>OY284414.1:25840537-28377363 GCA_958301585.1 Merodon equestris
TTCAGCATTGTTAATAAACTTTGGGAAACGAATCTCCTGAGCATTTCTTCTTCTCTGGGCGGCTATCTTAAAGATATTTGCTCCTTTGTTCAAATTGCTTTGTCGAAGCTCCTGGGTAGCCTAGTTCCTGTCAGACGCGGAAGACGATATTTCTTCCTACTCCTGATAGAGGCCTTCCATGCTTTTCGCTGTGAATTCGGCGCACTTTTTCTTCGCGATACCTTTGCAATATCTATATACCTTTTCACGGCGAGCTTTTTCGTCTCTATTAGTAGAAGAGCACTTTGACCAAGCTTGGAAAGCCATTTTCTTTTCGTGTATCACCGCTTTGGCTTCGTCTGTCCACCACCAGGTTTCTTTTGCGTGTTGGCAGGGGCCTTTAGATGTTCCGAGCAGTGATTTGGCTTTCTCCAGGCCAGATTGTTGTAGGGAATCTCACATTTCTTGTGCTCTGCACTCCTCGTTACCGACCTCATCGATAATGGAAAAGAGGTAGTTTTTCATGTTTGTAATAAAAGCTTCGCCTTTTCCTTTATCCAGCTTATACCACTTAATTCTCTCTGACACCTTCGTTTGCTGCTTTGACTTCCTACTTGCCTCCATAAAAAATTCAGTCAGGAGGAGACGGTGTTGAGGGGCGATCGCGTCTCCCAGGATCACTTTGCAATCTTTAACTCGTGGCTTCATGAAACTGGATACCAAATGATAGTCTATTTGAGTTTCATTTCCGCCGCTGCTATAAGTGATCAGGTGCCGGCTTTGTTTGACGAACATGGTATTTAGCAATATAAGACCGTACGACTTGCACATGTTTAGGATATCTTCACCTGAAGAGTTCCTGGTGCCGTATCCCAGCCCTCCGTGGTAGTCTTCATAGTCTTCGCTTGTCTTCCCGACATGTCCGTTTAAATCTCCCCCAACAAACAAAAGCTCTTCCTTTGGGATGATTTTGACAAGGTTGTGGAAATCTAGCCAGAATGCATCTTTTTCTTTTTGTTCGCATCCTACTTGAATTGTTAAGAGACTCTTCAGAAAATTGTTTTAACTATAATATCGCGTTTTATTTTCATTATAATTACTATTGGATCACTCCTCGTATTACTTCTAAAGACTTTGGGTGTACCATAGAGATATGGTTTGTTCCACTAATATGCCTTCAGGAATGTGCCTACGTAGTAAAAACCTTGCATACGCCGGTGCACTCTTCCAACGGTGTTGTTAGAATTAGTAAGCCTCGTGAGACTGGAAAAAAAAATTCGTATTACTCCGCTGTTTTTCTGCTTTCGTTGTTCTTCTTGCAGTCTCGATCCTCCGAAGCTCTTCTTTCTCATGTGTTATCAAGCACATTGGCGATAATGGTAGCCTACCGCTTCATTTCATAAAAGAACTTCTTCCGAATTGAATATTCAGAACATTATTCAGAATAGCCTTCATAGCTGGTTTATTCTGGATTTACGTAAACGTCGATAGATGACAGCCTACTAAAAGGTCATTGAACGTGTCTTTTCTTCCGCTTTAATCTCCTTTATCTTCAGAAGGCTTTGAAGAGCTTCTGTGGTAAACTTTCTGCATCTCGTTTGCAAGAGTATCAGTGGCGTCCTTTATGGTATGCGCATCTGAGGTAACCTATGTAAAACATAGGTGATGACAATGGTATCTGACATGGTACGCATATATTTCAAGCCTCAGCTTGTTGTTCAACATTACTCTCAGGTATTTAACGCTTCCTTTTATCAAATAAATTGGTTGTCAACCTGAATATCTCCCATGATTTTTCTCCTCCTTATTGAAGCATCTTTGTCCTGTGATCGGCTAATTTCAAGCCTGTGAAGTTGTGCCCTTGTTTAATCTGGGAAATGGCTGCATTTGTGACTGATCCAATTGCTTGCAAGTAATTGTAACATTATGTCATTTACGAAATCCTTGGGATGTCCCTGAAAAGATATGATATCATCAGAGACTATTAAAACAACATAAAATGACGTTTTCATGCTTAAGACCGGTCTGCTGACCAGGGAATAGTTGACTGAGTTTAAAGAAGGTCTAGTGTCGCAAATGTTTAATACTCCTTCGTTTTCCGCCTGCAAAAACTCTCCCTTACCTTCTATTAGAAGGTTTTACGTCGAAACCCCTTTGAAGTCTACTCTCTGAATGAAACAAATCTGATCCCACCATAAATCATCTGAAACGATCTGCATCAAATTTTAAAGTTTATCGCAACGACGAATTTAACCGACCCACTTGGGACTTTGCCGAGAGTCCTATTGGCCGTCTAAAAATCAGTTGACTCATACACCACTGCGATATATCCTCTCCCGTTTCTCTACTTGTCTTAATTAAGATTGCACTACCTCGAAAGTCCTTTTACGTTATCAATTTTATATCTTGCTACATCTATATATTGAAACCTATGGACCCGTTATTAGGCATCATTCACGATATTCACGATATTCCTATGTTGAAATGCTTCTTTTCGATTACTTCAACCTTCGCCATCCCAATTAGACTTCATCAGACGAATAAACGTCTCTTACTGTCTCTTATACCAATAATACCAAAGTATGTCTCTTTCTGGATCGCGTGGCTTATCCTAACATTCACTAAGTTAATGACATCTCAAATTACATGGCTAGAAATCCAGATCTCATTTTAAAGACCTATCTATTTAATTTCTCTCTTTCACTTTATCGCCTTCCCTATCTATTATGGATAGCCAACAACCTCCCCTTTCCTTTCATAGAGTCCCAACCTTTTACGATTTCCATAAAACAAAATTCCCAAAAATCAAAAAAAAAAATCTCAAAAAAGCTCTCTTCAGTTTTGAATGACGCCATAGCTATAATTCGACAGAGAAATATTTTTTTCAACGTCGCATCTTTCAACAAAAAAACTTAATTTACCTCTCCATCTTGGTATAATCAGAGGGTCTGAGATTCTGAAGGAATGAGTTATGAGGAATTTTCCTTCGTGTTATTTTGGTACTTATCCGAACTTCACTGAACTTTACTAGCTCTTCTATCAACGCTACGAGTATTTAATCAAACCAACGTTATAAATGACCCTAAGTCATTCTTTCAGTTTTTCAACTAAGAAAGAAAATCGAATGGCTAGACACTCAATCTCCCTCAGCTTCAATAGCGAAATCTAAATCATCCAAGCACTACCGCCAACTTTTTTGCTGACAATTTTTTGTTCCTGCCTGACCATTACTCCCTCCTATTGTAAGCCCCTATATTATTGAAAATGAATTTAATCACTGAATTCATTCCTGGAAATATTTACAAAAAAATATCCCATCACCCTTCCTCTCCCTCTCTCAGAAATCTATACTTTATGCTTTTCTCTTCTCTAGAGAGTCGTTAAATTTAGAATTTATTTCTTTATAAACCCCTTCTTGTCAAAGAAATCTTAAGACACAATTATCATCCCATTGTCATACTACCCATTTACCCGAACTCGTCGAAAGTGTTTTGTAGTGGCTTCCTCGAATGCAGATTCACAGCCATAAATCTGGTCAAATTTATGTCTTTTAACATCTCAGCCTTAGAGAATGGCATGGTCGACAATAATTCAACCGATTTAATAGAGCATTCGATAAAATTTCCCACGAGCTAAGCCTCTTTTAATTGTCTGCACTTGGCTTTGAATCCAATTTAGTGTGTATATCTTCTTACCTGGAAAACGGCTATTGCCATGTCCGTTTCATATCTGCCTTTTCTAGAGCTTTTTTAACTTCCTGTGGCTTTCCCTAAGCCAGCTACTTAGGTCCCCTTTTCTTCATTTTTAATAAAGGGTGATTTTTTTTTTGGTTTTTCAGTGTTCTTCTATTTTTGACTGACCGCTTTACAGTCGTCATAATCTACCTACGGAACAAGCAATTCAAGCCATAGTGACCAAACATCGCACCAATCTTACGCTGTTGGACGTCAAGCTACCTAGCCATATGCGCAGAGTGTGTATGGAGGAAAATATTGCTGCCGTATCCGCCAGTGCTTATGAAAACCGTGATTTGTCTATTCGTCGTCGTTCAATGCAATTGGGATTGTGTCACTTGACCACGTGGAAGATTTTACGCAAGTACCGTCGTCTTAAACCTTTAAAAGGCAGATCGTGTAAGAACTGAAGCCGAAAGACCTGGAGCTGCCAATGCATCCGGGAAAATACAATGCTTGCGGCTTATGGTCCGGCGGAATCATTAGCCCGTATTTTTTCAAAGATGAATGTGGGAACAACGTTACCGTCAATGGCGCCCGCTATCGTTCAATGATTTCGAACTTTATTTTACCTAAAATGTACGAGTTGGACCTGGTCAAAATGTGGATCCAGCAAGATAGTGCTACATGCCACACAGCACACGAAAGGAGCAATAGAGAAATGATTCCGGTAAGCAATTTTTCTCTCGTTTCGGCCCGGTAAATTGGCCGGCAGAACCCTGCGATTTGACGTTTTTAGACTATTTTTTCTGGCGATAAATCAAATCTCTCGTCTATGCCGATAAGTCAACGTCAATTATAGTCTTAGACATTACCCGCGTTATTAGCGAGATACTCGAAAAATTGACCTGAAATTGAACCTTCGTATAGACCACTCATAGTCAACTTTTGAACAAAAAAATCCCTAAAAAGTAAATGGCAGGCATTGATTCATCAACTTAAATAAAAATTGTATGCATTTTTTTCAATAATTCTAAATCTTTTTAAATAGCTAAAACCAAACGTCTAAAAAATCACATGTTATCAACGATATTGAAAAGGTAACTAAACATTCTTACATCCCATTGTTCGCAGACGATAGCAAGTTCATCAAGGCAATTTATTGAGTTGAATCTCAACCTTTTTTCTTTCCGGTTCTCAAAAAACTGCTTGGAGTCAATTGAAGTTTCCAATCCATTCCTTCACGCCTATGCATCAAATCTCCTTTCCGTCTTTACTTTCTGCATATTATACGACACGTACATATATACAAGGTGGCGCAAAATGAATTACTCAATTTTGTTTTTGAATTAAAGGGTCCGCCATCTAACGTTTTTTTTGTTCAAGTAGTGCTTATTTCGTGAATGGCATCACTTAGCTCATGTCTGATTTGACAGATAATTAGTTTTATCCTTCCGCTGAACGAATATGGTTGTGTATACGCTTGAACAACGCTTCGCTAAGTGGGCCTGCGATCGACTTACAGATGATGCCGATTTTGCCAAAAAAATCATCTTTTCAGATGAAGCTCATTTTGATCTTGGCGGGTATGTAAACAAGCAAAATTGTCGCATTTGGGGCACAGAAAACCCGCACGCATACATTGAAAAGCCGGTGCACCCAAAACGAGCCACTGTTTGGTGCGGATTTTGGTCCAGAGGCATAATTGGGCCATTTTTCTTCGAAAAATTTAGCAAGGAGTGGCCGTTACAGTCAATGGCGATCGTTATCGGGCCATGTTGAACGAATTTTTGTTCACAAAAATTGAAGAGGAGGATATTGGCAACATTTGGTTTCAACAGGAAGGCGCTACGTGCCACAGAGCCGAAGCTACACTCGATGTTTTGCGCCCTGTTTTTGAAGATCGCATTATCAGCCGCAGAGCTGATGTCGTTTGGCCACCTCGGAGCTGCGATTTGACACCGTTGGACTATTATTTGTGGGGTGCCGTCAAAGATAAGTGTTACGCCGACAAGCCAGAGACAATTGACGCTTTAAAGGACAATATTCGTGAAGCCATTGGTGAAATACAGCTGCACACAATCGATAATGTGCTTAAAAATTGGACCGATCGTGTAGGCTACTGCATGGCCAGCCGAGGCAGCCATTTGAATGAAATTATTTTGCATTATTAACCGGAAGGATTGTACTTTCAAATAAAAAAAGAAATTTGAGAAAATATTCAGCAGTTTTTTTTTATAGCATTTTCAAAAAAAAAAAAGTTATTTGGCGGACCCTATACTTTTTTACTAAATGAAAAAAAAGATTTTAAGTAATGGAAATCTTTATTTGTCTTTTTCTGTTAAGTGGAAAAGATGATATCCGTAAAGTGGCTGCCGCCAGTGGGTATCAACCATTTGTACCCCTTTTTATCGCATTTTATATGACTTTCGGCAAGATTTCCGACGATGTTCACATTCCTGTCGAATATTCTCCTTAAAAGCTGCGATTGTCTGAGGCTTGTGTATTGAGTATGAGATTACGCGTCCAGGAAACGCTTTCTTCGCAATATCCACGGTGGCTCGTGCTGTGTGTGTGGTTGCACCATCTTCTTGAATCCACATGCTCGCCAAGCCCTGCTCATCCAATTCCGGCAGTAAGAAGTCGTTCATCATGGCCCTGTAGCGTTCGCCAGTAACAGTGACCGTATTGCCGATGGTGATGCCCAATTGCGTGGCTCGTCGTTTGGTTGATGTTTCTTCGTTCTCAGCGACATCGGCAGCCATAGTCGGGATATTCTCGGTCGAAAGACCAGTCCGGTTGCGGCTACGTCTTGCATAGTCTCCTGCGGTTCCAGTCTGTTTTGTTATTTGCTACATCTTGCTGTTCGAGGTCTATCCCGGAATAACCCTTAGTCCCTAACCCCATATCAAGCGCACCTTAAACTATCCAATTTGTATATCCTGGAAGAATGAAGAGTATATCCATCTTAATTAGTCGACTCCTTTCGGGTAACATTGACTGCACGACCGTCCATATCTCTATCATTTTAACGCTAATCCTCGTAATCTACGAAATCTTCGTTGATCCCCTCCCTTTCCGACGACCATATGTCTCTAACGAACCTATCTATAAAATATCAATTTGAATATTAACAGTTTAAACATTGCTTAAAACTCGGTCTTCTCAGTCGCCCTCCATGTATCAATTTATAGCTAGTTTAAATATTAACATACATTAAGCCGAATAAATGGGGGTATTGTTCCCACGAAAGTTAGTTAAAGCAATCGTTTTATCGATTCATATAATGTTTTAATGGCTTACATAGCCATAGCCATAGATCCCAAATTTCAAAATCGTGAGCAGTTTATAGTTTCCATTTGATAGAACGCTGGTTTGTGGAGCTCTATGGCTCTGCGAAGAGACATTGCTGCTCATTCAGTGGGATGGTTGGATATTTCCTACGCCTATTGCTCAAAGGATTGTTGAATTAGTATATGAGCAAACGGACGCTCCACAATGGGCTATATGGGCATTGACGGGCTATTACCATCCTGGATCTGATACGTTAACAGATACGTTTGAAGCGCCTAATTTTACGCCTTTTCGCTTTATGTAAGAAAAAGTTTATTACTTGTTACACCCTATATGCTTACTGTAATTGACACTTTGTATTGGATTGATATACAATACGATAAGTTCCTTTCTACCTCCCTGAAATCTTAATATATATTATATTACCTATCGTATCTCAACACGGATGTTTACATTGTATAGCTCATCCTCTGGATGTCCTTCACGAAACTATTCCTAACACGGCCACATCCCACGTCACATACAGAGTTTCTCATATTCCCCATTTCTCGTTGGTATCACTTCCGTATCTGTCTTTCGCTCTTGAATAAATCATTCAACATTGATCCCCAATCTCCAATAGCTTCGCCATTCGTACAACCGATCGTGATTATTCACACCGAACGTGTCAAAACATCATCGGATAGTCTACCTAAAACCATGAGTACTCGCTACTCATCGTTCCACCCCGGACGTAATTAAAGCCGCCACCGATTTGTCGTGGTTCATTTGATTGCTCTAAACGTTCGAATATTCAAAGTGCCCGCCAAAACAACAATTTTCGTTTTTACTTCCGTATTTTTAGCTTTTGGCTTCGTATCTATGTACTGCGCCGAGTAATGATCTGTTTCAGGGCACGTAGCCGGCGCGAGCTATGCACCGATGCATGGACGGGTAGGGGGAGAGGGAGTATGCAGTCGAACTTTGAGCCAAAAATAGGGGAAGCATAACGTTTCATGTTGGGCGGTGTAAATATGTGATTTTATTGTTTTCTTTTCTGGTAATTCAAGGTCTTGATATGTGAATTGCACGATCTTGATTTTAAAATGTTTTGCTAATTGCGAACGCGCGTACATACGAACTTTTATGGTTCCTATATTCGGTCCATTGGCGTGCGAGGGTGTGATTTAAATCTGCAGACACTGCATATGTAGAGAGCTGATGGGACATTCATTTCTGGTTAAATAATCGCATGAGTATTGTTTATGCGGGAATTTATTGTATAGTGGCGGCCAAAATTCCTGAGGATTATTAGGCAAAGTGATCGTATACCAAATAAAAACGATTTAAAGAGCTATTTTGAACAAATATTCAACCAAATGATTGCGATACACCAATTCTAAATGATCATCTGCCACCCATAACCTATTGAGTCGTAACACCTTCCCCATTTGAAAAGTACGTCGCATTCTTTTATCTCCGCACGTTTTCTTATTCCTAACTCCATTTAGTCCAAAAAATTCACATTTCTAGACATTTAGATTTCATTCGTTTGCTCAACCCCATTTTCGATAAGGTTAGTTGGTAACTTCTGCCAGAGCGAGGGACAGTGACTGTTTGATTTATTAGCACTCAAATTACGACTTACACTTCAACTAGGCGTTGCGTTGTCTCACTATCGATCTGAGAAGCTCATATGCGGTTGACTTGGCTTTTCCATGATCAGAGTAGAAACAAAGTGCCACCTATCAAATGTGGCCCCAATATTTTTTAGAAGAAACAAGCATAAGACTCCGTAACCACTTAAAATAGCATTTTTTCAAACTTCCTGATAAACACAAGCTGCAAGTGCCTTGGAAAATGTATCCGAATGTATCGACCGCTATAGGCAATAAGATCCTGCTCATCCCTGGCAAGCTACTGACACCACTTAGCCCCTACATCCCACTTGGCCTGTTCATTAGTTACATAAATGTGATCTCATAGGGTTGGCGGGAAAGCACCAATAAATTCTGGACCTCGAGCTAAGGACACTGAAAAAAACGAAACTAATTGCCTTAAAGAAATCTTGTATTTCCTTAAGGTAGATATCTGACAATAGTTTCAGCCTGGTTATCCACACTGACAGGTCAAAAATATCTGGTAGAAGGGGATATTTTCTCTGAAAATCTAACCCTATCGGCCTTTTTAGGCAAGTCAATGTTACCAGTGTCTTGAGGGAAAAGTTCCTGGCCTCAATGTTACTCTGGTAGAATTAGCATCTTACTTGACATCCAGGTTGCGATAGATATTTCGGACTCGGTTACGGACACGCTCATAACAGTCAACCATGTTGGTAACGGGAATATAGAAGAACTCGCCAGACGTGGCTCAACAATTCTAGAGAGCCAAGGTCTGGTTATCGAAACCTCAACCTTACTGCACGTTTGATTTCTATCTGGGAGATATGGGAATATGTAGAAATACAAAGGCAATATAGCCTTACCAAGCAAACCTGGTAGTAAAGTAAATTTACAAAAGAGCTTAAATGTCCAAAAAGCAATCCATTTAAAAGACATCCCGATATTTTTGCACCCGTTATCGCTAAGCTTATAACTCTAAATCTCGAAATACCGAGTACGACAATACCACAAAAGCTCAAAGAGGCACTTTTGGACCGATCTACAAGGGGGTCCCAAAAAAAATAGATAACAAGCCATCATCAAATACCAATTCTACCAGTTGGAGACAAATTTCTGGAAACAACCGTAGCCGAAGAACTCAATTTAATAAATGAAAGTCAGTTCGGCTTCCGAAAAGAGAAAAGCAGAAGCAACCTCCTTGGAGAATTTGCTAATTTAGTTAATAGTAGTTTTGCGATAAAACAACATGTCTGAGCAGAATGGCTGACCATTTTTCTCGAAACGACAATAAAACACTGTCACAGTGGCGAATACAAGATGCAGTATGGAGTTCCGCAAGGTTCAAAATTAAGCCCTCTATTGTTTATCTCGCACACGAATAGCATGCTGAAATATTTGTGTCATCTCAAACAACAGTTGTCTGTTTCAAAAATAGTCGTATTGCTTCCTCTTCTTCTTCTTTCTTCTTTTCCTTTTTTTCCGGCGTCGTTATGGTCAGAAGTGTAGGACCATAACTTTCCCACTTAACTGCATTCCTACTGGTCCGCTTGTGGGGTCCGGCGGTTTGACCTCAGAAAGTAGCGGCAGGCTTCCCGGTTTGGGATTACTTCGTCGCTGAGGCCAATCAAATGCTGGTGTTTTTGCATTTGTTTGAACCAATTGTTTTTCGGCCTGTCTTTTTTGCGTGTTGAAATTGGAACGTTGATTGATATAGCCTTTTGGACGGGGTTAAAAGAATCTCTCCTTTGAACATGGCAATACCAACTGAGTCGGTCGCGCTCTATCTTTCTTGTGATGGTCTCTTTTACGTGGAGGCTTCCTCGGATCTTTGAACTTCTAATTCTGTCACGCTTTGTTACTCCCGCTGTCATGCGAAGCATCTTCATCTCAGCTGCCGTTAATTTGCTCCCATACTTTTTGTGCATTGTCCAGCATTGTGAAACGTATGTGAGCGCCGGACGTACAACTGAAGTATAGAGCCTTCCTTTCAGCTTAGGAGGCATTTTTCGATCACAGAAGATGGCGGAGTTTTCCCGCCACTTCATCCACCCTACGCTTACGCGATGTTTGATGTCGTCATCACAAGTTGCTTCTCTATTAATCATAGATCCCAGATGTTTAAACTTTTCACACTTGGGAAGCACTCTTCCATTCAAGTAAATGTCTGGAATAGGCTGATGAGGGTCAGAGAACGGGCAGCACAGATACTCTGTCTTCTTTGAACTAATACGATACCCGTGTCCCTCAAAAATGTCCACCCACACATCAAGTGCTCGTTGTAGGGACGCCTGATCATCACTTATAATGGCTCCATCGTCAGCAAAGAATAGCTGGTGCACATTGGGGTCCGTCACTTTTCCTTCAAGCAAGCAATCAAGGACTGCTATAAAGAGCAGTGGGCTGAGGACGCTCCCTTGGTGTACACCGACTTTGATTGCGAACTCTTCGGTGACTCCTGCGGTGCATCTTACTCTTGTCGTTGCTCTCTTGTACATGTCCATGATCACTCGCACGTAGGTTTCTGGAACTCCTTTTTGTCTTAACGCTACCCATAAAAGATCTCTTGGTTGCCGGTCAAAGGCCTTCTTGAAATCAACCAACACCATATGCAAGTCCTTTGACGAATCACGATGCTTTTCCATCATGACCCTTATACTTTGGATTGCATCTGTTGTTGATTACCCGAGACAAACCCGCACTGGTCATCAGATAGTCGTATTATTTTCCTCAGTCGGCTATCTAATACCCGTTCAACGACCTTCATGGTGTGCGACATCAGCCTGACAGAACGGTAGTTATCACAATTTCGCGTATCACCCTTTCCTTTGTGCAAAGGAAGAAGATAGCTTTCCCTCCATTGATTAGGCATAGTGTCGCCTCTCATAAGTTTGGAGATAAGAACCATGAGCCATCTAGACCCGATGTCTCCCATCTTTTTCCAGAACTTAGAGGGTATCCCGTCCGGCCCAACGGCTTTTCTTTTCTTGGAGTTTTAGCCGCGTACCGAACTTCTTAGACTGTGATGTCGGATATTTCGGCATGATTCGGGGCGGCTCTTGGAAAGTACACTAGGGGAAACTGTTCGTTCAGAAGTTCCTCGCAATACTGCCGCCATCTGTGGAGAATTTTTTCGTCTTCCACAAGGAGTTGACCTTCAGCATTGTTAATAAACTTTGGGAAACGAATCTCCTGAGCATTTCTTCTTCTCTGGGCGGCTATCTTAAAGATATATTCTCCTTTGTTCAAATTGCTTTGTCGATATTTCTTCCTGATTGAGGCCTTCCATGCTTTTCGCTTTGAATTCGGCGCACTTTTTCTTCGCGATACCTTTGCAATATCTATATACCTTTTCACGGCGAGCTTTTTCCTCTCTATTAGTAGAAGAGCACTTTGACCAAGCTTGGAAAGCCATTTTCTTTTCGTGTATCACCGCTTTGGCTTCGTCTGTCCACCACCAGGTTTCTTTTGCGTGTTGGCAGGGGCCTTTAGATGTTCCAAGCAGGGATTTGGCTTTCTCCAGGCCAGATTGTTGTAGGGAATCCCACATGTCTTGTGCTCTGCACTCCTCATTACCGACCTCATCGATAATGGAAAAGAGGTAGTTTTTCATGCTGGTAATAAAAGCTTCGCCTTTTCTTTTATCCAGCTTATACCACTTGATTCTCTCAGATACCTTCGTTTGCTGCTTTGACTTCTTACTCGCATCCATAAAAAATTCAGTCAGGAGGAGACGGTGTTGAGGGGCGATCGCGTCTCCCAGGATCACTTTGCAATCTTTAACTCGTGGCTTCATGAAACTCGATACCAAATTATAGTCTATTTGAGTTTCATTTCCGCCGCTGCTATAAGTGACCAGGTGCCGGCTTTGTTTGACGAACATGGTATTTAGCACTATAAGACCGTACGACTAGCACATGTTTAGGATATCTTCACCTGAAGAGTTCCTGGTGCCGTATCCCAGCCCTCCGTGGTAGTCTTCATAGTCTTCGCTTGGCTTCCCGACATGTCCGTTTAAATCTCCCCCAAACAAACAAAAGCTCTTCCTTTGGGATGATTTTGACAAGGTTGTGGAAATCTAGCCAGAATGCATCTTTTTCTTTTTGTTCGCATCCTACTTGAGGGGCATATGCGCTTACGATGTTGCACACCTCACCATGCATCACCAATTTGAGAGCCATCAAACGGTCACTGGACTTTGAAATGGTTAAGATGTTGCCAAGTAGCTCTGCCGCAAGGATGATGGCGATTCCGTTTTTTCCTTGTTCCAATCCATAGTAAAACATCTTGTAAGCTTTTGTTTTAACGTCCAAGAAACGTGCCCGATTACCGGTGTTTCGCCATTTCGTCTATTGTACGCACAGGATGTCTACTCGCCTTCTAACCATCATTTCTTCAAGCTCATAGCTGCGACCACTCATGCTTCCAACGTTCCAACGTTGTCGTATTGCTTCCTCTATACGAGGATTATACGGTGAGAGTTCTATGAAGTAGGGAAGTGGTGCCACGACAACAGTCTGGTGGTCAATGTATCGAAGACAAAAATAAATAATGCATATTCGCAGCCCACATTATCCAGCGACAGAAATAAGACAAGAAGTCTATAATTGTATCAATCAAACCAAGGCCAACATCATAGAAGTAGTAGGCATTACTATTGACAGCTATTTTCTTTGGAAAGCGCATATCAACAACAAAAAAGCTGAGAGGATCTTTGTTTGCAATGGATTGCCGCAATACAAATCAACAGCTTGGGTAAAGAAACAAGTATACCATGATCCAATTGAGTCAAGGGTAAGATATTGCATTCTAATACCTACATCGACAAATTGCAGAGCATACGGAGAAGGGCAATCGAATTGATGTCGAAAAGACAAAGGACAGAAAACAACTAGTCGTAAGCTCCATGGACAGAAAAGAGATGACAGGAATAACGTTTGAAAGTTTTTCGAAAATTTAAATCAAACATGCCATCGCTAAAGATTCAGGGCAGAAGTCTGGAAGGAAGTACCTCTGCAGACTGCATAACGGCATTGATAGTCAAAATGACTGCTAGCCAGCGGCTTTCATACCGACCTAAAGACCGCAGACACCAGCTATACAGAGCCATGTCATCTTTACCAAACTCGTCAGACTATGCGGGGTGACAATGAAGAATATTCGTTGCTCCATTAGGGTAGCTAACTAATTTTGATGTCAGAAAAGGATTTAGACATAGTGAGGTAAGGTTTTCAGATTTTTTCAACATAAACATGTGCAACTCACAAACCAGTACAAGAGGTGTAATCGCGATTTCACGTCTGCACAGTTATCATTGAGATAACTGGACGAGTATAGGCCAATGAAACTTTCGGGAGGATTAAATAATAAATGGCTTGAGTGGGTCAAATATATGCTGTCAATAAAGAAAGAAGCGAATAACCGATATCTTAGCCAGAACATCAAGGATTTCGTAATTGATTTTTACTCATTACACCTATGTAGATATAACTAATTATACTTCTTCACTTAGCGGTCGCCCGACGCGGCGACGCTTTTCTTAAAAATATTAATTCTGTTAATGAAGTCGAAGGGTCGAGAGAAAAATTTTATTTTTTACTTTTTAAAGTTTTTTTTTGTGTCGGGGTAAGTAACCCCCGTATAATTTAATTTTATTTTTATTTCATTCTTTATGAATTACTTGCGGACCCTAATTGCGATTTTTATACAATTTTCTTAAGTATTATGCAACAACGCACGTTTTGAGTTTTAATCTGAATTCATTTTTTTTTCTTTTAGGACTTCTTGTATGTACAAGGTGGCGCAATAGTAGTCATTCAATTTTGTTTTTGAATTAGTTTCTCACAAAATAAAAAAAAAACATATTGTGTGTGGAGATATTTACTTGGACCTTTACAATATTTTATGTTAAGAGGAAATGATAATATCCGTCAAGTGGATGCCGCCAGTGTTGATACACATTTGTATCCGTTTTACCGCATTTTCCATGACTTTCCGCAAGATTTTCGGTGATAACTGTTCGCATCCATGTCGAATGCGCTCCTTAATGGCTGTGATTGTCTGAGACTTGTTGGCATAAGCCCGCGACTTCAGGTAGCCCCAAAGAAAGAAAATCCACTGCGGCTCGTGCTGTGTGTAAGATTATACCGTCTTGTTGAAACGGGAATGCGCCTCGTGGCTCATGATGATGTTCAACACAAAATCTTCCTCTTCGTTTTGATAAAACCACATTTTTTGTAAAGATCCCACCTCACAAGGAAACATATTTAAAAGCTACGTTCGACACAGCTCTTAAGCTAAAGTGGCATATGTAGGCGTTGTCATCACCCCGCGGTTGTTATTCTTAGCCGACATCAGCACATACACGTCTTTACCCCAATAGGTTGACTAGGAGTTCTTTCTTCTTTCTTAGATGGCGTTACAGCTCATGAAGAGCCAGGGCCTAGCTTCTCTCATTCCCTTATGTTGTGTGCGATTTGTTTTTTTCACACAAGTGAACGGGACCTACAGTTTAATGCCGATTCCGAACGGCGAGAGTCGAGAAGCTTTTTCAAGGCAGGTGTACTACGGGGGGTTTTGCCAGTTCCCCGCCGAGGAGAGAAGCCGCGTAATGAACATTCGATGGCGTTGGTATTATCGGGATCCGAACTCGCTTATCGTGCGTCAGAGGCCGACACACAACCCACTGCGCCACGACTTTCTCGACTAGGAGTTCTTAATCAACCAATAATACTCGCCATTCAGCTTGCCATAGCCTACAACCAAGACGGCGTGATCCAGTTCATCGATTCACACGCGACTGACGGTCAGCAGGCATTAACCGATGCAGTGTTTGCACTTTGTATGGGAACATGTTTAAGTCTTTCCCGAAAATTGTGGGGTCCGTCTGGTGATCCCCAATTGTGTCGTCTGGTTGATGTTTCTTCGTTCTCAGCGACATCGGCGGCCACAGCCGTGATATTCTCGGCCGAATGAGAAGTCCGTGGCGTCCACGCCCTATATGGTCTCCTGTAGTTCCAGTCTGTTCGAGTCGAGTAGCTAAGCGCCTGAATGTTCGCGCAGTTGGCGCAACACGATTGGGAAATCCACGTCGAAATTCTTGCTGCGCTAACACCATCGACCGATTATTGGTCAAAAAAATTTAAACAATTATGCCACGCTCTTGCGAAGTATAGTGCTCCGTCGTTTGTCTGTTTGTATACTGCAGAAACCACCAATGAGACGTCCCACTCAAAATGGCCGCCGACGTTTGCCTACAAGCTCGGGCGAGCACGTGGGTACCTCAAGTGCTGTCAAAATTTTGTAAACAATCACGCACATTGTTATAATTCTAAGAGTGTGTGTGGCGGGAGTACACTGCGGTAAAATGAAATGAACTCAAACGTATTCACGATTAGAGTTTGTTTGTAACGGGTTTTGTCGCTACGCACCTGAACCGCTGTCAAAATCTCGTCAAAATTTCAGGGTGTCACGGGGGAAGACGTACGAAAGACGCACGTCTCATTCTGGTTTCTGGTGTACTGCAGCTGCCTAGTTCGCTAATGTCAGATATGATTGAGGTACGACACCATTTACATAAATTATAACATCTTCCGATAGAGTGATTAATTTTGTGCCACCTTCTATAATAAATATTTTGTTACACCTACGCTGTTTTTTTTTTTTGTTATGTTGTGCTACAATAACGTACTCGTACTTCAAAACCTCGCCATCAGGAGAAAAGAACAGAACTGGTTAAAACTAATCTATTGAGCCCAAACTTGATGGGTTTACTAATAGGCAATCCAGAATTTCATCTCCTACCTTCGAGTTCCATCATCAGAGTAGCTCAGTGGTACCAGCATACATGAGTGTTTCACATGTTAGGTTATATATATGTTTGAAAGTAATGTAAATACCCATTACGCGTCTAAGATTGATACCACAGCTGATGATCTCGAGACGCCTAAACAGATCTTCATAAATTGTATCTAAGAACCATCTCGATCACGTTAACTTTCAAACAAAAACAATCGCATCAAAACCGGTCCATTTGTTCAGGAGCTATAACATACGAAATTAAACTGGACACACGAGAGCCCAATGTAACGCTCTTCCAAAACAAATAGTGAACAAATTTCACATCGCAATCCAGCCATGTGGAGTAAAACAGCTAGTGACAAACCAAGAACAAACAAACTAAAATTAATGATCTCAGAGAATCAAAGCAAATACCACCTGCGAGGTTGCATTCGAAGTCAAGACAAGTACCTGCGAAAAACTGGATTTAATAAAAAGGGTGAATTGCCTCGACATCGACAACATATGTATATAGAAAATTAGACTGCTTGAAGGAAGTTTGAAATATGCCCACCAGGTAAAATTACTTTTAAAATCGGAGTAGACATTAAGCAGGAACTGAACAAGATGGTAAAATCAGTTCACGAACCCACACCACCCATTTCGCCGATAGTCATAGTTCGAAAAAATAATAAAATACGAATCCACATCGTCGTCATCACCCCATTTACACCTTTGAGGAAATTGTAGCACAACTGGCGAATACTCCACTCTCCTGGATTGCACGATAAGATTCTAGCAAATCCGACTTTCTGAGCAAAAAAAAAAAATACTGATCTTTTCCACACCAAAAGGCTGCCTTTCGGAATTTCTCTAGCACCTCAAGTCTTCCAGAGTGTTGTGCAAGCACTTTCTCAAATATAGAAAATGTTGTCTCAATAGAGGATATTCTCATTAATTTGGGAATTTTTGACGGCCTTAGACATCCAACAAGAAAGCTTCTTAAAATAATTTAGGACGAAAAATTGAAGCTCAATAAGAACAAATGCCATCAGCAGTAAGGGAGTTTGGACCTCGAAAAGATCAAAGTAGTAAATCAACTATAACCGCCAAAGAATAAAAAACCTCCAAAGGATACTGAAAAAAATGTACGTATGTCAGCAGGTTTATAAGTTGTCACCGCACCAATGATAGCTCCTTTGGAAAAATAAACCCCATGTTATTGGGATAAAAGTCAGTAAGAGACATTCGAAAAGTTAATTAATAATTACCAATCCTCCGGTACTAAAACTGTATGATCTCACTGAGGAAGCTAAGCTTCAAATTGATACTAGCTCATTCGCAATGAGTGCCGTACTTTCACAGGAAGGCCACCCAGAACTTGAACAGGAAGTACGAAACGTTTCGATTGTGTAAAATATTAACAGGATTAGGTCTAAGTAAGAAGGTAATTCCTGAAATCATTAGAGTCTATTTTTCAGTAACTGATCCACTCTTCGCCACCACGACTTAGAAGAATAAAGCTAACTAGTGGTACACCAGGCAAACAAAACCTCAGACCGAGAACATTCGTTCAAAAAAGAGTTACTAAAAATGAAAAAGAGAGCGCCATGGCGCAGTGGGTAGTGTGTCGGCCACTGACGCACGATGAGCGAGTTCGGATCCCGATAACACTAACGCCATCGAATGTTTATTACGAGACTTCTCTCCTCGGCGGGGAACTGGCAAAACCTCCCGTAGTACACCTGCCTTGAAAAAGTTTCTCGACTCTCGCCGTTCGGAATCAGCATTAAATTGTAGGTGCCGTTCACTTGTGTGAAAAAAACAAATCGCACACAACATACATAGGTGAATGAGAGAAGCTGGGCTCTGGCTCTCTGTCGACGAAAACACTGAAGACACACTCAAGAGTTAATCAAACTAATCAGGGGAGAACGACCCACTTCTATAGAAACCGTGCCTTAAGCTATTAGGCTATATCGGATTTTTCCAGATCGAAGCGATAATACCAACTATGCTGAGACTGGAAATAATAAAAAAAAAATTAAGAAAAGACATTTTGGTCATTTGAAATGCTTAGGCCAGTGCGGGTTTGTCTCGGGTAAATCAACAACAGATGCAATCCAAAGTATAAGGATCATGATGGAAAAGCATCGTGATTCTTCAAAGGACTTGCATATGGTGTTGGTTGATTTCGAGAAGGCCTTTGACCGGCAACCAAGAGATCTTTTATGGGTAGCGCTAAGACAAAAAGGAGTTCCAGAAACCTACGTGCGAGTAATTATGGACATGTACGAGAGAGCAACGACAAGAGTAAGATGCACCGCAGGAGTCACCGAAGAATTCGCAATCAAAGTCGGTGTACACCAAGGGAGCGTCCTCAGCCCACTGCTTTTTATAGCAGTCCTTGATTGCTTGCTTGAAGGAAAAGTGACGGACCCCAATGTGCACCAGCTATTCTTTGCTGACGATGGGGCCATTATAAGTGATGATCAGGCGTCCCTACAACGAGCACTTGATGTGTGGGTGGACATTTTTGAGGGACACGGGTATCGTATTAGTTCAAAGAAGACAGAGTATCTGTGCTGCCCGTTCTCTGACCCTCATCAGCCTATTCCAGACATTTACTTGAATGGGAGAGTGCTTCCCAAGTGTGAAAAGTTTAAATATCTGGGATCTATGATTAATAGAGAAGCAACTTGTGATGACGACATCAAACATCGCGTAAGCGTAGGGTGGATGAAGTGGCGGGAAAACTCCGCCATCTTCTGTGATCGAAAAATGCCCCCTAAGCTGAAAGGAAGGCTCTACACTTCAGTTGTACGTCCGGCGCTCACATACGGTTCACAATGCTGGACAATGCACAAAAAGTATGTTCCATAGACCTTCTTTTTACCTGCTATGTTAATCACATCCATCCCCTCTTCCTTCGGGAGAATCATCACACCGACCTACCTACTTGGAAAGCAAGCCAAAGCTTGCATAGATTTGACGCTTGTTATGCTAGATTTCGCCCCACATGTTCCAATGGCTGACATAAGGAGCGCCTGGAGGAGAGATGGTGTTCACATGCACATCACATGCACGTGACCCTTGAAAGTATTATTAATATAATTAAAGGCATAGACCAAAGGGCAAGTCTTAGAATCAAACTAAAGCTGTTAGCAGATCTTGTGTTTTTCCACGATATTGAGCAGAGATCTTGCGCTGACTTAAGAGTTGTTTAATTCCCTTTCACAATGGTTTGACAGAGAGAGCAGATCAACAAAGTAGGTGGAGCGTATTGCTATTTAAAAGTCAGGCCTAAAACGGCAAATGATTTTTGCATTGGGTTATAACTCGCAGTAACCATGAATGTTAAACTGACGTAGCTGAAGATGTTCAGGGTCCTGTCATGGTCGGTGCCACCGCCGAAAAAGGTGATGATGCTGGCAGACAGACTCTGACCGCAGAAGGCGAAGCGGTCTTGGACCATAACAACCCTCAGGCTGGCAAAGCTGTTCGAAAGCGGCGTCGGAAGAGAGCAGGAGCTCGAACCGAAAAAGGTAAGAGCACTTGCAAGCGGAAGATGGCCGCCGGGGACAATCTTGCTGGGGAGAGAGAACGTGATGTCTCCTCCTCTGATATGGCGGCGGGAAATCGGAGTCCAAAGGCAGATGCGGCGATCAATAAAGATCAAAGCAAAAACCTGAAGACGGAGAGGACCAAAGGCGGCTCATCGGAGGCGGGCACTTCACACAAAAAAACCCCTTCCTCTGGAAAGGCAACACAAATGACCGTAAAGAGTCGAGACAAGCACCTCTCCTACAAAGAGGCAGCCATCTCCTCCGAAAAGGTCAGGATAGGGAAGGCTGGTAGTGACAGCAGAATGACCAGCGCAGATTGCCAACACTGCGAGGATCATCTACTGGAGCTAGCTTCAGCAACAGGCTTCTGTATTCAAGCGGAGAGGTCTGCTTTGATGAATGGTAACTTCGTGGTGAGCTGTTCCTCTCAGCAGACATCTGCCTGGATCAGGAGCATGGTGCCGAAAATCCTCCCCCTGGGAACTAGCACTTATCAAGTAGTTAGTCTCCCGAAACTAACGCGCGCCATCTGCTGGATTCCGGGAAAACCCGGAAACAAGCTGAAAGTGCTGACGCGACTACGTGCGCAGAACCCGGGACTCGACACGAGGGCCTGGACTGTCTATTCCTACAAGGAGAAAAAGAACTCTCTGAAAAAAGAGGGCTTCACTCTGGTAGTGGGAATGGACAATGGCTCTGTTGAGGCCCTGAAAACCGCGTACGACTCACGTCCCTACTTCGGCCTTGGTAGGATTGTATTCCATTTTGATGTCAAGTAGTCGAAGGATGGAACGTGTTCCCCAGTATGAATTCATGATTTTTACTCAGATCAACCTACAGCATTGCAAGGCTGCTACCGCTCTTCTAAGTAGCAGAATTGCATGCAGTAGTACAAATCATCACATTGTATCCATTCAAGAACCATGGGTGTGGAACAAACGCCTGTGTGGTCTTGGTGGCATACGTGATGCTACAATCCTTTATGATGAGCGATCCGAAAGGCCCAGGGTCTGCCTCATCATATCGAATACGCTATCGGCAACCAAACTTGGTCAATTCTGTGGTCAAGATCTGGTAGCTGCGAAAGTGAGCTACAAGGCGCACGGAGAAATTGAACACTTCGTCGTGGCGTCTGCTTACTTCCCCTACGACTCGGTACTACCCCCGCCACCTAAGGCGGTTTCCGAACTCGTAGAGTACTGTGAAGCCAGAAGGATTGGACTCATCATCTGTTGCGAAGCTAACGCTCAAAACACATTTTGGGGCAGCAGCAAATGCAACCGGAGAGGAGACCATCTTTTAAACTACATTCTTTCGTCTGACCTTTTCATCAACAATGTTGGCTCTCTACCAACCTTTGTGACGGCGAGACGACAGGAAGTGATTGACCTAACCTTATCTAACAGGCATGCGAAGGCCATCACTAACTGGAGAGTCTCACCAGATGTTACGCTGTCAGACCATAGATACATCGAATTCCAATTGAAGTGCGGGATCTCCCCCTCACAGCCCAAGCGGAATCCGAGAAAAACAGACTGGGTGCGATTTAGGGAGGAGCTTGAGAAATCCACTCAAGCCCCGCCTAAACTCAAAACTAATCAATCGGTGGAGGATGCAGTTCATAACCTGAACAGCGCCATCACCAAATGTTTTGAACTCGCATGTCCTGTCAAAAAAACCTCCCAACAGGAAGCCGGTTCCCTGGTGGAATGCTGAGCTCCAACGGCTTCGTAGGGAAGCCAGAAGTCTTCTGAACAGATCGCTTAAATCGAACTCGGAAGATGACTAGAATAAATATCGATCGAAGCAGAAGGAATATAAGAAGCTTATTCGAAAATCGAAGAATGATTAATATAAGTCCTTCTGCGAAGAGATCAAATCCCTGAGCGCGACCAGCAAGTTGGTTAAAGTCCTCAAACGAGGAAAATCGACAAGGCTGGAGGTAATCAGAAAGTCTGATGGTACCTTTACCGAGACTAAAGCAGAAACTCTTAGTTTACTGTTTCAGACCCATTTTCCGGGAAATCAGACTGTCATCGGCTCGTTGCACACTCCCTCATTGGATATTGCGGCTGTAGCGATGAAAACAACTCGGCGTAGCTGGTATTTTGCGTCACTCGTGGCAACTACTGAGGCCATTGAATTTGCTGTGGCATCCTTCGATGGCTTTAAGTCGCCGGGCACTGATGGGATATACCCCGTTATGCTACAAAAAGGTATAAGACAGCTGCTTCCTACACTGAAAAGAATTTTCACTGCTAGCCTGGCACTTGCCTACATACCTATCCCTTGGCGCGCGGTGAAAGTGGTCTTTATTCCCAAAATAGGGAAAGAGGATTACTCACTAGCCAAGAGTTTCAGACCAATAAGTCTAACATCATTCCTGCTGAAAAGCATGGAAAGACTAGTAGAGTTGCACGTGCGCAAAGTTGCCCTTCGAATGCATCCTCTGTCGGACATGCAACATGCTTATCAGCACGGAAAATCCTGCGAGACTGCGCTTCAAAACCTAGTTGGGAGAATTGAATGCGCTCTCGAAAGGAAAGAGTACGTACTAGGCATTTTCGTCGACATTGAGGGAGCTTTTGATAACGCTACCTTCGACAGCATGTGTAACGCTGCTAGACGGCATGGCGTAGATGAAGCACTGGTTTTGTGGATCAAAGCAATGCTTGTGCACAGGACATTGATCGCTGATACAGGCCTCGAACAATGTGTCAAGTCTGGGGTAAACAGGAGCTGCCCGCAAGGTGGCGTCTTGTCTCCGCTGTTATGGTGCATGGTGGTCGACTCTCTGCTAGATGCTCTCAATGCCTCTGGAATCTATGCCCAGGCCTATGCGGATGATGCTGCTGTTCTCTCTGTCGGCTCATGTTTAGCGAATGTCTGTCTCAAAGCGCTGGCGGCGCTATACGTGATCGATGACTGGTGCACGAGAAATGGGCTGTCGGTTAATCCTCTTAAGACCGATGTCGTTCTCTTCACGAGAAGGAGGAAAACAACTGGCATTGCTCAGCTAAGGAAGCTAAGCTAAGTATCTGGAAGTCATTCTAGATAACAAACTTCTCTGGTCAAAACATGTTGAGTCCAAAACCACCAAAGCGCTGTCAGCTTTCTGGCAATGCAAAGGTGCCTTTGGCAAAACATGGGGCTTATCGCCGAAAAAGGTCCTTTGGATCTACACGGCAATGGTAAGACCGATAATCTCATATGCATCGGTTGTTTGGTGGAGCAGGCTGACACGAAAACACGTTGTGGCTTCACTCACCAAACTCCAAAGAGCGGTCTGCCTCAGTTGCACGGGGGCTTTCCCCAGCACACCGGGAGCTGCTTTGGATGCTATGATGAACCTTCCACCCCTTGACATATATATCAGAGGGTGCGCACTGAAAACTATTTCTCGCCTAAAGAGGAATGGTCTTTGGTACAACTCGCAGTGGAGTGAAAGTGTACTTGAGAGAGAAATATCCTACGATCACTGTCTCATGGATATGCCCTCTGACGCAATGACACCTGCCATCCTACTGCGCTGTAACTACACAGTCACATTTCCTTGGCGTCAGGACTGGCTTTGGCCAGACACTGAACCTGGAATAGGATGTCTTCGCATCTTCACAGATGGCTCCAGGACTGATCAGGGATCCGGCGCCGGAGTTTTCTTCGAGCGCGAAAACATTCGACTGCACTTCTCGTTAGGAAAATATGCGTCTGTCTTCCAGGCGGAGATTTACGCAATCCTAATGGCCATGCACTATGTTGTGAAACACAGATGGAGGGGAAAGAGCATATGTGTCTGCATGAACTCAAGACCTTCTTGAACAAAGTCGGAAGACTTAATTCACTTAGGCTTGTATGGGTTCCAGGTCACTCTGGAATCCCAGGAAACGAGATCTCCGATGAACTCGCTAGAAAAGGCTCAGAGGAGAGTTTCTCAGGGCCTGAACCCGCCTTAGGTCTACCAGCTTCAACGGTTAAATCTGACATCAATGACTGGGTCTTTAACGTACACAGTCGCAGATGGAAGGAATATCCAGGATGCAGGATGACTAAGCGCGTACGCCCTGACGTCTGTAAAAAGTCCGCAACATTCTTCTTATCCTTAAGAAGAAACGACTGCAGAAGGCTAACGGGCGTCATTACGGGCCATATACGTGCTTGGCATCAGTGAGACGCCTACCTGTGCTGCTTGTTGCGAGGAGGACGGCACAGCGGAACACTTTCTCTGCGACTGTCCCGCCTTCGCTCGTGCACGGTGGCGCACCCTTGGGGCGACGTGGTGGGTGCCGAATCTCTTAGCTCAACATCACTGAAGCCCCTCCCCACTTTTCTCCGGACAACGGGGAAAATACAATAAAGACAAGGTGTCTGTCTGGTAGTACAATGGACCAGTACTTGTGTCTGAGTGCTCCAGCAGATAGTAGAAGCCTCCAACAAAAAAAAAAAAAAAAAAAAAAAACCATGAATGTCGGTGATCCATAGACATTATTGTATAAATGGATTTACTGGATTTTTTGCTTCCAGTATTATGTTTACTGACCCCAATCACATCCTCAAAGAACGTCAACTGTGATAGTCTACCAAGCCAAAATTAAGCTCAAACCCTCTTATTCTACGTTTAAAGTCTTCAGATAAACTGAATAATTCATTAGTTCAAAGACCTTATTTCTCATGGCCTATTTACGATCTAGTTATTCATTCTCCACCAGGTGAGTGGCTAAACAAGGCTCGTTATGCCACCCTGAAAAAGCTTATCCTTCAACTTGCCGTATGAAATGTTCGTTTCTTGGTAATACTAATTTTATTTGTCTATCCCTTATCCGTCTCCCTCCATATCTCTATTAGGCAGACAGCAAATATGTCAAGTGCCTTCATGAAGCTCTTATCACGTAAACTATGTCAACGATGGGTAGATTTAGGTCACTCACAAAAATGAAAGAAGTCGCCACAGTAGTTCCCAGTCGTTTACGACCAGTCTTTAACCGCAAGCACAACTCCAATCTCAGCCTAAGTCCTCTTACTTCCCGCCCCAGTTATAGTTAGATTTCCATCGAAAGCCATAAATAGTAAGCAAACAACAACACCATATCACCCCGGCAATAAACGTACACCCGTATGTATAGTAGTATTAGTATGCGTCCCAGTTACCTAGATTTCGAGATTTATAAGGCGACACGAGGAGGGTTACAATCCTTCCGCTTGATGAACCCTAACGACAGTTGTCGGAAATTATTGACAACGGCGGACGGGCGAGAGATTCAATGACCTAAATTCCACCCCTCGAATTTGTTTTCAGTTTTTTCTTCTCTCAATTTGCATGTCCTTGGATTTGAGGTGCCAATGAAGCTTCGAATCCATGATCCAAGTTCTAAGTTGTGCGTAAAGCTATGTCGAAGCGAATGTGGCCGAACAATAAAGTTCCATGTCATGACACATGGCAATTTTATTGCTGGATGGGAGGGGGTGGAATGCCTTGACACCATGAACGGAATGGTAACAGTTGGCTCGGATTAGGGTGTGGTGTCTACGCATTTATCGTATCCCTGGTATGTCAAACATTCAATCTAAGGCTAGCGACTCACGACCTTAGCCAATAGTCATTCTATATACTTATGCTGTGAGCTGTGAATCCTTTTAGAAACATTATACCGCTCTTTGGCATCGAAGGACAAGGACGTCTTGTGGTAGAGCAACAGAGTAGAAGAGAGAGAGAAAGATTCGTTTGTGTGTATTGTGTCCTGTGCGGCGTCCTTGTTTGGGTTGGGTGTCTGAAAGCGGGCGTCCTCGATCTTCGTCCTCGTCCTGAAAACGACACTGAACTTTCCGCAGCAGCAGTCATTAGATAGAGATTGTAGCCGTATAGGTATGTATCCTTTCCACAAGCGAATATCCAAGTAGACCGAACGAAAGAGAATTATGGATAATTTTCTTTTCCAAAAGGACTTTGTTAACCATTTCCACAGATATGCAATGACATATGGGTGGGGTGGGCGGGTCAGGGAGGTAGGGAAGGACAATGAGGTGGAATGAGAACACATTTTTCGTTTGTTGGTTATACCATGTCAAGGAGTTTTCGTTCGCTTTGTGTCCTCGGGAATGCCCGTCTATGCCCCCGATTTCGTTGGGGCTTTTCGTTTTTGTTGCTACTGTTATTGTTGTTGTTGACTTTTGTGTAAGGACACCGAGATGTGTTTCGATCTATGATAAGTTTTCGTTCACCTCGTCCCACATCAGTCAGGGTCGAGAACGTGGTCTGGCGGTTCATTTTTCTACAATTATGAATTAATGATTAACAGGAGTGGGGGGTGATTGTATGGTGATTCGTGTACACATGAAATCCTGAAGGACATCTGATATTATTTGGGCAATGGTCTGAAAAGTCTTTCAATTTGGGGTTGTGCTTTCGAACAAGAATGAGGACAAGGTTAAGAACTACCGTTGGCATCGCTGTTTCGAATTGGAATTGATTCTTTCTCGTTTCCTTGCTTCGTTTGCTTGTGTTTCTAGTGGAAGTGCTTTGATTAACTAATGGCCGAGGCGGAATGTTGATATGATCTGTTGTTACCACGGATTATTGAGGCCGATTGTCAATAAATGCTCCTTTGTTGCGTGTTCTGGTAATTTTTATTTTTTAATAATCACTTTTCACCATGACAGGGAGTAGGTAAAGGTAACGCAAGTTTTGATTTCTCTATGGACCCAGAATTTAGCTTCAAATTGGTTCAGTGCAAGAGAGTGTTGATTGTCAAATTGGAGTGACAAAGGTCACAGCGAAGTCAGTGGCAAACATGACAGGTGGCTGTTTTTCCTAATTTCCTTTAAGCTCTACAGGGCCAAATGCGCTGATCTATGCCAATACGAATCGTGGTGTCAACGCACAGGCACATAATGTTGCACGATTCAACATTGCAGAATACTTTGAATGCTGATAATGCTTTGCTCTGGTCAATTTTGCATTACCTACTGAAGGAATCCGAGCCAATTGAGCACAAAACATTTTCAATGACAATCTAGGGACTATCCTTGCACATATCAAAGGGCCGCATTATTGATTTTGATGAGTTGATAGCACTTTGGCTATTAAGTATAATTCCATGGCTCTTTAGCATAGGTACATATGTATGTACATACATATGTAGCAGAGACTGCAATCGATAGCCCCTAACTCTTGCATATCATATGTTTGTTTTGGTTTCGCCGGACCACTTCCATCGGGAAATATTGACCCACTACTAGAAGTATAAGATCCTTGAGGACTTCCGACCCTTACTGAACTGAGGGCACCGGAAAAATATGTGCGGCACATGTCTAGGCAGTTTAAGCAAATAGTACTTTCCCTGAGATCAAACCTATTAAGACAATCTCGAAATCGACTCTCGTACATGCCTCAAAGATGACGCACGTGAAGGACGATGGGCGAATGAAGGTGATTGCGATAACTGAGACTATCGGAAGAAAGAGTCCGAAACATCTTGTACAAAGAATTAGGGATGCAACAACTTAGCTCAAGATGGGTGCGGACTTGCCAATCAAGAGAAAATGCTGACTTTTAATTTTCATTTGACATTTCATGAGTTACAAGGAGGATAGGAAAACTGCAGCATTTGGGATACAATTTGCTCGGCCTCCTCCCATATTCTTCTGATTTGGCACCCTCAGACTTCTATCTGTTCCCAAACTCAAAAAACTTTGTTCCCTTTCATCTGTGTAAGCCACCTTAGATTCAGCCCGTACAATTCATCGTTATATCATCTTCTCTACTCTCTGTTTATATAAAAGGGACTTTCCTCTCGAAGTGATTAAGGGCATCCTCATCCGTAAAGGAGGACCGGAATGATCACTGATTTTTTCGAGAGAGGGCTCTACTTCTCAATTGCCTCTTGAGCCCAAAGAAGCAACGGTTGGCAAGAGTAATTCTGCGTTTGATCTCAGCACTGGTGTTGGTGTCGCTGGTCACTAGTGAGTCAAGGTAGACGAAGACCTTCACTAATTTGAATTTGTAAGCCGTAAATTGTAACGTTCTGGCTAAGACGTCGGTTTTGTGCGTCTTTTTTGGATGATAACATATGTATATTATATTTAGTTTACCGAAAGATCCATTTTAGCAGCTTCTGCTTCAATGCTTTTGAACATTACATTGACGTCCCGCTGTATGTGATGACTAAACGTGCACCGTGGCATAATTTAGGTGAATTCAAATTACGAAAGCAGAAAAATGGGTGAACCAATCTTGTGAAGAGTGTGTTGTGGCATTCCCGGCATACCTTGAAGTTAATGATAATGTCACATTGAACTCCATTATCGACCTGTCTTCGACTCTTTCCTCTTCTGACGGACGAAGATCGGACGTGTATAGTTGTCACTAAATGAAAACGAAATTCTTGATTCTTTTTCTTTTTTGAGCGCCGAAAATAATCGACGGCTCAAAAGAGATCGCAACACCACGTTATCTACTGGATAGTTACCCACCCTAGAGCCAAGCTTCTTTTTATTCACTCATGTTGTGTGCCATTTGTTTTTCGCACAAGTTTAATGTCGATTCCGGACGGCGAACACCGAGAAGCTTTTTCAAGGCATCTGTACTACAATGGGTTTCGCCGAGAAGAGAAGCCACGTAATAAACATTCGATGGCGTTGGTGTTATCGGAATCTGAGCTCGCTCATCTTGCGCAGCGGCCGACACACTACCCATTGCGCCACGGCGCTCTCTAAGAAGATCACTCACTCGCCAAGAGTTTTAGACCAATCAGTCTAACATTTTCCTTGCTGAAAAGCATGGAGAGACTAGTAGAGTTGCATGTGTGAAAAGCTGCCCTTCGAATGCTCTCTCGGAGGTGCAACATGCTTATCAGTGCGGAAAATCCTTCGAGACCTTCAAAACCTAGTTGGGAGAATTGAGTGCGCAATTGAAAGGAAAGAGTACGTACTGGGCATTTTCGTCGACATTGAGGGAGCATTTGATAACGCTAAATTCGCCAGCATGTGTACGCTGCTAGACAGCATAGCGTAGATGAAACATTGATTTTGTGGATCAAAGCAATGCTTGTTGATCGCTGATACCGGCGTCGAACAATGTGTCAAATCTAGCGTAAACAGGGGCTGCCCGCAAGGTGGCGCCTTGTCCCCGCTATTATAGTACTTGTGGTCGACTCTCTGCTCGATGCTCTCAATGCCTCTGGAATCTATATCTAGGCTTATGCGCATGATGTTGCCGTTTTTTCTCTCGGTTCATATTTAGCGACTGTGTCTCAAAGCACAGGCGGCGCAAATGTGACATGACAGCTGGTGCTAAAAGGCATTTCCATTCCGATATGCAAGGAAGCTAACTAGCTGGGAGTCATCTTAGATGAGATGAACCTAGATATATTTCATACATCTGCAGTTACTGAAAGATATCAATCATTAATGTCTGCAAATGGGTTTGAATCTTGTATAAACAAGAGTAACTGAGTCCTCACAAACGTGTATTGACCATATATTTGCTAGGCTTGACAAAAAGGCGAATATATCCCTATTAAGCTCAGTGGCTGATGTAAGAATCACAGATCATTGTATGACTTGCCTTGTATTAAAATATACACAGATCAAGCAATCGAAAACGCCATCTTTTCGTGCACCAACTAAAATGATTAATTTCGTGAACTTAAATGCAAATTTGATACATGAAAATTGGTCTGTTGTATATAGAGAATATGACACCTCTTGCATTTAATAAATTTTGTAAAATTCTAAATCAACATGTTAAAGAATGCTCTAGAGCATCAGGAAAAAGGAAAAGGGATATGAAGAAAATTAAGCCATGATATCTGAGTATTTAGTTCAAAAAATCAATTCAAAAAACAAACTTCGTTTAAAGGTAAAAAAACAGCCAAATAATGTTAAAATTCGTAAGTTATATGTAAAAATTTGCAAAGAAATCGCCACTGAGGTCCCTAAAATCAAAGAAAAATATTGAAATATATTGAGAAATTTTGAAGTGCTAAAGGCAATCCTAAAAAAGAATGGAGAATTGTAAATGAACTATTCAATAAAAATGTCTCATTGGATGCCCCTTCCTGCATCATACATAAGGATAGGAAATTTGATACGCCAATAGAAATAGCTAATACTTGTTGCTGCTAATACCCTTGAGGAAGCAGGTTTTAGTTCAGTGACACAAATTTATTGCTCAGAACACTGCCTAAGCAAGGAAAACGGTTCACAAAATAGCTTCTTTTTTGATAATATCTCTCCTTTAGAACTCCATAGGACTACTTCATTGCTTAACAAATCGAATTCTTCGCAATGTATGTATGTATGTAGCTATTTGAATGCCTTCATGAAGGATATTTTCCTGAATATTGTTGGCATCTTAGCTCTTTTTTTTTTTTTTTTTTTAAGCTTAGCTCATATTTTCAACAAGAGCATTTATTGCGGTATATTTCCTGATGGATTAAAGATTGCTGAGGTCATACCAGTCTTTAAAAAAGACAACAGGAAAAGACTGAATAATTACAGGCCAATCTCTCTTCTTCCCGTTTTTTCTAAAATTTTTGAAAAAGTGATTAGGGTCAGAATCATTACATTTCTTGATCGATATTCTTTCTTTAATGATTGCCAATATGGATTTAGAGTTGGTAAATCAACGAAGCACGCTTTAAACTTTTGCAAACATGTTTATGATAGCCATAATGGCAAAAAAAATAGTGCAGCGCTTTTCATCGATATTACAAAAGCTTTCGACACAGTTGATCAGAAACCAGAATGAGACGTGCGTCTTTCGTACGTCTTCCCCGTGACACCCTGAAATTTTCAAAGAAGTCCAGGTTCGTAGCGACAAAACCCGTTACAAACGAGGTTCTATCTGTGACTACGTGTGAGCCCGTTTGATTTCGAAGCGGTGAGTTACTTTAATGAAAAGTACTCGAAAGGTGAGTTTCGTTCGTTTAGAAAAGTCAAACTGACGATGAAAGTAAACAAATAGCCATCATAAAGGTGACAAATACAAATAGGACAAATAAAAAGAAGGAAAAAATGGATAAATATGTAAGTTAAAAACGTTGTTTTAATCATTTCGTTACTATTTTTTATAGGTAAAGGAAATGTGAAATGTGTACCAATCATCTGGGCGGTGTTTGGCCTCCGATAAAGATGTGTTATATCAAGAAAGTGCAAGATTAAAATAAGATGTGCAAAAAGTTTTATGCAATTTGCATTTTGTTGAATATTTTCATTAATACTTTTTGTTTTACAGATTATTCTTATTCATTTGTTTCCTGCATTTCCACACCACCCAAGAGGTATACAGGATAGCGCGTTAACCGTTTTTTTTTTCTTTCGGCTGCTCGGTTTCCCAAACAGGCCTATTTGCACCCGCCTAGAAATTACATTATTAGTGTATATTTTCTAAATAGTGTAAATATTGTAAAAAAATATTGCAAAATTTTAAAATAAAATACATATATTCTAATTCTTAAAAAATATTTAATAATATTTATTTATTTTTAATTTATTTTTTATTTTAATTTATAATATTTAATATTTAAAAATGAAATGCAGTTATGTCTACATGTGTGGGCAGATTGGTAATGAAAGTGTTTGCTTGCCCTTGCTCCAAATTAATTCTTACCCAGTCGACGCTCCTAACCAATGGATGATTTATCATGCAATCTAATTGCACAGCTACCATTTTTAACTATTTTTAAATATTGATATCCCCAAAGTTTTTGAAAAGACGACGCGAACTGTTGGGGTGTTGTTCTTACGTTATTCCCGTTACTACTCCTTATTTCTCCAAGAAAATGCTCTAAGCTGTCTTGATTAAGATGTCTAGTGAGAATTTTTTTCAAACTGACATCTGGACAAAACATCCCAAAGGCTAAGGAGCGATGAAATATCTATTTAACAGCCAACCTTTTAGGAAAGAAAATTGACTGGTTATGTTTTTATTATTTTCAAATATTTGAAGTGATTGGAAAAACTGTTGGGCTTCTTGTAAAAATTTGCCCTGCATTTCATTTCCCCTAAAAGCTGATCTATATCCTAGACTATCCGTTGAAGTGGACGAAAATGTCAAATAAATTATTAAAAAATAAAACAAGCTCAACGGTGCCAAAAAGTGTGGAACTTACGTATGTAAGTTAATAGAACTGAAGCAAATGTGTTGCTCATTATTTGCGAAGCACATTTCACCTTCATCTTTTGGAAGCTGTTTGGATTTACATGGGCTTCTGTAAGTTTCGGCGCAAGCCGGATATTATTTTTTTAATCTTCTTTATACTTAAAGCACGAAAACATTCCGAGCAGGCCATTTTGATCAATATTCGTCTAAACCGAAATCTTCAAAACCTATTATATAGTCGGATTTCCTACAATACTCGAGGTGTGACTTAAGCGACATTTCATCAGCCGAAATTGAACAATATTTAAAAATATCGGGTAGCTGACATATTTTCAACTCTAAACTTTTTGCATTTATTTCTATATTGCCTGGTGTTTTAGGCCAATGGGTTATGAATTTCCGAAGGGTAGTAACCGATGGAAGATTTAATTATGGCCGCAATAGCCTGTATGAAACAGGAGAAGTAAAGTGAACTGAAAGTGCAAACATTTTCAACTCTTTTGAATATCGATTTCCTTTAGGATTTTTGACCAAATTTGCTATATCCGTATTGTTCCTATTGTACTTTTCTTTAAAATTTTGAAACTCGAGGTGCACCATTTTCAACTGGTTATTTAAAAAGACGATAACTATGTCTCTTTCCTTAATAATGTTATATACAGGGTGTCCCACGAGCAGTGTGCCAAAAAGCTGGAGCGTGTAGGTCTGGTCAAGAAAAGAAAAAAATCGTATGGGAGGGCGGGTCTATTTCCCCCCGTTTAGCCGGGAGGGGCAATTTTCTAAAAAATTGACTTAATTTGGAAAAAAATTATTAAAAATCAACAGTTACATCCACAATGCCGTGATATACTTTTTTGTAAAGCCAGAGACCTCTTCTTTCATCTTGTTTTTAAACGAAGCTGTTTTAAGGAATAGTTTTTGAGAAATTAATTTTCAAACTCAAAATTTTGCAAAAAAAAATTAAAAAAAAAAAATTTTGAACTATTTTTTTCAAAATTGTATGTAATTAAGTACTAATTTTTTTTCAAAAATTCAATTTTCTTATTAGTTCTTAGTTAAAAACAGAAAACCGTATGAAAAAATGACTTGTAGTTTTTGAGAAATTAAACAAAAACCCGAACCATTTTTTTTCTAAGAAAAACCTTTTTTTTGGTTTTAACGCGGCTGGACTTGTAGGCAAATTAATGTATGAAACATTGACCTCTTTTTTATTATTTTTAAAAAATTCGGAGTGGAATAGACCCGCCCTCTCATACGATTTTTTTCTTGTCTTGACCAGACCTACACGCTCTAGCTTTTTGGCACACTGCTCGTGGGACACCCTGTATAATTCGCGGCACTTATCTTCCAACTTTTTTTGTTCAGCAGCATTTAGCTTTCTCTTAAGATTTTTTTTTTTTTTTTTGGTATGAAATTCCGTAATGACTTACCCGTTTTTCGTGGTTGATTGGGTGCCTTTCCTCTACTACAACCCTGCCGCCTATAGTAGGAATTGCACCCTGTAGAAGTTTCATTTTACGCGAATTCAAGAACGAGTTAACGCCAAAATGCTTTTCGCAGACCCTACTGCTGCGATGTAGAATACGCAAACTAAGTGCGTTTCGCCATTTTTCACACCTTTTAAAAAGAGAATCTTTTTCTTTTCCTTTTTCCGGCGTTGTTATGGTCAGAAGTGTAGGACCATAACCTTCCCACTTAACTGCATTCCTACTGGTCCGCTTGTGGGGTCCGCCGGTTTGACCTCAGAAAGTAGCGGCAGGCTTCCCGGTTTGGGATTACTTCATCGCTGAGGCCAATCAAATGCTGGTGTTTTTGCATTTGTTTGCACCAATTGTTTTTCGGCCTGCCTTTTTTTTTTTTTTTTTTTGTGACACAGGCATGCTCCAGATTTTTTTGTTTGATCTTACTCTTACAACACCGGCGATCTCCAGTCGTTTCAACCCACTGATTTGCATGTACACTTGTGGGGCAGTTTAATATATGTGTCCCTAGGCTCACCTTGGTGGTTTCTAAATTGCCTAGATGTGATTTTTGTTTACCTTTGTTTTAGTCGCCTTTTACGACAAGCGAGAGGTATCGCTGCAGGGATATTCTTAACCCGCCCCTGCACGGAAAACCGTTTAAAAAGAGAATGCTTTCATAATATGTACCAAAGAAGTATAAGTTGGTCACCTTGCTAAGTACAATGCATTGTGACGGTAAAGTATTAGAAGAACATTCAAAAGATCAAAAGAGATCATAGAATTTTACAATTCGACTAAGGGAGGCACAATGGACCAGTTAGTACGTACTGTGAGCGTCAAAAGAAAGTGTACACCACCAAAGTCCATTTTCAAAAAGTGTACAACTAGAAGATCAAACTGTAACAGATCCTCATAACGGGAAAATCACCCGTTACATTCGTTTTATTTTTTGGTTTTCACTTCGACTATGGCTAAGTCAAAGGGATATCTCATTGTGTTTTGTTTATTCATAAGGAAAGTTGTTAGTTTCGTGTTTGAAGTACATCATCCGAGGGTTTTACATTCTGGAATAATGTTCTTTCAGTGATGAGAGCAAATTCGAAATATTTGAATCAAAAATGCCGCCCAAAATATGGAGACGAATTTGCAGAAAAAAATATAAATTCAACGGTCAAGCATGGTGTGGGTTCAGTTATGGTCTGGGGGTGTATGGCCGCATCAGGTGTTTGAAACCTAGTTTTTATTGACAACACAATGAATAAAACTGATTACCTTAATATTTTAAGGGAAAATTTACCACTAAGTGTTGAGAAATTGGGGTTAAGTCGATCATGGGTCTTCCAGCAGGACAATGACCCCAAGCATACGTCCAAAGTGGTAAAGGAATGGTTGCTTTATCGGACACCTAAGCAACTTCATCATCCTCCGCGATCCCCAGACATTAACTCGATAGAGCATTTGTGGCAGTATCTGGATACGCAGATTCGAAAACGTTCGATAACCAGCAAAGACACATTGAAGGCGGTAGCAGACGAAATATTAATTTTAGACGCTCACAGTACATATTCATGCAAGCGACAAACTCTATTTGCCAATTTTATAGACATTTCTGCACTAAATGCTTATATATTATGGACAGAAATTCATATTGGATACACCCAAAGTCGCACCTACTCCGAAGCCTATATGTATGTGGCCAAGCAGAGGGGTTACGGAGAGCAGCATGCCCCGCCATACGCGTTTAGATAACCAGACATTGAGTAATAAATTTACACTTTTCACATGTAATAAACTTAAAATATTTTTCGAATGGGGGAAACTCGCTTTCTTCCCAACTTTTTCTTTAAAAAAATAATTGACATACCATCCCCATCGCCTGCGCCTCCACCTTCCCGCCCCCACTTTTAAATCATCACAATAGAGCCATCTGGCATTCCCCTACCTTTTCCACCCTTCCCACCCCAACTCCGATCGAAGGTCCTATCATCTAGACATTTACAAAATTCACTTTTCTCCGGACAACGGGGAAAATACGATAAAGAAAGGTCTGGTAGTGCAATGGACCAGTATTGCGTCTGAGTGCTTCCACATATAGTAGAAGCTTCCAACAAGAAAAACAAAATGAGGATACTTACATTTCTTCGTTAAGTGGTCTGTAAAGGTGCTCCCATTCATCGCATCCGAATACACATTTCCTCATTTATGAATATTTTCTTTTAATATTTTTGGTTAAGCAAAATTTAAACTTCACAATTTCACAATCATTCACAGAAATACACTACCCTGCAAAATTCAAAATGTACAGTTTCCAATTTGACCGCCACTTTGATTTTAATTTTTTTCTTTGAAAATATCTCACCACGCATGTTCATAGAACATATAATACAAAAGTCAAAAGGTGAATATATAGGAAAAATTGTCAACAATATTTTAATATTGAAAACATATTGTCAATATCTCGCCAGTAAAGTTGTTTGCATTTTTAATTTAGCATTATATGTAGAATTCAACAGTATTTAAACCAATTTGAATTGTAATATTACTAAATAATAAAAGTCAAAGAAATACATACAACACACATAATATAGGCAAAAATATTCATATACATATGTATGTATACTGTTAAATGTTTAATAAATAATATAATTTAGATATATTTAGATATATTTTATTGATTTTAATATGTAGCTGTATACAACCTTTATAAATAGTAAAGTCGATTCTTATTTTTGCCTATTCTTATCATAACTATGAATACTGATATATTCTGAACTACTCTTAAGAAAAAACATCTTATATATTAATATTCTTGTTGTGTAATTATGCTTTTAATTCATTATTGTTGTTAAATTCAAATTTAAAATTAACATGCGAACATCGAGGAGTTATAACAATGTGCGTGATTGTTTACAAAATTTTGACAGAACCTGGGGTTCCCACGTGCTCACCCGAGCTTGTAGGCAAACGTCGGCGGCCATTTTAAGTGGTACGTCACAATGGTAGTTTCTGCAGTTGATCATGACCTTCTTTTGAATAAGCTAGAAAAGGCTGGTTTAAGAGGCTTTATACTTGACTGGTTCGCATCTTATCTAAAGAATAGGAAACAATATGTTTCAATAGGAGACGTGTTCAGTGAGTACCTGGACATTAGAATAGGTGTTCCCCAAGGTTCTGTCCTTGGCCCTTTTTGTTTCTTATTTTTATTAACTCGATCTTCAAGTTGAGTCTGAAAGGAAAAAAAAGGTTTTGCGGATGATATACTATATAGCTTGTGCGTACGCTAATTCTTCTGTGCTAGATATGGTGATATTAACCATGATTTGAAGTTTTAAGACATTGGTTTGGCATGCACAAGCTAATCATAAGCGATAAAACCAAAGTTATGTTTTTTAACCTACCCTCATTTGACATCAACTCACCGGAATTTACATATCTTTGATAGCACTGACTGCAAAAATATATATGTTAGTTTTGACATCTGTGGCATGAATAGGAATATCGCAATAGCTGCTCAACAAAATGTTTCAAAATTGGACATGTATCTACTTTCAAAAACTTGGGCTTAAATATTGATAACATGCTGAATTGGGGCGCGCATACATCCTTACTAAAAAAGTATCTCTTGAAAGCTACGTATGTTTTTTATCATCTCAAACAATTCTGATCACGAAAGCTCCTTGAAACATTTTACTATGGTCTGGTCAATTCTAAGTTACAATATGGTCACTCATGTTGGGGTGGCACTAGCAACACAAATCTACAACCGTTAATATTGATTCAAAAGCATATCCTCAGAATAATTTGAAAAAAAAGGCGCTATGAGCATAGCTTTGACCTTTTCTGTGCTTCTAAAATACTTTCACTTAAGCACCTGTACTTTTATAAGGTTCTGAAAATATTTTATATAAGAAGTAGCAATTTACCTCATCGAAATTCCTCTGATTATGAACTTCGTAGCAATGATAGACATCTGACAAGCATTCCACCTCACAAAAATCATCGCTTCTTAAACTTTTATAGCTCAGTAGCACCCAGACTTTTCAACTGATTACCTCTTGAAATCTGGAACATACGATCAACTTACATGTTCAACAGAAAAATTAAAAAATGGTTGCTTAATTTCGATTTCAGGGAAGTTAGCAATTTAATCAGAATTTTAATTTAATGAACTGAAAATTGAATCATGTTAAATTTTGACCTCTTCTTCATTATTTTAGATTAACTATATTAAAATATTAATTACCACATTCATTCACATTCAATTAATCTATTGTTAGTTTTGTTTGATTTCTTATTTTACTTCATACTACATCCGACACTAGTTTACTTATAACTAAAGGATGTTTTAATATTCCTCTTTGAGCCCACTATAAAAGACGCCTATATAACTAGATGTTCTAAGATACTTGTATATACAATGTAAATATTAATTTTAAGCAATAATACTTGAAATATGTTATCTGGATTCAATGAATGGAATAAAAACTAATAAGCTAACTAACTACCTAGATAGCAAGCTTCTTTGGTCCAAACATGTTGAGCCAAAAACAACCAAAATGCTATCAGCTTTTTGGAAATGCAAAGGTGCTTTTGCCAAAACATGGGCTCATCGTTGAAAAGGATACGGCAATGATAAGACCGTTAGTCCCATATGTATCGGTTGTCTGCCGGAACAGGCTAACACGCAAACACGTCCAAAAAGTGGTTTTTGGATATGCCTTCTGACGTAATAATATCTGCCTAATTATGTTATCGAGCTATACGTTGCCGTTCTTGTTCTACAACCGAAGAACAGGGAAAAGCTAAGAGTGCTGTCATCAGCGAAGGAGTGGATTAGCTTAGAAGTAGCAGAATGGAAATCATTTATAAAAATTAGAAAGAGTGCCGGTGACAGGGCACAACCTTGAGGAAAACCAGAATGTATTAGGTAGACATCAGTCTTGAAACCATCTAAAACGATTTGAATGGAACAGCTGGAAAGGCAGTTTCTAATACATAGAAGAAGAAGAAGAAGCATCCTTTTTTAACCAAGGAGCCTGATGTTAAGGTGCTTTAGAAATATGAAGCGCAACAATCTTGTTTTCGTCCAGGTGGTGCAATGATTGGTTCCACTTTTCGGTGAGACAGGTCTTAAATAACCAGTTGACCTGCTGGTTAGTAAGAAGTTTCAACATTTCTATGACCTTAAAAAGACGGGGCCTTAGTGCTATGGGCCAGTGGGTGGAGGAAGACGAAGATTCATCCTTTTTATGGAAAGGTTGGAAAATTATGATGTTTTCCATCTATTTGGGAAGATACAAGTAGAGTAGGACAGATGAAAAAGCTTCCTTGCCGGCGTGGACCTTGTGCACGTTGCGAGCTTTAAGTATTCTTACATCTGAACGAGTACGAACATGGATTTATCCGTGTGCGAACATGAATTTATTTTTTTTTGTTTGTGAATATTTGTTTCCCTTTAAGAGATGGGCATTAAAGGGCACTCAATCTACAGTCAGATGATACCACGCTAGAGTGCCACAACGACGCATAGACATTGTTTTACGTTAGTGGCTGGAGGGGAAAGGTGGTCACCCTCGGATAAATAGTTCGAAAGAAGATTAAGCTACAAATGATTATAGTCAGCTGGCTCTTGATGTCCATGTTAGGATCTCGAATACTGCCTTCAAATAAAATAACAAATTAATTTTTTTCCACAGGCGACTATGAGCTCGATATACAATATACCGACAATATAGGCACCTAGGCGGCAACAGCTCTCCTAATATCTCCGAGCTACCTTTACCCTTACTTAAGAAACTCATTAAAACGGAAGCAAAAAAGTAACAAAAGTTACAGAAGAAATTATTTTCATATTGAAACTCATATTGATATAGATACAGATCTGGCGAATTGAACAGATGCCGACGTTGCCTTTCGCCCTTCTGATGAGACCGTAACGTAACGGCCATCACCTTCAATATCTTTCAATAAGCTCTTACCACGCCATACGCCATCACAATCCTCTGTCTCACCTTTTAATGTCAAAGGCAGATAATCCTTATGTGCGCCGCATTCCATCTACCGTCCTCCAACACCAACATTTGTTTTATTAAATTTAACTCGAGAAAATAAGAAAACGCAGGAAAAGTGCGAGCAAATATCCCGAGTAAGGCGGAAAACAACGGGGGAAAAAAAGATTTATGCGACACTACTTCACAGATGTCATCAGCCGGGTACACGTGCCTCATTTTTTTTCCTCTGCACTTACTTTGTCCGCACTTTCACAGGATCTGCCTACACACCTCTGACATTTTGTTTTCTCTCGACATCCTCCTTGTCCCATTCCATGGTCCACGGTGGGTAATGGATGAATCCCTTAAATCATTTCATGTTGTCGCTGTTCCACGTGGCTCGGGCGTGTGGGATGACGACTCATCCATGAATTCGAACTAACTCGAACCTTGGGATGCCCTTTGAAGAGCTTTTCGAGGGACAAGGTCATGGCTCGTGTGCTCGTCGTTCACATCGTTTGATAGCACTGTGTGTTTGGTCGGTTTTCAATGGCAGATAAAGGTGAAGCCGAAAAGTCTTCCTTTGCACGTTCCACGTGTAGGTGGGTTGTCCATTTTTCTTTTCTTTTCTTCTTCGATTTGCAGGCTTGTGTATGGGGTTTTATCGAGCAACTCGTGGTGGTGCAACTACAAACTTGCAGGAAATATTTTGAGATCGCTACGTGGAACTGGTAAGTTTGTGCGGAGTAAATAGTTTTTTTACTCCTGACGTAACAACTTGGGTTATTCTTGGAACCAAACCGTTAGCAGGTGGCAGTTGTATAGCGTTCCATGCGTTGAGTTATCTTACCCAACGATGCAACTGCAAGAAGGAATGTATTGGATGTATTTCAGGGAAAAAAAGTAAGAGATTAGGAACTGAACAGAAGGCCTTGACGCAAAACAAAATCCCAATACCTACTAAGGGCTAAGGTTTATCTTAGCCTCATTTAAGTCGAGTGAATAAGTCTGATCTCGGTGAACGGGTAATCCGATGAGCTTGTCAGAATGAGCTCAACATTTCTCGGGAATTAAATCTGCTCATAGCGAGTGAAGAGTATACCCCCATATCTCAGAGGAATCAGCTCTGTTCGTAACAGCAAGGAAACTTAAAAAGGCTTACAAGCGTCATTACAAGCCGCCATATTATTATTAGATGTCTAAACGTGCTAGGCACGCATTGTATGCTGAAAATAGATTCAACACTGAAATATACAATAACGCAATACGTCTAATGAATAGTAGTTGTCTTAGTGCTTCAATGGAAGGTAGAAGCCTCCAACACCAAATAAAATGGTCAAAGCTTTAAAAACGGAGCTGAGCCGGTTAGCTAAAGAAGGACTAGCTTGATATGTAGGCTCACTTGTGGATGATCTATATAAACTTTGCCACAGCTTTCACTCTCTCACTGCCATCATAAGGGTCCTTTTTATGTCAAATGAAGGAGAAAAGGAATAAACAACAAGGTTTTCAAGTATATCAGTCAGGCTCTTAGATGTCCGTGTAAGACGTGGGAGATCGAGTCTCAGAGCGTGATTTTTAGGCTTTTGACACTGAGTTCAAATACCCGCAACAGCCAGATGTTTTGCGGTCACTCTCCTGAGCGGGGTACTTACAACACCCTCTGTAACATACTTGTTTGGGAAAAGCTTCTCAAAATTCGCCTTTGGAGTGGGCTATTAACAGGTCCATTTCCCCATTTCATATAAAAAGAAATATATAACATGTATTGGATGGAGAACCTCGGTCAGATGACGGCCTTCAATAATATCAAAGACTCTTTAAAAAAGCTGATTAGAGAGAGGAAAAATTCTTCACCTTCATTTAATTATTTACTAAGATTGCACCACAACTCGAGATGAATCTGGGTTTCAATAAATAAGCCTCTCTAGCGCACGAGATCCCTAGACAGCTGCCTGTTTTAAAGGCCACTGGTGCCACTACTGCCCATTGAGCCGACTTCCACTGTTTATTGGCCCGAGTTCTAGTGTCCACTGGTCTGAGTTGTAATATTCAATTGATCGAGGTTCAGTTTACACTGGCTCGAGTTCCACTGTCTATTGGACGAGTTCCACCGTCTAATGGTCCGAGTTTTATTGTCCATTCTTCCGAGCTCTAGTGTCCACTGGCTCGAGTCCCACTCTCTGTTGGCCCTAGTTATTGTGTCCGAATTGTAATTGATCGAGGTTCAGTTTCCTCTCTTCTATTGGGCCGAGTTCTAGTGTCCACTGGCCTGAGTTCTAGTACCCACTGGCTCGAGTTTCATTGTCTAATTGCCCGAGTTCTTGTGTCCACTCGTCCGAGTTCTAGTGTCCAACTAGTCGAGTTCCAGTTTCCACTGGCCCGAGTTCCACCGTCTACTGGCCCGAGTTCCAGTGTCCATTGGAGCGAGTTCTAGTATCCACTGGTCCGAGTTGTAATGTCCTGTCTCCAGTCTCTGTCACACTAACTACACTGTGTTCGAAGATGCTCTTTAAGCCCTATGGGGTTTTTAAGTTGACTCGTGGGAGATTGTTCAGACCTAAGACGCAATCACCATAGCACACAAAAAAAAATTATAAAAATGCGTTTTTGAGTTTGAAAAAATCCATTAATGTGACAAATTACCGATATTATGTAACCATAAGCGTAAGCCACATGTAATCTCTTTAAGAACTGACTGCAGACAGCTGCTTTGACTAACAATGCGCAGATACGAGATTTGTTCAAAAAATAAGGTGACTTTTTATTTTTCCTGAAAAACTTATTTTATTCATCAATATTTCTTCCGTTCCTCTCAGAGGTTTGTTCGCTGACTAGGCTTCGGAGCGTTTGAAAGAGGAACCCAATTTTGGCCGAAAACTTTTCTTAGCGATGAAGCACATTTTTGCATGAATGGCTGTGTTAACAAGCAAAGTTGTCATGTATGGGACGACACCAGCACGAGGTTCATGACAATGCATCCACAAAAAAATACTGGTTAGTGTGGATTTTGGGCCGGGAGCGTCATTGGTCCACACTTTTTTGAAAACGACGTTGGTGAGGCGGTCACCGTCAATGGTTAATGCTACAGAACCAAATTGAACCATATGGATGATACCAGCAGGACGGCGTTACGTGCCATATAGTGGATGCCATGATTGACATTTTCATAAACGATTTGAGGGTAATGTTATCTCTCATAGAGGTCACCAAGGTCATGCGATTTGACCATGTTAGACTTTTTCTTGTCGAGTTTCCTAAAATCCAGGGTCTGCGTGAATAAACTACAATCGAACGATGCCCTTAAGGTGAACATAACACAGTCCATTTCTCAAAATTAAACCGGATCTATGCGAAAGAGTAATAGAAAATTTAACTACTCGGAGTTGAAGCCGAGGCGGGATTTTGAACGATGCCATATTCCATACATAATGGCAAAAATGGGCTTTTCAAATAAAATATTGAATGAATAAATGAGCTTTATTAACATAAGGAGGCGGAGGCGTAAGAATACTTTATTTTGTTTTTTGGGCAGTTGATTGGGTAAATGGCTTTTTCCATACTTTCCAATCTTCTACCTTTTTTGTTTTCCAGTGCTGGATGATTTTTCTATTAATGTCGTTCTCAGATCTGGTGTATATAAATATTAACGGCTCCCTGGTCGCCGATTTCGCGATTTTGTCTGCTGTTACGTCGCCTTTTATACTGACATGGCCCGGTACCCACATAATTTTAGTTTTATGCCTATTTGCTATTAGATTATCTCGGATGGTTTCCAAAAAAGGGTTTTTTGTTGTTTATATTTTCGATCGCTTTGATTGCTGACAAGCTATCGGAATATATGACTGCCTTTTTGTTTTTGGTAAGCTTTAGTGACCATAACTTCAGCCGTTAGAATTGAGGAGGATTCGTGGAGCGGTTCTTTGGTCAAGCTGTTGCCAACTTGGTCAACTACCGCGAAGGCTACACCAGTTTTTTTTTTTTTTTGATCCGTCAGAGACCAGGATGCACCAGTGTTTTAGTTAATTTTCCATTTGTTCGAGGATCATGTGCTGGAACAATTGATCAGGGGTTGAGTTTTTTTTGGAAAGAGCTAAGCCGGGTGATGATGGAATCCTGATTAAGCAAACATAGTGGGTGAGATGTGGATTTGCCTGGGTTGGTTTGGATTGGTATGGCGATGTTTCATGTAAATGAAATGACTGTAAATTCTTGGCTGGTACTTGGGAATTTTTCTGCGATCCAATGAGGTCGATAATGATGGGTGTTTTATAGGAGGGGTTGAGTCTGGAGATTAGGAGTGAAGTTAGGTGTTCAAACCGTTCAGCAACAGATGGGAGGCTGACTTCGGTTAGGATGCTTATCGAAGGTGTGTTTCTGAAGGCCTTTAGATTGGTTGGATAAGAGTGAGTGATAATTTTGAACATTTTCATATATGCTTAATCCATAATGAATCTCAGATAAAAAGATGTTAATGAGGGAGTGGAAGTGACATAAGCTATGTTTAGAGGCTAAATACTTAATTATATTGCATCTGGTAGCTAGGCCACATTTAAGATTTAAACAGGGTTGTATAAAATTAAAATTAGAGCCAAATATAATACCTGGGATTTTTAAATTGTTAACATTACTTATTGAGGCAGCGTTGAGGGTAACAGATATGGGCAGCTGGTTTTCGGCATATATGTACATATGTAGAATTTTGCTTTTCGCGAACGAGTTTTTTGCAATTGAGTAAGTCCACTAGGTGGAGAGGTATGTTAAAATGCTTGAAAATTTCGTAGCTGTTATAGAGAGGTCTTTACATTTGGAGAACAACACTAGGTCGTCTGCGTATAAAGAATGATCGACCTTAGGTGGGAGCAACTATGACCCTCTTGGGGATCTAGCTACAGGATGTCGATGCGCAATATAATCCAATTTAGTGTAATCTAGTCTGGATCTGGATGCCTCTCTGCACCAAGTAATGCACAACCTTCTCGCGGTACCGCTGATCAAGCCGAGCCCATCAGGGCCAGATGGACTAACTGTTGCATGGCGAACTTCGTCATCGGACCTTAGACCTCGGACTGCTGGTCTCATAAGTTCCTCAAGTTCATGAGCTCCAGCTCCAGCCAGGCATGCGTCTCCACCTCCATCTCTACCTTTAGGACTGGCTGTTGTAGAACCGTTCCCTTGCCCTAATTGAGATCGCGCTTTTAGGACAAGGCGTGGCTTGGGCGTGCACCGCTCACAACGCCACGCCGATGATGTTCATGCTGAGGTTGATGTCGATAGATGACGATAGATCAGGATGATGGCTAGATATGAGACTGAAGGTTAAATAGCTAGGGAGAGGTTTATGAACCATTACATGCTTTCTAAGGTTGGCGAAGGCCGCTCTCTGGAGGCAATCAAGAAAGCTCGCCAGAACCAACCGTATAAAGAACTCGTAGTTCAAATGGTCGATGAACAACAGCATATAAACAACCAACAACACCTCGTAGCAGAGCACGAACGACCATCGCGCCCCGAATCACCTGATCCTCCTACTATTCAACCAGTTCCGCTCGAAACCGTATTTGAAGACCTTTTCGCAGCTGCGATTAGGCACCTTTAGCACGCAAAAGGGAGTGATTTGACACCCGTGTTTAGAAATCATTTATGATATTTAATTTGTTTAGACGTTCAAAATTAATCATGTTCTTTACTTTTGTTAATTTCTTAAAATATTTGTTTACTCGAATAACCTGCTGCCGCACTGTATCTTTAATATGTTTGAAAAATGCAAGTAACCCTTTTTTTTTGCATTCACTTTTTTGTGCAGGTGTTCGTTGTGATTTTATTGAAAATAAAATAAATCGATGTAGTCCACTTGGATTTTGAACTCAGCAGCATCAACAACTCTCTCGTGTTATTAATCATAAATTGGTCCTTCGTTGCCGAATTAATAAAGTGAATTGCGAAAAGACAAAAACCTTTTGGAATTTCCACGTGTGAAACAGTGCATTCAGTAACTTTAATTGCAGATTTTCTTTTTCTTACACGTGTTTCGTATAGGTTCTAAAAAAGCAATCGTTCGCACATTTATCTTACTGAATATCCCTTCTCTTTGGTTTTTCTTTTTCGTGTATCCGTTGTGAGAATTTTGCAGTTGAAGATGAGCGCGCAAAAAATTAGATTGCAGCGGGAGAATGCGCAAGCACGCTTAAATCGAGCTGCTTTATTTGCGGACAAAATAAATCAATCCACATCAATCGAAATTTTAGAGGTTCGATTAAGTAAGCTTGAGGAATCGTGGCAAGAGTTCGCGTCGTTTCACAATGACTATCTGCCGCATGTTAAAGGCAGTGACCTCGTGGACATTGAGGGTGAGTTTGCGGAATACGAGAACAAATATTTTAATACCCATGCTAAAATTGTTAAATCTATTCGCGGTATTCAGGATGCGCCTCAAAAGGTTAGTGACGGTTCGATAATAGAGCGGCTTGTAAATCAGCAATCCACGTTTCTTGACAAATTAAATTCTTCGTCGAAGTTTAATTCGAGTTCGGTTGTGTTACCACCTATCGTTATTCCGCCTTTTTCGGGAACTCACAAGGATTGGCCAACGTTTCGTGATCTTTTCGCGGGGTCAGTTGACAGTCGAAGTAATCTGACTGCAACACAAAAATTTCAGTACCTGAAATCATTCCTTCGGGATGATGCAGCGAACCTTATAAAACATATTCCCATTTCGGACGCAAATTATCTGGAAGCGTGGGATCGTTTAGCGGCGCGATACGATCGGGTGCATTTGATCGTGAAATCTTTCATACAATCATTTATATCACTTCCCGCAATCAGTGTCAATAACGTTCAGATTCTTCGAAAAATCACAGACGGTGCAGATGAAGTTGTGCGCGGACTTAATGCTTTAAAAAAGAACGATCGTGATCCATGGCTCATTTTTCTGTTATTGCACAAGCTGGATTCGGACACTAACCAGGCTTGGGCAGAGAAGGTCGGTGCTCGGGACGATTGTGCTATTAGTGAATTGTTAGAGTTCTTACAATCAAGGTGTGATGCACTGGAGTCATGCCAGTCGGTGAATCGGTCTAGTTCGTCGCGTGTAAAGCCATCTCCTCCTATAAGATCGCATGTTGCTGAAGCTCCAAAAGCTAAATCGCAGTGCCCCAAGTGCAAAAACCTGCATTCTTTGTTTCAGTGTGCCGATTTTGTGGCACTAGACAATATTTCTCGTCGGGACTTCGTAAAGACAAACTCTCTTTGTTTTAATTGCCTTCGGGCTGGGCATTCGTCGAATCAATGTCGGTCTACCTTTCGGTGTCGCGTTTGCAAATCGCGTCATCATTCGTTGGTCCATCCCGAAGATTCAAGAAATAATATCTCGTCGTCTTCAGAACCCTCTTCTATATCTAAATCTAATCGTTCAGCATCGTTTATCAATCAACATGAATCCACTTCTTCTTCGCCGCCTTCGCATTCATCCACTTCTTCTTCGGCGCCTTCGCATTCATCCACTTCTTCACTCGTCAACAATCTTTCGATTAAAATACATCATCGAAAGCAAACCATTTTGCCAACAATATTAGCCTCTGTGAAAGATATTCAGGGGAACCCTATCGCTTGCCGAGTACTACTGGATTCTGGGTCTCAATCGTCTTTTGTTGTGGAATCATTCGCTCAAAGACTCAGATATCCTCGCAAGCATGCTCGAATTCCCGTCTCCGGCCTATCATCTATGGAAGTTGGTTACACAAAGGGATGCATCTCGTTTCAACTTTGTTCTCGAGTCAACACAAATTCCTTGTGCATCGATGCATTCGTTTTAAATAAGCTCACTTCGAACTTGCCTACCCATTCCTTTGACGCTTCATTGTGGTCACATATAGAGAAGTTGGAGCTGGCTGATCCTCACTTTAATCGATCTGCTCCTATTGATGTCCTACTAGGTGCTGATCGACTTTGGAGCATTTTAAAAGGAGAGCAAATAAGTGGTCCGGACGGTGTTCCACTCGCTCAAAGCACATCATTTGGTTGGATAATAACCGGGGAACTTTTTGACAGGACATTGACTAAAACCAGCTTGTCCTCATTTCACTCTGCAGTCGATGTGGACGCGTTACTTCAACGTTTTTGGGAGGTTGAAGAAGTCGCACCTCTTAAGGATGAAACTTTCATCAATGACCCTGCTGAGCAACACTTTCGTCAAACTTTCGCTCGCTCATCGGATGGTAAATATGTTGTTGCACTACCTTTCAAAACCCCGCAACCCACTTTCGGAAACACACTAACACCAGCAGTTTCGCGCTTGCACTCCATGGAACGACGATTTCAAAACAATCCTCAGTTGCATCGGTTGTATTCGGATTTCATGAGGGAATACCTCGAACTTGGTCACATGGAAAGGATTCCGTCGGATGAAGTAAATTCAGCCCTGGGTAAAAAGTTCTATTTACCCCATCATGCAGTATTGAAACCTGACAGCTCATCTACGAAACTACGCGTTGTCTTCGATGGATCTGTAAAAGATTCGGACGGTCAGTCCTTAAACAGTACGCTTTTGGTAGGCCCTCCAATTCAGCGAGATTTGATTGGTGTAACCTTGCGTTTTCGGCAGCATCGGTACGTTTTTACAGCCGATGTTGTAAAAATGTTTCGTCAGATCTGGGTGGACGAGTTACACACCGATTATCAACGCATTGTTTGGCGCGATAATCCCTCAGAATCCGTCGAACATTACCGGTTATGTACAGTTACATATGGTACTGCGTCAGCTCCATTTTTATCAGTTCGAGTCTTGAAGCAGTTAGCAGTTGACTACAAGGCCCAGTTCCCAAACGCTTCTGATATTCTCGTGAATGATGTATACGTGGATGACATCATGACTGGATCAAACAGCATCGAGGATTTAATCGCGCTGAAATCTGAGCTCGTGACCCTCTTATCGATGGGTAAACTTGAGCTTCGGAAATGGAGCTCAAATTGCTGGCCTCTGCTCGCTGGTATCCCAAGCGATCAACGCGAATATTCTATTTTTGATACTGAACGCACAAATCCTTTTATCAAAGTTCTTGGCATGTACTGGAATCCTATCAGTGACGATTTGTCGTATCAGCTGTCAAAGCTACCCTTGGCTTCATCGTCGACAAAACGGACTCTACTTTCGGAAGTTTCGCGAATTTTCGACCCATTAGGATTGTTAGCTCCTTCGGTAATTTTATTTAAAATGCTCTTCCAAGAACTTTGGTCGTCGGAGTTAAACCTCGGCTGGGATGATCCACTACCTACCCCTTTGGCTCAACGATGGAATACATATCGACAGGAACTCCACTATTTTGAGCTACTTCGGATTCCGCGAAATGTGTTTACATCAACGGAAGGAATCGAACTACATGGATTTTCGGATTCATCGTCTTTAGCTTACTCCGCCGTGGTGTATACTCGTTGCAGAAAGAAGGATGGGACATTCCAAATCACCCTACTATCGGCAAAAACAAAGGTGGCTCCACTTAAGCCAATTTCGATTCCCCGATTGGAACTCTGTGGTGCGTTACTTTTAACTCGATTACTAAGTCGTATCAAATCATCTATAGCAACTGAAATCTCAACAATTTATGCGTGGTGCGACTCGGAAATTGTACTACATTGGCTCTCTTCCCCACCTCGACGTTGGACCACATTTGTGGCAAACCGCACAGCTGCCATCCTCGAAACGATTCCACGCCATTCATGGCATCACATCGCGTCGGAATCAAACCCTGCCGACTGTGCTTCGAGGGGTATAACCCCATCCAACCTAGCTACCCACAATCTTTGGTGGACAGGTCCAACTTGGCTTTCTCTCGGTGTGGAATGCTGGCCAAAATCAAAAGTATTATCACAAAAATCGGATTTTAACGACATTGAAGAAAAGCAATCACACCAAGCGCTTGTAATATCCACTGAAATCGATGTCGTTGAGAAACTCGTCGAGAATATATCCTCGTGGTATCGAATACAAAGAATAGTCGCGTATTGCCTTCGGTTTTCCTTCAATTGTCGGGCAACATCAATTACTCGACGTTCCTCTGGTCTAAACTTATATGAGATACAACATGCAAAAGCCCTTATCATTAAAACTATCCAACAAAATTCATTCAGTGCGGATATTCGGTACCTAATTAGAAATCATAAACTTCCATCCAAATCTAAACTCCTTCGATACTCGCCCTTTATCGACAACGAGGGTCTGCTTCGCGTTGGAGGAAGAATCAAAAATGCAGTTGTTTCCTTTAATATTAAACATCCCATTCTTCTTCCCAACAATAATAAACTCTCTTCTCGTATTGTAACAGATATCCACAACAACCACTTACATACAGGAGTATCTGAAACATTCGCCATAGTAAGGCAGCGATATTGGATCTTGGGAAGCCGAAATCTAATCCGGAAGGTGGTTCGTAATTGCAAGGTTTGTTTCATGCAACGTAAGCTGACGAGCCAGCAGCTGATGGGTAATCTACCGGCCGCACGAATTCAACCGAGTCGCCCATTCACCAACACCGGGTGCGACTACGCTGGACCGATAACTATAAGGCTTTCTCGGGGACGTAATCCCAAATTCTCGAAGGCATATACAGCGCTCTTTGTGTGCTTATCTACTAAGGCGATACACCTTGAGTTAGTAAGCGACCTCACTACTGATGCCTTCATCGCAGCTTTACGGCGATTCGTGTCCCGCCGAGGACTGTGTTCCAATATCTACAGCGACAACGGAACTAACTTTCAAGGTGCTCGTCGCTGCCTCACTGATATGCCCAAGTTGGTTATGTCAGAAGCCTTCAATGACGCAATCACTGCATCGCTAGCCAAGGACAATATCGCGTGGCATTTCATTCCGCCCTCTACGCCACATTTCGGTGGCTTGTGGGAGGCTGGTGTTAGATCAGTCAAGTTGCATCTACGTCGAGTTGTTGGGTCTTCCATCCTAACATTCGAAGACTTGTACACCGTACTTACACAAATTGAGTGTATATTGAACTCACGCCCTTTGTGTTATATATCTGATGAAGACATAAATCCTCTTACACCTGCCCATTTCCTTATAGGTGAACCTTATACGGCGGTGTCAGAACCAAACCTGTTGAGCACACCTACAAACCGACTGCAACATTGGAATCACCTACAGAGCATGGTCCAAGGATTTTGGAAAAGGTGGAATGCGGAGTATCTCACCACACTTCAAACAAGACCGAAGTGGCAACAAACAAAGACGAGTTTGAAACCTGGCGACGTAGTTGTGCTGAAGGAGCCCAATCTTCCTCCAACGAAATGGCTTCTTGGCAAAATTGAAGCTGTCACACCAGGTGCGGATGGTCACGTTCGAGTTGCTACAATCAAGACGAATCGGGGTTCAATTGTCCGCCCAATCACCAAACTAGCGCTACTTCCTTGTTCCTGAAACTCGTTCCAGGGGGGCCGGGATGTTTAGAAATCATTTATGATATTTAATTTGTTTAGACGTTCAAAATTAATCATGTTCTTTACTTTTGTTAATTTCTTAAAATATTTGTTTACTCGAATAACCTGCTGCCGCACTGTATCTTTAATATGTTTGAAAAATGCAAGTAACCCTTTTTTTTTGCATTCACTTTTTTGTGCAGGTGTTCGTTGTGATTTTATTGAAAATAAAATAAATCGATGTAGTCCACTTGGATTTTGAACTCAGCAGCATCAACAACTCTCTCGTGTTATTAATCAACCCGTATACTGACAGAGATCGCCAAAAAGTGTCTCGAAGGTGACGATGTGTCCGCCTCACTCGCATCATGGTTTCGAGCGAACTTCAGAAACTTAAGACAAATACTTCTCAAAGTGAACGAGTGCCGCCGACCGTTAATACACCCAATTGGAAACGGAGAAGGAGTGAATATGCCAGAATGCAAAATTTGTTCAAGCGTAGTGTAGGCAGGGCCGCAAAAAAAATTTTTGGACCGCAAAAATGTGTCGCAAATCACAGATCTTAACCACATTGTCGACTCCTTGGGACCCATCTTTGCGTCCGAATCCACACCATATACTACGACCACAGTGAATCGGCCCAACCTTGATCTTGAACGTCTCTGGCGCCCCATTATCATCAGGGAAATCTCTTCCATCCAATTGCCGGATGGAAAATCCACTCAGACTGTCCCTCAAGCGAGATGTTGAGCGGAAGAACCATCTTCATTCTCAAAAAAGGCACTAGTATTGGGCTGATTTTAGGCCCAGTAGTATAGCGTCCGTGGCTGTCCGCCAATTCAATCCTGGCGGCGCGCAATCATGCTTCCGGCTTGGTCGACGTCCGCCAGAGATGCTTAGATGATGGATGCGCGGAAAATATTGCTGTCAAGGCCCCTTTGCTAGATGATGCCAAACGCAAGTCAAGGGAGCTCCCAATTATTTCCATCGACGGCGCGAAGGTATACGACAGCATCAGCCATAGGGCAATTAGTGCCATACTGAGAAAGAGGGGTCTCCCAACTGGGCTAGTCAATTACCTCATCAACTCCTACAGCCGCAGCTCAACAGTGTTCGAAGTAAATGGGGCTACACCAGAACCCATCAAAGTCTCCAGAGAAGTGCGTCAGGGCGATCCTCTGTCCACTTTTGTGCTTGCATCGTCTTGGATGAAGTCACTCGTGTCCTATCTGATGATATAGGGTACGAATTAAATGCATTAAACGCAGATGACGACATCCTTATCACCAGCACTGGGCTAGGCAGGAAGACACTTTAGCGCATTGGTAGAGGCTTAGAAGCTTTGGCTTTTGTTCAACGCTGCAAAGTGTACCGCTTTGTGCATCGTCCCGTCAGGCAGGGACAAGAACATTAAAGTCCTCAACACTCCTCGATTCCGGCTCCTTAACGACCCAGTTGTCAATCAACTGACTGTGTCAAAGTTGGAGATATTTTGGAGTTGACTTTAGGCCAATCGGACAAAAAAAAGCTGGCGGTACACTTGCTGTTGATTTAGATAATATCACCAAATCCCTTTGAAACCGCCACAAAGGCTTCTTAATACAAAATGCTATCTGAAGCCTCGCCCGTATCATAAGCTCGTCCTCGCCGGTACAACTCTGGGGAAACTCAGAGCATTGGACCTGCAAATTCGAGCAGCTGTGCGCAAATGGCTCCGATTGCCAAGCGATACTCCAAGAGCTTATTTCCACACGACGACCAACAACGGAGGTTTGGGTCTTCCTTTTTTCGAGACCTTCGTCCCCTGCTTGATGCGTGGCAGGCTCCAAGCACTGGGAAATTCCACTTCTCCTGCAGTGAGAGCCGCATGCAAATCCTTCTAGGTCCAGAAACGGATTCTGTGGGCAGACCGAGCTCTCACTAAGTCCAAGGGTAGGCCCAATCCCTGTACAATACCGTTGATGGTCACGAACTACGTGAAAGTGGAAAAATCAACTTCTCAAGCTCTTGGGTATACGGTGGCATATATATTTCCGGGCGGGAAATACCACCACGTCCGTATCAACTGCCTCCCCTCACGAATCCGAACATCTCGAGGTGTCCGTGTGTCAAGTCACCGAGACTGCGGCGCACATTATCCAGAACTGCTTCTGGACGCATGGTGGCCGTATCCTGAGACACGATGCGGTATGCAAAGTGCTACGTGACAAGGAATGGACAGTTGAGCATGAGCCACGGTTTCTCACGCGACAGGGTCTTCGGAAACCCGAACTTGTTATGGCTCGGGATGGCAAAGTCTGCGTCATTGACAGCCAGATAGTCGGCGGAGCAACGTCATTAAATAAAGCCCACGAAAGGAAACGGAAATACTATGTCGACAACTTCGATATCAAATTCACTATCGAACAAAAAGTAGTAGGTAGTGGCTGAAATGAGTAAATCCAGACGGCTGAGTACCACATAACCCGAGAACGCCAAGATCTAAGAACTATGTTGCTTGATCCGTCAAATGCAATAATAAATAAAAAAAACCGTAAGGGGAGATCCCTGGAGGATGCCATTGTAAAGTTTTTTGACCGATGAGTAGCAATTACCAAGTTTTGTCCGCAATTGGCAGTTGGTTAAAAATGCCCTGGTGTAGTTGAACAACCTTGGGCCGATTTTTCATTTGCTCAACTTGTTAAGAACTAGGAGCGCAACTTTTTAATGAAAATGCAACTTTATTATGAAAAAACCGTTACAAATGAATCATTCAAAGTATTGCCCAATCCTAGCGATAACTTTTTCCCATCTTTCCGGCAGAGCTCGCATACCGTCACGGTAGAAGTGTTCGTCTTTTGATGCTATCCACGAATCAAGCCATTATGAATGGAACTGCTGATCAGCCAGACTATGTGCCATCGAACGGAACGAGTGATAATCGGACGGCGCAATATCTGGGGAGTATGGCGGATGGGGTATTTGAGCGTTTCTAAGTAAGTTTTGACGGGTTTGGTAATGTGAGGCCGAGCGTTGTCAAGCTGTAGAATCACTTTTTCGTGCCTCTGCTCGTATTGTGCCCGCTTTTCGCGCAGTGCTCGGCTCAATTGCATCAAGTTCGATACCGTTTCCCAGTGATGGTTTCAACAGTTCATAATAAATAACACCGCCCTGATCCGCCTTTTTTGTTGGTTTTGGGAATAGGTATGGTGCAGGCAATTTTCCATGATTGGGAAATAATCCCATGGATGAGGACCAGGTTGTATAAGGTTAGAAGGCGTTTTTTTAAGATCTATTGAGAATGTTTCAGCATTGCATACGATACTCGATCAAAACCGAGTGTTTTACCTTTAGCCCTTGATTTGTTCCAATTGTTATTCAATTGAGGGATTGTTATATCGTTAGACGAATGGATTTGTGTATCATGGCTGTTTCTTCATTTATGTTTGAATTTGATTTTGGTGGGGGCTATACCCCCATTTTATTGTGCTTAATTCATGCTACATACTTAATTTAACTTACAATCTTAGAGACTAAGAAAGATGGCGATTGGGGCGGAGTTTTAGACAAGGAGTGCTGATGTTAAAGTCGAAACAGTTTTTCGCATTAACATTCCGCAGCATACGGGAGATAGGTTCATTGGAGCCATGGATGGAGACGTGGATTTCGTGTATTACGAGGGTTAGTGTTAAAAAAAGATAGTGTTATAAAGGGACGCGCAGTCGATGGTACCTGAGAGGAGTCGGTGGATAAACAGGATGTCGGATATCCTTCTTCGTTCTTCCAGCGAGCTCAAATTAATATGTTTTAGACGGTCTTGATAGGGAGGTAGGATTAGAGGATTGTCCCAGGGTAGGCCGCGAAGAGCAAAACGGAGAAAACGACGTTGGACACTCTCAATTCTGGAAATGTGTGAATGATAGTAAGGAGACCATACTTGAGACGCGTATTCGAGAATAGGGCGAACAAAGGTTATGTAAAGAGACCGAGTGACGTAGGGATTGGAAAATTCTTTAGACCATCGACCAGCCGAGTGCAGAATTGGCCTTAAGAATTGTATCGCTGATATGTGCAAGGAAATTGAGTTCCTGGTCGCATAATACACCAAGATCACGGATCACCTGAACGGTGGAAAGGGGTTGATTATGGAGAAAGTAGAGGCGGGGAGGAGGTTTGTTACGTTTGCGGGAGAAAGTAATAGATTGACACTTTGAAATGTTAAGGTCGAGGCAGTTCTTGGATCATCAGGTGGAAAAGCTGTTGAGGTCCGATTGAATAATGGAAGAGTCATGTTCTGAGGAAATGATCTTAAAGAATTTAGCATCGTCGGCATATAGAGAGATGTGGGAATGTTTGATAACCATTTCAATATCGATAATGGTGAGGATAAAAAGAAGCGGGCCTAAATGACTGTCTTGGGGGACACCGGAGGAAGCAAGGAAGGGGTTAGAGAAAGCAGATATAAAGCGAACGCTGTAGTTGCGATTTTCCACGTTAGAGGAAATCCACTTTAATAAGATGGGCTCAAAGCCAAGAGAAGACAGTTTGAAGAGTATTAATCTCTGTGAAATTTTATCGAAGGCCTTACTGAAGTCAGTTGAGATAACATAGATTTCCTTGCCATTTTCTAAAGCTGAAAGGGTGAAGGAAACGAATTCAATAAGGTTTGTGGTTGTAGACCTGCCTTTAAGAAAGCCGTGCTGTCTGGGGGAGATTAAAGACTTGCATTGAAAATTTAAATTATCATACAAAATACTTTCGAAGATTTTGGGTATATGAGACAGTTTGGTAACGGGACGGTAGTTGTTAATGTCATTCTTCGGACCCTTTTTGTGTACAGGTGTTATAAAAGAGGTTTTCCATATCCGGGGAAATTCACCTTGGAAATTCACATAGGCTGAAGATTTTTGAGAGAGGTAGAGAAAGGGAGGAGAAACATTTTTTTAAAAATATAGCTGGAAGGCCGTCGTGGTCAGGGGTGAATTCATCGTTAAGTTGCTTTAATCTATCTTCGATGATAACGGGGTCGACACTACGAGGGAGAAATGGTCCAAAGGAGAAGTTTGGTAAATAGTTGAAATAGGTATGATCGGGTGCAAAGGAATCATGGGTAAAAGATTGATAGAAAAATCTGGCAAAAAGGTTGGCGATGTAATGAGGATCATTGGAAGTTTCATTATTGAAGGAGAGTGAGTTTGGGTAGCCATCAGATTTTCTTTTGTGATTAACGAATTGAAAGAAGGACTTGAGATTATTTATAAGGTTCGTTTTCATCTCAACTAAGTGTTGTAAAAAGAAGGAATTACTTAAAAATGAAAGACTAAAGACCATGTGTCTCTTTCGAGTTGAGTTTATTATCTGTGTTTTAAAAGTGTGCATACATTACTTGACATTTCATTTTTTGTGTGTATGTTCAAAGAGTACAATATGTATACAACATGTCTTCTCAATCAGAATAATAAAAAAAAATAAAAAAAATTAATTATCAATTCATACATTTAATACTAGTTCATTAGATAACTTTGATGTAGGATAAAAAGCAATATAGTTTTAATATTGTTATTTATTTGTTTCGCTTTAGTACCTGTTTGCCGGATCTTAAGGTTAATGTATCGGTTATTGATTGTTCAGTATCTATTGGGTCATAATCTAAAGTACTAGTTTTGTCTGGGATTACGTCCCTTTGGTTTCTGCGATATTGCCTACTATTACTATCTTCCACTACCAGCGACCTTGGTGTCCTTGAGACCTCTACTATCTTTCCTTTTTTCCATTCTTCATTAGGACGTTTTTTGAAAAAGATTATCTGATTTGGAAAGAATTCGGGGCGATTCCTAGCATGTTTGTCATAGTATACTTTCATGTTGGTTTGATATTGTTTGACTTGTTTTCTATGTGCTTCCTTATCGACAACTGTTGGCTCCAAATCCGATTTAGTTATTGGTAGCCTTGTCCTAATTCTACGGGACATTAGTAACTGAGATGGTGAATAAGTGAACTGAGCTGTTGTGTGAAGAGAAAGTAATCCCAAGTAGGGGTCGGAATTGGTTTCACTACATTTCGTCAATAGTTTCTGACTGTTTGTACATATCTTTCAACTAAACCATTTGATTTAGGATAGTTAGGGCTGCTAGTAATGTGCTCAAAACTCCAAGTCTTCGCAAATTCTCTAAACTCCTTCCCCTGAAACGGAGGTCCATTATCAGAAACTAGCTCTGATGGTATCCCATGTCGTGCAAATATTGACTTTAAACTGATGATTACCTCTCCGGCATTGGAATACTTTAGTTTAGCTATTTCAATAAATTTCGAGTAGTAATCTACTAACAATAAATAAGACTCCTTTTTCCATTCGAAAAGGTCGACACCTACTTTTTGAAATGGAAGATCTGGTAATTCATGCGGAATTAGTGGCTCTTTGCAGTTATTATTCAAGTGTCTGCTACATGTCTCACAATTTAGTACTAATTTTGTAATGTCTTCATTCATATGAGGCCAAAATACCAATCCTCTAGCACGCTTTTTACTTTTTTCTATTCCTGGATGACCATCATGAATATATTTGAGAATAAGAGAAGTAAGTTTGGGAGGAATTACTAGCGCGTGACCTTTAAAAATCAGATTTTCAATAACTGACAGCTCGCTTCTATAATTCCAGAACACCTGCAGATCATAAGGTAATTTTCTTACATTTTCAGGCCATTGTCCCTTGATGACTGATATTAGCTGCTGCATAATTGTGTCTTCTAAAGTTGCATTTAGGATTGTCTCAAGCATATTTTTCGATATTGCAAGGTTAGACTTTATTGATGCTACATGAATTTTTATATCTATATCTAATCTGCTTTCCTCCTTATCACTTAAGGGAGCCCTTGACAACGTATCGGCGACTAACAACTTTTTCCCTGGCTTAAATATGACCTCTAAATCATATGCTTGAAGACGGAGCATCATTCTTTGTAATCTTGGTGGGACACTTGCTAAGGGTTTCTTAAACAATGGAATAAGTGGTTTGTGATCCGTTTCCACCACTGTTTTTTGACCATAAATGTATTGGTGATATTTCTCGCAGCTAAAGACAATTGCATACAGCTCTTTTTCGATTTGAGCATAATTGCGTTGACAGTCTGTGAGCGTTTTTGACGCAAAGGCTATTGGACGATTTTCCTGTAGTAGACATGCACCTACTGCGAACTGAGAGGCATCAGATGATATTACTGACAGTTTTGAAGGCTGAAAATACGCAAGGACGGGTGGTTTCGTAATTAAAGATTTAAGTTTGTTGAAGACCATTTCCAACGATTCGCTCCATTGAAATGTGGCATTCTTTTTTAGCAGTTGTCGCAGTGGTTCAGTTTCATTAGATAGATTTTGTATGAATGATCCAAAATAGTTGATCATGCCTAAAAATCTATGGACATCCTTAATAGAAGTTGGTGACGGCATTTTGAGAATAGCTTCGACTTTTTTCCGATCTGGATGAACACCTAGCTCATTGAAAATATGGCCAAAATATTTAACTTCTCTTAACCCGAATTTGCATTTTTCCTTATTTAGTTTCAAGCCAATTTTTTCCATTTTCTCAAGAACACGGATGAGTTTGGCATTATGTTCTTCGACAGTCTTACCCGAAATAAGAAAATCATCTATGTAAACAATTACATCTTCATTAAGGAACAACTCAGTCATCTCACGATGAAAAATCTCTTGGGCTACTTTAAGTCCATAAGCCATTCTCAAAAATTTGTATCTCCCAAATGGAGTGTTAAAAGTACATAGGTTTGAGCTTTGGGTATCTAGTTTAAGCATCCAATAAGCCTTGCTAGCATCAAGAATTGAATAATATTTGGAACCAGATAGTTTTGACTTGATCAGGTCAATGTCGGGAATTGGATAGTGCTCACGCTCTAAGGCCTTGTTGAGATTCCTCGGATCTAAACAAACACGCAATGCACCATCGGGTTTCTCTACCAGGACTATTGAGTTGACCCATTGCGTAGGATAGTTTACTTTAGTTATTACGCCCTCTTTTTCCATTCTATCTAATTCTGATTTTAGTTTAGGATGTAATGTGATAGGAATTCTTCTAGGTGCATCAATAACAGGACTGACTTTGCGATCAACTTTGAGACTATAAGTCCCTTCTAAGCAACCTAAACCTTCAAACAAGTACTCGAATTTCGATGGCATGCTCGTAATTAAGCGGTTACATTCTTCTTTTATTTCATTAATTGCGACAGAATTGCGACTCACTAAACCATATTTAAAACAATCATATTTTCCTAAAACTGAATTAACATTCTCCTTAACAATAAAGAAATCAATTACTACCAACCTTTTCGACTCAGTTCCTATAGACCCTTTGATAGAACATTGACCCAATATATTAACCTTCGATCCACCAAAAGCTGTTAGACTTCCCACACATTTTTTTATGTTTAGACTATTGTTATGATTTATGAAATTAAAAGTATCTAACGACATTACATTCGCTCCTGCTCCTGTATCTAAATCTATTTTAATTTCCTTATTGTTAATTTTAACAAATTCCGAGAATAAATCATCTGATTTCCTGCTATATTTACCTAATATGCCTATGAAGAATTCATTAACTTCATCACTTTTAAATTCTTTACAATCAGTTTTGTTATTAATGGCAAATTTTTGTATCTTATTAGACTTACAGTATTTTGCAAAATGATTCAAACCTTTACATACGTGACATCTCTGACCAATCGCTGGACATTTGTTTCGATGGTACCAATTTCCACATCGTTCACATCTTTTGTTAGATCCGGCTTGATTGAAGGTGGAGCTTTTTCCGTTGCTGTTTTTTCCGTTGTTGTTAAAAACCAAGTTGTTAGATTTAGTGTTGTGATGTTTGTTGTTCTGTCGCGTGTTGTTCTTAGATATGGATATTTTATGGTTGTCGCTGTTGTGTTTTTGTACGTAATTAACCTTATTCTCTGAATGTATTGTAACTGCAGACATCTCTTGGGACTGCGACTGACTTATGATGTATGACTTTGCACGTTTTTCAGCTACTTCCAGAGTCAAATCGTCAATGTCAAGAAGTGAGCGCCTCAACTTATCATCGTTCAGACCAATGATGAAGACATCGCGAATCATCTGATCTTGCAGTGTTCCGTATTCGCAGACCTGGGCTATTTCCTTCAAGTGCGTTAGAAATTGATCAATGGATTCAGCAGACTTTTGCCTTGTGGAAAGAAATTTATATCGCTCAAAGACTATGTTCGTTCTTGGATCGCAATAGGAACTGAATTTTTTTATAACGTCCTCATATTTCAGATTTTTTGGAAATGTGTTGTAAATGCGCAATCCATCATCACCAATACACGTAAGAATTGCGTTTACCTTTTTCGCGTCATCTGAAATATCAACGAAATTTAGAAATATCTCTAACTTCTGCCCCCAAAATTTCCATGCTGCACTCAAATTGGATTGATTGAAGTCCATTTCCTTTGGAGGTTTTGCACCGAAAGAGAATTCCATCACGTGTTTTTTGTACTTCTTGGTTAGGCGCGTGGACGTGAAATTTCTTGAACTATTGGCGTTGTTTTCCAATATAGATGTGTCGATTTATTCTTCTCTTGTCGAATCAAATGAAATTCCTGAGTCAGATGTATTTCTAGAGGTGTTCGCTTTCCTATCCAGCTTGACTTGGAATCGAGGAGACCACGTGGTTTTTTTTAAATCCACTTACACCGACTGTATTGACTGCGATAATAAATTTACACCGACTGTTGACTATGGTTACTGTTCACTTTTATCTAGTTTTTGTTTTATTTTATTACAATTAAAATAACTTTTCAGAGTTTTTTGACTTTAAACACTTGTTGACTCATTTAGACACCTGACACCATGTTGTAAAAAGAAGGAATTACTTAAAAATGAAAGACTAAAGACCATGTGTCTCTTTCGAGTTGAGTTTATTATCTGTGTTTTAAAAGTGTGCATACATTACTTGACATTTCATTTTTTGTGTGCATGTTCAAAGAGTACAATATGTATACAACACTAAGTAGTGTTGATAGAGAGATTTATAAAGCTCTACAAAATGCAGGTAAGTACCGAAATAGTTCGAGAAGTCATTTGGGGATTGAGTACGAAGGAAAGTTGTCCAGAGCTTGTTCCGTTTGTTTCTCAAAGAACGGAGCCTGCGATTATACCATGGCGGGAAGGTGGAGGAGGTTTTATGACGAGAAAAAGGTACATAAAGGGAGAAGGAATTAAATATTTCTTTGTAGAATATAGATATGGCATCATTTATGGTAAGGTTGTTGAAATTAAAAGGGGCATTATTGAGATATTCATTGATTTGACGGAAGTTGGCTTTGTGAAAATCGTGAGAGAATCGAACAGTGGGGGAAAAGTTCTGTATAGGGGAGTTGTGAAAGAACGAGAGAAGAAGGGGAGGGTGGTAGTTGTCGACGGTTGATAGGGACAGCGGAGAAGCTGAAACTGAGGAGTTGAATGGGGCACTTGTGAAAATGAGGTCTAGTTGTCTGCCCATGTAATTCAAAATGCCGCTAACTTGGTTAAGGCTGGAACCAGCTAGGCAGGTCAGAGAGGAGGCATTCTTTGGCTGCAGTGGGATTAGAGGCAATGTAAAACGATTGGTCGTCTGAAGGGATTCATTTAAGGTGAGGACGGTTGAAGTCACCGAAAACTAGGATCTCGTCTTGGGGATCTTGTAATTCAATTAAATTATCGATTGTATCACTGGCCAAGTTATATGTTTCAATAGGTTGTGATGGTAAAATGTAAAAGCAGATGACGTAGAGCGATACCCGGGGTAGTACAATCTTAATGGAGAGAGGAGTCAATTGAGCTTCGGACAGCTAGAAGAACACCGCGGCATGGACAACCATCAGTAGGTCGGTTAACATCATCGCGATAAACGTTAAAGTTGGATGGGAATAGTTCAAGGTTGTTTATACTAGGGATTAGGTTCGTTTCGGTTAATGCAAAGATTTCAAAAGGTAACGCATGAGATTGCTGCAGGACTGACTGAGTTTTAGAGCGCAGACCTCTTACATTTTGATAATAAAAGGTAAGAGGAAGGTTTTCGGGGGGCGTTAGAGTGGCAGGGAGGGTGAGATTTTTAGGGCTGAAAAAACCTATCATGGTCAGCTTTGCTACACTGAAGATGCGATATGCGCTTTGAGTGTATATATTTTCTGAAGGTATCAAGATCGTTTGATACTTTTGTCAGCTGAACGCTGCCGATACCAAATAGGACACGTCACTTTCGGAACGCATCCTAAAGAAACGTCAGGAGTGTCATAAGATTCGAGGCGAGAAAACAACGGTAATTGGTAGCGAGCAACGAAACGACGCCGACACGATTCAACTGCGCGCTCTACGTTTTCCTTTAACGAATTCATTTTGTTCCTTTTAATTCATTCTGTTCTTTTTAAATAAAAAGTTAAATTTAGTTCTTGGTTATTTATTGATTTCGAACAAAACTGTCAACGTATTCCGACAGTTTATCAGAAGTGGGATCTAAACCAATCAAACGAAACGAAACACGATGCCACTTGTAAAATTCAGCAATCTCAAGGTAAAGCAACTAAAGGCGATTCTGGATGCGAATAATTTATCCAATCGCGGTCGCAAAGAAGAGTTGCTGGAACGCATCACCAACCATACGAGTTCCGATGAAATAGATTCCGTCGAATTGCAAACCATCGAAGACGAATATGATGAAGCAACACCCGCCACGGACAATATGCAGCAGCTTTCAAGGGCGGTTGAAAATTTATCTCAACAATTCATTAATCTTTTAACCACGTTGAATCCCAACAAGTCCACTGCTTCGCCCACGACAAACGCCGAAAACCCAGCAACGAATTATTCAACGATTTCGCCAACAACGACAACGCCGACGATAACGCCATCGACAAAACCAACTTCCATCACAGAGATCCAAAACCTCATTCCCGAATACGACCCATCAGAAGATCTCTCCCCAACAGCCGAGCAATACGTCGCCCGAATTAACACCCTCATGCGATTGTATTCCTGGGGAGAAAGTAATGTCCTTCTCGTTACACAAACAAAAATGCGAGGCCCAGCGAAACCATGGTCCGACTCACTGCTAGGAGAAGTACATTCGTGGCAAGAGTTCTCACATCGACTCATAGAAGATTTCGGTAAAGACGAAAACGAAGCTGATATCCATCTTAAAATGGCTTCGCACACACGTAAGCAAGGTGAGAATGTCATCGACTACTTCCATCGCATGCGAGCGCTTGGTCAGAAATACAAGTTAAGTGATCCAGCTATCATCAAATACATTCGCCACGGGATGAACCACAGCGAATTGCAATCGACACTTGCAGCCATGCATCTCACGCAATTGAATGACCTCCGAAATACCATCGAGCGTTACTTCGCAAATCGTCCGACTACATCGTCAAACAGCAGCCTACGCAAGGGGATTCCGAGACTTGAACAGTCGTCAAATCGTACCGCGAAAATACCAACAACATTCGAAAGCCGAGCAACCACTACAACTAGGCAACCCGCATCCCCTATCGTATGCTATAACTGCTCCGAAACGGGACACATTTCCATCAACTGCACAAAGCCCCAGAAAAGACCGAGATGTAATATCTGTAGGAAAACGAATCATTCCGGGAGTAGCTGTCCACAAGGTCACACACCAACAGCACAGAACAATGTTCTAAGAATCGCAAACGAAGACGTCATCAATAGCCACCGAACAAAAGATGTAAAGATAAACGAACACATAGTGAAGGCGTTCATCGACCCCGGTAGTGATCGTTCACTCATACATATGTCAATCACTCGCAGGAATCGTCGGAAAAATTCAACCACACGATCCATTTACATTAAATTGGTTCGCCGGAGGACAATGGCGCGGAAACAGCTGTGTTGTGGCGACGATACGGATCGATGAAATGGAAGAAGCGGCTCACTGCTTTTTGATTGTCAAGGACAAGTGGATGCCGCATTCGCTTCTACTCGGGTACGATATACTATCCAACAACAATAATCGACGATTGATCTTCGAAAAGGAATCGTGCCGACTCGAGGAAATCGCCAAAAACGAAATTAAAGTCGGAAACGGATTATCATCTGAAGAAAAGGACAAGTCGCATAAAGTCATCAGGGAGCACTCTGTCTGTTTTGGTGAAACACTAGAACGATTAGGACTATGCACAACAACTGCAATGAACATCAAGCTCACATCTGATATCCCGATAACGAGAAGACCATACCGCGTACCTTTTGCGAAGAGGGAGACCATTGAGAGAGCCGTTGAAGGGTTGGTTAAATACGACGTCATTCGACCTAGTACTTCGGTCTATTCATCCCCTGTCGTGATGGTGAAGAAATCGTCGGGAGAAGATCGTTTGTGCGTCGATTTTCGTACTCTAAACGCCATTACCATGAAGAAACCGTACCCGATGCCGACGGTGGAAGAAATACTTTCGATGACTGCAGGGAAAGAACGTTTCACCGTACTCGATCTGATGTCTGGGTATTATCAGATTCAGATAGACGAGGAGTGTCGACATTTTACAGCCTTTATTACACACGCAGGACAGTACGAATTCAATCGTATGCCGTTCGGGCTAGTCAATGCACCAAGCGTATTTTATGAAGCAGTCTCCAAGCTTATCAAACCGATGAAAGGACGAGCCTTTAGCTATGTGGATGAAATCATCATTCCCAGCTGCAATGTCGACGAGGGTCTACAGAATCTAAAGGAATTCCTGCATATTCTGAAAGAAAGTGGATTAACACTCCGTGTTAGTAAATGCGTATTTTTGGCAACGGAAATCACTTTTCTCGGACATCGCTTAACCAAAGATGGGATCAAACCTAGCTACGAAAAAACATCAGCTATCGAAAATTTTCCGCAACCCACCAATGTCAGTGAAGTGAGAAGGTTCCTGGGCTTGGTGAGCTACTTCAGAAAGTTTGTTCAGGACTTCGCCATCATCGCCAAGCCGCTGCCATCGCTCTTAAAGAAGGAAAGAGCCGAATTACCATTCCGTTGGCAAGATGAGCAGACGCAAGCATTTGAAAGGCTGAAGAAAATACTATGCGATGAGCCGATCCTTCAAATCTACGATCCCGGGAAAAGTCATGAAGTCCATACCGATGCCAGCTCATTCGGATTAGCGGGAATACTATTCCAGACGATCAACGATTCAACCGAACGAAAACCTGTGTTTTACTACAGTCGCACGTGCACAACCGCCGAATCGAGATACCCGAGCTACGAGTTAGAAGTCCTTGCAGTGGTTGAGAGTCTGGAACGCTTTCGAATGTATCTTCTTGCCCGGAAATTTGTCGTCGTAACGGATTGCTCTGCTGTGAGTGCAATTAAGGAAACGTCTTCGCTTATACCTCGCGTAGCTAGATGGTGGTTGCGACTGCAGGAGTTTGATTTCACTATTATCCACCGAAGTGCAAATCGAATGGCGCATGTAGATGCGCTTAGCCGAATGCCTGTCGAAAATGAAAGGAACATGGACACCGTCGCCGATCGTGTCATGAGGATCAACATTTCGCAGAGTGACTGGATTTCTAGCATGCAACTCCAAGACTCAAGACTAGCGACAATCATCAACGTACTTGAAGGCCGAGAACAATCCGATTCAAAGCCGCAATTTGAAAACGAATTCACCTGCAAAAATGGACGACTGTATCGAAGGGATGATGGGAAGTTGAAGCTGGTTGTACCGTCGAGCGTTCGTTGGCGAATCGTCAAATATTTCCACGATGATATGGGTCACTTCGGCGTCGAAAGGGTGTTGCAGCGGATCAGGGAAAATTTATGGTTTCGACGAATGAGAAACTACGTGAAGTCGTATGTTGCCGCATGTGTGGAGTGTTGCTTCCACAAGAGATCCCCTGGAGCCTCCGAAGGAAGGATGCACGTCGTTGATGTCATTCCAATACCGTTTCGTATTCTCCACATCGATCATTTGGGTCCTTTCCCGAGGACTCGTCGAGGGAAGGCTTACGTTATCGGGGTAGCTGATGCTTTCAGTAAATATGTCATCGTGAAAGCTGTGGCAAACACCAAGACCAGACCGGTTATCGAGATGTTAATGGATTCGACCTCCCACTTCGGTTTACGGATACTATAATTTCTGATAGGGGAACCGCTTTCACCGCGACTGATTTCGAAAATTTCTGCAAGAGCAATGGTATACAGCACATCAAAACGGCCGTCAGAACACCGAGAGCCAACGGACAAATCGAGCGTATCAACCAAACGATATTGCAATTCCTGAGGACTTCAGAAATCAAAATCAGCGACTGGGACTCAGAACTTCGAAATCTTCAGTGCGCTATTAACACGCAACGCAACTCGACTACTGGCTACAGCCCGAATGAAATTATATTCGACTTCAAGCTGAGGGACATTTCGGTCAACCACTTCGTGCAGGCCGTTCAAGACGTCGCAGAACCCCAAGATGCTGTTGACATGGCCCAGCGGCGTGCAGATGTCTCCCAGCGCATAATGGAGGAGAAAGAGAAATGGAAACGGCGATTCGACGCAAAGCATAAAAGTCCCACAATGTACAACGAAGGTGACTTGGTGGTGATTGAAAGCGTGCCACTACCAACCGGCGAGTTCCATAAGCTGGAGCCCAAGTACAAAGGACCTTATGTCGTCAAGAAAGTTCTGCGCCACGACCGCTACATTCTCGAAGAACTCAACGCGAATCGGGGTAGAAGAACCTTTTCAACCGTAATGGCCAGCGACAAAATGAAACCATGGTGTTTGCTGGGACCAGAGCTCGAGGACGATGAAGATGACGAAGACGACGAAGACGGAGAAGAAACAACCCTGGAGCCGAGGTCGACTCCACGTCAGGAACGGCCGAGCTGTCAGCTGAACGCTCGAAGAAACGTCAGGAGTGTCATAAGATTCGAGGCGAGAAAATAACGGTAATTGGTAGCGAGCAACGAAACGAGGCCGACACGATTCAACTGCGCGCTCTACGTTTTCCTTTAACGAATTCATTTTGTTCCTTTTAATTCATTCTGTTCTTTTTAAATAAAAAGTTAAATTTAGTTCTTGGTTATTTATTGATTTCGAACAAAACTGTCAACGTATTCTGACACTTTTTTGGGTGATATATTGAAAAACTCGTTATATTTAATGAAAATCTTCTTGAGGGTAGTGAAATCGGTGGGGAGACCTTCCTGTTGAATTGAGACCATTACGCTGGTGTTTGTTTTACCTTCATAGCAAACCAAGTCTGATTTGTCATGAAGATAAGCCAAGAAGAGTCGAATGTTCTCATCGATTTTTTTGTGTCTTAACCTGGAGAGTGCGTATCGAGATTCGTTGGGGTCAATAGATTGCTGAGTAAGTTTGACTGAGGGTGGCAGTAGGGGATCAACGAAAGATTTGGAGGGGACTGATGTTGAAGGAAATTGGTTTGAAGATGGTGAGAGAGATGTGGATCTGGCTGTAGCAGAGGTGTTAGATAGGGCGGGTGTAGAGGGATTAAGGATGTGGGAGCTTCGAAAATTAGGATATTTAGCTCCAGACTTAAGGTCGAAATTTGGGAATGAGTTTGGATCCGGGTCGTGTGCTGGGGTTGAAGGTGATACGGTTGTATTGGCAGAAGAACATAACTCGATCAGCATTTTTGTTGTCGGTGACACAGTGGGCTAAATCGCAATGATCCATATTTGGGCATTTTGCACTAATAACACAAATTAAGAAACGGGGCAGAAGGGTCACTCGCGTACGGATTTTGAAGTTGGTCAGTAAATAATGCAACTGGCGACGGAGAATGGGAAGTGGCGAGAAAGAATTTCACGTAATAACTTTCGCAGTGAACAAAAAATGGGCAAGAAACAATTAATGTTGGGAGCGAAATATCACAGCGACTGCGCAGGATGGGGGTTGTCGAAGAACTATGAAGACGGTTCCCTAAGAACTAATTAGGTAGTGGCTGCAGGTTCAAATAAAAGAAGAACTTTGTTAACTCTTGTTTTTTCCCATTTCAACATCTACCCACCCTTGTTGAAAACCACTTTATGTAAACGCATACCTCACAGCGACTACAGTAGGACTACATGCTAATGGCACAGATCACTTGTATCAATCAAAAAAAAATTGGAATGGGAACAATGGTTGAATAATTTGGTGGTGCTTTCTGAGCTTATTGATATTAACGAGGCAAGGTATTACACCTCGGCAGATACTGAACAGTCGCAGTAGTAACACAACAAAAAGTAAAAGAGGAATAAGGAAGTGAAAATGAGACATACCGGTCAGGATGCTGATCCAGTCTTCTCGTCCTAATGACTTGAATACTAGCTACGATGGTATGCTGATCTCATAGTGTAAAAAATTCAAACTGCTTGGTTTTTTTGAATTGAATGGACTGATGCCACGAACATTTTATTCTTTTATTTTATACCAAAAAAATGCCCGCCTCAGCACAACAAAATAACAAATATTGCTAACCGAAAAACGTTTACCTAAGCATTGTAGCAATAAGTGTGTTGGTGTCATCAACGAAGGCAAACAACAGCAAAAATAACAAACTACGAGTAAGCAATAAAATAATCAATACAAAAATAAATTTGTATTTTGTTGATGTAATCAACATTTTCCCTCCTCCGACGTTGTTGCTCAATTGATTTCAAAATTACTACTCCGAATGTGGTTTTGATCTTCCAGTTCGATGTTGGTAGAGTTTTTAGTTGGACACTTGCCGTACTTAAGGACCACAGCCAATAGGCAAATGATAACAGTGGCCGCTGCAAACATTGAACAAAGCCCAATTGTCCAATACCGATGCTCTTTGATGGTCTTCCAGTTGTGGTCGTGTAGTCGGTTGAGTGCCTCGACTGCTTCTTGATAATTGAAATTGGAAATTTCAGTCACATCTTTGTTAATTGGGATGACGGTCTCATTTGTAAAATAAACCGGAATTTGAGGTGATAAGGATGTGTTTATAGTAGTAATTGATTTGCTAAAGTGCATCATTATTCTCCTTTCCTTGATTAATTTCGATTCCAATCGTATGAATTTGGATTGGATGACGCAGTCCGGAGTGATGGAAATAATTCCCGTGTTATTAACAAACACTTCTTCTCGAGTAGGTCTACAGTTTACAAAAACAGTAGTTGCTTCGGGTGTAATGAACATCCAGGTATTGCGTGTCCACAATTCTTTCCATACAGTGTGTGTTATTCTTAGCGTCCTAGATGAACATTGCTTGAGAGCTAGTTTCTTATACAGTTGCTGGACAATACAATCCTCACTCTGCTCAATACTGTGAAATATTGATGGCCGGAGGATGTATGTTGTTTCATTGAGAGTTGATGCCTTGCTTATATCTTCCAGTGGTATTTCGAAATACCTCTGTAGATTATAGTTGACTCTAAGCACCGACTGCTGTAATTGTACTTCTCGAAATATCTGCTCCTCGATCCTTTCAGGAACAGTGTTAGGTTTAATCAGGTCATATTCATTGGAATCACTGATCATGAGGTATCCAGTTATTAAAATCTCTGTTGAAGTCGAGGACATCTCTAGTTTGTCCATTGGATCTGGTAATACATCCATCTCTGGGCCAAGTCTCTCCGCACTTCTTAATGATTTCCTCCATGCTCTTGTGTGATAAGAACTCGAACAAATGACAATTTTTGATATTCGTTTCGATTTCTCGCATGTAGCTAAGTGCAATTAGATATGCGTTCATCACATGTATATTTATTTTATTCTCGTCAACAATGCTGTACCAAGATTCCATCTTGTTAATCTCCTCTAGACCGGCATTCAGCTTTTTTGTAAAGCTGTTGATTTTACTGTTGATTCTAGCTTCGGTCTCGTTCACACTGGATATTGTAGACAACATGATTTTACTGTTTGCTTTGCTAATTTTTATCAGGGCCTTCTGGTTGTTATCTAGGTCCTCGATGTCATGGTATACTTCATCGTTTACTCCGAATATTGAGGTGAGAATGGTTCCTAGTAGTCCTCGTTTTTGCCTTCGCAAAGGTGTTACTTGGAGTCTATTAAAAATTGAAAGTACGTTCTTCCATTCTTCTTCCATGTGATGAATCAATTCATCGCATTGACTCTCCTTTGTTAATGATTTTGCCTTGTTGCACAACTCAGCCATTTGATCTCTCGTCTTGTTCATATTAACTTGATCCCGTAAGATGTCTGTGATTGGAAATCGAACGCTTGTACGTAGCTCTCCTCGTTGAATTTTGGCTGTTCCAATTTGTTCCACAAATAATCCAGTCTCTGGATGTGTTATTGTATAATTTGTAGACCCCGGCATGACGGATGCGAATAACGACAGAATTACAAGAGCAGTAGAGAAGCTTGATGTTTGGGTTTTATCTCTCAGCTTCCTCTTGGGCCTGTAATAATGTATATGTTACTATCAGACTTCATGTTATTTTCTTCGTTTGGCAGTAAACACACCTTGGCTATTGGCCGCTTGAATGTTCCCTTCTCTGTTTTTACTGTTACTACTCTGACAAGCCCATCAATTCCGCTGTGCACTTCAATTATTCTGCCTAGAGGCCATTTCGTTGGTGTCAGAAGCTCATTTTTCAACAGCACCATGGCTCCAAATTCCTTGCGGGTTGCTTCCACTTGTATCGCTGTTGCATCTTGTTTATGTATTCCTGGTACTAACGTTTGCAAACATCTTGTTTAAGTTTTTGAATCAACTTCCACCTTTTTAAACTACTCTCTGCCATGTCCAGAATGACTTCATGCTGTGGTGCTATCAGTGGTGATCCAATAATGAAGTGACCCGGTGTTAACGCATCTAGATCTTCAATGTTATCTGTTAGTGGACAGAGTGGTCTTGAGTTCAAGCATCCTTCTATTTGCACCAGAATGGTATTCATCACTTCGTATGTTAATTTTTGCTCTCCTATGATGCGATTCAGGTGGTATTTAACTGATTTAACTCCTGCTTCCCAGAGTCCACCAAAATGTGGAGCTCCCGGTGGAATGAGATGCCACTCGATCGCATTTTCGGCTAGCGTGGATTGTAGTGCGTCAATAATATTTTTTGCCCCAATAAAATTTGTTCCATTATCGCTGTATAGATGGTTTATAGATTTTCTTCTGCTGATCATACGTCGCAATGCTGCCATAAACCCATCCGTAGTTAAATCTGAAGTGAGTTCGATATGCACTGCCTTTGTTGCCATGCAGACAAACAGCGCTATGTAGGCTTTGTGCGAATTAACACCTCGAGTTTGTGAGCATCGTATGTTGATTGGCCCAGCGTAATCTATCCCACATGTGTAAATGGCCGTGAAAACCTTACTCGAGCCTCCGGAAGTTGTCCCATAAGTTGATTTGATTCCTTAGCCTTGAATCGACAACACTTCATGCATTGATTTATTGTTGCCTTGACAGTGTTTGTTCCTCGGATTATCCAAAATTTTCTCCGAATGTGGTTCAGAGTTAGTTTCACTCCACCGTGAAGTGTATCGATATGGGTCTTGTTTATGATTAATTTTGTCAGCGGGTGTGATGATGACAGAATCATAGGGTGCTTCTGATCAACTGATAAGTGAGCATGTTTCAACCGACCTCCCACTCGCAATATCCCACTGGCGTCGATGAACGGATTCAGTGATGATATCTTGCTGTTCGATTTGATTGCCTTATTTGCAATAAGGCTCTTTATGTCTTCAGAAAAACTTCGTTGAGCACCCTTAACAAGCGCTCTTTCTGCTTCCAGTAGTTCTTGTAAATCCCCTTGAATCGTGGGGCCTGTCATCATGATGCTATTTAGCGACTCCCCAGATGTTGTTTTTGCCGAGGCATCGAAAACCACCCTCAGTTTGGTAGTAGTGCTGTAATTTATCACTGCATGGTGTGGAAGATAATACGTTTTTTCTGAGGAATCTTCTTCTACTTCCTCCATGTGTCCAAGAGCAAGATATTCCTGCATGAAATTGCAATAGTCATGCCGAAGCTTCTCATTTCTTGCGAATCTCTGCTCTAGCAAAAAGAATCGCTTTAACGCCATTTTGCGTGAATCACCTAAGACTATGCGATCCTTTACCAGTGGTAACTTAACGATATATCGTCCTGTTTTATCCCTTTTGTGTGTCAATAGGTAGTGAATTTCACATGTCTCATCTTCTGCAGACCTGACCCTTGCGACGGGTATTTCTTCTAGTTCCCAAAATTTCTCTAATCCTTCATCTTCGCTGCACACCATGATACATGAAGTAAGGACTTTGGTTTGTGCTTGCGGTTTTGATGTTAAGTTGGTCACTACCGGTCCAGACAATATCCAGCCAAACCTTGTATTTTGTGCCATTGGAGTATTAGGTGGACCTTTGATGAATCCATGGGTCAGGAAATGTGGTAAAATGTCTGATCCTATTAGCAATTCGATATCCTTTGGTTGTCCGTACCATGGATCCGACAACTTCAAGCCTTGAATATGTGGCCAATCGTTGGGTGAAAATTGTTGTAATGGCAATCTTGATGTGATAACAGGCATTACCAGAGCGTTCACCTCCATGTTGACTTCTTCATCATGAATTGATTGAATGGTAAGGCGGCATGCTGCGATAACTTGTGTGGCCTGACCATTGATTCCATTTATCCTTGACTCATACTTATCCAACGGTGCCCTTAACTGATGCGCTAACTTTTCTGTCACGAAGCATGATTGAGATCCTTGATCAATCAGAGCTCGTATCAGTTTCACTTGTCGTCCAACGCACACATTTACCATGGCTGTGGCTAGTAGTACCGTCCTGTTAGCTTGACATGCAGCGACGATTCGCGTTGTCGATGGTGATTCTTCACCTGATTCCTTGCTTGTTACTAAGACGGCTGCCTTTTCACTTTGTGGGGAATGAAGAAGAGAATTATGCTGCTGTGCGCATATCTTGCAACCCTTCTTTGACAAACATTCTTTAGCGGCATGTCCATCTCGCAAACAGTTGAAACACAGCCTTGATTTCTGGATCACTTTCCGTCGGGTTTTTGGTTTCATACTTAAAAATCTCTTACAGTTGAATACCTGATGATTCTCGCCACAAACAGCGCATTTTGGCTGCGCAACTGTAGTCAAGTGGCTTTTTGTAGAGTTGGGTTTTACCGCTTGCGATTGGTGTTCTCTGCTGAATTCGCGACTGCCCTCCAATCCCCTGAATCTGCCCTCAATAAAGTCAAAAAATGTATTTAACTTTGGAATTTCTGTTGATGTTCCTTTTGATTGTTGGTACAGCCTTCTTGATTCATTGTCTAGTTTTGGATATAGGATTTGTATCACCAATGGATCCCAGGAACTGACATCCACTCCCAAGTTGCTGATTCCGTACAGGATTTCCCTTGATGTATCCATCGTCTTTAGATCCAGAGCATTTTCATTTCGAACTGGTTTCAAAGTAAGCAGTTTTTGAATAAAGTTGTTGACCAACGCTGCTGGATTTTGAAATCGTTTGGTTAGCAATTCTATTGCTGTTGCATAATTGCTTGCAGTAGGTGATAGATGGTTGACAATCCTTGCTGCTTCTCCGGTTAGATTACCCTTCAAATACTGCATTCGTTCGACATTGCTTAAGGTTCTGTTTTGGTGTACTAAACGATCGAACAGTTCCCAAAATTGTGTCCACTCCTCATACTTTCCACTGAATGTTGGTATTGTTATAGGTGGAAGTTTAATTTCCCGATGCCTCTCAGGCTGTGTTACTACAGCTTCCCTCTGGTACTGTGTCTGTTCTGTTTCTTTTATTTGAATATATTCATCTTGATACATCTGCTCCAACTCAAGAAATTCCTCGTCGTAATCCGCTTTCTCCATTGACACCATAATTTCCTCATTAACTGTTCGTACCGTTGTCCAGCATTCTTGTAATTAACTCAGCTTGAACTTGAGATAGACGGAATTCTGGCTGAAATCCAGACTGTCAATTAGGCGTAAAAATCTCCCTTTGGCGAGGTTCAACTTAGTGCACTGAATTGAGGACTTCGTCTTTCCAATTGAATCTTCCGTTCTATCTGATGATGTGCTCCTAGGTGGCTGAACTACTGTAGCTGGATTTGAACTGGCTGGTAATTCTGGAATATCAGCTCGCCAGTTCGTTGACCACTGATCCAGTTTTGACTTCAAAGCAGCTTTAATGTCATGATACCTTGATTCGAACTGGCTAAAATACTTTTTGGCAAAGTATTCATGATGCGGGTTCGTCTTCCTTAAGTCTTCTAGGTACCCATTGTTTAGTTGGAAGTCAATCCAGTGCTGCTCCAGTTTCTCGAGCCGTGTCTTGAAATACTCCACAGAGTATCGTGATTCTCCATCCTTTTTGAAGTTTGTCCACAATCGATGTCGCACATGTTTACTGCGTAATGGAGTACGAGCTATCTTCTATTTTCACTGTTTGAATATATTGATCTAGTACCACTTTTAACTAATCACTTTCCACTATTCCGGCTAATCCGGCTCGAAGGACCATGTAAAAAATTCAAACTGCTGGGTTTTTTGAATTGAATGGACTGATGCCACGAACATTTTATTCTTTTATTTTATACCAAAAAAATGCCCGTCTCAGCACAACAAAATAACAAATATTGCTAACTGAAAAACGTTTACCTAAGCATTGTAGCAATAAGTGTGTTGGTGTCATCGACGAAGGCAAACAACAGCAAAAATAACAAACTACGAGTAAGCAATAAAATAATCAATACAAAAATAAATTTGTATTTTGTTGATGTAATCAACACATAGCTTTGATAACTAATCTTGTAAGGCGATTTGGCAAGCATTTGGAACGCTGAGCTCTGGAAACAGGGAACGTTAATGAGTTTTGAAAGCGTGCAATGTTTAAACATGCTATAAAGATGATCGTTACAGTGAATAGAGGTAATAAGATCAGTTTTCCATAGAAGGCAGGCGGAGAAGTCTAGATTGAGCGGTAGTGTCGAAGGATCCACTTGCTTTACTAATGCAGCCGTTTCGGGGCTAAGGTTGATTATGCTTTTTGGAGTTGCTCGCTGGTCAGCAGCAGAGATCCTTTTTCTCGACTCTTTACAGACAAACATTTCCACTAATTTCCTTAATCCATCGATCGCGGTTCTTGTAATGGAACTTTCGACTGTACTTCTTGGGGTCAGACCATTCTTTGATATGAAAGCCTTAGCACGACAGGCGACGAGTCGACTGATTGGAACTGGGAGGTTCTGTATATGTTTGTCCTGACCTGCTAGAATAAGCGAGAGGCAATCGGATAGCTTGCAAGTAAGGGGGTTTACCTTGGCGATGATGCGCACAACCTGAAAAAGAGCCGCTCCTTTATATTGAATGCTTAAACTATTAAATCACAAAATCTTCTTCTAAAACCTTTTATTACTTATTATTCACTCTTTCCGTAAGAACCTCGGTGAGCTTCTCGTAAAGCCCCTGCAATTCGTTTATCGTCTTCTCGTTTTCCTCCCACTTTTCCGTGTTTCTGTTTGCGATCCTCACACAGCCCTGCGCAGTTAACCGTGCCGATGATAATTGAGAGTTTATGCTCAACTTCTCTGAATCTTCATGCGTCTCGATTGCTTCCAAGCTACGCTCAGCCAACTCTCTGCATAACTGCAATACTTTCAAAGACGTAGCCTGCTTGCTAGCCCACGCAGTATCCTTCTGTGTGTATGCCCGGAATGCCCTTTGAAGTTTCTGTGCTTTGTTCAGAGGTGTGTCAGCTAGGAGAGCGGCCAATTCCCACAACTGGGATTCGGAACCGTGCTTTACACACTGATGGCCCAGTAATGTGGTGGCTTTTTTGACCAGCCGCTTGGGTGATTGCCCTTGCGCGTCCAGTTTGTCATTAGCTATCGCAGTGATGACAATGGAAAGTACTTCAAGGTCTAGGTAGCGATCTTTCAATTCACTTAGACGATTGTAGGCGTTCAGGACATCCTCGAAATGACCTGTATCCAGACTGACAAGCATGAAATTCTCCCACACCTTCCAGTTTTGGTAGTTGCACTTGAGCGCCTCTCCTAGCAGCCGGTGAGCGCGTGGCTTATCTCCCAGTTTGATAAGAGCTTTTGCTAAATTATTCCACGATTCGTAGCACAGCGGCTCCAGGTGGGTGTATGTTATATACGCGTGAACAGCCAGTTCCCACTTCTCGAGCATTATCGCCGCATAGCCCAATCGAAGCCATATGCGCTCCTGCAGCGAATTGATCTCGACCGACTTCTCGAGATGCGGAACCGCGTTGGCGTATTCCTTGCGAGCAAAAAAGTGATTGCCCCAGTAGGCCTGCGCTTTAGCACTTGTGTGCTTACTGAATTCCCACGCCGTTTCGTAGCATTTCACATCATCAGTGGCATCTCCGAGGAGGCAATACAGCAATGCAGTGGGCTTCTTCTCTAGTTCTTGGCGAATGATCTCCGCGGCCTTGTGACGTAGTTCGAGTTTTGTGTAACACTCAATGACCTTCTCCCAGGCTTGGATTTGTAAAAACAGATCTAATGCCGACTTGGTCATTGCTAATACGACCATTAGCTCGCCGAGCTGTTTCTGCACTTCCCACTTGGGTTTAATGAACGCGAAGCCATAGGAAAGTCGTTCCCGAGCAGTGTACGTCGTGCCATTGATCGTGTTAAGGACTTCCTCGCATTGTTTCATGCTTCGCTCGATGGTGCGGCGGTGTTTTGATTCCTGCGTGATGTTTAAGAGGAGTGTGGCGAGTCGAACTGGCAGAGGGCCAGTGTCCTGTTGGAGGAGTGTATTGATGTAGGGTTCCAATTCCTCTTCAGCTAGTCGATCACTCGGCTGAGATCGTTTCACAAGTTTTCTGAAATCATATCAAAAGTGAATGGCGGTTTAGCATGTGACTTGGTCGTCTTACAGTTTGGTGAGAACTATCGACTGGAGGGTGGACGGCAGAGACATGACTTGGTTGTCGTCTTCGTTGATGAAACGGATTTTCTCAAGCCTCGTATCGTCGTCGAGTTTCAATAATTTGGGGAGATTTGTGCTTGCATTAGATATCGACGAAGCTGGAAGGTCAAGGCCAGCTTCTTTGTTTACTTTGAGACAAAGCTGCGGCAGAGGCTTCTGCTGAAATTTCGTCCGTACACCGAGCATGCCTGTAGGATGAGAATAGGTCAGTAAAAATCCTGCAACCCGGGCGACCCTAGGACGCACCTTCGATATTGAGTTCAATTTTCAAAATCGAACACAACTCGTTCAAGACCTTTTCGCATTTCTCGACTCTGTGGAACAGTAAATATCCATTACTGATTTCCAAACACAGCAAACACTTCATCTCAAGATCATTCACCTTATCCATGTGGGTTAACAAAAACTCACTCGCCTCCTTCAAGTTCTCGTATAAATCGTTTGCTAAATCATCCAAAATCCTTTGATGAATGCATATCAGACGCAGTTCCCAACATCGAACCACCTGTTCAGATAGAAAACATGAAACATGAGGGATTCGACTGACTTCTCTGATTACTCACCACTGATTCGGGGCATTCCCTTACCACCCGTTTGAGTAATTCTTTTGCCGCATGTAATACTTCAGGAATCTGCACATTTGGATTGATCTCCTCACCATTTATCATCAACCTTTTGTGTGTATCATAATCGTTTGCAAACGTTTTCGCTACGAGTTCCTTGAAATCACCGAGTTTGTCGAATGGCCCTATGAAGTTATTCTGCACAAAAACTAGTGCCATATAAATCGCAGAGACGAGAGCTTCTTCCTGGTTAACTGCTGCATCTTCCTTGTTACTCAGAAACCTCTTGAGGATCACTTCACATTTGTCCAATTGCCAATCGCATTGCCAGAGCTCTCTGAGGTTGTCATTTGCGAATTCTGCCAACGAATTGTTGTGAGTTATGGCGAATTTGATTGAACAGATGTTCCTTACCTTTGTCCTGCAGAGAATCGTTGAAATTACACAAGTATTGCAAGGAAAAATCGTCTTTTAACATGATCCCAACTATTGGTACTCAGCCGATTGTCTCTGAAATATGAATGAATGACGTTTGTACGCTCGCACATGTTTGTTTCGAGTATCGATACTCGAAATAACACTTGGATACGTTCACGAGCCATTTTCTGTATGAAAGAGCCATTTTCATTGAAAAAAACATTTAAAATTTTATAAAAACAATAAATAATTTATTTACATAACAAAGCAAACAGAGAAATATTTAATATGAGCCCATTTTCGTAGTCACCAAAACCCGCACTGTTTGATCAAACGAACCACAAACCGCGAGGCCACTCTTGTCGGCACTCCAATCGAAACAATTCACCGGTTGACTGGAAATCGTGGTAGCCGCGAGCATGTTTATAGTTCCAGCGACGCCCATATCCTTTCCATCTCCATCCTCCTTACGCCGCTTGTCTGGATATTCATATTCCCACAAGCGAACGGACCCAGTCCCCCCACATGAGACGAATATGTCTCTATTCTGAGGAAGATGTTTCACCGACCAAACAGTCGACTTCGGACCGCTGATTACTCCATTTGAGCCAACTGATCTACCGGCGTTCTTCTCCATCACCGAGGCAAATCCTTTCTTTTCGTGCTGCGTTCGCATGTCGTATACGATGAGTCCTCCTTCGAGGGTGGTCAATGCCATCTTATTCATTGGAATATCCTTGCGATCAAACTCAATTGAAACGATGCCATTCTTCTCAGTTTTCTCCCATCGGACGGAGAGTGTCTTCAGATCAAAGAGCCTCAAGTCACCATTGTCATAACCAGCGGCTACAGCACGTTCCTGGTTGTTATACGAATCCCCAAAAGCCACCGACCAGCAGTCTCGCGTCACTGGCGGACCATCACCTTCACCGGAACGTTCGGGTGCTATCTCCACAACCGGAGAGTTTCCCTGACGGATATCCCAAACCTTCACCAATCCATCGCGACTGCCGGTTAGGATCTCCGGTGCACCGCAATCGATTTGTTTGCCACCAATGCCATCAATCGCGTTTATGATGCTATTGTGAGCTTTAACGCTGTAAACCGGCAGTTCAGGCCGCTCCAGATCCCTGAAATGAAACCCAGACTCAGATCCCATTATAAAATCAATCAAATCTTCTTACAAGACTTGTAGCCGTCCCTCGAAATCCCCAATTGCCAGGTGGCGATTCCTCAAACTCGACGCACCGAATGTACCACATTTGAACGCAGTCTTCTTCTCAATCTCCTTGACCTGCTGCAGCTCCCCCTCGTTAAGCTCGAAGATCTCACAAACTCCGGTTCCTTTGGGCTTTGATCCGAGAACAAGGAATTTCGCAGAACATGGAATCCACATAACGTCAAAGATTGTGTAGTTTAGAGACTTTGTGAGATGTTCAATCATGTGCGGCTTGTCCATGGTGGCTATTTAGTAACAATTCGTCAGTGGGAAGTTATTATTTGATCGATGGGCTTCTAGAAATCAAAAGAATTAAATCCTGTTCCTAGGATACGCAACAAATCTAATTTGTTTAGAAATAAGACAACAACTGCCGGGTTGAGCAAACGTCAAAACAAAACAAATTTCAGATATAAGGCCTTTCTCGAATCGAGAGTCGAAATAACATGTCATCGGAAGAGGGTGTTCGTCATCGGTATAACATTTGGAAATTTCAAATTTCTTTTATTAATTTAAGAAGCATATGTCAATAATGCTCTAAAAACAATAGCGCTTTAACGTTGGCTTGAGTGATGTTTAAAATTAAAACAGTTAAGATACAGCAATCCATAGAGGGCAATTACAATGAGTTCATATTTGGCAGAAACCAGAATTGGTGGTTTCTGATGTTTGGCATCCATAACAAACAAATTAGCAGTCGAAACAAGTGGTGGAGTGAGTTGGATTTTCGAATGCTATTAATACTTGTCACATCCGTCATGCTCTAAAGGGACATTGTGTTTTACCCTTAATGCTGCTTCGAAATGTGCGAAAGCGGGGGTGAACACATTATAAGAAACTCGGCCACCATTGTCTTTTCCGCTATAAAAAAAATCTGACAATGATGACGGAACGTCGTCGATATTCAACCTAATGGGCTATATAATAAGAAGTGCCATTTTAGCCCCCCCCTCCCCAGCAGTTTCCTCAGGTTATTTAATAAGAGCAGAGAATGGTGACCACCGTGAAAACGTTGTGTTCTAAATATGGCCTACGTTCGTACCGTCAAACATTCGCTTTCACTAGTGGAATAGTTTCGTTCAGTCTGAGCAAGGGTCAGGTTCAGAAACCAGAATGAGACGTGCGTCTTTCGTACGTCTTCCCCCGTAACACCCTGAAATTTTTCCGAGATTTTGACAGCGGTTCAGGTGCATAGCGACAAAACCCGTTACAAACGAGCTTCTATCCGTGAATACGTGTGAGCTCATTTCATTTTACCGCAGTGTACTCCCGCCACACACACTCTTGAAATTATAACAATGTGCGCGATTGTTTACAAAATTTTGACAGCACTTGAGGTACTCACATGCTCTTTTGACAGCACTTGAGGTACCCACGTGCTCGCCCGAGCTTGTAGGCAAACGTCGGCGGCCATTTTGAGTGGGACGTCTCATTGGTGGTTTCTGGTCAGGTTGAGATATCTAATCACCTGAAGGCCTGTATGCACAGCACAGGAGAGTCATTCAAGGCACACCAGATAAAGAAAAAAAAAGACCTCCTGCATCTGGTTCTGGCAATCAGCGACAGGTCCCCAGACCGGTTGCTAGAACTAAAATGTAAAGTTTCTTATCATGGTGTCAAAATCATTATAAGAACTCACGAGAAGATGAAGATGGAACCTTCACCGGTCGCTGCAGATACCAGTATGATGGTTGCACCTACTGCCGTATCCGCGGCATCAACCAGTGGCATCCCAAAAATTATCATAATACCAAAGGTGATAACCACCAAAGGCGGTCCAGCAAATATAACAAAACGTCCTCCCACCAAACTCGGGGTATCTTCGATAAGAATCACATCGGTGGATCACTTCCATCGGATCGAAAACTTCCGTCGTAGAAATAACAAGCCACACCGCGTGAAAGACCCTGCGTGTACTGCGGGGTAATCTGCACCATGCCAAAGGTGTCTCGGGCGCCTTTAGCCTATGTTTTCATCGCGAAACAATTTTTCTTGGACTAACACAAGAATCCTGGGTTCAAAATAGGCCGCATAAATTCATTTACGCTACTGGAGAATCTCCTCCTAGAGCCGCATGTTTGATCGGTTCGAACATAATTTTTTTTACCTATTCCAGAATTTATAACAAGAGACTTGGCAGCCGTTATCATGGAAGTTCCCATAGAAGGTGGAGTAAGGGAGATCGTGTGCGCCTCCGCTTACTTCCCAGGAGAGGGCCTACAACTCCAACCTTTTAAGATACAAGACCTGGCAAATTATTGTCACTGGCGCAAACGATATCTGATCATCTGATGTGATGCGAATGCGCACCATGTGGAATGGAGCAGCAACAATACAACCAAAAGAGGTGAGTCACTTATTGAATATACATATATTCATAAACTTTATTAGAGAAGAGGTGCTTGACCTTACTAGCCCTTTTCCCCGACAGAGAAGAGTGGCTATCAAACGCCGTGATCAACGACCACGAGATTATCCTCTTCACCGACGTATCGAAAATGGACACAGGCACTGGGGTCGGCGTCTTCCAAGCAGAATTTCTAGCAATAGAGAAAGGATCCAAACACCATCGGATATCACAATCCTATACAACGAGATCAAAGGCTGTCATGAAATGTCGCGGCTCACTGAAGTCCATCAGACCCAGTGAACGTAAGAGCGGACGAATTGCCCAGGCAAGGGTCTGAAATAGACATCAGGGAAGCGGACACGTTATTGCAACCACCGATTAGCGCATTATACCGGATCATAAATGACACAATTATAAAAGAAGCCAACTCGTCTTGGCTTAAAAGAAATGACAGCCACACGACAAGATCATCGTGGCCAGAGCTCGATATCGGAAAAACAAAGAAGCTCCTGGCGCTGGACCGTATGCTCGTCGGAGTGATCACAGGACACTACCCCATCGGAGCAATGCTACGGAAATGGAACTCGGGATCCAGCGATCTTTGCCAGAGCTGCGGCGATGAGAATGAAACCGAGACGATCCAACATCTGCTTTGCCATTGCTCAGCTCTCCAGAATCGGCGCCTAGCTTCGCTGGGCCAAAGATTCTTCACAGAGATTGCGGAAGTAGCAAATGCAGATATATCGGATCTTCTAAAATTCATAAAGAGCACGGGGTAGTTTCAGCACCACGTGATAGGACAGGTAAATTGTATGTGTACTCCAAAATGGGCTCTTTGGCCTCCGAGTGGAAGTGATGGTTAACCATCACACTCCCCTTTTTTATCATAACCTTTCTAGCCCTTTTGTCTCAAATATAATTTGTGACTGGCACATTTGGTTCTACTATCCAGCTAACACCTCTCGATGGTCTAATGAACGTCGAAAAATACCTCGATAATAAAAGAAATAGCCTCTCTGGTAGACTCTTCACCCTGATGGAGTTGTCTATTGGCTCATTTAAACCCTTCAAAGCTCTAGGTAAAGATGCTGTCTTTCCGGCTAACCTCCAGAATGGCCTAGACATTATTCTACCATCTCTGATAGCTCTCTTTAGGTCCCGTTTCAACTTGGGATACGTTCCTCAAATCTGGAGAGAAGTCAACTCTAAGACTGGAAAACCAAGTGAGCAATCTAAATTCTATCGCCCTATGAGCCTAACATCTTTCCTTCTAAAAACAATGAACAAACTGATAGAGCTTCATATTAGGGTATATTAGAATATCAAACACCGCAAAAACGATCTACGGAGAATGCACTGCATCACTTGGTAGCGCATGTGGAAAATAGTTTCACACCCAAGGAGATCGCAATAAGAGCCCTCCTCGATATTGATTTCTCCTTGATCGAAAACTTAACTGGAATTCCAACACCAAAAAAAACTTGCAAAGGCGACAAAGGCTCTGTGGGCTTGCCGACGTACCTACGGTAAAACCTGGGGATTGAAACCTAAGGTAATCCACTGAGTTTATAGCGACAGGTGTCATGTCAACTTGCCCGACGGCAGCTTTACATAGTACAATAAGACTCCTCCCCTCGGAAACGGACCGACCATGTAGATCGAAGGGTTCCATGTGCATTCTACAACATCTTCCTGAGCTGGATATGATTGCCACAGTTTCGGACGCACTACTACGCTCACCTTCGATAAAAGATTTGAGATACTGATTCCAAACCGCATAACTTGAGAAAGCGGCCATCCATTGCTAAATGTCAAAGGCCTCAGGTGTATTCCAACGTTGGCGCTGGCATTTTTGGACAAAATCGGAAGATATAGAAGGCCCTTGGAACTAGTCCTAGTGTCTTCCAAGTCGAACTATACCCCATCCTAACGTGCATCAACCTAAACTTAAAGACTGGCATAATCAAGTATAACCATCAATATACTCTCAGACAGTCAGGCAGCGTTCAAAGCGTTGGGCTCGACTAGTATGAGCTCAAAATCCGCCAAGGAATGCAACGATGCCACAAGGGCATCAAAGGCAACGTAATCGCTGACCAACTCGCTAGGAAAGGTCCCAGGGAAAGGTACATAGGGGCCTAACCTTTCTGCAAAATCCCCAAGTCAAAGATTAATTTTCTCTTAGACAAGTGGGAAAATCGCCGCACCTGCGCTTTTGGAACAGTGTTCAAGGTTTTCGACAATCGAAGAGATTCATACGGCCCCTGAACAAACACTTTATCAGTATTCTCAAATATAATAGAGTCGATATCAGAAGACTGGTTAGCTACCTTTCGGGACACTGTAGCCTAAGATATCATCTTAACAAAATTAACCTTTCGTCTGAAACCGAGGGTCTAGAGGATGAGGAAACTGCAGAGCACATAATATGTGTACCATTTTAGGAAGCGTATCATCCTCAGAGAAATCATGACTCCTGAGGGAATCAACTTAGCTCCTACGAGGGACATCCTCAGCTTTATTTATAAATTAGAGGAATTCCTCATCTAATTAGCTAGCAGGCACAATAGACCTACGATGGTCGCAGAGCTCTATGCTTATGCTTAGGCTTACCTGTCTATCCGTCTGTACATTCGTCCGTACGCATATATCAAACCTAATTTGTCGAGTAGCGATGAGTCTGAAACTTTGCTGTGTTATAGAGTACATGATTCTGAGCTCATAGACCGGTTGTATAATCCTAGCTACTGTGGTTTCTGAGATCCATATAAAAGTTTGCAAAATTCAAGTTAGAAGACTTGGAATTGTAGCTGGGCTCCCGACGAGCTGATCCCATCTTGATTTTTCTTATGTTGGGACACATGTTCCTTAAAATTGATTGCCATTGTCAGCTATTTATTTCAGCGTATTTGAAATGCTGACTGTGGCATTTGGCGAGCCTACCCTAAAAGAAGAAGAATATTTATAAGTGGTACAGGCTCTCCACAGAAGATCGAGGAGATGTTAATGACGATGACCGCCCTGGACGCCCCTGCACTTCAACAACGGATAAAAACGTTGAAGCAGTGACCAATTTTTTTTATGGAGAGTCGTCGAATCAATATCACAAAAGATTCTGAGGATATTGGCATATTGGCTGGTTCACGCCATATTTTGGGCATAAAACGTTTGTCAGTGAATTTTGTTCCAAATTGCTAAATTTTGACCAACAGAACTGTCGGATAGCATCGCTCAGGAGCTGTTGAGTGGCTGAATAACCATCTAGTTTTGCTAAAAAAGGTCATCACTGGTGACTAAACATGGGGATATGGTTATAACGTCGAAACCAAAGACAAATCACCCCAATGGAAGTGATCAGAAGGGCCAAGTCGAAAAAAGCACGCTAAGTTCAGTCAAATGTGAACATTTTGGAGTGTTTCATCATGAGTTTTTTTTCCGGAAAGTCATGCGATCTATAGGGAGTATTACTTTGGAGCTATGCGCCGTGTATGTAGAGTAATACAAGCAAAATGTCTGGATTTGGGAATTCTTGGCCGTTGCATTACGATGATTCATCTGCTCACTTATCGTTGCTGGTGCGTAGTTTTTTGGTCAGAAACAATATCATAATCATGCCTCAGCCTCAATATTCGCCGGACCTGGCCCCCTGCGATTTTTTTCTCGGATGGAGATTTGACACTACTGAGGAGATAAAGACCACATCCCTGGAAGAGCTCAAGGCTGTATCAAGAAACGGATATTACATTCCGTTTGAGGATTGAAGGCCACAAAGTAGATATTGATGAATAAATAAATATTTGTCCAAGAAAAATAAAAAATCACCTTATTTATTGAACAAACCTTGCACTTCTTCTTCTTTTCCTTTTTATCCCGGCGTCGTTATGGTCAGAAGTGTAGGACCATAACCTTCCCACTTAACTGCATTCCTACTGGTCCGCTTGTGGGGTCCACCGGTTTGACCTCAGAAAGTAGCGGCAGGCTTCCCGGTTTGGGATTACTTCATCGCTGAGGCCAATCAAATGCTGGTGTTTTTGCATTTGTTTGCACCAATTGTTTTTCGGCCTGCCTTTTTTGCGTGTTGAAATTGGAATGTTGATTGATAACGCCTTTTGGACGGGGTTCAAAGGATCTCTCCTTTGAACATGGCAATACCAACTGAGTCGGTCGCGCTCTATATTTCTTGTGATGGTTTCTTTTACGTGGAGGCTTCCTCGGATCTTTGAACTTCTAATTCTGTCACGCTTTGTTACTCCCGCTGTCATGCGAAGCATCTTCATCTCAGTTGCCGTTAATTTGCTCTCATACTTTTTGTGCATTGTCCAGCATTGTGAACCGTATGTGAGCGCCGGACGTACAACTGAAGTGTAGAGCCTTCCTTTCAGCTTAGGGGGCATTTTTCGATCACAGAAGATGGCGGAGTTTTCCCGCCACTTCATCCACCCTACGCTTACGCGATGTTTGATGTCGTCATCACAAGTTGCTTCTCTATTAATCATAGATCCCAGATATTTAAACTTTTCACACTTGGGAAGCACTCTTCCATTCAAGTAAATGTCTGGAATAGGCTGATGAGGGTCAGAGAACGGGCAGCACAGATACTCTGTCTTCTTTGAACTAATACGATACCCGTGTCCCTCAAAAATGTCCACCCACACATCAAGTGCTCGTTGTAGGGACGCCTGATCATCACTTATAATGGCTCCATCGTCAGCAAAGAATAGCTGGTGCACATTGGGGTCCGTCACTTTTCCTTCAAGCAAGCAATCAAGGACTGCTATAAAGAGCAGTGGGCTGAGGACGCTAACTTGGTTTACACCGACTTTGATTGCGAACTCTTCGGTGACTCCTGCGGTGCATCTTACTCTTGTCGTTGCTCTATTGTACATGTCCATGATCACATGCACGTAGGTTTCTGGAACTCCTTTTTGTCTTAGCGCTACCCATAAAAGATCTCTTGGTTGCCGGTCAAAGGCCTTCTCGAAATCAACCAACACCATATGCAAGTCCTTTGACGAATCAAGATGCTTTTCCACCATGACCCTTATACTTTGGATTGCATCTGTCGTTGATTTACCCGAGACAAACCCGCACTGGTCATCAGATAGTCGTATTATTATCAGATAGTCGTATTATTATCAGTCGGCTATCTAATACCCGTTCAACGATCTTCATGGTGTGCGACATCAGCTTGACAGAACGGTAGTTATCACAATTTCGCGTATCACCCTTTCCTTTGTGCAATGGAAGAAGATAGCTTTCCCTCCATTGATTAGGCATAGTGTCGCCTCTCATAAGTTTGGAGATAAGAACCATGAGCCATCTAGACCCGATGTCTCCCATCTTTTTCCAGAACTCAGAGGGTATCCCGTCCGGCCCAACAGCTTTTCTTTTCTTGGAGTTTTTAACCGCGTACCGAACTTCTTCGACTGTGATGTCGGATATTTCAGCATGATTCGGGGCGGCTCTTGGAAAGTACACTCGGGGAAACTGTTCGTTCAGAAGTCCTTCGCAATACTGTCGCCATCTGTGGAGAATTTTTTCGTCTTCCACAAGGAGTTGGCCTTCAGCATTGTTAATAAACTTTGGGAAACGAATCTCCTGAGCATTTCTTCTTCTCTGGGCGGCTATCTTAAAGATATTTGCTCCTTTGTTCAAATTGTTTTGTCGAAGCTCCTGGGTAGCCTGGTTCCTGTCAGACGCGGAAGACGATATTTCTTCCAACTCCTGATAGAGGCCTTCCATGCTTTTCGCTTTGAATTCGGCGCATTTTTTCTTCGCGATACCTTTGCAACATCTATATACCTTTTCACGGCGAGCTTTTTCCTCTCTATTAGTAGAAGAGCACTTTGACCAAGCTTGGAAAGCCATTTTCTTTTCGTGTATCACTGCTTTGGCTTCGTCTGTCCACCACCAGGTTTCTTTTGCGTGTTGGCAGGGGCCTTTAGATGTTCCGAGCAGTGATTTGGCTTTCTCCAAGCCAGACTGTTGTAGGGAATCCCACATGTCTTGTGCTCTGCACTCCTCATTACCGACCTCATCGATAATGGAAGAGAGGTAGTTTTTCATGTTGGTAATAAAAGCTTCGCCTTTTCCTTTATCCAGCTTATACCACTTGATTCTCTCTGACACCTTCGTTTGCTGCTTTGACTTCTTTCTCGCATCCATAAAAAATTCAGTCAGGAGGAGACGGTGTTGAGGGGCGATCGCGTCTCCCAGGATCACTTTGCAATCTTTAGCTCGTGGCTTCATGAAACTGGATATCAAATGATAGTCTATTTGAGTTTCATTTCCGCCGCTGCTATAAGTGATCAGGTGCCGGCTTTGTTTGACGAACATGGTATTTAGCACTATAAGACCGTACGACTTGCACATGTTTAGGATATCTTCACCTGAAGAGTTCCTGGTGCCGTATCCCAGCCCTCCGTGGTAGTCTTCATAGTCTTCACTTGTCTTCCCGACATGTCCATTTAAATCTCCCCCAACAAACAAAAGCTCTTCCTTTGGGATGATTTTGACAAGGTTGTGGAAATCTAGCCAGAATGCATCTTTTTCTTTTTGTTCGCATCCTATATGCGCTTACGATGTTCCACACCTCACCATGCATCACCAATTTGAGAGCCATCAAACGGTCACTGGACTTTGAAATGGTTAAGACGTTGCCAAGTAACTCTGCCGCAAGGATGATGGCGATTCCGTTTTTTCCTTGTTCCAGTCCATAGTAAAACATCTTGTAGGCTTTTGTTTTAACGTCCAAGAAACGTGCCCGATTACCGGTATTTCGTCTCTTGTACGCACAGGATGTCTACTCGCCTTCTAACCATCATTTCTTCAAGCTCATAGCTGTGACCACTCATGCTTCCAACGTTCCAACTCGCGACTCTAAAGTGTGGCTTACGCCGTTGCATTACTTTGCTATCCCCCGGAAATCCTATAGCTCTGACCCGAACATTGCTGCTCGTCCCAGGATCACGACCATTAGTAGTGCCTGGCGGGGAAGTGCTTTTCCTTTTAGCGTTCTTTTCCATAATGCTACGGTTTGACCGTTTTCTTTCTTCTCCTCCTGTTTTTGACACGGGCATGCTCCAGATTTTTATTTTTTTTGTTTGATCTTACTCTTACAACACCGGTGATCTCCAGTCGTGTCAACCCACTGATTTGCATGCACACTTGTGGGGCAGTTTAATGGTGGTATATGTGTCCCTAGGCTCACCTTGGTGTTTTCTAAATTGCCTAGATGTGATTTTTGTTTACCTTTGTTTAGTCGCCTTTTACGACAAGCGATAGGTGTCGCTGCAGGGATATTCTTGACCCGTCCCTGCACGAGATTGAACAAACCTTGCACATGAAAGAAAAATAGATAAGTTAAAGCCAAAAAGGCATTAGCAATTACGCTTATAGTGCCCGCATAGACACATTAACTAATAAGGTCTTTTAACTATTTAATTCCCAGTGTCACCTATATGTGGCGGGTGTTTGAATTTTTTTTTTGTTGAATTTGACGGTTTTTTTTTCATCCGATTATAATCCGTAGAGAAAAACAGAGCTCTAGTATGCCATGGTTTTTTTTCATGGCTGACTATTAGTTATTCGTGAAAGTCGTTGCATTTTGTAGCACGTACTTGAACGTTTTTTAGAATTTGTGAACTTGTGAAATATAAACTAATATAAACGTGTCAAAGCTGTAAGTATGTTTTTGCGTGCTACTGAATGTGATTAATAAATATAAAAGCTTGTATATAAACGCATTTTATGATAAAAATAAAGGACAAAATGATAGTTACAATGGTAAAAATATGTAAGCAAATGGCACAATAATACTTCATTTACTACTTGTGGTAAATGGGACTGTGACGAAGAAGTCTTTATAAGCAACATACAAGCAGACCTGACACCCGTTGAATGTTTCGAACTGCTGTATAGTGTTACCACACTCTAAGTGTTACCACCGACGAGGTAAGGTTATATATTGCAATATTGCTGCCGACTGGATACCTGAGGCCAAAGTACATGAGAATTTCCTGGAAAATGAAGAGTGACACTCACAATGAGCTTGTTACTTCCAGCAAGCGGCGAAACAGATTTTTTGAAATTCACCAATATATTCATCTTTGTGACAACACGTCCTTACCGTCCCATGATGAGTTTGCAAAAGTTCGGGATTACTTCACAAAGTTAAACATTTTACGGCGAATTTAAAAAAAGCTGGTTCGTGGCATATGTATATCCATTGATGAGACCATAGTGCCGTATTTTGGGAGACATGGAACAAAGCAACATATCCATGGAAAACCAATAAGGTTTGGTTATAAGCTTTGGTCAGTAGCAACTCGCTATGGATATTTGGTAAGTTGCGAATTTTGCCAAGGTGCATCTGGTCCTACCCTCAAGATACAGCCTGATATGGGCCTAGGAGCTGCAGTTGTTTTGGAATTCCATTCCAGACTACCGGAAGAATTAGGACCGTATAATATCTACTTCGACAGCTTACAATTGATAAAGTATTTGCAGGAACAAAATGTTGGAGGTACTCGAACTGTTCGTGAGAACCGGCTTGAAAATTGTCCACTTCCGACCAAAAAAGACATGAAGAAGAAGTCGAGGGGTGAGTTGCTGAAATTGTTGCAGCTAAGTGGCATGACAATAGTGTTGTCAGGATTGTATCCAACTGCCACAGATTGACTCCTATCACCAAAATCGATCCAATTGGATTCATAAATAAAAAACGACAAAAAATTCAAGCTGCCATAAAGATGTACAATAAGTAAATGGGTGGAGTTGACCGTTTTGACGAGAATGACGAATCCATAAGAGTAGACCTTCGTGGCAAGAAGTGGTGGTTTCACCTATTTGCATTTGGCATAGATGCTGAATCTCAAAACGCATGGCTTATCAAGAGGCAATCAGCAAATAAAGGGACCTACTGTGATTTTCGCCAAAATATAGATACTACGTACTTGCAAAAATATAGTAAGCCTCCGACTCATGCTTCTTCCTGTGGAGTTCGGGTTTAAAATAAGGTTCTCCAGTGAAGTGAGATCTGCAGGTGCAGCCGAAGACCACCAAGAAATTGATTGTTCCCAGAGATGCTGCGGACTTTGTCACCAATGAACAAGAAAAATGTGCTCTAAATGCAATATTGGCTTGCACCTTAAATGTTGGTACATGTTTCACAATAAATAATTATTTTTTTAAAACTATATACTTATGTACTTATAGCATTTAATGAATAATTTTTTTTTTTTGCAAACTTCTTACCTTTTAGTTTTAAAGACAAAAAGTGAAAAACTGAATTGACAATGCCCAGTGTCGCCTATAGGTGATGCCCTCCTAAAACTAAAGGAGGAGGGAGGTTTTTTTTTTCGATTTTTGTTTTTGGTCGACAACTCATCTAATTTTAGACGGAGAAGGAAAAATCATGTTTTTCTTATTAATCTAGGCCCGGGAATTAGAGAGTCAAAACTAGATTTGAACAGTTTTACTAAGGAAATAAGAGTCGAATAAAAAAAAATATATTGTATTATAACTAACTCATTGAGTCTTCTCAAATATACTGTAAAACACAATAAATAAGAGTAAACATGCAAGTGTCGTATATGCCATTAAAAACATAAATACCAATGGTTCACAAAAATAAAAGAAAAGATTTTATAATGAATTTTCAAGTAATTTCTCGCGCACATTGCGTGCCCACCCAAGCGTCGTCCACCACATCGGAAGAGAAAAGTCAATCGCCCCATTCAAGTGCCATAAATTAGAGTGTCATAAAGCAGCTGACAGTGGCACTTTGTACAGTGGAGCTGAGTACGAACAGATACACACACATTCGCGCCAATATACCGGAGCTCCCCATCGACACTTGTCGTTGTCATTCTTTTTGCCACTTTCTGCGCTGTCATTAGTGGAGGAAATGCTTTGCGGCCAGTTTGACGGTGCTATCGCGGTTCGTCTCAATTAAATTTCTTCGCGTATTGGTTTCAAATCAAGTGCTTTTTTTCACAAATTCCAGTGATAACCCATATTACCTCAATCGAACGTTCCGTACTTAAGTGGAGGAAGGCGCGAGTGTACTTAATAGCGAATAACAAGGAATAAGCTTACAACGAAGTGGTTTCATATCAAGGTTTTAACACAATTCCTGGAAGCAACAGAGGAGCACCTGACCAGATCAATAAGTGACAAAAGTGAGTTTTCAATCTAGTCCATTAGTGTGTCGTCGCGGGGTTTATTTTAAATTTGTTTACCTGCCAATTTGAATTCTGTCGTCCAATGTCTTTGACCTTAGTTGGGGATTCAATGAGTTATGGTCGTGAAAACAGCGCCTCAAGGTCGGCCTATGTGAAACGCCGATTATCTAACCGCTGCCGTTTGTAATTAAACTATGATATCTGTGGGCGACTTTGCTACTACTAAAGGGATTCCCAATCGATCGGAATGTGTTGGTTGGTGGAAGTTCACTTGTCCCTAGTTCGATTGTAGCCCAGTGTCGTGTGGTGTGGTGTGCGCCAAATCCACATTTATTTTATTACTTGACGCGCATAATAATCGAACGTTCTATTTTCTGCTGATGCCGAGCGTTGTTTGTTGGTCGCGATTCATTTTTTTCTCTTTTATTTTTATTTTTTATTTTTTGTTATCCAACTTATTAGCATGATCAAGCAAGGTGGTGGCCGAGCGGTGACAGTGGTCGAAGTGACTACGTCGATACATGTTCACATTTCGAGTGAATCACAGGCGTTTGGTTGGCGTTTTTTGTGTGATTGGGATTGGAGAGTGTCGTTGTCATATGACTTTAGGAAATGTTAAAGTGTATTGAAGGCATGCATGTTGCTGCATCGTGTGCTCGACTATTGAAACAGCTTATCATGAATAAATGGGGACCGGCGCAAGGCTGCTTGGAATTGTTTCACGAACGCCGAAGGGCAAGTGTTTAATTTGGGATTGGCGACACCTCATTCAACAGCTGCAATAAAAAAACAAACAAACGCTACGGGGTGACCGGCTTTCCGTTGTTCGTGGCCAGGTAGGCCATTGACTTCAGGAAGTGCAAGGTGTCTGTATCAAGTGGATATTGTCGGCTTTTTCATGTCGTTCGACGTCCTGTCGTTCACCCTGTAGGGGTTTCTTTTTTCATTTAAACACCAAAAATACCCAAAATGTTGTACTGAAGTGGAGACTTGAAGTTATTGCTGAGCGCCTTTTGATTTAGGTTTTTGATAAACATTTGGTTTTATGGCGATTTTTGGCAATCTTTTTGGGTATTCTGCTTTAGTAGGTACTTACAAAGTTCATCCGAACTCCCCCTCTAAACACATATGGTAAGTTGGCGCTTCATCAATCATCCACAGAAAGTTCGTCGTCACTCGACCCTATTAACCTAATCGTCGTAGGTACATGTGCACTTAATTGTCGTGTTAAGTTTGAGAGATGGAATGAGTCAGGTAATGGATGTCTAAAACGTGTCTGGAATGTCGTTCTGTAATACAGGGTGTCCAGAGGCATATTTCTGTATTCGAAAGCGAATAAAAACCTCTTTTGTCACATGCGAGGTTTGTTCAAAAACTAAGGTGACTGTATTTATTCATTAATATGGCAAAGAAATCGCCAGATCTGACAATATCAACGTACATATGTTACAGGGCATGTGTACCAACATAACAAAAAATCTTGCGAAATCCAAAAAATCACTTTATTTTTTGAACAAACCTCGTGCACACTGCACAACTGTTGACCAATTCATTATCACTGTTGTTTGTGGGAAGGTGCACTCGTGTGGATCCTGGAAAAAGTCATTGGGAGTAGGTGGTATCCGAAATGTCGTTTTAAGACACTTGCCGATTGATATTCTCACCAACCTGCTATACATCGTCCTGAAAAATATTTATTATCCAGCGCATTGGAACACAGTGGTGGAACACAGGGATAGAACCAAGCATGCTGATCTCTGATCAATTAGTTTGCTTCCCAATGTTAGCAAGGTTTTTGAAAAAGTAGCAAACAGAGCTCTAATCAAATACGTTGAGGAAAAGGGAATAATACCGGACAACCAGCTTGGTTTTAAGGCGAGTCATGATATACTCACACTTCGTCAAAATTGGTTTCCGACATTCAGTGGAATAAGACAAAAAACGATGTACGGGTGCTTGTCTGGTCAACTTTGAAAAAGCATTCAACACCGTATGGTTGGAAGGTCTGTTCTAGATATAAGCTCACCAGGTTAGGCATGCCAAATCACCTTTTGTACATGACTAATGTAGTGACTCTGGGAAAGAAGTTTTTTGTTAAATGTGACAATGTTGGTTGGAGCAAAATCTTTGATATTAAAACCAAGCGATCTAATAGGTTTTCTCAGCTACTCAATAGCTTATGCAGACGATTTAGTAGCGTACAGACAAGGTCCAAGCAAGGTCCTTGAGGTCATCACAATGCTGCAGTGTTACTTTTATAATACATGGTGGCGCAAAATTAATCATCCAATCTTATTTTTGAATTATTGTACTTTTTTACTAAATAAAAACAAAATAATTTTGAGTTGTGGCAATCTTTACTTGGCCCTTTACAATTGCTTCTGTTAAGTCGAAAATATGATATCCGTCAAGTCGCTGCCGACAGAGTTGATACACATTCGTACCCGTTTTATCGCATTTTTCATACTTTCCGCAAGATTTCCGGTGATAACTATTCGCATTCCTGTCGAATATTCTCCTTAAGGGCTGCGATTATCTGAGACTTATTGGAATAAACCCGCCACTTCAAGTAGCTCCAAAGAAAGAAGTCTGGGACGGTTAAAGCGGGCGATCTTCTTAGCCATGACAAATCGCCAAAAAGGTTTGTGGCTCGTGCTGTGTGTGCGGTTGCACCGTCTTGTTGAAATCACATGTTAAGTAAGAAGTCGTCTATCATGGCCCTGTAGCCTTCGCCGGTACCAGTGACCGTATTGCCGATGGTGTCCTCAAAAAAATACGGCCCAATCACTCCTCCCGCGTGAACGCCACACCACAGTGGCTTTGAGTGGATGTGCCGATTTTCAATGCCAGAACGAAGATTTTGCTTATTGACGTACCCGCTTATGTGGAAATGTGCCTCGACGCTCATGATGATCATCATTATCATTCCCTTCGTTGTTGAGATTAAGAATGGCTTGACAGTGATTCACACGCGACTGACAATCAGCACGCATTAACTGGTGCACGGATTTTACTTTGTACGGGAATATGTGTAAGCCTTTCACTAAAATTTACTTTAGGTTCCGTCTGGTGATGCCCAATTGCGTGGTCCGTCATCTGCTTGATGTTTCTTCGTCCTCAGCAACATCGGCAGTAAAAGTCGTGATATTCTCCGCCGAACGACCAGCCCGCTGACGGCCATGCCCTGCATTGTCTCCGGTGGTTCCAGTCTGTTCGAGTCGAATGGGAATGTTTGCCCAGTTGGCGCGACACGATTAGGAAATCGACGTCAAAATTCACGCTGCGTTAACACTACCGACCAATTATTGGTCAAAAAAATCGACACAATTATGGCACTCTCATGCGGAACATAGCGCTTCATTGCTTGTCTGTTTGTATAGTAAAGCTGTCTAGTTCACATATGTCAAATATAATCGACGTACGACGCCATATGCAAAAATTATAACATCTTCCGATAGGCTGATTAATTTTGCGCCACCTTGTATAAAGGGATTTTGCCATGTTTGGAAGTTAAAAATTAACTGCCTAAAGTCGGAAACGACATTGTTTACGACTCCGTGGAACAGGGCCTCAAGGGATACTAGAAAGAACTGGAGGAAATTCACGATCATTAAGCAACATGGATAATCATGAGCGGAGAAAAACACGGTTATATTTTGACTTGACCAGTACCTATATTTCAATAGATATATAGACGCTTGTGCGGCATGACAAAGAATCTATTGTATTTCACAGCTTGATCGCAGGGTACTCGTAAAAATATAAGTATGTTTACTACGAGTCTAATAAGGCCCAACACTGCGTCAGGTTGTCCCGTGTTGTTTAATGGAGCGGCATCCTCTATGGACATAAGGGGCAATGCCTTAGGATCCATCTTAGATTGTACAGAACGCTAAAATTCCAGTTCTTTAAGTAAAAGGTTTTTCAATTGACATGGGCAGATTTTAGCGGCCTGGGGCCTGACATCTGTTGTTTGTTATTCACTTACTGATGCCAAATCACCGTGGCAAGTTACACGATTGAACAGCACGTCCAAATGATAAATTTATTATCAAAATGAGTATTCGTTAGTGCAAACGTTGCAGACGTTGCGCTCAATTTGCGTTAGACGTCGTGACCCTTCACAGTCGATTCTTCAACATATGGTGGTCAAATTTGATACGACCCGTTCGATATTCAATCAGCCAAAATTCGTACGTCAAAGGAAAGCAAGATCGGTCGAGAACATCACCTTAAAAGTTTACGGCAGATTCCTCGTCGTGCACAAGAACTCAGCCTTTCGCAGATTTCAACTTGGCAAATTTTGTTACGCCAGACTTTGACCTACACCCGTACAAGATCCAATTGACCCAGGAGCTCAAAGTTTATGACCATAGACAACGACTTTTGTTCGCTGAATGAGCTTTGGAGGACCCCAATTTTGGCCGAAACATCATCTTTAGCGATGAGATGCATTTTTGGATGAATGGCTGTGTTAACCAGCAAAATTGCTGTATATGGGACGACACCAATCCACGGGATGTTCACCAGATGACAAAGTATCCTCAAAAAGTTATCGTTTGGTGTGGATTTTGGGCAGCGTCATTGGTCCGTATTTTTTGGAAAACGACGTTGTCACCGTCAACGACGAGCGCTACAGAACGATGGTAACCAATTTCTTATGGCTCGAATTGAACCATATGGACTTAGACGACATTTGTTTCCAGCAGGACGGTGTTACGTGCCACACAACGGACTCCACCATTGACATTCTGCATGAATGATTTGAGGGTAAGGTTATCTCTGGAAGAGGTGACATGAATTGGCCACCAAGGCCATGCGATTTGACACTGCTAGATGTTTTCTTGTGGGGTTTTCAGAAGTCGCAAGTCTATGCGAATAAACTAAAATCGAGCGATGCCCTTAAGGTGAACAAAACATACACTATCGCTCAAATTCAGCCGAATCTATGCGGAAGAGGCATTGAAAAATGGACCACTAGGATCCTTGCCACTGTAAGAAGCCGAGGCGGACATTTGAACGATATCATTTTCCACACATGATGGCAGTCATTGGCCTTTCCAATAAAAAAATATTTCTTTACTAATACTCCACACACAGCTTGGTTTATTCCATTTCAACACCTCCCCTCCCCTAATTGAAATACCCGTTATTACCCTAATAAGATCCGGTAACACGGAGCAGGCCTAACCAGAATCGACAATTTTGTTGTTAGAATAACTTGAAAGTACATCGCAAGGGCTGTGGTTAATGACAATAAGTCGATCTTGGGGGTCTGCTACCCAAATTATTGATACGACAAGAGCACACTTCGATCGGACTTTAAGAAGTCGCACGGGGCCAAATCTGGAGAATTCGGTGGATGGGGCAGCAGTTCGTAGCCCAATTCGACCAATTTGGCCGTGGCGAGGGCGGAAGTGTGAGCCGATGCGTTATCATGGTGGAAGAGCACTTTTTTCTTCGCCAAATGGGACCGTTTTTTCTTCAATTCGGCGTCGAATCGGTCCGGTCCAATAATTTGGCATAGTACAGCCCTGTGACCGTTTTGCCCTTCTCCAGGTAGTCGATGTGGATCACACCTTGTGAATCCCAGAAAACGGTGGCCATCACCTTTCCGGCCGATGGGACAGTCTTCACCTTCTTCGGAGCACGTTCGCCGGGTGAAATCGACTGTTTTGACTGTTTCTTGGTCTCTGGTGTGTACCAGTGGATCCATGTTTTGTCGACTGTCACGAAACGACGCAGAAACTCCTTCGGATTGCGCTTAAACAGCGTCAAACACTGCTCTGAAGTGGTCTCACGGTTGCGCTTGTTGTCCGGAGTGAGCAAACGCGGCACCCATCGCGCCGACAGCTTTCTCATGCCCAAAATTTCATGCAGGATATGACCCACGCGATCTTTTGAAATGCCTACTGTCTCAGTTATCTCGCGCACCTTCAATCGGCGATCTGCCAATACGAGATCGTGGATTTTTGTCACGTTATCCTCCGTGGTAGCCGTTTTCGGGGCACCTAGACGTGGCTCATCAAAAACCGACGTGCGACCATGTTGAAACTCGTTAAACCAATTTTTGATGGTCGCCATCAAAGGAGAAGAGTCACCGTACACAGCATCCAAATGCTATTTGAATCCGCTGCGCGATTTCCTTTCCAAAAACAAGAATCGAATCACCGACCGATATTGCGCTTTTTCCATTTTACTAAAATCCGCGGACACTCCCGCTTCCACACGTGGTCAAAATAAAACTACGAGTCCGATCCGGCTGAAATTTCGACAGTAGCCGTCTACTAGAATGTACTACACGATAGTAAGTGGCTCTTGCGATACTGGCGCCATCTACAAAAAGTACTTATCGGACCACCCTCGTCGGTTTCCACCCAGAGACCAATGGAAAGCACGTACCCTACTCTCGGAATATCAACTTTTGATCCGTCCTTGAAGCCAAGGAGGGGTACTAACTCAATACTTCCCATCTGTACCCTCTTCCTGTTCATGCGAAATATTGTCGATCAAAGACGTGCACAATCTTGATATCATCTTTCCCAACAACCTCGTCACTACCATCTTTAGCAACATGCAAGCCGCCATGAAGAGCTTATCCTCCGCATTCAGATTGGTGGAACAATGTAGGGAAGAATTAGATGGCTTGTGTGGACCAGGATCATATTTCACATGGCTTTAGGTCACATTAAAGCTTTAAATCCTAATATTCGTCTCATGGATGTAAATGAAAATGGTTTGAAGGTGGGACATGGAGTCAATTAGGCATGAACAGAGCATAATCCTCAGCTAAACTCAAAAGGGCCACATCAGAGGAAAATTTATCCTAAGCTTACGGTACACTAAGTCTCTTAAATTATATCAAATGAAAATCCGTTGTTTTCCAATAGATGGACCTAGTGGTACACGTTAGTCGGAAACGTCTGATCAGATTATGGTAAGCTTGGGGGTCTGTCAACAACTCATCATTTGTTTGTGTTTTTCATCGATGTAAATAAAGAATTGGAGGCATTACTAGATCAAGATCCATGTCAAAGACAAACCGATCTTGGAGACTTACTGGCCGTAACTTAACAGGTCATTTTCTATCGTTCGAAAGTCTTGGGAAGTTCAAAAGCAATGAAATTGGGTGTTGTATGAGTTCAAGCCGAGAGACGTCGAACTGGGTTTTTGGTACAATTGAACTGCTACTCATCCGGCAAGAAAGGAGGAGTTTTCTGCATGCTATTTAGACGATAAAAAGTGGTTGCCAAGCCTCATTCAAAAGCGAAGGAATAAAGAGTGCCATTCCAAACTCTTACATTCCTAATCATGGGAAATTCTCTCTGCTCCATCAGGGTCGGTAGTAACCTAACCGAGATATTCACTTTATCAACACCGTCGCCAGAAAGATTGTGCCACATATAGTTAGAGGTGGCCGAATGCTATGAAACGTACGTGGGCATTGTGGCAAAAACACTGAATGGGGGATCGATCTTCTGCTGTTTCCTTCGGGTCAGGAGGAATAGAGCCGCAGAGTGATCTCCCGAAAAAACGGGGCTAAATCCCAGTCCTACTATAATGTGTTAAAAGGCCGTTGAAGAAGCTTCTGGCTATGTCTTTACAGATTGTAATACCTTTTCTAAGAATTCCATTGAAAATTAAACTAGGCAGAGCTTAAAAGTATCAAAGTTTAAGAAAGTTTGGACATACGCCTCACCTTCGAGCCGTAATTATCATTTTCTCTAAAATACAGCCTCGTTGACACTGACTATATTATACCTTACACATCTACACTCTATTGCGTCACCACTTATGTTGTACGTTGTTTCCCTTGTCGATCGCTGTTATCACTCATTCAAGTGGTTGGCGGGTCCTTATTTCAATCAGTGGTTATCAGTTGTTAGAAAGTGACGTTGACCTTAAATCTGGGGGCACGGCAGTGCCCCCGCCAAGTCGAGCAAAAAAGCGGCACGGCCGTACCATCCTTTTCTCGAAGCAGTTCGGGCCATTTTCGACCCCCTATAACTTCGTTGTGGATAAAACTAGAAGCCTGAATTTTCAGTAACCAACCAGGCATCCCATAGACACGGTATATTTCAAATTTCATTAAATTTGAACCAGTAGTTTAAGAATTATAACTAGTCAAAGTTTCTAATTCTGTCACTCACTCACTCACTCACTCACTCACTCACCGATCATCAAAACTCTAGGCCACTTCTAGCAGACATAGAAGCTTGAAATTTAGAATACAATTAGTGTTTAGTGTATAAATCAAGGAAAAACTAAAATATTTTGCAATTTTGGTCCAGTTTTCTAGATACACCAAATATTATTACTAATAGGATAGTGTCTGTATGTATCCTTTTTCAATTTATCTAGATGGCGATTAACCCCTAAAAATATGCAATGCAACCCAATCAATGGGCGGTTGGGGAATTGGGTTTAGTGGTCAATGTGGTTCATGTATTTGACGGAATATAAAATAAATATCTTTATTATGTACATATATTTAATAACCATTTGATGAACTTATAATTAAATCAATTTTAAAACAAATTGTATGTTCGGTGTCAGAGTTGGAGACTACTAACTTGTACAGTTTCGCTCAAAATTACGATATTGTTAAAACACGCCCAGTCTCCTCTAAAGTCGAGTGCTACGAGATAAATGACGGTAAAAAGTTCCTGAAAAGAAGAGATAACCCATATTTGATCAATCACTATTTCTACGACGGAGAACAAGTACCAGAGAAATATTTCTTCTCTTTACTTCTTTTATTCAAGCCATGACGTTCCTTAGATGAACTCAAAATGGGGTGTGATACTTACACGGAGGCCTTTAATTTGGCGAAAGAAGATTTAAAAGAAGGAATCGATTATGGTAATTCAATGATAGAGTCAAGATATAAGATACAAAAAGCATGTGAAATGATAGAATCTAAAGTTGCTGAGATAAACGAAGAAAGGGAAATTGTTGATGATGACGATGGTCTTGAAAACCCTTTAGACTTTGAAGCTGTGGAAGCTGCAAACGCAATGGATGACTTTCACAGAATCAATCTGGTAGAAGAAGAGCAGACTGATCTTCAAAGTATGATCGCAAAACTTAATGCCGATCAAAAAAGAGTCTTCGATATGATCACACATGAAATGGACACAACTGATAATAACGCTGACGTTTTACGCTGTTTTGTGAGTGGAACTGGTGGCACTGGAAAGTGCTTTTTAATAAAAACTCTGAAAGTTTGGGTTAAGATGTATTTAAACAAAAAAGTGGCAGTTAGTGATCCAACAGGCATAGCTGCATTCAATGTGAATGGATTGACTATACACAGACTATTGCAGCTGCCTGTGGAACACAAGCAAACACCGAGGTACAAGCCACTTTCCGATGAAGTGCTCCAAGTTCTGAGATCAGATTTGAAAGAAGTAGTGTTGTTTATCATAGACGAAGTGTCGATGATATCCAATGTTACTTTAACATATATTCATTTACGCTTGTCTGAGATATTTGACACAAGCGATGATCAGAATTGGTGGTTTGGAAAAAAAACATCTTGTACTTTTCGGGGATCTTTTACAGCTTCCGCCGGTAAGAGAAAAGTCACCTTTTGAAAAACTCTCAACTGCTGAAGCTAACAAGTTGTTAGGTTCCCTCAGTATGCCGAATCTGTGGATTGAACTGTTCGTATACGATGAACTTACTATTAACATGCGACAGCTTAATGATTCTAACTTTGTTGAAATGCTAAATAGAATAAGATTAGGTGTGACTACACAAAAAGAACGCGACTTACTCTCGACTAGATTAATAACTCTAAAAACCAATTCAAATGAAAACAGATTGATTGAAATAATTGAACACCTCTCGAAACTTCCTGATGATACCGTTTGCTTATTACCTACAAAAAACATGTGTCAACAATTAAATACTGCAATGCTTAGATCTCTCCCACATCCCGAAATAAAACTTACAGCTGTAGATAGCATAGATTGCAAAAAGAGGATAACAAAAAGAGCTCGTGAATGCATAAAAAATTATGAAGACGATGCTTCTATGACTGCGGGCCTAGAAGAGAACATAATTATAAAAATAGGAGCAAGAGTCATGTTAAGGCGAAATATTGACGTGAGTCTTGGTTTAGTTAATGGTTCTATCGGTATAGTGCAAAGAGTAAAGGTTGATCCGGAAAATACAAAAATAATTAAGAAAATATACATTACATTTGATAAAGAACAGGTTTACGAGCTTGGTCCGGTCAAAACTAAATTTGAAATTATTAATAGAGCTTATGTTCATCGCGAACAGTTTCCTATATGTATAGCCTATGCTATAACTATACACAAAAGTCAGGGCCTAAGTCTAAATAATGCGCTGATGGATATCGGTTCTGCAGTATTCACATCCGGTCAAGCTTACGTGGCACTTTCGAGATTTACAAGTCTGGGCGGCTTACATCTAATTAATGTCGACTTTGGAAATATTAAAGCGCAGGAATCCTCAATTTGTGAATACAATAGATTAAGAAGCATTTACCGTCCAGACTTGATAAAAATTGTAACATCAAAGCCTTTGAGAAAAACCCATAGAGACAGGGAGTGGGCTTTGAGAAAAACTGCAGCTGAAGCTCAAGAAGTAGTACCGGAAAAGAAAAAGAGGAAGACAACCTACAAAAATAAGAAAAGCTCATAAGACACAGAGTGGGCTTTAAGAAAATCTGTTGTTGGTATTCAAAAAGTAGAAGGTACCGGAAAGGAAGAAGAGTAGGACTATCTACAAAAAGAAATGAGATGCCATCAAAAACATAACTTGTAAAAAAAACCAAGTCTCGCAACTCAGTTCTTCTACTGTAAAAAGTTGTGAGATCTATGTAATACCAAGTCGGTTAATTTATTCAGCCCCTACTTAAGGGACCTTCTGTCTTAAGTTATTACGTAATTAGCTAACCTAACAACATCTTATAGTGACCATATTAATATTAAAAATCTTTTATGTTTTAAATAAATAGATTGACTTGTCCATCGCATGCATCTCACAAATAATACATATTATATTAAATTAGATTGTCTAGTGCGATTGCCAAGTCAATCTATTTATTTAAAACATAAAAGATTTTTAATATTAATATGGTCACTATAAGATGTTGTTAGGTTAGCTAATTACGTAATAACTTAAGACAGAAGGTCCCTTAAGTAGGGGCTGAATAAATTAACCGACTTGGTATTACATAGATCTCACAACTTTTTACAGTAGAAGAACTGAGTTGCGAGACTTGGTTTTTTTTACAAGTTATGTTTTTGATGGCTTTATTGTATCAGTAGCTACGAAGCGAGTGTGGTTCTTATCGTTGGCAACTTTTTTGTGTCACCTACTGGCTTACAGAGAACTTGTGTACTGCAATTCATCATGTGACACTTGTTGTTCCTTCTCACATTGATTATCAGAACATTCAATACAGACGTTACATGGGTACATGGCATAACATAAGTTTTTCTCGTGCCCTATACCGGAGCCGGGTTAACCAAATTAGCAGCTCAAGCCAGAAACATTGATTTATTGGCTTTTCAATACGAATACGTAACCGTTTGTATCGTAACCATACACCATGGCCATACGTAGTCGCACATGGAGTGGCTTTTGTTAGCAATAAACGACAACGACAAAGTGATAACATTTTCCTTATCTCTGTGATTCATGGGTTGAATCAGATCAGAAATGTATGTGAATGACGGCGGTTTGTAACACTGGAAGCAATTTGACGGGCTTTATTTCGTGTTTGCTTTCGGCTTTGATTTTTTTGTAAGCTTGTTAGTAAATGTACGACAAGGGTTTGAGTCACTTAAGCTTTGTTTTTTATATTTCAAATGAGTGCCGTGTTGGGTTGAGACGGCTGCGTTTTTTGTGATTACTTTGTATAACTTGATTCGTTTGTTGGCCTTCAAGTTGATAAGCAGCTTTTTACAATAGGTACGATGTGATTTTGTTTCATGGTTGAAATAATGATTTTCGGGCTCCATATCAAGCTCTGAGAGAGGGAGTTTTCTACTCGCGATTCCTCTTATTCTTATGAGGGATTACCAAGGGTTATTGAAGCAGTATTTGTCAAAAATCTGTTTATGGGATTGGGATAGCCAGAGAAACGTTCTTGAGGCTCTATATCACGTGTAACGCGTGCAAGATGTAGCATTATAAGTGACGCATTGGACTTTCGAAGTTAGCTATACCACTTTCGACGAATTCAATACTCTACGAAGCACTATAGAAAAAGGCGCTTAATACTAGTTAGTCTATTGGTCGTTGAAACCCAAATGCCATCGGCCTGATTTCGTGCGCGGAGGGTAATGTGGGTAATTTCACGGTGGGACATGTACGAGGGTGGTCCGATAAATACTTAGCCTCACCGCCAGATGGCGCCAGTATCGCAAAAGCAACTAACTATCGTGTAGTACATTCTAGTAGCCGGCTACTGTTTCGTAGTTCGTACTTTTGTTTTGACCGCGTGTGGAAACGGGAGTGTCCGCGGATTTTAGACAAATGCAAAAAGAGCAATATCGGGCGGTGATTCGATTCTTGTTTTTGGAAGGGAAATCGCGCAGCGGATTCAAATAGCATTTGGATGCTGTGTACGGTGACTCTTCTCCTTCGATGTCGACCATCAAAAATTGCCCGAAAACGGCCACCACGGAGGATAACGTGACAAAAATCCACGATCTCGTATTGGCAGACCCCTGATTGAAGGTGCGCGAGATAACTGAGACAGTAGGCATTTCAAAAGATCGCGTGGGTCATATCCTGCATGAAATTTTGGGCATGAGAAAGCTGTCGGCGCGATGGGTGCCGCGTTTGCTCACTCCGAACAACAAGCGCAACCGTGAGACCACTTCAGAGCAGTGTTTGATGCTGTTTAAGCGCAATCCAAAGGAGTTTCTGCGTCGTTTCGTGAAAGTCGACGAAACATGGATCCATTGGTACACACCAGAGACCAAGGAACAGTCGAAACAGTGGACTTCACCCGGCAAACGTGCTCCGAAGAAGGCGAAGACTGTCCCATCGGCCGGAAAGGTGACGGCCACCGTTTTCTGTGATTCACAAAGTGTGATCCACATCGACTACCTGGAGAAGGGCAAAACGGTCACAGGGCTGTACTATGCCAAATTATTGGGCCGATTCGACGCCGAATTGAAGAAAAAACGGTCCCACTTGGCGAAGAAAAAAGTGCTCTTCCACCATGATAACGCACTGGCTCACACCTCCGCCCTCGCCACGGCCAAATTGGTCGAATTGGGCTACGAACTGCTGCCCCATCCACCGTATTCTCCAGATTTGGCCCCGTGCGACTTCTTCGTTTCCAAACTTGGAAAAGTCACTCGCCGGGCAGAAATTTCAGTCGAATGAGGAGGTCATCGCCGCCACGGAGGCCTACTTTGCAGACCTCGAGAAAACGTATTTTTCCGACGTGTTAACGAAGCAGGAGCATCGCTGGGTCAAGTGTATCGAGCTAAAACGAGACTATATTGAAAAATAAATCGCCATTTCTCCAAAATTTTGTTTTTCTTTTGTATGCTAAGTACTTATCGGACCACCCTCGTATGTACGCATATTTAGGGCAAGAGTCATGTATGTAAATTGGTATACGGATCAATCAGGTGTTGAATAGGGATCTGGATCAGAAGTCTTTGGGTGGGGAAGCAGATTATCTGAGTTTCTCGATTGATTGTAATGCTCAATTTAATATTGAAATTTCAGAGTTGTTTTGAGCATCTGAATAATTGTTGCCCTAACTATGTAATATCTAATGGGGACTACTTTGATTATTTTCAAAAACTGCAAAACCGAAAATTCCCGTAATTTTTTGAACACATACTATACAGGGTGTCCCATGAGCAGTGTGCCAAAAAGCTAGAGCATGTAGGTCTGGTCAAGACAAGAAAAAAATCGTATGGGAGGGGGGGGGGTCTATTTCCCCCCGTTTAGCCGGGAGGGGCAATTTTCTAAAAAATTTACTTAATTTGGAAAAAAAATTATTAAAAATCAAATTAAATAAAAAACCCGAACCACTTTTTTGTAAGAAAAAAAAATTCGGAGTTTTATGAGGATTCAATAAAGTGACACAGTATTGGAATAACTCTGGATTAATCCTTTTTTTTTCATTGATAACGCCTGAAAACTGACATGCCAATTTCGTCTGGGTTCGCCCGCCGTGGATGGGTTCTACCCGATAGGACCTTAAGACAATAAAACCGCAATTTTTCTTTATTGAAAAACAAAATATTTGCAACCCAAATATAAATAAAAGGCATCGCATTTTTAATAAAAAAACATTTCCAAATTGGATGTTAACTCATCAACACATTACGATGACAAACTCATACTCTCGAGAAGAATTAACGGACATGCACTTCTGTTACGGTTTAGCTAATGGTCGAGATCGTGAAGCCGAAAGACTCTACGCTGAAAGATATCCCAATCGGAGGTGTCCTAGTCGTAGCATGTTTTCAAGAATCCACCGACGTCTGTGAGAGCACGGAGAAGCGAAAGATCAGTTACAGATGGATCAGGAATCTTAGATGAAAGAATTTTGGATTTGGTCCGACGTAATCCCTCCTTTAGTACAAGGAGGATAGCTATTATGCTTGGAGTGCCCAAATCTAGAGTATGGAGAGTGCTTCATACCGAAAACTTACACCCGTACCATTTTAGGCCAGTTCAGGAACTCGCCTCAAACGACAAGTTTTTGAGAGCAGAATTTTGTCGATCATTACTGCTTCGAGATGAAACTGAACGAAATTATTTTGTAAGGATATTCTGGACGGATGAAGCACAGTTTACCAGAGATGGGGTTACTAACTTCCACAATTTGCATCATTGGAGTAGCACCAATCCACACAACAAATAACAAAATAAATCACAACACCGCTTTAGCTGTAATGTTTGGCTTGGTATTGTTGGACAAACTGTAATCGGGCCCCGGTTTTTGAATGCCGTTATTAATGGAGAATCATACTTGCAGTTCCTACGAGACCTTTTGCCCGATTTGATGGACAACGTTCCTTTGGCCATAGCAGATAATTTAATCTACCAGCAAGATGGAGCACCAGCACACTACAGCTTACGGGTTAGAAACTGGCTGGATGATCATTTTAGTGACCGTTGGATCGGAAGAAGGGGCCCCACGGAATGGCCACCTAGATCACCAGATTTAACTCCTCTAGATTTTTATGTGTGGGGATTCATGAAGAATTATGTTTACGAAGTGGAAATACACATAGATTGTCAAGCATAGACTTATGTGCAGCCATTAGAAGGAGATATAATATTTGCCTTCTAAAAAATGGGGATCATATTGAAAATTTATTATAATAAAACTCCGAATTTTTTAAAAATAATAAAAAAGAGGTCAATGTTTCTCTCTTTAATTTGCCTACAAGTCCAGCCGCGTTAAAACAAAAAAAAGGTTTTTCTTAGAAAAAAGTGGTTCGGGTTTTTTTTTTATTTCTCAAAAACTACAAGACTTTTTTGCATCCGGTTTTCTGTTTCTAACTAAAAACTAATACGAGAATTGAATTTTTGAAAAAAAATAGTACTTAATTACATAAAATTTTGAAAAAAAATGGTTCGAAATTTTTTTTTTCATTTTTTTTTCAAAATTTTGAGTTTGAAAATTTATTTCTCACTATTCCTGAAAACAGCTTTGTTCAAAAACAAGATGAAAGAAGAGGTTTCTGGCTTTACAAAAAAGTATATCACGGCATTGTGAATGTAACTGTTGATTTTTAATAATTTTTTTTTCAAATTAAGTAATTTTTTTAGAAAATTGCCCCTCCCGGCTAAACGGAGGGAAATAGACCCCCCCTTCCCATACGATTTTTTTCTTGTCTTGACCAGACCAACACGCTCTAGCTTTTTGGCACACTGCTCGTGGGACACCCTGTATAATTGGCGTAGAAAGCACCAATAATAAAACTGGTTTCGCTTATCATTGCTTTTGCAACCCACATTCGAATCATTCTATTTACTAATTTCTCGATCCTATTTAGTCCTGCCTTTGCGTGCAGGACCTTGTAATATAATTATATTATGCATTAAAAGTATGGCAAAGTATCTCGAACGCTCGAATTTTTCCATATAAGATGACACTACACTAAACCGTACGTACAAACCATAAACGATGGACAATTTGAGACTATCACTTGCTCTATTCAACTACTAGAATTCCTTAAAATACGGAAAGGAGCTATTTTCTGTCTGTAAAAAAAAATCAGTTTATGAGACAGAGTGAGCCAAGGAAAAATAAAGCTCTAAATAGGAAAACAAATTATATCTGATCGTGACAATCCGGTGCAGTTACAATAATTAACCGAACGCGACGAGTGGGCTACGTGACATTGTTAGGTAATAAAATAAAACTCGTTCGATGACGGGCGATAGACCTTTAAATACTTGTTCGGATATCTCAAGTGTTGAACAATGTGTTTAGCAGGTGGCTAACCACACAATTTTTGATTAGTAGCTGGTGATATTATGAGCGATATACAAACCTTTATTTAAAAAAGTATAAAAGCCAATTTGTTTGATGGGAAAAATGGATTTTTATCTAAGATGGAATTAGTTATGACGATTAACACTACATATATCAAATTGTTGTCAGAGGAAGATTAATCTGGCACCAATTGCCTTCAATTTCTGTACATTTTAAGGGTTTGAGGGACATGCACAACTTTTCGATAAACGCATCAAATAGGATATCATTTTAAGAGTCGACGTGTGCTTGTGTTTTCAGCAACGGTTACTTATAAACCCTGTAATTTAAAGGTTTAAGACGATTGACTTCATTCTTGCATGATTATATTACTTATCCCATTGAAACTTATCCTAATCGTAAAATGAATATTTAATGGCGAGCAGCGGGTAAGATATCACTCTCTTTTCGGAATTTCGATCATTGGCACGTGGCATGTGGACTCCATTACAGCAATATTTTACAAACTGTGTATCCAGCCATCTTAGATTGTTACACTGGGTTCCGGTAGGTATGGCAATGATTCTCTTGTACAGATATTAAGATGGTGTTTTCAATCATACTCACTCCAACCAGTGCCGATAAAGGCAAGACACATCATCTTTTGTAGAGTTATGAGAAATAACAAATCCTTCGTATTATTTAACTTGACTTCGAACAAAATCAGTAAGCTTGATTTCTTCATTTAGTTGCCTTAGTATAAAGTCATTTAGACAAGAATATGATGTTATCAACTAAGGCCATCTTGACTGACCGAGAAACGAAAATCCATTCATAAAAAGTCCATGGTCCTTTTACAGTCCTTGGCACAATCTTTTACAGACCCTTTCCTAGCATTTGTGTCTCTTGCTTCATTTCTCTCGATGGCAGTGTACCACGGTACCCAGAAGTGTTTTACTTTATTATTTATTGAATCTTAGATGGTGGGAGTTGGGGAAAATATTGGGCACACAAACGGAATAAAGATCTTGACGCGATCTCAGGTCTAAAGTACAGCCAAAGGGAACTATTTAGTTGTTGGAATGAGAATCTCTTAAAATTCAAGAGACTAACCAAGTCGACCTTCAATGTCTGCTAATTTCACAATTTCGGCAGCGCTATGAGATATTACGAAACCATCTAAACTTAAAAGTAATGCGATGAGCTCGATAAAATGTTGTCCAAGGGTCACAGTAGTCTGACACTCTTAAAGACAGCAATGGGAACCCATTTCCCTAACAGCAGCAACATTTTGGAACGACTTGGTTCACTCCGCGTCAACAGACCATATGGTATATCAGCTCACTAGTTATTGAGTAGAAAATCTCTTGGGCCATGAACATCTTTCAGGTCTTGTTGGTGTTTCGCCCATCATGCTTCATTAACTACGCACCCCTTTCATAAATATAGGTCCGAGTGATATTTATCCACAGGAGGGATCGTGATTTCGCAAAATATTTTAGACCTATTAGTCTCCATATCCTTTGTTTTTAATTTCATGGAATTCATCCGGGATACCAATGCTTATCTTAAGGGTAAATCAGTAGTACGGCCATCACGAGGTACTTCGTATGTTGAGAAAACCCTCATTGAAGTAATCTTCATCAACGTTCATATTGAACTCATATCAGCCAAACATCATTAGCTAATAGCTAATTTAGTTGGTTAAAAAGAGCCTTGTCCAGTCCTCACCAAAATCGTAGACATGAGAGCCATCTCTCCCATTCTGCAGCTATTAGAAATGGATAACATTCTGGTGAGATTATTGAGAGCAGTTGCATATGTGGACGATGTGGTGATTCTAACATTTTTATAAGTCACGGTGATAATGGAGTACGCCCTGTGTAAGGTTCATCACTTGCCACTACAAGAGAATAAAAGAATATACATGTACACTGGAATTGTACTTATGACGTCCACTATTTTGCCTGAGGAAAATTAACAAGGCGGCTTGCATAGACTCCATTGAGACTATTACACCTTGTTGGAAAGGCACCTTAAAAGTCTTTCTACACCTATTCATCAGGCTTAGAGAACATGCATGTCGGCCTGGCCACCTCTACGGTCACATCATTTTCAATGACCTCAGTGAGGTATTCGGCTACCATTCATTATTATTTCGCTAGTTTTATTCACGTTTTCGTCGGTTTTTGATGTGTTGGATTGTCCACGATGCTCGTCTTTTTTATCGCCTTCTCGGAAACGCTTATACCACTAATAAACTCCACTATTACTCAAAGCCAACTCGCCGAAATACCTACATTTTGTAAAATTTTGCTGCACTTTATCTAGTAAATCCTGGGGAAAATGATCAAATTTTCGATGTTCCAATATTTTAAAGCGCACATACATAGATCATCAACTTGTTGCCTTAATAATATACTCAAGTATGGAGAACCTGGAGGTCGACCGGGAACTTTTAGCTTTGGTCAGGCTTAAGTTGTGCCGAGCGAGTGTAATGGCCAAATCTATTTAGGCTAGGATGCAAGCAGGATGAAATCTTCCACCTGAAATATAATAGTTTGGGAGAGGCTAGGTTCTTACTTAGATAAGTCTTTCACAACATATTATCATCAAATTCGTGGTCCGGATTTGACATTCTTGTTTCAATCATAATCGTCCATCTGAGCGTTCTGTAGGCAAAGTTGTAAGTTCGAAGAGACTGGCTCTGTTACAGAAGCTTTAGGCCTGCAGTAAATATGCCTGTCGTTAGTGAAAGTGTTGAAGAAAAGCCAAATATATCGATTTCACGGCGAGCACAGTACTTGGGCATTTCTAATGGCAAATTATGACATATTTTGTATTTACGTTTGCATGTATACCCGTGCGTAAAACATATGCCGTTTAGGTGCATAAACATCAGCGTTTGGATGACCACATTTCACACAAAATTTTCTTCAGCGATAAGACTAAAAAAAGTCACTGTAGGGTGCGCAATTCTGTCTGGTGGTCATTGGTTCATACATCTTCGAAAATGAAGAAGATTATAACCGTCTCCGTCAATTCTTATCGTTATCGTAAATATCGATGTAAAACTCATGTGATTTCAACAAGACGCTGCCAATTCTTCCATAATATGACCCGTTTGGCTTTATTGCAAATAACTCCTGGACGAGCTATTTAGTGTTTTGGTTATAAGGACTGGCCTTCAAAATCTTGGAATTTGCCACCGTTGGATTTTTTTCATCGGGCTATGCAAAAGATCATGTTTGTGTACTCAACTCGGAAACTCTTTAAGCTTTGAAAACGAATATTCGTCAAGTTATGGCCGAGTTATTGCCGGATGTATGTCGAAAAATCATCTAAAATTATCTTGTTAGAATCAATTCCTTGAAGAACTCAGTGGAAGACAATTCAATAATATTATACAACATAATTCATAATGGAAAGATACAAACAATATATTGAAATATAAATTTGATCAAAACCTAAATCACAAATGTGCTTTACGGAAATTTATTTTCGGAACCACAAATTGGATAACCCTCTACTTTGTTCCCTAGATATGCCTTAGGCAAGCGACAAGTTCAGGACCGTATCAACGTGAACACACATACAGATATCACTTTAAAAACTACCGATTTAAAATCGAAAGGCTTTAAGTTACAAATATTGAATCCGTGTAATCGTCGATTGCTTCCAGCTACCTGTATCAGGTCTGACAGTTGACAGCAAACTAAAAAGCCGATATGACTAGGTATACATATGTACATACATATTAACTAACATATGTCAGGCATGTTTAACGTAGAAAATAGCGAGTAAGTTGTACTTATAAATCCCGACCTACATATGTTAGCTCAATAAATTTCAAAGAAGAAGGGCAAAGCGGGACTTAAATCCTGAAAAATCACTTTTGAAAAACGTTACTTAAGCTTATCTCCTAGTCATAAAAAGTAGAAATTGAACAGGAGCCCCACAAAAAAAAAAAACGAAGTGGTACTTAATTTTGCCACCCAAAGCAGTGCCTTGCCATTTATTCTCCATTATCTTAAAGAATAGTTTTGATTTTTAGAACCCTTAAAGGTGTAGATATGTCAAAGATATATTTTGTTTTAGTGTTTGATTACAATTTTTTGTTTAAGTTTAAATAGCTGTAGAGATTCCTACTAAGAAGTCAGTCGACCTCTGTAGTAATCATTGGAAAATAGACTACTTTACTACTACATCTGTCATAGTGAGATTTTCAAGCTTACGTTGGGCAAGCTCTGAGAAGAGGTCCACAAGTCCAGGTTTATATCACCGCCCGTCTCATTTCATGTAGAATGTGGGGAGCCGGCAACAGTGGATGATGAACACATCCCAATCGATCATTATCAATGGTCGAGCTGAAGTAGTGTAAGGACTTTTGTTGTTTAATTTTTTTTTACTGCGAAAAAATGCAAGATCTCAGTGTTGCACTCTCGCTTCCAAGCGGGTTTCGGCTTTATTGCCCGCTGCCTTGAGAGATGGTAGGGCGCAAGTAACTCTAAATAACAGTTCGTTCTCACCAGCTCATCCTATACTAAGCCTGGGCCATTTCCCGGCTTGCGGCATCCTGTTCCACCCAGACCAATTTATGTGGTTGCCTTGGAAAACTCATAGTTTTCTTGTCATCCCAAAAGGAAGTCGGCAGATTTCGAGGCCCAGATTCCTCTTCAAGAGAGAGAACATGTAGAGAAGCGGATTTCAGATGGTCGGACATGGTATTTTTGTTGATATGATCTAGGTATTCTGATCCGTGAGGGGAGGCAGTTGATACGAATGTGGTGGTATTGGACATTCCCATCTGGAAATATACATGCCACCGTATACTCAAGAATTCGAGAATTAGGTTTTTCCACTTTCACGCAGTTCGTGGCCATCTACGGAACCATACAGGGATTGGGCAGGATTCACAGGCGGCTCTCACTGCAGGAGTATCGTGTGGCAGGCGGTGCAATTTGCGCACTGCTGCTTGAATTTGAACGTCCAATGCTCTGAGTTTCCCTAGGATTGTACCGGCGAGGACGAGCTTATGATACAGGAGAGGCATCAAATAGTTTTTTGTAAAGAGAAGCCTTTATTGCGGTCTCAAAGGGGTTTTAGTAAGACTTTCTAGTTCAATAGCAAGAGTACCACCAGCTTTCTTTGGTCCGATTGGCCTGAAATCGACACCAAGATATTTTCATTCCTTTGACGCTATCAGTTGATTGATAACTGAGTCGTTGAGGAGGCGGAATCATAGAGTATTAAGGACTTTAATTTTCTTGTACCTGCCTGATAGAACAATGGACAAAGCGGTACACTTTGCAGCGTTGAACAGAAGCCCAAGCTCCTGAGCCTCTATCCCTGCAGTGCGCAAAAGCTTCTTCATGCCTGGCTCAGTGCTGAAAATAAGGATGGCGTCATCTGCGAAAAGCAAGGCGTCGATCCGCGAACCAAATAATTCGTACCCTATATCATGAGATATGGCTTCATCCAGAACGAAACAAAACTCAAAAGTGGACAGAGGTTCGCCCTGATGCACCTCTTTGGAGACTTTAATGGGTTCTGATGTACCTTCATTAACTTGTGAGCATAGTTGAGCTGCGGCTGTACGAGTTGGTGAGGTAGTTGATTAGGCCTGTTCGAAGACCCCTCTTTCCTAGTATGGAATTATTTGGCCCATGGCTGATGCTGCCTTCGCGTGGTCGATAGAGGCAACATGGAACTCCCTCGATTTGCGTTTGGAGGAGGCTAGAACACCTATCTTTTTCACGCATCCATCATCCAAACATCTCTATCGGACGTCGATCAAGCCAGAAGCATGAAGGCGCGAAGCCAGGATTTTATGAAGGTGGCGGACAACTACAGATGATATGCTGATGGACCTAAAATCCGCTGGTCTGAGACTTACGCCTTTTTTGGGAATAAAGATGGTTCTTCCGCTCAACAAGCATCCTATCTTCAAAGTCAAGTTGGAAAACAGTGCTTGGATGGCTCCAGGGACTCTTTTCCATCATCTGAGAGCCAAACCGTCAATACCAGGGGCAGTATTCACCGGCAATTGGATGGAAGATATTTCCATGTTGGTTATAGGATGCCAGAGATGTTTAACGTCGAGATTACGTATAGGATGCCAGAGATGTTTAACGTCGAGATTACGCTGATTCACCGTGGTCGTGTTATAAGATGTGGATTCGGACAAAAAGATGGGTCCCCAGAAGTCAACTATCAAGTGAAGATCCGGGATCTGAAACTCATTCTTACTGTCCAAAATTTCTTTCGCAGCTCTGCCAACACTACGTTTGTACAGATTCTGCATTTTGGCATATTCTCTCCTCCTCAGTTTCCAATTTGGGATATTGACGTTCGGTGTCACTCGTTCACGTCGAGAAGTGCGAGGTCTTTGGCGCGAGTTGCTGAAGTTCGCTCGAAACCATGCTGCGAGTGAAGCGCACACATCGTCCCCTTCAAGGCATCTTCCAGCGATCTCTGTCAGTCTCCGGGTGTCAAATCGCTCACTTTCAAGAGCTAAGGCTATTAAATCCCTTATCGCTGCTGCGAAAAGGTTTTCAGGTTCGGTTTCGTGCGGTTGACTAATAGGAGGCTCAGGAGATTCGGGGCGCAATGGTTGTTGGTGCGCCGCTATGAGGTGTTGTTGGGTGTTTCATTATTGTAGTTCGTCAGTTATTTGAACTACAAGGTCTCTGTAAGGTTGATTCTGGCGAGCTTTCTTAATTGCCTCAAGAGTGCGGCCATCACCAACCGTAGCAAGCAGGTACCTAGCTATTTGACCCTCAGCCTCGTATCTAGCCATCATACTGATGTCTTCCTGTGACTAGCGTTTCCTGACCCTCTCGACATCGACTTCGGGATAAACTTCATCGGGCTGTCGTTGCAACCGGTGCACGCCCAAGCAACGCCTTGACCTAAATGCGCGATCGCAATCGTTGACAAACAAAATGGGTTTTCAGTTTTCAGGACAAGGAATATTGCTGTTGACGTATCGGCAGAGGACAGACAATTCTGCCTAATACCAAAATTGTATGGAAAAACTTGGAGTCGTCGAGTACGATCGTTGCAAATTGAAGATACGCGGAGTTAAAGTACATACAAGTATGATCCCGGGCAGTCCCAATTACTGATGCTAGGAATGCCTGAACTTCCTTATAAGCCACATTTCCATTTATTCGATGATAAAGCAACTTAAAGCAACATCAGCATTGCCTGGCACTTGCTATAATAATTCTATTCTAACCTCAAAATACCACTCGTTCCAATTGCCAAATGTCACCTTGACCCACAGCTATTCGAAATCTGAAAAGCTTTAATGAAATACCCGCTTATGTATCACTCGTTTGGTGATTTCAGTCGAATCTCACGTAGATCAGCAGAAATGCCAAAATCCCCGTCAAACGAGTTACTACTATAGATACGTATCGCTTCGATCAATTACTTAAATTATCTAGTCACTAGATACTCGTATTTTATAGCTACATATGTCTGGTGACTTTTATAGTCAGCAACCCATGAACCCACGTGCTGGAAGCCATATAGTAAATCCCCCAAAAAAACCTTCTATTCTTAACGCAAAAAGCAAAAAACGAATCCAATCTCACTCAAAAAGCAATTAGATGGTGGCCCACAAGCTTATCTAGAAATAACTCGAAATTCATTACATGTTGTGCGTATATGTATCATGCATCAAGCATGAATACGTTGAACAAGAATCAATTAACGTAAATCAACAACAACGGACTGTATGACGCAGAAGAGGCAATGATCCGAAGACGTTAGCACAGCACCGTGCCCGTATACTCGTACTCGTGTCCAATCGATTGACAATTCATTTCGAACCACTAAATCATTTGATATTTGATAATCGAATGTAAATGTAAGTGCGGCACGTACGAGAACGCCTCGATCCAATTAGGACTGTCTGGGAAAGTACGGAGCGTGCCATTAGCTTTTATACTTGTGACACTAGAATGAGTGACACATGTTCGTACTAAGCATGAAGTCGGTGTTTGTCGAGTCGGCGTCGTGACAGGATGTCAGTGTTGAGTTCGTTGAACATCGGTCTACTGCTTCATTTAGTGACCATCGACAAAGTTTTGCGACAATTGATTAAATTGGTTATTGATTCTTTACTTTCAGTTTGAGCGGCATGGTTCATGAATATCAAATTTTAATCGAGTTGCCAAAAACAGAGTAGATAAGAAAGCCTGGAGCTGAGTGGTGGGACACATGTTCACGTTCAAGTTGTGATTAGACTAGGGTGATGACGAGATTATAAGCCAACTACCACTCGCTCGTCAGTGTCAGAAACATTTCCATTGCAAACGATAAAATTGATATTAATTAATACGGACATTAGACTTGATTTACAAACGGTCTTATCATACAAACTTGTGAGCAAACCAATGGGCAGGGTAGAGGACAGTGGCTGCAGAAAAATGTTTGGAAAACCGACTATAAGACGTCTTAGAGCTTAAAATTATTACTATTCCCATACCAATCCAGCAAACAAAGACCATGAAGAGTAGAGGTTCATCTCCAGGATCATCAGGGGCATTGGACAGAGGCATGCTGTCCCACAGAAATCATTTACACCTTATCTTGGTTTTTCTGTTTTGGCTTTGAATCCGCAATTAAGGCAAGTATTTTTAAGAGGGTTCTGATTAAAAATGCATAATCACAGACCTTCCCTATATCATCTCTAACGTAAGTCTAAATGAGGATCATGCTGGGTTCAGGAAAACTAGATTCAAAGATCTCCCTGCGATTTAATTTTTGTTATCAAAAGATGGTTAGAGTTTAGGAACTGGAAATCTACATCTGAGACTAGACTTGCCAAGGATTTTTAATCTCTGATTCCACAAAAGCTATGCACCCGATTGCTCAAATAGGTCTATATATGGGTCAGTTCACAGATCCATTTGCTAATAACTCGTTTTGGTCGTTGAAAAGTGTCTGGTCTCTGTCAGGCACAGACAGCATAGAAAGTGGTTAGTCTCACTTTCATATTTGTCTCTGCAACTACAGAAGAATGTGGTGCCGAGTATTCCGAGCTTGTTCGCGTGGTCTCCGATCAGTCAGTGGCCCGTAACGAGAGCTTGTCATTTATTTTTGTTGTTATTCTACGCAGTTTTAACCGTTGTCATCCAAGGTTGCCAGGATTGATGAATATTGCAGGAATGCGGCGAAATTCCGGCAGGAAGTCGTTAAGGGCTCATTTTCACCTATCCAGTTCGTCATTTTGTTATCTCTGTGTCTGTGGAGATAATGATACCATTCGACTGAGAATAAGGTTGCCGCCGAACTGACAGACATTTTTTCACCAATGAGAATGATAGAAGTGACCCATGGCCGTGCCAGCCGCTTGACTCACAAAACATATAGCTCCATTAGGGGTTTGTTTAGGTGCGTCTTGTATCGGAAAGAGTTCCACCCGAAAAATACTTGTACAGGTTGCCCCAAAAACACTCAACCGATCTTGTTTTGCTATTATTTTAAATGTCTGTTGCCGGGCCAGCTACGAGTATGTTTGCGGTTGCACTGTCCGGTTGGAATCACACGTCATCCAATCTCAATTAATCAATTTGTGGCAATAAAAACTCGTTGATCATGGTTCTGTGTCACTAACGAAACACATTTAACGTATTAGCTACGACGTGCTCGTAAACATCAGCCGCGATATTAACAACTCCGTCGTAAATTGCGCGCCAAACAGTGATTTTGAGTTAATGTAATGGCTCTTCATAAATGATATCACTCTGTGCTCCAGAAGCGCAAGTTTTGTTTAGCCTTGATATTCTCGGAACAAGCTCTTTTCGACCTCTCTTCTGTTACCTGTTCCAGTCTAAGGCTAAAAGCCTTAATGTTTGTCCGGTTGACGCAGTCCGGTTGGGTAATCTGCGCCTCGTCAGCCATGTCGAAACCAGGAGTATTCCGCGATCTTGGAGAGTATGTCATTCAATGACTAGTCGATGTGTTTGCTGTATCTGTTTGCTTCATAAATATCAAAACAAAACTGGCTATTGCCGCCATTTATACAAGTTACAGCACCTTCTACTAGGGTGATATATTTGGGCCATCTTGTATGATCTGAAAGAAGATGCCTGCATCAACTCCGTATTCCATTTCGTGCCATCGATATACTCGTAGATTGCAGGGTCGTAGTCTCTTGTTGAAAATTAAATTGAGGAGCGATTTTCGTGGTGCAATCGGTGAAAGACGCAATCATTCTGATATCAGGACCTTGTGGTGATCTTAGGAGCGATTAAATAATAATTTCGCCTATATATTAAACAACATGCTGCATTCTTCAGCCACTCTCCCCGTGGGACCGCCGATATGTATTACCTCGCGGGCTTGGCAAGCAAATTATGACACTGCGGTGCTCCTCTACTTGCGCTCCCGTCTCTCTTGCACGTTTTTGGTTAATGCGCAGATATCCGTCGAGAACCGTCGAGAACGAGAGGTAGAGAACCTCGCCATTTCATGGCGTCTGGAGTCGAAGATTGTTTGCCTCACGTCCTCCTTCTGGTTTAGACACTCTGGGCAATAAGAGTAATTATTATGATCAAATCGGTATAAATATTAGCGACAAACCCCGTGGCCAGACAGGAGCTGCGTTGTGAGTTCATCTACCTTTATTATTCCATCGAGTTACCATAAAGCCATTGATCCGACATCGTTCAGTAATGGCTTATTATCCAAAGTCGACTTCATTTTATCATATTATTGTTGAAGACTTCAGACTGATGCAGTATATAGAAGAACATAGCTGACCGTTTTAGAAAGTAGGATCCTCGTTATGTATCTGTGTCCATCCGTTCCGTATGGTTCTCAAGACTGCCGTTTGTAGCAATATTGTTTTCTCGGCCACGAAGTCCGCATGTGTTTTAAAACGTAGCTTATTATCAAGCATTCAAGTCACTGCTTGATCTGGGCAAGAGTTGGGTTTCACTCGATCACTGATTTGAATATGCTTTACAAATGTCACCATAGCTTCACCGATAACATTGTCTCCCTGTGGAAGCTTAAGGGGCAGGACGCCCTGGACGGGGTGCAGATGGTTTGTGTCGAAGATCATCGTTCACTACTCTTCGGGGGTGGTTGTCTTAGATATGATTTTTTGAGAGATGAAGATCTGAAGAGACTGAATTTATCGCGTTGGTTGTAGTTCCCAGTAACTTTTTTGTTTCCATGTCATTAAGGTGTTATATTGACAAAGTATGAATTTTGAAATGATCATATACTGCGAGTGTTACGCCTCCGTCGGCACTTTTTGATCATCTCTTATTCACAACTGATGTTGTTGTTGTTGTTCAGGAATTGTTCTTGGCTATGGACGGACTTGAACTACAGACCTTCGGCTCAACAGTCGTGACGACGTTGGCAATATCCTCTTCTGGAAGTTAACACCAGCGCTTCATCCTGTTTGCCGCCATGATAGTGTTCAGCTTTCGTTGGTTCCGCTGCATCTGAAGGATATCTTGAACCACGTATTGGTCGTTTGGTAGGACCTTCGCGATGATGTATGGGCCGCGGTACTGTGGTTCCCAATTTCCCGAGTCACCTGTGGCCGCGGGCCCGTTTTCAATCAAAACGAGGTCCACTATCTGCTATTGCGTTGGCTGTTGACGCCCGGAGTCAAACCTTACATTCTAGCCCGCTCAATGTTCGTCAAGGCCTCACTTCGCCGCCGTCCCATTTCATTGACTTCCACCCGTGTCTGCTCTTCCAACTCCTGCAACAACTTATCACCCCAAAATGCTCCTCGGGGTGTAAGCAAATAACAGTTCGCGTGGGCTTGCCTTCGTCGTATAGTTCCGGGATGTGTTCAGGCCCCACTGAACCGCTCGTAGATGGTTTGCCCAGTCTTCTCCCCTTTCCGAAGAGTGCATGCATTTTAGCGACGAGAGCTACCTTGATGTGCTGCACCCCGTTCTTCTCGAAGAACTACTCGAACATTCCTGATGTGAAGGCGGTTTCTCGGTCAGTGACGATCCTTCGGGGCAATCCAAAAAAGCTCGCCACTTCGTTCAGCACGCAAAGAACCACTCTGCTGTTAGCGGTCTTTACGGCTTGCAGAATGGTGTATTTGGTAAAATTGTCTACCAAGGTTAGAACGTACCTGGTTCCACCCTTCCTCTTTGTGAACGGTCCAAGGTGCACGGTGTCAAACGGGAATGGGACACCATGCTGTGCAATTCCCCTTTATGTCTACCACATTTTCTTTATGCGTACGCGCACTCAACGCAAGACTTGATGTAGCTCCTAGTGAAGCCTCTCATTTTCGGAAACTAAAAGGTTTTTCTCATCCTCTCCAGCGTCTTTTCGTCAGCGAGGTACCCTACATCGTCGTGGCACAGCTTCAGGATCCTCATCCAGGGATTACCCATCTCGCCGCCTCGTCCACTTTGTTAAAGAGACGGTACCCTCGGAAGACATAGTTCTTTTGCAGCTGTTTTTTTTCCCCGGTGACATCCCTTCAATGTGGATATCATGTCACGTCACCCAATCCACGTCGCAGTCTACTTATGTAGGCGTGGGTTCGAATCCCACTTCTGAGATGTAAACAAAGAACAACAATCGATTTTTTTTTCTATGTACCTTATTCAACTGCTTGTCTGCCGTCGTCGATGGTTGATACACTTTCTGTCCCGATACAGTCTCCGTCGCGGGCTTTTATACCCATTGCATGTCTATCGCAACAATTTTCTGTTGGTGAAGTAGTTGGTTGTTTCCATCCTTGCGAGCGATCTCCTTACCCAGTAGCAGGCGTCATATGATTGTTAAGGCATTTATAGGGCTGGATCTAATACACCGCAATCTGGACCTTCTTCTAGTCATCATTGTAGTATATATTGCTTAGGGCCACAATACGACTGCGTCTTAGGTGGGAATGAGAAGCACAGTGGAATAGTACTCCTATATTCATAGGCTCATTATGGATTGAAGACGCAATATCTTTTCTAGCGAACAATACACAGCTACCTTTCTAAATGTCTGTCAATATAACATCGATCCGAATTTATTCTACAAACCTACTGAATCCTGTCACTTTTTGAACCCACCTCGTACGAAGAAAAAATATGATGCCTCGTTATAAATCTATGTCGAAGTTATCTACTTCTGTTAGTCTATCGAAATCAGTCTTGTTTTATTACTTAAGGTAAGCTACTATATCGTGATTCCATGGCTAAGTTATTTTAAATGTTTAACGACGCAATCTTATAAGTTTCTTTATTCATTTCTGAGAGAAATAAAAATTAATTATAGGTCCAATGGTAAGATTGACAAACTAATTATCATCTACGAACGTGGGTACATAACATAGATGTTATAGTAGACCTAGACGGATATCGGTTTGTTCGCTTATTTAAACGTGAAAAGTTATTTGGCATTAAATTATATATGTCAACGTACATGATTCAGCAAATTTGAATTTTTGTAGAGAACGTGCTAAAAACAAATTAGCTGAAGTAATATTTCCGGACTAAGTGTCAACTTGCGAATTAGATAAAAAAAATATTATGGAATTCGGTTCCGTAAAAATATAAAAAGAGTAAAAGCCTCTCTAAGGCTAGACTATCCTATCCCTCTTATGGTTAATAGTTACGATTCAAGAGCTAGTTGAGAGGCTAAGGAATAAGTCTATTTGGTTTTTGGAAAGTACCTTTCAACATTGGCTTTAAATTGGTTTTAATGACGTTAGTTTTATATACCGGAAATTTTATGACTTAATAAACCGCATTTTGATGAAAAAAAAATGCTGTTTACGCTTAACCAATGTTGCTCGAATTCTCTCTTCCGAGACAAATGATCCAGAATTGGTTTGCTGATTTCAAACGCCATCGTACAAAGATCGATGACGCTGAATGCTTTTTTCGCCCAAAATCGAAAGTAGTGTATTCAAAATTTGCAAGAACATTTGAACATTTGAGCATGAGTGAGGTTTCTCAAATTAAATACGACAACGAGTCGACGGTTTAGAGCCGTTTAGGGCATTACGAAATGAGTCGCTTTACGTTTGAGCAACGTTGGGAAATATTGAAAACTTATTTCCAAAGTGAGTAGCCCAAACATTGCGTTTTTTAGAAAGAAGTTTTGGTCCCCGTCGTCGTACGGTGCGCACGGGGTCTAACTGCAAAGGAGTTAAGTCTGCAAATTCGCTGTTATAACTCCTTTTTCATTACGCCATATTTTTTTTCAATGAAGCAGATCTAGAATGGTTCAAATTCGTTAAGAATAGTACGCTGACCAATTCATTATTTAAGACATTTAATTATATTCAAAATACTTTTGCTTCGCTCTAGTCGTTATCATTACCGCAACCGCTGAATATCGTTCAAACAACATGCAACAACAATTGCTAGCATGCACGAGTCTCATGCTCGTGCAACAGTTGCCCTTCATCAGTACGCAATTATTCCATGTTGTCATGTGATAATCACCCGAAACCTAGTTGCAAATTATCTCATTTAATTCCTACTTTATTACTTGTCACGATACTATGTTTCACCCTGAACGCATTTGGGACATTTTTGTGTACGTGTATGAATAGGTAAATTACTAAGGTCATCGTTTCATACCAGTATTCATAAGCCCTGTTGTTAATAAACCAAGCAAATATTTCCCATTTCATACGCGGTATTAAATACTCCAAACAATTCGGTTTATCTTTACATGACAGTTTACATGAAAAGTTATTATCGTGATTTATTAACACCTTTTTACAAGGTCAGGTGAACATCCTCTAAAGACAAAATTACAAAATTTCGCATAATTTTTGAAGTGTCTAGGTTCAGCAGTGACTCCTGATAAGTAAAAACAAGGACATTATTATTAATAGTGAAAGATCACCACAAAATCGCGGAACCATTTGCTTAGTTTTTTTGGACATAATCCAGCACCCTCCCACAGAGCTACATACTCGTATAGGGAATTTAGTCGACTAATTTGAACATCTTGGATTCAACTTGTGTTCGCCCTGCAAAGTCAACAAATACTTAACTAAAATCATGCTATTGTCACTGTTTTAATGAATGAATTGTGTTATCGAACGATTTGGACTGATTTATTATTTTCCACTTTCCACTTGGAAGTTATCAGTACATCTCGAAAGTATAGATCGTTTCTCTAGCTCTAGAAGTACCTGACGACACGGATGGACAGATAGAAATGTTTCTTATTATCAACCTCTGTATAGAAGGCGATATATACGAGTATATCATAACTTCTTGAACGTCGTCGCACAGGCAAAATAATTAAGAGGCATTACAAGTGAAAGCGGAAGGCATTAGAGTGTTTGCTGGGAACTTAGTACACGATTCGAGGTCGTGACATGCTATATTACATTTTTTTTTTCAATGACAAGATTTTTGTGAAGCTGGTTATAGCGAAAAGCCATATACTGGAGATGACATAATGTTGGAGCAGGCAAAAGAGAGTGGTAGGTGATAAAGGTTACTCAGCGAGAGGCATACGCCAGTACCAATTCGTTTTTTTCCCCTAGCGCTTGGTTTAAGTTCCATCTTTTTTAGAATGGCAAAGACTTTACATTTCCTCAAAAATGATTTTTGAAGACTGAACCGACACTTTATCCTATTCCATGAGACTTATTCAGCCAACATGTGTGTTCGAAAAGTACTGGTATTATTGTCATTCACAGCCATCTGAAACTGGGAATCCTCGTCAATAACTCTTCCTTAAGCCTCCCTGTCGTAAGTGTATTCCTTCCAAGCTTCGCTTTTTTGCTCCATCTCTTCTAATTCCTTCCTTGCGGGGGATGATCCAAAAGTAATCATAATGAAAATAAAAATGATGTTTATAGTTAAGAAAATAATTTAATTGTTTTCTAACAAGTCAATACATTTATGTAATTCATATTTTTTTTAAACCTAGGACTCCCTTAGAAAAAAAATTCGTTGTCTTGACCCATCCAAAATGCCTAAACAATGGCCATAAATTTGCTATCGTCTTCAAATTTCTTGCCTCAGATGTGTTCCTTAAACTGAGGAAAGAGGTAGAAGTCACTGGGAGCTAGATCTGGCGAATAGGGCGGGTATTTGAGCAGTTTGAATCCGTCTCTGCACCAAGCCGGTGCGATGGCTTGGTCAAACAGCAATCTTCTGCATAGTTAGATTCCGAAACAGTGGCTTTTTCTTCCAAATCACTATCACTATTCCTTCCTACAAGCCTGATGTTAACTCTTTGATCTGCCAACCCAACATTTCGATGAGGGACGTGGATGGGCGTAGTTCACGACATCTTCGACACAAACCATCTGCACCCCGTCCAAGGTTGTGTGACAAAACACCATAGGAGCAAAACACTCTTGAACCGTATAAAAAAAAGCATTGTGCAAGAACGGAAGCTGTGAATGGGCCTTAAGAAAGCTGCTCAACGATGAAGCTCATTTCTGGTGGAATGGGTGTGTCAAATAAACAAAACTATTGCGCTTGGATAAGAATAAAGTTATCATCAGTGTCATCGGCTATCGTTCAATGATTTGCAATTTTTTTTTTTGCCTAAAGTGCACGGCCTGAACTTGGTCGATATGTAGTTCCAGCAAGATGACACTAAATGCCACACAACACGTGAATTGATGGATCAATTGAAAAGTGAGTCCGGTGAGCAATTAATTCTCGCTTTGGACCAGTGAATTGCTTGGCTAGATCGTGCGGTTTGGCAGCTTAGACAATTTTTTTATGGGGATACGTTAAATCACTTGATTATGCTGATAAGTCATATTACACGTGATGTTAATGAGATACCAGCCAATATGCTCGAAAAGTGGCTCAAAATTGGATTCTCTGTAGGAAGCACGGAAAATGTAGACGTGATCAACGATAACACAAAATAATCCTTAAAAAATAAAATGGCAAGCACTGATTTATCAACTCAAGTAAAAACGTTATACACTTTTGTAATTTCTTTTTATTTTTATTGACACTCAAAAACCAAACGCCTAAAAATTATATCTTCTAAGGCTGAAATAAAAATATTTCCACTTTTCATGGGAACGTTGCATTTTTCTATTGATTCAAAATAATACTTATAGTCACTAGCCAGATGACCTTATACTTAGGGTCATCTAGGAAAATACACTGCAAAGGTAAGAAACTATTACTTGTATAAGTACTTCTGTTGAAAATTTAAACTTTACCTTTGGAAGTTGAAAACATAAATACCTCTAGATAACGACATCATTTTGTTTCGGTACCACCTTGAGGAATACTAAGCTTTAATTTGTAAAATATTGTCGCTTCATAGAAGTTCAGTAGTTATGGTAAGCTGTCGTAAATTAGACTTGATTAATCATAGTCCAAGTTTGAAGGAAGGGTTAGAGGAATCATAGTTAAAAACCACTATGATCAAATTGCTAACTTAAAATATTGTCTACGAACTGTGACTTCAATAAATTTTCTTCGCAAGGTGTTCGCTTACGTGATGTCAGTGCCGTTGAATAGTTGGGATAATACATATTTCATGATCGTAATATCCTGTACATTCAAGGCAGACCTTTAAACAATATAGACTAATCTCACGACTGCTTTTCAGCAAGCCATCACTGCATGGGATGTCCGACAATGCCTTAAAGAGCGCCACCATTTCTTAATTTAAGTCCACGAAAAATGGCCTAAATTATTAGCTTTCGAATAGTGTTAATTATTGGTGTGACTCTGGTTTTGACCTGAGTGGACTGTAACAAAAACAATGAGCCGGAAGTCAAGAGGGCAATCACTTGACGGAGTCATACGTCCAAATCAACTGCTGTTTATTCAATCTGTATAATACTATTACAAATGTCAATGCTTAATACCGTGAAAGATGATGCCGATGATGCTGATGATGCCGATGATGCTGATGATGCCGATGATGCTGATGATACCGATAATGCTGATGATGCCGATGATGCTTATGATATCGATAATATGATGATGCCGATGAAGTTGCTGATGTGCCTTTCTCGTATCTATTGTCTTTATGGTATTCCTTATTGTCTTCGTTTCGATGAGGCTGGATTTCTCTTCTCACGAGTTGTGGTCCCTTGTGATACCGATGGATAAGTGAAGAGGACAAGATGGCTGACGGCCCCCAGAGGAAGTACCCATTTTAGCCCCAAGCCGGAAGGTGGCGTTTTAGTAGCAGCCAGGGATGTTACATGAGTACCTTGTAATTTTTTTGTAAACATTTTGACATTTCCGCCCGCCATCACCACTGTTATGGTGATGAGATATTGGTTCAGTGCTTTCTGCTGTAACTGGGAGTGGCGCCAACTTGGTGATCGGTCGAGTCAACGTGGTGGTTGCCGTCTTGATGGTGACTATTCGTGTGAGGCCGGCCGGTCCGGGATGAAGAGCTACCACTCTTGCTAATGGCCACTTGCAAGGTGGGAACCGCTCGTCCGTGAGTAAAACAATTGATCCGATCTTGATTTCATTGTTGGGGTGATACCCCTTTGAGATGGACTGCAACCGTTGTAGATAGTGTGCGGCCCACTGTCACCAGAACTTTTGCAACTTGAATTGGAGAAGTTGCCACCGTTGAAGTCTGGGCAGTGCTATGTGAGTCAGTGAGGGTTCTGGTAACGTGGTGAGAGCGTTACCGGTGAGAAAATGACCCGGTGTCAAGTGGCTTAAGTCTTCAGGATCGTCGCTCAGTGCTTGAAGGGGTCTCGAGTTGAGGACAGCTTCGATCTGGGTGAGTAAGGTTGTGATTTCTTCAAAGGTAAGCAGGGTCTCACCAAGGGTCCGATTGAGGTGGAACTTTATAAGCTTGACCATGGCTTCCCACTTGCCTCCCATGTGGGGTGTAGCAGGGGGGCTGAAGACCCACTGTGAAAAGTCCTTTGATAGAAGATTTTGAATTTGTTGATGTTCTTTTGTTCCGTCGGTGAATAGCCTCTTGAGTTCCCTGTCTGCTCCGATGAATGTTGTGCCGCAGTCCGAGTATAAGAAGTTTGGGATGCCTCGCCGTGATGAAAACCGTCTAAATGCTGCAATGAATCCGTCTGCTGAGTAGTCTGTAACCGCTTCCAGATGAACTGCCGATGTTGAGAAACACACAAATACACAAATCCAGCTTTTATAAGATTTTGATCCTCTTCCTTTCCAGCTTTTGATGTTGATCAGTCCGGCATAGTCCATTCCTGTGTGTGTGAAGGGTCGTGAGGGTGTAACTCGAGGCAGTTGGCCCTTCAGTTGTTGTGCACGGATCCCCCTTTGCCGTGCACACACTACACAACGCAACACGTATGATTTAATTGGAGCCCGTCCTCCAAGAATCCAATATTGTTGTCTGAGGTGAGCAAGAGTGAGTTGAGTGCCACCGTGAAGTGTTCGATTGTGAGAATGGTCGATCAGTAATGTAGTGAGCTGTGAGTGTCTAGGAAGAATCACTTGGTGCTTCTCATTGGTGTTCAGTGGAGCATTCTCCAATCTTCCTCCTACTCTGATGATCCCCCTTTCATCGGTGAATGCTGCAAGTCGGTTGAATGGATGGTTGCCGGCAAATGATGATTTTTTGTTAAGCGTGCTCAGTTCCGAGGTGAAGTATACTGCTTGGGTTGCGCGAATCCAAAAGAGTTTTGCGTGTTCCAGATCTGCCGTGGTGATGTTGATAACTGGGGGGTTGGTTAACTCTCCTCTGAGCCGCTGATGTACTCTGAAGCAGAGTGCCATGATCCGCAGCAACTTGATAAGTGATGAATACTTATATATCAAGTCCCAGTGGTAATCGATCTTTGGAACGGCAACCATCAATGTGACACCAGGGCGGGCCTCCAGAATGCTTGCCCGAGCTGGTCCCGTTGGTTGATGAGGCCATGAATGTGGTGTAGCCAAGGTGGTCCGGTCCACCACAGAGGATGATTTTTTAATTGTGAAGTGGTGATCCCCCGTGGTGATGCGCAATCCGCTGGATTTTGTGAGCCAGGAACATATCGCCATTGTGCACTTGGAACGAAATCTTGAATCGACGCGACTCTGTTCCTCACAAAATCCTTCCACCGTGATGAGTGTGTCTTGACCCACGTGAGAACTACTTGAGAGTCCGTCCACAAATGTATATCTTCTATGTCCTGTTGTATGGTGGCTTGGATATGTTTGATGAGTTTTGAAAGCATTAGCGCTGCCGTGAGTTCTAACCTGGGAATTGTTAGCCGTTTGAGAGGTGAAACTTTCGTTTTTGCGCAGAGTAGTGACGTCACTTTGCCTGTGGACGGTGAGTTGACAGTGATGTATACTGCCGCCGCCATGGATAATTGTGAAGCATCAGAGAATCCGTGTAGACTGATAGTTGAACCCGTTGTTGTGTGTAGCCATCGTGGAATTGAAATGCTGGCCAGACTGTTGAATTCTTCTCTGATGGTTAACCACCGTGCTGAAAGTTGAGATGGTAGAGGCTCATCCCAACCTGCCTTGTGGAGCCACAGCTCTTGTAAGAGCATCTTTGCTTTGATGATCACCGGAGAAATGAAGCCGAGTGAGTCAAATATCTGAGCCACCTCAGATAAGATGTGTCTTTTGGTGATTGACTTTGGCCGTGTTGCTGGGTGACAGACAAACTTAAACCGATCTTCGTGAGGTAGCCATTTTAAACCGAGTATCTTTGTTGCACAATCGTCAAGTGTTACTGAATCGGATGAATTTCCCGTAGATAGCACCGCTTGCAGTAACTCAGTGCTGTTGGAGTTCCACTTTGCCAGTGGGAATCCGCCCGCATCGCACAACTGTTTCAATTGGTGAGCCTTTTCCTTGAGTTCTGTGATAGTGTCCGCACCGCCAAAAATGTCGTCGACATACCGCCCGCGTGTTAATGATGGAACAGCGAGAGGGAACTTGTGACCCTCATCTTCAACGAGTTGAAGAAGTGCACGCACAGCTAGAAATGGTGCTGCTTTTGTTCCATAAGTCACTGTTGTGAGTTGATAATGCACTTCTTCTTGGTTTTTATCCACCCACAAGATGCGTTGAAGATCCCAATCGTCTTGGTGCACCTTAACTTGCCGATACATTTTGGTGATGTCGGTTGCAAAAATGTGACGATGAAGCCGTATCCAAGTGAGAACATCCGTGATGTTGAGTAGCAAATTTGCTCCGGTGTGCATGAGATCGTTGAGTGATCGTCCAGAAGATGTTGAGCTGGAACCGTTGAACACGACGCGCAATTTGGTCGTCACTATGGTGAGGCAAGTAATAGTGAGGAGAACTGGGAGTTGAGATGCTTGGAGCCTTTACCATGTGACCAAGTTGCTCATATTCACTCACAAACTGGTCACACAGCCGCTTGTAGTCATCGTCCCGTTCCAGTCTTCTGATGGTTCTCTGAAGACACACAGCACACCGTTTGATAAGACTGGCCCAAACTTCTTGCTGGTGATTTCAGTGGAAGTCTGACCACGTATCTTCCTTGCGAATCTCTCGAGTGTGTCGCCTTAAAGTGAGCTTCACACTCGTCTTCTTCAGGTGTTGTTGACTGAGGAGTGTCTGACGGGATCTCTTCTAGTACCCAAAACCGAGTTAATAGTTCGTGAAGTTCCTCTTTCTCGTGCTTGAGTGTCACTTGATACGTTCGGCGCGAATGAGAGGTGATGGAGGTAGCAGGACCGAGCACTAACCAACCAAAAATTGATAGTTGGGCCACTGGGCTGGTTGGTGAATGATAGATGATGTTGGGCTTGATGACCTTGCCGTATTGATCCGCTCCGATGCTGATGTCGATGGGTCTCGAAATTCTGAAGTCTGGGTCTGCTAGCTTCAACTTGGTGAGATGAGGCCATTTCCCGTCGATAATGTCGGTATATGGTAACAAGCCAGAGATGATTTTCACAACATGAGCATTGATGGTGACGTCCTCTTTATTATCGACTGAGGATAAGTACACCAACACTTTGCCCTTAGTTTTCAGAGCCTTCTGACCTCCAATTCCCAAAATTGTTATTTGCGACTGCTGCTTACAATCACATCTTTCACGGTGGCAACAATTGACGGCATTCATCAACATGAGTGATCACGAAGGCGTTACTGATGCGGGCTGGATGATGCACCGAATGACATTTCAATGAATCTCCTTTCCAGCTGTTTGACTTCTTTGATACTGCAAATTAGTATTAGGCAACTTCGTGCACGTAGAGAGCTTCTACAATCATCTACTTTCAAGAGTCAATTCATAACCAGCATCCTCGGATATACTGAGATGACTGCACTTTCGTCTCGAGCTCCATGATCGTTACTGATTATTGGCAGTGACATTCTTAAAGACCCCTTTTCACCGCATTATTTGCGGATCTTAGATTCAGATACAACATTCAAATTCCAATTTTATTACTATGTTAATATGCTAAAATTCCAAAACAACTCTTTAATTGTTTCCACACGTTTCCACAAAATTCGTCAGAATTTATCGAATTCACATTAATTAACGTGAATTTTATTTTGCACTTCAATGCGAAATCCGTGAAAATATTTATATAAGTCTACAAAATCTTCTGAATAACATGTGACGGCTCTTCACCACAGTGTGTTAATCCCAACTTAATCCGCTTATGCTGAAATATGTCTCGGCATGATCTAAGAATACGGTTATTGTAGCAAGGTAAAGCAGGTCAACCAATTAACTGAGTAAGCAGTATAAGATATTTTGAGCTTCTTTATATACGCGTAGCCGACTTTTTAGTCTGTGATAAATCATAGCCATAGCTTCACTCAATAACTTAGATTTGTGTGTTTATATTTCGTTGTTGTTAGACTTGTTGGTCATCAGCTACAAAGTCCAGCACGTTTGATACTGAAATAACATATGAATGTGAAGAGAGTTGGTAAGAAGTTTTTGGGAACTTTTATGGCTTTTGTTTGTATATTGTTATACAAGGCCATCTATCAAAGAGTAGCTTCCACAGCTTATCAGCGCACTAGACTCGTTTGCACAAACAAACAAGTCTAGTCTGCGCTTCCGATAAGGCTTATCGCTCTTTGCGCTTTCCTCCGACTTCGACTTCCTTCAAGCCGAAGCGGAGCACACTCCCCCTTCTTTTGGAAACCCTCGAGGAGTTAAGACACGTGTTAAGCAGAACGAATAGTAGTAGCGAAAATAAAGTAAAGGTGAAAATAAAAAAAAAAGGTTTCGAAGTATTTTTATAAACCGTTTCCCCCTTTGCTTCGGATATCGAGCATCCATATAACTATATTTTTAAACTCTGAATATTTCACTATAGAAACCAATTTAGGATCGCCTTGGTACTGTTTGTACGAGAACCAGATATAAATGAAGACGACTATTACCTTCATAAAAGCTGATACCGTTTTAATCAAAAGAGCATTGAACTGCTTAATGAGTACGAATCTAATAACGTTTTCCTTATTTATAGATCTAAAAACGTCTCACGTCTCTACTCGGTTTAAATTATCAACAAACACAAGTAGTAAATACAAACCTATTTGCTGTAGTTTATTTTACAACGTTTATCTATACAGACAAAACATATCAACTGTATACCTATTAATGAGTTTGTCTGGCGACGTAGATAGCTTAAATTAACTGCCATTCACGGTGATTAAACCTCAGACATTATGATGAGCCCAATTATAGTTATTATTTTCTTGTAGTTATCACATAAATCCATATTATTTGATGCCGACAATTGGCTTAAACGCGGGCAATATGCCTATATAACAGACAAGATATAGGTACATATACTCACAAAGTCATTTGCGTCATTTATCGAAATAAGCACGATTTCACTATCTAGTCGTGAAAAATTAATTAAAAAATAAATTGAGACCAAAAATTTACGATAAAAATTATTAAATCCAAATATACATGAACGAAAATAAACAAAGTGACGTCAGTTAAACAAATTTATTCGCACAAAAATAAAATTAAGAAAAATTACATAAAATAAAGCAGGTGGGGGCGCATTAGTATCTATCATAGCTGTGTCACCCTTAGCATCTAAAACGTTTGTTTTTGCAAAAATCTGGGCTCGAAAGTTCTCATTTTATTTATGGAGCTTCTTTAAGAGAGGCTTTGCTGCTGAAAGCTCGATTTCAAATGTTTTTTTTTTTTTCACAATTGTTCAATAGTGGTTCATTCTATAGTCAATTGACCAATCCCGCTCGCAGCCATACATCTTTATATCATGACATTATCCCCGCCATGTTTCACCGCCGCTTGAAGAATAGCGTTTGGTTGTTTTCGCCAAACACTCTCATTTCCACCATTGCCGAACAAGTTAAACATGCTTTCGCCACTAAAAACAACGGTGTTGTAAAAGTCTAGAGTCTTGTTAACATACTCTTTGACCAATGCAACGTTCTTCCTTTTTTTAACTTTGGAAATAAAACTTAAAATTATTTGACGTTGAAACCCGCCTTAATGTTTTGAGTCGTTTTTAATGATTCTGTCGATCTCTGCGATCGATATCTCTACAAAAATAGCAGATATTAGCGTACCTTTACAACTATCTTCTAGAGCATCGAATAATCTTCATAAATTGGTAAACCTTTAGGTCATTAAGCTAGTCACTGACGAGGTAATTGATTGAACTGCAAAAACATCAAACAATAATTTTACAAGAGGCTTGGGACTTCTCTGCCTCTCATTTACCTCCGATAATTATTTATTTTTTTCGACTCCTTCCTTCCTTATTTTCTGGACACCTTCATTTCTGAACTTATGCCTAAATGGTATAGGATTTTCCAACAACTTCACTTTAGGTTGCCTTTGCAAATTAACCTTAAAATAAACTTTCTTTCTTCTAAAGGAGTTTCAGATTTTTCATCTCATTTTGACCTTTTTTCGTTTTATTTATTAAATTAACACAATCTTCATTAACTTCCATTCACTTGGTCCAGTATTACTCCAACATCAGTATTCCTTCATGAAAGTGAGAGTATGGAAAGCTGACAAAATATAATAATAATCTACAAACTTTTTGAAATTTTTTTCATGTGAAATCAGTATAATAGGCGAGCAAATCGTACCCAAGTCCTGCAGTTTTGCCATCGTTGTGGTGAAGGAAGATTTTTTCTTCCTTCGTAGTAATATCCGCTTGTAATTGTTCTACCTTTTATAAGATAATCAATTAACAGGATCCCTTTCACATCCCAAAACACGCTTGTTATGGCCTGTCATGACCAATTTGCTTCCTAGGGGAACTCGTACAGTTCGCGGTTGTAGCGTAATATAATGCCCAGAATCGTGTGCAAGACTTCGATTGCGGCTATGCCTTAACGTTTTGATGACTTAAAAAATTGCTTGACATTTTGAGTTTGCTTTATCACTCAAGGCTATGTCTTTTTGGATTGTTAACCCAGTGATGGTGTGAAAGGAAATGGTATTGGAAGTTGAAAAGGAAACTTTCATTTCGAGTGATTAAAAAACGTTCTACTATTTTACTTTACGATAAAAAGCAAACTTAACGGATGTGTAAAATAGTTACACGTTACTATGGTCATATATGGTGAGCCTGCTAGCGTGGAAGTTTTCGTTAAATTGAAAACACAATTTTTCTGAAATCAATGTTGATCTTTTTTGGCGGATGATAAAGTTTGGTATATGGCAACGGTGAATAGAACACAATAATATTAATGTGATATCCGCGGCTTTTGTTGCAGACGATCATCCGAAGGTCACAATTAACGATCACATTGTGAAGAATAAGTGGGTATTGGTACAGGTCTCCCTCTTTAAATAACTCCGCAGAAGGAAGTCTAAATATGTCAAATCGCATTACCAGGAAGGCCGATCAACTTCTCCACTAACAGAAATAAAGAGATCTTAAATTTTCGTACGTATTCTGTTGAAGCCAGAGATCGTCCATGTTTTTGACTAATTTTGTTTACTTGACACAGTGACTTTTTGGGAATGGTTTTCGGGAATCTCGGGTAGGTTTGCCGGTCCCGAGATACGATAATTTCGTTTATTGACTAAGGATCGACTTTGGATTTTATAGGCGCGTAAATGAAGATCAACTTTTATAATTCGCCGCAAAGTGCCATAAGTGAGGCCCAATTTGTTACATAAACACTTACATATATGCAATTTAAAAATTCCAACCAATAAAACAGAGCTTCAGCGTTTTTTAGGTATGGTAACATATCTGGGAAAGTTCATTAAAAACCTATCAGAACTTACAGCTCCACTAAGAGAACTCCTTAAGGAAAGGAACGAATTTGTTTGGTTGCCAAAACAAAGCGAGGCATTTAATAAATTAAAGGAAGTACTTAGCACCACACCCGTTCTCCGATATTATAACCCGAATTGCGATGTGAAGCTTCAAGTAGACGCAAGTAAATCATGTGTGGGAGCTGCACTGCTACAAAACGACCACCCCATAGCATATGCTTCAAAATCATTAAATCCAAGTCAACAAAAATTCTCTCAGATTGAAAAGGAGGCGACAGCAATAAGGTTTGCATGTGAAAAATTTCATGAATTCGTCTACGGAAAAAAGCTTATAGTCGAAACTGACCACAAACCGTTAGAAACCATTTATAAAAAACCACTCCAATCAGCGCCACTGAGACTACAGCGAATTATGTTAAATACTCTCCAATATAACCCGACAGTCCGTTATGAAAAAGGAAAAAATATTCCAATAGCTGATACCCTGAGCAGAGATTGCCAAGTAGACGAAAATAAAGACACAGATGAGGACTTGGAAGTTTTTTCACTTAACTACATAAGTGTTTCCGATTCTACATTGATGGAGATTGGCCATCACACAGCCAACGATGAAGAATTAAGACTTGTAAAACATTATTGCCTACAAGGTTGGCCCGCTGAAATAGTACATAGATTTGCCCAAGAAAATAATACCCTATTGGAACTTTCGAGAAGACATTGGAGAAGACCAAGGAATCCTATATAAGTCGTCCAAAATCATTATTCCACAGGCGCTTCGAAAAAAAATATTAGCAATTTTACACACAGGTCACTTTGGAATTGACAAATGTTTCAGAAGAGCACGAGATAGCGTTTTCTGGCCAGGAATTACGGGTGATATTATGGAGATGATTCAAAAATGTGGCATATGTCAAAGTTTTCAACCATCAAAAGTCAAAGAACCGCTTCTGATGAAAACGATTCCCACTTTACCTTGGGAAATTGTTGCAATAGATCTTTTCAATTATCAATCTAATAATTACATTCTCATTACAGACAGCTATTCAGGTTTTTTCGACTTTGCCAAATTAACAACATCTACGAGTGAAGAGGTTATAAATATTTTAAAGATATGGTTTTCAACACACGGAATACCTTCAGTGGTTGAATCCGACAACGGACCTCAATTCTCAAGCAAAAGCTTCAGGAAATTTTCAAAGGACTGGAATTTTCAGCACCAGACTTCAAGCCCACACTTTCCGAGGTCAAACGGCTTGGCAGAACGATATGTTCAAACGGCGAAAGCTATCTTAAAGAAATGCGATAAAGACCACAGCGACATATATTTAGCTCTCCTAAATTATAGGAACACTCCGAGAAACAATGAACTCCTATCGCCTAACCAAAGACTGATGAGCCGTCGAACAAGAACAACACTTCCGATGTCCAAACAATTGTTGAAGCCAAGTATAGTTAGAGATGTCACGGAAAATCTGTACTCAACCAAATGCAAAGCACGACACTACGCAGACAGAGGAAGCAGACCATCAAAGCAAATACAACCAGGGGACAGAGTTAGAGTGCAAAGAGGACATCGTGATTGGGTGACTGGACGCATCGAACAGCATCACCAAGCTCCGCGTTCCTATATTATTCGCACAGATGACAATAAAATATTAAGAAGGAATACGATACATATTAACCCAACAAGAGCATCCATTGTGGAACCGAAAACGACAGTAGTAGATATCTCAGAAGGCTTTCAAGGGAACTCAAAATCGGCAACGACATCACCCACACATTCTAAATCACCCCGACAAGAAAAGGAAATGACCAAAGCTTCAGAAAACCATGCAGAATCAAAATCTCGGGTTACTCCACTACCCTCAATGACAAACAACTATCAGATAACCAGTAGGGGAAGAATTAGTAAGCCACCGGACAGATACCAAGCTAGCTTATCTAAGTAGTAGTAGTAGCAAAGCAATTATTATCATATTGTACATATATTAAAAAAAAAAAAAGAGTAATAAGAAAATATGCTGAATTCTTATTGTTAATTAGATGATATTAATAAACTTATGAATTTGAATTAAACTCTATTACTTTCTATAATATTTATATACTCTTCCAAACTGAATTACAAAACGGGAGATGTTACATAAACACTTACATATATGCACTTGTAATTATATATTATACTAAGCCATTACATAGCTCACTTACATACATACATGAAATAATGAATTTGAAGTAATAAAGTCAGTCTTAACAAACCCGTCGTTTAGTTAACATCACACTTGACACAGTGACTTTTTGGGAATGGTTTTCGGGAATCTCGGGTAGGTTTTCCGGTCCCGAGATACGATAATTTCGTTTATAGGCGCGTAAATGAAGATCAACTTTTATAATTCGCCGCAAAGTGCCATAAGTGAGGCCCAATTTGTTGACTTTGGAGACGATTGAGGGGCGATTTGATGACAGCGGTGATTTTTTGTCGTGTTGATATGAAGGACTAGGGCGATTATGTTGACCGAAAAATTCCCGACTTTAACGAAATTAACTTTACAGTTCGTCAAATTCGTAATTCGTAAATCAAAATTCGTTGTTGCGTGTCAAAGACTGTTTTTGACATCTATCACGATCAATCATATTGAATTCAGTAAATGACAGTAATTGACAAGCAACATCCACACCAGCTGTTGGCTCATTCTTTATTGTTTTTCGTCGGAATTTTTGTCTGACACATAAGCTAAGTGAAAATATATTGCTATAATTAGACTGATTATTGATCAGTCTACACATCTAAGCTAAACACAATGTAACAATATCATGCACGTGATAGAAGTTCCAACCTAAATATGAGACTTGTATTCCAGTTTCAAGCGAACGCATGCTTTATAAATCGTGCCCTAATCTGTTCAAGTAGTAAATGGTGGCAGATTTACGTTATCAACCTGGCTGGTTTCAGTAATCAGAAGAGCATCGTGCATTCGCCATCGAAGCATTTTTTAAAAAGTATCCACTTTAAGCTTCTCAAATGAAGAAAATGATAAAAAAAAAAGACTTGAAATTCCATCCTTTTAAAAATTCAACTAATCAATTCTACCTATATCGCTAGAGCCTCCATAAGCTCGCTGCGTGGACACTTCCTAGGGAAAACTGGTGAGTCGCCTTGGAGACGTCCGGTGGTAACCGAGTCTTCAATCTAAATTGTATCAGATTTTTTTTTTTCAAGTAGGGTACCTCAAAACTAAAGTCTACGTTAATAACCAGCCGTTCAGAATGATATAGTATAATGAATGATCCACGATATTCAGTCGAGCCTATTACAGCATGTAGCATGATGGATCACTTTCAACAGTATATGCGTACAACATTTGGATGATGTAATTTTCACAAAAAAAATACCCTGTATCTTCTGAAAAAATACGGCACCACCTTTTCATCCCGAATTTATCTGCATATCTGCATTATCCAGCATAGTTCTAGGTTTATATACGTACCAACCTTAAGCCATTACATTCTTGGACTCAATTAATTCTAAGTTTGGTCACGTTTAATTTTCGTGGGGGCAAACACCCCCATTTATTGAGCTTAATTCAAGCTAAACTTAATATAACTTAATAATTAATGAGAACGGGTGAGAGGGGGCAAACCTTAGAAACTTAGACTGGAAGGAGGGAAGGTTATTGAGAAGACGGAGTTTTTGGCATGGAGTGCTGAGATTGAAGTCGAAGTTAATATTCGAATTAACACGTGCTAGCATACGGGAAATGGGTTCATTGGAGCCGTATGAGGTGCGGGGGGTGGATAGATAGAAGAGAAGAGGATTGCGTGTATTACGGGGGCTAGTGTTAAGAGATATGGAGTTATAAAGGGTGGCGCAGTCAATGGTACCTGTAAGATGTCTATGAATGAAGATTATGTCGGATACTCTTCTTCTTTCCTTCAAAGTACTCAAGTTGATTAGTTTAAGACGGTCTTGATAGGGCGGTAAAAACAAGGGATTGTTCCAGGGCAGACCTCGAAGAGATAGGAACCGACGTTGGATGCTTTCGATTCTAGATATGAGGGTTTGTTGATAAGGAGACCACATTCAAGAAGGGGCGAACAAAGCTAACATAGAGGGATCAAGTCACGTAGGAATTGTAGAATTCTTTAGACCAACGTTTCACAAAACCGAGTGCAGAGTTGGCTTTATGAATTATATCGTCGATATGCGCTCTTGGTCACATAGTATGCCAAGACCGCGGATAACCTGGAGATGGGCTGATTATTCAGGAAGTAGAGACGAGGGGGAGGTTTGATTCGTTTACGTGAGAAGGTAATTGATTGGCATTTGGAAATGTTAAGTTCCAAACAATTTTTGAAACACCAAACGGAAAAGCTGTTCAGATCCGATTGAATAAGGGAAGAATCTTGTTGCGAGGAAATGGTCTTGAAGAACTTAAGAAGACATCCACTTCAACGCAGTGGATTCAAAACCGAGGGAAGACATTTTGAAGAGTATTAGTTTGTGGGAGATTTTGTCAAAAGCTTTACTCAAATCAGTTGAAATGACGTCGGCCTCATTTCCATTCCCTAAAGCTGAGAGTGTGAAGGACACAAATTCGACAAAGTTTGTGGTTGTAGACCTGCATTTAAGGAAGCCATGAGGAACATTTTTTTTAGTAATATGGCAGGGAGACCATCGGGCCCAGGAGTAAATACATCAAGTTGATTTAATTTTTTTTCAATGATATGGAGGTCAATAGTACCTGAGAGAAATGGTCCAAGGGAGAACTTTGGTAAGTAGTCGAAATAGGTAGTATCCGGTACAAAGGAGTCATCGGCGAAAGATTGTTTAAAAAAGTTGGCGATAATTTTGGGATCATTCGAGATTTCACCATTGAAGGAGTGTGAAGTTGGGTAGGCATCAGATTTCCTTTTGTAGTTGACAAACTGAAAGAAGGACTTAGGATCGTTAATACTCGTAAGATTGCCTTGCGTTTCGATTAAATGTCGTTCATAGAGCGACTTATGCAGCTCTGTGAATTTCAGATAAATACCAATGTAGTTAGAAAAGTCATTGGGGGAATGAGTACGAAGGAAGATAGCCCACAGTTTGTTTCTTGTGTTTTTTGAACGGAGCCTGCGATTATACCAAGAAGGAGGTGTTATACCTAAGAGCCAGTAGACAACATTGAGTTTTTGAAGTCAACTCGGTTCTTGTGGTGTCGTGGGACCTCTATGGAATAAGTGGAAAAAATCTTCAGAGTTCCAAATCGGGGCTGGAACTAGAAGCTTATCGATTGTTTTTGTTTCTTATAAGATCGTCAATTAAGGACTATAACCTAACGCAAGAAACGCGTTAGATGCGAAACACAACGATTTGGAAATATCCAATTGTTTGAATCATTCCCGATCGTTCGTACAATAATAAGGCCCGAAGTGAATCGGAAGCATCAGCTTATGATTCAGAATCTGTAACAAAGCATAAAAAACATGAGGAACGCTCAGACAATATTTGAATTATATGATTTATTCAACAAGTATTATACAAGCAATCGTTGACGAAAACCCCTCGAAGTTAATGAGAGCCGTTGCGAGGGCCCTTAAAGTTTCAAAAGGTGTAATCCGTCGACTTGTCCACGAAGACCTTCGCTATAAATCTTACATTAAGTGTAGAGCTTAAGTACTCTAAAGTTCCTAAAATATTTTGGTTTCCCTTTAACCAAAAAAAAAAATAAAAATGCTGCACAAGACCAAAAAACCAAGCACAAAAATGATAGATGGCTATGTTCAGAGCCTACAGAGTTATCTATATTTCAGTAAATATTAACTGCTGTTTTGGTTTTAGGAGTTGTTAGCAAAAAACATGTTATGTAACCTAATTTCTTTCCTCAAAGACTACGGGTTAATGCTGCAGCCTATATCGAGATTCTAGAAAATGTTGTTACACCTTGGACTGATTGCGTACACAGGGACGGACCATACATTTTCCTGTATGAAATATTCCATAACCACGTCAGCCCACCTCATCACCAGCCAGATCTTAAAAGTGTTGATTTCGAGTGGAAGACAAGGAGTGTACCGGACTGGTAAATATTTGAAGACGTAATAGGTGGCATAAGAACTTGCAGATTCATTGGCGGTAACTCAACAAGCTATCGTTTGAATGCCCTGTAAATAGTCAAAAAACATGTTGATTGGGTGCCAAATGAGCTGAAGCTAAAGACGTCGAGCGGCATTTTTTTCAAAACGAACTGCTACAAATTTTTCTGAAAAGTGTATCGTATTCGACAATCTATGGTAGTGCCTCAACATCTAGGCAAAGCCAAACATCCATGGATCAAGCCTCAATCTTGTATATTTGGCGCGACCAGCTCGTTTTGGTATATTTTTGCAACCGGGTTAAACCATCACAGAAGCTCGTTTTTGAACGCAGTTAATATGCTTGATGGCAGAATATATTGTACTTGAAGTCAGATTTTCCGAAATAATGCTCCAAATTTTGAAAAAAAGTCAGATTCGAACAACTAATACGTTTTAACTTCCCATGATTTCATATTCGGATCTTCTGATCTCATTGTCATGCATATGCCCGTGGCTTGCCTTGTTGACGATAGTCTTTTTTTTGGCTTGCTAAAATCTCGGATTTTTATCTCCAAATTCAGGAGTTTTTAATATTAAATATTCAGTTATTCGGTGACTTACTGCTCGGCAAATCATAAAATTGCATATTCCCATCCCACTCAGTATTCGCATCGCGGTCTATACTTAATCGTATTTCGGACTACCCCACATATTTCAGTGGTTAAACGCCATAAGCACGCGATCATTAAGTCTATTTTGCAAAATATTTACTCGACAATACCCAAACCCCGCACAAATAGTACCTTTATACCTACAGATCCAAACTAGATTCATTTCTACACCAACAATTTCATCTAAGTCTGAAGATTCCAAGACCCTCTCTTTTATAATATACCGCAGTGTAAATCCTACTTAATATCATTTGATTTATGATTTAATCCATTGGAGATAAGAAAATCCACGGAATCTGTTCTGCGAATTACATCAAGTCAGTTAGTTTGGAGTCGAATTCGTTACCTGTCAATCATGGCTCGCTCTAGAAAAACGCGATCGAGTTCAATAAAATACACAAAACTGATGGATCACAAGTCCACCGTGCGTATGTCGTGATGTTATTATGTTAATTTGTCTGATTTGATGTAATCGATCCTGTGATACTGCCAAGAATAGTCAAAAATGGTTAGATAGCAACAAAAAGTCAAATATGACCCATCGGCTGGGCGTTTGAAGTGGTTCTATATGCAGGGTATTTTCTTTGTACTCGTAGATCGGTTGTTTTTGGTGATGTTAAGTAAAGATAAGTGAAGTGAAATCCAAGGCCACTGTAATGGGCTTTCCAACCATTAGTTCGAGTTTGGCTTTCTGCTTCGACTACTTAATTTATTTGCTTGCAAAAGGGACAATTTACGTTTAATTTTCCCAAAGGAATTCAGTAAAGTGTTAGAAATTGCTTGTTAAATATTGCTTTTTGTATGTCTTCTATGAGTAAAACGTTTGCGAGTGGTATACGTGTTTCCAAGAAGGCCATAGAGATTATGGAGAGCGTAATCAATAAGGAGTGAAAATCACGCTCATGCGTTTGTTTGCGTTTAGCGGCTTAACGCACCGTGAATTATTGCCACAAAGTGGAACGATCATACCATCTTACGCGAATCAATTAAAAAAACATTGCTCGTGTTTGTCGCGAAATAATTCGTGGCTTTTGCACCTGCTCACACTCCATTGCTTGTTTGTAAATATTGGCCGCAAGGCTGATGATTCATTCTTTCATCCAATAAACATGGCTCCGTGTGACTTTCTTGTGTTGTGTTGTGGTTGAGTTATCATTTTCTATCACTTTAGACAACATTCGAGATATATGATCAATACAAGGAGACGCCTTGTCACCACTTCTTTTTAATTCGATGTTGGAATTCGTAATAAGGTATAGAGCAACAACAATTTATTGTATCACAACCGCTCTGATGCTGATGATGTGGACCTTCTGGGGAATAAGAAGGAAACAGTTAAGAAAATGTAAAAATTAATAATGGTAGAAAAGGAAGTACGAGTAGGCTTAGAAGTAAATGAAGAGAAAACTTAATGCACAGTCACTTATCGACTTGGATCGATCCAAACCTTGCTCCTGGACTCTAGTCAATAAACGCTTTGATAAAGTGGGGGAGCCGGGAACCGTACTGACTGCCAAAAATGATTTAAAAACCGAAATAAAAAGAAAGCTGCATATGGGCAGCGCATGTTTTTTTTCGCGTTGGTAACGTGCATAGTTCAAATTGAATGCTATTTTGTTCTTAGATACTAGAACGCACGAAAACTATAGATAAATCAAAAATCGAAGGACTACTTGGAATACAACATTCGCGGTTCCATAGTCGAAAATGAGGTTTCTATTAGGTTGTATATTTTAGTCTGCCTAGATGGCTATATGCGCTCTTATTTGCGTATTAATGAGATAATCCCTTTGAATAAAACTTATACCCTGACCCTTGCCGCAAGAATGTTTTGATTGATTGGCTGATCATTTCATTGATCTTATTATAGGTTTCAATACATATGCTTCATATACCACTGCCTTTACGACAGATAAATCCTATGATGAGAACTCTACTTTAATCCTATGTTATATATCGCCTAGAATGTGTACTCTTAAAAGTAATGGCCATCACTTCCTTCAATTTTTGCCCACCTTTCTGGCAGCATACGAATTCCGCGCTGGAAAAACTGAACATCTTTGAGGCGATCCACGAAGTCATCCAATTTTTGACTTCTTTGAAAGATCGGAAATACTACTCAGCTGGGACATGCCCTTGCGATCGGATGTAGGATGTAGTAGGATGTCCTGTTTCTATGTTTCCAGGCAGACTTGAGCAATATGTTGCCGAATGTTTACGTACTGCAACAAAACGTAAAAGCTCAAAAGTAAAAAACTCAAAAGCTGATAACTAGCCCTCTACATTAAATTTTCTCAATTTCCAGTGATCCGAAAGTAGTTGCCAACTTTTTTGGCCATTTTTCCAGCCACCGAACAGGTCCTTCAATTCGATCATGACTATTTCGTTCTATGACAACGGACAACTGCTCTTCCGGTTCTGACTCCCGCCCCAGAATAGTTAAAAAAAACAAAAGCGTTAATCACCTGTTCATACCCCTCACAACTTTATTTTAAAGTTCCGTTTCACAGAGATTCTTACCTGAGCTTATATTTCAATCCACAAAAAAAAAACGACGAAAGAATAAGATTTCCAACTAGCGCCTTATTGCTAAACTCTCTTGCATTCTCAAACTATTTGAGAGTATACTCAATTTCAATTTGAGACGATACTCAATTTCTCACTGCGAGCCCTTCTTCTCTCTACATGTGTTCCTAAAAGGTCGATCGATAACTACTGGCCTAATTGAGTTTGTTTCACAATCGTGGCATGCACTTAAGGATAACAGTAGACGTTGTTGCCATAAACTTTAGCAAGCCCTTTGACAAAATCTCACATCAAATTATAGTTCTTGATTTCACTGTTCTTGGTTACCTTGTGGGTCAAATCCTCGGTGATCAGTGATATTCTCAGATCTTTTCTTTCTGTTCCAATTCCCCCAAGGCAGCCACATTGGCCCAGTGATATTTATATTAATCATTAATGATGTTGAGTATCTTTCCTATATGAACATTTCTAAACATATATGTATTTTCCCTCCAATCCGATATAAACACGTTCATTATTTGGTGTCAAAAGACCACCTCGTACTAAATGTTAGCAAATCACTTATTCCTCTACACGCTTCCTCCCTCCTCTAAGAACTTATGTTATCTGTCATGAAGTTGTTCCAACTTTTGTTTTAACTTTTTGGTCAAATTAGGTAGGTATGACCGATAACTCAACTTTCCCCTTCATATTGACAACATTATCAAACGTGCCAATTCCGTCCTAATTCGTTCGTTATGAAATGCTTATATACTACCTTCATTAGGCCCTTTCCTGAATATCCCTCTAAAGTCTGATCCCCTTTTTACGGTATCCATACTGCACGCATTAAGGTCGTTCATCCTATGTTTATTCGTTTTGGTTTTCCCTGGCCTGATACCTATGGTTTACGGCTTTATAATCGCTTAAAACTTATCAACCTACAACCTCTAGAAGAACATACCCTTTACTTACTGCAAATATTAACTGCTCTACACGGCTTCAGCGAATCGACACAGCAATCTGGCGATCTCCGGATGGTCGAACCGCCAACCAAATCGACCATGTGCTCATTGACGCAAGACACTCGCCAAATATCCTGAATGTGCGAACATTCAGAGGGGCATATGTCGTCTCTGACCATTACCTCGTAGCAGCAAGATTCTGAGCTCGGCTGGCCAATGTCAGAAAGCTGCACCAGCCCACCATGAGGAGGTTCGACATTGGACACCTGAGCACACCGGAGGTTGCCAGAGTCTACAGGGAGCAACTGAGCGAAAGACTCTACGGTATGCCTACGTCGAACACAAATGCCAGCACTATGTGGCTAGATTGCCGTTCAGCCATTCAGGAAGTAGCGGAGACCACCTTAGGCTACCTACTATCCCCGACAAGAAACCCGTGGAGAGTGTGAGCAGAAAAAGGTAGCAACCGACGAGGAGTACCGAGCCAGAAGAAGGGAGGAGAAAAAACCACTGCGACAAAAGAAAAGAATCTTCGCGGCCCCCAGCTTAAGGATATTTATGAGGGATAAGCACAAAATTTGAGTCTTTTTATAAGGTCTTGCAGGAGGCTTCACGAAAGGCACCCAGGCTCTTCGAAACTGCGGGGGTAATCTTGTCACCGACCCGCAGGGAATAGTGGATGTATTTAAGCAGCCTTTCCATCAGCTGCTTAACGAGCATGACCAAGAGAGAGTAGTAGGAACCGAGGAATTCCCAACTCCAGCCGCTGAAGTAGTCCTCCCACCCAGGATCGAAGAAGTCGGCACAGCTATTCACAAGCTGAAGAACAAGGCCGCAGCTCAGATGGCTTGCCAACAGAGCTCTTTAAGGCTGGCGGCGATGTTCTAGTAGGGAGCATTCACCAGATCATCTGCAGAATTTGGGAAGATGAAAGTATGCCAGACGACTGGAATACCAGGTCACCTCTTGCAAGAACTACAGAGGTATATCCCTGCTTAATGCCGCATACAAGATCCTGTCCAGCGTATTGTGTGAACGTCTAAAGCCCTTTTGCACCTGACCAAATTTTCACATTTCGACAAATCGTGGAAAAGACCAACGAGTTTCTAATCGATACACACCATCTCTTCACCAATTTCAAAGCTGCATACGACAGCACTCATCGTAAAAAATTGTGTGAGGCTGAATTCGGACTTCTTCAACCTGATGCTGGAGCAGATAGTGCGATGGGCAGGCATCCAAAGGGAAGACACTATTTTCTACAAGTCTGTCCAGCTGCTGGGATACGCGGATGATATTGACATCATCGCGTGGTCCCGCCGTGATGTTGTGTGTGTTCACGGTGATTGAAGAGCAGGCAAAACGAGTTGGTCTTAAGGTCAATGAGGATAAAATAAAGTACATGCTGTCAAGCAAAAACCAATCCGTCGCTCTCCACCTGGGACAAAACGTAACAATTGACAGCTACAATTTCAAGGTGGTTAAGGAGTTTGTCTACCTCGGGGCAAACGTAAATTTCACAAACGAGACCAGATCCGGCGTAGAATCGCGCTTGGCAACCGCAACTACTTCGGATTGTCCAAACAACTCACTCAAAAAAGCAGAGTCATGCTTAAAAAAACGCTTACTGCCAGTCTTGCTGTAGGAACCGAAAGCTGGACGATAAGCAGGACAGCGGAGCTGATTTTAGGTTCATTCGAAGGAAAAATTCTGCGTCGGATTTGGTCCTGTCTGTGAGGAAGGTGAATGCAGGAGAACACATAACCGCGAACTATACGAGCTGTACAAAGATGTGGATGTAGTCCGGAAGGAAAGATCCGTCGACTACACTGGCTCGGCCACATCGAGCGCATGAACACCAACGTCGCAGCTAAGAGGGTCTTCGACTCCGAGCCTCCTGGTTCGAAAAGAAGACGAAGACCGAATCTTCGGTATAAAGACTAAGTAATCGCGGATGTTACACAACTTAGTCTTGGTTACCGTCAAGGGTGGAAGGCATTCATAGACCGGGCCCAGATCCTCCATGGATCGCTGGCCTGTTAAGCAAGTAAGTATACTGCTTCAAATGATTCTCCCTAATCCTCGAAACATCCGCTCTATGCCCATCTTTCACATCAACTCCCATCGAAAGAACTATGTTTATCATGAGTCAATGTCCAAAATACTAGGCAAAGCGAACACCTCACGAAATCTTTACCATCGCCATCTACCTTCACCTTAATCTTTTCCCTCCTTAAGGTTATTTTTCCGTTTTTGTTAAGGCTTCCATTAAGCCAAAAAAGGAGGCCTGAGGGATCATTAAATCAAATTCCTGTAATATTCGGCTTAACGATGGTTTCATTCGATTGTAACGTCTGATAATACATCACGCCGTGCTGGTTCGACCAAATACAGAGCATGAGCTTCGATCCATGAATCTTTGGTTAGCTCGTCGATGCTATCTTTTTGCTGCTGGAGCAGCGGTTCACTTAAAAACTCCTTGATTCCTAAAGGTTAGATTCGATGGGAAATGGCTTGTTTCTTGTTGATTAACATTTATCTTGATCCAATGATGCTGCCCATTCTGCAACTTCAAATTTCCTCAGCGGCTCGGAACGCTCCTTATCAGTTTTGTAGCGTTGAAACCATTCGCGGCACGTTCTTTCATTGTACATTTCTAAAATCGTTTCACTTGCCCCTATAGCAGATTAAAGGTGAAAAGCAAAACTTCCCGGAAATCACCCCTATTTGACTCGAAATTCGACATTCGGCATTCGGCAAACGCAATGATAAGGATTTATTGGTAGATGCCAAAGTTTAGGTGAGGTTTGTATCAGTGCCATCTATTGGAAAACGGCGGACACCGTCTATATACTTGATACCTTTTGGGTTTTTTGTTTTTCTTAACCTCCAACATGTCACGCATGAGGACTGCATCTCAAAGTATCGTATTTAAAATGGCTTGGAAAGGATTTTCATAAAACCCAGCACCCCAAAACGTGTTAAGGGATTTCAGCGCTTATTCAAAAAAACTTGGGGACTTTCCTGTCAGCCATACTTTAACCTAATTACATACAATTCCATTGTTAGCTTTAAATTTCATTATATATTCGCATTCGTGGCGTCACGCTCCGGTGAAATGCATGCATTTCCCGAAAGCAATTTATCTGTACTCAACATCGCGTGCAAAAATCAAACAAAAATCGAAATATAAAAACGAAAAAAAGATAAAAATAATCTAAATGGTTTACCGATTATCAGATATGTAATCTAATCCCTCAGAAATGAATTGTGATGAATGCTAGTACAGTATGCGATACAGTATCGATGCCGCATTCGTGATTGTTGGATAAAATAGAATCAAATTCAATTAACCGGTCTTAGATTAGGACGTTCCGAATCTGATGAGAACGAGGTTAACATATTAATTTTTAGTTTAAAGTTCCTGTTGCTTGGGGAGGTTTGCATAGCTGACGGGGTGCCGACTTACAGGTAACAGTTGTCAGTAATGAGTTCCGTGAAGTTTTGATCGATTGAAGTGATTTTAGTGAAGGCTTAGAGTAAAGCTCTTTTTGAGGACTACTTCGGTTTCGGTAATCTAGGTTATTTGAGTTTTATTGTCATTCGATTGATTTCTAATGGAATATCTAATCCTCATTATTGCTTATTGACGTAATTGCATTGCTGAATCTGTTTTGATTTTTTTAAGTGCGTGACGAGGTTCGAAGTTGCTAGAACTACCTGCTAACTCTAAACTTAAAAGCCCGTTGAGTGGTATTCAAAGAATTTAAACACACCGTGAATGGATGTCACGAATTTCCATATTTGAGTAATTACTGTGTTTTAGGATTTTTTTCTTATACAAATTTTTTATTCATCCAACAAGAAGTGTCATTTTAAATCAACAAAAAAACTTGGAGATATTTTTTATTTAAATCCAAAGTCTTAATTTAGAAATACTATTGTTTCAACAAATGTGACCATACATCTACATAAGGCAAAAAACAGCGGTTAGCATCGTCCGGTAACACAATCCATTCTCTGAAACGATCACAATAGATTAATTTCGAAAAAAATGATGGCCTAACATCACCAGCCTTAAAACCGCTTCAAGCTGACAAAAGACAAAAAGAAATGAGCCTTGGCACATAATTTTGTGTTAAAAATTCTTCTTTAGCAATGCAGTGCAAAGTGGTTGCGGACAGACTCGGTTCCTATGATCGTCTTTCAAGTTAACACTTAGCTACGACAGCGATACTTCCAGTTGTTCTCGACGAGTACGAATTCGAAACTCTACTCTGCCTGAGACGTAAAAATTTATCCATTGTACGAGAGGGTGCCTGGCAATGAACAAAAAACTGTATGAACCTTACAGAACGTTTGCACGATGTTTGCTTATCAAAAATCACAGCAAAGATAATTGAATGCTGACATTGCCACTACATTTCTAATGAGACCTCTCGTTGGTTGACTCTTAGATCGTCTTGATAAATGACTGGGAGATTCACTTGATATTTTGATTTTCACCACAAGAAACGTCGACTGACAGCTATCTGTAATCTTATCATCATAATCAAACATGATTAACATCATCCTAACCGTGTACTTTCCGCCTCAGTGGGGTACTAACAAACCCCGTATGACATAGGTACTTGTCTTGAAAAAGCTTCTCACCGTTCGGAGTAGGCAATAAACAGAAGGTTCCTTTCACCTATGATCGAAATGAATCACATACAACATATGTGATTAAGAGAACCTTCGGCTCTGGTCTTCCACAGGCCGTAACCCCAGTTAATATAATCAAATTGATAGAGTAGAGATTTGAGTAGAGTTTATGCTACAACTAGTAAATATTACAATCAAAAAGATCTATTGTGCCAAGTAAGCCAATCAAGTAAAGATGTGCTCAACCTGTGATTTACCCCAACTATCCTAAAATGAGTTGATTTTTACTATGTGAATATCATAGAAAGGGTGCTCAGAGGTTAATTATTTCGCTGCCACCCTTGCTTCTTCGGCTACAATACAGTAGTGCGAAGTAAGTCCGAAGCTTACATTTGGTCTACACGGCCCAACCATCCTAGCCGTTGAAACCGTGGACAGCCGACCAAGCCAATATCGCTATATAACCCTTACAGTTAGTAGTTGTATTCTTTCTCCTACCCTACGTTAACATAAACCAAGGATTGCACGTGTATTTCGATACGGTTCTAGCCTCTGCGCTGATAAGAGGGAAATGGATAGTCAAAGTCTTGTAAAGAATTACCCTGGTTTTTCGAGAGAGGGCCTTACTTCTCAATTACATCCTGAGCTCTAAGAGCCAGCAGTTATGGCTGATCTCAGTAGGTGTGTAGTAGGTCTAGTAGTGTCATTGCGACTTGCCAATAATTATTAGTTAAGATAGGCCAAATTCTGAACTACTTTGAACTGTAACGTTTTGGCATTGGGGTGATTCATTAAATATTACCCCATCAAAGCCCTGTATGACGGAGCCTGCCTAAATAGAATGGACAATTTTCTTATTGAAATTACCCGAAAGCATATCGCAAGTGCTATGAGAAACGAAAATAACATAATTTCCGGGGCTTACTACCCCAATTATAAAATGTTTTTCAATTAGCGCGGAGAGATTTTGGCGGCCATGCTGTCAAATCTGTTGTTTATTATTCAATTACTTAGGCCGTACGATTATCAAAAAGAGTGTTCGTTAGTGCTAACCGTGCGGCCCGTGAAAGTGTACAGCAGAATCCGAGGCAGTCGATTCTTCGCCATGCACAAGAACTCGGCCTTTCGCCGTTTTGAATTGGCGAATTTTGCATCGAGACTTGGGCCTACACCCTTACAAGATCTAACTGACCTACGAGTTCCAAGTTCATGACCATCGACAATGCCGTTTGTTCGCTGACTGGGCTTCAGAGCGTTTGGAAGAGAATCTCAATTTTAGTTGAAAAATCTTTTTTATCGACGAGACGCATTTTTGGATTAATGGTTGTATATGGGACGACACCTACCCACGCGAGTTTCACCAGGACAATGAATCCTCAAAACGTTACCGTTTGGCGTAGATTTTGGGTGGCGTCATTGGTCCGTACTTTTTCGAAAACGACGTTGGTGAGGCGGTCATCGTCAATGGCGAACGCTACAAATTGATGATAACCAACTTCTTATGGTCCAAATTGAACCATATGGATCTAGACGACATGCCTAGATGAGGCTAAATATCTTTGAAAATTGGATCCGTGCCACCGTAAGAATTCAAAGCGGGCATTTTAACGATGTCATATTTTATACATAATGGCATTCATGGGCCTTTCAAATAAAAAAAAGAATTTTTTTAATGCTTTACACGTAACTTGTCTTATTCCATTTCAACCTTTAGCCGTCCTTATTGAAAGACCATTTAGATACCACGAGAGCACACTCTGTCGGCCTTATTCCCCCAGAAGCATTTCTCAATATTAATTCCGAAAGGTTATCGTAAAATAGGTATGCTCTCCCGGTAATTTACCAGCGCCAATGGGGCGCTAGGGACAAACGGCTCGTCGGCGACGGGTGCGTTGACGGTGCTCATTCATTTTAGTACCACAATGGTGGAATGGATCTCGGCGATGTTACTAAACAACGCGTCATTTTTTGTGATATACGGGTTACTTCGGTGAGATCTTTCGCACTCTTAAGTTCATAAGTTAGAATAGGGTTAGTTAGGGAACTTTTGGGAGGTTGGACGCGTCATCATGTTTAGATGAGCCTAAGAACTCCTTAAGCTTGTTAGCCTTAGTGAGGTTTCGAGCGTACAGAGTGAGTACAGCCCAGGCCTATGCGGATGATGTTGCTGTTCTCTCTGTCGGCTCATGTTTAGCGAATGTCTGTCTCAAAGCGCAGGCGGCGCTAGACGTGATCGAAGACTGGTGCACGAGAAATGGGCTGTCGGTTAATCCTCTTAAGACTGATGTCGTTCTCTTCACGAGAAGGAGGAAAACAACTGGCATTACTCAGCTGGCGCTAAAAGGCATCCCCATCCCGATATCCAAGGAAGCTAAGTATCTGGGAGTCATTCTAGATAGCAAACTTCTTTGGTCAAAACATGTTGAGTCCAAAACCACCAAAGCGTTGTCAGCTTTCTGGCAATGTAAAGGTGCCTTTGGCAAAACATGGGGCTTATCGCCGAAAAAGGTCCTTTGGATCTACACGGCAATGGTAAGACCGATAATCTCATATGCATCGGTTGTTTGGTGGAGCAGGCTAACACGCAAACACGCTGTGGCTTCACTCACCAAACTCCAAAGAGCGGTCTGTCTCAGCTGCACGGGGGCTTTCCCCAGCACACCGGGAGCTGCTGCTATGATGAATCTTCCACCCTTTGACATATATATCAGAGCGTGTGCACTGAAAACTATTTCTTGCCTAAAGAGGAATGGTCTTTGGTACAACTCGCATTGGAGTGAAAGTGTACTTGCGCGAGAAATATCCTACGACCCCTGTCTCATGGATATGCCTTCTGACGCAATGACACCTGCCATCCTACTGCGCTGTAACTACACAGTCACATTTCCATGGCGACAGGACTGGCTTTGGCCAGACACTGAACCTGGAATGGAATGTCTTCGCATTTTCACAGATGGCTCCAGGACTGGGCAGGGATCCGGCGCTGGAGTTTTCTTTGAGCGCGAAAACATTCGACTACACTTCTCGTTAGGAAAATATGCGTCTGTCTTCCAGGCGGAGATTTACGCAATCCTAATGGCCATGCAATTCTTCTTCTTCTTTTCCTTTTTCCGGCGTTGTTATGGTCAGAAGTGTAGGACCATAACCTTCCCACTTAACTGCATTTTTACTGGCCGGCTTGTGGAGTCCGCCGGTTTGACCTCAGAAAGTAGCGGCAGGCTTCCCGGTTTCGGATTACTTCATCGCTGAGGCCAAGCAAATGCTGGTGTTTTTGCATTTGTTTGCACCAATTGTTTTTCGGCCTGCCTTTTTTTTGTGACACCGGACATGCTCCAGATTTTTTTGTTTGATCTTACTCTTACAACACCGGTGATCTCCAGTCATGTCAACCATTGATTTGCATGCACACTTGTTTAATGGTGGTATATGTGTCCCTAGGCTCACCTTGGTGTTTTCTAAATTGCCTAGATGTGATCTTTGTTTACCTTTGTTTTAGTCCCCTTTTACGACAAGCGAGAGGTATCGCTGCCGGGATATTCTTAACCCGTCCCTGCACGGAACCTAATGGCCATGCACTATGTTGTGAAACACAGATGGAGGAGAAAAAGCATATGTGTCTGCAGTGACAGCCAAGCTGCACTCAAAGCTGTGTCCAATCCTCTATCCAACTCCAAACTAGTGCATGAACTCAAGACCTTTTTGAACAAAGTCGGAAGAATAAATTCACTTAGGCTTGTATGGGTTCCAGGTCACTCTGGAATCCCAGAAAACGAGATCTCCGATGAACTCGCTAGAAGAGGCTCAGAGAAGAGTTTCTCAGGACTTGAACCCGCGCTAGGTCTACCTGCTTCCACGGTCAAATCTGACATCAATGACTGGGTCTTTAACATACATAGTCGCAGATGGAGGGAATATCCAGGATGCAGGATAACTAAGCAGCCAAATGCAGCTATTGAAGAATATGTTGCACGTTGCCGTCGGTTTTTGACGTCGACCGCCGTTCAGGGTGGTATTCGTTTTTCACATTTCCTCGGCCATCTTTAAAAAAACTTGTGCCACTCAAAACCTGCAGTTTGTGATATGTTTTCATCCCTGCACACTTGGCGAATCATATTCAATGTTTTCGTACTTGATTTCCTCAGTCCAGAACAAAATTTAAAAACTCGATCGAAGGTGACTTATGCTTGGCGCGATGTCACTTATGGCCGTCTGCAGTTCTGATATATAAAGAGGCGTTGTTTGATAGGTCTTTCGACCAGATATCGGCAGTCGACCGGTAATCATTTTAAATATTCAAATTTAGAGTTTAATTTGTGGAGTATATTTTGACCTAGAGATTCTGCATGGCGATTGATCTTGATATGCTTCGACTTCCTTTCATGATGTGACCAAATAGGTTTTGTAAAAAGCTTTTATGGTCCGCATAACATTTCTGTTTTTTATTTATTTCGTAGAATGTTTAATGTGCGATGAAAGCAACTAAAACGATCACAAGTGTTCCAGTAGCATTCGTTGTCCGTCAGTCGCTTCTGGCCAAATGAATACAAGTTCAGAAAGGCCGCCGCACGCTATAAATCGCTCCTTCTACTCGCAAGTACTCATCATGATGGACAAGTACTCAATCCACGGACGGGTAAATACTTCCCGACGAAGTATCGCTATTTGTAGAAGATCGTAGAGTAGAATGCCGAATTTTTAGTTCAAAAATATAGCTTAGCCTGTGCTCTGTAGTTGTCGCTATAAATTCTAGTTGTTATTCTCGAAGTGTTTCTCATTTTTGATGGAACATCCTATTTTATTCATCTTTTCAGAAGCCACCGCCGTTTGATTTCAAACATGTCCGCAAGTTTGCTGTAGAGCATTTCAAGAAGATCCAGCAAACTCCCTCCATAAGCACAGCCCCCAGCAAACCACCATCGAGCCCGCCGTTACCAGCATTTCATCAGAAACGCCGTCAGTGTACCTCCCAGCAACTATTCGATGCGGATCAACTCGAGCTGAGCACCATGCAAACCAAGGAAACAAACAAAGAGTAGGCAATGTACACAGTATCTTGGCATGTAGTTCCATTCGAAATTAATATTAAATCCTCTTTTATTGTTATCCCTGCTCCTTCGCATCCGGTCGAACAGAAATGAGGCCTTCCTTAGCAAATCGTTTCTGGATGCAAAGCCCAAGGGTAAGCCGAAGATCGACGTGCATCGTGATGTCCTCAGTCAGGAAATCGTCATCAAACAGACGCGCTATACAGCGCGAGACAAAAGCATCGTCTATGGCTGTCGTAAGTACTGGAGCAACTGGAGCTTTCTCAACCTGTTCCAGGGCATCATCCCAATATTCCAATGGTTGCCGAAGTATTCGATACGACGCGATCTTATATCGGACTTTATCGCCGGCATCACGGTAGCCATCATGGCCATTCCGCACGGGATGGCGTATGGCATTTTGGCTGGTGTTGCGCCGAACAACGGACTGTATGTGGGCATCATTCCAGTATTAGTTTACATGTTCCTAGGTACATCGAAGCACATATCGATCGGAACGTTTGCTGTTATCAGCATAATGACTTTCAAGGTAGTGCAAACGTACGCGACGGAAGATCTGCAGCCGGGTGAGGAGGGATACACGCCGTTACAGGTAGTCACTGCCACCGCGGTTATGGCTGGAATCATTCATGTAAGTATAGATAGCATAGCTTCCGAAAGCCCTGACTAAGCCGATTGATCTCTTTCAGCTCACGATGGGACTGCTGAGGCTGGGTACTCTCTCAGCGTTGCTTAGTGAACCACTGATAAACGGGTTCACAACAGCAGCAGCTGCGCATGTCATCACGGCCCAGCTGAAGGATGTTCTAGGTGTAACGATACCTCGTCACAAAGGTGCCTTCAAAATCGTCAAGACATTCATAGATCTTGGAAAGGAAATTACCGCCACAAATCTGGCCACGTTGATAACCTGCTCGTGCGTCATGTTGTTCATGATCATCATGAACGAGTTCATTAAGCCTTGCATGGCCAAGCGTTGTCGTTTCCCAGTTCCCGGCGAATTGATCGCCGTGATTGGCGGAACCATTGTATCTTGGTTGATTGATCTGAATGGAAATTATGGAGTTAATGTGGTGGGGACCATACCACTTGGCTTGCCGGAATTTCAAATCCCACCGCTGGAACTCTTGCCAATCGTTGCGGTCGATTCAATTGCGATAGCCGTTGTTACCTACTCAGTGACCATGTCAATGGGCCTGACGTTTGCCAATAAATTTTCATACGAGATTCGTCCGAATCAGGAACTATTCGCTATCGGAGTGGGCAACATAGTGGGGGGATGTTTCTCCTGCTATCCGTTAGGATGCTCGTTGGCGCGATCTGTGATTCAGGCTGGCACGGGTGGTGTGACACAGATTGCTTCGCTTGTCTCGTTATCCATATTGCTGTCTACGATTTTGTATCTCGGAAAGTTTTTCAAAACGCTCCCGAGGGTAAGTGAGGGATTGGAATGCTTGTTGGTAGATTTTTTTAATCTCTCTTGTTTTTGCAGTGCGTCCTAGCGGGTGTGATTATTGTGGCGCTGAAGCCGATGTTCATGCAAGCGCAAAAGGTTAAGGTCTTTTCACAGCAAGGCAAACTCGAACTTTTAACATGGTTGCTGACGTTCCTGTGTGTCCTATTCATCGATATTGATGCTGGGTAAGAAACCTTATTTATTGCAGGTTCAGAAGGTCAATTTGACTGAGAGACGGAAGCATTAATTTTCCCCTATCTATTGAGGGAAGCAAAGGCTTTTTTAAATCGACACACAAAAGTTCATTATTCGTTTCTGTTATGTCAAAGTGGCATACTGTTTACTTAGTCTAGTTCAGTACTAATTTTTTTCGTTTTTATTGCCAAATGTTAACGACATGTTGTCCCTGTGATTGACTAGCGGGTCAATCGTCCCATCCCACACATCGATTATTGCAGTCACTAAGTTAGAGATATCCTATACCAGTACACCGACCTCAATAGCTGCCAAAGTAGGTGTATTAATCTCTTTTTCTAGTCATCATGCGGTTGTCCTTCTTAACAAACAATTGGAGTTTGTTCAAAAAATAAGGTGAATTTTTATTTTTCTCGAAAAAAATACTTTATTCATCAATTCCTATATTGTTTCCTTCAAAGTAAACCTCCTCAGACATAATACACTTGTGCAAATCTTCGAAGCACTTCTGATATACGCTTTTTGGTATAGGTGATGCGGTATTTGGAAAGACCTCAGAAAGACGCAGTGTCACCAGGGATCTGAATCACGTCATTCGGCTGTTCTCTTGGCCAAAACTAAACAATTTCGGATCAAACTTCGCTGACGCACGTCCAAAATATCTGAAAAAAATGTCATGGCATGCGCCAACTGATATGCCAATATCCTCAGTAATTTCTTTGATGGTGATTCGACGATTCTCCATAACAATTTTCTTCAACGACTCCAACATTGTCATCCGTTGGTGAAGTGTTGGGGTTCCGGAGCGGTCATTGCTATTAATATCTTCTCGACCTTCTGTGAGTTTGTACCACCTTTAAATACTTATTTTTTACTCTACATATCTAAATATCCATGTGTACCAACATAACAGGAAAAAATGGAAAATTGAATGTACTTAGGTCGTGAAATTGAAAAAGTCACTTTATTTTTTGAACACACTCTTCGTACACTCCTCTACGTTAGAATTTTAATAAAGTTCTAAAGTTCTTTAACTCCATTCACACCATTTAACTTCATTCATATATTATGCACTGAATTTGTATTTTTCGATTACACCAGAGCTATAAAAGGCTAATTTTGAATTGGGAAGTTGATTTGGTTAACTAAGAACACATTTTTCATATAATACAATTACCACTAATTTGCATATGAGTGCTTCTTTGATTAAATTATAGTCCATTTTGTCACACATTCCACCGGGCTTAGATAGTGCCACGATTTATCAGTCACATACTTGTCATATCAATTAGGTTTTATTGCGATTGGGTTTATTATCGACAGCTTTTTAGAACTCGGATGATAAGAGCCTCGATAACAACCCTTCACCAAGCCTTCCTATGATGAGTGATGAATATTGACACTAAGGGACAAAAGACTTGTATTGGATGGGTCCTTCATCGTGAAGAAACACGCGTTATCCATATGCAGCCTTTTATTGATTTCGATTTTTATGTCGTATTTGGCTGTCAATACGACTCCCAGATATATGAACTCGCCACTTCCTCACATCGCTTATCGAATACAGTCAGGTGCGATCGGTCCAAGTCTGTTAGTGACCATATTTGAGTCTTCTGCTTTGCAAAGCTGGGGTAGGGAAGATTTATGCAAAGGCTTTCCTGTCTGCCCGTCTGTCCGTCCGAGTAGCTATGAGTCTAAAACTGTGTTATAGAGTACATGATTCTGAGCTCATAGCGACCGGTTTTAGACCTACTGTGGCTCTTGAGATCCAGGTAAAAGTTTGCAAAATTCAAGGTAGACGACCTGGAATTTAAGCTTGGCTCCCCGCGAGCTGATCCCCTCTGGTTTGATTTTCTTTGCATTTACTTCTAAATGTACTTTCTTTCGCTATTATAAGACTTTCTGTGTTTTTTTTTTGAAACTCTTTCCTCACTATCTCCCAGAAGGTGTGGATCGTCAGAGAAAGCTAGAGTGGGTGTGATTCTATTAAGGGTTATTTCCCTCTCATTTTTCTGAAAGGCTGTCATTACGAATTCCAGCATCAGATTAAAAATAAAGTGGTGATAAGACGTCTCCTTATTTTAATCCTTCATGTTTCCTACTTCAACTTGTCCTTTGTTTCTCTTTAGGCATAGCTATATCAGTTTCACTAACTTTCCTGTCTTAAACGGACATAATACATTTTCGATCGGTTTATAGAGTCATATTTTAAACTACGAAAAGTTGATGAACTATGAAATTCCCATTTCTTTCTTTGAAGCTGCCGTATAATAAAAAATGTGGTCATTCGTTGAACGGTTCCTCCTGCGGCTGACTTCCTCTCGTAGAGTCTGATGTCCTGTACGCGTAATCTGTTTACTATTTTCCAGGGCTTGAGGTCTTAGAGCATCACGGGCTTTTCCCTTTTCTTCATATTCTTCGCAGATTAAAGTCTATTTTTTGGGAGCCTTACAATAGCCTAGTTTATATTCCGTAGCTTCCTTTACAACAATTTTTATTGATGACCATACTGCTTCTACCAGCCTTGTTTCGTCGTTGGTTTCTATGCCCGTATCTCGACTTCGTTTCAATCAAGATTGTGCTGCCCCGTAAAGCCCTCTATGTCATCTGCTTTTATATCTTGCCATCTCAACCTATTGAATCCTATGAACTCGCCATTAATACGATTGATAGCACAAATGATTAACGGGATCTCAATGATGAAATCCTTCTCTTTGGTGATATCAATCTTTCTTTTCTTAAATGGGCTCCATCGGACTTTCAATCGTTTTATATTGCCACTAATCCCTCTGCTGCCAAATAATGTTTCTTCTTAGATCTAACTGATTCAAACCTTAACCAAGTTAGTGGCATCACAAATTACATAGGTAGGACAGCTAGACCTGATTTTGACAACCTTAGACCCCCTTAGTTCCTCTGTTTCACTTGTACGACTTCCACAAAGCAAATTTCAACCTTATCAAAGAATATCTCAATAACGCCTTCTTCGATTTTGACAGCCTACAATAAACGACGCCATATCCATTTTCTACAGAGAAATATTCAATTCTATTTCTCTTTACGTTCCCGTTTCTCGATCCAAACATTTATTTACCTCCCCTCCTTGGTATAATCGCAGGCTCCGTTCACTAAGAAACACAATAACCAAACTGTGGGCAATCTTCCTTCGTACTCAATCCCCTAATAACTTTTCTAACTACATTGGTACTTATCTGCAATTCAATGAGCTGCATAACTCTTTCTATGAACGCCATTTGATCGAAACGCAAGCCAATCTTATTAACGATCCTAAGTACTTCTTTCAGTTTGTCAACTACGAAAGTAAATCTGATGGCTACCCAACTTTACTCTCTTTCGATGCCGAAATCTCGAATGATCCCAAAACTATCGCCAACTTTTTCAAACAATCTTTCCGATGACTCCTTTGTACCGGACACTACTTACCAAATTTCTCCCTTTGACTATTTCTCACACGTACTATTAACCCCCATATCATCGAAAATAAATGGAATCAACTTCATGATGAATTTACTCCTAGGCCCCATAGTCTCCCTGCCATATTACTTAAAAAAATTTTCCTCCATTATTTCTGCCCCGCTCTCAAAAATATTCAACTTAACATGCTGTCCCTTGGAGAATTTCCCCAGATATCGCCAAATGTCATACATACATAGAAAGTATCTTGTATGACACTCTAAGTTTCCACTGCGAATTTTTAATCTTCTCTAAACAACATGGCTTCCTCAAATACCACCACTCTACAACCACAAACCTTTTCCAATTTGTGTCCTTCACATTCTCAGCATTAGAGAATGGAAATGAGGTCGACGTTATTTTAACTCATTTCTGTAAAGCCTTAGACAAAAACTCCCACAAACTAATACTATTCAAACTGTCTTCCCTTGGCTTTGAAGCCACTGCATTGAAGTGGACATTTTCTTATTTAAAAAACCGTTACTACAGTGTTCGTTTTAGATCTGCCTTTTCCAACCGCTTCTTAGCTTCTTCCGGCGTTCCCCAAGGCAGCCATCTAGGCCCATTTCTTTTTATTCTTACCATTAACGACATTAAGTTTTTCATCAAACATGCCCACCTCTCACTGTACGCCGACGACACCAAGTTCCTCAAGACCATTTCCTCGCAACAAGATTCTTCCCTTATTCAATCGGATCTCAACAGCTTTTCCGTTTGGTGCTCCAAAAATTGTTTGGAATTTAACATTTCCAAATGCCAATCAATTACCTTTTCACGTAAACGAATCAAACTTCCCCCATCGTCTCTACTTCCTCAATAATCAGCCCATCTTCACCGTTCAGGTTATATGCGATCTTGGCATACTATATGACCAAGAGCTCAATTTTCACGCACTTATCGAAGATATAATTCTTAAAGCCAACTCTGCACTCGGTTTCGTGAAGCGTTGGTCAAAAGAATTCTCTAAACCCTACGTGACTCGATCCTTCTATATTACCTTTGTTTGCACCTTTCCCGAATACGCATCTCAAGTGTGGTCCCCTTATCAACAAACCCACATATCTAAAATCGAAAGCATTCAACGTGGGTTCCTACGTTTCGCTCTTCGAGGTCTGCCCGGAAACAACCTTTGTTCTTACCGCCCTATCAAGGCCGTCTTAAACTAATCAACATGAGTACGCTGGTGGAAAGAAGAAGAGTATCCGACATCATCTTTATTCAAGATATTTCCCGTATGCTGGCAAGTGGTAATTCGAATATTAACATCGACTTCAACCTCAGCACTCCATGTCTAAAACGCCGTCTTCTCAATAGCCTTCCCTTTCCAGTCTTAGTTTCTAAGGATCGCGCTCCCCTCACCCTTGTTGATCCTGCATTTTTTTTTTGTTAGAGGCTTCGACTGTCTGTTGGAGCACTCAGACACAAATACTGGTCCATTGTACTACCAGAAAGACACCTTTCTTTATGTATTTTCCCCGTACTCCGGAGAAAAGTGAGGAGAGGCTTCAGTGATGTAGAGCTAAGAGATTCGGCGCACACCACGTCGGCCGCAAGAGTGCGCCAACGTGCGCGAGCGAAGGCGGGACAGTCGCAGAGAAAGTGTTCTGCTGTGTCATCCTCCTCGCAACATGCAGCACAGGTATGCGTCTCACTGATGCCAAGCACTAGAGATGCTTGGCAAAAGTGTAATGGCCCGTAATGATGCCCGTAAGCCTTCTGCAATCATTTCTCCATAAGGATATAAAAAATGTTGCGGACTTCCTGCAGACATTGGAGGCGTACGCTCTTAGTCATCCTGCATCGTGGATATTCCCTCCATCTACGACTGTGTGCAATAAAGACCCAGTCGTTGATGTCAGATTTGCCCATGGAAGCAGGTGGACCTAAGGCGGGCTCAGGTCCTAAAAAACTCTCTTCTGAGCCCCTTCTAGCGAGTTCATCGGAGATCTCATTGCCGGGATACCAGAGTGATCTGGGATCATACAAGCCTAAGTGAATTTAGTCTTCCGACTTTGTTCAAAAATCTTGAGTTCATGCACTAATTTGGAGTTGGGTAGAGGGTTAACCACAGCTTTGAGTGCAGCTTGGCTGTCACTGTCAAACGCGCGACCTAGGAATTTCTATAACGAAATGTGACTTCAGGCGCTCGGACGTTCAAACATCGGGAATATACAAATATACGAAATAACCTATACAAGCATTGTCAGCTGTTAAAACGCACGACCGAATAGCCAATAGCTGTACTCTGGCGTTGAGCTGAAGCTTACGATATTAGCCGAGGCAACGCCTGAGGTCGCATTCCGTGTTATTCCGTATGAATTCACTGTTCCTGGTCATGTTGAGCTCAGCCCGAGCGTTCGAACGCCACATTGTGATACGGCCATAACTTATCACCAGAAAAGGCACATTTTGAGAGAATTGTCTAATTCCACAAACAGTATTCGACGTGTTGCCGCCAAGTCCACCGTTCACAGATTTGTAAAGACGTCTGGTCGGCTACAATCGAAAAGAATGAAGTCGCAATCACCTCTTACTATACAGCATAGGACGACCAGATTGGACTGGGCTCAAAAGCACAGGACTTTTTGATGAAGAATGGAGAAAAGTTTAGACGGTTCGAATGGATGGCCGCACTATTCGCATGATTTAAAAAAAGAAGAAATTTCGTTCTGTAAACATGGATGAGGTAGTGTAATGGTATGAGGCGCCTTAAGTTGGTATGGATCATCCCATTTAGGAATTGTTCGTAACAGGATGAATGCGGGAAGTACCACACACATTTTGGAGGAAACCTTTATACCATTTCTCGAAGAACTGGATGAAAATTTCATGGAATTTCAACAGGATAATGCTCCAATTCACGTGGCGGCTTCTTCTAAAAAAGTGATTTTCCGACATTCCAATTATGTCATGGCCAGCACCTTTGCCAGACTTAAATCCAATCGAAAACTTATCAGGCATATTAGCAAGAATGGTGTATGCTGGTGGACGGCAATTTAACAACGTTCTTGAGCCCTTGAGCCTAAGAGCACAATTATGGACAGTTGCCAAAAAATTAATAAAGAAACAATCCAAAAATTAGTAAACCTAATACCAAATAAAGTGTACGACACAATTTCAAAATAAGGACGATTCATCGGACGTTAACTGTGCGAAAAAAACAGATCCAACCAGTGGCACTATCATTTTGGGACATCAAAATTAATTTATTTTTGTAAATACTGAGGAAAAGAAGTACATTTTTCTAGATAATCGAGGCATTAAAATTTTTATTATTATTAATATTTTTGATTTATTGTCTGTACTTCCAAGTTTTTCGATGGCTCTATCATTTTGGGATGCACCTTACCTGCCTGTAGACTTAGCTCGCCTTCGCAGAGATCATAAACGGATTTTACCTTACATTCAACAATGCGCGGATCAGTTTTTGCAGTTTCTTCTAGTTTATCCTAAGGCATTCACAACCATTTCCAAAGTGCAAAATACAGTTTTAGCTATAGTTCTGACGATTTTCCCTCTGAGATCTGGTACTGCTTGCCAGAATTCTGGGGAGCAATGTTTACCACGACCCATTTTTCTCTTTAATAACTTCAACTTTGTTCTTAAGTTTAATCTACTCTAAAATGCTTAATTATAGTCTTAAATATGACCATAGCTAGCATTCGTGTCTTTGGTTCTGAGCAATCATCCTCCTGATGGCGTCTTTCAACGACTGGATTTCGCCATATCGACCAATCTACATTTCCGAGACTTCACCAAGGCTAACAGGTCTTAGTCAATTCTTTGGCTCTACTCTGCAAGATGATGCGTCCAAGCTTATAGAGATCCTCTAGCTAACCCTAATCTACTAAGGAGTGAGGATGATTTCGCTTGAGTAACCGCTCTAGACAGCGCTTTCACTTGACAATCACTAAAATTCGACGTGTTTAGTAACATCTTATTAAAATCGCCAAAATCGGTGCCTGGATCTAAAGGGTCCGCCAAATAATTTTTTTTTTTTTGAAAATGCTATAAAAAAAACTACTGAATATTTTCTCAAATTTCTTTTTTTATTTGAAAGTACAATCCTTCCGGTTAATAATGGAAAATAATTTCATTCAAATGGCTGCCCCGGCTGGCCATGCAGTAGCCTACACGATCGGTCCAATTTTTAAGCACATTATCGATTGTGTGCAGCTGTATTTCACCAATGGCTTCACGAATATTGTCCTTTAAAGCGTCAATTGTCTCTGGCTTGTCGGCGTAACACTTATCTTTGACGGCACCCCACAAATAATAGTCCAACGGTGTCAAATCGCAGCTCCGAGGTGGCCAAACGACATCAGCTCTGCGGCTGATAATGCGATCTTCAAAAACAGGGCGCAAAACATCGAGTGTAGCTTCGGCTGTGTGGCACTTAGCGCCTTCCTGTTGAAACCAATTGTTGCCAATATCCTCCTCTTCAATTTTTGTGAACAAAAATTCGTTCAACATGGCCCGATAACGATCGCCATTGACTGTAACGGTCACTCCTTGCTCATTTTCGAAGAAAAATGGCCCAATTATGCCTCTGGACCAAAATCCGCACCAAACAGTGGCTCGTTTTGGGTGCACCGGCTTTTCAATGTATGCGTGCGGGTTTTCTGTGCCCCAAATGCGACAATTTTGCTTGTTTACATACCCGCCAAGATCAAAATGAGCTTCATCTGAAAAGATGATTTTTTTTGGCAAAATCGGCATCTTCTGTAAGTCGATCGCAGGCCCACTTAGCGAAGCGTTGTTCAAGCGTATACACAACTATATTCGTTCAGCGGAAGGATAAAACTAATTATCTGTCAAATCAGACATGAGCTAAGTGTTACCATTCACGAAATAAGCACTACTTGAAAAAAAAAAACGTTAGATGGCGTACCCTTTATATCGAAGAAAGTTTTGTTACCAGAAGTCTAAATCCGCTCATTCCTGAATATAACTATCATCCTCTGTTAGCAGAAAATGTTCTTAATAAACTAAATGGTGAAGAATCTAATTTGAATCCTGGCCCTTTCGTCACCCCATCGTGATTCTTAAAAGTATGTGCGGTCCCACTACACAATATTTTTAACTTATCATTGAATATTGCCATTTTTGCTTCCTTTTGGAAGAACTCTTTAATTAATCCAATATTTAAATCTGGAAGCAGAAGCAAAATTGAAAACTACAGAGGCATCTGCAAGCAATCGTCCCTACCTAAACTATTCGATTCCTTAGTAAGAGAAAAATGAATTTTTTTTGTAGAAATCTTCAATAATCAACGCGGTTTTGTCAAAAACAGATCGACAGTTACTAATCTCCTCCTCTTCATCAACTATGTTATTTCTGAAATTAGTTTAGGTAACCAGGTCGATGCAATTTACACTGACTTCAGTAAAACATTTGTTTTAAAAAGTTTCGAAATAATACTACCGTACAAATTCAGGTAACATCGGGTGTCCCACCAGGTAGCTATATTGGTCCTCTCTTGTTCATTCTATTCGTTAATGATGTTGTGAAATGACCCCACTGCAATATCTTATGTCGATGATTTTAAAATTTACTCGGCATGCAAAGATCCCATCAGCTTTCATCGTTTAAGTGCTCATCTTCAAAAAAAATACTTTGTGGTGCTCTAAAAACGAAGTAATATACATATATAATCTAATTAACCATTTCCAATCATAATTGTTAGCTCAAAGCTTTAATATCAAATGTCTAAGAAAGTCTATGAACTTTATATAAATAAAATATAAATAAATATGAATGGAAACATCGGCGAGATCCCAGTCCACCATTGCAGCATTAAAACGTATGAGCTCATGAGCACTGTCAACGTACCGGTCACGGATGAGCCGTTTGTTCTCGGTGCCTCGGTGGCAGTAGTAAATTAGCGGGATACCATTTCTATTTTCCACTAACCTTTCGGAATCAATACAGAGAAATGCTCCTGGAGGAATTAAGTCCGTTCGAAGTGTTCTCTCGTGGTATCTATAATTGGGGTAATAAGCCCCGGGGATCAGGTTATTGTCGTTAGTAATAGCCCTTGCGATGTGTTTTCGGGTCATTTTAACATGACAATTGTCGATATTATTTAGGCCTACTCCGTCGTACATGATCTTATTAGGGTAATCCTTACTGAACTGGGACTCGGGCGTTCTGTACATTCTAAGACAGACCTTACGGCAACCCTCTCGAATACACGAATCCTTTTATATAAGATGGCCTTACATTGAACCATACCGGACAACCATACGCAATGATGGGTCTTATTCAGGCCACGTAGCATATGATTCTTACCCTGCGGTTAAGTTCACTAGTGTGAAGCAAACTCCTCTTCATGCCGAAGTCTTTCTTAGCTTCAACAATACGAGTGTCTTGCCTGTGCAGGGACGGGTTAAGAATATCCCTGCAGCGATACCTCTCGCTTGTCGTAAAAGGCGACTAAAACAAAGGTAATCAAAAATCACATCTAGGCAATTTAGAAAACACCAAGGTGAGCCTAGGGACACATATACCACCATTAAACTGCCCCACAAGTGTGCATGCAAATCAGTGGGTTGACACGACTGGAGATCACCGGTGTTGTAAGAGTAAGATCAAACAAAAATAAAAAATAAAAATCTGGAGCATGCCCGTGTCAAAAAAAGGAGGGGAAGAAAACGGTCAAACCGTAGCATTATGGAAAAGAACGCTAAAAGGAAAAGCACTACCCCGCCAGGCACTACTAATGGTCGTGATCCTGGGACGAGGAGCAATGCTCGGGTCAGAGCTATAGGATTTCAGGGGGATAGCAAAGTAATGCAACGGCGTAAGCCACACTTAAGAGTCGCGAGTTGGAACGTTGGAAGCATGAGTGGTCGCAGCTATGAGCTTGAAGAAATGATGGTTAGAAGGCGAGTAGACATCCTGTGCGTACAAGAGACGAAATGGCGAAACACCGGTAATCGGGCACGTTTCTTGGACGTTAAAACAAAAGCCTACAAGATGTTTTAATATGGATTGGAACAAGGAAAAAACGGAATCGCCATCATCCTTGCGGCAGAGTTACTTGGCAACGTCTTAACCATTTTAAAGTCCAGTGACCGTTTGATGGCTCTCAAATTGGTGATGCATGGTGAGGTGTGGAACATCGTAAGCGCATATGCCCCTCAAGTAGGATGCGAACAAAAAGAAAAAGATGCATTCTGGCTAGATTTCCACAACCTTGTCAAAATCATCCCAAAGGAAGAGCTTTTGTTTCTTGGGGGAGATTTAAATGGACATGTCGGGAAGACAAGCGAAGACTATGAAGACTACCACGGAGGGCTGGGATACGGCACCAGGAACTCTTCAGGTGAAGATATCCTAAACATGTGCAAGTCGTACGGTCTTATAGTGCTAAATACCATGTTCGTCAAACAAAGCCGGCACCTGATCACTTATAGCAGCGGCGGAAATGAAACTCAAATAGACTATCATTTGGTATCCAGTTTCATGAAGCCACGAGTTAAAGATTGCAAAGTGATCCTGGGAGACGCGATCGCCCCTCAACACCGTCTCCTCCTGACTGAATTTTTTTATGGAGGCGAGTAAGAAGTCAAAGCAGCAAACGAAGGTGTCAGAGAGAATCAAGTGGTATAAGCTGGATAAAGGAAAAGGCGAAGCTTTTATTACCAACATGAAAAACTACCTCTTTTCCATTATCGATGAGGTCGGTAATGAGGAGTGCAGAGCACAAGACATGTGGGACAATCTGACCTGGAGAAAGCCAAATCACTGCTCGGAACATCTAAAGGCCCCTGCCAACACGCAAAAGAAACCTGGTGGTGGACAGACGAAGCCAAAGCAGTGATACACGAAAAGAAAATGGCTTTCCAAGCTTGGTCAAAGTGCTCTTCTACTAATAGAGAGGAAAAAGCTCGCCGTGAAAAGGTATATAGATGTTGCAAAGGTATCGCGAAGAAAAAATGCGCCGAATTCAAAGCGAAAAGCATGGAAGGCCTCTATCAGGAGTTGGAAGAAATATCGTCTTCCGCGTCTGACAGGAACCAGGCTACCCAGGAGCTTCGACAAAACAATTTGAACAAAGGAGCAAATATCTTTAAGATAGCCGCCCAGAGAAGAAGAAATGCTCAGGAGATTCGTTTCCCAAAGTTTATTAACAATGCTGAAGGCCAACTCCTTGTGGAAGACGAAAAAATTCTCCACAGATGGCGACAGTATTGCGAGGAACTTCTGAACGAACAGTTTCCCCGAGTGTACTTTCCAAGAGCCGCCCCGAATCATGCCGAAATATCCGACATCACAGTCGAAGAAGTTCGGTACGCGGTTAAAAACTCCAAGAAAAGAAAAGCTGTTGGGCCGGACGGGATACCCTCTGAGTTCTGGAAAAGGATGGGAGACATCGGGTCTAGATGGCTCATGGTTCTTATCTCCAAACTTATGAGAGGCGACACTATGCCTAATCAATGGAGGGAAAGCTATCTTCTTCCTTTGCACAAAGGAAAGGGTGATACGCGAAATTGTGATAACTACCGTTCTGTCAAGCTGATGTCGCACACCATGAAGATCGTTGAACGGGTATTAGATAGCCGACTGCGGAAAATAATACGACTATCTGATGACCAGTGCGGGTTTGTCTCAGGTAAATCAACAACAGATGCAATCCAAAGTATAAGGGTCATGATGGAAAAGCATCGTGATTCGTCAAAGGACTTGCATATGGTGTTGGTTGGTTTCGAGAAGGCCTTTGACCGGCAACCAAGAGATCTTTTATGGGTAGCGCTAAGACAAAAAGGAGTTCCAGAAACCTACGTGCGAGTGATCATGGACATGTACAATAGAGCAACGACAAGAGTAAGATGCACCGCAGGAGTCACCGAAAAGTTCGCAATCAAAGTCGGTGTAAACCAAGGGAGCGTCCTCAGCCCACTGCTCTTTATAGCAGTTCTTGATTGCTTGCTTGAAGGAAAAGTCACGGACCCTAATGTGCACCAGCTATTCTTTGCTGACGATGGAGCCATTATAAGTGATGATCAGGCGTCCCTACAACGAGCACTTGATGTGTGGGTGGACATTTTTGAGGGACACGGGTATCGTATTAGTTCAAAGAAGACAGAGTATCTGTGCTGCCCGTTCTCTGACCCTCATCAGCCTATTCCAGACATTTACTTGAATGGAAGAGTGCTTCCCAAGTGTGAAAAGTTTAAATATCTGGGATCTATGATTAATAATGAAGCAACTTGTGATAACGACATCAATCATCGCGTAAGCGTACGGTGGATGAAGTGGCAGGAAAACTCCGCCATCTTCTGTGATCGAAAAATGCCCCCTAAGCTGAAAGGAAGGCTTTACACTTCAGTTGTACGTCCGGCGCTCACATACGGTTCACAATGCTGGACAATGCACAAAAAGTATGAGAGCAAATTAACGGCAGCTGAGATGAAGATGCTTCGCATGACAGCGGGAGTAACAAAGCGTGACAGAATTAGAAGTTCAAAGATCCGAGGAAGCCTCCACGTAAAAGAAACCATCACAAGAAAGATAGAGCGCGACTGACTCAGTTGGTATTGCCATGTTCAAAGGAGAGATCCTTTGAACCCCGTCCAAAAGGCGATATCAATCAACGTTCCAATTTCAACACGCAAAAAAGGCAGGCCGAAAAACAATTGGTGCAAACAAATGCAAAAACACCAGCATTTGATTGGCCTCAGAGATGAAGTAATCCCAAACCGGGAAGCCTGCCGCTACTTTCTGAGGTCAAACCGGCGGACCCCACAAGCGGACCAGTAGGAATGCAGTTAAGTGGGAAGGTTATGGTCCTACACTTCTGACCATAACGACGCCGGAAAAAAGGAAAAGAAGAAGAAGAACAATACAAGTGTCTCTATGTCTATCGAAATAGATACCGGTCAAACCAGATATCAAGATATTTAATAGCGTTTCTCACCACTAATGGTTGTCCACGTTGCTCAATGATCGCGAATTTTCTCCAATTATCTTTGGCATTCTTTGAAGCTCTATACAACAGTATTGTTTCCTACTTTTGGAAGTTAATTTATCCTGTAATTCCAGGGACTTTTTAATACCCTTATTTTCAAAACTGAAAATGTAGTTTGTTTTGGCAATAATTGCTGTTTCTTATCTAAGGTTGCACTAATAGAGATCGACTCTGTTTGAAGACGAAAAGCCGAATATAAACTTACATTTTCTGGATCACCCTATTTCTTTTCATTGTTCCTCGTTTTTTTTCTGTTTGTTTTTACTATCTGTTATTTTTTTTTTTCTTGTATACTAATGCAACTTTAATGCCCATCTACTTCACTTGTCCATACGGCACTACATCGATGATGACTATTGGAACCACTAGATCCCCTTGCTTAACCAATCACACAAGATTATTCAATCAGTCTCTATCAGCCATGATTGGCATACGAACGACTCTATCAAGGGTAGTCTTTTGACCAAGCTTTTCACGTCTATAAAATTCACTCGTCCATGAGTAGTTCACATGAGACGAACATGTGTCCAATGTTCTTTACGATTTATTCTTATATCTTTCATAACGTACCAGTTATTTATGAATGAATGTTTCCTTCTTTTCTTCTAGCCTATTCGTGGGAATATGCGTTTCCTTGTTGACACTGTACGTAAAGGGCGTGAAGCCGTACTACGCACTTCTCGGAACAATCGCCGGTGGCGATGGAGTCTATGTTGACATGCATCACCACAACAATGCCGTCGAAGTACCAGAAACAAAAATCTTCCGCTACACCGGTTCGCTGAACTTTGCCACAAAGCAATACTTCAAAAAAGGCCTCTACGAATCCATCAATATCGATTGCGAGACCATCAAAAAATCCGGTTTGGCCAACGGTCATAGTAGTACCGCGGTCACCTTCCGTGTCCTCGTACTCGATTTTTCATCACTGGGACATATCGACATAGCCGGTTGTCGGATGCTCAGCGATATTAAGAAAGAAATGGCCGTCATCGGAGTGAGACTCTTCATAGCAAGTCCAGCTGATCGTGTCTACGACACTATCGTACGGAGCATGGGACTAAGTGAAGGTCCATTCGAAGTCTTTCCAACGTTGCACGATGCTGTAACCTACGCGAATGCTTGCCGGATTGCGTGATCGGGAACATCAAACCGGAACTGGCATCGATGCGGATCTAAAAAAAACAACGTTTATTCCTAGTGTTAGTCTTTTTGACGTAGAGACCAACCAAGTGCCTGATTACCGCAGACAATAGACGGTATCCTATTGGTAGCGTATGAAGGGGTTATATACATATAAGGGGAGATAACATGCAACGTGAGCACGTTGTATGTGCGTTATATATTTGTTAAGTCCTTAATGGAAGTACTTAGATACTTAAGCAGCAAAAGTGTGTAAATGTTAAACATTTAAGAGATGGATTTATTATAATTTTTTTTTGCAAATAGGCAAACGTCTACTTAGGGAAAGTGTAATTTTGTTCTAAGACAGAAAGGAAACTTCATGTTCAATGAAATATACAATTTTATACAATGTTTCTTGCTAGTTTTCCTTTGGGAGGGGAGGGGGATGCTGGATACCATTCAATCGAAGTTGGCAGAATGACGAATGGAGAGTTGTGTCTCAAAATTTTAATTTCATCGGGAAAGTGGCTCATGATCCAATGTTTTTTTTTAAAAGAAAAGAAAAGTGAAGTAAGTATTTTAGCAACAACTGTAGTAAATGTCACTTGGAGTGATTTTTTCCCCAATTTTACATACTCATACTTTGCGATGAGCGCCTTTGTCACCTTTCACAACGAACCAATGCAGTCTGCAATGTGTTATGGACGCCTGGTATTGCACTTTGGTGACCTATAATAAATTAGTATCACGCATGGGCGTTTGCGTCAGTTATATACATGCCAATTTAAAAAGATTTTATTCTGGCACATCTAGCGCCACCTCTTGGTTGAACCGAGATATCAACATTTTACTCTCGCCACTCATCATTTGTATTATTTTAATGGGCTCTACTGAAGTCCCGCTGACTCCAAAGTTCCTCTGAGTGAATTCAGTGTCAATAGAATTTTTTTTATAGGGTGAGTGCGAGAGAAGATAAATCAGTACGAGTGGTTTGGTTAGGCACACTAGCTGTGGAACACATTCGTCCAAGTTTATAGAATTGTTTTAAAGGTCATAATTTATTCATTTTTGTTTATTAATTTTTGAAATTGTAGTTTGACTTTTATTCTCGGAGCCCCATTACAGTTTACACTTACTATGACATGGGACTTATCGCCTTAAACAGGGTTTTTGAATAGGGACATAACAATTTTGTATTTAAAAAAGAAGAATAATTTAGCCAAAATGAACTCCATCGCTGAAGATAATTTGTCAATAAAATTCGGGAAATTTTTCAAAAATGAGTCTTCAATTCTTTGGTTAATTAGAACTTGTAAAGGTGCAGGTCAAGATATTTAAGGGAAATCCGCTATAGTGTGGGCTGATTCGACACAATTTAAATTCATCTGGCGGCGATATTTTCGGTGTTTCGATCGATACGTTGTCTGACTGGCTGGAGACTGGCATATTGAATATGTTGATTCGAAATTATCTATTAGTATATGAAGTCCAGGTTGGAAGAACAACACGCCTTTTGAGGCTATCCAAGAATCGACCCATTTTTGGCATTTTTATAAGAATACATATAAGTGCTGTTGAGCCATCGAACGGAGCAACTGACATTTGTAAGATGAATATCAGGTGAATTCGGCGGGTGGGGTAGGCCGTTCAATTTAAACGTTTCAAAGTAGTTTTTCACTGATTGGTGGTGGGTGAGAGTCGTTATGTAGCAAAATCCCCTCGTCGTCTCTCTGTTTATATATGGGTGTGGCGGTGGTACAATGGTAATCATCATCGACTGTTGAGCGGAAGGTTTGTATTTTAAGTCTGTCCATAGCCAAGAACAATTCCTATGCGGAAAAATTGTGCAACAACATCAGTTGTGAATGAGAGATCACCTCAAAATTCATAGTCTGTGTGTGCATTTTCAATATAACACTTTAATGACATGGAAACAAAAGAGTTACAGTGAACTACAACCAACGCGACAAATTCAGTTGAATCTCTCACTAAATCCTATCTAGGACAACCACCCCCGAAGAGTAGTGAACGAACATCTTCGACACAAGCCATTTGCACCCCGTCCAGGTTGTGTAACAAACACCATAAAAGCGTACACTCTTGAACCTGACGAACCCTATAAAAAAAAAAAAAGGCCGGGCTTACCGCGTGAACTTTTACATTTATCATTCGTAGAGTTTTCAAACGCTTCTGTTGTATCGTAGTGTATATGATGTTGGTAATGTCTACAAAATACGGTCAAGCGATGGACATGTGGTCCCAGCCCCTATAAGGGAATAACAGGTAAACATCTAGTTTTCGTATTACAATGTCGAGTGGTCACGCACATGATGATAGAGAAACTATCATATTTCTGATATTGAGGAGGTGAGAATATGCCATAATGTACCATTATGACAAGCCCAATGCTTGGATCTACTTTAGCATTCACTACGGGAGCCCTATTTTCTGTAGAGCGGGTATTTTGACGATGGAAAAGCGTAAAGACTTTTGTCTTTTTTCATTGTTCTCTCACATGGATTATTTTTTCGACCATGATCTATTCGTAATGCCCGAAATGTACCAATCATACATACAAGATCAAATTTTTCACAATTTTACCTCGTTCCGCGATTATTGAATGATCCTTATTGTAAGATGGCAATTCTAACTCTTAATTTATACAGTTTCGGATCATAGCTTGATTTGACGTATGTAATCAAACAGTTATGTCAAAACCGGACCACGAATTAGATAAGGTATAAAGATTTATTGGGAGAATAGCTTAAGAATGCAAATAAAATTTTCGACTCCAAAAGTCCTGAAGCCTGGTGGAAAATGAACGATTTCGCCCCATACTTGGGTGACTGCTTATTAAAATAGAAAAAAATCAAGATTAAATTGGTAATTGGCAATAATAGCTTCAGTTACGCACAAAAACTGGGTAATCGAGGCATAGGCCGAAAAAATCGATCTTGCACCTTCGAGACTAAGATGTTGTCCATCTACGCAACATGTGGCCGAGCATTGATGTGCTGCAAAATCACTTCCAATCGTAATGTGAACGTTTTCCTAGTGCTCATCTCCAACGCATTAATTGTGTTCGGAAGCGAGCTGCTGTGATAGTTTCATAGGGTTCCAACAACTCGTAATACAGTAAATCAAGTTGGTTCCTGAGAATACACAACATGAGCTTTAAGCCATGGGTGTTCGACTTGGCCGTTGATGTTGATGTTGGCCCATGATGTTTCATTATCGTAATGTATCCAGCTTATCAATGCATAAAACGTTCTTTTCTAGCCATCGTCTCCGGGCTGCAACTCGTATTGGCCCCAATTACTTTGGTTTAGGCCATAAAATGTGATCCAGTAATGCCTTCAATACTGTGTCTTCAACCTTTGGGACGTTCCTTGCCTAACGATTAGTGAATTTTTGGTAATTATTCGGAAAAAGGCCCTACTCACCGATTTTGATGAAATTTCAGTATGTCAGATTAGGATTTTTTCTAAGAATTTTGATATATATATTTTAGGTCGGACTTATCTAGTTTGGAAGATATAAGCTTTTTAAATTTTCCATACAAAATAAGATTTCATTATGCCTAAAAGTATGCAACTATGTTTTAAATAAAATTATTATACGAGCCACCCACATAATACTTTAAATACACCGGACTTTCTTACAGGCGCCTGCCAGACAGTCGTAGACATACCCTTAGCGGAGCGACGAAGTCGCGTGAGCGGCTAAACCCTGCGAAGAAAAGGGTTAAAATCCTGTTAGCGAGCGAAGCGAGCCACCCACAAGTGTGGTTATTTCTAACCTCTTGCATAGTTCCAGGCATAACTATGATTCAACTAAATCAAGCCAAATCTGTATTTTGTATGGGAACTTCAAAAGCTTATATCTTTGAAACTAGGAAAGTCCGACCTAAAATATATATATCAAAATTCTTAGAAAAAATCCTAATCTGACATACTGAAATTTCATCAAAATCGGTGAGTAGGGCCTTTTTCCGAATAATTACCGAATTTTTTTACAAATTAATGGCCTTAAGCAAAACATCCTGCAAATATCGCTTATTCGGCTCGATTGTCGAGAATGAAGATGGGTTGCTATTAGGTGCTCAAGCTTACAACATGCTGTTTATATTCTGGCATCTATCTGTTGGAAACGGCGGATTTCCATTTGTACTCCTGATACAACAGGTCCTCGGATTATGTGCTTTAGGGGACTGATACCATTTAACTATGAGTTGTTTTTATTAACATTATAACTGTCGTCACTGCCAGTGAAGGATCAAAGAGGTAGCTTCTTTTAATACCTCTCCATGGGTTTTTTTCCCATAACTGACTGTGAATAAACCATATATTAAAGTTTTATTTAACTCTTTTTTTTTTTATTATAAGTTTGACGTGTCTGTCTGTGGCATCGTAGCTCCTGAACGAATGGACCGATTTTGATATCTGTTCAGGCGTTTCAAGGTCGTCAGCTCTTTTAGGTACATGGCTTTGTAAATGGCTTTATATTTGATTTTTTTTTGATTTTATTGTGCTTAATACTAAGCTACATACTTAATTTAACTTACAATCTAGGAAACTAAGAAAGATGGCGATTGAGACGGAGTTTTAGACAAGGAGTGCTGATGTTAAAGTCGAAACAGTTTTTCGCATTAACATTCCGCAGCATACGGGAGATAGGTTCATTGGAGCCATAGGAGGTACGAGAGGTGGGTACATAGAAGAGACGTGGATTTCGTGTATTACGAGGGTTAGTGTTAAAAAAGATAGAGTTATAAAGGGACGCGCAGTCGATGGTACCTGAGAGGAGTCGGTGGATAAAAAGGATGTCGGATATCCTTCTTCGTTCTTCCAGCGAGTTCAAATTAATAAGTTTTAGGCGGTCTTGATAGGGAGGTAGGATTAGAGGATTGTCCCAGGGTAAGCCGCGAAGAGCAAAACGGAGAAAACGACGTTGGACACTCTCAATTCTGGAAATGTGTGAATGATAGTAAGGAGACCACACTTAAGACGCATTTTTCGAGAATAGGGCGAACAAAGGTTATGTAAAGAGACCGAGTGACGTAGGGATTGGAAAATTCTTTAGACCATCGTTTCGAGAAGCCGAATGCAGAATTGGCCTTAAGAATTGTATCGCTGATATGTGCAAGGAAATTGAGTTCCTGGTCGCATAATACACCAAGATCACGGATCACCTGAACGGTGGAAAGGGGTTGATTATGGAGAAAGTAAAGGCGGGGAGGAGGTTTGTTACGTTTGCGGGAGAAAGTAATAGATTGACACTTTGAAATGTCGAGGCAGTTCTTGGAGCACCAGGTGGAAAAGCTGTTGAGGTCCGATTGAATAAGGGAAGAGTCATTTCTGAGGAAATGATCTTAAAGAATTTAGCATCGTCGGCATATAGAGAGATGTGGGAATGTTTGATAACCATTTCAATATCGTTAATGGTGAGGATAAAAAGAAGCGGGCCTAAATGACTGTCTTGGGGGACACCGGAGGAAGCAAGGAAGGGGTTAGAGAAAGCAGATATAAAGCGAACACTGTAGTTGTAGGCTGAAAGGGTGAAGGAAACGAATTCAATAAGGTTTGTGGTTGTAGACCTGCCTTTAAGAAAGCCGTGCTGTCTGGGGGAGATTAAAGACTTGCATTGAAAATTTAAATTATCATACAAAATACTTTCGAAGATTTTGGGTATATGAGACAGTTTGGCAACGGGACGGTAGTTGTTAATGTCATTCTTCGGACCCTTTTTGTGTACAGGTGTTATAAAAGAGGTTTTCCATATCCGGGGAAATTCACCTTGGGAAAGCAATAGGCTGAAGATTTTTGAGAGAGGTAGAGAAAGGGAGGAGAAAATTTTTTTTAAAAATATAGCTGGAAGGCCGTCGTGGTCAGGGGTGAATTCATCGTTAAGTTGCTTTAATCTTTCTTCGATGATAACGGGGTCGACACTACGAGGGAGAAATGGTCCAAAGGAGAAGTTTGGTAAATAGTTGAAATAGGTATGATCGGGTGCAAAGGAATCATGGGTAAAAGATTGATAGAAAAATCTGGCAAAAAGGTTGGCGATGTAATGAGGATCATTGGAAGTTTCATTATTGAAGGAGAGTGAGTTTGGGTAGCCATCAGATTTTCTCTTGTGATTAACGAATTGAAAGAAGGACTTGGGATTATTTATAAGGTCGGTTTGCATCTCAACTAAGTAGTGTTGATAGAGAGATTTATAAAGCTCTACAAAATGCAGGTAAGTACCGAAATAGTTCAAGAAGTCATTTGGGGATTGAGTACGAAGGAAAGTTGTCCAGAGCTTGTTCCGTTTGTTTCTCAAAGAACGGAGCCTGCGATTATACCATGGCGGGGAGGTGGAGGAGGTTTTATGACGAGAAAAAGGTACATAAAGGGAGAAGGAATTAAATATTTGTTTGTAGAATATAGATATGGCATCATTTATGGTAAGGTTGTTGAAATTAAAAGGGGCATTATTGAGATATTAATTGATTTGACGGAAGTTGGCTTTGTGAAAATCGTGAGAGAATCGAACAGTGGGGGAAAAGTTCTGTATAGGGGAGTTGTGAAAGAACGAGAGAAGAAGGGGAGGGTGGTAGTTGTCGACGGTTGATAGGGACAGCGGAGAAGCTGAAACTGAGGAGTTGAATGGGGCACTTGTGAAAATGAGGTCTAGTTGTCTGCCCATGTAATTCACTTGGGGCCCTAACTAAATACACTTGGTTAAGGCTGGAATCAGCTAGGCGGTCAGAGAGGAGGCATTCTTTGGCTGCAGTGGGATAAGAGGCAATGTAAAACGATTGGTCGTCTGAAGGGATTCATTTAAGGTGAGGAAGGTTGAAGTCACCGAAAACTAGGATCTCGTCTTGGGGATCTTGTAATTCAATTAAATTATCGATTGTATCAATGGCCAAGTTATATGCTTCAATAGGTTGTGATGGCAAAATGTAAAAGCAGATGACGTAGAGCGATACCCGGGGTAGTACAATCTTAATGGAGAGAGGAGTCAATTGAGTTTCGGACAGCTAGAAGAACACCGCGGCATGGACAACCATCAGTAGGTCGCTTAACATCATCGCGGTAAACGTTAAAGTTGGATGGGAATAGTTCAAGGTTGTTTATACTAGGGATTAGGTTCGTTTCGGCTAAGGCAAAGATTTCAAAAGGTAACGCATGAGATTGCTGCAGGACTGTCTGAGTTTTAGAGCGCACACCTCTCACATTCTGATAATAAAAGGAAAGAGGAAGGTTTTCGGGGGGCGTTTGAGTGGCAGGGAGGGTGAGATTTGTAGGGCCGGAAAAACCTATCATGGTCAGCTTTGCTACGCTGAAGGTACGATATGCGCTTTGAGTGTTTATATTGTGTGAAGGTATCAAGATCGTTTTATACTTTTTTTGGTGAGATATTGAAAAACTCGTGATATTTAATGAAAAGCTTCTTGAGGGTAGTGAAATCGGTGGGGAGACCTTCCTGTTGAATTAAGACCATTACGCTGGTGTTTGTTTTACCTTCATAGCAAACCGAGTCTGATTTGTCATGAAGATAAGCCAAGAAGTGTCGAATGTTCTCATAGATTTTTTTGTCTCTTAACCTGGAGAGTGCGTATCGAGGTTCGTTGGGGTCAATAGATTGCTGAGTAAGTTTGACATTAGTGAACTACACTGCAAACCAAAGTGTGTGATCATATGAGTGAATTTCACATGTCACACATATTTTTAATGTGTGACTGTGGCAGGGTATTTGAAAATCACACAACTCAATATGGTTGCATATTAATTTCACACACGTTTTGTGTATGATTTAACTCACAAACTTAATTTATGTATGAAATAATTCAACTTCTAATTATTCCATGTTTTATCTAAATGAAAATCATAGCAATTCACACACTTTATTTTAAATGACACACTGACAACATTCACATTCACACGTTAGCAATCTTAATACAGAAAATCGTCAAAAATTGCATAGGGGAAGCAAGGCTAAAAGTTACGCGTATAAGTTGTTGTGATGTAATTTATCGATGTACCGGACATCGGTAAGATGGCTGTCGCCGATGCGCTGCAATGTTCTGTTTTACAACATATATACTTGATATTTTTATCTCTTTTTCTAATAACAACTTTTTTAATCGTAACAACTTACCGGCGTAACTTTCAGCCCCCCTCTCCCCTATTCATAATTTATCATGGTGTACTCCAATGCATTGTAAAAAAAATTACAAGAGTTAAAAAGTTGAAAAATTACAAAAGTTAAGTTCTTTTTCATAATTAATTGGGATTCCTTTTATCTTGCTTATTACATAATTAATATATTTTCTTATTAATTGAAACATTCCATGGATTGATATAATTACTGTGTAAATGGTTATAGAACTAATTTATTTTCTAGATTTTATTTGAATTGTAATCACTAAAAAAAAAATTGAAACCTCTTGTTATAAAAAAAATATGATATAATGATAGAGGGTATCATATCATTTTATGATACTGTTGCGGAAACTGAAGAATCAAAATTAATTGCACTTTGTAAAATTCATAATGCTTTAACACCAGAAAAATATAAAAAATTAAGTACACTACTTATTACGATAGAAAAAGTAAACAAAATATCATATTATGCCTTTATGATTATCTTAATATATCCATCAATATTTTATCTCATAATTTTTTTCTATTGAATCTTAGAGTATGTCAGCAATCGAAAATTTATCTTCAGTGGCAACTGATTTACCGAAAGCAGTAATTTTTACCAATGATAAAAAAATTACTACAGTTTTTATCATTGGTGGAACTCTAAAAATAAAGGTCGACAATCTACATATCGAAAACATATTGACATCATTATTAGCATGTTACTATGTTTGGGATATTAAATATCCCAGTGCTTAAATGAATAAGTTACAATTTTTGGATTTTGGAATTCTAGAGGCTGCTAAAAGAACGAATTGTGCGGTCGCAGAATTCCTATTTCGTAAAAATTTACTCCTTAAAAATAAAACCAAATCTAATTTAAATAATTAATAAAAATGCTTAATTGTCTGTTGTATATAAAAATACTTATTTCTGCTGTTTAAAAATCACACACGTTGAATGTATGATTTGATCCACACATTTTGTAACCTAAAAAATTATTGACAGATATTCACACATTACAAAAGTATTACAATCACACACATTTTATATTTAATTTAATTCACACGTTTTTTAGTGTGTAAAAACTGTCTACAACCATTCACACGCGTAAAGTAATTGAAATTCACACACTTAGGTTTGCAGTGTAGACAGCTGAATTATAAAGCGCAGAATAATTGTGTCGACTTTTCTAACCAATATTCGGTCGATGGTGATTTCCTAATCGTGTTGTGCCAACTGGGAAAAATTTCCGGCGCTTAGCTACTTAACTCGAAGAGACTGGAACCCCAGGAGACCATGCAGGTCGTGGCCGCCCCCGGACTGGTCGTTCGGCCGAGAATATCGTGGGTATGGCTGCCGATATCGCTGAGAACGAAGAAACATCAACCAGACGACGGGCCACACAATTGGGCACCACTAGACGGACCCTACAGCGAATGAATTACTGTCAAGGCATCCTTAATTTCAACAACGAAGAGCACGATTTTGTGTCGAAAGTCATCATGCGATAACGTCAATAAGCAAAATCTTCGTACTGAAAATCCGTGTGTGATGCACGAAGGGCCATTACATCGACTCGAAGTCACTGTGTGGTCCGGTATTCACGCGGGGGGAGTGATTTGGCCGTATTTTTCGAAGACGCCGTCCGTAATTCGGTCACTGGCGAACGCTACAGGGCCATGATAAATGACTCCATACTGCCGGAATTGGATGAGCGCTGCAACAAGAGAGTGCGAGAGAAAACGAGCCACAATGGATATTCTGAAGAAAGCGTTTCCAGGTCGCGTAATCTCCCGTTTTGGGGATTTGGCATGATCAGCAAGATCGCCCGATTCAACCATCTCAGATTTCTTTCTTTGGGGCTACTTGAAGTCGCGGGTTTATGCCAACAAGCCTCAGACAATATCTTATATCTCAGACGGGGAATATCTTAAAAATATTAATAGGTTCTTTTAAGGAAGTCAAAAGGCCGAGAGAAAAATTTTAGTTTTTTACTTTTTATAGTTTTTTTTTTGCGTCGGGGGTTACTTAAAATTGTTGATTTAATTTTTATTTAAATATACAGTATTCTGGAAAACTACAATACAATAGAAAGCCAAGCTGGAATGATCACTGACGTTTCAGAACATCAGATGTCTAATCGAGACGTTTGAAAAAGCAGCTACACTCATTTTTTGTTGAAAGGAAAAAATAATCAAAAGCGCCTTCAAAACTGAAAAGCTTATAGTTTCCCTTCCAGGTAATTTTCGATAATTATTATTTCATCGATTTATGGTTTTATATATAAAAAAATTCTGGGAATTTATATTTAGTGTATGGTTGATTATACTGAACATGCTTGGTTCATACTATCCTTACGAGTCCGGCTGTAGTTGCTAAGCTGAGAAAACAGCAATTTCAAAGCGATGTCCAAGTGTTTTTCAAAGAGTAACATGGTGTTTACGGGCTAAAGGTATCAAGAACAGTCTAAGTTATCGGAACACAGAATTTGTTTTCGCTTTTATTTCGACCAACTAGAGGTATGAGAACGATCTTTATGGAAAGGCTGGGCATTACGAAGGTGGTCATGGGATTTGTGCGATTTGTATATGAGTTTTGTGTAGATCATGCCATCTTTTTAGGCCCGTATCCAATTTACCAGAATGGCGAATGGAGAGCTGAGTTTCAAGATCAAAATTAAGCTCAATAATTTATTATTTTTCAATCACTATCATTTGGAACTCGGAGCCTCGACGACAATAATTTGCCAAGCCTCCCGGTCATGGATGTGCTCCTTTTAAGTTTCGATGTTCTGTTGCGTCTCTTCAAGGTACATCTTTGCATTGATCTCCGAACTACAGTACAGCCTTCCTGGTGGTCTTCATTGTATTCTTTTACATGGATACTCTTTTTTGGGTTGTTTCCACCCGAAGATCTAATCGGGTCTCCTAGTTTGTCTCCGGGCTTAAAAGAAAAATATCAAGTAAAGTAAGTGTCTCGACGTAAACTGTAGTAAATCTCATACCGGAGCGGTTTTCTTCCCATTCTGTCATATTCATTTAGATAAATTTCGGTTTAAGCGTACTCTCCCACCAGTGTGGTTTGCTACATATTATGAGCGCTTGGTATCACACTTGGATGATTGGCTATGAATAAAGGTGTCGCGCATGGAGCGTCTATATAATTGTTGGAAATTTAAGGAAATATCTGGAGTCACTGTACGTAGCAGATTGGTCGTCGAAAAATTCAGACAACTTATACTTTCGTTTTTTAGTTGAGCAATGACTCGCTCGCAACCTATGTTCGTAGCTTTGTATTATCTACTGTCTGTGTTCTCAAAGCACTAAATTCTCTGTCGTGTGAAATTGTATGAACTGGAATTAGTACACTTGTACACTAGCTGCGAGAACAGGCTTGTTTATATAGATGATGCAACAGTCTCAAACAAAAAGCCCCTTCCGTCGGTACTAAATTTAGCAAGATACTTTTACTGCCACACGCCCAGTTGGTTGAGGTAGTTTCCACCTGTATGCGCTTCCTAAGATAAGGTTGTTTTAATCTCCTGCTTGTCCTTTGGGGTCGAAACCACAAACACTTGAGTCGGAGTAGTGGTAATCATTCGCTCAACATGGCCCAGCTATCTTAAACATTGAATCCGTAATCACCAGACTAAGTCGACCTCGTTGTTCAGTTCGCAGAGCTTTTGATTGTATTTTTTTCCTCTACTTTCCGCGCGCAGAATTATTCTCTCTGATTGTCCCTTACACTTCCTCCACTTATGATAATGTCCAAACCTCTGTTCCGTGGAGGAGGATAGGAATGATATAAAGTTTAGCAAAGGTTTACCTTGGTTTTTCGAGAGAAGGCTCTACTTCTCAGTTGCTCTTGAGCCTAGAGAAGCAGCAGTTGGCAAGGATTATTCTGTGTCTGATCTCGGCGCTGGTGTTGTAGCTTATCATTACTGAGCCAAGGCAGACGAAAACCTTGACTACTTCAAAGTTATAGCTGGCCAAGACGTCAGTGTTGCGCCTTTCTGTATTGACAGCGAACATATATTTGGTTTTGCCTTATCTACCCACACATCCACTTAAGCTACTTCCGTTTCAACGTTCTCAAACATTCAATTCGCGCATTGCTGTCACATCACGTCAACATAACATAACATAATGGAGCAGCGAGGTGGTATGGGTCGACCTGAAACTCATTGTCCTTCTTCATTATCTGCTGTTGTGTTCCAATGGAAGTTTTGCTGGCCTAAAACCACATTGAGAAGAATTTTCTAGAATGTTCATGAACGGTTTCGTGTGCGCAAACAGCACGAAATAGAAGAAACTTTAAGCGTGGTTTTCCTACGAAAATATCTTACAAATACGAGTAAGTTGAAGAATGTTGCTAACCAACACATCGCCAGCAGTCTGAGTTTATTCCTTTAGGCTCTGGCTTTATAGCTTTATGTCAATCTTGCAATACCACCTCTGTATTTCCTTCTCTTTTTCCTTTTCAAAAGCGCTTGCTCCTGCCTTCTTTGCTGATCGGAGAGCTCACTAACAGCTTTCGGCGGTCGATGCAGGGTAGCTATGTTAGCATTCTGTTTCTCAACATCGGCCTGTCTGCACTCGTCACCAAATCACGGGTGGTTTGCAGGCGACCGGGTGTCATGTTCTGACGACGTCTTCATGCTGTTTTATGATTTGTGCAAATTGCAACGGGTCTTGAGAGGGCTTGATGGAGATTTGATTCGCGAAGGTCCTGGCGATCTCTTGCGACTTCAGCTAACTGACTAAAGTTTTGATGTTCACATTTGACTTTATGGATTGTGAGAAATTCTGGCGGCAATAAGGTAATGATCCGAGCCAAAGTTGGCTTCTCCGGAGGTTTCGAAATCCAGGGTGCTGGAGGTTGGTTGTCAATTGATCGACCACTAGGTCCCCTCATTGTGCCAATCGTATGTTGGTTATTAAGAAATTATGTCCGGTTTCAAATTCAAATCGTTTTCTGACGTTGCTCTGTGTTTTCCTGTGACCCGTTCAAAGACTTAGACTTACTTACTTAGCCTCACTTTTGATGACATATATGGGACATTTGGCGCATGATCTTTATTGGAGTTAGAAAGATCATCTTTTTCTTCTGTAGGAGCGTGAGCGTATGTTAGCCTTGTGTTCAGGGTTGAGTGGACGTTATTTAGCGTTTCCTCATATTCTAGGATCTTAAAGCCTTTTGCTCTTGCCTTGACTAACAAATCCATATTTAAATATACGTAATATGACTTCTCTGTGGCAATCAAAATGTCTCAGTTTTTCATTTGCTTTTTACCTGGTCTATCTCACGGGACTTCTAAGAGAGCTGAGACCCATTTTCTTATAAACGTGGTGGTCAATAGAATCTGTCCGCATGTAAGGCTCTGAATGCAACAAAAGTTTTCTGCCAAAAAGGTTTTATGCCTAAAGGCAACCCCAAACCTGAAGAAATATTTCTTTTTTGCCAGAAGTAAGATAGGAGGCTGTGCGACTTTTTTTTGGCTTAGACTCCAAAAATGTTGTAGTAGCCTGAGTAAGGTGTTTACTTGTGGGAGTAGTTCTCACTTGAGCCGCGGTAGCTCTTAAGTGGCCCCTGCTACATTGCTACATATTAATTTAACTTAACTGTGCCGTATGCAATCACTTGCAGAGAATTCACGGGCCTCTTCGTAATTTTCTTTCGCATTTTTTTAACCAATGACACTGTAGTTTTGAACAGATCCAAGGACTGATAGTCCGTGTCGTAAACGCGACTGCGACGTCGTGATTTAACACTAAAACACTGAATTTGATATTAATGAAAACTTAACCAGCTCGTCATTATTCAATTGTGCGTTGAATAAAACTGTTCCGGGGTTGATATCTGAAGTTATTCATAAGATACGAAAGGCGAAGGAAAAGTGCATTATTGTAGGAAACCCAAATGAACGCTTGTAAGTCACCGTAAGAACGATAGATTCAGATTTCAGAGTCCTTAAAAGCTTCTTCGTCTTCAAACAGTTTTCGACGATAGGTCTGCATACCCTAGAATCTTATAAATAGTAGCCTAAAAGAAATTAGGTAGAGGTTTTAAAATAAGGGCCAGGTGTCTTACAAAATTGTCATATTGGAACTGGTTATCTGAAAGACTAACTAATTCCATTAAGGAGCTTGTTGAGCTTGATTGAGTAGGAGACACAATTTTGAGGATTCTAGAAATGGTAACTAAAGCCAGGTTACCTACCAATTAGGTATAAAAAAATGAACTTTTTCACTCATAAGTCACGTAACGTACATATATGAAGTTTGTTAACTAGTTTTTGGCATAAAGCTTTGAGAATTTTTTTTATAAATTTTGTTTTTTTTTAGTTATAGATTAATAAACAAATATTTAAAACTTTAAGATATCGATCTAAAATGTCTGAAGAAATCGAAGACAACGAGTAAGCTGTTTGCTTTACCACAACAACATCTTTATAATCTCCGATTCGTTTCAATAGCGATGTAGTCCAACCAAGCGAATCCTTTCTGACAACGGAACCCAGTAATACGCTAAAGCTTGATATTGAACGTGATGTCCTCACCCAAGCCGAGTTCGTTAAGCAAACGAATTACATTTCTCCGCACTGGACCCTAACCTCGTTCTTCCGTACTTATTACAAAAACTTTAATTTCCATCGATGGATCTTAAAAGTGATTCCAATTCTCGCATGGTTGCCACAGTATTCCATGGAGAGGGACTTCATACCCGATTTCATCTCTGGTTTGACTGTGGGCGTCACGAAGGTAGCCAAAGGCCTGGCTATTGGAATGCTGTCTGGCATGGACCCTACCATCGGACTGTATGTAAGCATTGTCCCGGGGATTATTTACGTCATATTGGGTTCTTCAAAGCACGTTTCCATTGGAACCTTCAATGTGTCAAGTTTGATGGTTAAAAAAGCCATCCACGATTATGCGAAAGACCCTGTAACGGGGGAGACCATTTACACGGATTTCCAAATCGCCTCAGCCATGGCTATGATGACCGGCTTCGTCCTTGTAAGTATTGCTTCTATTTGTGGTATAACTTTGAAGTCGATATTTGTTTCATTGGCAGCTTTTCATGTGCCTTATGCGGCTGGGCACACTCACGGCGTTACTGAGCGAACCACTCATAAATGGGTTTATTATAGCAACCGCGGTCGTCGTCATCATTGGTGAACTCCCAGATGCGATGGGCATACCAAATCCACCACGTAGGGAAATCCTGGACACCATATTTAAATTAATTGACGTATGTAAGACGGCTCACAAAACCAATGTAGCCACTATGTTAACATTTTTAGGGGGTATGGCAATTTTAATCTTCGTGCAAGCGGTGGTAAAGCCATACGCGGCCAGACGATGTTCATATTCCGTTCCCGGGGAACTAATAGTCGTGATTATAGGAATAGTTGTGTCGGGATTGCTAGATTTGAACGGTGTCTATGATGTGGACTTGATTGGTGGGGTTACACCATTTCTTCCGGGCTTTGCACTACCCCCACTGGCGCTACTGCCTGTCGTGATTGTGGAATCAATTGCACTAGCAGTTGTCAGCTTTACAGTCCTTATGTTCGTCGGATTAATGTTCGCAAATGAGTTCGCGTATGAAATTCGACCGAATCAAGAACTCTTTGCAACGGGCGTAGGAAACGTTTTGGGTGGCTGCTTCTCGTGCCTACCGCTTGGATGTACGTTGGTACGAACAACAATTCAGATCGAGTCCGGTGGAGTGACACAGATTGCGTCGTTGATATCTATTGGCGTGGTGGTAGCAACGATCTTGTGGGCTGGGTCCTTCTTTGACACTCTACCAAAAGTAAGTAGAAAATTGTGTATTCACCGTTTGACTGGAAGATTGGTTTCGTCGCTTCTTAGAGCATTTTGGCTGCAGTAATAGTTTTCACATTATATCCCATGATGGGGAAGGCTACAAAGGTAAAGACGTTTGCGAAGCAGGGTCACATGGAATTCCTCACCTGGTTCATAACGTTTGCGATTGTGATCCTTATTGACATAGACGTGGGGTAAGTCTGAGAAATGTCTCATTGTCATATGGTATATCAATCATTCGTTGATAGGTTGTTCTCTGGCATTGCCTTCTCCATGTTTAGGTTCTACAAGAGAGCCTTCCAGCCATACCATGCGCCCTTTGGAACAGTTGCCGAAGTTGGTGGAGTCTACCTAAATGTACAGCAGCACCATAAAGCTGAGGAAGTACCAGACATGAAGATTTTTCACTATACTGGTTCCCTGAATTTCGTTAACAAATATGCCTTCCAGAAGGCTATTTACCAAGCTGTCACGAATGATGCGGACGCACATGTACTCAACATAGCCGATTATCGCGTATTTATCTTAGATATGTCATCTCTTAGTCATATAGATGTAGCTGGTTGTCGGATGCTGAGCAATATCCAGAAGGAAATGGCTAAAATCGAACTGAGAATGTTTCTCGCTAGTCCATCTGATAATGTTTATGACACTATCCTGCACAGTATAGAACTTGGGCAAGGTCCGTTCGAGATGTTTCCAACTGTTCACGACGCTGTAATCTATGGAAAGGCATTACTGCGTGATCAGACGAAATTTATATAAAAGCCTTTGTCTCTATCAAAGTTTTGAACGTTCACCTGTCAAGTATAGGACTTGAAAACAGGTCTACTAACTGTTAACTTGTTAGAGCGAAATAAATCTGAGGACATCTTGCAAAAAAAAACGTATACTCGTGTCGGGGATAGTTTTTAAGATTTTTTTTATGAAAGTGACGTATAATACGTCAAATACTCCCGCCCGCCGTTGAAAGATTCTTTCAACTAATATTAACAAGTAATGGACAGAGTTTGCAGATGGGGCGTTTAAATTCGCTCCTCTTCGTAGATACGGAGGCGACTCGAATTAAACCATCGCGGCCTGGATTCTCCGATAAGCCATTTACATGGAGGTTGGCCATCCTCTTGGAGAACAACGATGTCGTTTGGTTTTGAGTTTTGGTGTTGATTCAGCCACTTTGGACGCTTTCGAAGTTGAGACAAATATTCATGGGACCAGCCATCGATTTAGCAATGAAACACCAGTCGAGAGTTGCTCCGTTTCTGGAACGTTTACTAAGGGACATGCGATGAGGAAATGAGCAGGCGTCAGCGGGTCGACATCGCCTTCGAAGCGGATGCTAAGTGGTCTTGAATTGGCGCACGCTTCAAATTGGCAAAGTAGCGGTGAAAGTTCTTCGTATGTTAGACATGCTTCTTTAAGGATTCTTCGCATATGGAACTTGACGGTTTTGAGGCCAGATTCCCACAGCCCTCCAAAGTGCGGAGCATGCGGGGGAGAGAAATGCCAAGTAATACCACACAAACATAGCTCGTTCGCAATATCGTTTTGATCTTGGCCCGTTTTCAGTAGCCCAAACCACTCACGTTGTTGTTGATTGGCACCGACGAAGTTGGTGTCATTGTCGCTATACTTGGTGTGACACATACCACGACGAGCAATAAAGCGACGCAGAGCTGCAATGAAGGTGGCTCATGAAAGATCGGTGACAAGATCAAGGTGCAAAGCCTTCGTAGCAATGTACACAAAGAGAGCTACATACACTTTGTATCGTTTGGCATCTCGTCCCTTCCAAGATCGAACGAGGAACGGTCCACAGTAGTCGACGTCGGTATTACCGAATGTTACTGCTGACTCAAGCCGTTGTTGAGACAAACTTGCCATCTGCTGTTGATATGGTATTGTTCGTTGACGCATGCAGGTCACGCACTGGAAAATAGAGCGTTTAATAATGTGATGAATACCTATAATAAAATAATGAAGGCTCAAAAGATACGTCATCTGACGCCTCCCGGCGCGCCGCGGCGTGTAGATTGTTGTTGTGACAGTCGCGAACAATTATCATCGTCAAAGGATCATCCTTGGGCAGGATGATAGGATGTTTTTGGTCAAAAAGGATAGTAGACCCTTCCTCCTACGCGAAGTACTCCTTACTCATCGATGAATGGATTCACTGCGGCATACCTGTTTTTACGAGGTAAAGTATTGCCTGCTGATACACATTTAAATTCTTCTTTTAGGAAACGTATCCCGACGCAATTGTGCGGAATTGACATTGAAGCCACGAGAAATATCGTTCGATGTAGAAAGCAAGTTCGACAATCCGACATTAAAATGAAGCAACGTGTTATGCTTTAGGTTACACATTTTACAATTCGAGAACTTGTATTCACTAATTTTGTGCTTTGAGCGTAAGCAATTAGGGCATATGTTGTTGGTTTTCACGAACTTTTCATCCCGGAATTATGCACACTAATACAATAGATGGGCTTGATTACATTTCGGACAAACTGGTACAGTAGCGTTGAGAACCCGTTTTTCTGCCCTTTTACCGCCAAATCGAATTACCGCATCTGCGCGCCCAACTTGCGACACTTTTATACTTTCGAGTTCATTTATTCGCTCACTTAGAAAGTCAGTAAAATCAGAGGAGGAGAGATTATTTTTACTTTTCATTTTACGAATGCACAATATTTTGCTTTCATTGTCTAGTTTTTTCGATAAGACATAAATGAGCAGTGTGCCCCACGAACTAACGGGAAGACCTAATGCACTTTACGCGATAAACATGGGGGGAGCATTTAACAAAATTGACATATCCTGGCTAGTTCCAAGCCAACCCGCCCTTTGGTAATACCCCAATTTAGGATGAATTGCTTAAGGCCAATGTCTCCGGCCCGTTACGAGGGTGGTCCGATAAGCACTTAGACTACAAAAGAAAAACAAAAATTTTGGAGAAATGGCGATTTATTTTTCAATATAGTCTCCTTTTAGCTCGATACACTTGACCCAGCGATGCTCTAACTTCTTTAACCCGTCTGAAAAATACGTTTTCTCGAAGTCTGCAAAGTAGGCCTCCGTGAGTGATGGTCATGAACCGAATCGCGTACCTTTTTTTTAATAAATAAACACTTTTCCCTTTTTTTTGTCTTTAATTTTTATTTCAATGTTCACCGTACGAACTCTTAATACAAAGTGTCTTCCTTTTTTCCTCTTAACTTAATCTTAACTTAATCTATCTTTTCTTAATCCTAGCTTAACACATATTATCCAATAAAGAATGAGAAACACAAAATGAACATGCAAAACATCGCATGAGAGTTGTGAGTCCACCCACCAACAATTATTTCAATTCTCTTTTTCGTGGATTACTGGCAGCTTAGCAACTGAGTGTTTGTGCTTTCTCTCTATGCTGATAACGATGGCTTGTAAACATGACGCCGATCGACATGTGCGATCTAGCTTGGTCAGTTTGACAGCTTTCGCCGAACTGTACGTTAGACAGTACAGTCTACCAGCATAGAGAGATGGTTACATCTTCATGTAACTCCTCCGGGCCTGGTATGGACAGAACGTGCATGACCGTGAATGTCCATTACAAATGTTGGTGTAGGTCAGTTTACCAAGCATGATGTACAGTGATGTTCGACTATGTATATGGTATTTTGGTGGTTTCGCACTGGACTCATGTTCTCTGCAAGCTTTGACTTTAATATGCTAAATTAGTTTTTTTTTTTTTTTTGTTGTTTCTCATCTATGAAGGTTTTATATTAGCAAGATAAGATATTATATCTACATATATTAAGCTCGTTAATTATGAGGTTCTTTAAATACTAGATTCTTTTTGAAGTTATTATAAAAGTAAATGGTATTTTTACATTTACTTAAATACTATTATGTTTGTTAGAGTATGTGACTTACATAATTATGTAGGTATTTTCTGAAGGTTTTTTTTTTTTTTTTTTTTCTGAATTATTGTTATACGTAGGTAATACAATTATCTTAGATAAAACAGTTTTGGTTGAATGATCTTATAACATAATATGTATTTTTTGTTTTATATATTCTAAGTTTCTTACATAAAGCTATCTATTGTAAAGGTACTCTTACATGAATGTTTATTTTTATTCTATTGTAAACCTAGACTAATGTTACTTAAATAATAGCAGAAAATTTAAGATTCTTTTCGTATAATGTAAAAATTTAAATACTTTATTCTGTCAGTTTAGTTTTTTTTTTTGGTTTGTTTTTGAGTTTTTTATTATTTATTTTTCTCTTGATCGCTTTGGTTCTTTTAGTATAATCCCTTCCTGTCACTTTCGAATCAAATTTTAGGTCTTTAATAGATTTTTGGTACTTATACCTCCTTTTGACTATTTGCCTATCGCGCTTGTATCCATCTATGTCTTTAAAATACGTTCTTCCCTTTCTCCTACTTCTTTTATTATATAACGAGGTAAATGCTTTCGATTATAGAAACCTAAGTTTTTGACAAGTTCTCGTTTCTGAAAGTCAGAAGGTTCAATGCGTGTTGCATTCAATTTGTCTATTCTTTTTTTCTTCTCTTCAGAAGTTCTTTGCTTAAGCTCTTCCCATTCTGCCTCATTCAAGGCCGAATGAAGAAGATCATTCGGTTTATATCTTGTTGAAGAATGAATGGTGTCATTGTATATTTCGACTGCTTTAAAAACTAGAGTTTTATCGTCAGTATCTTTATTTTCTTTGTTAAGCTTAAAGAGTCTAATATGTTCGTGGTATGCAATATTTTGATGATTTAAAAAGTTTTTTATATAAGCTGTGTTAAATTCGTTATCAGCTATAATTTTTACTGGTTTACCTAAGGTTGCAAACCTGTGTTTAAGAACATCTACTATAGTTAACGAATTCCTATCTGTTATGGGATGAATGGATGCGTGTTTTGTAAGTTTGTCAATGCACGTTAGGAACATGTTGTGTTTATTCAAAAACCATATATCGGTATGTACTATTTCGTTGGGTTTGTCAGGTGTCTCTGAGATCATCAACATTTGCTTAATAGGATTCCTATCGTACTTGCTCATATTACAAAATATGCAGTTATTGACATATTTATGTACTTCAAGTCTCAAATTTGGGTAGTAATATGTATCTTTGAGTTCTAAAACACATTCATCGATCCCTCTATGGTTTTTTGCGAGGTGAGTTTTTTCTATGAGTTCTAGAAGTTTTTCCTTGCAAGTAATGTCACTGAGAAACTTTGTACACCTAAGTATTTTAAAGTTTCGTGCGTTCGAAAAGTATTTAACTATGGTTTTTTGAAAATTAACGAAAATATTATCGTCCATACAATAAAAGCCAACTGTACCTTTAAGTGGAAAAATACCTTCTAGGATATTTAAAACGAACTCCTCATTGTAACTACTTAGGCTAATAATTGTTCTCCTTTTCTTTTTATATAAGAGCTTGGTGGTATGCGAGTTACTTTTTCTACTTTCTAGAATCAATTGATGTTTATAAATATTAACAGGTGTTTCGGTTATATATATGTGGTCATTAAGGTTTTCTTTGCCGCTGTGAATTGTAGCTAAGTCAGATCTAACATCTTCATTATCTACACAGTTAATATCGACCCGGCTCAAGAAATCAGCGACCGTATTTTCCTTACCCTTAATATATTCTATTTGGAAGTCAAACTCGTTTAATCTTATTTTCCACCGCTGCAGTTTAGCATTGGGCTCTTTCAAGGAGTTTAGCCAGACTAACGGACGATGATCGGTCTGTATTATGAATCTACGACCAAACAAGTATGGCCTAAAATACTTAGTGGCCCATACTATAGAAAGTAATTCGTTTTCTATCGCACTATAGTTAGTTTCATGGTGATTTAATGTCCTTGAAGCGAATGCTATTGGGTGGTGATTCTGCGAAAGAACCGCCCCTAAGGCTGCATTGCTAGCATCGGTGGTAAGGGTAAATATTTTTTCAAAATTCGGATATGCTAAGACTGGGCAAGTACATATAAGTTGTTTTAACTTGTTAAAAGACTCAATGTACTGCATATCGCTAATATTTACCTTGTTTCCTTTTTTCAGACATTTAGTCATTGGAAGGGCTATTTGAGAATAGTCCTTAATGAACTTTCTGTAAAATCCAGTTATGCCTAGAAAGGATTTTATTTGTTTCGGTGTTTGGGGTATTTTTATTTGCTTAATAACATCTATCTTCTTTGGGTTGGGCTTTATACCATCCTGAGAAATAATGTGCCCCAGATATTCTGTTTCATGTTTAAGGAAATTACATTTATTTATTTGGACCTTTAAATTATATTCTAGAAGTCTTTTCAAAATTTTCTGTAAGGAATCAATGTGTTCCTGAAGCGACGTAGAAAATATAAGGATATCATCCAAATATACAACGCAGATCTTATTAATATAGTCAGAAAGGACCTCGTTTATTATTCGCTGGAAGGATGCTGGAGCGTTTTTCAACCGGAACGGCATGCGTGTGAATTCATAGTGTCCGTTCGCCGTTGAAAAAGCAGTTTTGTGTCTGTCTTTGGGACAAATGGGGATTTGATGGAATCCTTTAGCGAGGTCGAGCGTTGAAAAATACTGTGCAGTACCGAGCTTGGAAAATATATCCTCAATATTTGAGATTGGAAACCTATCGTCTGTTGTTACATCATTTAACTTTCTGTAATCAACCACAATTCTCCATTTTTGCTCCCCAGAATTATCGATTTTTTTCGGGACTACCCAAATCGGAGCATTATATGGACTCGTCGAATTTACGATGATTCCGGATCTAAGCATTTCCTCTATTTGTTGGTTGACCTCATTTCTATGTGCTTCTGGATACCTGTATGTTTTGGAATATACTGGTATGTCGTGTTTTGTAGGGATTTTATGGCAATATTTTGGGACTGACGACAATTTGTCACCTTCGAGATAGAAGACTTTCTTAAACTTCCGAATAGTCTCAGATAAGGATTTAATTTCTTCCAAATTAAGGTTCTCAACTTTAAGTTTCTTAATAATTTCGTTTATATCTGGCTCTTTAAAATCGATTTCTATTTCATCTTTAATTAGTGGATGAATTTTTTGTGACGTCGATTTACTAGCAGAGTTGCTAAATATGAGGGGCAGAGTAGCTTGATTCGTTATTAACTGCGATTTCTCAAGGTCGATTTTGGCATGTAATGGCTTTAGAACATTACACCCAAGAATACCATCGAAGTCACAGTTTAGTTCAGTCTCCAGCATTTCGATCTTGGCTGAAGGTCTGTTAAATTCCTTAAAAAGCGGTATCGTGACCTTCGATTTAATAGAAATGCTAGAGTTTATTGACTTAAGCAATAATGGCTTTTCAAGGTCCGATGTGAAGGATCTATGAAAAATGCCTCTCTGAACCAACGACGTACTCGCTCCTGAATCAACTAGCAACTTTATTGGACTTGATTTTGTTTGTACTATTATACAGGGAAGTGATCGGAGGTGTCTGACTGAAAATTTTGGAAACGCGAATCGTGCGGATTTTCATTAGTTGTCAGTTCCTCTGTCCGAATATGATCAACTTCCATGTTTGTCTCTTGCCTTCTGGAATGCCCTGAATATTGTGGTCTTTCTGCAGGGTTGTGAGGATTGCTTAACCTGCTGTTATAGGAACCATTTTTTTTCGAAGTAGCAGACGTGGTAGCCTGTTGATTTCTATAATTATTGTATTGATTAGATTGTCCTGAACTGCGACAATTAGGAAATTGAGCGTTTAGACGAGAATTATTTGGGTAAAAACCTGATGCTATTGGTCTGCTATTGTTTGCTTGCAAAACGAGTTTATTTTGGTTATTGTAATTTTGGTGGAAAATGTCCGTGTCAATTAAGATCCTTTTTGCTTCCCTAAATCCAGAAGGATTCCTAGCTTGAAGGATAAGCTTGGGTTCGCTTGGGAGTTTGCTAATAAATAGCTTTAATGCCATATCCTCGTTTTGTGCGCTGTTAAACCAAGCCGGTGTATGATCTTCTAAGCTACATTTTATGTTAAGTTTTGTCAAAAGGCCTAAAACATGTTCATACAATTGTTCGACTGAATTTCTAAACTTAGCCAATTTAATCTTATTTATTAGGTTTTCTATACTCTCATTTATTGAGCAGTTTTCTTTTAAAATTGATTTAATTTCCTCCCATTGCGTGGGATTATTATTATTTATAAGTATCAAATTCGCGCGATCTTTAATTTTCTGCCTTATTTTAAGTTCTAAAAAGCCTTTGGACATTTCATCTAAACCATATATATATTTATAAACATAATCCAATTGTCTTATAAATAAATCTAGTCCTTCGGGTAAGCCCGTATAAATACTTATACTATTGACAATATCTAGCATATTCATGGCTGCTTTACCTTATTTCCTGGTGTTTTTCGATGTCTGTTCTTATCTCCTTATGTTCTAATGATCCAATCAGCCTTCATTCAGTGTTGTATGGTGAGCCCTTGTTGAATTTTTTTTCTATTTTGGGTACGCACTTACATACATATATATATATAAAGATATATGTATATATATGTAGGTACAGGAGAGAGACAGTCGGCTACGAACCACAGCGAGGATCAGATCGTTCAATAAATTCAGTATAAAGAAAGTTTCTTTTGTGTTTTATTTTCTCACCCCACTACAATTTTGGTGTCAGAAGTGGGATCGAGAAAGGAAAATACATATCTACATATGTAACTGAAAGACTAAAATGAACACGAAACGTAAAGGATAACTGAAAAAAGCAACGGCAAAGCATATACAGCAGCAACGATACTGCGAGTCATACAACAACACTTTATTAAGGCAACGGCAACGGAGAAACACAGCGACGGCAAAGCATATACAACACCAGCAACGATATCAGGTCATACAACAACAACACTTGAGACAACGGCGACGGACACACAAAAAAAAAAACTACGCGCACAACAAAAGGAAGAAAAGAAATTCAGTAGCGGTAGTGAGACAATCGAAATTGGAATACCGACGAAGTCAGTACAGTCACAAGTAGTGTCGTCGAATGGAAGATTGGCTAAAGAATTGTACGATAGTTCGATTACGCGCACTCTGTAAGTCACGAGGGTTAACTACTCATTACCGGGCTAAAAGTGAGTTAGTCGAAAGACTAATCAGGGACAACATTAAAGAACAAGATCTTATTAAACTAAGAGGAGAAATCACCGAGGAAGTTTCATCGGAGGGAGACCGTAACAAAAGTGACGAAGAATTTGCCGGGGAGCAGAGTGCGGTGGATGGTGACGTGGAGCGCAAATCGGAACAAACACAGGTAAAAAAAATGACCAGTAGTATTAACTTTAGGGACATCGAAGACGCATTGGAAACATTCGAAGGTGCGCCGGCTCAATGTATTGTACAGTGGGCAAAAAATTTCGAGGGCATTGCAACGACTTGTGCTTGGAACGATGTGGAGAAATTCATTTACTCCCGCAAATTAATAAAAGGTGTTGCGAAGCTCTTTGTCGAGGCCACCCCAGAAATAAAAAATTACAATACCTTAATCGAAAGCCTGAAGGCGGAATACTCTACACCTCTCGCTAGCATTGAAATACATAACATGCTTAGGATGCGTATGAAAACAGAGAGTGAAACGTATTTCGAGTACCTGTATAAAATGATGCAGATAGGTAATAAAGGGGATATAGATGAACGGTCTTTGATCGCATACGTGGTGGCGGGTATAAGGGATGACCCACATCGTAAGGCAGTATTATTCGGGGCACAGTCAATAAAAGAATTAAAAGAAAAGCTGAAAGTTTACGAATCTATCCAAGTAAGTGCCCGTATGGAAAACCAACTTCCGACACCAACATCTGCACACGGAAACGCCTGGCGACGAGAACAACAACGATGCCAAAACTGTGGCGCCCGCTCACATCAAGCGAATATGTGTCCACACAAGGATAAAGGAACACGATGCTTTCGCTGCAGTGATTTTGGACACATCGGTCGGAACTGTCCGACTAATGCAAACGCAGGTAGAGCAAATCAAACAAATTGCATTGAAGTATCAAACATCGCAGAACCCGACAGTCAACCTTCGTTCCGCCCTGCAGAAATGCACACAACCGTCAGGATAAGCGATATCGAGATTTCAGCGCTTGTTGACACTGGTAGTGACGTTACCATCCTCAAGCACTCAGTATACGATCGGCTCCGATCTGCCGCCATGCTGACTCCAGGAATAGTTCTACAAGGCTTTGGGTACAATTCTAATCAGACACTTGGTGCATTTCCCACGACTGTTTACATCGGTTCCAACTATTTTCATGTAAACTGTCACGTCGTACCAGACTTATGGATGTCACCGGATATGATCATCGGGAAAGATATTCTGTCGCTCACTAATCTCTCGGTTGCAAGAGGAGAGGTTAAGATTGAGCGCCTGCAACACTCATTCAGTCCAGAATTACCTTGCCATAACGAAGTGGATTTCATCAGTACCGAACCTGGAGAAGCGCCATACGATATTGATCGACAAGTAAGCCCTCAAATACGAAATGAGATTAATCTTTTGGTTAGTAATTACAGACCTATCACGCCATCAACGTCAGCTATAGAAATGCGCATCGATTTACTAGACGATATTCCGGTGTATCAAACACCACGGCGTTTGTCTCCACTCGAAAGGGATGTTGTGCGGAAACAGGTGGACGAATGGCTGCAGGAACAGATAATCCGCCCTAGTAAATCGAATTATGCCAGTCCCGTAGTGCTAGCACAAAAAAAGGATGGGAACTACCGTTTATGCGTCGACTACAGGAAACTAAATGCCAAAGTTATTCGAGACCGATACCCTTTGCCTCTGATAGAAGATGTCCTAGATACTTTGAGTAGTGCAAGAGTTTTCACGACTCTAGATCTACACAACGGCTTCTTTCACGTTGACATCGCCCCTTCCAGTCGCCGCTACACATCATTCGTGACTCCAGATGGCCAATATGAATTTTTAAAAGCACCGTTTGGTCTTTGTAACTCGCCGCCTGTATTTCAGCGGTACGTTAATGTGGTATTTGAGGACCTTATACGTTCGAAACTTATAAGCATATACGTCGATGACATAATAATACCATCGGAGGATGAAGTGAGCAACATGGAAACGATACGCAAGGTATTTGAGATAGCGGCTAAGAACGGTATTCAGTTCAAGTGGAAGAAATGTAAGTTCCTTAAACGAGAGATCACATATTTGGGGCATATAATTAGCAAAGGGTGTGTGAGACCGTCGGAGGAGAAGACGAACGCAATTCGGCATTTTCCGGAACCACGAACAATGAAAGAGATACAACGTTTCCTGGGGTTAACAAGCTATTTCCGTAAGTTCGTTAAGGACTTCTCTTCGATCGCCAAACCGCTTCGAGATCTTACGATACAAGATGTGAAATTCGAATTTGGACCCGATCAACGTAATGCGTTTCATACCCTTAAGCGTATTATGTGCAGTGAACCGGTATTAAGAATTTTCAGCCCCTGCTTGGAAACTGAGCTGCATACTGATGCAAGCAAAGATGGCGGCGGGGCTATTCTTTTACAGCGATGCCCAGAGGACCAACAGTTTCACCCCGTATTTTATTACAGTTTCCAAACGAATGAAGCTGAACAACGATACTCCAGTTACGAACTGGAAATTTTGGCTGTGGTTCGAGCATTGAAGAGGTTACGGCACTATCTCCTAGGTATCAAGTTCACCATTTTCACGGATTGCCAGGCTTTCGAGATGACGATGAAAAAGCGAGACATAAACGCCAGAGTTGCACGATGGGCTATGGTGATCAACGAGTTCCAGTGTCCAGTGAAACATCGGAGGGGGTCAGCCATGCAGCATGTCGATGCACTAAGCCGATGTCCGGCAGTTTTTTTGGTGGAAGATGGCCTACTCGAGAGGATACGGAACGCTCAACGAGAAGACAGCCAGTGCAGCATTCTGCTCGATGTCCTGGTCAAGGAGGAACGCTTTCGAGACTACGTCCTGAGGAATGATGTGCTCTACAAATACAGTGAGGGTGACTATTTTCTTGTGTTGCCCAAAGCTATGCAGAGGGAAATTATCATGAAGACTCACCTGAACGGTCATATGAGTGCTAGACAGGTGGAAAAGATAGTTAGCAGGGATTACTACGTTCCAAAGTTGGCGGAGAAGGTAACTTCTGTTATTAAAAACTGTATAAATTGCATTCTCGCAGATCGAAAAGCCGGAAAACAGGAAGGGCTCCTGAACCCGATAGACAAACCGGAAATACCGCTTCACACTTTCCACGTCGACCATCTGGGTCCGTTACCTTCCACGTCAAAGAACTACAATCACTTATTTGTAATAGTGGATGCCTTCACTAAATTCGTGTGGATTTACCCGGTGAAGACGACCAACGCTGAGGAAGTGATCACGAAACTGGATCTGAATAGTGACACATTTGGGAACCCTTTAAGAATCATCAGCGACCGAGGGGCAGCTTTCACTTCCAAAAGTTTCGACGAATATTGCCAACGCCGCCATATACAACACGTCAAGATAACCACCGGTGTTCCCCGAGGTAATGGTCAGGTGGAAAGGATCAATCGGACGATTATCGCTGTTCTTTCAAAGCTGTCGGTGGACGATCCAAAAAAATGGTTCAAGCATGTGCCTAAACTACAACAAGTGCTTAACTCGATGGTTGCAAGGAGTACAAAGAGGTCACCGTTCGAACTTCTGGTTGGTGTTCCAATGCGCGGAGATATATCCCATGATCTGCTAGCCATGATCGAAGAAGAAATGATTCAGATGTTCGAGGAAAGGAGGGATGAGCTTCGCGAGTGTGCCAAAGCACAAATTATGCGGTTACAAGAAGAAAACAGAAAACATTACAATCTACGCAGAAAAAGGGCGACCATATATCGCGTTAAAGACCTGGTTGCGATAAGGCGAACGCAATTCGCTCCTGGTTTGAAGGTTTTTCCAAAGTATTTAGGTCCATATGAGGTGGTTCGAGTGAGCGGCAAAGATCGCTACGATCTGGTCAAGGTGGGTAGCCATGAGGGTCCGCAAAGAACGTCATCTGCAGCGGATTCTATGAAACCATGGGCTGGAATCATTCGTGATTTTGAATCATCGGAGTCCGATGATGAAGTCAGGGGGGCCGAGATGTAGGTACAGGAGAGAGACAGTCGGCTACGAACCACAGCGAGGATCAGATCGTTCAATAAATTCAGTATAAAGAAAGTTTCTTTTGTGTTTTATTTTCTCACCCCACTACATATATATTATTATTATAATTTATTTTTTTTTGTTAATATGTTTATCTATAAATATCACAATGACAACGTTTTTATATATTTTTTTTTTGTTTTTTTTTTCGCACTTGATTGCTTTAGTAAGTCTCAGTTAATTTATTATTACTATTGAGTTCTTTGCACAATTATCACTTTTAAATAAATTGCGAATACCGACTGCGCCAGTGATGGTCATGAACCGAATCGCGTACCTTTTTTTTAATAAATAAACACTTTTCCCTTTTTTTTGTCTTTAATTTTTATTTCAATGTTTACCGTACGAGCTCTTAATACAAAGTGTCTTCCTTTTTTCCTTTTAACTTAATCTTAACTTAATCTATCTTTTCTTAATCCTAGCTTAACACATATTATCCAATAAAGAATGAGAAACACAAAATGAACATGCAAAACATCGCATGAGAGTTGTGAGTCCACCCACCAACAATTATTTCAATTCTCTTTCGACTCACATTTGTTTTCGTGGATTACTGGCAGCTTAGCAACTGAGTGTTTGTGCTTTCTCTCTATGCTGATAACGATGGCTTGTAAACATGACGCCGATCGACATGTGCGATCTAGCTTGGTCAGTTTGACAGCTTTCGCCGAACTGTACGTTAGACAGTACAGTCTACCAGCATAGAGAGATGGTTACATCTTCATGTAACTCGTGGCGGCGATGACCTCCTCATTCGACTGAAATTTCTGTCCAGCGAGTGACTTTTTCAAGTTTGGAAACAAAAAGAAGTCGCACGGGGCCAAATCTGGAGAATACGGTGGAAGGGGCATGTCTCGCCTAAAGAGAAATGGTATTTGGTACAACTCGCATTGGTACTTGCGCGAAATATATTCTACGACCCCTGTCTAATGGATATGCCTTCTGACGTAATGACACCTGCCTTCGTACTGCGTTGTAATTTCACATTTCCATGCCGTCAGGACTGGCTTTGGCCAGACACTGAACCTGGAATGGAATGTCTCTGCATTTTCACAGATGGCTCCAGGACTGGACAGGGATCCGGCGCTGGAGTTTTTTTTGAGCGCGAAAAGATTCGACTGCACTTCTCGTTAGGTAAATATGCGTCTGTCTTTCAGTTGGAGATTTACGCAATCCTAATGGCCATGAACTATGTTGTGAAACACAGGTGGAAGGGAAAAAACATATGCGTCTGCAGTGACAGCCAAGCTGCACTCAAAGCTGTGTCCAACCCTCTCTCCACCTCCAAATTAGTGCATGAACTCAAGAACTTTTTGAACAAAGTGGGAAGACTAAATTCACTTAGGCTTGTATGGGTCCTAGGTCACTCTGAAGTCGGCAACATTTTTCTTATCCTTAAGGAGAAATGATTGCAGAAGGCTTACGGGCGTCATTACGGGCCATTACATTTTTGCCAAGTATCTCTACGTGCTTGGCATCAGTGAGACGCCTACCTGTGCTGCACGTTGCGAGGAGGATGACACAGCAGAACACTTTCTGTGCGACTGTCCCGAATTCGCTCGCGCACGGTGGCGCACCCTTGGGCCGACGTGGTGTGTACCGAATCTCTTAGTTCTACATCACTGAAGCCCCTCCCCACTTTTCTCCGGACAACGGGGAAAATACAATAAAGAAAGTTGTCTGTCTGGAGGTACAATGGACTAGTATTTGTGTCCGAGTGCTCCAACAGATAGTAGAAGCCTCAAAAAAAAAAAAAAAACACAGAAGTAATTCGGCCAAGCAGTTACCGTGAATGGTGTTCGATATCGCGAGATGATAACGGACTTCTTGTGGCCAGAAATTGAGGATATGGATCCGGACGATATGTGCTTCCAACAGGATGGTGCCACTTGCCACACAGCCAACGAAACAATGGTTCTTTAGCGCGAGAAATTCAATGGCCGTATTATCTCACGTCGTGGCGATGTTAATTGGCCGCCAGGATCATGTGATTTGACACCGTTGGACTTCTCTCTTTGGGTATATTTAAAAGAAAAAGTGTACGTCAATAAGCCAAGAACAATTCAGGAGCGAAAGGATGAGATAATTCGGCACATTGACGACCTTAAACCTCAATTATGTCTCAGAGTCATTGAAAATATGAACCATCGGATAGAGGTATGCCACCGAAGCCGTGGCGAGCATTTGGCCGATATTTTGTTTCACGCATAATTGTCATAGATCCTTCTATCACAATAAAAAATATTAAGATAATTCTCCGAAAACTTTTTGTTTTATTTACAATTATCATCGTGCGTTTTCGTTGGACCACCCTTATATAAAGAAGGAGTTCATTAATGGTCGCATTACGAAATGTGTCCGTGTCCTATAGGGGGTGTCGTGTAGTCCATTGTAGGTATTATAGTGGTATCTATTTGGTTAAGGTAATTATCAATTTCCTCTTTTGATCAATTTCTGCTAATTGGTGGGGAGAGAGAGCTTAAGAAGTATCGTAGGAAATCTTGTCCAACGCGTCTTGTATGGACATTTTTGAGCAAATTCTTGTGCCGTTGGAAATTATTTATATTATTACTGCGCTTAGACCGCAATGGTTACTGTCAAAGCAAAGGTCCGAAGGCCGTATATTATGTGTTCATCTGGGTCAGCCAGTCGTAATCATGCGTTTAACAACTGCAGGTCTAGAAATGCGCCACCTCTCCAATAAGATGCACTGTATGTAGCATTTAGATATTAGATATTAGATATTTCTTTATTTCGTGCATTGCAGAGGATTATCCAGAAAAACGCAATTTTGTAGAAATCTATCCGTTAGTTTAACAATTCTTTCGCAGATCAATTCAACACCCGTTTGACAATGGAGATCACAGGTAGAATGGTACCTTGGTAGATTAAGCATCATCTTCAGCAGTTTGTTTTGTGAAGTTTGCAATTTCTTAATGTGACATTTTGCACAACTTCCCCATACCTGGTAGCATTTAAATTTATCTTAAATCCAACATTGTGCAGAGCCCAACAATTAAAAAGTCCGTTATCTCTGGAATGGTATTGGCCCAATCGCTGACTGACTGACTGGCCTGATTTGGAGTAGAATAGCATTGATAATCTTCCGTCTATGCCCCAGTACAGATGCTCTCGAAGGAGAGGTGTTCAGGTTGAAGGGTATGCAAGCTAGCAACCGAATACCGCTTAACTATAGCTCTATTCTGTTTTGACCTCTTCATTTCAAGAAAAAGTATATAGACATATCGAACTTACATATTAAGGTTGAGCATTATAACTACTTAATGAACCCGTTGTAGCAGGAGGTTTTGGGATACCCATAAATTGCATGAGACAGACATACAAGAGCTATACATCTTTCACCAATAAAAAATATTTTTTTATCAAGATAAAGGCACAGTAGGCGATCCGTCAAAAGTTCGTAAAAAGTTTTTGACTTCGAAGCTATCAAACTAAAATGTTTTTTGACGCCTTCCATATTTCCGTAGTTCCCATTAGGCTGCTTCCATTACCTCAGAGCTGGGTAGGCGTGTTTCAAATTCCGGTCTTCAGAGGAAAAAATAAGAAACAAAAAAAGAAAAAAGTATTGAGCTGTAAGTTTGTTTTCTATTGTTCCCATCTCTCTTATTTCAGGGCCATAGGTGAAAGTGTTATTACGATAAGTCAATATTTTGTTTTCAGACATTAACCTTGTCAAGGTTGAAAATGCTCGCATGACCAGTTGCATCCTCTTGCTATTAAAACCACTTTATTCACAGTAGCTCTACCAGGAAGGTATCGGATGCAGTCATAATGGAAGACGAGGAAGATGTGGAAAGGTAGGCGTATCGTATTAACCCCGATATAATTTCTAATCCAGTCGCATTTTAAGTCCGGGCATGTCCTATATGGAAATGGACTCCAATCCTCCTCTGAAGATCGACATTCATCGCGATGTCCTTACGCAAGAGGCACTCATTCAAAAGTCCGACTATGCACCCTACGTTGAGAAACTTTCGGACAAATGGCAAGCCCGTTATGCCAGCTGGACCTTGTTAGGCTTCATCGTTAATTTAATTCCGATTCTGGGTTGGTTGCCTTCATATTCCATTCGAAAGTATTTCTTGCGAGACGTGATTGCTGGATTCACCGTGGGCATCATCTGCATATCTCATGGACTGGCCTATGGTCTCCTGGCTGGTGTTGCTCCAAGCAATGGATTGTATGTAGGCATCGTTCAGCCACTTGTTTACGTATTACTGGGCACCTCTAGGCACGTGTCAATTGGCACGTTTTCTGTCATCAGCATCATGACGTACAAAGTCGTACAGGAACATGCAACGGAGGACCTACAACCGGGTGAGAAGGGTTACACAGCACTGCAGGTGGCCACTGCTACCGCAATCATGGCTGGAATCGTTCACGTAAGTTTGATCTTCCTGTTCTTTTCTCTCAAATGGCAAATTTAGTCTCTGCCTGCAGATCTCAATGGCTGTCTTGAGTATAGGATCTTTCACAGCTCTAATGAGTGATCCACTTCTAAATGGTTTTACGTCAGCAGCGGCAATGTATGCAGTAACAGCTCAATTGAAAGAAGCCACCGGAATCGATACTCCCCCTCATAGGGGATTGTTCCAAAATGTCGTCACCTTATCATATCTAGTGAAATTACATTCCCAGGCCAACATGGTCGCTATATCTATGTGCTTATTGGTGATGGTGTTCATGGTCGTCATGAACGAGTGCATCAAGCCCTGGTCTTCAAAGCATTACCATGTTCCGGTTCCAGCCGAACTGATTGCTATTATCTTTGGGACGATTGCCTCTAACCAACTGAGCTTGGAAAACGAATACGGTGTCGATGTGGTCGGGACGATTCCATTGGGTTTACCGGATTTTGATGTCCCACCAATGGAGTTATTGCCATTGGTCATCGTGGACGCTATAGCGATCGCCATTGTAAGTTACACGGTCACGATGTCGATGGGTATAATGTTCGCGCAAAAGTACTCTTACAAGATTCGTCCAAATCAAGAATTGTTCGCCTTAGGTGTGAGCAACATAGTTGGCGGTTATTTCTCCTGCTATCCACTTTCATGCTCATTGGCACGATCTCTGGTTCAGGCCGCGGTCGGAGGGGCCACCCAAATTGCTACGGTGGTCGCTGCGTGTGTTGTACTGTCAACTATTTTGTGGCTTGGAATTTACCTAAAATCCTTGCCGAAGGTGAGTATAGGCAAAACGCTGCGTGAGTGATGTTGGAGTATTTTTGTTTTTGCAGTGCGTTTTGTCGGCAGTGATTATTGTTGCCTTGAAGCCAATGTTCATACAGCTTAAGTACGTGAGGATTTTCATGCGGGAAGGAAAGCTGGCATTTATCACGTGGTTCATAACATTTTTTATCGTCTTACTCATAGACATTGCCATGGGGTAAGTTCGACTCAACTTTCTTATTTTATCCTTTCAATACAATGAATTGAGCTAACAGAGTTTGAATGAGTCGATGGCAACAAACTTAGGACTTAATAGAATTTCGGGCTAACGTTTCGGTGTTATCGAGAATCAATCATTAAGATTGCCTTTAGGCAGCCTTGTCGAAAAGGGAACTGACCACATTCCCGTAGTACAAAGCGCATGAAAGGGATGCTCCTGGACGATTTTTGCAAGGATAGATGTTGCTCAATTACCTTGGTATTGTGGTCGAACCGTCATTAACATTTGTTGCTGAAATTCTTTGGCGAGGCAGAGATGGCCTTCTACAGGTGATAGATTCTCTGCGGAAAGGTAAACTAGTGGTATATCGGTTGAGTATCGGTCAATCACTGAATAAAGGGTAAGCCAGGGTCTTCTTCTTCTTTTTCTTCGGCGCTACAACTCGTGGCGAGCTTGGGCCTCCTTCAAAAAGTCTCAGTTGGCTGAGATCTCCTTCCACTTGCATGCGCCACCTTTTTTTGTTTTTTTTTTTTTTTATAATTCGTGCAGGTTCAAGAGTTACGCTCTTATGATGTTTGTCACACAACCTGGACGGGGTGCAGATGGTTTGTGTCGAAGATGTTCGTTCACTACTCTCCGGGGGTGGGGAGCGCCGTGGCGCAGTGGGTAGTGTGTCGGCCGCTGACGCAAGGTGAGCGAGTTCGGATCCCGATAACACCAACGCCATCGAATGATTATTTCGCGGCGTCCCTCCTCGGCGGGGTACTGGCAAAACCCCCCGTTGTACACATGCCTTGAAAAAGCTTCTCGGCTCTCGCCGTTCGAAATCGGCATTAAGCTTTAGGTTTCGTTCACTTGTGTGGAAAAACAAATGGCACACAACATAAGTGAATAAAAAGAAGCTTGGCTAACGCCATCTAAGGTGTCTGTCTGGCAGTACAATGGACCAGTGTTTGTGTCTGAGTGCTCCAACAGATAGCAGAAGCCTCCACCAATAAAAAAAAAAAAAAAAAAAAAACTCTCCGGGGGTGGTTGTCTTGGGATTCGAGAGATTCGACTGAATTTGTTGCGTTGTTTGTAGTTTTACAGTAACTTTATTCCATGCAATTAAGATCTTATATTGGAAATGCACACGCAGAGTATGAATTTTGAAGTGATCTTATACTGCGAGTGTTATGCCTTCGTCAGCATTTTTTTTGATCATCTCTCATTCACAACTGGTGTTGTTGCATGGGTTTTTTTTCCGTATAGGAATTTTTTTCTTGGCTATGGTCAGACTTGAACTACACACCTTCCGCTTAACAGTCGGTGATGATTACCATTGCACCACTACCACCCCACCTTAAATTCGGCTATCCTCGACCGCGTCGCCCCTCGCTGTTAGGTTCAAAGACTTTTTGGGCCGGAGCTGTGGAGTTCACGCGCTCTACGCCGTGCTACGCTCATTGTACAGCCCGTACAATTCACTATTCAGTCTGCTCCTCCATTCGCCATTTACGCAGACCAGACCGAAGATCGAGCGCAGAATTTATCTCTCAAAATGAGCTAGGGTCTCCTCATCCGCTTTCGATAAGGTCCATGCTTCTGCGCCATAAAGCAGGACCGGGATGATAAGAGTCTTGTCACCTTGGTTTTCCGAGACAGGGCTCTGCTTCTCAATTGCCTCTCGAGCCCAAAGAAACAGCAGTTGGCAAGAGTTATTCTACGTTTGATTTCGGCACTGATGTCGTTGCTGCATGTCACTGCGGAGCCAAGGTAGACGAGTTTTGCACGATTCTTTCAAGGACGATGTTGAAAAAGTCACACGATAGCGTGTCGCCCTGTCTAAAAGGTTTTTTTTACATTAAAGGTCTCGGTTAGGTCGCTTCCGATCCTGATGGAGCAGCGAGAATTCTCCAATATCATCAGTTTGGCAGGGATGTCAAAACTAGATATGGCGCTGTATAGCTCTTGTTAATGTACGCTAATGTTGATGGGTGGATGATAGATGGTGTTTGTTTTTTTCAGGTACTGCCGTAGTGTGAATATTTGATCGATGGTAGACTTCCCGGGTCTTAAATCACACTGGTACCAATCAGTTTATTAACGTACGGTTTTAGACATTCACACAAAACAGCACAGAAGATCTGGTAAGCGATGTTCAGGAGTTTTTTCCTCTGTAATTGGCGCAGACAAAGGCGTCTTTTTTCTTGTGGATCGGGTAAACGATACTAAGATTCCATTCATCGGGCATGCATTCCAGCTCTGGTCATACATTGGTCTTGTACGGGCATTCATTGAGCAGGTGCTTGAGGGTTTTCCGAGAGCCTGAAGAAGACGCGATCGGCATATGATCTGGCGGTCTTATACGATTGCAGCATTGCAACGTTTATGCTACAGGCTTTACTCGATTTTTCTGAGCCAAGCATATTCGCAGTCGCAGCCTGGGGGCCCCAAGATAGTGTTGGCTCTTCGGAAGGTTAGTACTTACAGAATATCGGATGCGTGCCTGCCATCAATCGCAATGTGGTCAATTTAGTTGACGGTCGATTGATCCGGAGATCGCCAGGTTCTCTTGTGGATGTTGAAATACGGGAAATGCGTGCTAACAACTAGGAGATTTCGCTCCGTTGCGAAGACTATAAGCTTGAATCCATTTTTGGATGTGGTGCACAGCCTACACAATGTGCTCGCCAATGACCCTATCAAAAGTGACTTCTTTGCCCAGTTTCGCGTTAATCTCCTTGCACAATTTTTATCATCTCCTAGATAGCTGGCCTGTCATCCGCCGGTCGAACCAGGTTGGAGGTTGTACTTAGGGTTAACGTCCCTATCATGGAAAATTATTTTTGATACGAACAGACTTTGTTACAACGAGCCTCGGCAACCCGTTGGAAAAAACTCTCGACTGCTACAAAGCAGATATAACCGCACTCCAAGAAGTGCGACAGACCAGGAAAAAAAAGGATGAAAAAATATGATATCTATAATGATAATTGCTACAAGGAAAATAAACAACATCGGATACGAGTGTGTTATTCGAGCAAGACTGCGACAAAAAGTCTTAAGCTTCCGACATGTAAGGGAGAAAGCATCCTCGGGAATATAAGACTTATATAGGTTCATGCCCCTACGGAAGAAAAATATGATCAACTCAAGGATAACTTCTATTATCTCTTGGACCGAACGTACCCCCAATGCCCCAGTTATGACACAAAAATTGTGTAATACTAGGGGATTTTAACGCAAGACTGGGCAAGAGGATCATAGAGGAACAAAGCCCCCATAACACCTCCTAGCAGGCATAACCTCCTTGTAGCAAGCACGCAATTCCTACATCTAAGCATCTATCAAGGAACCTGGCGTTCACCAGATCAGTAGACTAGACCCTCCTCCAGCATCGTAGATGCACGAACCTTCCGAGGAATCAACATCGACTCGAATCACTGCCTCGTTGTAGCCAAGGTACGAATGAGGATATCAATTATGTTACGGAGTAGCAGGACAATGAGAGTTTGACGTCGGAAAGCTACAATCGCAGGAGATAGCTAGGATCTTCGCCGGTCCAGTTTCCGTTAACCTCTCGCAAAGTTCGATGATACCGGCACAATCCACAGAACAACAGTGGGAGCATTGCCAGCGCGACATCAGATCCGCTGTATCTAAGTTCCAAACCACCGCCAACTAGAGACCCCTGGTTTGATAAAGAATGCAAATATGTATACCCATGTAGCAAAGCAAATTGCCTACAAAGCCATTCTACATAGATGGACGAAAGCCGCTCGTAAGCTCTATGAGTAGAAAAGGAGAGAGGAACACATTAAAAGGATGAGATTGAGAAGATGGAGAGATGCTACCACAGGAATGACGCTCGCAAGTCTTACGAAAAAGAAAAACGAACATACCAGGGCTAGAAAGCCAGAGCAGAAGCCTGTTGGGATGAAGACGGACAACTAGTTGTAGAGTCACAGTCGATGCTGAGAATATGAAAAAACTACTTCTGTAGACTGTACAATGGCGATGATAAATCTGATACCGCTATCAGGGAAAACGATCCATTCGCAACGGACGAAGGTGTAAGAGAATTTGTCTACCGAGCTGAGCTGAGTTGATAGGGCGCTGGGCTTTTCCGTCATCCAAAAAAGACGCACAACACCGACGTCTTTGCCAGAACGTTACAATTGACGGCTACAAATTCGAAGTTGTCAAGGACGAAAACGGATGAGGATCCCTTTGATCTTTTCGAGACAAAAATTTTGCGTTCAATTTGTGGTCTCATTTGTATAAACGGAGAGTGGAGTAATACAGCGACATCGGCCTACGACTTCTCCAGATCCAACATATATGATGACGAGGCCATGTAGAGCGAATGGACAACACACCTCTGGCCCGAAGAATATTCGAATCCAACCCAGGGACGACGCAGCAGAAGACGATTCAATCTAAGGTGGCGCACACAGGTGGAAGGAGACCTTGATCAACTGGCAGTGCGGCACAACTGTTGATGTTCTTCCACAAAAAAACCATGAGCGATGAAGTTGGCGAGGACGACTAGCACGTGACTGTTGATTTAGAAAACGAGGCTGGAGCAGTCGTAACCGTTGATGGAGAGCGATATCGCGACATGATAACTGCTTTTTTGAAGCCAGTTCTGACTGATAAGTGCATGGACGACTTTTGGTTCCATTAAGACTGCGACGCAGCTCCTACAGACGAGCCTCATCGTTTTATTGCGTGGTTAGTTTCTCTGTCGCCTAATTTCGAAAAATTGTTATTTTGACTGGCTTTCGTGATCGTTTGACTTCACCTTTCTATGGGGTTATTTAAAGTCAAAGGTTTAAATCAACAAGCCATGGATCCTAGACGCCTTGGAAGGCAATATCCGACAGAAAATTGAAATGGCCGATCACTCGATATCCTATTCACATATACTTAAATTTGATTTCTTTTTTAATCATTACTGATATCGAACAACTTTTCACAGGCCATTCCATCATGCTGACTTTTGTTGATAGCCCGCATTATGCCCGTTCCTATTTCGCTGTTCCTAACAACCTCAAAAAACGGTATGTTTGATCTACGAGAAAGAGAATCAGATGTGGCTTTCTTTTCACTGACTTGGCCCCAGTATTCATATGAGTCGAAAATTGATATCAGGTGATCCTCTGAGGTTGTGAGCGCATCATTGGCCCAAAGTCGTCAATTCTACTTCGGTGTCTGAAAGTATGTAAGTAACGAAGTACTATAAATCTAATTTTTCCGAATCTGCCGACTTTCGTAAAGTTGCAGTCTTGTCATGACATCTCTCGGTTAACACTTATCAAACTCAAAACTCCTCAGATCTGCTTATCGTTCAAATTTTCAAAAGGCCTGTATAGTCAAAATCTTTAAAATTTCAACTCCGTACTAGGTTTTTGCGACACATACATAATTACGAAATGAAGATTTGATTAAGTTTTAGAGGTACGGAAAGTTAAGTTGATAGTTTAAGTAGAATAATCGCACCCAAGAGACCTTTTTTATTTTCATTTATGATTTAAAATTAAACGGCCTACAAAAGGCATTTTTGGCGGAGAAGCATACATCTAGGCGCAAATCACTTTGGTCTTACTCTGCTCGAATGTGCCAAAGCAATATCTGTTACATCTGCATAACATACACTTTCCCATCAATTTCTAAATTTTGATTACATTTTTTCGCTTGAATACTATTGTGTCTTATCACGGTTTTTCTTTCAGCTTATTCGCCGGTATGATCATATCCGCGATTACATTTTACATCCATGGTGCGAAGCCCTATCATGCTCTATTGGGAACCTTTTCCGGTGGCGACGGGATTTACGTCAACATATTTCAACATCTAAATTCTTCCGAAGTGAACGAAACCAAAATCTTCCGTTTCACAGGCTCTTTGAATTTCGCCACAAAATCCTGCTATCAGAAATTCCTCTACGAGGCTATAAATGTAGATCGCGTCGCAATGCAAAGAGTTGCCAAGTCGAAATCTCCAGAAATTATTTGGACTTCATTCCGGATACTTGTGCTCGATTTTTCATCTCTCGCTTATCTTGATATCGAGGGTTGTGAGCAATTAAACGAAATCAAACAAGACATGACTAGGTTAGGTGTTCGATTACTATTAGCCAATCCATCTGACAATGTCTATGACATGATTGTTCAATGCCAAAAACTCGAGCTTGGACCATTTGATGTGTTTGCAACCGTACATGATGCAGTCGAGTATGGAAATGCTTGTATGACGGGTCGTTTTTCGACTTTTTGGCATTAAATGCTGAAATTGGATTGCGAGGTGAGCAGCAGTAAGAAAGAAAGGAATAACTTTTGAAATAGAGCTTGAAAGCGAGTTCATTGAGTAAAGGTGGTCGAGAGTTCTTGTATCTTATAGTGTGTGAAATAAAGGTCTCAGAAACTAAAATCTAATAAATGCAAACGCAAACCCAATCGCCTTTTGTAACCGTTTTAATTTTAGATTTATCCTATCTAAGATTTTATAATTCAGATCACATAGGTAAATGGCCAGATGACAATGTAACCACGCGGCACAAACACTTAAACCCATGACATACTGCGAATTATAGCCTGAAGCAAAAAACACATTCTCATACGACGTACTCAGATAGTTTGCGTTGTCATAGTAATTCAGTACCCATTTATCTCATCTGTAGCTATGGATCTGGACTGCTGCTGGGTGAACACAAAATATGGTAAGTGCTTTCGCCACATGTTCTAAAAAGAGATGCACATTAGATCTTTAGCAGTCGTTGGGAACCTTCTTACTCTAGCTTCTTAAACCAATCGCAGCCCCTTCCTCTAAATAGTGTCCCTGTTATGTTCATCAGTACAAGCTCCACGCAAAGTAGTGTACTCCGTTCTTGGGATAGAATACCTACACATATGCGATTCGTGCAATGGCGGTATTTGGCTGAAGTGTTGAGGTGTATTCGATTAAAGGTCTCTTGTGGCCCTGGAGTTAACTCTGTTTTTCTTATTTCGTTAGTAAGGAGGGCATTGAGACTAGAGAGATCTGTTGTGTTATCGAAAAAACCATTCGATTTGACATGTGTTGTAAAATGAGTAGATTTAAATTAAGACATATCACAGAAACTTTCGGCACGGTTTTTAGTTAAAGTTCGGCGATTTCGTACAAGTGCCAAGGACAGGCTTGTTCTACCAGATAGCATAAAAACTAACGACGAAACAAGACAAGTAGAAGCAGTGTGGTCAACAATAAAAAGATTTGTAAAGGAAGCAGCAGAAAACAAACTAGGCTATTACAAAGCCTACAAAGGAAACCATTTGTTCGACGAAGAATGCGAGGAACAAGTGAAAGGCCGTGATGATCTTAAACTCATAAATTGTATAAGATGTAAAGGAAGTCAGGCACAGCCGAAGGCACGAAAGATGAAGGCGAACCTCTGGGCAAAGCAGTCAAGAGGATTAGATCGGCGGAGGTATCCCCTACCGAAACCCATCCGAGAGGGTCGGCAGCCACCGCACATCTTGGGGGCGCGCATTCCTCCTCTTATTGGTGACGATCAAATCCCCAATAAGTGCGTGCCAGGTTCCAAAACTGACGGAGCTGGAGGTATTCAGGGTCCTGTTATGGCCGGCGCTATCGCTGAAAAAGGCGGTGATGCTGACAGACAAACTCTCATCACAGAAGGCAAAACGGTTTTGGATCTCAACAAACTTCAACTGGCAGAGCTGTTCCAAAGGGGCGTCGGAAGGGAGCAGGAGCTCGAACCGAAAAAGGTAAGAGCGCTCGCAAACGGAGGACGGTCGCCGGGGACAACCTTGCTGGGGAGAGAGAACGCAATGTCTCCTCCTCCGACGTGGCGGCGGGTAATCGGAGTCCGAAAGTAGATGCAGCGATCAACAAGAATCAAAGCAAAAATGTGAAAACGGAGAGGACCAAAGACTGCTCCTCGGAGGCGAGCACTTCACACAACAAAACCCTTTCCTCTGGAAAGGAGATACAAGTGACCGTAAAGAGTCGAGACCTCTCCTACAAAGAAGCAGCCATCTCTTCTGAAAAGGTCAGGATAGGAAAATCTGGCAGTGACACCAGAATAACCAGCGCAGATTGCCAACACTGCGAGGATCATCTACTGGAGCTAGCTTCAGCAAGAGGCTTCTGTATTCAGGCTGAGAGGTTTGCCCTGATGAATGGTACCTTCGTGGTGAGCTGTTCCTCACAGCAGATATCTGCCTGGATCAGGAACATGGTTCCGAAAATCCCTCCACTGGGAACTACTACCTATCTGGTAGTTAGACTCCCAAAATTAACGCGCTATCTGCTGGATTGCGGAGAGACCTGGAAACAAGCTGAAAGTGCTGACGCGACTACGTGCATAAAGCCCGGGACTTGACACGAGGGCCTGGACTGTCTATTCTAACAAAGAGAGTAAGGGCTCTCTGAACAAAGAGGGCTTCACTCTGGTTGTGGGATTGGACAACGGCTCTGTCGGGACTCTGAAATTCGCGTACGATTCACGTCCCTACTTCAGCGTTGGTAGGATTTTATTCCATTTTGATATCAAGTAATCGAAGGATGGAACGTGCTCCGCAGTCTAAATCTATGATTTTTACTCAGATTAATCTACAGCATTGCAAGGCTGTTACCGCTCTTCCCAGTAGCAGAATTGCATGCAGTAGTACAAATCATCACATTGTATCCATTCAGGATCCATGGGTGTGAAATAAACGTGTTGGTGGTATACGTGATGCTACGATTCTTTATGATGAGCGATTCGAAAGGCCTAGGGTCTGCCTCATCATATCGAACACACTATCGGCAACCAAACTTGGTCAATTCTGTGGACAAGATCTGGTGACTGCTAGAGTTAGCTGCAAAGCGCACGGAGAAATTGAACACTTCGTCGTGGCGTCTGCTTACTTCCCCTTCGACTCGGTACTGCCCCGGCCACCGACTGCAGTTTCTGAACTCGTAGAGTACTGTGAAACCAGAAGGATTGGACTCGTCATCTGTTGCGATGCTAATGCTCAAAACACTGTTTGGGGCAGCAGCAAATGCAATCGAAGAGGAGTCTATTTTTTAAACTTCACTCTGACCTTCTCATCAACAATGTTGGCTCTCAACGAATCAACGAACGACACGAAGTTATTGACCTAGCACTCTCTAATGGGAATGTGAAGACCATCACTAACTGGAGAGTCTTACCAGATGCTACGTTGTCAGACCATAGATATATCGAATTCCAATTGAATTGTGGGATCTCCCCTCGCAGCCCAAGCGGAATCCGACAAAGACGGACTGGGTACGATTCAGAGAGAAGCTTGAGAAATCCACTCAAGCCCTGCCTGAACTCAGAACAAAGCAATTGGTGGAGGGTGCCGTTCATAACCTGAGCAGCGCCATCACCAACTGTTTCGAACTCGCATGTCCTCTCAAAAAACCTCCCAGCAGGAAGTCGGTTCACTGGTGGAACGCTGAGCTCCATTGTCTTCGCAGGGAAGCCAGAAATCTCCTGACTGGAATAAATATCGATTGAAGCAGAAGGAATATAAGAAGCTTATTTGTAAATCGAAGAATGATTCCTATAAGTCCTTCTGCGAAGAGATCAAATCCCTGAGCGCGGCAACCAAGTTGGCTAACGTTCTCAAACGAGGAAAATCGACAAGGCTGGATGTACTCAGAAAGTCTGATGGTACCTTCACCGAGTCTAAAGCAGAAACTTTTAGTTTACTGTTTGAGACCCATTTCCTGGGAAATCAGACTGTCATCGGCTCGTTGCACACTCCCTCATTTGAAACTACGACTGAAACGATGAAAACAATTCGGCTTAGCTGGTATATTGCGCCACGCGTGGCAACTACTGAGGCCATTGAATTTGCTGTGGCATCTTTCGATAGCTTCAAGTCGCCGGGCGCTGATTGGATATACCCTGTTATGCTACAAAAAGGTATAAGACAGCTGCTTCCTACTCTAAAAAGAATTTTCACTGCTGGCCTGGCACTTGCCTACATATGTACCTATTCCTTGGCGCGATCTTTATTTCCAAAATAGGGAAAGAAGATTACTCACTCGTCAACATTTTAGACCAATTAGTATAGCTACCAACTAGTATAGCTGCACGTGCGCAAAGTTACCCTTTGAATGCATCCTCTCTCGGACATGCAACATGCTTATCAGTGCAGAATATCCTGCGAGACTGCGCTTCAAATCCTAGTTGGGAGAATTGAATGCGCTCTCGAAAGGAAAGAGTACGTACTGGGCATTTTCGTCGACATTGAGGGAGCTTTTGATAACGCTACTTTCAACAGCATGTGTAGCGCTGCGGCATGGCATAGATGAAGCACTGGTTTTGTGGATCAGAGCAATGCTTGTGCACAGGACACTGATCGTTGATGCAGGCCTCGAACAAGATGGCGTCTTGTCTCTGCTGTTATGGTGCATGGTGGTCGACTCTCTGCTCGATGCTCTCAATGCCTCTGGAATCTATGCCCAGGCCTATGCGGATGATATTGCTGTTCTCTCGGTCGGCTCATGTTTAGCGACAACTCCAATGCGAGTTGTACCAAATACCATTTCTCTTGAGGCGAGACCTGGCTTTCAGTGCGCATCCTCTGATATATAGGTATATGTATGTCAAGGGGTGTAAGACTGCATCTTGCGAGGAGGATGACACGGCAAAACACTTTCTCATTGACTGTCGCGCCTTCTCTCCGAATCTCTCTACATCACTGAAACCCCTCCTCACTTTTCTCCGGACAACGGGTAAAATACAATAAAGACAAGGTGCTCCAACACATAGTAAAAGCCTCCAAAAAAAAAAAGTCTGCCATCTCATTCGGGATAAAAAAAAACTACAATGGCAAAGTACAAAAAGTTGTTTAAATTCAGAGAGAACGTACGGCAAAATAAAAACACGATAACAAAAGAAAAGCTGTATGAAACGGGCACCAGGCCAATGAAGCAATCCATCGGCTTAAGAATAAAAGGCCATATGACCTAGTACGGTCGGAATCGGTGAAATGTGCTAGAAATGAATCAACAGAAAAGTTACATGGGCTCATCACTTGGAGAAACTTGGTCATCATTCCCGTATCGAAAAAGGGCGAACAAACAACTACCGAGGAATATCACTGCTATCACGTTGTTACAGGGTGCTTGTAGGGGAGAAACGCATAAAGAAAAACGAACACCAGATTTTTACATCCTCACCCTTGTCAGCTTCCTTTATTAGTTACAAACAAGACTCGAACACACAATGGAAATGGAAAAAAATTAAAAATGGATCAGGTGCGTTTGCACGCCATTAGTTATGAGTCCCCGATTTTGCGCAGGGATGGTATCGATATCAGACATCCTGTCCGCTGGGTTCGAAATGTCCTGCCTCAAGGAGTACACATAACTTTTGAACTGCCCGGGTCTTAAGGGCGACGTTCCGGACCAATCCGTCGCTGGCCGGATGAACGGCAGCCATCATCCATCCATGCTGCCATTTACTCCTCGTCTGTAATGTTGCCAAATACTTTTCACTTCATCGGCATCAGAACTGTTGATGCACTCGCCTCCATCACTGCCAGCGCTTGATGTGACTGACTGAAATGTCTTCGACCTAGGGTTCCGGCACGGTGATAAGACGGAAGCGGATTGAGTGGGAGAGAATTAAGACATGCCTCAATGCGCGCTGTTAATGTCTGGAGCTGATTTTGCCAGAGGACCTGTATACCCACTAAACGAACTAAATTAGGTATAGCAGACTTCACCGCTGCCTCCCTGAGATCACCCTGATGCGGAGCGCTGGGTGTTATGAAATGCCATCTCATTCTCGTGTTAGCCCCTGTTGATTGTGTTTGTTCTGTTAGGCTCTGAGGTCTTCCTGAAGTACACGGTTCGCTCCCATGAAAGCTGTGCCGTTGACATTGTACAGATTGGGGCATGGTTCCCGTCTCTGATGAATCTCGTGAATTCATCCAAAAAAGTTTTCGTTGATAAATCCTCAATCAGCTCAAGATGCACTGCCCTTGTTCCCAATGCAGATAAAAATCGTCTATTACGTCTTTATAGTTGTCCGAAACCGCTTGTCCCAACGCGCAGAATGAAGGGACCACAATAATCTACACCCGGAAAGGGCCGCGCTGTATTAGCCCTTTGCCTTGGTCGAGATGCAATCTGTTGAATCAATGCCTACTTGCGAAGATGTCGACAAATAATACAACTGTGCATGTAGCTCCGTACAGCTTGTCGCGTGATCAGGATCTAAAACTGTCGGCGAAGAGTATCAAGAATACGCTGGGTGCCACCGCGCAGTTTGCTATATGTTTGATAAGCAGCCAAACAAAAGCTCTGGATTTCGGCAAGATAGTGAGGAAAACGTTGCTCGTGGGGAACCGAGGCCTGGGTGATGCATCCAGCTACCCGCAAAGTGCCATTTTAATTTTCGTTACAATATGCTACTGTATGTAGGTAGAAATCGCTGGAGGGAGCTGAATCACTCGGTGAGTGAGATGAGCTCACCTTCTATTCGTCGAGTTTAAAGCCTTGGCTGTACTGAAGCCCCCATCGTTAGCTCGGAGATCTTCTCCTCTGATTGCACATTAGCAAGTTCGTCCTGACTCAGTGGCTCCCATGTCGCTGACGGGAATGCGCCTGATACCAACTAGTCAGTTTGTGTTGCAAGAGTGCGGCTTGCGCAGTCCGCCGGATCTTATGCTGATCGCATGTGACACCATCTATCTGGCGCGGTAAGCTCCTGGACTTGTCGGACTCGATTCGAAGCGTATGGTTTCAGAGCTCCAGGTTATTTAAGTAACCAGCATAGTACGATTCTCGAATCCGACCACAAGTATAAGGAGCATCCTTGAAATCCAATGCACTACGGATACTGTTCAACATAGTAGCTGGCAGATGCGGTGCAAAAAGCTCGAGCCGGGGAATTATAGCATCCTACAGCGGAGCTACTTAAGTGCGAACAGTTAACAAAGAAACGGTGGCCTGTCCGTCCGTTCCAATTATACTGACGTGTAAAACCGGGTACTAGAGTCACAGAAACCATGCAGGGTAGTTCTCTCTTCTTAGTGCATACCCAACCATCTTGGTATTCGAACGAAGATAAGTGTGTTGAGACCATTCCGAAACCTAACCCAAAGCTCGCCCAATTCTGCCGGAATGGGAGCATCCATATAATAGTAATACCTGCAGACTACAGAGTTTGTATGTATGTATATCTTGCATGTGATACAACCAGTGCCAAAAGTCTGGTCGGGTCAAAGAGCTGTTCCACATCGCTTAGCATTCGTCATTTCATCAGTAATTTTCTATGTTGTTCCACTTCAACCTTGAAGAATAACTCATCAGTTGTCAGGTTCCAAAGTAACCCCAGCACCGTCGCGGTCATAGTGTCAATCATAAGCTCTATGGAAGGGCAAAGATTACCAGTTAGCTGACTGATTACCTCAGCGGTTAGAGTTCCACTTTCGCAACTTAAGACATCCCCTCGTACTGCCCCTGAAACGTTGCAACAACTTGTAAGTAGGTCACCCACGTAGAACGAAGAAAGGATAACGTCTCGGGTATAAGGCCTGTTCTTGGTCCACCAAGCTGTTGTAATGATTGTAAGCACATTGCTGCAGATCGTGTACGGCATTAAATGGGCTCGAAGTCATGCCATAAGTAACGGTCGTCAAGCAGAACACAGCAATTCCTCAGTTGCTGATTCTCGCCCAAGAATCCGTAGAAAATTCCTGTGTTCCGAATCGAAATATCACGTTAATGAATCCTGGATGGTTGGACCTGTCATTCAGGGAAACACCATTGCTGCTATATATGCGCTGATGCATTTATTACTTCTCGAAACTTGCCATGCATCGCGTGATGTGGGATATAGTTACAGTTCCTATCATCTCCAAGTCGATCAACACGTTCCATATGATTAAAGGCGCGGTATTCACGCATGAAGCTGATAAATCTCTCGCTGATATATGGCCGGCCATGCGCCGTTCTAGGCTATGAAATTGTCGTAACGCATTCGTGTAAGAATCCCCAAGCTCTGGCCCATCGCGTCGGAAAAAGATATGGACCACATAGCGTCCATCTACATTTCGCGTATGTGTTGCGGAAAATATCGGCTCGCATTCGTTGTCATGAGAGAGCCGTGGCGCAGTGGGTAGTGTGTCGGCCTCTGACGCACGATGAGCGAGCTCGGATCCCGATAATACCAACGCCATCGAATGTTCATTACGCGGCTTCTCTCCTCGGCGGGGAACTGGCAAAACCCCCCGTAGTACACCTGCCTTGAAAAAGCTTCTCGACTTTCGCCGTTCGGAATCGGCATTAAACTGTAGGTCCAATTCACTTGTGTGAAAAAAAACAAATCGCACACAACATAAGTGAATGAGAGAAGCTAGGCTCTGGCTCCTCATGAGCTGTAACGCCATCTAAAGAAAAGAAAGAATTCGTTGTCACCCATATAGGTTTTCGGTACCTCCTCTAGCATCCGAAAATTGCGCACCAACTCTTCCAATCGCTGCTCGCCCTCGTGAACCCTAGCGCCGAATGCATGTGGCGGATGCGTTGACCTGACTATGTAGGAGTTGGGCCATATGTATATATATATGTATGTCAAACGCAAGAATCTTATAACGCAATACAAATTTTTATTTCTTATAAATGAATAATTTTAAATGAACAAAAAAAATGGAAATTCAAATGAATAGGACACTTTCGCAAATTAGAATCAAATCAATCAAACAAAATCTCCGTCGCTCGTCTTCACGTCGTACTCGTCGTCGAACTTCTTCGTTTTTCTTCTTTTCCTTCTTAGTTTGACGTCTTCCTCTTTCCTTAACCTTTCGCCTTTTCTGTTCTCGTCGTTGTCTGTATGTGTCACGTCCTACACCCTGTTCACAATCGGCCATCCTACTGATCTTCAGCCCCTGATAAATCCTCTACTTCTTCGTAATACCAAGGCTTGATGTGGTCTGCAGCTAAGTGTGTTCTGTATGGACCCTCTTCAGGACCCACTCTCTCAACTGTATACCTATCGTTGCTACCGACCTCTATGATTTTATATGGACCCATGTATTTCGGTTTTAATTTAGCAACCGTTTGAAACTGAGTCTTTTTTATTGCCACCAACTCGCCAATTTTATACTTTTGCGGTGTTTATTATACTGCAACCTCTGTTGTTCTTGCGCCTTTAAAATAGCGGCTCTCGCATTTGCTCTTTGTTCATCTGTGCTGTCGTTAAACTGTTCCACTAGTTCTTCTTCTAACATTTTTAATATTTCCAGGTCCTCTTTCTGGCGTATCTTTACACCGTATAACAGTTCAAATGGTGTGCACACATAGTACTCTGTTTCATACCATTAATGCATCTTTGGACGCGATCTACGTATTTATACCACGTCCCCCGGCTTTCGAGACAAAATTGACATAATTGCTTGGTGAATTCGTTCCACCTGACCGTTGAACTTGACTCGTAAGAAGTTGACTCGTAAGAAGTGAATGCGGGTCCTCTGTCGCTTATAATACGTCCTGGATTAAAAAACTATAAATTTTTCTATAACCTTTTTAGAATTAGTCGTTCTAGTTGGAAAAATCCACACAAATTTTGTAAAGGAATCGATTATTACAAAGAGATACCTGTATCTTTTTGATGTTTCGTCCATTGGACCCAAATGGTCGACATGTATGGTCTCGAATGGGCTGTCGAACTTAGGTATTGGATTAAGAAAACCTTCCTGTTTTCCCCGTTTGCGACTCACCAGGATGCATGGTACACAGCAACTTAGACAACGTTTGATTTTCTCCCTCAGTTTAGGTATTTCGAATTCGCTTGTAATTATCTGCTCTGCTTTCTCTGCTGACACATGCCCTGCTTCATGCACGCGACTTATTACCTCCCTCTCCAAGGAATGTGGCACACACAGCTTTTCCACGCCATGTTTTCGAATCATTAGCACCTTATTCTTTAGAAAATAATCGCCGTAACTCTGGTTTGCCAACATTTGTTTAATCATCGCTAATCGTTCATCTTCGTCTTGTTTTGCGATTATTATCTCATGTAAATGGTTTCAATAGATCAACACAGGGCTTCTACTGAGAGCATCTGCGTGTTTCATTCTCTTAGCGCTACGATGTTCTATGATGTAGTCGAACGATTCAAGGAACAAGGTCCATCTAGCCATTCTTGGTGTTATTTCATCCTTTGTAAGTGACTGTTTAAAGGCTGAACAGTCCGTTACAATTTTGAATCGTATGCCATATAGGTAAAAACGTAATCGTTTGACAGATTTTACGACAGCCAGTGCCTCGAGATGGTACGAACTGTAGTTTTCTTCGGCAGGAGTGGTCTTCTTGCTAACATAGTAATCTGGGTGGTAATGGTTATCGGTGCCTTTTTGAAGTAATACTCTTGCCCATGCATATTTTGAGGCATCGGTGTGGAGTTCTGTCTCAGCATTCTTATTGTAAATCTTTAATACTGGATATGTTGTCAGATACTGTTTAAGGACTTCAAAACTCTCTTCACACTGCTTACCGAATCTGTGTGATAATAACTGAATCAATGATCTGGCGATCAGTGAATAATTCGGTATGAATTTACGGAAATAGCCAGAAAGTCCTAAAAATCGTTGAATCTCCTTGTAATTTCGTGGTCTGGGGAAGCGTTTGACGGCTTCGACCTTCGTCGTAATGGACTTATAAAACCGTCTGATAAGACGTGTCCGAGATATTCTATTTTCCGCTTCACAAACTGGCATTTCTTCCAATTGATTATAATCCCATTTGGTGCTGCCACAGTCAGGACATCTTTTAACTGAGCGAGATTACTCTTCTCATCTGCAGATGGGATGATTAAATCGCCTACAAATGCGAAAAGCTTACCTTCGTCAAGACCTCTTCAATAAATCGGGCGAAGCTGGCTGAGCTTAGGCACAAACCGAATGGTGTTCTCAGGAACTCGAAATAACCTTTGTGAGTTCCAAATGCTGTGTATCGGATACTCTTTTTCCTTTGGAGCAAATCTGCGTGGTTTATGATATACTGGTTTTTCGTCACCCAGGATTATTTTCGTCCGGATATTCGTGGTTGGATTTGTTGTCGGTTTATAGCTTTGGATTAGATGTATTATTTAATTTTGGTACGTTAGCGGCGTGTCGATTGTGAGGTCGTCATTAACCTCCATAGTGAGATATACACTGCTGTCATTAACCTCTTCTTTTGTGCTCACTTTCTTCTTACATATTATTCCGCTGCATGTGAGCTCTATGTCGGCTAGATTGAGGAAGCATCACCCAAGTATAACATCAACCAACGATGCGTGTTTTGGAAGAATGTAAAAATATGCGGCATTGAAATTTTCGTTGTGAATCACTAACTGAAGTAATACTGTACCGATTGATTGTACGAGTTTCCCACCAAGTCCCGTAAAGATATTGACTGTAGGCTTAAAGGTCGTAGTATTTAACCTTTTATTAGTTTTCTCGTTGATTAAATTGTATTGGCTTCCTGAATCAAAAAGGGCTAGTACTTCCAGGTTATTGATACTCACTTTTAATGTCGACGCATTTTCCACGTAGTTGGTTGCAACTTCTTTACACGATTTACTAGTATGGCCAAACTTATTGTATTTAAAACATTTCGGACCTTTTAACTTGCTCGGGCAGTCCCTTGATGGGTGTCCGTATTCGCTGCAATTAAAGCATCGAAGGGTTAGTTGGTTACCCTTACGCTTCACCGAGCATGTGGCACTGTTCGTATTTTTCCTTTGCTTCACTTTGTTTCTAACTCGCTCATAGGTGTCCAGTCGTAATTTCAGCTTAGCTAGATCGGAAATTTCGTACAACCCGATTTTGTTATTGTACTCTATATCTTGAATGCCATCAATTATATATTCACACACAGCCGCCTCCTCTATGATCCCCCATGACGCTATTTCGGACATCGAATAAGCGTATGTTTCATTTGGCTTCATTTTTCTTTCTAGCATTTGACGATGGATTTGCGCGCTCGTTATTTTGCAACTAAATTCATCCATCAAACTGGTACGCAAAATGCTCCAACTAGTTACGTTATCTTGTGATGATATAAACTGTTTGGCCGCTCCTGTTAGCAATCTCTTCGCATACACGAACTTTTGTACATCGTTCCAACCAATGGTGACACTCATCTCTTCGAAATCCTTAACACATTTCCTTATCGACTTAACGTCTGAGCCTGAGAATGTTTCGAACGAATCTTCCACATTTCTAAAACTAAATAGAATTTTAGGAATTTCGTCACCACGTGGAATTCATATTTCCCTCTTCAGATTCTAATCTGTCCACACCTGGCATTTTCCATCCATCATCTTCGCTGCATTCCAGTAACCTTTTTATTAGTTCAGCTTTGTTTCCAATTGCGGAGATATTTCTTTCATCACATAGTTTTTGGAGTTCAGTTTTTGTTAACTCGTTGAGGTTATCCACTTCACGTGGAGTTAGGTTGAGCCCCCAATATTGTCAAACGCAACAATTTTATAACGCAATACAAATTTTTATTTCTTATATAAATGAATAATTTTAAATGAACAAAAAAAAATGGAAATAATTCAAATGAATAGGACACTTTCGCAAATTAGAATCAAATCAATCAAAAAAAAAAAAATAAAGGCCGAAAAACAATTGGTGCAAACAAATGCAAAAACACCAGCATTTGATTGGCCTCAGCGATGAAGTAATCCCAAACCGGGAAGCCTGCCGCTACTTTCTGAGGTCAAACCGGCGGACTCCACAAGCGGACCAGTAGGAATGCAGTTAAGTGGGAAGGTTATGGTCTTACACTTCTGACCATAACAATGCCGGAAAAAGGAAAAGAAGAAGAAGAATCAAATCAATCAAACAAAATCTCCGTCGCTCGTTTTCACGTCGTACTCGTCGTCGAACTTCTTCCTTTTTTCTTCTTTTCCTTCTTACAATTAGTTTGACGTCTTCCTCTTTCGTTAACCTTTCGTCCTACACCCTGTTGACATATATATATTTCTTTTTATAGTTCGTGCAGGTTCAAGAGCCATCTTATGGTGTTTGTCACACAATTTGGACGGGGTGCAGATGGTTTTTGTCGAAGATGTTCGTTCACTACTCTCCGGGGATGCTTGTCCTAGATAGGATTTTTTTGAGAGATTCGACAGTAGCTCTTTTGTTTCAATGCCATTAAGCTGTTATATTGGAAACACACAAAGAGTATGAATTTTGAACTGATTTTAAGCTGCGAGTGTTATGACTTCGTCAGCATTTTTTTGATCATCTCTCATTCACAACTGATGTTGTTGCACAATTTTCCGTATAGGAATTGGCTATGGACAGTCTTGAACTTGAACTTCAATTCAATTCAATTCAGTTCATTTCCAATTTAAAGTTCGAATATGTTGACTTCAGCATAAAGATATTGGCGGAAGTGCCAACTGCATCATATTTGGTTACCCAAAGGCAAGGTTCTGGGCACGCTTCTCTATAAATTCCAACAAATTTTCTCGCTATGTGGATGTAGGAAACTTTGCCACGACTACGGGCACAACCAGTGCATCCCAATCATCAACTGGTAGGTTTATCACATGAAGGGCACGTAGGGACTCCTGAACCGTGTCGACTACTCTTAACACTGCTGCCGATGTATCTTCTGTTGTATCCTAATGAAGCGAGAAACATGAATTTCTGCGAGAAGTTTGGGATTTTTAAAACGACCTTTGTCGATTGTTAAGCAATACATACCGTGAAATCGCAGAATTTGAGCTAAATATAAACAGTCTTGGATGAAAGTTCAGGAATGTCTGTTCTGCGCCATTAATAAAGTATGGCCTACAAATATTCCTAAATACCTTACTCTTGCCTTAATCTGGTTAGAAAATTCAACAAGATTAATATTTTATATTTTAATTGCTTTCCATGGACGACTACAAATTACCATGCTTCTCTCCCGCCTCGTAAACAGAACTCATTATTTTCTGAATGAAAAAAACTCAAACCAATGGTCATAAACATGTCCGAGTTGGTCTACATAAACAATTCCCGCTGTTCCTGTCAATCAGCTCAGCATGACTAAAAACACAATCCAATTAATCTGCTCGAACCCACCAGACAAACCTGCTCAAAAACAATAATGCCTTACCTAAGAGAATTATCTTGTAACAATCAACTCAACATGAAAGCCGACCTGAAAGACCCCAAGATTAGTTTCACGACGCACCGAATAAACAGACCAATCAAATCAGTACCCACTTCACCTTTGACAACGGCCCCTCCTGCTGTTCCGAAATCCCAAAAGCATATTGTTATCCGAAGTCTCTAAATGAATATTTACGATTCTTCGTGTCTTAGAACCTGTTGATCTCGAGAACAAGAAAATGGAGCAGAGAGAAAGTGTGACACAGTTCCATACAAATCTGAGTCCAGGAATCCACAGTTACCCCACATTCTACCTCGCGGTCACAGCTCACCCGCAGGCTAAAAGTGGCATCTTTAGGATCCAATAGGTCTGCTAACTATTCAGACAGACGACAGTGATATATTCCCGAGCGAGAGAAAAATTAGCATAATTAATCTCTAATAGAGCCTCCTCTCCTCCAGGAACGCAGGTGCGAAGGGAGTTTCGATCTGACCCACTTGGCGGAGATTACAATAAATATTTTCCATTTTCTTCTTAGGCATCTCCAGTCTTCGTGCTCGCATAGTGTGCGCTGTATCCGTCTCCGTTTGCGTTTCTTATCAAACGATGTTAATCGATGTTGTTTTTCTTCCCAAGCCAGCGGAATTCATTAGCATCCATTCGACGATGTTGGTCTAGTGGCGCACCTTCGAATTTTTTGCATCACGTTGAGGGCAATAACACGAATGCAATAATCAACAGAAGGCCATCCAAGATAGTGGAACGTATGTGGAATGTAAGAGATGTGCGACTTGTTGGTGGTCTATGTCATTATTCATAGAGTGAACGGTCATAATGAGCTCACAACATAACCTTTGGTACGCATAAAGGGCGGAGGTTTAACTGAAAATTCAAGCGGAAGAGGCGATGACGAGTTAAAAACTAGTTCTTGGGCTTCTTGTAACGTTTCGAATTCAAACTGGAAATTATGAATATCATAGGCGGTTCCAGCTGGGAATGGATGGGAATGCTTACTCAAGCGCTGTAGGGCGACGCGGATGTAGTTGAGAAGAATCGTGAGAGAATAAAGCTACCAAACTGCTCAAGGGACTTTATGTCATCAAAACTCGAGCTCGGGGCGATGGAAATGTGAAGTAGAATAGATTATGGAAGCGTGAAAATACCTTGAAGTATACCGTTGGATTCTCGCGTTTTCATCCCATGTCCATCACCTAACTGAAGTCCATTGTAACTGCATTTAATACAATATGATTGTGCACACTTCGCAAATTGGTCAATTAGACACTCTAATTGAAATTCTCCTTGTTGCATGATAGCATTCTCTAACATTCGTCTACAATTTAAAGGCCATTTCTCCATCTTTGCTCCGCTAAATACTATAGAATTGCTCATTGCACTACAACTTTGAATCAAAAACATTCCTAATTAAGGTAAGTATGCCTTTCCTCAAGACTTATTACAACCATACACAATTGACTTCAACACGTTACACTAGGCCGATGAGCATACTTCCTCGTGCAGCTACAACTGCAAGTACCCATGGACGTTTGCTAAGGCTATCATTACTCGTACAACTTAACTTTCAACGTCCCGTTAGAACGTACGAAAAAGCAAAATCTGCCCATACAATGCAAAAGGAAATTGAAGCCAAAGAGGAACGAAAAGAAAAACACATCGCATCGAAGATGTGGAGAGTATAGAACAGGTACTGGACTATTGCCGATTGCACACCTGCCGAAGAGCAAGAACGCAACATTGCCTGGCATGGCAAGAGGGTGCCTTCTATCCGTCATAAGCACACTACTGACCCGAAAACCGAAGGTAAATCGAGAATGAACGGATTCGCGAATGTATCCAGGATGGCGATGACAACAACGAAGAAGGGACTGAAAGAAAACCCGAAGAAAAATAATAAATTATAACGATCGGTGATCCATGATCGCTGATCAATGATCAACAACCGACGATCAGCGATAGGTGCTCCTCGTAGTTCTTCGTTTATGTTGGATTTGTACTACCACAATTGTCGGTGGTAGTGGTTTTCTATTGATACTGGACTCGTATCTTCTGCTAAACCAGCCAGAAGCTGCGGTTCTCGTTCACTAGTCATCAATAGTAAGTTCGCATCTCAGCTCTTTCGATTTATTCTCACTTTGTTGGTTTTCTATTTTTATTCGCACTCCTATGCGATGTATCTCCGACTGTTGACATACCTATTTGTTTATCTGTCTAATGTATGCATTCCCAACGTATTTTCACATGGTATGATGAAGAGAAGAGAATGTTAACTCAAACCATGATGCAGGTAATTGTTCATTCAAGCTCCATTAAATTTCATGGATTATTATTCCATTTGGTACTTTGTAATTGTTACTAATGTTTAGATAATTTATTTGTAAAACTTAGACACAACAGTTAGGATTGTTAATTACGGACTAGAAATGTAAAGTTGATGACCTTTAACAGAACTCGTCGTGTGTAGGCTAAGTTAATGATTGACCGAAATTGGAAAGTGGACGGATTGAAAAGGTGGGAGAGGAGTTTAGTATTTTTTTATTTTTATATATTCTCGGACAAAATTGGGGCAAATGAGTCGAGAAATAGCCTTGGTATGAGGAACTAGTTCTCTCAGGCGAGGCGTGGTTATACCGTTCTGGACGGGGATTAGGTGACTCAGTGTGTTTCAAGTATCATTAATTCTTATAATATAAGTTAAATTGATCAATATATAATATGCTTTGTCGTTTTGGGTCAGCTTTGTAATCTCGTATGTGTTGTGGTATTTTTAGAAATATTTTTAATCGTTCCAGAAGCCCGGTTGCATGACTCATAAACCTTTTAAACAATTTAATTCGATGCAAGAGAATCCATTTATCTCATGTCAAGTAATAATTGTTAAGGTTTCTAAATTTTATGCAATAATACCCGTAGTGATGCTTCATTAAAAAAATATCAAATGGTTTTTAACCAAGAATGAAGGGATGAAGTCAGTTTAGTTTTAGTAAACTGATGATAAGCTATCGTACGTGTGAAATCCCATTTCCTGAAATGCAATTCAGCTTATCTTTATTAGAGAAAACGAAATCAGCCTTTCTTCTTGGGTGAGGAAATGATATTTGCCAGGGATTTCAATAATAGGTATAGGACTTGGAGTTTAACTGCCCTGTTAGATCTAAAAATGCGTATCATACGAAGAACTTTTTCGGATGTAGAATTTTAGGTATCAATCATTTACCTGTCTTTCATAATGGGAACTTGTGTTTGTTACGTTTACTCGTACGTTTACGTTTTTACATTCGCATTTTTTCGATTGGAAACGAGGTCGATTGACCTTCGATGTAAAATGAGTGCACTTCTATCTGTGGAGGTATTTGAGTAGTAAGGTCTGTGCCGATAACCACTTTTTCTTCCAAAAGCAGTCGATAATTTTGATCTTCAGATGATCACCTGCAGCAGAAGCCACGGTTTGGTTTTATTATGTCGTTTCAAAGACCAAACTTAATTAATCAATATAAATCAACATTGTTAGAAAAAATATGAGAATTTCTAAGACCAGATTTAAGGTATTATAAAACAGACACTCCACGATTGCCCGATGAAAAGAAGCTGTTTCAAGTTTGGCTTTTTTAGGAGTCTGTATCAATGTCATTTACGAGAACAGTTGCATCAACCTTTTTGAACCTTCTTGGGGGACATCGAATGATAGAATTAGTCTTCTGGACTTAGCGGTAAGACATAACTTTCTAGGTCTAGATTAACATGTCAATTTCTGTATTCACAAGGACACTTGGTTTTCGTTTGAACAGACATCTATCGACCAAGTGTTAGAGTGATCTATTTCATACACTTTCCATGTCATACATTTTTTATACCTTTTGAAGAAACAACATTAGCGTATTGCCAACACAGAGGTGTGTAATTTTACCATATCAGGGCTGCAAAGTTAGAACAAAAGCCGGATTCATGTTATTGCTGCGGTTAATGGCGATGTATAGAGTTTTCCAGCAAAATGTGCTATCTTAAATTCCTCGACATTTTTGAAATATCAACAAATTAACTATCATTGTAATGACTTTTGATAACGTAATCGATATGTACTCGCCCAATGTACCGAAATGGTGAAAATTCATCAGAAAAAGTAAAAATATTACAGAAGTGTTTCTTAAAGATCGTATTCTTTTGATTACTATCAAGCGCCTTATCGCACAGCTATAGTGAATTTAATCGAGATGTTTTAATGTCTTGTTTAGTGATTTGTACGGCCGTCATCGGTAGTTATAAATAATGCCCCCGTAGCTGAGAACGTGACTGAAAACACAAATGTGTCCATTTCGAGACGTTTGCAGGAATTGTTGTCTATCCCCTCCACACAAAGATCCTGACTTACGTTTTATAAGATCTAATTGATAGAAGAAATGAAACCAGCATGCATAACGATGGACTGTCTGAATAAGATCATGAATTTTTACTCAAGAGAAATGGCTGAACAATCTCACCATCCACAAAGAGTTGTGGTTTAGTAGACTTTTTCGACTGACGGTGCAATTAGACCAATTTGTGGGAGTGTTTTAGAGAATGGATTGTATGACCGAACGATGTTGATTGATTGTTTTGTTTGAAATTGGTGCTGTGCCACATAGCTGGTGACAAATTTTCTGGAGCTGTGATTCCTCGAAATTAAGATTTCGAATGTTCGCTGACATCGAACGATTTTACGTCATAAGACTGTTTCCTATAGAGTGCCTTCTACTCAATGGTCCGTCAACGATTCATGCACTGGGAGAGAATATCCAAATTTTTGTTCGCGAAATGCAGCCGAATCATTCAACAAAAGAATTACTATTGATAAGTAGAAGCGAGGCGGACATGTAGAAGATATTGTTTTCCATTACCAACCTTAGAGTTGGAACTCTACACTCAAAGTATATATCTAAAGGGTCCGCCATCTAACGTTTTTTTTTTTCAAGTAGTGCTTATTTCGTGAATGGTAACACTTAGCTCATGTCTGATTTGACAGATAATTAGTTTTATCCTTCCGCTGAACGAATATGGTTGTGTATACGCTTGAACAACGCTGGGAAATATTGCGACATTACTTTGAAAATCATGGTAATGTTGCAGAATGTGTGCGAAAATTGCGTATGGATTTTGGAAGAAGAGAAGCACCGTCAGCTCCGTATGTTCGTTATCTTGTGAAAAAAGTGAAAGTGAAAGTTATCTTGTCGATAAACCAAAGCGTGACAAGCCAAAAACAGTGCGTACACCCGAGAATATTGCTGCTGCGGCAGAAAGTGTGCGTGAAGCGCCATCAACATCAATTCACCGTCGTTCTCAACAATTGAACATTTCGGAGACATCATTGAGACGAATTTTGCATAAAGACCTTGGTATGACGCCATACAAAGTCCAATTGGTTCAGGAGTTGAAGCCAACTGACCATCCAATGCGTTTTCGCTTCGCTAAGTGGGCCTGCGATCGACTTACAGAAGATGCCGATTTTGCCAAAAAAATCATCTTTTCAGATGAAGCTCATTTTGATCTTGGCGGGTATGTAAACAAGCAAAATTGTCGCATTTGGGGCACAGAAAACCCGCACGCATACATTGAAAAGCCGGTGCACCCAAAACGAGCCACTGTTTGGTGCGGATTTTGGTCCAGAGGCATAATTGGGCCATTTTTCTTCGAAAATGAGCAAGGAGTGGCCGTTACAGTCAATGGCGATCGTTATCGGGCCGAATTTTTGTTCACAAAAATTGAAGAGGAGGATATTGGCAATATTTGGTTTCAACAGGACGGCGCTACGTGCCACACAGCCGAAGCTACACTCGATGTTTTGCGCCCTGTTTTTGAAGATCGCATTATCAGCCGCAGAGCTGATGTCGTTTGGCCACCTCGGAGCTGCGATTTGACACCGTTGGACTATTATTTGTGGGTAGCCGTCAAAGATAAGTGTTACGCCGACAAGCCAGAGACAATTGACGCTTTAAAGGACAATATTCGTGAAGCCATTGGTGAAATACAGCTGCACACAATCGATAATGTGCTTAAAAATTGGACCGATCGTGTAGGCTACTGCATGGCCAGCCGAGGCACCCATTTGAATGAAATTATTTTCCATTATTAACCGGAAGGATTGTACTTTCAAATAAAAAAAGAAATTTGAGAAAATATTCAGTAGTTTTTTTTATAGCATTTTCAAAAAAAAAAAAGTTATTTGGCGGACCCTATATATAAATATGTTGGATTATTTTTTATTCAGTTAAAATGGCACCTATTGTTTCTTTACAGTAGTTGGGAATGATCCGACTAACATAATCTGAAGAGCTTTTAGACTAGCCTAGAAGAAATGCCCCCGAAGCGTTTGCTAGCTTTGAGGTAAACATGACTAAAATTATTCTTTCGGACAAGTATAAAATATTAAATATATGCTTTGTCCAACCACATTATGATATCATATAGGTACAATAATATTCTTTTCCTTTTTTTTTTTTTTTTTTTATCCCGGCGTCGTTATGGTCAGAAGTGTAGGACCATAACCTTCCCACTTAACTGCATTCCTACTGGTCCGCTTGTGGGGTCCGCCGGTTTGACCTCAGAAAGTAGCGGCAGGCTTCCCGGTTTGGGATTACTTCATCGCTGAGGCCAATCAAATGCTGGTGTTTTTGCATTTGTTTGCACCAATTGTTTTTCGGCCTGCCTTTTTTGCGTGTTGAAATTGGAATGTTGATTGATAACGCCTTTTGGACGGGGTTCAAGGGTTCAAGGATCTCAAAGGAGTCGGTCGCGCTCTATATTTCTTGTGATGGTTTCTTTTACGTGGAGGCTTCCTCGGATCTTTGAACTTCTAATTCTGTCACGCTTTGTTACTCCCGCTGTCATGCGAAGCATCTTCATCTCAGTTGCCGTTAATTTGCTCTCATACTTTTTGTGCATTGTCCAGCATTGTGAACCGTATGTGAGCGCCGGACGTACAACCGAAGTGTAGAGCCTTCCTTTCAGCTTAGGGGGCATTTTTCGATCACAGAAGATGGCGGAGTTTTCCCACCACTTCATCCACCCTTACGCGATGGTTGATATCGTCATCACAAGTTGCTTCTTTATTAATCATAGATCCCAGATATTTAAACTTTTCACACTTGGGAAGCACTCTTCCATTCAAATAAATGTCTGGAATAGGCTGATGAGGGTCAGAGAACGGGCAGCACAGATACTCTGTCTTCTTTGAACTAATACGATACCCGTGTCCCTCAAAAATGTCCACCCATACATCAAGTGCTCGTTGTAGGGACGCCTGATCATCACTTATAATGGCTCCATCGTCAGCAAAGAATAGCTGGTGCACATTGGGGTCCGTAACTTTTCCTTCAAGCAAGCAATCAAGGACTGCTATAAAGAGCAGTGGGCTGAGGACGCTCCCTTGGTGTACACCGACTTTGATTGCGAACTCTTCGGTGACTCCTGCGGTGCATCTTACTCTTGTCGTTGCTCTATTGTACATGTCCATGATCACTCGCACGTAGGTTTCTGGAACTCCTTTTTGTCTTAGCGCTACCCATAAAAGATCTCTTGGTTGCCGGTCAAAGGCCTTCTCGAAATCAACCAACACCATATGCAAGTCCTTTGACGAATCACGATGCTTTTCCATCATGACCCTTATACTTTGGATTGCATCTGTTGTTGATTTACCCGAGACAAACCCGCACTGGTCATCAGATAGTCGTATTATTTTCCGCAGTCGGCTATCTAATACCCGTTCAACGATCTTCATGGTGTGCGACATCAGCTTGACAGAACGGTAGTTATCACAATTTCGCGTATCACCCTTTCCTTTGTGCAATGGAAGAAGATAGCTTTCCCTCCATTGATTAGGCATAGTGTCGCCTCTCATAAGTTTGGAGATAAGAACCATGAGCCATCTAGACCCGATGTCTCCCATCTTTTTCCAGAACTCAGAGGGTATCCCGTCCGGCCCAACAGCTTCTCTTTTCTTGGAGTTTTTAACCGCGTACCGGACTTCTTCGACTGTGATGTCGGATATTTCGGCATGATTCGGGGCGGCTCTTGGAAAGTACACTCGGGGAAACTGTTCGTTCAGAAGTTCCTCGCAATACTGTCGCCATCTGTGGAGAATTTTTTCGTCTTCCACAAGGAGTTGGCCTTCAGCATTGTTAATAAACTTTGGGAAACGAATCTCCTGAGCATTTCTTCTTCTCTGGGCGGCATCTTAAAGATATTTGCTCCTTTGTTCAAATTGTTTTGTCGAAGCTCCTGGGTAGCCTGGTTCCTGTCAGACGCGGAAGACCATATTTCTTCCAACTCCTGATAGAGGCCTTCCATGCTTTTCGCTTTGAATTCGGTGCATTTTTTCTTCGCGATACCTTTGCAGCATCTATATACCTTTTCACGGCGAGCTTTTTCCTCTCTATTAGTAGAAGAGCACTTTGACCAAGCTTGGAAAGCCATTTTCTTTTCGTGTATCACTGCTTTGGCTTCGTCTGTCCACCACCAGGTTTCTTCTGCGTGTTGGCAGGGGCCTTTAGATGTTCCGAGCAGTGATTTGGCTTTCTCCAGGCCAGATTGTTGTAGGGAATCCCACATGTCTTGTGCTCTGCACTCCTCATTACCAACCTCATCGATAATGGAAGAGAGGTAGTTTCCCATGATGGTAATAAAAGCTTCGCCTTTTTCTTTATCCAGCTTTGATTCTCTCAGACACCTTCGTTTGCTGCTTTGAATTCTTTCTCGCATCCATAAAAAATTCAGTCAGGAGGAGACGGTGTTCAGGGGCGATCGCGTCTCCCAGGATCACTTTGCAATCTTTAGCTCGTGGCTTCATGAAACTGCATACCAAATGATAGTCTATTTGAGTTTCATTTCCGCCGCTGCTATAAGTGATCAGGTGCCGGCTTTGTTTGACGAACATGGTATTTAGCACTATAAGACCGTACGACTTGCACATGTTTAGGATATCTTCACCTGAAGAGTTCCTGGTGCCGTATCCCAGCCCTCCGTGGTAGCCTTCATAGTCTTCGCTTGTCTTCCCGACATGTCCGTTTAAATCTCCCCCAACAAACAAAAGCTCTTCCTTTGGGATGATTTTGACAAGGTTGTGGAAATCTAGCCAGAATGCATCTTTTTCTTTTTGTTCGCATCCTACTTGAGGGGCATATGCGCTTACGATGTTCCACACCTCACCATGCATCACCAATTTGAGAGCCATCAAACGGTCACTGGACTTTGAAATGGTTAAGACGCTGCCAAGTAACTCTGCCGCAAGGATGATGGCGATTCCGTTTTTTCCTTGTTCCAATCCATAGTAAAACATCTTATAGGCTTTTGTTTTAACGTCCAAGAAACGTGCCCGATTACCGGTGTTTCGCCATTTCGTCTCTTGTACGCACAGGATGTCTACTCGCCTTCTAACCATCATTTCTTCAAGCTCATAGCTGCGCCCACTCATGCTTCCAACGTTCCAACTCGCGACTCTTAAATGTGGCTTACGCCGTTGCATTACTTTGCTATCCCCCGGAAATCCTATAGCTCTGGCCCGAGCATTGCTGCTCGTCCCAGGATCACGACCATTAGTAGTGCCTGGCGGGGTAGTGCTTTTCCTTTTAGCGTTCTTTTCCATAATGCTACGGTTTGACCGTTTTCATTCTTCCCTTCCTTTTTGACACGGGCATGCTCCAGATTTTTTTTTTTTTTTTTTTTGATTGATCTTACTCTTACAACACCGGTGATCTCCAGTCGTGTCAACCCACTGATTTGCATGCACACTTGTGGGGCAGTTTAATGATGGTATATGTGTCCCTAGGCTCACCTTGGTGTTTTCTAAATTGCCTAGATGTGAGTTTTGTTTACCTTTGTTTAGTCGCCTTTTACGACAAGCGATAGGTATCGCTGCAGGGATATTCTTTACCCGTCCCTGCACGAGTACATATACAATAATATAATACAATATTATGATCGAATCCAAAGATTTGCAAAAAGTGACTTTGGAAACATCAAGATTCAATTTTCGTCACTCGCTTACTACTTGAAGAGCATAATGTTTCAGATCCTGATGCTAAGTTGATGTTTTTGAAGCTTTGAATTTGGGACTGTGCAGTCTTCTAACTCGTTGCTTGTCAGTTGGCCATTTCTTTTTCACTGTCAAATATTTCTTTTTCCTATGTTAAATGAGGTAAAAGAACCCCAGGCCTATCAATTATAAACGTAAATACTATAAATGGTTGAAGAATTTCGCAAAAGCTTTCTCAGAAATATCCTAATCTATTTTTTGGTATTCAAGAATACTACACAATAGAACAAGATCTTGTATGGGAGCTAGGTAAGCCTTTGGGTCATTAAACAAAGTTGTCAATCGTAGCTGATTGCGGAATAGAAATATTTTTAACCTATAAATAGCTTTGCCCATCCACTTAGCATGATAAATAGCGGCTAGTGTTCTAAATCCAACTACGTTGCCATCTAGCTCTCGTTGAATTTCCCATATATAATATATGTATATTCATTTGAAATTCAGTGGTTGAACCTAACTTACACTCAGAATTAGCCTTAACAAAAGTTCAAGAATGTGGTCATGACAAGCTGGTTAGAGTAACTTCTAATAAAAAAAATGTTCCAAAACTTTGCAAACTTGTTTTAGGCTTCCAGTTTTCGGAGCAGTGGTGTCAAAACATTATTTTTACTGCGTGTGAAACCCCCATTATTCCAGGATTTTATACTCAACTGTGGCATGTTCTTCAATTGTCTCTAACTGGCACTTATACCACAGATATGGCAATTCCCTCATTCTGGTCACTCTTTAGAATATCTGGCAAAAGTTTTCCATCCCAATGAACGACGACTGCTTTATTTTTTATTTTTGTATTTGCTTTTGGATTGCCGTAGTTTATTTTTCTCTAAAGTTCCTTCTTCTCGATTGCGAGGCTAATAGCAAAACTAAAAAGTCATTCCGATTCTGCCACTGTCACATCGATCCACTAATATGAAGAGCTTCATTGTTAACAGTTCTTTGCCCCATAACTATACCAAATCCCTTTGCGATCCGACGATTCGGGTATTCTGAGTCCACTCTATCCCAATCCTCAGTTTGTTGATAATTTTCTTTATCCTGGTCTTTCTCCTTCTTGTCAGTCGCTTTTAAAAACAAAGCAGGAATTACAGAAGATCGAAAAATAATAAAAAAAAAACTCACCGATGTTAAAACGGAATTCTTAAATTTTCCGTTTCATTTGCGTAGATTTCTTCTGAGTCATTTTCTCTTCAGCTCGAGCGAACTTCAGATCAACTCCAATCATAGGATCTGGACCTTTCCGCCTCTGTTTTAAGAGAAAATCCTTATCTTTGGGTTTCATTATGGTTAAGGCACATCGATGGGCTACATCAAAGAGATCGTCCATTTTTAAGGCAAATTCTTTTTTGTTTTGTTTTTTGCATTTTTTATCCTTTCGGTGGTTTTGATCTAGTTTTTTAATTCTATTCTTTTCGGATTTCGTTGGAATTCTAAATCCACAAGAAATAAGTACTTTGTGAATGACAAATTTCACTTATTCTCTTAAGTTGAATTCAAAAGTACCCAAATTAAAAGATAAAGTTGCCAAGACTTGACTGAAGAGACGGATAGCCTACAAGAAATATTTTTTTTTCGGACTCTGCTTTTTATTTTTTTATTTCTTTAATTTAGAATTAATTTTTATTTTATATTTCATAGAAATACCTTACTCTAGATAAAAATGGTAAAAACTAGCTTTAATAACTTAAAGTACCTTACTGATCCTATACGGATGCTCTAAAGTATACAGAACAACTTAAACTAAGCCTTTCGGTCTTGTGATTAACTTATACATATTTATTAGGAGAAAAAAGAAACCATTAAAGCTAAGAAAATGCTTTTATAGAAACTTAGCAACAGAACTTGGTTGTTTTTAATTACAGATTTCTGATAATTAGAAGGAGACCTATCCGGAGATTTGCTGGGTTAGAAGTGTCTTTACCCCTCTTGGATAATATGCATTTTCGATGGATTTTTGAACAGGATGATGTGTCTAAGCACAACATTAGATATACCATCGAACCCTCGGATTACGTTTATTGTTCTGTTCAGTGACTCGAAGAGTCAGATCTTACGTCGAATTGACTGGGGTGTTAGCTCCTTCATTTGTGACGGCGTTACTTGCCATGGAATCGTCATAGAGCTTGGCAAATCCAAGGTTTTCTGATCGATATTATTTCGAAGGCAAAAGTGATGAAGTAAGGCTCTGTTTTCCAGGTTGTGGTTTAGGTGAATGCTGTCATTCACCTTATACACTTTCTAGAAGACTGCTCCTACTGTGCACCCCCACGAGCGATACTAGCATGGACCAGATGCAGAAGCATGCAGGAAGAAAGTGCCCGGACCTGAGGGGGTCCCAAATATAGCAATAGTTGGTAAATATAGCAGCCGTTAAAAGGAGGCTAGATATTTTTGTAGCAACAATGAAAAGGTGTCTTGAGGAGGGAATTTTCCCTGAACCATGAAAACTCCAACATCTCCTGTTGCTACTCAAGGGAAACAAACCACCTGGAGAACCTTCACCGTACCGGCCAATACAACAGGAAAGATCCTAGAATGTATGATATATGGCAGACTAATCGCCGTGGTGGGGGATAGAGGAGCTCTGTCTGACCACCAATATGGTTTTAGAAAATCGCTGTGTACCGCCGATACCATCAAAGAGGTAGAGGAATCAGAGAGATAGGGAAGCTGAAGCCATAAGGGGGAGAAGACGGCGAGGGTTCACAAAGAAATACTGTGCAGTAGTAACGTTGGACGTTAAAAATGCCTTTAACTCTAACTGGTCCGTTCTCTGACTAGAACGGATGCACCACATTACCTTGTAGATAATTCGCAACTACTTTACTAATAGGTAACAGACGGACGATGGCTTTACATACTGCAATAATTTCACGGGATTCCCTCAGAAATCAGTCTTGGAACTCTTCTGTGGAACATAATGTACGGTGGAATTTTGCCAGAAAAAAAAATGTCTAGAGTCAAACGATCTTGAACTAGCTGACCATAAGACGGACGTTATCTTAATAACCAGCCGAAAGCCCAATCAATCGGGCTTAAATAGGTATTAAAATACTTTGGTGTAATCCTCGAAAACCGACTTAATTTTAAGATCTACTCATATGTCGAAAATTCCAGTAAAAAGGTGTTAAAAATGCAGTTAGCGCTTTCCAGAATGCCGAAAAACATCGTTGTACTGGGATACGCGAGAATTCTGCTTTCCAGAGTGGTGCGATCAATACTCCTGTTCGCTGCGACCTGTCTGGGCGGGAGCTCTTACAACGAAGCAGATAAAAAGAAAGCTCTCGTCTGCATTAGGTTTTGCGCAATATGCGGTTTTCGGACAATTTCGGATGAAACAGCCTTTGTTAAAGAGGGCATGGTCCCTATCGATATCTTCGCCGACAAGATGCATAGGATTAACCTTAGGCGAACCATGCACCGTCAAGAGGTTAGGGTTATCCGGAGGATTAAAGTAGAAGAAAGAGCAACATCTGTAGCACTGTGGTAAGCCAGGTGGGATAACACGACAGAAGGCAGATTGATCCACAAGCTGATCCCTACGATCGAGGCTTGAGGAAAAAGAAGGGTATTGCAATTACTACCTTACGCAATTCCTGTCAGGTCATGGCAGCTATCGAAAATGCTCGTATTTTCAAGATTTGGACACGATAGCCCGCCCTTCTGCCCAGAATGTTCAGAGGAAGAGGAAGACGCAGAGCACGCTATATTCCACTGTAGACGCTTCGTAGATGCAAGAATGGACCTGCCGACCCCGGAGCTTCTAGTAGGTCACATGATAAGCTGAGGGGACTACTGGCTGGAAATCTGCTCCTTCATAACAAGCGTGCAGAACGAGCTAAGAAGTCTCGAAAGACGGCAGATACTAAGCATATACCATAACTTGCTAGCCAACCCCCGCGAGGTAACACCTAACGGCAGTCCCGCGGGGAGAGTGGTTGAAGTGCTCAAGGTGTGGTTTAGTACGTAGGCGTATTTCTGGCATCGAATATTCATGGCAGCATACCAGTAGCTCGGGCAACAGGTCGAAGAATACACATCCTTTGGCTCAGTCATATAAAAAACACAAAAAAAAATTAAAGTCCCACTGTTGCCACCTTCTCGTGAGGATCCTCGATCACGAAGAAATCGCCATCCAAGACGACCCTCGTCAGTCTCAGTCGAGAGTCAGGCAGCTGAGATCCAGATAGGATACGCTCCTAGGATACGATGAAATATCCATTGCGAGTAACCTAAGTGCTCTGCAGAACCCACCATTGCCTTAGTAGGCCCTCCCCCGTGTTGGGTATGTTAATTCTACCTCTTTCCATTTTGGAGAGGAACGCATACAATGCAGTCTGGCACCTGGAATTTCCACCGCTATATACTATCTTGGCTATCTGCAAGGCTGCTCACTTTGTGGGGCTCCCCAATGAAAGATTAAAAAAAAAAATGTTTCTTCGATCGTTTTGGTCACAATAATAGGCACACTAGCAGGGATCCGAATCAAGTAAGCCTAAACATGTGATAATATGGAGAAAACATTTGCAGTTTGAATCATCACAATTCGCCTGGTCCGCTTCATACCTTCTGAAATAGATTCACCACTTGCACCAATCGAATATTTTTCGAAATACATCACGGATGTATTGATGATTGGGTTTTCAATACAAATTTGTATGCTATCAGAAAAGAAGTCAGTAACTTCAAACCGTGTAGTGCAACAGAAATGAGAATATTTTTGGGTCTTCATATCATAATGGGAAATCTAAAGTTTCTCCGTATTGGGATTCCCGTTTAGATATGAAAATAGTTTTGGGGAACATGAGTGCAGATCGATTTCTTCAGTTGAGAAATACGCGGGTGGTCCGATAAGTACTTAGCCTACAAAAGAAAAACAAAAATTTTGGAGAAATGGCGATTTATTTTTCAATATAGTCTCCTTTTAGCTCGATACACTTGACCCAGCGATGCTCCAACTTTTTTAACCCGTCTGAAAAATACGTTTTCTCGAGGCCTGCAAAGTAGGCCCCCGTGGTGGCGATGACCTCGTCATTCCACTGAAATTCCTGCCCGGCGAGTGACTTTTTCAAGTTTGGAAACAAAAGGAAGTCGCACGGGGCTAAATCTGGAGAATACGGTGGATGGGGCAGCAGTTCGTAGCCCAATTCGACCAATTTGGCCATGGCGAGGGTGTGAGCCGGTGCGTTATCATGGTGGAAGAGCACTTTTCTCTTCGTCAAGTGGGGCCGTTTTTTCTTCAATTCGGCGTCGAATCGGCTCAATAATTTGGCATAGTACAGCCCTGTGACCGTTTTGCCCTTCTCCAGTTAGTCGATGTGTCACACCTTGTGAATCCCAGAAAACGGTGGCCATCACCTTATCACCTTTCCGGCCGATGGGACAATCTTCCACACGCGGTCAAAACAAACCTGCGAGTCCGATCCGACTCTGACGACAGTAGCCGTCTACTAGAATGTACTACACGATAGTAAGTTGCTCTTCCGATACTGGCGCCATCTGGTCGTGAGGTGGTGAAGTACTTATCGGACCACTCTCGTAATTTACATGTAATTGAAAACAACTCTATTGCACACGATAACTCTGATCGCCTTATCAAAATCCGGCCAGTGTATGATTCAGTCAGAAAACAATGTTTAGAACTAAATTCAGAACGAATACTGAGTATCGATGAACAGATTGTACCCTTTCGAGGAAAACTTGAAATGAAGCAATAAGTGAAAGGAAAACCAGAGCCGTGGGGCATAAAAATATTTATGATTTGTGGTAAAAATGGAATAATTTATGATTTTATTATTTATCAAGGTGCTCCTACAAACTTGGACAAAAATGACGTGTTAAAATATGGTGTATCTGCTGCTTATGTAAATCTATTGTCTAAAAGAATAAATGGGTCCGGTCATTACCTTTTTTACGACATTTGCTTTTCCAACAATAATTTGTTGAATTATCTTCGTGAAAGAGAAATATATGCCGGAGGGACTATCAGAATAAATAGATTTGGAAAACCTTCGCTAGTACCGTGCCATCCTCCGACGCGTGCACTAGCCTGTGTTTTTCGTAATACTTTGTTTTTTTGTTTTCCTCGCGAACCCACCACCCCTCGCGAGTGCACAAAAAAAAAAAAAATAAATAAATAAATAAAAAAATAAAAAATAAAAAAAGGAAAAACAAAAAAAAGAGAAAAACAATTAACAAGTTCCAAGTGAAGTGATTTGGATGGAGCGCATACGGCCCGCTCCCTCTCGTCCCTTCCTTCACAAGCCACGGCTGCGCATTCTCGGTCGCAACTCCCGTTTGATTTCATCAAATGGGTTAGCGCAATGACCGAGAGTGCGTAGCATCTGACGTAGCAGAACCAAGAGTGCAAATTGTTGGTGGACCAATTCAAATCGGTGCATGGGCATAACACCTACATCGATTTGATGTTGGGAAGATGTCGGAGTTGGCTCCTCTGGTGCCTGTGTTTTGTACCATGGAAAAATTCAGGGTCGATGTGAGTAATATCCGTGGCCTAAGAACGAATCTATTCGCTGTATACGTCCACCTGTCCCTGTATAAACCAGCTATCTTGGCACTGAGTAAAACACAGGTAGGAGAGAATACCGATTTATCGGATTTGAACCTGCCTGGATATAGCTTGGTGCCCCTTTTCTATCTCCACCGCGGTCTCGCCCTTTATATTCGTAGTGATGTAGCTTACCAACTTCAGCCACAATACGGCCACTGTTTCAATCCGGAATTTAATTTCCTATGGCTAAAAATCCATGTCCGTAAGCATTTAATCCACTACTGTTTTATTTATAGAAGTCCAAACCTGGATAGCAATTCAACTTTCAATGAGTTTGATATGTTATCCGACTCCATCACAAGAATTGTATCCCTACATCCTCATTGCCATTGCGGGCGATTTCAATGTATACAATTCTAATTGGCTTCGACATTCATGCCAGACAACACCCGAAGGACGGTACGTAGAGATCTTTGATGAGGTAAATAATCTGCCCCAGCTAGTAAATGAGCCTACACGAATACCTGACATTGCAGATCATTCCCCCAACACCTTGGACCTGTTTCTCACCTCTCATCCTGACAAATACTCTGTTGCAATATTATCGCCCCTAGGTTCGTCTGACCACTGTGTCGTATCAGCTAATTTCTCGTCTTCACCCCACACAGTTAGAGAACAAATTCCTAAAAGAATAGTATGGCTATACGAGAAAGCCAACTGGAGCGGTCTTAACGACTTTTTTAGGAATTTTAACTGGTCACTATGTTTCCTCGATAGTGACGTGGATGCCGCTGCTGATATGATCACTAACATTCTTTTTCTGGGTATGAGATCCTTCATTCCTCACAGAATGAAGAGAAAGAAAATGCGTGGTATGACTCGAGCTGTAAAGAGGCCATCAGGTTGAGAGAGTTGAGTTTCCGGAATTACAAGGACAACCGTACTGAGGAAAACCAGAAACAATTTAAACGGGCCAGAAATGACTGCAATGCATTAATTAGACGTGTAAAATTCTTTCACGAACAAAAGTTGAGGCAGAAAGTGCTACAATGTCCCAAGGGTAGCAAAAACTTTTGGTCGTTCGTGAAAAACGTAAAGAATTCAGCCTCGTCTTCAATTTCCACCCTCATTTACAATGACATTCCAGCTGTCAGCTCTTTAGACAAGGCCAATCTGCTTGCTGCACATTTCGCGTGTAGCTCAACGCTACCAGATTCCACATTGTCTCCGCCTGTACTTGAGAGCGATGATTTCACTATGGGACAAATCCATTTTCGCACTCGTACAGTTGCAAGAGTACTAAAAGATCTCAACATACACAAATCCGCTGGCCCGGATGGTATACCCCCAATACTTCTGAAGAAGTGTTCTTCTGCGCTGGCAAAACCTCTGCGTAAGCTTTTCCATCTGTCCTACTCTTCGGGTCCCTTTCCGAGTAGATCGAAAACAGCATTTGTCCAGCCCGTCCCCAAAAAGGGCGAATCTTCGTCTCCCTCCTCCTACCAACCCATAGCACTAACGTCCCTTCTTTCCAAGGTCATGGAAACGCTGATAAACCGTCAGCTTATGAAATATCTTGAATCGCGGAAGCTTCTTAATGACCGGCAATACGGTTTTCGCAGCAACAGGTCCACTGGTGATTTGATGGCATATCTCACCGAAAAGTGGAACCAATCTTTGCACAATCAAGGCGAAAGCAAGATCGTTGCGCTTGATATTTCAAAAGCATTTGACAGAGTTTGGCATCAGGCTCTTTTGTCGAAAATGCGTGCTTATGGCATCGATAAATCTCTGCTTCTATGGATTAGAAATTACCTTTCGAACCGTTCAATTCAAGTTGTTTTGTATGGGTTCAAGTCTGATATTCACCAAATAAATGCTGGTGTCCCCCAAGGCTCTGTTTTGTCTCCAACTCTCTTTCTCATTTTTATAAATGATCTCTTGTCTGTTACTTCTAATCCAATCCATTCCTTCGCTGATGACAGTACTCTCAGCTTTTCATATTCGTTCCAGGACTCACGTCCCTGCTCTTCGGCCGTAGAACTGGAACGGCAGCGTATGTCAAGCACATTGAATTTCGATCTTGACAGCATAATCGATTGTGGTAAAAATAATAGAGTGGAATTCAATGCTTCCAAAACTCAATGCTGTCTACTGTCGTTAAAGCGAACCCATAATAATCAGCCATTATCCATGAATGGCGCTTGTGTCGACGAAACCGAAAAACTTTCCATCCTTGGTATGTGTATCAACACCAAACTTAATTGGAATGATCACATATTTGAAATCGCCAAAAACGCGGCAAAATGTCTAGGTTTCCTCAAACGATGCAAGAAATATTTCACCCCCTCTGATTTGGCTTCAATTTATAAGGCCTACATCCGCCCCAAGCTTGAGTATAACGCTCATTTAATTTCTTTCTATCGCTTATACCGCGTCATGACACCTTTGATATCTTCATGACAAGCTTTCTTTTGTGAAAGATTACCTATCTATCATAACCTCTATCAAAGCCGTATTTCCTCTCACCTTCTTCACGTCAGTGAACACAGAAACTCTCCTTCGCGAAATAATTAATCACTCGAAACGTCCCCCGAATGCATACACCACCTAATAATTTGATTACAAACGTTTATGAAACCCTTGCGCATCCAATTTCGTAATTTATTTGAATTCAAGCACCTGTGACTGCCGCCACACATACCTAATCCAATCACCAGAATGCTTGCTGGCTTCCTAACTACACTCCCTCAACCAAAATCAAAGTCAAGACTCTCTCCTCCCCCGTATTACTCAAGATTCACTTTCTTTTTTACTTCCATTAAGTTCAAGAGTACGAGCACATTAACCATTGCATAAGACCATAAGACACCACTACCTTCATTTCGTCGTGTATATGAGCTATAATCAGCTCATTACCACGCCGCACTGCACATGATCCACACTGCCCGACAGGCACAACTCAACCGAAACTTGTTCCCCATTAAATTCGATTGTATGTGACACGCAACTGTAATTGACAAACGACAATCGAAATCAAAATTCCACACAAAGATGGTAATCAACACAAGCAAAGAACGAATCAAAAGAGTTCAATACGATAGCAAACTGAACAATACGTGCCGAAGACATTCCATGTGGAAGCCATTAACCAAGCGGGTCGAAAAAATTTCAACGATTCCGAGCTGGTTAATCAGCATCAAGGTGGTGTGGGATGACCTACACGGAACATAGAGACGCTAATGAATGATCTAAGCTCAAGCGCGATAGTTGGCCATTTCGGAACCTGGCCAAACGATTACGCAATCCAGTCGGCACATAACATATGTACATGTACCGCGGGTGGGTGTTGTTATTGGAACAGTCATTTGGTTTGTTCTGAGATTAGTAATTCTGTTTGTTTGCCCTGATGTGATGGATCTCAAACCCAGATATGGAGAATGGAAGAAACTGATGAAAGCGTTATTGCGCGATGGTAGTGCTAGCACTTGTCATTTTATTATCCAACCACTCTGTCGGTCATTGAGCTCTTGGAGCATGGGCTTGGCGCGGGCATACATATAAATTACAAGAGCAAGGTGGAGTTTGACTGACACAAAATTGAAGCTTCGAAACAACAAAATGATGGAGATTCATTTTGCTTTAACACTTTGCAATCTCAAGTCGTTTAAAGGTTAATGGGTTAATGACTCATTGTTGGGACATATACTGCCAATGAGTTGCCGCAATATTTTATGTAAATCATGGACTGATCTCGTTTTAACTCGTGATGATAATCAGAGATTGATCTATGACTATTTACCAATCTTAAAAGCCAATCTCAAATCGTTTTATGGACCTTTGACTAAACTTGCTTCACCTCCAACTAATCTTCATTGGCAAACAAGTTAGCCCGCAGTTGCGTCTATAATTGCTGCACATCAACCTCCTCATCTCTGACTACACTCAATCACTTTATTTACCCCAATCACCTCATAAGCCAACGAACGTGCTAAACGACGCTCACCAATAGCTTCTTCCAATTAACTTAAGATAGAAACCCCTCAGTCACTGATAAGATTTCACGATTCATCCTGTTCACCGTTGTCGTACAGACAGCTGCACAGCTGGCCCCGTCAGCAACTGCATCTCTAATAACCACAATCGAGAAAAGACTTTCACTGCTGGTTAGCTTGTGCATTACTGCTTGGATGCGAGTATTTGAAACGTCGCATAACTCTCCACCGAAATCATCATCATCATCAACTATGCGGAGAAGATAGAACCGCATTGCTGGACATCTGTGTAGCTGCAAGTGCTATCGGTTGGGTATCAAACGAAAAATGGAAAGATGTTGCTGGTGAGTGCAAGTAATTACAGTACTTGATGGTTGGTGTGTTGCAAGTGGGAATGTTGTGAGATGGTGTGCCCTGGGTTGGAGCGCCCTCATCAAGGACGGTGTGTGTGCTGTGTTTGTTGCTGTCACGTTATGTTGTCTTGCTAGGTAGGGGTGTTGCCGGAGATGGTATCTACCGGCACTTGGATCTGAGTGGATAGAAACCATATGCGGATGAAGATCAGGTTTCTGGATTAGAATCTTATTCCTCGAGGAACGTTAATGTGCATGAGAACTCCATAAATCTGCTTATAAGTAGTCGAAAGAGAAGAATTTAAGTTAGATAGTGGTGATGATGAGTGGAGTATCTCAGTTATTTTCAGGTTAAGACCCGAGATATCTAGGTTTATGCTGATTTGTTTACTCCATCGCACCATCACTTTATTCCTCAAGTGGACGTATGATTTTCTGGCCTAATGCAACATAAGAAAAATTAAGAAAACGAAGAAAATGTTGGTGTGTATCTCGTAAATGTGCAGAGGGCCTTTTATTCCATCGTGATGTTTTCATCAACATAAACCTGTCATAAAAGATCTTTCAACCAGCTTGATAAACATCACTTACGTCCGTGAGAGTATGCTGGAGAAATCAATACAGTTCATTTCTCGTGGTTCACAAGAATTCGGCCTTTTTTCAAATTACTTTTCGATTGTTGTGCCTAGACTTGAGTTTGTACTAATATGGGAAGTCTAATTTACAATGGCTTTAGCGCATAGCTCTGGTTGAATTCGCCGAATGGCGTTCGTTATATTGGTTTGAAGGCATCAATAGTTTCTGATTATTCGCGCAGTCCTGCGATTTAAGACAGCTTTAAAGACAGAGGTCTAAACGATCTTGGGGGCCGTTACAAATCGCCTCTTCTGAAAATAACGCTATCAGATTGCTTGTCGTTCAGGCCCCTGTCGTCAAATTGAGGACACAAAAAATCAGTTACCATGGCGCTATATTTTTCGCCATTGGCAGAGTGACCATCTAGCCATTCTCTTTTTGGAGACGTATGGTCCAATATGCATAATAATACTATGTACAAATAGTAAGTTTCTCCGGATATAGTAGAACCTGCTGTGTATTACTCTCTCCCTAAATACGGCAATATTGCTCGTGGAGCACATAGCATGTACAACATGAGGGCCATCTTTGCGATATTCGTGTTCGGTTTACCCAAATTATAAATTTGTTCTTCAGGATCTCCGTCACCACTGATGGGTGGGAGGCTCTCTATAACAGGTCCTCGTTCGTGATCTACTTCGGCCAAAAGATCTTCAGGGTCCTCGTCAAACATTTGTTATACCTGTTGCTTTCGGTTTATGCTGTCAGTGGTCTTCCATGTCCCATAGTAGACCTGACATTGGAGTTGAACATTTGAGTTTTGGAGAGGAAGAAAGCTGGTTGGATATTCATATCGAGACGTCGAGTTCTGATCCCCCGTCTTTGCAGAGCATGCTGCTGAGGTAGCAGAACTTGTCAACATCTTCAATCGGTACCCCGTTGAGAGAGAGGTTTGTCTCACATCTCGTGCCGATTCTCATCAGCATCATTTTGGTGATTCCAGCTTTGGAAGCATTGATGTTGAGCGATGAAAAGCAAGGGAGATATAACGCACCATTGTCTCACTCCTCTGGTGTTGCTGAATCTTGAAGTGCACCGTGCATGGAGCCTCTCAGTAAAATTCGCGTACTTTGAGTTTCCTTCGGGTCTCGATTTGTCTCCAAGTAACATCGCTGATCCAACGCTTACATTTGTTGTCGAAATCCCACTGTTTCCTCCGCACTTGACTTCAAAGCTCACACCAGGTCTGGCCACGATGGTGTTGTATCTAACCGGGGTATCGCTTCGATCTTTCCCACAAATTGCCTGACTATCACCAGATAACGTCTCACAGTCGCAGCCGGACGAAACCTCACAATACCTAGCAATAGTTGATGGTCACTATATATGTCGGCGTCGCGAACTGTTTTCACATTCGGCAGAGAGGCCAGGAATCTCCGGCTGATCAAGAAATTATTTATCTGGTTCCGAGTAATACCGTCCGGAGATTGTATTTATGGATGTCGGATGTGGGGGAACTTGGTGCTACCAACAAAGAGGTGATGAGCGACGCAAAGGTCGAAAAAGCAAAAAAGAAAATTTCCATTGCCATTGGTTTCTACATGAAGGCTATGTCGACCAATAACGGCCTTAATATTGTTGTTGTCACAACTTACTTTGGCGTTGAAATCGACCATGACAATTTTCACATTGCTCTTAGGGGAGGACGTGAGGTATGCTTCCAGTTTTTCGTAAAAGGTGTCCTTGTGATTAACATTACCATGGTAAGAGCAATAAAATGCTTCTATTTCCTGTTCGGAGAACGGAACATTTCGATTCATTTTCTAAAGTCGTTAAAGAGTGGTTTTTCGTCAAAAATTATGACGTCGTGTCGTGGCAAATGAATGTCTCAATTTTATGTCAGCAATTAAGTTAATGTGCAAACTTCCGATATAGCTTTTGGAAAACCTATTACTCCTGTATTTATTTAGATTGCGCTTGAATTCGGGGTGTGTCAGGCTTTCAATCAACAAGTCTCTCCGACTTGTCACGATCTAAACACGATTAAAACACGATCTGTGTTTTAATGATTCAATGCAGCATCTCCAGTCAGTTGAGATATCTTTACAACTATGTAGTTGCATCACCAACGCAGCCTTTCTGGGCTGGAATCGAAAACCCTTTGGGCCAGAGGAGTATTGTCTATCGACTCCAGATGAGCCATCTTGGACGTTGAAACCGTAGATACATGGCTAAGCCAATATTCTGTAGTATAGGCTGTAGTGTGGCATGTCTTTCTTTGATGAAGTTTTGTCTTTATTTACCCTCAGATCAATTTTAGCTTTCTCAATGCTTGACGTCTAGTTACGTTAATGTAAGCACACATTCATGTGAGTTAAAATAGGTGTATATCGTGCCTCTTGCATTATTAATGGGGTTTTGCCTGATATTTTGACGAATGATGTTAAAAAAATCATATGACAATGCGCCGCCCAGTCTGAATCCCTTTTTAACATCGAAGGCCACGGCTGATTCATAATCCAATTGAATGGAGCGGCGATAGTTCCACATTGATATTCTGTGCAGCCTGACGGGCTTAGCAGCCATGACATGGCTCTGTATAACTTGTTTCTAAAGATAATCTTCATATTGGACTTTAAATTGATACATCTGTGGGTCTTCTCCAGATATTCCGCAGTGTGAATTTTTGGTCGTTTGTGGATTTTTCCGGTCTGAAACCACTTATACAGAGAAGTATTTATACAGAGAAGTTCTAGTACACCATGTTAAGAAAACTTATTCCTCTACAGTTCATGCAGTTGTAGAAATTCCCAATTTTATGGGCAGCTTTTCCTCCGACCATATCTTGTAGATGAGTTGACTCCATGATTTGGTACTCTCATTACAGTAAACACTGCCCTCAACAGCCTACAGCGTCAATGAAAATAGCTCCAGCCTTAGATATCGGGAAAATATGTAACTTAGGAAATGATGGCTGGTCCGTTGGTGATTGACTTCCCGCCAAAGCTTAAATATAATGCGCTAGCTAGTTATTCCTACTCTCAAGACCTTAATTCAAAGTTCTATTACACAGGGACTCTTCCCTCAGTTTTTGAAAAATACTTATTATACATTACCCCAATCAACAAAAAAGGACCAAAGAATAAGATGTCCAACTCTGTTCCTTTTCCAAGGTTATTGAGAATATCGTTTACAATACAATATTTTTTCGCTGCAAGCATATGTTCTCTCTTAATCAACATGGATTCCTAATATGTAGTTTGATCGACACCCGCTAACCTACTTGAGTTTGCCTCACAATCCGTGTGTGCACATGATGAAGGCAAAGAAGTAGACGTTATTACTACATACTTCAGCAATGTCTAAACGAAATCTAGGATCAAAATATACTTCTTATATTCTTATACTTCATAATTTCCCCTTGGTTTTATCCTGTGGATCGAACGCTACCTCGAAGATTGTCAGTACAATGTCAGACCTTCTATTTCTAAACCAACTAATTCCACCTCAGGAGTCCCCCCAAGGCAGCCACCTCGATCCATTGATATTTATACTAACAATCAATGATGTTAACTGTGTTGTCAAAATCTCTCATCTTTCCGTATGCATTTATAATGCGAACATTTTCAAATATATATCTTCCTCTGCTGATTCCTTTTGTCTCTAAGCTGACCTAAACAGGTTCACTATTAAGTGTCAAAAGTCACCTCGTATTCAATGTTAGCAAGTGTCAAGCTATCACTTACTCTCGTAAGAGCTTGCCTCCGCTTTCCAGAATCTTACGTTATTGATCATCAATTTGTTCCCGCTGTCAACATTTTGGTTGTCTTAGGCGTTATCTGTGATAGGTAACTTTCGCCTTCACATCAACAACATTATCAAACCTGCCATTCCCTCCCTCGGCTTTGTCAAAAGGTGATTCAAAAAGTTATCGATTCCTTACGTTAAGAAGTCCTTATACACTATTTTCGTTAAGCCGCTTCTTAAATATGCTAGCCAAGTCTGGTCTTCCTCTTACGGTATCAACACTGGGCGCATAACGTCACCATTTTCCCTCCTCTTAGTATTTTTTTCATAACAGACAGTAAGTTCATTCTAAGTTGAAATTCTTTAAGTTATCCTTTTCTTTGTTAAGGCCAATAAAGTGCTCCTAAGGGGTCGTCAAAAAATATTAACTCAACTGATTCTCCTCTGTCTGATGGTGGTATTTGGCTTGTTTTCACAATTGTACTATGTTTGAAGTGTTTTTCCATATATTCTGCATGGCCCATCTGGCCTATGTGTACACCTTCTTTCTCTGCTTATTTTAGGACTTCTGTTTTTATCCTATTGGAAAAACTGAATTTTTGAGAATTGTAATGGCCATCAATTTCGTTCTTCCTCTCATTGTTTATCGAAGCTTACCATTTCTTGAATACCAAGAATTATTTATGGTTTTTTCAAATTAAGGAAACTTCCGGTGTGCTCAATCTTTTAATCCAAATGAAAACAGCTCCTAAGCTATGTGCTCTGCCATATTAAGGAGAATATTAGGATCTTAAATCAGATCTCGCTATTTTTTTTGTGAAAATTAACGCTTAACTTAAAGTATTGCTCGCTAGCCACTAACTTTTTCTCCTTTCGGGCAGCACGTAAATTCCACTTCGGAAAAACTATACCTCTTATAAGGCTTTTCTAGAATCGACTCAAACAACGAAAATTCTAATCAGCCAGGCCATTTGCTATCAAACAGAACAAGTGAAAAATGGAAGAGACAATGTCTGTTGAAATCAACGGGTGGAGGAGGACTTCCCATTTAAGCGTTTCCAAGTAGATTTCCAACGATTTTGCAACATGTGACCAAGCATTGTCTTATAGCCATATCAATTTGCCATGTCTATGCCCGTGTTGCGGCCGACCGACTTTTAGGAATATTTGCAGAATCTGATTCGTTCAAAAAATAAGGTGACTTTTTATTTTTCTTGAAAAATATTTTTTTATTCATCAAGTTTGATTTTAGAAAAGACGAGTCGAGGTAAAACTCTGACAAATATGCAAAATATTTGCATTCATGTAAGAAAATTATTCCACCCGGAAGAATGCTAAAAAAAACTGGACGCGATCCATGGACAGTCAACAATTTCCTAAAATATCCAAAAAAAATATTGCAAAAACCGAAGAGGACACACAGCAAGAGCGACAACAGAACGAGATCGTAGGTTCATTTTACGCGAAGCTTCAAATTCCGCTGCGACCATTCGCAAAATAACACATTTCCGACGACAAAAACTGAAGAAAAAATCACGTTTACGTGACGCGCCATAAAGATCATAGATTGGAATTTTGCCGGGCTTATATAAGTCGGAAGAAAGAATGGGAAACCGTAATTTTTGCCGACGAGAAAAAATGTAATTTGTATGGCCCTGATGGCTTTCCGTAATATTTTCACGATTTGAGAAAATCGAAGATGTTCCTGACACGTCGTCATAGTGCTGTGAGTTAATTGTTGGTTGGTCATGGTATAGGCTGAAATTTCTTGTCTTAGATGACCAGAACTCAGAGAATTAAATCGAATGTCTTGAAAAGTAGACTATCAATTTCCACCAAATGCTTGATGGTCAACGTTGGATTTTCCAGCTGGATAACGCAGCCATTCACACAACAGCATGTGTAAAACAGTGATTTACAAGCAACAATGTGGAAGTTCTGTATTGGCCCCCTTTTTCTTCCGATCTAAACGTAATTGAAAATAATTGGGGATTGCTGTCGCGGAAAGTTCTTATTAAGGCCACTGAAGACGCTTTTGAGAAAATTCCGATAGGTTACTATAAAAAATTATATCGATCGCTAGAAAGAAGACTTTTTGAAGTTATACGCAATAAGGGAGGATCTACAAAATATTAGTAATAAAAATATTAAAAGCATTCCTTTTTTCTTCTAATTTTAAAGATGACGGTAATCATGTTGCGCTTAAAATAGGCAAAAGCCCGAAAATGGCGAGTTTCTTTTTACTTTCTTAAATTTTTACAAGCTTGTTAACAGGTAGCAGAGAGATTGTGAAAATGAAAGTTTTAACAACGGGCCCGAAGAAATATTACCCCTGCTTTATGATTTAGCTAGAAATTTTGTGTGAAGGTAATCAAGTGTCGAGAAGTGTATCTTATATGTGCTCTATAGCTTTGAGCTCTTCCAGCAATGTGGTCTTCATTTTCACAATCATTGAAATCTCTTTCCTTTCATTGGTGTTTTCAATTTTGGGAAGAAAATACGGTGTCTAAGGCATGATTACTGTATTGTTTTGACCAAAAAATTACGCACAAGTAACGATGAGTGAGCAGGTGCATTATCGTGACGCAACAGCCATGAATATTTTCTCTACAAATCTGGACATTTTCTTCCTATTTCTTCACGCAAGCAGCGCATTACTTCAAGGTAATATTCCTTATTTATCATCCGACCTTCCAACAAGACCTTCCAACAAGAAGTATGATGAACCATGCTATTGTTATCCAAGAAGACAGTGAGCAAAACTTTAATATTTGACTTGGCAAATATTGTCCCTACATATATTCCGTCAACAGCGCTGACCCTTTTCAACAAATCTGGATGGCCATTCATGTTATTCAACAGCTTCTGAGCGATGCTGATACGACAATACTTTTGGTCAAAATTAAGCAATTTCGGAACCAATCTATCTGACAGACGTTTCATGCCAAAAACAAAATTTCATGGCATGAGTCAACCGATATGCTAATATCCACAGCAACTTCTTTGATAGTGATTCGACGATCCTCCATGACAATTTTTTTCACTGCTTTAACGCTTTCATCGGTTGTTGATATGCTGGATTATCCAAAGCGGACATAGTCATTAACATCTTGTCAGGCTTCTGCGAAGAGCTAAGCATTTTTTGCTCAAAGTTGTTTCGCAACAGCGAACAGCCAACATTTCAAGTCAGTCACTCTTTAGTCAGTGCCTTCATGTTTTAATTTCATACAGACTATATACAGGTATATGTATGTTAGCATCGTCATAAAATGAATCAATTCAAACTAGGCCCGAGTTAAGAAATATGATCAGCCTATACAGCCTATCAGTCAAAAAAGATGAATGGATATTTACTGATTTAAAAGCACATAGTAGGGAGGTTGTGCAGAAGAAAAATTGTACTGGATGAGCTACGAAAAGTCAAGAACATGTCTTAGCTATCAATACGCTATCTGACGAACCGATTTGAATTGATTTTTTGATCAAAAAATGTTTATTCCACATTTGAGCGTTAATAAGAGTGCGAGTTCAAGTGATTCAAGTGACTTTTGAGTGATTCTTTTCACAATCCCTCATACTCCATTCCAAGGAGCAACGTTGCCATTCTTCACTAAATTGTATAGGCTCTACTAGATATTATGGACGCCTGGTGATTGTCCATGGGATTTGGTGGAAAACCAGGTAAGCGTCACTGTTCTTTGAAAAGTGACCAAGCGTCATCTTTGGCTTGTGAAATTGAGTTCAGACGGAGACATCTCAAAATCGAGAAAATTTGATCTCCATGGCTGAGGGCGGTTAATTTCTCTGACATCTTGGTTTAATGGCCGCATCTCATTTGTTATTCATGAATCTTGTCAAAGTCCCACCGATTTCATAGTTTCTTTGAGCGACCGTAAAATTGAAATAGGATTAGGCAATGTGGGTAATCCGGTTGCTGCGTTTAATATTCGTCCGTTTCTTAACTCAATTTTGGTAAACTTTTCAGTGAAAAAAAAGTGAAAAAAGACTTAAATAAAATCAAAGTAGCTGTTGCTCTCGTCAGCTTTCATTGCCTTGAAAGAATATTCATAACTTATTAATTCGTAACGCAAGAGATGGATTGTTTTTTTCGATTTATTGACACCTTTCTTCTTTTTTTATCTTTGATTTTATTTACAGCATGAAATCAATAGTTTTGTTGTTTGTGAACAATTTTTTTACGCGTTCCCAGTCATTGAAAAAACAACGCATTTGCATATGAATGGTGGAATTCTAATCGATATCCAAACTCGCCTCGTCAGTTTTCAAATCAAACAAATGCTAAAAAATAGAAAGAAGAAAACCAAACGATCAGTGATCAATGATCGATAATAATAGCTCTAACACTACCGCTAAGTTTCTCTTCTCTCGCCTGCAATTTGATCGTGCAGTTCAACCGATCCACATGGAATCCGATTCATTAGCTGCCTAATGAGCCAGCTTTCGCCCGCTTCCATTCGCATCCATAGAAATTCGACTTCGATCTCTCAAAAGGCATGTAATTAAGCCGTTTACGCGATACCCAACGATATGACATTCTGCGGACGCAAATGAAGACTAAATATTACATTATAATACCGCGAATGGCAGTTAACAACAATAGCTGCGATGCGGTGGTGCGATGGCGATCATAATAAAACCACGTTGGCCCCAAAATCGCGTAAACAACAGCAAAACGAACGGAAACAGCTAACGATTACGAGTAACAACAAACTCCGAGTGAATTTCATTCAACAAACGGTGCGGTAAAGAGGCATTTGTATCGCGATCATATGTATCTGCTTCAGTGTTCATTTCAATCCGACGAGTGGATTCAATGAGCATTAGATGGGGAGCTCGCTGGTCTGAGTGTGCGAGTATCTGTAGCGGTTTTTGGAATAAATTCCTCGGTTTATAATAACTTTCAGATAATAACCACACGACGACCGGTATTTAAATTTGTTTTTTCTTATTCTCCTTTTCGTGTTTTTTCTTCTCTTCTTTCGTTTGCTTTTTTTGTTTCACTCATTTTCTTTTCGGTTGTCTAGGGGGAGAAATGCTCGATCGTTTTTTCTGGTTTGGTTCTCCCCTTTATCTGATTTAGTCTTGTTGTTTTGTAGTCTGGGTTTGTTTTGGACCAAGATGGACTTACACTTCATAAGTTTACGCTGGTTGACCCATGGTTTTTCTGATGTTTTGGGTATTTCAACTTATTGTACAATACATAGCGTGTTTGACGCTGATTAGCTACATATTCGCTTTTAAAAGCAGTCGAAAACTGCCGCCATTCTTGCTATTAAGTCACTATTTTTCTATTCTAACTCAGTACACATCACATCACAATCCCTCCCACCCATCAGTACACAAATATCACAATTTTTGTATAATAAACCACCAAGCTGCCCTGAAATCAGTTGGATTTGTACAAGAAAATCAAAGGTATTTGGGATATGTCGTGGTTTAGTAAAATCTAGAACTTCTATGGGTTTCCGGTCTTTGTTTGAAAAGGGGGAGGGCGAAAGTTTGGTGATATATTACTCGAACAACCAATTCACCATGGTATACGTAATCCTAGTTAAAATTATAAGTACAGATTCTTAAAAATATGTAGTCTTTTGCTTGTTTACTGCTTCATATTCAATCAATTCCTATGCAAACACAATACAATTCGTCTTCAAGGATGTGCAATCGCGCGTTTTTCTACAATTTTTTTTAGCAAACAAACTTTGAAAAAAAAGCAAACTAGGTAAAAAAGGCAAGAAAAAGCAAAATAAAATACATATATATATTAGGAGTCAGGAGGATATGAAACGTGTTTGTGTAAAATCGATGCTAGCTTCCGATTAAACAAAAAAAAAAAAATCGCAAAGTGAGCAAAATCCTCTCTCCTCAGTTTGAGTTTCTTTTTGTTTTTTTTTTTAATTTTAAATTCATTTCTATTTCATAATTCCTTGGATATATCTTACCCTAGACAAAAATGCTTAAGACTAGCTTAACTACCTTAACATATCCAGAAATCTTACCGGCCCAGAAATCTAAGACCTATCCCTGCTCACAATAAGGAGCAGTATTCAAGGCTATTGAGGCTGACCAAAATATTAACGGTAGGAGTATAGTCCTTTTTATGAATAAATATTAAGCTAAGACAGTTTAATAAGTCCAATAAATCTATCTTCGAAGAAGTTTATAATTCGGAAGGAATCCTTTATGGTGGTCTAATTAAATAGCGTATGAAAAAGTTCAATAGTTCTAGAAAATACGTTTCTTAAGGACGGATTTTAACTATTGGCATTCTCAAGCTCATTATTTTTCCTTTCTTTTATCCCTTTCGGAACTATTGATAAGTTGAAAAGTTCTGAAAATTCCTTGTGATTAAATCTCTATGCTGGAAATAAAGAAACATCCCTGAAGCGTGTGATGAGCTTCACAATTCCTCTATGGTTCTCATTTTTTATTGTTTCGATGCTAAGGAATCTTCCAAATACTTCAGGACTGTTTCAAAAGTAAGGAAAATTTTATAATTTCGAAGGATTAATAGTCAACGCGATATTTTCTCGAAGTGCTGAAAAGCATTTCCAGTATTTATACATTGCTAATCATATGCTTTTTTGCTACCTGTTAAAGGGTTTTTATGTTTTTGGTTCGGTTAGCGATTACAATATTTATTTCTTCTCAAAGGTGTCAGATAATTTGAATTCAATTAGAAGGGAAAAAAATAAAATTAAAAATTTTAAATTTTAATTTTTTTTTATTTTTAAATATTTATTCACATTTTGTTTTTGGTTGTCTACTACGTAGTATAAGACATGTTCGATTGCATTTATCTTTCTCTTCATTTTGTCTGTGATCACGTTGTTCTACAACATACATAGCCGTACGACCGCGTCGTTCGGACGTTCGGCTGGGTTGTATAATATGAACGCCGCTATTGATGAATTTCTAGGTTGAATGGAACTATGAACATGTTATCGTTCAGTTTGAGGAACGATCGGAAATGTTTCCGACTGAGGACATAGTTCCTGGAACTATATATGTATGTCCTGAACTACCCAACTCTACTAAGATCCCTACCACAGCTAACAAAAACTGGTAATAACCTTGAAACGCCCGAACAGATCTTCATAGTAGCTAAGAACCATCTCGATCACGGTAGCTTTCAAACAAAAAAAAAATCATCAAAATCGGTCCATTCGTTCAGGAGCTATGTACGTTGCCACAGACAGACACACAGACAAACAGACACGTCAAACTTATAACACACCTCTTTTGGTGTCGGGGGTTAATAAAATTAAGACGTGGAAAGACGACTACGAGCGCTTCAGATGTCTCGGAATACCAAAAACTGATGAAAACTTGCTGGGGGTATTAACCCACACGTGACTTGTTTGACAACTGACAGTAGCTTAAATAACCAGTTTGAATATCAATGTGCGTATAATACATGTTTATTTAAATCATCTTTCAGAGGTATATACCAACATTTCTTGACATGATAAAAACCAGGAAATTATATAACTCCTTAAGTTTTAAATACATGTACCTATGTAAAGTCTCAGGCAGTAGGACAAGGCACCAGTTCACCATCTTTAAATAAAAGGTATACTTGTCTCCGTCACTCACTCTATCAACCTTTGTCAGTTAACGTTTCTGACTTTTGTGATCTACAGTATGTGGCAATCCCTTACCATCAGTTCCATTAAATTCGTAATAATTGTCATAACAGACAAAAATACCTCGACATAAAGCATAGCAGCATATACATATGTAGGAGAACATGCGCTCAACATGTCACCCCATCAAATCATGTACCAGTGCCAGACAGCCAGTACATACTCGGATGCCTATTCTTAAACTTCCACCCGTAATATCACTCAATTATGTTGAGTAAACTTCAGAGTGAAAAAATGTACAATCAATCAATAAATTCTGGTGGCACATACACCCGACGGAAAAAAGACTGCATATGCGATACGTGTGCAAACATTTTTAAATTTGATTTTTAAAAAGTTGGCACTTCCGCAAATATTGTTTTGGAAGTTTCTATTTATGCCAGTGGCTTAAGCGAGTGCCTTCTTATATGGAAAAAATTCTTGTGTACAAAACGACAAAGCCCAGTTCATTAAATATTACTCAAATAAGGTCCTGAACCACGGCAGACAATTTTCTTATTTTGTTAATTAAATTACTGGAAAGTACATTGCATGGACTATGACTAACGACAATAATCTGTCTAACAATATTGATTGCCAAAGGTTAGTGCAAAGTAGAGGTGGTATCTTTGTAATTTACCACCGCTGCCAGGCCGCCAAGGACCAATAGCTCCAACGCCTACGTTGATAGTAGTCGAGTGTTCGAACTATGATTTTACCGATGTTGCTAAACAACACGTCGACTTTTGGTGGTTGTCGGCTGAAAACACTTTCCAGAGCGTTGCGTTACTCCGCTGAAATCCTCCTCACTCTTTAGCTCGTAAGTTAGATTGGAGTTAGTTAGGGGATGTTTTGGAAGTTGGGCTTCAGTGAACCCGAGAATTGATTTAGGCCCATTAGCCCTAATGACATCTCGGACATACAGGGAACGCCAGCTGCTCAATGTCTGTAAGACGCAATCATAAGTGTGACCACTCGAAATGAAACGGACAAGTGTTAGTCAACCTGATCATATTTAAGATTATAATTAAGTTAAGCTGTTAGAATAAGAAAAAAAAAATCTAGGTTTCTTGCTAAACGTTTTTTTAGAAAACCGTATCTTACAATACATGTAAATATATATAAACATATATGAAAATAGAACAGTTAAGTTGAAGCCGAACGGTATTAACAATTAGGAAATATAAAGACCCGCAGAGAGCCAGTAAGACAAATTAAATATCCTATTAAGATATTTTTAATGTAGATTTAGACATTTTTAACAAGGAATTAAGAATAGAATAAAAAACTTAGATTAGTAATAAGCAATCGGTTGGAGGATATGGATATAAGAGCAAATGGAGTTAAAAGTAAAGAAAATTGAAATGAGTCAATTTGGTTAATAGTTTTATTTTGAGACGAGTCTAAGGTTAGTTTTTAGTACCCGGTGATTTTGTCATATACGAGATGAACGATATGTGGAAAATTGCATTCTTCCCACGGTGGAAGTGTTGAAAATAGGAAAACTATAACGAACCAAAAAAGTATGAAGACGAAGAGTTGAAGACATTACTTCATAAAGTCTCGTTCCAGATGATAGCTGGCCTTGTAAAATCATTACAAGTGGATGGCACAACAGTTTTGAAATCTTTGAAGGCGTTAGGAATGATTCAAAAGCATTGATGCCTTTGGATGCCTTACGAGTTGAAGCTATAACGATAGAAAATGAGAAGTTTTTTGCATGGTAACGTGACGTGAAAAGTGGATACTGGACGTTAACCCCAAGCCTAAAAATTCATGGGATAAATGCCAACTAAACATCGGCGGCAAAGGCAAATATCCATGGTCCAAAGGTTCTGCTTTGCAGTTTATTATGAGCTACTTAAACCGAAAGAAATCATCACGAAAGATTGCTATTGACTATGATTGGGGAATTGGAGCCGAGCATTGAAGGAAAGATGACAAAGTGGTTTTATAGTACGGTAACTTCTTTGAAATAGTGAAATGAAGCATTTTTCTCTAATATAGTTTTGTAACATGTTATTTTTTTTAAGAAATTTTAAATAAGATTTTTGTGGTACGTTCTATTTTCTTAAACTATGCAAAATTAAATAAAAATGAAATGTGAATTTTTTTGCCGTAACACGCACTAACATCCGTTTTTGAAAAGCTTGATTCGACTTTTTTAAAAATATCATTTTTCTTAGCCTTAATTGTTCATTTATTTTAAGTATTATAAGTTTTTCGTAAGGCTAAAAGGCATAGCCTTACGCTGTTCGGATTATTTTAGCGTTTCCATATAGAGCCAGTTAGGTATTTTAAGTTATTTAAGCCAGTCTTAAGCATTTTTGTCTAGTGTGTGGTAGTGCTAAGTAGAATTAATAAAAATGAATATTAAACTTAAACTAGTTGAAGCTAAAGCTATAGAATTGTCGTTTCGCAAGCAAATATAAGAAAAATCAAAATGCTGTCCTTAAAATCTAGATCGAGAACTGATATTGGCGAATAAATAAAATCCTTTTTCCAAAACGAAATCCCCGTTATTTTTTAACTCTTTTTCCATACAATTGTTCCAGTATGTATCATTAACCGATCGACTTTTGACCCACCACAATTTCAATCTTATCTACTTCAATCATTTCAGATGCCCTTCCCTTATTTGTGTCAGTTATCCAGGGGGACCGATAATATCATGTTTCTCGTTATCATTTTATCTTAGAAATACTCGTAGCTTCCTTCAAACATTTAACTAACTTAACCAAAATATTACTACTTGCAAATCGTTCTACTTAAATTTTTCAAACGAAGTTGATCACAGAATTCTTTTCTGGCTTAAACCTTGTATCAAAACTCTCTTTTCAGGTTACAGACTTTTACAATAAGACTTACTCAGTCCTGTACTGAAAAGCGCCAAATTTGTTCGTCTCGAAGGCCGCAGAGATTTTAACCTATTGAAATACGATCATTTGTTTTATGTGTAATCCTCATGGCTTTAAATAATTACCTCTTGACGAAAATAACAGTAAAGTCCAGCTGTCTCTAACAGCCGATGAGCCAGCACACAAATATCCCCCTGATCCAACATGACGTACACTGCGACTGAATTACGGTACAGACAGACACACGAGAGAGATCGAACACAACATGAATAACTCCAAAGCCGCGCAACCAGGCGAAGCCCCAACCAAACGGCCAGGCTTTGCCTAACTCCAACCATCAGCCAACAACAAAAACAAGCAAACCTCACCATCACAACACTGTCACCAAAGCATGAGAATAAAAAGTGAGAAAAAAAAAAAACTATCCGACTTGTACCTGTGTGTATATCTCACGCGCTCCACACAGCCGCCACGGTAGCGTGTTTCTCCAATAAGCCAAGCGCTCAGTTAGACTTGAGTCCGATACACGAGTGGTCCGTAGACGGATACCTCAGATCGTCGCATGCCGATACATTACAAGTACGCAGTAACCAACTAAACGAGCCAACGAGAGGTACAAGTGAAAAAAACTATCGATCGTAGATACTAGGAGTACGTAAACAAAACCGTGTGGACCGTCGCGGCCATTGTTTCGTGTGTACTGCGACCGTATATCGTGCGCTTAGTGTTAACGTCGCTGCAATCGTTAGAGCCGAAGCCACTACTTTGCTACCGTTCGACGGGCTCTACAGATTCTACGGGTATTTCTCGCTTTTCGCGATCATTTGCATTCAATTGGCCTAATTAATTAATTGTGATCGTCATCAAAGTGCCGAGCGATTGTGTAAATACGAGTACGTCTGCTCCGCCGTCGTGCGTCCAAAACGTTGTCAGTGACATTTCCCTCGATCGGTGTGGATAGCTAGAGCGATCGATCGATTGGAAGATCTGTAGGTCGGCGGATAATAAGGGATTTTCTTGTGCCTTTTTGTTTTAGCTCGCTGCGATCATTGTCGTTTGCCGGTCGATTTCGAATCGATCGCACGCGAATAGCACCCGGAACATGTTATTTTCGTATCGGTATTGCAAAAAGATCGGCTAGAACTTGCGCGGTCGGATACGTCGGAACGGATTGAATTCTGTTTTTTTTTTTTTTTGTTTTTCTTGTTTTACAATAGTTTTATTGCGGTTTAGTTTGCGTTCATTGGAGGCAGTGATCTTGGATCTTGGACCGTGCACTGACATCCTTGAATTCGTTGAGAAAGAATTTTCTTTATTGTTGTTGGTGTGATTCCTTCCGATCGCGTAGTGAATACCATCGATTACGAAAGTGTAGCCCTTGGGGGATCATGTGTAGAGGGATCTTGCCACGTACTCGTGCCGATCTTCCATTAATTTCTCGGCGATCCAGTGACGATCGCTCAAGGGCTTTTAATAATTTGTTCCGTTTATTTTTTAGGTTTTAAATCAATTTAAGGAAATCAAAAAAAAAATATTTAAGTGACAACAATTGTGAATCACCAGTGATCGTGTGTGGTCGGTCATAAAGTGCTTTTATCGATCAGAGTTGGAGTATCTGAAACTAATTTGTGGATAATTACACCTCGAATATCAGTCGGAGATTGTATCTGAGCAGAATTTATTTCTGGACGAACTAAGGTGAGTGTCGTCATCTACATACTTGGCTTTTTTATGCTTTTCGTGAATCATCTTGGCTAGGTGACTTATTAATATGCGCGTAGAGAGCAAGTGCTAGTTGCTGGTTGACCTTCGGGGTTTCTGTTAAACATTTCTGAACAAATTGTTGACATTTTAGTCAATTGATCTGTCGAATGTGTTGCTTTTTGCCTTATTGGTTGAGAGCGATTTGGCTTCCAAATGAGGTTAGTTTGACTCGTGTTGGCTGTGGAGTCATTTGACTGGAATTTAAGGGCGCGAATATGTGTAAACAAATTATGTGCGTGATGAGGTTCGAAGTTATTTCAGCTAGAAGGTCATATCGTATTTGTGAAGCTAATATCTTCGCTAGAAGTATTGTGAGCATTTTATGACTTGAAAAGTGTCAGACCTTTACCCGGAATATGTATGTTCTTCGAGTGTACGTGGAGAAAAGAGTAAACTGAATTCTCTTAGAGATCATATGTTATAGGGCGAAGAAGGAAATGGGGATTTTTCTAAGAAGATAACTCAAAACCAAAAACAAAAAAAGATAAATTAACCCGGGGCGACGTGATATCAAAAAAAATTATCAATGAGAAAGTCAACCGAAGAATACATGGATTGTATTCTCTGTTACTGATTTCCGCGATAACTTTGTCTTTAAGAACCTAAAAAAAGATAAGGTTCGTAAATTATATGAAGCTGGGATGTACGTAGGGAGCGTGAGGTATTCACATACATAGATCTAGAGTGGGTAGCCTTATATCCGAATTTGCCCTTACAACTCGTCTATGAACGATCTGGATTGATTCCCTGGACGGTAAATGAGCAACTGGCATTCAAGCACCGAACTGGGTCTTGAATTTCCGGGTATTGCGTTCTATTCGCCTTGTGTTCAACAAGTCACTGATCAATTAAGATCACTTCAGAAATTTCAAGGTATTGAAAGGTCGGTGACGGTAATAAGCCCTTGACCAAAGAGATTAATTGGAACCTCAAAAAATGTAATCTAATTTGATCATAGCACGTGTGTATCAGTCATTAATGACTAAGGTCCTTTGTCCAAGAGGTGATCTAATACTTTTAAGACATTCAAATCTCGAAACATAAAAAAACCTTGCCATTCTCCGGTGTTGGGATTTGAATCTTTAAAACAAAAAAAAAAAACGAAAACCTAGGAACTATTCTGTTAGGTATTCTAGAGTGTAAAGGAGAAAATGAATTTTAGGTTGTTGGACGTACTTTCTGCTAATCTAGGCAAAACAGTTGGCAAGTCTTGCAACAAAATAATCAACTAAAAAAAAGACAATCAACAGCTGGGATAGCTTGAAGCAGGTGCTTAATATCATAAGCTACTAGCCGATGGATGGCAATATACGATGTTGGTTCAAAAAATTAGGTGACTTTTTCTTTTCTCGAAAAATATTTATTTATTCATTGATATCTATTTTGTCCCCTTCAAAGTAATATCCCTCAGATATAGTACACATGCTCCGTCCTTTCATGGGTATTTTCAATTTTGGGAAAAGAAAAAAGTCGCAGGGGACCAAGTATACGACTATGGTTTCAGCTTAAAAACTATGCGTAAGCAACGATGAGTGAGCAGATCGAGATGCAACAGCCATGCATTTCTTTTACCATAAATCTCAATGTTTTCTTCACATTTATTCAAGTAAACGGCGTATAACCTTAAGGTAATATTGCGTATTGACCATACGATCTTCCGGCACGAACTCATGATGAACCACGTAATCGAAAAAGATAGTGAGCAAAACGTTCACAATTGACGGAACTTGTCATGCATTTTCGGTCTTGGCTTTTCTGGGTGCCTCCATTGGGATGATTGGGCTTTGGATTCGAAGTAATAACCAAATACCCGGGTTTTGTCACCACTGATAACACTTTTTAACAAATCTTGATCGTGATTCACGTCATTCAACAATTCCTCAGCGATGTTCATGTTTTTTTGATCAAAAGTTAGCAATTTCGGAACAAACTTCTGAAAAACATCTGAAAAATGTCATGGCATAAGCCAGCCTATGTGCCAATATCCTTAACAACTTTTCGGATAGTGATTCGACGATTTTTCATAATAACTTTTTTCACCACTGCGAAGTTTTCATTCGTTATTGACGTGCTGAGGCGTTGAGGATGGCCATCGTCATTACCACCATCTCCTCGGCCTTCTGTGAAGAGCTTGTACTATTTATAAACACTTTTTTTTTGTTCATAGTAAATTCGCAAAATGTCAAGTTTCGAATTAAACTTAATACAGATTCTTTGACCAAATTTTTTTAACAGTAAAACATTCCCAAACCTAGCAAAATACGTTTAACTTTTTTACCTGTGGAAAACAATGTAAATATCCACTTATGTTTGGGATCATTCCTCCCAACATAATAAAAAAAATCGGGAATTGAATGTACTTAGCTCGACAAGTTCAAAAAGTCACTTTATTTTTTGAACAAACCTCGTAGAGTGTTGTCACTGAAGCCTGACAAAAAGCACAGTGGATGACAACTGAATTGGCTACAACTAAACCAACTACAGGCTAATTGTCTACAATGAAAAACTATCAGTTCTAGTAAGTGGGATGGCATTAGGCTTTTTTAAAAGGCTTCCATATCTTAAAATATAAGTTTGGATTATAAAAGGTTAGATTCATTTGATTACAAAATCTAACACTGGGCTCTTTCAGTGAAATATTGGCATATTTCTTGTCTATATTGGACACGACACTATACTTTACTTTATTTCTTGCCTCGCATCATTAAGCGTTACCTTGGGAAAGCCTTTTCCTCACGATTCTTATACATTCTTGCATTCTTATTTCCAAGTTTTTTTTTTACTCACTCCTTTTCTTTAAGTCAATTTCTTCAAAATAGCTTCGGTTGCTTCGCCTATATTGCAACCGTAACTCCAGTATGTGGATAATATCCCCACTTAAGGTCCATAGGAATTGCAAAGATCAGCAAAGGCTACAGGAGTTGTCTCTTAATATTGTCGCCTTTCGACATAGAAATTTGGCAATTTTCCTCAACCCTGCTTTGTCTGTGATATGTGAATTCCTACTCTGATTCAATAAAATGATAATCCCTGGAAAACTCGGTTATCTATTGTACCTTACCAAGTGGCTTAAGAAATTTGTATGGTCTTCTACTCCTCTCCGGATTTACAGCTGACCAAAAGGTCCTTAAACCTTTATATGAAAAGTGAGGTTTGGCAATGGCCGTCATAAAAGTTCCGACTCCCTCGAAACTATTTTTTTGCACCCTGCCTCACTATGAATTTTCATAATATTCGAGTATTCTACCGTTTTCGTGTTTCTATGGGGCTTAATCGTATATTATATTGACGCAATCTTGATCTGTATTTTGATGAAAGCCTATAGGCTGGTCTAAAAATTCTCATTTTCCATTACCTTCTAAAGATGATATAGCTCAAATCGAAATTTTAATCGTTTCGGTGAGAATTCGCGCACTCTTGTCGGATATTCTTTTTGAGCGTTTCTAATATCTGTTGCTATTTCTGATATACCAGTGTTTCTAAAAACCCCAAAGAATGAAGTGCGGAGTGGTAAAATTGGGTAATCTTGCTGTCCAGTGATTACTTATTCTCAAAGTCTTCAGTCACAACAATGATATTCTCGTCGGAACGACCATTACGTGGCATTGTGGCACTTCATCTATCACGTGTTATTCCAGTCCAAGGAAGCGGCTTAATGTCTTAGTGTTTGACCAGTTAGTGACTAGTGAATAATCCCAAAAAAAAATGTTAGGAGCACTCTGCGGCTTTGAGGACTAGCGTTCCATGGTGAATTCGACGTGAATTCTGCACCTGTTTATTTACAAATCTCAAAACGAAACTAGCAGTTGGCGTCATTTACAAAAGTCATACCATTTTTCGATAGGACGATATAGTTTGGGTTTCGTTGAATTTTTTGAATTTTTTAAAGTACTTCACTAAGCATTATCGGTTTTTCTTGGACAGACTACACCACGTACAAAGGCAAAAACCGCTATGCTATGCCTTAATTCGTCTTTAAACTATGATAAGTTTTTTTTACTCGCAACCTCTTACCGGAAATATCTGCTTCTATTAGAGCCGGTGTCAGTTACCTCGTCGAAGTTATGGCCCATAAAAAGTTCATCCGTTGCCTCACTGGCGTCAGAAACAAACTATACACACTACTAACCTTGAGTTGTCAAATTCTGATTATAACTTAATTGTGATTTGATAAACCGCTAATTAGCTTGTTTCCAATCGGACACGCCTTGCATTTAGTCTGTTATGTAGGTCACGAGTAAGCTTTGTTCAATGTCGCAATATTCCCCGTTCAGCTCAGTGGCTATTTTTTTCAGTCACGATTAAGTAACTCATCTCTTGGAGGCAATAAAAATAATAACTTTTCAGGTCAGATCTACGGTCCCCATTTTCATCAACTTACCAATTAGGCAACATTATTTTTGCCCTTGATGCAAAAAACTCTTTAAAGCCTTCTCGGTAGGAAGATTATGTTGACAATTTCATCTTGTAAATGTTGTTCTTAAGAAACTGCGTATACCTTTGGTCAGATTTGTGGACTTGTAAGCTTAAGTTTTGGCTTTCTAAGAGTGGGTAACTTTAGTTTGCATTTTTAAAAAAATGCTGAACAAACTTTATTATATTTCCTAAGGCTTTACCAACCCACCAATGATGTAATAGTGTTCAAAAAGTAACAGGAATCGCATATTTTTTCTATATGTTATCATAACTATATTCAGTGAGGTCTCAGCTATAGTATCCGCAGCAAAAGGCTACACCTTGTGGGCAGGTAGAGTATTTTCACTCCTTCTTTGATAAAGTGTCATCGACGACCTCTACATGCTAACCATAAGGATGTTAAATGCTTTTGTTGTCAAGCTTAATGGGGCTAACATTGAAAGATTCAAATTAAAATATATTGGTGTTGACCTCGGTATAACAGGTGCCAGGCAAACTTGTCTTATGGGGGCCCAAAAGACCTTGATTGACTCCACTTCACATAGCATTACTTTCTCACTTGAGAAACAAGTTGACATGCAAACTGTCGAATTATATGTAAACATATGCATTTTTCAAAAATTACCATTAAAGCTTGGAGAGTGGTGGTTCCCTAGAAAAATACCAAACGCGGGTTAAGTAGTACATAGGTGGCTCGAAGATGAAAACAAGCGTCGGCGCTGGTGTGTTTGGGGTAAACTGCATACTTTTAAAGGCAGTGGGACTATTTCCAAGTGTTTTCTAAGTCAGGTAATACACAATTTTCCGCCAAGACTGTAGGCTTAACTCTAAATGTCAACTCAAATAAGGAACTAATATAAATTAAAAACAGCAAGGGTCCAAGAATAGATTATTGTGGCACACATAAGTTAGTGCAATTCATATTGTTTTTCATTCCGTGACCTGTTTACTGAATAAGATCTAAAAAGGAAACTACAAAAACCGGCTTATTCGAACCTCCGGAGCACAATTCGTTGTTAACCATATCAAGGGATTTGGTTCAGTCTACAAATAAGCCTGCCAAAAAACAATTTCTATCTAAATTAGATAAGATTTTGGGCCAAAAATGTAGTAAGGCATCAGCAGTTGATTCGCATTTCTGAAATTGGGATTAGTTGCCTTTGAAAAAATATTGCTAATTAAAGGAAGAAGAGAGAAGGGAGATGGGCCTAAAATGAAAGTTAGAAAGTTGCTCCCTTTTGACAAATATGTAATATGTGCGCATTTGAGTGCCTTTCTATCCTATAACATAATTCTCGGGTCTGACGCAAAAGCTATAACCATAAACTTACTCATCGGAAACCAAGCAGCACTCAAAGCGCTGAACTTACATGCCATAGTTCCAACCTGTTTAGGAATGTTTTAATGCCTCCCAGGGCTTAACAAAGAAGAATAAAGTCACACTTTGGTGGGTTCCTTGAGCCGCAACGAAACCGCTGAACTTTTTGCCAGAAAGGGTTTGTCTTTCCTAAGATAGACAACTAAGATAGTCTCCCTGCTGTGTTCCTTCTTCAATTTGGAGAGCTTATCTACCTTTTCCAGGTAAGTCTTGCATCAATTGTTGCGGGGTCAGTACTCAGTTTCATTAGAGATGTTGAGTACTACTGAGCCTACTTGGTACAATCACCCCTTCGCCAATTGAAGTATAAGCCTATAAGTGGTTGTTAAGTCTCCTGTCGAATCGGTGAAATTTTGAATCAATTTATTTCGACATATTTTCATGCCTTGAGGCTTCTAGAGCGATCACAAGTGGAAGTGAGATGTGAGAATCATGTACTCTGTCTGCTGCATTCTAAGAACACCGCCGTTGCCACTAGTGACTGTTTCACTGCCAAATAGTATTTAAATGTTTTATTCTGGCCAACGTTTTTCTAATCCAACAATAAAAAAGTCATAAAATAAACACTCGCTTTGTCAATTAAGGAGCCATAAAAGTGCAGCTAGTATTTAACCCACGTTAACCAACTTATCATTCCTTTGTTCAGAGTACCGAATGGTGAGACCTTTTCAGAGAAAAGGTTGTAAATTTAAACAGCTTGTACCGGTTGGTTCACCTCTAGCCTCACTCTGCCCTTTTGACGCTACCTAACTTAAAACGTCTGTACAATGACATAGTAAAGCACTTTAAGACATTCCCTCACGATTCTGTTACTCTTTATCCCCAATCCCCTATACAAGGCACCATAGACCTTTAGACGCCTCACACCTGTTCAAAGAACGCACAGAATTTCAACAATCCGTCGTGTACCTCTTGTAAACCAAACAACGGAATCAACGGAAAATTAAGTCACCTCCAGACTGGAGCAATAAAATGTTTTATTACCACATTCACCAGCAATCGCTGGAACCCTCTATACAGTTTTCAGAATGGTCAAGCCTCCTTGCATAATGAACGTGATAAAGCCGACGACACGTCAATCGATAGTTCCACATCGACATTCGACAGATAATCAAATTGGTTTTACGATTTGCTGCGTAAAATGTGTCGAAAGGCAGGAATCGAATCCGAGTGGTCGATGACGTGAGCTGAAACAGGATGAGTTCCACACAAATGATCTTCCGCATGTGAACAGGGACGTGTTACGTGGCTTCATGACCAGACTCTCTCCCTCTCACTCGGTCCTATTCAGTAGTCTCCAGCCTAGTGGACAGGTCACAAGTACGAGTACTCGTACTTGTCCTCGTTCAGATCTGGTGCAACCAGAGAGTGCAACGAAGCATCTCATTGCAACCGCAGGGTGATTGTTGTTGTTGTTTTATTTTTTTTTCGCATATTTTTCGTGGCTCGAAGTATGGGCTGACGACTACACAGCTTATGAAACAGGTTGATCATGATTATGTCCCAGAAACAGGCACAGAAACAGGAACAGGTGTACATGGACACCAATCTGGCGTCTCAGGCGCGGCTGATTGTACCAGAGTGTATGTGAGGAGGAAGTGGACTGGCTAAGTGGTTGGAATCGAAGTTAATGTACGTGGCTATTTATCGATCGTTTGGCCTACACTTAATGTCCTAGAAAGTTTTTCCGCAACAGTTGGAGTTGAAGCAGACGTGGCGAAAAGTGGATTCGAGTTTGATTTATTAGTTGCGTAGAGAGAGACTATGCTTAGCACTCACTCGAGGTTTTCATTGTATGTCTGTGCCAATCCAGAAATGTACAATTTTGACTTGCAATACCTGACTCAGCCTTAGGCTGTACTCTAAGGTAAAGATTTCTTATTTTCAACAAAATTAACCTTTTACGCTGATGAGTTCAGCAGTCCCAAGGAAGAACGCAATGAAGATGACAGATCTACCGTCTTGATTAGGGGATAGAATATACTTGAGGCATGCGTATTATAAACGGCGACTTAAATTCATGATTCCATTTATTTATTCCTAATCCTTCGGCTACTTACTAACTGTCAAACTGTGCTGGACTCTTGGCGACATCAATAGCGGCGTTGACTGGCTGAATGGGTCCCTGAATTGGGAAGTTCTGAAGAGTGTACAGTTAAGAGCCTGTTGATTGAGAAATAAGGAAGCTGGCGCTAATGCGGCATTAAAAGATTGACGCAAAGGTTTAATGTGCAACTGTTGCTAACAACATTCAAGAGACAACGGCCAGGGGAGACAAGATCGGTTTTGTTTTAATATTTGTGAAGTAAGTATTAGTAATTTGGAAAAAGATGGAATTAGTTACTCTAATCCAGACATAATGTCCAATAAGATAAATAAATACTTTACTGCAATTTCTGAAAAACTGAAACCGTCCATAGAGATTTCAGCTGATTGCAATTGTTCTGATGTATCCCTGACTAACACGCAACCAAATAGTTTTGTCTACCAACCCCTTACTGCAAGGGAAATCCTTAAGGTTATCTGGGGGCACGGCAGTGCCCCCGCCAAGTCGAGCAAAAAAGCGGCACGGCCGTACCATCCTTTTCTCGAAGCAGTTCGGGCCATTTTCGACCCCCTATAACTTCGTTGTGGATAAAACTAGAAGCCTGAATTTTCAGTAACCAAGCAGGCATCGCATAGACACGGTATATTTCAAATTTCATTAAATTTGAACCAGTAGTTTAAGAATTATAACTAGTCAAAGTTTCTTAATTCTGTCACTCACTCACTCACTGACCGATCATCAAAACTCTAGGGCACTTCTAGCAGACATAGAAACTTGAAATTTAGAATACAATTAGTGTTTAGTGTATAAATCAAGGAAAAACTAAAATATTTTGCAATTTTGGTCCAGTTTTCTAGATACAATTTTTCAATTTATCTAGATGGCGATTAACTCCTAAAAATATGCAATGCAACAATCAATTGGCGGTTGGGGAATTGGGTTTAGTGGTCAATGCGGTTCATGTATTTGACGGAATATAAAATAAATATCTCACAACTTTTTACGGTAGAAGAACTGAGTTGCGAGACTTGGTTTTTTTACAAGTTATGTTTTTGATGGCTATTGTCATTAAATAACAACAGTTCGTGTACCAGTGATGGTATATCGAGTATGTATATTGTTGTTGAGGAAAATTTGTTTTTATGTAGTGGATGTTCTATGTTACTTGTTCAATCGAGGTGTCCAAAACGGTTGCTTCCCTGAGCATCTTAAATGCGATGAAATTATAGCCATCTTTGAGAAAGATAATTAAAGCAAGGTGTCAAATTATAGACCCATTTCCCTACTACCAACGTTCTCAAAGATTGTCGAAAAACTAATTAAATCACTAATGATATCTTTTTTGGAACGAAATAAATTTTTCAGTAGTAGTCAGTTTGGATTTAGAAAATCTTTGTCTACCGAGGATGCAATCTTGAGAGTATGGCTCTCTTTATTGACATGACAAAAGCATTTGACATGGTTGACCATAACATACTACTAAAAAAACTATACTATGCTGGTTTTAGAGGAGTAATCCATAATTGGTTTACTTCTTATCTAAAAGACAGAAAACAAAAAATCAATATAAATGGGAGCTTCAGTGATCCCCGCTTACTAAAAAATGGCGTGCCACAGGGTTCAGTTCTTGGCCCGTTACTATTCTTAATCTATTGCACAAATTAATCATTAGCGAAAAAACAAAACTTATGTCCTTCAAATTATCGAATAATGTCTTAAAAGAGTATAATTTGTGGTTCCATGCTCACGATTCTAAAAAATTCTGATTTCCTGTGCATAGTTGTGGTAAATGTAATTAAAATGATAGTTCCCCTTGCCCTAATAATTGTTTTCACATCGAAACAGTACATAACTTCAAATATATTGGAGTAGTAATCGACCAAAATTTAAACTGAAAAAAAAACCATATACAAACCATAAAATCGCATCTCTTTCAAACCGTTGCTAACACCCAGAAACACCTACTGAGAACTATCTGTAAAAAAATAGTCTTACTCCTAGTTAACCTTTATTTCAAGAACTGAGTATCTTACCGATGAGACACCTTTTTGTTTTCAAAGTATTACAAGAATTTTTTTAAAAAAAGTGGTAACATTCCTAGAAGTAATCTGTTTTATAGTTTTCGTACAAATACAATGCATCTTGTCAATATCCCAAACGTGCGCAAAACCCACTTTACTAAATTCTACACTGTTACAGCTCCTTTAATGTTCAATAAATTAAATTTTACTATTAGAACGACTACACATCTCGACTTTTTAAAAAAAGTTAAAGATTGGTTATTTAACATAAACTATAACGTTCTTGAGTAGCTACTCAAAATTTATTGACTATACTAACACCAGCATAATAATTATTGAATTATGTTTATATTAAATTGAATTTAATTTTGAATCTATCTTTTTCCTTAACTTCTTTGAATTCTTAGGCTGAAATCCATGTACCTTCTTGTTATAACCAATGTTAACCCCCACATCACACTTGCGTTATCTTAGTTATTAACTTTATGTATCATTCCATACTAACCATTGAGTTAAGGATTGACAAAAAAAAAAAAAAAACATAATACATGTCGACAAGCCATGGAAATTTCCACTCGAAATAGCGAAATATTTATTTTTTACAGAATAATTCGTCAGTGATTTTGCGCAACGTGAACTCCGGCGCAGATTTTCAAATGCCCTAAGCCAACGTTTCAAAAACTAGGCTGAATCCGTTCGTCTAGAAATAGTGCGCGTTCCGACGCAAATGTTGCCATTGTGACTTAAGATATCGCGGATGAGCCGTCAACGTCGACCAGACAACGTGCCATGCATGTCATTACACGTCCGTCGCTGTAGCGTATTTTGGTTGAAGACTTGGAGATGGTCCAAGACTGTTCATTAGCTATGCTAATGCAGACCATCAACAAAAAGACTAAACGCTCACGCTCTTCTGTACCTTACGACCACGGAATGGACGACTGTTGGCTCAAATTCATTATGAACTTCGAGGCCCATTATCATCTCAGCGAATAATCAACGAATTGACGCCGATGTTGTCATTGTTTTTTCTAGGCCATCGACAACACGATTTTGTGACTGATGAGCGTTACAGAATCATGAGTCTCTTTTGCTACAAATTGATGAATTTTGGCTTGAAGACAAGAAGATCCCATAGGACGGTGAAACCGCATGTATCATGAAGGATGCTTTCTCAGGTCACTTAAGTCTCGTTATGCGAATTCGGTCCTGGACTGAAAGGCTTCCCAATATGAGTCCATCGAAGGAACGAAAGCTTCTCAAAGACAATGTGCGGCAAGAGTAAGGGAACTTATAGCCCAAAGATTTCGCCGAATCAATTGAATTGATTTTTGAATTGAACTTTGACCCTATAATGTCGAGATTTTGATGGTTTTTAAGATTTGGAAAGACCTTTCCGAGAAGGTATTTATAGTGCCTTTAGATTTAACTGCGTAATCTGATCATCTCAAGGCCAATCTTTGTTACATCTAGACCTCATTAGGTGATTGGCTAGATGTGATCGAGGACTGGTGCACGAGTAATGGGCTGTCGGTTAATCCTCTTAAGACTGATGTCGTTCTCTTCACGAGAAGGAGGAAAAATACTGGCATTACTCAGCTGGTGCTTAAAGGCATTCCCATCCCGATATCCAAGGAAGCTAAGTACCTGGGAGTCATCTTAGATAGCAAGCTTCTTTGGTCAAAGCATGTTGAGTTCAAAACCACCAAAGCGCTGTCAGCGTCCGGCGCTGGAATTTTCTTTGAGCGCGAAAACATTCGACTGCACTTCTCGCTAGGAAAATATGCGTCTGTCTTTCAATCAGAAATTTATGCAATCCTAATTGCCATGCACTATGTTTTGAAATACAGATGGAAGGGAAAAAGCATATGCGTCTGCAGTGACAGCCAAGCTGCACGCAAAGCTGTTGCCAACCCTCTATCCAACTCCAAATTAGTGCATGAACTCAAGATTTTCGAACAAAGTCGGAAGACTAAATTCACTTAGACTTGTATGGGTCCCAGGTCACTCTGGGATCCCAGAAAATGAGATCTCCGATGAACTCGCTAGAAGGGGTTAAGGGGTGAGTTTTTTTAGGACCTGAACCCGCCTTAGGTTTACCTGCTTCCAGGGTCAAATCTGACATCAACGACTGGGTCCTTACTGCACACAGTCGTAGATGGAGGGAATATCCAGGATGCAGGATGACTAAGAGCGTACGCTTCCAATGTCTGCAAGAAGTCCGCAATCACTGAAGCCCCTCCTCACTTTCCTCTGGAAAACGGGGAAAATACAATAAAGACAAAGTGTCTGTCTGGTAGTACAATGGACCAGTATTTGTGTGTGGGTGCTTCAAAAGATAGAAGGAGCCTCAACAAAAAAAAAAAAGGTGATTGGCCTAACCCTTTTTAACACTGTCACTAGCTGGCATATCTAATTGATGGTCCCCTATGGCGTGACAGCATAGGCTCATAGAAGAGCGATCGCGAAAGCGACAAATTAATTGCATTTTTGGTAGAAGCCTTAAATGCATAGGAACGTATCACCTAAGCTCAGGATCAGACGAAAGTTCAGATTTCTATACAGAAGATTAATATTAATATCACCAACTGTTTTAATCTGACGTTTACTGTCACACAAGGGGCAAGTCAGTTCCCTGGTATAACGCCGAGCTCCAGCTTTCACAGGATTCCTCTTATAGACAGACTGGAACAAATATCGATTAGAGCAAATGGAATACAAGCAACGGGAAATCAAGTTGGCATCGACTCACTACAGAAATCATCACAGAAATCACCACAGACAGAAACCACGGATAGGATAATGAAAACCATCCGGCTGATCTCTTGAAAAAACCATCGACTACGCACCTTTCGAATGCTTTAAGACTCCCAGTTTAGCGCTCGCTTACATATGTACCTTTTCCTTGGCGTTTGCTGAAAATGGTTTTCATTTCTGGGAACGGTGAACTCCCTTTCCAAAAGCCCAAAACCTTTCTTCCACTGATTTGCCGTGAGAAAAATCGCACCCCCAAATGATTACTGTGATCCATGACAGAACACTTCTTTGTTGAGGTGAACGTGAACGCGAACTGTATAAACAGATGTCAAATGTATCACAGCTATTAACCTGAAGCAATGTTTTACTACGTATTGCTCAATTAGCTCTTAATAGGCCCTTCCAGCTGTTTGTGATTGAATTGAAGCCAATTTTGCTTAACTACTTTTCTTTTATTGCCAGCTTCAGGCGAACCATGGAACCATCTTCTGACCAAAGATACCTGCACAAGTGCTAGGCAGACAAGTGGCAGGAGAAAAAGCATGTAAGCACTCGATAAGGCTTAGTGACGCATCTACGAGTATTACGAGTATGTTATTTGTTTCAATGACAATCTACAGTGAATCATGTGGAAAAATATCCATATGGCACGTTTTCTGATCGATGCAAACCAGTAGACCATGTGTATACCAAGTACGGATCAGTATCAATATCCACTGCGTGTATTTTTCATTACTCACCGCTTTTGAATGACAGTAAATAATTTCATTCAGGTGCCAATAAAAATAGTAGCAAGTTCGTATCTTTAAATGGGTTTCTGTTATTCCATAGATTTTAGATGAAAGGATAACTCTTCTTAACGGGTATAGAGGAAATATACGGCTTCACCTTTCACATATGTACCAAATTTCTGGTCCAATATGATCGTACAAGTTGAACCACCTCAGCTATCCCCTTCAATCATTGTAGGTTTAAATTTTCTTTCAGCAAGTTGTTTCACGTGGCTTCCCACATCGTTTCCAATGATAGTCTGCTTCTACGAATTCGCTTCAGATAATTTTTTTTCATATCTTCCTCAATAACATGCCAATTAATAAATTTGAGGCATTATAATATTACGTCCAAAGCTAGTCGGAAGTCGACGTATTTATGATTTATGTGACTCTCAGCCAAAGCGGTGACGCATAAAGAAGAGCAGAAACGACCACTCTTGTTATCTAAACAATGTTACTTTTACCTTGCTTCTTAACCTTAACTCACACATATGCTTAAACGAAACTCTTGCGCTATTTTACTCCAAAATCCTCAGCTGCTTCATTCTTTCAGTCCCATACTCACCAAAAAAGAATTACACTTCATCTCCGCCCTGGTATACCAAGGAACTACGCTCTTTGCACGCCTATCTTAGATCCTCCTCTGCATCTGACCTTTCTAATTACATGCGGTCATAAACTAAATTTGCACAGCTATGTGAATTACTTCTTCTTTTCCTTTTTCCGGCGTTGTTATGGTCAGAAGTGTAGGACCATAACCTTCCCACTTAACTGCATTCCTACTGGTCCGCTTGTGGGGTCCGCCGGTTTGACCTCAGAAAGTAGCGGCAGGCTTCCCGGTTTGGGATTACTTCATCGCTGAGGCCAATCAAATGCTGGTGTTTTTGCATTTGTTTGCACCAATTGTTTTTCGGCCTGCCTTTTTTGCGTGTTGAAATTGGAATGTTGATTGATAACGCCTTTTGGACGGGGTTCAAAGGATCTCTCCTTTGAACATGGCAATACCAACTGAGTCGGTCGCGCTCTATATTTCTTGTGATGGTTTCTTTTACGTGGAGGCTTCCTCGGATCTTTGAACTTCTAATTCTGTCACGCTTTGTTACTCCCGCTGTCATGCGAAGCATCTTCATCTCAGTTGCCGTTAATTTGCTCTCATACTTTTTGTGCATTGTCCAGCATTGTGAACCGTATGTGAGCGCCGGACGTACAACTGAAGTGTAGAGCCTTCCTTTCAGCTTAGGGGGAAATTTTCGATCACAGAAGATGGCGGAGTTTTCCCGCCACTTCATCCACCCTACGCTTACGCGATGTTTGATGTCGTCATCACAAGTTGCTTCTCTATTAATCATAGATCCCAGATATTTAAACTTTTCACACTTGGGAAGCACTCTTCCATTCAAGTAAATGTCTGGAATAGGCTGATGAGGGTCAGAGAACGGGCAGCACAGATACTCTGTCTTCTTTGAACTAATACGATACCCGTGTCCCTCAAAAATGTCCACCCACACATCAAGTGCTCGTTGTAGGGACGCCTGATCATCACTTATAATGGCCCCATCGTCAGCAAAGAATAGCTGGTGCACATTGGGGTCCGTCACTTTTCCTTCAAGCAAGCAATCAAGGACTGCTATAAAAAGCAGTGGGCTGAGGACGCTCCCTTGGTGTACACCGACTTTGATTGCGAACTCTTCGGTGACTCCTGCGGTGCATCTTACTCTTGTCGTTGCTCTCTCGTACATGTCCATAATCACTCGCACGTAGGTTTCTGGAACTCCTTTTTGTCTTAGCGCTACCCATAAAATATCTCTTGGTTGCCGGTCAAAGGCCTTCTCGAAATCAACCAACACCATATGCAAGTCCTTTGAAGAATCACGATGCTTTTCCATCATGATCCTTATACTTTGGATTGCATCTGTTGCTGATTTACCCGAGACAAACCCGCACTGGTCATCAGATAGTCGTATTATTTTCCGCAGTCGGCTATCTAATACCCGTTCAACGATCTTCATGGTGTGCGACATCAGCTTGACAGAACGGTAGTTATCACAATTTCGCGTATCACCCTTTCCTTTGTGCAATGGAAGAAGATAGCTTTCCCTCCATTGATTAGGCATAGTGTCGCCTCTCATAAGTTTGGAGATAAGAACCATGAGCCATCTAGACCCGATGTCTCCCATCTTTTTCCAGAACTCAGAGGGTATCCCGTCCGGCCCAACAGCTTTTCTTTTCTTGGAGTTTTTAACCGCGTACCGAACTTCTTCGACTGTGATGTCGGGTATTTCGGCATGATTCGGGGCGGCTCTTGGAAAGTACACTCGGGGAAACTGTTCGTTCAGAAGTTCCTCGCAATACTGTCGCCATCTGTGGAGAATTTTTTCGTCTTCCACAAGGAGTTGGCCTTCAGCATTGTTAATAAACTTTGGGAAACGAATCTCCTGAGCATTTCTTCTTCTCTGGGCGGCTATCTTAAAGATATTTGCTCCTTTGTTCAAATTGTTTTGTCGAAGCTCCTGGGTAGCCTGGTTCCTGTCAGACGCGGAAGACGATATTTCTTCCAACTCCTGATAGAGGCCTTCCATGCTTTTCGCTTTGAATTCGGCGCATTTTTTCTTCGCGATACCTTTGCAACATCTATATACCTTTTCACGGCGAGCTTTTTCCTCTCTATTAGTAGAAGAGCACTTTGACCAAGCTTGGAAAGCCATTTTCTTTTCGTGTATCACTGCTTTGGCTTCGTCTGTCCACCACCAGGTTTCTTTTGCGTGTTGGCAGGGGCCTTTAGATGTTCCGAGCAGTGATTTGGCTTTCTCCAGGCCAGATTGTTGTAGGGAATCCCACATGTCTTGTGCTCTGCACTCCTCATTACTGACCTCATCGATAATGGAAGAGGGGTAGTTTTCCATGATGGTAATAAAAGCTTCGCCTTTTCCTTTATCCAGCTTATACCACTTGATTCTCTCAGACACCTTCGTTTGCTGCTTTGACTTCTTTCTCGCATCCATAAAAAATTCAGTCAGGAGGAGACGGTGTTGAGGGGCGATCGCGTCTCCCAGGATCACTTTGCAATCTTTAGCTCGTGGCTTCATGAAACTGGATACCAAATGATAGTCTATTTGAGTTTCATTTCCGCCGCTGCTATAAGTGATCAGGTGCCGGCTTTGTTTGACGAACATGGTATTTAGCACTATAAGACCGTACGACTTGCACATGTTTAGGATATCTTCACCTGAAGAGTTCCTGGTGCCGTATCCCAGCCCTCCGTGGTAGCCTTCATAGTCTTCGCTTGTCTTCCCGACATGTCCGTTTAAATCTCCCCCAACAAACAAAAGCTCTTCCTTTGGGATGATTTTGACAAGGTTGTGGAAATCTAGCCAGAATGCATCTTTTTCTTTTTGTTCGCATCCTACTTGAGGGGCATATGCGCTTACGATGTTCCACACCTCACCATGCATCACCAATTTGAGAGCCATCAAACGGTCACTGGACTTTGAAATGGTTAAGACGTTGCCAAGTAACTCTGCCGCAAGGATGATGGCGATTCCGTTTTTACCTTGTTCCAATCCATAGTAAAACATCTTGTAGGCTCTTGTTTTAACGTCCAAGAAACGTGCCCGATTACCGGTGTTTCGCCATTTCGTCTCTTGTACGCACAGGATGTCTACTCGCCTTCTAACCATCATTTCTTCAAGCTCATAGCTGCGCCCACTCATGCTTCCAACGTTCCAACTCGCGACTCTTAAATGTGGCTTACGCCGTTGCATTACTTTGCTATCCCCCGGAAATCCTATAGCTCTGACCCGAGCATTTCTGCTCGTCCCAGGATCACGACCATTAGTAGTGCCTGGTGGGGTAGTGCTTTTCCTTTTAGCGTTCTTTTCCATAATGCTACGGTTTGACCGTTTTCATTCTTCCCTTCCTTTTTGACACGGGCATGCTCCAGATTTTTTATTTTTTTTTTGATTGATCTTACTCTTACAACACCGGTAATCTCCAGTTGTGTCAACCCACTGATTTGCATGTACACTTGTGGGGCAGTTTAATGGTGGTATATGTGTCCCTAGGCTCACCTTGGTGTTTTCTAAATTGCCTAGATGTAATTTTTGTTTACCTTTGTTTTAGTCGCCTTTTACGACAAGCGAAAGGTATCGCTGCAGGGATATTCTTGTGAAAATGTGAATTACTCTACCTCCGATATCTGAACCGAATGCAATCCTCCCTTATCCCTGACCTCAAGTGTTTCTTCCACTTCATTAATACAAAGAGAAAAACCGATAACTACCTCGCTGCATTTAATTTTCTTAATAACTCTTCCAACGAACCCACAATAATCGCCAACTTCATTGCTCATTTCTTCAGCCAATCATTCACCGACCAGGATCTTCAACCCGATCACGACTATTTTCGAAATTTGGAAGACTGCCCCCAAACGTCTCTTGTCTCACTGAACTTAACTTAAGGACTCCCTCCTCAGCTTCGGAAATATGCTTATATCATTCCACAAAAAAGTCCAACTATCATCCCATTGCCAAGCTCTCATGCATACCCAAACTTTTCGAGAGCATTGTTTATGATTCACTATTCTGCGAACCAATATTTTCTCCTAAACAACATGGGTTCCTAAAAGGTCGATCGACAGCCACTAATCGAGTCGAGTTTTTTTCACAAGGTTTGCGTGTACTCGAAGTCGGCAAAGAAATAGACGTCATCGCCACTGACTTCAGCAAAGCCTTTGACAAAATGTCTCACCAAAATATTCTCCTCAAGCTCACTGCCCTCGGTTTCTCTCCCGGTTTTATATCATGGATCAACTCTTTTCTAGAAGGTCGTCAATATAAGGTTATTTTTAGATCTTCTATCTCTGATCCAATTAATGCTATCTCCGGTGTCCCACAATATGTCATCTCGAGTCATTGATATTTATTTCTACCATCAATGATGTTGACAGCATAATTCTGAACTATCAGCTCTCCATATATGCCGATGATATGAAAATATTTGAATACATATCTTCCCTTGTTCTCTCCAATTAGACCTTAACAGGTTCACTACTTGGTGTCAAAAAAACCAACTCGAGCTCAATGTCTGTAAATGCTAAGCCATCACTTACTCCCGCAAACGCTCTTCCTCACCACACAGAACCTACATTATTCGTAATGAAACCGTTCCTCCTATCAACTTCTTGGTTGATATAGGGGTCATTTCTGAACGTGAACTAAATTTTCGCCTCCATATCGACATCATTATCAAACGTCATTATACATTACTTTCGTTAGGCCCCTTCTCGAATATGCTAGCCACGTCTGGTCACCCTCTTACGAATCCTACACTACGCGTAATGAAGCCATTCAACGTAGGTTTATTAATTTTGCCTTTCGTGGCCTTCCGTGGGCTGACCTCCTTAATTTACCACCTTAAACGGATCGCCTAAAATTAACCAACCTCCAAACCCCTTAAAGAACGACTCGATGTTGCAGATATTCTCTTTATTCACGACCTTCTTAGCATTAACATTGATGGCCCCCCATTAGTGCACATGATTCCCCTTAACACCAACCCACGTAACTTTCGGTCCATGCTCCTTTTTCGTACACACACTCATTGGCTACCACTAACCCATGTCCAGAATGCTGCGCAAAGCTAACACCAATCTTTTCGACCTTCACATCAAAAAGTCCAGTCATAGAATACCCCTATTCCACAACTCTTTACCGTCTCCTTGATTATTTCCACCCTGTTTTTAGTTAAGGCTTGCATTAAGCTAATAAAGTGCATGTTTTCTGTAGTAGTGCCAAATTAGAGAGGCTTCCGTGAAAATCATTTTCATCAGTTTTATACTAATTGGCGACCAGCTCTAAGCTGTCACATTTCAGTAATCTGGGCTGCTTCTTTGTTTGTATAGTAGATCAGTCCGCCCCACAGTTTTCGTAATTGGCCGTAGCACCAGTACTCTAATATCCTACAGTGGTTGTCACTTTAATTCCTTCAATTGCAAAACTACGTCGCACATAATGTTTCAAAGAGGGGCCAAAGGACCGACCCTTGTGGGACTCCTGCAGTAGCGTTGTCAAGTTGGTATGTTGAAATCCTATAATTGAAAAAAAAGTTCCTTAATTTTAGTCTTCTACCTTGCAACGCTGGGGTAAAGAAGATTTATGCAAAGGCTTTCCTGTCTCTCCGTCTGGACAGATCCAGGTAAAAGTTTGCAAAATTCAAGCTAGAAGACCTGGAATTATAGAATTGCTTCGGGCGAGGTGATCCCATCCTATATATACTCAAAAATTCAAATAACATATTAAAAAAATGCAATGTATCGGGTCAATTCCTGGTATATTTTATGACCTGGAATTAATTAAATATGATTTTCAGTCAATCCTCACTACGGTTTAATCATCTTCGCACTCTTTAGCTTCACAGGCTATGATTCTAACGGAGATCATCACAAATTGGCTATCAGAGGAGGACGACTATCCAGTAAAATGTGTCATTTTAAATCAATAACAAATTGCAAGGTTATTAGGAAAAGTAATGATATTTTTATAAAAAACCCAAGGTTAGCAACGTAATGCACCAGTTGCCAAATATCCGCCTTAATTTTGCCTACAGGTAGACATTTTTTTAATAACATTTTCCATCACTTTGGCGGCATTTCGTGTTCAAGGTTTCGGCGTCCAGCTAAAGTCTCCATTTCGAGAAGTCGCACGTTCGGGAAATTTGTCACAAAATAGAGCCATTATTCTGTGGTACTGTCAGCACCCAGTCAGCTAAACTACGATATTGTGTGTGGTCCACTGGCTTCACCTGTCTAATTATAAACATGTAAAATGCGTGTAATCGTCTCGAAACGGATATATGCACTTGGATTTTAGTCACACTTTCAGCTAAGTTAGCGGTATTTTCAGCTGACTCTGCCGGACGAACACAAGTTGAGGTTTTCGTATCACTGAACTGAAAAATTTTTGAGAGATTTTCACTGTTTTATGAGGTCAGCACGGTGTGTGAGTATGTATCATCTATATCTAATAAAATTTCAGTTTTGTTAATCGAAAGCCATTGCAATGATAGTTGAAAGCTGACAGTATAAGAATTGCGCGACATTTAGAATGACACCTCTTGTTGGATGACTCTTGAATAATGCCAATTCGGCAAGCCACTAAGTGGCTAAAATCTTTCGAAGTCACTAGCTAAATATGGTTATATGAAGGATGTTGCTAGATTTAGGCTATCAGAGAAGATCTTAGACCTTCAGAATCTGATTGTATTCAGTGTCTTCGCGCAGGTTCACGCTCTTATAGTGTTTGCTACACAACCTAGACGGGGTGCAGATGGTTTGCAACTCTCCGGGGGTGGTTGTCCTAGATATGATTCGAGAGATTCGACTGAATTTGTCGCGTTGGTTGCAGTTCATAGTAACTTTTTTTTTGCATCCATATCATTTAGGTATTATATTGGTAGCGCACACACAGAGTATGAATTTTGTAGTGATTTTATACTAAAGGGTGTTTTTTATAGAGTTGTAGAACTTTGAAATAGAATAAAACAAAGATGATTTTTTTAAATTGACATGAAATTTACTTTATTCGAAAGATAATCTTCCTACATTTTAAATATAATTTCTGGCATATGACCGCCACGGCTCATTTTCACTGCAAAATCCTACACATGCAACCTTTACTCTCTCAGCTTTAGAGGTTGAAATGGAAGTCGATGCTATTATAGATGAGTTCCATTCTATTGTAATGGGTATCATCTAACCTGGGAAACCGCTTTTACTCGTATAGTATTCGATTTAATTCTGCCTTCTTTAGCCTTTCCGCCGGCGTCCCACAACAGCCCCGCTTAGGTCCACATATCTTATATTTACAATTCACGATACATATTGTAATTGTTATTCAATATTTCTATATCTCAGTGCACACTGACGACAACAAGTTCTTCAAGACCAATTTTTCGCAACCTGAATCTTCCCTTATTTAATCCGATCGGAATAGTTTTTCTATCCGGTGCCCCAGCAGCTACTTAGTACTTACCACTTTCAAGTGCCAGTCTTTTTCACCTAAACGTTTCAAATCTGGTGACCGTCTCTACTTTCACCATAATTAACCTATTTTAACCATTTATACGACCAGATGCCTAGATCTTGATGACTAAGCGCTCAAATTCCTTTTAATTCTTAAATCAGTTCAGCATTCGATTTCCTGAAACGATGATTTAAACAATTCTCTAACCACGAGATCCGGTCCTTGCAAATGCTTTTTGAGAGCATGCTTTTTGAAAAAGCCTCCTAAGTGGTCTCCTTATTAAAATATTTACATTTCCAGAATGGAGAGACTCCAAAGTTGTTTTTCACGTTTTACTTTTCTAGGTGTGTCCTGGAACAATCCTTTGTCTCTACCTTCCTTTCAAGACCGCCTTAACTTAATTAACTTTAATACGCTGGAAGGTGAAGATAAATATTCACTATTCCCTCCCTTCATGGGCTACTTTCAGGTACTATTGTCTTCACGTGCACCAACAACTCGATTTTGTTTTCAAAATTAATCCCCGGAATAGACATAATCCCTATTTCTTCCATCTACCTATTCCTCCAATGAACTTATCGCTCATATGATGCGGAATGATGTTTGGAATATTAACTATTTTGACTTCAATATCCATGGAGTAGTTTAGCCCGCCTTAACGCTATAATTAGGGTTTCTTAGTGTTCAGCTTAGATTAAGTATAGGCTTGTATTAAGCTGACTAAATCGGTGTATTTCTTCCGCCAACATTCAGACTCAAAAATTTAAAACTTACACTTGTACATCTGTATGGTTTCAGGTTTACTTGTAGTGTACAAAGCTTTGTCATTTGTTAACATTCGCTTGTTGTACAAAGTTTGTAGTCCTTCGGCACAGGCTCCTTACGGAAGGTCTTGGGTAAAGCCAAAGTCGACTTACCCTGTTGACATGTTTAAATGATTACTCCGGAGCGCAGTCATCATCCATTGCAAGAACTGCTTTCCATTTGCTTGGCAGTCTGTCGATTCCAGGGGCGAAGAAGTCACGGTTCTTGGTAGCGATCCACTCTGTAACATCGGGCATTAAGTCATCAAAATGGTCGTAAATTCTGTTCGTTTGCCAGTTGTTCAAGTCTGCCAGTCTGTAGGGGCTTCGTTCGGTGAATATGGCAGATGTGGGAGCAGATCACATCCTTTATTGGCGGTCGATCGTTCAACATGAGGACGGGCGTTATCATGGCGGAAAAAGATATGGTTCTTTTTTTCGTGGTCGTTTCACTTTGATTGTAGCATGAAGGGGGCCAAGTTGAGCCAGATAGGCGTCGCCGTGCCATTTTTGTCCAGAATCTGCCACTCTTGGCCTTCATCATTGTCATTCCACCAATAGCAAATGCCGTTTGAGATGGCTTATCAGTGGATGATTCCGCTTCTGTCCATCTTTTGGAGAAACACCCAGCGACACGCAAACCTTCTTTCTTTTGAAAAGTAGCCATGATTCATCACCCGTGACGAGATTGACGAGAAACGGAGCTTGCTCATTTAGTTGCAGCAAATCAGTAAAAATGCGTACACGTTCTGCTTTGTTGTTGTCACAAAGTACATACGTGGGGGACCCATCCAGCCAATTTTCACACCTTTCCGAGCTTTTTGAGACGACGGACGATCGTCGACTGTTTCACATTGAAGACATCGGCTAGCATTCGTGTTGTCAGGCTTTCGTCTTCTTCCACGGCCACTAGAAGGGCCTGGTCGTTGAACTTCGATGGTCGTCCTCTTCCTTCTTCATTTACAAGGTATGTGTCTTTCGTTTTGAACCTCTTGAACCATCTTTCAACTTGGCTTTTGCTGATTATTCCCTCGCCGAAAAGGCCGTTGAGATCGCGAAATGACTCTGTCGCCTTCCAACTTTTCTCGTAGTCATAGAGCATAATGTGGCTAAGATGAAGACGATTTTCGATACGCATTTCTGTTAATGAAAGAGAGAAGATTATTTTTATGAAAAAAGCCTCAATAATTAAGCATCAACCTAATTTCATTACATTACCATTCTTTGGCTGTTCTCGTTTATCGTCAACAAAGTTGCCTAGCATATTAGGATCCATCCCTCTTCGTCAAGCTAAAGCCTGATATATGATCTTCACCGTTCGATTACTATTATTATTGACGTTAAAGCTCAGTGCCTCCCTAAGAAGAAATACTGCGAAATATGTACGATTCCCTTGACTTAGGTGTGTGGGCTTCCATCACGTCTCATCGCCGTCAGAAGCCAACTCACTAACATCTAAAGCATGGCATCCAGTTTGACAATAGCCTTCTCTTAACCAAGCCGTCTCTTCCATAGTCATCAGAACCAAGATAATGCCCAACAAATAGGTGCATATATAAATATTGAGCTAACAGATGGGCTATATTGGCTGCCCGCTACCGTCAGCGTAAGTTTCGAAAACTCTAAGGCACATTAATTCTTCAACAATTGGACCTCACTTATGGAACTTTTCCATGAATTTTAAAGGCTGATCTTCATTTCAGATAAATTCCAAATTACACAAATATTGAAGTCTTTACATCATCTACGACATTGCTCCGTCACTGTGTGGTGGGGAATATGTGTGGCCCATACTTTTTCGAAGATGAGGTTGGACAGGCAGTTACAGTGAAAGTTTTTGATTAATGTCTTCCAAAAATTAAATGAATTGGTTCTGAACGATCTCTGGCTTCAACAGGACTCTACTACCGCACAGTCAAGCTTTCAAGCAATCCCTTTATTGCGTACGAAATTTGAAGATCGCATTATTTTGGTTATAGAGAAGTTGACTCACATTCTAGGCCATGCGATTTTACACTTTTATTTGAAGAGTAAAATCAATGCCAGCTACAATTCAGGACCTCAAACGTAGCATGCAAGCCATGACAACTGCGGGGATTGACCCACATATTCTTTAAAAAGGTGTCGATACTTTTGACCTCATGCAACAGTCGTTCGTGTTAGTCACATGACCGATGTTGTCGAGATCGAGCTGCATTAACCTGTTAAGTTTAAAACAAGGAGACTGCAGCTAGGTGCTATGCAAAACTTTTCTTTATTAAACTTAACCTACTAATTCACGAAATATGTATAACGCGTGTTGGATCAGAGGGACAGCTTCCGGAAGAGTGACAGAAGTAATTTTCCTCGTTTGCGTGTTGCTATCGCCATATCTAAAAACAGTGATGCCACTGTCGCAACAGCTCCCTCGCACTTAATTAAGGCGCCAACCTGACCTGCTTGGCTCTTAAACGTTCCGATCTTCTAGGGGTAACGTTTACTTCAGTCTGCTTAGGTCGCTGCTTTGTCTCTTTCTGGGGTGATGAGCTTCCTCGAGACACCATGGGCGGGGATACCAAATCCACAGGTTCTTCCACATTGGGGCTCTCGACTAACACAGAGTCATTAGTAGAACGCGGCGACTGCATCTGGTGGTCCATATATCCTGAAAATGTACATGGTAACGAATTATTTACAGGGGAACATTTACCATCCAGTGCCATCTCTGTCATCCCCTCAGGTGACTGGCGAACGCGCAGCTGATTTTGGTGTCTTCTACAATTGCCGCCGTTCACTTGCACGAGATACATCTTCCGACCAAGACATCTTAACACAACTCCCGGTACCCATTTTTCTTTCTTCAAGTACTGCCGAACAAATACCCATTGCTGCGGAGAGAATTTAGGTTTATTCATACCTGATTTCTTCTTCGCTTTCTTTTCTGGCAGCATTGCAGTTAGTACGGTTCGATGTACTCGTCCATGCAACCTCTCTGCCGGTGACACGCCAGTGTTGTCCGGTGTCGATCGATACGTTGCCAGAAATGTAGTCAAAGCATCATCACTCTGCGGTGAGTCCCGAAAAATCTTGGACAGTGACGTCTTAAACGTGCGAACCATGCGTTCCGCCACACCGTTGGACTCCGGGTTGAAAGGGGCGGACGTGAGATGCTGAATTGAATTCCGAGCACAGAAATTCTTGAACTCCTTGGAAACGAATTGGGGACCATTGTCCGACACCAACGTTTTGGGTAGACCCTCCAATGCAAAAATTGAGCTTAGAGCCTGAATGGTGTCCATAGACGTAGTCGAAGACATTTTCACAACGAACGGGAACTTCGAGTTGGAGTCGACAACTACCAGCCACATGCTCCTCTTAAAAGGTCCAGCAAAATCGACGTGTACTCGTTCCCAGACTTCCGCAGTTTCAGGCCAGCTGGAGTACTCCCTCGGCGACTGATTAGCAACTAACTGACAAGCCCGGCATTCCGTCACCGTTTTGTGAATCTGGGTATCGATGCCAGGCCACCAGCAGTGTCGCCGCGCGATTTGCTTCATTCTGGTCATACCCCAATGACCGTGATGAATCATCTGCAAAACCTTAGTTTGTAATGCTTCAGGAATAACAACCCTACACGAACTCTCCGTCTGAAAAAGAAGAACGTCAGTACACACACTAAGAGCGAGCTTTCTACGGAAAAAAGGCAATAGCTTGTTCTCGGTGGCAGGCATGAAATTTGGCCAACCAGACTGGACATATGACATCACCTTCCGTAATGTCTCATCACGTTTCGACTCGGCTGCAATGATTTCAGTATTTACCGGAAAGTCCTTCAACTCATCTTCAATCAGTTTGATGTTATCTTCCTCAGCCTTATCGAATTCTTCATCGGGTCCGATAGGTAATCGCGATAAGCAGTCAGCATTCCCGTGCAGTTTCGTCGATCGATAACGAATCGTATATGTGTAACTCATCAAGGTTATCGCCCATCTTTGCAATCGTTGGATGGTCATTAGTGGTAACTTCTTATTTGGGCTGAAAATAGTGACCAAAGGCTGGTGATCTGTGATCAATTCGAACTGACGACCATATAGGTACTGGTGAAATTTCTTTATTCCATATATAATGGATAGCGCCTCCTTTTCGATTTGGCTATATCGCTTTTGGGCTTCGCTCAGCGTCTTCGAGGCGAATGCGATTGGCCTTTCAACTCCGTCCGGATATGTGTGCGAGATCACAGCGCCAATTCCATGTGAGGACGCGTCTGTTGCCAGAGAAAGAGGTAATTCATTTTGAAAATGGACTAATCTAGATACCTGCATAATGGTCTCCTTAAACTTATCAAAAGCTTTTTGCTGTTGTTGACCCCAGACGAACGGTTCATCACTGCATCTCAATTTATTAAGGGGAGCCGCTAACTGCGCAAAGTTCTCTATAAATTGGTTGTAGTAGTTTAACTTACCCAGAAAAGCTTCCAGTTCCTTCAGATTCCTGGGTCTGGGAAGTTCACGGATGGCCCTCAATCTCGCTTCCGATGGTCTTATTCCTGTTTCATCAATTACATGACCCAGGTACTCTATCTCGGTTTCAGCAAATTGGCATTTTCCCAATCGGCACTTTAATCCATGATCTTCTAAGCGATGAAGTAACGTCCTTAAATTACGCAGGTGTTCCGCATTTGTTCGACCTGACACGATAATGTCATCCAAATAAGCCACACAGAAATCCAAGTCAGCAGTCAGCTGTTCTATGTAACGCTGGAAAATTCCTGTCGAACTTGCCGTTCCGAAGGGAAGTCGCTGATATTGAAATAAACCCATCTCGGTATTAATGACACACAGACGCTTGGATTCCTCGTCCAATGGAATTTGCAGATACGCATCCGAGAGGTCTACTTTTGTGAATAACCGACCACCTTGGAGTTGACTAAATAACTCTTGTATTCTAGGGACTGGGTGTCGATCGATTTCTAATTGGGGATTAATGGTGACCTTGAAGTCTCCGCATAGTCGAACGGTGCCATCCTTCTTTCTCACTACTACAACTGGAGCCGCCCATTGGCTGGTTTCCACTGCTCGTATAATCCCCAACTCTTCTAATCGTTTAAGCTCCTTCTTTACGGCGTCCTTCTGAGCGAAAGGAACGGGGCGGTACTTAAAGTATTTCGGACAATTGGCAGGCTTCAAAGTGAGATGAGCGACAAAGCGTCTGCTGCATCCCAATTCAGAACTAAAAACTGATCGGTATTCTTCGCAAAGGGACTGTGCCCCTATTACCAGTTGCTCCCGACTGTCACCTGACATCAGCATGACCTTTTCCTCCGGACAACTGACTGTGAAACCGAAAGCATCAAAAATGTCAAACCCCATAATATTAACGGCTCTTTCATCGTTCACTACTAGTAGGTCAAGTTGATGCAGCGTATCTCGCCAGCGGACAGAGACATTGATTACCCCTTTTACCGGTATGGATACATCACCATATGCTTTAAGAGCGCGTGAGGTAGGGAGTAACCTCGGCTCACGCAATTGCCGATAACCTTTCAACCCTAGGAGCGAAGTTGTCGCGCCTGTGTCCACTTGAAAAATCATTTGGTGTTTGTTTATTTCCAAAGTAACCATCAACTTGCGTCCCTTTCTCTCTGGCTCCCATGTCGATGAAACTTCCTCGAGAGTTGCTAGCGAATTTCTCTCCTTACGGTCTGCAAGCGAATCCTTGTCTTCCAAATAATTGATAGAGTACGCCGTCTCTTTCCCTCTATCTCCTCCCTGCTGATTGCCAATTCTGCTTCGTGATTTTGATCGCTTGCGTCGCCAATTGTCCTTACGCGAAGATCCACCTTCACCTTGTCGCGTTGACATACAAACACTTTTTATGTGACCTACCTTTTTGCATATGTCGCACACAGATTTGAGATGCCGACACTGATTTCGGTCATGATGGATGCTGCATCCCGGACACGATTTTCGAATCTGACCCTCCTTTGCATTTTTGGGGTTGCGAGGAAAATGCACTGCGTTGACCTCAACTGGAGGATTTTTCAGAATGTCCGTTGCCAGTTGTGTGGACTCATATGCAGTCACAATGTCTTCTATTTCACTTAACGTGGGATTCTTGCGCTGAGTGGCAGCACTACGAACAGCATCATGGGGAGTGTGAAAGACCAACATATCCCTAATCATCATATCAGCATATGAATGACCACAATTTTCCTTAGCGCAAACAAATGAACATTCTCTGGCCAAACCTTTCAGATCAGCAATCCACTCTGCATAAGACTGGCCTGGTGACATCTTTGCTCGAAGAAATTTGCATCGAGATGCCAAAACATGTATTTTTGATGAAAAATGCCTCGTTAGTTTTTCCGTGAGCTCTTTAAAAGTGTGCGTACTTACGTTTTCTGTTTCAAAAAGTTTCCTGAGTAACTCATTAATTGCTGGGCCACATTCTGCCAAAAAATGTGCTTTTCGTAGATTATCATCCTGCAGTGAATTTGCTGCATAATGTTGTTGCAGTTGGAAAAGGTAGTTTTCCCAACTCTCTTTCTCTGCGACGAATTGGCGAAAAGATGGAATCGATGTCGTTGCCGCTGGTGCTCTTAACAACCTCTCCATGAACTCGTTGTTGGAGGCAATAATCTTCTCCATCCAATTTTGCTGCTGAGCCAAAATCTGCTTGACCGCTTCTGAATCCATGATCCAACCCAAAAAATCCTCGTCGCCACGATGTTAAGTTTAAAACAAGGAGACTGCAGCTAGGTGCTATGCAAAACTTTTCTTTATTAAACTTAACCTACTAATTCACGAAATATGTATAACGCGTGTTGGATCAGAGGGACAGCTTCCGGAAGAGTGACAGAAGTAATTTTCCTCGTTTGCGTGTTGCTATCGCCATATCTAAAAACAGTGATGCCACTGTCGCAACATAACCAATAAAGATTGACATTGATTTCATATGAAATGTTTGTTTAATTTACCGGAGACTTCCACACTAGCTATTGGCTCACCCAGACTTATATCATATTAGTTAACAAAGCTATCGTCAATATAAATTTCAGCCTAGCTTATACTTTGTGGGACCAAAATTGCGTGTTCCGTGTTTCTTATATTATTGATTATCTGGCTGCTGTCATTGAGAAAGACAAAATTGAAATGGATTCTGACGAAACGAGGAAAACCCATGGCGGCAATTAACGCCATGATAAGTAGCCCCAATCTTTGGCCATTAAGACAAAGAGAGTTGAAGTTAGATATCATGAGTTCCACGTGATGTGGTGCCAGACAACGGAGTCTAAGATAAATCATGTCCAAATTTCCATGAAACTACAGAGGCCAAAGAGCTGGGGGTTAGGTTGTAAATTGCTGTGTCATAAAACCTCTGAGATACATTGGTCAATGCTAAGTAGTTTCGCTGCAGGTTTATGTAAGCTTTGTATAGATTCATAGCGTCTATGATGTTGAGTGATTATTTAGCCTTATGACCGTCCTTGAAAATTCTATTTAATTGGCCTTTGTTCAGCTTAAACAGGGTTTGTTTCGAGCCATGAATGAGTGATGAATGTTTCAATGAAGTCAAGACAGTTAGTTAATTTGAGCTAAATTCGAGGAATCCGTACGATCAAGTCAAGGTTCTTCTATCATCGCCTTCAAATACTCAGTCGCGTGACAACGAACCATGTCGTGCTGCTGGTATGATACTGAAAAATCAGTGGCAGACCTCTAATTGCCTTTTGTTAACAGCCCAAATAACTGCACGGATTGTAATATGGAGTGATGTTGTGCCGCTTTATGTCAACACTTGCTAATTAGTGATGCAATCTCGGAGAATCAAAGGCCATTATTTGATGGAGTAGCACGGAATGACTTTTGTTTACGGCTCCCGAAGGCCTTTTACGTCGTTCCATATTTTGCCTTCTACCATTGACAAAACCCAACTGTCACTGTCAAGCAAATTTCTTCTACCCTATTACCCAATCCACTTGTCAAAGCTGTTAGCAAATATTTTGCGAGTTAGATAACAAGCACGTCTACCGGGAGCTGTCATCCCACATCGGTGCTGTCACTTGAAACCATTTTTTTAAAATTCCACACCTTCATTCGCTGTTTTTGCCTTTCCCGCGTGTGTCGTGTCTACACTGCCGCGTACTGTGCTTAAGCGACCTTGACATTGACGTAATTCAACAATCCGAACCACTATTATCGCAATTGTTATGGTAGTGTCGCCGCAGCTAGCGTCAAACACATGTGAGTCAGATGTGCGCATCGGTGTGCATCCCACGCCAACCGCGCCACTGAATTGGAATTCACACTCGCACACCGCGGTCGCGAGTACTGGTGGATGTGGAATGCTTTCAGTAACACCCTGTCCAATTGTTCCATCGTTTTCCACTTGAAAATGGGAAAAAAGTATGACGAGAAAATGGAATTTTGCAATTTCACTAATGGCACATTGACTGACTGACAAAATGGGGTTGCAACTGCCATGACGCATGGATAAGTGTCGCATCATACATATGTGTCATGGGATCGTTTGTAGATCAATCGATCACGATTGCTCGTCTTCCCGCTTCATTTCAAACGCGTTCCTCGTAATCTCCAGCGACACCGCTGTATGATTGCGCGAAATATTATTATTTTTTCGCTTTCAGTTTATTTTTGTTTTTCAGAAACAATCAAATATTGTATCTGGTAGCGAAATACTCTCGAGACGGTAGAGTGGATAATTCGGCAATCAGTATTTCAGCGAAATTCGCAGTTCCGCGTGTGATGAGTGATAGATCAAAACAAAACTAGAAAATATAAATAAACCCTTGCCGCCCATAAGCAGCATACGATTATAGAGACGTTGGTCGTGCGTGTAATTTAAATTGTCGACGACTAATGACATCGGTGCCGGAATGTTTTTTGAATTTGATTTCATTATAATCGGAACTGGTTTTTGGTGAGGTTTTTGCATATTTTTTCTAATCTGTTGATTCGGCTTTTATTGTTAACAACTTGAATAGGATTAACTTTCTAGTCCTCTAACTAGGTCTACAACTTTCTCGGGATTAGTGCATCGTTTGACAAGTGTTTCCGGCTTTAGATGTTAAATGACAGAAGTGCTTAATACGATTTCTGGAATAGGTTTTAATATTTAGTGAAATTGAAAACCCCCGACGACAGAGAGAAACACATTAAGCCGGATATCCTGTGACTCGGTGCTATGGTTGTCAAATCGTTTTATATTCTGTTCTTGGTACAACATATCCCTGCCACTGAAGTCGCTGAAGATGATATCATGAGCTACATATCACGCAGGCTAATGTTGCCTAAAACTAGCATGGTTTGCTCCAAATTACTCAGAGGAGACAAATATTACTTGACATCGCATATGGAGCCGCTTTTTAGCCGTCTCTTTGGCCCGTAAGATAAGGAGTTCAGACAAGGAGATTGTAAGTGGTTCAAAAAATTAGTGACCCATTCAACAAGGGGACAAACCATTAACTCCCTCTGCCTCTTTCTACTGTAGGTCTCTATATATGTATGTATACTATCAAAATGTAGGGAAAATTAAAGATTCTATATTACTGCTGCGGGTTGTCCGTACAACATCATAGCTCTCACTGAAATTGGGTTGAACAATCGTTTTTCTACCTTGGGATTTTTAACATCTGATTTCGACGTCACCCGAAATGACCGATGTTACGATCAAAGTCTTGGAAGAGGTGGCGGCGTTTTATTTGCAGTTTATTCTAATTTTAAGAGCAGTCAAATTATACTATTGAATTTATCTCCTGAAATTGAACAAATCTGTGTCTGTTTTGATTAATGATATTGTTCAAAAAATAAGGTGACTTTTTATTTATCTCTGAAAATATTTTTTTATTCATTAATATCTATTTTACCCCCTTCAAGGTATTCCCCTTGAAACACTTTTGATATTGGCACCAAATATGCGGTCTTTATCTTTTCAATTTCCACAATTCTCCGTTCTTTCATGGTTTTTGAATGCGGTGAATACGGTGGCTAAGTCATGATACCGGTATTGTTTTTCGCCAAAAAATTATACACAAACAACGATGAGTGGACTGTTGCATTATCGCGATGCAATAGCCATGAATTTTTTCCCACAAATCTTCTCGTTTTCTCCGTATTGCCCATAACGAACGGCTCATAACTTAAAAATAATATTTCCTATTGATCATACGACCTTCCGGGAAGGACTCATGATGAACCGTGCCATTGTAATCGATGAAGACACTTAGCAAAACTTTGACAATTGACCGAACTTGTCATGTGTTTTTCGATTTTGTTTTTTTCTGATCGCTTCCATATTTCGCCATCAGTGATGATCCTTTTCGGCACATCTGGATCGTCATTTACATTATTCAATAGCTCCTGAGCGATGCGCAGGGAACGGTTATTTGGGTCAAAATTTAGCAACTTCGGAAAAAAGTTTGCTGACACACCTTTCACGCCCAAAATATCTAGAAAAATTTCGTGGCATGAGCCAACCGAGCGCCGTGGCGCAATGGGTAGTGTGTCGGCCGCTGATCGGATCCCGTTAACACCAAGGCCACACGTGTTTTGAAAAAGCTTCTCGGTTCTCGCCGCTCGGAACCGGCGGCTCTGGCTCGTCATGAGCTGTAACGCCATCTAAGAAAAAGAAGAAGATCCAATCGATATGGCAATATCTTTAGCAACTTCTGTGATAGTGAATCGATGATTATTCATAAAATTTTTTTGTCATTATTTTAACGTTTTTATTCATTGTTTACGTGCTGGGGCGGTTCCGTGCAGGGACGGGTTAAGAATATCCCTGCAGCGATACCTCTCGCTTGTCGTAAAAGGCGACTAAAACAAAGGTAAACAAAAATCACATCTAGGCAATTTTGAAAACACCAAGGTGAGCCTAGGGACACATATACCACCATTAAACTGCCCCACAAGTATACTTGCAAATCAGTGGGCTGACACGACTGGAGATCACCGGTGTTGTAAGAGTAAGATCAAACAAAAAAATCTGGAGCATGCCCGTGTCACAAAAAAAAACAAAAACGGCAGGCCGAAAAACAATTGATGCAAAAACACCAGCATTTGATTGGCCTCAGCGATGAAGTAATCCCAAACCGGGAAGCCTGCCACTACTTTCTGAGGTCAAACCGGCGGACCCCACAAGCGGACCAGTAGAATGCAGTTAAGTGGGAAGGTTATGGTCCTACACTTCTGACCATAACAACGCCGGAAAAAGGAAAAGAAGAAGAAGAAGAAGAAGTTTACGTGCTGGGGCGCTTAGGGCGGGCATCGTCATTAACATCTTCTCGGCCTTCTGTTTTTTTGCTTAGAATGGACTCGCCAAATTACATTGTCCACATATGTTAAGGGGCGTGTGTACCAAAATTGGAAAATTGAATGTACTTAGCACGAATATTTCAAAGTCACCTTATTTTTTGAACCAACCTCGAATATTTGTTTTCCTCTTCATTTATTTCTTAATACTTCCTTTCCTGTCATTATTCGATTTTCGAAGTTTCTCTTTACTGTTTCCTCACTATCTTCTAGAAGGTCCAAGTCGTCAGCGGAAACTAAATTATTTTAATGGCCACACAACCCTTTCTGCAGAATTTTAGGTAAATTCGGTAAATCTTGTAAAACACTGGAATAGTCTTCCTTTTCTACATCTTCTACATAACTTTGTTATGGCGATAGGATTTCCTGGTCAGAATCAAAGAAACTTCCATTTTCCAAGCTGTTTTCACCCTTTCCGTTGTAGCCCTTTTAAAAGGCGATTTGGACTTCCTCTTCTCACCTCCACATGAAACATGATGGCTTAGTGATCGCTAGTCTTTTAATTAGCTCTCAACCTAACTTAACATTTGGAAGCCCTTATAATTGCTTTTAAAGAGATTTTTTTGTCTAGATGTGTAAGTTTGTATGTTGATGACCTTTTTTTCGTCTAGTTTATCTTCCGAACAAACAACTATATTGATTCTGAATTGATTTTAGTTGATGAGTAATTGCGTGAGTAAATCGTGAACGTCTATTGAGATTTGCACATAGATTAAGATATAAATTGCTGCAAAATATTTTTTTATCCCTCGGAACCTTTTTAGTGTTCATAGACGAGTCGCACCCACGAATCTAGTTCTTTTTCTTTTAAAATAGCATACAATTAGGTAAGTAAGGAGTACATGACCTAATCAAATGATATTACGGGTGAAGGTGAGAGAGATTAGTCTGATTCATTCGATTTTCACATCATTAGACAACACATCGTGTCTCTGTGAATTAAAATCAAGGGACGTCAAAAGGTGTTTTTTCACCTATGAACAGCTGCTTCAACGATAAAATTGGAAGAGATTTTTACAACGAATTGTCACAATTGGTTTTGAGGCCTTTAGAGTTTGAATCTTTTTCGAAAAAGAGGTTGTTTGCGCTTCATACATTTGTACGTTCGTGAATTCTTTTTCGGACGCATTTTATTAAAACCCAAGGTATGGGTAAACAAATCAGTCGCATATCTCTTCGACAATGGTACTGGGTATCCGAACGAATTTGATCGAGTCATTTTAACTGAGAGCTGTGGCTTTTCTAGAGTCTACGAAGGAGATATGCTTAAATCGACCCTTGCAATCAAATCTAACGCATTTGGTTTGGATTTTATGAAGCCCAAAACTAATCATCCACACTGTATGTATTCCTTACCACCTCCATCTATCCTAGATCTGGAAGGTTTTTAAATACCTGTACCTAAGCATGGAAATATCATGATAATATCGTCTGATCTGTACAGGGTGGGCCGTCTAGTGGTTTGTTATTTTAAATCATGGGTTATTTTGATATTGGCAGCTGTTTCCTGCTCGAAATCTTAACAGAAAGTCAGTATCACACCTCCGCGGAACGAAATGAGTCGCTTTACGCTTGAATAAAGTTGGCAAATATTGAAAGCTTATTTCCAAAGTGAGTGCTGTGTAGCTCAAACAGTGCATTTTTTAAAAAGGCGTTTCGGCCGAAATGAAGCACCCACCACGACTGCTGTACGCAAGTTTGTGCAAAAGTTCGTGAGACTGGGATGCTAGTGGACAACACTCATGGTCCCCTTTGTCGTACGGTGCGCACAGATGAGAATGTGGCTGCTGTGGCCGAGAGTGCGACACTCAATTCACGAACATCAACTCGCCATCGATCTCAACAGCTCAACATTTCGCTCACTAGCCTGATTAGAATTCTGCACAAAGATCTCGGATTATTCGCCTAGAAGATCCATTTGACTCAGTAATTGAAGGCACGCTATCACCCGCTTCGTTATTGCTTCGCAGTTTGAGCCTTAGAGCAGCTTGAATTGGACAACGATTTTGGGCGGAAAATCATCAGTTCTGACGAGACGCATTTTCATCTCGGCCGCTACGTTAACAAACAAAATTGCCGCATCTGGAGCTCGGAAACCCCGCACGTTATTGTCGAGAAGCCAATGCATCTATAGAGAGTGATAGTTTGCTTTTTTTTCTAAAATGAGGCTGGAAACAACGTTTCGGTCAACGATGGGCGTTACAGAGCCATGTTCACCAACTTTTTACTGAAATTGAAGACGATTGGTTCAACGAGCTCTGGTTCATTCAGGATGGCCCGCCATGCCACAATCGATCTTTTGCGCACCAAATTCCCAAATCGTGTTATCGGCCGTCTTGGCGATGTCAATTGGCCGCCTCGAATCTGCGATTTGACTCCTTTGGACTTTTTTGTGGGGAACCGTGAAGGCCTGATATTATACTAACAATCCGGAAACGATTCCAGCACTTAAGGCCAATATCATCCAAGCAATTGGCTTGAACGAAAGCCACTTGAACGACGTTGTAAAGGGTCCGCCATCTAACGTTTTTTTTTTCAAGTAGTGCTTATTTCGTGAATGGTAACACTTAGCTCATGTCTGATTTGATAGATAATTAGTTTTATCCTTCCGCTGAACGAATAAGGTTGTGTATACGCTTGAACAACGCTGGGAAATATTGCGACATTACTTTGAAAAGTGGGCCTGCGATCGACTTACAGAAAATGCCGATTTTGCCAAAAAAATCATCTTTTCAGATGAAGCTCATTTTGATCTTGGCGGGTATGTAACCAAGCAAAATTGTCGCATTTGGAGCACAGAAAACCCGCACGCATACATTGAAAAGCCGGTGCACCCAAAACGAACCACTGTTTGGTGCGGATTTTGGTCCAGAGGCATAATTGGGCCATTTTTCTTCGAAAATGAGCAAGGAGTGGCCGTTACAGTCAATGGCGATCGTTATTGGGCCATGTTGAACGAATTTTTGTTCACAAAAATTGAAGAGGAGGATATTGGCAACATTTGGTTTCAACAGGACGGCGCTACGTGCCACACAGCCGAAGCTACACTCTATGTTTTGCGCCCTGTTTTTGAAGATCGCATTATCAGCCGCAGAGCTGATGTCGTTTGGCCACCTCGGAGCTGCGATTTGACACCGTTGGACTATTATTTGTGGGGTGCCGTCAAAGATAAGTGTTACGCCGACAAGCCAGAGACAATTGACGCTTTAAAGGACAATATTCGTGAAGCCATTGGTGAAATACATCTGCCCACAATCGATAATGTGCTTAAAAATTGGACCGATCGTGTAGGCTACTGCATGGCCAGCCGAGGCAGCCATTTGAATGAAATTATTTTCCATTATTAACCGGAAGGATTGTACTTTCAAATAAAAAAAGGAATTTGAGAAAATATTCAGTAGTTTTTTTTATAGCATTTTCAAAAAAAAAAAAATTATTTGGCGGACCCTTTATTTCATAATTAATGGGAATGTTTGTTTGAAATTTAATTTTGTTCATTTTATTGCATTTTTAAAAATTTTTGCATTTTATTGTATTTCGCCCAGCCTTTACATTGCCGTTCATATCTAAGGCTTTCGTAAAGCTCTGAGTATGCAATTGAACTCGTTCTCAGACCGCAACTAAGCTGCACCTCCGGGCTACTAGAAATTATTGAAAACTTTCGCTATGAAATTAATAAGGACCATGTGGTATCGTTGGTATTATTTATTATTAGATAGTTCTTAAGTTTTCCATACTGTAATTTTTCTCGTGACTCAAACACTATTTCAATTTGGATTCCTCAGCGCTAAGACTCATTAGGGATTACCTTGGGGATCGCAGCTAAAGTGTATATGCTAATGGTAACTTCTTCAACTTTTTCAAAACCAAAACGGCAGTCCCTCGAGGATCCATACTGGGGCCCTTACTGTTGCCGCTGTTTATTAACGACATCTTGCCATTCTCAAACACTGTAAGGTACATACCTATGTATGCAGATGACGTCTAATTATATGTCAGCTATCCATTTCACCTATAGGTAGATGCTGCTGCGCGGTTAAATGTGGATCTCCAGGCCGTTACACGATGGTCATATAAAACACAAACTTATGCTCAACTCCACCAAGAACCAAGCCATTGCCATAAGTCATACTATCCTAGATTTAAGTAACTTCCCCCCAATCTAAAAAGTACCAATTCCCATTTACAATGGTATGGTCTTAACCCATGAATCGACTTATCGAATATACGCTAATGAGGTTTACATCGAGTGCTGCTACTGAAATCTCAAGATCATTTTTACTAAACCGACTGCAATAACGCTATCGTACGTTCCAGTTTAAAAACAACAACATGTATCGCCGACATCCTGTAAGCAACGAATTTCATCGAGAAAGGGGCAGTTCTCATAATACGAGGCGGTAGAATGGCTTACTTAAGGCGATCAGGCTATTACGAAAAGCTGAAACTCCTTCTACGAGTCTTAGGCTTTTGGCTTAAATCATTTAAAATGTGTAGTAATCGCTACCGTCTTTCAACACACAAGCATTCATCTACGCAGGCAAGCCGATAAAGGTGGCCCCAAAAGTTGAAATTAACAACATCCATGTTACGCCCCACCAGTTAAACAAAATCACCATGGATGATGACCCACCCACCCCAGTGATATTGCACTTGTACCAAAAGTTTTAAAGCTAACCTAAACTAATTAGTTAGATACAGCAAAATCCAGCTGATTATACTCGTAATTTGACGACAACGTTTTCCAAAAGATCCACGAGGCTTTACTGGGCTTACTTAAAAACTTTTAACAACATAGGAAAAATGTTCCTTCTGTAGAATGTCGTAACTTGCCAGTGAATAAGTGTTATACTGCTTGTCCGTTAACCATAACTATCCCAAGCCACGAGCTTCGTTATGAACGATTTTGACAATTCGACCTTAAAGGTCATTCAAATTAATTTACGAGTCTAAGCGCTCCTTTCGCCATTTACTACCCAAACTTACAACTGCAGAAGCACGTTAAATAAAATCTACACGCATTCCTCTGCAGGCATTTCGTGAAGAGTATACTAAAACATATTCCCGCTGCGCGAAGCACATTATGCAATAACGATCGGCTGCCATGTCTTGATACGGTTTTTTATCACCTACATATATCGTGTACTCTTCTCCTCGATTTTCAGCCAACTAAGTCGGTGCAGTAACCGCTAAATGAAGATCATCGCTCGTAGTTGATTGAAAATCCGTACAAAAATATATGTGAAGGCTAGCTCGCACTCATTAACTGTTGAACTGTTGTTGCAACATTGTATTAAATACAGCTTCCGAATTCGACCGAATCGGGCTATCCTCCATACTCCGGGGTAAGTGCACGCTCACCGATTTCCATCACCACCACGAATCTGGGCTATACACGATCCATCCATCTATCGCCAGACAGACAGGTAACCACCGCTCCTCCTGGTTGATGGTGGAATCAGGAAAGAAATAACCGTAAATCCCTATTGACCCGTATTTTTCAGCTTGTCATCAATCCAGCGCAACCGAGAACGTAGACCTAGACCACGGCCATAACCAGCAACGAGAACAAGAGCAAGAAAAAGAAAACGATCAGCACGAACAGCGAGGAGCAGGAAAAACCACCGATCGAGCCAAATGTCTAGCCACCGATCGGTGTGCTATGTTACTTCATCGTCCCGGCTAACTATGACGAAGCCGAGAACGCGAGCCGAACAATTTGTTCATGACGGGATGCCATCCCAATGGATGGAACTTAAGCATGTGAATGATGATGCGCGGACGACGCTACTCAATTGGCTTGTGTTCAGATATATGCAAGCCATAAATGGAACAGCGGTAGTTGTGGGCACAAATGGTTGGTTTATGTGGCCACGAGTGGTATTATAATAATTCCACGATATGTGCCGGCACGTATGTGGAGCAATTTATCGGGATTTGATTGGATTGCAAAGTGCTGTAGCGGTTCCATTGTCACTTGGGGATAATTCTTGAATAGTTTGCCGCTCTTTCTCACTTTGTCGTTCTGTTTCATCCTCTTCTCTTCTATTGGTTTTGGTTGTGATGTTATGTAGTCGTTGCGGAGTTGAGAAAGGAATTCTGCAGAGATTCATACAAATCAGTCGTGGACTGATTGTGAAATGTCTTATGAAGTCTGTATGGCCATTTTCTAGTGATGAGACTTCGAACTGTGAAGTGATTAGCGTGACACTTGACAGCACTTTATTATTTTGCTATGGTGTAGAATTTCAGCTAATTATTGTGACACACCGAGGAATTAGAGAAAGAACGGCCAGTGATCATTAAAGCGGATGTGTCTTCAGAGTAGAACGTGAAAATATATATGCCCGTTTCGTGTTCCTAATTTAGGCATAAGGTTTATCTGGTCATATACAGATCGACTGGAAAGGTAAACAAGGGAAGTTAGTGTGTCATATAAACTGTTCGAATTTGAAGTCAGCGCTATAAAGAGCAGCACACATATGCCAGCAATTGACCCGATCCTCCATGTTCATATGAAGACCGATTGATATAAGCCCTCCACGTTTTCCTTTAAGGCTTCAATTGGCCCAAAATCCTTTCCCCGCAGTGAAGCTTAAAATTTTAGTCAAAAAATCTTCACTTTATACGATAGCGAATTATCGTGGTGCTTAATCTATCGATGGTTTTTGCAAGAACCTTTAAACAGGAATTCATCACACCGCGTTAATTCAGGCAAACATAGCCCTATTTTTGAACGATTTTGACGTGTTTTGTTTTAGTTTCGATTAGTTTTTGAAGTCCCATTTCGAAGGCTGTTATCATATCTTCATGTTTCGTTGCTAGTTATGATGTTATGATGTGTTTCAAGAAGGTGGGGACTGTAAAATCGGAAAAAATTATGTCGCCTTAGACCGCTTTCGAAACAGCTTTTAGAAAAAAAAGTTATCAGTTAAGAATCAAATCTGCGGAAACGTATTTCATATCTAAAATATCAGTCTATGGTATTTCACTAATAACATATGAAATGTTGTCTTCCTAGGCTGCTAGACTGACCCAAGCTTATTGGCATAGACGCGTTATTTGAGGTATCTCCCTAAAAATAGTCTCGAGGCGACAAACCGCACGATCTATTCGACCAATTCATCAGTCCAAAATGAACGATAAAATGCGCACCGAGCTCGTTTATCAATTTATCCATCGATTCGCGTGCTTTTTGGCATGTAGCACTATGTAGCCAAAAGAGTTCGAAATCATTAAATGATAGCAGACGCCATTGATAATAATGTTGTTCTCACGGTCTTGGAAGAAAACTGAAAGAACTTTGAAGAAAAAAACGGGCCAATAATTCCGGCGCACCTTAAACCACAGCACTGGCAGTATTGTATGATGTCGCTCATTGGCCTGTTAGTCTTAGTAGGTACATAAGCTAATGTTTAACCAGAAATGAATTTCGTCATTGAATTTTTCAATAAAAAACCGAATCTTTCTCCAGCTTTTCTACGGCCCACTCACTGAAAATTGCTGATGCTGTGACAGGTTGTTCGGTTTCAGTTCTTGCAGAAGCTGTATTTTGTACAGTTTTAGACCAAGATCCTTGCATAAAGTCTTCCACGTAGTCGAGTAACACATTTGAATTGCTGCGAACGGCGATGAATGAACAAATCACGTTATGCATTAACACTAACGGAACAATATCTTTCTGCGTATGCACTCTACGCATACCGGTTAGTGCCTTGATATTCAATTATTATTATTATCATAGATGGCGTTACAGCTCATGAAGAGCCAAAGCCAAGCTTCTCTTATTTACTTATGTTGTGTGCGATTTTATATTCACACAAGTGAAAGGGACATTCAGTTTAATGCCGTTTTCAAACGGCGAGAGTCTGGAAGCTTTTTCAAGGCAAGAGGAGTTTTGCCAGTACACCGCCGGGACAGAAACTGCGAAATACACATTTGCTGGCGTTAGTCTTATTGAGATCTGAGCTCGTTGATCATGCGTCAGAGGCCGGCACACTTCCAAATAGCATACGTAAACTGGCGCGAGATTTGGCCACTATTTGACTTCCGATATCCTTGAAGGAAGCTTGACTTCCTTGCTCAGTAGGTTGATTATGACGACTGTAAAATGGCAGAAGGGCTCGAAAAATATTAAATTTTTTAAGGCATAACGATTGAATCTTCTCTGAATATTTTCAATCCTATCAGAGGAATCTTGATAAAAAGGAGACCAAATAGCGCAGCAATATTCCAAAATTTGTATTACTACAAGTAAATAAAAGGTTTTTAGAGTATAAATATCCTTAAAGGCCACCGAGTTGCATTTTAATAAGCCTAGCAAAGAACTGGCCTTAGATATTACATACTCCATATGAGTAAAAAGATAATTTAGAATCAAATATAACAGCAAGGTCTTTAACTTAAGTGACTAATAAGAGACTATCATTACCAAGACGTGCGTTGTATTGAGCGGAAAGAACTAACCACTTTGCACTTTGAAAAATTCAGCTTCAGGTGGTTATACTCGTAAACATACACACTATTGGAAAAATGTATGGCTAGAGTTCCATTTTGAGGGCACCCCTGCTTAGGATGAAACTTTGGTAATTTGTTGACCTTGGTGGGACATGAAAAACCCCCAAGGGACTTTTAATCATTTATATTTGGTGACGACTCCTAAAATAGGCCAAAAATTGTGATTAGGGTGCCCCCTAAACGGAACTATATCCAAATTTATTTACATCTTTTTGAAAGTTCAAGCAATCATCACTTTTAAAATAAAAATAGTTTTGTATGGTTTCACCTCATCTACAAACATTAAACAATTAGAGAAGTGAAAACAGTCCGGACTGGAAAACAGTTCGTTCGAGAAAAGATTAAAAAGGAAAGGTCCCGAATGACTGCCTTGAGTCAGATCCGAGTGAACCTCTATGAAAAATGAAAAACGATTTGACAAAAAGGACTTGAACCGTTCAAGAAAACGTAACTTGGATCCCATTCTTTTAAGTTTATTTATTAAAAGCCCCTGATAAACTCTATCAAAAGCTTTCACGAAATTTGTGTACAAGGCATCAACCTGCATACTTTTTCCAGGGAGGAAACACAAAAGTGAGTGAAAAGACATAAATTCGTTGTTGTGGAACTTACACCAATAAATCCATGTTGATGAGAACCTAAAATTCCTTTCACCGCAAAATTGATCGTATTGAATACCAGTTGTTCAAATAGCTTTGGAATTGCTGTAAGTTTTGAAACTGGTTTATCAGTGGCTCCATCTTAGACAATAAAGTTGTTTTTAATCCTATGCCGCTACGCATATTTGAAATCGCCAAAAAACACGGCAAATCTATGCTTTTATAAACGATGGTAGAAATAGTTGGACCTGGAATAATTTCTTCCTGTGAAAATTAATGCTTTATTTAAAGTAAGTCCTAAGAACTATAACTTATCACTCAAAGTATTGCCCATCGCTAGCCACTACTTTTTCCCCCATTTTCCTGGCTTTCTGGCAGCATATAAATTCCGTGTTGGAAAAATTGCACATCTTCTGAGGTGATTTATTAATCGACTAAATTTTTGGCTTCTTCGTCTATATGTCATCGACCGGAATATATAGGAGTCCGAAAGGGCAATGCCTGGAGAATGCGACAGGTATGAGCAGGACATCCTATTTCGGGGTTTCAGGTAGATTTTAACGATCTGAGCAACATGCACCCGAGCATTGTCATGTTTGCTACCATGTTTGTCACCTTTTCGCGCTTCTGTTTTCCTCAATGACTCTAATTCTTCACCTCCAAACTTTTTCAGTGCATCAAAGCGTTCTTTATCTTTGACATCCTTATTTGGGAAGCGTCGAAACCCATCTCTGCTGTCTCTGCGCCCTCAAGAATTCTTTGTGCTTGAGCCACAGATATTTTTCTTTAGTGACTACTGAAACTTTACCTATCAATTATGAAGGGTATACAACATCGATGTGCCCACTATGGCTTTTGTTGCAGGCGGGAGATGAATAAGTGAGTCAATGTCCACAATTTTAATTTGAATTTTATTCGTATGTTTGAGGTACTCTTCAGGTAACCTCACTGAAAGAAGTGTAAAATATCAAACCGCATAACCTCGACGACTAAGTAACTTCCTCTAACCGAAATCGCGGTTTTTTCAAATAAGCGATAAATTGATTTTTTGAAGACTTTTGTGAGCAATAACGCCATCCTGAAACTGAAACTATATTGTTCAGATTAGAAGTAGTCGATTAACAGTTTGCGATAACCCTCTCCGTTGAAAGACCACATGTTCGAAATCGCACAGAACCCTGCAGAATGTCTAGGTTCCTTACGATGCAAGAAATATTTTTTGATTAGGTTTAAGGCCTATATCCTCTCCAAGCTCGAGTACAAGCCTCACATCGGGCTCCGAAGACCTCTTAGCACCTGTCAATACAATTCCAAAGCGGACGACAAAATTTATAGGAGACATTAATACTGCGACTTGTCTTGACTCGCTTGAATATTTACGCGTTATTGTATTTCCCCTCTATCGTTGTTTTATCGTCATTTCAACAAGCCATGCTTAAGCGAAACAAACAATTCTTGAGTCTCTCTTCGGACGTATAGTTAAATTTAGATCGAATTTTTTTTCTGATCTTACGTGACTTGTTTATATCTGTGGCAATACATTCGTATGACTTTATAATTCAAGCATTTAAAGCTAAGACGCCAAAAGCTATATTTCGAATATTAAACTATTTACAAGTACATTTTCCACATTGCAACTAAAGCTGCTTTATAACAACTTTCCCTTGGTCAGAGATATTCGTAATGACTACCGTACTATGCTAATTATAATTCAAAAATTCTCATATCTTTTATTAAAACAGAGGTTTGAGCTACAACGTTTTCTACAGGTGATAGAGGCGGTAATAATTGGTTTGTTTTAATTAACGTCACATGATTTCTATCTTGTTTCTCTAAACTAGGATTAGGTGCTTCTAGATCAATAGATTTATTAAGGATACGCATCCCACTCAGAGCGACTTTTTTGTTGCACAGGAAAAAAATCGAAGATTCACATGGGGCTACAGTCCCGCATGAACCTGAGTTACAATTTACATGACTCTCCAGCTGTCTTGCTATTGAAGCCCAAGAGGTGGGAACCTCGGTATCGATACAGCTAACATGGACTAGTTATGTTAAGACATCTAGCTGAACTAATGTCGCTCTGTCCTTCATACAGCTCTTTTTATAGTTTTCTCCTTCGATGTCCATATCTCGAAACGAAAATTATTCGCGGAAACTTTCTCTCAAAACCATATATGGCTTTATTATCCTCCTTATACAAAGTCCATGTTTTTGCGCTATATAGTAAGGCCAGGATGTTTAAAGAAACCTGAAACCGAAGAAACAGTAGTTAACAAGAATAATTTCGGATTCGGTTTCTGCAATATCCGACGATATCATGCAATATATGACGATATCATTGACGAATAATCTAGCCAAAATGTTGATGATTGACTTAAACCCTTTTTTGAAGACATGAAGCATACACATCACAGCCGTTTCATTCTTAATGCAATTAAAATATCGGTTAGATAACTCCAGAATCTGATGGAGCAATGTTATCCTGCACAATCTGAGGAGAGGTATTTCAAAATAAGATATGGCACTGTACATGAGATGTATAGCTCGCCGACACGCAATTGGTATCCACCTGCAAGTCATTTGTTTTTGTCAGTGGTCTGATCTGAATCCATACTGATCTGGATCGAGCGGACTCTTGACATTTCATTTTGAAGTTTTTGTAATGAGACCGATTTTGCTAATGAAAATTTTATACGCATCTCTACATTTCAGGGTCCTTATGATTCGAATCTATCGTATACCAGGATGGTCCAATAAGTACTTAGCCTCGCCGCCAGATGGCGCCAGTATCGCAAGAGCAACATACTATCGTGTAGTACATTCTAGCAGACGGCTTCTGTCGAAATTTCAGCCGTTTGGAAGCGGGAGTGACCGCGGATTTAAAAAAAATGGAAAAAGAGCAATATCGGTCGGTGATTCGATTCTTGCTTTTGGAAGGGAAATCGCGCAGCGAAATCAAAGAGCGTTCGGATGCTGTGTACGGTGACTCTTCTCTTTCAATGGCGATCATCAAAAATTGGTTTAACGAGTTTCAACGTGGTCGCCCGTCGGTTTTTGATGAGCCACGTCCAGATGCTCCGAAAACGGCTACCACGGTGGATAACGTGCCAAAAATCCACAATCTCGTATTGGCAGACCGTAGATTGAAGGTGCGCGAGATAGCTGAGACAGAAGGCATTTCAAAAGATCGCGTGGGTCATATCCTGCATGAAATTTTGGGCATGAGAAAGCTGTCGGCGCGATGGATGCCACGTTTGCTCACTCCTGACAACAAGCGCAACCGTGAGACCACTTCAGAGTAGTGTTTGACGCTGTTTAAGCGCAATCCGAAGGAGTTTCTGCATCGTTTCGAGATCGACGAAACATGGATCCACTGGTACACACCAGAGACCAAGAAACAGTCGAAACAGTATATTTCACCCGTCGAACGTGCTCCGAAGAAGGCGAAGACTAACCCATCGGCCGGAAAGGTGATGGCCACCGTTTTCTGGGATTCACAAGGTGTGATCCACATCGACTACCTGGAGAAGGGCAAAACGGCCACAGAGCTGTACTATGCCAAATTATTGGGCCGATTCGACGCCGAATTGAAAAAAAAACGGCCCCACTTGGTGAAGAAAAAAGTGCTCTTCCACCATGATAACGCACCGGCTCCTCACACCTCCGTCCTCATCACAGCCAAATTGGTCGAATTGGGCTACGAACTGCTGCCCCATCCACCGTATTCTCCAGATTTGGCCCCGTGCGACTTCTTTTTGTTTCCAAACTTGAAAAAGTCACTCGCCGGGCAGAAATTTCAGTCGAATGAGGAGGTCATCGCCGCCACGGAGGCCTACTTTGTAGACCTCGAGAAAACGTATTTTTCAGACGGGTTAAAGAAGTTAGAGCATCGCTGGGTCAAGTGTATCGAGCTTAAAGGAGACTATATTAAAAAATAAGTCGACATTTCTCCAAAGTTTTTGTTTTTCTTTTATATGCTAAGTATTTATCGGACCACCCTCATATATGTGTGCATACATATATTTTTGAATCATTTTTCGTTTCGAATATCTCAAGAACAAATAACAATGTTGACTGTGGACTAATTTCATTCGACGCGTAATTTTATAACAAACACTTGATAAAGTGTGATAAAAAATTTGAATCGGCACTGTGTTTTTTATCAGGAAGAAACTGCTTTAATTTTTTCGTAAAGTGCTTTTCATTTTGCATATCTTGCATAATTGACAGTCTGGGTATTCTTGTAGCATGGTCTCAAACGTTCGCACAAGAAGACAAACACAGCCTTATAGTGATGTTCAAGAGGCTGGAAGAAGAGTGTCATTTTCCTAGTCTCCGAATTTATTTTTAGCCGGATATTACCAACGTATACGTTCGCTGGTTTAGAATTGATTGCCGTGAATTTTCCATATCTATACAAAATGTGAACTTGTCGTTGATGTACAGTGATAAGGCTGATGTCATCGAAAGAATTTTACATGCATTAAAAACAAACAACTTGTTCTACAAGGCTTTATTTATTTTTGACACTACACCAATTTGGAAAAATTATTTTGGCTGGCTCCATTCTGATAATCAGACGTAATCAGAAAGACAAAACTAGTAGATTTTGTCTCCGTAGTTCAGCCTCCGTATATGAAATTCGTCTGACATTCTCAAATTAGTAAATTCATTTAACTAACATAGCATACCAACTATTGTACACTGACGACAATTAAATAAACTTGAGTCAAGCCGCTTTGCCGAAAACCCCCTGAAAGCCGCGTGCCTCATTAAACGTTTTATATCGTTTCACTTCTAAGCATTTAACTCAAATACCACTGAAGCTCGATTAAAAATAAAAGAGAAACAACCCGACTGGATCACGCCAATCAGGTTTCCAAGCCACATTAGCAATAGATAAAATATCTAAAATGCACTCCGACAGCATTTTCTTCTTAACTAGTTGCTTCCTGATCATTAATTTATTCACAAGCGCGTTAAATAAGAGAGAAAAGAAAAACCATCTTCATCTACATAATGCCCATGTCTAGTTATGATAATAAAATCTCATTTCAAAATGACAGTGTCCCCCCGTCGGTCTTCGCTGGAGCTCACTTGGTCATGTCGGGAAAAAAGAATAAAATCAAAAAGAAAAAGAAAGCCCACTGAGAATGAACTTTGTTTGGTTTTTTTATTTTTCGATTCAATCTTGTTCTTTTATGTCTCTTCCGCTCCACCTGCAACGGCAGGCAGGCGATGGAACGATAACCTCAATGTGTCTTACCCAGAAGTGGACTGATCAACCGACCTCGACCATGATGGGCACGGGAAGAGGTTCTAATGATCCCGTGACCTAAATTCAGTTGAAAAGATCTCGGACTCGCGTTCGAATACCTGCTGGGCAACTCCAGTCAAACTTCAGCTCTCAATGAACAGATCGTCGTCGTCGTTGATGGAGATTTCAATTCGGAGATGGACATAAAATCTATCTTTAGCTCGTTGCCTATCCCGATCTCTATGCTTCACGGTAAAACTCAAATGATATCTTGATATCGTATAATCCAAGTGGCAGCGCGAGGGAGACCACTAACCCAAGAACCAGTTTGCATGCATTAATGTACGCCCGGATTGTGGTAGATACAAAAAATATTATATATCTCCGGATATGTATCTTGCTTGATCACTGTTTTTGTGTTTTGGTTTTTCTTTTTTTACAAAAGGGGATTGTATAACCACAAGCTACAGTTCCACATAGCAGGCTCGTAGCACTCGTTGGCGTTATTTGCTGTTTGTTGTTGTTAACTCCATCCGAGATGGAGGGCAAGCGATCATAAAAGAAGGTCACCTGCATTTTTTCTCCTTCACACAGATACTCGAACTACCTGTAGTTACGTATCTCACACTCGAATAGTTCACCTTGTCGTATGTGTCGTCTGACTTGCGGTGGAATGAAACTCGACGAGAGGACAACTGCGGTCGTTATAGTGAGTTGAAGGAGAAATATACTCTGGAATTTATCTGCAAGTCGTGGGCGTAGCCTACTACGCCCACTTGACTTGTGCGTGATTATGCTCAATTATTGCTCTGATAATGGTAATTCGTCTTGTTTTGTGGTCAGTGGTCCGGGTGCAAAGAAGCTGAAGCGGTCTGTGTTCTTAGAACTCTTTGGCTACAAAAAGGAAATCTCCATTCGAGTGTTTATCTTAATTTCTTTCTTCCACTTGTTGCCGTTCTCAGCTTTCTTTTGTTTATTGCTTGTTTGTTGTTTGCATGTTGTCGGAGGATCTATCTTTAGAAGAGGTTTGGCGATGATTATACGAATCCGGTTGATTTGTGTATTGCGGTTTATGTCGAGGAGTGGAATTTCTTTGCTGGTAATGTGATCTAGACACGATTAGGTTGCAAAAGGTTATGAGTAGGATTGAAGGTGCGGTTTTTGTTTTTCACAACGTTTTGTTTAGAAAAATTAATTTATTAATTGGCTTCCTGCGATTAGCTTTTTTCTGGTTTTAACAAACTTTTGGGAAGGCTTTTTAGATGATTCTTTTAATAGTAGAAGTCGGTCCGGTTTAAGTGTAAAGGTTAAGGCCTCGAAATATTTTTCTCCGTTTCTCGACTAAAATTACATCTACGGAATTAAAAACGAACTGAAGGAGCATTGGTGGAACTTGAGGTTTTACCTTAACCAAAACTGCTTTATTTTCTTTTGGGTAGCTTGTACCAAAAACGTCTTAACATTAACATTTTCTTATGGGATGTGAGGCATATTCTGAAGCATAAGAAATATCAAGATCCCTTAAACTGATTTTATAATTTTCCATGAAACTTTTAGGAGTAAAACTTGCAACTATTGGTTTGGGGAAAAAGTATTGAGAGATAACCATCAATTCGTAAATATTAGTGTGAGAATGAGTGAAATTTTTTACTATGAAATAGGCAAAAATACCTCGCAAGTTATATTTACAAAAAAAAACATTCTTTAGAATACTCGTACATGTATGTTTATTATTGCGACTCTTCAGGTCGGCTGCTTGAGGTCAGAAAGAAGATAAAATTTTGAATCTCATCCGAGTCGGATGCTGCAGCATTCCGTACGACGCTAGTTGGCATATCTGCGTTTCCCAGTGGAGTAAGGTGAGGATCTATTGATATCGTAACACGTAAGCCGCCAACCTGGAAAATAAATAGGTAGTGTGTCTAGTCAAGAAGTTTTGTCAAATGCAACAGCATGTAGGTGGTTTGCTTGTTTCTGATCGGGAAATTTCGATATGAAAGATGCACCTTTCTCCGGTGGACCTACTGCGGAAAATGTTGAGGAAATATTAAGTGTAGTAAAAAGCAATCTATTTATTTAGCATAGTTAAAGTGAAGATACGATTTAGGCTAAGCATACGCCGTTTTGTTCGATAACTTATTGCCATTTTAAACTCAATTCCATTATGCCTCTCTAAAAGAAGTCCCCATCCCTATCGATAAAAAACTTCGACCGTCGTATGGTGATGGCCGGTCAACCTGTGGAGAAGACCGAAGCGATAGCCTGGCCAGACACAACATTATCGAGGCAAGACCTGGTGTGTGCTTTTAAGTTAAGCGACGCTACTTGGAGACAGATCGAGGCCAGAAGGAAGCTCAAAGGTCAACTGCACCAATCCGGCTCACGCGAGAGAAGACGACAGATCCAAGCATATAACGAGGTTGAGAGGACAAACGAAATTTCTTCAAGGACCTGGCAACGAAGCAATGGTTGCAGCTCACTATAGCCAGATGAAAGGTGTTTATGCTGCCACGAAGAACCTCTGTGGAGATGGTATGGCTACCGATCCTCGCCTGGGACGCAGAGATGGAAGCACACTCATATCAGATCAGCAACAACTTGATACCTGGAGAGAATTGTTCGCAGAGTCACTTCCAACTGATGGTGAGGCTTACATCCCATTCTCCTTTTCTGTGCGCAGAAATCTAAGAAGAACAATCCACACGATGCCTCCAACACTTCCAGAAACGAAAGCCGCGATTCGCAGACTGAAGAGTGGCAAAGCCCCGGGCCCGGAAGTATTTAGAGCAGCTGCATCTCAAATGGCCCTAATCCTGCATCTCATCATCACAGAGGCTTGGTCTACTCGTCGTATCCCCGAGAATTGGAAGGAGGGCGTCATCATCACCGCCCCGAAGAAAGGCACCCTAAGTGAGTGTAAAAACTGGAATGGCATCATCCATGTTGACACCATTCAGAAATTGCTCGTCACCTTGATAATTCCGAGGATCGCACCAACCATCGAGGAACAACTTCGACCTAGTCGTTTTTGTATTGACGACACAAATTAAGAATTATTATTGAACAATCTGTTGAGTGGAACAGCCCTATCTTCCTTCTGTTCGTCGACTTCCAGAGAGCCTTCGACATGGTCCACATAGATGCTATTTAGAACGCCTGGGAGAACATTGAGGTATCATGCACTATCATTGACGTGTTACGTTTATTGCACCGAGATGCTCCATGCACGGTGCACTTTAAGGGCAAAGAGAGAACAGCTTTCATCATCACCAGGGATGTGAAACAAGGGTGCGTTATATTTCCCTTGCTTTTCCTTACTGTCCTCGAGTGGTCTCTGCCCGAGAAAATCCAGACGAAATCTGTGTCTCATGTCTATGCTTCCAAAGCTGGACTCAGAATTAACAACGTCAAAAAAAAGCTGGTGAGAATTGACACGTCACATCACGACAATCCTCTCCCTCAACGAGGTACCGATCGAAAATGTCGACAAGTTCTGCTACCTCGGCAGCATGCTGTGTAAAGGCTGATGATCAAAACTCGATGTTTCAATGCGCATTACAAGACGCGCTCGGCATACTATGCGTTGAGGAATGTATGGAGATCCAATCAGCTTTCTTCCTCTCTCAAACTCCGGATCTTAAACTCCAATGTCAATCCGTCCTCCTCTATGGCTGTGAGACGTGGAAGACTACTGACTTTAGGTATTTGTTAACAAATGTCTGAAGAGGACTCTGAAGATCTTTTGGCCGGAGTGGATCATGAACGAGGACCTGCCACAGAGAGCTTACCAGTGGCGACGGAGATCCTGAAGAAGAAATGGAGTTGGATTGGCCATACTTGGCGTAAACCGCAAAGATGGCCCTCACATGGAATCCACAAGGCACCCGCGAACGTGTTCGCCCTCGCATGACATGGAGGAGATCCGTGGAGAAGAGCTGCAACGAGCTGGCAGAATCTGGCCCGAAGTGGGAAGACTAGTTCAAGAAAGAGTCACGTGGAGGAATTTCGTACAATCCTTGCTACCGCTATGTGCTTCTTAGGAGCGGTTTCTCATATTGTATTGTGTTTGTGTGTACGGTGGCCGATTTTTTTGATTGCTTCCTTCATAATACAATACAGGTTCGAATTCGGCAGTTTATAGTAAATATTCGCCTGCGAATCCCACCAAACACACAACGAAACCTTCCTGGCTTGACCACCATTTGCTCGGACTGCAATTCAATCACGACCGTTTTCGCTTAAAGTTGTCGTAAGTGATCTACTCTTCATTACCAGCCAACATCTACTTCAGAATTGGATCATTTTTTCTGCATTTCTTGCTATTCAGCAGCGATTCGGAGATGTAAATTCTGTTCATGAGTGTTTTGTTAACTCGTGTCGCACTCGAGCTTCCTTTCGCGCATGACTGGCTGTTACAGTATCAGTACCATAAACAATATTGAAATTTTCAGCTGCCTCGCTTGCGTTTTCGCCTATATCGAAGAAAAACTTTGCTGGTGTCAATTTTGACACGCGCTCAAACAAAACTAAGTCATCCAATCATAAAACTGTCAGAAAAAGTGACATGGAAAGAGAGTTTGAAAATAATTGTCTTAGTTCCTTCGCAAGAAAGATAAGTTCAAGTATCAAGTTTATTTCCATCAAAACAGTTCTCATCGGGCATTACCTATACAAGGGTAAGGTGAAGGTGAAGGTGATGGCGTTGCAATAAGCTAAAAAACATTTTTTCTGTCTCGTATGACAAGTTTCAATTTACAATCTCAAGTAGTTTGTTTACACGAGTCTTTGTAGCAGGCGTCTCGGGGATTAACCCCTAAATAAATGTATCCGAAGTTGACAAAAGCTTATCGGGACTCTGCTTCTTCCAATGTAAACGCAGTCTCACGTCCCTCGAAGATGATCCATGTGAAAGACGGCCAAAATCCCCAGTCATACCGGAAACCACCGCAGAAGTGCATGAAATCGTGCTGGACAATAGGAGAGTACAGGTAGGTGAGATAGCTGAGGCTGTGGGTACATTGGAAGAAAGGGTGCAAAGCAAATTGCGCAAAAGTTAGGGATGCGAAAGCTCTGCGCAAGAAGGGTACCATGTTTGCTGAATGCCGATCACAAACAATCTTTGGACCGATTCGATAGGGATCCAACTGATTTTTTTGCGGCTTTTGGTCACCACGAATACGCTAAAAACGAAACAGCAGTTCAAGCATTGGCTTTGGAGTACCATTTGCTCGGCCATCCCCATGTTCCCAAACTTGATGAAACTTGTTTTTGGAAAGCGCTTTGAAGCCAGTGAAATAATTGAGAGAGCTGTAGATGAATATTTTGACAAACTCCAGACTCTCACCTCCTGGAAGATATACTGATGATAGAGAAACGTTAGATCAAGTGTGTTAAAGTCAAGGAAGACTATAAGAAAAATAAAATCATTTTTTAACGGAATATCGCAGTTTTTTCATTCTCAGCTCGAGAACTTTTCACCTTCTCCTTAAGCTCCTTTTTGCGCTTCTTTTGGCTTAGTCTTGTCAGTTGAAATGCATATATTGATCGAAAATTCTCTTTGTTTTTAGGGAAAATTAATTCAGTCATCCCAATAGGACTGTAAACCTGCATCGTAACTGACTGCACTTAGCGACTCTTCAGCAACTTTCACTCGCTTCTTTCCAAATTCATTCATTTTGGATTTTGGATTTCTAATTATGACACTTTTATTGTCTTCACTTAATCACCCCACCCCTTTGTATGTACAAAAAGCCATTTTTAGAATTTCCAAAACATTTCGCAATTTATCTCTTTACTCTGGTTCCATCATCCAGAGATCCCATAACAATGTGTCGTCCTGTCGTCTACATCAAGCAGAGAAGTCAAAACATGACGTTCTTAATTCCCTCCATATAAATTACTGTATGGCTTCAAAGTTGACAAAAAGGCAGTGCATGCCGATATTGATATTTCGCCTATCTTGGTTATTTCTGCCCTAAAACCATACTTACATGAATCTATCAGGTTGTTTATGATTTACACAGCACGACAAAGGATATCTTCCTAGCAAGGCTTAGGAGACTTAGTTGGCGCAGTTTTGGGTGTTGCTATTTTTATAAAGCAGGCAAACGACATTGAGATGCTGTTCATCGGGTAGGCATTTCTTCGTTTATGTCTTGTGTATATTTCCCACCAGTTCAGTAAGTTATACGTAATGCAGTCCTGCAGGCAGCCAGTCTGCCCAAGGAGCCTTCTTCAGCATCGCTGGTTTAACTTCGTCTAAGTCAAGTGAACGAAATAGTTCGTTATGCGTAACAGGTCTGCCGAAGTGATATTCCTACACTGTCAGCATCGACTGCAGGTTTCTTGGCACGTTGGCTTTACTCTTAAAACTTCAAAAGATAAACATTTCGAAAGCCTATCTCCGGAATGACATTCGCACCCCAAGTTCTTTCGAACTTGTCAATAAACCACGGTTTTCTTGTAGGTGGTAGGTGCTGCGCGTCATGATGTTTTGAAAATATCTCCACAACTGTTCTATGGGTTGTGCAGATTGTATCGAGAGCTTGAGAGAGGCAAGGTGATCTTTTACGACTACAGCCTTGTGACATCAACTTTCGGTGATTTTACTCAATTCCATTAGGTTCGTGAAATCCACAACTATTTGGCTCCTGTTGTTGGCACTTCGGAGGGTCTGGATATCCAGGGTGCTGGATGAATGTCAGGCGTCGATCGCAATATGATCGATGGCCGATTGTCAGTTGATCACTGGACCGCCGGATCCCTTTAAACTGTTAAGATGTGGGGATCGTATGCTGGCTACTAAAATACAGCATCCAGTCACCAAGTCCACTAGTCTATACATATATGTTTTCTACGTCATTACAAAACGAAACCTCTTGCTAGAAAACAGAAATGTTTTCCACTCCATACCTTAGCGTGCTAAAGCTATGTTGACTGAACTGCAGACTTTTAGGTCTTCATATATAAACACATAAGACGTAATAAACGTCTTATACTACACAACCTTTCCAGCTCTACCTGCGAATCTCATAGTTTGGACACGATGTGTCGGTAATTGGCATGCTAAAGGTCTTAAGAAACACATCGTATGTGCCCTCAAGACCTGCCGCATACCAGTAATCTTCAAATTATTTCAATTTCTCCATGTTCCATCAAAAAACGAAATATACGAGTAAAGAGAAAAAGACAAACATTCCCGAGGATAGTACCTAATTTCCGCACGCAACTTTTCATTATTTCCACTCGTCACAAAAGAAAAGCCTCAAGGTGCAGCCTTTGTATCGGCGGAATAGCCGAACCAATAAAGCGCAACAACAATAAAAATAAACACTCCGTTCCACTTGTATCTAACTAGGTCAGCAATGGCTTGACTCACACAGCCCGTCGTCGTGCTCACGGATTAGTATTCGCGCATAACGTGAGCATGCCCGATGGCCAACAGTCAAGCAGCCGTCAATTGCCCGGTTTTTTGGTTTGTTTGTTTTTAATCTTCTCTCTAGTGGAATAGTGAAAATTGTAGAAAATGGAAAAGTCAAAAGAATGATGAATGACACGGGCGCGCATCCGGATTAGATAGTCGCCGCCAAAGCCTGTCATCGGGACGTCACCGTCACCGGAACACACTGACCAGTCATGACTAATGCATTAGTGGACCAATTGACGCTGACGAGGGAAATCGCCAGAGAGTTAGGCGGTCAAATCGCAACATAATTGCCTGGCATGGTGCTCCTCTCGGTTCACAACCAGCACCTGGAGGTACCGCAAATCTACCAAAACAAAAAAAAACCTATGAAATCAAAAAGTGGGAACAAACTCATGGATTAATGACGACGCACGGTGGACATTCAATTGGCAAACGGGGCCAACATCGGTTGCTGGTGGCGTGCAAATGCAAACCGGAATGTTTACTCCATGTCCGTATGAGCGTGTGTTTGACATTTCGCTTAAAGGCTAACGTGCTTTACCTGGTTGTCGGTCTGTCAGACTAACGTCGATTGTCAGTAGAATTTCCGGGGGGTGGTGGCGTATATTCATGCCTAGGTGCTCGAGGCTAAACCTGTTGTTGGCTTGTTTCTGTAGCACACTTGCATTCTCACTCATTCCTTGCAACTAGAGGTATCGCAATGCTTTACTAACCAAAAAAGTGGTCAGAGTCCAACGATGATTGGGCATTGAATAGTTGAGGTGTGCATTGTGATACGAACCGTGAACAGCGGTGAGCTGGATCTGTGGCGCGCATTTTTTTTTTATTTTGCTTTTATATTTGCTTTTTCGTTTTCTTTTGTTTTATCTGGAAGCGGACTCGCAATCAAACGAGGGATTGTTTTGAAATTGAATCTAAGGTGCTGCTATTCGGATGAAGTGAAGCAGATTTCAGAAATGTTGTTGGGAAAGTGGGCCGAGCAGTTGTGGGAACAGTGGATTTTTAACACTGAGAAGATGCTGACCATGGGCTTTTAACCTGCTTTGCTTAGATAAAAAAGAAAACCAACAGGTAGTTTTTACAACGACTTTATTGTCCTTGGAGCGCGTGGTAATCTTCAACTAAGATGGCTTAATGGATTTGGCATTTGCATTTTTGCTTCGTACATAGTTCAAATGATGACTCAACAATTGTCTTATATTTTGAGGTAATATTGTGTGATTTGAAGAATGTGCAATTGGTCTCATGCTAGTCGTGTATGTCGTGAAAACTCCAAATTAGCAAACTTATAATTAGCAATTAACCCACAATGCTGTGGATTTCCTGTTATAAAAAATGTTTTCAAATCTTTTCAAATGTTTAATGAAATAAGAAATATGTCTAACGTTCCATGGTTTTTCGTAATATCTGTTAGCAACATGGTTGCGGAATGGTGTGGCTACTTTTCGCTAAATCGAGTATGGTATAGTATATATGCATTATGAGCGCTTGGTGACGTTCTTAAAAGAAATCACAAGGAATACATATGCATGTTTATAGAATTAAGGGGCATATTTGAAAAATCAAGTATAGGACCTTTGTATATAAGGCCTCGAATTTCGAGCGTCGTCTTTTGATGGTGGATGTTTCGAACGATGGATCAAAGACGATTCCTAACCTTGTAGTTGAGCCGGTCTCTTTGATAACACCATGATGAGGTACGAAGTAATGGTATGAATCTTGTAACCTACCATATTATATCGCTCATATGGCCTAATCTTGAATATTCTTCTTAGCATGCGGAATATTCATCTCGTAGCTGTTGAAACGTTGCATGGCTCGTTCCTGTGACCTGCCTAAAATTGGATGTGAACCGCCTTTGAACGGAAGAGCTACCTCGCATCGTCCGTCCTAAGTATGTCTTACATTCTTGACGAAATGCTGCACACAAGCTGCTTTCTTAGATCTTTCGTAATGTTGAAATGGAGCCTCCTTTTTTCCCAGAACTTCTGGAGTTGTGTATCGATATCCGTTATTTGCTGAAAGCTTTTGATTGATTCCGATTGTAATGGGGCCCTATCGAACAAAATCCAGCCTAACTTCGTTTTCTGCAGAACTGGCATGTTGGTTTCCGCTGGCCTCATAAGTTCAGGCAAGAAGATCTCAGGTAGAACATCACTTCCCAAAAGGAGATCCACTTTGGCTGGCTGATAAAAAAGTGCGAAGGTATTATCATTAAGTGGAAGATGTGAGGCGAATGTAATTTTCACCACTCTTTGACAAGTGCCGCTGCTCACCAAACTTAGCCCAGGCACCTCTACATGCCTGGATTTTCCTCTCAAGTTTAGCAATTGAACAGCTGATTTTGTTATAAAACTAACTTGAGAACCCGTGTCAAGTAAGGCTCTAAGCGATAATGTTTCACCGGAAAACATTTTCACTTTTACCAGAGCCGTTGCCAATAACACCTGCGTCACTGTGTTCGGCATGGAATGAAAGGTGTTGACGGCTGAACTGCTGGTTGGCCGAGTTTCGTAATGTGGCTGAAATGTGGAGGCTGTAACGTCCATGGATGAGGTAAAGTAGTTTTGCGAGCGCCCACGAGATGAACTGACTGAGACATCAGAAATCGTGCCTTGAGAGGCTGATGGATGAGAACTAGCAGCAGGTGTTGAATGTAGAAGAGAATGGTGAAGTTGCCCGCTATAGTAACACCTGAGGCCTGACGAGCATTGGTCTGCTATGTGGTTATGAGAAAAATAATCTCTGGCTTACTGACGTTCTGACATCGGTCAGCTGTTTTAGGAAAGCGCTCATATTTGCGAATTGGATGAGCACCTCCATTGCATACCTGGCAGGTGAATTTCATCGAGTTGGTAGCAGCATGAAAAGTGTTACGCTTGGGCACATTCCTTGGCGATGTCGGTTGTGTTCGCGCTTGCTGCTGATTCACAGCTTCCAATGAACAAAATCTTGTCTTCATAAACTGCATGAATTCAGCAAGTGTTGGCAAATCCTTGCTGTTTTGTTTGCTTCCGAGTTTTTCTTGCCACAGATGTTGCGTGCTAGTGTTACCAGATCTTGGTTGTTTTCAACAGTGAAATTTAATTAAAATGGCATTGGCCATTGAGCAATTGGCATACTTCGGAACAGGAGGCTGTTTATCTTAGAATTTATCCTGTTTCGTGCCACGAGGAACTCTTTTACAGCCGCTAGGAAACTTCAAATCATCAAACCCCCGAATTCAACTCAACAGGCGCCTTAATAACTTTCACGAAACGGAAGTTCTACCATGCCTGGGTTACATTCGACCTACACAATCCACTTATTGTTATCAACTTGTCATCGACTTTGTCGACTTCAAATATGCATTTGACATCTCTGACTCCAATTACAGTATCATACTGGGAATCACTTTTTCGCCACTAACGCCTCATCTGGCAAGGGATCTCTTTCGAGATTGTCTCCCTGGCATCCCTAACAACATTACCTTGACCTGATTTTCTCACCTGATGCCGAAAACCGCAAGTGCCATCACCTCCATCAAATTGACCCGCTTCATCAGTCCTAGGACATTTACACTTTTCACGATCTCTTTATTCTTCATTTCCATCCTGAAGACATGCCACCTCCGGAGTCACCCAAGGCAGCCATCTCGGCCCATTAATTTTTATTCTGACCATTATTGATGTCAAATATGCTGCCAAGAACTGTCACCTTTCAGTTTACGCTAATGATATGAAAATCGCACAACATATATGTATATCTCCTCACCTGCTGATTCTTTCTCTCTCCAATCTAACCTAAAGTGCTTCAGCATTTGGTATCAAAAAAACCATCTCATGCTCAATGTTAGCAAATGTCAAGCTATCGCTTACTGTCGTAAATGCTTTTTCGCATGAAGAAGTTCCTCCTGTCACCTTTATGGTTGACCGGGATTCAAACGTGCCAATTCTTCTCTCGAAGTTGTGAAACGTTAGCCCAAAAAGTTCTTGAAATCTTATTATAGTGTGACCTTTTCAATTCTTCAGTTCGCATCGGTTAGGCCGTTTCTGCTCATTTATTTCGTTTAAGTCGTAGTGACACACAGAAGATCGTGGAGTAGTTGGTGAGGTTCACTTATTGTTCAAGATATTCGCCATACTATTTTAATATATTTTCTTCATTTTTGAAAATAGTGGTTTATTCAACAAGGGTGTCATTTTAAAATTCATACCATGGCTTAACTGTCAAAACCCCACTATAATTGCAATGATGTCATGGTCATTACATACGTAATGCTCGCCATCACCAAGGGCCCTTTTCCAATTAAAGTGTATTGAAAATTGCAACGTCTCGAATAGGATGTGATGTTTGTCATCTCTCCAATTCGTGCTCGTCCGGGAATATAGCCGCTGTCGCTGAGAGTGTGACTTGTGTTATTTTGGACGATCATAGAAATTAGGTCTGTCCCCAACCACTTCCAACCACATTTTTCCTAAAGATCTTGACTTACTTATAAAGTCCAGCTGGCACGAGGATCGAAACCAGAAGATCATGCACAAAGCCGTTTTTTTCGCTTATTGGGTGCTATGTATACCCATCTACAAGACATGATTTTTTACATAAAGATATTCAGATTGTTGAGAGCCATCACTTAATGCGTTTTTTTGGTCTGGCTTCTTCTTCTTAGATGGACTTACAGCTCACGGAGAGCCAGAGCCAAGCTTCTCTCATTCACTTATATTGTGTGCGATTTGTTCTTCACACAAGTGAAACTGTCAAGTGGCACTGTCCTTTTTTTCTTTGATGATACTGATGTGACCGATTCTGTGAATAGATTGAGTTACTGATCGATGTGGACTGATTTTTTTTTTCCTTGGGGCTATGGACATGGACAATGACTATTTACACTATTTACAGGAAGACAGTGCTATATGCCACACAGGTGCTAAAACAATTTCTAGAAATGTATACTTACTTCACCGCCGATACGATTTAGATTCCTTCGTCTGGGTCTATGCTGAAGATAACGTCTACATCAGGCCTCCACCAATTTTTGCACTAAAACAAAATAAAAAGTCAATGAGGGCAGGATTATAGTGTTAAGATCGTTTGATAATTAATCATTTTTCTAAAGATCAATCTAATAATTTAATTAAATGAGTTTCAATACAAATGTGGATCAAGCTAACATTAATCCTGTCTTCGAAACCATAAGTAATTTTAACCTTTTTTTGGTTATAATTTTGATCCTAAGTCACTGTTGATTGTGCATCAAAACATCAGGAGCTTCAGAAAAAAGTTTAATTCTTTGATCGCTCATATTGAAACTTTTGACAGAAAACCTGAATTTATTTGTGTCTCTGAAATCTGGATTTTTGAACCTGAAATCGATGACTTTGTTATTCCTGGTTATACGTTCATAGCAACCACTAATGAGTCTTGAGTATTTGGAGTGTTGGAGTATATGCACTTTATTAAATGTAATTTCGTAAGTGCAGACGTTTTAAAAATTTGTTGTAATGTAGGTAGCTTAACTCTTACATTAGTGTGCTTATACAAATTACATTCATATGTCCTAGATTTTTTATTGAGGAATTTTCCAGGCTCCTATTCGGTGAAAAAGTGACTAATCTTATTTTTCTAGGGGATTTTAATCTTGATTTGTTAACTCATAACGATATTACCGATTCCTACTCCACAGTTTTAGCTGAGCCTGGTCTGCATTTTCTTATAAATGGTATCACTCGGCCTTACTCTGGCTCATGTCTAGAACATGTTCTTGTACGTCTGTCTAACATGTTACTCAAGGCTTGTGTTGGTATAAACCTTAATCCACAGATCACAGACCATTGTATGACGGGTATTCTTATTAATAATCTCACTAGTGGATTACACTGTAAGGATAATTATAATTTCTTCCCGTCTAAATCCATAATTAATTTTAATATTCTCCATCAGAGACTTTTTTATGAAAATTGCGGGGAAGTTTATAACAAATCTGATGTTGACCTAGCATATGAAAACTTTTTAAATATTCTGAATTTTCATATCAACTTTTCGAATAAAACTATTATTGTAGACTGAAAAAATCTGACATTAGACTTAAGCCCTGATTGAATACTTACATTCTAAAAAAGATTAAACTTAAGAATAAACTCGGAAGTAAATGTTCTAAACATCCGCAATTTGCTCCCCTAAGGAATCGGTACAAGACCATTTGTACAAAACTCAGTAAAGACATAAAAGTTTGTCGCGATCAATTCTATCGCTGCGAATTCAACAAAGGCTGAGGGAATTTGAGAAAGGAATGGGTTTAATTAATAACATGTTCAACAGACGCGCAAAAAGATTCAAACGTATAAAACTAAAAACTGGTGCCTTTGAAACATCTGACCCTTATATCGTTGCAAATGAATTCAACAATTATTTTGCATCCATGGCCTCAACATCTGTTCCATTATATAACAATAATATTAGTCATTGCTGCACAAGCTTGAGAAGAATTAAGGATGACATTACTTGCAGCAGTAGTTTTTTCTTCGATCAGTTATCTTCCTTTGAGATTTTGAAAATTATAAATTTCTTAAATGATTCACACTCTCGGGGTGTAGACGGTAAATCTAACCAATTATTAAAAAAAACGTAATTGCACCGAATACCGGCCATTTAAGGATTGACTACTTTATTTATTTTTATTGAATTAATAGGAACATTTATTTCATTTGTGTTAGTGGTTTCTATATGAGAAAACGATTCTTAACGATAATAGATTATTCCCGTTCGTTTATTTTGTCGTTAGTATATATAAAATTAATTTTTAATAAAAAGCTTGCCATTGTTGGACTAGGACCCTAACTCCGTCCACTATCTCGCACTGACCCTAATACCGGCCACTTGTACCCCTAATATCGGCCGCCCAATTTTTCATCAAAATACAATTGAATTAAGAGGAAAAAAATAAAATAAAATATGAAAACATAAATTTTGTAAACATTCTCATAACTTTAAGTCAATAACATTTATTAAAGCAAGACAATATTTAAAAAACAACATAAATAATTAACAGATACGAGGGTGGTCCGATAAGTACTTAGCCTACAAAAGAAAACCAACAATTTTGGAGAAATGGCGATTTATTTTTCAGTTTAGTCTCCTTTTAGCTCGATACACTTGACCCGCTTATGCTCCAACTTCTTTAACCCGTCTGAAAAATACGTTTTCTCGAGGTCTGCAAAGTAGGCCTCAGTGGCGGCGATGACCTCCTCATTCGACAGAAATTTCAGCCCGGCGAGTGATTTTTTCAAGTTTGGAAACAAAAAGAAGACGCACGGGACCAAATCTGGAGAATACGGTGGATGGGGCAGCAGTTCGTAGCCCAATCCGACCAATTTGGCCGTGGCGAGGGCGGAGGTGTGAGCCGGTGGGTTATCATGGTGGAAGAGCACTTTTTTCTTCGCCAAGTGGGACCGATTTTTCTTCAATTCTGCGTCGAATCAGCCCAATAATTTGGCGTAGTACAGTCCTGTGACTGTTTTGCCCTTCTCCAGGTAGTCGATATGAATCACACCTTGTGAATCCCAGAAAACGCTGGCCATCACCTTTTCGGCAGATGGGACAGTCTTCGCCTTCTTCGGAGCACGTTCGCCGGGTGAAGTCAACTGTTTCGACTGTTCCTTGGTATGGTCTCTGGTGTGTACCAGTGGATCCATGTTTCGTCGACTGTCAGGAAACGACGCAGAAACTCCTTCGGATTGCGCTTAAACAGCGTCAAACACTGCTCTGAAGTGGTCTCACGGTTGCGCTTGTTGTCCGGAGTGAGCAAACCATCGCGCCGACAGCTTTCTCATGCCTAAAATTTCATGCAGGATATGACCCACGCGATCTTTTGAAATGCTAGATCGTGGATTTTTGTCTCGTTATCCTCCGTGGTAGCCGTTTTCGGGACACCTGGACTGGCTCATCAAAAACCGACGTGCGACCACGTTGAAACTCGTTAAACCCATTTTTGATGGTCGCCATCGAAGGAGAAGAGTCACTGTACACAGCATCCGAACGCTTTTTGATTTCGCTGCGCGATTTCCCTTCCAAAAGCAAGAATCGAATCACCGACCGATATTGCTCTTTTTCCATTTTTTTAAAATCCGCGGACACTCCCGCTTCCACACGCGGTCAAAACAAAACTACGCGCCCTATCCGGCTGAAATTTCGACAGTAGCCGTCTAATAGAATGTACTACACGATACTAAGTTGTTCTTGCGATACTGGCGCCATCTAGCGGTGAGGCTAAGTACTTATCAGACCACTCTCGTACAATTCTTTCTTATAAAATTAATTCATATCAATTGTCAATAGGTGTATACTTATTTCGTAAATTATTAATTCTAGGAACACTGTAAATGCCCCTACTATTGATTAATTCTGGAACAAGTGTTTTGCAAATAACATCTATTATATTAGTAGCGCAACTAAGTTCTCGCTGTTTTTTGATGAAAATGCAACTTTATTGTGAAGAAATGGTTACAAATGAATCATACAAAGTATTGCCCATCGCTATCGATAACTTTTTCCCACCTTTCTGGCAGAGCTCGCATACCGTCACGGTTGAGGTGTTCGTCTTTTGAGGCTATCCACGAATCAAGCCATTTTGAGATGTCTTCATGTGAATGGAACTGCTGATCAGCCAGACCATGTGCCATCGAACGGAACAAGTGATAATCGGACGGTGCAATATCTGGGGAATATGTCAGGAGGGGTAGGTCTTCCCATTTGAGCGTTTCTAAGTAGGTTTTAACGGATCTGGCCGTATCGTATTGTGGCCACTTTTCGCGCAGTGCTCGGCTCATTCCCATCAATTGAGTTCGATACCGTTCCCTAGTGATGGTTTCGTTTGGTTTCAACAGCTCATAATAAATAACACCGCCCTGATCCCACCAAATACACAGCCCAACCTTCGCATCATGAATATTCGACCGAGCCGACGACCTAGAAGCATGACCGGGCTGTCCCCATGATTTTTTTCCTTTTGGGTTGCTGTAACGAATACATTTTTCATCATCCGTAACGATGTGATGAAGAAAACCCGTCCTTTTTTACCGCTGGAACATTTGTTCACAGGCGAAAAAACCACGCTCAATGTGTCAATGTCTCTTGGCTTCAAATCATAAGGAACCCAAGTTCCTTGCTTTTGAATCATTCCCAACGAAAGCAATCGCTTGGAAATAGCTTGGCGGGTAACTTCTAATACTGAAGCAAGGCATGGATCCTCATCGATCGAGCAATGCCTCCAATTTAGCGTCTTCGAAGTTTTTTGACCTTTCTTCACGCGAACGGTTGTCAACATCGAAATCACCGCTTTTGAAACAACGAAACCAATCACGTCACGTTGTTTCACTTAGAGCAGCATCTCCTCAAACTTTCCTCGAAGCGCTCCAGCCGCCGTTTTCTTTGAATGAAAGAAGAAAAGCAACACTTCCCGCAAATGACGATTATTTGGCAGAAAATCAGACATTTTAACACAACTAAAACTATATGATATGACGGAGAAAAAAAATCACTAATGTGTCGAAACGGTTTGTTTACCATATGTATAAGCTTGGTTCATGGCGTTTTGGATACGTCAGAATCGACGAGCACATACTACTGGAGTCATCTCTTCATAAACAGCGAGGACTTAGTTGCACACTTAATATAATCCCATACATCCTCTTTTTCGGGCCACCTTAAATTATTAACGCTCATTGTCATGGTCTTCACTTGCATAATTTTATGATCACTTTGCATTACTGCACCTGGATAAAATTCGCCTTCATATTGCACTATTACATAATTTCTGCATTTCTTCAATCACTTTACTCGTAGCCGGTGTATCCTCTGGAAGTATTTTTTTGTTAAGTCGTTCTATTTTTCTTCTTTTTCTTCTTGTATGTTAATTATATTGATGCCCCTCAATTTTTTCTGGTGTTTTTTGCATTGGATCCTCAGAAGATTCAGTAATGACGTTGACAATTCCCAGTGAGTAAATTTCAGTTTCTGTAAATTTCCATATGCGTGCCAATAAATAAATAATAAAATAAATCTATGTTACGTCTCAGACTATGTTTATAGTCATCCGTCTGCCTGGCCGGAATTAGGAGCATATTCTCTAGTCCACGTACCCTAATACCGACCGGCGGACGATATTAGGACGCATTGTACATTTTACTGGCCCTAATTCCGGCCACAATATTTTTAAATTTTTCTGACCCACAAAGTGATAATTGCAATAATCTTTGAGATTATTACATTACTAAATACGATATAGGTCTAGAATAATTATTAAAATCATAATTATTAAAATGATACAAAAACTTCTCTCATTTTTAAGTAGTTATCGCTTGTTAGGATTTCATCGATCTATTGAAGCAAAATCTTACCTTCGACCACATTAATAATTTTTTTCTGCTAAACAATAAATTATTTTATTTTTATTTTTTAACTAATTACAAGTATAGTAATTAATTTATATATTTTACTAGTAAAAATGAATTTATATTTAGTTTTCGCATAGATATTTATTAAATAACCAAGTGGCCGGTATTCGGTGCCATTACGTTAAATATTGTTGAAGTATTAGCGTACATATTTAATATCAGTGTACTATCAGGATTTTTTCCTAAAAAATTAAAATGTGCTATTGTGATTCCACTTCATAAGAAGGATAATCCCAAAGATCGGAGTAATTATAGACCAATCTCACTTTTACCGACCATTTCCAAAGTGTTTGAAAAAGCAATGAAAAGGCGGATACTTAATTTCTTAGATTAATAGATAGATCTTCAGTTTGGTTTCAGAAGTGGTCTCTCTACTGAAGATGCTCTGAATGCTTTCAGTTCTTCCCTATTGAAAGGGCTCGATGACAATAAACACTGTGCAAATCTCTTCGTTGATATTACAAAGGCATTTGATATGGTTGATCATACTATTCTATTGGATAAACTAGCCAAAATTGATTTTAGAAATTTCATTTATAAATGGTTCGAGTCTTATTTCAGTGAAAGAACACAAAGAGTTAAAGTATCTGAGACTTTCAGTACTCCAGTTAATATAAATATAGGTGTACCCAAGTTTCAGTCCTCGGGCCTATCCTCTTTCTCGTATATATTAACTCGATTTTCAATCAGAACATGAAAGGTATTATAACAACTTTTATACTACACCCCAAATAGTCCATGTAACCTTATCGCTGATATCAATTATGATGTAGATATGTTACGAAGTTGCTTCGCTGAACACAAAATGCTTGTTAGCTAGCCTTCGTTACAATTTGCCACCGGATGTTGATATTTTCTTTCATTCGTCTAAATTTAGAAAAATGAAATCGGTCGATAGTACTTGCCGTAAAACTGATAGTAAACTATTTCTTACCCATTTGCCATGTGATAGTGGTTGTTTTAAAATAGAAGTTGTAAACCATTGTAAGTATCTGGGCGTTATTATAGATAATAAATTGAGTTGGTCCGAACACATCTTATCTTTAAAGCAGTATTTTATCTCAACGCTGCGTATTTTTTATTATTAAAAGAATACATGTTCAAAACAGGTTCTAAACATGATTTACTATGGCATTTTCCGTTCCAAATTGCCATATGGAATCTGTTCCTAGTGCTTCCCGCAATAAAAATTCAAGATTATTAAATCTCCAAAAATACGTTGGAGGGATCAATAAGGTCACAAGATCGATGAAATTGCTCGTAAATAAATTGAAGTCATGGCTTTTCATGTTCAACCACAACCAAATCGAACATCTTCTGGATCCCATTGTTTAAGCTAATTTCTCTGTTTTTGTTTATTTTGATGCACGACCACTTGACAATCTTGATAGTGTTTATATAATTTCTAATTTGTTTTCTCTTTTTGCTTAAACTTGTGTAATTATTTTTAATCACCCCAAATTATGTTTTTTTATTGCTTATTGATGTGGCATTTATCACTAGCTTCGTCTTACCAATTACAAAATGCCACTACTATTCTCTTGTAATTATTATGTTAATTATACACTTTGTAAATATTTAAAATCGAGAATACGAATAAAAATGAAAAACGAAAAAATGAAATGAAAAATAGCGAAGAGGCTATGACGTCGAAAAGTCATGACAAAGTACAAAGGAATGATTTTTTTAGACAGAGACGGGGTGGACATTTGGCAAGCATTGCACTAAGTTACTTATCTCAGAACTTGTACCTTAAACTAAGTTACATACAAATCATTGGTGTTTTTTTTTACAAAAATACGTTGTGGAAACGACTCCTCGCGTGGATCATCCTAATTGAAAATGGAATATTATTCGTTTAAAAGCACTTACTGACTCTGCAAGAGACTTGTAATGACTGACGAATTAGGTTATTGGTTATGGGTAGAATACTTGTTATATGTACATGGACAAGGTGCAACAAATTAAATTTTAGAAGCATTCGAACTTTTCTTTAACAATGTGGGTTATTTAAAGCATTGCGATTAGTAACTGCTGTTTTCATAGCTGTTTCCAAGTTGTATGTGCCTCTCGTGTAAAATATTGAGTGAAAAAAGCGAGTTCAGACCACCCAAGCACTTACATTTTATCACCATAGGCAATTTTAGGAATACGTCGCATCGCATGAGAAGGTCTGATGAGAACACTAAAGCTATACGGTGTGGATCACCGACAACATTGAAGTGACACTGTTCTTCGTAGTTGGGCATTCCTCATAAATCTCTCTGACGCATGGTACACGAGGATTTGGAGTTATTTCCGTGCAAAACTCAATTAACGCATCGACTGTTACCGATCGACACCTCGCTTGGATTATGGTAAATTCGTTCAACACACATTCCAGCACAAACTTATGATGATTTTTGGCACGATGAGCGACAAGGTCCAACTTTTTTTTTAATGCGATGGTGAATAAACAAAATAGCGGTAAATAGCAATAAAACTAACATTTAATTCACGAGGAACCTCTCCATGGACGTTCTTCTTGAAACATGACGCTGAAGCAGCCATAACCTTCTGTGGAGAGCGGACCATGATAATAATTTTTTTTTTATGCCAATTCTGACTAATAAGAGCATGAATATTTTGTGGTCTCAACAAAATGGCGCCACAGCTCACACAACCTCAGCAGTGATTGCTCGATTGCATTATTTTTCCATGGTCGCTTAATTTCGAAAAATTGTAATTTTGACTATCTTCCATGATCGATTGACTCAACGCCTCCAGACTTGTTCCTATGGAAATATTTAAAATTCAAAGTTTTTGTGAATAAGTCATGCCAAGTGTTGAAAGACAAGAAGCGACAGAGAACGGCAGAAAAGTTATGGAAAATGCCGCTCTTGGGGCGATCATTTATGATCGTATTATAATCAAAAGGTGATAAGAAAACTTCAGAATAGTTCCAAAGATTCAGAATAAACAGGAAGTAATTTCACAGTAAATATTTCTTGGCTTTTTAATTACTACCATAAACTATCCCGAAGACATGAATGATCCACCCATTATTACAGGTAATTTCGTCTCCCGCTGAGCAGTAATACCGCGATGTACGATTTCGATATAGACGTCTTCGGCGTCCTAAGTCAAAGCGTAAGTTACAGTGCTGCACTTAAAATAAATGCGGCTCCATTATTCTAATAATTAACAGAGCACATTGACTGTTATTTTAGCCTATTCAACGGTGTTTGGTGTTTTTATATAGGATCAATAGGTTACCGAAAACTCAAAATGTGCTTAAGGACGCCAAAATATACTTTTTAAATTGCGAACACTCTCAATAAGTGTACCACTATGGTAAAAACTTTTTCATAAATTGTGCCAATTTTCCACCTGCATTTATGGCGAAACCTTGCAATTGAACCGTTTTTGAGTCGTAAAGAATGATTTATCTCTTTTTGGGAACGTTTCCATAACGTACGCACTGATGGACAATTTCTTAAATATTCAGTTTAAGAATCTTAACTCTGCCGTGGGTTAACCCTCTAAAGTCTTCTTATTTTTTCTATAGTGATCGATTGTTTAAAAACTGATTTTTTCGGGTAAACCTTATAGTACCCAAGGATAATAAAGTTAAGAACAAACTGTCAATTAGTTTTCGCAGATTACCGCAGTTTTCTATCACGACAACTATTAGAAAAGATAGAAGTGAGAAGTTATCCCTATAAACAGGATCGTCCAATATGTAGTTCCGAAAGTAAATTTAAATAAAATACATATTTGATTTAGATTTTGATCAATTTTTGGATCTTGTCATTATTAATATGGAATCAAATGCCTTCCACGGAAGTTCTCGAAAGACTAGTTTTTGACATGGTAATTTCGGCACATATCGGGCAATAACCCCGGCGACTTGACATAACTTGAATATCCGTTCTCAAACCGTCAAAAATGTGTAAATTGTCCGCATAAACATGATCTTTAATAATAGCACCACAAAAAGAAATTCAACGGCGTCAAATCACACTGGATTTTGGTGGCCAGTTCATATCACCAAAACCCGAAATAATTCTTCTAGGGATTTTGTTTCCAATAAAGTCAAAACGGGTCGTACATAGTGAGATATGGCACAGTCTTGTTGAAACCTAGCTTCCACATCCATGTCTTCTATTTGAGAAAAAAAAAAACAGACAGACGTGACGGTTACACCTTCTTTATTTTCGAAAAAATGATGGACTAATGGCACTACTAGACCAAATTGCACATCATATGGTTGACTTTTGTGGATTCAATGGTGTTTCGGCAGCTACATGAGGAGTTTCACTTCGCAATATACGGTAAGGTATCCACCGAATAAAAAATGAGGCCCATTGCCTTAGAAAATTGATAATGTTCAGCATCCAATCGGCGTGCATTTTGCGCATTCAGTCAGCGGACCTAAATTCCTGATTAAGTTCAACTTAGATTTAAATGCAAAATACGCCATGATGTGCCGAAATGCTGTGCTCGGCATGGATCGTCTAAAACACTCACTAATGTAAACCATATCAACCGGCAGCCCGAAACATACATACTACAGAATCACTAGTTTTGCAATGAGTTTTCACGATTTTAACACGTCCAATGATTATGAAACCGTTCGTGTTGTAATATGGTAAACCTTAAACTACACATACATATATAGTCTTGGATGACACTTCGATCTGGAGTATATAATTCAAACAGTAATGTCAAAAGGTCAAACCGGCGGACCCCACAAGCGGACCAGTAGGAATGCAGTTAAGTGGGAAGGTTATGGTCCTACACTTCTGACCATAACAACGCCGGAAAAAGGAAAAGAAGAAGAAGAAGTAATGTCAAAATCGGGACACGAACTGAATAAAATTGTACATTTTTGTCTAGAACAGTTTTGTCGATACGTTCTGCTGTCGGGCAGATTGAGAATCTGAAATGATCCGATACAAGTTAGGAAGCTGATCCTGTGTATCTTGGTTCCCCTTAAATTCTAAACTAGAATTTAAAAACTAAAAATAATTTAACTAACTTAAAAAAAAAAAAAAAAAAAACAGATCTGAGCCTTCTGAACGTCTCTCACGTATGCGCTCCCTTTTCATGTCGAAAGATCTTTCTTGATCACTCGAATCCTTAACTACCGATTGGGCCACAATCGCCCGTTATTACAACATTGTAGTTAAGTAATCTGTCAAATTCGCAACTTGCATTAACGAATTCCACAAGGCAACCTGCCAACTGTCTCCACGCCCTTACACAATTGCCCACTAGCATCAATGTCTCAATAAGCCATTCCAACACATAATCGATCGTTTCGTATTCGTGGCAGACACGCCAACAATCGAATTTGTGTCCGACTTAATTCCAGTCGTGCCTGGCGTCCCCGACGATCAGTCTATGTAATGCCGAGCGACATACTTCTTGTCACCTGTCAGTGATCGTTTAATTCGTTACTATTTGGCCGTGATTTAGAATGAATTGATTCGTAATCGTTTTAGACTATACAGTTGCAACTTGGATTATGACTTCACCGAGCAGATATTTACTCTCATAAAGCAGTGCCAATAGAATCTAAGTAAACTGGTTGACATTGACTTTTATCGAACAGTCGATCTACTCAAGCTTTCAAGTCATGAGAGAGCAGCAAGTCCGACAGCAACTGCTGTGCAGAAATGTCAAAAGGCATTTTGCTGGTAAAAGAGTAACAAACGTTCACGCGCAGAACGAGGAAACAAAAATTGCGTCACTAATTACCATCGTAGTACAGGCAAGTATTTTTATCTCGCAGTTTTCGAACTGCGACCGTTGAGCGGTAATTACTCGCTTCGCTCGGTCAGTGGTTGTCGCTAGATATGGGTACTGTGGAATGCACAGCATTTGCTGCAATTCATCGTGAGCCGAATCGGCCGCGTTTGGTCAATCTCCGACGATTCTTTTTTCTAATTAAGTTGTATTACCTCCTTGCGGTCCGTGCTGGTTATGAGCTCTTTCGAGTTTGAAGCTGTCGCCCGTGTCTTATGTAAGGTTAGTTGTATTACGGAGTTCGTTGGGCTTATGAGGCGTTTTCAGGCTTCCATTTTCACCGTCTAGTGGATTTGCCCGTAAAGGTTAGCCGGTCGTAACCAAATACGCGCGAGTACTTGGTGCTCGTACATGGACGTGGACGTGTGCACGTTGAGATGCAGTTACTCTACACATTGGGAAATGTTTGCCTTTTCTTCTTCTTCGGTTTGTTGTTTAACTTGAAGAGGGAGACTAAAAGGAGGAAAAAACACGTTATATGATGCCTGGGTGCAGCTGGTGTAGCGTGGAATGGAAAGTGAGAAACGTTTGCCGTTACAATGGAATGTGACGTTACGAGAATCTCTCGTACGAATATACTTCATCCGATGCTATGGCTATGGTTGCAGAGTTTCTTTTGCAGTCGACCTTCATGCGGAATTCATGGGGCAAACAAGTCAGGTTGTAAACTATAAATTGAAACGCGCGTGAGGTGATTGTTGTTTGGAGTGAGAGATGATTCGCGTCCTTTGAGTGAGAAATGACAGATGAAAGTGATCATGATGATCAATGATGTGGATACTAAAACTTTTTTTAATTGCTGACATTTCTTGAGGCGGAACATTGAAGAACAAATGTTTTGGGTTTATGTGAAAAAAATATTGGGCACCGCACAGTTCCCTAGGGAAGATCACCGTGAAGAGTTTAATAAATTGCCTTAGATCACTGACACATGCTGCACATTTCTAATGGATATGTAGCATCCTCAGTCTTTAAGGTGCCTTTTCTCCGGCTGAATTTTTTTAATGTGTTCTACAACATCGTTTTTCCATGGTGGAATCGACACATTGCCGGAATAATGATGACCATTGGTTTCGTAAACACTAATAAATGGTTGAATACGTTTTCTGTAATATTAACGCGGAAGGTCATAAATCACATTTAGAATTGTTCATCAATTTCTGACATCGTCTAGGCTTCAGGCATATAGAGCAGGATTGGTCGAAATCTCATCAGGATAATTTCCGCCTTTTTCTTTTTTGCATTGCAAGTAGATTACCGGTATACATAGTACAGCGAATAAGGTAACGATTTATTACCGGTCCTCCTAAGATGATACAAGTCGCCTTTAAATTTGCTTAAATTAATCTTCTCCATTTGCACGAGTAATGGCCTTCCGGGTAATCCTCTTAAGACTGATGTCGTTCTCTTCACGAGAAGAAGAAAAAATACTGACATTACTCAGCTGGTGCTAAAAGGCATTCCCATCCCGATATTCAAGGAAGCTTAGTACCTGGGCGCCATTAGATACCAGAAATGGCAGCAACAGTTGGGTTAGCGAATGTTATTACTGAATACACAAGAATTGACCCAGTAAGAGGGACGACATCATTAATAGACCATATCCTAGTACGTAAAATAGACAACGTAACATCTTTTATAGTAGACGCCAGCGCAGCGTCATGATCGAGCACGCGGGCATGATGATCGAGCACGCGGGCGTCATCGTTGAGCACGCCAGCGTCATGATCGAGCACGCGGGCGTCATCATTGAGCACGCCAGCGTCATGATCGAGCACGCGGGCGTCATCGTTGAGCACGCCATCGTCATGGATGAGCACGCCAGCATCATCGTTGAGCACGCCAGCATCATGATTGAGCGCGCCAGCGTGATGATCGAGCACGCCAGCGTTATGATCGAGCACGCGAGCGTCATCATTGAGCACGCCAGCGTCATGGACGAGCACGCCAGCGTCATGGACGAGCACACCAGCGTCATGATCGAGCACGCGGGCGTCATCGTTAAGCACGCCAGCGTCATGGACGAGCATGCCAGCATCATCGTTGAGCACGCCAGCATCATGATTGAGCACGCCAGCGTCATGGACGAGCACGCCAGCGTCATGATCGAGCACGCCAGCGTCATGATCGAGCACGCCAGCGTCATGATCGAGCACGCGGGCGTCATGGTTGAGCACGCCAGCGTCATGATCGAGCATGCGGGCGTCATCGTTGAGCACGCCAGCGTCATGGACGAGCACGCCAGCATCATCGTTGAGCACGAGAGCGTCATGAACGAGCACATCAGGGTCATGATCGAGCACGCCAGCGTCATGATCGAGCACGCCAGCGTCATGATCGAGCACGCCAGCGTCATGATCGAGCACGCCAGCGTCATGATCGAGCACGCCAGCGTCATGATCGAGCACGCCAGCGTCATGATCGAGCACGCGGGCGTCATCGTTGAGCACGCCAGTGTCATGGACGAGCACGCCAGCGTCATGATCGAGCACGTCAGCCTCATGATCGAGCATGCGGGCGTCGTCGTTGAGCACGCCAGCGTCATGGACGAGCACGCCAGCGTCATGATCGAGCACGCGGGCGTCATGATCGAGCACGCCAGCGTCATGATCGAGCACGCGGGCGTCATCGTTGAGCACGCCAGCGTCATGGACGAGCACGCGGGCGTCATCGTTGAGCACGCCAGCGTCATGATCGAGCACGCGGGCGTCATCGTTGAGCACGCCAGCGTCATGGACGAGCACGCCAGCGTCATGATCGAGCACGCCAGCCTCATGATCGAGCACGCCAGCGTCATGATCGAGCACGCCAGCGTCATGATCGAGCACGCCAGCGTCATGATCGAGCACGCCAGCGTCATGATCGAGCATGCGGGCGTCATCGTTGAGCACGCCAGCCTCATGGACGAGCACGCCAGCGTCATGATCGAGCACCCCAGCCTCATGATCGAGCACGCGGGCGTCATCGTTGAGCACGCCAACGTCATGATCGAGCATGCGGGCGTCATCGTTGAGCACGCCAGCGTCATGGACGAGCACGCCAGCATCATGATTGAGCGCGCCAGCGTGATGATCGAGCACGCCAGCGTTATGATTAAAAACGCCAGCGTTATGATTGAGCACGCGGGCGTGATGATCGAGCACGTCAGCGTCGTGATCGAGCACGCGGGCTTGATGAATCGATTCGTTCGGAAACATCGGCACCGTAGCTGAAAGTGCGGTTTACTTATTTAAAGCAAAACATAGATGTCGTAGCTATAAATCCAGAGCTGAAGTAAAAACAGACAACTTGCAGTTGATGGTGAGCACTTCGGCAGACAATATAGTCGCAATCTCACAACGGTTTACCGGTCCCTAAGAAACGGTCCCAAGAAGCAATTGAGCAGTATAGGCTGAGCTAAATAATTTGAAACTTTTCCATAAATTAAAAAAACATTTTTAGGCGAAATCAATGCTGATCTTTATCGGTTTATAAAGCTCAGTCAACGACAACATTATATTGTGACCACTTCGGTTTCTGTTGAAGGAGGTCGTTTAAAGGTCAGAATTATCGATGACTTTTTAAAGTTGGTCAATGACCATGTTTGAGGTCTTGAATTCTCGTCGAATTATTGGCATGGATCTTATTGTTCTAACAAGTCTACAGAAGTCTAAAGCTGGAAAATTGCATGAAATGGAATTCGAAATCTCTAAAATTGGTATCCAGTATATTGGTCATTACTTAATTGATTTGGTTTGGTTTGTTTGGCACGTATTGTACTTCACTACTAAAGATAGGGTTCAGACTTTAGATTAAAACAAATTTAATCTCAGTTTTCATAAAAATATTGCATTTTTCTATTCATCTAAAATGACACCTCTTGTTGGATAGCCCAATTGATTACTTGAAACCTTATTTGACAAGTAACGACGTCTTGTTGTTTCTGGGGAAAAAAGGATTCGGTCAACATGTTGCGATAACGTTTTCCTCTGCCTTTGAAATTGCCTCCCCGCCTCATCTTCAAAAGGACGGACCAATGTGGCTGCTAATCCATAATGCGCACCATAGTGTGTAGTGACTTTCTTAGTGTGGATTCTGAAGCTTTCCGGATTCATGATCCTCAGCCACGAAAATGTTGTTTTTTTTTTGCGTGCCCATCCATCCAGAAATGTGATTTGTCATAAATGTTCGAATTTGATGACAAAATGTCTTGGCAATCTCATGTCCTTTTAAAAATCAGCGAGGCGTCGGTCGTCTAATACGGTCAAAGGGCTTCAGTATTTTGTGTAACTTGGGTTTTATAAGCGAGTAAATAAAGATTAAAATTCGCTGTTAGGTGCTATACGTGCTGTCAGACCATACTGATATGGACTCAAATGGCCAAAGACTGTATGTGATATCTGCCAAGAATTTCGTAAACGACAGCAATTGACAGCCGCCATATTTGGTGGCTCATCTTTTACAAAAGAGAACCGTACTTGCTGCAAAGCGAGATCGCTTTATTCAGGCGTCTACGGATCCCATATGTTTGGGTCATATAGAAAAAGTGGACACTACTATTCCATAGCGAAAAGTATGTAGCTCGACTCCAATTCCGAGAGACGACTCAGCAAAGGACGACTACAAGCAGATGGAAAGGAACCTCAACCGATTGGACTTGCGGTACTCGAAGTAGCCGGCTAAAGATCTTGCTGGCTGGCTCGGGAGGCTTGTTAGTTAAGGCCAGGTTCACCCCGAAGCGCCATCTAAGTAAGTTATTATGTCCACTTCACTTACATAAATCTTTTGGCCGAAAAAAGAATTGAAGCTAGGAAACCACGAACGATTCCATACTTAGCTGATTTTATCCTAGAAGCTTATAAACAAAACTATAATTTTTTACCCAAAATTGTTCTGAGTGATGAGGTTCAAAGCGAGCTGCTAGAGCAAGCTATTCCGGGCTAAAAATGCTTTTGCTGTTTTACAACAGTCTGCTCGATACAGTTCTTATGGTTGCCCGGTATAGTTCAACGTGGGAGCAGCCGGATGGGAAAATTTTAATATTGGAAATGTCTTACCTCAGAGCAGGTCTGAGTTTGATGGAACTCAACAGTCGGAGTACACAAAATTCTGTAGCAATGAGGTTCTATGGCATACAATGCGGCTAATTTAAATAGAGCGGATAATTTCCTGCGGGGCCACATTGCAAGAGCAATGACTTCAAATAACAATTAATTTTCTGGGGCCTTCTACCACGAATCTCAATATCATGAAAACGTACGCCTTAATGGCTTTATCCCTCCGGAGGCATTCTTATATCGCGATCAATGCGGTCTGACCCAAGATGGGAGCGCTAAAGTTACTCGCGATAGCGAAGGAGAGTTTTAATTATGTAAAAATATCAACAAGAGTCGAAAGACATATTTGCTAGTTATTACGAGTAAGTGCAGCTTAGCGTACCCGTCAAGGCTAGTAGGCAAGTTAGAATATATAAGTTAATTAAGTTAGCTGTTAAGTGATTTTGTCGATCTACAAGTGTAATTAAAAATAATTTGAAATCATATTGAAAACGCAAGGAAACAGTGGAACTTGTTTCCATATAGTATCCATAACTAAAGAAGATTTGCTGTTTTTAGTTTTTAGGTTGACGGTGTTATTGGGTCATATAGCTTTCTCAAAAACGTTTCTGGGGCAAACGTTTGAAATAATTGCATTGACAGACTTTTTTTTACCCAAAATGAATGCTATGGACAAGTTTATTTTCATTAGCATATCACATGCCGAACAACTGATGAAACAATGTTGTTATTGAAGACTTCAATTAGCCGCCGGGATCTTTTTTCTTTAAGGCTATAACTAAGGCAAAGCCTACCCCAATGCTCCTCCACCGATTCGTGTGCTACAAGAAGTTTGTTAATAAAATCGTAAAAATTTTGAAATTTAGTGGAGTTTTCCCGGAAAACCTGATTAAAAACGTCATCCAAACACCATAGCCAGAGCCGAGGCAGATATTTAGAATTTATTTCATTTTACTGACATCATAATTTGTTCTTAAGATCAAAGTAAAAATATCAACGCTTTTCGAAGAGCTGTAGAATTTTTCTATTGATTTAAAACGACTTCTCTTATTGAATGAACCTATATAAACGATTCCAAATAGGCTATTTCGACATTCATTACCCACTAATGATCAATGAAGACCTGGAAATGAATATCACCGATCGATCTATCACAATCAGAGAAGTCGCAACTGAAAATTTTTTGAATGTTCGTGGGGGCTATGGTAAAATCAAATGTTTCCCTGAACTAAGGAGCTAAGTGCTATTCCATAAATTGAGCTCTAAGAATTATTCAGAAATCTAGAGAATAGCACGCATAAGTTTATAACATTTTATAGGGTACTTTTGGGGCGGACAGCAACGCTCAAGGCGAACAAACCGAAAATTCCCGGTACTTTTTGAACACATCTCGCATTCCGCGAAGGTGAATTTTTCCAGTGAAAAAAATTTAATTCGTAAAACTAATCAAAAAAGGCATCTTTCGCTTTCTTAAATAATAACACATCATACTCTAGAGTAGAATCTTGGACATCTTCTTTGAAACGTCATGAACGTAGCATGGTATTGCGGCAATTTCGGAAGACTTATGATGAAAAGCTTTATCCGCTGGGCTGTGTTGAACTTATCGCGCGGTAGTAGACCGTAGTAGTGGTAGTGCTGTTGTAGAAAGCGATTGAAGACCAGGCGGAGCGGGCCGGTCTAAAGGTAAATTACGCTGTCAGCTGTACTACCTCGGGGCAAACGTGAACTCCACAAATGATATCACAGTGGATATCTGGCGGAGAATCAAATTATGTTCTACAAACCACTTACATCATATATTTTCATATTTTATCTATCTTAATTGGTCAATATTTATATACAATTAGTGAATAACTTTACTATATTTCCCCCAACTGGGATGTATGTCTAATGATGAAAGTGAAGAATAGTTAGAGACAATGTACAATGATTATGGAACCAAGTAAGGTGTAATTGAATGGAATAAGAATCGATTGTAATCCAGAATAAAATCAAGATTAAGGTACGTCAGGTCCATTAAATCTATAATCAGTTAATTGTAAAGAGTTTTTCGGGTTAAAAATCAGGAAAAAAAGGTCTAGAAATCTTCATCCATAGTAAACTTTTGTTTGCCCATGCAGTCGGAGGCGACTCCGTACTTCTGGTATTCCCCAACTTTCTTCTCGAAGAAATTTGTCTTACCATCGAGCGAGATGAGTTCCATGAAACTCAGGGGATTGGATGTGTTATAGACTTTGCCCACGCCGAGTTCCCGGAGCAAACGATCGGCCACTAATTCAATGTACTTTGACATCAAATCGCAATTCAGGCCGATTAGGTCAACGGGCAAGGCGTCGGCGAGGAACTCTTGTTCTATCTTGACTGCATCTGAGATTATTTCTATTATCCGCTTCTTGCTTGGCTTCTGTACCAAGTGTTTGAACATGAGACAAGCAAAGTCACAATGCAAGCCTTCATCACGTTCGTTCGAGAATGTCAGGCCGGGCATGAGGCCACGTTTCATCAACCAGAATATGGAGGCGAAACTACCACTGAACAAGATTCCTTCAACTGCTGCGAATGCGTTCATACCCTCGCCGAAATTCGCCGATTTGCTTGAAATCCATGCAAGGGCCCAGGGGTCAGCCTTCTTCTTTACACATTGGCATTGTCTCAATTTCTTAGAAGAGGTAATCCCTTTTTGTCGGATCCTTGATGTAAATATCGATCAGGATGCTATACATTTCTGAGTGCACGTCCTCCATTGCAATTTAGAAGCCGTAGAAGCATCGGGCCTCGGTGACTCGAACCTCCTGGCTGAAGCGTTCGACAAGATTTTCGTTAACAATACCATCTGATGCTGCGAAGAATGCCAAAACGTGTGAGATAAAGTGACGTTCCTCGGGTGTCAGTTTCTGCCAATGGCACAAGTCCTTGGATAGATCGACTGCCACAGTCCAGAATGATGCCTCAGCGCTCTTGTACGAGTACATCTCCCAAATGTGTAGAAACTGAATGGGAAATACAACAAATCGATGTGGATTCTCCTTCAACGGTTTCCATTGTAGATTGAACGAAACGGCTACTTTATTAGCCAAACTGGAGCTGATCGGAGCGGCTGGTGCAGACTGTAACTGCAGCTGTGGTGGTTTCATTTGAGTGTGCGTTAAACATGGGTATGGGTCCATTACGAACATTTGAAACACTCCATATTCTCCAAGATGTTTTCCTTACCCGCGGAGAGAGACATACATTTGTATCGTGTTTGCTTTCAGGTAATCAGGTAAATGCTCTTTGTATATAGGTGTATCTGAATGAATATAGTTTGCATCTGCAGAGCACGATCAAGCGAAGCGGTGGACAGTCAATAGTCGAGACTTATTCTGCCCGTCTTGTTTTATGGCGCCGAAAGCTGGACGATAAGCAGGACGCCATAGCTGATTCTGGGATCCTTCGAAAGAAAAATTCGGCGCTGGATATATGTACGGTCCAATCTGCGAGGGAGGCAAATGGAGGAGAAGACACAACCGCGAATTCTATGAGCTTCACAAGGATATACATATATATAGTAGAGATCCGCCGACCACACTGGCTCAGCCACATTGAACGCGTATGTACCATGTGTACCAACGCTCCAGCTAAGAGGATCTTCGATTTCGAGCCTTCTTGTTCGAGAAGGAGAGGAAGATCAAGTGATAGCGGATGTAAGAAGACTTGGTCTTGATAATTGGAAGCAGCATGCCCGGTACGATCAAGGATGGAAGGCAGTTTGAACTTAGGTTCAGACCCTTAGTCGCTCGCTGGACTGAGAAGTAATACGTAGTAGACCGGAGAGACTTCTAGCTTGGCATTGGATTAATTGAGATGGTAAAACTTCAAAAGCCAACATTTTAAAACTGACGTCGAATATATGTATTAGCAAAAAAGGCTTAACAAATGTAAATATAATTTCTCTGTTTTTATTTCTATTACCAATGGTAAATAAAGCATTGACCAAGGAAGTTATTAACCTTAAAGCTGGAGATCCAGGTTCGTTATGATCATTGACTTATCCTTCGCAAGGAAGTTGAGCAAAAACGTTCATTTGAGGTGTGTTTTCTGTCACGCCTCGAGTCCAACTCTTCTTGAATTTACCCAAATTTCGTAATCAAATATATAAGAACGTACCCTAGTGAAAAAAACATGAAACAACACCAAACCGGTTTTTGGTATAACAACTATCCCAGTTCCCCTTGCCACCCTTTATGGTGCCTAACCCCATTCCACCGACGATGTGTTAATTAATTTATATTCAAAAACCCGCGAACAAAAGAGTTGCCATTTCATCTGCCATTCCCATGCTGCACGCGGCTTGCTCGAACCATCAAATTATCATAAATGTCTAAACGGAAACGACCATCCACGTTAGCATAACCGTCATTTACAAACGACTACTGCCACATGCATGTACGCGCATAGTATATCATTCCATTGTCTTCTGCAACAAGCAGGATGACGCGATTCCCATTGGAATCGAGAACAATGTACACCTGACACGCGGCGCAAAGACAAGAACTCCATCGTCATCGTGGATTCTTTAATGCAATCTTACAACATACATAAATGATTACTGGGCCGTGGGTCTGACGATAAAGAAGCAATTGTCTCGTTAAGTGGCTCAGGTGGTAGTGATGCCGGAAAGACAATTAGCAATTTGCAGCTACTGCTTGCAGCAAAGTAGAGACAGGACGTCGGTAACGCAATTACTGTCCATCGCGTCAGTGAAACAAATCTCTTATTGCGCGGAAATAATCAAACAGGTGGCCAACGTGTATACTCACGATGACTCGAAAGATTTTGCGATAGACTCGACGACTCGAGCATTGGCTCTCGTAGTTCATGAATCAGTGAATTTTCCAATTCGGATCGATCTGAACTCGGAGATAATTAAGAAATCAAATGATCCAAACCACCTGTGGTTTCAATTGAACAAACATGCGGAACCGGCACGAGACGCTTATTTCATCGGAGCGAGGAGAAGGAATTCTGCATCCGCTTGGCTTGGTGCCGATTAATATCTGGCGGTCGTTAATTCTCCCGAACAACTGGCATTGGACGACACCCGCTCCGTATAGAATGCGGTCACCTGTCGAGTTGTTACTTCTCGAACGGAAATATTGTCCCACTTCAAGACTGCTAAAGTACGATCCAAGCGCCTATTGCTCTCTTACGCCTCTGCACCATTTGTCTGGCTAACTGACTTTCGAGTTTCGAGTAGGTGGAAGCGGATTTCGGTTTAATAGCGGTAATTTGTCTTACTTGTGGTGGCAGTTGGAGTTGCTTAAGTCTCAAGGTGAAGAAGGCGATCTTGGTTAGCTCTTTACGCTGCCAGCAATACATGTGGCTTATCACTTTACGAGCTCGAACTGTAAAGCCGGACGAAAACTATTCAAGAATGAAGGAATGAGAGAAGAAAAAATAGAATGGAAAAATGGAGTGAAGCTATGCGGGTTCCTTTGAACCACTTATGATGATGGTATAGATAAAGTGATAATTGGTTCGTTCCTTTTCTTTTCTCAGACAGAACACAGTTACTTTGTGATTTTGACAGTAATCATGGTGACGAGCGATGGGTGTGCTAGTCACAGTCAAGTCAGTAAGACACTCGGTTGGCAAATGGGCGCTTGGGGTCATTCGAGTGGTTTAGGTGTGATTGCGTACTTGAAGATAAGCCACGAAATAAAGGCATAGGATTTCAAATTTAGGGCTTAAACGCCAATTACTTGACTTAAAATGGAAACTCGTATTTATGAAAACTCAACTTGACCTATCACACTGATCGATAGCCTTTTAGGGTAACCAAATTGGGCTTACATATGATATAGTAGGTATACTATCCAATTTGTGGTTCTGATAGTAAATTTTCAAAAAATATATATTAGTGGCTCACTTTCCATGAAATTTTTATTTCAGTTGCCTGGATCATGCCATTACGAATGGAATACAATATCATTTAAAAGTTTTTCATGGGAATTTTTGCACAACTCTTTTCTGACAGGATAATTTTCCCACGCTTACCGGAATATTAGTTTTCAAGCCTTCAGGAATTTGCGAATCTTTTGCGAATTGTACAATCTTTTGCACAGCTCCATAAAAAAAGTCCAAATCATGTAGGAAACATGCTAAGTACATATTTTAAATAGGCACATTGTGAGCAGACTATTCAGGCCACGTATAGCTATATCCTCTGCCCCCAAATCGAATTCCATCTCCTACAACACAACCAATTCCTCACCAATCCCTACATCAACAGGTCCCTCCATAACAAATCCTTCTTCTGTCTCCTCTCAATCTTTTATCGACCCCCTTCTGCCCCCCACAGTCAAACTTACCCAGCAAACCGCTAACCCCGTCGAATGTCGTTATGCTCTCTCTCGGTTAAGGGATAAAAAAACATACGAAAACATCCGACTCTTCCTAGCTTATCTCTATGATAAGTCAGACTCCGTTTGCTACGAAGGAAAAACTAACACAAGCGTAAGGGTATCAATCGAACAGGAAGGTCTTCCTGCTGACTTCGCTAGCCTCAAAAACCTCTTCGTAAAATACCACGAATTCTTCAATATTTCCCCTCAAAAAGCCTCAAATGATCTCGAAACTTTCCGGCAATATATACACTCAAAACGGATATCGCACCTCCAGCGTAGCCGAGCCGACCACGACAGGTTTTTTCGTTCCTAATTGTCGCCATCCTCCTGTCACCCACACCCTCTGCAAAAACCTCCCTCTTACTATTTATTATCAAAATGTAAGAGGTCTCCGCTCGAAAACCCAAGCTATCCTGCAACAATCACATGCTTTGCCCTTTGATGTCTTCGCGTTGACTGAAACGAACCTGATCCCCAGCATAAATAACCTCGAACTGTTCCCACCAAATTTTAATGTTTATCGCGATGACGAACTCAGCCGACTCACTGACGGTTGTCCTTGCCGAGGCGTTCTACTAGCCGTCCTTAATACAATTGACTCTTCCCTTATTGCAGTATCATCCTCCCCACTTCTCGACTTTGTTTCAATTAAGATTGCTCTACCCCAGAAGACATTATACATCATTTGTTTCTACATCTTGCCCTCACAACCTATTGAATCCTATGAACTCGCCATCAACACAATCGACCAATTAACCGATTTAAGAAACCCTCAAGATGAAATCCTTGTTTTCGGTGACTTCAACCTTCCTCATCTTAAATGGATCCAATTAGACGATCAATCGTCTTACACTGCCACCAATCCCACTACTGCCAAAGAATGTCTCTTCTTGGATCGCCTAACAGATTCAAACCTCAGCCAAGTTAGTGGCGTACTAAACTGCATGGGTAGACAACTCGACCTCATATTCACAACCGATCCTCTCAACTCTTCTGTTTCACTTAGTCCCCTTTCCCTTTCAACCATCGATAACTTCCATCCTCCCCTCCTCCTTTCCTTCTTTCACGATTCTCCATCACAGAATAAACCTCCTACAGTTCTGGCCTCTTACGATTTCCACAAAGCAAAATTTCATCTAATAAATGAATACCTTAAAAATGCAATTTTGATAACCTAACCGTAAATGATGCTATATCCATACTCTACAGGGAAATATTTTACTCTATCTCTCTTTACGTTCCCGTTTCACAACGCAAAACTTCGTCCACCTCCCCACCCTGGTATAATCGCAGGCTCCGTTCTCTAAGAAACAAAAGAAATAAGCAATGGACAATCTTCCTTCGTACTCAATCACCCAATGACTTTTCTAACTACCTGGGCAGCTATCTCCACTTTACCGCCCTAAACAACTTCCTCTATCAACGGTATTTAACAGAAACGCAAGCCAATCTTATAAACGATCCAAAGTCCTTCTTTAAGTTTGTTAACTATAAAAGAAAATCCGATGGCTACCTTACCTCCCTCTCCTTCCACGATCAAACCTCGAATGATCCCAATATTATCGCCAACTTTTTCGCCACCTTTTTTAAACAGTCTTTCGCCGACGACTCGTTTGCTCCAGACTTCTCATACTTTCATTATCTACCGAATTTTTCTCTTGGACCATTTCTCCCACACACAGTTGATTCTCATGTCATCGAAGACAAATTAAATCTACTTAATGATGAATTCACTCCTGGACCCGACGGTCTCCCTGCCATATTTCTAAAAAAATGCTCCTCAACCATCTCTCGAAAATCTTCACTCTATCCCTATCCCAAGGTGAATTCCCCCGCTTATGGAAAAACTCATTTATCACCCCTATACATAAAAAAGGTCCGAACAACTATCGTCCCATTGCCAAACTATCAGATATACCTAAACTCTTCGAGAGTGTTTTGTACGAAACACTAAGTTTTCGCTGCAAGTCATTAATCTCCCCTAGACAACACGGTTTCCTCAAATGCAGATCCACAACCACTAACCTTGTTGAATTTGTGTCCTTTACCCTATCAGCCTTAGAGAACGGCAAAGAAGTCGACGTTATCTCAACCGATTTCAGTAAAGCCTTCGATAAAATCTCCCACAGACTGATACTCTTCAAATTGTCCTCCCTTGGCTTCGACCCCATCTCTTTGAAGTGGATATCTTCTTACCTGGAAAATCGCTATTATAATGTTCGTTTTAGATCTGCCTTCTCTAACCCCTTTTTAGCCTCCTCCGGCGTCCCCCAAGGCAGCCACTTAGGTCCACTTCTTTTCGTTCTTTCCATAAACGATCTTGAATTGGTGATCAAACACTCCCACATCTCATTATACGCCGACGACACCAAGTTCTTCAAGACCATTTCCTCCAGTCATGACTCTTCCCTTATTCAATCTGATCTCAATAGCTTTTCCATCTGGTGCTCCAAAAATTGCTTAGAGCTTAATATTTCCAAATGCCAATCAATTACCTTTTCACGTAAACGAATCAAACCTCCTCCTCGTCTCTACTTCCTCAATAATCAACCCATCTCCACGGTTCAAGTCATTCGCGATCTTGGCATAAGCTTAATTTTCGAGCACACATCGATGAAATAATCCTTAAAGCTAATTCTGCACTCGGTTTCGTGAAGCGATGGTCTAAAGAATTCTCGGACCCTCAGAATCCAACGCGGATTCCTACGTTTTGCTCTTCGAGGTCTCCCCTGGGGCAATCCTTTGATTTTACCACCCTACCAAGACCGCCTTAAACTAATCAACATGAACACGTTGGAAGAAAGAAGAGTTGTATCTGACATTCTTTTTATCCATCGTCTCCTTTCAGGTACCATTGACTGCGCGACTCTCTATAACTCTGTCTCTATCAACACTAACCCCCGCAACGTACGAAATCCCCGTCTCTTCTATCTACCCACCCCCCGTACTGCCTATGGCTCCAATGAACCTATTTCTCGTATGCTGGGAATTGTTAATTCGAATCCTCACTTCGATTTCAACCTCAGCACTCGATGCCTAAAAATCCGCCTTCTTAACCACCCTCCCCTTCTCCCTACCTAGTAAGTAAGATTAGGTTAAGATTAGATTAAGCTAGCTTGAATTAAGCCCAATAAATGGGGCGTTCGCCCCCACGAAAATTAAAAAATTAAATTAAAAAATTGAGAAGACAGGTTTCTCGTTATTATCTATCTATTTGATTCACATTGTGACATGTGTTCGGCCCAATCCAACACCATTTCCTATTTAAGATCTCCTTCGCCACTGATAGCTGGGAAGCTCTCTGCAGCAGGGAAAAAGGGTCCGTGATCCACTCGGACCAAAAGATCTTTAGGGTCCTCTTCAGGCATTTGTTAACGAATACCTGTAGCTTCTAGTTTATGCTCTTGAAGGTCTTCCACGTTTCACAGCCATAAAGGAGGACGGATTTGAATTGAACAAAGCTGGTTGGATCTCCGTACATTCCTCAACGCATAGTAGGCCGAGCACGCCTTGTTGATGCGCGTCGAGACGTCGTCGCGTTTTTGCCTAGCATGCTGCCGAGGTAGCAACATCTTCGATCGGTACTCCGTTGAGAGAGAGGATTGTCTCACAACACGTGCCGATTCTCATCAACTTCGTTTTGGCGATGCTAATTCTGTCCAGCTTTGGAAGCGTCGATATTGAGCAATTTCTGCTGGATGCCAGTGAACAAGTTAGACATGAGATAGACGTTCGCGTAGTCTTAGTCATAGAGATTCTCGGTCAGGGACCACTGGATTCCATTGGAAGCTTCCTACTTTGGTGCGCATGAGGACAAGGTCGAGGACGCCGATGAAAAGCAAGGGAGACATAACGCACCCTTGTCTCACTCTCTGGTGTTGATGAGGGCTGTGCTCTTTTTGCCCTTGAAGCTCATCGTGCATGGAGCCTCTCGGTATAATTCGCGTACGAGGTCGATGATAATGTTTGGGATTCCAATGTTCTCTAAGGCGTAAAATAGCATGTCTGCGGACCTTCCCTTCTTACTCTCGGAGATACGACGAGTAGACCAAGCCTCTGCGATGATGGGATGTGGGATCAGAGCCATTTGTGACGCCGCTGCTCTAAATAGTTCTGCAGGCAAGGTGTCCGGGCCCGGGGCTTTGCCGCTCTTCAGTCTACAAATCGTGGTTTCGATTTCAGCAAATGTTGAAGGCGTTATCTCATTTCACCTCCACAGAGTATCCTCGTGGCAGCATAAACAACTTTCGTGTCGCCACAGTACGCACAACTTCTGTTTCACTTGACAGGTCCTTGAAGTAGTTCCGTTTGTCTTCTCGCGCCATGCCTTTGACCGATTTCTCGGCCTCGTTATATGCAGCTGTGATCTGTCGTCTTCTCTCGCGTGAGCCGGATCGGTGCAGTTGACCTTTGAGTTTTCTTCTGGCTTCGATCTGTCTCCAAGTAGCGTCGTTTATCCAACGCTTATATTTGTGTTGTCGAAAGTCCACTGTTTGCTCCTCACTTAAATTCAAAGTACACACCAGGTCTGGCCACGAAGGTGTTGTGTCTGACCGGGCTATGGCTTCGATCTTCTCCACAAATTGCCTGGCTATCACCGGATTCTGAAGTGTCATAACGTTTTTTTGCGAGAGACTGGTGGTGGTAGGCCACAGCCGGACGAAACCTCACAGTACCCAGTAAAAGTTAATGGTCGCTTTATACATATGTCGGCGTCACGAACGGGTTTCACATTCTGTAGAGAGCCAAGGAATCTTCTGCTGATCGGTAAGTGATTGATCTGGTCGCGAGTAATACTGCCACGTGCATTTATGAATGTCTTTGTGAAGGAACTTAGTGCCATCAACAAAGAGGTGATGAGCGGAGTAAAGCTCGAGAAGGCGATTTCCATTGTCATTGCTTCTTACGTGAAGGCTGTGTCGATCAATAACGGCCTTGAAATTGTGGTTGTCATAGCTCACTTTATCGTTGAAGTCACCTATGACAATTTCCACATTATTCTTGGTTGAGAACGTTAGGCATACTTCCAGCTGGTCGTAAAAGGTGTCCTTGTGTTCATCATCATCTAGTATGATCTTGATGATGCGGAACTTCGGGTGAAGTCGGTTTGATATGATTCTGGCTGAGATGGACTTGCACTCCAAGAGCGATCTCTCCACACGTTTGTGTTGTTACCACTAAAAATGAGGTATTATCCCGTTTCCGTCTGTAAATCGCCTTGCTCTTTCCCTCTCATTTCGGAGAGTCCGAGGATCTGTAGGTGATACCGTTGCATCTCGCAGGACACTTGACACAATCTGGGGGTCTCAGGAAGGGCTCGCACGTTCCAGATAAACATTCGGGTTTGAGATTGAAAGCCAAATATCTTTGCCCTTAAGTCCAGTCCGTTTAATCCCCTATTTACCACATTATCGGTCTTTAATTAATCGCGCGGCTACAAACCACTGCTTTTCTGTACTCAAAATCTGGGGTCTGAAATGTCAAGTTGGCTTCTGGTTATCTGACCGAGCAGGAAATTATAAAAATCCTAAAGTACAGCGCAGCGCCTCAAATAAGGAGATGGAAGGGAAGCTCAACTGTAGAAGATCACCGGTGATCTTGAGAAAGGCTCTCACCGATTGCTAGTGCCTAAAGACTGCGATAGTAAAATTGAATAGAATTGAATTGAAGAACTCGTATTGTGTCACATGAAATCACTAGTACTGTGACCGTAAAGATTTATTGTATCTTCAGGAATTTGACAACTCCTCTAGATGAGATTTCCTGGAAGTCTTTCCCTGTTATGGTTGTGTTTCTTGTTATTTTGAATTTTTCTTGGGCAAGGCTTGGGCAGACGGTTAGTATGTTTTCCATGGTTTCCTTAGCATGCCCACATCGCCTACAGAGTTAAGACCCATTTTAAAAAGATGATAATTGCAAGCCGCGTGTCCTGTTATTGTCTCACATAGCATTCTTAGGTCGGCTTTGTTACGATCTAGAGCTTCTTTGACAAATTTGGGATTGTGATTCTGTTTCTTGAGCGTTCTTGACTGTTGAATACCCTCCTATCTGTTCCAGAATTAGTTATATTTTTATGAAGATGTTTATTTATGTCCGAATTGTCGAAGTCATAAAGAAAGAATGGCTCCGTAAAAGGTACCTTAGCACCTTTCTTGGCGTGTATGTCAGTGTTTTCATTGCCTTCATGATTTACATGACCTGGCACCCAGATCAGCTTTAGTCTGTTATTTATTGCCAGTTTGTTTTGTGTTTTGTGACATTCCCAGACAACCTTAGAGTTGAAATTGTACCTCTTTAGCGCTTTAAGAACCGCTTGGCTGTCTGAGAATATAGTTATCCTAGTGTTAGTGGGTCTCCTGTCGCTGATGTTATGTGCTGATTCTATGATTCCAAATAGCTCAGACTGAAATATTGTTGTCTCATTGTCTCAGAGGGGAATTTGTAGGCTGCATCTTGGTCCTATCACATCAGCGCCTACCTTGTTTGCAGATTTCGATCCATCTGCATACCACTTCTGGGCTCCATCCTTCATCCAAGGGGACTTGTTATTCCATTCTTCTCTGCTTGGTACTTCGTAGTATATTTTAAAATTCAACTCAGGAAAATTCAGATCATTCACTCGGGTTAGTTCCCAGATGGTATCCACTTTTTTAAGAATTTCTAGATGTCCAACAAGGTCTCCTTTTTTGTATTTGTAGGTTCTCTGTAAAGGTACGGCTCGTTTGGCAGCTTCAGCCTGTATGGCAGTGTGTAATTGTGGGATGTTTAGAATTGCTTCCATCCCTGCAGTCGGAGTCATTCTCATTGCTCCAGTAGTGCAGATACGTCCTAGCCTTTGCATTTTATTGATTTTAGTCATGGCGCTTCTTTATTCACATTTTTTCCATCATATAGCAGCACGATAAAGTATGGTTGGTTTAATCATTTTATTGTAAATAGATCCACAGACTAATTTTTACCTACGAGTTGTTTTAGAATCCAGAGAGCTTTGATTGCTTTTGAGTATATTTTGTTTATATGTGCACTCCAAAAGAGTTTTTGGTCCAAAGGATACAATTGGAAGGCTCGCGTTGCTCGTGAGCATATATCCGACACATATCCGACGAGTGCATGCTCGGTGAGGTCTTTATGAAAGCACACAGACTAATACTGCATATCGGAACGCAAGCGCAGAGATATTGCACGAGGGACATCGACAAAAAATGGAAGTCCCCGAAGCTTCAGAAGGACTTATACAGGGCTTACATAGATCAACTCCGGCTCCCTAAACGATGCAAACATTGGAAGAAGTCAAGTATCTAGGTATCGATCTTGATCGTAAGCTTAACTTGAACTCCAACATTCAAAACATACTCACAAAGACAACTAAGACACACTTACGGTAAAACGTGGGGATTGAAACCTAAGGAAATCTACTGGTTCTAGACCTATCATCACGAATGCGTCTGCCGCATGGTAGACAAAAGTTGCACCTTTTTTAAAAAGGTTGCAATACACAGTGCAATCGGAATCCTTTGCTCAGAAACAGACGTTTCATGTAGACCATTGGATCACATGTCCATCCTGCAACACTTTCCTGAGCTGAATATGATTACCACAGTTTAAGACGCATTACCATACACGTTGACTTTTGACAAGAGATTTGAGACATGGATCCTAAACCGCACAGCTTGGTAAAGCGGCGATTCCTTGCTAAATGTCAAAGGGCTCAGATGGTACACAGATGGCTGGCATCTTTGGACCAAATCGGAAGATATCGAAGGCCCTGGGAACTAGTCCTAGTGTCTTAACCGAACTATACGCCATCCTAACGTGCATCAACCTAAACTCAGAGACTGGCATAATAAGTATAACCATCAATATATGTACTCCCAAACAGTCAGGCAGCGCTCAAAGCGTTGGGCTTGTATAGTACGAACTCAAAATCCGTCAAGAAATGCCATGATGCCCTGTAAGATCTAGGCAAAAAAATAAAGTCACGCTCTGGTGGGTATCAGGTCAGAAGGGCATAAAAAGTAACCAAATCGCCGACCAACTCGCTAGGAAAGGTTCTAGCGAAAGGAACATATGTAGGTGCCGAACCTTTCTGCGGAGTCCTCAAGTCAAAGATTAATTTTCTCTTAGACATGCGGGAAAAAATCGCATTACCAGCACATTTGGAACAACGTTCAAATGAATCGAAGAGATTCATACGGCCCCTGAACAAACTAAATATTATTACTCCTAAATACGTTTATAATAGAGTCGATATCAGAAGACTGGTCAGCTACCTTTCAGGACACTGGAGTCTGAGATATTATCTTAACAAAATTAACCTCTCGCCTGAAACCGAGTGTCGACTCTGTCTAGAGGACGAGGAAACTGCAGAGCACATATTATGCGAGTATGCCGTGCTCTGCCATCTTAGGAAGCGTATCCTCCCAGAGAAATCATGACTCCTGAGAGGATCAGCTCAGCTCCTACGAGCTTTATTAAGAAAGAATCTTATTAAGAATCTTATTATTGTACTTCAAGATTCCTAGTCCGTGTGTGTATTTCCAATATAACATTTTAATGACATGGAAACAAAAGAGTAAAAGAGTTACTGTGAACTACAACCAACGCAAATTCAGTCGAATCTCTCAAATCCTACCTAGGACAACTACCCCCGGAGGGTAGTGAACGAACATCTTCGACACAAACCATCTGCACTCCGTCCAGGTTGTGTGACAAACACCATAAGAGCGTACACTCTTGAACCTGCACGAATTATAAAAAAAAAAAGAAGAAAAAAAAAGATAATTGGCTAGTAGGCATATTAGCACTAGCCCGCAATAAAAAAAAATCAACGATTTTGTATAAAGCTAAAAATCATTAATGTGAATAGTCTACGTCGTTACCACAAAAGGTACGAATAACCTTATAACCTTAGGGAGTGTAACGATCGGTAATCTATTTAGTGTCAGCGAGATTTGGAAAAATATAATAGTTCGATCGCGATGGGATGTGGTTAAAATGCAGTCTGGTTGAGAAAGGTTCCTTGCCGTGGTTCATCCAGTTGCCTTTCAAAGTGATCACGAGCTTTTCACTTCTGTTGTACACCGAAAGATCTAATTCATGCCTCGGGTACTTAAATATTGCACCGATTCAACCAGACGAAATCAATTAAATGTGAACTTTCAAGAAGAGTAAGAGGTGGGTTGCGATCGTTGTACGAGTAAATGAATTTATTATTAATATATGAGTGTATTAAAGTAGAGAGAGCAGTTTTATTTTTTTCCAGCAATCAAGCTACAATGCAGATTGCTACAATCGCAACCTAACTCTTAATACAGTAGAAATCTTTCATTTCATTGATTTGAACCAGTCAATGTTCACGTATTTTTACCGAAGTACGATTCTCGAACCATCGCGAATGGATAAGTGATGGCGGTGGTGATTCGCCATCCATCAACCTACATTCATCGCTAATGACATAGTGGTGACGCTGATATTACCCGGTGGACCGAATCTTTTGATTAGTAATTGAACCACGGTGACCCACCAGGCTGTATACGCACCTTTTCTCGGCCTCAATAGTATGTTGCACTCTCTCTTTCCTTTCAGAGAAGAATGGAATGCGTGCGACCCAACTTCTGATTTTCACTGATGGCTCTAAGTTGGGGCACGGTGTACCTATAGGATCGGGAATATTCTCGATCCAACTGAATATCTCAAATTCATTCCGTCTCCCCGATCTTTCAAGCTGTAGTGATCAAGCGATCAGGGAAGCGTACAAAATAATCAGCCTAGCCCGCCCCAATTACATGTGCACCGATATTTTTAACGACAGCGAAGTCGCTACTAAATCTCTTTCGTCTGCTGCTACCTTCTCTAAACTGGTGAACTAATACAGGAAAGAAATTAAACGGATTGGCGGCTGAGCTGATATCACACTCCTTTGGGTTCCAGGAGGCAACAACATATGGGGGAATGAGGTATCTAAGCTCGGGGCCACCTCAAACTACCCTACTGAAACTGTGGACCTGTCGCTGAACCTTCTTAAAGGCAAAAACCTGCAACACTTTTTCAACGTAGCCAATCGTAGGTGTGCTAAATCAACTAGATACAGGATATCAAGAAAACCTGGCACTCCTCTTCTAAAAACAAAGTCAGTGATTCCCTCAATAGACACCGCTCCACCATAGCTAGAATACTGGCGGTCAGTACGGGCCGTTGGTCTGATTATGTGGAAGGTCTGCCATATAAAAAAAGACCCACGAACAAATTCCGTAACCCAAGTCGACATGTTTTCTTTATGGTTCCATGTAACACTGCACCAACTCACTGAGCGGTTATAGGGACATAATATGCTTTAAGAATTTATGTAAGATGAGATTAGCCTGGGTCGCCTTTTTTAAACGACAAGTAATGTTCGAGGTTAGCCGTTTTAGATCTGTTGACTCTCTCTATAAATATGCCATGGACGATAACATAAAACCTTGCGTTTTCCTAAGAGTCGCAGTTCTTCAAGTTCTTCACTGAATTCAAGAAATCTAAATTCGGGAATGAAAAAACGTATATTGGATTAATGGAATGGTCACTAGAATGGCTTAAAAGACTTCTCCGAATAGAAGAGGATTCAGGGAAACTAACATTTTCCAACACCAAAAACCGTTTTACCGATATTTTTATTGCTATACCGAAATTGTTCAGATTTTAGATTTTATTTCAAATTAATTTTTCTATTAGGCAACCGAGTTTAATCGCACCCTCACTCACACCTTTAAATATTGATCCGTCTTAAAAGCCAAACATATCTTCCGTTCGTTAAATGACTATTGCTTCCTCTGTCTTGTTTCTATTCCCAGTGTACCATATTCAGTCGCTATTTAATTGAATTTTCCTTCCATTTTTCAAGTTTAAACTCAACCGTTTCTCTCTTTCATTTGCAGCGCCACCAGGCACCGATGTAGTAAGCAAGCACACAAGCAACAACGTCCTATGTCACAACCACAAACGATCACTTCCACCAATCAACCACACAATCCGCATGCCATGGACGACTACATCACCGTGGTTGAAGTTGATGACCCGACATCCACAGGTGCAAACCACGTCGAGCGCCACCAACCAGTCAAACGTACCAACTCTATCCAAGACTCATCGTTTATAACAGTTCTTTCAATCAATGACGTGCCACCACTAAGTGCAAGTCCAGCAGTGATTCACACCAGTTCAATGGCCACCAGTTCGGACAACAACCACAGTGAAAAAGCGGAAATCGAAACCGTCCATGTATATCGGTTGCCCGGCGAACGGTTAGGATTCGGTTTAAAATTCCAAGGAGGCACACGCAGCAGTGAAAAGGTCCAACGATTGTTTATCCAATCATGCGCAAAGGACAGTCCCGCATCCAGGGTCGAGGCGAGTTGGGGATTTCTGCGTGAAGGCGACGAGATTGTTTCGATCGACGGTAGGCCGGTTAGTGAAATGACACGCATTGATTGCGTGCGATGTTTGAAGGATAATGTTGCCATCAAACTGGTGGTGCGCAATGGATATGGGCAACTACCCGCCAGTGATGGTAGCAGCGAAGAAGAGACAAAAACCGTGAAACAGAGTCCACCGCCACCGCCGCCAGTGCCACCGAGGAAACTCGTCAAACGGAAACAATTAAAGGACGGGAAACTGACGGTTGTGGATGACAAACCATTCACACCGCCTCCAGACGCGGAGTACTATATCAACCTTTTCGCGGATGAGAATTCTTTAAGAACTACAGGCTCTGAAAGCGACGACACTGCAAGTACAATCTCAACGATATCGACCGTGATCGATAAATTCTCGATTGGATCGAATTACTCCTCTGAAACGGACTTGTCCAGCTATGCCAGCCTGAATGGCACGTCGGTTATGAGCAAAACTGAGCTGGCGAAAGTCCTCAGACCATTCACGATGCTCGAAAAGGAGTTCAAGCTTCAAGATGCGCCTGTCAAGACTACAGAGGCAGTTAAGAAGGTGGCTCCAGTGGTGGCTAACAACTACGAAAACATCGAACTGAAAGTCGAGAGGAAAAACACATACGAAAATGTCGAACTGAAGCCAAAGGAAGTTTCGCCTTCTTCCTTCCAAAATGACGGTGATGCTCAGAGCGAAGAGCAAAAGTCCAAGGACACTACCGATGCCACCACTGTAAGGATAGTTTCGACTCCGAAACCAAAGCCCAGGCAGTCACCCGTCGTGGAGCCAAAGAAGCGGTCGATCATACCAACTCCTAGGAAGGTCAACGGGATCAAAGTGGATCACCAAAATGCTGTGGAAGGACAAAAGTCTGAAGAGGTTAAGTTAATCACGAAAATTCCCAAGGCGATTGCTGCAGTCTTCGGATCGTCTTCGAATTCTCCGAAAGCCATGGAACGTGCAAAGACTGAGGGTGAGCTCAAGCTGAGTCCCAGCCGGCATTTGAAGAGCACCTCTGATCTCCGGAAACAATGCGCACTCTTCCTCGAGTCGGAAATTCGAAGTTCACAAGAAAATTTAACAAAAGAAAACGAGGAAAATAGGACACCCAAGTCCAGGATTCCAGTAGTGCTCAGTCCTAAAAAGTCGTTGGAAATGCCAGTGGATATTGCACCGAAGATTGAAACTATTCTAATTAAGCCACGGGCGATGCTACAAAAGCAAAAGTCAGAAACGGACATCAAGCTCACTTCCTATCGCCCGAAGGATCAGAGACCTACAAATCTACCGATCCTGAAACCCAATAACCTGATGAAGACCACCCTCCATCGATCCAACTCCGCCGAACCCAAGTCAGACTCAGGCTCAGAGTCAAAGTCAGATTACAGATCAGAATCGAAGTCACCATCGCCCAAGGTGACAGAGAAGACACTCATTCCAGTTCCGAATTCGCCCAGTGAATCAGCAACACCCTTGAAATCCAAAGGTCCCAAACCTAAGCCACCAGAGCGGGTTCAATCTCTGGCAAAAACAGGAATCCCCAAGCTGCAGCCGTCCAACACAACCCAAGTGAAAATCCACAGCGTCGAACCGACCCTGATCCCCGTGACTCCACCCACGCCCACAATGCAAACCTTCAAGCAGTCGTCCCCGCCACTCCAAGCCAAACCCGTACAGAACCGAGAGATCCGATTCAAGATCCAAACCTACGAGGGAAGCAAACTGGAAAAGGAGAAAACTCCATTCACCGATGTCAATGGCAACGAGGAGATGCCCAGTCTATTCGATCTGGTCCGAAAGAACAGTCCGCCAAGTGCGCGACGGGAGGAGTTACCTTCCTTGCCCGACTTTGCTCTCCCGAATACTCTAATTGCTAACACTTCTCCGGTAGACAGCTTCGATGACCTGGATATAGACAGTCCTGTCGTGGTAAAAAGGTGTATCAAGATTTCCGATGAGGAACCACCGGACACGTACTACTCCTCGAGTTCGAGTGGGAGCGATGACGACGAGGACGGATGTGGCGATGAAAAGGAGTACGAGATCGAGGATGGCGAGAAGCTAGGACCGCCGGAGGTAATAAACGGACCTGGACCATCGGAAGCGTACTTCAATATGTACTGGCACTCAAACATGCTGCCGACCATCGGTGAGGTTGAGGAGGAGTTCTCTTCGCTGGAAATTCAACCGGCTTCAACCGGGTAAGTTCTTTTCGTGTTTTTTCCTTTTTATATGGGACTTTAAAGGGCCTTGGGGGTTACTTGGCTTTTGGTCATGAGTTAAGTGATCTTTTTCATTAAGGTAGTGATTTAAGGTCGTTCCGAACCTTGAACCTGGTTTTAAAATTATCTACACTCAGCTGTCTCGAATTGGGAAGACTCATCGTTTCAATCTGCCAATTGTAGTGTTCGTCTCACGTACCCTTGGCCTCAACCAACAAGGTAGCCGAAACGATCCTTACAACAGTCTAAAGGCCGCACTCCTAGATCCAGTCGTTCTCTCCTAGGTCCTCTTTTTGGGCCGGAGCAGTGGGCCCATTTATTCCCGAGTCTGTGGTTTGATCTGATAGGCTCGTGACTTCGACAAACCCAGAAGAAAAAAGTCTGAAGTGGTTAAATCAGCTCTTATCGGCGAGTACAATGAAACATTAGGTCACTCGGAAACGCATCCTCCAAAATGTATACTGTCGCACGTGCCCTGTACGAAGTTTCATAGTCCTGAAACCACATGTCGTCGAGTTCCAATTCATACATTTTCGGCAATAAGAACTTATTGACCATGGCTTTGTACCGCTTATCAGTCATAGTAACCGTATTGCCTACAGCGCTCTCAATCAAATAAGGCCCGATAAAATCCCAGCTTAAATATCCCCGCTTTTCAAGGATAAATTTATGAAATCAAATGACAACTCATCTCGCCCTGTCTGAATACTTTTTTTTTTACATCGCAGGTCTATGTTGACTCATTATTTATTTACTTAGGTGGCGTTACCGTCCGGTGTGACCCTGGATTTCAACCAACAAGTGTCTCCAGCTGGATCTTTTGCCAGTTGTTACCAATGCCGTACTCCCAGTTGGTTAACGTCCCAATCCACCCATGTGCGTCATCTTAGATTCGGTCGTTCTTTGCTGCGTCGTCTCTCGGGTTAGGATTCGAAGACTCTTCGGGCCGGAGCTGGGTCCATTCCATTCGCTCTTCATGGCCTAGCCATCTTAGACGTTGGATCCGGAGACGTCGTACTAGGCCGATGTCGCTGTACAGCTCTTACAGTTCGTCGTTGTTTCTTCTCCTCCAAACTCCGTTTATACAAACTCGACCATGGAAAGCCATGCTTTCCTTCGCCTATATTTTACAGACTAGCTGGTGCATGCGTCCTACTAGCCGCTTTAAATAGCTCAGCAGAGAAGCCGTCTGGGCTTTATTAGTTTCAAGCTTGGACATTAAATGCTTAATTTTAGGTCGCGCGGACGAAATTCTCTTGCATCTTCTTCCGTTGGGAATAGATCATTCTATCTGACAGCGGTATAAGATCTATCCTCGCCTTTATACCGTCTACAGAAGTGGTCTTTCCATATTCTCAGCATCGACTGTAACTCTACTACTGGTTGTCCGTTTTAGGCTTCTGCTTTTGCATTATAGTCCTGGCATGTTTGTTTTACTTTTTCGTAAAACTTGTGAGCGTCATTCCCGTGGTAGCATTGCTCCATCTTCTCGATCTCACCCTTTTCATGCTCTTTTTTTTCTTTCTTAAAAACGTGTGCTCCTTCGAACTTTTCTGCTTTTAGAGATCACGAGCGGCTCTCGTCGGTCTATGTAGCATGGCTTTGGAAGCAAACCAGGGGTTTATAACTGCTGACTGTCGGAAGCCCAACACATCAGAGGCAGCGTCTCTGACGGCGCGCTGGCAATGCTCCCACTGTTGTTCTGTTGATTATGCCGGTGTCATCGGACTTTGCGGGAGATTGATTGATTGATTTGGAAACTCGGTCGCAAAGACCCTCGCGATCTCCTGGGATTGTAGCTTTCCGACGTCAAACTCTTATTGTCCTGCTCGATTCCGTAGCATCCTTGATGTTCTCACTCGTATCTTGTCTACGACGAGGCAGTGATCCAAGTCGATGTTGACTCCTCGGAAGGTTCGTACATGCAGGATGCTAGAGGAGTGTCTAGCGTCGATCACTAGGTTATCAATCTAGTTGATGGTCGGCTGTTGAGGTGACCACCAGGTTCATCTATGGATGTTGAGATGCGAGAATCGTGTGCTAGCTATTGTAGCCTCTGTCTTTGCCCAGTTTAGCATTAGAATCTCCTAGCATAATTTTTGTACAACAGCTGGAACATTGGGCATAGGTTCTGTCTAGGAGATCGTGGAAGTCATCCTTGAGTGGATCGTCTCATTCTTCGGTTGGGACGTGAACGCATATTAAGCTGATGTTCCCGAAATTAGCTTTAATGCGGATTGTTATGAGGCGTTCGCTTACATGCCGGAATTTTAGTACTTTTTGTCCTAGTCTTCCCTGAATAACGAATTCGCATCCGAATAGGCGTTGTTTGTTCTTGTAGCAATTTTCGTAGTAGATGTCATAGTTTTTCATCTTTTGCCAACCAACTTGTTAAAGGAATTTAGCCCCCTCCCCCCCCCTCTTGTTGGCTACCCCCAACAACCTCACAAAGGGGATGAAAGCTCCAATCTACAATTGAGGTACTAGGTACCCGGGAGTCACCGCGGGGAGGTGAGAATCCGAGTTGGTAGGCAAGGGCTTAAGTGTCGGCGATGTTCGCGTTATCTACCGTTTGGCATACCTAACTCCTTACCTAATGGAAAAGCGAAAAATTGAATTCAAGTCTTCCATTTAAGTGCGCGTCATGACAATATTTAATAAAACTTTAGCTTCTGTATCGGCACCTGACCCTTTTTAGGACCGAATTCTCTTTACTTTCCTTCAGTGTCTTCAGGAGCCTGTCGAAATGGAACTCCAAAGGAAAGCCAAGGCCATACAGCCAGAACAATGCAATTTCACTTACATTTTTGGCAACATTTTTAAATGTCATTCTTGCGATAGCATCCTCCTCGATCTCGCTCTTTTGGCTCCCACTGTCTCACTCTGAAAAAAATCATATTTCTCCCTTCTTTTCTGCTCTTAGGGCTCATGAGAAGCTTTTGTTGATTGACAAAATATTTCCACTCATCATCAAATTATCACCCATAGAATGGGGTTGTTAGAGAGCTTGATCGGTATAGGTCCAACTGTCCAACTGCCTTTCGATGTCAAGCTAGTTAGTACTCTGCCTTCTGATGTCAGCGACACGAAGTTCGAAACCCGCAGTAGCCAACTAAATCTATTTTCCAGTATTTTTCAGAACAGTGGACCAATAGTTTTGTCTATATGCTCCAGGGGACAGTAAAACCTTTGTCCGAGGCTCTTTGGAAGGTGCGGACATAAAGAATGTTAGAGCAGGGTCTGACGTCGATCGTAATGTGATCGTTGATTGTTATTTCTAACTCGCTCTGAGATGTCCTTACAGAGTTTCGCATTAAAGTCTCTTCAAACGATTTTGGTCGTAGCTGGGGTATTCACTGTTTCGTCTAGGAAGTCATAGAAGTTTTCTCTGAAGTCAATCGCCTTTCTATTGTTTCGAGACCGCATACTAAGCATTTGTTTTCAAGGTCACCTTCTTCTCTCTTCGACTTCGCTCACATTTCGGAATCTTAAAAGTACTTTGATCAAATTGCCCTTATGGTTTGTCCTATCTGTAGCAGTTCTCGCAATAGATATCACCGTTTTTCACCAACTTTACCGTGGTGAAAGTCGGTTCGTATGGTCATTACAGGTGGAAACAAGATCAACTCTTGTTTCTTTTTTAACGTCAACATTCAATTCAACCATATCCGAGGCTCATGGTTGTTTCTGAGCAAATTACAAATGAGCAATGGAGGTGTTTCTCATGTGCTAAGCAACCAATTCAGAAGGCCAACTCCTTACGAACAAGCGATCGTAGGTTGCCGTTCTTTACTCACTTTTTTTTAAATGTTGGTAGGGGCTGCATCCCCATTATTCGGCTTAATTCAAGCTTGACTTGAGCTCCACTCGCTCCAAATATGTTGTACAATAGTAGGCCAAGATGTTCTAGTCAATCTATACGTCGGCGTATGCGTTCACTTCGTCGTGAGAATCATTCAGCCCCCCTCCCAAAAAAAAAAGAACCGAGCCTCCAAGGTTCATCTAAGTTCTAAAGGGCCAGTGGGAAACTTTCCACTTTAAATTTCGAAAGTTCGAAAACCAACAAGGTGAGGTCAGTGGGGAAGGCATCGTTCGAATCGCCTTTTTTGTGGATTTATTAATCGCCATGAGTCATTGGTCGGAAACACACCGCACAATCGCGGTTGAACAATATTTGAAAACGGATGAACCGTTGGCTCGCAATTGTTGAACTCACTTAAATTTATGCAGACTGAGTGATGGTTCGAGCACGCAACCTATCTGGTCGTGGGTACCAAGGCTTAGACGCGAAGGGGCAATGGTGCACAGAACTCCTCGAGACCATCAACAACAACAGCGACGCCGTAACATGTCAACACGAAATGTCGACACGAAATAATACGAAATCCGCGCAAATCCGTAAGAAAGATGGCGACCAGAATGAAAAAATTCAACTGTGCACGTTATTTAAAAAAAAAAATAATAATTAATGTCCCACCCATACAAAATCCAAATCGTGCAAGCTCTAAAGGAAAGTGACTATCCTTTGCAAGAAACCTTCGCAAGAACAATGCTCGAACGTTTTCGAACAGCACGAACGCTTGCCAACATATTGTTTAGTGATGAAGCATATTTTCATATCGATGGCTACGTAAATAAACAGAACTTGCGCTACTGGCGGCCAAACAATCCCAGCGATCGTCATCAAAAACGTTTACATTGCCACAAAACGACGGTATGCTGTGCCATTTCTGTTCGAAGGATAATTGGCCCTTATTATTTAACCAATCAGCCACACTGCTGAAGTGTATTGCGAATGATGGACGAGTTTCAGTTGCCCCAACTGCCGCTGTTTCCTGGTCAGAACAACAGAACGCTATTTCAGTAAGACGGTACTACACCTCACCCGGCTAAGATCTCGATGGTGAAGCTCAATTTTCCTGAACAAATTGATCAGCAAGTATGGAGACATACCCAGGCCACCTGGCTCTGCGAACTTTACACCATACGACTTTTTCTTGTGGAACAATTCAGTCTACTGAAAGAGAATATTCGCCGCAAAACTGCCGCCATTGAACCAGCCTTTGTTCATGCGTTATTGCAAATATGAGGGTCAGGCTGCAAGAGTGCCTGGAAAGAAATGGGCGTCATTAAGAAGATATTGTTTTTAAAAAACAAAATCCGCAACATCACTGTATTATCTACAATTTTCAGTTTTTTATTTATTTAATTTCAAACTTGAAAATGTTCCACTTAGTTAAAGGTTAAAGACCGTCACTGATTTTGAGCTTTATTCTGCCGGAGGCTATCAGCTGTGGCATCAACTTTTCGTCGAATACTTCGACCCTAAGCTATTCGTCACAGTTATACTCGCATTAGCATTTGAATTGATCAAAGAGGGCTCTAGCATATTTCATTCTCCAATAATACTTTACTGCTTTAACCTGGTTAACAATACCACTTATTTACCGACCGTTACGGATTCGTACCTTTTTTGAGATAAGTTTGAAAAAATAAAATTAGTTCTTGGGTGATCTACCCAAACTATCAACTTCCAATTTGCTATCGTTCAAGATTAGATTAGAATACCTATGAAGCTTTGATAATGCCAGTTTGCATTTAATCAGCTTTTATTATGTAACTGAGTGTCGAATAAAACGCGTCCTTTTCCCAAGATATGCATCACGAAAACAATGCTCACAAACGTGTGAACGTATACGTGTCTCTAAAAACAAAAAAATTCGAACAGAAACCTCGAAACTTAAAATTATATAAAAAAATAATTCGAGATATTGTCGATGGTGACAAACTACAAGTAGCCTCTAGACAGCTGGAAACAGACTAAACCAGGTAAACCAGCAATGTGCAGACAGGTACATATTTACTATCATTTTTCAGACATGTTTATCAAGATACCATAGCAGTGAAAAATAGAGTGGCTAACCCGAATGGCGACCCATGGTATCATAAAGGGTTTTCTAATTGCTAAAATTGGCAAACAAGAGAGAACATGGCTTCTGTCACTAAAAACACATGACCGAAGGCCCTGAATTTTTCTCGATCTCTCGTCGTACACAAGGAATCGGCCTTTTTGCAAATTTTGCAAAAGAACTTGCCTATGCATCCGTATAACTGACAACTGACGCAAAAGTTGGAGCCTCAAGATCACCAAGCCCGCCATACCTTTGACTCTGGAGTAGTAGGAAACGGATCCACATTTTGGCGAAAAAATCATCTTCAGCGATAAAGCACATTTTTGTTAGAAGGACTCCGTGAAATTCACGGCAGTACTAAAAGTCTACCAAGAGAAAGGTAAAGGGTTTCTCAATTAGCGTAAGCAGATTTTGGCAGACTTCAGCTCTAGCATGTGTATAAAAAGGGGTTTTTCATTAAGCGTGTCTTAACTTTTAAATTAGTAAAGTAAAGTAAAGGGTGTTTTTTTAGAAGTATACAAATTTAATATGAAATAAAACACTTGAAGCTTATGTTAATGTCTATGACATTAGCTTCATTTAATAGATAATTTCATGTCATTAGCTAGTTCGAATGAAGAGCAATCAGCAATTACACGGCGAATGTTGACTTCCGAATCGTGCAACGTTTCTGCCTTATCGGCGTAGACTAGTGACTTCAATGCCCCTAAAGAAAGTAATCTAAAGGTATGAGATAACAGGATCGTGGAGGCCAATTCACAGGTTCATTACACGAAATTATAAAAATGTTTTTCGCAATAAATTGATGGTGTCGCGCCGTGTGTCTCTCTGTCACATCAATACCATGAGGAACGAGGAAGTCAGAAATCATCTTTCTATAGCGCTCTCCATTAACGGTAACATTCTGGCCGACATCGTCCTTAAAGAAATATGGATCGATTATTGCACCAGCACATAAAGCACACCAAATAGTGAGTTTTGATGGTGGTAAGCGCATCTCGACAAAGGCTTCTGGGTTTTCTCCACTCCAAATTCGGCAATTTTGCGTGTTTTGATATACATTTAACCAAAACTGGGCGTCGTTGGAGAACTAATTTTGCGTTGAAGATGAGGATCAAGCTGAACCATGTTTCAACCCATTCACCAGGCGCGTACGATGATCACGCGGTTCCAATTCTTGCATAAGCTGGATCTTACAAGCGAAAAGGATTCATCGCGTTCCAAATAACTTGCTTAGATGGACGATTACTTCGTCCGTAAAATAGATATGGCGCACGATAAGTTTGGCTTACCGAACCATGGTTTTCAAAATAAATTTAGACAAAAAGCAAAATATTCGCATGCGTTGTTCTGGTGTTAATCTATTTAGTGTAAAATGGCAAAATGTACTCACTACAAATCGACTTTCAACTGTGAATTTGACAATCTGTAGAAACAATACTACAACAATAATACAATACAATACAATACCAGTTAAAAACCAAACCTCTAAAAAAACACGGTTTACATTCAATACCAATATGGAAAATGGGGGGCGTCGTGGCGCAGTGGATAGTGTGTCGGCCGCTAACGCAAGATTATTACGTGGCTTCCCACCTCGGCGAGGTACTGGCAAAAACCCCTCGTTGTACACTTGTCTTAAAACAAAAAAAGCTTCTCGGCTCTCGCCGTTCGGAATCGGCATTATCGGCATTAAGCTTTAGGTTCCGTTCACTTGTGTGAAAAACAAATCGCACATAACATAAGTGAATAAAAGGAAGCTTGGCTCTGGCTCCTCATGAACTCTAACGCCATCTAAGGTGTCAGTCTGGCAGTACTGGACCAGTATTTGTGACTGTTGCCTAAGCTGGGCTGAATCTCACTAGTGCAGGATGTTGCTCTCTAGTTGGCCGACTACTGTTGGTTTGTTTCCATAACAAGCGACGTAATGGAACCTCAGAGAAAAAGTTATCTTATTGAAGCCATAAAAATTCAGCTACCATGGTACGCCATTACTAGTCACTGTCTAGCGCCGAATGATATTGTCTGCCCAAAATGTACACCCAATAGTAAAGCCTTCTTCAATAAGAGCGGGTAGGTGTTAAAATATTAACAAAAGTCTTCTTTTTGTTTGAAAATCCCATGTATGGTATTATGTATGGAATATGAAATCGTTCAAATGACCGCATCGGCTTCTAACGGTGACACGGTTCCAAGTGGTCCAATTTTAAGTGATTCTTCCCCATAAACTCGGCTGTATTTGAGCGATGGCCTGTGTTATGTTCACCTTGGGCATCTGTCGATTATAGTTTATTCGCATAGACCTGCGATTTTAGGGAAAGTCTAACAGGGTCTAATCGCATGACATTGGTCATCGCTGCGAGAGATAGCCTTACCCTCAAATTGTTGTCTTGCTGGAACCACATGTCGTCTAAGTAAAGGGTGTCTCAGTAAGAGTGCACTTTTTCATTTTAAAATAAAAACAAGTATTTTATGACAGAGTTGTGATATTTTTATTGTATTGTAAAGAAGACATGTTCCGATTAAGTATGGAATAAAATATGCGGCAAATGACCCCCACGGCTCCGATGACAGGCCATTACTCTTTTCATGAAATTTTCGATGACTTTTGCACAGAGATGTGGCTGTATCTCACCGATGACGCGTTGGATTTCCGATTTGAGCTCAGGAATTGTTTCGGGTTTATGCGAATAAAGATTTCACAAAACCGCAAAGAAGAAAGACATCAGAATTTCGTTATATAATGTGTTCTGGAAATCGTTGCTGCAATAAGTCGATTGTTTCATGCGCGTTGTGGCAGGTTGCGCCGTCCTGCTGATACCACATGTTGTCCAGATTCATGCCGTCCAGTTGAGGCCACAAGAAGTCCGTTATCATATTCCTGTAACGAATGCCGTTCACAATCACTGCAATTTCGGCCTCATTTTCAAGAAAGTAAGGTCCAATCACGCCGCCTGACCAAAATCCGCACCAGACAGTTACTCGTTGTGGGTGCATTTGTTTCTCATGGATTGCATGAAGATTTTCTGAGTCCCAAATTCGACAATTTTGTGTATTCACGAAGCCATTCATATGGAAATGCGCTTCATCGGAGAAAATGACTTTTTTCGAAAAATTGGCATCGACTTCACTTTGCTCCATTACCCATTGAACGAATTGCCGGCGCTTTCCGTGGTCTGCTGGTTTGAGTTCCTGAGTTTACTGAATCTTGTACGCATGAAGGTGGAGGTCTTTAGTCAAAATTGGCTGCCTAGTGCTTCGTGAAATTTGTAGTTGTTGAGAACGATGTCGAATTGATGTTTTCGGGTTTTCGGCGACACTCTCGTTTACAGCAGCAATGTTTTCAAGAGACCGACCGGTACGTTGACGCAAAGGATTCTTATTATCCATAATTGACCCAGTTTCTTCAAATTTTTTGACCACTCTTCGAATGGTTGACACATTAGGTGCACTTTCTCGGCTGAAAATTTGGCGAAGTTTGCGAGCGGTTTCAGCGTAACTTTCCCCATTTTTGTAATGAGTTTTCGCAATTATAACGCGTTGTTCTTTCGAAAAGCGCTCCATTTTTAATAATCGGAATAAACAGAGGTGACAGCTGTCAAATTTCAGAGTTGCCACTTGCATGAAAAAAAAAATTCCAATTTTAAAAAGTGCACTCTTACTGAGACACCCGTACAAAAGTACGGACCAATGATGCCGCAGGCCAAAAATCCACACTAAACGATAGCTTGATGAATGCATTGTCACCTTGTGAACCTCATGTAAATTGGTGTCCTGCCATAAAGGGCAATTTTGGTTGTTAACACAGCCATTTATTCAAAAATGCACCTCTTCGCTAAAGATGATTTTTCAGCCAAGATCGAGGTCCTTTTTCAAACGCTCCGAAGACCAGTCAGCGAACAAACGTCGTTGTCTATGTTCATGAATTTTGAGCTCCTGGGTTAGTTAGATATTGTACGAATGTAGGCCCAAGTCCAGACGCAAAATTCTTCAAGTCGAAGTCTGCGGAAAGCCGAGGATTTGAGTAAGGAATCGACTCACCACGGCGATGGTCTCTGCCGATCTTGCGTTCCTTTGATGTACGAATGTTAACTGATTGACTACCCAGCCGGTCGTTTCAAATTTGTGAAGGATGTTAACCGCGAAATGGACACAACGCACGCAACGTTTGAACTAACGAACACTTATTTTGATAATAAATGTTTATCATTTGGACGTTCTGTTCAATCGTGTAATTTGTCATGGTGATTTGGCATCAATAACTGAATTATAAATAATAAATTTGCCAAAAAAAGATCGCCAAAATTTACCGCCAATTGAAAAACCCTTTACAATCAATTCATAGCTCGTAGTGGCAGTAATCACTCTAATCCATATTTACGCAAACCGAGTGATATTCAGGTTCATGGATGCGGCTGGTATTCCCTAACTGCCAACACCAAGAATTTTTTGTTACCGAGATAAGCAAGACGAGGAACATTTTATAACAGCCTTACGGAAGTTTTATTATTTTTTTTTTTAAATAAATTAAGTGCTCTCGATGCTAATACGCGTCGAATAAAATTGGTTCGGAATAGATATTATTATTTGTTCTCAAGATATGCGGGCAGAAAATAGCTCACGAGCGGTAAGAGTGATCGATCGTACACATGCGCGTATGAACATCCCTCTCGGACCCATTACAATAACGTCCAAATATTTAAAACAAGATGGGATCAGCTCGCCGGGAGCCAAGCCACAGTGCCAGCCCTTCTACCTTGAATTTTACAAACTTTTACTTGGATCTCAGGATCCACAGTAGCTAGGGTTATAAAACCGGTCGCTATGAGCTCAGAATCAAGTAATCTAAAGGGTCCGCCATCTAACGTTTTTTTTTTCAAGTAGTGCTTATTTCGTGAATGGTAACACTTAGCTCATGTCTGATATGACAGATAATTAGTTTTATCCTTCCGCTGAACGAATATTGTTGTGTATACGCTTGAACAACGCTTCGCTAAGTGTGCCTGCGATCGACTTACAGAAGATGCCGATTTTGCCAAAAAAATCATCTTTTCAGATGAAGCTCATTTTTATCTTGGCGGGTATGTAAACAAGCAAAATTGTCGCATTTGGGGCACAGAAAACTCGCACGCATACATTAAAAAGCCGGTGCACCCAAAACGAGCCACTGTTTGGTGCGGATTTTGGTCCAGAGGCATAATTGGGCCAGTTTTCTTCGAAAATGAGCAAGGAGTGGCCGTTACAGTCAATGGCGATCGTTATCGGGCCATGTTGAACGAATTTTTGTTCACAAAAATTAAAGAGGAGGATATTGGCAACATTTGGTTTCAACAGGACGGCGCTACGTGCCACACAACCGAAGCTACACTCGATGTTTTGCGCCCTGTTTTTGAAGATCGCATTATCAGCCGCAGAGCTGATCTCGTTTGGCCACCTCGGAGCTGCGATTTGACACCGTTGGACTATTATTTGTGGGGTGCCGTCAAAGATAAGTGTTACGCCGACAAGCCAGAGACAATTGACGCTTTAAAGGATAATATTCGTGAAGCCATTGGTGAAATACAGCTGCACACAATCGATAATGTGCTTAAAAATTGGACCGATCGTGTTGGCTACTGCATGGCCAGGCGAGGCAGCCATTTGAATGAAATTATTTTCCATTATTAACCGGAAGGATTGTACTTTCAAATAAAAAAAGAAATTTGAGAAAATATTCAGTAGTTTTGTTTATAGCATTTTAAAAAAAAAAAAAAAGTTATTTGGCGGACCCTATATAACACAGCCAAGTTTCAGATTCATAGCTACTCGGCAAGTTTGGTTTGATATTGCGTATGGACAGACGGTGGGACAAAGTTTTTGCATAAGTTTTGCAAGGTAGAAGACTAAAAAGGACTTTTGAAGATTTTAAGTTAGTCCTGTTTTCCCTTCCAAAAAGCATGGAAATATTGGATGTTGTGTATGTGGTGGTAATTGTCTAGAATGCGAAGTACTTGTGTTATAAAATAGATAGCGGAAAGGTTCTCTGTCATAACCCTAAAAGGATATTACTATTCGCAAAATACATTGGACGTTTGCCGCTACTTCCATTCCTAAATAAAAGCTAAAGCCATAAACAGTTCAGATCTATTAAATGCCATAAAACTGGATAAAATTGCGAAAATACTATATTTCCTCAAACTTAATCGCATTTGATTGCGCGCACAGTTACGTTACGATCCAACTATTACTATCTAGCTTCATAAAATCAGTCGATAATAACAAATTGAATTCAACCTGCAATAAAAAATTCAATGAATATTCCGTGCCCACTCTTATCGGACTACCTGGCAGTCGCGGTGCGCGTCTCTTCCCCGCACGCTTGTCCTTCGGAAACAACTTTGTTATCATTTCCTCCGATAACGCACCAGCAACGTGATTAATAATTCATCACCTTCGGTGTTAATTTTCTGCATAACTTGTTTCTATGATAGGAAGACATGAAGCGATAGCCAGGAAGGCAAGACAAACTCAATTATACTCGTATATTGTATAATTAGGTCTTTTTTCCGGGAATCCGTTGTTCGAAACGTATCCGTTGCATGTTTTTTGCGCTCGGATGAACACCCGAAAAATCAGATCCAACTGTCGTGCCGGCCCGGGTGTGTCGTCAGCGGAATTAATCGCCTAACAGCAGCAGGCGGTGATTCCGGCAGCAACAAATTGAATTGGAAAACGAGGAGGAGAACAATTTCAATTAAGTTTGTATCTTATCGGGCGATAATGTATTGAATGAGTAGATATGAATGCGAGTGCGAGTAATGGAATTGCCTACAGATTACATGCGTTAAATGAGGCGTCTCATTTATCACTCATCGGGTAAAGGTCTAGAGGTTTGACGGGGCTTATTACATACTCCTGGATGGTAAAAAATGGAAATGTGTTGAATGAATCAACCCTGCCGTCGGCACCACAGGTTCGTGTTAATTGGATATTGAAACGAAACGGTTAGGCTGGTGAATGTTAGAGGAATCGGTGTATCAAAAGGCGGAAACTTAACTTGGCCTTCAAATAGATACCATAGTACAGGCATGGTTGTTGGCATATTCTTGGTCAGAAGGTCTTTTTTAAAGTTCACTAGAATAATATTTTTTAAAAGGTGCCTTAGGGCGGTATGTCTACTTTGCTTAATGAACTCTAATAACCTTTTTAGTTAACCTTGATTTGATGTCTTAACCTTGTTATCGCATCTGGCAATATGGAGAAGAGATCGTGTAGAATATAAACTGAATTGTTCTCAGAAGCCCCATGGTCCGATTAAGGTCGAGCAAGAGTTACACATCGGGAGTTGCAAGCTTGGTATAAACAAAAAAAAAAACTTTTCTAAACCTTTGCCGCAACAGGAATTTTTAATTTGCTAATTGGAAGTTATTGTAATGCTAGGCCTATTGAACTCAGTCCCTCGTTTTTAAACTTGGGTTTTGTACCATTTCGGTGACAGGCTCCAAACTAGGCAAAACTTCATTTCATATAATGCCTATAAATATGTAAATATATTCACAGCGTTCACATTACTCTCTAACATTATAATTGACTCTGTTTTATAAAGGGTCCGCCATCTAACGTTTTTTTTTTCAAGTAGTGCTTATTTCGTGAATGGTAACACTTAGCTCATGTCTGCTTTGACAGATAATTAGTATTATTCTTCCGCTGAACGAATATGGTTGTGTATACGCTTGAACAATGCTTCGCTAAGTGGGCCTGCGATCGACTTACAGAAGATGCCGATTTTGCCAAAAAAATCATCTTTTCAGATGAAGCTCATTTTGATCTTGGCGGGTATGTAAACAAGCAAAATTGTCGCATTTGGGGCACAAAAAAACGCACGCATGCATTGAAAAGCCGGTGCACCCAAAACGAGCCACTGTTTGGTGCGGATTTTGGTCCAGAGGCATAATTGGGCCATTTTTCTTCGAAAATGAGCAAGGAGTGGCCGTTACAGTCAATGGCGATCGTTATCGGGCCATGTTGAACGAATTTTTGTTCACAAAAATTGAAGAGGAGGATATTGGCAACATTTGGTTTCAACAGGACGGCGCTACGTGCCACACAGCCGAAGCTACACTCGATCTTTTGCGCCCTGTTTTTGAAGATCGCATTATCAGCCGCAGAGCTGATGTCGTTTAGCCACCTCGGAGCTGCGATTTGACACCGTTGGACTAATATTTGTGGGGTGCCGTCAAAGATAAGTGTTACGCCGACAAGCCAGAGACAATTGACGCTTTAAAGGACAATATTCGTGAAGCCATTGGTGAAATACAGCTGCACACAATCGATAATGGGCTTAAAAATTGGTCCGATCATGTAGGCTACTGCATGGCCAGCCGAGGCAGCCATTTGAATGAAATTATTTTCCATTATTTACCGGAAGGATTGTACTTTCAAATAAAAAAAGAAATTTGAGAAAATATTCCGTAGTTTTTTTTATAGCATTTTCAAAAAAAAAAAAAATTATTTGGCGGACCCTTTAATTCTCAGAACAAGATGAACTGGGGACAAAATTACATTTTCAACAACTATGCACAGGTAAAGAAAATTTTTTACAATCATAAGAATGAAAACGGAGGTTATAGTTATCAAGGACATTGTTTGACATTTTAAACGAAATGAGTTTTGTTTTTTCACTAACAATTAATTTATGCTCAGCAAACCAAAGCCTTAAGGTTTCTAGATTTTCCGAGATTTTAGCAATACATTCATATTCTGAATTAAATTGGTACGTGAGGGTTATGTCATCTGCAAAGGCAGTTGAGTCTCCATTCAAATTCAGATCAGAAAAGGAATTAATGTAAATTAAAAACAGCAAAGGACCAAGAACTGAACTCTGTGGTACACCATTCTTTAACGTACGTAAGTCACTGAAGTTACCATTTACATTAACTCTTTGTTTTCTATCATGGAGATAAGATGTAAACCATTTATGGACTATTCCTCTAAAGCCAGCATTTAGTATTTTTTTTAACAGGAAGCCGTGATCAACCATGTCAAACGCTTTCGTCATGTCAATGAAAAGAGCCATGGTTGGTTTATTGCAAAGAGCGCTATTATATAATTGGCTACTAACTCTTAGAATAGCATCCTCGGTAGACAAACCCTTTCTAAAACCTTTTCGTTTTACTAAATTATTCCAATTATTTTGGAAAATGATGGCAATAGTGATATCGGTCTGTAATTTGACATATTATTTTTATTACCTTTTCTGAAAAGTTGTATAACTTCTGCACGTTTTTAAGTGCTGAGGAAAACAACCATTTAGAACACTAAGATTGAACAGATAACATAAAACGTCCACTACATAAAAGCAATTTTTTTTCAGGAACGAACTAGATATACTATTACTTGTACATGAACTTTTGTTTTTTAATGACAATATTACTTCCAAGACTTCAATAGACGAAAACAGTTGGAAAACAAAGCTGTTCGGTTGCGTATAAATTGCTGATTGAACAGAACAATTACAATCAGTTGGAGTCCCTACAGATGGTTTAAGTTTTTTTCCGAGACTTCGATGAAATATTCATTAATTCGTTACAAATGATGGCTGAATCTGTGTAACAGCTATTATCTATCTCCAACCTTTTTATAACTGAAGGTTGCCTAGTTTTTTCTTAAAATACTATCAACTATCTTCCTTCTTTTTTTCCTTTTTTTCCGGCGTCGTTATGGTCAGAAGTGTAGGACCATAACTTTCCCACTTAACTGCATTCGTACTGGTCCGCTTGTGGGGTCCGCCGGTTTGACCTCAGAAAGTAGCGGCAGGCTTCCCGGTTTGGGATTACTTAATTAAATGCTGGTGTTTTTGCATTTGTTTGCACCAATTGTTTTTCGGCCTGCCTTTTTTGCGTGTTGAAATTGGAATGTTGATTATTATAATGTTGATAACGCCTTTTGGACGGGGTTCAAAGGATCTCTCCTTTGAACATGGCAATACCAACTGAGTCGGTCGCGCTCTATCTTTCTTGTGATGGTTTCTTTTACGTGGAGGCTTCCTCGAATCTTTGAATTTCTAATTCTGTCACGCTTTGTTACTCCCGCTGTCATGCGAAGCATCTTCATCTCAGCTGCCGTTAATTTGCTCTCATACTTTTTGTGCATTGTCCAGCATTGTGAAACGTATGTGAGCGCCGGACGTACAACTGAAGTGTAGAGCCTTCCTTTCAGCTTAGGGGGCATTTTTCGATCACAGAAGATGGCGGAGTTTTCCCGCCACTTCATCCACCCTACGCTTACGCGATGTTTGATGTCGTCATCACAAGTTGCTTCTTTATTAATCATAGATCCCAGATATTTAAACTTATCACACTTGGGAAGCACTCTTCCATTCAAGTAAATGTCTGGAATAGTCTGATGAGGGTCAGAGAACGGGCAGCACAGATACTCTGTCTTCTTTGAACTAATACGATACCCGTGTCCCTCAAAAATGTCCACCCACACATCAAATGCTCGTTGTAGGGACGCCTGATCATCACTTATAACGGCTCCATCGTCAGCAAAGAATAGCTGGTGCACATTGGGGTCCGTCACTTTTCTTTCAAGCAAGCAATCAAGGACTGCTATAAAGAGCAGTGGGCTGAGGACGCTCCCTTGGTGTACACCGACTTTGATTGCGAACTCTTCGGTGACTCCTGCGGTGCATCGTACTCTTGTCGTTGCTCTCTTGTACATGTCCATGATCACTCGCACGTAGGTTTCTGGAACTCCTTTTTGTCTTAGCGCTACCCATAAAAGATCTATTGGATGCCGAAATCAACCAACACCATATGCAAGTCCTTTGAAGAATCACGATGCTTTTCCATCATGATCCTCATGCTTTGGATTGCATCTGTTGTTGATTTACTCGAGACAAACCCGCACTGGTCATCAGATAGTCGTATTATTTTCCGCAGTCGGCTATCTAATACCCGTTCAACGATCTTCATGGTGTGCGACATCAGCTTGACAGAACGGTAGTTATCACAATTTCGCGTATCACCCTTTCCTTTGTGCAAAGGAAGAAGATAGCTTTCCCTCCATTGATTAGGCAAAGTGTCGCCTCTCATAAGTTTGGAGATAAGAACCATGAGCCATTTAGACCCGATGTCTCCCACCTTTTTCCAGAACTCAGAGGGTATCCCGTCCGGCCCAACAGCTTTTCTTTTCTTGGAGTTTTTAACCGCGTACCGAACTTCTTCAACTGTGATGTCGGATATTTCGGCATGATTCGGGGCGGCTCTTGTAAAGTACACTCGGGGAAACTGTTCGTTCAGAAGTTCCTCGCAATACTGTCGCCATCTGTGGAGAATTTTTTCGTCTTCCACAAGGAGCTGGCCTTCAGCATTGTTAATAAACTTTGGAAAACGAATCTCCTGAGCATTTCTTCTTCTCTGGGCGGCTATCTTAAAGATATTTGCTTCTTTTGGTCAAATTGCTTTGTCGAAGCTCCTGGGTAGCCTGGTTCCTGTCAGACGCGGAAGACGATATTTCTTCCAACTCCTGATAGAGGCCTTCCATGCTTTTCGCTTTTAATTCGGCGCATTTTTTCTTCGCGATACCTTTGCAACATCTATATACCTTTTCACGGCGAGCTTTTTCCTCTCTATTAGTAGAAGAGCACTTTGACCAAGCTTGGAAAGCCATTTTCTTTTCGTGTATCACTGCTTTGGCTTCGTCTGTCCACCACCAGGTTTCTTTTGCGTGTTGGCAGGGGCCTTTAGATGTTCCGAGCAGTGATTTGGCTTTCTCCAGGCCAGATTGTTGTAGGGAATCCCACATGTCTTGTGTTCTGCGCTCCTCCTTACCGACCTCATCGATAATGGAAGAGAGGTAGTTTTTCATGTTGGTAATAAAAGCTTCGCCTTTTCCTTTATCCAGCTTATACCACTTGATTCTCTCAGACACCTTCGTTTGCTGCTTTGACTTCTTACTCGCCTCCATAAAAAATTCAATCAGGAGGAGACGGTTTTGAGGGGCGATGGCGCCTCCCAGGATCACTTTGCAAACTCGTGGCTTCATGAAACTGGATACCAAATGATAGTCTATTTGAATTTCATTTCCGCCGCTGCTATAAGTGATCAGGTGCCGGCTTTGTTTGACGAACATGGTATTTAGCACTATAAGACCGTACGACTTGCACATGTTTAGGATATCTTCACCTGAAGAGTTCCTGGTGCCGTATCCCAGCCCTCCGTGGTAGTCTTCATAGTCTTCGCTTGTCTTCCCGACATGTCCGTTTAAATCTCCCCCAACAAACAAAATCTCTTCCTTTGGGATGATTTTGACAAGGTTGTGGAAATCTAGCCAGAATGCATCTTTTTCTTTTTGTTCGCATCCTACTTGAGGGGCATATACGCTTACGATGTTCCAAAGCCATCAAACGGTCACTGGACTTTGAAATGGTTAAGACGTTGCCAAGTAGCTCTGCCGCAAGGATGATGGTGATTCCGTTTTTTCCTTGTTCCAATCCATAGTAGTTTTACTTTTGGTAGGCTTTTGTGTTAACGTCCAAGAAACGTGCCCGATTACCGGTGTTTCGCCATTTAGTCTCTTGTACGCACAGGATGTCTAGCTCATAGCTGCGATCACTCATGCTTCCAACGTTCCAACTCGCGACTCTTAAATTTGGCTTACGCCGTTGCATTACTTTGCTATCCCCCGGAAATCCTATAGCTCTGACCCGAGCAATGCTGCTCGTCCCCGGATCACGACCATTAGTAGTGCCTGGTGGGGTAGTGCTTTTCCTTTTAGCGTTCTTTTCCATAATGCTACGGTTTGACCGTTTTCTTTCTTCCCCTCCTTTTTTTGACACGGGCATGCTCCAGATTTTTATTTTTTTTTTGTTTGATCTTACTCTTACAACACCGGTGATCTCCAGTCGTGTCAACCCACTGATTTGCATGCACACTTGTGGGGCAGTTTAATGGTGGTATATGTGTCCCTAAGCTCACCTTGGTGTTTTCTAAATTGCCCAGATGTAATTTTTGTTTACCTTTGTTTAGTCGCCTTTTGCGACAAGCGAGAGGTATCGCTGCAGGGATATTCTTAACCCGCACGCACAGGTAACTATCAACTATCTTCCATTCCTCTCTTAAATTACCACTAGCACGTTGTAGCGAGTCAGTATAAAACTTGTTACAGCGTATCTTCAATATTTTTGCGCACTAACTTATACAAGTTATCAAAATATTTTTTAAGTTTTTTTGTTATTAGGATGTTTATTGACTTTTTTTGCAAATTTGTCCTTTCTATTTATTAGTTTCAAGAGCTTATAGGTCATCCATGGTATTTTTAAAGTATTTTTTTTCTGACATGAAAGGTAACAAGTTAGTACATCTTTCAATATGTTTTTTTTTTAAATATTGAAGAAAAGATCGAATGCGATTGATGGATTAGATTCCTCGTAAACTGTTCCCAAAATTCATTAATTAAACATTCCTTCAACAGGATGTGGTCTATGCAGTGTCTTTTTTTTACGGAGTGTTTACTACAATTAAAATTATTGGGATTACATGTCATATGAAGTGCAATCGAACTGTTAGCTTCAGATTGTAAACAGATCCATCATACATATTTCTATTAGTTTTTGAAGTGCGCATAAATATGTGATCGATACAAGTTTTAGAAGTATCTGTTACACGGGTAGGTTCATTTATAAAACTCTTAAGACCATTTGATGCCATAAGAAACAAATAATTCTCAGTTTCACTATCAATTTCATTTATAATGTCAATATTGACATCACCAATTACAATTAAATTTTTTTCTCTACACGTATTTAGAACATCATTAAATTCTCCGATGAAGAAACCTTTCGAGTATGCATGCAAAATAACAAATAGTGATATCGTCGAGAGTCGATCACTAGACGGTGAATTTTTTTGTTTCATTTTTCACAGCTACTCGTACAATACTCACATCTCGGTTGTCCTCGTTTCTAATATTCCACGGTTCATTGGCGATAACTCGTAGCTTAGATACCGAGCTTAGAATTCTTTCCTAGTAACCAGACCTTTCTTTGTATTGTATTCACATTCAAGCCTGTTACGTTTTTATTAAGGTGAGCCTTTAATTTTAATGTCACGTCGGAGGTCATCCCGAGATAATTTAGGCTAGCTCTTCGCGAACGAAATTCTTGCTTCGTTAACAAAGACGGGACGCCTATCCGCTTTTCTATATGCAAAATTAACATGGGCAACAGATTTGGTGTCGTTAAGCGCTGTTCGCCAAGTCTTTCTCCAGTCATTTACATGGTCAAGGGCATGTTGCAGTTTCATAGTTCATACCTCAATCGATTTACCCGTCGCAAAAATAGCGTATCGTCGGCGAACGTGGCTAGGATGGAATCATGCGTTTGCAGTATATCATGAGTATAAAGTAAATAAAGAAGTGGGCCGAGTAGACTTCCCTGAGGAACGCCAGCCGAAATCATTTTAAAGTCCGAATACGCACTTCCGTATTAACGCGAAATAGTACATTCGCACGGTATTCAAAATATTGAATAATCTCTCTGTTAAAATTTGTCTTAGTTTAATCCATTGAAGATGAATTGTATGTTATGTTTGGATGTTATGTTTGACTTCCTAAATTTTCTCTGTTATTGGCATTAATGATTCCTTCTCTAACAGAAATAATCTTAATATTTCGTGTGCTAAAAGGGATTGAGGGTTTGTTTGACCGAAAATAACACCGTTGTATCCAACGGCCGCCCTAATCCTATTAATTTAATTTTGGAGAAAAAAGTCAAATAATCGGCTTGCATGTTGCGATGACGGTCTATTCACTGTAACTAAGTCTCCAGCTTCTTGACTTCTGTGACTTTTTTAGGATGCATTGAATTTGTATGAATTCAGTGTGAGTTTTCCGGTTCGCAAATATGAGAATTTCATGTACTGACGTACCCATCCGTCCCAAGTCACCCAAGTGAGTTGTTGACCTCAGTGTGAATTGAGTTGCCTGGTTGGTTTCAAACACTTTCGCTTACAGCGGTGATGTTTTGGTGTATACGTGTTTTTCGAGCTTACTGATTTAGAGTTTGACTCGATGCCGCGCTTCATCATTGCACGATCTTCGAACTCTATAGGGCCACTATATTGAAGGATTTTACGAAATGCAACTTTTACACGTCGTCCACTTTCGTTACAATTTTGAATAACGAAAAAGCAGATCCGTAATTAAAATTGCCAAAGACTGTACTTCACAACTGTCAAAAAGATCAATCAAATCGAATTTAGTAAATGAAAGTATTTAACAGCCAATATCTACACCATCTGTTGGCTCGCGCTTTATATTTCTAGCGTTGTGGCGGGTGAGGGATATTGTAGTGTCGAGACCATAAATGAAAGGGACTTCCTGAATATTGCCGGTTAAGAGTTGCGAATTTCGAGAAATATACTACTGCGAGCTATGTAACGCTACTGTTTTTCAGGCGGAATGCCTCGATATAGGCCCTCTGCTACACAACACGTAAAACCCCAATATTACTATCTTAATGAAAACAGCGTCATATTTAAAATTATTTGCCTCAGTAACAAAAAAAAAATCCAAACTATAAACTTACTAAACAGGTTTGGAAAGTTGCTATCTTATCGAGCCATTGGCCAATTGGACACCACACGGCCGAGCATCTTAACCGCAATAACCCGTGCTATTATCGCTATAAGAATAGTAATGGAAGGGAGATTCTTGTTCACTTTTAATGCAATTTCTCCACTTTGTCAACCACCAACCAACCTATTCTGGGCAAATCATTTTTGAACAGATCGGTGTACTGATCTTTTATATAAATTCTAAAAGATTGCGCTCGACGGACTTAAATCCCGTTTCCCTTACCTCAAATATTAGCATTCCGTATCTTGACCCATGAGAGCCAGAATATCCGGGGACGCACAAATTGATTAAGAGTTAGCGTGACATGAGTAAATCATTTCTTCCCTATTATTTGATAACCAGTAATCCAGGAGAGTGAAGCCTGTTTTTACAAAACAGTTAATGGCCTTGCAATAGCTCATTCCACAAATTTCCATCAAAGTAGTTAGAAGCCCCTTTGGCTTGAAAAAAAACCCAAACAGATGTTGAAGCACCTAAAGCTCGTTTAACAACATAATTACACGTTAAATATTATTATTTATCAACTGTTTGATAAGACGAACATTAAAAATCCACTTGAGGGAAGCACACTTGGGAAAGGTTAAACTACTCAACCCGTGCCATGTCGTTGCTCAACTATTTGATTTTCATCAACATTTTAGCACCAAATACACAAATCTAATGACTTTCCTCTTATCTGTTCTTTACTTCCAGGCCGATTGTTATTGTCAACGATGTAAGCCCCCCGCAACGTCATCAGCAGCCACATCCACATCCAGAGCAACCACCAAAATTATTAGCGAGGGATTCAATAAAACATCCCAGCTCTCCACCCCCGATTGTTCCCAACCTGCCGGGCATCGAACATTTTAGTCAGCCCTCTAAAACCACTTCCAATGCCACCAGCATTAATGACGCCAAGTCTATTCCCTCCATCATCACCGCCACTACTACAACGCCCAATACAACTCCAATCGACCCCGTCACGAGTGCTAATTTACAAACAAACAAAACACCCCTGGCCGCCGGGCGCGACGATAATGAAAATGCAACCGATAAGATAACGCCACCGAACGATACCGAACCGCTTGCAATAATAACAACAGAAAGTAGTACAAGCAAAATAACACCCGACGAGCAAAGCGACGCGGAACCACGACAGGTAAACCCCGACAGCGATATCAGTCATTTGAATTCAGTCAGTGAAAGTGATCGCGTACCACGCGCGTCCGTAACGCAATCGATCGAGATGAATCAAGGCGAAGAAGGAGATAGCGATGCCACGCAAAGTGTCGCCAATCGAACTATTACTAAAACCACAAAGACCACTACGACCCGAAAGGTCATGAAATCCAGCAAGCGTATCGAGAGTTTCGAGCAAATCGATCGGAATAGCCCCGACAGCCCTGAAATAAGTGTGGTCATGCGGAGTGAAGCTAACGAGGAGACCAGTAGCTCCATGCAACTCGTCGAGGAGCAGAAAATAAAGAACCCGGCAGCCGAAAATGGCGAGTTGAGGTTGAGCTTGAATTCCGAACCAAGTCAGGCAACGAAAACGTCCTTGATGGAGGAGACATACCAGAGTGACCAGAAAGCAGTCACAGAAACAAAAGTACGTCAAGAAGATAAGGAACACGTCCATCAGTCAGTTGAGTGCCAGTCAGAGCGTGCGGCTGTCAAGGCAATGACGCAGGAGGACTGTAATATTCCAAAACCTACCGATCCCGGTAACGATGGAGTAACCGTCATCGTGTCGACTGAGACGCGTGTTATGGAAATCAACGACGGTGATGGAAATCACACCGGTGATCCAGAGGATAAGCAAAGTATTGTCACGGGTATTTTGAGTTTATCTGAGAGCGGTCTGCGGACTCGGCAGACTCCAGGTACTGTGGAGGTCGTCGAATGTATGCATGAGAAGAGAGAGGGATTCGCTGAGGTTGATGTAATTAGAGATCTGAAGAAAGAGTCGGGCAAGGGAGTCAGAAGTGAAAATAGACAGTCGTTGGAGGAGGGCAAGATCAATTTCGAAAACTTTGAAATCCCGAATAAGAATGAGGTCCACAATCAGGAGGTTCAGCGAACCGAAGACGTTAAAGTGGAAGAGCCATCTGCAGTCACGATTGAAGAAGTCGCTTCCGTCACAGGTCATTGCAATGATTCGGAAAAAGATTTGCCAGTAAAGGAGCTACATAAAGTCACTGAAGAAGATGACAAGAATGGTAACGAAAATGAACAGGATCCAAACAAACCAGATGTAACGTCCAATGAAGAAGAGATTGTGATGAAAAATGAAGACAAATCAAAGCCCGATATGGAAGTCCAGAAGGAGGATCCAGTGAATAAGGTAGAAATCACGGAGGAAACCGAGGAAAAGAAAGAAATAGAGCCAACAGTTGTGGAGATTTCAGACGTAATTTCTATAGTAGAAGTACAGAGTCCGGTTCTGGAAAAACCAGAGTCTCCAGCTCCAATTCAGGAAATAATCGAAAACATTGTAATCAAAACAGATCCTCCTAAGGAGGATCTCAAGGGGATCGAAAAGATATTTAGCGACTCTGCACCTGTCTACGTCTTGCGGAAAAATATCATTCACTGTGACCCTCCGAAAGCCGAGGATGAGCCGGTCGTCAAGGTTGCTATTAAGGATGAGGTTATTGAAAATTCCATCGTGAAAGAAGCTGTCAAAGAACTTCCAACAGTCATCGGTGTTTTATCGAAAACTCCGTGTCCACCCGATTCCAGGGAGTCCTCGCCCATTTCAACACCCAAAATTGATACGTCGGTTTCACTAAGCTCTAGGGAATCTACGCCCATCTCGGAACCCAAAAGTAGTATATCGACTAAACCAAATTCCAGAGAATCGTCACCCATTTCGGCACTCGAAATCATATCAGCAAATTTAAATTCTACGGAGTTCTCACCAGTTTCAACACCCAAAATCGGTCCTGCCATTCCACCAAATTCCAGGGAATCGTCACCCGAAGTCGGTCCCAGAAATTCGAATTCTAGAGAGCCCTCACCAGTTTCAACATCTAAAATCGATAATGCGCCGCGACCACATTTAAGGGAGTCTCCACCAGTTTCGTCTCCCAAAATAGATACTTCGGTTACATCAAATTCCAGGGAATCGCCGCCCATTTTAACATCCAAAATTGATACAGCGGCTAAATCCATTTCGAGGGAATCATCACCCGATATCCGTGCAGCAACCTTAAATTTTAGGGAGTCCTCGCCAGTAGCAACACCTAAAAATGGTCCTGCGACCCCACCAAATTCAAGGGAATCGTCACCGATCTCGACACCCGAAGTCAGTCCTGCAACTCTAAATTCTATTGAGTCCGCACAAGTTTCTACACCTAAAGTTGGTCCTGCAACTCCACCAAATTCTAAGGAATCCTCACCGAACTCCACACACAACATCGGTACTGCGGCTCCACCAAACCCCAAGGAGTTTTCACTTGTCTCGACGCCCAAAGTGGATACTACAAGTACCAAAGAATCCACTGCAACTTCCACACCCAAACTTGACACTGAACCCAAGCTCAATCCGAAGGTCAAATCTGATACTAAACCTCGCGAATTCACCGCTAAAGTAATCGATGTCATGAAGAAAGCTCCGCCGACCACCAAGGACACATCAACCAAGTTATCACCACCATCCCCCAACGAATTACGTACCGAACCCAATGGCCTGGAGAGCATCACATCATCGGTGAAACCAATCATAACTCCGCCAGTGAAATCCAAACCAATCGAACGGATAATCTTAGGCGTCGAGCACACGACGACTGCCGCCAACGATAGCAACGCACACGCATCGTCGCCATCTGGTGAACTTCAATCAAAAGTGAAAACGACGACCGGTGAAAGTCCACGTCCATCCACCGTCGCTCCAGAGGCGTCAAAGCCATCAACCGCAACAGGATCATACACAATAACACCAGGGTCATTAGTAGCTCCACCGCCAACCGCCGTAGCTACCATACACGCCGGCAACGATAGCAGTCTCTCCGTCGTTGCGCATCACGAGGACAAACAAGGTAAGTGACACATTACGTTTACCATATGTCCCACACAGCCAGCGGTCGAGTTGATAAACTATCTTTGATTGGAAATCGATAGTCAGTTGGTCTATTGGCTTTCGGTGGTCGGCTGTATACTCACTGCCATTGCCGGGAGTAGGAGAAGCATTTGCATTTCACCATTGTCACGCAGAATGCCGTCCAAAGAATGCCAGATAAGATAGGAAAGATATCTACAAAAGTGCTGTATTGTCATTCTTATCCAAACAACCATTTCGGTTTTCTTTTTATTTTGCTTTTAAAATTGAGTGGGAATGAGTTGCAGGAAATGAGAAATCGCGCAATGAGTCGGAAGAGCTCCAGATGAATAATGGAAATTGAAATGTAGTTGAAAGTGTGATCTAGAAATGGGGGTTTTCTGTGAGGGCTACCATATATGAAGCGGAACTACACCTAGGGTATTGCTGGGTATCATTTTCGTTTGAAAAGATCAAGCTTATATGAGAGCTTAAGCCTAGCAACCAAGGACTGTCGAGTGACAAGGGGCAGCCGATGATTCTTACTGTGATTTAGTTCGAGAACCATTTATCGTTTTTGATTATTTCGTTGCTTCTACTGCTTCTACTCGGAATACCATCTGGCAGTATCCACCAAAGTCATTGTCGAACCCGTTTTGACAACCTGGGGATCGTGTTCTGTATTTCCAGTTTGTATAGTGCACTTTCCATCCAACTTTACCCAGTTTTATCTTGTTATACTCGTATATCTGGTTGGACCATCTTAGATCAGCTTGTCTCTATGTTATCTTTTTTATCCTCTCATAAGGAGTTTATTGCTTTGGTATACAGATAAAATTATCAATAAAATTATTGCCGGACTGCTCGCCTGGGACCTTACAAAGGACGTTGCAGAGAGGACATTATTTCAAATATTCTCTAGCATTGATAAAGTGGGATAGAAAACTTTGACTAGAGAATGGCAATGCCCATCTTCTTCAGTTCTTTACCTTTTCTGGAGTACCTAATGGTATTCATCTTGATCCTCTAATTTTAATCCATATGGTGTACAAATAGAAATTTGTTCTGTTTTTTCTCAATCGACCAAATTTTTGGCTTTGTTTGATCGAAAATGCTATTTGATCGATCAGAATAATTGGTGATCGGAAGGGGCGATCTCTAAAAAATACGGCAGACGGGGGCAAGATATTTGATTCGAGGTTGATTATAACATGTCCAACTTGTGTTCGTGCCGCAAAATCACACTGTCGTGTCTTTGCTGATATTGCGGTCGTTTTTCTATCAATGCTCGGCTCAAATGGATTAGTTTATTAGCAAGTTATTATGATGATATCATCTGGTTGCACCTATTCGAAATAAACCACACGGAGAAGGTCCCTTCAATTACGCAACATGAGCTTCGATTTATGGGTGTTGGCCTTGGCCACCCATGTTAATGTATAGTCGCGTGACCCTAGAGATTTTTATGTGGTGCAGTAAACCCTTCTTTTCTTGCCCATAGGGGGGACGTCTCTCGGCTTCAACTCGTATGGTACTGAATTTCAATGATTTTAGGCCATGTCCGCGAGAGGTCGAAGGGACTTCATCCTATTTCTCCAGTAGTAGCCTAAAGTCCTCAATCCACAAAGCAGGTGACTGATGACAGTTTCCGGTAGGTTGCTTTTCTTTTGAGGGCTTCTGCCTAAACTCGTGTAGCGTAAAGACGAACAAGACTAATCACTGTGGACAGTGTATCTTTGTGTATCCGGATCCGCCCACGTATGGCAGTATTGTGAATGCCGTTTGGTTTGCAACGGTCACCATACGCAGAGCGCCGTTGTATAAGAAGTTCAACAGGAGGGGACCAATCACGGAACCTTGAGGAACTCTTGCGAAGACATAGTAATATATACTTTTTCTTCTGGGCTATAACTTAACTTTCTGTTGATAGGGTAGTTGGAGACTATCCTAAGCAAAAAATAAGGTGTTTCCACCCTTACGATCAAAATGCAGTTTTACGACTTCTATTTTAATGACATCGATGTTGTGTTTTGATAGAGCACCTGTATCCTTTACTTCAGTGATCAATCTGTCCAATATTATTGGCTCTAGGTACTTCCCCATTGTGTCTAGCAGACATATGGGCGAAACAACGTCCGGGTGAACTATTGATGGAAGTACCAGCTACTGCAGCTTCCACGGTTTTATTCGTTTGATTATAACCATTCTGTAGGTCGTGTCTTATGGGTTGATGTCGACTTCGTTGCAGATACGTTTGAAGCATCTTGCCTTGCTCTCTTTGATTGCCTTTGTCAATTACCATCTCGCCTGCCTAGGTGCTATTGAAAATCGATCGTTCGGCTTTGCATCGGCTTTGCATTCTGAGCGTTTTTATTTAATCATTTCACCAATAGAATGAAGCGCTTCGTTGGGTTTCTCCATTCTCCTGCAGAACTTAGAGCGGTTTATTAGGCCAATGAATCTGAAAGTATTTTACCGGATGCTTCTTGTCTCCCGCGTCGAAATCACCATATTTGTAGCCTTGAAACCATTCGCGATATTTTTTGGAATTGAACTCGAAAACAGCGCTGATTTGTCTCCAAGGATGACGAAGACTTGTTCACAGATGCCCAAACTTCATGTAACTCTAATTCGTACCGATGCCATCTATTGATGAAATAGATGGTATGCAATATTTCATCTTTCGCTCTCTTCTTTGCCACTTACATGCTTAAGTAAGACCCTAAAAGATCGCCTAGAATAACTAAACTTGCGATCTCAGGTCGAAAAATTACTGACATTCTATTTGTCTGAGCCCTAATAAGGGAATCATTGGCAGGTCTGCTCTGCGTACTAGACTAATAGATATGTGTCAACAACAACTCACGCCAACTCAGATCTATATTCCATTTTTTCCTTTAATTTCACTATGACTATAACGTTTAAAAGGCATAGCAAAGCCAGCTGCTGCGATGATACCAGATGTTTGGCCGCCACGACAAATCATTTTCCAAGCCTTAACATTTCATCGCCAATAATAGCCTACAAGATAGCTTTGCGGCACTTCTTATCTCGAACGTCGCCACGGAAAAGTATTTATCGAATTTGTTAGGACTGTTAACACCATGGTGCCTTGTTGACCTAAACTATTTTTAATGTGCACCTTTGGTAATATAAATCAAAAATTTATTTGATCGTAGCTATTCGTATAAAAAAAAGTCAAACAAAGCTACTGGCGCAGACTGTTAAGCTATTTAGATCAGCTTGAAATGAATTAGTTGGCAACATGCTCACATGAGCTGACCCATGCACACATATGATCTGAGGAAAGCATGTATGGAATTTCAGCACCAATGTTCGGACGGTCTATAAGCAAGACGATCCCTATAACTTCGCTAATTAGAGTAGCATTAGTCCCTTTCGCATAGCTTATAAGATACGGTTCCTGTCAGTGTGGCTTCAGGCCAGGAAAATTCGCGTTAGACCAAATATTCACACTGCGGAAGAGTTAGAAATAATACATACAGGTTTGTCAACTTTAAAGCTGCTATGAAATGCAGCCTATAGAGACCAGCTGTACAGAGCCATGTTGTGTTTATGCGGGAAATTCGTCATGCTGCTAAAGATGTCGGTAATGATTCTCTCATTAGATGTTAGAAAAATAAGACAGACCGAAGCATTATCATGTGATTTCTTCATCGCCATCTTTGAAAAAATTGCCCGAGACTCAGTGGCCAATACAAGAGACGAGACCTACACAATTGCTTACATACGTCAATGGCATCTATTTTATATTTAAGTAGATAAATCAATGCTTGCCCTTATTTAAGGACTTTTAGTGGTTCATATTGTGAGTCCAATTTTTTGTCACTTCTTTTTCGCTAGTAACACCTACATATAATGCTGTCCTCCAAGGCCGTAATTGATGCCGGCTTGTCAGCTTGAATGATTGGTTTGACTTATCTCCATAAAAAAATTATCTAACGGCGTCTAGGCGTGTGATCTAGCTGGCCAATTCACTGGTCTAAAACGAGAGATAAATCGCTCACCGAACTTCCATATTTCTCAATTGGCCCATTGATACACGTGTGTGCTGACATGCTCGCATCACATTTCGACCGGGTTCAGCTCGTGCAATATGGGAAAAATAAGTTTGAAATCATTGCCAGTGACAGTAATGTTGTTCTTACGGTTATCTTGTCAGACGAGTTATCTATCAGACCATAAACCAACCAAACAATGAATTTTTCCGGGTGCATTGACAGCTCTTGTATCGCTTGAAGTTGCTCATCGGACCAAATACGGCAGTTTTGTTTGTTAGCCAGAATTGAGTACGTCGCCGAAGACGATTTTCCGATAAAAAAGCGGATCTGCTTCCACTTTTTAAGGTCCACTCACCTAACATTCGACGTCGTAGCAGGTCGCTCGACTTCAGTTCTTGCATGAGATGTACTTAGTAAGGTCTTAGACCAAGATCTTTGCATAAAATCTTCCACGTAGTCGAGTAACACAATCCCAATTGCCGCGATCGGTGACAAATGGACGAATCACGGTCTTCATTAACACTAGTGGATACAGCAGCAATATTTCTCTCTCTATGCAGTCTACGGGTAGGTAGTTTGGTGCGAAGTTTGGTCACTATGGGTGGAATTACTCGCTCAGTAGGTTACTTATGACGACCGTAAAATGGTTGAAGTGCATGAAAACATAGAGCACGGATTTTGAAAATGGAATTTAATATTCTGTAAACAATGTTTGGGTATAAGACTTTCCATGACTTTGATTTGACGAATTAGGCTTAAACTGTCAAAAAGAGAACATTGAAAAAATTCACTCTTTACATGATGTCTTCTAAGAAAGATGCGCAACACCAACGTCTTGGCCAAGATATTACCTACGGCAGCTATAACTTTGAAGTAGTAAAGGAGATCGTTTTCATTTTTTACCAGTGACGAGCGAAAACGACTCAACCGCTTACACCAAGTGCAGAATAATTATTGCCAATCGCTGCTTTTTTGGGCTCAACACGCCATTAAGTAACAGAGACCTCTCTTGCAAACCCAATTTAACTTTTTACAAACCCCTTTTCATTCCGTACTCCTCAGGTCAGAGGCTTAGACATTAGCGAAAGTAGATGAGAAAAATTCAGCGTACAATCTTTGTGTCCCGTTTATGCTAACGGAGAGGGAAGAAATAACAATTAAGAACCGTATATGCAGTATGGTGACATCTCCTTAGTCGGGCTACATATTTAACATCTCAGGTATTTGAGTTCAGTAGAGCGAATGCACACCACTAGTCTGGCCCGAAGAGTCTTCGATTCGAACCCTAAGAGATGCCGCAACAGAGGGCAACCGCATCTAAGCTGGCGCACACTGAAGAAAAGGGTCATCAACCCAGTAGGCGTGTCTCACTGGAAGCAGTTGGCTAAAGATTGTTTCGCCCGACGAGGCTTCATGGCCTAGGGGCAGTTTTATCCTGACTCTGACCAAAACCGCCATCAAAGAATGGACTAAATTTTATGTAAACTGGCCAAACTAGCAAGACAGATCGGTCTGAGAATAAACCTCTAGAAAACTGAGCTGGTTTTGTTCACCAGGAAAAGGAAAATCCCAATCTTTGCTCCCCCAATGTTAAAGGATACTCCTCTTATACTCAAAACGGAAGCTGTATCTACGTATCATTCTTGACTCCAAACTTTCCTGGAAAAGGAACTTGGAGGAAAGGATGAAAAAAGGATTGAATGCTTTTTATGCCTGCAAAAAGGCCTTCCACAAAAGATGGGGCTGGCAACCGTACATCAGTCATTGGATGTACACAGCAATCATCAGATCCATTATAACTTATGGAGCCCTAGTCTGCTGGACGGCTAGCAGCACGAAAAGCTACATGAGCATGCACAACAAAGTACAAAGGCCAGCCGCTGTTTGTAAAACGGGAGAAGAAGAAGCACGCCGCAAGCAGGGTTGGTCATGATATGTTACTTCATTTCCTTCCTCCGGATTTATTATTCTTTCAGATTGCTCAGAAAGTAAATGAAGACTGACTACAAAATGATCCTGTGAAGTATAGTCTTTTATTCATAAAAGGATGCGCTGCGAAAAACGTTCTCAGACTAAGGAAGTTCTCTTTGTCGAAACAAGCCAACTATGGACCTGCGGCCATACTCAGAATAATAGAATAGTAGCTTCGTAGCTTCGACCGACTGTATATCCCTCCAAAATGACTTCTCTCTCAGAATACCAATCCTTTCCCCCACAGAGACGAGTGGCTATCGAACGCCGTGGTCAACGACCACGAGATTACCCTCTTCACCGACGGATTGAAAATGGACACAGGTACTAGGGCCGGATTCTGCTCTGACATCCTGCACAAACAGGAATCATTTAGACTTCATGATTTGTACAGCGTCTTCCAAACAGAGATCCTGACAACAGAGAAAGCAGCCAAACACTTATAAGTAACTGATATCCCATTTAATTCAGTACAACGAGATCAAAGGCTGTCATGAAATGTCGCGACTCACTGAAGTTGATCAGACACCACAAGGTCAAACTCTGCTGGGTCCCGGGCCACAGCTCAATTGCAGGGAACGAAAGAGCGGAGGAATTGGCCAAACAAGGGTCTGAAATGGACATCAGCGTAGCGAACACGTCACTGCAACCAACGATCAGTGCATTATACCGGATCATAAACGACACAATAATAAAAAAAAGGCAACTAGTCTTGGCTTGCAAGAAACGACAGTCACACGACAAGATCATCGTGGTCAGAGCTTAATATCGGCAAAACAAAGAAGCGCTGGACCGAAACTCGATCCGTATGCTCGTCGGAGTGATCACAGGACACTGTCCCATCGGAGCCATGCTTCGGAAATGGAAGGAAGAAACCGAGACGATCCAACATCTGCTTTGCCACTGCCCAGCTCTCCAGAATCGGCGCCTAGTTTCGCTGGGCCATAGATTCTTCATAAAGACTGCGGACGAAGCAAATGCAGATATATCGGATCTTCTAAAATCCATAAAGAGCACGGGGTGGTTTCAGTCCCCACCAGGAGAGGTTAAAAGAATGTGTACTCCACAAATGAAGGGATTCACAATGGGCTCTTTCGCCTCCGAGTGGAAGTGATGTTCAACCATCACACTCCCCTTCCTAAACCTAACCTAACCTATCCATCCACTGTTTCACTATCTGCTGTGGTGCTGTAATAAACATGGTCAACGTCTATAGCTTCAGTTTCAACAGAAGAAACCCTAGTTCGCTAAACTAAATCAAGCAAGTTGTGCAGAAAAAAATACTTTCAATATTTATCTAGGGTTTTCAGTGGCGCGCTCCTTATAAAAAATCAGGATCTTGTTCATTTATTTCCGGCATCCAATCAGCGAAAGTACAGCTTTGTGCGTTGGCTTAACTTCATGGGTCAATTGGGTCTTATAAAGATGTGAGCCAAGATCTTTATGCAAAGTATGATGCAAAGTGGTCGTGGGCAGGTCCAATTTTCAACTTCGGTGACGATATTTTTAGCTGCCTGAGAAACTAAATTTTTCAATTAATTTTACTATAACTTTGCGGGAATACACATGATGAAGGCCAAAGGCAGTACGAGCCTTACTAAACATTTCTGTGATATTTTCATAATTTTCTTAGTATTTAATAACCTCCTAAACTGAACCTATCATCACTTCGATAGTAGGGTAGGCTACTTTCACAATAGCGTGAAAGTTAAAATGATACTCAAAGTTTGATAGGGTGGTAAAATTGTTTCTGCAAAGAATTTTTTCGTTTATTTGTTGCCTACTAAGACCCACATGAATTGTGTGAGTTTTTATCAAAAGCTTCGGCCCACCCGAACAGCTCCCCAAAAATATTAGCACTACCATTCATCAAATTGGATTTCTGATTATACCAAGGGATTTCCTCAGTGCAAAATCGACTAATTCAATATTCATAGCTCAATATGACATTACTTATCCCCATACATACTCCGAATTCCGTTTCATGGGCATATGCCTCTTAAATCCCTAAACACATCACTGAACACGCACATCAAAATACGACAATTGAGGATTTCAATACCTCCACCAACGTCATCGCAATCTCACTTGTGTATCTGTCCTGACAAAACATTCATCGCCAGCACATCAATCAGACATTTATCAATAATCGCATGCAAATCCGATCACTCAAGCGTCCCAACCCAGGGAGGAGTAATCATCATGATTTCTGCAAAGGATAATATGTACATACATTCGATGAATATTAATTCTAATTCCATTAAATCACACATCCACTCCTTGTACACCAAAGGAGTAACAAATTCGAATCCAAAATCCACCATTCATCCGTCATGTGGCACACCTCGAAGTCGCCAAAGTCGAATGCAAATGGATTGGAGAGAATGGAGATTGACGGATTGGAGATCAAAAGGGATCCATTGGCATTATTGCCACCGCGTCTAATAGCAACGCGTTGTGGGCTTGTAGGATGTGGTGTGAAACATTGCGGGTGCATTCCTAATGACAATGTTGTGCTTTGTTGGGAGGACTCGCTCGTTCCCTACGAGCGCTCGTTCGAAGGTATCTATAAATAATGGGTCAGTGGAACGGACGGATGGGCGATTACGACGGGTGAATTCCAATGAGATGGCACTAGCTGTGGAGTTCTGTGGGAGTATATCATGGCCACCTGCATATAGGATACTATAACACCCATGCATATGGGAGAGTCTTTCATCCTGAGGCATTTGTCCACATTTGTCCCATCGTAATTTTAGAAACTGGATCCACATTTCTTATAAATGATGTGTAAACCCAACATTGCATCAATTCGTCACTTTGGCAACTAGAAATAAAATACCACGTTGCTCTGCCATGCATCTAAACTCAGATGATCATCACTGAATTCCTTGGAAGTCATCTGCGGATGAGGAATCGTAGCAACCAACCAGCCAGCTAGTCATCCCTGGCGGACATCACCGCCTGTCATCTTTACGTTTTCCAAGTAAAGTCAGTTAGCACAGCGCATTCATGACCAGCTCATGCTCGGAGGCGGCTGTGCAAATTGCATTACAGCCGTGTTTAGTGAAGTGCAGTAGCAACTCGAACCCTTTGCTATGTATCATAGTTCCAGCGAAAAATAAAATAAAAAAAATAATGAAACCAAGATCTTTCAATTATCACAACTCATTTTGTCACGGTCCACAGTAGCAGTAGCAGCTGCAGCGGTGATTCTACTCGACCGGGTTCATTACCAGATTCCAAGAGATGATATGTGAGCCAGATGGAATGATGGAGATAAGTTTGTCCGCATGACTCCACATGTTTCGGACATGGTCTTGGCGTTGATACGTATTCCTTGTATCCGTGGCGTACTCGTACTTGAAGCAGACCAAGTGTCATAACTGCATGCAATTTGCGGTCACGGACTTCAAGCAGACACTGCCAAAATGGATTGCAACCGAAACCACAACTGGACGTTATATTGCCAAGTACAAATCGGTAAAAAATGAAGTTCATTGAAGGCTTTCAATAAATGTCGTGCAAACGAAATGCCTTAAGTCTTATCTGCGGTTGGCAGCACCTACATATATTCCTTCTACACGCCCATGACAACTCATACCTGCACCGAAGTGCTTATGCTCGTTAAGTCAAAATAAACACCGCTATTAACATCATACCCTTTCCGCGAGGTATAAACGGCTCAACTTAATCATCGCGATAGTCGTCATACCTGCCACATATAATTTTGGAGATTTTCACTTCATCGCTCTTCAAAAACAACATTCGAACGTAATCAAATTATGCTAAAATAAATGAATTGAATTTTTGGTTTACGATGCTGATTGCTGCATCATGGAAGATAATGGAAATGTGCAATTAGTAATCAAACTAATTGCCGTAAAGTTGTAATTAAATGTTAATTAAAATATGGACATAAAATAAATTCAATTGGGTGTGGTAATATTTGGTTTCATTTGCAGGCCTTTGTACTTTGCGGATTCAAACAATTGTGGCAGTATTGAGATATTTCAATTCAATTTATGCTAATGGGCAGATGATGAAATTGGATAGAGAGTTATAAGCCTTTAATAAATATTCAGTTAATGAGTCCTTAAAGTTTCTCTAAGCCTAGAGTTTAAAATAGTAAAATTCTCATTAATGAAAATAGTCTGCTTAAAGCTAAAGACTTAGAGGCTATAAAAACAAGAGGTGGATACTTTAAATAATAACGGATCCCCTTTTTTTATCTTTTCTTTTTATTTGTTCCTTTTCATAATTTTTCCTCTGCTCTGTTTTCTTTCTGCCTCATAGAGGACGCTGCAAAATACTTAAGCTATTTACACATTAAAACTCGGTCAACCTGGCAAATGATCGGCCGCGATCATTACAACAAACAAAGATATATGTGGACTGGAAATTTACAATAATAAAGATCGCCACTCTGTAATTTAAAATACCTTATTTGGTTAGCTTTCTAAATGTTAGTCGTTGTAGTGTCCTTCGTCGGGAGTGCGACATATCTTTTAATACGCTTAGCTTCGATAACATTGTCATATGGCTTTGCGTCAGCTAACAGTTTGGAACATGGGTATTATACCGTACGCAAAAAATTTCCTTCGATCGACTCTAATATACTTTGTTGGTTTCGTTACTTCTGGTGTCTTGATGTGACTTGGGACCAGAGAACATATGATGATGCTAATCGCGCTGCCAGTATCAAACAAAGAGCAGCAATTCGTGAATCATGCAATTCTGACTTGGTCTATAGATAAAGCCACAGTTACCGTCTGCATAGGTCATCGCCCAACGCCTTGGTGACAGCTGCTACGATCCTCTGGTGTCTTCGATTTGCCTTCGGGCAACTGTCGTGAAAGTGCCCGATTACATTACAAATGAAGCAGGCATTAGGTTTTCTCAGCGGCTTGAGGCAGCTAGTTTTGTAGTGGCCAAATGGAATAATTGTAACACCGCACTTCGGAGAGCTCCTTAGAGGCAGCAGGCTTTGTTTTCATGGACTCTTTTTCGAATTGTCGAAGGCGTTTCTGCTGGTACCGATCCAGCTTGGCTAAGAGATCGGCGATAGCCGTCGTTAATGAATGTTACCATATCACACTTCGGAATGGATACTTTTGCTGCCAACACTTTCGTAGCAATAGTGAATCTCAGACACGATTCATTTGGGTCAATTCGCCGTTGTTCTAATTGCCGGTAGACGTCACGGTAGGTAACTTGTCGTCCAAAAGTTTCAGTAAGCGCCTCATTCAATTCGGCATAGCTTACGATATGCAGAGTACTAAGGTATTATTTTGCTGTCTCCTTGTGTAACCTGTGCACTCCTAAGCACATTTCATCCGGAGTGAAGTCACGAGCCGCTGTATACTGTTCAAATTCAGTGAACCACTTGCGGACATCGCAACGATTTTTCCCAGTAAACGGATATAGGGAATTTTCTATGTGATCACTATGGGGTGCTTGTCTTCCACTTTTTGAATTTCCCTTGGTTCTTCAGTTCAGTTCTTGGATTTGTTGTTGTAGCACTAGTATCTCAAGGCCCATGCGCAATATATTGATTTGCGCTTGTAGACGACATGCTGCCACTTCTTGCGGAACGACCTGATGTTGATGCATGGCTGGTTTCCCTATACCGTCCTCAACATGTGCACCAACAACGGATGGTTCGGCGGGTATTTCGGCGAATGGTTCAGCGGATGGTTCGGTGACTGTAGTGTCGGATGGTCTAGCGGCGATCTGTCCATTCCTCACAGACTCCGGCAGGCGTTGTCTGGACTGCAACTCCTCATTAATTGGTCGTAATTATGCAACCGTGGCCCTGGGAGGAAACTCAATATTCGACCTCGAGAGCTCTTTCCCATAGTCTGTCGGGTATTGCGCGTGTTCGACATTTTTACGATTATCGATGAAAATCCCCCAAATAATCTTTAAAAACACTCCCTATTCGCATCTCTGAAACCCTTCTGAGACTTGGATATTTTAAATAGCATTTATACTCGTATACATATGTTATAAGCTAAACGATGCAGAATGCCTCCATTACGACAATTTATCCATTACTATTTTATTAAGAGGCTCCTGATTTTTATTCGAAATTCAACAATTTTTGTTTCATGGTCATAACATTGGATACAATTACATGGCATGACCTGACCAACATCTTAAGTGATTTCTTTGGCGATGATCGCTTATAATTATTTCACTTACCTTTTCATTGTTCGTTGATATGCTATGGTGTCCAAGGCGCTCGTCATATCCAACGTCTTCACCACCTTTTTGAAAGTGTTTATACTTCTGAAAAACTTCCTAATTTTAGATATACAGGGTGTCCCACGAGCAGTGTGCCAAAAAGCTAGAGCGTGTAGGTCTGGTCAAGACAAGAAAAAAATCGTATGGGAGAGGGGGGTCTATTCCCCCTCGTTTAGCCGTGAGAGGCAATTTTCTAAAAAATTGACTTAATTTGGAGAAAAAATTATTAAAAATCAACAGTTACATCCACAATGCCGTGATATACTTTTTTGTAAAGCCAGAAACCCCTTCCTTCATTTTATTTTTAAACGAAGCTGTTTTAAGGAATAGTTTTTGAGAAATTAATTTTCAAACTCAAAATTTTGAGAAAAAAATGAAAAAAAAATTTCGAACTATTTTTTTTTCAAAATTGTATGTAATTAAGTACTAATTTTTTTTTTTCAAAAATTCAATTCTATTATTAGTTTTTAGTTAAAAACAGAAAACCGGATGCAAAAATGTCTTGTAGTTTTTGAGATATTAAAAAAAAACCCGAATCATTTTTTTCTAAGAACAACCTTATTTTTGGTTTTAACGCGGCTCGACTTGTAAGCAAATTAATGTATGAAACATTGACCTCTTTTTTATTATTTTTAAAAAAATCGGAGTTTTATGAGGATACAATAAAGTGACACAGTATTGGAATAACCCTGGATTAACCCTTTTTTTTTCATTGATAACGCCTGAAAACTGACCTGCCAATTTCGTCTGGGTCCACCCGCCGCCAATGGGTTCTACCCGCTAGGACCTTAAGACAATAAAACCGCAATTTTTCTTTATTGAAAAACAAAATATTTGCAACCCAAATGTAAATAAAAGGCATCGCATTTTTAATAAAAAACCATTTCCAAATTGGATGTTAACTCATCAACACATTACGATGTCAAACTCATACTCTCGAGAACAATTAACGGACATGCGCTTCTGCTACGGTTTATCTAATGGTCGAGATCGTGAAGCCGAAAGACTCTACGCAAATTACTCTACAAAACTTACTAATCTCAACAATTCTCATACTAACTACATCCATTCAACCTCAGTACAACTTAAAGACATACATGGGTCCACTTTCAAATCGTCTATTTAGGAAGCTGACCTTGATGTGAAGCACACACACTGGGTCTTAAAATGTATGACCATCAAAGGCGAGAATCTAACTGATACCATAAGAACAAATAAGTCAAGAGATATAAGGAAGGTACCTATTCTTATTGACTTCTGCATTGTCAAAAATATCATTGACGATAACAATCTTAATAACTTCTTTCCGAAGGACTACTTTTTGCTTATACGATAAAAAGTTATTTCGGAAATCGATGTTCTAAAGTGGATAACAAATCTCCCATACTTGGCTAATTAATAATAATTATAATCAGCATACCTTAACGAAGCATCTTAGGGCATCTCTTTAACTACTCTTCACAGCCGATTTTGTTTTTTTTTTTATAATTGACGCATGGTTTATGACTACCCCCAAGTGTCAAGAAGTCAAGACACAGCACAGGCCGAAGGCATACGAGTAGATGGAGTGAAGGAAAGGAGGTACCGGTGCACATTGATTTTAAATACTTGTGGGTTGTAATGAGTGGGAAAAGTTGAGCTTTGAAGAGCATTCCACATTGTGGTTCGTGTGGTTCGGCTAAAAAACGAGTTTCTAAATTTAACTCTGCTTCCGAAGACAGGTTTGAGGGTGCACTGACGAGCGAGCATTCCGGGCGAGACGTGTATTGCGGTTAAATTCTTGAAGGGAAGGAATGCAATTGACTAGCTCACTTGAGCATTGTTTGTTAAAATAACGATAAAGCAGCGAGAGAGAGAAGACATTACGTCCATGTTCGAGTGATTCGATCGACTTCGCGATATTATTGAAGATAAATTGAAGCCAGATCAGAAGAGGTGTAATATTTCGTGCATCGTTTGAGGAAACCTAGACATTTCGCAGCATTCTTAACGACCTCGAATATGTTGTCATTCAAACTAAGAGTTTTATTAACACACATACCAAGGATGAAAAGTCTTTCTGTCTAATCGACATAAGTGCCATTCAAAGATAATGGCTAATTATTGATGGTTAGCTTGAGTCACAGTAGACTCTGGAAGCATTCAATTCCACTCTATTCTTTATACCCCATTTAAATATGCTGTTAAAGTCGGAATTGAATGTGCTTAACATACGCTGCCGTTCCAGTAGCAGAGCAGGAACGAATATGAAAACCTAAGAGTACTAAATATCATCAGCGAAGGAGTGTATTGTACGAGTATTAGAAGTTAAGAGATCATTTATAAAAATGAAGAAGAGTGTCGGTGACAGGACAGAGCCCTGAGGAACACCAGCGTTTTTTTGATGGATTTAAGACTTGAAACCGTCCAAAACAACTTGAATGTCCAGAAAGGTAACTTCTAATCCATAGAAGAAGAGATTCATCGATGCCATAGGCATTTACGACAAAAGGGCAAAACTTTGTCAAATGGTTTTGAAATATCAATCGCAACAATCTTGCCTTCGCCGAAATGGTGTAAAGATTGGTTTCACTTTTCGGTAAGATATGCCATCAAATCACCAGTGGACCTGTTGCTGCGGAAACCGTACTGCCATTAAGAAGTTTCCGCGATTAGAGATATTTCATAAGCTGACAATTTATCAGCGTTTTCATAACCTTAGAAAGAAGGGATGTTAGTACTATGGGTCGGTAGGAGGTGGGAGACGAAGGTTCGCCCTTTTTAGGGATGGGCCGGACCAGAAGAGTAGGAAAGATGAAAAAGCTTACGCAGTATTTTTCTAACGTGGAAGAACACCAAGAATAAGTTTTGGAGGAAAACCATCAGGGTCAGCGGATTTGTGCACGTTGAGATTTTGTTACTTACGAGTGTGAAAGTGGATTTGTGCCTTGGAAGATTCTACGCTCTCAAGAACAGGCGGAGACAAAGTGCAATCTGGGAGCGTTGAGTTTGCTGCAAAATGTGTGACTAGCAGATTAGCTTTATCTAAAGAGCTGATAGCTGGGATGTCCTTGTTAATGAGCGTAAGGATTGGGAACGGGACAGAATTCTTTATGTTTTTCACAAATGACCAACATTTTTTACTGCCTTTGGGACAATTTAGCACTGCTTGCCTCAACTTTTCATGGTCATGGAAAAATTTCACACGTCGAATCAATGCAATACAGTCATATGTGGCTCGTTTAAACTTATTTCGTTTGTCCTCAGAGGGGTTGGCTTTGCAAAAACTCAGCTCTCTTAATTTCATAGCCACTTTGGCTCGAGGTTTGAAACTCTTCACTGTATGTGGAATGAAGGGTCTCATATTCGATATTCCGTCCCCCGACACTGTACTTCTACAGTCTGGACATTATCCCCTAACTAAGATCTACTAATTAGAAAAAAAAAATTAGTCAACGCGACTGTAAGGTTCTCCAAAGAGAACATAAAGAGCCATGATGACAAAAGTATGTAAGATTATGAAGATTTAGAAAATTAATTCCAAAATCATGGTTGTGTACTCCAAACTAATAGAGCTGTTTTATCGGGAATTGTGCTGTAAAATAAAAAGTGGTAATATGTATAACCAAAATCCCGCACAGAAAGGTTGTGTCTGTGGTCTGGTTGAACCATTAGATCAGATTTTTTTTTGAAAAATCAGGCTAATTAGCACGTTACAATCAACGGCACTCGCTATAGACCCATGATTAATGGCTCTCTCGTTCACGGATTGAATGGCATGAATGTGGAAGACATGTGGTTCTAGTAGCATGGCGCTGCGGGCAATTCTGCAAACGAAACAATCAACTTATTGGAGGAAACATTCGATGGACCTATAACTTCGCGTAATGGAACTATAATTTGGAATAAGAACCTCTGATTTAACAGCTTTTGATTATCTTCTTTTGAGATAGGTAAGATAGCCAGTCTATGCTAACAAACCAACAGCAATTGACGAATTGTAAAGTTATGCATGTGACTAATGTTGAGTTTGAAAATCAATTGTAAAATGTTTTCTGCTTCTGCTGCTAAGTTTTTTAAAACATTATATTTCTTAGCCTTAGGTGTTTATTTACTTTAATTATTTTGAGTTAGTATTTTAAGTTAGTTATTACTGAAGCTAGTCTAGTAGTAGTCTAGGGTAAGTTTGTTCTAAAAAAATATAAATAAACAAGATGGGATCAGCTCGCCGGTATTAAACTACAATTCCAGGTTTTCTACCGTGAGATTTGCAAACTTTTATCTGGATCTCAGGAACCACAGTAGCTACTGGTCACTATGAGCTCAGAATCATGTACTCTATAACACAGCCAAGTTTCAGGCAAGTTTGGTTTGATATAGACAGACGGACGGACAGGAAAGAATTTGCATAAGACTTCCTACCCCAAATTTTTAAGGTTGAAGACTAAAATGAATTTAAAACTAGAACTAATATACGAGGTTGGTTCAAAAGAAGGGAACCCTTTTTTTCGTAGAATATTTATTTATTCATCAATATTTATTTTGTCCGCTTCAAATGAATCCCCCTATAATGGGTCTTTTCAGTTTTGGATTTATTATTGCGATTTTGTTTTGGCCAGATAAATACGCACAAGCAACTATGAGCAACAACCACACTTTTTTTTTTCTCAAATTCTGACGTTTTCTCGAATCGCAATCGAAGAAAATATTGAGCAAGACTTTCACATTTGACCGAACTTGGCGTGGTTTTTACGGTCTTTTCTCTTCTGGTTACTTCCATTGAGATGATTGAGGTTTGGTTTCGACCATAACCAAATAGTCATTTTCCGTAGCCGGTGATCACCTCTTTCAGTAAATTTGGATCGTCATTGACGTCATTTAGCTCAAGCACTAAATCATCCATTCACGATCAAATGAGGAAAAAAAAAAGACTTTATCATTTGTGACAGTTTAAAATAATTTTAAGGGGAAAATAAAAAGAAAAACAGTCTTAATTTTGTTATTAATTTTTGTTCAGAATTTTCAAAATTTGGTAAAAAACTGAGCCTACCTATTGCCGAGTGGGGTTGCTGATGACATAATCTTCCTACATCAAGCCTTATTTATGTCAGTTTAGATTTAATGTTATAAAATATGGGTCTACACTCTCCCAAGGATTGTAGAGTATAATTACAATTCGCTTCCTTGGCTTTGATCGAGCAGATAAAAGCAAAAAAAAAAAAAAATTTAAATACCTGGCCCAGATTCCTTGTCTCGCGTAGTTGCATGTTTCAATGTCACGTTATCTCCCATTTGGCTCTTGCAGTGCTTGTTTTGGGGTTGATATTTTTGCGTTTCTATTGGTGTGTGGATTTCCCCCTTTAACAGCCGAAAGCTCCAGTGTGATGCCTTTTTTGGCTGGTTCGTTCACTATGTTCAGGTACCCAGCACAACGTTAAAGCACATCTGCTCATTATCTCATTTAGGGACGTGCAGCAATGCCTCATCAATTTTGATCGAACTATTTTGATTCGAGTGCTTTTATTGCCGCTTGGCTATCTGTGTGGATGACGATGTCTCTATTGTTTATCGATCTTGGCGGGCTCACGAATTGCCATTAGTTCAGTTTGTAATATACTACGGTGGTTCAGTAGTTTAAGCGATTGTCTAATTTTTAGTGTCGGTGCATAGACACCGGGTGTCTATGTGCACCGGCAGGGTGCAGGTCACGCTGCAGTACACCCAGCCCGCTCATCAATTTACGATGGTAGTCCGGGTCCTTCACGCGGTGTGGCTTGTTATTGCCACGCTGGAAGTTTTCGATTCGATGGAAGTGATCCACCTTACCGATCTGCTTTCTATCGAAGATGCCCCAAATTTGATGGGAGTACATTGGGTTGTATTGGTTGGACGGCCCATGGTGGTAGTCAACTATGGCATTGTTTTCGTTTTTGGGCCCTAGTGGCGGCCGCGGATGTGGCAGTAGATGCAACCCCGTATCTGCAGGCACCGGTGAAGGTTCCTTTGACTCCCTTTCACTTGCCACTTTGCATTTTAGTTCTAGCAGCCGGTCCAAGGACCTGTCACTAATCGCTAGAACCAAGTGGAGGAGGTCTTTTTCTTTGTCTGGCGAGTTTTGCATGACTCTCCAGTGATGTAAATACAGGCTATTATTTTGTGAGTCCAATGTCGCCAAAAACTTAGTTATGGGTAGACCGATACTCTTTGGAAAGTAGCATTGAACGTCTTCTTTTCTTTATAGCCGTAAAGTTGAACTTCATCCAATCGGCTGCGGTTGCTTCGGCACATGCAAAGTAGAGCCACCTGACTTATATGTCGACCCTTTGAAATGTGGTTTTGGTCCCTTACCTAGCAGTTAAGGTGTCAATTACAGATGGTTTGGGGTTTGCGCTCAGATCATTGGGGACGACGCCGAGTCTTGTTTTTCCAGCTACACTGCTGTAGCTTTCTTTGTCGGTTTGCAGATTGCGAATTCTCCTGCGTTTGAAGGCAGGGTTCGGCTGAGTGTTGTAGGTGAAATGAACACGTTTCGGTTCCGGACCCTTAGTGGCAGGGGGAGATTTTGCGTATACCAGAGCCTCACCTCTGTTTAATGGCAGCCTTAAAGCGTCTCTTTTCGGACGACTTTAATTTGATGTAGGCACCAGATTGCAGAGACCTTTTCTCCACATGGTTGGTGGTTTCGATTCCATCCGCATTTGAGCGTTCATCTAAGAGTATACTCACAGAATTTTCACAGAGCCTAGTTCTTGAGTCATCTTCTGCTTTTCGTCTGGTAGCAATGTCGGCAAAAGAAATGGACGATGCTGCTGTTCGTTGAGCTGCTAAGGGCTTAGAGGTCGGAATAGGTTTGGAATGCAACTCTCTTTTGGTAATTTTTGATTGAGAAGTTTTGTTCCTACGAGTACACAGGAAAGGGTGGTCACCTACAGCGGAGCCCGATACGCCGAGTAATTGCTTCTTGGCATTGCATTTTTTGGCAATAGCGAAATAATTAATTTTTGCACACTTTCTGCATCAGAATAATACCCATATCGGGGTTTGACACTAAATAGTTGTCAAATATTTTGAACGAAACTGACTTAACTTCGAGTTAAAACTAATAAAAAGCCCCATCCAGTATGAGTTTTTAAATTTTGTTCGATCCTTGTCAGAAATTTTAAACTTAAATCCTTAAAGTAAAATTTCCATAGTTTTGTATTCTATATCGTTAGCTTTAACGTAGACATATTGTATTAGCACAATCCTCGAAACTACAACTCCATTGGTTTAGTTTGAGATTTGTATACATAGCCTGAATGTAATAAGTTCAAATCTACATTTCAAAATCCAACTTCGCGAATGTCAATTCCCACTACACCATTCTTAAGCCTGAAAAAGAAAAAAAAAACTTCCAGACGTTTCCTCAAAGAATCAGGGTTTTTATACTCCTAGTATATCTGAGTAGACTAGGGCTCTTATTTAATTCCTGAAGAAATTCTTTCGTATAATTATTTTTAAAGGAAAACAACCTTCAAAACTAAACGAATGCAGTACTCTATTTGAAGCTCATTCTGAAGCTTTGGTGAAAGTCAGAGATCGTCATTGACATTATACTTTCAATTGAGATCCACATTTTATACGTATATTTATACGTATAACTCGAACTTGAAGGCGGAAATATAATATCTGGTCTACTAAATTTTCTACTCAAATTTGAAGTGCTCTCAACTTTTCCATTCCGATCGGCGTAGAGTTGAGCCATGCCGTCATTATTTACGCACTTCACTGTTCGTTAATCACTTCCAATAGTTAATGTCGACAAACTTCTGTGGGTGCAGTTATTACTTGCAATTATCGCAATAAAACCACTGAGTACCATTACTCACAAGGATGCCATATGCCAGGGACACGGATACGCCCTCTCTAGCTATGAAATCAAATTAAACATTCAAACCTCGCAGCCTTTAGGTTCGGATTTTTTTTCTCTCACTAATAGCCTCACTACTTGGCAATAAATTAAGTCAAACAAGGACACTTTTCTCGGAAAGCCCACAATCGTTGCACTTCAATGTCAATCAGTTTTTGATTTTGTTTTTGCTTTCACGCGTTCAAGTTAAGTGTTGACGCGAATAAAGTATTTTATGCGTCCGGACCACACCTATCATTCGATTGACACCTCACGCGCTTGATTAATGAATTTTAATTTTAAATTTCCATAAGCCTCTGGCGTACACTGGAGTGCCATACTTGAGCGAGGTGCCGTGCGTGCATTTCGTTTGTTGACCTGATTCAGATGTGTCCTTGCAGTTGCATTTGTGCTGTACTGCAATGCACTTGGAGGGAAATCGTACAGAATAGAAAGAGAGGTTTGCTTCCTTGTGGTTTTAATTAAAATTGGGATGAAAGTAGTAAGTTTCTCTGATATTTATGCGAGGCTAAAAGGAATTTAATAAGACCTGGAATTCGGTTCGGTGGGCCGTGTGCATTCGCATTACATTAACACTTTCTGGAATGCGGATGCGAGTTGAACTGGAGATAATTTTAAAAACATTTTTCTTCGAGCCGTATCCTTTAGAGCAAGAGTGTTTATAAATTCATTATCATCTACTGGCAGATGTAAGGAATAGAACTACCAACAAAGACCTGAAAAGCTGAAGTTTGGTCAGTTCCGTAACACCACATTTTAATTTCAAAGCATTCACTAAATCACCAACAAGCCATAGGCTTTTACCTATCTAATTTCAAATTCGAAAGTGACTGGAGGGGTAATAGCTTCATCTTGGAAGCTAATAATTCTTTAACACTAGGTACTGAGCTAAAAATAAGATATAAACACAGGTTTCTGCGGTTGACCTTCGGTTTTAGTCCGCATCTCGTTTCGATCTGAAGTTCAAAGATTGGCGATCTCGATATATATATACAATATATATTTTTTTTAACTACGTCAGCCCCAAGGATGCGCCACCGTGCGCCAGCGAAGGCAGGACGGTTTTAGAGAGTGTTCTGCTGTGTCATCCTCCTCGCAACATGCAGCACAGGTATACATCTCACTGACGCCAAGCACGTAGAGATGTTTGGAAAAAGTGCCCCGTAATGACCCCTGCAAGCCTTTTGCAATCAATTCTCCTTAACGATAGGAAGAATGTTGTGAACTTCTTGCAGACATCAGGGCGTACGCGCTTAGTCATCCTGCATCCCGGATATTCCCTTCATCTACAACAGTGTGCATTAAAGACCCAGTCGTTGATGTCAGATTTGACCGTGGATGCAGGTATGTAGACCTAAGGCGAAACTCTTTTCTGAGCCCCTTCTAGCGAGTTCCTCGAAGATCTCATTTCCTAGGATACCAGAGTGACCTGGGACCCATACAAGCCGTAGTGAATGTAGTCTTCCGACTTTGGTCCAAAAGGTCTTGAGTTTATGCACTAATTTGGAGCTGGATAGAAGGTTGGACGCAGCTTTGAGTGCAGCTTGGCTGTCACAGCAGACACATATGCTTTTTTCCTTCCATTTGTGCTTCACAACATAGTGCATGGCTTTAAGAATTGCGTATATCTCTGATTGAAAGACGAAAGACGAGAAGCGCAGTCGAATGTTTTCGCGTTCAAAGAAAACTCCAGTGCCGGACCCCCTACCAGTCTTGGAGCCATCTGAAAAATGCAAAGACAGTCCATTCCAAGTTAAGTGTCTGGCCAAAGCCAGCGCAGTAGAATGGCAGGTGCTATTGCATCGGAAGGCATATCCATGAGATAGGGGTCGTAGGAGATTTCTCGCGCAAGTACACTCCAATGCGAGTTGTACCAAAGGCCATTTCTCTTGAGACGAGACATGACTTTCAGTGCGCACCCTCTGATATACATATATGTGTAGGTCAAGAGGACCTATTTTGGCGATAAGTCTCATCTTTTGCTAAAGGCACCTTTGCATTGCCAAAAAGCTAACAGCGCTTTGGTGGTTATGGAGTCAACATGCTTGGACCAAAGAAGCTTGCTATCTAAGATGACTCCCAGGTACTTAGCTTCCTTGGATATCGGGATGGGAATGCCTTTTAGCACCAGCTGAGTAATGCAAGTTGTTTTCCTCCTTCTCGTGAAGAGAACGACATCAGTCTTAAGAGAATTAACCGACAGCCTATTTCTCGTGCATTAGTCTTCGATCACGTCTAGCGCCCCCTGCGCTTTGAGACAGACAGTCGCTAAACATGAGCCCACAGAGAGAACAGCAACATAATTCGCATAGGATTCTAGAGGCATTGAGAGCATCGAGCAGAGGTCGACCACCATGCACCATAACAGCGGACGGGACGCCACCTTGCTGGCAGCCCCTGGTTACTGCCCCGGACTGTTCGAGACCTGCATCAGCGATCAATGTTCTGTGCACAAACATTGCTTTGATCCACAAAACCAGTGCATCATCTACGCCATGCCGTCTAGCAGCGTTACACATGCTATCGAAAGTACCTATAGTATTATCAAAAAGTTTTGAAGCGCAGTCTTGCAAGATTTTCCGCGCTGATAAGCATGTTGCATGTCCGAGAGAGGATGTATTCGAAGGGCAACTTTGTGCACGTGCAACTCTACTAGTCTCTCCATGCTTTTCAGCAAGAAGGATGTTAGACTGATTGGTCTAAAACTCTTGGCGAGTGAGTAAACTTCTTTCCCTATTTTGGGAATAAAGACCACTTTCACCGCGCGTCAAGGTATATAGGTAAGTGCCAAGATAGCAATGAAAATTATTTTCAGAGCAAGAAGCAGCTGTCTTATACCTTTTTTGCAGCATAACAGAGTATATCCCATCAGTGCCCGGCGATTTGAAGCCATCGAAAGATGCCACAGCAAATTCAATGGCCTCAATAGTCGCCACGCGTGACGCAACATAGCAGCTACGCCGAGTTGTTTAAATCGTTTCAGTCGCAGTTTCCAATGAGGGAGTGTGCAACGAGCCGATGTCAGTCTGATTTCGCGGTAAATGGGTCTGAATCAGTAAACAAAGTGTTTCCACTCTTGACCCAGTAAAGGTACTGGGTACACCAACTTTGTCCATTTTCCTCACTTGAAAATAATAACTAACTTGCTGGTCGCGCTCAGGGTTCCGTGCAGGGACGGGTTAAGAATATCCCTGCAACGATACCTCTCGCTTGTCGTAAAAGGCGACTAAAACAAAGGTAAACAAAAATCACATCTAGGCAATTTAGAAAACACCAAGGTGAGCCTAGGGACACATATACCACTTTTTTTATTTTTATTAAACTGCCCCACAAGTGTACATGCATGCAAATCAGTGAATCAGTGGGTTGACACGACTGGAGATCACCGGTGTTGTAAGAGTAAGATCAAACAAAAAAATCTGGAGCATGCCCGTGTCACCAAAAAAAAAAAAAAAAGGCAGGCAATGCAAAAACACCAGCATTTGATTGGCCTCAGCGATGAAGTAATCCCAAACCGGGAAGCCTGCCGCTACTTTCTGAGGTCAAACCGGCGGACCCCACAAGCGGACCAGTGGGAATGCAGTTAAGTGGGAAGGTTATGGTCCTACACTTCTGACCATAACAACGCCGGAAAAAGATAAAGAAGAAGAAGAAGCTGGTCGCGCTCAGGGATTTGATCTCTTCGCAGAAGGAGTTATAGGAATTATTCTTCGACTTACGAATAAGCTTCTTATATTCCTTTTGCTTCGATCGATACTTATTCCTGTTATCTTCCGAGTTCGATCTAAGCGATATATTGAGTAGACTTCTGGCTTCCCTGCGAAGACATTGGAGCTCAGGGCTACACCAGGGAACCAATTTCCTGCTGGGAGATTTTTTGACAGGACATGCGAATTCGAAACAGATGGTGATGGCGCTACTCAGGTTATGAACAGTATCCTCGACCAGGGTTTGAGTGGATTTCTTAAGCTCCTCTCTGAATCGTACCCAGTCCGTCTTTCTCGGATTCTGCTTGGGTTGCGAGGGGGATATCCCACATTTCAATTGGAGTTCGATATATCTGTGATCTGACAACGTAGTACCTGGTAAGATTCTGCAGTTAGTGATGGCCTTCACATGCCTAATAGACTAGGTTAGGTCAAACATCTCTTATCGTCTCGCCGTCATAAAGGTTAGTTGAGAGCCAACTTTGTTGACGATAAGGTCAGACGTAAGAGTGAAGCTTAAAATTTGGTTTCCTCTCCGGTTACTGTTGCTGCTCGATACAGTGTTTTAAGCATTAGTATCGTAACAGATAATGAGTCTAATCTTTCTGGCTTCACAGTAATCTACGAACACAGAAACTGCATTTGGTTTAAGCAGACGCAACGATGAAGTGTTCAATTTTTTTGTGTGCTAACTCTTGCAGCCACCAGATCTTGTCCACAGAATTGACCAAGTTTGGTTGTCGATAGTGTGTTCGACATGATGAGTCAGACCCTGGGCGTTTCGGATCGCTCATCATAAAGAATCGTAGCATCACGTATACCACCAAGACACAAAGGCGTTTATTCCACACCCTTGGTTCCTGAATGGATACAACGTGATGATTTCTACTAGTGCATGCAGTCCTGCTACTGAGAAGAGCAGTAGCAGCCTTGATTTGAATAAAAATCATAGATTTAGACTGCGGAGCACGTTTCATCCTTCGACTACTTGACATCAAAATGGAATATAATCTTGGCAAGGCCGAAGTAGGGACGTGAATCGTAAGCAGATTTAAGGTTCTCGACAGAGCCGTTGTCCAATCCTACAACCAGAGTGAAGCCCTCTTTTTTCAGAGAGCTCTTACTCTCTTTATAGGAATGGACAATCCAGGCCCTCGTGTCAAGTTCCGGGTTCTACGCATGTAATTGCGTCAACACATCCAGCTTTTTTCCAGATTTCCCCGTAATCCAGCAGATGTCGCGCGTTAATTTTGGGAGACTATCTACCTGTAGTAGTTCCCAGCGGTGGGATTTTCGACACTATGCTCCTGATCCAGGTAGATGTCTGCTGGAGAGGCGCTTGTCTCGATTCTTTACGGTCACTTGTATCTCCTTTCCATAGGAAAGGTTTTGTACAATATGGAGGTAGTCAGTCATGGAACCAAAATATTGAATCTTCTTTTAGGGACCCAAGGTATGTTGCTCCCAGTATCTCTATGACGCTACATCTGGATACCTTTGGTATAGAGGTAACCTAACTACCGGTCGATAGAAAGTCTGTAATGTGAGCGGCTATTATTTATTTGTTCTAGCATTATCCAAAGCCAGATCAAACTTCTGCTTTTTTTGGGAAAATTGCACGTTTTTTGAAACGACCCACTAATCGACCTTATTTTATACTTCTTCGATTGAAGACGAAAAACAAAACTTTGACATCTGCAGTTATTAAGGTGATATTTATGACCAACATACCGTCAGCGTTCCCTATTAGCAAACGGCGAATTCGCATTTCTACACCTCATATATGTATATGATATAGTTTATAATTTTAGTCGCGAGGGTAAAATACTTAAGTCTTGAGTTGAATGCCTTAAATATGGCACAAATTATCATTGTCTGAACCCTTATTACTAAATATAAAGGAGTTTCACTATTTAAGCCTAGAACCAACCTCGAATTAAACATAGTCTAAAACCATATAAGCATCATCGTCAGAATGGAAATTCGTAGGATAGCTTTCCCGTATTATGCATAGTCTTACTTCATGCTCCTCATTTATGAATATTTTCCGAAAAGTGTTCTCACAGAACGTTAGTGCATTCCTTATGAATGCGCATTTAATGCACGCTCATGCCTCGCCCTCAACAGAGAGCATCCCCCTTCCGTCCCAAGCCATAAAACCCTTCCTTCGCCAGTTCCATAAAAGCCCTTGTCGCCTTGCACTGCGATAGATGGACATTAAAAATCTCCATTATCACTTCAGGTTTGTTTCCTCGAACCAGCGTCCTACACACGGTTTAGACGACCAACTAGGATCCCAGTAACCTCTTTACTCATGATTCCACGAAGTACTTCGCATAAAAGTTAACGAATTTTTAATTACATTGTCGCACAACGATTTAAGCATCATTCAAAACAGTCACAAACTGCCCACCAACGAACGACGTCCAGCACCAGGGAATGGTTCCCGGTGGTGACCGTGAATGAAAAACGACAGTATACTGCCCACTTGGCTGAAAATGGACTGACTGTTGACAGCTGCATGCCTCCGAATCGGTGTCCAATGTCTAGTGTTTACTGCGCAGTTGTGGTCACTCCGAAGCTCTATAACCACTGGCAAGAAATATCTCACACAAGGGGTCGGGAAGGCGAAGACGGTGAACAGTCGAAATGTTCACGCTTTTCGGACTACGATGGATATACAATGTTGCACGTGCAGTGGCAGGCAATTTGATCTGAATAAAAACCACATCATGACATCGCTGTCATATTTCCCTCCATCGCGTCGAATCCGTACCAAACGTGCGACGATTCTCATATTGTTGAGAATAACATTCGGCAGTGACCATAAAATCCATTGTTTTTTGGTTCTTTCCGCCATTCCAGCAGACCTCTAACTGCGCCAGAAGCTTGGCAGGAATTATTCCCCTTGCAACAAACTTGAGATTTTTTCCGTACACCCATCCGCGAGAAGATGCAGCAAAAACAAGAATAAATAAACGCGTTAGATTCGAAATTAAATGCAAGGTTGCAACAAAGTTGCAGAATGTAACACCAGCACCGGTAGTGTAGGACCCGCTGCTGGTGCTTCACTGCAGATTCAGGTAACAGATTCAGGAAGATGCGAGGCAGGTTTTACGAACTGTATTAACTCTCCTGGAAGCGAGCATGACCATACGTGGTTTAATGGTTGAGTGGCAGCGAATAGTTTGTCGGCCTTCGAGGTACAGTGTGTAGTGCAAGCGTGCATCATATGAGTTCCACTTGGAAAAAACCGAAGAATGTTTGCCTCTACCATCAGAGCCTTTACTTTCCTGTTTGAACACCATGTCGATACCACCTCGGTCTTCATCGATAGTCAATTACAAGTTGGCAACTATCAATAGCAGCTAAATTGCTTTTGTCTTCATTACGCACGCGTTGCGTTGATTACCAGGACGTGAAGCAACGAAAACTAACCAATAGGGTCAGGGTCAGTGTGCGTTCGACTGATCCTCGTGAATTCATGTCTGCTCTCACTCGCAACATTGTACAAAAATGTTGCATTAATGCGCGAACACGACGAAGATCAAGTGTTGAGGGCATCACGCGGAGCCATGGGTTTTGTCTTGTCATTGGATACATGCATGCGTGCCTTTCTAATTTGTCCTTTAACTCGACTGTCCTACCGGTACAGTAAATGAATTTGTAGCTATAGTTTAGATTTGTTCACGCACGACGACGATAAAATCAATTAAAGCGTCTGATTTTGTGTAGTTTTAGCGAAGCCAAGGGCCCATGCATGGGGCAGTAGTTGCAGATGCCAGAGGCCAGTTGGCTTAAGTGGGCAACAATGTTGCAGAAGAGATTAAGATTGCATGAGAATGGAGCGTTTGTTTTGGTGAAGATAAATTAGGCGTTGCATGGTAGTACACAAGTCGAAGCGGTCGTTGCATAATGATACACCGTGATTAAACGGAAGAGCGCCTATCCTATTCTGGATGGATCGTGGGAGCAATGAAATGAGAAGGTTATTGACGAATTTGCTCATGTGATTAAGTATTGGTGTCAACTGCAACCACGCATGTGTTTTTCCAGGCGTTTAAGCCTTTGGCATGAGCCTTTTATCGTGTCGTACATCACAATCAAAGTCAGGGACAAGAATAACCAATTCCAAAATTATCATAAAATGGGTAACGCGATTGACAGTATCACAGACGACGTTCAATGTTCCTTTGACCACTCATTGAGATACCAATACACTGTCTTATAAGGAGTAATTGTTTCCCAGGGTAGACGTATATACATATCTACCGTTGTGGCCTTTTGAAAAAAATATTTAATTTGGATTAGCATGATCACGTCGCTAGAGGCTGTTATAATTCAGAGGTAGGGTTCAGGATATATTTATGTCTTACTAAATACCGCGTTTGGAATTATTGTTTAACTTTTTGCGGAATCCTATGCTACGTCGGGATAGTCGTTAAACTTGCAGTAAATGGTTTAGGCCTCCTCCAGGCCATTTGCGGCATTTAACTCACTGTTGGGCCGTCACCGTTTAGGGTACAAATTGTATAATCTGAATTGGACTCTAGCTTCCTATTAACAACGTTAAATGGTCACTAAACTGAACCGCAATTATTTTGGTCGTTTTAGTCAAGAAAAGCCTTCCCAATTTCAGCTAACTCGTTATGGTTCGTTAAGAGTATGCAATTACCCTGAACAACCACTAGACAAAAACTCTGTAAAGCGAACTAAGCCTCATAGCACAGGTGTGATTCTGATATATGTTTATTGGTTTCAGGCTCAAACTAGTTCAAACAGTTTCCTTATAAGGCAATTTTTGATCTTCATTCATCTGTTTTATAGGCTTTTTCATACTTTATTCTTCTCATGATTTGATTGAAAGCCATCTAGCTTGCCATGAAGTACAAGGTGGCGCAAATTTAATCATCCAATTTAGTTTTTGAATTACTTTTTTCTTAAATAAAAAAAGTGATTTTGAGTAATAGAAGTCTTTATCTAGGATGGTTAAATCGGGCAATCTTGCTGGAAATCCCCGGTGACCTGCTGGGTCGAGCCCGGGGCAAGGATTCCAGAGGCCTGGAGGAACGACACCGCCTCTTGCGGCTCATTGACCGACACCTTGGTTGGACTGAGCATGAGTGGTACAACCAACAGAGGCGACACCGACGATGGCGCAGCACGGGAAACCGCTAAAGTTGAACGAGCCCCAGAATTTAGACGTACTGTAAATTGCACTGCTAAGTGCCAAAAAAGAAGAGGAAAGAGGCGTGCGCGAAAATCGTGCAAAGAGGATGGCACAGCCGAAGGTACGAAGGATGAAGGAAAACCTCTGGGAAAAGCAGTCAAGGGGATTTGCGGCCTCCGCACTTCTTGGCGGAAAGCGGCGTCTAGTAAAGGTTGCTGCAGGAGGTACAAGCATGCGCCTCAAACTTTCTGCCTTTTATTGGTGACGATCAAATCCCCAGTAAGAGCGTGCCAGGTTCCCAAACAGTCGGAACTGGAAGTGTTCAGGGTCCTGTGACCGGCGCTACCGCCGAAGAGAGAACGTGATGTCTCCTCCTCCGACGTGGCTGCGTGTAATCGGAGTTCGAAGGTAGATGCGTCGATCAACAAAGATCAAACCAAAAATGTGAAGATGGAGAGGACCAAAGACTGCTCCTCGGAGGCGGACACTACACACAACAAAACCCTTTCCTCTGGAAAGGAGATGCAAGTGACCTTAAAGAGTCGAGACAAGCACCTCTCCAGGCAGCCATCTCCTCTGAAAAGGTCAGGATAGGGAAAGCTGGCAGTGACAGCAGAATGCCCAGCTCAGATTGCGAACACCGCGGGGATCGTTTACTGGAGCTAGCTTCAGCAACGGGCTTCTGTATTCAGGCTGAGCTGTTCGTCACAGCGGACATCTGCCTGGAACAGGAGCATAGGAGCATAGGAGCATTTACCGAAAATCCCTCCCTTGGGAACTACTACAGGTAGATAGTGTCCCAAAATTAACGCGCGACATCTGCTGGATTCCGGGGAAACTTGGAAATAAGCTGGATGTCCTGAAGCGATTACGTGCGCAGAAACCGGGACTTGACACGAGGGCCTGGATTGTCTATTCCTACAAGAAGAGTAAGAGCTTTCTGAAAAAAAAAAGTTTCACTCTGGTTGTGGAATTGGACTACGGCTCTGTCGAGACGGTGAAATCTGCTTACGATACAGGACCCTACTTCGGCCTTGGTAGGATTTTATTCCATTTGAATGTCAAGTAGTCGAAGGATGGAATGTGCTTCGCAGTCTAAATCTATGATCATTACTTAGATTAATTCACAGCATTGCAAGGCTGCTACCGCTCTTCTCAGTTGCAGAATTGCATGCAGTAGTACAAATCATCACATTGTATCCATTTAGGAACGATGGGTGTGGAATAAACGTCATTGTGGTCTTAGTGGTATACGAGTACGTGATGCTACCATTCTTTATGATGAGCGATCCGAAAGGTCTAGGGTTGGCCTCATCATATCGAACACACCACCGACAACCAAATTGTGGTTAAACACGGTCAAAGTGTTTTTGGTGTTCTGACTATACAGGCTTATCACGTAGGAAGTTGTTGATGTTTATTCGTTATAAAAATGCGTCTAACGCAATTACGCATAGAACCGAACATTGTTTATGTGATCACCATTGGTTTGCTTCTGGAAGATCATCCGAGTGTCAAAATTATCTGTGACTTTTGGAAGTACAAGATGACATAAAATTAATCATCCAATTTTGTTTTTGAATTACTTTTTTACTAAATAAAAAAAGATGATTTTGAATAATGCAAATGATTTCCGTCATTTTGCTGCCGCCAGATTTCCGATGATAACTGAAATCTACTTAAGGGCCCCGGTTGTTTGAGACTTGTTGGCATAAACCCGCGAGTTCAAGTAGCCCCAAAGAAAGAAGTCTGGGATGGTTAAATCGGGCAATCTTGCTGGCCATCCCAAGTCGCCATAACGGGAGATTACGCGATCAGGAAACGCTTCCTTCACAATATACATTGTGGCTCGTGCTTTGTTGCACCGTCTTATTGTTCACCAAGCCCAAAAATATTCTTCTGAGATTGTTTTTTCTAGTGCGTTTCATCAGCCACCCTGTACTTCTTTCTATCAGGGTTTTCATATATTGGTCATAGAGAAAAGGTCACTTAGTTTCTGACAAAACTTCTCAAAACTAACTGAAACAGTTGATAACCTATTTATCTCTAAGTATTATAACTTCCTACCTGACTTTTTAATAAAAATGTACTTGTCTCATCCCTGGACTCCTTACTCGTAATTCCCAATAAGCTCGCGTTTTCATCTCATTGAACTTTAAAGACGTTCTCTTGAATTTCGCGAAACACTCTGCCTGACTTCCGTTCTTACCGAGGTCAACCATTTTCACGCCAAAATCTTTCTCCTCCACTTCCCATTTACAGCGTTCCTTCACGTTCTAGCCATTTCCCGGTATGAAAAGACAAAACGCTCCACCCGTCCATTTAAATCCCAACCCAAGTGATTACCACTTTCAATTTGTGCATTCACTTTGTTCCTCATCCATCGGCCGGAAAACCCAAGTAGTGGTATTGGCAGCGCTGGCATTGAGCAGCTACTGCCATGAAAATTAGTTTAATGGATCAAGAAATGCATTCGAAATCGTTGTGTAATGACCTGGAAGCAATTGAAATGGCTGCATGGGCATTTTTACCTTCACTACCACAACGAAAAGGGAGTGAGGAAAAACAATAAATGGAAACTTGAACTTGATCGATTGATGGCAGAAGGGAAGTAGCTCGTCATCACCTGAGCGTGGAGATGAATGCTTTTAGTGGCTGTCATTAGTCTTAGTCTTCCACGGCTTGTCTGAGTAATATTTACTTGTGGAAGGAGAAAAAGTGTAAGGCCCTTTGCCAGACGTGCACATATGCTTATATTCGTTTTAATTGCATTGGCGAACGTAATTAGCAGTAATTACTATCACTATTCCTGAGCATTGTAGGATGTTCTCGGTTGCCTGTTGCGCTATGGTGGGAAGTGAGGATTGTTGCGTGGTTCTTGATTAGAAACTTTTGTAATTTACCTGTGCCTCCCTTTAAGAGATGAGCCTCACAGTTGATTGAATTGATCATAATTACCACATGGGGTGTCCTAAAAGCTCGATCTATGGCCGGAGCTATTCTAATTTTTTATCGACAAAGTTCCAGTGTCTTTTTGAATTTTTTCCTCTTTAAATAATTGTTGGAAAAACCTTAAATACGGCTTTTTCTCTCATCACTCTACCACGATTGAATGGGGCATGTGGACTTACTATTGAATTTATCACATTGCGTCTATGGTTGACGTAAAGCATCTTACATCGTGCAGAGAGACTTTACCTTGAAATTTGTAAAATCAAACCAACAGTGAATTATCGACTTCTAAAAATGGTTGTCATAAATTCAGGATGTCTTCAAAGTCGAGTTATAAAATAACAATATATCACTTGCTGATATGCTGATATATGGTAACTAGCAGCGATAGGGCAACGTCGTTGCACCTCTTACATTTTCAAAAAATACGGCCCGATTAGTTCATTCTCTAACAGAGCACAGCATGGGATTGTGCAGCGTTGTTGAATCTCATTAGTGCGTGGCCAAAACAATTTTGTATATGGAAATAATATTGAAAATATTAAAGCTCTCAATGACTTTCTAGTGTGTTCAAAAAATTAAGTAACTTTTAATTTTTCTCGAAAAAATATTAATTTAAATTTGAATTTTGAATTTATTTATTTAAAGCATAAGCTAACAAGTCTTGTAAACCAGACTAAACTAAACAGATAAAAAGTATTCTAAGCTTAAGGAGGCTTGGAAAGTTCATGCCAAACAGGGTTTTAGCGAATGGCGAAATGTGATCCCGCCGTAATCTGTATATGAAACTCATTGTGCTGTCAAGGGCAACGGTTAGCTTGCGTGAGCTGTAACTATCAGTAGAACAGTAGCGTCTTGATGAGCATTGATTTAATGCTAATTCGGAGAGAATTTCCAGCTTAGCATAGTATACGCAAGACACCGCAGACCTGAACTGTTACATTGGTGATGTAATCCCCCCATATAAGCTGTTGATTAAAGATGACTCCAAGGTTTTTAACAGTCTTTACATAGTCGAAGTTGCTTCCGTTGGCTTGGATTGGTGGAAAGTTACTTAAGTCTGGGTTAGTACGATCTATGACAATAGCTTGGGTCTTGGTGGAGTTGAGCATAAGTTTGTTTTTATATGAACATCGTGTAAGCCAGACGGAGGTGGTAAGGATGCTATTAAATACATATGTGAAGGGTTTTAAGACGGTGTGGATGATAAGTTTTAAGAATTTGGGGTTGATGAAATCCAAGCCAATGGCGTTAGATTTGATTGCAAGGGTCGATTTAAGCACATCCTATTCGTAGATTCTAGAAAAACCAAAGCTATAAGTAAAGTTGGGCATATTACGGGGATCTATAATATCGCACTCGTTCGGATCCCCATCGCCACTGTCAGAGAAAGATGCTACTGAAGCGAATTTCTTATTTAGCTTTTTTCGATATTGATGTTTTCTAAAGTTTCAGCCTTGATTTGTTTACCCATACCTAGCGTCTTAATAATCTTTGCCTAACGTTTAAGCTGGTTTTGAATTTGGATGTAAAAAACGGATTTTCTACCTCCTGATTTCCTTCGTGACAAGGTTGCTGAGGGGTGTAAAATCGTATAGTAACTCGGGGAGCTTAAATATCTTCCGTCTTTTGTAGGCCCTTTCTCGATTTATATTCAGTTTTTCAATATGTCTGGTTAACCATTGGCATTTGGTGTTATGGATGGTGAGGTTATTGGTTGGGACATGATTCTCAAATAGGTTATTAATGGCAGATGTAGAAAACTGGACTTGCTCAACATGTAGTACAGGCTATGCCAATTAGAATTGAAAAAGCCATCGATAAGGCAAGCCATGTTGATAGACTTAAAGTCTCGGTAACTGATTGTAGTCGGTACAAAAGATCTACTAGGACTGAGGTCGTAGAAGAAAACAATGAGATCGTGTTTTGAGAAGCCGAGAACATCAAGCTGGCTATAGAAGTTGATGAGATCAGTTCCATTGACAATAAACAGATCGATTAGCGTAGAGCTTGTAGGGTAGGAGTCGAGTTGTTGACAGCAAATAGGTTGACGGAGCTTAGGAAGTTTATGAAACGATTTACTTGTAAGTCGTTACGGCTTAGCAGATTAATGTTGAGATCACCGGAAAGAATAATAAAGGGTCCGCCATCTAACGTTTTTTTTTTCAAGTAGTGCTTATTTCGTGAATGGTAACACTTAGCTCATGTCTGATTTGACAGATAATTAGTTTTATCCTTCCGCTGAACGAATATGGTTGTGTATACGCTTGAACAACGCTGGGAAATATTGCGACATTACTTTGAAAATCATGGTAATGTTGCAGAATGTGTGCGAAAATTGCGTACGGATTTTGGAAGAAGAGAAGCACGGTCAGCTCCGTATGTTCGTTATCTTGTGAAAAAAGTGAAAGAAACTGGCATCCTCATCGATAAACCAAAGCGTGAAAAGCCAAAAACAGTGCGTACACCCGAGAATATTGCTGCTGCGGCAGAAAGTGTGCCTTAAGCGCCATCAACATCAATTCACCGTCGTTCTCAACAATTGAACATTTCGGAGACATCATTGAGACGAATTTTGCATAAAGACCTTGGTATGACGCCATACAAAGTCCAATTGGTTCAGGAGTTTAAGCCAACTGACCATCCAATGCGTTTTCGCTTCGCTAAGTGGGCCTGCGATCGACTTACAGAAGATGCCGATTTTGCCAAAAAAATCATCTTTTCAGATGAAGCTCATTTTGATCTTGGCGGGTATGTAAACAAGCAAAATTGTCGCATTTGGGGCACAGAAAACCCGCACGCATACATTGAAAAGCCGGTGCACCCAAAACGAGCCACTGTTTGGTGCGGATTGTGGTCCAGAGGCATAATTGGGCCATTTTTCTTCGAAAATGAGCAAGGAGTGGCCGTTACAGTCAATGGCGATCGTTATCGGGCCATGTTGAACGAATTTTTGTTCACAAAAATTGAAGAGGAGGATATTGGCAACATTTGGTTTCAACAGGACGCCACTACGTGCCACACAGCCGAAGCTACACTCGATGTTTTGCGCCCTGTTTTTGAAGATCGCATTATCAGCCGCAGAGCTGATGTCGTTTGGCCACCTCGGAGCTGCGATTTGACACCGTTGGACTATTATTTGTGGGGTGCCGTCAAAGGTAAGTGTTACGCCGACAAGCCAGAGACAATTGACGCTTTAAAGGACAATATTCGTGAATAACACAATAGATAATGTGCTTAAAAATTGGACCGATCGTGTAGGCTACTGCATGGCCAGCCGAGGCAGCCATTTGAATGAAATTATTTTCCATTATTAACCGGAAGGATTGTAATTTCAAATAAAAAAAGAAATTTGAGAAAATATTCAGTAGTTTTTTTTTTATAGCATTTTCAAAAAAAAAAAAAATTATTTGGCGGACCCTTTATGTTCATAGCAAGCCCCGAAGCATTCGATGATGTTAGTTACAATGGTTGTGTCCCTAGTGGGGGCTTGTAGATGACTCCAACTAGACATTTTTAAAAGCCACAGATAATTTTAAGCAAGAGGTCATCGTTTGAACTCGAATTTCCGATTAATCTGCTCCCCATTTTGACCTTAACAAATATTGCAACATCGCCCCCTCGACTCCCGACACGAACGTCTCCATAGATTTTATACCCTGACAATGCAATGACCGCATTTCAAAAGCAGGGTGTAAGCCAAGTTTCGGATATACATAGAATATCCACTTTTCCCCCATCGAATATCAGTTTAATTTCGTTAGCGTGCTTTTTTAGATTTTGAGCATTAATGTGAAAAATGGAAAGACCAGAGTACCTATTACGGAAGATATTCAGCATCAGACGAGTCTTGTGTGCATTAATGTTGGTAGGGACTACACCGCACGATCTGTGGTCACTTTGAGTTACGTTAGGACGAGTGCTCATTATTTTGAGTGCAAGTGGTAGAAATGATTCCCATAGCAGGGCCGAATTCGACCGGTGGGATATTAAGCAACGCAATAGCATAGAAAGTAGATGGGTAACTAATTATGTGTTTTAAGTGTCTAAAACTGGGAACAATAAGAAGCTGGCTAGCCTTAAGGCACTGAAACACCGAAAATTCGAAGGAGAATAAAGCTACTTGCCCCAGCGCTTTTTCCAATCCTCGAAATACTGCTGATGTAGGCGGTTTTTGATATAGTCTTAAACTCTTCCTGCGATGCAGTGTTTCTCTCCACAATCATGGCAAATCTCAGTACTTTCATTAATCTTCTCAGTTTTCGGAAGAGAAAAAAGTCAAATAGTTCCAAGTCCCGTAAATAGGGCATAATTTTGTTTTTGGCCAAAAAATGCGATGCAACAGCCACGATTTTTTTTTTACACAAATCCGAATAGTGATGAGTGATGCTTATACAACGCGACGGTTTTCTTGATCAACGTTTGACAATTCCGGAACAAAATTCGCTGACGCGAATGCAGAAATATCTGAGGAAAAGTCATAGCATGAGTCAAGCGATGTGCCAGTATCGTTACCAAATTCTTTGATAGTGACTCGACGATTCTATATAACAACTTTCTTCATTGCTTCAACGTTTTCATGGGTTGTTGACGTGCTGGGGCGTTTAGGGCGGAGATCCTCATTAACACCTTCTCAGCCTTCCTGAAGCCTTTGTATCATTTATAATTTTATTTGCTCAGTGCAGACGCGTCAAATGCCACAGTCAACATTTCCAGTATATTTTATACAGATTTTTTATCCCTCGTTTTTATTGGCAAAAAATCGCCAGGCACATCTAAACACGACTAACCTTATATCTGTGAACAACAAAGTAAATGTCCAAAGTAGCTGGCAATATCAACATACAAATGTTAGGGGACATGTGCGCCAACAAATCAAAAAATAAAAAATAAAAAAATCGAAAATTGAAGGTACTTAGCTCGGGAAAGTCAGAAAGTCACTTTATTTTTTTGAACAAACCTCGTAAATCTTGCTTATTTTGAATTATCTGGATTTTATAGGGATCAAATTTCATATCAGGTTTCAACCTTTCCTTTTGATGGCGCTACAGCCCGGTGTGGGTTTGGGCCTCAACCAACAAGCATCTCCAGCCGGCGCGATCTCCTGCCAGCCTTCTCCAATTTCGCACACCAAGTTGGTTGAGGTCATTTTTCACTTGTGTGCGCCATGTGTGTCGATGGCGTCCTCTGTTGCGTTGTCTCAATGGCTAGGATTCAAAGACTCTTCGGGCCGGAGCTGTGTTGTCCATACGCCATACATGGCCTAGCTAATTTAAGCGTTGTATCCGTAGACGCTTAACCAGGCACATGTCGCCGTACAGCCCATATAGTTCGTGATTGAATATTCTCCTCCAGATGCCATCAACGCAAACAGGACCAAAGATCGCACGCAGAACTTTTCTCCCGAAAAGACCAAGAGTTTCCTCATCCACTTTTAACAGCGTCCATGCCTCTCCACCATAGAGCAGCACTGGGATGATTAGAGTATTATATAAAGCCAACTTGGTCTTTCGAGAGAGGGCTCTGTTACTCAATTGCCTCTTGAACCCAAAGAAAAAGTGATTAGCAAGAGTGATTCTGCGTTTGATCTCGGGACCGATGTTGTTGTCCCTATTTACTGTGTAGCCGAGGTAGACGAAATCCTTGACTACCTCGAACTGCATGCTGCCCATTGTGACGCTCTGTCCGAGACGTCGATGTTGTGTACCCGTTCTTGATGACAACATGTACTTCGTTTTGCCCTCATTTACCGCTAGACCCATTTTAGCCGCTTTCGCTCAATGCCAGCAAACGCCTCTTTGACGGTCGCTGTGTTCGACCAATCACATCAACATCATCCGCGTAATCCAGCAGTTGAACGGACTGTTGGAAGATCGTGCCTCTGGTATTGACTTGTGAGTTTCGTACGATCTTCTCGAGTATTAGGTTAAAAAAGTCACATGACAGCGCGTCGCTTTTTTGACATTGAAGGTGAACTTGATGGAGCAGCTAGAGTTCTCCATATTCACCCGACACAATCTGACGAGCTTGGGATGTCAGAACCTGACATAGCTTTGTATAGCTCGTTCCTATGCACGCTGTCATATGCGGGTTTGAAGTCGACGAATAGGGGGTGAGGGTCAATCTGCATCTCTTGTGTTTTTTCCAGGATCTGCCGCAGTGTGAAGATTTGGTCTACTGTGGGCTTCCCTGGCCTGAAACCACACTGATATGGTCCTATCAGGTTGTTGACGAACGGTTTCAGGCATTCACACAGAACGACAGAGAAGATTTTATAAGCGATGTTGAGGAGATTTATTCCACTGTAGTTGGCGCAGCAAAGGGGTCTCCTTTCTTATGGATCGGGCAAACGACAATGAGATTTCACTAATCGGGTATGCATTCCTCCGACCATATCTTACAGATGAGATGGTGCATGCGTCCTACCAGATCATCCCCAGTTTTAAACAGTTCCGCGGACAGTCCATCCGCTCCAGCAGTTTTGTTTGACGTAAATTTCGATATTGCTATCTTGACAGAGTCGGGGAGACGATTTTTTCTATCGTCGACCAGATTGAGTGGGGTATTCTGCCTGACAGCGGTATTATGGGCGTCGTCGCCGTTTAATAGTCTGCAGAAATGATTCTTCTAAATTCTCAGCGTCGATTGCGATTCTACTACTAGTTGTCCATTTTCGTCCCGAAAGGCTTCAGTCCGAAATTTATATCCACTGGATAAATGTTTTATTTTCTGGTAAAAATTTCGGACTTCCTGCTGAAGCACCTTTCCATCTCCTCGACCGCGCGCTTCTCACGCTCTTTCTTTTTCTTTCTGAGAAGCCGGTTCTCTTCTCTCCTTTTCTGTTCGTAGAGCTCACGAGCAGCTCTCGTTCTTCGAAGCAGCATTGCCTTGTGGGCGTCTTGTTTGACTGCGTGGGTCTGGTCGTCAAACCACGGGCTTTTCCTGGGTGGTGTGGTAACACCCAGTACATCAGTGGCAGCTTCTTTGATGGCTTTTTGACCACGTTTTCAGTCTTCTTCTATTGTCAGTGCAGACGTTGTCGAATTTTCAGAGAATTTTTGGGACACTCGGTCGGGGCAAAGTTCCTAGCGGTCGTTTGCGATTGCAGCTTTCTGAAATCAAACCGTGGTGTTCTTTCTCGACTTCGTTGTTTTTTTTTATATCTGTGTTCTTACCTTGACTACAACAAGGTAATGATCCGAGTCGATGTTAGGTCCTCGGAAGGTTCGGACATCGAGAATACTGGAGGAGTGTTTGACATCAATCGCAATGTGATCAATCTGGTTGACGATTGATTGATCAGGTCCCTTTATGGATGTTGAGATGTGGGAACCGCATACTAACTACAGACAGGTTCTGCCCCGAGGCAAAGTCCATGAACCTGAGTCCGTTCGTAGCTGGGCGTTGATCATATGTTCTTTCTAGGAGATCATAGAAGTAATCTTTGTCGTTGTCATCCATTTTCTTTGTCGGAGCGTGGGCGCAAATCGGGCTAATGTTACCGAATTTAGCCTTGGTGCGGATTGTTATGAGGCACTCGCTTATGAATTTAAAGCTGAAAACTTTTTGCCTAATTCTGCCTCGAGCAACAAATCCACTTTTTTGTTTTACGCTTGCCGGGGTCTCCAACAGTGTATCCATCCTTATCCGAGGCTTGTGGTTGTTTCGGAGTGATTTGGTTTTTTTACGAGTATGGCTCACTAGGCCGTAGCCCAATTGACTTAACCTGTTTTCTGGCGCAAGAAACTCGCCATTCGCCCTGCCCGCAAGGATGTAGCGATAGCACTTGCTAAAAGAGTCGCAAGGGGTTCATCTGCGGTGGCTCTTCTCGCTTTTTATGGAACCAACATCCGTCGGGCAGACGGGCCTTTGTTAGCCTTTACCATCCATTGTTACGATAATAATATTGGTTTCATGGTTCATTTAACCACGCTTAAGGTCGTTGCTCTTTTGCTTATTGATATGTAAAGATTGTAAAGAACACAGGGTAAAATGTAGTTTATCACATCATTATACAGCTCGTAGAATTCGCGGTTATGTCTTCTCTTCCATTCGCCTTCCTAACGGGAGGACGAAGAATTTTTCTTCAAAACAGCCCAAAATCATCTCCGCTTTCTTGCCTATCGTCCAACATTTGGCTCCGCACAGCAAGACTGGCAAGATCAGTGTTCTGTAGAGAGTAATTTTGGGCTTCTTTGTTAAGAGTTTTGACCCAGCTGTTTCGACAAATCGAATTAGCACCGTTTGCCCAGGGCTCCTTTGTCGAAAATGAGTGCTTACGTGCTTCTTTAATGGATTAGATATTACTTTTCGGGCAACAAACAATTCTTTTCATCAAACAAATGTTGGTGAGCCTTTACTTAAGGGCATTGTTAAATCCTTTTGCATGCGCTATTTCTTTAAAACAAAAAAAAGGACATTGCTGCTGTAACACCCGTTTAACATGGATATCCTGACATTCTGGGAAGAAAAAAAGTCTTCGAATAATTCCAAAATTACCATTACATCATTTCATTTTTTTCGGAGATGTAAATGAAAGAGCTGTTACCCTCAATGGAGGGCACTGTAAACGATTGAACATATTTTATAGCCCCAACTTGGGGAAATAGACGAAAATGATTTTTATTTTCGACAGGATGGAGCTACGACTCACACAAGAAACATTAAGCTATCGCCGTTAAGTTTTCAGAGTAATTTTTTTTCACATAAACTACCTACATCCACCTAGATCATGTGATTTATCGCCATAAGATTACTTTCTTTGGCGTTTATTGAAAAGTCTGCGGAAATATTTTCCTACGTAAATTGATGATCTTAATACTCAGTGAGGGCGAGTCCTTGACAATGTTGATGTTCGTATAGAAGCTCTCTTGCTGGAATGACATGTCGAGCAAGTTCAACTCGTTCACTTTGCGTAAAAAAAATGATTGAACGATACCAGACACCATTAACAGTGATTCCGCCTGACCATAAACCGCACAAAACAGTGCCTTTTTCCGGGAGCATTGGCAGCTCTGTTTATTGACATATCCATTCAATCAGAAATAAGCTTCGTCGCTGAAGACAATCATTCAGTTTTTCTAAGATCCACTCACTGAAAATTCGACACAGTGGCAGGTAAATTTTGCAAGGTTTTTTAGAACAAGATCCTTGTTTAAAAACTTTCACACAATCCCAAATGCACAAACGCAGACTGATGGAGTTTTTTCGTCAACACTAGCAATACATTCCTCTGTACACCCGCTGCACATATACATAAGTAGGCGGCATGACGTCCAATAGCCTGAAATAGTGCGGAATTGATCATTATATCTCGAATTGCTTGTTCTGTAGGTCTATTATGACGACCGTAAAGGGGTCAAAATGGACGAAACACATTTTTCATACAGCACGATTTTTGATAATAAAATTCAATAATATGTAAGTGTTATTCAGGGCTAAATTTTTTATGGCATAAAATGGCAATGCTAATTGAGTATACCCGATTTTAACATATGTCACAAATCCAGCGTGAGTTGTCAATGTGAAATACTGAAAAACCAAACGAACAAAATCGCCCTTTATAATTGAAACTTTCTAAATATAAGACAGAATATTGTATATGAGGGTCTGATATGTGTATTAGATAACCTTTTATCGGAAGAAAACATTTGAACAAGCAACTTATTGTCCGTCCTGGACGAAGTGGAGATAGTAGTATCGAGATTTAAGTCTAATAAAGCCACGGGAGCAGACGACTGGAGGCGAGCTGGTAATGCTCATGCGTAGTAGGCTCGACCATCGCTCGGTCCACAAGAAAGGAGACCCGAATAATTGGGCCAACTCCATCGGAATAAGCCTCCTTAACATATTCTCTACCGTATTGTGTAAACGCCCGAAGCCTTTTGTGGATAACCTGATCCGCCCTACCAGTGCCAGGCAAGTCCACAATAGACTAAATATTCACACTGCGAGAGATCTTGGAAAATACCCAAGATTTCAAATCGACGCCCCTCGCCTTTTCGTCGATTCGTGCATAGAGACGAGCTATACGGAGCCATGTCAAGTTGTAACATCCCTGTCAAACTCGTCCGGCTATGAAGACAATGGAGAACTCTCGCTGCTCCATTAAGATTACGAATGAACTAGCCGAGGCATTTGATGTTAAAAAAGGATTTAGACAAGACGACACACTGTTGCGTAACTTTTTCAACATCGTCCTTGAAAATATCGTGCAAGAGTCACTGGCCAGGTACGATCTGTTTCAAGTCCTCGCGATTGCTTGCGTGCGCGGACGACATCGTAGGGATGGAAGCAGCGTTGAGGCGGAAGCGGCAGCGATGGGTCTTAAGGTCAGTGAGGATACATCCAAATATATGCTGTCATCAAAAAAAGAGGCACAACACCGACGTCTTGGCCGTCAGTCTATAGCTATCACTATCACTCTTGGCAACTATAATTTCAAAGTGGTCAAGGACTTTGGATCACTTATGACCAGCGATAACAAAACCAGCGCTGAGATTAAACGCAGAACTACTCTTGCCAACCGCTGCTTTTTGGGCTCAAGAGGCAAGTGAGCTCTCTCTTAAGAGACCAAGACTAACACCAAGGTTGCGCAAAACCTTAATCATCCTGATCCTTCTCTACGGCGCAGAGGCCTGGACTTTAACGAAAACGAATGTGGAGGCCCTTGGTCGTTTCGAGAGGAAAATTCTGCGTTTAATTACGCCCCCGTTTGAATAGACGGAGTTCGAACGAGATGATCCAATGAAGAACTGTACGGACCGTACAGCGGCATCAGTCTAGTACCAGTCGGATCCTGCATCTAAGATGGCTGTGCCATGTAGAGGGCATAGCCCGAAGGGTCTTCGATTTCAACCCGGATGGACGACGCACCAGAAGACGACCGCATATAACGTGACGCACACAGGTGGAAGGGGACCTTAACCAACTGGAAGTGTGGGACTGGAAACAGCTAGCCAAAAACCGTGCTGGCTGAAATCGCTTGTTCGTTCAGGCCCAATTTCACCCCGAACTGTAGCGCCACCAAAGAAAAGTGAAAGAAGTTTATAATCCGGAAAAAGAGAGAAATAACAAAATTATAAAAATTGGTAAAAATTTTAACTCCGTAGACGATTGCCTAAGTCTACTTATCGATTTAAGGCCATCTCCTTTGCGGATTCAAAAGTCTTTGATCGATAAGTTGTCTTTCTCCTTAGATGGCGTTACAACTCGGCAAGTGAAGAGCCAGAGTCAAGCTTCTCCCATTCACTTAGAAGAGAGAAGCCGCGAAATAACCATTCGATGGCATTGGTGTTATCGGGATCCGAACTTGCCCACCACGCGTCAGAGGCCGACACAATACCCACTGCGCCACGGCGTTCGATTAGTTGGTAGCTTTATTTTTTTTTTCTTCATATCGTAAGGCCAAAGGGTAAAGATTTATCTGCCAATGCTTCCCGCGGCTCATCTTTTTTAAATGTCCACTTTTTATAATAATAAAAATGTCGAGACTTCTCGATTTCTATTTTTTTTCTCTATAACCTTTTCAACTATAACAAGTCCTTTTTTTTCTCCTCGAAGAGTCCATTCTTGCCCACAAGAAATATGTTCATCCATCCATCCTTATCATCACCATCCATCACTATTTCATTGGCATATTCTACTTTGTCTCTATAATTGAATGAACCTTTGCGAATAATTCCGTACATTGCACACTATATTCTTCTATCAAAAAACTTTGCTACAAGCAAGTGATATAACTACACATTTCACAGCAAGTCACTAATTACCCAACGCCAATCACCAGGACCACTGACCACCGATTACGAAACACATCTGCCTTTATTCCTAGTTATGTCCTTATCGTGAGAGCAATTAAAATCCTTTTTTCCACTCTATCTACTCAAAAACTCTATCGTCCAACTGTCAAAAGTTTATCTTGAACCATTCGCCATCCAAACCCACCACATCCAATCCAATCCCAAGAGCAAGAGCCATTATCTCACTTTTGCAATCCACAACCTTTCAGCACTAATTATTCCATTTAGACGCCGAGTACTCGCACTCGAACTCGCAATTACAATCGCATTCGTTCTCGTGCTCTCTTGCTTCCCAGTAATTAAAGGGATCCACGCCAGGCTTGTGTCCTGTAATAGAGAGACAGAAAAAAGTCATAGATATATACTCGTGCACATCCAGTTGCTATTGAAAATCAATTAAAATCCAGAGGAACTCTTGGAGCAAGGATCACTCATGAAGCGCGAACTGAATAACGCATTCATGAATAATAATCGAACATGGGCGATAATTAAGGAGGATTTCGCGCGTCCATTTGCTTTTTATTGCTTCTCCTGCTCTGCCGGCAATCTACTCGTATATGGAACCATACCTAGGATAGTGGCTCCTCTTTGTTTTCCTCTGTGGAAACGATGCAGAAGGACTGCCAGTGTTCTGCCGCTGATTGTCCATTTACTACCATCGCATTTGTCGGCAAGCACGACTGTCACTACTGCCACATGCGGCCAATCAACAAATCATGTTAAAAACTTTTGTTAACAATTGTTCATCACAGCCGAAGCCCCATCGTGCGACCGCCGCCACGTACCAGCCATGACAGTATCAATCCATTAGCAACATTCAGGCTAAGACAGGACTAAATGAATCGGCAAACTAAAATAATAACTTAAAAGGAGTATAAAAAAACTGAACACTTGAGCTCATATAAGATTGGACTAGACCCTTGAGTATGGACCATGATGCACCCTATCCAGTATTCTATGGTCTTTTCTTCAATTAGACGAGGTGCAACTGCGGTATAAACACACCAAACTCAGCCTATGCCGCTTTGCCATTCCGTGTACTCAAAGATGTGATTGCTCAGCGAAGAAGACAGCAGATTGTTGCGGCTGTCATCGCTAGCTACAAAGAGATAATAAGTGCCCTAACGTAGGGCAACGAAAAAACAACTATCAAAGCCAGTAAGCCCTTGCCGCGTAGCAACTTTCGTATCTAAGTGTACCTTAGATAGCCATGACGAGCGGACGACGCAGACATTTCGCTATGTTGGCTGAGTGAGATACATACTCGTAGATCCGAAGGGAATATGTTATCCGTTGACGGGCGGCAGGTAGACAAACGGCATAAACGGAATGCGCCAACAAGCCATGTATCCCCCTTCGGTATGCTGCTTTCCCGTCATCGTATCACTTTGTGGCATGGTCATCGTTCAGTGCGATGGTGTATATAAAAAATTATTGAGAATTTATCAATTCGCCGATGCGAAGTGGACTTCAACGTTCTGTGAGTGATGTTGATAGCACGGCTTTTTATGATAACCTCGCGGCCATAGCTTTTTTACGGCCATAAACTTAAAGTTTGGGGTTGAACGCGGTCGTTACTGGAGTGCTTAGGCGTACTGAAATTTTTTTGCGAGAGAAAATGGAAAGAAATAAATCATTTTCCTCTCGCCTTGTCACAGCTAGAGCTAGAACAAGGATTAAATTTGGTTCCAGGAGGGATAAGATCTTATTCTAATTGCTGATAGTCCAGCTGTGACGGACATTTATGCGGGAGTGGGTTTTTATGGTTTATTCGTATCCTAGGCATAATCGTTTGAGGAACAATAAAATAAATCAAGTCATTCTATACTGACGTCTGTCCGATTGTTATAACGCATTTCATAGAACCAACAAGGCAGAGCTGAACGTGGGCACTGAGGCAGAGTGCCTAAGGCAGGTATTTTATGTTGTTTAGCTCTTAGTCCATCCCACCGTATGATAACAAACTAACATAATATTTGTGATGGATATTTCAGAAGACAGTAACAGAGAGTCTTTAAAATATTCTCTTGCTGAAAGCCTTTAATAGGGATACATTGCCATTATGGTGAAGATGTACATGTGTATGTCATGTCACATGAGCATGTCAACTATTTAAATGAAAACTGAAAGTCGCTCTTATCACAGTTAATAGAAATGATTTTAATTAAGCTCTGTAACTAAAAAGTAAGCTTCACAGACTCCGATGTTTAGTGTCCAAATTCAAGTCAAGTCAGTATGTCACCAAAACGGAATGTCTGTTGAAAGAATAGCTGTCTTGCGTAAGAGTCTATGGGAAGATCCCTTCATCGTGGAGGACTTTACGTGAGTTGAGTCTGTACTCTTATAAAATCCATCTGACCAGGACCTTAAGGTAGACGACCATAAACATGTGCTCGCTCATTGAGTTCTCGAGCTAACGACGCAGACTAGTGCTAACTTAGGTATAGCATTGGGCACTGCGATCAAAGCAGATCTATTGTGCTTGCTAGCCGATCAGACGAGGAGTTACTCTAGTTATTTAATAAAGCTGAGGATGCCTATCGTAGGAGCTGAGATGATCCCCACAGAAGACATAATTTCTCTGAGGACGATATGCTTCCTAAGGTGGCAGAGAGCAGCACACCCACATAGTATATGCTCTGCCATACAAATCTTTTCGATTGTCGGAGTCCTTGAATGCTGTTGCAAAAGAGCGATGTTTCCCACTTGTCTGGGACTCTGCAGGAAGGTGCAGCACCTATGTACCATTCTCAAGAACCTTTTCTAGCGAGCTTGTCGCCGATTTCGTTTCCCTTAATGCCCTTGTGCCCTGGCACCCACCAGAGTTTCTTTTAGCTAGATCCTGCAGGGCATCGTGTCATTCCTTAACGGATTTTAAGTTCGTGCTATACGAGCTCAACGCTTTGAGTCCTGCATGACTGTCTTAGAGTAAATTGATGATTATACCTCTTATGCCAGTCTCTAAGTTTAGGTTGACGCACGTTAGGATGGTGTATAGTTCGGCTTGGAAGAAATTAGGACTGTTTCTCAGGGCCTTCGAGATTTTTCGATCTGGTCCAAAGATGCCAGCACCAACATCTAAATCCAATTTGGAGTACTACCGGATGCCTTTGACATTTAGCAAGAGATCGCCGCTTACCCAAGCTGTCTCGGTAAAATTTCTTGTGAACGTGTGTGGTGATGCCTCCGTAACTGTGGTAATCATATTCAGCTGAGGAAGGTGTTGCATGATGGATATGTGACCCAATGGTCTACAGGTCTGTTTCTGAGCCAAGAAGTCAGATTGCACTTTTATTGCAACCTTTTAATAAAAAGGTGCAGTGGAGTAATTACGACCAGTGCCTCTTTTTTTCTTATAGGGTTCGCGCAGTTACGCTCTTATGGTGTTTGTCACACAACCTGGACGAGATGCAGGTTTGTGTCGAAGATGTTCGTTCACTACTCTCCGGGGTTGGTTGTCCTAGATAGGATTCGTAAGATTCGACTGAATTTGTCGCGTTGGTTGTAGTTCACAGTAACTTTTTTGTTTCCGTGTCATTATGATATTGGAAATGCACACGCAGAGTACAAATTTTGAAGTGATCTTATACTGCGAGTGTTACGCTTTCATCAGCATTTTTTTGATCATCTCACATTTACAACTGATGTTGCACAGTTTTTCCGTACATGAATTGTTCTTGGCTATGGACAAAATTGAACTACAGACCTTTCGCTCAACAATCGGTGATGATTACCATTGCATCACCAAGGTGGGGGTGCCGTTGAGCAGCCTCGGTAATGCCGAGGCATGCTAGTCTCTGGAGGCGTTGTTGTTTTTGTTCAATTTTTGTTTACGGTACGGCAAAGGCATAATCAATGCTAGGTCTTACTATCGCGGTATATAACCAGTAGATTACCTTAGTGTGATTGCCCATAGTGTCTTAGTCCCCTTTGATAGTTTGTTTTTAATGTTGGAGTTTTGAAAATCCTATGTTTGTACCCTTGAGGGAGACGGAGCAAGGCTGTATTTTCCTTCTTCTTGTACACGAAACTAAGATTGCCTTATTTGGGTTTAGTCACAGAAAGACTGAAGCGCAAGTTGCACGCGTTCACAAGCAGACATTTTGAATTTATCTGTAAGTATAACTACAAGGTCATCGGCGTATTCCATGACTTCATAACCAGAACAAGAACTCCGTCTTGTGGACATCCTTTAGCTGCCAATACTGTGACAGAGAGAGGGACAGTGACTCTGTGGTACAATGCAGTGGTGATAGAGTTGTAGCCAGTGTTATCAAAATCTCCCTCAATATAGAGGAAAGCGCAAATTGCGATCTCCTTGCGTGTGAAGTTATTTTCCATAAGCGCTACTAAGTGATGTACATCGTTCTTTGTGGTAAGTATATTGGTTTGGATGCAGTGGTATCTAATTCTCTAGTATACCTCTAATATAGGGGAGTGCCGTGGCGCAGTGGGTAGTGTGTCGGCCGCTGATGCAAGATGAGCGAGTTCGGATCCCGATAACGCCAACGCCATCGAATGATTATTTCGCGGCGTTCCTCCTCGTCGGGGTACTGGCAAAACCCACCCGTTGAAGTTCAAGTGTGAAGCCTTGAAAAAGCTTCTCGGCTCTCGCCGTTCGGAATCGGCATTAAGCTTTTAGGTTCCGTTCACTTGTATGAAAAATAAATCGCACACAACATAAGTGAATAAAAATAAGCTTGGCTCTGGCTCTTCTAAGTTGTCTGTTTGGCAGTACAATGGACCTGTGTTTGTGTCTGAGTGCTCCAACAGATAGCAGAAGCCTCCACCAAAAGAACAAAAAACCTCTAATATGGAACTCTATCAGTTTTTCCATTGTTTTAAGTAGGAAAGATGTTTGGCTGACAGGGCGGTAGGATTTAGAATGTTCACTTAGTTTTCCAATTTTTGAGATGAAGACAAGGTTGAGTTTTCTCCAGAATTGCGTCCCATGTTAAAACAGGACCTAAAGAGAGCGATCAGTGGTGCTAGAATAATGTCTAGGCCTTTCTGGTGAATAACAGGAAAGCATCTGAAGCTTTGTAGGGTTTAAATGAACCAATTGGCTGTTTAACTGTATCAGAGCTGAGGAGTCTACAAGAGAGGCTATTTGTTTTATTATCGATGTAGTTTGTGACGCTCATTGACTCAGCCGGAGTCGCAGTTCGCAGTCTTTTCCTCAAGACCTTCTCTTGGATTTCCTCAATTCGAGGTTTTATTTTGTTAAAGCAGATCAATGTTGAGCAGAGATCTCACCTGTTTCCGCAGAGATTCAAGCCGTGCATTCCACCAAGTTACACACCGCTTATGTCTATAGATATATCTATCTTGGTCGCACAGCTGTTTTTGAAAGACGAGTGCTTCATTTATGTTAGTAGATACCCTCTTGTTCAATGTCATCTGTCGTTGCAAAGGGCTTAAGAAGCACGTCTTCTTTGGTGGCAAGTTGAGCTTGAAAGAGAACCAAGTTGGTTCTTTTGGGCTGATATTTATAATCAGCTTCCCCAACCTCAACAGCAATGTTAAATCAGATGTGTTATTGGTCAGATAGTGAGGCCTCATTTGAGATGTGCCAGCCACAAATTGTATTTGCTACAAAAGGGCAAAAGGGAGATTGTAAGGGCAAGTACATACCTCTTCTCTAATTGAATTAATGAACATAAGATTGTTGCTTCATTAAATTATTGCTCACCTCGTTTGTTTGGGTTGTTGCTGCTTCATTCCACGTGGTACACATTGGCATCGATGCCGATTGCGCCGGTGGTAGTACGCTACTAGGTCTCGTACCTAAGTAGCTGGGAAGTAAACGGAGGCGCACACGATCTTCCTTACTCTGCAAAACTTTTTATTATGAATCCTCGAATGGGCAGGAAATTTATATTAGAAGCGATCAAACATGCGGTCCTAGAAAAGGATTCTCCAATAGCGTAGATTAATTTACGCAACCTATTTTGTAGGCCCATAATCTTACCTGCTTGAAACGAAGGTTCTTGTGTGAGTCCAAGAGTAATTTCTCCCGATGGAAACGTAGGCTTAAGATGTCCGAGCCACCTTTGGCATGGACCAGGTTACCCTGCGGTACACACAACCCACTCACTTATTTGCGACGATAAACCAGGTCCTTCATAGGGTATGGCTTATTATGGCCGTGCCGGAGGTTTCAAATCGGTAGAAAAATTCAACATGATGATGAGGAATTATGATACTTTTATTTTATACTGAAGTTCAAACTATTATGTTAATAACGGAATACAATATTAACCAATGCCCGCTTCGGTCTGTCTACAATCCATCACCCTTTTTATGACATTCTTCATAAAGTTTTATGTAGAATAAGAGCTTTGTGTGAAATACGTTGCAAGGTAGCTTCCCATCGTCCTAATTTCTGTGATCATATCCAATCTTTCGCTCACACTCCCAGCTACATTTTCCTTTATTCAAAACCACAAAAGTAAAATATGTTTCAACTTTTTTTACTTATGAACACTTTTCTCTCTTTCTAGGTAAGATATTTCTATTGCTCTGAAGGCATAAGTAAAGTAAGTACAACTTCGAAAAAATTTTCTTAAATTTGTTTTGATTTTTCTGTATATAAGACTGCATTTTATGTACCAACATTTTCTTGAACTAGATGTGATCAAAGGCTCATGTCATTGACGAATACATTGGCGAAATTCCATTGTGAGGAAAATACGTTCTCAATATTTTTCGTTTTTCTACGTGTAGGTCTGTAGTCTGGCAATTCTTATATTAAGCAAATTATAACAACATCCAGCCCATGTGACCCGTCTTCTTCGATTCGATTTTAATTGCATGGTGCTCTATTCTTCCTAATTTTATCCAATACTATCCTACTAGCTCCTACTACATACATACCTTATAAATTATTGGAAAAAAAGAATAGGTCCAAGTTTGTATCCTTGAGTTACCTCGACTTTTAAACCTACAGTAAAAGGCATTTTAAAATTATATGTCTGACTTGAAATGAAAAGAAAATCAATCATTTTCTCCAGACCCATCACAGAGTTGACTTTTCACAAGACGCCAATTCAAATAGTCCTTGAAATGTCTAGCCCCAGGCCGTATGACAAAATCGTTCGAAATGATTTCACTTTTTCACACTCCAAGCCCCCAACCGCATGATGCAACATTGTGTCATCGTCAAAGACCAGGTCCAGTCACAGACTCCCACATATTTCGAGGGTAAAGGTACCTCTATACGCAAGAGCCATGATACCATAGCATTATCCATATGCATAACCATTGCCGAGTGTTCGTAGTTCGAGTGAGGTGAGTCGCCCGCTATTAATTTTATGACCAGCAAGCATGTGTTGCTCGAAACCTTAAAGAGATTTCATGCTGTTGTGACGTAACTACCCGCGAAATGAATCTGCAAAAGCAATTTGGTGGTCATTAGCTATGAGCTCATGCCCTTCTTCTTCATCATACTACTCTACCCACTTATACTGATCACTTTATGTCGTCATTTGTGTTGTTACTGCTGGAAAAACATTGCCGCAGACGCCAGGCGAACGACATTGACTAATCCATTCCAGAACCAGTCGAGTATGTACGTATGTGTGTTTCTGTTGTATGTTCCTTAAATGGTCTTTGGAACGCGACAGGTAAGGCGCCAGTGCACAAAGTGTTTACCTCTTTCTCGGTTATCCCCCGCCAATGACGGTTAGATGAGCAACAGCAGCAAAACCCTCTGACTCGAGGCTGGATTTTCATTGTCTATGATGGTTTTCAGGACACCTCTGGAAGGTTCAAGGCTCTCTTCCCTGTACTTTCATACTCCTCCAATGGATGTTATTGCTTTCACACAATTCCCTGAATTCCTCTACCTATTGAACCCATCGAAACTACATAGTCGCAAAAAGCAATCCAGAACTAACCCGACGAGATGCAGGGGCATCGCCATCATGCCACTCCTGGAGTAATTAAAGATGAAGTTTTTTCCCATTTCGAGATAAAAATGTTGTGACATTGGGTCTTCAATGAAATGACGACGTTACGTCTTCGTTGCGCGCAGCACGCTGCGCACGGTGTACGAATGTACGAGTATGGTGCTCGCTGCAACCTGTAGCCAGCGTTGTTATACGATGTACTATGACAAGACACGGAGGACTCATTCTGTTTGCTGTTTTTACTTTTCTGTTTTCACATTTTCCGAGTCTTGCCGAGGACGACGACAATGACGACGACGTTGATGTCGCAACGAATGGAATGACAGCCGGGGCAGTCGCTAGTAATGTCGCCACGGATATCCTCTGCACTAGACTGTTGTCGTTCTGTGCTATGTTGCAACCGTGATGATTATCATCATTATATCGGAATCTATTTTACAGGTTCAATAGATTTCAGAATGCGCGCCAGGAGTCAATTGGATTCCATTACCTTTCCTTTCGTCGTAGTCGGGAAAAAAGGGTGTCCACATCCGTGTTGTTTCCCTTTGGTTCTAACATCGGTCGGATTAATGGAATTGGTTTTTGTGGTTTGTGCACTCCGGAATTGGAAGCTGGAAGGGATGTCTACGATGTGATGGTAGTTGGTAAGCTGCAGCATGAAATCAATTAGTTGCTTGTGAGGCACTTGCTCCTTGAGAGCGGTTGTCATTGATGATGAGGAGTTATGGCTTTGATATTTTGTCGGAGGATGGTTAAGCAGCTTGTGAGCATGAAGTATGAAGTTATTAGTTAGGCGGAAAAAGTGTTTACTGCTGTGGTTGTTGTTAGGATCGCGTTTAGTTTTGTAAAGAATGTGCTAAGGAGCTGGGAAGGCTTAAAAGGAACCCAAGGAATGCGTAAGAGTATTGGGCAGGTGGAACGTTTATAAATGATGGTTGTTGTTCGTTGACTCATAGATTAAGGACCGAAAGAATTGGCTTCAAAACCATATCTGAAGATGCCGTCGTACTTAGTTTCTTGAACGTAGATTGGCTGAAGGACAAACAAAAGAGGAAATTTAAATGCGTATCGTATGTGATCAATTTCGATTAAAATTAGTTCCAAAGAAGACAAAACACTGGCATTGACTGCGTTCCCAAACTGCGCGGTTGGCCCTGGTAATAACCCAACAACACTAATTCAGGGTTAAAAAAGTATCAGGAACTTTCGGTTTTTGTAAAGGATTTATTCGTCTGTAGAAGTTCCATGTTGTTCATTGGGTGTCTTTTGGTGTCTCCTGTACAACTTTCATTCGCACGAAGGGGGTTCAATGGCAAACTATTGAGACATCTGTGGATTCAACGAATGAATACTACAACTTCGGCGAAAACGGCCAAAAGTTGACCCCTTCAGTTGGAAAGAGAGCCCAACCGACTTGGAGTGTGACATTGAAAATAGAGATCGTGGTAAGCCAAAGGCTTGTCGGTTCAGTCTCTCACTAGTTCTATGTAAATTGGGATCTGGTCTCTTATACGCGCCTTAAACTCTCTTCTATCTCCAACATTGTTTATCCGAATTGTAATAGAAGAAGTCGGTAACTAGCTATCTTACTTACTACACGAATATTTGAATAAAAAATAAGGGCATAACCTCTCTTGGAGAGACCAAGCGTCCTTACCTCCTTCTTAGCATATCAAGCTTCAAGATCCATCTGTTCACCATTTAGTCTGAATTCAGTTCCAAAACCCAACACCAGGAAGTCATGAAATGTTGAAATCATCCAACAATGAACCAATTAGAGCAAACTTCTCCGTTAACCTCCGTCATCCTCCTCATCCGTCCCCAACTTATAAGACACACCTACAACCTCCCGATACCGCTGCATACGACTATTAGAAAAATGTCACCTCTCCGAACAAGCATCGCATTCACTACTCCCAGCCGCCAGGAATGCTTCGCGAACCGAATCAACAAGTCAACAGACACCATCGACGAGAACAAGCGGCATGCATGCAGCAACTAGTAGCTCAGCAGCTGCAGCCAGGAGTAGGAACAGATAAGAACCAAAAACAAAAAAAAAAAGCGTTTCTTGAATCCCTGATTCCACGACCAGATGAAGACGGTAGGTATGTGCTCCAATGTTCCAGTGTTCAAATGTTTGAATGTTTCGTTATGTTGTTTTGTTCGATAGTGGCACCAGTTTTTTTGTCCTCTCCCTTCGTATGCATCACCATCTTCAGGTCCAGCTGCAGCTTCAATCGGGACGAGAACAACAGAAATCCTGTCTGATCGGTTCGATAACTTTGGTACGTTGCAGTGTTTGTCGTCGCTTCTGTTCCTGTTGCGATCGCCGTGTTCTGTCCATCGTCATTCGTTCTCGTAATGCCGTGTAGTTGTCGTTGTTATTCCGTATCGTAACACAGAAAAAAGCCAACTGTGTCACTAACCAGCCATCCACTCATCCAACCCATCTAGCTCGCCGCACAATAAAACGCAAAGACGACGAGAGGCATGCCGATGCAACTGATTTGGTGGCAGTACTCGTACTAGTCGTGCTGCCCAGCCAGAACACAATGACAGTTCAACCCGCACTTACGATTCCGAGCTACTCGTCGTGGATGGCATTAAAAGCGATGTCGGTTAGAATTATTAACTGTTTGGAATGCCGCATTGAGGTGTTGTTCCCTTGCTTCGTTTTTGGAATTTATTAAGTTATAAACAAGAGGCTTGCGATGGACATGGACACGCTCTTTAACACTCTCACCCTTTGGCAGTGGGACAGAGGGCGACGACAAAAGGCGAGAGTGGTCATCTTGAATCGCGGAACGATGCATCTGGAACTGACACTGGCTTTATTTATGGATTCTGTGAAATCCAACATGAATCATTCGATTTTCGATAACTTGACATTCGAGGGTGTTCGGGTCAAGTGTGGAAGAGACACTTGTCGCGGAATGTACCAGTACATGTGTTGATATTATCGAACATTGTGGGTCCTTTGCTTCTTTTTGTTCGATGGAAATGGCGAAGATGAGGGTTATTAGTTCGCGAACGGCGACACTATTTCATGATGCTCATCACATTCAGTCGATCTGCTCAGTTCCCAAGGGAATTAATATACATTTTGGACAACAAATATAGAGTTAACGAACGAGGTGTCATTTTATATCAGTAGGAAAAGGCATCATTTTTATGAGGTCATTTTAATTTTAATCCAAAGCACAGATTTCGAGACTTGTAAGAGAGAACAATATCATCTCAACGTCGGCTTTGAGTCTACCTTTAGTTGGCTGATTTTCTTTATTGTTTAATCAACTCTGGCCGAAAACGTACGTCGTCCATCTCCGCAGTATCTATTATATTTCACGCACAGAAATAGATTCTTGGGTGCAGGTTGCCTACCCAAACATCCAACTTCCCACTTGGAGATTGAAGATTATAAGTCAGTTTACTGAAGGCGCTATAACAGCTTCTGTTTGCACTAGATTAGCTGTCTCATTGCGCAATTAAGCATATAATAAAACAGATCCTTTTTTTCCAAGACATGCATCACGAACAAAGTGTTCACGTACGTATGAATGTACACACCTTTCTCCAAACGACTAATTCAAACTATAGGGACCTCAAAACGAAAAATCGTCGTATAACTGAGAACTGGCAACTTTAAAAATAACATGTTTACAGTGCTATAGGGTTTAAATATGATTTTGACCATAAGTATGTGAAATGAAGCGCAGTTGTGAAGTCCAATTTTCGACAACTTTATCGTCGAACATGTCTGGTTTATCGACGTAGACTAGTAACTTTCCATATCCCTAAAAGAATGTTATATAAAGGTCTGAGATCACAGGTTCGTGGAGGCCAGTTCAGTCTCTCTCGTCTAAGGGATAAAAAGACATATGAAAACATCCGTGTCTTTTTGGCTTATCTCCATGATATACTAGACTCGGATGGCTATGAAGGTAAAAGTATCACTAGCGTAATCTCCAATCAACAGGAAGGTCTCCCTACTGACTTTGCCAGTCTCAAGAGCCTCTTTATTAAGTATCACGAGTTCTTCAATATCTCCCCCCCCCCCCTCCCCCCCCCCCCAAAAGTATCAATACACTCAAAGCGGCTTTCCCACCCCCAGCGTAGCAGAGCCGACCACTGACAGATATTTCCGACATCATATCTTCTTCCTGCCCCTCATGCCAACCTTCCTCTCACCTTCTATTATCAGAGGTCTTCGCTCAAAAACCCAAGCAATCTTTCAATAATATGGCAGGGAGACCAACTGAAATCAACTTGATCCCAAGTATAAATAACCAAGAATTGTTCCCATCAAATTTTAACGTTTATCGCGAGGACGACCTTGTCGTGGTGTTTCAATAACCGTCCTTAACTCAATCGACTCATTTATTGCAATATCCTCTGCCCCATATCTCGACTTCATTTCAATCAAGATTGTATTTTCCCGTAAACCACTCTATGTCATCTGCTTTTATATCTTGCCATCTCAACCTATCGAATCCTATGAACTTGCCATTAATAAGATTGAAAGCATAAATGATTTACGAGATCCCCATGATGAACTCATTCTCTTTGGTGATTCCCATCTTCCTTTTCTTAAATGGGCTCCATCAGACGATCAATCATTTTACATTGCCACTGATCTTAGATCGCCAAGCTGATTCAAACTTTAGCCAAATTAGTGGCATCTCAAATTACATGGGTAGACAGCTAGACCTGATTTTCACAACAGACCCCTTTAGTTCCTCTGTATCAATAGCACCCCCCCTTCAATTTTGACAGCCTTACAATAAAAGACGCCATATCCATTTTCTACGGAGAAATATTTAATTATATTTCTCTTTACGTTCCTCTTTTCCGATCCAAACATTCATCTACTTCTCCTTCTTGGTAGAATGGCAGGTTTCGTTCTCTAACGAAGCAATTTACCGAGCTCTCTAACAACGCCATTTGATCGAAACGCCAGCCAACCTTTTAAACAATCCTCAATCCTACTTTCAGCTTGTCAACTACAAAAGGAAATCTGATGACTTCACTCTCCTTCAATAGCGAAACCTCGAATGATCCCAAAACTATCTCCAACTTTTTTGCCAACTTTTTCAAACAATTTTATGCCGATGACTCCTTTGTACCGGACACTACTTACTTCGACTACTTACCGAATTTCTCCCTTGGACCAATTTTCCCACGCACTATTGATCCCCATATCATTGAAAATAAATTGAAACAACTTCGTGATGAATTTACTCCTGTCCCGATGGTCTCCTTGCCGTATTACTAAAAAAATGTTCCTTCATTATTTTTGTCCCGCCCTCAAAAATATTCAAGTCTTCCCTGTCCCTTGGAGAATTTTCCAAGACGTGGAGAACCGCTTTTATACATATAACTCTTATTCACAAAAAAGCTCCGACGAGTGATGTTAACAACTACCGGCCCATCGCCAAACTGTCACATATACCCAAAGTTTTCGAAAGTATGTTGTACGACACTACTGCAAATCTCTAATCTCCTCTAAACAACATGGCTTCCTCAAATGCAGGTCTACAACCACATCCCTTGTCGAATTTGTATCCATCACCCTCTCAGCATAAGAGAATAGGAATAAGGTCGACGTTATTTCAACCGATTTCAGTAAAGCCTTCAACCCACACTCTCCCACAAGCTAATACTCTTCAAACTGTCTTCCCTTGGCTTTGAACCCACTGCGTTGAAGTGGATATTTTCTTACGAGTATTTAAACCGTTACTACAATGTTCGTTTTAGATCTGCCTTTTCTAACCCTTTCTTAGTTTTTTTCCGGCGTTCTCCAAGACAGCCACCTAGCTCCACTTCTTTTCATTCTTAACATTAACGACATTGGGTTTGTTTAAACATTCCCAGTTCTCACTGTACACTAACGACACCAAGTTCTTCAAGACCATTTCCTCGCAACAAGATTCTTCCCTTATTCAATCGGATCTCAACAGCTCCAAAAATTGCTTGAAACTTAACATTTCCAAATGCCAATCAATCACATTTTCACGTAAACGAATCAAATCTCCTCCTCGTCTCTACTTCCTCAATAATCAGCCCATCTCCACCGTTCAGGTTATCCACGATCTTGGCATACTTTGTGACCAAGAGCTCAATTTTCGTGCACATATCGACGATATAATTATTAAAGCCAACTCTGCTCCTGGTTTCGTTGAGCTGGTCTAAAAAATTGTTCAATTCCTATGTGACTCGATCCTTCTATATTAGTTTTGATCGCCCCTTTCTTAAATACGCATCTCAAGGGTGAACCCCTTATCAACAAATCCACATTGATAGAATCGAGAGCATCCAACGTCGGTTCCTACGTTTCACTCTTCCAGGTCTGCTCTGGAAAAACCCTTTGGTCTTACAGCCCTTTCAAAACCCTCTTAAACTAATCAATTTGAGTACGTTGAAGGAAAGAAGAAGGGTGTCTGACCTCTTCATTCATAGGTTTTTAACAGGTACCATTGACTGCTCCACCCTCTATAACTCCATCTCTCTTAACACTAATCCTCGTAATACACGCAATCCTCGTCACTTCTATCTATCAACCCTCCGCACCTCATATGGCTCCAATGAACCCCTTTTCCGTATGCTGACAAGTGCTGATTCAAAAATTTACTTCGATTTCAACCTCAGCACTCCATGCCTAGAACTTCCTCTTCTCAATAGACTTCCCTTCTCCCAATCATAATTTCTAAGGATCGCGCCACCCTCAGCCGTTCTTCTTAGTTATTAAGTTAGATCAAGTAAGCTTGAATTAAGCTCAATAAATGGGGGTGAATGGGGGAAAATTAAATTAAATTAAAGCACACCAAACTGTGAGTTTTAATGGTTGTAAGGGCGTCTCGACAAAAGGCTTTTGGATTTTCTATACCCCTAATTGGGCAATTTTGCTTGTTTACAAACCATTAACCTACGACACGTATAATGGTCACGCGGTTTTAACTCTTAACTAAGCTTAAAAGCCAAGTTCTTTCTCCAATTTCTGTGCTCGATGGCAAATCCGTCGGATTCTCCTCAACACTGGGCTCCACAACGGCAATATTTTCTTCTCTTCGCACTGTTTGTCGTCGTTGTTGATGTGAATTATTCACCAGAGTGAATGTAGTGCGAAAACGTCATCGCGTTCCGAATAACTTGCTTAGATGGACGATTATGTCCGAACCATAGTTTTCAAAATAAACTTGCACAATTTGAATGCGTTGTTTTGACATTATTCTCTTAATCGTAAAATGGCAAAACATACTTACCATAAATCAACTTTCAACTGTCAAATTAATAATCGGTAGAAACAGTGTTGCCAGTTTAATAACCAAGCCTCTAAAAAAACACCCTTTATAAATGGTTCTCATCGGTCCACATTATTTTAAGTCAAGATCTGCCCCACGGTTCCTCAGCATCTAGAAGTACGTAATTGTGCGCGGCTTGTTGGCTTCAACTCATGTATCAGCTGGATGGAAGCATGTAGGCCGAGGTCTTAAATCTATAAGCTATGTGTTGATGCGGATAGACTCAATCCTTGTGATCGTCTCGAAATTGACACATCTTGGTTTTAGTCTATCTCCAGCTTCGATGGCGATATTTTCAACAACCTTATCGGACATATATTTTACGCAATGCAAGTACGGGTTCCCGCCCCATCGATTATGTCTTTGAAGTAGATGGAGGTCATCTACAGACCAGACAATGCTGTTACCCTCGGATCACTCTATACCTTCCTAGAAGAGGTGGCATGTCATTTCACTGACATAACACTCTGCGGCATTTTAATTGAAACTTGTTGGACAAACATCGTTCAATTGGTTTACTGGAGCCAATAAAATTGACCTTACTCCTGTAATCATGTCTCCCACATTCCCACCCACCTTACGACCAAAACATCCACCCTCCTAGTGCAATATTCCTATCCGACAAAGAAAAGGCACTGCTTTACAGACAGCTTTCAACACTACGTTTTTCAAAGCATTACTCGATTTTTCTGACATATCAAGTTGAATACCAATATACCGAGTCCAACGTCTTGTTTGAAGTCTTTCGTATTATAAGCTATACTCTGTAACGACACGATGCTGCAAGCTCAAATTGGTAGTATATCTACCAGTTGTGTTTAGATAAATACTCAGTTCTGGCAATTACTTAACAGTTGCTCATCAGATAAATAAATTTGGCAACAAATTCGGGAGCTTGATATAGAAAAATAAAAGCCGAGAGTTCGTAGTAACATTGACTGTGACCTGAATCTCTTAGTGCCAAGTATTGGGTGTGCTGCCTCGACTTATCCATTTGCTTTCATCTTGTCACTGAAATGAAACAGAACATTACACTATGACTTTTGTAGATTTTGCGAGGAAGATGTATTTCCACTTATCATAACAACATCGGTCTTTCTAACCCAGTGGAAGGAGGCTAAGGCTATTCCTATCCCAATGCAGGTAGTAGGAAAAAGTATTCGAGAAAATTACCTAGTCCTAATGACATAGTCCATAAAAAAACTTCTATGTGAAAATCAATTTGGCCTCCGCCTAAAACTGAGCTGCAAATCTGCTTTGTTGTTAGTCGATGACGATAGTAAGAAAGCTGTTGATAAAGATCGTGCTACGATCCTAATATTTCTCGAGTTTTCGAAAGCTTTCGATACAGTCATTTCATTCTTCGTTCAAAACTTAGAAAAGAGTAAAATTCCTCAATACCCTCCACGAGGCTAAATTTCTCTTGCAAGGGTGACAGCAACGAGCTATAGCAGCCAAACGACAGTTTTCATTCTTGCCAGTAAAGTGCGGGGTTCCGCCAGGATTGATCGGACAATGAACATCTTAAATTGATTAAGCATTGCTGATAAATTTTGCTGACGATGCGCAAATTCACTTGAGTCATCAACTTAATCGTCTAAACGAAGTTCTTATGCTGATAAATAAAAACTTCCAAAACATATTCGATTGGTCAACTAAGAATGATCTACGTTTAAAAGAAAACTGGACCTAACCACTTAACAACAACATTCAAACAAGCATTGATTTCACCTTGCCCTTGTTCTTTTTACCGAACTCTTTCGGGGTCTACATACATATATCGCAGAATTGGCAAGGCTTATGGTGGACTTAGTGCTCTCCGTCGCCCTATATTTTATCTTCACTCGGATCAAACTCTTATTGTCGAAAACTGCCCTTTTACCAATCCTGTTGTATTGCTGTGACTTATCCTGTAGCCCAGATTATGATTCAAGAACATTTACGAACATAACGAAGTGTTTCTTTGATATTTTTATCGTTTTTGCAGTGAATTTTCAATATTCCTGAAAGTTGTGCGAGTGTGTCCCAATCCATATTTGCTAACCTTCTAGTTTCTTCGAAACTTATCACAACGATGGTTGTGCATTGGCGATTCAAAAATGATTTCAAATTGTAAATGACACCTCATGCCGGATGACTCATTACTATACCATTAGGCACATGCTTCGTTCTGAAGTCATTCTAGTCACAATCAAATTAGCTCATATGCCTCTTTGCGACATCTTTTCATTTAGGATTTTAACTACAATAATAAAATAAAAAGCACAGATGATGTTCAAAATGACGTGCGCTTTGGATGCCCCGGCATTTTAACTACCAGTGAAATTGTGAAAAAAAATTAACGAAATATTAGAGGTTATTGAAGTAGCGGAAAAGTTTTGAGTATGAAATGTGTCGCAACAAAAATTATGCCAAAAAGTCAATCCCAAAGTAGAACTACTAGAAAGTGTTACTATTTGTGATAAATAATGATTTTACGGATACGTGATCGAAGCGCAACCGTTCCAATAGAAATATTCTGTATCGCCAAGTCCAAAGCTAGTATTCAAAGGTAAACATACATTTACCAGTATAATGACGGGGACTATTATGAAGAGAATGAATGTATCGGTTGTGCCTTTGCCTCCATTCGCCTTCCTCGCAGACGGGACCATATATCCGACGGAGAATTTTTCTTTCAAAAGAACACAGAATCATCTCTGCTTTCTAACGTAACGTCCTACATTCAGCTCCGTAAAGCAGGACTGGCAGAAGTAATTCGGGACTTCCTTATTAAAAGTTTTGATCATAGGTGTTTTGACAAACCGAAGTAGCACCGGTTGCTCGGGTAGTTCTTTGTCGGATCTCCACTAAGTTGTCATTTGCAGAGTTAACATTTGGTCCGAGAACAAACTTCTTAACTAAAATTATATCTGTCGATAGTTACATTCTGCCATTTCTTCAATTGCTGTGAATGCCTCTACTACGGCGCGCTGGGAGCTTGCAATGATGGTAATGTTGTCCGCGTATCCTTGTAGTTGGACGCGTTTGAAGAAGATAGTGCCTACGGGGTTAACACCTGCCTGCCTCACTATTCTTTTAAGGACTAAATTTAAGAAATCACACGACAGCGCGTCTCCTTGTCGAAATCCGATTCATGTTTGGAAAGCTTCGGATGTATGGGGTCCAAACTGCACAGTGCAGCGCGAGTCTTCCAGTGTGTCGCGACACATCCGAATCAATTTACCCGGAATTCCGAAATCGGTCATTGTTCTATAGGGCTCTTGACGTTGAATGTTGTCGTATGCGGCTTTAAAGTCGATAAAAAAATGGTGAACATCGGCTTGGAACTCGTTGGTTTTTTCTGGATCTGGCGCAATATGAAGATCTGCTCTATAGTCGATTTGCCAGACCGAAGCAGGATTATGCCTCAGTAGTTGGCGCACAACATAGGATCGCCTTTTTTGAATATGGAGCAAATAGAACTGGTGTGCCAGTCGGCGGCCATGCTTTCATCCTCTAAAATTTGACCATTTGACTGGTCGGGGGTGGTCGGTAGCCTAAAATGGTTTTAGCTACTTTCTGATGGCGGCAGCACAATCACATGTTGTTAGCGCTTGTGTGGACATGAAGCATATGGGATAGTCTTTTGCCCAGCTGCTCTCTATTCTATGTCTATATGTCTATTTCCGCTGCGTGCATTCGCCCAAAGTCTAACCTCCGTTTTGTTAGTGGTTGCAACTTTCTGACATTAGACAGTCAGGCTTTGAGTCGTGCTACTACCAGGCGATAGTGCCTTGCGTCAGTCAGTACATTGTTGATTTGGTTGTTGGTTCGACCATCTGGAGATAACCAGGTTGCTGAGTATATATTTTTGTGAGGGAATCTTGTGCTACTTATCACCGTATTACTAGTGATCGTAAAATCTGCTTGATAGACTCAAGACAATAGTCTGATAGACTTATCAGCTTCATTGGTTGGAGCGTGTGCACATATTAAGCTTATGTTATAGAACCATGCCTGGATGCGGATTACAGTCAGACGATCATTTATTGGTTTGAAATTGATTACCTTCGATCTAAGACGTTTTCCTACAACGCATCCGCATGCTAATATGTGCCGTCTTTTTAACAGCTGTAATATCCCACCGCACAACCGCCCGCCTGATCGGGTTGATTTTACGCCCTCTTGCCTAAGGCGATGGCTACATACATAAGTTCACCTCCCAACGACTGTAGGGGAGGTTATCCAGAGGGCGCCGCCAGGCGGCTCTATGTCAACTTGACGAAAGAAATGGCAAGGATCGTTGCTGGCATCTTGCCAGATTAAGAGCAGGCAGCAACATTAATGTAAACAAATTAATTCAAGAAACCGAAAATTCCTGTGATATTTTGAAAATCTTCTTCTTCTTCTTTTCCTTTTTATCCCGGCGTCGTTATGGTCAGTAGTGTAGGACCATAACCTTCCCACTTAACTGCATTCCTACTGGTCCGCTTGTGGGGTCCGCCGGTTTGACCTCAGAAAGTAGCGGCAGGCTTCCCGGTTTGGGATTACTTCATCGCTGAGGCCAATCAAATGCTGGTGTTTTTGCATTTGTTTGCACCAATTGTTTTTCGGCCTACCTTTTTTGGGTGTTGAAATTGGAATGTTGATTGATAACGCCTTTTGGACGGGGTTCAAAGGATCTCTCCTTTGAACATGGCAATACCAACTGAGTCGGTCGCGCTCTATATTTCTTGTGATGGTTTCTTTTACGTGGAGGCTTCCTCGGATCTTTGAACTTCTAATTCTGTCACGCTTTGTTACTCCCGCTGTCATGCGAAGCATCTTCATCTCAGCTGCCGTTAATTTGCTCTCATACTTTTTGTGCATTGTCCAGCATTGTGAACCGTATGTGAGCGCAGGACGTACAACTGAAGTGTAGAGCCTTCCTTTCAGCTTAGGGGGCATTTTTCGATCACAGATGGCGGAGTTTTCCCGCCACTTCATCCACCCTACGCTTACGCGATGTTTGATGTCGTCATCACAAGTTGCTTCTCTATTAATCATAGATTCCAGATATTTAAACTTTTCACACTTGGGAAGCACTCTTCCATTCAAGTAAATGTCTGGAATAGGCTGATGAGGGTCAGAGAACGGGCAGCACAGATACTCTGTCTTCTTTGAACTAATACGATACCCGTGTCCATCAAAAATGTCCACCCACACATCAAGTGCTCGTTGTAGGGACGCCTGATCATCACTTATAATGGCCCCATCGTCAGCAAAGAATAGCTGGTGCATATTGGGGTCCGTCACTTTTCCTTCAAGCAAGCAATCAAGGACTGCTATAAAAAGCAGTGGGCTGAGGACGCTCCCTTGGTGTACACCGACTTTGATTGCGAACTCTTCGGTGACTCCTGCGGTGCATCTTACTCTTGTCGTTGCTCTCTCGTACATGTATATCACTCGCACTCGCATAATCACTCGCACGTAGGTTTCTGGAACTCCTTTTTGTCTTAGCGCTACCCATAAAAGATCTCTTGGTTGCCGGTCAAAGGCCTTCTCGAAATCAACCAACACCATATGCAAGTCCTTTGAAGAATCACGATGCTTTTCCATCATGATCCTTATACTTTGGATTGCATCTGTTGTTGATTTACCCGAGACAAACCCGCACTGGTCATCAGATAGTCGTATTATTTTCCGCAGTCGGCTATCTAATACCCGTTCAACGATCTTCATGGTGTGCGACATCAGCTTGACAGAACGGTAGTTATCACAATTTCGCGTATCACCCTTTCCTTTGTGCAATGGAAGAAGATAGCTTTCCCTCCATTGATTAGGCATAGTGTCGCCTCTCATAAGTTTGGAGATAAGACCCATGAGCCATCTAGACCCGATGTCTCCCATCTTTTTCCAGAACTCAGAGGGTATCCCGTCCGGCCCAACAGCTTTTCTTTTCTTGGAGTTTTTAACCGCGTACCGAACTTCTTCGACTGTGATGTCGGATATTTCGACATGATTCGGGGCGGCTCTTGGAAAGTACACTCGGGGAAACTGTTCGTTCAGAAGTTCCTCGCAATACTGTCGCCATCTGTGGGGAATTTTTTCGTCTTCCACAAGGAGTTGGCCTTCAGCATTGTTAATAAACTTTGGGAAACGAATCTCCTGAGCATTTCTTCTTCTCTGGGCGGCTATCTTAAAGATATTTGCTCCTTTGTTCAAATTGTTTTGTCGAAGCTCCTGGGTAGCCTGGTTCCTGTCAGACGCGGAAGACGATATTTCTTCCAACTCCTGATAGAGGCCTTCCATGCTTTTCGCTTTGAATTCGGCGCTTTTTTTCTTCGCGATACCTTTGCAACATCTATATACCTTTGCACGGCGAGCTTTTTCCTCTCTATTAGTAGAAGAGCACTTTGACCAAGCTTGGAAAGCCATTTTCTTTTCGTGTATCACTGCTTTGGCTTCGTCTGTCCACCACCAGGTTTCTTTTGCGTGTTGGCAGGGGCCTTTAGATGTTCCGAGCAGTGATTTGGCTTTCTCCAGGCCAGATTATTGTAGGGAATCCCACATGTCTTGTGCTCTGCACTCCTCATTACCGACCTCATCGATAATGGAAGAGAGGTAGTTTTCCATGATGGTAATAAAAGCTTCGCGTTTTCCTTTATCCAGCTTATACCACTTGATTCTCTCAGACACCTTCGTTTGCTGCTTTGATATTTTGAAAATACATATCTAAAAGCCGGAAATTTAAGGATTTTTTGCTTGGGTTGACGTAGATAAAGAGCACCAGATACGAATTAATGTTGTCTCTTCGTATAGCAATCGCCTTAATAGATGTCACAATTATGTCATACGCGTCTTACGCCCCATATCTCATCGTCCTTCTTTGCGTAGTGTAGGACAATCTAGCATTCTTCATGTAGAACAGAAAATTAGTAAGCAATTCACTTCTCACGTGTCTCTGGGGGAAGGGGATACGCAATCTCCAAGAACCACACCTAATGCGAACACCTAGAATGAGGGTCTGCCAGTGCCCCAGCCAAAGTTAGGGGAGCCTACGGTGATCTATAAATGATCCATCGTCATTTCTTCTCTAAAATCCCAAGTTACCTATAGAAACCATCATTAGAATATCATCATAACCTGTTATAGAAAATTCATAAAAGAAGGAAATCGGTCAAGGTATCACTACGTGGAGCTGTGAATCTATGCTTGTGCCTACTTAAAGCGTGTGTTACCGGGTTTAAAACTTTTCATATATTACTCTAATGAGGTCCATGGTGGACATATCAGCGAAAGCATTCTTCTATCCATCGGATTAGTTTCTTTAAAACCTTTATCATTGATACCACCATATCACCTGCATGTCTGTCTTTACCAACTCACACGGTAGTAATATGAACCCAAGGTGAAGACCAGAAATCCTGGTGGAACTCAGGGGCAATCGTCAAATTTTCGTCACCACTTAAAGACGTCTATAAGCGTAAGTGTAAGTTGTCTATTTAGCAATAGGGCGAGAGGATACATATTCTTTGAGAAAGCAGGGATTAGGGTTTTTATAGAGATTGGACTACAAAGATTGCCCAGGAAGGTGTCGAGGAGTCATAAATTCCTAATGTTAAAATATTAGTCTAAAACTCCTGCCCTAGCAACTTAATCGAAGTTCAACATGAGGGTGACCTCTATATGATATTCATCAAATCAAAAAGGAACAATTCCACATGTCCCAAATGATCCTCTCGAAAGAAAGAAGATTGTTTGCGGGAAGTTCGTATTCATTTGACCTGTATATTTGACATTTTATTTAGGGAAAAGAGAGCTCCAACGGCAGCTAAGGTGTCAATTGGCAAAAATAGAAAGCCAACCTGTTTACCAATAAAGCCGAAAAGTCATTTGATTCTTATACCGATACAACTGTGAGGAAGCACTTCGTTTAGAGTTGTCTGTTTTCAGCGACATATAACTTAAGGGAAAGAGTGACGTTCCTAGTAACGCTTGTGTAGTTGATTAAGATTGGTTCATCAATTCATTGCTGACTAAGACATCATCAATTGCAGATCTCTGGTTTTTATAAGATGTTAATTCCCCATGAAGCCTAATACTCATGGTCTTATTAAGGTCAGGCACCTCGTGAAGATTACCTGGCGCTTGATCAACGCCCATTTCTAATGATGACACATGAGACTGCCCATAATCGATTAGACGTCCAACGCAAGATCCCTTATTTCCGCTCGTCTGTCTCAGCGACTTAAACCGACATCCGACAAATGAGGATATGGTCGTGCACCTTTTAAACACTCCCTAAGCACTACCTGCAATCTCTTGCACAAACCCATCCTAAGCTTGTGTTTACAATTGCATTCTTGCTTTCTTCATTCCTTACTGCTTCCTCCCATAGCAAACGCCTTATGTAAGAATTATTATAATTACATCTAAGTGCTCGATTCTGGTATTCCATCCGCACAGCCTCGGCACAGCTAGTGGGAGCTGCAATAATAGATTTCCCCGTGCGCAGATCAGCAAACCACGGAAGAACTACGGACCACATCCATGCCATGGAGAATACACGGAATCAAGTGAAGCCCTTGAAGAGCTCCCCTAGGCAATGTGGCAGGCGAGCGGACGTAGTAGGTTGGCGTTTAACCTCCACTAGCGCGACGTAAAAGGAAATTTAAGATCCACATTAAGACTTATGTAATAGTTCAAGTATCGATGGCTTAGGCGTACGTATCCGATTTGATTCTTAGTCAAGGGTAACAGCTGCGTAGGACGACCGGTGACACTTGGCCATCAATCGGTTCCAACTAATTCGATCAACATCCATCCATCAAGCGTTCGATGTGTACACACGTACGAGTACAATAAATACTTGAGGTACATTGTATCGCGTATTAGCTAACAGATACGCCCTCTATAGGATGGATACTAAGTAAACACTGACGCCACCAGTTAGCCTTCATTGATGGCAACGGATGCGAGTCGGATTTGCCTTTGGTATATGTTGTGTTCGCTCGAAATGGTTATCGACTCTTCGTGCGTCCCTCTGTCTAGACAGTAGCTGTTCGACATATGAATACCGACCGAGAATACCACACAATATCGACTGGTTCGCTTTTTTGCATCCGTCTCACACCTACTAATTCGTTCCGGCCAATTAACATTTCAATATCGCACAGTGGCACGTTGTGTGGGCCTCGCCCTACCTGGAATCCAGTGGTCATCTCCATTAAAACGTGAAACCCGAGCTCGGGCGACCACCATGATCGCTGCGACGATCTTTCCTTTTCCTTCACGCAGGAACAATCAACGATTTTTTTGGTTTTCTCTTCGACTTTTTTCTTCCTTCAGATCCTTCAAAACGGATATCGTTCGAATGAACACGAACCAGTCGTGGATTCAACCAGACAGTGTCTCGAAAATGGAAGTTGGAACTTCTGGTCTGCATCCCGTGTCGTGTCACATAGCTTTCATGATGATGACGAAACGGTGGAGCCAGCCACCAACGTTGTTCCGTCCGACTGGCGCGGTTTTATTCCCTCGCTCAGCACCCCGATTCAGTAGCATTTGGTTTCCCTTCAACCAGAAACATGTTTTGCGGTCCATTGAAGGCATTTTGCTGACCAAGTTAATTATCGGTACATGGGCCCGGTTGGATAGAAGCATAGTGGTATCCAGGCAGCCTCGGTGCATATGGAAATTCGGTGAATGCAACGGTAGGAGGTAATCGAAAGTGAATTCATTGAGATGATTTATTGGGTTGGATATGTTCTGCTCCTAATTGGGCTATAAAAGACATGATGGATTAATGGACGCAGGGAGGTTTGATTGAAATTGTGTAATTCTATATTAAGTAGCTCAAGGATGGTTAAAGGAGGAGAAGTTGGAAAGATTATGACTTTGACGTGGAGCCTTACCATACGTCAGGTAACAGAACTCTATACGATGGAGATATGATATAAAATTGGAATAGAAATAAGCCATCACAACCCACGGGATCAACTTATGTACATTTTTCAAACCGATTAGGATAACAAGCACGACCACGCCAAAACAGTTTTAATGAAACCTGGACGGAAAATGTGTTCAGCGGCACATCATCCGCATGATCGGACCTTTCGACGAGCAAACCTCATTTCAAATTTCTATTTTATTGTAGTTTTATTGCTTTCTTATACGAGGAGGGCACATTCAAGTAACATGAAACTACCGGGAAACTACCTCGATAGACTAAACATTTTTAACAAGTCATCAATGGCGTCTAATTTGATGTCTTACACTAACTAACGAGAAATCACATCCTTAAAATTTTAGCACATATACCCTTGTTAAGATATCATCATCTTGTCGGTGTCTAGCTGAACTATTGTAAGATGTATTCCAATATTTTTAACTTATCCGTTGTTCTGCAAAATAGTTGTGATGAGATCCTAATAGAACTTCACTGACAGGGATTTTTGTTTCTGTTGTCGGCGTTCCAGGACACTTGCCCTTCTTTAAATATTCTCAATTGTCTCGTCTCTGCCTAGTTAAATCATAGTAACTTGTGTACAAGAATTGGTGGAAATGTGAAGATATTTTCACTTTTTTTCCCCTAAGGTGATCTCATCATTTAAAGAGTGTTAGGCGTCCCTATCTTTCCATTAAATTTCATGCCTTTTCTCTTCCTTTGTCTGATAAAATGGAGCGTTTAACATTTCGCACAACAAACGTGTAGATCTCCAGATAAAGGCAACAACATTCAACATAGGTAGAAACAGAAACAAGGGCTTGTTCGCTCGGCTGATAATCATAAAACGACACAACAGTGTCCCCATCGCGACTAATCATCGCACAAACTTGATTCACGGAAGCGAACAACAATGTCGAACCAGGGTTTTAATTAGGCGCGTCGAAAACTTAAGATAAGACTTCCGAGAACAGATTGACAGCAAATTGATTTCGTAGTGTTAATGGACCAACACATTTGCCAGCAACGTGAACTGTCATCACGATCATAAGTCTAAGCCTGCGTCGCGACTTTGCAGATTAAATATCTTCGTCTCATGACGATCAGCTGAGTCTCACGAAAAAGGGATTACGAAGAGCGGACCGACTTCTAAGAGGTTGATGACACCTTAAGTGCTCAACGCCATCAAAGGTGTGTACAAGGCGATGAGTAGGAGTAGTAGTAGGTGGCGGCAGCAGTAGATTCTTAAACCAATATCCCCTCGAGAACAAAAGAATAAAAACAAAATCAAAACAAATATCAAAGCGTGTAAACACCGTTATATACTTCCAGCTACGATGCAGACTGGTACCGCAGTGCGTACAGATTGTAAGTGCCTCCTTAATGCAATTGTTCACGTTGCAACAACAGACTGACGAAGGTCGAAGTGCAAAGCGAGAGAGAGAAGAAAGTAAATCGCGACCCCAAGTCAGAAATGTGGTACTTGGGCAAAGCAAATATTTGAACAGATCTTCTGGGTACTTGGAAGTGAATTGCAACAGCAACTGCAGCAATAGGAACTACCGCAGAGAAGTGGTAGTCATTACACATTCCAATTGAAGAATCCATGAGTGCATGATGGTGGCAGAAGGACTGGAGTTGAATTGGGGCTGCGAGTTGGCAATTCCTTGTGGGTGACTGGAGGTAGCTTTACGAGCTGGGATGAATGCGGATTTTATTGATTTTTTCGCTCGATTGGTTCGTGGTTGATGAATGGGGAGATAGATAGAAGATTAAATCGACGGATGTTCTGTGGACTGTAGTTTAACGTGCCATTAAAGACTTTTAAATCGGAGAGGGAATTTAACTTAGCTTAAGTGGGACCTTGCTCAATTCACTTAAGAACTCATACTTCAATTGTAACCCACGTATCGAAAGCAAGAATAATGAGCAATTTTATATGGCCAATCGTCCCGGGAAGTGACAACACTGGAAACAAGTATTTACTAAATACAATTAAGAAACTCCCCTAGCTTTAGAATTATCTGTAAGACTAGAACAGGAGTACATTATTTTAATTACATCAGAGACGAGCATCCCAGCATCTTAGGTATGAGATGACTCTGAAGGCCAGGTATTTAATTCTACTGATATACGGGATGGTTTACCTCATTGCGCAATCACTAAGAAATATAATGAATTTTCTTAAGTCCTAAGGAGGATTGTAGCTTTAATTGTCAAGAAAGAAGCCAGAAGCGAGCTAGGTATTGTATGTTGAAACATCATAATCATGAATAAACACTCTGCAACACACAACCGATTCAGGAGGATTCTCAATAAATATAAGGGGCCTTAGCCCTGAGCCCTGTGACACCCCGGAATTAACAACGGAAGCTAAATTGCTTCCATTTTTTGTAATCCTTAACTTAATGTTGGAGTATTGACTCAGTAAATTCAGGCCAGTAGAGGGAAAGTTAAATTCATTTCTAAGGTTAACCAGTAAAATTGAGTGATCTCTAAAATGCTTTGCTCGGGCTTAAAAGACCACAAACTCAAATTTGCCAGCACAAAGTCACGGGCTGTTTCAAACCTGTAATTGATTCGGAAATAAGATTGCCATTCGTATTTATCATGGCGCTTATAGTTAAATAATTTTTTCACTAATAAGCTAACATATATATGATGGTTGGGATGCTTAGTTTTCCCCTCCTTGGAAGATTAACAAATGTAAGAGAATGCATTGAAAATATACAACATTAATCTACAATAATTACCAACTCAATAATTAAAAATACTTTCAATCCAATGATATGAACGAACTTAAGGAAATGATTAAACAACTAAGTACACAAATGACTAACATGATTATCTGCGTACTAGTAACACAACAAAATGGACATGGATAATATTATAATAATAATATTAGTAATCTTAAAATCGCCATATAGAATGCTAATGGACTTTAGCAATACTACTTAGAGCTGAAAAAATTCATAAATGACAACGAATTAGATATATCACTGATCAGAGCAATAATTAAGAGAAAACAAATTAAATGCCTCGAAATCCAAAGTAATTATACTGACCACATACAATCGACGTCAATTCAGCTAGTAGACAAGTATGGAAAGTTGACAATCTCTACCCTGTACTGTCCTCCTAAAAACAAAATTACAACTCAACAATACGACCACTACAGGTGACTTCAATACAAAACGCACCGACTGGGATGCAATCAAGAACACAACTGCAAGTAAATGGTGAACCAACATACTGGCCAACTGACTGTACGAAGATTCCTGACCTCATTGACTTCTGTATAACAAAAAATAACAGCCATGCCCATATTAAAATCAATTTCAGCCTCGATCTTTCTTCTGACCATTATTCAATATTTCTCGAGTATGCAATTCACCCTATCAATATACCCAAAACTCCCAAATTATATAACGACAAGACGGACTGGAATGCGTTTCGCCAATTCTGTTATACACTCTAATGACAAAATAACTGAAGAGGCCTTTACTAATCAACACCAATAATGTTGCCTAAATCTCAAGACATCCTTGCACCACCAAATATAAGAAAACAGATACAAGAAAAAGAAAATAATGGTAAAAAATCATGCCACCTCTAGATAAAGTCAAACTAAATAAAGCAATTAAAGACCTTAAGCAATCCCTAAAAACCTTGGAAAACACTAACTTGACTAATTATATCAAAAAGTTGACTCCAACCCCAGAAACAAACTACTCGTTGTGGGAAACTACCAAACCGTCCAAAAGTCAGACTAAACATCATCAGCCGTCTTTTTGCCAAAATTTTGGAGAAATGGCGATTTATTTTTCAATATAGTCTCCTTTTAGCTCGATACACTTGACCCAGCGATGCTCCAACTTCTTTAACCCGTCTGTAAAATACGTTTTCTCGAGGTCTGCAAAGTAGGCCTCCGTAGCGGCGATGACCTCCTCATTCGACTGAAATTTCTGCCCGGCGAGTGACTTTTTCAAGTTTTTAAACAAAAAGAAGTCGCACGGGGCCAAATCTGGAGGATACGGTAGATGGGACAGCAGTTCGTAGCCCAATTCGACCAATTTGGGCGGAGGTGTGAGCCGGTGCGTTATCATGGTGGAAGAGCACTTTTTTCTTCGCCAAGTGGGGCCGTTTTTCCTTCAATTCGGCGTCGAATCAGCCCAATAATTCACACCTTGGATCACACCTTGTGAATCCCAGAAATCGGTGGCCATCACCTTTCCGGCCGATGAGACAGTTTTCGCCTTCTTCGGAGCACGTTCGCCGGGTGAAGTCCACTGTTTCGACTGTTCCTTGGTCTCTGGTGTGTACCAGTGGATCCATGTTTCGTCGACTGTCACGAAACGACGTAGAAACTCTTTCGGATTGCGCTTAAACAGCGTCAAACACTGCTCTGAAGTGGTCTTACGGTTGCGCTTGTTGTCCGGAATGAGCAAACGCGGCAGCCATCGCGCCGACAGCTTTCTCATGCCCAAAATTTCATGGAGGATATGACCCACGCGATCTTTTGAAATGCCTACTGTCTCAGCTATCTCGCGCACCTTCAATCGGCGGTCGGCCAATACGAGATCGTGGATTTTTGTCACGTTATCCTCCGTGGTAGATGTTTTCGGGGCACTTGGACGTGGCTCATCAAAAACCGACGTGCGACCACGTCGAAAATCGTTAAACCAATTTTTGATGGTCGTCATCGAAGGAGAAGAGTCACCTTACACAGCATCCAAACGCTCCTTGATTTCGCTGCGCGATTTCCCTTCCAAAACAAGAATCGAATCACCGACCGATATTGCTCTTTTTCCATTTTTCTGAAATCCGCGGACACTTCCACTTCCACACGCGATCAAAACAAAACTACGAGTCCGATTTCGACAGTAGCCGCCTACTAGAGTGTACTACACGATAGTAAGTTGCTCTTGCGATACTAGCGCCATCTGGCGGTGAGGCTAAGTACTTATCGGACCACCCTCGTTGTACCTGGGTTCGTGAAACTCGCGACAACGCTACTGCTTTAAAAAAAATTCTTTGAGGAGTCATTCTCCAAATATGCAGACAATGCTTAGTTACCGCATTTCCCCCCTCATAGGATCAGCGATATTCAAATTAAAAGCATGATAACTAAAATGGACTACAAGAAACCCTGCTTAAAAAACTACCTAATGTAGCAATCTTATATCTATGTAACCTGTCAAATCCTATTATAAGACTCAAGTTCTTCCCGAATGTGTGGAAAGTGGTGAAAATATTATAATTGCTACAAGAAAACCGGGAAAGAACGCAAAAACAACGTCTTCGTATAGACCGATTAATCTTTTTCCAATTCTATCCAAAATATTTGAGAAGCTTTAACATGCCCACATAGAAACCATCCTGATGAGCGGAAAGATAAATAAAATATCAACAGACCTGGATAAAAAGAGTTTTTGCGTAGAAGTTTCTCTCGACTTGGCAAAAGGGTTTGATGAGGTTTGGTATGCTGGCCTTCTACATAAATTCGAGTATCTACTCCCAAAAGGCTTCCTCCTTTTAATCAAAAGCTACCTAGCCGATCGACATTTTTACGTAAGATTCAGCGACGAATTCTCAACTTCATTTCAACTTCAAGAATATCTTGATTCAGCAATGGTAAGGTTTAAATAACTTAACATAAAAATAAATGATGGCAAGTTAGTGCAAGTGAATCATATAATATTCAACCAACAGTACTGGCTTTCATGTAAGGACTCCAAATGATCAACAAGTAGCAAACTATTACTCTACGAGTATAGGACCATAATTAAACCTATATGGACCTATGGGATGCAAATATGGGGCACTTTAAAAGCACCAAGTATTAATATAATTCAAAGACCACAATCTAAGATTCTACAGGCTATAATAAATCCCCTTCATATACCAAAAGTCAACGAGGAAATAATTAAAATATCATCAGCACGAGATATTTGACAACAAATCTTTTGCATACCAACGTTGATATCAACATTTTTCGATGTAGAAACTACAAGAAGACGGCGGCTTAAAAGAAGACCACCAAGTGACCTCATTAGCTACATTTTAACATTCAATTGCTAAATCTTCAAACTTTTATTCCTATATAATATCAAATATTAGCATTATATTGAGTTCCACAAGTCACAAATGACAAAATGGCTTTGATGACCACGGTCACACAGTTCAATAATATTTCCTTCAAATTATTCAGTGTCGCAAGACAGATGTATAAATCATGGAAATAGAAGAAAACCCAGCCTTACAAGTTTTAGAGAATTGCCGATAGGCACCAGGGTATTTGATTTAACTGTGCAAATAGAACTCGTTTACTTTATTTTAATTAAATGGGAAAGACTAACCAGAGCTGGAAAATGTGACCTAACGTTGGAAAAAGAATTGAAAAACCGGCTGAAAACTTCTGAACTCCAGAGTTCTTTAAACACAATTCAAAGTTATTGTACGAGGGCATTATTTAAGTTGAACTTGCTCTGTGCAACCATTATACAGAAACTTGGTCCCAAGCTTTCTACCAGTTATTGTCGCTATTGTGCCGTCGAAGATTTCCCAAATCAAAGCTTCAAACTAATCTGTAACTAAAAAGCGCCACTTTTACGCACCTTGATGGCATGGAAATCAAGAGAACTAAAAACTCATAGATGGGTCTCACTTGATCATTGCCAAGAACTCTGCTCTGTGAGCTAGTAAAAAACAAATAATCAAAGAGGATCGGTTCTCGACCAGAAAGGAGAGGGAAATTGACTGCACCCGACAGCCCCAGTTTATCACAAAAAAAGTAAACCAAATATGTAGACCTGTTGTTAGCTAAAAGATTAATATTTACACCACCTTCAAAAGTAACCGAAACACTAATAACCCTAGGGAAGAAGGAAACTTTATTCAAAAAGACTTTTGAAAGTAAATTGCATTAACTTCTTTTCAATCATTTAAATAAATGCTCCAGAGTTTGGTCGCTAGATTGTCCAAGCAAAGCCATTAGGCAGCAGGCACCGTGGCTCAGTATTAAGATATTGGTTTCTTCAATAGCCAAGTCACCGAAATATTATTTCGGAGTGTTTTCTCGTCAGCACATTTCTCAATCATCTAATTACATCCTTTCAATCAGGCAAATATAGACAAGTTTGATTGTCGGAGCTCACCTGAAGATTACAAGCTAAGCAAGCAATGCTAAATGTGCATATGGATGGATCAAGAACTGAATTGTAAATAAAAGTAGAGAGCGTTGAGGAATAATGGGCCTAAAATGTTATTCAGAAGAAAGGGAAGAACCGCGAAATAGCCTTAATGTCAAACAGAAAGGTAGTCATAAAAGCTCTGTTCGCGATTTATAACAATCAAGCTTGAATGACCGTGCCTCTTACTAAACAAGCTAAAAGGAAACTGGTATAAAATGAAATATAACAGTAGAATATATGGTAGGACATGAACCATTTTATGGAAATCAGAAAAGATTGGCAGGGAAAAGCCTTTTGAAACTCTAATGGTTAAACAAAGGTTAAATTACTTTGAACAATTTCGGCTTCATTTTTATTTGGACATTGGCGACATAGATTCGTTTAAAATACTTAAAGTTAATGCGTTTATTCAGCCCCTTCAGTCGAAAATATTTTTGCATAAATACCTGGAATTATTAGCTTATAGGGTCCAACCTTTATAGGCATTGAAACAAAATGACAACCCGTCTCTCAATTTTTTTTTTTTCATTTTTGAGAAACCGCCATCGATTCTGCTTGGCCTGGTTTTTGGAGTAGGGGCGTTGTTGGCCTATCTTTCTTCGGAGACAAAGACGGCAACCACGTTGCGGACAGCGGAGAGTGATATAGAAACGCGGTAACTAATTTTGTTCTTTTTTTGCGGGGAGAAATTAAATTAAAAAAAAAAATTGAATTAAATTTGGTGGAGCTATGGTTCCAGCAGAACGACGCGACGCGACGTTACATGCATAAAAGCTAATTTTAGAAATCGTGTATCCATCCGTAATGTTGTTTGGCATGCATGGGTTGTCTTGCCGTTTGAGTGAAATTATATTCGACACATAATCAAGGGGCTTACACCTTTTAATAAAACATTGAAATGCATCAAATTGTGTCTTTTTATAGCAATTTTAAAAGGAAACTTGCCAACCTTTATGACCACAGAATTCCGTCTGTTTAAATCTGAACAAAAATAATTTTTGCGCAGTTAAAGGATAGGAGTTAAAGGACAACGCAATAATACGGGGGGTCGTCGTTTAGAATTAAAGTCGATCGAGGTCATTGCTCACCTTCCTGTAGGTTTTCCGCAACCAGCTGCGATTAGAGTGTAATCCTCGACATGTTATAGAGAGAATCCGATTCAAGACACGCTTTAAGTCTCCTCAAATAATAATAATAAATATATTGTACGTTAATCGATGCGATCGGTCTATGCAAGCCTGCCATTGTCTTGTGGCAGTCTTATCAGAAAATTGCCGCCGTTAAACTCTAGTCCTATTGTATTGGACCTTATTAGGATAACATTTCGTGTACTCGGATTCGGATGTTTTGTGCAATCCAAGTCAAATCCTGAAACATTGTCTCTTAAACATCCAAATTCCTTCCATTAAGCTTGCTCTCACACAGGCCATAAGTAGTAAGGGCCTGATTACCTTTACTTTGGAACCAAGTTGGCCGTTGTGAAGCAGTCATCTTGACAGAGCGAAAGCCCTCCGAGCCCTTGCCGGAGCAGCATATACGTATATATTTGTCACAATACAGATACTGCTCTTATTCCGTGCAGGGACGGGTTAAGAATATCCCTGCAGCGATACCTCTCGCTTGTCGTAAAAGGCGACTAAAACAAAGGTAAACTAAAATCACATCTAGGCAATTTAGAAAACACCAAGGTGAGCCTAGGGACACATATACCACCATTAAACTGCCCCACAAGTGTACATGCAAATCAGTGGGTTGACACGACTGCAGATCACCGGTGTTGTAAGAGTAAGATCAAACAAAAAAATCTGGAGCATGCCCGTGTCACAAAAAAAAAAAAAAAAAAAAAAGGCAGGCCGAAAAACAACTGGTGCAAACAAATGCAAAAACACCAGCATTTGATTGGCCTCAGCAATGAAGTAATCCCAAACCGGGAAGCCTGCCGCTACTTTCTGAGGTCAAACCGGCGGATCCCACAAGCGGACCAGTAGAAATGCAGTTAAGTGGGAAGGTTATGGTCCTACACTTCTGACCATAACAACGCTGGAAAAAGGAAAAGAAGAATACAGATACTGCTCAAGCCAGATCTGTGAGTGAAGTTGCTCCAATTTTTTTTTAGTGTCCCGAAAGGATCTAGACAAAAGCGTAAAGACAAAATAAAATAGCTTCTGATTTTGGAAGTTGTTTCTCAATTTCCAGTCATCACAATACTACTTAATGTTTTCGAAGTCACGCTGCAAGAGAATTTTACGAATAACCTACAAATATACAGAAGGAAACCTTGTTGGACATCTAGGAATTCTTAAAGGAGTGGACAACATTTGAGAGCTAAGCCGAGTGAGTGACTAGATGTCCCCTGAGTCGAATTTTGAAATATACTACGAAATACTCAAACCAAGCAGAGAAGAATGGAACAACAACCCCCGTTGGATGAATGATGGAGCCCAGAATTGGTATGCAGATGGGTCGAAATCTGGAAACAAGATGCAGTCTACACACTCCCCTTTGTAATGAAACATCAATATTTCAGGCTGAGCTATTAGCAATCAACGAAGCAGCACACAACATCAGTGAGAATATCTATATTCTCAGACAGTCAAGCGGTTCTTAAGGCGCTATAGATATACACTTCAAACTCTAATGCTGTCTGGGATTGTAACAAAACAGTAAACAAACTGGCAGTATAAAACAGAGAAAAACTGATCTGGGTACCAAATCGTGAAAACCATGAAGCCAATAAAAAGGTTGACATACAAGCCAATAAAGGTGTTCAGATAACTTTTGCGGGGCCATATACCTTCTATGGTTTCACCAATTCGGACATAAACCAAAATCTACATAAATGGATCATTAAACAAAATAACCAATTCCAGAACAGACAGAAGGGTATTCAACGCTCAAGAACGTTGATGGAACAGAATCACAATCCCAAATTTTCCAAAGAAGCTCTAGAACTTAATAAAGCCGACTTAAGGATGCTATGTGAGGCATTAACAGTACACGGGGTATGCAATCGCCATGTAGGTCTTAACAAAACAAAAATCCGTAGGCGATGTTGGCACGCTAAGGAAACCATGGAACAAATACCAACCGTCAGCTAAAGCCTTGCCCGAGAAATATTCATAATGGCAAACAAAACAACCATAACAGGGAAAGACTTCCAGGAATTTGTCAAATTTTTGAAGGCAGCACTCAAATTCTGGACCAAAGAAGGGGGACAGTAGATCTTTATAGTTGCAGTACTAGTGTCTTCATGTGAAAGACCCCGAGTTCTTCAATTCACGCCACAAAAAATGATAATCGATCGTTGGATCTGATCTATTAATCCCTATACGGCCATTGACAGCCACGGTCTGGCCATTCTCGTTTCAATGACGCCATTTGCCCTAAATCCACACCAATAGAAGATTTTCCTGGATGCAATGGATGCTGTGGATTACTCTGCTTTTTGTCCTCAATTACTCAACCAAAAACTTTCTTCATCACTGAAGATGGTTTTTAAGCCAATCCATTTCCAATTACGAACGTACCACGAGCTTGATGATCTTGCGTTCTTCTGTTCTTGTATCGATGGGATCTTATAAGCATACATGCCGATTTTTTTCGCAAAGCTCACCAGTTAAGGTCATAGAAAGACTAACAGTGAATGATGAGGAATTGAGAGTTTTGTGTCTCCAGCCACATGATCAGCAACAGCAGCAATGCTCACATGGCCGCTGGTTTCGACCTCGAACAAACTGTTTTCCCAATAGATTTAGGAACTGAAGGTAAACGATAATAGACATTGGCATGTGTTCGCTAATTAGGCTTTGGAGCAGTTAGAAATTTACCCAAATCGTATCGAAAATCATTCATGTGCCAAAGCCCAGATAGAACTTTAAATCTATAGTTCTTTAAATCCCAAGCAAAGTAGGCTATTCATCATCGCTATAGGCGCGGATACCGACACTATTGTATCGATCACAATCTTTTCAGAGCCTTTTAAAATTGACGTCACTTGGATGTGGAAATCAAAAACATATTTTAGATGTTATAAGATGGAGTAATTAAACACAATTAGTAACCACTATACCACTATACTAATAAGCAGATGCCTGGGCAGCTTCAGACACAGCGCCAAATATGACATTTAAATCGAGCATACAATGTAGGACATTCGCAGACATTTTGCCGTTTCAACTACATACGGCAAACATGCACTACAGCCCAGAACGTTTTCTTCAGTCAGTTCCCTTTAGAGATTAGAAGGGTGTATAAGCTTTGTCAACCTACATCCAGTTCAAACTCGTCATCTGTGTGTTTGACCGGCCTAATTATTGACGGAAGACCTGTAAAGTTAGCGTAAATTCAAGTTTTGAAAAAAATTCAAGGTAGAAAAGAAGACGAAGAAACAGGCAGAAAAGTCAAAAACAAAAATTCCAAAAACTTAATTAATCATATAAATTGTCCGACTAATAAAATCACAAAAACTAAGATGGGTAGGACACGTAGAACGAATGGACAGTGGACAGACAGTCAGAAGAATAATGATCAGAAAACCCAAGTAGAAAAGACCACCAATAAGGCCGCGCCGTAGATATTGTTGCGCAAATCCATATTTAAAAATATTTATAAATCCAAAACTCAATGAGAAGGATATCATAACCCGTCTTGCTGGGAAGCTTGCTATGATTGCCAGAAGCTCCCTTGCATCGCCAGTATACTTACGGCGCGTTGGCGTTATCAAGAATGTCTTTTCGACGTTTAACTTCCTCGAAGGTTGGGATAATGCTTCCCTTAAACACCAATGATTTTCCTCTGAGAGCATATTTTACTTTTCACTTGAAGATAAGTTCAATCACTCGTGCGAACTCTCCCTATTCTCGCCATAGAGTTAAGGTACTCTTCCACAGGAAAGACAACTATTAAACCAAAGCAACTGCTCTAAGCCTACTCAAACTCGTATGTCGACGCATAATATATCCGCGCCTGAGCATGAGCATATCTAACATCATGTCGCAAACACCAATTTTCATCCTCCTCTCCTCATCGAATGGTATCTTCTCGCACAAACTTTCATATGAGATATATGTATACATACAGACCTCTAGCCTACGTCTGTCGAGCAGGTGATATGGTTTAGAACTTGTGGAAGCCACTAATGTCGATAGAGATGGTTCTATCGTGCTATTGGTGGTCGCGGTACTGATAATGCTCTTAGTGATGACGGTGGTTTGTGCTGAGGTGCATGATCGATTCCGAATCGTACAAGTTCAATGTGCACCGTGCTTGATGAAGACTAAAACTGGTTTCCTCCTTCCATCACTTCTTCAATATTTTCTTTTTCTTTCTCTTTTTCTGTCGTTGCATCTTCTAAGCATCACGACGGATGTTGATGATGTCGTCGTCAAGTGCAAACCGAGAACGTGAGAATCATTGGGGCCAGACAAATACTATACCCTCAGTCGCAGTGTTTATCTTCACAAGTTTGACGATAAAATGTCTTGAATTTATAATTAATAAAGTATCTAGCGACTGGTGGCGTGGATACTAGAACTGCCAATTAGCACGATTGTACTCCACCCGCGCACATAGGTCATAGAAGGCCACCGCGGCGACGGTGTGCTACCTGCCTTATATTCAAAGCTCGTTATTTGGCTGTAGATACATTTTGTTATTTTCTTAAATGAATCTGCCATTTGGCTGGCAGCTTCCATCGTTTTTTATCAGCGCAATAATTAACCGAAATTGGGAAATATCAGGCGCAATGAACGCCATCCCTCGAACTGCATATCTAACTGATGCTAAGCAGACTAGCGATAAATCTTGTTTCGTAATTTGTAGTAATCCCATGTAGTCGGTGTGTTCTCTGGCATGTCCCATGTGGCGCCATCATTGGTGTTGCAACAAATGTCCAGCAGTGAGCCATTCTATTTCCTCATTTGATGCAGCGACAGTTGGAATCGAAGTCCGCACCATTGCTGCACTTAATTCTTTCTTAGATCATAGACATATCATCTTAGATAGATTCTTTTATTGTTTTATTCAATTCACTGTATTTGTTTTTTCTCTTTCGTTGCAGGTAAGACTCACAAGATGCCCTGGTAAACAAACAAAACCTACAATTCCCTCGACTTCCTTATTGAGATTTAATTCATCTGCAATCTGAGTGCATGGATCAATGTAATGAAGGTATTAATTGTTTCCATTAGGCAACTAATCACCCAGATACCATAGACGAATGGTCGGTCATTCACCGTGCAGCCGTATGGGCATAGTGCATCCTTGCTTATGAGTGTTTGCTTAATGCATCACGGCACACGGCGGTCGATAATGGCGAATGAAAATGCACTTGGCTTCAAGGAATGGTTGTTATGCCTGTCTGCGAATGGAATATGTAGATTTTTACACTTCAGTGCAGTAAAGTGAAATGTCTGTGCGCAATTGGGATGCAGTCAACTGTGGATTGCGTTCGATTTTCATCGGGAATAGTGTAGACTTGCATGCAACTTGAAGTTTTGTGAGTCCTGTTTGGGATGTTTAGGGTCATCGAACCTAAATATGCTTGAATGTTGACTGTATTCATCCAGAAATATCTTAGAGTTGTTAAAGTGATTTATCAGAACTTAGTTTTTTTATTTTTATTTTTACAAGGCCAAGAGCTGTTTTAGAGGCTTCTTTTCACGGGAAAGGGAAGTCTGAAATATCCTATTTAAACATTGTTTTTTCCCTGACTTTGTAATTGTAAATTATTTTATCCCATCTGATGTGGCTTGGAAGAGAAGCGTATACTTAAGACGTTTGTTCAAAAAGTAAGGTGACTTTATATTTTTAACGGAAAATATTTGTTTATGCATTAATATATGCTTTGTTTCCTTCAAAGTAATCTCATTTTTATAGAACACACTTTAGCGCACACTTTTAAGCGCTTCCGTTGGAATAATTGGGCTTTGGTTTCGACGTCGTAGCCGTATACCCACATTTCATCACCGGACATAACTCTTTTTGGCAAATCTTAATTGTCATTCACGTCGTTCAACAACTCCTGAGCGATGCTCATTCGACGGTAATTTGGAACAAACTTAGCAACTTCTGATAGTGATTTGACGATTCTCTAAAACAATTTTATTCACTGCTTCAATGTTTTCGCCCCAGCATGTCGTGCATTATATTGGCACCTTCTTGGCCCTCTTTCAAGAGCTTGTACTGCTTATAAACATATTCTTTCTTGCCTAATGCAACAGTTAACATTTAAAATATTTCAACATTTGGAGTACTCATTTTTATTTTTCACACAAAATTTAATACAGATCCTCGATCGATGTTTTGCAATAGCTAAAAATCACAAAGCACACCAAAACATGTGTAACCTTCATTTCTGTGAAAAACAGAATAAATATCCAAAATGGCTGACAATGTAAAAATATGTAAGGTGTACCAACATAATAAAAAAAAAATGAAATCCAAATGTTCTTAGCTTGGAAAATTAAAAAAGTCACCTTACTTGTTGAACAAAACTCGTATGTTAGTTTCAAACGTCGAGGTTGACGGCTACTTCAGCGTATTAATACCCACAAAATTTAACAATCCCTGTTACTTTTTGAACAACTCTATGGGCACTAACACTAACCAGCCAAAAAAAGGCGTACCCAAAAGCCAATCACATGCAGTTTCATGGACCAAATTTCCATTTGCGAATTGCTGCTGAATCGCAACAAAATCGATCCATTTCTCAAAGGGTGACTAGTGATAAAAAGTGGACTACTTACGGCAACTTCAAGTGAAAGTGGTTGTGGTCAAATCGCGGAGAGCCGGCGCAATTGATGGTCTAGCCAGGATTGACATCCAGGGAGGTATTGCTCTGTATTTGATGGGATTGGCAGGGAATAATTTGAAAACCCGTAATTTGAATTTGTGATCGAAGTGATCGTCCAGAAGCGGCCAGCTTTGGCCAATAGGAGAGAAACTCTATTCCATAAAGACAACGTCAGGCCATACACGATAGTGCCCCGCCAGAAGCCCCAAAAGTTTGTCCCCCTACATGGCTATTTTGTTTTTGAGAAATTTCACAAAAGGCTAAGGAAAACGACTGTCCTAGTTTTTTTGTCAATAGAGATGAGGGCTTCTGCGAAAGAGTCATAATGTAATTACCTTCAAATTGTCAATAAGTTACCTAACAAAACGACGCATATTTGGCCTAAATCCGATCATTCTAACTGTTCTACATAAAGTCTTCAAATTCATGCAAAAATAATGGATCTCAAGTTTTTTCTCAATTCCATGGCAGTTGCGAAACAATTTTTCAGAGTAAGGTGCTTTAACCCCAAGCCTGGCGATTTTGTGTTTTGTTTGTGTCTTCCGTTCCCAGGTGGTTTCTCCAAACTGTTCGTCAGGCTTAATTTTTTCAAAAGCCGCCTCATATCGCTATTGCGATATGAGGCGGCTATTTGAAGTATTTTCGCCATGAGTGAGGGAATCATCGCAAACTCTTTTAACTCTTCACATGACTTCACATGGTCTTGAGTATTGTTTTCTTTTATACATCAAAAGATAAGAATATCCTAAAACTGCAAAACTGTAACCCTTCATAAATACCTAGACTTATGTGTACAAAATGGGAGAGAAACTATCTTTTCCTGATACGGGCATGTTGGCTTAAAAAAAGTCTTACAATTAGTATTCAACGCTTATTCAAATTTCCTAACAGTTTGAGCCAATACATCGGCCTTGGGCCGAAACGCCCCTCTCACCCGGTGGCCATCGATCATCTTTAAAGTATCGTACAACGCATCAAAAGCAACAACGTGAGTGGCGCTCACATTTTTTTTTATTTCCTCTTAAGGCAGTCTGAACAATTCACCAAGAAATCTACGTGTTAAGTGAACGGAGAGCAGTAGCACTGCACCACTAGCTAACCTACAATCTAGGGTTCTACGGCATTTCATAACCTCTAGAACAACAACACATCAAAACATCACATCAAAACAATAACCCGTATGTTGTAACTAGAAATAAGGCAAGGAGTAAACACCAGTTAGATTTCGACGTGCGACTCTTTGTCATTCTATCGACCTTCACGATTCCGGGCGCTTAGAGATACGGTCGATCGATTCATCATATGCATCTTTACTAGAGTCATTTAATTAACCTAGGAAATAGGCAAAGCATAAATTAAGCCCTAAAAAATCATTTTGAAAATGGTAACATCAAGTCCTTCCCGATTTTTAGAACATCAAAGCTTAACATAAATACTGCCGCTAACCAAAGCATTTTTTTGTCAAGTATATCAGCGATTTGTTGGTTTAGTTTTTAATTCATTTTTATTGTCCTTATTCTATTCTTACTAATTGACAAAAACCAAAAAATATTTTAATATTTAATGTGTCTTACTGGCCCTGTGCGGGCACTCTAAGTCTGACTATGTTTCTTAATTGCTAATGCCTTTCGGCTTAAAACTATCTACTCTATTTTTGCATGATTACATTTCAAGTTTTAGTTTTCTAGGGAAAGTTTATAAATCCTAAAGCTTGACTTACCCTACGGTGCTTCATTCTAGTCTTAAATATAATCAGGTTGGCTAGCACAAAGACTAATACGCCTCAGTAAGTCTCAGTTTCACTTAAGCCTGATGACACGCCTAGCCTCTAAAGGTAGGAGACCTTTTAGGCTAACCTTAATCTAACTAACAAAATAAGGTGTGAGTAGGATCTCCTCGGAGTAACGCACCACTCTGGAAAGCGTTTTCATCCGACAACCACCAACAATCGGCGTACTGCTTAGCAACATCGGCGAGATCCCAGTCCGCCATTACGGTACTAAAACGAATGAGCTCATGAACACCGTCAACGTACACGTCGCGGATGAGCCGTTTGTCCCTGGCACCCGAATGACGGTGGTAAATAACCGGGATACCATCTCTATTTTGCACTAGTCTTTGGGAATCGATAATCTATAATTGGGGTAGTAAGCCGGGGATCAGGTTATTTTCGTTTGAGAAAGAAAATCGTCAATTCTATTTCGGCCTGCTCCGTCATATACGAGGGTGGTCCGACAAGTACTTAGCCTCACCGCTAGATGGCGCCAGCATAGCAAGAGCAACTTACTATCGTGTAGTACATTCTAGTAGACGGCTGCTGTCCTTTCAGCCGGATCGGACTCGTAGTTTTGTTTTGACCGCGTGTGGAAGCGGGATTGTCCGCAGATTTTAGAAAAATAGAAAAAGAGCAATATCGGTCGGTGATTCGATTCTTGTTTTTGGAAGGGGAATCGCACAGCGAAATCAAAGAGCGTTCGAATGCTGTGTACGGTGATTCTTCTCCTTCGATGGCGACCATCAAAAATTGGTTTAACGAGTTTCAACGTGGTCGAACGTCGGTTTTTGATGAGCTACGCCCAGTTGCCCCGAAAACGGCTATCACGGGGATAACGTGACAAAAGTACACGATCTCGTATTGGCAGACCGCCGATTGAAGGTGCGCGAGATAGCAGGCATTTCAAAAGATCGCGTGGGTCATATTCTCCATGAAATTTTGGACATGAGAAAGTTGTCGGCGCGATGGGTGCCGCATTTGCTCACTTCGGACAACAAGCGCAACCATGAGACCACTTCAGAGCAGTATTTGAGGCTGTTTAAGCGCAATCCGAAGGAGTTTCTGCGTCGTTTCGTGACAATCCACGAAACTGGTACACACCAGAGACCAAGGAACAGTCGAAACAGTGGACTTCACCCGGCGAACGTGTTCCGAAGAAGGCGAAGACTGTCCCATCGGCCGGAAAGGTGATGGCCACCGTTTTCTGGGATTCACAAGGTGTGATCCCAGCGACTACCTAGAGAAGGGCAAAACGGTCACAGGGCTGTACTATGCCAAATTATTGGGCCGATTCGACGCCGAATTGAAGAAAAAACGGCCCCACTTAGCGAAGAAAAAAGTGCTCTTCCACCATGATAACGCACCGGCTCACACCTCCGCGCTCGCCACGGCCAAATTGGGCTACGAACTGCTGCCCCATCGATCGTATTCTTCAGATTTGGTCTCTTCGACTTTCTTTTGTTTCCAAACTTGAAAAAGTCACTCGCCGGGCAGACATTTCAGTCGAATGAGGAGGTCATCGCCGCCACGGAGGCCTACTTTGCAGACCTCGAGAAAACGTATTTTTCAGACGGTATAAAGAAGTTGGAGCATCGCTGGGTCAAGTGTATCGAGCTAAAAGGCGACTATATTGAAAAATAAATCGCCATTTCTCCAAAATATTGTTTTTTTTTTGTACGCTATGTATTTATCGGACCACCCTCGTATGGTCAGAAGTAAACGAATAAAGGAATTTACAAATACATGCACTTAAACATAGTTCTCTAAAAACGACCGATTTCTTGAGACTTCATTAGAAGGTAGCCAATAATAAGATTTTTGGATCAGGCCGCCTTAATTATCAACTTCAATATTATAAGATATTTGAGTTGAAAGAAAGTAACCAAAGAAAAGACCACGCAGAAATTTCTCAATGGTTTTCGATCTCACCAAAGCACATGCAACCTCTTTGACACACAATAATAGTTTAAACAAGCGAAGCATATCAGACATGCTACTCAGTTTCGCAATGAAAAAACATCGTATTTCGAAAAACCCTTGATACGAACATACCTACTTCTAACATTCTTGCAGCCTAGATAGAGCACTCTTGAAACATAGAAACCCGGAGGAATGTTCCCATCAACCTTTAATTCTTAATATACTTCAATGTTTTGGGTTTAGCTCAATGGCATTATGATCCTACCTTTAAAATTGCAAGTATTTTGGACTCATTCAAGCACTGTACCAGAGCTTATACATCCCATTCAGCTCTTGGTGAAGGTTGTGTAGAATCTTAATTGTTTCCCATATGTTTGACAGTTTATCCGAAATTTCAAGATTTAGTTCAGCTTTCTGATTTAGACTATACGTGAGATATGAATGTGAAAAGTACGATGAATATCAGATCAAAATTGCTGAGCTTCGAGTCTAGTCCCAGAAATCGTTAACTTTTTGTAAAATACTAGATATTACAGCCGTGCATGTGAAAAGAGCCTTAAATGCTGCAATTTTCCCGTCTAGATCTCATCGTAAGTCGACTTTTAAGCCCTAAGCCTAACTCTTTTCAAAATCTTACTTCAGGAACGGATTTAATCAAGCTATTTATCACGCTGGAATATTTACAGTCCCAAACTCTTCATAAAAAATCAAGTCTTGATTGCATGAATTTAACTGCTTTTCGCCACTTGACATACATACTGTCAACTGCATCAACCTCCTTATCTCACCTTGACCTTCTTCCTTTAAATACGTTGATTCATCTTCTCAAAAATATATCCTCCTCTTAGTTGAACGACCTCTCAATTTAGAAAATGTGGATCTCAACAGCACTTCCTCTGATTTGTATACTGTTTACAACGAACGTGCAGCTTTTCATCAGCAGACTAAAGTCAACAAACAAATGAAGAAATATCTGCAAGATTGTGCAAACAAGGAAGTATTCATACCAACAGATGGATATGTATCACTGTTACTCCATTAATTTTCCGAATATTTAAAAAAGAACCAACGTTTCTGGCCCCACACTGAGTCTGACTAGTTCAAAGTGCCTGATGTCATCATTCAATACTTACGAGTATGTGTTTCCAAATTTGTATCCAAAATAAAATTGTCGATGAGTGACATTTATTGCCTCCCGCTTGCTTTGATTCGATTAATCAACAACAATAACAACAAATAAAATGGAATTAGGCGGGAAATATATGTGAGGATTAATCGAAGGAGGGCTTTTTGCTGTTTATCTAAGAAATGTTATCTGTCAATTAATCGTGACGCGAACGTTTTGGATTACGACGATCGGGTTAAGGTTCCTTCGAGATGTTCGTAAGGTTGTTTCATAAGATATCAAGAGCGCGTTCGTGCTGAGTTTTTGCCTTCTTACACGGTAGCGGGTCAGTTGAGCTTATGGACGTGGTGTGATTAGGAAAAGGGTTAAGATGAGAAATTGGATATTCGCTGGTTTTGAGGAGATAAGACTGAATTCGTGGAATTCGGAGTAAGCGGTCAGTTTGATGTGGAATGTGCATCACGAATGATTGCATTCAGCTTTTTGTGGAATGAGCCATGGATGACATTTTTACATTTGTTCGTTGACATGTCGAAATGGCCTTGAGACAGATTGCGAAGAGTTCCTAAGTTAATTCGTTGACATATGAAAGTTCGTTCTCATATGAAAGCAAGTCTGAAATCAGTCAACGTCATGCTTGATGTCATCGAAATATTCGACATTGTAGAGCGTGATTAATGATGCTCTGAAGTAGTTAATTGAGTAATGCATTAGCGTCAGTGCGTTGGTATGTAAAACATCGTTTAATCACTAGTATTACCTGCCGATGAGTGGGTTGACCGATCGTTGACGATGCGATGTGTCATACCTCGTTGGTGAGTTTAAAGGTATTGGATTGAACGGTGTGTGAACTTTTCATGTTTCAGTTTTCCGTAGGTGGTGATTGCTAAGACCTTACTGATAATTGTTAAATTTCGGTATACGGTATAGGAATTATAGGTATAGGAATTATAGGTATAGGAATTATAGGTTTAGGAATTATAGGTTTAGGAATTATAGGTATAGGAATTATAGGTATAGGAATTGTAGGTATAGGAATTATACTGTTCAATGGATGGTACCAAAACCTCCTTTTGAGCGTTCATATTCTAGTTGCATTAACAAAAGTGCAAAAGTCTCAAAACGTAAAAAGAAAAGCATCCCTGTACTATTTGGTCTTCAGGAATCTTCAGTCCCTTAACTCTGTATTTACTCGGCCTTATACCTTTCACCTGCTGACCGTCGAACGTATGTCGGCACACAACAAATTGTATTTACATTCGTCGGGCCACATCACATATTTCCAATCATCCTGTATCCAATTTTCATACTTTTTTGCCCACACCAAACTAGCTGTTTACATTTTTATGGTTAGTTAGAGAGGCTTTTTTGTTGGCTTTCTTCCATATCTCCCTAAGCCTTTTACGTATCGTTTCAGCGATTAGGTCAATTTGATGAGAGAAACCATATCACGAAGCTCTGTATAATATGGACAGCACTTTTAAAAACATCTTTTATGCTAATTCTTCGTTATACGCTTTCCGTCTTCTAGGTTGAATCGCATTTTCCCCTTAAGTCTTGGGTCTATCCAATGGATCAAACATTTTTTTTTCTTCATTAATCGCACGATGGTTGAATGAGAGCATCTTATTTTGAAAATATTGTCAATATTTTTCCTTTTTTGTCACGAGCCCGTTGGTGGTATTTATTCGACATTTCACTTCAATGTACTTATCATAAACACCTTTCACTTTGATTAAATAACTCTTTTTTTTTTATGAAAACTCATTAACGGTTTTTTTTTCAAGCTCTGCCCGCTAATATTTAATGGGGTTGATGTCGCTCGACTGTTGAGGAGTCTTGAGATGCGAGCGATCATTAAAAACAGCCATATTTTGACATTGTGAGGAATTTGTTTTGGGTTCTTGTCTGTTGAAAGACATAGTTTGACCCTCGACCCACTTTCGTGACGATTTATTCGACATGCGTCGCTTGTTGTTATGTAACCGTCATGTCTTACCATCTGTTGCAAAAAAGCTTCTTTCAGCTCAGTATTCGGTTTTCGCCAAACCGTTCTTTTTCCGTCATTGCCAAACAAGTCAGAATTACTTTTACCTCTATAAAAATACAGGTTTCAAAAGTCTAGAGACCTGTTAACATACTTTTTGGCAAATGCGAGTCTTTTTCCTTTGTAAAGTTTGGAAATAAATGGTTTGCCACGTGGATCTCTGAAACTCGCCTTACTGTTTCGATAGAGAATGGCTTCTTTACGATTCCGTATATCTCTCTGGTCAATGAGGTTACTGGCGCCTTCAGGTTTTGCTTGATTTTCCTTTATGCCTCTCATTTACCTCCGATGCTGTTTTCGACTTTTACCTTTCTAAACCGCCCTCATTTCTGAACCTATGGACAATATTTCTATCTCCGGCATAGGACTTTCCATCAAGCCCTTCGGTAGATTTTGATAGATTTATGACAATATTTCGTTAACGTTTTCGACAGTAGGTCGTCCGAGCGAGGTACATACATATGTACATACATATGTATTTCAGATAGAAATTTTCAGAATAGAAAATCCATCTTCATGCTGTTGTATTTGATAAAACATCTTGACCGTCAATATTTTCCTGGGCTTGCTAAGCCTTTTTGCCTTTTTTGTAGTAAAATAACGACATACTTATATTTCCCCTTCAATGTTTGGCTCAAACGCATGGGTTCCACCTCAAAATGATGAACTGAAGAACAGAAGTTTCGAACCATGGACTGCCTGCCTTTGCCGACGATACATATTAGGGTTATCATACATATCGTGAAGTAGCAGTTCACGTATAGAAAAACGCTATTTTATGTCTCTTGGCTCCAACTCGCACGCCATCCAATGCTAATGCTTCCGGATCATTCCTAAATCTTACAAACGTTTCGAAACTATTGTGTTATCGACTTGTAATTATTTTGCAATATTTCATGAAGTAATGCCTCCAATTATTCGTCTTCAAACTTTTTCGGTGCACCAGAGCTTTCTTTATATTTATTTAACGTAATAATCAGTATTTTTGAAGCTTCGAAACCAGTGTGTAAATGCGTTATCATCCTGAATTACATGCACGAGAGCTTCTTCAAAGTCTCAACTGATTGAAATATCACCTTTCAGATGCGTTCTGATTAGTGTTACTTGATATATGACACCAAACGCCATATGATCATATGATGGCAAATATCTATCAATTTTTTTGTTCCCAAACCAATATTCTGATCAAGCCTAGTTTCACTCACTCCAGTGGAAAATAGTCAAGAACGAAAAAAAAAAATTGAAAATTGTAGTCAAATATGAAGATCATATTAACTGTGTTTTTTTATCTTAACGTTTTCTCATTACAAGGCACTCTAAAACAAACAGTAAAACTTAAACCTATGTCTTTCGACAACTATATGCATATAAACTTAGAATTAACATTATTATAATTAGCTCAAGCTAACAAAATTTGCTATCAAAAAACTTAGCATAGCTCTTATGGTGTTCATCACATAACCTGGATGGTAGGCAGATGGTTTGGGTCCAAGATTTTCGTTCACTCTTCTCCGGGGGTAGTTGTGATAGATAGAACTTGAGAGATTCGACTGAATTTGTCGCGTTGGTTGTAGTTCACAATAACTTCTTTTTCCCGTGTTTTTTATTTCCATGCCATTAATATGTTATATTAGGAATGCACATACAGAGAATGAATTTTGAAGTGATTTTATACTGCGAGTGCTATGCTTTCGTCAGCATTTTTTTTGATAATTTCTCATTCACAACTGATGTTGTTGTACAATTTTTCCGTATAAGAATTGCTCTTGGCTTGAGCTACAGACCTTCCGCTCAACTGTTGGTGATGATTATCATTGCACAATGCACATGCATTGTTTCATTTCATTTATTTCAAGTGCATATCACAGTTGGGATAGATCAGTTACACGCAGGAGCTCAATTTTGAAGAATTGTCTTTGCATTCGCGTTCCGTATACGTTGTACGAACCGTGACCACAACTCAACACGCCAATTATACTGTCGTATTGTCCAATATCTGCGTCATTATCTGCTGATTAACATTTTTCGAAAAAATCAAATCCTCAATATGCACATCGATCGGCTCGTTTCGTTTTCCGTCGAATGGATTTAAATTTTCTTTTTTTCTTTAGTCGCACGATGGTTGAATGAGAACATCCTGTTCTAGTCGCAATCTTATGAAAAGTTCGATATTTTGCCACGAGTCAGTTGGTGGTTTCTACCGAACATTTCACTTTAAGGTGAAATTTTTATATTGCACTGAATACGAAACCGAATGTCGCTGTGGAAAAATATCGCTCATACGAGTAACTGTTAAAAAACGTGTGATTAAATAACCCATTTTCTGAGAAATCATTATACGGTCCGGTTTCAATGACCGCAAGTGTGTTAATAAAGTAAATTGGTTGCACCACCCTTAGCAATAATAACGAGTCTTAGAGGACTTAAAATTTCCCATCCTCGTTGAAGATCTTCTTTAGAAGAGATTTTACTGCCAATAGCTGGTTTTGTTTTTTTTTTTTTTTTCAAGCTCTGCCCACAAATGTTCAATTGGGTTGGTGTCGGATAACTGTGGAGGCTTTTAGCTGCGAGTGAGAAGTGAAAATCAGTCACATTTTGACAGTGTGAGCAGTGTACTTTGGGTCTTGCTGTAAGACATAATCAGACCTTAAACTCATTTTCGTGGCGCTTTGCAGGAGACAGAGGAGGAGGTGGGAATATGGAACCCATTTGGTTTTAAATTTTTTTTTTTCATACCAGTTAGCTAAAGGCATTAAAAATTGTTCAATAATAATAGGTATATATTCTTCCATTATATATAAGAAAAAAAAAACATGGTTTTAATACATTAAAACATACATTTTGTGCTTTATTCAAAAAATGTTATTTTTTATTTTTGTCTGCCAAAATCACACACATAATAGTCATGATCGCATCGTGCCCAATCTGACATCATCTTCTTCTGTCGGAGTGCGTGCGATGCCAATTTCAGAAAGAACGGAATCACCAGAAGATATTGTTGTATTGGATACTGGTAACGATTCCAATCGATGACCACTTCTGTTCCTAGTATTCACACCACGACCACCACGTCCACCGCGTTTACTACCCCTGCTATTTCTTCCACCTTTCCTTTTTGATTTATATTTAATATTGACCGTTCAAGGTCGGCTTTGTATGGGACTCTGTCAAAAGGGCAAACGATGAAGCCTTACGTCCTGTGTTTGATGTTTTTTTCTTAAGCTTTGGTATGGGAATCAGTTCTCCGGGTAAAACCATAGCTGACGATCCACTTGTAGATGGTTGACTATGTTTGGCTATGTCACTAACATCAGGAACAAGAACAGCCGGTTGTTGACTTGTAGAAGGCTGGCATATTGCGGGAGTTCCATCAAAAATAGTTAAAACATCTTACAGTTGTGTTGATGGTTGAAGTTCTTGGGCTTCTTCTTCAATAAAATCAGTCTCAGAAAAGACATTTCTGTTAAATGGAAATATCCCTGTGACCTTAAACCCGTTTACTGCAATAGATGCATTTTAACACTTTAGATATGCTTTTCCAAACAACTCAGCAATATCATACATATTCAACTGCTTATCCGAATGTTGACCACTGCCGGATCTCTTCACTGTAATAGGCCTTCAAAGGTCCCATAAATGTCCTGTCCAGTGGCTGCTTATGATGCTGTGTCGTGTGAGCTTATGATGGATACATGACCCTTCCGTGCCTTTTCAAGAACATTTAAAATTCTGGTGTGTGTGTTATGGCTATCGAGAATCGAAAGAACTTGCGAAGTTTCAGATGGTCCAGTTTTTGCAATTAAATGTTCCAATCATTCGGTGAACAGGTTCATTTGTATCCATCCCGAAGGATGACACCTGTCAATGGAACCTGGTGGATCACCCTTCATCAAAAGATGAAGTAATGTAAATTCCGCTAGCACTCAAGACTCACACAATTGTAATTAATGAGCCCCGCTCTTCAGCAGTTAAGGCACCTACTTTCTTCTTTCCTCGTGAAGCAATGATCTGTGGTATTTTGCTCTGAACCATTGAAATGAGTAAGTTGTTCCTCCTATATTCTTCCTCCAAAATTGTATAAATCTTTCGACTGCTTCTCTTGTAAAACCTTGAGTTCGGGCTTTAGAGGTCCCAGTTGGTTTTCGGAGGGATAATTTATTTGAATGTCGCAGCAAAACGTGGTCTAACCAAGCTCGCCCAGCAATTTCATTTTTAAATGGATGCTGAATTCCATTTCTGGAACGCCATTTTCCTCACATCTTTGCGAGTAAATCCGAAGTATTTTTTTTCCATTGTTAACAGATATGAAACTAATTGGGTTTCCATATCAGGTGGTAATATTGTTTTTCCCTAAACTATTGTTCAAGCAGTCTTCTGGAGACTGTCTACTATGAAAAAAACCTTTGCAAGGTTGTTTGAGGGAGTGAAAATTATTTCACAGCCTTTTTCAGGCTTATTTTTTTCCCTAACGCTCTTGATTGCATTAACCATTTTGTTTTTGTCCCAGGACTTTCTTTTTGGTTTGGGTGGTGTTTTTATTTGGCTTCGTGGCATGATGGTGGCTATATTAGTTCGTTCTATAGTCAATAAACTCTATTTGACTAACACCGTTCACAGCCATATGTAGATCCGCACATCATGACGTTGCCACCGCCACCGTCGCTTGAAGATTAGCTTTTTTCATTCAGTATTTGATTCTCGCCAAACCCTTTGCTTCCAGTCATTGCTAAACAAGCTAAACTTGCTTTTATCACTAAAAATAACCAGTTCCAGGAATCAAAGGTCTTGCTAACATCCTTTTTAACGAATGCTTGTTTTTTTTTCTTTGCCGGATAAGTCGTTATTTGACCTCAAAACCCTCCTTCCTGTTTCGTCGATGAGTAACTTTTTAATACTTCCGTATATCTGTACGGCAATTTAGTTTACTGGCATCTTGGGGTTTTACTTAATTTTCTCCGACAATATTTTTCTCGACCCCTTCCTTTCTTTTTTCTAAACAGCCCTCATTTCTGAACTAACGAACAACATCTCTAACTACGGTAATGGATTTTGGAAGAAGTTCACCTGCTTGCCGGTGGGTTTGGTCTCCTTTAAAATAAGCTTCTGCCTAAAAAAGTTTTTCGATTTTTTCACCCCATTTTGCTCTTTTTGCATTTTCTTTATTTTATTTTCTTCCTCTATCCTTCTGTTTATTGCCTCGATAAAAGCGTTTAACACAACGTTTGAGCTTGTACGGATAATTTTGTTTCTGCCTTCCTCTTACCATATTCCAAAAAAAAAACTCTTTGTAGATCGTAATAAAATTAAAATTAATTCTTATTTAAAGTAGGTCGTAAAAAATCATGTCACGCAATGTATTGTCTATTGTTAGCTTCTGCTCATCGATCGGAATAGGTGGTAGACGAAAGGGAGAATGTCTGGAGAAAACGATAAGTGAGGTAAGGCCCATTTCAGGGGTTACAGAGACCTGAGCAATATGTGCCCGAGCTTTGTCATGCTACACCCTGATGATCCGGGATGTTTGCCTTTACCGACGATGTTGATACATGGCTATGCTTACCGCACGATCTTTTACGCTTAAGGCTATTGTACAGTATCCACTTTTTGGCGCCAGTCACGATTTAATTTAAAAGAAAGAAAAGCACCAGATTATCTGTTCCAAAGATTGCAATTCTCTTCCTCAGCTAGAAGTAGAATTCTTATTGCGCCAACATACAATTATACCACAACGAAAAGGCAGTTCTTTGTATACGCCGTAAGACTGTGGAACTCGCTTCCGGTTCACATAAGGCGGGCGTCACGCTTCGGAGACTTCAAACGAAAATTGAAACAACACTTTTGCACATAGTTTTCTTTCATTTATTGTTTTTATATTATTTTTCAAATCGCGATAGTTGACACTGTTAAAATTGTTATAAATGTTTCTTTATACCTTTTCTTTTTTTCTTTTTTTATATTTTTCTTTACTTTATATAAAATTTCATTTTAAATTTAAATATAAATCATAAATCTATTATAACTGTTACACAATTTAAAGATTTTTGTATCTACGTGTTAACATTGATCCAAATAAATAAATTACAATTACAATACGATGCAAAAAAAATCTTTGATTTTCAGATGTCGAAGCGCCGTTCGATGTCTTTCGGCCTCAACTCGCACTGGCCCTTGCATCTGATTCATTCTTAATACTTTTAAATGTTTCGAAACTGTTGTGTCCTCTACTTAATAAGATTTTACGCGCTAAGCTAATAACTGACAAAATTCAAGAAGAAAAAAGTTGCTTAGATTTCGGCGAACTAGCCTACATTGAAATTCAAGCTTGCCTACAGTACTTCCATGCAGATGCGCCACCATTTAAATTACATGAACGTAGTCCTGGTAGCGTCATCTTTTGGAAACCTCGAAAGCTTGTTCAAAGTCCCAATAGTGTTTAGTTCAAGTCTTTAGCTACGAAAGACTTTATTCGAAATGACTACCATTTGCCTTAAAACACGATTTGAGATGCACTGGCAAATCATCAATTGCTTTAGTGATCTCATCCATTGGAAAGTTGTTGACAGCACGGACAAGGGCTGGCTTCAAAGGCCCAATATTTAGGTGAAAACGGATCACACTTTGTTATATAAAGGGTTGAGGTCCCGATTACCAGCTTGTTAATCATGAGGTGATATAAAGTCGAGTCAATTTTTTTAGCCACTTTTGAGTACTTTTCGGCTTGTGATCTAAAGCAAGATCTAGTTGAAATATCTACTACTTGTCTGCAAACTTAGTTTGCTTAGTTTAGTTTGTGCGCACTAAATTCCAAGTCTTCTTTGATGATGCAAGATATGAGTTTTTGCAAAATGTTCATTTCCCGCGACCAGCTCTTTTGCTTTCTCAGGGGTTTGCTTCTGTTTCGAACCTGCACGGCTTTGATGGTCCGGAATCCTCATAGTGAAAAGACGGACGGATCTTTGACAGCCATGTATGCTCGAATAAATTAATAGTACGATCTACAAAACAAAAAGAGAATCCAAGCGGAATCAAGATCCGCCAGATATGAGCTTTTGCCATATAACACTTGCAAACTGACAACACTGTTTCTATAGATTGTCGATTTGAGAGTTGAAGGTTGATTTGTAGTTAGTATATCTTACCATTTAACTACAAATAGACTAACGCTAAAATAACGCATGCAAATTTTGCAAACTTATTTTGAATTTATTTATTTATTTTGCTAAACTTATCGTGCACTTCGTCCATTTTACGGTCGACACAATTGTCCACCTGAGCAAGTAATTCGGAACACGATGAATCGTTTTCGCAGCACGTACACTCTAGTGGGTAATACTCATCCCAAACAAACTTCTCTGGTCAAAACATGTTGAGTCCAAAACCACCAAAGCGCTGTCAGCTTTCTGGCAATGCAAAGGTGCCTTTGGCAAAACATGGGGCTTATCGCCGAAAAAGGTCCTTTGGATCTACACGGCAATGGTAAGACCGATAATCTCATATGCATCGGTTGTTTGGTGGAGCAGGCTGACACGAAAACACGCTGTGGGTTCACTCACCAAACTCCAAAGAGCGGTCTGCCTCAGTTGCACGGGGGCTTTCCCCAGCACACCGGGAGCTGCTTAAGATGCTATGATGAACCTTCCACCCCTTGACATATATATCAGAGGGTGTGCACTGAAAACTATTTCTCGCCTAAAGAGGAATGGTCTTTGGTACAACTCGCAGTGGAGTGAAAGTGTACTTGAGAGAGAAATATCCTACGACCACTGTCTCATGGATATGCCCTCTGACGCAATAACACCTGCCATCCTACTGCGCTGTAACTACACAGTCACATTTCCTTGGCGTCAGGACTGGCTTTGGCCAGACACTGAACCTGGAATAGAATGTCTTCGCATCTTCACAGATGGCTCCAGGACTGGTCAGGGATCCGGCGCTGGAGTTTTCTTCGAGCGCGAAAACATTCGACTGCACTTCTCGTTAGGAAAATATGCGTCTGTCTTCCAGGCGGAGATTTACGCAATCCTAATGGCCATGCACTATGTTGTGAAACACAGATGGAGGGGAAAGAGCATATGTGTCTGCAGTGACAGCCAAGCTGCACTCAAAGCTGTATCCAATCCTCTGTCCAACTCCAAACTAGTGCATGAACTCAAAACCTTTTTGAACAAAGTCGGAAGACTAAATTCACTTAGGCTTGTATGGGTTCCAGTTCACTCTGGAATCCCAGGAAACGAGATCTCCGATGAACTCGCTAGAAAAGGCTCAGAGGAGAGTTTCTCAGGGCCTGAACCCGCCTTAGGTCTACCAGCTTCAACGGTTAAATCTGACATCAATGACTGGGTCTTTAACGTACACAGTCGCAGATGGAGGGATTATCCAGGATGCAGGATGACTAAGCGCGTACGCCCTGACGTCTGTAAAAAGTCCGCAACATTCTTCTTATCCTTAAGGAGAAATGACTGCAGAAGGCTAACGGGCGTCATTACGGGCCATTACACTTTTGCCAGGCATCTCTACGTGCTTGGCATCAGTGAGACGCCTACCTGTGCTGCCTGTTGCGAGGAGGACGACACAGCGGAACACTTTCTCTGCGACTGTCCCGCCTTCGCTCGTGCACGGTGGCGCACCCTTGGGGCCGACGTGGTGGGTGCCGAATCTCTTAGCTCAACATCACTGAAGCCCCTCCTCACTTTTCTCCGGACAACGGGGAAAATACAATAAAGACAAGGCGTCTGTCTGGTAGTACAATGGACCAGTACTTGTGTCTGAGTGCTCCAGCAGATAGTAGAAGCCTCCAACAAAAAAAAAAAAAAAAAAAAAAAAAAAAAAAAAAAAAAAAAAAAAATACTCATCCCGATAGATGACAAGCAGTGCAAAGAGAAGAAGTTATTGCCGTTGTGGAGCGCAGTGTTGAGTAGAGTCCGAATGAGTCGATTAGCCATCGTACACAGTAATTGGAATTATGCCCATCCACTTTGTGGAAGATTTTACAGAAAGATCATGGCTTAAAAGCTTATAAGATCCAGCTTGTACAAGAGTTGAAGCCGCGTGAGCATTATACGCGTCGTAGGTTCGATGAATGGGTCGAGAACATGATTCAGCTTTATCCTCATTTCCAACGCAACATTTTGGTCTCCAAACTCGAGACGACCGCACAACTATTAAAGTTCACTGGTTGATGTGCTTTATGGGCTGGTTTATTCACCGGCTTATATTGTTTTAAGGACGATGCCGGCCAAAATATTATCGTCAATGGAGAGTGCTATTGATACATGATTTCTGACTTCTCTGTTCCTCAGTTGAATGGCATTGACGTGACAGAGCCTTGGTTTCAGCTAGATGGCGCAACATGCTACACGGCGCGTGACACCATCAATTTATTGCGGGAAACATTACAGGTTAAAATTTGACCTAAATAAGCGTATCCAAGGCAGGGTAATGAATACCAGATCTCTTTAAAAAAAGGTCTGCGAAGACACCGTCTTTGTCTCTAGAACTTACTAAAATAAGTGATTTTAAAAAATGGTGATGACCAGCATTTTTTTCAACTTTGAAGTTAATCTACCACCACCTAAGCTTTTTCCAGGTTTCTTCGAGGTACCCGGTTGCCTCCACGTTTTGTGATCTCAACAGTTTTGCCGAATTGGCATATTATCCATTCCTAAAGGTAGCAAATACTGTACAGTTATGACCCACTACAAACAAAAACCCGACAAAAAAGAATAAATAAAAGCAAACAGGCTTATGGTAAGCCCGTGACCACAACTCAACATGCCAATTATACTGTCGTATTGTCCAATATCTGCGACATTATTTGCTGAAGAAATTTCCATCGATTAACATCTTTCGAAAACAAGAAAACACAATCCAAAATCCAATCCTCAATGTGTGTCACTCGATGACATGCACATTGGTTAGGGTTCACTATAACAAAAAAGTAAGAGACAAATGTAACCGCAAAAGAGGACACGACAACCATTAAAACCTACAAGATGTACATACCTCCTCTGAAGCCAAACAGCCACACGGACACATCAAGAAAAACAGCAACAAAAGATACAGAGATGAGAGAAAAAAAAAACTGCGATACAATTGATCCTCGAAAAGCAGATCACAAGATCATTGAACTGATTTAGGCTTCTCGCGCGTCCAAATGGAATTATTTATTATGTAAGCCTCTCGAGTACTTTCCATCTAATCACATAACAATAAATTCCCCATTAACGAAATGATCTAGCAAATAATCGACACGGCCGCTCATTAGGAACAGGCGATCGAGCTCATAGATACGACTAAGTACAAACGTTCGAACGATGATACACAAATGACATGGGTGGTGGATGGACAAGGCACTTTGGTTCATAGGGTCATGGTTGGGTTGAAGCTATCTGTGGATACCAGCGCTTTTTACATGGGTTGGAGCATGCTTTTCTCTTCTTGTATCCCAGAAATGTAACATTGTAAGTTGATGGAGCATGGAATCGGGAATGTACTCGTATGATCCGAACGACAGTTGGGCAGGAGGGTAATCAAAAGCAAATGTAAAACGATCACATGAAGAACCGAAAATGTCATTCTGGCCGTGTACGAAATTAATAACCAGCCATTGTGGTCACCATTTGTTCCGCGTACTTGCCATTCATCGTTCTTTTCCCTTGTGCCTTCTGCGTTCTGATCAGATTTTATGTCGAATGGTTTGTTTCTCAGACGGATGCAGAACATGCGAGCAAGCACACAAGGATGTATCTGTATCTGGAAGCATTCAGTTAAATTATATTTTATTACGTGAATGGTGATATAACGTCTGACCGCTACCACGACGTTTCGAATTCAGTTTTTGGACACCAAGCAGAGCAATGGAAATCTGATCATCACATGGTGACGACGGATGTGTTTTTTTTTCTTGCTTTTTGTTTTTGATCGACCATGAAGGTCGGATTGTTTATGATGTGTTTGGTGCTTTTTGTGGTCTGGAGGAAGGAATACTATGCCAAAAGGTTTGATGGCACGACGAATTTGGCGAAATGACATCGGGGGTATATCAATTGAAATTTATTATGGCTCTTGTTTCAGTGGAAATGGATTCGTATTCAGCATCTGGAATCCGCGCGCTTCAATTTGCTTGAATTATTTGCGTTCGTTCTTGACGGGTTCTAGGAAGTGATTGGAAAGTAGTAATTGGAGTGTTTTTGTAGTAAAAACATGAACAAAAACGGTGTCTGATGTCATGATAAGACATCACCACCAAACAAAGTCCATTAGGATAAGTGGTTCATTTAAAATCAATAAATCATCTTTCAGCATAGAAACGCCTTTCAAATACGAAGTGGGATCGCTATCTGCGAGTATACAGAGCTTGTATAAGAAGTATCGGAAACAATTTTTACTTGAGGCGTTTGTATGTTCCTCGCCCTAGCACCGAGCGAGTTGGTGGTGAGCGGTCTACCCTTTAAAACGCGCCAAGCTTTAGTCGTAGTATTTTTTTAATACTTCAGCCGAAAGTATTTGTGGTGTTTAAAATTGGAGGATGAGCTCCACGCTGGACGGCCGTCAACGTGAAAAGTCTGCTTGAAGTACGCGTTTGCACCTGATGCTTCTTACCTAATAGTAAGAAGACTGAAAGAAGTATCAATCGGGTGGGGCCATTCATCGCTGGAAACCCAGCCGCACCTGCTCTAGGATGATTGGCTACTTGACAGGACTTAATCCCAGCAGACTTCTTTCTATTTCCAAATTTGAAATCCTCCCGCAATCGACAAAATCATGAAACCATGGGGTCCTAAGTGAAACGAGAAAGGTTTCGATTTCGGCTATAGCCTTCAAAGGAGCCTTCACGCGTACCCTGTATGACCTTCTGGATTCCGCCTACTAGGAGGCTTCGAGTAAGGGAATACCGATGTCAAAAGTGTACCATATTTTGATATAGGCACTTTGTTTCCCTTTCATTCACCGGAAATCAGATTTCTATCAAAGTTATTGCTAATAGGGTATCCGTACAACAATTTAATAATGGGGTAGAGAGCTGCCTGTCTTATTGCTGATGGCTGTCTAGATATTGTGCCATAAACGCCGTTTGGTTACCGCGCTTTACTTGACCTACGAGTAACTTAAAATATAAATGGACGTTGTTGGGATGTTAAGAGGTTCTGATGTTCTGAGGAAAAGACACAGTGAAATACAACATCGATGACTTTGCTGTTTTAGGGAAAAAGTTCGCTAATAAAGGTGGTAATATTAGAAACCCCTGGTTTGGTGAGCACTGCAAACAAACCCATGAGCAAAGCCAACCGCCTGCAAAGCCATGCACCATAGACGGACGAGAGCTGCTCGTGAGCTTTACGAGAAGAAAAGGAGGGAGAAGCACGCGCTTTTAAGGAAGAAAAAAAGAGATCACGAAAAGCATGAGATCAAGGGGATGAATAGATACTACCGTAGAAATGACGCTTGCAAGTTTTACGATAAAGTAAAATAAACATGGCGGAGCTATAAAGCCAGAGCAGAAGCATGGGGGATAAAGACGGACTACTAGTAGTAGAGTCACAGTTGATGCTAAGAATTTGAAAGGACCACTTCTGTAGACTATATAACCGCGAGGATAGATCTGATACCGCTGTCCATTAGCAACGAAGATGTACGAGAATTCCGTCCACCCGGCCTAGATGAAATTAAGCATGTGATATCGAAGCTTAAAACTAAGAAAGCCCAGACGGCCTGCCTATTGAGCTATTTAAAGCTGTTGGAGATGAGCTGGTAGGGCACATGCAGCAGCTCATCTGTTAATAATTAAAACGCATTAACAGTGTGCATAGGGACGGGCTATACCGAGCCATGTCTAGTTTTAACGTCTCTGCCAAACTCGTTCGATTATGCAGAATGACAATGGAAAATTCTCGCTACTCCATTAACGTCGGTAGCGAATCAACCGAAGCCTTCGATGTTAAAAAATAATTTAGGCAAGGTGGCGCACTGTCATGTAACTTCTTCAACATCGTGCTTGAAAAGATCATACGAGACTCACTGGCCAATATAAGAGGTGCGATCTATTTCTAGTCTGCGCAATCACTTGCGTACGTGCGAGAGCGAGTACACACCGAGACGTCAATTAAGTATTGAAGCAGATTAGCCGCTTCTGCTATGGGTCTTTCTGAAAATTAGGGTAAAACCAAATACATGCTCTCATCCAAAAAAGACGCACAACACCGACACCTTGACCAGAACCTCACAATTGACGGCTACAAATTCGAAGTTGTGAAGGACTTCGTTTACCTTGGCTCTCAAAATTCTCATTCCAAAAATTCATACTCTGTGTGTGCATTTCTAATATAACACCTTGCTGTGAACTATAACCAATGCGACAAATTCAGTCGAATCTCTCATCCTATCTAGGACAACCACCCCCGGACGAACGAACATCTTCGACACATAACCATCTGCACCCCGTCCAGGTGGTTTCTTTTTGAACTCTTGCACTAGCATTTGAATTGTTGAATTATTTGGACGATTATTCACACCAAAGAAGGTACGAATTTTAAGTTTTGTGGTTTTTTGAATAACGACTATTCCCATAATAAGTTTGAATAACTTTAAAGCGTTGCTCTAGCAAGAACATATCCATACATATCCAGGGTAAAAATTGAACATATGTATGTCTACAGTACAAGCGTCGATGATAACATAAAAATAAGAACATCGTTTAGAAATTATTCACTATTGACATCTAGGCGCGACTTTTGAATGAACCTGTATTGAAAGAAATTCCGACGATGGGAAGGCGAAAATAAAAAATAGATATTTTGCAATCTGCTGGATCATGAAATTGGCCTGGAGCTAAGAAGCCTCTCAGTATGACAAGGGAACTGTTTTGCAGCAGTCAATTTGAGGGCAGGGTAAAACCATATGCCATCTAAAAAAATTTAGTATTTGGGAAGCAGTGTCTTAGAGTCTGTCTGAGATTTCATATAACACTAGGCTCTCAGAACTTTAAGTATAGCCCGAACAATATCCTGTGCGTGTCCAAATTAAAATGAATCGAAATTATATTGCAAGAGCTATGATTAGCGCCAGATTTGATCTTTGCAGATTTCTGAAGCAACTATGGAAATCACGAAATACTCATCTATCCAGCTTTGTTCGTTCAGCGGCACTGACTGTTGGTGATTGTCGGGCCAGAATGTAACCCACCAGGGTGCGTTGTCTCGCCATGGTTTTTAAACTGGAGGTGTAATCTTGCACAAATTGCTCCGATTAGTGTCCGAAGTATCCAGCTTCGGAAAGATATAAAGTACACAGAGTGCAATAAGGATGGTAACCATCTTCTGTACTGGTCTGTACTGATTGCCGCAATTGGCGATGTCTCAGCGACGTCTGATTAGAAGATCGTATTTTGTTATTTATATTCGTGGGTCAGGATTTCCTTGATTGTTAACTGAGCCTAAAAAATGTTGACAGAAGTTGGAAGTAGTTCCAAGTTCAAACTTGGTTAGATCGTCAGCCATTGAGTTTTCCTCTATATAACCGAGGTTTTTAGTTTTAGTTTTTTTTTTTTTTAGTTTTTAATTCATTTTTATTCATAATTTCTTAGATCTATCCTACCCTAGACAAAAATGCTTAAAAACTAGCTTAACTATCTTAACAATCTAGATATCTTACTGGCCCTAGGCGGACACTCTAAAATAGACGTAACAACTTAAGTCTATGTCTTTCGACTACTATATCAACTTACCACTAACATTACTATATCTAGCTTAAGCTAAGAAAAATGTTTTTTATTAAAAACTTACCATATGATCATATTTTGTATTGTATTATATATAAAACTTAAGCCTACCTTAATGTAACTAAACCTAACTTATTCTACCTTAACTAAAATATATATATATAAATTATATACATAATATATATTTAATATATATATCTTCTTTTTTTTTTTTTTTTTATATACATACTACCCTACTACTACCTACCCTACCCTACCTTACCCTACCCTAGCCTATGTAAGCCTGCCATTGGTGTTAGGCAGGCCATGCCTTGAAGAGGCTGAAGCTCTCAAAGTGTCCACTGACGTAGCTCTCTCCAGCCACCAAAAGCGTTGATGCTGTCGGACTACGTCTCCTCGATCCCGGCGTGAGACCGATCTACAGAACCTGAGGCGCTCGGGCTCACGGAGCGCGACATCGGGTTCGTAGAGGAATCGCCGTTCCACGGAATTGCGACCCACGTGGAAGATTAGCGGTACCGCCAATTTATCCTGGATTAGCCCACATCTATCTAAATAGAGGAATGCTTCTGGCGGCACAAAGCCATTAAGGCGCACTATCTCGTGATATAAATCGTTGGGGTAGTAAGCCCCGAAGATCAGGCTATTGACCGAAGTCATTGCTCTCGCAACGTGGCTTCGAATCAGTTTGATCAAAAAATCATCTATCCGTACAATCCTGGCCCTATTGTATAGGACCTCGTTCGGGTAAAATTTCGTGTACTCAGATTCGGGTGTCCTGTGTAGCCCCAGACACATCCTGAGACATTGTCTCTCAAACACCCGAATCCTTTCCATTAAGCTGGCTCTCAGATTGAACCAGACGGGACATCCATAGGCAACCATGGGCCTGATTAAGGCCATGTAGCAGATTACCTTCACCCTAGAATCAAGTTGGCTGCTATGAAACAGCCATCTTGTCAGAGCGAAAGCGCCCCGGGCCCTTGCCAGAGCAGCATCTACATGTTTGTCAAAATATAGATACTGATTCAGCACGATCCCAAGATATCTGACCACACTTTGTTTCGCCAGTGGACGCCCATCCGGTCCTAAAATTAAGAACCTGCGCCAGTTTTTTCTAGTGTCCCGAGAGGCCCTAGACAAAGGTGTTCTGAACAATATAGATTCTGATTTCTGGAAGTTGATTTTCAACTTCCAGTCATCACAATACTGCTGAATTTTTTCGAAGTCACGCTGCAAGAGAGTGACAATGACGTCGATCGTTGGACCTGATCTGTACGCGATTAGGTCGTCTGCGTACGCTATTGAATGGTGAAGAGAAACTATCAGATCGCTTAGGTAAATGCTGAAAAGGATCGGCGGATTTACCGTACCCTGTTGCAGTCCATTTTTGATTTCAAATGTTTGGGTAGAAGTCACGTTGGCAATTTTCACTACGAACTTTCTACCTGTTAACATGTCAAAAATCATATATGTATAGCAGTGGTTTACTTATGCCCAGCCGACTGAGCTTGTAATAAAGACCTTCTAACCATACGGTATCGAAGGCTTTTTCCAAGTCAATCAGACAGGCACCCGTGCATTGGTTCTTGCATTTATTCCATTGGACATCCGATACAAGCTTCGACGCGGCATGAATAGTGTCATGCCCCGCTCTGAAACCGAATTGGTTATCCGGGATGATTTTATTGTCCTCAACCCATTTAGACAGGGCCCTATGGATCACCTTCTCGAAGACCTTGCTGATACTCGGAAGGAGACTTATTGACCGGAGATTTTCCGGGTTAGATGTGTCTTTACCCCTCTTGGGAATTGGTTGCACCACCGCTGTCTTCCAGTGCACTGGATAATATGCATTATTCAGTGCATTGTTGAACAGGATGGTGTACCTCTCTACAGCCACTGGCGGAAGGTGCCTAAGCACAACATTGGATATACCGTCGACTCCCGCGGATTTTTTCTTCCTCAATGACTCGAAGATCATCTGAAGATCTTCCGTGGATATGAACAGGGTATTAACCCCCTCATTGGCGATGACATTGTTTGCCATGAAATCTTCATTGAACCCTGTAAAACCAAGGTTCTCTGATCGCCAATGATCGATATCATTTCGTAGATAGAAGTGATGAAGCAGGGCTCTATCTTCCAGGTCGTGGTTCGGGCGAATACTATCATTCACCTTGTACACTTCCTGGAAGACAGCTCCCACTGTCGCCACCTTCTCCTGAGGATCCTCGATCACGAAGAAGTCGTCATCCAGGATGGCGCTCTCCGGATCGATGCTAACTGTTCGTAGCAAGCGTTCATTGTCTGACGTTCTCGGAAGCTTTAGATCCTGAATGTCATTCTGATTGTTTCTCCGAAATATTTTATTTATTTGCGGGAACATACTCGCGCTGTTGGATTTTACAGCACGAATTCTGTTGTTCCAATGCAAACTTACAGATATTCTGTAATTTTCCTTGATTAACTGTTGGATATTTTTAATCAGTGACTTCAGTGTCCTGACCTCCGAGTTTTGTCTGTCGGTAAACCGCCTGTACAAGAGTTTGAGTCTTGTCAGGAGTCTACTTTTTTGTCTCTGCAGTGCGTCGATTGTCGCGTTTCGGTATACGTTTGTGGTATCGTGCTGTCTTTGGCGTGGTATCGTACTGTTCATTGTCTGTTTAATGACATCGTCCATTTGTTTGAGATACCTGTCAATCTCGTAGTTTGACAGGTTCCTATTAGGCGGTGGAAAGGAGGCGCTCGAAGTGAGCGCTCTCGTCAGGGAATTGGCAAAGCGCGGCCAGCACACCCTACTGTAATCGTAGGGGTGCGTTTGGACACACTCTGCCATCTCCGCGAACTCGTCAGGTACTGTGATCACGGCACATAGTCCGCAATGGTCACTGTCGTATACAATGGTCCGTAGACTATATAACCGAGGTCTGGAACACAAAGAGGACTCTGATTCTGCTGTTGGCTAGTGTTGCGTTACTCATACAAGATGCACTACAAACGTCCCATACATCACTACAAAAATGTCCCAACACCTCAAAAAAAATATTTTTCCCACTTTGATTCTTGTCATACTCAGAGGCACCTCACGACTTTTGCATTAGTATTGCAAGCTATCAATGGGACATGTGACAAGATGTATTTACCTCAAATGAAGTGGGACAATGTACCACTTCACTCTCCCAAATGAGTACATCATACAAACTCAATAAAAATGCGTGTCCTACCCAACACTACTGTTGGCCCGTCATTACTTCCTTACTTTACTCATCCAGTCTAGCAGAAGCCGAGGCCTTCGATAGGGCTTTGATTTTTCATTAATGGTTACGGCATTTTGATGGATATTATGGGGAAAATATGGCTCAAGCTTATCTTGAACAACTCTTGAAGCTGTCACGCCTGGTCAAACAGTCTGTTTGATATATTAAAGGGTATGGGTGGTTTGTCGAAGAATTTTCAGTATGGAACCGAAATCGACCCATAAAGCGTAAAATGTACCCTGCAACATTGTCTTTTCCTATGAATTTTTTTGGAACCCTATTTCATGCGCAGTTTCACAATTTTCGTGATGTGTTTTGACGGTATGAGTTCGATATTATCGTAACAAGGCGGGTTCCATTCGATACAATGGAGCTATTTTTAAACAGGGAAGACAACGGCCTATAGGTTCCTACAAACGAATATCTTTCCTGCTTTGCCTTTTTATCGGATCAAAAAGTTTCGACGTAATGTGGCTCTTGAGAGGTTTAAGGGCCTTATCTCTAGAAAGAAGAAGAAGAACCGAACGAACCTAAAACGTTTACCAAAAGTGACCAAAATTTAGCCATACTTTTTCATTCTCCTTGAAAGTAGCATTTCAAGTAGCATTCAAGTGCAATTCATTTTTTTAATTTTATGGAGATCGAACGAATGATTGCTGAAAAGGGAAGCTTGCGTCTCTTAATTCCTACGAACGATGGCAGCAATTTTTCGTCTGAACAACTTGTACGAATACCCACTTTTCATTTCACCTCTGCCACCAATCTACTTTCTTAGAATATGCATACGTTCATCTGACTCATTTTACCCCATAATGCGCTGTAATAATGCGCTCAAAATAAGCTACACGTGCCGCGTTATGCAAGTATCAAACAACAGCAAATCCATTTTATGTTTTCTTCCTGGACATTACCATTTTATTAGCCACTCTAATGGTTCCATACCCATTGGCCTACCATGTATTTTATGACAAACCAAAATTGCATCGTAACTCAGTTCATGGTGTCCTGGCTTCAGTTGCCTTCGACACGGTGATAAAATTCTGGTAATACGAAGTTATTGGAAATGTATTTAGTACTTAAATGTGTAGCGCCAAAACCTCTTGTAGTATGAGAAGCTCTATTGGCAATCTTCCTCTTTTTCGAAACTCCAGACTTTATTTCGGAAAAATGGTAACATGTTTTTATTTTTGAAAGTATTATCACCTTTAAGATCAGGTGGTAGCTGAAAAGGGCACTGTCTAGAGAATAAGGTGGGCCAGGTAGAACGCCCGATTTTAGTGTTTCCAGATAAGTTTTAACGGCGTGGAGAATCAGAGGTTTGTTAAAAAAATTAAGTGAAAAAAATAATTTATTCATCAATATCTAATTTATCTTCTTTAAAGTAATCCCCCTCAGATATAATAGACTTGCACCAGCGTTTTTCCCAATCATCGAAGCACTTCTGATATGTGGTTTTTGGTAGAGTCGTGAGCTCTTCCAGCGATGCGGTCTTTATCTACTCAATTGTGGCAAATCTCCGTTCTTTCAGTTTGGGGAAGAGAAGAAAATCACAGGGGACCAAGTCCGTGGCCTGAGATATGATTGTTGTATTGTTTTTATGACACATAAGTGAGCAGGCAGGTGAATTATCGTAATGCAAGAGTTTTGGACTTTTTTGACAGACATCTGGACGTATTGCCTAGGGTGAGCCTAGGGACACATATAACATTAAACATTAAACTGCCCCACAAGTGTACATACAAATCAGTGGGTTGACACGTCTGGAGGTCACCGGTGTTGTAAGAGTAAGATCAACCAAAAAAATCTTGAGCATGCCCGTGTCACAAAAAAAAAAAAAAAGCCGAAAAACAATTGGTGCAAACAAATGCAAAAAACACCAGCATTTGATTGGCCTCAGCGATGAAGTAATTCTAAACCGGGGAGCCTGCCGCTACTTTAGGAGGCCAAACCGGCGGACCCCACAAGCGGACCAGTAGGAATGCAGTTAAGTGGGAAGGTTATGGTCCTACACTTCTGACCATAACAACGCCGGAAAAAGGAAAAGAAGAAGAAGATCTGGACGTATTGCTTCATGCAATTGCCGCCTAAATTAAAGGTTAAAGGTAGTAGGAACCATTGTAATCGAGGAAAACAATGAGTAAAATTTTTACATTTGACCGAACTTGACCTATTTTTTTCGGTCTTGACCCCTCTGAAACATCTGGATCGCCATTTACGTGAGCTCTTGTGCGAAGATCATTCGACGGTTCCTTGGCTAAAATTTATCAATTTCGGGACAAACTTCCTTTGACACGTGGCATGAGCCAATCGATATGCCAATATCCTCAGCAACTTTTGATTGGATGATTCCCCATTGGAATTTTCTTCACTGCTTCAACGTTTTTATGCAATGCTGATGGCCTGAGCATATAAAGGGTGGGCCAAATACAAGTTTCTTTTTAAAAATGCATTAAAATGAACAAAATTATTTTTTTCCATGTATTATGGCTTTATTAGTAAGAACAAACATTCCTATTAATTATGAAATACAACGCCTTTCAAGTGGCTGCCTTTTCTGGCAGTAGCGCATTCTGTCATCCCAATTTTCCAAGACCTTGTTGATGGTTTCGGGTTGTAGCTCGCGGATTGCTTGGGTGATATTGGTCTTAGGTATTTGAATCGTTTCCAGATTGTTGGCAAAACATCGATCCTTCACGGTTCCCCACAAAAATGAGTCCAAAGGGGTCAAGTCGCAGCTCCGAGGCGGCCAATTGTCATCACCAAGGCGGCTTATCACACGATTTGGGAATTTGGTGCGCAAAAGATCGATTGTGGCATGGACTATGTGGCATGGCGCGCCATCGTGCATGAACCAAAGGTCGTCTAAATTCATGTCTTCAATTTCAGTAAAATAAAAAATCGGTTAACATGGCTCTGTAAAGCCTACCGTTGGCCGAAACGTTGTTCCCAGCCTCATTTTCGAAGAACAATGATGCCACCACTCCACAATCCGCACCAAACTGTCACTCTCTGTGGATGCATTGGCTTCTCGAAAATAACGTGCGGTTTTCCGGAATACTGTCAGAAAAGATGATTTTTCGCCTAAATTCGTTGTCCAATTTAAGCTGCTCTAAGGCCCATACTACGAAGCGCCTTCAAGTGCTAAGTCAATTGGACCTTGTAAGCGAATAATCCGAGATTTTTGTGCAGAATTCTCCTCAGGCTAGTGCGTGAAATGTTGTTGAGATCGATGGCGATTTCATGTTTGTGAATTGAGTCTCACACTCTCGGCTACAGCAGCCACATTCTCATCGATGCGCACCATACAACGATGAGGACCATGAGTGTTGTCCACTAGCATACCAGTCTCATGAACTTTTTGCACAAACTTGCGTACAGCAGTCGCGGTGGGTGCTTCATTTCGGCCAAAACTTATTTCAAAAAACTAAGTGGTTGAGCTACACAGCACTCACTTTGGAAATTAGTTTTCAATATTTCCCAACATTATACAAGCGTAAAGCGACTCATTTCTGATACTGACTTTCTTTCAAGATTTCGAGCGGGATACAGCTGTCAGTGCCAAAATAACTTTTGATTTAAAAAAAAAAACATTAGATGGCCCACCCTTTATTAGGGGACATGTGTACATAATAAAAAGAAATCAAATGTACTTAGCTCGTGAAATCCAAAAATTCACCTTATTTTTTGCACAAACCTATATGTAGCCAAGCGTTGTTCTGCTGCAAAATCGCTCTATCATGTCTTTGTTCGTATTATGGCAGTTATTCATTCAATGCTCGGGCTTAATGTATAAATTGTGCTCGGTAGCGATCTTCTAGGATGGACTCAATTCTTTATACATATATGTTAGCAAGAAAAGTTAGCGCCTTGGCTTGGCTGTTGATATTGATCTTTCGTTTTGAATAATGTTTATGAACTTACTATTTATCACCAGTCAAAGTACGATGCGGAGTTTTCGGAGGCCCGAGTCGGCGACCAAATTGTTCTAAAAGACTCCAGCGAAAGGTACATAGGTCTCGAACCTTTCTCCGGAATCCCCAAGACAAAGGTTAATTTTCTCTTTGACAAGTGCTAAAAATAGCCACACTTGCACTTTTCTAACAGCGTTTAAGCACTCCGACAATCAAAGAGCTTCATACGGCCTCTGAACAAACACACTATCAATATTCGCAAATAAAATAGAGTCGATATCAGAAGACTGGTTCCTTTCCGGACAATGTAGTCTGAGATATCACCTTAACAAAATAAACGTCTGAGACCGAGTTTAAACTCTATCTAGAGGATGAAGAAACTGCAGAGCACATACTATGCGAGTATGCTGCCTTCTGCTTTCTTAGGAAGCATAGCCTCTCCAAAAAAATCATGACTCCTGAGGGGATCAGCTCAGCTCCTACTAGGGACATCCTCAGCTTTGTTAATAAAATAGAGAAACTCCTTGTGTAATTGGCCAGCAGGCACAATAGATTAGTCGCAGTGCCCGATGCTATTTGCTAGCACTAGCTTTATTAAAAAAAAAAAAAAAAAAAAAACCGGAAGTCCGGAATACTTCTTGTCTTCCACACCGAGATCACTAGTTTCTTGATGATTCGTAATATCAAAAGAAACCCCACTCAGTTCTCAATTTAAGTGTCAATTAAAGGTTTCAAATATGATGCTTTCACTTATCGAGATGTTAGAGGTAAGGTTTAAACCCTGTTATTTGAAGATAGAATTTTGAAAACGAACACGACACCATTTTTCGTATATACATATGTACATACATACGTCGCCAATAAAGGCATTAGACCTAGTAGTTGAACGACATTTTCCACTATGGTCACCTGTTGAGATCCCTTTGAAAGGCCAAGACTGTCCCTGATCTCCTGCTATGTTGAATGTCGGCTTAAAATTTATGCCTAATTTGATCCAAATTTAATATTTCAGTCCTTTGGGACTGAGCCTTGCTCCCTTTAGGAAGATTCTATTTTGTCTTAATAAATTTGCCTTGAAATCACATCGTGTTCGTGCTTGATACAACTTCAACTTCATTAAGTGAAGAACGTTTGTAATTTTCCTTACAGTCCTCAAAGAACACGATTTATTCAGGAGAGATTGTCCGGAAGAAGGTTCCTCCTAACTTGAGACTAGTCTCCTCGTTTTTTTGTGGGAGTGCCAATATAAACTCTCGTCTTGGCTCCTCTCATTTCGATCTTAGTAGTGAGCCGTCAGTCTAGAAATAGCTGCGCTTTTTTAAATCACTTCCTTCTGATTTTGGATTTCTAAAATAAGCTGCTTACGATGTACCTTATCTATCTCCAACCATTTCCTTCTACATGTGTCACTGCTCCTCAGCATTCGTTTGCATTCCCCATTGTTTGTCTTCAACTTAGTCACCTGCACTCCGCTCAGCACTCCATACAATGACTCACACGGTTAATTCTACAACCAAGTCAGTCATCTCCCGACCAGCATCAGCTCTCCGACAGTCATTCTCTCCGAACACTCCGAATTGTGAACTTTTCCCACCAAAGAGGCAACCAAATATCAACCAAAGAAGCTTTTAATCCGAAGAGAGTAACGCCGGCACCATCGCTCTGGCAAGAGATCAAGAGATCACGCTTTTCTTTGTTCCCATCGGCGACAGCAACCTACAACAGAGCTACAGTGTTTAAACAAAAATTAGAAAGAGTCTCTTTGAGCAAACAACTTGGCTGACCCTGTACCGTCTTCGCTTTCTTCTTTTTCTTCTATCCCATCTTCTTGTACCTCATTGTGAAGTTGAAGTTTTTGTTTATTTACTGTGCTCCTTGCCCTCCGGTGGATTGTCGACTCGCCAACACCATTACTATTCACCGGACAGCTGTATGTTGATATTGATGTCCGCCTTGTTCAAACATCCAACCAACGAGCGAACGGTAAGATGGATCGATGGATAGATGGGGCGCTGACTGAGCAAAGCACAACAAAAGATACAACGAGCATCCGTTGCACAAGGTACAAAGGCTCCCTCGGTATGTTCTTGTGCGAAGGAGTCGTCGCTCTCTCGATTCGATGTACCATACAACTCAACAACGCCGAACTGCAAAAATAAACAACAGATCCGACCAGGAGAGCACACCACCACCACAAAGGGCGAACTATGGTACTAACCAAAAATAAAAAAAAATAAAACAATCAACAATCCAAGGAAATGAAGTAAAAGGAGACGAAAACGAATGAAAGAAAAACCATTGCCTTTGGGGTCTCCTTAGTGTGGTTGCTGCTGGTGATGTTCGCAAACACAAAGTTCAAACCGAAAAGACACCAGCAAGCAAGCAAGTCAACAACAACAACAACAACGAGAGACCAACGAACGCCATCTCACCATCTCCGCTGGCATCGCCATCGCCATTGCTGCCATCATCGCCTTCAACGCCATCGTCTTGAATTGTACTAAGTTCGAGTACGGAGTCGGAGTACACCGTTCCTCTTGTTGTTGTTGTTTTTCATTTTATTTATTTCATTAAACCATGATCGCACAGAAAACGAGACGAGTACGACCAACAACACCAACAACGAATGCGACCACGACGGCGACGACGACGACATCATAACAGCCGGCGATCGGTGATCGGGGCACTAAGGCAGCAGAGGCAAAACGCGGCTACAGCTTGGACTCCTCCGCCAAATGGATTTCAGTAAAAAAGCGATCGTCACTTATGTAGGTTGCCCATTCCGCGTGCCGTGTCGTCGTGCCCGTTCCGTGTTTTTAGCCAAGAACAGTTTTGTCTTTTATTTTCTCCGTTCCCTGTGCTCGGTTTCTGGAGAGCTGATCTGCGCTCTGTATTTCGGATTCAGGATTCCATATTCTGTTTTTTGGGTTAATCGTTTAACCGATTTTTTTTTGATCGGACGAGCCGGCATTTGTCCAACCCCAAGTCACAACAACGCGATCAACCGATCACTGCTAGTTGCGATCAATTAAGAGCAATGATCAGCTCTCAGTCAAATGAACACTGATCATCGCTGATCTATGCAGATCGCTATTAACCGATCTTCAATAGATGAATTTATATGTGTAAGATGCGAATAGGGGTGGAAATCCAAGTTGTAAGCCCGGCCTATGAACTTGTACAACCGCGCAACCAAGGTGTTTCTAGTGCAAGTGCGTTTTAACAAGAAAGTAATAATAATAGTTTCTTAATTCGAATTGTGTGTACCTACGATAGGAAGAGTGTATTTTCGTGCGGATACCTTTATATGCAGACATCATTGCGATGATTCAGAACTAAGAACTCTCTGTTTCCCTGCACATAAGATACTTGTATCTTTCCGCTGCCTCCGTATTTGTGTTTCGCTTCGATTCGGTTCTTTGCTCGATTCTACGAGTGGTGTGCAGAAATTGGTTTTCTTTTGTTATCCGTGTGCTTGCGTGCGCGTTGCTCTTCACAGGCTAAAACTAATATACCATACAAGTGGAAAGGAGAAGTCGGACATTGGATATACGAGTACATATTTATTTTGTATCTTGTTCCCTTTATTTTCCCTTTTTGTATATCTTGCCCTGCTGTTTTGCTTTTTACCCCCACGTTGCGAACTATAAATTGTTCGTGTGAAGGGATTTCCATTCAAGCCGTAGCCGTTGAACTTCAAAAACTTCAATGTTTCGCATGAGGATTGCATCGCTCAACATCAAGCCAGGTACGATTAACGATTTATTTGCCATAGTTACACATAGGTATGTGCTTTCTTGGCTCATGCAAGCAATGAGTAATGAGACAATTATTGGTTTTAAGCGTTAACAAAACGACTTATGATGTAAAAAAAAATATTTTGCGGTCAACGATGGATTTCGGCGATGAGTGTCTTAAATGACATAATTTCCGATCATGACTAAAACGGTTGAAGGTGATTTCACCTGATTGGATTAAAGTTGCTCGTACAATTCGATTGAATGTCGAATTTCGATTTTTTTTTTTTTTCTTTTTCTTGTATTTTTTTTAATCAGTTTTGTGTATAAGTAAGCGTGTGACTCAATGTATGTAAGCAGGCTTATGCCTAATTTTAAATTGGCATGACAAATTTAATTCACTAGGGGACTGTTTGGAAACATGTATTCGTTGCTCGATGGTCAATTCAGCAATTTAATATCTTTTTTAATTATTTTTTTTGTCTCAGTATTGTTAAGTTTTTATTTCGTTTTTTTATTAGAAATTATTAGGCTTTATCGTCAGAAAAAATTATGATGCAATTAACAGAAATCTGAAACAAGGCCTGTCTCGCCTAGTTCATAAAATTCCACCCTCTCAGTTGGTATACAACTTTTAATTAACGGTAGCAAGAGTAATAGAGTTTGGTGAAAAAAACAAATGTGTGCCTATAACGGATGTAAAGAGCTATCCAAGAAGGGGTGTCAGTTTAAATCAACAGAAGATAAAATGTTTTTATGGAAAGTGAAATTTTTATTTAAACATTTCTGAAGCTAGTGACGGAATACAATCACATCTGCTCTGCATATTAAAATCAATTACTTTGCTAAGATTGGGCTGTGGTCTTTAAAGTGCGTAAAGCTTATGTCTCTAAAACTAACTAAAGTATAATTTTTTAGGCGATTAGTTTTGAACTGGCAAGAGAAAATCCAGGAAAATTACAAAAGTGTACATAATTTTTATCTGGCTTCATAAACCAATGCTTGCCATTAATTTTTTTGGAAATTATTTCGCGTAAAAGTTGACCACGACTATGTTTTCACTTGTCCATACGGTGGGTTCAATTTTGAGTAAGTTTTTCAAGCATATTGGCTGGTATCTCGCTAATAACGCGTGTAATGCTGTCTTCCAAGCCTGCAATCGATACTGACTTATCCTCATAGACGAGTGATTTGATCCCTATTTAAAATAATGTTAAGGCGTCAAATCACACGATCTAGCCGGCCAATTCATCGATCTATAATAAAAGAAATTACTTACCAAACTCATTACTCAATTGGTCCATTCAAGGCATACAGCAGCGTCTTACTTTAACCACATCTTGGCTAGCTTCAGCTCGTTTATTTTGGGCCCAAAACAGTTCAGAACCCTGGAATGACAGCGGGCGACATCGAAGATAACTTTGTTCTCACCGTCGTCTTTTGATAAATCGTTTGGGGCTGTTCATCGGATAAAATCTATCAGTATTTTGTTTGCTACTTTTCCCATTTAACCAGAAATGAGCTACGTCGTTGAATACAATTTTTCAATAAGAAAGAGGACCTTCCTCCAGCTTTTCCAGGCGTACTCATCGAAAATTCGACGCTCCGCTTCAGTCCTTGCACGAGCTTTATTAGATAAGGTTTTAGATCAAGATCCTTTTGCAAAATTTTCTACGTGGTCGAGTAACGCAATCCCAACCAAATTGCGCCAATCATGGACTTCATTAATATTGGCTGATACAGCAGTAACATTTTTCGCGAAAATATTTTCCAAACAGCACGAAATTTGATAATAATTTTTAAGTGTTGGTCGAGTGTGAGTCTTTTCAGGATGAAATGACAATGCTTACTGAGCTGTTGACCTTTGATATATGTAACGAATTACGCGTGAGCTGTCCAAAACAGGGCACAATACAATCAAGCGGTAAAAGAACCATTACTAATGGTATTCAACGGACGAATTTGTCACGTGATAGAGTTTTTGTTAAGTTTTTGTGATACCTTCCTGCCGAAAGTTAAGGTTGTCCACTTTCAGGCAAAGAATTTAGTCGACATCATTAAGCAATCCATTCCATTCAATGAAAAGCATTAGTTTCGAAGAATATATGGCCTAAATGGCCAGAAGCACCGCGAACTCACTTGTTGTGGATAGAAATTTGTTCCATTATTTCTCATGAGTTTTCGAAGCCAGATATGTAAATATAAATGAGCCCCCCATGACTCAGAATAAAAGTATGGCGTTACTCAAGTCCTCAGCTTTTTGAAACTAACAAGCATGTACATTAATATTTTTATGAAAACGTGTTGCCGATAGGCCCGATTCCTGTGATAGTCTTGAAATAGAAACACCTGAGCTTACATAATTTTTCGAACCGCCTCAACAATGATTTTGGTGAATCCTTGAATCCGTTGTGCGATAGCGCTTCAAGCCATGCCTGACAACCTAGTTCTTACTTTTAAAATGACATTGCAATGATAGTTGAGTTCTGACACTTCAACATTGCCGTGAAATATAAGACGACGTCATTTATTGACAACCATTAGGTCGGCTCTTAAACATTAAATCAAGTTTTTATTTTATTTTAGATATCCTCTGTGTTTTAAAGTTACTTTAAATCTACTAGAGGCTTGGGAACATAACAAATTTATGGTTTGGTCCCACCGCACCATGTTCCTTTATGACTTTCTAATGTCAAAACGTTTTATCTAATAAAGTCCACAAAAGAGGAAAATTTGGATATTTTTTAAAAAATTACTGCCGAAATTCTGAGCCGGTAGTCGCATCTTTAGAGCGCTTACTCCAATTTTCGGCCGTAGGAATCGTCCCATCAGACAACCTGAGAGGATTATAATGGACAAATTGAAGTCAACATATTCACTTTTAAACGTTGCTGTGCCAACGAGATAATGTATTGTTCAATGCCGTACCGTAAATGCTTCATTTTAATATGCGGCAGATAATTAGATCTTACAGGAATTGGGAATCTCGCAGTATACAGGGTGGGCCAAATACAATTTTCTTTTTAAACATGCAATTAAATGAACAAAATTAATTTTTTCCATGTATTATGCCTTTATTAGTAAGAGCAAACATTCTCATTAATTATGAAGTACAACGTCGTTCAAGCGGCTGGCTACGCACTAGCGCATTCTCTCACCCCAATTTTCCAAGACCTTATTGATGGTTTCGGGCTGTAACTCACGGATTGCTTGGATGATATGGGCCTCAAGTGCTTGAATCGTTTCCAGATTGTTGGCATAACATCGGCCATTCACGGTTCCCCACAAAAAAAAAGTCCAAAGGGGTCAAGTCGCAGCTCCGCGGCGGCCAATCGTCATCGCCAAAACGGCTGATAACACGATTTGGGAATTTGGTGCGCCAAAGATCGATTGGGCTGGGTGGCATAGCGTCATCCTGCAAGAACCAGGCGTCGTCTAAATCCATGTCTACAATTTCAGTAAAAAAAAAGAGTCGGTTAACATGGCTCTGTAGCGCCCACATGCAGAATTCTCCTCAGTCTAGTGCGTGAAAGGTTGAGCTGTTGAAATCGATGGCGAGTTGATGTTCGTTAAACGAGTCTCACACTCTCGGCCACAGCAGCTACATTCTCTTCTGGGCGCATCGTACGACGACGGGGACCATGAGTTTTGTACGCTAGCATACCAGCCTCACGAACTTTTTGCACAAACTTGCACTCTTTCACAGCACTCACTTTGAAAATAAGTTTTCAATATTTTCCAACGTTGTTCAAGCGTAGAGCGACTCATTTCGTTTCGCGAAGGTATGATACTAACTTTCTGTCAAGATTTTAAGCGGGAAATAGCTGTCAGTGTCAAAATAACCTATGATTTAAAAAAAAACACTAGATGGCCCACCCCTTACATTGTGCCAAATTTCGTACAAAGATCTTGGCTTGCATTCTTACAAGATGATATTGAGTTAAAAAGTCAAACCTCTTCATCATTTCATATGGCTCTCCTAAAGTTAAAACCCAACTTATGTTTAGCTTAATCGCTTTGCCAATAAGCAAAATTTGCGTTACTAGACAGCAACAAGCCCGGATGTGATTCCATAGACTCCACTGTATCCCCGCCAAGTTACTATGTGATGTCATTCGACCATACTTTTTAGCCGTCAATGAAAATGACCGCCATATTACCATACCTATTTTACTTTGTTTAAAGAAGTTTTTTTTTTGCTAAAATTGGATGTGCTTTAGGTCAGTGACATCTGGTTCCAACAAGAAGCCACATGTGAAATGTTTGATCTATTAAAGGATTAGTCCAGAATAAAATAGTCAATATAGCATTCCTACTTCCCCAGTGGCATATGAACTGATCTAACTTCGGCATGGGCATGGTGACCATTTAGTCACAGCCAAATATATCAGCTGAATCGAGACGATTTTATGGTTCGTTTTGTGGTTTTAATTCATATCATGCAAATAGTATGACTTTTACACTAGCTACTATTGGCTGCCTTATACCGCTCAGGGCCAGCTTAATAGTTATTAAAATTAAGCTAGATTTAAGTACTTTTTCTTAGGCTAAGGTATTGTAAAAAAATTGGCAAAAAACAACAAACGCGTATCCCATTGTATGGAGCTAAAAATAAAGCTGGTTTCATAGATCTACGAGTATGTCCAGCGTAACCCATGTGAGTCCAAAATGAATTTAATCAAACAATTAGGTGGCTGATGCACAAGATGAGCATAACATGTCCTCTATTTCAGCTAGACTTCTTCCACCACATATGAGGTAGCTCAACTCGATAAGTTTGGTATTGCATTCGAAAAAAAGTGTCCTTCTAAAACTTTACGAGAAGAGTGAAATATTTTGTACGTAGCTGGTCGAGTGCCCATGCAGTTGCTAAGTTTTTGCTTTTCTTAAATTTTCTTAGCTTTTATTTTTTCATTTATTCTAATTAAGTTATTAACTAAGTCGAAAGACATAGTTCTAAGAACGTCCTGTCTACTTTAGAGTGCCCGCAGAGGGCCAGTAAGGTAATTATAATTTTTTTCGTCTATAATAAGTTAGATATAGAAAAAGAAATAAAAACAAAATGCTAACAAAAAAAAAAAAAAATGGTAGAATTCATGAGAGAAGTTGGAGAAGCCTCAAAATTAAGCTCTTTGCTGGAAATGATTGCCCTCGAAATATGCTTTAAAAAGCGGTCCAAATGGATACGACCTCGTTTAGATGGCTTTACTTTACTTAAATCACCAAAGTTGGTGCTTAAGATTAAGCTCTTGATAAAACCTTAAATTTATGTCATACTCTTGAAAGATTTATTAAAGTCATGAAGCAAATTAAAGCTAGCGATCTTTTCGTTTAAAAAGCCATTGCTTTCTCATACATACTTGGAAAAAGTCCCAAAAGTGATTCAGGAAAAGCATCCTGTGTGCAACCTAGAACACACGAAGTATATTCAAAAACATGATAATGACCATGTGATATCGTTGCTACTCTTAGACTATTCTAAAGTATTCGATACCGCCCTACATAAAATCCATTTCAAAAACCTCAAACATTACTTCACTTTAATTTCCTCAGCGTTAAGATTAATTGTGAATTACCTTGAAAATCGTAGCTAAGCTTTAGCAACTAGTAACTTTTCAACCTTTTTCAAAACCAAATTGGGTGTTCCTCAAGGATCTATCCCGAGGCCCTTACTGTTCTTGCTATTTAATATTATCATTCCCATTCTACCACCGAAAAGTGGATTTTTATTTCACCCAGTTCATAACTGGCCATGAAGGCTTCCGATCTTCGGCGGCTGGAAAGAGTCAGAGAGACCAACCAAATCCAAACGACAGCTCCCTCGGAACGAGGAACGTCAAACACGGAAATCAGAGCATATAGTGCTAACCAGCCTGCGGGGAGAGTGGTTAAAGTGTGTAGGGCGTGAGTCAGTACGTAGGCGTATTCCTGGCATCGAGTACTCAGGTTTGCAAATCGTACGTGCCAGTAGCCCGGGTTACTGATATTTTTGGAAGATTACACATGTTTACCAAAAAAACTTTCAGTTGACGTGCATACTCCCAGTCTTCTGCCATCTCGATAGTCACAGCTCACGCAAGGGGGCTGTATGGCATCAACTTGCAAAGCTTCCTTAAGTTTAAGACAACCTTTCTCTTCAGACTCGAACAGAGCAAAACGTCAGAGGCTTCGGATCGCTGCATTTGAAAGAAGTGGGACATTAATATCACTTAATTTTAGCTAAAGGGTGATAGTTAGCATGAGAAGATGTTATAACATTGGCAACTTAAAGGGGCAACTTAGGCAGCAATTTAGCATATCTCCTTATGATATTCTTAGAATCACTAGAGTTGGCTGTTCTGGGCACGGTTTTCCATATATTTTAATCTATTTAGCTTGTCTTTGGTCTTTGAATACACTTTCACACAAATTTGCTTGAAAACTTAAAAGAGTTTACATTTTGGGTGCTGGCGTACGCTTATAAATAAATTCAAAATCCAAAACTCAATTCAATACGAACTGAACACTCGGTTTGGCAAGCAATAAACACATATTCTCCTGACCACACCGAGAGACTCGTGCGGAATTTCTAAATTCCCGCTAATTTTTGAACATAATTTTGTAGGTAAATTGTTTGAGCTCAGAAAGGAATCTCTCAAGATTCAAATATAAAGTAAGTTCAACAACATATCCATAATTGTTGAAAGCCTCGTTCTAAACTCTGTCACAGGCTGGGAATACCAACATCTACAGAACAAAAGGCCGACTTGCTACACTTCCCATTCTATCCCACACGTACCATTAACTTTTCCACGTCGTATCTCTTTCAGTAGAATTCCAAAATTTGTGAATTTGCTTATATAACCGAATAGTTATCAGGAATTAAATCTTTACGCAACCATAACAAAGCCATTGAGTCACCATAAACCCACAAGTAGCAATTAAACTTGTCGCCATTTGGATAATAGACAACTTTGTAAAAAGTCATAAAACCTTTAGATACCCCTAGGCAATAACAAAACTCCGCATCTCATCACTCTCATTCGGCCATAAAAATGCCACAAAGCGAAAACATAATTCGTTCATTTTGCCAAAAGAGTCGAAATAAAGTCGGAAACAACGTTGGATCATAAACACCTCATTCATCAGAATTTTCGTTATCGCCTGCAAATGCCCTCCGCGCTCTATGACATGCGACTATCACACAAAGTATATACAATTCACAACGAGTTTTAGTGAGTCTTTTTCTCTGTTGCTGTTTGCACCTGCTGCATCGAATTTAATTTAAAAAAAAAACCGACGCAGATACTCGTATATAACAGACTTTAATAAACACCTTGCGCAATCACCTGGAGGTATTTTGTCATATCCGGCGAGCGGCGTTGAATTTCACGTCGATTGCATTTGATCCCTGCACGTTCTAGAATTAGGGAAGGAACAAAAACATGAAAAAAACATGCAATTCCGATAAAGCACGTTTGAAGTTGCTGGCATATGCTTAAATACTGACGAAATTGGAATACAATCACGCTGGAATGCATCCACTAGATACATTTCTTATGCGAGAACATTTGTCCGTCGTGTACCATATCAATCAAAAGATTCCTTTATACCCACAGCACACACAGGCACCACACTCCGGCACACTGAGGAGAACGAAATGCAAATATAAGACGAGGCAATGGAGGAGACAACGACGAAAGAAGACTCAGGTCTTCGCCTCCCCATAAATATGTCCATGACCTTTTTTTCGTAGTTTTCTTTTGTAGCTTTTTGCCGGGTTTGTTGTTGTGTATCCAAATCGTCTTGGCACGACTTTGAACTTCCTTGTTGATGGAATTTTTGCATGCACACCGCGTCGGAATGCTATTTAGGTTGTAAAGGCCGGCTAAGCGATGATCGAGGTAATGGCTCGGCGGCGCATTAAGGCATCGAAGATGAACATGAACGATTGAATGGGGGGGAATAAACGTATTAGGATACTTAACTATGGAGCTGAGTCAAGCCAATACCAAGAGCAGCAATCGGGTGAGTCGGTTGTGATAAGAGCTTTGTCACGAGCTTTAATGACGGGATTGACGAAGTACGACATATGGTTATGGTTACTGTGGACAGTATCACAGACTAAGCCTCGTTGGTGTCAAAATTGAATGTAGTTAGTGAGTGTACATTTTGTTAAGGTGCCTACAAATCAGACTCCTTATTATTGTCTAACTTCCGTACAATAAAAACAAAATTCGTCATCATAAAATCGCACTAGTTGCCTTTCATGTGCGGCACGAACGCATTCCTACGAAACTGCCTCATATTTATGAAGCCTTAATCAACAATTTACTGACCTCAATGGGGCAATATGCATTCCCAATCGCCTATGTAGGTTATCCGCATAAGCAAATACTTTGAGTCGATTTTGACTACTAATTAAGTTTACTCACCAATATAACTCGAGAACGTTTGCATACATGAACTTTAGCCCTCTTTATAAGGTGACTTAAAGAATTGTCCAGAAGAATTTTCTCAATAAACGATTTTTTGCGATAAGGTGGTACATCCAAGCAAAGATGGAAAGGTAATGGAGTCTTCTCCAGTTAGGTTTCGTTAATGGGACGTCGCGGCACTTTTTCATCTGCCAATACTCGTATGTGCCTGGAGAACTCAAACGTTGAGAGAGGAATTCACCAAATATTTAGGTCGACCTAAAACGAGTCCAAGTCCTGAGACTTAAGATATCAGATATCTCTTAAAAGGGATCCCAGAATGACCTGGAAATCCAAGAAAACCCAGCACATAGGCAGACATCTTAGATTCGTGAACGATTTCCAAATTCGTCTTAAGTTGAAACACAGCTTGAAGCACAGCCTTCAGCATACACAGAAGCTCCTTTTCTTCCACGTTTGCTTTACAATATATAGCATTGTTATTAGGATTGTGAATATTTCTCCTCCTTTTGGGTAAATCTGGCTATAAATTGCTTGCCTGATGGCCTCTGCCAACTGACAACTGATGCGCATGAGACTGTAAGACTTATTATATTATTGTCGTTTAGAGCCTTACTTCTTGCCAAAAACGCCCCTATAATACAAGAAAATTAGGCTTTACCCGTTTTTTACCATCTTTCATATCCGAAATTTGACTTCTTTGGAGATCGGGATATTGACGCCTTTAGTACTTCTGTTTTGCTCCCTTAGTTGAAAATAAATTTTTCGACCAGCAATTATCAATCTGATTTAGTGCTGCCTGAGCTACTGATACAAAGAACGTGAGCTTGGTGGTATACCTCGGAGGCATTTAGAGTTATGTGACAGAGTCACACAGGTAGTCGACCATCATAGACATGGCACACTGGTCAAAATCTAGTGCGTCAACATTGCTCTGATCCGCAATACCAGTGTTTCTTGTATATCGTGTTGTCTAGCAGCCCTTCACATGCTTTTGACAGGAATTATCAAAGGCTTTCCCTTATTATTAGCGGCCATTTGAGCCTCGTTGATAGCCATTCGCCGTGGCTCCCTGATCATAAGTGTGCTCTTTCTATGTTTCATCATTTTGCCTAATCTCTTCTAGATACATCCTTATTCGGTTCCTCGAGTTCTTGATTGCCTCCCCGATATCGATGAGAATGCCCAATGTACTTCTATATAGTATACATTTAATACTGCCAACTGTGATCAAATTTGAATAATCTTCGCAGATTAGCTTCGGCATCTCAGAAAGGGGATGCATGCGAGGAGCAATTTTACGCATGTGCAATTTTGAAATACTACTTTTCATGGTTAGCGGAAGCTTAGACTAAAATGTTTGAAGCTCTTGGCGATAGAGCAATCTACCATCTTCATCACATGCTACCATTGCGACTTGTACCTATCGAAAGATTCGAAAGCAACTCGTTGGAAAACTGTATTATATTGAATAACTTCATAATGAAATTTGCGCCTAATGCTCAGACCACCTTCCTCGTTTTTATAAAGGATCTTCGAATTTTCTCTACTTGGACCTAATATTAAAACATCATTATCCGAGAAGATTTTGAGCACATTTAGCCTAATGCTCAACAAGGCCTACCGGTATCTGTTAGAGAGGATGCAAAAAACAATAGAATTTTGGACATTGAGTAGAATGAAAATGTCAGGAATTTTTTCCGCATCCATTAACTATTCTCCTGCTTATACTCATTTTGATCCAAGTATAAGAGATCAAATGACTGGTACTTAGTCAGCTGTTTAAAACGTAAGAAGAGAACCTATAGTAGAACCTTATAATATTATTAAAGAAATATTGCAGCTTTACTTAAATTCTTCAATCTTCAGTCCTTCGCAAAGAATTGGAGATACAACGGAAAGTCCCACTCAGCACCCCCATATTTCCGCACTCAAGAATCACCTTAAACGTAAGTTAGCAAGTCAATAAAGAAATTCGATTACGTCAAGACTAAACTAGACGATGAGCGTCGACGTCCCAAAAATTTTCAATTTTATCGATCTTGTTCAAGATAATTCAATTGTCAATGATCCTACACTACCAGCCAATAGGTATCTCCAATCATTTTTTTGTGGCAGTTGGCGAAGTTTCAGCATCTGAGACTCTAGTGGATAGTCCTGTCTGCAGTGACAGTTTATTATTTGAGCTAATCACGGCTTTTTAAATACGTTGTTTAATTAATCCCCTTAGGAATTCTCTTACCTGCGGGGATAAGGGTTTGGTCAAACTGTGTTAAAGCACATCCCTTTAAGTACAGCCGATTTACTTGCCTTCTTTAAAATGCGCAAATGTCCTATCTACTTTCAAAAAGTCGATAAAAGTGAGAGAAACACTCATAGGCACACTCCTTCTAGCGCAAAATTAATCATGTTACTTTTTTACTAAACAAAAGATAAAAGATTGTGAGTGATTTATTTGGACCTTTATAATTTTTTTCCGTTAAGTGGAATAATACCTGTCAAGTGGCCGTCGGCAGTGTTGATACATATTTGTACCCGTTTTATCGCATTTCCCATGACTTTCCGCAAGATTTCCGGTGATCACTGTTCGCATTCCTGTCGAATATTCTCCTTAGGGGCTGCGATTGCCTGAGGCTTGTTGGCATAAACCCGAGACTTCAAGTAGCTCCAAAGAAAGAAGTTTGGGATGGTTAAATCGGGCGATCTTGCTGGCCATACCAAAATGCCAAAATGCAAAATTACGCGACCAGGAAACGATTCATTCACAATATCCATTGTGACTCGTGTTGCACCGTCTTGTTGAAACCCCATGTTCACCAAGCCCTCCCAGCTCAAGCCCACCAAGCTCATCCAATTCCGGCAGTAAGAAGTCGTTTACCATGGCCCTGTAGTGTTCGCCAGTAACAATGACCGTATTGTCGATGGCGTCCTCAAAAAATACGGCTCAATCACTTCTCCCGCGTGAACACCGCACCTCACAGTGGCTCTGAATGGATGTGATGGCTCTTCATGCATCACACCCAGGTTTTCAGTGTCCCAGAAATTAAGATTTTGCTAATTGACGTAATCGCTTAAGTGGAAATGCGTCTGTCGCTCATGATGATTTCCGACACAAAATCGTCCTCTTCGTTGTTGAGATTAAGGATGGCTTGACAGTAATTCACAAGCGCCTGACGGTCAGAAAATATTAACTGATACACTGCTTGCACTTTGTACGAGAACATGCGTAAGTCTTTCATTAAAATTGGTTGGTGATACGCAATTGCTTGGCCCGTCGCCTGGTTGATGTTCCTTTGTTTTCTGCAACATCTGAACCACAGCCGCGATGTTCTCGGCCAAACGACCAGTCCGCGCCCTGCGTGTTCTCCTGTGGTTCCATTCCGTTCGAGTCGAGTAGGTAAGCGCCGCAATACGCTGCGCTTACACCACCGACCGATTATTGGTAAAAAAAAATCGACACAATTATTCCACGTTCTTGCGGATTATAGCGCTCCATTGCTTGCCTGTTTGTATACTGCAGATGTTTAGTTCACAAATGTCAAATATGATCGACGTACGACGCCATTTGCAAAAATTATAACATCTTCCGATAGAGTGATTAATTTGGTATTTCAATGTTTTATTTAAAGCCACCAAGAGTAGAATTTCGAAGCTTTCTAAGTCATTTACAATATGGCTTTCGGAAAGGACTATCCAACGGAGAAAGACACGTTCATGGTTTTCTGTGCTATAGTGGAAAAACAAGAAACCTGGAGTAAAAAAAAGCTGGTCAGGCTTATAGGCCTGTGGTCATGAAAAAGGCCTTTAGCCCGAAAAATTGCAGTATTCTCTTAGGCAAATTGCATCGGCAGGTTTGGAGTTGGAGAGTTGGAAAACAGTTCGAGTAGATATAGGACTATTAATATAGGTGTTCCTCAAGGGTCTGTCCTGGAGCCTGTTATTTGTTCTTCAACTATTTGCAAAAGAATTTACCATTTCGTCCTAGTGGTTGATATAAATCATGATGTTCATCTTTGTCATATTGTCAATGTTGCCTAAAGTTAGCTTCCAAGATTTCGATTCTAATTTTTATTTTCAAGCTGATAGTCGTTGTCGCCATAAAGTTTCAGATTGCACGTGTATTTTATGTGGCATTGATATTGTCAATGGCCTCAAATATCTAGCTTTTACTATTGATTATAACATGAATTGAATGCAAATTTTAATCAATACTTCCGTTCTTCTTTTTGTGGCCTATATGATTGTCTACTTCGGCGTATTTTATTCCAAGCTTCAATATGGCTTAGGAAGCGAGAAAGGTGTGTACAAAAATTCAACACCTGCTTGTGTTACAAAAGTACAAGTATGCCGGTAGAAGGATTTGTGGTGTACCCCCCGATGTCTCATCTATTCATAGGAAATTGTCATTATTGCCGATAGGTCATCTGTCCAAAATTGTCTTCATGAGAGATGATTATTTGCAGAGTCCGATCTTCGACCTCCGCACTCTGCGTAGCCACTCTGGATTATCAACATTACCTGCCTTATTTGCATACTTTTCACTTTAGAGACCTCCACTACATCGTCTGCTGTAAATTATTTAATTGTCTTTCAACTGACAGATTACGGTAGGTGCATTGGAATTAATTTTTCTTTAAGTTTTTAAATTTTGTTGGCCAAATATCATAGCATTACTTGGTACTTGGTACAAGACTTCCCATCAATTCCTATTTACGCCCCAAGATTACGATTAGACTTTCTATTAGTTCAAGTATGTGTCACAAATATTTTCAACCTCACAAAGTGGCTATATCAATGTGGAAGAGACAAAGAGCCGCCCTAACTGGTGAAAATGTTTGAAGGAATCGGAGGATCGTAGGATCAAGGCCACGAAACAAGAACTTATTTAAGATTTACCTCTTGGAAGTCTCCTTTCCTTACCTTTTGGAAGTCTTGGGAATTGTCAAACAGCAAGAACAGCGGGTGTCATACGAATTGAAGCCAAAAGAAAAAAAGGAAATCGGAAAGACTTGGCGGCCATGCATCAGCATCAACGGCGACGGTGGGAGCGCAGCGGCTCGGTGTGATATATCATAATAGAAGCTAGTTACTGAGCATAACTAATGCGTTTGAGCCGAGCAATGAAGGAAAGCCACCGCCGTTTTCTCCAGACATCCCCTCTTCATCGCTGAGCAGCACTTCCGTTCATTAGAAGAACACAAAAAAAAGTGCAGCTTAATTTAGCTAATGAAGTCTTAAATTATGAATAAACGGCAAATTCCCATGCTACAACTCATTTAAGACTAGCAGGTAGGTCCTTTGTAGATCAACAGAGATTTAGCAAACGTTTTAATGTAATAGCTCCAAGAATGGAGACAATCAGGTGTACACTAAGTTCGTTTGTTTTTTTTTTTGTAGGGTTCGCGCAGGTTCAAAAGTGTACGCTCTTAGGGTGTTTATCACACAACCTGATGAGTTTGTGAGTACTGATGGTTTGTGTTGCAGATGTTTCTTCCCTACTCTCAGGGGGTGGTTGTCTTAGATATGATTCGAGAGATTCGACTGAATTTATTGCGTTAGTTGTAGTTCACAGTTACTTTTTTTGTTTCCATCTCATTAAGGTATTATATTGAAAAGGCACACAGAGAGTATGAATTTTGAAGTGATCTTATACTGTGACTGATATGCCTTCGTCAGCATTTTTTTTTTGATAATCTCTCCTTCACAACTGATGTTTTTGCACAGTTTTTCCGTATAGGAATTGTTTTTGGCTATGGACAGACTTGAACTACAGACCTTTGGATCAATTGTCGGTGATGATTACCATTGTACCAAGACCACCCTCGACTTGCAGAAGGCTCGTGGGCAAGTTCCTCGAAGTACACCCCGACATTTATAGACTTTTGTTTAATATTTCTATGCATACCATCATATTGGATATAGAGTGGCAAGAATGGGTAAGTGCGGGTCAGTTACTTGTCTAAACGGAAATGGTTATATGTCTGTCAAAATTTCAAAACAAGCTTTGTTTGCCTCAGTTAAACAGGTGATGGCCTTGCTCAGCACTGTTTCCGTTGAGTTATCATTAGTTAAAGACGATTGTTTATGCATTGAGCAAGTGACATAGGGGTGGGATATGATAGGATAATTAAGATGTTCAAGGTGCGTTCGAAGAACAAAGGGATTTTTCTTCTTTTTCCTTAGAGGAATTTTACTTATTCGTCTACATCGATATTATCTCTGCAGAATGTTTCCATTAAACAGGTATTACATACTTAGGCCAGCGCTGCCTCCAATCTGTGAAATATTTCTGGAACGCATTCATTGGGATACCATTTGCTGGTGTCGACTGTACGCCCATGCCTGCTATACGAGAGTCTTTCAAGATTTTGTTTTATTTTTGAAAAAAGAAAATCGTCACAATGAGCCATGTCATCTGTCATGAGATTTCATGCGGCAATTAACATTCAGTGACAGATTCGAATTTATAGTCCGCCATCGTTCATTGTTATTTCCTTCACTTTCTCATATTTTTCTCAGTTGCATATTCCATTTCTTCACGGTATTTTGGGAACACTTGTACCAGTCTACTGCCATTCTTATAAGACTCCTAATACGTTGCTTCGGTTTATTCCACTCTTATAGCATGCGTAAATGCAGTTTCTCTGACCCATTTTGTTAACAAGTAAATATTGTAATAACTGAACACAGCAGACCAAAAAACTTGTTTTGGAAATGTTTTTCAGCGAAATTCATTCCATTTTCAACGAAACATTCCTCGTTCATTTCGTCCGAGTCCTTGATACAAGTCCGATGTTTTCTATGTTCTTTTTTTGCCCTTATGTTGGTTGGTTTTATTCAACACTTCTTTTTATTTGTTCAATATATTTGAGAACAACAACCCTTATGTCGTGCTCATTTCAACAATTTTTTTAAATCTTAGCTCTACATGCTGTCGGAAATAACAATCAAACGTCTTAGTCATGTGGAGATTAAACTCGTTTTGCTTATCATTTGCTATACCTTCTAAGCCGATAGCACCCATCACAGCCGAAACAGAGTTAGATTTAACCATTTTATATGCTCCTATAAATGTGTCCAAAGTATCTTTTGCTGCCCATAGACCAACTTCACGAGTTTATAACGAATTGGGAATTTTGGCGCACAATTAATTGAGGGATTAATCCTCGCGTAAAAAAAGTTCGTTAAGGTATACATGACCATGCTCTGATCAACTAGTGCAACTGGAGCAATAAATTTGGCTTTCCTCCAGTGTCTGCATCCGTTTGCATCATCGATGGGATTTTTCTTCTTTCGCATTCAGTTCATTAGTTTTCCATTAAACTATAATACATCAAGCTGTTCTGATGTTATCGGCCTCATGTACTTTTTCTTTCTATATAATAGCGAACAAAGTCAGGTGGCTCTTCAGTATCTGCTCCTTCTCCTACCTCGTCACACTGAAATTCCTTCTTCTAATTACAAGCTAACTACTTCAGCACACATTGCATTCCATCGGATGTCCGCATTTTAACTTGCACTATGCGTTAAGTTGTCGTTAGCATCATCATGTTAATCGAGAGCACTGCAGAATCGATAAGTAGTTTCTTGTCAACGATCCACCATGTACACGCCAGTATCCTCTGTTCCCGGTCATTGGCCCCACATTCCTCTACGATATAACTATTTTCTCAAGACATTATCGTGGCCAATGCACTCCTTGATGAGGTCTTCCCTATTAACATCAAAATACCAGTACTTAATCCACAGGTCGTAAACAGGCATGAATTGAACTCGTCTTCAGCATGTGCCAAATCAAATTACCATCAGGAGTCTTAAGCCGACATAGAAACTTGTTGGATGGCAGTAAAGTCGCGAAAATGCTCCAAACTTTCACCCTCATGCCATTATTTCTTCCCACACATAATCGGGTTTACGAGTATATCCTGCAACCAGTGACCATTGACCATGCCTAAATGAACTTTCGATTTTTCCAGTAATCAATTAAGAGGAATCGTCTTATACTCCATGCAATTCATTTTAAAGATTCTGGGAAGCTTCTTTCTACCCATTCCAACTGTTCCTGTCACAAAGTGTGATTGTCAATGTTTGTTTAATTTTTTGTGGCGATTTTCGGATTCAAACCAGTTTCAAAGCACATCAGATGTGTTGGAGTCATGTTGCGGCTGGAGGGTTCCCGGTAAAGACGCACATGGGTACCTGAGTTCTCTTGGATAACGGTAGGATCTGTTTTTTTTTCGCTTGTTTGCGTTAGAATCCACACAGGTTGGCAGGTGGCTTCTCTTCAGGAAGTAAACTTTGTCACATTGACAAATAACACGCGTGCGTGGAAAAATGTCTTGTACGCTGGAGTAAGTGGATCGGAATTAATTAGGAGCTGGTTTTCGCGTTAATGAGCTCAGAACCAGTTCTCTACCTCTTGCGAAAGATTGCATGCGATTCAGAGAATAGGGCTTAGAGGAGCGTAGTAAAGAACATCATAAGTATAATACACTCAAGGGAAACTGACCCTCTTTAACTGCTTTAAATATGGATATACAGGGTGTCCCACGAGCAGTGTGCCAAAAAGCTATAGCATGTAGGTCTGGTCAAGACAAGAAAAAAATCGTACGGGAGGGGGGGGTCTATTCCCCCCCGTTTAGCCGGGAGGGGCAATTTTCTAAAAAATTGACTTAATTTGGAAAAAAAATTATTAAAAATCAACAGTTACATCCACAATGCCGTGATATACTTTTTTGTAAAGCCAGGAACCTCTTCTTTCATCTTGTTTTTAAACGAAGCAGTTTTAAGGAACAGTTTTTGAGAAATTAATTTTCAAACTCAAAATTTTGAAAAAAAAATTAAAAAAGAAAGTTTCGAACTATTTTTTTTCAAAATTGTATGTAATTAAGTACTATTTTTTTTTCAAAAATTCAATTTTCTTATTAGTTTTTAGTTAAATACGGAAAACCGGATGCAAAAATGGCTTGTAGTTTTTGAGAAATTAAAAAAAAACCCAAACCATTTTTTTCTAAGAAAAACCTTTTTTTTTGGTTTTAACGCGGCTGGACTTGTAGGCAAATTAATGTATGAAACATTGACCTCTTTTTTATTATTTTTAAAAAATTCGGAGTTTTATTATAATAAATTTTCAATATGATCCTCATTTTTTAGAAGGCAAAGATTATATCTCCTTCTAATGGCTGCACATAAGTCTATGCTTGACAAATTTTCCTGCAATTTGACTTCAGCGACTTCAATCCGTTCTTTCAGTTGCTCCAAGGATACTATTTCCACTTCGCAAACATAATTCTTCATGAATCCCCACACATAAAAATCTAGAGGAGTTAATTCTGGTGATCTAGGTGGCCGTTCCGTGGGGCCCCTTCTTCCGATCCAACGGTCACTAAAATGATCATCCAGCCAGTTTCTAACCCATAAGCTCTAGTGTGCTGGTGCTCCATCTTGCTGGTAGATTAAATTATCTGCTATGGCCAAAGGAACGTTGTCCATCAAATCGGGCAAAAGGTCTCGTAGGAACTGCAGGTATGATAATAACGGCATTCAAAAACCGGGGCCCGATCACAGTTTGTCCAACAATACCAAGCCAAACATTACAGCTAAAGCGGTGTTGTGATTTATTTTGTTTTTTGTTGTGTGGATTGGTGCTACTCCAATGATGCAAATTGTGGAAGTTAGTAACCCCATCTCTGGTAAACTGTGCTTCATCCGTCCAGAATATCCTTGCAAAATAGTTTCGTTCAGTAATGAAGCAGTATTGATCGACAAAATTCTGCTCTCAAAAACTTGTCGTTTGAGGTGAGTTCCTGAACTGGCCTAAAATGGTACGGGTAAGTTTTCGGTATGAAGCACTCCATACTCTAGATTTGGGCACTCCAAGCATAATAGCTATCCTCCTTGTACTAAGGGAGGGATTACCAAATCGGACCAAATCCAAAATTCTTTCATCTAAGGTTCCTGATCCATCTGTAACTGATCTTTCGCTTCTTCGATGCTCTAGCACTCCGTGCTCTCGCAGACGTCGGTGGATTCTTGAAAACATGCTACGACTGGGACACCTTCGATTGGGATATCTTTCAGCGTAGAGTCTTTTGGCTTCACGATCTCGAGGTCAATGTTTCATACATTAATTTGCCTACAAGTCCAGCCGCGTTAAAACCAAAAAAAAGGTTCTTCTTAGAAAAAAATGGTTCGGGTTTTTTTTTAATTTCTCAAAAACTACAAGACATTTTTGCAACCGGTTTTCTGTTTTTAACTAAAAACTAATAAGAGAATTGAATTTTTGAAAAAAAATTAGTACTTAATTACATACAATTTTGAAAAAAAATAGTTCGAAATTTTTTTTTTTAATTTTTTTTCCAAAATTTTGAGTTTGAAAACTAATTTCTCCAAAACTGTTCCTTAAAACAGTTTCGTTTAAAAACAAGATGAAAGAAGAGGTTCCTGGCTTTACAAAAAAGTATATCACGGCATTGTGGATGTAACTGTTGATTTTTAATAATTTTTTTTCCAAATTAAGTCAATATTTTAGAAAATTGCCCCTCCCGGCTAAACGGGGGGGAATGGACCCCCCTCTCCCATACGATTTTTTTCTTGTCTTGACCAGACCTACACGCTATAGCTTTTTGGCACACTGCTCGTGGGACACCCTGTATATGTAGGTCTGTCCACGATCTATCCATGAATACGATAGGGTGAGCCAACAGCTGGTGCCACTTTTTCGGATATTAATGTTCACCTTTATTGGATACCAAAGCTCGACTTATACTACATCCACGGCAATTGAATAGAACTACTCATTAGATGAAAAGAATAAGGAGAGGGTTTATGGCAGCAGTAGAGGACACTTCTAAGACAGAGTTTATACCTAGAGATGTAGCAATCTGCAGCAATTTGGAAAATGTTTCATGATAGCCTCTTTGTTACTTGGGAGTTGATGGGCATGAGGGGCATGAGCCGAAGGTTTCGGAGATTGGCGTTAACGGGTATCATTTGAGGCAGTAAGGGGAAGTCCATATTTTTACATCTTGGCTAAAAAAGTATGTATGCAACCTTTCATCGTTCTTTTAGAGGTTGTATGTTGAATTATAAGTACCAGCTCAGGAAGGACCACGAAGGGCACAACGAATAAATCGTCGGTAGGCGGCTCCACTCCGTGCAGTGTAAATAGCGTAAGAGGAGGACCAGACTTGTCTAGTCTAGAACGGGCCTAACGAAGGTAGTATATAAGGATTCGAGAACTCCTTGAACTAACATTTCACGAAGCTAAGGGCGGAATAGGAACCTTTGATAATGTTGTCGATGTAAAGGAAAGTTAAGTTCTCGATCATATATATAACCAAGAAGTTGACATGAAGAACAACTTCTGTGTGCATATTTCCAAAATAACATCTTAATGATATGGAAACAAAAAAGTTACTGTGAACTAAAACCAGCACGACAAATTCAATCGAATCTCTCGAATCATATCTAGGACAACCACCCTCGGAAAGTAGTGAACGAACATCTTCGACACAAACCATCTGCACCCCGTCCAGGTTGTGTGATAAACATCATAAGAGCGTAACTTCTTACTCTACACAAACCCTATAAAAAAAATAAGGTAGGGTGGTTTGGGAGGTGTATAAAAGCGCTTATTGAAGTATATGATAGCTTGACATTTTCTAAAATTAAACAGGAATGGTCTTTTCGACCAAATAGTGAACCTATTTAGGTCGGATTGGTCGAGCAGGAATCGGCAAGGGAAGATATATTATTGGAGGTTTTCATATCATTAACATACATATACGGAACGATCAGAGTTCTTGATAACACGGTTAACATCATTAATAGTTAGGATGAGCATGTGGGTTGAGGTGACTGTCTTGGGAAACTCCGGAGATGGCACTAATTGGATTAGAAATAGATCTGAAAATATTGTATAAATCCGAAGGGAAGCCAAAAACAATGAATTTAAGAAGTATAATTTGATGCGAGATTTTGTAGAAGGCTTTGCTGAAGTTGATTTGATACTCTCAAATGGCTTGGGGATATGTACAAGAGAGCTTAGCAATGAGGCGAAAGTTGAACACCATATTTTTTAAGGCCGAGGGCAGAATCCGTCACAAACAGAACATTGAAATAACACGTAGGAGCAGGTAGTTAGTGCATTTTTTTAGAACTATGGCGGAGAGGTAGTCCTGCCCAGGCGAGTAGTCGGCCTTTAAGTTACATATTTAAGCGGCAGTTATAGTCACTGTGAAGTAGTTCCGATCGCGTTCAAGGATCTGTTCGGTGAACTTTTGGCTGATGAAATAGACAAAAAGTTTTCAACTATTTTCGGACCATTATATGAAATGTTGAGAATATTTATCTCATATCGTTATACAGGATTCTATTGACTTCAGTGCAGCGGTGGTGGGATATCGGTTACCTGTAGGTGTTTGGCTGCTTTCTCTATTGCCAGGAATTCTGCTTAAAAAACGCTGTACAGATCAGGGAGTCTGAATGATTCCTGTTTGTGGAGGGTATCAGAATATAACCCGGCCCCAGTGCCTGTGTCCATTTTCGATCCGTCGGTGAAGATAGTGATGTCGTCGTCGTTAATTACGGCATTTGATAGCCACTCTTCTCTGTCGGAGACAAGGATAGGTATTCTGAGAGAGTCATTTTGGGGATATACATAGTCGGTCGCAGCTGCGAGGCTACTAAAACCATGTTTCTTTCCCAGGTCGTCTATTATTCTGAGTATGGCCGCATGTCCATAGTTGGCTTGCTTCCACAGTGAGGACTCCCTTAGTCTGAGAGGTACAAACAGCAGGTAAGAAGAAAGGTTGGAAGCAGAGGGGGATCTAAGCTGGGATTGGCACCGTTTGTTTCTTTTGTTGCGCATGGACCCTAATTTCTTGGTATAGCAGTATGAAAATGAGGTGCAATACTTTTCTGGTGAATATGGCACGGATAGGGTAAAGCCACTGATGACTTCAGAGTATAATAGGGTTTAGCAAAAAATCAGTGTTATTACTCCTGAGAAGGTCATTTGGTTTTTCAAAGTTTGCTTTCCGGAAACTGAAACAATATGTATTTTCGGAGCAGAGAATAATGAAGTGATTCTCAAGTGGAAGTGTTCTCTATAAGGGTGGATGGAGCAGATCTGTCTTAATGAGTTGAAGGATCTTCCAGACCCAAATTATTTCAATTTTGGAAAAAGTAACCAATATGTTGCGATAACCCTCTTTATTCACCGGAACTGTAACATCGAATGTGATGACAAATGGTCTTGGCAATCCAATATCTTGGCGACATCATACATCGCCTAAAGACTTGATTTGTTGTTGGATTTAATTCGAACGATTTCGCTCACAGAATTTATGTTTTGGCGCATATGTGCTGCTGCCCGTGTTGATATGGTGTTTGAGCCGCTACCCAACCAGTTCTTTTAAAACGCGTCAAAACTTTTTGTCCACCATTTTTATGAAAATATCGAATAAAAAATATGCACTATTGCTTGTGTCGAAGATGTTCTTTCACTACTCTCCGGGGGTGGTTGTCCTAGATATGATTTGAGAGATTCGACTGAATTTGCGTTGGGTGTAGTTCACAGCAACTCTTTTGTTTCCATGTCATTAAGGTGTTATATATATTAAATGCACACACAGAGTATGAATTTTGAAGTGTATATTGTATATTGCCTCCAAAAATGTTGACACAGCGAAATGTCTTAGTGCGATCGGCGATTATTTATTTCTTAACAATATAAATAAAATAAACCAGTGGATTAGCATCCAATTTCGTTATGCGATTGAGATGTTACACATTGCTTTTGGTGATTTCTGTTTAAACTAGGAGGACTTGGTCATGTTAACGTTCCAAAGAAGGCTGTTAAGACGTGAAAGTTGGCAAGAATCTTGGAAGCCCCAATACATCAAGATCAATGAATCACAATCAGAGAAACCGCTGAAGATGTTGGTATACATATTAACTGTCTCTGACGCAGATGACACAGAGTTAAAGACCTGCAGCAGCTAAGACATCGAAATTCTATCCGACAGTACAATAAATCCGTTCTTTTCTTATATCTAACTTATTTTAGACAGAAATGTTTAAGTCTAATTTAACTATCGCAACTAGTTAAAATTACCTTAATTACCAAAATTCTTTAACAATGGAACCGTAGTTGTGTTTGAAAGATCCCACGGAAGGCAAGGCCTCCAAAGTAAAAAATGCTCATGGCATTAATTAATTCTCAGATGTTTGGGATGTGAAATGTGAGCAGAAAATAAGAAATAAAAAAGAACCTATTTCAAATGTCCGGAAATTAAATGGAGCCATCGCATAACTGGCAATTGGGGAAGATCCGTTTCTTTTATAAGCCGATTGACAGTATTCTTACAACACTCTGCGCTATGAAGAAAGAAGGTCTTTTCTGGACTTATTGGTCTTATCGACTAAACGTCGGGTCGGGAAACCGAATGAAAAAGCTCTGCGCTAGCCAGGATTGATAGCCAAATGTCGTAGAAAAATTTTCGGAGAACATTACACAATGATTGCTGACAGAGGTGTTATCACTACCTCGCTGAGTTCGATGAACTCATCCACAATCAGATATTTTCACACAAAAGTCCTTGATATCCAATCTCCTGTACATAGGAACATCGTGCTGGACTCCATTTATCTGTAAGCAAATTCCATTTTCCAAGAGAGAAAGGAATCCCCTAGCAAAGCACTCGTGACGTTGCATGTCCAACCCTTAATCTTTTCAATTATCTCTGCCTTCTACCAAATGCGAATATCATGTTTCATAATGCACCATAACCGGCCATATAACTCCGTCGACCGCTCACCATTGCTGCACCTCCGATTCCAAGTTTGAATCCAACTCCAAGTGGCCGATGTTCTAGGAAGTGAAAGCCTATGCCTCCTTCTGCAGGATATCCATTTGACACCGAATTAATGGTTTCAGCTCTAACAAACGTTTCCTTTTATTTGAAATAGTACTAAAACTGGTATGCTCCGCATCTGGCAGGTGCTGTTCCTCCGTCCCTCTCGCACGCTCAATTGGATTCATGGCTCTTCCTCGTGGCTTTCTTGATCTTCGCTGCTTTTCTTTGGTTTTGGTTCGGTTCTGTTTGCCTGTTGGCTCAGCGCACTTGAGCACTTGAGGTCGTTCATCGCCGTCATAATCGTCGTTGTTGTTGTTGTAGTCGTCATCATCATCGATTGCAGTGCACGATATGCGTCCTCCGCCTGGTAATGGATACCAATATACACAGCGGTTATGGACACTTCATGGTCCATGAGCTGTTTCTTTCTTTTTTCCTCTATTGTAGCATGATTTTCCATGCTGTGGCTTTTCCTTTCCACACCACTCCATGGTTCTCTAGATTCTCCACGTTTGCTGGGCTCGCCCGAGTGCCATTTGGTGAGGTGAGGCAACGTTTCCATTTCACGTTAATTTATTTTATTCTAGTCGTACGAACTTGCAGTTGGTTCTAGACAAGCTCTTCTGTTCGATTGTTGTTCTTGGCTGTTTGCCTCTTCCAATGCTGCTCCTCGATTTCTCGCCCTCCATACCTCACCTCGTTCCGTTCGGTTGTCTTTGTGGAGTTTATGATTCGATTCGTTGAACAGCAAGAGACAGAAGTGGCAGAAGAACCAAACCGAATAGAATGAAACCCCTTCCTTATGGTCAATCTAGCTCTAGGAATACACAGATGGATGAGGCATCGGCGGAGGATGCTGTGTTTACCAGAGGTACTGGTTACTTAAACTGATAATTTTCCTCGTTTTAAGCGGCCCGCTGTAGCAGCGCCGTTTTTCCTCCTCGCCTTTTCCTGTTTTTCCAATCAGCCGAACTGGTGGACCAGTGCATGGTGGCGAAATCCTTTCCTATCTACCGCCATGTGACTATAGCTGTGAATGGTTTTATTTTTATTGACATCATCTCGTATGCAACGGATTGAAGGGGAAATGCTCGAGTCAACCAAGTTCATTTCCCTCTGCCGATTTACATATTGGCTTGCACCTATTGCCTCCTGCTTCGAGCCCCTTGCTTTGCTCCTTGATCTCTGCTGAATCCGAGACGATTGCTTCTTCTGGTGCGGATAGTTAAGGGCCGTTTACAGGTTTTTCCTTACGAAATCAGTTCCTATCCCTACCTTCACCACCGCGTCGAGTGAGTCTTCATAAATTCTGTTCGACCAAAGTAGATATTTATGAATCGGAGGACCAGTAACAACAACGACAGCGGGAACAAAATAGAGAATATATTGGTTCTTGCAGGTTTTTCATTGCAAACAACCGCTGCACTGGCCATTGGTCCGGTTCTGGAGGGTCCACGTTCAAATACCAGTTTCGACACTGTCGAGCGATGGTGGTGCGGCTAGTGTGAGATTTCCTGCATTGTAGGAGTAGTTTTGTCGATTTTTTTCCTTCTTTCCAAGGATATCTGTATCTAAACATGAAGAAGACCACTACCGATAGCCTCCGTACGAGTGAATGCCAGAGAGCGGGAGGCCGCAACCGCTGTAGGACTACTGTGTACTTTAGAATCTAAACTTAGTTATTTATGGCCCAGGTACTTTAGCTCGGATGATTACGGGTTCTATGCTCGTGCGGCAATAAATCAAGTTCATTTCGGTTTACAGTTTTATGCTGATAAATAACATGTTTCGACTTTTGCATCATAAATGGATGGAGTCTTCGAAGCGTCGGATAGATAGTGCATTTGGTTCTTGGCTAGTGCTAGTGGGAGCTGGCGACGCTTTGGTGATTCCCTTCGATTCGAAAGCAATTAAGAAGAAAGGGGAAACAAGATGATCAGGAAGGGAAGAGTTGATGGTTTACGAGGTGCCTAATGGGTTGGATTGCAAAACCTGGTGATTAATTGTTTTATTTCTTCGCTTTCTAGTTGTGGTGCCACAAGCTCCGGGACACGTTTTAGCAGTTAAGCCCTCTGGTCACTGATCGGGAATTAAGATAACGAGCTCTTTACATTCAGACCAGACAATCCATTTGAGTGCTGTATAGTGAATATGAAAACAGTGTGGGGTTCAAGAAAGATTTTACATTTTTTGTGATAATGGATCTACTCTTTAGTCAATTAAGGCGTTGCAGTATCTAATCTAATATCTTCTATTGTTGCCCTGCGGGCTGGCCTTCACTCCGCCTTACGCGATATGCTATACTTTCATGAGAAACTATAGATAAACGGCTTTTAAGATTGAAAAATATTGCGTCAATGGTGAGCACATGGCTTTCAAACAAGCTAAGTCAGGATTAGTTCATTGCTTCTGAAATTACCTATTCGACAGAAAACTTCGAAAATTGCAAATAAAGGAGCCATTGCTTCTAATGGAGAGCACTGTAAACAAATGATTGAACGTTTTTTGTGGCCTCAGGTTAAGCAAATAGAAGAAGCTGATTGTTATTCTCAATCAATAATATTTCAACTACGAGTCACATAATAGGTCAGAATATTGACCCATTTGCGGTTAAACTTGCCAGGACGATTTGACAGGCTACCACGATCAAGCGATCATTGTATTATTTTTTTGGAATTTTCTGAAAAACAATTTACATCATTGAACGACTTAAGCAATTCGGGACCCCACAAAATTGTCTCAAGATCAATTTACGAAAATTTATAATATTTTTGACAAACAAGGTTTACATAAAAAGTTTCATTAAAATTGTCTGAAAATAAATTCACAAAATTGTCTTTCGAGACTATGTAGTACATATATTTAGTTTAAGGTTTGCCATTTTACAATATGACCGCCCGCTAAATCGATCAACGAAGTGAAATTTTGAAAATTGACTACAAAATTAGTAACGTTTTGAGCATTACGAGCAGATTATCATCGACATTTGAGCGTACTATAGCCATACTCATAAAAAATCAATCAATCCATCGAAGAGACTGACCCTGTTACAGAATTGTTGAGGCTTACTTCTCATGGATTTGCAAGCTTTCCAGAAAATATGGCTGCCGTGAGTGAAAGTATTGCAGAACATCCAAATCCAAAGGGGCGCTTTTGGCTTGTCTTATTGCGCGTCATGACGTATTTTGTATTTGGATTTGCCTTATACCCTTATACAGGCTGGTCCAAATACAAGTTGCTTTCTTAAAATGCAATAAAATACACAAAATTACTTTTTTTCCATGTATAGGGTCCGCCAAATAACTTTTTTTTTTTTTGAAAATGCTATAAAAAAAAACTACTGAATATTTTCTCAAATTTCTTTTTTTATTTGAAAGTACAATCCTTCCGGTTAATAATGGAAAATAATTTCATTCAAATGGCTGCCTCGGCTGGCCATGCAGTAGCCTACACGATCGGTCCAATTTTTAAGCACATTATCGATTGTGTGCAGCTGTATTTCACCAATGGCTTCACGAATATTGTCCTTTAAAGCGTCAATTGTCTCTGGCTTGTCGGCGTAACACTTATCTTTGACCGCACCCCACAAATAATAGTCCAACGGTGTCAAATCGCAGCTCCGAGGTGGCCAAAGACATCAGCTCTGCGGCTGATAATGCGATCTTCAAAAATATTGCAAAACATCGAGTGTAGCTTCGGCTGTGTGGCACGTAGCGCCGTCCTGTTGAAACCAAATGTTGCCAATATCCTCCTCTTCAATTTTTGTGAACAAAAATTCGTTCAAGATGGCCCGATAACGATCGCCATTGACTGTAACGGCCACTCCTTGCTCATTTTCGAAGAAAAATGGCCCAATTATGCCTCTGGACCAAAATCCGCACCAAACAGTGGCTCGTTTTGGGTGCACCGGCTTTTCAATGTATGCGTGCGGGTTTTCTGTGCCCCAAATGCGACAATTTTGCTTGTTTACATACCCGCCAAGATCAAAATGAGCTTCATCTGAAAAGATGATTTTTTTGGCAAAATCGGCATCTTCTGTAGGTCGATCGCAGGCCCACTTAGCGAAGCGTTGTTCAAGCGTATACACAACCATATTCGTTCAGCGGAAGGATAAAACTAATTATCTGTCAAATCAGACATGAGCTAAGTGTTACCATTCACGAAATAAGCACTACTTGAAAAAAAAAAAAACGTTAAATGGCGGACCCTTTATTATAGCTTTATTAGTAAGAACCAATATTCGCAAATTACAAAATACAACGTCGTTCAAGTGGCTGCCTCGGCTGGCCTCGCAGTAGCGCATTCTGTAACCCCAATTTTCCAAGACTTTGTTGGTGGTTTCGGGCTGTAGCTCACGGATCGCTTGGATGATATTGGCCTTAAGTGCTTGAATCGTTTTCGAAATATTGGCATAATATCGGTCCTTCACACTTCTTCACAGTTCTTCACAAAAAAAGTCCAAAAGGATCAAATCGCAGCTCCGAAGCGGCCAATTGAGATCGTCTAGATGGCAGATAACACAATTTGGGAATTTGGTGCGCAAAAGATCGATTGTGGCATGATCTGTTTAGCATGGCGCGCCATCCTGCATGAACCAGATGTCGTCCAAATCCATGTCTTCATTTTTGTAGTGGCGCTGTCTTCTTTATAAACCGGGCGATGTGGGAGGTAAAATATCCTCGTAGGAGGTGGTTTATAATCGGGAACAACTCTTTCGGCGATGCCGTCTCGGATCAACTGATGAATAGCGGCATCATACTCAGAGTGTTTTTCAGGAACTTGTTAGAGAGCGTAGCCTTCTCAAAGCCTCGTCCTTATTGTTGAGCATGACGATGTTGGGCTCTTTCCAGGGTAGAGCCGCTTCATATCGAGATCTTTTCTTGACAATACATTCATCAATCAATTGCTTTGTTATGTGTTCGTCAATTAGGCGCTCCGTGTCTCCATATTGTTCACGAAGAAGCGAGACAGCTGCATCATAACATGCTTCTGAAGCAGTGAATCCCGCAATGATCTTCTTCGCATTTCCCACCAATACTGAATTCAGATAACTAAACTTTTCTATGGGTGACAAATTGATATTATCATGTACACTTGTTCTAAATTGTTCCCAAAATGGTAACCAGTCATGAAAATGACCATCAAATATTTTTAGCGGCAAGCGTGGGAGCTTTGCCGAGCCCATCTGAACAGAAGATGAATTTAGGGGAGTAGCACTGCATTTGGTAGGATTTCGCCGTTTTTCTAGTTGATGAAGACGAGCATTCAAGCGTGACATTGTTCCTATAGCCGTATCCTGATACTCAGCCACTTTTTTCATTTCCTTGGAAACATCATCCGTTTTGAGAAGTCCCTTGCTCATGATCTCCTGGTTAATTGTGTTTAAACTTTCGTGAGCTGCTTGTAGTCGCTAAACGTAAGATGTGAGTTATTCTTCTAAATCATCCATCCGGTTCTCATCCAGGTTCTTAATTTTTGACTCTTCTAAGTCCAGAAATTCCGTGGCAATCTTAACGATTTTTGTGATCTGCCCCCGAAATGCCGCACGCACCGATAATTCCATTTTTTGATTTTGCGAACTTTTATAATCTGAACTTCTTTATTGCCCGCCGTCCCAGGTTTCGGCACCAAAAGTCGGTTAGCATGGCTCTGTAACGCCCACCGTTGACCGAAAGTTGTTCCCAGCCTCATTTTCGAAGACAAATGGTTTAATGATGCCACCACTCCACAATCCGCACCAAATTGTCACTCTCTGTGGATGCATTGGCTTCTCGACAGTAACGTGCGGATTTTCTAAGTGCGGCAATTTCGTTTGTTAACGTAGCCGCCGAGACGAAAATGTGCCTCGTCAGAAAAGATGATTTTTCGCCCAAAATCGTTGTCCAATTCCAGCTGCTCTCGATAACGAAGAGGATTGTTGCGCGCCTTCAATTACTGAGTCAATTGGACCTTGTAAGCGAATAATCCGAGATCTCTGTGCAGAATTCTCTTCAGGCTAGTGCGTGAAATGTTGAGCTGTTGAGATCGATGGCAAGTTGATGTTCGTGAATTGAGTCTCACACTCTCGGCCACAGCAGCCACATTCTCATCTGTGCTCACCGTACGACGGAGACCGTGAGTCTCGTCCTTGCCTATAGCAGTCGCGGTGGGTGCTTCATTTCGGCCAAAACTTCCTTTTAAAAAACGTACTGTTTGGGCTACACAGCACTCATTTTGGAAATGAGTTTTCAATATTTTCCAACGTAGTTCAAGCGTAAAGCGACTCATTTCATTCCGCGGAGGTATGATACTAACTTTCTGCCAATATTTCGAGCGGGAAATAGCTGTCGGTGTCAAAATAACCTATGATATAAAACAAAACCACTAGACGGCCGACCCTTTACAATTCCAAACACTTAAAACCTCAAAACTCGTAGAAGATAACCAATTTTCACACCAAGTTTTCTTCAGAGTTCAAGAACGTTTTTCACTCGGTGAAAACATTAATAAAAAAAATAAATTCTTCACTTCTTCTACCCTGAAATTTGCAAACCTTTATCTTGATTTGAGGAACCAAAGTAGCTAGGGTTTCAGACTCAGACTCATAGCTACTCGCCAAATTTGATTTGATATTTGCGTACGGATAGACGGACGGACACACAGGACAGTCTTTTCATAAGTCTTCCCCACCCCAGCTTTGCAAGCTAGAAGACTAAAATAGTCACATATGGGGCAGTGAAAATACACATGTATAATAATTGTTGAAAAACCAATTTATCAATAAAAAGTCACTGTATGGTCTGTATTGGTCTGTTGCTGTCATTGATTCACTTCTACGTCATTCCCTCACCATCAATTTTCACCGTTATAGAAAAATGTTTACCGATTTTTAAACCTTAAATCGAAGACATGGATGTGGAAAACATTTAATTTTAACAAGACGGTGTCACATCTAATTTAACATGTTTTCGTTTTAGCTCTATTGCAATATACATTTTCGGAATAAGTTATTTCGCTTTTTAATGATGTGATTTAGCCACCAAAATCGTATGATTTGTCGCCATTGAATCTCTTCTTGTAGAGCTAACTCTTGACGCTTTAAAAGTTATAACCGAGCCATTGCTCAATAAGTGTCAAAAAGTCATCGAAAATGAAATTATCAGAATCGAGTCCTGTAGGAACGACCATAAAACACATTTGAGTAATGTTATAATGACAAGATCTAGACAATATAATAAAATTAAAATTGAATCAGGATGGCTATTCCTTTGAACTGAATGCGATTAGCCCTAAACTACCTTTTGCTCTCCGACTCGAGTGCTTATAAAAAAAGAAACATATATAGGCGCGACTTTTGAAATACCTTGCTATACCATAATCAACGATTTGTTCGTAAGCATTTCGAATCCCCGACAAACTTAGTCTTAAGATTAATTTTCGAATAAAAAAGTTTGTATAAGAGGCTTCTATAAAAAACATTGGAAAAGGTTTCGGAAAAATAGATTTATCTCGGATTTTGCTAAAAGAAATCTTAAAATTTCTTACATCCCTTGATGGTCGACACATTTTTGTCATCGGCCTTTCCAAGATTCAATGGCTCCCTGGTAGGTAGGTTCCAGTGTTTTCATTTGAGAAAATCTTTGTGAATCGAAAAAAGTTAACTTGGGACTGTAGGGAGCTTGGGTTATCGTCGTGGGTTACCGTTAGCGTCAGCTAATCGCCCCCTTGGAGTAGATGTGGCTGGGTGCACTGTCGTGGCGATCTTCTGCATCGGCAAATATTCAGTGATAATGGTTTCCACTGTCATCCTATCGATGCCAATTCAATCTACGACTATGGGCACTTATCGTCGATTCTTGACGTTGACAGTCTTCCAGTGCGGGGTTCGTCCTCCACACTTTTTTGGCCATCTTTAAAGAGATTGTGCCACTTAAAAACGATGATTTTGAGTTTGTTTTTCTCCTTGAATGTTTACCGAATCATGCCCAACTTCTCCGTACCAAGTCACTTGATAAGATTCAACGAACGCTCACTGATGCATGGCGCCGTTTGGAAGTCAGACCTCTGCCACCGAGTCTGCTCAGTGCGAGCACGCCGCGACGCACTGTCACGTCAGGAAATAATGTTCACTATACTTTTTATGTAAACCCCGTATAATCACTGGCGACACCGTGGCTCGGTCCCGGTCGTCTATGGGAAGAAATGAATCACGCCCAATATAAATATTACGGCCTATTACCATCGGTATTCTATTCAGAACTTAAGGATGACGGCCAAGATAGCATCGGTGGTCTAGTGTTGGGTAGGACACGCATTTTTATTGAGTTTGTATGAGGTACTCATTTGGGAGAGTGAAGTGGTACATTGTCCCACCTCATTTAAGGTAAATACATCTTGTCACATGTCCCATTGATAGCTTGCAATACTTATGCAAAAGTCGTGAGGTGCCTCTGAGTATGACAAAAATTGAAGTGGGAAAAATATTTTTTTTGAGGTATTGGGACATTTTTGTAGTGATGTATGGGCCGTTTGTAGTGCATCTTGTATGAGTAACGCAATACTACGGTGGACAATGTGTGGAAAAAAATATGAAAAATATGTTGAAGAATGACACAATGTTTTCCAACTATTTGTTGATATGCGATCGATGTCAAGCCAATTTCGTATGAGCTGACAATCACGCCAGTTGCTTACCGCTGAGCTAAATAGCCAATGATAATACTTCGCGGCCACGTTGACTGTACAAGAATCGACGCTGCTGCTTTGTGTTGATGATCCTCTGGTCAGGACGTTTCAGAATTTTCAAATATTTGTCAACAGATATTTTTGAGCGCTCGTGCTCTGCGCCGAAACTAAAGCTTAAAAAAATATACGATATGTTTGTGCCCATCCAATATCTATTGTTCTGCACTTCTCCCCGTGTTTGACGTTCCTTATTCCAAGGAACATATGGTTCAGAATATTCTCCGGAGTTGGCATTTCTCCAATTATTTCTTCAAGGCCTTCTGTGTTCTGTGCAAAAATGTGGGCACTGAAAAAATACGTGCACAGTGTCATCTCTAGCTTCTTGGCCAGTTTGGACAAATGGGAGATTCATCAAGCCCAAACCTATTTAGACAAGCTCGGAAGCAGCCATTTTCGGTTATGAACTGGGAATACAAATCCACTTCTCCGTGGTACTGATAATTGAACGGCCTTTTCTAAATCCAGCCTGCTCGTCTGAAAGTTCACCGGCTTCATTTACGAGTATAGCCACCTCCAGTCAGTTGCCTATAGCTCTCTTCAGTATTTTACCCTAATAGGCATATGGGACGGTATAACGAGGGCTCAACTGGTGGTTTTGTTTTTTGGGACCATCACCAGACGTTGTTTATTCCATCGGTCTGGAAAGACTCCTTCTATTAGACATTATTATAGGGATGGTTTCGTGTTTGTTTTTATGGCTAGCTTAAGGTACCTTATTTGGTATGTCATCCAACCCAGGTGACTTATGGTCATCGAACCGTCTGCACACTTCTAGGAGTTCTGTTCCGTAACAGCTGCGATATCATGTATTTCCTGGGGTGCTTCTATACGCTCTGCTTTTCTTTGCGGTGTAGTCCAGAAGCTATATTTTGCATTAGCATAGGGCATGAGGGTGATGGTGCCCTTGTCTTTCCTTTAAGTGTTGCCAAGTTTTATAGGCGTTACCGCAAGGATTTACATCTGCTTGCACGCAGAGTTCTTTAAAACTGTCACTTTTGCTTCTCCGAATGTCTAGGGCCAGGTACCAACATCTGTCTCTATATTGCACCTATAGATTCTGATGGGAGGGCACAGCTCTGGATCGTTTGAACAGTCTTCTTACTGCCTAGCTCTGCTATCTCTTTTTTCCACCAGTGCACTGGTGGTTGGCGATTTGCTGACGTTTTCTGAACCATAAATGCATAGCACGCCGTCACTACTTGTTTAGTAATCTCAGCAGCCATTGCATTTAAAGGAGCTTTCGTCCATTGTGCCAGCCCATTTGTTGTGCTTTTTTGGTGGTTGTTCCTGATTGGTTCTCCTTGGTTCTATTTCAACACAATGGCCAGGTGGTCACTGTGGGTATACTGTTTACTAGCTCTCCACTTGGCGCCTATCGCTAGGGAACTAGTTGCAAAGGTGATGTCAACTATCGAACCTAAGTCGTTTCTGCTATATGCAGTACTAATGAGACGTTGTGTGGTTATATCAAAAGCGGCAATTCGCCGCTGATTGATTGAATGATTCCCTAAAAGTGGAGTTATTAGAGGGAAATGTCACGCAAAGTGTGTTTCCCACAAGCTTCCCCTGTTTTGGATTTCTTTCAAGGGCAACAAAGATCACTCGTAAAATAACTCATTCATGACCAAATCAGAAAGATCTTCACCCTAACAAAATGTCTTCATCGAGTCACTTAGAGGAAACCCAAATCAATTGGCCTACTCTTGGCAATTGAGAGGTGACCATTGAATAAATTAGTTAAGACCTCAAAACAAGAGGTGAACAATCGTACGAGCCTCTGCGAAAATCAATCAAACAGTAGTTGTTTAATTCCTGGAACATAGACCAAACTGACAGACCGATGTTCTCCCATGTACTTGTGGATAGCATGTCAATCATCAGTTATTCATTCATTTGCTACCGTTATTATGAAATTTATTATACCCGACAGTCAAACATAAAAATAGCGACGCTCAAATCATGAATTTGTCTAAAACCTGATTCTCCTTGGTAGCGTCATGCCGCCACGCCGGTTTCGGTTGCCTGTAAATCATGAAATTCGCAAATGCGACTCATTCGACCGGAATGGAATGAAAATGTCCGACGAAAGCACTTGCCGACGCATGTACCAATGTACACATGTCTGTAGCATGCGAATCCAATGAAGGAAAGGAGAGAGAATAATGATTGATTAGTGAAAGATGCTGTCTAATTAATGTGCTACTGTGGAACTGGGACTCGTTACCTTAAATCGACCACTGGCTGGCAGCGATCCAGTAGACCGTGTTGGTTAATGGGCATAGTTAGACATCTGTCCGACATGGCCTAAAACAACAAAGGAACAAACAACAACAGAACAAGAAATATGAAAAGACGCGCTGGGAAAGAATCGTTGCTAATATTGGGCGTGGGTTTTTTTTGCTTGTGTGGTCAATGCCCTTGTGTTCGGAAGCTTGAGTGGTACCCTAGAAAATGTGGAAATGGTTCTCACAGCATTCCGCTGGTGTAATGCAATAATGCGTAACGAGGTATTTTTATGGTTCTAGATCCAGTTTCTTAACTAATAGAAAAATGTTAGCCAAATGATGTAAAAGTGGAAAGAGCCCAAATCCGATTAGAAGTACGAGTAGACCGCGAATTTTAAGAATTGTAATGCGATTGCTAAGACTGATTAATGGACTACTGCAACCAGCCAAACTGAAAATTAAGGATAAGCTGGGAAATTATTTATATGCAGCCCCAATCGGATTTTCGAAAAAGCATGCAAGATCTGGACTAAAAACATGCCATTCAAATTTGTTGTCCGTTATTGAACGATTTTGGAAAAGTTGCCCGGTTATCACATTTCGACATGATATTCTTTATCTGTACAATTTTTGGTAGACTGCCCTTAGAAGATTCACATCTTCAAACCTCGATCAATGTCATGGAACTCTTGGACGATCACATGTTGCGAAAGGAAATCTAAATTAATAAACTTTCCAAACTGTCTTAAATGTTATGAATAGAGAACAAGGTGCAGACCTAGGTAATTGGTAAATTGAGTTCAAGGCTGTAATAAAAAAAATGTAAGACATGACTTTGTTTGAATTATTGCCCGCTAATTGTTAATCTTTTAACACATCGTGTTATTGTAACTAGTACTCCTACAGGTTTAGAACTGACTACGGATTTGACACCCATTAAGCGTTCGGAGTCGGCATTACATATAGGAACGAATGAATCACACACGACATATGTATGCAGGTGTTTGAAGCGAAAAGATGGTAAGAAAGCAGAACTGTGAATGTTTCATGCTTACTGCTTGAAATGTCAGCAAATTCTGGCATTTGACGAGGGTTTGCGTCTTTAGTAATTCTAAGCAATCTTCATAAGCGGAGAATTATGGCCCACCGTGATAAAAAAGCAAATAATCCTCGTGGCATGAGGTTGTAGAAAGAATTTTTCTTCTCTTAATAAACTGAGCAGTGAACGAACATGAATGCAATAATAGCAACTCGAAAATTATACGGTTTGGTTTGGGTACGTGTAGCGAGAAAACAATTCTAAACTGGTTTCCCAAATTCGGCGAAGGAAATTTTTCATTAGAATATAAATCAAGCAGTTGACTTGAGAAGACGAATGCTAGTGAAAGCTTGCAGCAGCTGCTAAAGAAAAACCAGCTACGATTGTTCTGGCTTCAAACTACAGATTCAAAAAAAAATCAACAACTATAAGTCTTCACTTTTCAGCCACTGGAAAGGTGGTAATCAGAAGAGATCAGAGGAATGGGGAGATGCAAGTGAGGAGCTGCCAAAGCCCCAAGCATAGCTAACGATGCTGAAGCTGTCGCAGTAGAAGTATAAAATGTTGCCTCACCATCTTACTCACCAGACTTAGCCCCAACCAGAAACAACCTTTTCCAAATTTTGTGCAACCGTCTCCACAAAAAGAAATATCATATATGCATATAAATTTTTTTTTCCGATATTTTGGACATATTTGGAACTCTTTTCCGAAATTGTTCAATTTTGACCAAAAAAACCGTCGCATTAGCAGCTCTCAGGAGCTATTGAATGACATTAATAACGTTCCAGATCTGTCGAAAAGGTTCATCACTGGTGACGAAATATGAGTATATGATAATGACGTCGAAACTAAAGCCCAATCATCCCAGTGGAAGCGATCAGAGGCCCAAAGACCGAACAAAACACGCCAAGTTCGGTCAAATGTGTAAGTTTTGGTCACTGTTTTTTTTTTTGGCCAAAAACAATTACGTGATCATGCCTCAGCCACTGTATTCACCGGAATTGGCCTTTCCAACTTTTTTCTCTTCCCAAAATTGAAAAGACGATAATAAGGAGATAACTGGAAGAGCTCAAGAATATACTAAAAAGCGCACATCGGAAGGGCGGATTGGGACGATTGAGATGAGCCCTGGCGCAAGTGTATTATAATTAAGGGGGAATGCTTTGAAGGGAACAAAATAGATAGTGATGAATAAAGAAATATTTTTCGAAAAAAATAAAAAGCCACCATAGCCTTTTGAACAAACCTCGTAAATCAAGATAACTTTTGTTAATTTTTGAAATAATGTTGCTTAAAAGTTGACAGTTCCAAATTTAACAACTAACGAAAGTTCAGTTCTCCGACATAGATTAGGCCTAGACCCCATAATAAAGATCGGCGCGTGATGATTTGGGTCTGGAGAGTCTCATATCATTATCGTAGAAAGACAGACTAGACTTTTCAATTAAGCAAGCAGCATCGTTGATTGGCAGAATTAAAGTAAAGGATCTAAGCTTCACAGGTAAACCAGATGACAACAGAGGATGAAGGTAAAGTAATTTAATGAAGTAAAGTAGATTACTGAAGGCCAAATGAAACATACATCAAGAGCCTCTATGATAAAAGACCCGTGTCCAATCTATCATCAGGTTCATATGGACTTGAGAGAGAAGTTCTTTATCTCTTATAGGGTTCAAGCCCATCCTGTTTAACAAAGGCTGGTCAAGAGGAGATTTATTTCTGTTTCTTTCAATATTCTTAACAGTTTTCAAGTTCATCTATCTTTTTGCGTTTCCTAAGGATGCGTGGGCCTATAAGGGTCTTTACTCTAGCGAAGTTTTTAGATGCCGGCATGTCTCTTGGCCTCAATAAATCAGTATTTCTACTTAAAATGAACAAATTGCTAAAAGTCTCATTTCTTTTATATTGAAGTGCACTAATAATAAAATAAATATAGCTCCTACAATGCATGATCGAATTTTCTCCTTAATTTTTCGTCTATAGTAATAGGGCCCATTTCTCCCGAAATGGCATTCAGTCATGTTCTAGGTCCTACGCCATAAAAAAGATTCATGACGGTCAGTGCTTGGTATAAGGAGAAGAGAACGGAGAAGTTTCGTTATTTTTTGCTCGCTCACTTCTAATCCTTAAAGTAGTACAGATCACTGAGGCCTGTTTTCTTTATAGCCTCTGTAATTATCGTCACAACCTCCTAGCCGTGATCCCAAGCCGAATAAGACTATCGTTATAGTTATAGCCTACCTTTTTTCTTTATTTTTTTTTATTTTTTTTTTTTGTATGACTTTTTAGTGTTTTGATAATATTTTTTCTAAAAAAGAATATAAATAGATTATCTCGCTGGCAGGATGGATTTATAAATGGCTCGTATTCATCATCAATATTGGGGGTCAATTCCCGCTACATCTATTTTGCAGTCAAATTATGTACAATTTGGGCATGTAGCTGCTAAGTTCACCCAGACATCATGCAGGCTTTTATAGATAATCCAAGTTTATGAACTCATGCGAAGTATCGAAAGCAAGATGCTAAGTTTGACCATAAAATGTTGTTCAGCACTGAGGCTAATTCTCTCTCTTTAGCTGGATGGAATATTCGATAAACGCATATGGCTTACAAGATCTTATGATTTAACATCTTCGTATGTGAGAAAGTGGTGTCAACAGCGAAGTCCTTATATCCGAGCCCTTATATTTAATTACTAATGGCTTCCTCTCTAACAAAAATCGTATCATGGCATCATTTATGGTATTTTCAATCTCTATACCACTGAAACAACATGGCATTACCGATCGATAGTGGACTATTCTGTCAGTTTCCGGCAAATACGACTTCGATAACTTGGTTGATGCTTGAATCCCGAACTCCGTATCATCGTCAAGACTTCACACACTAAACTCTGATCCAGGATGGTTATAACATTTTATCGGCCAGTATACCAGCTATCTTTATGACTCTTGATAGGGGAGGAATGAAAAAGAGCCTCGGTTATAAAACGGAGCATTGAGGAACGCCAGCATTTATTTGGTGAAAATCGGAATTGAAAACATCCTAAGCGACTTGAATTGAGCGGCCCGAAAAGTAGGTACTTACCCATCGAAGAAGAGATTCATCGATAACATAAACACACATTTTCTACGAAAGGGCCTAATGCCAAACACTGTCAAATGATTATGCCTTGGAAACATCAAGCGCGACGATCTTGCTTTCACCGAGGTTGTGCCAAATTACAAATCACTTAATGTTCTTTACGTACAACCAAACCTTGTAGGACTTTTTGCCTCAAACTTTTATCATATTCTGAATTCGGTTTTCCTCAGAAGGGTTGGCTTCGTAAGTCCGGAAACTCTACTCCCTTAGCTTAATAGCCTCTTTGCAGCTCGTAACCACGCATTTGCTTTGGGTTTGATTCTCTCCACTCTAGATGAAAGAATGAAGATCTCATATCCAGCAAAATAATATTTTGGATCGCATCAGTGGCGGCATCCATCTCTATCGAGGAAACACAGTGACCGGTTGAAATTCCTTGGAATTTATTCTCTAACTGAGTGAATACGAGAAATTAGCTGATATGACACGGTGGTCTGATGAACCAAGAGGTGACAATATGTCAATAGAATATTTGTCCGGATGTGAGGTTAGGGCTAAAGGCCCCGGCCCATAGAATCCGTCAATCCGTCACTCCGTTGATTTCAACTGAGTGAAAAGTAGAATATACACATTCTTATGGGAGGTGGCCCATAGCCGACGGATGTATGAACTTCAACGGACAAAGTAGAGCTACTTTCTACTTTTCGCTCCGTTGAGAGCTCATACATTCACATATTGGAGCTTACACATTTACATTCTGAGGTTCACGCATGCACGAATTGAGAGTAAGCACGTTCATTGGTGGATGCACTGAGAGAATGCTTGGGAACTCTCTCATACTGAGAGAAACTTCAAATTCGGTTGACATTCAAAGTACGATTCGTTTGGTGAGGGTCGTTTAGTGTGCGAGAAGTGAACATTATTCTACGAAAAAAATGTTATAAAATGTTCGAGGAAGAACTGATTGAGGCGATCAAAGGCCATCCGTGCCATTCATTTTATAACTCAGATGAACGCACTCCATCAATTAATAAATGTCATCGACAACTGTCAACGGATTGACGGATTCTATGGGCCGATGTTTGCCTGCTCTATCCGCCAATACGTTTTCACTCAGTTGAAATCAACGGAGTGACGGATTGACGGATTCTATGGGCCGGGGCCTTAAGTCGTAGGGATTAGCCGAATGATTCGCAGCATCATGTAAAAGGTGGGCCAACTAGTGGTTTTTTTTAAAACATAGACACTCACAGTTTTTTTTTCACTCGAAATCTTGACAGAAAGTCAGTATCATACTTTCGCGAAACGAAATGAGTGGACGCTTGAACAACGTTGAGAAATACTGAAAACCTATTTCCAAAGTGAGTGCTGTGTAGCACCCACCGCGACTACTGTACGCAAGTTTGTGCAAAAAGTTCAAACAAACTTGTATTTGGCCCACCCTTTATTAGGATAGGCTAATTTACCACTTAAGTAAGATTATTTATCTCGGCGAAATATTACTCATTGTATGTTAGGATCATTACTTCGGATGTTGTCTGGCCTGAATATTGAAGCCAGATAGAATCGTGTACAATGCAATCACCCGCAATAGCAATTTCAGTGCGAGGTAACAGGGATACAATTCTTGCTCTCTCACATAGCGTGTCACAGTTTTTATAGGTTGTGTGGCGGACTTGTCAAGCCAATCGTCCTTAAATACTATAAAATTGGTGCCAATTTAGTCACCGAAATCTGAGAACTTCCTCTGAAAGTCTAACCACTTCCGTCTCAGATGGGTGTGTAGGTAGAAACACAACAGCTCCCTCTCATAGGCAGCTATAAACATACACTTTTGTATGTCAACGTGTCGACTTGTCAAATGTCCTCCATTAGCATGTCATTCTCGAGTTGCGCTTAATGATTAAAAAGCGATTTTAAGCAAGTACTCATTGAATTGGTCTTCTAGTGCATTCGGAACACAACACAAGCCTGGGAAGCAGCCTAATGCTTCAACTTGTAAACAAGCAATTATCACCAAAAATACATTGTTTGGTTTACATACGACACGGTTGCGCAACTCTTCCGCGACAGTTTGAGGTTTCTCCCAGAATTGTTTGGACCCTCTTTACCCTTTTTCAATTATTTTTAAACGAGCAATAATTTTTCGAAATTCCGTCCAATCACCGACAAACATTCATCGTACATGGTTACATGATGTTCACGCCAAACCTCGCACCCGCATTTCTTTCAAATACAATTGCAAATTATGAGATACCTTTTCACACATCCAACGGCTTACAATCTAAGTTTGAGTTATTTTTGACGTGATCTGTTATAATTTGGATTTTGGAAATCCGCCGTTCATACGGGATGGAGACTTTCGCCTTTTGTCGGGAGCAAAATCTCGAATATGATTGCGGATTTGAGAAAGCGAAAGTGCTGAATGATGATATAAGCACGTCAAGCTGGCGCAGGCGGTATACGAATAGTAACGTAAAGTAGCCGTGTACGGTCGATTGGCTGGGCGGCTACTGAGTGTGGATACATGACGGTGCGTACTTGAGTGCCTAAATTGCTTTGCATGTTTTGATTTAATGTGTTTACCTGGTGGCGGCAGGAGCGAGTGGCCCATAGCCGTTGGCCAAATGCTAATGGCGAGAATCACGCAAACGTAGGCTATAAGCGGCGATCTGCTTTGCGAATATGTTATTTTTATGAGTGTGTATTTTATGTTGGGTGTCTTTTCATTGAATGAAAAGCTTATTGAATTGTGTGTTTTTTTTTCTTGCAGGTAAGTGCCTTTCAAGGGAAGAGGTTGAAGTGAAATCGGTGAGTACTCCTTCTGTTTGAAATGCCTGCTTCCAGGGTGCCCTCTCCTAATCTCACATTTCCATATGAAATGCTCCGATAATAGCGCCACAATTCAAATCTGATCCAAAACCAAAAGGAGGAAGTGCCCCACTAATCATCGGCTTTAAGGCTAATTTATACATGCATTTCGATCTTCTGAAGTGCCTTTATGCCCGATAACTGAAATAAATTACTCACATCTGGCAACTGATACTGTTATTAGACCGCTTAAGTGTCATGACCATAAGCACGTACCGAACGGAATCGAACAGCGTTGCCACCATTTTCCATTCCGATAATCATCTGCTCCAGTTTGCCAGTTCCCCCTGTCTCATTCTCTATCCCACAAATGGTCATTCAACTTTCACAAAGGTCACAGCGTGTGCGACATTGCAGAAATGTATATATTGTACCGTCTCCATCTTCATGCTTTCCCATTAACACTGCTCACTGGGCATCGCAGCACCTTTCAGCTTTAGGACAAACACCACCGATACCATGTGGTTAGTTAGCGCTTCTTGAGTATCCTTCACCATGCCCCATTTTCTTGTTAAGCAGAAAAAAAATCGAAAGCAAGACCAAATGAACAACGTGCACCTTGAGAACTCTCCTCGTCGGTAGCGGCCAATTTAATCATTTCGACATGTCTGTCCCATCTCCTCTAGTCCCCAGTTATGCCTAAAACCTTTCTCCCGACCATCATCACATGCACACAACCTTAAAAGTGGTAATAAGAACTTTAAGGTGACTATATAGGTCACCAATTGATGATGGACCGATGGTAATGGAGATGACGATGGTGATGGCGATGCTATCAGCCCGATGCGCACCATACACAAAAACAACGATAAAGAGACCGAGGAAGGCAGGGAAAAAATGAAAAGGCAAAGTGGGACAGAATTGTTATGAATTTCTGTTATGAATGCATTATTGCCACTCACAATGTCCAGAGGCGGATGGACTGGGAATCGGGTACTTGGCTCTATCTCGAGAGTCGTAAGTTTTTTTTGTGACATGACCTCATAGAGATACTCGTATCCTGCAGCTTCAATTTAATCGTGATATGTGCAGAAGGAGAAGGGCTGTACGGAATGAAAGTAATTGTAGTCTAGGTGGTAAGTTGGGTTGAACGTACAATGACTCAAGTGGGATTTTGCGAAATTGCTATGTTCCTTATAGCAAAGGATAAGTGGTAGGAATTTATTGTCGCCGCGGGATATTTTTCGTGAGATGTTGATTGGGTTTTTGGAAGCTTACGGAGAATCTTACCATTTTCAACACTGGTTTTTCTGGTTATGTCCAGTAAAATCATAAGTTAAAACTTTAACGAGGTTAAATCTTCAATCTTAAGCTGACGGTTACCATACATATATAGCAAGATTCTGTAAAGGTAAGAGCGGGATTATACAGCTTTAGTCAACCTTATTCTACATTCCACATACTCTACAGCCATCTAGCTAAGTCAAAAATTTGCTCTTGGGCATTAAACTCCAATACTAAATCTGTTTAGTATTAGCTTGTGGCAATTTCTCCCTTTACCACACTTTGATGAAGGTGAGCACATTCTACTACAAGTCTTGGAAAGGGTGATTTTTTTGCTGTCTGGTTTTTTGGTTTTCTATTTTTGACTGCTCATGCACGACTCGGGTTAAAGGTAGAAATACTTAGTTCGTATTGCCATTTTAAAATAAAACTTACACTCGAATAATGCTTACAAATTATGTCATTTTATTATAAAAATTCATGCTCCGTGAAAACTGTTTCTCGTTTACTTCGACTATTTTACAGTCGTAATATACGACCTACTGAACAACCAATTCAAGCAATAGTAACCAAATTTCGCACCAATTTCACGCTCTTGAACTCAAGGCACCCTGCTGTGCGAAGAATGCGTAAAGAGAAAAATATTACTACTGCATCCGGCAGTTTAAGTGAACACCGTGAAATGTTCATTTTTCGTCATTCGCAGCAATTAGGATTGTGTTGAAGATTTTATGCAAAGATGTCAGTCTAAAAGCTTACATAATACACCTCGTGCAAGAGTTGAAGCCTAGTCACCTCCCACAGGGTCGTAATTTCTGTGAGTGGGTCCTCGAAAAGCTGCAAGAAGATCGGTTTTTTTTTGTCAAAATATTGTTTTCAGCGTCGAAGCCCATTTCTGGTTGAATGGATGTGTTATTAAACAAAAGTATCGTATTTGGCCCAATGAATAGCCGATAAGAACATACAAGAGCTGTCAACGCACCTGGAAAAATGCAGTGTTTGCTGCGGCGGAGTTATTAGCCCGTATTATTTCAAAGATGGCGGTGAGAAGAACGTTACCGTCAATGGTGTCCACTATCGTCCATTAAATTACTTTTTTTTGCCCAAAATTCACTCACGAACGGTCGACATGTGGTTCCAGCAAGTTGGCGCTACATGCCACACAGCAATGGACTCGGTGGACCAAATTAGAAATATGTTTGCTTAGCAACTTACCTCTCGTTTTTAACCGGTGAAATGACTGGTTAAATCGTGCCATGTCCTTTGAGTGGGAATACGTCTAATATGCCGATAAGCGAGCGTGAATTACAGCCTTGAAAGCCAATATTACACGTGTTATAAGTGAGTTACCATTATCAGCCAATGAGTTAAAAAAATTGCTCACAATTTGACATTCTGTATGGATCACTTGTAACGTAGTCATGATCAGTATTTAAATCAAATAAAAATTTTGTACACTTTTGTAATTTTTCTCTAATTTTTTAAAGAAAATAAAGAAAAGAAGAAACTTAGCCTACAAAAGAAAAACAGACATTTTGGAGAAATGGCGACTTATTTTTCAATATAGTCTCCTTTTAGCTCGATACACTTGACCCAACGATGCTCCAACTTTTTTTTCCAACCCGTCTGAAAAATACGTTTTCTCGAGGTCTGCAAAGTAGGCCTCCGTGGCGGCGATGACCTTCTCATTCGACTGAAATTTCTGCGCGGCGAGTGACTTTTTCAAGTTTGGAAACAAAAAGAAGTCGCACGGGGCCAAATCTGGAGAATACGGTAGATGGGGCAGCAGTTCGTAGCCCAATTCGACTAATTTGGCCGTGGCGAGGGCGGAGGTGTGAGCCGGTGCGTTATCATGGTGGAAGAACATTTTTTTCTTCGCCAAGTGAGGCCGTTTTTTCTTCAATTCGGCTTCGAATTGGCCCAATAATTTGGAAAATACAGCCCTGTGACCGTTTTGTCCTTCTCCAGGTAGTCGATGTGGATCACACCTTGTGAATCCCAGAAAACGGTGGCCATCGGCTTTCCGGCCGATGGGACAGTTTTCGCCTTCTTCGGAGCACGTTCGCCGGGTGAAGTCCACTGTTTCGACTGTTCCTTGGTCTCTGGTGTGTAATAGTGGATCCATGTTTCGTCGACTGTCACGAAACGACGCAGAAACTCCTTCGGATTGCGCTTAAACAGCGTCAAACACTGCTCTGAAGTGGTCTCACGGTTGCGCTTGTTGTCCGGAGTGAGCAAACGCGGCACCCATCGCGTCGACAGGTTTCTCATGCCCAAAATTTCATGGAGGATATGACCCACGCGATATTTGAAATGCCTACTGTCTCAGCTATCTCGCTCACCTGCAATCGGGGGTCTGCCAATACGAAATCGTGAATTTTTGTCACGTTATCCTCCGTGGTAGCCGTTTTCGGGGCACCTGGACGTGGCTCATCAAAAACCGACGTGCGACCACGTTGATACTCGTTAAACCAATTTTTGATGGTCGCCATCGAAGGAGAAGAGTCACCGTACACAGCATCCAAATGCTCTTTGATTTCGCTGCACGATTTCCCTTCCAAAAACAAGAATCGAATCACCGACCGATATTGCTCTTTTTCCATTTTTCTAAAATCCGCGGACGATCCCGCTTCCACACGCGGTCAAAACAAAACTACGAGTCCGATCCGGCTCTGACGACTGTAGCCGTCTACTAGAATGTACTACACGATAGTAAGTTGCTCTTGCGATACTGGCGCCATCTGGCGGTGAGGCTAAGAACTTATTGGACCACCACCATAATTACTCAGTCGACTGAATAGACATCAGAAGAAATGTTTTCGTATGCGACTCCGAATCCGAAGCACGATAAGATTCAGCGAACTTTTTGTCTGTCAGTGAAGCGTCTGCTTTCCAACGGAGATATTTGCTATCCAAATGGCCATTCGTTATCCAGGCACCCAATCACAGATGGCCGAGCCACTTTTGGGATTACACTGACGGAGGGTTAACTTTCAAGTCCCAAGTCTGCTAATTTCTTGATGCCTAAGGATAATGATTGCAGAAAGTTTATAGGTGTCATTAAGGGTCACTATAATTTTTCGAAGCCCCACAACAAGCTTGACAAGACGAGCACATATGGTGAAAGGATAAAACATTTCTTCGATGACTGCCACGACTTTGTTCGCATCAAGTAGCGTACCTTTGAGACCGACGTGGTGTATTCCGAATAATTTAACTTATGCCACTCACTAAATAACCTAGAGTGCCTGGGGTCAATTGGGACTGAGTGCCTTAGGCTCCACTGGATAGCAAGTCTCCCTCAAAAAAATATGCTTTTCAAACCACAAGGTCTGGAGGAATAACACCTATGATAAATGCGTTGACTTAACAGAAAATTACTGATCGGTCAACAGTCTCTGTCGTCAGATTGACAGCTTTGTGGTCATCACCTTAAAAGGTGTTTTGAGTGCGTTGGCCATCTTCGATGCCGATACTTGTCGATGTATTAACCACTATTTTAACATTTCAACGTTATATTAATTCATTAACTTCCTATTCGGAGTTCAGTGTACGATGAGATTCATTGTTTTTAGAGAGGTGTCTATGTGCTCGCGTGGGTCCGTTCTTACTTTCGTATGTTCATAAGCTTTGTTCGCCTTGTATATCTTGAGAACAAATAATGATATGGCCCCGGGCCGACTGTATTCGACGCTTAATGAACACATGACAAGGTTGAAGTGGCAGTTTGTGCAAAGGGGTTGTAAAATGTTCCTCGCCTCGCAAATCTCCAGAACAAAAACGGTAAGTCGGCAGTTTGGTTAGTTTATGTATTGTAGGTTGACAGTTGTACTCTTGAACCTACTCGTAGCTTTCCGGCTTAAAATAGTATCGATTTACATAAATAACGATTAAGGCGTTTATTGCCAGCATGATCGTAAATTGCTAAATTCTGACGTATTCCAAACATAATTTAATGAAACTACGTGTGAAAGTGGGAGGACAAGCAATCGAGTGTATGCCTAGCACCGATACACTATTCGGGGGGGGGGGGGTGACATGTTAAATTGATCTGGTCTAAATGTATTCTCTATGCTAGAATATTATTGCCGTGAAACCACTTTTTTGTGTGTTAATTATAATAAATTTTGTGAAACTGGGCGAAAAAAGCTGGGGCAATTGGTAAAGGAGGAATGTAGGTGGTATGGGTTAATACAATGGGGATTAGAGGCAATTTTTTTCCAAGGCCTGTTAAATTTCAACGAATAGAAAATGAATTCGGGTTTCAATTTTCAATAATTAATTCTTGAGGGCTGAACACAGTCTTCGCCCCATTCCCTCAAATTTTACCAGCTAACATACGAGAAATGTTCAAGAAATAAGGTGACCTTTTATTTTTCTCGAAAAATATTTATTTATTTACCAATATCTATATTGTCCTCATTATAGAAATCCCCATTAGAAGTAGTATTTGAAGCACTTCTTATATGCTCTTCTTGGTACAGTCCTCAGCTCATGATAAACTACGTCATTATAATCGAGAAAAACAATGGGTAAGATATTTACATTGGACCGAACGTGGGGTGCTTTTGTCTGTTTTGGCTCTTCTAGTCGGTTCGATTAGAATGATTAGGCTTTGTCATCATAACTATATATCCATGTTTCGTCACCAGTGATGAACCTCTTCAGCAAGTCTGAATCGTCATTCCTGTCTTTCAGCAGCTTCAGAACGATGCTCATCCGACGTTCCTTTTGGTCGAAATTGAGCAATGTGGAAACAAATACGTTTCAAATATTTGGAATGACTTAACCAGTATGCCATTTTCCTCAGTAACCTTCATGATAGTGATTCAACGATTCTTCATTGCCTCCAACGTTTTCATCCGTTATTGACGTGCTGGGGCACCCAGGGCAGGCATTGTCATTCACATCTTCTAGGCCTTCTGTTTTTGTTTTTTTTTTGCTCAGAGTACCACCAACTTTTCAAGTATCACAGTTAACATTTTAACTTCATTCACAAAATTACAAAATCTTTGGATCCCTTTCTTTCAATAGCAAAAAAAAGCTAAGCTAACCTAAACATTAGCTAAGCTTACCTTTATATCTGAGAAAAACAAATAACTAACAATTTTAGATACATGCTCGCGAAATTCAAAAAGTGACCTTATTTTTGACCAAAGCAAAGGTCGAAAAAATGAGGAGATAAATGAGGGGCATAGCAAAAGCCCAAAACATCAGGAAAGTTAATTGACTCTTTCTCGAAACAGAAACGTAGGTTTTATTATTAAGATTACATATATTATTACCGGCCATTTGGAAAGTTCAGAGCCTTGTTGACCACCCTTTGCCAAGCCTGCCTCGGGAACTGTCTAAGGGAGATCATCCACGAGAAGAAATGCATTTAAGGTCAAATAATTGTAACGGCAGAGTTGCACATCACCCAACCAAAGTTACCAAAGGACGCATTCACTAAAGACTCTACAAGAGTCTAGACTTTCGGACAGTTTTTTTTTGTGACGAAAACAAGTTTAAATTGTCTGTTAGTGGTGGGAAACAAAGTGCTTGGCCTTAACCAAGTGCTGAGCTGGAAGAAGCTAATCTTCAAGCGACTGTGAAACATGTCAAGATGTGAGGTATCTGCCAGCTAAGTTCAGTTTATTGGCCTTAGAATGAACCAATATGATGTCTTGCAACAAGGCCACGACCCAAAGCACAATCGTCAAAATGTCAGAATGTGGCTGTTTTCTAGTGCTCGCAGTTCAAAACGCGGTTATGGACCTTGAAAAAAAAAAAATTCCAAATCGAGCTATCAGCAGCAAAGCCTCTCTTTAAAAAGCTGTATAACGAGAATGGGAACTTTTAAGCCCATAGTATGTCGATGATATGCCAAAAAGACTGAGAGTCGTTATTAATGCTAAGAGTGGCCCAACTGGAAACTGATGTAAACCCACCTACTTTAGTGCGAATTTTACTTCTTTACTTCCAACAACAAAATTTATTTGGTTCCATAGCTAGTTTAGGTTCTTAATACACTCTTTGGCAAATTCTAAGCGCTTTAAGGCTTTTCTTCTGATATTAAAGTTTTTCTTCGAGCTATACATACATCGCTTATAACCCTTGGTATGCACATATATAAGAGATTTCGAATAGTTTGAAAATTCACTGCTGGTTACCTAGGGTTTTGGAGGCTTGCAGCTGTTCTTTACAGCGGATTAGCCTTCATCATTCTTTCAACAACACTTTCATCCCGCATAAAGATTAATTAAATTTATTTTCTGCTTCTGCCTATAGCCATATCGTACGAATTATGTATTCCTTTCGAGATTTCTTAAGACGAATTGGATTGTTAAACGAGGTTTAGAGGTCTATTAACTGTGTAACCTATAACTTACTTTTTAAATAGTATAGTACATCTTTGAAAAAATAGGGTTTCATGTATAAATCAGTTTGTGTATGTGATGTAGTGTACATAATGAAAATGTGATTAAATGCAAACTATAACAGCTTCAGTACTTAGAACTCGGCTTATGAAGTATGACTAATCTTCAAAAGTACCAAATTGAAAATTGATTATTATTATTAGATGGCGTTACAGCTCATGAAGTGCCAGAGCCAAGCTTCTCTCACTTACTTATGTTGTGTGCGATTTGTTTTTCACACTAATGAACGTGACCTACCTCGACCGAACGGCGAAAACCGGGAAGTTTTTCAAGGCAAATGCATTACGGGAGGTTTTGCCAGTATCCCGCCGAGGACAGAGGCCGCGAAATAAACATTCGATGGCATTTGTGTTATCGGGATCCGAACACACTCATCGCGCGTCAGCGGCCGACATACTACCCACTGCGCTTATTGAAAATGGCTTGGGTAAAATTCGAATACGAAGATGAGGGTAACAAGGCTATATTTAACTTCTGTCTTCGGATAAAGGTACTAATTGCCTACTGTGAATACATAAGAACAGGCTGGGACTGAGAAACACAATTGAAAATGTTCAACGGATGAATCCGAGAAAACAAAATTACATTGACACGATCAATCAAAGCATTATCAATGGTGATCGTGTTTGATGACCAAAACAACCTGTTAATTTCTTCATACTATAGAAAATTTAAAAAGAAAACGCATTTTAAGATAATAACGGTCATGTAAGACCATTTGCGTAATTGTCAATAATCCAGTTTGATCGCATATTCATCATTTTTTTTTAAATCGAAGAGTCAACGCGTTGAGAGAATTGTTTTTTTTTATGTTACTGAAAATAAGACTGGAAAGCATTGTTTTATTTTGAAACATCATTTGACTGGTCTGGTTCCTCATTCAGTCTGCAAGTTTCATAGTGTTAACATCCCTGAAAGATGTGGCAATTGAATTTTAAAATACCTGGGTCGGAAGAGCATATTAGGCACATTTTATTGTTTTTGTTCCAGTAAAATAAAGCCTCTAGAAAAATACAAAATGTGTATAGAGGGGTGCCATCAGCGAGTCGGCATGGGTTTCTAAAATTTACAAATGGCAATTTCAAGCTAAAAAATTAACCTCGTTCGGATACGCCAGCGGAACTGAAGGAGAAGCTCCTAAACTTCTCCGTCAAAAGAAATCTCACTGCTAAGCACTGCTCGCAAATGAACTTAACGTGAGTTATATAACCATTCTTTGACACCTAATAAAAATAGGAGAAATCATAAAGCAAGCACAATGGATACAATGCCACTTGTCGCAGAATAATCTTTAGCAAAGAATCGATGCTTGCACTGCGCTTCTCTCGGCAACACCGACTGAGGTATGATGAGATGCTGAGGAATAGTGCATTTGAAGTCTACTGTCAACAGCTATGCAGATGAAAGTCAGCACTAGAGCAGAGACGGCTGGGTCTGGTTAATCGAAGAGCTTTTCTATTCCACCGTTACAGTTCGGTTCGGTGGGAAGAAATAGTGCATCCGTCTTATTTAATTGATTTAGCCCCTTCACATTTCCACTTGTTCCGAAATCTGCAGAACTTGCTTGATGAAAAAAATTGATCTCTTAGATCTTAGATGATGTCCAAGAGGCTCCTAGAGTATTTTTTTTTTTCGTCGAGTTCGAGTTTATTCTTACCTTGGGACTTAAGAACAGTAGAGCTATCTGTAAAACTTAAGTCATGATTAAATTGCTAACTCCATTTGAGTATCTTTTGTGAGTTTGACCTCACTTTTCAGAACAATGTGCCACTTATATACCATACGTTCATACTTATGTATATGACTGTTCTTTAAAGCATCTTCTATATTGAATGAAAACTAAGGCTTGTTGGAAGGCAATTGTGGTGAAAATTAGAACTGAATGCTCATTCGAAATTCCCAGTAACTTTTCCACGTTAACAGTTCTATAGGAGCACCATCAAGCACCTTTCGATTTATTGCCTCTCTTGATGCATCCCATTTTGAAATCGTCCATATAGGTATGTATGTAAGTCAAGAGTCATGATCAGGCGCAGAGCCAGTCGAATCATAAAACTCTCAACTCAGATCCTCATTAATGAAAAAAGTAAACATCATCCAACATGCCACTCCTTTCCCATCACGTGCAGCCCATTTTCAGCAAATTGGAAGCGACTTACCCCACTAAATTGGACTCCAATTAAGTCATTCCACTTACCACCAAACAAATTTTCATAATTTTTAAATTAATCCATTAAGCCCGATGATAGACTTCCACTCGCAGGTCCTGTGTATGAAATCAAACAGTTACTTAACCGGACACGCCTTCCGATCACCGGTCGACAACACACTCACCCAGAAACCAAAATCAAAAAAAAACACGACACCGTCAAAACGCTCATCGATGTAATCACTCCAAACATATCCGTCTCCATGGTAAGCGTCAGGCACTCCAGTCGCCCGTGGGAGATTCTGAGAGATTCCGGTGTTCCTTCGTGCGAGCAACGAAAATAAAACCCAAAGTGGCAGTTAATCTACTTCCAGAACACACCTACCGTTTTACTTAAGCATTGTTCAATGATCTCGTAAGCCCGATAAGACCGTAACACGTGATGGAGTCGCGGGACGAAACACGGAGATGGCGAACAGTCTGTCGAAAAGCAATCTCTCCATAAGCAGTTATTAATTAAATCGCCTTGAAAAGGAGTCCGAGACTTGTCGACAGCACTCCTAACTGCTTCATGACGACGTTGTCGACGACGAGGAAGGTATTGAACATCATCAGTGTCGTGATCAGTATGCACCAGCGTCATGAGGATGACGATGATCATGAAGATGGTGATGGTCTGCCACGATCGCCATCAGCCATTGAAAAGTGCTCGTTTGAGAGATGTTTAAAAGAAAGAAGAAGACGAAAACACATGTGCAGGTACACCCAATCCAAGTGGATCGGTAGAGATTCCTCTCGGATACGACAACGAGCAATCCGTGTGGTATTCACAAACGTCAATTGCCACGGCAGAGAGTGGAAACCCTCCGAGTCGTTTTGGAATTTCCTTTTTCCTCATTTGATTGCTTGCGGATCCGATCGTCTTCTTTTTGCATGTCGGACGGGAATTAACGGTTTTCATCAATTCACTGCCACCGGGCCGAAGGTACATCATCACTCCAAGTACATATTGCACATTCGGGATGGTCGATGGTTGATGAGACAGTGGCTTGACGTTTCCTTGATTCCATTTTATTGTCAAGATCATTGTCAAGTTGCTCGGGTGTTGGATGATGGCACTGTCAGTCACATTCCTATTCCTGCAGCTGATGGTGTAGAAGCTACAATGACTTAGAACATCCGCGTTTGCCTTAGAGAACAGAGGGCATTCCTAACCAATTACCTACCTAAGCGTCCGAAATCAATTGATCCGCTTCGTGAATTTAATATGATGGGACTGGTGGCGCGAGGAAAAGCACAATAGCCGAGGGCGTCTCGCAGTAATTATTACCATTACCAATCACTTGAATGGTGTTTAGATTTAATTTGAACTTACAGTGCGTGACATAATACCCTCGGAATTGATTAGACTTGACGTTTCCTCATTTGTGGCGTAGTCATGGCGTTTCGTTTCATACCATATGACCGATGAGTTCCAATTGCAACAGATGCAATTGCACACCTCATCGTTGGGAATTCTCGAACATCGGAAAGTGGGAACAGTCGTGCTTGTCCATTCCCAGCCATATGGTGAATATGGATGAATAGTAGGTCTTTATTGCGGAGGAGAGGGGCAGTGTGGGCTGTAAGCTGTGATTATTGCAAGTGCAATAAATTTAAAACAATCATGAATGTGTGTCAGGTTAACGGCGGATTTTCGAGGATGTCGGTTGATGTTATCCGCGCCTACTCGATATGTGTGACCACTGAGCTTGGCTGTATGGTGTAGGAGGGTTGTTAATCTTGGGAGAATTTTGTCTTTGAGATAACATGATTGGAAGTAGTAGTATTTGGGATCAGGTTAGTTGCCAAACTCCCTTTAACTGAAGGCTCTCATTTTCGTTAATGTACAAGTAGCGGTGGTGCGAACGGATGAAACTTGATGGACGGCTTAATTATCACTAGCTATAGAAACAGTGGTATTGCCTTCGGACGCCGATGGCACGGAGCTCTAATCCTGTAACGGCAAAATAGTCGAAATCGCATTTGATGGCGTTTCTCCTCAACTGGGTACCGACAAAACACCTTGTGGTACGCTTGCCTCAACCTTTAACTAGGAACTTGATCGACTGCAAACCTCCTATGGTAGATCCAAGACCTGTTACGAACCTCTCTTATTAGTTGACTTTCAAACGTCGCGGAGTGGGCACGTGGAAACGGCTTCGTAAAACATTCAAATTAGCAAAAAGGCCATGAGATCAGGCCGACATTTTAGGATCTAAAGCAATTAAAATGATATAATTTCGATCAACAGACCATAAAGGTTTCACAGAGAGCAAATAATGAATGCAGTCTCAAAAGGCGTTGAATGTAGAGATCGATCACAAGCGGTGATTGTCATGCCGATTGACTGTGATCTGAGCTTAAATCATCCTTAATTTTTTGTACCAACCGAGGTTTATGATACACCATAAAGGACAATACTTAGATGGGTAGCAACCTTCTAATAGAGCAGGAGAGGTCGACTTAGGTCGGGTTGGCTCTTTATACCGTCTCAGACCGATTGGTGTTGTGAAGACTCCGATTCGTGTTCGTCAGTTGACAAATTAACAGCACTCTTTGTTCTGACGACGATATTGGGCCATACGGTGCTGGTTTCCACGGTTTCAGTAAATGCGGTAGATTGCGTTACTGGACGATGCTGACTGTTTTTGGCTTAAATTAATGCTACGGGTGTGGACGACTTTTATTTTGAGAAAGACTGCTCCACATGTTACATTGTTGGTGAAAGAATGGGACGATTGCGGAGCATAATTTTGTCCCGCAGAGCTGTATAGACACTTCGTGAGCATTATTCTTTTACTTTGTCTCGGGCTGTCAATATTAGACATACGAGTAAGCCTTGGAAGTGCGCTTACGGCTTCAGACAATTTTTCACAAGCGCATCGTATGTGATGGCTCTACATTAGCTGAGTTATCATCACTCCTCTATGGCCCAAAAACACGTACCCGATACAGTTTTTCTATATTCTTCAAGTTTATTGCCAATACTTTTTGAAAATGTTATTGGGCAAGTGGGTGGCGACGTAAAGAGTTTTTCAATAAGGGCGGGTAGATGTTGAAATGGAATAAAATTAGCTGTGGCGAGGTATTAACAAAATCCGTTTTTTATTTGAAAGGCCCACGTATTATATAATGTATTGCGTACGGAATATGACATCGTTCAAATGCCCGCCTCGACTTCTTACGTGTGGTCCAATTTTGAATGGAAATTCCGCACATATTCGGCTGAATTTGAGCGATAGCCAGTGTTATGATCACCTTAAGGGCATCTGCGAGAGATAATCTTAATCTCTGTGCCGAATGTCAGTCGTGGCGTCTAGGAGTAGGTCCATATGGTTCACTTCGGGTCATAAGAAATTGGTTATCATCACCGCCACACCAATGTCGTTTTCGAAAACGGCCCAAAATTCACACCAAACGGTATTTGAATTGAATTGAATAACTCGGGGTGAAGATACTAGTACTACGACCATGAAGATCTAACGTACCCCCTTCTTTGATCTATGATTTGAGTACTGCCTTCACGAATTTGACAACTTCTCTAGATGGGATTTCTTGGAAGTCTTTTCCTGTTATGGTTGTGCTACTTGTGATTTGGAATCTTTCTCGGGCAAGGTTTAAGCAGGTGGTCAGTATGTGTTCCATTGTTTCCATGGCCTGCCCACATCGCCTGCGGATTTCTGTCCTACTAAGACCCATTTTATAAAGGTGGTAGTCGCAAGCCCCGTGTCCTGTTTGTGCCTCACATAGAGCACTCTTAGGACGGCTTTGTTTAGTTCTATAGCTTCTTTGGCACGTTTGGGATCGTGATTCTGTTCCATGAATGTTCTTGAGTGTTTAATGCCCTGCTGTCTGTTAAAGAATTGGTTCTTTTGTTTAATGATCCATTGATGTAAATGTAGGCTTATATCCGAATTGTTGAAGCCATAAAGGCTTTTTAGCTATTATGTCACCATATTCATTGCCTTCATGGTTTTCATGACCTGGCACCCAGATCAACTATAATCTGTTGTTGACAAACAGTTTGTTTAATGTATTGTGACATTCCCAGAGAGCTTTAGAGTTATAGGTGTACACTTTTAGCGCTTTAAGGACCGCTGTCTGAGAATGTAGTTATCCTTGTGTTAGTGGGCCTCCTGTCAATGATGCTATATGCTGCTCCATTAATTGCGAACAGCTCGGCCTGAAACATAGTTGACTCTTTGCAGAGGGGAATGTGTAGGCTACATTTTGACCTATTACACCAGCCCCTACCTTGTTTCTAGATTTTCACCCAACTGTGTACCATTTCTGGGCTCCATACTTCGTAGTATTTTTTTAAAGCTTAACTCAGGGGACATCAGATCGCTCAATCGGGTTAGCTCCTAAATGGTGTCCACTCTTTTAAGAATTTCTAGATATCCAACAAGATCTCCTTCTTTGTATTTGTAAGTTCTCTGAAAGGTTAAGGCTTGTTTAGCAGCTTCAGCCAGTGTGTAATTATGGGATGTTTAGAATTGCTTCCATTCCTGCAGTCGAAGTCTTTCTCATTGCTGCAGTAGTGTAGTACACGCAAGCCTTTGTATTTTATTGATTTTATTCATGGCGCTTTTTTGTTTACACTTTTTCCACCAAATTGCAGCGCCATAAATTATGGTTGGTTTAATCATTCGATTGTATATCCAATGACTCATTTTTGGGTTCAGCCCACATGTTTTGCCTACGAGTTATTCTAGGGCCCCTAGAGCTCTGATGGCCTTTGAGCATATTTTGTTTATGTGTGCATTCCAAGAGAGTTTTTGGACCGGTATTATTTCTAGGAACTTTACCTCATCCTTTAATGGAATGTAGGTCTCTTGGATTTTTAAAGTTTGAATATTATTTGTTCTTCTTTTTGTGAATCGCAATTATGTGTGTTATTCTGGGATTGATGGAGAGTTCCTCTTTCCATTTCCAGTTTATTTTCTAGGGCTCTTTGCATAAGGTTTCCTATGATGTCCTCATGTTTTCCTTTTATGATTATGGTTATATCGTCAGCATATCCGATGGGTGAAAGCCATTATTATTATATTCACAGAGAAGTTCGTCCACTAGAATTGACCATAGAAGTGGGGATAAGACACCCCCCTGCGGGCAACCTCTTATAATTTTGTTTACCTCTGGTGTGCCTAATTTGGCTGTTATATGCCTTTCTTTTCGCATGTCGTTTTTCCATTTGATAATTAAAGGATCTACGTTTCTTCTACAAAGTGCATTTGTGACTTTATGAAGGACGGTTATTGTAGATATTCCTTTTTGTTACGCAAATTGTAGTTTGTGGAGTGGTGCGTTTTCTAGTGTTGATCGTACGACCAGTTCTGTACATTTTTCTGTCTGATTGGTCGGTAGGATTCGGGGTTTTCGGGTGATTTGTTGCCACCTTTGGGTATAAATAGTACCCTCACCCAAGTGGTATATAATTGGTAATAAGGCTTGTTCGGATTATTTTAACCAGAATAGCCTTTAGCTTGTTGGGGAAATGTAAATTAAAAGTGCAAGGAAAATGCCATCCGGCCCAGGGGCCGTGAATGGTTTAAAGCTATTAATGGCCAAGTCAACTTTTTCATACGCTATGTATTTGCTTACGTTGAGATTTCTACCTGTGTTGAAGATGACATTTGCTTCACAGTAGTTTGTAGTGTTGCTTTTTACAATACACCCGGGAAAGTGAGCTGTAGCTCTAAGGTGTCTGTAAAATTATGCATCAGACTACCATCCAGGTCTTTAAGTAGACCAAGTGAGTCATGGTTGCCTTTGGAGAGCGCTTTATAAACTCTTGCCGTTTCCAATGAGTCTTTTAAGTTCTGGCAGTAGTTTTTTCCACGATTTTCTCTTGGAGGATCTGATTTCGTTGTTTTAATTGGTTAGTGCTTCCTTATATGGCTGCCAGTTACCCGTCTTTTTGGTCCTGTTGAACTCTCGTCTTGCTGATCTCCTTAATCTGCTCAGTCTAGAGTTTCACCAGGACACATACTTTGTGGTTTTCTTTTCTTTCAATGGGCAGCTATCACGATAGGAAGATATCATCGTGTCCGTTAGGAATTCAACAGAATTGTCAAGAGTATTTGTGTTTAGGTGTATTCCTAGTAATTTATTGTTAAGCAGTGATTTGTACGTGGCTTTAGGCGATCTATAGCTGACTAGGGTTTCTTCTCGAGCACTCATTCTTAATTTGAATTTGATAAGGTTTCTAGACCTTATCCCTTCTTTTGGAGTTTTGGAAGGCTGGTTCTTTACCTTTATTTGTAATCTCCAGGTTACTATCTTCAAGAAATTCTAAAAGGGACTCATCTCTTGTGTTGTTATCGCTGCTTCCCCGTAGTGTGCTTCCCCAAAGTTCTTACCTTTCCCTTAACAGAATTTCACCAGATCCTGTACTAGCTTTGGTGGTGCTTTATTACCGCCTACCGGTTACCAAACGGTTTGAGGATCTATTGTCACCCGGTGAATTTCATGTGGGTTGGTGGCGTCCCATATAGGGCAATTTTGCTTGTTAACATAGCCATTCATCCAAAAATGCGTCTCGTTGCTAAAGATAATTATTCGGCCAAAATTGGGGTCCTTTTCTAAACGCTACGAAGCCCAGTCAGCCAACAAACGGCATTGTCTATGGTGATGAACTTTGAGCTCCTGGGTAAGTTGCATTTTGTACGGCTATAGGCCCAAATCCGGGTGGAAAGCCGAGTTCTTGTGCACGGCTAGGAATCGCCTGCTTCGGGTTCTTCTGTACACTTTCGCGGACTGCGGCGATGTTCTCAACCGATCTAGCGTTCTTTTGGTCTCAAATTTAGCCAAACATTGAAGAGTCGATTGTGAAGGGAGCCACGTCTACCGTAAAATGGGCGCATTTCTACCGAGCCAATTGAGAAACTCTCTAGTTGGTTATTTGGGCTCTACCCTTGCATTCTTGTCGGTTATTCTGTTTAAGAGATTCCAACTTCAAACTTATTCATCTCGTAAAGTAGGGCCTTAAACGAAAAAAAAACTTCAATTTGTGATCACCCATGACTAGAAAAAAGTTCGTGTCCTAGATTTGTTAAAAAATAAGCAAAATTTTATTTTTTTTCCGAAAATCGCGTCAGCCTTTTTTCCTATCCAGCGCTTTTTAGTATAGTCCTAAGTCCTTCCAGAGATGCGGTCTTTATCTCCTCCATTGTGGCAAATCTCCGTCTATTCAGTTTGGGGAAGTGGAAAAAGTCGCAACGGACCAAGTCCGATTAATACAATGGCTGAGGCACATGATTATGGTATTTATTTGGGAAAAAAATTACGCACAAGCAGCGATTTTTACGTCATGCAAACGGCGCATAGCTTCAAAGTAATATTCTTTATTGACTGAACGATCTTCCGGTAAAAACTTATAATGAACCACGCCATTGTAATCGATGGAAACAGTGAACAAACCTTTCAGATATGATCGGACTTGGCGTGCTTTTTTCGCTTTTGGTTGTCGCTTGTATTGGATGTTTGGGCTTGAAATATTTTGAACCAACTTCATATTTTGAATAATCTTCGTACACAGCTTCCTGTTTGCAAACTTCAAACTCTGTAGCTTGCTCTGTTGGAGGCATGACCTCAAAAAACACCAAAAGAAAAAGTTAACGGCCAAAGCAAAATTCCAGGACGAGACATAAGACAAGCCCACGACGAGTCCTTTGAAATGTCTATTGTCGCGCAGCATGTGTGTGCGGCTGTATCGTCCTGCAAAAATCACATGCCCTCCACGTTCAGTTTATCAATTAGCCTCGATAATCATATGATGTGATTTTTTAAGCACTTGATTTTTAATTGTCGAAAAAGGCGAAGGATAATTGCAAAAACGTCTAAGGTTTTATTTGACCTGATAGTTCAATGCTTGGCATCTTAAGGATATCTTCAGGTAAATATTATCTACGAGTACATTTTACTTACTTAGAGTCCTTTTGAGTCACCTTTTCACGCACGACCTTCCGAATATAGTCGAGCAAGAGATTCTCAATTGCTGCAAACGGCGACGAATGAACAAATTACGGACTTCATTAACACCGGCGGATACATCAATAATATTTTGCCCTGTGCCCCTATGGGTAGCGGGTAGGAGGCTAGACGCCCGTTAGCATGAGTTTGGTGCAATCACTATGGCTTGAATTTCTTGCTGAGTAGGTTGATTATGATGATCGTAAAGTGGTCTAAGTGCGCGAAAAACATTTTTCACAGAGCACGAATTTTGATAATAAAACTCAATAATATGTAAACGTTGTTCTTTACTTGATGAAATGACAATGCTCACTGATCGTGTTTGGTTGTGACACACGTCATAAATCACGCTGATGTCAAAAATAGGACATTGACAAACATAACAACATAAAATCACCCTATTGCTCACCAGTGTTGTCTGCAGCGCGATGTCACGGACATGTCACGAAATAGGCTTTGTCGCTCATGATAAGTATTGAACGAAAATCGACCACTTCGACGTTAAGGTCCAGGAGAGCATTGGCTTATTTATCTCGCGGTTGGCGGTCAAGGGCAAGTCTTTTACCAAAATGCGCCGCGAGACGAGCGCGTAATGGTCAATTACGTGATATGTCGTTTGGTCGATGTTGACGCGACAGCTTTACTGACAATGGCGATATTCTCGTCGGCTCCTCTTTTCAGGAAATCTGCTCCGAAATTCACCTTGCGTCAGAGTATTCCCAAATATTCCGCGATGTTCAGGAGTACAACCTGCCACGGCTTGCCGTCGTGTTTGTTTCATAAATATCAAAACAAAACTGACAGTTTCCGCAATAAATGACATATTTTGGGCCACCTTGTACTTGATTTTAGTTCTCATTTTTAATCCATTTTTATTTACATTTTCCCCAACCTACCTATTTAAATCCAACCTCAAGGACAACTTTTAGTTAAGCAGGATCTCTCTAAACTATGGTCCCAATGATCTCGATAAATTAATTTAGTATATTAAGCTGCGTAAATGGGATCAGAAAAAGACTTTACAGCGTAGCCTACCTTAACTAAGTACTTAACTATCTTTACTAACCATTACTACCAACTCAACCAATCAACTCTCTCATACTTATTTTCTCTTAGAGAGCACCTCTTCGGTCGTATGATCTGACTGTAGTTAGCATTTAATCAAAACTATTGTTTCATTGCAATATAGCTCTGCCCTTCTAGCCGCTTGGCTATAACTATCACAACAAGGCATTTCCTGGAAACAGGGAACCAAGCGCCGAACCACGAGGCACACCCGCGGGGTTCCTACATCGCTTGGTTCCATCAGTGGACCCAGAAAGTAGTAGCAGTAGAAGTGTTATTACTGCACATTTTTCCTCTAAGGTGATGAAACTTTTCCTTTTTTATGGCTTTTTACCTCTTTTATGGCTCCTATTATCGAAGGGTTCTGCGAAAGGAATTCTAGTGTCATTGTCGTGATCTAGTTCAGGACAAGAAACGTGAATAGTTTTAAGTTATTCTTGACATCTGATCTAAATCAATTTTTCTCTGAGGATAGGTTGAACAATCATTAAAAAAGTTTTTATTAGAGATTTTGCCACTAACACAGCATAGCAACGGACTAAACTATCGTGCTTTGTGACCTTTCACATACTCGCATCAATGCCTTGAAAAGAAGGTATAACCTTCCATGTTTAGCCATTCTTTACTGCGTAATTCTTTCTTTGGTCCTTTAAGAAATTTGAGCCCGGAGAAATCGTTGTTCTAGTCTTTTCTAGTCAAAAACTTTAAAATTTTTAGTATCCCATGGAGGCAGTGTTGAGTCCTAAATCCCAGCTTTAACAACCAACTCAAGGATCAATCGCCTTTTTATGAACAATAGCGAACAAATGTCTCGCGGTCTCTACGTGATAGTTTCAAATTCTTATATTTCGACACTCGTCGATTCGCTTCACCCACATCATTTTACTCAAAATTTCAAATTTTTATTCATCGACATATTAGCCACGGCCTTTGCGACCAGAGTTAACGTAAATTTAAGTACCACAACGTGCCTATTTCGAATCCATTGGCCAATAACCAACAAGCGCCTATACAACTCCATACAACTCCACAAACGCTAACCTTCGTGGCCTCATTGATCTACATATAAGCCAATGAACCATTCAAACTTATGAACAAAGAAAGACATTTCTTTCACCATGTCTTTCGCTACGACTTCATTGCGCGGCGTCCCGGCCCTTTTGTGATCAGTCCATTTGAGCGCATCGAATGTGTCAACAAGAGTCCACGACACAATAGACCACCTCGGAATAACAAGCAATCGCTACCGATAACCTGGCATTCAACATCCAATCGTTTCTGTTTTCAATTTATTTTTTTTTATGACCATCCAAGTCATGTTTGTGTTGAGAGGATTCCCATTTTCGGTTTTCCATTTCCAATGGGTGTTCGTATTCCCTTCTTACCGTTGAAAGTCACGTTTGAGCATTTTACGAGCAGGTAATTACCTGTTATCACAGCTCTAACAAGGTAACTCACTCCCTCGCCTAAACTGTTTCCAATGTGCAACATGTGTGCGCTGCATTGCCGAGTGCTGTATGCCCCATGTCTGCTGTCGGGTGCTTGGATCTTATGGTTTTTTTTTTGTCGGCTCGGTGGCACAGTTGTTTGTTTCGGGAATCAAAGGGAATTGAATGAACATGCATCGTGATATCCGGATGATTTGGGAAATTTGTTTCGGGCTTGAAGTAGTTGCTATGGATGCTGAAAGCATTGGTGGATTTCATGGTCGAGGGCGTTTATGATGGTCGCTAGTTAGTTGCTAGTTAGTCGTATGTGAAAACGATGTTATGGAAAACTAAGAGGAATTGTTGGTGATTAGAAAGTGGGGGAAGGTACGAGTAGGTAGGGTAGGAGTTAGAATTATTGCTTGATTTATTCTTTCATGGTTTTGTATGGTTGTAAAATGTGTTATTTTTGTGAAGGAAAATGTCATAAACAACAATTTGAAGTGCCTGTAATCGAGATGGATTTGAACTTCTGGCAAGCTTACTTCTCGATGCTTTCCCTTTGTATATTTTTATAGCTCCACGAAAAATCCATTTGTGGTATCACCTCTCCTTAATAGCAGTCATGATGTAATCGAATGCGATTTTGCTTCCTTCTTTTGTATCGTGAATTAAAGACAAAGGGCATGAAGAACTTTTACCTATGCCATGCATGTAATTTGATCTGCAGGAAACTAGCTTGATATCCATGGTCTAATCCATAGTTCCTCTATCCTCTAGCACTCCTAAAAACTTGACGCTACATTGCTTCTCCAACGCGCAATGTCATACAGGCCAATATAGAACGTAGACTGTCTTTACAATTAGAAAAAGGTAAGATTATGCCAACGATTAAAAGAATACCCGCCTATAGGAAGGAGTTGCGCGTAGTGAGGACATGTAATCAGTGTTCAAAAAGTAAAGGGAATTTTGTAATTGATCGGACTGTGTTGATCCAATTTGCCCCATTTTTCTCTGTGGATTGCTTGCTTACAGCTGTCAAAAAATATAATATGATCGACGGTTGTTTATTTCTTTACAAAATGGATCAGGGAATGGAAAAAAATGCACTGAAGTTTTGAAAATATGAAGTACATTTTGCTTGTGGTGAGCCTGAGTAAAACGGGGGTAAGAGTACTTCCTAATAAAAGCGATTGCTTTGTTGTTTATTGTTTTTTGTGAATACATTATCCCCGCTCGCCTGGTATCAAACCATTGGCTGATTTGCGTTTATTACAAAAGCAATATGTCATACATAACACGTTATTCCCGTAAACCAAGGAGCACCTACCATACACTTAGATCCGCTGGAATACAAGAATTCACAATCATCGCTCGTGTCAGCAATAATCGCCCTGATCTATATTAACAGAGTTCTATTTCAAACCGAAAAACTTGGATAATGGATGGGGCAGGTCTACCATTTTTTGTTCTCTAGATAAAGGGTGGGCCAAATATAAGTTTCTTTTTAAAAATGCAATAAAATAAACAAAATTAACTTTTTTCCATGTGTTATGGCCTTATTAGTAAGAACAAACATTCCCATTAATAACGAAATACAACGTCGTTCAAGTGGCTGTCTCGGCTGGCTTCGCAGTAGCGCATTCTTTCATCCCAATTTTCCAAGATCTTGTTGGCAGTTTCTGGCTGTAGCTCACGGATTGTTTGGCTGATATTGGACTTAAGTGCTTGAATGGTTTCCGGATTGTTGGCATAACATCGGTTTTTTTTAAGAACATTTAAGAGAACATTATAACAACATGAATCAATAAATAACGAATAAAAATACATAAATTAAAAAAGTATCTGCTGTCTATGGTTTATAGAAACTAGAAGCGAAAGCAGATTTAAGTACAGTAAAATTTGAAAAAAGTAACCAAAACAGAGTATATAAATACATGCGTGGGGTCATTACAGATTTTATCAAAAGAGAACAGCTAAACTAATACACGAAACAAGCCTATGATGTTTTTATAATCTAAATTTAAAAGCCATGATTTCACTTTTTTTAGGAATATGGATTCATTTCGAATATACCTTACATATAAGGGTAGTTTATTAAAGAGCCTTGGGGCGATAGTCGAATAAAATTGTGAAACGATTTGCAAATGGTGATGGGGTATTTTTGCGAGATGTTGTTCATTTACTCTTAGTTGGTAACTAGAACAGCTCCTGCTTATCAAATAGCCTGATCTTGCGAAAAATATTTTTAGAACCTTATAACAATACAAGTGTTTTATTGGTAGAATTTTCAGTCCCCAGGAGTAAGCTAGATGACCAACGATTTTTGTTACAAATAAGACGAATGACATGTTTTTGAGATACAAGAAGAGGAGTTATTTTGTTATAGTGAGTACCACCCCACGAAGCTATGCCATATTCTAGTTTAGAATGCACTAGGCCGTAATAAATACATTTAAGAAGTTTCAATGAACAAACATCTTTTAAAAAGTAAAATTGCCTAGTGGCAGCCATGAGATAATTCTTAAGAGCATTAGAATGAGCAGACCAACTCATCTTCCAGTCAAGCAAAACACCAAGGTACTTGAAGTCATAGACATTTTCAACATGAAAGCATTTGTCAGAGCATGAACGTTGCTCAAAAAATGTCTGTGAGAGAACTTCTGATCTACAAATAATAGCACTGTGCTTAAATCTTTCAAAGTTAGCACCATGAAAATAGAAGGATCCATAGTCTACTTCCTTGCCCACATGACTAAAAAACATAATTCTAGTCTTGTCGCTTATGACTAATTTATGCATTTTAAACCAATGACTGAGAACTTCGAGATCATGATTTATGTCAGCGGAAAGGTTGAGGGCAGAATCACTTGAGAAAGCGCATGCCATATCGTCTGCAAAAGCAGTGACTTTGCTGCGATAATTTTGAAGAAAAAGGGAATTTATGTAAATAAGAAAAAGTACAGGCCCAAGAACCGAACCTTGAGGAACGCCTATGGATACAAGGCTTTCTAAACTGACTACACCATTTATTTTGACCTTTTGCACTCTGTTGGATAAATAAGATCGAAGCCAATCGTGTATACTTCCTCTAAAACCACATTTAAAGAGTTTGTCTAAAAGTATCTTGTGATCTACCGTGTCGAAGGCTTTTGTTATGTCGACAAAAACCGCTGCAGATAGGTTCCTCTTATCGAAGCTGTCATATATACTGGAACAAAAATTTAGAAGGGCGTTTTCAGCAGAAAAACCTGAACGAAAGCCAAATTGATACTCACTAAAAAATTAGTTTTTTTCTAAGAAATTAACTATTCTTTTCTTTAGGGCTTTTTCGAAAATTTTTGAGAAGACTGATACTAACGAAATAGGCCTATAATTATTAATACAGGTTTTATCTCCCTTCTTAAACAAGGGTGTAACTTCAGCAAGTTTTAGATAGTCCGGGAAAATACCACATGCAACACTTTTATTATAAATTAGACATAAAATATCACAGATGTTTATAGCTATCTTTTTAATAAAATTGTTAGAAAAGCCATCAGATGTTTTCGAATTTGAGTTTTTCAAGGACAATATAATTTTATATAATTCAAACGAAGATATGGGATCAATGACGAAACTATGGGGAATGGAAATCTCGTCAGCTAAACAATTACAATTACTGTTGTTGTCAAAATTATCAGAGACTACTTTAGTACCTATAGAGGAAAAGAAATGATTGAATTTGTCAGCTAGAATTTTGTTGTCGGTTATCAAGACATTATTATCTTTTAGGCTGAGAACTTGATCTTTCTGATTTGATTTATTTAAAATGGTTCGTACTAGTTCCCATTATTTTTTAGAAATACCTTTAAATACATGAACTTTGTTCAGATAGTAGTTCGTTTTACACAGTGAGACATCTTTACGAATATCCTTGCATATTTGTTTGTAGGCTGCAGTGATATTATTATTATTAGGATTTCTTAGCTTCTTTTTATACAATTTGTTTTTTTGCTTGATTTTCCTTAGCAGGTCAACAGATATCCAAGGTTTCAATTGTTTCCATTTATTATTTCTTTTGGTTTTTTTTTCTGAGCATTGTGAGACATAGTTTTGAAGTATATTAATGAAATTTGCGAATGCTAATGAAGGATTACCTTCATTACATACACTTTCCCAGGATTCGAGACGAAGGCAACTATTTAATGATGTAAAATCAATTTTGGATGAAGTAAAACTAGATGACTCCTGTTTATGGCAATAATCACCGTAATATGTTAAGCTAAGGCACGTCATACAATGATCGGATATTTGCAGGTCTGCGACCGAGCTACAGAGCTTAGTTACTTTGGTTTTTGACAGACGAACCATTATATGGTCAATGCAGGTGCTAGTGGAAGCTGAATAACGAGTTGGTCTATTTATACATGACTCAAACCCGAAAGAAGATAATAGAAATAGATAATTATCAACAAAAGTAGACCTTTGTAGGATATCTATGTTGAAATCGCCCAAAAGAATAACGTCATTTAGCTCACTTGACAACAAATTATTTAACTCCTCATAAAAAATGCTATTCGATATCTCATTTCGTTTATAAATACAGAATAAAGTTAGTTTCAAATTATTAATTTTAACTTTTAAAACATCACAACTTTGCAAATTCAGACTATAAGATTCAATAAGAAATGTGGCTTTAATAAAGGCGGCCACACCACCAGATGCATATTTATTGTTACAGCAAGTTACAAATTCATACCCTTCGATTCCAAAAAGCGACTTTTCCCGTTCATATATCCAAGTTTCTGTTAAAAAAATGAAATCAGGCATCTTAGCAAAAGAATTTATATGTGCAAGCAAGTTATCAAAATTTTTTCGTAAGCTTCTTATATTTTGATGGATAAAAAGTAAATTTGGTAAGTATGTTTGATTTAAAAGGAGATCAGGAGCGTTAATGTCAGTACAGTTAACAGAGGGGATAAATTGCAAATTATTTAATGGATCTTGCATTTTAATTTAGTGCTGAAAGGTCTTCATCAGATTCAATAACAATTAAATGATCATTATCCCTCTTCCGCATGAACACTCTCCCGTTTTTAATCCAAACATACTTATACCGCTTTTCTTTTTTAATTTTTTTTGCAGCATATAATAGATATTTCGTTTTCCCACTTAACGATTCGTTTATAAATATTTTCGTATTTTTCTCACAGCCAAATATATTAGATGTTAAGTTACTTTTGTACACAATTTTGTTTTTCAATATTAAATCCCTTTTGTGCTTAGAAACAAATTTCACAACTAAAATCGAAGAATTATTATTAACATTTTTTGATGTATCAACATTTTTTACTTTTTTCACATAACACTTATCGATTTCATAATCTGATACATTTGTCGAGACACCCTGTGAAAAAACTTGCAGGGCACAACTAAGAGCATTATTGTTGTTGACATTAGGAACTCCCACGATGTCTATACATTTTTCTCTTCACGGTCCACCGCGAAAAGGGGTCAAATCGCAGCTCCGAGGCGCCCAATCGACATCGCTAAGACGGTTGATAACACGAGTTGCGAATTTGGTGCGCAAAAGATCGATTGTGGCATTGGCTGTGTGGCATGCCACGCCATCCTGCATGAGCCAGAGGTTATCCAAATCTATGTCTTCAATTTCAGTAAAAAAAAAAGTCAATTAACATGGCTCTGTAACGCCTACCTTTGACCGAAACCGTTGTTCCCAGCCTCATTTTCGAAGAAAAATAGTTCAATGATGCAACCACTCCACAATCCGCACCAAACTGTCGCTCTTTGTAGATGCATTGGCTTCTTGATAATAACATGCGGGTTTTCCGAGCCCCAGATGCTGCAATTTTATTTGTTAACGTAGCCGCCGAGATGAAAATGCGCCTCGCCAGAATATATGATTTTTGGGCCCAAAATCAGTGTCCAATTCAAGCTGCTCTAAAGCCCAAACTGGGGAGCGATAACGAAGCGAATGGTCGTGCGCCTTCAATTGCTGAGTCAATTAGACCTTGTAAGCGAATAATACGAGATCTTTGTGTCAAATTCTCCTCAGACTAGTGCGTGAAATGTTGATCTGTTGAGATCGATGACGAGTTGAAGTTCGTGAATTGTGTCTCGAATTGACACTCTCGGCCACAGCAGCCTCATTCTCATCTGTGCACACCGTACGACGACGGGGACCATGAGTGTTGTCCACTAGCATACCGGTCTCACAAACTTGCGTACAGCATTCGCGATGGGGGTTTCATTTCGACCAAAACTTATTTTTAGAAAACGTACTGTTTGGCCTACGCAGCACTCACTTTGGAAATAAGTTTTCAATATTTCCCAACGTTGTTCAAGCGTTCCGCGGAGGTATGATACTGATTTTCTGTCAAGATTTCTAGCGGGAAGCAGCTGTCGGTATCAAAATAACCTATCATTAAAAAAAAATACTAGATGGCCCAGCCTTTATGGTAGAGTGGGAACATTTTATAACATTTTTCTTGCTAACCCTGACCACTATTGGAACCTTATCCACTATATGCGATTACATATCGAATGCAATTGGTCGATATCATTATTTGTTCTCAAGATATGAAAGGCGAGGAAAAGCTCACCACAGCTTACTAGGTGAAAACGATGGATTCGTGTTTTGTTGACATTTACAGGCCAACATTTTTAATTTGAAAATTTAACCAATAGCAATAATTGTTAATCGCAGGTTAAAAAAGGCTTAGCAGGTGTATGCATACGTTTTGTTCCGGTTTTTTTTGGCAAGAAATTATACATAATTTTTTGGTAAAATTAGATTATTTTTTATTCAAAATATAGCATGAATACCATGCTAGAAAAACTGCTTGTCTTTCGCGGCAAGCCATTCGTGGAGCCATTTTCTAACTTCCTTGAAATCGCTGGGCTGCTGTACGAAAGCGTGCCCCATTGATGCGAAAAGGGTATAGTCAGATGACGCCAAGTCTAGGAAGTACGGTGGGGAGTACAAGCTATTTCAAGGTGTCTTTCACTAGTTTTGCCGTAACAAAATCACTTTACCATGTCTTCTGGCGAATTCCGGTCGGCTTTCGATTAGTGCCTGGTTTAAATTAATCATTTGTTCATGATAGCGTTGTGTATCAACTGTTTCGCCAGGCTTCAAGAGTTCATAATACACAATACCGCTTTGGTCCCACCAGACGCAGAGCATGGTCTTCTTGCCGAAGCGATTTGGCCTTGATGTTGAAGGACCGGCTTCGCCAGGTTAAAGCCACGATTTTTTCCGCTTTCCGAGTTTTAAAAAGATATCCATTTTTCGTCGCCCGCCACAATTCGATGCAAAAATGATTTCCTTTCGTGGCGTTGAAGCAGCATTTCACAACTGACTTTGCGATTTTCTATTTGACGTTCATTCAATTCATGTGGTACCCATTTATGAAGTTTATTGTCTGATAATTGTTTCCTGTGACACAATTAATGCTTCTGCTAATTGTCGTTGAGTTTGAGTTGGGCCATCATCCAATAACTCTTGCAATTGCTCGTCTTCATATTTTTGTGGCCTACCAGAGCGTTCACTGCCTTTCACATTAAAATCAGCACTTTTAAGTTGTTGAAACCATGTCTCACATGTTCTAATTGATGGAGCGTGTTCACCATATGTTTCTACCAGCAAACAATGACCTTCAATATACTTTTTTGTTTGATTAAATATGAAAAGCAATGCGTGCCGCAAATGTTGTCTTTCAGGAACAAAACTTGAAAAGATCACTGAACGATAAAACAAGAACGCTAGTTTTTGGCAGACTCAACTTGTGTATGTTTGTAGTTAAATCTCAGACGAACAAAATGGCGTATGTGATAAATTAATACATCGCGTACTTTACGCTAGCGCCATTTCTTAGTTCAACCGGAAAGGAACTTATGTATATACCTGGTAACTTAGGAGCAAGATGTTTTCTATGGTCAGAGTTCAAAACCCGGTTGAGCTCGATGCTCTTATGATTTACTAGGATTAGGTACTTTCACACTTTTACATTCATTGTGGCTGCCTATAAGAAGAAATTACCCTTAAACAGAGCTATATGTACGTTGGCTTAAGCAATGTGGTAATATCTGATGTTGGGGTCTTCTAAATACCATCGCGCTTATCCTGTGATAATATTACTTTCCACGGCCTTACATATCGCATATCAAGTCAAAGCCATCGTTGAGTCCCTCAATACGGATTACACAGACTTCCAGGCTTATTGAATATGTTGGACTTATCTGTTACTTACTTCACAACTTATGTAGGACGACTAATCGTATATATATATTTTGAACATTTTCCCAAGGAATAACATTGTCTAAAATGCTTATAAAGAAAATAAAATAAAATTATTGTCGTGTATGACTTAACGCCCCTCAAAACTCCTTAAATTGGTTGATAATTAACTGACCTGCTTCGTAAAGCTTTTATTCACTTAAATTTATTTATCATTTTTTTAATAAGAGGAGAATCAGACGAATTGGAATGAAGCGTCGCTAGAGTCATAATATCTTCTTGTCTGGAGTTCCTACGTTTTGATTATGGTGCTTCGCCTAGATAGTCGTCCCCTCTAGGATGTTCTACAATTTTCCGATGTGTGGTTTTGCTGCAACTTTCAAAGCCATCGTAAGGTCTCAACCTAGATTCCACAAGAGCATGGCAAACAAGTTGTAGATTTGTACTAAGCCAGGACAACGAGATCTCTCTTAGCTTGTTATGTAGGTCATTTATATGGGCAGGAAAAGCTTGTCGACAATCTCAATATCCTCGCAATCAGAGGCGGTGACAGCTCCCAAGGTCTTTAGTATATTTGGTTACTTTTGGTACTATGGACATCAGTTATGCATAGGTTTTGTTTTGACGCCTATTGTCCTTATACCATTTGTCGACTTCGTAAAACCTTTATTGCATCTGTCTCGCTGGTATTTCCGCAGATTGTTGACTGACAAGGATCGCTGTATCAGACACATAAGCAGATGGGAAGTTCCTCTTCAAACATATTCAGATTTTACATAAAGTAGAATAAAGATCTGAAACTAAGTCAACATTTAAAAAAAAACATTTTCTTAGGTTAATTGTTGAAAGTTTATCATAACGCCGAAAGGCATAGCTTAAGCTGTTCCGTCTGCTTTAGAGTTACCATTTAGGGCATATACTGTTTAAGTTAGTTAAGATATTTAAGCTAATTTTAGGCAGTTTTGTCTAATGTAAGGTTAAATTAACTCAAATCGCAAACTAAATAATATGAATATAAATATAAATATAAAATGGTATTTGAGGACAAATTGCACACATAATAATCCATGGGGCTAAAGCCTGGAGAGCACAGTGTGGTCAAGTAAATTTTCGGTCATCCAATCTTGTGTCGCCATCGCTTTGTGTGAGTGGATTCCTGCTGGAATATGTATGGTCTGTGGGTTTCACAACGTTTTCTAAATCCTCGATTTAGGCGACAGCATAACCCGAAGTCCTTGAGAGATGTCATAAGATGTCTTTAGCTGCTCACAACTACTAAAACCATGAGAGTAGCTGGGAATTTCGTAGGCATAATATGGGGATCCTTTGTAGGATCGGAACATAGCCATTCTGCGGTTGGTTTTTTGGTCTTGATCAAGTTAAAAAATAATATTTTATTAACTCAGGGGCCTTAAGCTTGTTTGCTTGCTCAAAAGACGATTTGCTTGGTTAATTCTCTGTTCCCGAGTTTGTGCCGACATAAACTGTCCTCTGGTCATAATTTAAGATCTATAGCGGAGGTCTTCGTAGGCAAGTCGACATATTGTGCCCTCCAAAATTTGAATGTCTCTCCCAATAGCTTTTATTGATTTCGGAGCATTTTCGTCAACGATGGCTTGTACTTTTTGAATAACTTGCCTAGTTCTAATAGTGTGTAAAAATTCGTCATGTTTTCTACGCTTTGCAACTGATTCCGTATCGCAAGATGCCTTAAGAAATCAATTCCACCGATATGGATGTTCTCAAATACCATACGCACCCTATAGTGGACGGCCTTGCGCGGTACTATACTTTTTATTCACTGTGTCAGAAATCCTTAAGTTTCACACCAAAGGTCCATGTTTTTTGGTAATATTTGAATTTTTTAAGTTTCAAGTTTAATTTATAATTCTTAATATGTATATGTTACAAGGCTTAATTTATGTACATATGTGACTTCTTTTTACAGTTTAAGAAATACCTCATTTTAAACTTAAAGACCATTGACAAAATAAGGTATAGATAACGCTAGGGTTTAAGATAATTGTTTTAAAACATTTAACCTAAACAGATTATTGAAAGGTTAATTACAATCGATAGTTTTTCATTAAACGTCGCAAACATTATCATACCTTACACTCATCTTTTTTCCGGCCTTATTTTTCTTGGGTTTTTTATTATTTATGTTGAAATCTTATGGAGTATGTCATCTTTGAAAGTTTTTGGAATCTGCATTTTTTGGAGTTAGTCTACACTAAGAAACTCTCTACTTCTTCAACGTAAGATGCTGTATGCTGATATGTAGGGAGTTGAGTCTTTGAAACTGTGAGACTTTGCCCCAAGCCATGATGCCCTACCTTAGGTTGAATTCCATAAAAATGAAGTAGCATTGCCTTAGAAATTCTGCTGGACAGCTTAAATTAAATAGAGCAAAAGTGGATTGCTCAGGTTCTGAAGTAATGAATTTATGTAGTAGCTTTATTGGGGCTACAATAGCACCTAGATAATAATACTCGCACTTTGAGTCGTTTTCCGAAATTGTTGAGCAGTCGTCTCCAGTTTGCAGGATTAGGTGAGCACCGTCTTTGAGGAGACGTTCTGACATGTGGAGGAATGAGGAATATTTTGATTCTGATTTGTATTGCATGCGGTGGTCGAATATGAATTACTTTCGGGTTCCTTGATGTTACCACTTGTTCCGTAGGCATTATTTTTTCTGTCATTTTTATATCTTTGCGGCTGTTCATCTGTCACTAATAGAAATAATGAATAACAATGGCACTCCATTGCTCGAGAACTCTACGTTGCTTGGGTTTTCCTTAATTTGCACTTTTATGTAATTTTAAAATAATTTCCCTCGGGCACAAACTTTTTTAATCTGTGGTATCGAATACTCTTTTAAAGTCTATGAAAAGTACGATAGTATTGTGATTTTTTTCCTTGATCCTTGGTTTTAGAAATTGTTATGTTCACCCGGTTGGGCAGCTACCGTTTTTTTTTTTTTTTTTTATGTAAATTCATTTTTATTTATAGTTTCTTAGATCTATCTTATCCTAGACAAAAATGCTTAAAACTAGCTTAACTATCCTTACAAATTTAGAAATCTTACTGGCCCTAGGCGGACACTCTAAAACAAACTGTATAATTTTAACCTATGCCTTTCGACTTATATATAAATAACTTACAATTAACATTATTATGATTAGCTTAAGCTAAGAAAAATTTTTTTTCAAAAACTTAGCATATCATCATTTTATATATATTTATATAAGACTTAAACCTACCTAAACCTAACTAAACTAAACTAAATATCTTATTCTAACTTAACTAATATGTATATATTGTATATATACATATATATAAATATATACTTTATATATATTTTATATATACAATATATATATATACATATATATATATATTTTTTTTTTTTTAATTTTTATATGTTTATACTTTTTTTTGGTTTTTATTCTTTTTTTGTTTTATCCTACCCTAACCTACCCTACTCTACACTAGCCTATGTAAGCCTGCCATTGGTGTTAGGCAAGCCCTGCCTTGAAGAGGCTGAAGCCCTTGAAGGGTCCACTGACGCAGCTCCCCCCAGCCACCAAAAGCCGTGGTAAAGGTAAAGATGGGTGGCACCTTCTCCTTTTTAGGGCGTTGTTGTTGCTGCTGCTTCTGCTGCTGCGGCTGTTGTTGTTGCTGCTGCTTCTGCTGTAGCGGTTGTTGTTGTTGCTGCTGTTTCTGCTGCTGCGGCTGTTGTTGTTGCCTCTGCTTCTGCTGTTTCTGCTGCTGTGGCTGTTGTTGTTGCTGCTGCTTTTTCTGCGGCTGCTGTTTTTGCTGCTGTGGCTGTTGTTGTTGCTGCTGCTTCCTCTGCGGCTGCTGTTGTTGCTGGCTTTGATGTGTGGCGGCTGTTGCCTGCTCCCTTCCCATCTGCTGCATTTGCTTAAGCCTATTGACTACGGCCTGCAGCTTGGCGCATAGGACCCGTTTTTCCTCTTCAAGTTCGCCACGCTCTTCCTCCATAGCCGAACTTGAAAGGGCGGCGAAGGGGTTGTTGTCCCCCGTGTAGGGGCCATCCCTACCATCTAGGAGGTAGGCAATGTCCGCTTCCCCGGGGATCACTGGGTTTGTTTGTTGTTGATGCTGTCCAGCTGCCTTGGACGTCGATGGTGATGGAGATGGCGCCCCTTCCCTCGCTTCGACCTGCAGCTTTTCGGTCGTAGTAGTGAGGCAGGGGCGCTTAATCAAATCGGTCTTCGGGTTGACCCTTCTGCGCTTTTTCATGACGGCGGCTGGAGTTGCGAAATCGGATGATAAATCATCCGATTCCGACTCCGTATGACGAACGGGTCTTCGCCCGCCGTCTCCCGACATCTCTTCGTGTACCTGCTACCACTATTACACTGCTCTGGACAAAGTACGGCCAATCGCGTATATGAAAATTTATTTGAAATTATTCAAAATTTTTAATTTTTCGTTTGATGTGATTTTTATTTTTTTATTATTTTTTTATTTTTTGCTTCTTTGCGTTTTTGCTTTTACTCGCACAGCCTACTGAGCGAGAATGGGGGAGCAGCTACCGTCTGGTATGTCACATTGCCATTTTTTTTTTGTTTTTGTTTTTTTTTTATAATTGGTGCATGCACAAGGGGTTATGGCTTAAATGTCAAGACACAGCACGGGCCGAAGGTATAGAGGAGGAGCGGGAAAGGAGGTACCGGTGCATATTGGTTTTAAACGTTTGTTGATTGCAATGAGTAGGAAAGTTGAGTTGGGAGGAGTTATTCCCCATTCGTGTGGTTCGGGTAAAAAACGAGGCTCTAAATGTGACTGTGCTGCCAAAGGCAGGCTTGAGGGTCAACTGATGAGCATTCCGGGCGAGACGTGTTTTGCGCTTAAATTTTGGATGGACAATTGGCTAGCTCACTTGAGCATTGTTTGTAAAAATAACGATAAAACAGAGAGAGAGAGAGCGTGAGTCGATCGATTTCGCGATATTGTTGTTGCTCCTATGAGTTTTATCGCTCGCTTTTGTATTCTATCTAGCAGGTACAGAGAGGTCTTGGGAGAACCAGACCAGATACGAGCGGTAGTAGGCCTTGTAAATTAAAGCCAGATCAGAGGGGCTGAAATATTTCTCGCATCGTTTGAGGAAACCTAGACATTTCGCAGCGTTTTTGACGGTCTCGAATATGTGGTCATTCTAAGAGTTTTATTGACACACATACCAAGGATGGAACGTCTTTCGGTTTCATCGACACAAGCAAGGATAATGGCTGATTATTGATGGTTAGCTTGAGTGACAGTAGACAGCATTGTGTTTTGGAAGCATTCAATTTCGCTCTATTGTTTGTACCCCATTTAATTATGCTGTCAAGGTCGGAATTGAATGTGTTTAACATACGCTGCCGTTCCAGTTCTACGGCCGAATAGCAGGGACGTGAATCCTGGAACGAATATGAAAAGCTAAGAGTACTGTCATCAGCGGATTAGTGTATTGGATTATAAGTAACAGTTAAGAGATCATTTTTAAAAATGAGGAAGAGTGTTGGTGACAGAAAAGAGCCCTGGGGACCAACAGCGTTTATTTGGTGAATATCAGACTTGAAACTGTTCAAAACAACTTGAATTGAACGGCCCGAAAGGTAGTTTCTAATCCATTTTCGACAAAAGAGCCTGATGCCAAACCCTGTCAAATGCTTTTGAAATATCCAGTGCAACTATCTTTCTTTCGGCAAAATGGTGTAAAGATTGGTTCAATTTTCGGTGAGATATGCCATCAAACCACCAGTGAACCAATAGTTGCTTTCTCACCTACAATATACGAGGTATGTTCAAGATATGACGAGATTCGAATATTTGACTTGAAATGTGGATTGTTGCATTCGGCGGGTCTATTCTGAGCAGAAAAAAATGTTTATATGTAAGTGGTATAAACTTTTCATAGAAGGCCGAGAATATGTAAATGATGGCTGTCCTTGCCGCCCCGGCACTTCAACAACGGATAAAAACGTTGAAGCAGTGTAGAAAATTGTTATGGAGAATTGTGGAATCACTACCAGAGAATTTTCTGGCGGGATTGGCACATCACTTGGTTGATGCCATGAAATATTTTCAGATGTTTTGGGCATAGAACATATGTCAGCAAAGTTTGTTTTGAAACTGCTTAATATCGTAATCATGCCTCAGCAACTTAATTCACCGGATTTGGTCCCCTTGCACTTTTTCCTCTTCCCAATACTTGAAGAGTAACGACAGCATCGTTGGAAGAGCTCAAAGCTCTACCAAAAAGCGCATATCAAAACTGTTTCCAGAATTGGAAAAGCACTGGCGCAAGCTTATTATGTTTAAGCGAATTTACTTTGAAGGGAGCAAAATAGACGAATAAATCAATATTTCGAGAAAAATATAAAGTCACCTTATTTTTTGAACAAACCTTGTATAACCTATGTACAAACCTCTGTAAATTCTGTGAGTTTCAATAGATTTTATTAATTTTTTCCATGATTTAAAATGAGTGTCAAGTTCGGTTTTTTCAATTTACAAGTTGTTGAGAGTAGGCGAATAAAGGAAACTTTTATCAAAAACCATATATTCCTATTATTTTTTGAACATTTTCGGTTTTTACGAATTGGATGTTATTAAACCTTGTGTCATATATCATAAGGAAACATTTTACAAACTGGGTCATGACGATCGTCTTATCCACAGTTACCAATTAGTGGGCTTGTACTAAACGTCAACTATACCTTTGCCCTCGTTGTTTGTCACATTTGTCGAATGTGACTAGCCCTTTTTAAGAACTTTTTCCTACGGAAGTCACTTCATCCTGATTTGCTTTTGCACTATCCGGGGCGGATAAAAATCTGCAATCCTATACAGACGGTATCGATTCTGATGCCTTAGGGCTTATATACATTTCGGTCTTACTTAAACTAGACCACGCTCCCTCCAAAGCTGTCTCTATATTGTAACAAGCAATCATATACAAGTACCGGAGAATAAATGTTAGGCTGAAATCTAGAATTCTGCATGTGGACTAGATAACGGTTAACCTACTTCTTCTAGCTCTTAGTGAAAAAGCGGTGTTAGGAAAATGATGCATAAATAAAGCAGAGCCAGTTGCAGTGAATCTTACTTTCCTGTAGTTTCTGATATTCTTATGAAGCTTCTTAAGATAGCATCATGAGAAAATAAAATTCAGGACTTAGACAAAGTTTATTTCATTTTATCGGAATTGCGCCACTATACCATGAACTTGCATACAACCGATTCGCTGCATATAAAACCCTGCATTGGTGTCCTGTATTCTGCAACTCTTATTAGGTCTTATTAGATTAATTTGGTGCATTTCACCTAGCCTAATTTACCTAAAGCTGTCTTCTTAAACTTATTATTATCATGCAGTGCGTCCATACCTTTAAAATACCTTTCCTACTTCTAACGAGGTCTTTAAGCCAGCTGAATTGGAATCACTGTCGACCTACCATATATTCTATGTTAACCTTTTTTTAAAACTAAAATCATTACGCCATGCAGGCTTACATAATGCTTATTTTAAAGAATACCTTGGTGGCGATGTTTCTACTTTTTTTATACGAGCGTTACCAGGTACCTCATTGTCTTATATGACTCCAACCTATCCATATGCCTAATTACAAGTTTTGATAATGTTTGTCTATTGGCAGCCTAGGCATGACATCCATTTCTCTCTCTCATGTCACACCGGGTGGTCTGTCTACTTCTTTCGGTAGAACTTATTTCGCGGAATGTCTCTTTAATTAACGACCTCTTACCACATGCACATAACCCATAGAGAACTTTCTCCTAGAAATCCTTGGAACTCCTCATGCCAAATTGCCCCCCTATGATGCCAAATTCCTCTTGAACACCATGAAATCAAGGTTATTCGTCCCCGCAATTAGCCAATTCTGCTTAAACGCCCTACCATTTCGTACACTGATCTCTCCTTCAGCACAAACCACTGCTCTCCAAGAACCCCAAATACCATTTACCAAAAAGTATGTATCTTTCAACCCAAATGCTTGGGTAACATGCACACGAATACCTTTAACGAAATTCGGTCACGGCTCAGCGGCGCAACACAGTAGGTGACACTATCTGCACCACAGCAGCCCACAACACAACGAACCAAAAAACAGAAATTTCTCCTCCGAAATAGGTCCACAGTCCCAATCGACAATCGACTCCGGCACCATGGGCTTCAGAACCATACAAATAATTAAAACTCTACATCGCGGTACGGTCACAGCCACCGTTACTGATCTAAATCATCTTTCGCACGTTCCTTCGTGGTCGGCTTAAAGGTTCCGCACATCCGACTCTGACCAATCGATAGCAGGTACTCGTTCGGTTAACATCCAAAAAAAAAAAAGGAATCCACGGAGCGAGAGAAAGAAACCGAAATCGAATCCATTTATCACTGGCTTAAGGATGTAGCTGCAACAAGTCCTCCTAAAACAGTCAACAGTTCGGCTGCGTCCCACTCCGCACGGCTCACGTTATTTTCGACCAAATTGATCGCTCCATCGCCACATCGACATCGTCTTCATCGTTACCTGAATGTCGGAATGGAACGCGGTCAGAGCGCCCAAGACAAAAGGAGGTCACTCGATCAAATTTTCAACTCGGCGTGTTGCGCACATGCAACGCGAACCACCACAAAGCGCTCAGCTCATGGAGATTTATCTTGTTTTTTTGCTTTCTTGCTTTTTCTTTTATTTTATTTTTTTCTCGTATCCCAAAGTGAAACGGAAAGATATGACCATGTAGCCGCAAGGATGCCGAAAAACGACAAGCGAAACCAGCACAACAAACAAACAAATGAACGAACGACCTTAAAAGCGGCGTTTCATACCGCAACGACGACGACGATTCGACAACAATTCATTCAACATTCATCGATGCTGTTCGAGAGATTTGCATTTAACCTGCTTTCACCGCGCTGCTGTCGTCTTTTTCGAATTCGCCGTCGTCATCATCATTGCTGTGTAGGTGGTAAGGTTTCCCGAAACAGGATCTGTGCCGTTTCACTCTTATCCATGCGGACGCGTCAAATGTAAACAAAGATAACCAAAAAAAAAAAAAAAAAAATCGAGCGTTTTTAGCCAAGTGACATGGTCACCGCATGACTTCAATTTGCACAGCGGATTAAATTCCTGAAACGGAATCGGAGGCAAACCTCACCGACGCTCGTCGGATCAGATGCACCACACGACGCCGAGGAAACCACCTTCGATGCGGTGTTTTGAGATAAATTGCCAGGCTGTTGGCGCGGACTTATCGGATACGCGTTTATGGTTACAATTGCGGATATGGATGGTGGAAAGGCAGCGTGCCGCGGTGTCATTTCTCAACTGAAATTAAGACAATAAATTTGTGAGCGGCAACGGCTTAGGATGGGCCTTGAGGTAGTCACGTTTAGGAAGACGGCTTAAGGTGAGTGGTGCAAGTTAGCGAAAATGAATGGAGGAGCGAAATGAGCTGGAATCGGATAAATGCGCTTGTGATAAGAGTAGAGGTCAAGCCGGGGATGGGGCATATATGTAGATATGTATAGTGGCATGTCGCTCCTAGATTGAGAAGCTTTGTATGGCTATTGGGTGATACGGGGACGGTGAACTGGGAAACAGGTTTCTTTAGCAAGGATTTATGGATTTATCAAAGTTGTTTCAATGCTCTCTACTTTGTAGAGTTCTGCTACACTAGATTGGTGGTAGATAGGTTAAGCAACAAACTACGTTATAGTGAGCTCGATAACCATCTCTAGGGCATTGCAAAAAAGGCATCAGTGAAACCAAACATTTTTTTGTCAAAATTGTGGTTCGCCAGCAGTCACCATCTTCTTCAAGTAAAAAGGAATTTTCAGGATGTTGCCAAAAGAATTTACTGAATGGGTAGCGCCTGTCTTATTTTTTTAGAAACCTATCAACCTATAATCAATATAATTGTTAGCTCAAGTGCTTGATTCAGATCTAGCCGAATTTGCAAACCCCACAATTTCCGGGCTTCCATCCCTGTATCCTTTTTCAAAGGTCTTGCAATCCAAGAGACAGCATGCGCTAACCAAAGTATCCTATTATTATTAAAAAATACTGGCGTCGTAACTCATGAAGAGCCAGAGCCAAGCCAACGTGCTCTCTAAAGTATTCTGTCTTACTTTGAAAAACCATTGCCTACAATCTTTTACCAAAATAAGCCTTGCCCAAAAGGTGGGTAAAAATTAAATCTCGATTTTTTAGCTCAGAAACTTAATTTATTTAATGGCTCACATCGACATATTTTTAACGACTTACTAACGTACAGAGAAATGGCGAATCCTAGACCTAGATTAGAAAATTAGTCTTTTTAATAACTGATATAATGAATTGTATGACATCAGTGTACCTCAAGTCAAAAAAGCACTTAAGCCCAAACCGTATAAAAAGGCGGATCCGCGAAAAATAACGTTTTTTATGCTTTATGAAAGAAATCGATCTGACTACAATCGGCGTCAGAATTGCCAGAGAAATTACAAACCAAACAAACTTGGAAGCCTGCGGTACATCGGTCGAAACAAGTAATAATCAGTAAAAGTCCAAGTCCAAGTCAAGTGAATGCAGCAGATGGGGCAGAAGTTAGTTCTGTTTGTTTCCGGTGAAAGGACCGAAACAATTTTATTAGTTATTGACGGTAGAGATCGCCAGTAGTCGTTTCACCAGTAGCAGTACACTGTTCACTTCTGGACCCACCTTATATACAGCATACCCTTCTTTCTGCGGATATTGCGCCCTGGTTACAGGGTTAATGGTTAGCGTAAGTCTAACAACTGGAACCAGTTGTACGATTAACTTTTATTGCTTCTGCGTGTTGTTCTTGTGTTTAAGTGGAGCCCTTATCTACTTATGCTTGCAATTCTTTATCTTCAGTTTTTCTTCTCGGGTCTTCCATGGTCTTTATTGTGGGTGTGAAAATCATCACTTTTGACATAAACGAACCAACGATTCCCAAGCCCATTGAGCTGAAGTATGTTTACCTTAAACTGCCATTGAAATTCAATGACTTTCAGCTAGGTTTTCTAATGATAAAAAGACCGCAAGTGGTCCTTATCAGACAAAAAATTCGTCATGTGTAAGGCAGAAAAAAAAAAGTTGTTTGTACAATCACAACCTATGACATACTGAATCTTATTGACAGATGTTTACTCTCCAAAATACTATAGGTCTTATCATTGACATTTACCACATGTAGGAGTTAGCACACCATTACCATCTGTTGGTCAGATTGAGGTATTATATCAACATGCATATTTCCTCGAAAAGATCAAAATGAACATTTATCTTGTCCGGGCACTTGTCGAAAAAGTGAAAACGGGCACAAGTTTTAAGGTTGGGATTTATATTTAAGCATTATATGCACTTCATTTAAGCATAGAGAGACTGAAAACAGTGATAGACACTGATGAGGAACATTGATTTGACCTAGAAAGTCAGTGATGGATATACCTGAAAACTGGATCTTGTGCGTAAGATTTAAGCAATTGCCCACAGTAGAACAAATAACCTCTCTGGCAGACTCTTCAAATCTAACAGAGTTAAATGGACAATTGGTTCAATTAAACACTGCAAAGCTCCAGGTAAAGACGGTGTCTTTCCGTCCGTTTAAGTGTAGAGAGACTGGAACTTTTTATCTTCCAGGCCAGGACTGGCATAAAAGGTATAAGCCCTCAAACAGTTATGCAGCACTTAAAGCGTTGAGCTCGAATAGCACGAACTCAAAATCGGTTAAGGAATGTCACGATGCCCTACAGGACCTAGCCATAAGGAATAAAGTCCAACACTGGGCAACGAAATCGCCGACCAGCTCACAAGACAAGTTTCCAGCGAAAGGATCATAGGTGCCAAATATTTCTTCGGAATTCCCAAGTCAAAGATGAATTTTCTCCTAGACAGCTGGGAAAAATCGCAACACCTGCACTTTTCGAGCAATGTCCAAGGACTCTGGCAATCGAAAAGATTTATACGATCCCTGAACAAACACTCTATTAATATCCTTAAATATAATAGAGTCGGTATCAGGAGACTAGTCAGCTACATTTCGGGACACTGTAGTTTAAGATATCATCTTAACAAAATGGACCTCTCATCTTAAACCGAGTGTCGATTCTGTCTAGAAGACGAGGAAACTGCAGAGCACATACTATGTGAGTGTCCTGCCATCTGCTATCTTAGGAAGCACATCCTCCTCGGGAGACATCCTCAACTTTATTAAGAAAGTAAGGGTACTTGCAAATACAATATCCATCAGTACCATACATCAGCTCAGCAACCTTCATCTAAGGTTAATCCGACCACGGAAATTACAAATAATTCGTACCAGATTCAGCCTGCTAATTCTTTAAGAGAGCTGTACATGAACCTATTGAGAGAAACATCTGTTAAAAAATTGCTTGGGTGTTCAAAAAATGTCTAGTATTACCAATATACCAACCTCTCCGAGGTATATCAAAATTATTATATCAGATTTATATAGTAGAATTAGCTTTCACAAAGCTGTGTTAATAAAGAGATACAGTTCTTTTAGTTCAAGTTTGTTTCAATCGGATTGAAGGCCGAACGCTGTTCTATTTTCAAGTCTGTCATGCAGCCTATACTTTTCTTCCCTCTATTATAACGTTCCTGAATCGAAAAATGTTTCCATCAGCACGAAACTCTCTGTCCCTCTTATTTAGAGTATTCACCAAGTTTCCAAGATTGATCACCTTTAAAATGATCGTCCATTTTAGCACGGCCACTAGCAGACTGAAAAACACTGATGGGGACGTACATATGTTACTAGGGTGTCGATGAACAGCAAATTAAGTTCCTTACAATCGTGCAGACCATCTTCAGTTGCTTATAAGAGCTCAACAGGAAATCAATAATATTTTAACTCTTCTTCTTCGGGCCAACGAACTCGGTTGCGGTCTTCGGCTTTGTAAAACACGTGCGCTCAATTGAACTCTTGCTTAATAGACGTTCAACTTTGTAAGATTTTCTAAGATCTGATTTATAAGTCGAATTCGGCTGTTTCGTATGGCGAGCAAATTTAGTTTTTGAAACAACCTATGACTCAACATTCCCTAACGCCGCGTGTACATTTTCTCCGACCGTGTATTTCTCTCAGATCTGTGGAGTATCAGTGATGTCTCCCTGTCTTCAGGGATTCACAGTCAGGATTGGAAATGTAGACGTAGGTGGTGAGTAGGATTACTGTGCTCGATCGATGACTCTTGAATCCTTTAGCTTGACTGCATGCAACATAGGGCCCGTGTGTGATAGAGTAGTTTTGGACCTAAACTTTCGTCCCGGCTTAAAACTGGGATAACGACCAATTATCGCGTGTTGTGTAATTTGCTAAGGGAATAGGAAATAACTTAATATTAAACCCAATTTACTTCTTCAATTTTCTTCAAAAAACGTTTGTGCTTTTGGACCATCAACCTGTCCACTTGAAGTCGAATGGAAAGGGGCGCTGCGAATGTGACGAATTAAGTTATTCTGTAAAGAAAAAACTTTAAATACTTCGGGAAAACCGTATCATCGCATGGATCAAAGCGATTTAATAGCAGAATTAGAAGAAGTGGGCCTTATCACAAATACCTCGAGCTATTTTGTAAGCGAATCCAATATGATGAAAACGTATAAGCCTTGAAATGGCCCGCCAAAATCGATGGTCTCTTCTGAGACAGTGGAGCTTTCGTTTCATCCCAATTATGAACAGACTGCTAAGACTAATGAGAATCTTGATGTAAAAGGCAGGCCACCAAATGTAACTCCTTGGTAAACATTACAAGTACAATTCTCGGGTGACTCATGAAAGAAATGGCTATTTGGTTTTCCTCCAGTGCTGTCATTTCTGTTCGAAAGGGTAGTCCGTTCAAGACTACCACATGTCTAGCGAAAACAATCGTCTGATCGATCGGTTCTTACATCTGGAGCTCTTATTTCTGACCATCCTCGACACGGATCTTGGTGCGTCAAGGATCTTTTATTACATTCTCTGATTTAATTTACGGAGTCATATACCACACCCCCTTTCTCGCTGCGATTTTGTTAAAACAAGCTCCAACTTAACCTATGAGAGGCGAAAACCGAACTTTCTTCCAATCATCTATGATCGCGTTAGAAAAAAGAAGATCTCATGTACCAACAAACTCAGAATAAAGGTTGAGCAACTTGAGTCATTTAGTTGGGATTCGATCTCTGAGCCTTCAGCATCACAGACACCAACACCCCAATTATATAGCCACGCTCGACCAATTTCCCCGAAAAAGGTCAATAAACATATACTTTTCGTGCTTTCATGATGAAATTAAGTGAAACACTTGAATGAATATTGCGGTTGAAAACTGTTGTCCTCCAATCATCCGATCTTAAATCCCTCTTAAATCTCTCCCAAAAAGAGTAAGACCAGCTGAAACGACTCTAACATTTAAATGTAATTCGGTAAATAATGAAATGCTGCTTACCAATGTCTAAACAGTTCTCACCGAGCATTTGAAACTACCAATTGAGATAAGCTGTTATTATTGTGAACTGCTGACTGTAGACCGATTGGCCACTAGACCGTCGATTCTATTATCTGAGTAAAGGTCAGTTAATCGGGAAAGCCCCCACGCCTAATGAAATTGAAATTTGGAAGAAACAATTCCTGTGAAGAAGATAAGTTTCCTAAGGGGGCAGAAGGTAGCAAGCAGTTTCGTCGTCCTCTAACTAGAATCTGCACTCTACATACTTCCGGAAATGGTTCAGCTTGTGAACATAGCTTCTCAGACCAGAGTTTTCCCAGAATCGTTTATGCTTAAACGCTATTGCGTTCACTATTTCGGAGCGGTGTTCACTATTCAATAACTCATCAAATTTGTTAAAATTTGTTATAAAATTCTGTCCAACCGAACGCGAAATTCAACGAATTTTCACGAGATTCGGGAAAGTGGGTCAGTTGCTGGTCGAGCTTATGATATCGTCGATCTAGTGAAAAGACTCGGGCATATATCCGCAAAAGACCCAATTGACACAAGGACTGAAGCTCATCGAACGTTCCCTGATTGGCACATCTTTAGTGAAAAAGGACTAAACTGTTGGTAGAAGGGCTTCTTGAGTCCACAGCAGTACGAAGAGTCTCAATTGCATCTGAATAAACTTGCTATTTGGTGTGGATTTTTTTTTTGGGCCATACATCTTCCGAAATGAGAATGACCAGGGTGACTGTCAGTATCGAAATATATCGCTCCATGATAACTGACTTTATGTGGCCTCAAAAAAATTACATAGACTTGGACAACATGCCGTAAGAACAAGGTGGCGCAATGTGTGATACATCGGGCGTTTGATTGGAGTAGTTGGTTGGAAGGAAAGTTATGCATAAGAGGGAAGATGTGAATATCCCCCAAGATTTCATTTTCTAAAACTTTTTTCTCTAGGAAGTTGCAGCGCCTGGTCTTCGTGGCTCTTTAACGAAAGAAATGAATCGCAATATATGAACATCGCTATTTCCAATTCTCATATTTTAGTTTATTTTTCCGGTTATTTTTAAAATGTACATATTTAGAATTTCTCTATTTCAAATTTCTCATTCGTCAATCTGCTCGTGAAGGCAGACTATTATAACTCATTCTTATCTCTAATTAGTGAATTAAGCAAAATATTTGTATATCTAACGAATTATCTTATCTTTCTTCTCGTTTTAGGTAAGAAACTTTGCATTGGCTTCAAGAGTCTTGTGACCTAATATAACACAAATTTAAGAGTGATGATGACGTTCATGTAAGTAATCTCGTATCATTTCGCGTAACTTAAACTTTTAACTCGTAACTAGGTTACGAATGCTTCTCTTATAATTATGTGACATTGATATCTCCAGATGATGACACGTTGGCTTCGAATTTACGTGATATATCTTTCAGATTAATTGTTGTTTTTAGGGATTGTCGAAAATTTCGCAAACTGAATACAAATAAGTTTTGGCATAAGTCAGAATGATGTCATGCAACGGGGTTAGACTGACAGTTTCGCATCATACGTTTCCATGCGTTCCATGCACAATGCTCCAATTCCCCGTGGGAGACACGGGATTAGGCATTCTAGGAAACTCACTATTTGTATTAATATATCCAACATTCTGACAGCTATCCATTTGCAGGCCATATTCGACGAACATACTCTACGTGGACTGTCCGCGAAATGTCATAATCATTCGTCACTGTTTCTCTTACACGTTATGATCAATTTAGCTACAGTCGTGTGGGCATCGCACATACCGTGCTCAAGTCGCATGTTATGTTGGACGCCCCCATTGTGGCGTCTGTTTGGATATTAATTCTCTCGCGTACATACATACATATACGCATAAAAACGATTTGTTGTGCATATGAGGCGGTCGTTTGACAGTTGCACAGCGAGGCAATCTCTTGTGCTAGACTAATTCGTGTCATTGTTTCTGACATTTGGCCGGTTTCATATGTTTGGTTTGCAATTACGTACGTGCTTGTGGTATTAATCATATTTACCGAGTGGCGGGATGTGGGATTTTTGTGTTGTTTTCCCCGTAAATGTCACCGTTAAAGGAGGTCCTTTATAGCGGCCATGGATTGGTGGGTTTTGAGAATTTTGGTGGGTTGGGAAAATTATTGGGAAATTCATATGGATTCGACACATTCGGTTGAACGGATTTAAATCAGTTCTGATCAGCGTAACGGTCCGCAACGTTTCGTGCTCGCAATGCTAATTATATTCGAGAAGTATGTTTTAAATTCCTGAATAAATATATTCATATGTTTGTGTCTATGTAGCAAGCCGTCTTAGATCAAAAGATTTATTGTGCATTGTAGTCGACAGTTGGAAAGAAAGAAAAAACTTTAAAATGACACAATAGTACGTAATAAGTGTATACTTATCATTTGCCCATAGTATATGCCAGATACTTGCATATACTATGTAAAGGGTCCGCCATCTAACGTTTTTTTTTTCAAGTAGTGCTTATTTCGTGAATGGTAACACTTAGCTCATGTCTGATTTGACAGATAATTAGTTTTATCCTTCCGCTGAACGAATATGGTTGTGTATACGCTTGAACAACGCTTCGCTAAGTGGGCCTGCGATCGACTTACAGAAGATGCCGATTTTGCCAAAAAAATCATCTTTTCAAATGAAGCTCATTTTGATCTTGGCGGGTATGTGAACCAGCAAAATTGTCGCATTTGGGGCACAGAAAACCCGCACGCATGCATTGAAAAGCCGGTGCACTCAAAACGAGCCACTGTTTGGTGCGGATTTTGGTCCAGAGGCATAATTGGGCCATTTTTCTTCGAAAATGAGCAAGGAGTGGCCGTTACAGTCAATGGCGATCGTTATCGGGCCATGTTGAACGAATTTTTGTTCACAAAAATTGAAGAGGAGGATATTGGCAACATTTGGTTTCAACAGGACGGCGCTACGTGCCACACAGCCGAAGCTACACTCGATGTTTTGCGCCCTGTTTTTGAAGATCGCATTATCAGCCGCAGAGCTGATGTCGTTTGGCCACCTCGGAGCTGCGATTTGACACCGTTGGATTATTATTTGTGGGGTGCCGTCAAAGATAAGTGTTACGCCGACAAGCCAGAGACAATTGACGCTTTAAAGGATAATATTCGTGAAGCCATTGGTGAAATACAGCTGCACACAATCGATAATGTGCTTAAAAATTGGACCGATCGTGTAGGCTATTGCATGGCCAGCCGAGGCAGCCATTTGAATGAAATTATTTTCCATTATTAACCGGAAGGATTGTACTTTCAAATAAAAAAAGAAATTTGAGAAAATATTCAGTAGTTTTTTTTATAGCATTTTCAAAAAAAAAAAAAAAGTTATTTGGCGGACCCTTTATGTATAACTTCCGTGTGATAAGTCTCGCTTTGTTGTGCTGCCGTACAGGTTTGGAATCATTTGAAGGCGATAACATCGAATGATTTAAAAAATAACATGTTTTCGAGTAGCCTGTACCAAAGTGTTCAGATAAACTTTATATGAAATCGATCATCATCCATTAATTTAGTATGAGTTCCATGATCGACTAACTTTTCTAAATTTCGGGGTTTGAACATAATTTTGTAATTTGCCCAAAAATCTGCTTTCAAGCCTTGACATGCCACGAGGCAGGGAGACATGTCTACCGTGTATGAATGCTGTAGCATCATATGGCGAAATATTTGTGAACAAGAAATGAAATGTGAAGACCTACGCCACCGTCGCTACAAATCCGGGTGTTCGCCAGAAATTAAAATCTAGTGAGATTCGTCCCCAATTGCCGAGGTGACTTGTCGGTCATGAATATCTTCAGTTTTGCTACTAAACATATGTACGTTAATCCAAATTTTATTACCTATTTTGACACGTATTTCTGAGCTACCTCCAATCGCTGTTCTTTTTGTTTGAAACTGCACTGCTTTGAAATAACTTTTGCCGCCACATATTTCGCACTCATAACATTATTATGAGCCAATCCACGTCATTAGCGACTAATCTCATTGTGATTTGCTGATAGTCCAAAACCTTTTCGTTCACTTTTTTCACGCTTTCACCAGTTGTTATGTGTTGAGGTGTCCAGGGCACACACCAAACTACTCGAAAACCCTGTTTACTTATAACGGACTCATCAAATAGCCTTAGTTTCGATTCCATCCTGGTAGCATACAGTGAATGCAAATCCTCTAATTCATCTTTTTTAAAAATAAATAATCACCGATTGCGACAGTATCAATAATCAATAATTGTTGTGACCGACGAATTTTTCAACGCAACAACGCAAATTTCGCACCAATTGGACTAATTCAGCTCATGAAATTTCAACATTCCGATTATTTTGAACACACCCGTAAGTATCGAGCGAAATATCGTACATCCACAGTACCTCGAACAGCAAGCTCAATGCCTCTGTAAGTATTGAATAGTCTTCTTCTTTTCCTTTTTATCCCGGCGTCGTTATGGTCAGAAGTGTAGGACCATAACCTTCCCACTTAACTGCATTCCTACTGGTCCGCTTGTGGGGTCCGCCGGTTTGACCTCAGAAAGTAGCGGCAGGCTTCCCGGTTTGGGATTACTTCATCGCTGAGGCCAATCAAATGCTGGTGTTTTTGCATTTGTTTGCACCAATTGTTTTTCGGCCTGCCTTTTTTGCGTGTTGAAATTGGAATGTTGATTGATAACGCCTTTTGGACGGGGTTCAAAGGATCTCTCCTTTGAACATGGCAATACCAACTGAGTCGGTCGCGCTCTATATTTCTTGTGATGGTTTCTTTTACGTGGAGGCTACCTCGGATCTTTGAACTTCTAATTCTGTCACGCTTTGTTACTCCCGCTGTCATGCGAAGCATCTTCATCTCAGTTGCCGTTAATTTGCTCTCATACTTTTTGTGCATTGTCCAGCATTGTAAACCGTATGTGAGCGCCGGACGTACAACTGAAGTGTAGAGCCTTCCTTTCAGCTTAGGGGGCATTTTTCGATCACAGAAGATGGCGGAATTTTCCCGCCACTTCATCCACCCTACGCTTACGCGATGTTTGATTTCGTCATCACAAGTTGCTTCTCTATTAATCATAGATCCCAGATATTTAAACTTTTCACACTTGGGAAGCACTCTTCCATTCAAGTAAATGTCTGGAATAGGCTGATGAGGGTCAGAGAACGGGCAGCACAGATACTCTGTCTTCTTTGAACGAATACGATACCCGTGTCCCTCAAAAATGTCCACCCAAACATCAAGTGCTCGTTGTAGGGACGCCTGATCATCACTTATAATGGCCCCATCGTCAGCAAAGAATAGCTGGTGCACATTGGGGTCCGTCACTTTTCCTTCAAGCAAGCAATCAAGGACTGCTATAAAAAGCAGTGGGCTGAGGACGCTCCCTTGGTGTACACCGACTTTGATTGCGAACTCTTCGGTGACTCCTGCGGTGCATCTTACTCTTGTCGTTGCTCTCTCGTACATGTCCATAATTACTCGCACGTAGGTTTCTGGAACTCCTTTTTGTCTTAGCGCTACCCATAAAAGATCTCTTGGTTGCCGGTCAAAGGCCTTCTCGAAATCAACCAACACCATATGCAAGTCCTTTGAAGAATCACGATGCTTTTCCATCATGATCCTTATACTTTGGATTGCATCTGTTGTTGATTTACCCGAGACAAACCCGCACTGGTCATCAGATAGTCGTATTATTGTTCGCAGTCGGCTATCTAATACCCGTTCAACGATCTTCATGGTGTGCGACATCAGCTTGACAGAACGGTAGTTATCACAATTTCGGGTATCACCCTTTCCTTTGTGCAATGGAAGAAGATAGCTTTCCCTCCATTGATTAGGCATAATGTCGCCTCTTATAAGTTTGGAGATAAGAACCATGAGCCATCTAGACCCGATGTCTCCCATCTTTTTCCAGAACTCAGAGGGTATCCCGTCCGGCCCAACAGCTTTTCTTTTCTTGGAGTTTTTAACCGCGTACCGAACTTCTTCGACTGTGATGTCGGATATTTCGGCATGATTCGGGGCGGCTCTTGGAAAGTACACTCGGGGAAACTGTTCGTTCAGAAGTTCCTCGCAATACTGTCGCCATCTGTGGAGAATTTTTTCGTCTTCCACAAGGAGTTGGCCTTCAGCATTGTTAATAAACTTTGGGAAACGAATCTCCTGAGCATTTCTTCTTCTCTGGGCGGCTATCTTAAAGATATTTGCTCCTTTGTTCAAATTGTTTTGTCGAAGCTCCTGGGTAGCCTGGTTCCTGTCAGACGCGGAAGACGATATTTCTTCCAACTCCTGATAGAGGCCTTCCATTCAATTCGGCGCATTTTTTCTTCGCGATACCTTTGCAATATCTATATACCTTTTCACGGCGAGCTTTTTCCTCTCTATTAGTAGAAGAGCATTTTGATCAAGCTTGGAAAGCTATTTTCTTTTCGTGTATCACTGCTTTGGCTTCGTCTGTCCACCACCAGGTTTCTTTTGCGTGTTGGTAGGGGCCTTTAGATGTTCCGAGCAGTGATTTGGCTTTCTCCAGGCCAGATTGTTGTAGGGAATCCCACATGTCTTGTGCTCTGCACTCCTCATTACCGACCTCATCGATAATGGAAGAGAGGTAGTTTTCCATGATGGTAATAAAAGCTTCGCCTTTTCCTTTATCCAGCTTATACCACTGGATTCTCTCAGACACCTTCGTTTGCTGCTTTGACTTCTTTCTCGCATCCATAAAAAATTCAGTCAGGAGGAGACGGTGTTGAGGGGCGATCGCGTCTCCCAGGATCACTTTGCAATCTTTAGCTCGTGGCTTCATGAAACTGGATACCAAATGATAGTCTATTTGAGTTTCATTTCCGCCGCTGCTATAAGTGATCAGGTGCCGGCTTTGTTTGACGAACATGGTATTTAGCACTATAAGACCGTACGACTTGCACACATCTTCACCTGAAGAGTTCCTGGTGCCGTATCCCAGCCCTCCGTGGTAGCCTTCATAGTCTTCGCTTGTCTTCCCGACATGTCCGTTTAAGTCTCCCCCAACAAACAAAAGCTCTTCCTATTGAATAGTCATTTATATGTATATTTCACTACTAGCTTCTCCCATTCAAGTTTTACTTTTTCGCTTCATTGGACATCAAGTGAGCTACCCGTGAAAAATATTGCTGCTGTATCCGCCGCTGTTAATGAAGAACGTGATTTGTCCATTCGTTGCCGTTCGCAGTGGTTGGGATTATGTTATTGGACTACGTGGAAGATTTATGCATGGATGTTGTTCTAAGACCTTATAAACTAGAGCTTGCACAAGAATTGAAGCCGAATGACCTGTCATACGGTTGAACTTTCTCTGATTGAGCCTTAGAGAAGCTAAAAAAGAACCGCCATTTTTTGGTTGAATATAACTTCTTTATTTGATAAACGAAAATGAACTAAAAGTGTATCAGGAAAAATGCACAGTTTGGTGCGGCTTACGGCCGGGCGTAATTTCGTTCGTATTTTCTCAAAGATGACCGTGAGAACAACGCTAACCCCAATGACTACTATCGCTCAATGATTTCTAATCTCAAGCCATGAGCTGAACCCGGTTGACATATGGTTCTAGGAAGATGGCGCTGCATACAGCACGCGAATCGATGGACCAATTGAGAAATGAGTTCGGAAGGGAATTATCACTTTTTTTGGCTAGGTGAATGAGCTAGCTAGATCGTGCGATTTGACACCTTTACACCATTTGTCTGAGGATACGTCAAATCACTTTTCTATGCCGATAAGCCGGCGTCAATTGCAGCCTTGAATATATCATTACGCGTGCTACGAGCGAGCTACCAGCCAATATGCTACAAAAAGTTTCTCAAAATTGAACTTCGTATAAGGTTTTTTTTTTTGTTTTTTATTGGAGGATTTTGCTATCTGTTGGAGCACTCAGACACAAATACTGGTCCATTGTATTGGCAGCCAGACACCTAACATGGCTTTACAGCTCATGGAAGACGTGAAATAAACATTCGATGGCGTTGATGTTATCGGGATCCGAACCCGCTCATCACGCGTCAGCGGCTGATACATTACCCACTGTGCTACGGCGCTCTCCTTGGTAAGTACTTACAGCATGGGACACCCAAGCATAGCCAAGACTAGGTCTAGGAGCTTACGTGTTATGATCGATATAAAAAACCGATTTGGTGTCATATTTTATAAAGGAGGGTGCAAAAGATCAGTATTCAAGGATCATTTTGCAAACTTAAATTGAGTGTAAAAAGCGACAGTTAAGAAACTATCAAAAGGCTCAAGGGTAATGTGATTTCATTAACTAACATGCATATAACCAAGCTTTGAGGTAAGGCTAGAGCTGGCTTCAAGTGCACTTTAATTGTTGACAAAAGGTACTTTACGAGAGTAAAGTGAAAAGTTATCGGCCTATCACTGAAAGACTGAGGTCTTCAGTCAAAAAATCGTTTTATTTTTCTACGAGGCTGGTCCGATAAATATTTAGCCTCTCCGCCTGATGGCGCCAGTATCGCAAGAGCAACTTACTATCGTGTAGTACATTCCAGTAGACGGCTATTGTCGTCGGATCGGAATCGTAGTTTTGTTTTGACCGCGTGTGAAAGCGGGAGTGTCCGCGAATTTTAGAAAAACGGATGCTGTGTACGGTGACACTTCTTCTCCTTCTCCTTCGATGGCGACCATCAAAAATTAGTTTACTGAGTTTCAACGTGGTCGCACTTCGGTTTTTGATGAGCCACGTCCAGGTGCCCCGAAAACGGCTACCAAGGAGGATAACGTGACAAAAATATATATATATAATAAATAAATACTATAATATGCTATAAATGTAAATATAAATATAATATATATAATCTCCCTTGAGTTCAAAAAACCTGGTCCAGCGTTTCTCTAACATCAGTATTTCTTCCCGGTAGTAAGAGTCTGGAAAGTTGTGAAAATATTCATCTATGGCCCTCCCAACTTCTTCATTGGATGCGAAGCGCTTTCCAGAAACAGATTACTTCGAGTCAAATCAAGAGAATAGGGAGCATAGCCAAGCAAATCGTACCTCCGACGTTTTTTTTCCCATCGGCATCGCCATCGCACCTGTACATAAAGAGGTGTTGGCTTGGTAACAGATGATTTTTTTCTTCTTCAAGTCAGGCCTTTTCTCGCAAATTTTGGATGCAGTAATATTGGCCGGTAATTGTTCTCACTTTTGCAAGACAATCAATTAACAGGTTCCCTTTCGCATCCCATAACACGTTGGCCCTGACTTGCAGATGAGATAGATTTCGCCTTCTTTGCCGCTGAACCACCGGCTTCTACTCACTGAGTATTCTTTCGTTTCTGGCATGTACTTGTGGACCCAAGCCTCTCTCATCCATTGGGACAAATCGCCACACAAAATCGCTCGGCTCACTAGTGAATCGTTCCAAAAAATTCTACGAAAATCGTTTGCATATTTGCTTTTGATTGTCATTCAGTAAATGCATCTCCCATCTTTGCATCCCTAATTCTTTCTGAAAGAAATATGCTAACGTCCTCAACTATCTCATTCTCTATCACTCGCCTATGGTCCAACACGATATCAAGCACTTTTTCCATGGTTTCTGGTGTGGTTGCGGTTTTGGCCGTCCTTAACGTGGGTTATCTTCAAGGAGTGTGCGACCACGGTTAAATTTAGCTTCCCACTTTTTAACGGATGAGATCGAAGAAGCAGAGTCCTCGTAAACTTTCGTCAGTTTTTGATGATTAAGTTTTGGGGGTAAGCCATCCAAAAAGAAGAATTTTACGACCGCACTATATTTAAGTCCATTTTAGCGACGCTAAACCCACGCAAGACGCCTTCTGCAAAAATTAGTGCAAATTTGAGAGAACAAGGCGAAACTTTTGATTCGAACTAAAGTCACGTGACTCAGGCAGGAAACTTACTGGTTGGAACGTCGTCTCTGTGTCGGGCCGTCACTTTACCAACATATAGCCAACCGTCTGCCACTATCTTGCTGTGTGTTATAATATTTTTGAGATGACTAGACCTTAGAAAAGTAAAATAAATCAAAACTTAAAGCTTGAAGTTGTTGCTGTGCCTTTTTAGAATAGTGAATAAAAACCAGTTATCTTTGGTTTAGAAGTACCTTTAGAAAGCTATACGTCCAAGACAATGATCAATATATACTGGAGCATTTTACAAACTGGCGCCCGAACTGGGGCTTTTTAAGGTTTTGTCAAGAAATTCTTTTGGGCATTAGGAATGCTTTAGACTTGAGTCCAGGTTTCATTACTTTGTTCATATTGACATCCTTCACAACTCAATTGAAACGATGAAACGAGAGTTTGTCAAAAGGCAAAAGGCGAATCACTTCCTCACTAGTCTATTACCATGACCATTGTCTTGAATTGGGTAAAACACCATTGATTTAGTTCTTATTGTCTTATAGATATACAACGTGCGACATCTCATATGGGTCGATGTAAATTTCGAATAACTTCAACAATTCTCAACATATTTTGTAAATTCAAAAACTTTATTCAACTTAGTCCTTTACAATTTATTTTGATTAATTTTGAAAACAATTTCAATTAAATGACCGCCTTTATTGCTGATGCAAAAATGGGCTCGTTTTCGCGCATTCTCCATGACATTTTCGAGCACTTCGGTCGAAATTTCTGCGATTTCCGCACGAATGTTTCTTTTGACCGTTGTATATACCTTGCTTTTCAAGTACCCCCAAAGAAAAAAGTCTGGAGGAGTCAAATCCGGCGAACTCGGAGGCCAGTCAATATCGCTCTTTTTTGACACCAATCTTCCAGGGAACTTCTTACGCAAACGGTTCATTGTTTTGTCCGCAGTATGGCTTGTCGCGCCGTCTTCTTGAAACCAAAAGTGAAGTAAGCCTTTTTTACGTATTTCTGGGACCACATAATGGGCCAACATCCACCGATATCGATCGTCATCCACTGTATACGGTCCAATGATGGTTTTAGCACATACACCGGCCCAAACAGTAACTTTTTGATCATATAGCGGCTCTTAGTGGATAATGTGCTGATTTTTGGTGCCCCAGAAGCGACAATTTTGTTTATTAACTGAGCCAGAGAGCGTAAAATGTGCCTCATCGATCATCAAAATTTGCTGCCAGAACGACATTTTGTGCGTATGCCAAGCGCCGTGGCTCATCTTGTGGCAAAATTATTTGAGTTATCTGCACTTTGTATGGAAATAAGTGAATATTATCCTTTAAAATTCTCCGCAAAGTGGACCCACTGATGCCTAACTACTGCGAACGGCGCCGATATGACAAACTTGGGTCTTCTGGAACACTGGCCTTCACAGACCGAATAGATAAGTTTGAACGCCGCGGACGTGGCCTAGGTTGCTCACGAGGGCTTGCAACAGAACCAAATTGAAAAAAAAATTGGAGACCCAATTTAAAATTGTACTGAATTGACATTTCCAAAATACTATGACATATGAAAATCGGTTGACAATTGTTGAAGTTATTCGAAGTTTACATCGACCCATATGAGATGGCGCACTCTGTATTTAGCTTTAGAATTTACGTGCGGAGGTTTCCGCAACCTTGCGGTAGAACCATGGCTATACATAGCTAAAAATTATTTTATTAATTTGTTTGGCTGCATCTTAACCTGCCTACGTAAACTAGTTTATTTATTCAGGACCAGCTAAGTAGAATATCATCTTGCCATGATCCCCATCTGCTATGCACAGCGTGCATCGTCGCTTGTAGCGTCATACCTTACGTAATTAAGGTTACGTCTTACTACTGCAATCGGCAATCTTCCCATGAACCCACTTGTTAAAATGGTTGAAGGCGAAATTGATGTTCAAAGAGTACTTAAATAAAAATTAACGACGACAAATAAAAAAAGAAATAACTGCAATTGAATCTGTTTTTGCAAGGCTTCCTCGCTTCAAAAGCAAATAATTAAAAAAATCGAAAGTTTCCTACCGCAAATAATAGAAATAAAAAAAACAACTTTCCTAAACGCCAATTAACCAATTACAGCACTTGAAATACCACTTCAACGAAACTACCGAACTCATTAATTACCCAACGCACTTGAACCGCATGACAACTGCGTCCTCAACTCCCACAGATCTCGCCCTCTTCACCAATGCCAATGCGTACCATAACGTTGCACACCAAATTCCAATACCTCCATCCTACATCTGTATATCTCGCTCGTATCTCGTCCACTTCATCGCATTTCTTTTCTAATTTTTCTCATTAAACATTAAATAAACTAATTTCGTTCGCTGTTCACTACCTTATCATCCATCAAAAACGCACCAATCCCAGTCGAAACATTTAACGAGACACAAAAGATATTAAAGATACAAAAGATACCCGTTGAGTCCGTGGGATACTATTTTTCCCTCTTCTCTTTCATTTCATATTGCCGCGTTCGAGCTCCAGTTGAGCATTGTAGATATACAATTAGTGTTGCTTGGAGAATGTTTACAGATATATCGCACGCAACATGATGCATGGTGCTTTCCTTTGACCAAAAAGTGCGAGATAATGTAAAGGAAAACCCCGAATTTCCCATCGGTATGTTCAGTCACGCCGAAATTGTCACACTATCACTCGACTGTCTGTTCCATTCTGGGTAGGCAGTAGGTAGAACTGCATATTTCTTGTATGAATCCCATTCCACATGGTGGAAGCGACCAGAGTTGCTACATATAAACGTCGATCGTTCTGGTTCGGATTGAGTGCGTTTTTCCTGAAAAACAAAGTGCGTCCGTCTCGCATGTGTGTGCGAACGAGATGCTTGTGTATTTGTAACGTTTTCATTCAGTTTTTCTTTTGACTTATTATTCTTTGTTCTGCTTTTCGGCATCTCGTCGTCGCATAGTGCAGTGCACTGTATCGTATCGCCTCGCTGCTGGCTCGGTGGTAAAATTTCCATCGATCGTTTAGTTGTTTCTGTGTTGTGTTCGGTTTCAATGTACGATCGCTGATCGTTGGAGCAAGGTCTTGTCAATCGGTTCGGTTCTGTTTTTGTTTTTTGAAAGTTCAAAGTGTTTTTTGAGATTTTTGATATTGAAAAAACTGTTTTTGTGGTTAAAACGTGCGTGGACTTGATCGTGACACGATCGATCGGTTGATAACACATGATATTTATCTATCTTCCCGACAGTATCTTTCTGACAGCTGGATATCTTGGATAAATTTGGAATTTCCATAGCTCATACTGTAAGTTGATCTGCATTCCTAGTTCCCACACGATCCTGTCACACGATTCTCTTTTCGGAAAAATAAATATCCATAATGGGCAATTAGTGTTGTAAAATTCCCAAATATTCTTTGTTGCTGCACCGGTATCTTATCCTTTAATCTGACTGTCAATGTGTCAATACTAATTTCGACTCTTCCCTTCGTCGACTTCCCATCGTGAAGGTGAGAGATTATGTCAACACTGTCATATGTCGGGACACTTGGGATAAGATACAGATACACTCATTGACTGTTCGTCTCATTAGTCCGCCCATTACTGACACCTACTCGTATGTATGTGCCATGTAACAAAATATGAAAGACATCCGTGTTCATGCCGCGATCGAGCATTCCTTGATCGGCGAACGATCGGATATAAATACGTTATGTGGGCCTTCTCGATCACACACACCTGTGGGAAGTCTGTTTCGAAGGTGCTAAGCTAAGAATTTATTGGAGAAATCCCTTCACAAAATGAAAATCGGTTACACGCTGTGTAGTCCATTCAGACAGGGATTCGGATTCAGATGTGCGATCGATCGATCTTCTTTCTGTATCCGCTTCTTATCGCATTTACTTGTTTTGTATTTTAATTGGGTGTTTTTGTTTATTTGTTTGTGGATACAGTATTGCATAAGAGTGTTGAAAAGCCATGCCGGATGTGGGGGTATTCTTCGCCGCGAGTTTTTTCGTATTTAATTTGTTTTCGTTGGGAAATTGCAGATGTAATCAGTCAGCGGTACTGTAGGGTAATTATGATATCTTGAGTGGATGAGATTTGATTTTTGTTTTTCTGACCCATTTCCATCCAGTGGGTGTAGGAAGTGTTTGTAGAAGCATGTCAGATACTATGTAAATGCTTTGATGACAGACGAGCTTTCCACGCGGTACGTATTAAGACTTTCGTCTAGTGGATATGGTGAGGATGGAGCAACCGGAAGTTTGCGCTGGAGCCGTCCATAGACTCGTTTGTCATCGATCTATCGAAGTTAATTGCATGTGAAGTGGACTGGATTGTCTACGGCTGGTTTAGTGAAAGGTATTTATTGGAACTTCGCGGGGCACCAATTAAGTTGGCATCATTGGACATTTTTCGGTCAGTGCGTTTCTTACAAAAATCGGTTTGCGTGATACGATCGATGAATTATAAAAAATCGATTGCATGGTAAACATCTTGAGGGGGAGTGTAAGAGATAAGTTTTTTTTAACGATTGTCCCATAAACTCGATTTCACTAGCCGCAGTTAGGAAACTATTAGATATACTCGTACATACATATAAAATAGAACTAGGCTCATAAGCTATGTGAGTTCATTAACTGAAATACTTTTAATCATGGCCAGAGCCAAGGCTAGAGCTGTCTTCATGTGTGCGGTGTTTGTTCAGAAAATAAGGTGACTAGTGTTCACTAAGGCGAAATCGCTTTTTCCAATCCTCGAAGCAGTTCTGATATGCGATTATTGGTGTAGTCTTGAGCTCTTACAGCGATGCGGTCTTTATATCCATCCTTGCATGGTTTTTTTTCAGTTTTGGGGAAAGAAAAAAGTCGCAGGGGGCCAAGATCGGTGTATGGCTATTGGCCAAAAGAGTATCAGAAGTATCACACACAGCTCTAATTTTCTGTTCACAAATCCGAACTTTTTCTACATATTGTTTTTGCGCCAAGATAATATTGACCGTCCGACCTTCTGACCAAAACTCATGATGAACCAAGCCATTTTAATCAGGAAACAGGGAGCCAAAATTGATTGAACTTAACATGCTTTTTTCGGTCTTAGCTCTTCTGGTTGCTTCCATTGGCATGATTGGGCTTTGGCTACGACGTCATAACCATATACCCATGTTTCGTCACTAGTCGTGACCCGCAAATTTGGATCGTCATTCACATAATTTAACACGTCTCGAGCGATGCTTATGCGATCGTTCTTTTGGTCAAAATGTAACAATTTCGGAATAAACTTCTCTGATATAGGGTTTATGCCAAAATATCTGAAAAAAATTCATGGCATGAACTAACCGATTCTAAGATTCTCCGTAACAATTTCCTTCCTGGTTCATCCGTTGTTAACGTGCTCGGGCGCTCAAGACGGGCATTTTCTCGGCTTTCTGTTAAGAACTCATACCACTTATAAACTTTTTTTTTCTCGAAATAAGTATCCCAAATGCTCAACATATGATCAAGAAAAAATTGAAAAGCGAATGTATTTAAGATGCGAAATTCAAAAATTCACCTTAGTTTTTAAACGAACTTCGTACTCTGACACAAAGAAAGCTGGGCCTAGGCTATTGTTACAGAACATAAGCTGTACACGGGTGCTATACTGCTGTTCCCTACATATAGGAAGTTGAAAATTATTTAACAAATTTGGCATTTTGCAAACTGGCGCCCGAGCTGAGGCACCTTAACAAACGATAGAAAATATTATAGGTTTAGAAAATAGTAGCAAGCTGAGTTTATATTTTCTGAGTCAGTCTGTCACTGTCATCTGGAAAATGTCCATTGATCATTAACGTTCGTCTGTAGCGCTGTCCACATATTTCTACTGAATATATGTACATACCTGGTATTTGGCACCAGGCTAGTGATCGGAATACAAGGCAACTGTACCATTAAATACGCGGAATGTTCAAAATATGACGGGGAATGTGGATTTTTTTCAAAAGAAATTTTTATTATCCTTTTATGTCACACTTTACGGTGGTTCCATTGAGTACCATGCACACATAGATACGTCCCTTCCAATCCCCGAAATATTTTTCCAACTCAAGACATTGTACTATCGCTTCCAGTCGCATATTTACGGTTCTTTTAATTTTTGAGAACAAACAAAACCATACGGAGCACTGGTGACCGAAGGAGGCTAAATATTTACGAGCAGGCAACGAAGCATGACCACATACTTATTGCAAGAGCCGTACATTTTCTTAACGCAAATAGGGGCGTTTTTTCTTCAGATTGCCTCACACACTTGTGGGAATTATTTTTATGAAACATTTGATCTTGTGGCAGAAACTCAGAGTGCACTAAAGCATTTAAACCGAAAAGCATAGTAAGCATGACCGTCACATTCGACCGCACTTGTCGAATTGATTTGATCCAGATTGCCTTCATTAACCTTGGAGACTATATACGTAAACCCATGCTTCATCACTATAACCTGTTTCGATAATTTTGCATCATTACTGGTTTCATTTAACGACCCCCTGGCTCACTGATTTTTGGTTCGAAATTTCTTTTGAAATTAATGTTGCTGGCACGAGCTTCTCCTTTACCTTTTCTGAGTCTTCATCGGTAGTTGTGGCGCTGGGGTGCTCGTCATCTAGAGGCCATTTTGCAAGCGTTAAATCTCGTAAATCCTAGCTTACCAGTAGTGGAGAGGTTTTAAGCCAAATTCGATATTTCTTTGGTTTTGTTGCACTTAATTGCACTTGATTTGGAGCAAATACTCTGATACTTGTTGGAAATGAACAGGAGATTTGAGAGTTGATTTGGCTAGCAAAATATAGTTGCCTTGAAGAAATATTTTCTGTCACAATAACCAGAGGAGTATGCAAAATCGGACTAAGACAACACGCGGAATTAGCGAATTTCCCATACTTTTTGAACATACTCATTGGAATTCAAGAGCTTGTATGCCAAACACCTCGTTCCCCTGTCTATTATAACAACTATTTAAAATCTCTTTTTAATACTATTGCCCAACATAGAGCTTGCTAACAATCAGTTTGCCATCTCTGCATCCGCATTTACGCCTTCCACAATTCTTCTTCGTCTAAAATAATGAAAGAAAATTAACAAATCATCCTCTGCAAACCTAACGATCACCAAGAAATCCAAATAAGCACAAGAAAAAAAAACAAGCACCTCATCTCATCATCCACACTCCCAGGCTTATCATCAGTGACAGATTGTTGTTGAAGCTCCAGAAGCAAAACGCAAAAAAAAAGATAGAAAAACAAAATATCATAATCACCACAAATCCCGACATGACCTATGTCAACAAACCCTGAAGACAGCCATCTCGAAATTCTAATCTAATTTTCCGAGATTCTTCCTTCTTTCTTCCTCATGCCGTGATAAGTGAGAGCAATAAACGGCAACTCGCATCTGGATTAACCTCTAACCCGATTCAAGTCATGCCTAATGGTTTAGTGACGAGAGAATTGTCTGATTCATCATCGACACTATTCCCGAGGGAATAACAATGATATGCTTTGTTGTGGAGTTGTGAGTTTCATCCTCTTTGCGGGATTGTCTACCGCTCGTTGCCTTTTTTCCGACTCCGGATGAGGGACCATGTTCTGTTTCTCATGTTCTGCGGCATGTTGATGGTATACAATGATTACTGATTCATTTTTAGACTATCTTACATGGAAAGTAAGGGCACGGAATGTGATGTTTCGTTCTTATTTTTAGCACTTAATCAGCTGCTCATGTAGATCAGAGATGGGTTTCACTACGCATAGCGCAAACTTCAATTAGTTCTGGTATAGGAGTTATGATATTTACACGATCACAATTGTTGTCCTAGTGTAAGATCGCTTTTCTATATCGGATATCGCTTTCTAGCGCTGATCAGATCAGTATATACTTGTATTTTAAATTCTCTTAAATATAGGTAGATACTACTAAAATGGGATGATCACGTTTATTATTAACAACGATCCCTTGATGATCACTTTCTTCGGTGTCCAGATTTTAAGAACTAAACTCAGAGGTGGAGCATGTGACTTGATCGCTAATAAAAATAACCGGGTTTCTCCGCCAGTACCAGAAATGATCTTCAAAATATGAAAATCATTTACTTTTAAAATATCAGTTTAGTCACATTTAATTGCGATGTCGTGTGCTATATATGAATTGCGATTCCAAAAAAATGCACATGGGGACTAATACCGATCATTTGGTGATTCAAGTCTTATAAAGTCCTCTACTTTCTACAAACTAAAAACATTAGTCTTGTTGATCTCTCCACCCGATTGCCTTAATTTATGCTGATCACTGATATCTCAAAATGATATTTTACCATCCAGACAAGGAATTCGGCATTATTTGCATATTATAATAATTTACCCAATGAGCACACCTGAGATATGATAACCAGCGACTGACCTTCCTCAGGATCATTAGGTTGTGAACAAGTCACGATCAGTGGATCAAACACTAATTCGCATCAAACAGTTTTAACGCAACAAGATCAAGATAGATAGACTACTAACAAAATCACTTGCGTCAAACTACTGATTTGAAAGTAATCCCCCTCCGATGATAGGTTTGATTACTGACTGAATGACATTTCGTGGATTTTTTTCCCACGCAGCTGGTTCCGAAGATGACATTATTTCAAATATTTACAATAACTCCGCACGATCAGTTTAAATCTGAACACGTCAAATAAATCAGCTAGGATTAACGATGTGATTGAATAAAGATGTGTAGAACATTTAATCAAATATGGATTCAAGGTGAGCTAATTACTTGGATCGTTCTGAATGTTTTCTGTTAGTTAAAAGATCACTTGAAATATGGATAAATCAAGATAATTCATGAATAACCCAGAGCCAATTAGTCATGGTGGCTTACGGCGTATTTTTTGTATTGTTAAGCTCAACATTGCGTAGATCAGTGATCTGCAGACATCTATCACAAGATCTTTTCAAAATTTCCGGTGGAAAGACAAGATCACCCAAGTGTTGATCTATGTCTCAAAATTCCACTCGAATCCGATCACAGAATTTAAGGTATCGATCTCGAGAGTATGACTTTTCCCGCTTCAGATAACTCGATCACGATCACCTACCTCATAGCATGATGTCATTATAGCTGTCTCTCCATTCACATCATTCATACCACTCAACTTCTTAATACCTTTTACGGAAAATTGCGACATTACCCGCGTCGCTGCGACCTTGATCACGTTTATAATTGTCTGATCCAAACTTGCCGCACATACTGTGCATACAAGCCAACGCAACGAATTTTCATAACGCAAATTGTATCGCACAGATACACATCACAACAATTGCAATTACAATATTACAAGACTATTATTAATGCAACGAACAAGCAATGAACAGCAAAGAGCTGAAAGGAACATTGTGCCGAACTGAAAGTGGCATGCGGCAAGCCGGCAATCGTCGTCATCATCAACCGCCTGTTATTACAATAATACCGTACTGGACGATTGCCACCAAGTCGTGACTCGAAGTGCGTTCCACGCACTCCACTTTGATAGTCTCCGCGCGTACGCGTTTTGCCACTTTAACCCGGCAACAAAAGTTAATGACCAGTAGCCGCTCGAGAGCTGCAAATAGTTAGGCTGCAATGCGCAACAACAAATATGTGGTCTTTGTGAACCACGGATAGTGCGTCTAAAAATAGTATACGAGGCCGTTGGCAAGCGGTGTAGGGGAGGCGCACCAGAATGTCTGAACCGTGTGTGATGATATGATTTTGATTTAATAGCTCTCCGCGGGACGGTAGGCAGCGGTTAACTCCATTATCTTTGGCCATGGTTCGTTGCTTGTTGTATGGCCATCTAGTGCCTCTGGCCCGTCGTACAAAGATCCGAGGAATATGTATGTGAGATACTCGTACACGCTCGGTGGAATTCCATATTTAGCCGGTGATGGAAGAATGACGGTATTGTGTTTGGATCAGTTATGAAATGGCATTCGAAGAGTAACATGTTTCAGCTTGGGGTCTTGAATGTGTTCAGAGTTGCAATTAAGAATGCCAAGTACGTTACGTAGACGTGTATTCGACGTTTGCTCTGGAAACGGTTGCTCTCACGTAAGGCGCTTGACGACGCCGCCACCATCAATGTCCTCTACCCAATGGCGAAGACGCCGATGGCGATGGCGACAACATCGGCTAGTTGTTCTTATTCCTCATATCTAGTACTTGTTCCTATGGATGGATAGAAGATGGATGGATTTGTTTGTTTAGTTTGGCGCTGGTGATGCGTTCCAGAGATGTCTGTCAGACGCCGCTTGGGCGCTTTGTTGTGGTGCAGTCGTGCGCGTTGCAATATTGACGGATCGCGGAGATAAGAGCTGTGACCTTCTATCTGACCTTAGATGGGATCAGTTTGTGAATGTATTTCGCGGGCAGTGATATGGCGTGGCGTCTTGTTTACCGTGTAATCAGTAATTAAATCAATTGTTGGGACGAACGTGCACGGCTGCGGTACGATGAAAGTAAACATGAAATAAGTGAGTTGACGCCGACGCCGACACCGATATCAGCCGAGGGTTTCGTAACCCGTGGGCGAAGTAGGCATTTAATGATCGTCAGTCTGGGTTTCGCGAAAAATGTTGTGATAGAAGTGAGCGACCTAACTTGTTTGTTGTTTGCACAGTTTTGACTAAAATTGGAAAGGCCTTGGAAACTTCGTCGGATTTTTTTATAAGATTAATCGCTAACTGTCCAGTAAGTCTAGGTCACTAAATAATATGCTTTAACTCGAAACAGATGATTTAACTGCAACTCTTCCATGATCTTACGGATCGGAAACCTTTAAGCCTTTTGGTAAAGCAACTTGCCATATGATTGAAATATCATGCATGACTTTAAGGGCTGGAATAGGGAAGGTTTTTATTAAGTTGTTGTCATGCCTCCTTAAATTGCAAACCTTACTTAGACTTAGGCTCAAACGCAATAGGAGATTATATTATGTAGGTATTAGGAACTTTTCGCCAGTTAGGTCCAGGTTTTTTGATTTTGCATTACATCAGAAGGATTAGAGTAAGTTTGCTTTCTACTATAGGTACCTATAATGTCTTCCGACATTATCACCAACACTTATGAGGAACTCCATTACTCTTTTTTTTAAATTATTTTCCCGGAATTTTACAAGCTTTAAGCCGCTCATGTGTCACCGTTGTAAAGGCTGTCTTACGAAGGATGCTCAATTTTCAAATATAATTAAAAAAACTTGTGACTGAGGTATCGGTGTTCTTGTCCTTCAATTAAATACCAATTTATGACATTTAGTAACACGTCACTCAATAAGTTCTTAGAATGACTAATAAAACGACAACTTTCAAGCAAAATTTGTCTAACAAGATAGTCTCGTTCAAGAGTAACACATTAATTTTGAAGCATCTCTAACATTTCGATGACCTTTTTGTAAAATGATTTATCTTTGGTCTCAAAATTACTTGCAGTTTCGGCAATCACTTCTTTTTGGAGGTAAAGACATTGTTGCAATCAACTTGTGACACAGTTCATAGACTTGGTGGATGATCACCGTGAGCATCCCAAAATATGGAGGCCGAAACCTTATCCACTGATATTAGCGTTTCTGGTCGCCTTCGACAGCATTCATCCTTTGCTGTTCAACCGACTCTTGATTTGATTCTGGTGTGTAGTGAGGAGTCTATGTTTCATTCATTGTTACAAACTCAGCCTGTGTGACATTCCACGATCGTCGTATCATTTGCGTATGCGAAAGGAAAACTCTTTGTGAGACATGTTAGTATTTCATTCGTGTACATTATAAAGAGAAGTGGACCGAGTTTGGAACCTTGCGGCACTCCATATTACATTCCTTGTTCGATGCTGTAACTGTCTCCGATTCTTATACGAAAGGTTTTCCCTTTTAAATAGTTTCTAAGTGTCTGCTAGTTTTCCTCTAATCCCTAATTGCGCTGAAAGAATTCTGAGCAGTGTTCTAAATCCACGACGCGTTCTTGTTCTCAATCGACTGTGGACAAACGTGGTACTCATTTCGAACAGAGCTTTCTCATACACAAATGCTTATGCTTATATTTTTAATGTGTCAGATATCTCACGAAGCGTCCATCGGGCATCCGTTGGGTGACACGCGGCGCACTCAGGATCGAATCACATGTTCAATTAAAATCACATCTCAAGTTGCTTGACTTCGATCTGTAGCGCTCGTCATTAACGTTCGTGGCAATCCCATTTTGTACGGACCCATCATTTCGCCAGACCAAAATCGCCAACAAATAGGGAACTTTTCGGGATGCGTTTGGTGTTGGTGTATCTCATGTATTTCGCACGTCCATTCATTCGAAAATGAACTTCGTTGCTATAGACGATTTTTTTGTCGAAATTTCTGTCAACTTCTAACTACTCCAGAGCCTAATCCGAGTACACACGATATATTCTATAGTTGTTTACCTTACGTTCCATGGTTTGTGCGATTTTGGACAGACCCAAGTTCCGACGCAAAAATCGCCAGATTGAAAGTCGCAGAACAGTCAAGTCGCTATTGAAAGACCCTATTTGTTATAAAATGTAGCTCGACAAGCATACAGGATGAAAGGAGACTTTATATTCGGTTTGAGACAATCAGAAAAGGATAAGTATTATGGTTTAAATCCCGCCTATTCTCACAATTGAGCTCGAAAGGTTTGATCCAAAAGTGATTGTTTGAAGAAGTTCGAAGTAGGGTACGATTTGCCAATCAATATTGATCTATGTAACTGTTGTGATCGATCTTATATGGTGTAAAGATGGCGTCTCATACTGTACCAATAATAGATACGACTGGTATCCGACTAACTAACGAGCGCACGTGGAGATTCGCAGATTCGAAATGCCATCTACGCCTTAGTCGACGAGCAGTATAGGTGGTTGGTATGTCAATTAAGGGTTGAATTGTGAAATTCCCTTCAATCTTGACCAATTAGCTTGTTGGTAAATTCAGCGGACCTAGTATATGTTGGTAACCTTGGCTGAGAGTTTTACAAATGACTACAGACTTGAACTTTCACATAGTCGTATATGGAACGATTTTGCGATATTTGTGGGGATTTTCTTAAAAATTCCTCTACAAGTAGAATTATAAAAGATCCTAGAAATATTATTTACAATTTTGGCATTGGATAAGCCAGAACAATCAGTGCTGCCTTGATTGAAAATGAGGACAAGGGGCAAGGAAATAGAAGCGACAATGAGAAAAACAAAGACACATGACCGTATCCGAAATCTTTTCTTCGAAAGCACCTCAGTTTTTTAGACAAAGTCAGTCTTCTTGAGCATCTTTTCTAACTAGCTCCACGCTTGTAGGTGGAGCATTCATACAGTTGTGGAGTTCTTTAAGATTTTAATATATCCTTGTCCGACGGTCATGATGACATCCCTGATATAGTTTTGAAGAGGTTTTCCTCAACGCTGGCGAGCTTTTGCTTCTATACTGCACTTCTGAACCCTTTCTGAATATGTTGGAAACAAGATTTGACCAGCCATTCACGTACGTCATAAAAATACTGACTGATCATCAGTTTATGAAATATAAGAAGCACTGAAAATAAATTCGTTATTTGTGCATGACTTTAAAGGCTTTATCTAGCAGAGTTAGAATTTAGGTCAAATATGCACCATTTCGTTCGATAACTTGTTGCTATTTTGAAAATAATTTCATCCCTCTCTCATGGAAACCATCGTCCGTATTGGCAAAAAACTAGTAATAGTAAGCCTTTCTTGAAGGGAAAATTCGCCATGAATATGAACAAGTGATAATCACTTGATCCCATATCTTTCCTATAAGTTGGAAAGACCTAAATAACCAAGCTCCCGGAGCTTCTGGCGAGTCACTATCGATTTGTGTGGCCTAGCGTTGTGCTGACGGAAAACAATTCCCCTCCTATTGCCCAAAGCTGGCCGTTTCCTCAGACGATCCAATTGTTCAGAATACAGGTCCGAATTAAAAGGACCTCACCAAACACACAGAACAACCTTCCTGGTCGACATTTCTTACTTGGTCACCACTCACAATCCACGCGAGAAATGGGTAGAATTTGTTGCGATTCTGTCCATGAGGTTTTTTAGGCTGAACTCATGGGACTAATACCTCGAGCTTCTTTCTGTATCCAGCCCTTGTCAAAAGGTTTCAAATGCTTTTTACCCGCGATGCTAAGCCCTTGGGCAATCGAGATAGAGCTTATATGGCGATCTGTTTCGAATATTTCCATGATTGCATCGACATTTTCGACAACTTGATTTTCATAGCAGCGAGACCACTGGTGATTTGGTAGTATATCATTCCGGATACGGAAATGTTCACTCAACGCTAAACTTTTTCTTCGGAAATGCGCGCTCATGGGAAGTAAGTATTCTCTTATCGTGATACTAAGTCTACTGTATTCTCGATGAATGCTTCATATCTTATCAGATGGTTTGCCACAAAAGGGCCTCATGAGCTTAAAAAACTATTGGTGGGAGTGATTCGTTGCTTAATAGTCCCGCTGTTCTTAGGAGTGATTTGGTACCTCATAGGCCTACTGTTTTCTTTGCAACTTGTAACTGAATCTTAATACCTCGAAATCATGTTATTTTGAACACAACTGTACATACATGTCTGTCAATATCGACGTTTTAGTGAAGATTCAGTGCTATAGGGTACTCTTGGATGACGATCATGGTCATAATGATTGGTCATAATATCCATGGATAAATCAAATACTGTTGGCCCGATGCAATTCCCCGATATTTGTTGACGCCAGCTTTCATAATTTGCTAAGTCTAACTCAGATTTTGTTGTAAAAAAAGCGCTACACTCCGCACAAACCTTTTCAATATTTGATCGATATTAGTTTACTTATATTCCTGACAAGATACTAAATAAGGGCGACATAACAACACAGGTGCTCATGAGGAATATTTATGTCGCACAGATGTCTAATTGGTTTCAAGACGCTAATTTATTCACCTTGCATATGGTATAAACAATTCCTTTGAATGATATATATTCAATTAATATGGCAGCAAGCAGCTAAATTACTAATACACCATGCCCCGAAGCCCGATGAAGTGCAGTTTTCTTGGAATGTCATGCATACTTATCCTGCCAAAGCGGTTCTGCCTGATAAATCTCTGTTCTCCTCTCTGCTACTGCTCCTTGCCTTTATTTCCTATTATCCTCCACTGACTCTTCCTTTTTATTCTTGAGCTGGAATTTTCAACACATATCGGGAGGGAAAACAACACTTCTTATCGCCATGTCAAGTTATTCTCCACTGGAGTATGAATGCGACTCCAGTCGTCTTCACATCCCTTTGCTTTTCGAGCCGTTATGCGTTGTCTTCTATTTTAGGAGTAGTCGTTGAGCTATTTTTAAAACTGTGGATTTCTATTTTTACGACATCCCACTTAGGTCTTTGTTGGATTGAATGGGGAGCGAAGGTAAGCCTTGGCAAGGAGAGAGAGCGAAGATCCTATTTTTAGACACGCATCCGTCTGAAGTGGGGCATTGACAAACGCTCTAAACAACGTCGCGGATCGTCAGTCACGAGAGATGGAAGTGATTTTTCAAATTACACCGGTTCCAATTCCAAAGTATGTTAAGTATCTAGATCTTTTATTTGTTTCTTATTCTTAGCTTTAAATAAAATCGAAAACAGGAAAACCTGTTAGTCACTCCAGTGTTCGGCTTCCTACGCAGGCTTTTAACTGCCCAAGTGATCCGTCTTTGTTTGGTTTCTGTCCGTTGCCTTGTTAGTTGCGTGTGTTTTTATTTTTTATTTTTTTTTTGTGTCATGAAGAGTGGTTACGGGCCTGACGGATTCATGTAATAACAGTTGTACAAGATACGCATTCGAGGTGAAATTGGTGTCAATTTATTGTGTTTTTTACTTATATTCCAATTGCTAATGGATTCATGAACATGCTTAACCGAGCGGCCTACGGGATGACGCCTTCTCGTTTTCGGAGATGTAAACAATCTGAGAGTAAAATAAAAAAAAAGTAAAAAGCGAAGTTGAACTTTTACTCTCGGAAGCAGCGTAATAAAACCAAATATTTGATTGAGACGGGCTTTAGTATTTATGTCAGATTTATCGCTTTGATATTCCTACGCGGAAATTTGACGCAAACAGCTTGAACCAAATATGGAGAAAGAATTATTTTTATTATTTAATACGAAAAGCGAAAGTTTTATAACAAAAAAAAAATGAGAAAATGGATGCGGCATTTTCAGGCATTAGTTAAATGACATCATCGTGTGGGGGAGTACCACCGATTATATTGAGGTGACTATTGGACAGCCTTGTATTAGTCTCTGTAACAAAGGTTGACTCCTCATCTGTTTTTGAACATACGCAACCTTTATAAAAGTCGTCGAAAACAAGAGTTGGCCTATCCGCAACCACTTTGCACCACATTTTATAAGGTCCAATCAACACTAGAAGGAAGCCAGTAGATCACGTTAAATATCATACTTTCGGTAGTTGGGTGCTAATGTTGCATAACTTTTTTTTTCATAAAAAAAGCAAGCAAAAGGTTTTTAAGTAGGCCGATCGATTTCGATTAATTTTTTTGCCTCTAAATGGTGTTGCGGTGGTGAATGATATTTACTTCCTGCAGGGCGCCACATGGACGCAGCTCAAAACAGAATGGCTAAACTCTTTACCTGATCTACAAAAAGACGGTGGAAGGCAAAAAGTAAGTCTTCTCAACTTCACTAGAATCAAATACTACGAAAAGAGTATCGAAAGTCTTTTCGGGATGCTTTCAGTATGCTATCGCTGTAAATTCGACCAGGTTACTGAATTTTCAGTGCTGGCTTATCAATACCAACGACCTCAATAAGCTCAAGATAACAAGATAATAATATTAAGGCTGATGAAGTCTAGGCTTCATTCAAAGTACGGAATATCTTTAGCTTACCTTAGCCCACGTTGAGATCGCTTAGATGGTATACACCAAGAGTACAATACTGTTGACTCATGTTCGTACGATTTCTAGGCTTAAAAAAAATTGTATGTCTTGTCCTTGGAATATCTGATATAAAGGGAATTCACTATGGCTAACGTCTCGGTATCATTAAATGCCAATGCAATCAACACTAAGCGATTAAGACATAGAGACCTGCGGTTAGTTGGCCATTTTGGTCTGAAATTTGTCAAAAAAAATCAAAAAATTACGAATCCAACTGTTGCAGTCTTTACAAACAGGATATTCTACTACATTCAAATTCACTCACCCATAGGTCGTCATCGTCAACGATTTACGAGCTTGTTCGATAAATTACTATCGAGATGTGGGTGGAAGTGTATCCTCTCTTTTCCATTGTCTCGGGACAGAAATAGAAACATTTATTGTATATAATCCCCGTCTCTTTCAGTTTTTTATAATAGGTATTTATGAATACTCTTAGATGAAATATTCCTAGAAATCATTCCTGGAGTCAATTATGGGAAATTTCAAAATACCTCTCCCACCACCGTATAATTATAGAGTCTGAGTCTATAAACGTTATAAACTCGTAGGAGCAGGAGAAGCATTGGGCAAGGGCTCACTACCTCTCCTATGGCGTATGTCTCCTTAGCAAACATTAATATTGCTTGCTCACTTAATTTCTTCTTTACTGTTGCTGAGTTAAATATAACAGCTCGAGGCATAATGAATTTCGGAGACATATCCCTAGCGCATTGAATCTATATTGGTTTATTATGTAATCTGGTCTATTTATAGCCTAGCGAATCATCCCTTTGGCTACCATCTCCATAAGCTTTGGAACTTATAACACCTTCCGACTCTTGTAATCCTCTGAAGCAATAATTGCATGCGTATGATACGAGACAAATCAAAGCATCAGCAAATTATAAATTTTCTGGACCTAAAGGTCTAACAGACCTAAAGGTCAAACAGACCTAAAGGTCAAACAGACCTAAAGGTCTAACATGCCTTTTCTGTAATTACCTTGCTGTTCTTAGCTTGATCTGGAACAACGTTGCTGCTATTACTGAGTTTATGAAAAATCATGGTCTTTCGAAAAGCACTTTGGTTACACTGGAACTTGAATGGTCTCTTTAATGAAGTCTGAATGGCCAGTATGGTCATACCGACGACATGGCGTTCGAATATTTACTTAATCGAAATATATCCCGTGTTTCGAAAACTGTGTGCTCACATGTACTGTGGCGCCTGATATATAGGTATAGTATGAACTGCTTTTTGCTATTTTGAAAATTCAGCAGATAGTGGCCAAATTTTATGTCTAATACTGTATATAACTTTTGATAAAGGGCTTTTCAATAAGGGCGGGTAGATGTTGAAGTGGAATAAAACAAGCTGTGTGTATTGAGGTATTCAGAACATTCTTGTTTGCCCCTTATGTATGGAAGATGACATCGTTCAAATACCCGCTTCGACTTCTTACGGTGCACGGATTCAATTTTCGATTACTCTTCCGCATAGATTCGGCTTGAGCGACGGCCTTTGTTATGTTCACTTTATGGGCATCGGTCGATTGGTGTTTATTCACACAGACCTGCAACTTCAGGAAACCCCACAAGAAAAAGTCTAGCGGGGTCAAATCGCATGACCTTGGTGGACAATTCAAGTCACCTCTGCGAGGGATAGCCTTGCCCTCAAATCGTCCATGCAGGACCATATGTCGTATAAGTCCAAGCGGTTCAATTTGGCCCATAAGAAATTGGTTATCATCGTTCAGTAGCGCTTGATATTGACGGTGACTGTCTCATCAACGTCAATTTCCAAAATGTCCAGACAATTTCTGAGGATGCATTGTCCCTTCTAGTCCCTGGTCCCCATAGTACCACTTTAGGTATTTGGTCATTGTCACCTGGTGAACCTCGTCTGGCTTGTCCCATATTTGCTTGTCAATATAGCCATTCATCCAAAAATCCCCCTCGTCGCTAAGCATAATCTTTGGGCTCAAATTGGGTCCTCTTCAAAAAGCTCCGAAGCCCAGTCAGCGAACAAACGGCCATGAACTTTAAGCTCCTGGGTCAGCTGGATCTTGTACGGGTGAAGGCCCAAGTCCGGACACAAAACTCGACAAGCTGAAGTCCGCGAAAGGCCGATGAATCAACTGCCTCGGGTTCTGCTGTATACTTTCACGGACCGCTGCGATGTTCTCAGCCGAACTTGTGGTTCTTTGTTCGTTCGTTTAAAACTTGGGTCCCAAATTTTGAGAGTCGACTGTGAAGGGCACGTCTGCTGTAAAATGGGCGCATCGTTTGCACTGACGAAGACTCATTTTGGTAATAAAGTTTTATCATTTGGACGTGCTGTTCAAACGTGAAACTTATCATGGTGATTTGGCACCAGTAAGTGAATTATAAACCACCAATTTGGCAGGTGTCCCCGCCAATTAAAAACCTCTTTATGAGCCCGCAGATTTTATCACCACTAGGTAGACTCTAGTCTACGACTTTCGTAGGACCTACCAACTCATTTATAGTTTATTATTTAAAATTATTTTTTACAATACTCATACATGTATTATGTATAATAGAGAGCTGCATGAATGCACTCAAACACTACGGCTCTCAGTATATTTAATAGTGTTACATGAAAATTCGGATATTGAATACAATGAGTATTGAGTACACTTTATTTTATGTGAACAGTGTTTGAATGTTTTGAACATTCAAAGAGAAATGAATGAAGGTGAGTGAATGTGGCGATCGATGTGAATGAGTGAGTCTTTAGGAAAGCACAAACAAACATTCAGTGTACTCAATGTACAATTTAAATAAGTAATCAAGAAAACAAAGAACAATTGACTTTTAAATTTTAACACCTACACCCAATTATTTTCTCTTTAGAAATAGTGGCAGTGTATACGAGAAAGTTTGAAATCTCCTAAAATATACTGACTACACTGAATACATTGCATAATTGAATGGGACAAGTGAATACACGTTGTTCAGTGCATCATAATTCATATTCATATTCATTCAATTCGTACCTTACTCGTTTGAATGGTGTGTATTTCTCTCTCATAACAACACTCTTATTCATTCTATCCTTTAGAGAGATTGGTGCTAACTGACTCATACATTTTAGCCGTGAATCACCCAAAAGTAATTTTGAATGTATTCATGCAACTCTGTAATGTATAATCAAAACTTTAAAGGCTTATCAAGAGATGATTGACAACTAGGTCGACCTTTTTTTGAATTTATCGACGTTATACCATATTCGTTCCAGGAACTTAATATCTTAACGCTCCTACTGTCGATTTTTATATCTGTTGTCATTTCAAAATCTTGATAATAAGCAGAAGCTGAGTTTGGAAGGATCAGACGTTTTCAACATCGTTGGGAATCTCTCGTTATTGTAATTGGTTATCAAATTGTGCCTCGTGCCATTCGTCTTCTGGATTGGGTTAAATCGAGGTATTTGTTATGCCTTATCCCAGCTAGACAACCGTAGGCAAAGCTGGTATAGAGCATACAGCGCACTGACTTTTTTTTTTTTACATTTTTTTTTTGTGGAGGCTTCTGCTATCTGTTGGAGCACTCAGACACAAATACTGGTCCATTGTACTGCCAGACAGATACCTTAGATGGCATTAGAGCTCATGAAGAGCCAGAGCCAAACTTCTTTTTCATTCACCTATGCTGTGTGCGATTTGTTTTTTACACGAGTGAATGGAACCTAAAGCTTAATGCCGATTCTTAACGGCGAGAGCCGAGAAGCTTTTTAAGGCAAGTATACAAGGGGGGTTTTGCCAGTACCCCACCGAGGAGGGAAGCCGCGAAATAATTATTTGATGGAATCCGAACTAGCTCATCTTGCGTCAGCGGCCGACACACCAACCAACTTCGTTAGTGCTTCGGTATGGAAACTTAGCCCGAGGTTCTATTCCATATGAATACCGAGATATGTATTTCGAGATTAATGTATTCTTTATCATTTCACTATCCGTGTCATCGCCTTCCAACTGCCTCATGAAAACGCCTTTGATCTTGCACTTCTTTACTATAATGGTTGTGTTTTCTGCCTTAGCATATTCAGAGTTTTATCGAAGGACTACGAGCAATTCATTTATATATGAGGGTGGTCTGAAAATGAACCGGTCTAAGAGATAGCAGACATTTCTCTCTTAAAATCTAAGTTTTTTTTATATCCCTATTGTACATAGTCTTCTTCTAAGCTAAGACACATCTTCCAGTGTCTCGAAGCATTTCTGGTGTGAGCTTTTTGGTATGGCCTTGATCCCTTCCAACGATAATGTGGTACTTATATCCTCAATCGTCACAAATCTCCATCTTTCAGTTTTAGGAAGAGAAAAAAGTCGTAGGTGACCAAGTCCGGTAAATAAGCTGGCTAAGGCATGATTACGGTATTGTTTTTGTCTAAAAAATTACGCACAAGCAACGATGAGTTTTCGCGATTCCAAGGCCATTCATTTTTTCCCCCAATTCGGGACGTCTTCTTCGCATTGCTCCACGCAAACAGCGCATTACAAATGTAATAAGCGAGTAGCCGTGAAGTAGGTTTAAGGCAAGAACTCATGATAAATCACGCCATTGTAATCTAAGATTACAACCACGCTTGACCGAACTTGGCATGCCTTTTTCGATCTTGGCTTTTTTGGTTGCTGCCATTGGGATGATTAGTATCTGGTTTAGATGTCATAACCATATACCCATGTTTGGTAGATGATCCTAAAATTACCCTTTGTATCGACGTTCACGTCATTCAACAGCTCTTGAGCTATGGTCATTCGACGGTGCCTTTAATCATAATTTAGCAATTTCAGAACAAGCTCCTCTGACACATATTTCATGCCCAAAGTATCTGGCAAATATTCAACCGGTATGTCAATATCCTCAGCAACTTTCCGTTAGTGATTCGACAATTCTCCATAACAATTTTCTTCACTGTTTCAACGTTTTCATCCGCTGTTGACGTGCTGCGTTGCCCAGGGCGTGCATCATAACAAGCATCTTCTTGGCCAATAGCAAAAAAGCACAAAATCAAAATAGATATATAAAAAATGCTGACAATGTCAACATATGTTAGAGGACAATAGACGAACAAAAAACAAATCGAAAATGGAATGAGCTTAGGTCACGAAATTCATAAAGTCACCTTATTTCTTGAACAGACTTCGTATAAAAAAATTAGTTTCCTCAGTCTGGATCCTTGCTGGTCCCCGTACCCAATCATTTCTTTATGAGGAAACTTGTCTTTGATTTTGAAGCACTTTGTTCTTAGTTTTTATGATAGTTAAAGCCTTTGTAAAATCTAAAAAAAAGAACCACTTAACACTGATTCTGTCTAAATGAAGGTTCACAAATATTTTGTGAAATCAGTTTTGGTCTTTATTATGTAGTTGGATCTGTGATCATTTTGAATGGAATACGACTTCGCTAACGTGGCCACCACTACTTCAGTTGAAGGCGACCACCCGAAGGTTAAGTTTATTGATGAATTTCTGAATAAGAATGGGATAAATAGCAGAATTGAAGTTTGGGTGTTATCGTCGTCGTCTTGAGTTGTACTAGCTGGATTGTGGGTGTAGACCTATCTCTTCAAAAAGCTCCACCTATGTACCAACTCCAAACCTGAAGGGGTTTAAACGGATAAATTTGCCGAAAACTTCACTTGACATCCATTTAAAAGGTCAGTCACTTAGAACTAAATGGCACTAAACTAAATGACAGTCAATAAACACATCATCTGTTGGCTCACCCTTTACTTGGAATTGTCCTAAGTTCCTTCACTACTCTTTTTAGTTTTGTGCATGCTTCCGGTTGGCTGACCGAGGTACAGCTCTTGTTTATACGAACCTGTTCTTGAGTAGTAATAAACCGCAAAGCTCCTTATTTTATAGTTTAATCAGTAAATGATAATTATTTCAGTATTTATCCCCTATAGTTCTTAGGATTTTAGCTGGTTAAGACCTTAAGCCAATACAAACAATTTACATACCAGAATCCATAAATACATCAGAGGCGAATGGAAAAACCGGGTTAATTGTTTTATAATAAAAGCGCACAAAATGTCTGTCCCAACCAATCAACCAATTCACATAACTCTCTTACGATTCATAGCTTTCTACCTTGCTGTGATATATCAAATGCACGCCACGTGCCTCTAGCTAGCCCTAGGCTCAACGGCTTTGTCGAACTTATAATACTTTCATACGCACGATTCCAATATCCACTTGTTTACAGTTCGGTGATAAATTTTGCACGCACACAATCGCGCATTTGTAGCCTCCTTTCCCCATGGGCCGACCCAACAAGTATCCATGTCTATCGTACGCAACAAGCCAGAACCGGCCTTCGAGAGATTTATTAGTTCCTACATGCATTTACAGATTGTTACGACAGTTCTAGGATCGCGACGTCGGCCAAACCCAACTGGCTATCCAGCAAACATGAATATTCCTCACACACACACACAAAACCGTATCTGAATGCAATATTGTAGTGAAAATTACGTTCCACACTCGAAGATTAGTGACCGTAGATACAAACATTGACAGGCAATGGTCAAGCTGTTGCATTCGACTAGCTCTGGTTCTAAGCTGTGTACTCGTGCGTCGCCGTATCGACTTGAATGATTAATGACCAAACAAACACACACGGGAGGGAGGCTACATTATCATAACGGAACATTTCTTATAAGATAGATTTTTTCTTCCTTCCACTCAGATGGTCTTCTTAAGTAACTCGTCGACGTGCATGTGGATGGAGTTCATTAATAAACCGAAACGCGGTAGATATGAAAATATGACTAGGCGTGGAAGATGCATTAAGTTATTAAGCAACATGCGGGAAAACGGCTGCTGATGTGGCAGCAGCTGCTTTTGGTTTTGACATGGCGACGAGTCGTAGCCAGGAAGCAACTAGTGTTTGTGTTGTTTAACACCTTGGTATTGGCAGTTGGGTGGATAGACGCTTGTCTTATTTCGACCGGTTTGATTAATAGTTCTTGACCGAGAAATAAGGCATGACTATGGTGATAAGTGAATTGTGGGAGGAGGTTATTATGCAATTGAGAAAATGCAGTCGAACAAGGTTTCAAGATAAGATCATGTTAGCATATCTGATTATTTCACCAGGAAGAAGAATTCCTAAACATCGATAAGTCCTGAGGTAGATGGTTGGTCTATTTTTCATGGGAGTGTTTGCTTTCGGCATGAGTAAGTTGAGTTAACAAAATATGAGATGGCTTGGACGTTATAGCCTCTGCCTAGAGCTTGATAGGTCAGCGAATACGTTGACTAGAAAAAGAGTCTGCCTGTCCAAATCGACTCTGGTCGAATTAGAATTAGCCTCATTTGACCTAGTCCTAACAAGCCTTGATATTTCAACTGTTTTTAGGTTAGTTGATTGTTTTGGAAGTGCAACTTGCCTTCATGATGAACCTAAAAGAAATGAAACAGAACAGCGAAATATGAAAGGAACACACTCATGACAGGGAGGCTGGGCATCGGGTTACCAACGCGACTTTGAACATCTGACTTCTAAATGGCTGGTAATAAGAATAAAAATAATGCTTTCCAAGCCGTCGCATTAACTTACACTTGCCTCCCGTAAGTTGCTTGAGATCTACGTTTCTAGTTAATGGAGGGCTAATGTCCCTCATAATTTAGCCTACACTACGAGTACAATTAACTGCGATGGATTCCATCCAAAAATAAAATAATAATATAATGAAATAAATTCCAATTATATAAAAAGCTTGGGCCTAAAAATGCTGCCCTAAGGCATGTCATAATTTTTTCGTTAAAGACTTCTCCCCACTGGCAGCGCCTATTCCCATCAATTTGAAGAACGAAGTAAGGGAGTACCGACCTCAAAAGTGGATTCTATAATAATAGAACTGCCGAATTGTGTATACAAGGCTCCCTTTTGCCAAGAAAAATCTTTCTGGGGTCATGCAGCCACCATCGACAACATCCACATCCGCTCCGTTGATTTGGTTCAATCCGATATTGAATCGCAAAACGCATCTTAATCGTCCTCCTCTCCATTCCCACCGTTCATAACATTTTGCAAATACAATCAACTTCGCGCGTAAGAAATGAACGGCACGACAGAATGCAGCAAAATTCCAACCCTTTGTATCTGCGGATTCTATATCTGCAGTATTAGGAATTTTCCTGCTGCGGTTCTTGACTTCTTATTCCCTTTCCTTTAGTCAGGGCTCTATAAATAGATCGTTCAGCGCGATCGATTGAAAGACACTTCGGTGTTTAGTGCTCCTGCATACTGCATGCTGCACGTTGCGTGTCTGGCACGAGTCCTATTCACTCTGCTGTCCTGCCCATCGTGCCGTGCCATGTTGTCGACTACACTATGTGCTCTCTTGCCTTCTGTCGATGTTGTCGCTTTTATGATTACTCTCGAGAATTTTTATAGATTCCAGCGTGTTGCAGCGGCTACGAGGCAGAACATTGTGTAAATCTCACCTACGTGTATTTTTATAGAGGATACTCTAATAGGATATGCCTCCACGACTGTCGCTGATCCTCGTCCGCATCCTCCCATGTGTATTTTCGTGCATAAAATAGTCGACGTTCTAAATGAAATTGTAATGCAATGCAAGCTATTCCAAAATGAGCATGATGACGAGAAGCAAAAAATAGGAAATTGTATTATAGATACGGCGCGCATTTGCTGGATGCTCGATACGAATACGAACAGCTTGTGTTTGTTTTTATGGATCCAGATGCTGTTTATTGTGCAGTTGGTGTTATGGTTGCTGCACGGCTACTGCTCCTGTTGTTGCTGATGCGAACGTTGCTACGCGCGGAGAGTTCGTTCGCCCGTGCATTGTGACGATGTAAATTATCTCGCGCTCGAGACATGTTTTGCGATACACATTCGTAATGGCTGCGGCATGGGCTAGGTTGTATTTTCTAGTTTTCAAGGTGAACGAGATAGGAAAAAAGGTTCTTATTCCTTTTGGGAATTGTTTTTAGCTTTGGTTCGGTTTATTTGTGGATATGGGTATCGATTGATTGGGGGCTAGGCAACGAGGCTGTGCAAGTACGTGGAATGACTGTTTAAGCAGCGGTTGGGGGGGTTGACTTGTGGGATGAAGAGAATGGCTGCGAGGAGGTGACTGATTGATTTAAGCTTAAATGTGGGTAGTGAGAGTTCTGGCCTATGAGTGAGGTTGTTTACGTTATTGGCTTTTTGTCCTCAGTATTTGAGGCTACAAAGCAGTCGCGGTAAATTAAGGGGAAACAAATAGATTTGATGAGGAAATATTGCTTTTCGTTGGCAGCAATTTGGGATCCAAGCAAGCTGCTTCCTATTTCTGGCGGCATTAAAGTAAAGTTGAAAAGTATTTAAGCCGTTTGAGCCGTAGGGCAGCTATAATATATACTCAGGCTATGAAAACTTGTCTCCTTTCCCCGATGTTGTTTATATCTACGAAAAACAATTAAGAAACCAACAATTGTTGTTTGTTTAGACCCAGAGTCCCTTCGGAAGGTACGTCGGCTGTCTACAACGGGCAGTAATTCACTTCAGCTCCATGTGTTTTATGCCATGTACGAGGTGTGTTAAAAAATAAAGAAAATCTTACGTCGTTGACCTTAATTTTATTTGTTCATCTACGTCAAGTAGTCCCCACAATATAACATATGTAGGTGTAGGCTTATGCCAGTTGTTCCGATCCCCGAACCGCTTCTACAACATTATCTTTGGGATATCATGTAGCTTTCATAGCGAGGCGCTTCTAAACTTATTAGTGTTTGCGAAACGACGGAATCCTAATCTGCCGTGAACCGAAAAAAAATTAAAAGGTGCCATGTCCAGTTAACATCAAAACTGGGTGGCTTGGCCAGATATCCACGAAGAAACCAAACCCATTACTTGTTAACTACTGGTGGGGTAGGACTTCTCACTTAATCGTTTCCAAGTAAGTTTCTATTGTTTTTGCAACATGTGGAAGGGTAGTGTTATGTAGCAAAATCACTCCGTCGTGTCTGCTCGCATAGCGTCTTCTTCTTCCTCCCAGGCGGTTTGAGCCGTATCGTACAGTATCCCTTTTTCATAGCAAGTCATGATACGATGCAAAAATCCTTTCCTTTCCTACCGTTGAAGCAGCAGTTCACAATTGAAAAACGCTGTCCGACGACTTTTGGCTTCAACTTGTATGGTACGTAATGTCCTTGCTTCTGAATCATTCTTAATGCCTTAAAACTTTTCAAGGTTGTGTTGTAATCGACTTGATCAGGTCCAGCGAGCGTTTTCTATTTTCGTTACCAAAATCTTTTATTTTTTGAAGCGTAGATCTCTGCATGTCATTTTCGAAAGAGCATGTTCATCGTAGCTCTTAACAAAAATTATTTCTGCTTTAGCACTAGATTTTTTTTTTAAATAAATTAATGTAATCAAACTCCCCGCGCAAATACTTTTATCTCGGCACGACTTATTAACTAATTTAAAACTATGAACAAAAAGTTGCTTACACTTCGGTGAACTATCTGATTTTTTAAGCGTTTGGTTTTTGATTTACAAAATAAAAGAAATAGAAAAATTCCAAAACTGTATAAGTTTTTTTTTAGATTTATAAGACAATGCTTGCCATCCTAAGATTATGTTATGTAAATATTAATTAACTATGATGATGATTTTAAGTCGTCTTTTAGGAAAGTCCAATTTTAAGTCTCATTTTCGAAACAAATTTCATTGTCTCTGGTAGCTGCAATCGACGCTGACTTATCGGCATAGACAAGTAATTTGACTGGCCAGTTCATCGTTCCAAAACGAGCTGGATTAGATTGCTCATTCATTTCTCTGTTGTTCCATTGATCCCCATGCTATATTGGAGTCATGTCAACCAAGTTCAGCTCGTGCATTTTCGGCCAAGAAAAAGTTCCAAATCAATGAAGATGACGTTATTTTCACAGTCATCGTTGAACAACGATTCTATCGGAGCTATACATAAACGGACCAAAACAGTGCATTAGCAGCTCTTCTATTGGCTGGGATGGCTTATTTGACCAAACACGGCAGCTTGGTTTTTTATATACCCATTCAACCAGAAATAAGTTTTGTCGCTAAAGACAATTTTTTGATAAAAACTTCTTCTCCCACTAATCGAAAATTCGACACTTTGGCACGACGTTCGGCTTCAATTCTTGCACGAGTTGTGTTTTATAAGGTTTTAAACCAAGCTCCTTACGTAAAATTGTCTACGTAGTCAAGTAACACAATTCCAACTACTGTGAACGGCGACGAATAGTCATATCACGGTATTCATAAACACTGGCAGATAAAACAGTAATATTTGTCTCTGTGCGCCATATACTCATTGGCATAGGTGATCTGAACCTATAGCGTGAAATTGGTTTGAGATATATTGTCTACAGTGCACAAATTTTGGTAATAAAATTTAATGGTTTATAAGAGTTATTCAAGTGTAAGTTTATGCATGATGAAATGGCAATGCTAGCTGAGCGTATATGACTTTGACAATTATCACGAATCACGCGTGAACTGTCAAAAATGTAACACGGAAAAACCAAACTGCATAAAATCAAATCCTTAATGCAAATGGTAGTTTTAACGTTATATGTTGACGTAAGACCTTGCAGCAAGAACTTACTCAAGGTCCCATTTTAATTGGCGGCTTGTACTTCTGTAACAGATGGCCATATACAGCAGGAAACAAAAGGATGGAGCAATTGACAAAGCAGGACTTTAAGTGGTAAACGTTGAGATACAGAATAGAAACAAGTACCACTCCGCGTCTTTTTCCATGGCTTTCAATTTAACTTTGCTACACTTTTGAAAAACGATTCTTAAGGCAGCAGCTCACCTTTTGTCTTAATTCCTGAAACTTGGTTAGCAAATATATAACTGGCAATCATATGAAAATAAAGAAACACACTACATTAAGGCATTCCTTTCATATCGGCGTTTCTTAAAAATATTGTTTCGTGTATGTTGTCAGTGACACTACGAATGTGAAACTCGGGGTCTGACTAAGAAGAAGGAAAGCAGATTTCGTGTCTTTGAAAATGAAGTGTTCAGGACAATCCTTGGTATAAAACAGAACGTAGAAACAGGCGAATTGAGAAACCACTACATAATTAATTAAGGACTCGAGGAACTTAATTCAGCCGCCAGTATTGTCCAAGTAACAAAATTGCTAGGAGAGATAGAACGAATGTACAGGCGGCAGAATAACGAGTGGAAAACCCAATATAGGACAATATATAGACAAAAGACCTTTGACACCAAGTTTTGAAAGTGAAATAGTTCAAAATAGGGTCCGGAAATATGTTAAACCAAAGCTGTGAACAAAATTGAAAAAATTGTAAGCTGCAGTCGGACAGTTGTTTCAAACTACAAGATGGCGCAAAATTAATCATCCAAATTTGTTTTTGAATTATTTACTTTCTTACTAAAAAAACAAAAAAACGTTTTGAGTGATGAAATCTTTATCTGGATCCTTACAAATTTTGCTATTCAGTGAAAAAGATGATACCTATCCGTCAAGTGGCTGCCACCAGTTTTGATACACATTTGTATCCATTTTATCACATTTCCCATGACTTTTCGTAAGATTGACGGTGATAACTGTTCGCATTACTTTCAAATATTCTCCTCAAGAGTTGCGATTGTCTGAGGCTTGTTGGCAGAAACCCGCAACTTCAAGTAGCCCCAAAGAAAAAAGTCTGGGATGGTTAAATCGGGTGATCTTGGTGGTCATGTCAAATCGCCAAAACGGGAGGTAGCGCGACCAAGAAACCATTGTGGCTCGTGCTGTGTGTGCGGTTGAAACAGCATTATTGAAACCAAATGTTCACCAAGCTCCACTCATCCAATTCCTGCAGTAAGAAGTCGTTCATCATGGCTCCGTAGCGTTAGCCAGTAACAGTGATCCTATTGCCGATGGCGTCCTCAAAAAAATACGGCCCAACCACTTCCCCCGCCTGAACACTACGCAACACAGTAATTTTGAGTGGATGTAATGGCTCCTCGTGCATCACACGCTGATTTTTAGTGCCCCAGAAATGAAGATTTTGCTTATTGACGTAACCGCTGGAGTGGAAGTGCGCCTCCGCTCTCATGATGATAAACATAACATCATAACAAGCGACATAAAATCGTCCTCTTCGTTGTTGAAATTAAGGATGGCTTGACAGTAATTCATTAACTGATTCACTATTTGCACTTTGAGCGGGAACATGTGTAAGTCTTTCATTAACATTTGTTCACCGTCTGGTGATGCTCAATTGCTTGGCCCGTCGTCTGATTGATGTTTCTTCGTTCTCAGCGACATCGGAAGTCACAGCCGCTATAGTTTCGACCGAACGACCAGTCCGGGGGCGGCCACGCTCTGCATGGTCTCCTGTGGTTCCAGTTTGTTCGAGTCAAGTTGACGTACGACGCCATTTACAAAAATCATAACATCTCCCGATAGGGTGATTAATTTTGTATTTGAAAGACTCAACTACAGAAAAAAAATACATAAGTATACGTATATGGTCGAAAATATTGTCTGACACCACAGATTGGTGGTCTCTATTAAGAGAAGCGTTAAATTCTATAGCAACCATAAGGTTGATCGCTGGAACTACCCAGAGTGTGTTAGCCAAGGAGGAACTCGCAGAAAGCATTGGAACGGAAAGTCCGCTCTACTACAATGTCATCGAAATGCCATTTTTACCTTTGCCAAAAATCATTCAGAATGAAAGATGCGCCATGGAGCGTAGCGAGAACTGTCATCTTCAACAATCAGAAACGGTTTTGCCTGGATGAACCTGATTTTCATGCTTCAAGAAAGGACGAGCCGTTTACGATGACAACAAGGTGGAGGTAAATCATAAACTAATATTCGCTTCGTAAGCCAAGAATATTTCGACAAAAATTTCACCATGCTAAAGAATAAATCAGAAATTCTATACGACCAAAAATGGATACTTTGAGTAATGTAAGTGTTCTTAACTGCCCAGCGTGATCTCCAGACCAGACGACAATTCTTTAACGTCGGAGGTCTTCAGGACTCCATAAAGACTAGTTTGAATCAAATCCCGCAGAAATATGTTAAACGACTTTTTAAATCTCTGTCCCTGCCCACAAGTTGTAGGCGATGAGATAAGAAGAACTCATTACTGAAAAAGTAAAACCTTTTTTTTTTCGCCAACCACTTTTCACGAGTAATTAGAGACAAATTGCAAATTTTAAGAAAATTATATGAAAAAGGGTTTATGGTGGCTGACAAGCGCCGAAGTCGAAGGAGTGTCGGAACCATTTCTACTACACTGAGTGTACTACATGTTAGACAGTTGACAGCGGACTAAACAACCAATTTGGCTAGTATTACCAATACTATAATAAAAACACCGATCAAATCCTACAAAATTACACAAAATACCGTAAGATAATGAACCGATTTCAGCTTTTCGTCTAATTCAGATGTTGTAAAGACAACTATTAAACTACCCACGATGTACCTTACTCGATTTAAATGCCGTTGCTTTTCAGATGAGATTAAGTTGAACTCGTAGCCGAGTGGGCGCTAACATCTATTATGATCCAATTTTGTTTGTTCTTTTTTTTCAAATTGCGATTAAATATATTTGCTTTACAGGATAGTGGTTCACCTCTATCTGACAGTTTTGGATCTTGACTTAAACAAGGCGTTTTATATGAAAGTCGAGAAATCAGTTTGACTCGACATAGAAGGTTATGCACCTCTCTAATTGGTTAAGTACTTAACCGGTCTGTAAAACACGATTGAGTTCTTAACCATCTACAAGTTTAATAGTTAAATCAAGCTCAAACGCCTTTTTATACGTGATACATGATGATTAAAGGGTTGATCGACTTCCTCTACGTCCGGACGCTTTCGAAACATTAGAAATTATTTTCCAGAATAGTTGGTGTTAGAGATAAGTAGTTTACCAGCCCCATCCTATTTTATATCATGCTATCCAACCTCACTTTCCCGACCTCTCTTCTAACCATCTGAATTTAACCAACTCGCCGTTTGTCTAATCTTAACAATGTTTAAGAGCATGCCACTCCAGTTAGAGCGCAGGCTTTTTCGTTTCGAAGCTTTAGGGCTTTTGCGTTGTAATATCAAAAGGCACCTTTAATTTACCTTGACTGCCCTAAACCAGAAATCATCTAACTGATTTGATACTCTAGGCGTTGCTTGGCCCAGTTATATATGTCGGTTATGTTGTTGGATGCAAATATTTTTTGAGAGTCTTATGCAGCCTTTTTTCGGTCCAGCCTTCTGTAAGTCGATTTCGCTTTAAGGCACTTAATTTTTATGAGTTCGCTCTGCCGCTTAAAATGAGGCCACTGTTGCAATACGATCTTAGCTGTTCCATTGATCATTATTGTCCCCGTATACCTCAGGCCCCTATCTCCAAGGGTGGTTCTCAAATTATCAAGACCTACAAGCCCCTATCAAAAGATGCTCAAATCCAACGTTAATAAAAGCAATCTTCAGTTCCCACCGATTGGGCAACAGTGGATATTAAATTCCAATTTCGTATGATTCCTTCTCATCTTCGCTAGCTTGCAACCACATACGGGTTGATGCCCTATCAAGAAAAATAAAAACCAACCGCTCGATCTCCACCCGAGAAAAGTCTGCGTTTTCCCCATCCCGCCCGCTTGCCATCGCTTGAATCGCGTGAACTTTTGAACTCACGACAATCGAACGCAACTCACACTGCGATGCATCGGCAGCCTGCATCCGCATTTGAACTGCAATTACCTTTCGGCCTTTTGTCGTCAACGAAATAAATGGAATAATTCACATGCCCCACGTCCGCATGGCTGTCTCGTCTCTCAAGCGACTGTGAGAGATGATTTCCTTTGAATACCCATTTGGTTGGATTCAATTCTGTGGCGTGAATCGTCGTCCCCTCGACAAGCTCTTGTGGTTCAAGTCATTAGAATGAGAGAAGGAATTCCACATCTGTATCGCCTCGGTAAAGGGGAGAATGCAGAGAATAGAAATTCTATTGAAAGGTCAACGCTATCCCATTAACAGTACTGAGATGCATAACTCGAGGAAGATGCATTAACTTCTTTGCGCTCGTTTATCTGTCGTCAATTGCCGTCAGTAAAATGACGTTTAAATTTTCTTCTTCTTCGTTTTTTCCCCCAAGAGGAGATCAATCAAAAATCGATCTGAACGGGTACCTTACGGTATCCCGAACTCCTCGCTATCGTGGTATCATGGAAATTGAATTATTCTTCTGTGATTCTACACTATCCCGGTCCCGGGTCCGTTTGAATAGAAATACGAAAATGTGAAATGGAAAATACGATTATTATACGGTTACGGTTAATTTCTTTCTTTAAATCCCCCATAAATGCGTTGAATGCAGATTGTGTGCCCCGATGACCAGGACGTGTGTTATGTAAGACAATAATCCATGGAGTTGGGTGGACGCAATAGATCGAGGCGAAATGCGTGATGGTGAGTCGTGAATCCCTCGTCATCGGATATAATTGAATTCTGAAAAGATGCAGTCACATTCGAGTTTTTATCTCAATATGAGTAACGCTTATCCATTCATCCGTCCGTCCACAATTGATTGAAACCCTGATGCTGATTGGGGTGGGGCACTTGAGGGCTTTGTGTGCCGAAAGATGTTTGATGCTGAGATGTTTATTTTTATTTTTTTATGAAAATTTGTTTTTTTTGAACGTTGACATTGTTCGCGACTATGAATCTGTATCGAAGGGTATTGAGGAGATATTGATTTCTCAAGGATGCACTTGAGGCAGCCGCGCGATGGGGTAGCAAGTGACAGGTGTGTTTGCTTAGCTACTGGCTTCACAGAGATCGAGGACCCAAGTGAAGACAAATTGAGCAACCTGACACCTTCAGCGGCATGAAGCGATGAAGGGTGCTCTTGAGGTTAAATAACTTTTAAGAGCCGCTCTTGGTGTTCGGCTTAAGATGATGGGGTATACAAATTCGTTTTGGTTTTTTCCCAAGATTTCTTCTTGAACCGCGAGCTGTCCTTAGACACCATTGATTTTTCTCATGAAAAAGCATTTCCATCAGAAGAATCTTGGATTTGATGGCTTATGTTGTGTCTGCTTTCATCTGAGTAGTATTTGCGGTGAGGACATGTCAATATCTTTATTAATTAATAAATGAAAACGAATTCTGCGTTTCATTACTAATGATTTTTCAGGGGATATGTGAGATACGTAAAATTAATCAAACTCCCACTCTAGCCTTCAAGACACTGAATGTCAGACAAGTAGTAAATCACTTTGCCCTTTAAAGAAATATTTTGGAGTATGTTTCCAGTAACCTAAATTATGGCTGGCGTTGAGCAAGAATTTTGGGAGTCTTGTCGGTTTGGGCGATTTAACTATAGGTCCACCTATAGGTCCAATGGAAATAATTTGTAACTTTTCACTGATTACTTCAGTCTTTCTTGGCTGCTTATACTTTACGTTATCAAGTTGGTGCCAAAAGACAAATACTATAGACCTTGATCAAACAATTCCGGGAATAACCAGTTCCAATTATTAAAATTTGTAAATTTGTTGATGTTGAGGAACTTTAACCTATGTAAAGGAAAATTTAGCTGCAAAAGAAACAAACGAATCTAAATTTTCTTTACATATATACATGTCGATTACCTCCAAAACAGCCACCAGATCACGAACAAATGTAAACATAAACAAAACACTTTGAAATAAACATAACATATAAAAATCAAAACTAATAAAATAAAATTTACACCAAAACAAAGAAGTTGTATAAACATGCATTTTGGCATTTTTGCCCAAGACCACAGAGGTCAATGACATCAAACACAACGGCAGCGGCCACAGTCACCGTTGACAGATCCCGTAAATAGGGGAAATGCCAACGACGACTGGAAAGGCACCGTTCACATCGTCACCCAGCCTAGCCCTATAAAAGGCCGGGGCGATTGACAGAAGGGTAATCAGTCCGCGAATAGACAATTAGTCCGCAAGTAAAAAGTGACACTTAGACAACAAGTATACGCAATCAAGCGACACAGTCGACGAAGCAGTATAATCAAGTTCGAAAACCAGCAACAACAACTAGGTAAGGAGTGCTCAAAGGGATTGAGGTGGTATTACATCGTCTTACTCTAAGAACTATATTCCTCATAGGATAGAGATTAATTATACATAAATAAGACAATAATAATAAGGGCTAATTATTACTTACGAATTATCATTAAGAATAATAAAGTTGCAAAAAAAAATTATTATTTTTATTATTTCAATAATAATAAAAATTCTCAGGGGGGAATTATCGTCAATTATTACCACATCGGGATAATAATTGGGGCAATAATTTCGGCCTCGTCACCAAGGAGAAGGGACGAGCGTACGAAACTAGCTAGAGCGACCGCTCGAGGAGTGAAACGGCGAGTAGAGTCTAATAGGGCGGACATCAGCTCTCCGACTCGGGCTTTGACCCAAAAGAGACCGACTAAGACCTGTCGGAGTCTACTCCCGAGGTAAGTGTCGTAGGGTCAGTTCCTGACTTGGGTTTTAACCCGTAGGGGTTGACCAGGCGGCACAGCCGTACTCAAGGGCGTACGTCGATCTCAACTAGGGCCTCGACCGGGTTCTTACCCAGACAGGTTACGTCTCGCACTTCTCCCGACTCAACCATCCGTCGGAGCTCAGACTCGGGTCCTCACCTGCTGAGAGATCGACGGAGTACTGCCCGCAGTACACTTGAGGTGACAAGGCGCGCCTACGACCTAGTGTCCCGAACGGGTCCCAACCCCAAGGGACAGCGTAGCGCGCAGGCCACTAGTACGTCTGCCGGTGTCACAAATAAAAATTTATGTGACGGATCCTGGTCCGGCGAGTATACCCCGGCCCAGAAAGCTCGTTACACCTAGCTTATCGAAAGAATTACAACATAAAACTGTCGTTAGGACGCTGTCTGTGTGCAGCTGTTATGCCAATGTTATGAGACCATTATATCCATTTTAAAATATCGGTTAAAATCAATAAACCTGTTTCAATGAATTTAAATAACAATTCATAAAATTCTTTGAACAACGAATTATAAAAAGTCTCATCCAATAAACGGTGTCATTTTATAAGTAAAAGTCCTGAAGTTATTTCAAATAATACACTCGCACAACATGTAGTGAAAATTTACCATAAAAGTGACTTAAACTTGTGGCGGTTTTTTTAAATTTCATATTTGATCGTCAGGTTATTGGAGTTAATATTCCCAATCATGCTTGTCCGACAAGCTCAGCTGAAAAAACACTCTATTTTGAGATGATCACGGAAGCTTATCCAAAATGACTTTGCACTGCATTTGGCATAAAGATCTTTCCCTACATGCCATGCATGAACTTGAAGAATTGAAACCAAAATAAATGACAAAGATCATGAATTTCTTACATTGATAATACTCATTTCCTTTTCCATTCCTCTGAGCAATTATATAAATAAAAAATATCACTAATTAAAAACGGAGATTTTGCCATTTTAACATAAGAAAATAGTGCTTCCCTGACAGACGTCAAAGGTTTTAGATAGTGAATAGAGGCCAATGATAAAACTAGGCATGGGCTCGGGTATTTTTGGTCCAAACCGAAATGTTTTTAATGCACTGTCTTCCAAACTGTGCTATGCGCCATCTACACAGGCGTAAACATAAATCTCGAATCGAGCCTCAAAGGAAACACTTAGCGATAGCCAAGCAACACTTAAAGTGTTGACTTCACATAGCATTAACTCAATATTCACAGCGTGGATATGAAGCTGTTCAAGCCCCTAGCAAAAATAAAGTTAAACTTTGGTGGGTTTCTGGGTACCGAGTTATCAGTGGCAACGAAATAAGTGAAAGGGTGATTATAACAAAGACACTTTACGCTTCTATAGTATTCGCCAATCTGAGACCGATTCATTATTAGATGATTGGGAAAAATCATTACATCTATCCTACATAGTTCAAGGAGTTCGTTAATCAAAACAAGCTTTCTAAAAACGTCTTAAAACTTGATATATGTAGAACATATGTATATGTAGCTTTCTTGACTTGTCAGCTGCCGGTTGAGATACCGTGTTACCTTAATAAAATAAACTGCTCCACCGAAAAAGACTGCAGCACACATTCGTACTTTTCTCACAGAATCCGTATTCCCTGAGAAGTTATCCCTATTCCTGCGAAATCAACCCTAAGCTTCATTAGAAAAATTCTGACTTATTTTACTTACTTGGTACAATAGGTCTTTCTATTCGTAGAAACCGTCGCACTAACTGAATCATAAGCCTTTTTAAAAAAAAAAAAGTAAAAACCCAAAAGAAAAATTCGAGAGGGTTCTTCATCGAAAGTGTGACCAAAGACACCTTTTCTTGGATGAACCCTTACAAAATATTCAACAGTCTCCTTTCATTATAAACAGTTAGGCACAAATTGAAACATTTTCCCAAATTTTGGGGCGACTACTAAGTCTTTTGGAGATTTTGGAGGTTTATAGGACGGTAGTGTTAATTTTTTTAAAAAGTTTAAATGAGACGAGCACTTACAACCAAACCACTGAAACCATTGGTGTGAATGAATTTTTTTATTTATTTTAAACTCCATAAACGGTTTGTGTTATTTTCTGAGAAGCGCTCTCAGGGGAATCCTCTTTGTGGAAACAAGCCAACTATGGACATGTGGCCATACTCGTGACACGGTTTATCATCAGGTTGACCAATTTGGTTCAAGCGTAGCTCGGTGCATTGCCGTGATGCAATTTCAAATTGCCAGTGACAACTGGCCTTATTCAGTTGATTCCTTTCTTCCGTCTTCTTACCGCTTCTATCGAATAGTCCGTTTTACGCCCCTAGAACACCAGGAAATACCAATAACTAGCGAATAAAGTGGTCGAAAATTGGATGTTCTGGAACAAATAGCACATTCATCACCACCATTGTCATATGTCTAAATAAACTGCATCCAAATGGAATAACTAGTGTCTATTCCGGAAATTTCCATAGACTTCACCTCATCAGAATTCCTTTAAAAATCCCACGTTGTCCCTCACCACTGTATGAAGAGGCAAATACAAGTATGTAAGTTTGGTAAGCCCATGACCAGCAGAGTTGCAACCATGAAATCGCTCCGACTGACGTCGATCGTTTGCTCGTTTATATAACTACCTAAGGAAATGCATTCCAGCCTACAGTGGGAGCCTAAGCACCTACTTTACAGCACCCAATTGTCTACTTGAAAAAAAAAAAAAAACAAACAAGCAAACGCCCATCGCGTGATGAATTCAGTCAAGCAACACACATCAGCATCTCCAGTTACTCACACGTAGTATCTCCCGTGCAACAGCGAGAAGGAACCTTTCGATGCGTGAAAATGATCGCAATTAAATTGTTTTCCTCCTACTCTGCCACACCGCCCGACAGAAGTTATGTGATCGGACTAAATGGAAGGTGGGGCTGTACAACTGAGAAATGTATCTCAATGTTTGCATTCTTAAGTGGGTGTGATCGCCCCTTGCACGGCTCGAGAACAAAGTTACTTTTATAGTTTGATCTACATTCCATAAGCGCAATGACGTTGCTATAAGAAACAATATCCAAAGCAACGTGCTTGACTTTCCCAACCGCAGAAAGTCGTGAGAATGCTGGAATGGAACGGAAATAGATCTTGAGGTCGAAGACGCAAATCACACATTTGGTCAACTGCCAGCTGTCGTTAGATGACGGTATGCCTTTACCCTACGTCCCAAACCGCAGATATGCAAAAGGTATCGAACAAAAGCCCGTGAACAATACTCGGATCATGTAATTGTATTGCAATTCTCGAATCTAGTCGAGCGTATAATAGTCCGAGTATCATGTAACATTCGTACAGGTGAAGCAAAGCGAGAGATGGGAAAGGACGCGATGAAAGGCGGTGTACCATTACGACTCATTATCGATCACTTGATGAGATCACTACACATCGCATGGAATTTCACTCAATCCGTGAGATGCCTGCGGGCACTTACTTAGGACCAATTATGTTTTATTCATTCACTCAACTCCATTCTCTGTCTGTCTGTATCACTGTGCCTTGAATTTAACTCATTACTCTCCATCGTTCGAGTCATCACCCAGTTGGCGAATTTCGAGGAAACAACAACCCATAGTATGGTGGTCATGCAATGAAAGTTAACCTATTTCGCGAACTTATCATTATCTTGTCAATTTGAATTCAAAGACACGACGGCACTAAACCACAGAGAAGAGTTAGCTCTCCGATCGTACTCGTTCACTCTCCAGACATTTGATTTCAGAATTCACTTCTGCATACTGAATGACGTCGGTTGGTCATGATTCCATGTTGCGTTCCTTTCTCTATTCCAGCTCTCCGGTGCCCACATTGCGTGACGATCGTACGGTGGGAGATCACTGCAAATCGATTGAATTTTACCCGAGAACCGATTGAAATTCCAAAATGGTCATTTGCATTCCCGAGTTCTACTCTACCCACTCCGTCTCTCAGACTGATCGTCGTACCGATCCTCTATTGTTGTTCCAACTTTCCATTTTGCACGATCATCATTGCAAAATACTCGTCGGTCCCTTGATCAAAGGGCTCCTCTCCGCAGCTGTCACACATTTGCCCGGCGATCATCGGAATCGATTAAAAGCAACGAACAACAAAACTCTGACGCAAATCCAATTCCTAATCCAGTGGCACCGGACAAGATCAATAAATCAAAATTTAGGTCAAATTTCTTTCACCAAACAATTTACGAGTACGAGCACGAGAATCTCGTCTTCCCTTTCGCATTCGCCAGATATACGAACATTAAAGAGCCATGGTATCGAGAAAATCATGAGTGTGCGGGCGCAAATGAGAGCTGCTATGGCCTTTGTTAAATGGTCGAATGCTAGTGATGTCGTGCCCTTTGGGGGCCAGTTCGGTGCGCAGAGTTTGGGTAGAGTTATTCAAATGATTTCCAATATAGTAATCTTGATTAATAGCGGTATTGCTGGCGAAAAGATGATCAATTGGCACAATTTTGCGGGCATAGAACGACGACGGACGTGATAAATTGGGAATGGTTCGATGATGACGGAAGGCACTTGGAGCATTATTATTTTGACCCAGTTCCTTGTCAAAGCATACCGTTGCTGCTTGGAGTGCTACGGATTAAAGGAGATTTATATTTCGGAGGTTTTATAGTTTTTTGTTTGGATATGTAGTGCGATCGGGTTTAATGTTCCTTTGTAGTTCGATTTTGTTTAGGATTTATGGAGAGACTTTCAGATGATGGTAAGTTATGAAGAACGTATTGGTCTTTGCTAAAGACACTTGATTCGTTCTGCTTATGAAAAGATAGGCGCGATAATTTCAATTTATTTGCATTCAGACTTGGTGCAATAACATAACGTTGAAATCATTTTGCAAGCAAGATATGACCTTTAATTTTGAAAGCAGTCCAAGAAGTTGCTGTATGATTTTTTTACTATACTTTATTCGATTTCGAACAATCCATCGAGCAGACCATAAAAAAGCTGTCAGGAAAGGACCATAAAAGTTGTTTTTTTAAGCTCTTTGAAGCGCCAGATCTTAGCAGAATGCTGCGTTAATCTAAACTCATTTGGGCGATTTTCACGATATTTCAATAAAAAGCTAGAAGTCCGGTTTAAATCTAGATTCCAAGCCAAGTTTTGGATAGGAATAATGAGTCATTTAGTATAAAAATTACAAATATGTTTAAAAAGACGTGCAAATATCGATCTCAAACAGCATTATCGTTGGGAAAGGATTTTAGAAATTAATATGCCCATGTCGAGCCTGATACTGCATTAGTCTGTCTACCGCTGATGTTATGGACGACTTCAGTAAAACCTTTTAACTTAGATTGCACAATTTGAAAAATACGAAGGTCGTTAGAGACTTTCTGTTATTGCTACCCGATATAAATGGTATCTGTCTATCGCGAATCCTCGACCAAAAGATACGACAAAGCAACTTAACAGATTTAGAGTGAGAAATTCTAAAGTTCCTAGCAAACTAGTCGCCTTAAAATAACTTGGACATTGTACCATAATTAAAAACAGAAAACGGAAAGAAGTTAACGTTCAAACCAATGAATAATTGGCCAGAGCAGAGTCTTTTATATTTCTTTTTAAATAATAATCCATATTTTTTTGGAATTTATTTTTGAGCTGATCATGAAATTCCAAACGATGATGATTAGAGATTTTTCTAAAGCAACTAAATTCGCGAAAAATGTAATTTCAATACGGGTGGCACCATCTATTGAGCTGAACAACAACTTCACTCTCAAAAATGAGCTTAAAGAAATTATAAGATATGAGACCTCAAGGCAAAGAACCTTTCAGACGAATGTAATTTTGTGAGTGATTTGAGTTTTTTGCTCGACTCCTGACAGCATTCTCAACTTAACAGGAGTTTAAGGTTTTAGACTCAGTTCTTTATTTTATTTAGTAAATTTCAGAATAAATTATGGGAAAAAATAGAATTTACCTTAACAAAACAATGCGACTCGATTTTGAAGGAATTTTATCGTATCTTAGGTTTTAAAACTGTTTATTTCTTTCTTTACCGCAGATTTTAAGATGTGGCTTTTTTAATACCGTATTACGACTAAGTAACCTTATATATCTGGTAAACAAATTTCACTGCCATAATTCCACCTTGGTTTCAATTATTGGAATATTAAAATTACTAAATTATTCGCAGAACCCATCGTTAGCCGACAGAACGCTTTAAGGCGGTAACATGATATATAACTTCAAACACAAGCACTTTTTCTGAAAGTTTTTTTATAAAACTATGCAATATATGATATATATTTATAAATGTAGATGGATACAAACTCACACAATGTGTTGAAATCACTACCAAGATGGTGAAAATCCCAAGAGAAGATTTCATAAATTAAATATTAAATAAATTATTTTTAGCAGACATTTGAAACTCTGAAGTTCAGAGCCTTGTTGACGCCGTTCACCAAGCCTGCCTGTCATAAGTTTGTTCCTGTCATGTTTCGCTCTTTTGCTCCCTCTTTCCTAGATCCATTCTTATATTGTCCTCCCATCTACGGCATGGCCTTCCTGGCGGTCTTTTCCTACGGGTTTCGTTTGACTGTTCGTCCACTGTCCATTCGTTCTACATGTCCTGCTTATCTTAGTCTTCCTGATTTAATTACTGGTACAATGCTTGGGGCTGAATAGAGTTCCTCGAGTTCTTAATTGTGCAGTTTTCTCCCTTCGCATGTTTCTTCGTCCTATTTTCCACAATAGATTCTCCGTAAGATCTTATTTTCGTAGACCCGAAATCTATTTCCCTCCATCTTACTCAGGGACCAGGTTTCACATCCATAAAGCGTCACTGGCATTATTATGGTTTTATAAATGCGAATTTTACCCATGCGGGACAAGAGAGTTCTTTTGAACTGCATATGGGCAACTGTGCCTTTTATTTGTTTCGGTCTTTATGTTATTTTTGGCAGTCGGTACGATTCCCAGAAATTTTAACTCGTCCATCGATCCAAGTCGGTCATTGACCATACCTTTGGATTTCGCTTTATTTACTTCTAAACTTACTTCCGTTCTTGCCATTATTAGGCTTCCCGCGTTTCTCTCATCTCTTTCCTCAATGTCTTCTAGAATGTCCAGATGGCGTTATTATTATGGCCAGCGTTATTCCCCTCTCATTTTCCTGAAGTTACTCATTCTAGCACCACATTAAAAAGAAATAATGACAAGGCGTCTCCTTGTTTTAATCCATCTCGTGGCTCGAATGTTTCAGATAAGGCGTTTCCTTCTTTTACTTGTTCTTCAAGCAAGTGTCAGTGTCCCCAACATTTTCGGGACTCCCAGCCTCACAAGGTTATATTGAATTTTTGATCGGCTTGTGGTGTCATGCGCGTTTTAAAATCTACGAATAGTTCTCGTGAAATTCCCATTTGTGTTCCCAGAAGCCAGTGAAAATCTGGTTCCTCCTGGAGCCACATTGGTAGTCTCCGATTGTTGTATATAAGACCATGTAACTTCCTTGTTAATTTTTCTCCTAAATATTTTATTAACTCCGATGGTATTAGGCCTATAGCTGCGATCTTATTATTCTTAAGTCCATGGATTTCTTATTTTACCTCCTCAATGGTTGGCAGTTATATCTGGACCTTGCTGGGTGGATAACACTTTTCCATTACTACTCACACATCATGTAAAAATAAGTTTTGGTCGAAAAGAGGCACCCACCGCGCTTGATGTGCGAAAAACCCGCACGTTATTGTCGAAAGCCAATGCATCCACAGAGAGTGACAGTTTGATGCGGATTATGGAGAGGTAGCATCATTGGACCATTCTGCTCCGAAAATGAGGCTGGGAACAACAATTCGGTCAACGTAGGGCGTTATTTTTACTGAAATTGAAGACATGGATTTGGACGACCTCTGGTTCATGCAGCATGACGCGCCATGCCACACAGCCCATTCCACATTCGATCTTTTGCGCACCAAATTCCCAAATAGTGTTATCAGCCGTCTTGGCGATGTCAATTGGCCGCCTCGGAGCTGCGATTTGATCGCTTTAGCCTTTTTTTTTTTTTGTAGGGACTTGTGAAGGACCGAGGACCGATGTTATGCCAACATTCCGGAAACGATTCAAGCACTTAAGGCCAATGTCATCCAAGCAATCCGTGAACCTGAAACGATCAACAAGGTCTTGAAAAATTGGGGTGAGAGAATGAGCTGCTGAAGCTAGTCACCTCAGCCACTTGAACGACGTTGCAGTTCGTAATTAGTGGGAATGTTTGTTCTTACTAATAAAGCCATAATACATGGAAAAAAAAATAATATTGTTCATTTCATTGCGTTTTTAAAAATAAACTTGTATTTGGCCTACTCTGTATAAATGGCGTTACAGATCGTGGAGGAAAGCCCGAAGCTTTTCAAATTCATCTATGTTATATGTGATTCCCTTTTACTCGAAAGGGACCTTGTGTTTAAGTTTACTCTGATCGGGGAATTTCGAGAACCTTTTTGATGGTTTTGTCACTACCCTCTCACTTCTTCTTCTTCTTCTTTTCCTTTTTTCCGGCGTCGTTATGGTCAGAAGTGTAGGACCATAACCTTCCCACTTAACTGCATTCCCACTGGTCCGCTTGTGGGGTCCGTCACTACCCTCTCACTGCTACCTGAAAACACAATTTCGATGGCTTTGTTATTACGGAGTTCGATCCCAGATTCATCGGAGATATAAACCCACATATTAACTAATTCGACACAGCGCTCTTTGGAGCTCTATATTGAATTGTATTGAAAATATTCACTATTCATTAACATGTAGTGTTTTTCTTGCGATTTAAAATGGTACTTCTTGTTGGATGATCCCTTATTCATACAGGGTGTTTTTTTAGAGGTATACAAACATGAAATAAAACGCTTGAAGCTAATATTAATGTTCATTCATTAAAAGATAGTTATATGCCGTAAGTGCTTAAATATGATTTCGGGCATATGAATGAATCGTAATCGTGAAGTCCGATTATCGACAACTTTATCGAGCAACTGGGGCCATATATCAGTAATAACTCGAATGTTGACTTCCAAATCGCCCAGCGTCTCTAGTTTATCTGCACAGACTAGACTTTGGGGGTAAGTGAACCCCAAAGAAAGTAATCTAAAAGTGTGATATCACAGGATTGTGGAGGCCACTGCACAGGTCCATTACGCTAAATCATGTGCTCAGTAAATGTTTCCCGCAATAGACTGATGGTCCGCGCGCCAAACCAAAGCTCTGTCACGTCAATACCATTCGACCGAGGAAGAAAAAAGTCAGAAATCATATTTCTATTGCGCTCTCCATTGTTGGTAACATTCAGGCCGCCATCGCCTTTAAAGAAATATGGGTCGATGATTCCACCAGCTCATAAAGCACACCAAACAGTGAATTCGAATGGTTGTAAGAGTGTCTCGACAAAAGTTTCTGGGTTCATCCACTCCAAATTCGACAATTTTGCTTGTTTAGATGTCCATTTAACAAGAAATGGGCCTCATCGGAGAGCAAAATTTTGCGTTGGAAATGAGGATCAAGCTGAATCATGTGTTCGGCCCATTCACCGAACCTACGACACGTATAATGGTCACTCTTCCACAAGCTGGATCTTATGAGTTTTTAAGTCAGCACCTGTCAGTAAAATCTTCTACAAAGTGGATGGGCATAGCTCCAATTGCTGTGCTCAATGCCGAATCGACTCATTCGGATTCTGCTCAACACTGCGCTCCACAATGGCAATAACTTCTATGAGGATGCGTATTATTCACTAGTGCGATATCGATTCATCATGTTCCGAATTGGTTGTTCAGATGGACGATTATGTCGACTGTAGAATGGACGTAGCGCACGATAAGTTTGGCGAACCGTTGTTTTGGGATTTCAAAACAAGCTTGCACAATTTGCATGCGTAGTTCTGGCGTTGATTTCCTCGCTGCAAAACAGCAAAACGTACTAACTACAAATCAATTTTCAACTGAAGAATTGACAATATGCAGAAACAGTTTTTTTTTTTAACGAAGTTCTTTTTAAAATAATACAAAGGATGCTGATTTTAGATTCAAAACATGGTTCCTGGAAAAATACTGTTAAAGTTGTTCAACAACAAACACATTTGATAGAAGCTTATGGTTCAAATACGCCGTTATGGAGTCACCAAGTTCATTTTCGACCGCAAAAATACATATTTCCATTCAAAGGCTCGGCTTATTCTAATTACAATATACTATCGATTTATTATGATTATCTCAAACCGCTACACCAGTTTACAGTATAAGATGATAACATATTCGCCTATTATCAAACGCTTCATTTGAATGCTACAATGCCTAATACTAAATATCTTTCTAACTACATTGCCCCCATAGGCAAAAAACAACTTCCAATCAAGTGGCAAACTGTCAGAGCCGATACCATTCACAGGCTGCCAATACCACAAGTTATCTTCAATTTGTCAAATAAACCACTTCATCTTGCGACAAGGAACAAAAAAGGGAAGAAGAGATGTCGAGTTCATCATTTATAGAATAGCACACTGTAGGCGGGAGGCAATGATTTATGACAAATGTGCCATAACAGAAACAAGCCAATATCTGATCGATGATCGTTTAGAATGTGGAAATGTTTGCGGCTCGTTTTCACAGATCGCATAATCGATTTATAATTCATTAGGACGGCCAATTATACAAATGTGTAATTAACTCCAAGTCAACTTGATGGGTTGGCATTTTTGACGATGGAAATTTTGCGGGAACCGTGGGCGTGAGACAATCGCGATTTAGAAGTGATGAATGGTGCCTGTCAGTGTCCTTGTTTATGCAATCCAAAGCTCCATAAATAACTCATAATTCGACCCCACAATCAGAGGCACCGGGTAGCTAATAGCCATATAAATGTATTTATTTCAAATTAAGCCACGAATGATGTAATAACTCCATAATTGTACTGAAAGGTATCCATAATTCTCTTTATACGCCTTTACTGTTCGGGAGCTCTCGCTTTCGAATATTTTCTTTCTTCCGCAAAGCCACAATTGGCTGGAAGAAACCAAAGAAAGATAAAAAAAAAAAACCAATAAAATTGACAATTACTAGCGAATCATTAAATGAAAGCAAATTGCTTGTGGTAGACACCCATCCCCCGACTTTGATTCTGTATATTTACAATACAACGAAAGATATGAACATCTCCCAACTATAAAACTAAAACAAATAGAAAAAGATGCGCACTCCCGCGCAATTACACGATTGCAAGTACACCACAAAGTATCTATCTTCTTATGAGCATCTTTTTATGTACCAATATAACTGGCAATGATAATTTTTCACGGCATTTATACGATTACACGTTTTTCATTGCCTCAGCTCATCTTTGCGCTGCAATTATACGCATTTGATAATCAAACTTACTTTCTCCACGCTCAATGCAAACCCAATGGATTCATCTGACTGGTTCAGACTAATTAATGATTTTCCCATCAAATTATCATGGAGCCACCCGCGGGAGATTATCTCTATATCGTCAATGTCATTCGGATACATGACAAAATTGAATGGATGAAAGACAGATTTTTTAGAATCGTTATAGCCAAGGGCTAGGACCTTGGTCAAGTGTGGTTCTGCACGATTTGTTTATAAAATTGGTTTTAGTACATGAGACATTCGATGTATAATCGAAAGAATGGGAAACTAGTGAAATATCTGTTATGAGTGATTCAATATTGTATTTCAATGAGGGAGAGAAAGTGAGCTGGTTTAGCTACAGAACGTTCAAGGTGGGCGGCTTAAGGATTTGGTGTGATTTTTTTATTGTTGAATATTCAGAATGCAACGGTTGAATAAATATTTTGCAAATGTCAAGATTCGTTATGCGATTTCGATTATTTATCTTCCGCGTTGGCGAAAAACATTCGAAACAAGCTGGTCAAGTAGCTGTTTATTGTGGTTCTTGTGGGATTAGCTTGATTGGATTTATACAATACCTTTTCTAACTACTGTTGTTCTTTGAATAACAATTGAGTCGATTGTCATAAATTTGTGAAACAGATACAAATGTATTGAATTGATTTGAGGTATTTACGTACATATTTGTTATATGGCAAAGGAAATATCTCTTAGCTCGCATGAATAAGCGTTTTGGTTGACACGCCTTAATACGGATTTATCAGGGCTCTCATGTGGGCTTAACTCTCCTTGATTGGTAACAAATTTTAACATTGTATTCGGATGAAACAGCGAGTACTTAAAGACTTGAGTCTAAACTATCAGTATACCTATGGGAATCTGCCGCTCCCCAATAGATGGCGCTAATAGGGTACGCTCGTCTGAAATAGCAGATCAGAATCGTCACAATAACTCCTCGTCATTATGAATTTTCATCGGTATCGTATATTTTTTCTTCACGATAATTTTATATAAAATAATAACGTTCGATCCAAATCAGCATCATTCGCAGGAAGTTTTGCTTTTCGCTTTCAGTTTGAAAAGGTCCCATGAGGACCGATTGTTTATAAAAATATACGTTGAGGCTTCTACAGCATTATCGAACTCGTGATTGAAATTTGAGATTCCTATTTCAATCATATAAGATGCGTCCCAAAATGGTAGAGCCATCGAAAAACTTGGAAATACAGACAATAAATCAAAAGTATTAATAATAATAAAAATTTGAAGTCTCGATTATCTATTATAGAAAAAACGTAATTCTTTTTCAAAATTCTTAACAAATTTATTTAAAAAAAAATATGTTAATTTTGTCATTTTGTCCAAAAATGATTGTTCCACTGGTTGTATTTGTATTTTGTGCGTAGTTAACGTCCAATTATTCTCCCTTTTTTTGAAATTGTGTCGTAGATTCTGTTTAGATTTGATTTTACTTATTTTTGAATTGTTTCTTTTTAATTTTTTTGCCAACTGTCCATAATTGCTCTCTTAAGCTCAAGAACATTGTTAAATTGCCATTTCCCAGCATACACCAGTCTTGCTAATATGCCCGTTAGTCTTGGATTGGGTCCAAGTCTGGCGAACGTGCTGGCCATGACATAATTGGAATATCTCTGCCGGAAAACTATTTTTTAGAAGAAGCTATTACATGAATTGGAGCATTATCTTGTTGAAATTCCATGAAATCTTGGTCCAATTCTTTAAGAAATGGTGTGAGGGTTTCTTCCAATATGTCTTGGTACTTCACCGCATTCATCGTGTTAGGAACAATTACTAAACGGGATGTTGCATACCAACTAAAGGCACCCCATACCATTACACTACCTTCTCCATGCTGACGTTTGAAGAACCAAATTTCTTCTTTTTTTTAAATCAGGCCAGTAGTATGCCTATCCGTCCAGCCCGTCTAAATTGAACTTTTTTTCGTTACTCCACAAAACTTTTCTTCATTCTTCACCAAAGGTCATGTGCTTTCGAGCCAAGTCCAATCTGGTCGTCATATGCCATATATAGTACTCGTAAGAGGTGGTTGCGAGTTCATTCTTTTCGATTGCAGCCGAGCGGACTCCTTTATAAATCTGTGAACGATGGACTTGGCGGCTTCTATTCCAGGATATGCTGCAATATGTTATATGCTGCGATATGTTTGTGGAATTAGACAATTCCCTTAAAATGCGCCTTTTCTTTTCTGGTGATTACTTAATGCCGGCGGACGCCCTGATGACTTTTTTTACCATAAACAGTCCCCAATTTCTTAAAATTTCGAATGAGGTGATGGGAACGATTTAACTGCCTAGATTTGCCATAACTCAATGAGTATATTTTATATTTTTGAGTATGCTTCGAAGAACTAAGTAATTTTTCCCCCGATCACTTGTGTCGCCTTGATTATACAAAACATTTTGAAAATGGCACTTTTTGGGACTCACTTTACGTCAAACCATATGAAAACTATATACAGTAAAGTCTCGGAAAAGTTAAGTCGCGAAAAAGTTAAGTATTCGGAAAAGTTAAGTAGTGTTCAGTCACCACGGCAGACTCTAAAAAGTTAAGTTCTGACTTAACTTTTTCAAATCATTTTTGTTTTCATCTCAATTTCACATTTCCGCTTCCTAGAACGTCGCTCGCGTGGTACGTACAGTATGAGAAACCCATACTCGCACACCCCATTATAAACAGAAGAACGTATTTTTCCCTGTAACTCTAAGGAAATATTTTACAGAAACCCACAATAATCAGTTGAAACATTTTAATTTAAGAAAAAAAAAAAAAAAAAAAAAACACCAACTTCATTTGCATTGATTTTGTATAAGTAAATATTCTGTGTTTAAAATTGGGATGTGCGAATATGAGTTTTGCACACTGTTTTTGTAGCAAAACTATCATGAAACACAAAAGTAGTCGGGATGTACCGATATAGATTTTTTAAGGCCCCGGCCCATAGAATCCGTCAATCCGTCACTCTGTTGATTTCAACTGAGTGAAAAGTAGAATATACACATTCTTATGGCAGGTGGCCCATAGCCGACGGATGTATGAACTTCAACGGACAAAGTAGAGCTACTTTCTACTTTTCGCTCCGTTTTATATTTTTTTTACTTTACGTACATACACATATGCATATATGTGCATAGTATCAGTGTCTTGAAAAAGTTAAGAATTCGGAAAAGTTAAGTACCTCTAAAACAAACTACTTAACTTTTTCGAGACTCTACTGTATAAAGATAGTGATTCTGCGATTCTAGCCCATTAAGAACAGATTATGCCACAACTGTAAAAAAAAATTGAGACGACTGCCTCTATTACAGAAATCCTAAGGCCTATTCATTCTAGAATTGCGAAAGAAAGTCCGAATCTATCTATTTTACGCTATAGCTAAATATTAACCGATTTTCCTGTGTCGAAAAATCATCGAAAACTATTTTGTCAGAATCGGATCATGCAATAGCTCTTATTGAAGACATTTGACATTATTTTCCATTTATAATGGCTAGATCCAAGCAATATACTGAAATGAAAATTTGGTCAAAATCTGTATCATAAATGTTGTTTTTATTTAAATTTATTTTCGGTATAACGAATTGGATAGCCCGGTATTGGTAAAAGAATATGTCGGGAATGGTTTCATCGCGACAAAAGTACTAATTTAAATCTGAAGAATGAGGAGCATTCCAGACTCATGGACAAGTTTGTAGCGACAAAAGTAGGGGTATGATTGGATAAAATTCATGTCAGATGACACAAGAGCGTGTATTCATTAGCCATAACACAACAAGCCATTTCCCATCGTTTGAAATTGCTCCAACGGCAATAAAGGAAGAGTTTTATGCAGCATATTGTGACTGCCGATACGGATCCATTACAATATTACAAATCAACAACCAAAAAATAATAATTCAGAAATCGAAGCGTACGTTGTGTTTTTACTGGAACCAGTTCGGGGTGGTATATTGTGAGTTTTTCAACCGGGTGAAACCACTTTTGTAATGGCTCGCTACTGAACCGAACTTAGTCGTTAGAGCTGGACATTGAAAGAAAAACGACCACAATACGGGGAAGACACGAAAAAGTGCTTTTGCAGCACGGCATCGCTTGACCACATGTTGCTTAGGTCGGTTAAGCCTATCTGGAAACATTGAAATAAAACGTCCTACCCGACTCGCTGTATTCTCCAGACATCAATCCTTGTGACTACCAGCTGTCCCAGTCAATGACTGACTAAGCGACTCTTCCAGTCTTTCCAAAAAGTCAAAACTGAGCCTATTTATCGCCTCAAATAGGATTTTATATGGACTGATGATGGAGAATACTTTTCAGGATTAAGCTCGACATGTTGAAAAAAGAACAAAAATTAAAGCAAATTTTTACACCTGATAATAGAAACTCACAATTACTATATCGAACCTCGGTGCAAACATCGGTTTTATTTTTCCATATCTGGCTATCAAGTGGAATCGGACGCATCAATCTAATCTTCAAAGGGTGGAAACGCAAGCCTTCTTTTAGGTCTTATGCAATGGTCTAACGAACAAATTTGTGGTAATTCATCGAATACAAAATCTGCCAAGTGCCCTCCTCGGCTCTGTCTACAATTGCAATCGTCCTCCACGAATAATATTTTCTTTTAGTGAAGGGATTGTTTCACAATATTAGCAATCTCTAGATATATGATGATATGTTAATATTCAGCGGCTTAGTATCTTTAAGTATTCTTCTTATTTCCTCTCCATATGCTTTCCGGAAGATTTCCCACAAAATCATTACATCTTCTAGTCAAACCCTCGCCTTAAGCTCTGATTAATTTCAAGTACAGCGAATAATTCATAGTTTGGGTACGTAGCTTAGATATTTCTTACTGGCGGAGTTTTTATTATTATTGGCGGCCATTTAGAACTCGGGAACTCCCTGTTATGAATAAGTTCCCTACCTGTTTCTTCTCTTCATCCATCCATGTATTGGCCTTCTATCTATGGCGCGGCCTTCCTGGTGCTACTTTTTTCCACCCATTATTCTTATGACTGATCGCCCACTCTCCATTCGTTCTACGAGGTGGCCCGATAAGTACTTAGCCTACAAAAGAAAAACAAAAATTTTACAGAAATGGCGATTTATTTTTCAATATAGTCTCCTTTTAGCTCGATACACTTGACCCAGCGATGCTCCAATTTCTTAAACCCGTCTGAAAAATACGTTTTCTCGAGGTGTGCAAAGTAGGCCTCCGTGGCGGCGATGACTGAAATTTCTGCCCGGCGAGTGAATTTTTCAAGTTTGGAAACAAAAAGAAGTCGCACGGGGCCAAATCTGGAGAATACGGTGGATGGGCAGCTATTCGTAGCCCAATTCGACCAATTTGGCCGTGGCGAGGGCGGAGGTGTGAGCCGGTGCGTTATCATGGTGGAAGTGCAATTTTTTCTTCGTCAAGTGAGGCCGTTTTTTCTTCAATTCGGCGTCGAATCGGCCAAATAATTTAGCATAGTATAGCCCTGTGACCGTTGTGCCCTTCCCGAGGTAGTCGATGTGGATCACACCTTGTGAATCCCAGCAAACGGTGGCCATCACCTTTCCGGCCGATGAGACAGTCTTCGCCTTCTTCGGAGCACGTTCGCCGGGTGAAGTCCACTGTTTCGACTGTTCCTTGGTCTCTGGTGTGTACCAGTGGATCGTTGACTGTCACGAAACGACGCAGAAACTCCTTCGGATTGCGCTTAAACAACGTCAAACACTGCTCTGAAGTGGTTTCACGGTTGCACTTGTTGTCCTGAGTGAGCAAACGCGGCACCTATCGCGCCGACAGCTTTCTCGTGCCCAAAACTTCATGCAGGATATGACCCACGCGATCTTTTGAAATGCCTACTGTCTCAGCTATCTCGCGCACTTTCAATCGGCGGTCTGCCAGTACGAGATCGTGCATTTTTGTCACGTTATCCTCCGTGGTAGCCGTTTTCCGAGCCCCTGGACGTGGCTCATTAAAAACCGACGTGCGACCACATTGAAACTCGTTAAACCAATTTTTGATGGTCGCCATCGAAGGAGAAGAGTCACCGTAAACGCTCTTTGATTTCGCTGCGCGATTTCCCTTCCAAAAATAAGAATCGAATCACCGACCGATATTGCTCTTTTTCCATTTTTCTAAAATCCTCGGACTCTCCCGCTAACGCGGTCAAAACGAACGTACGAGTCCGATCCGGTTGAAATTTCGACAGTAGCCGTCTACTAGAATGTACTACATGATAGTAAGTTGATCTTGCGATACTGTGGCCGTCTGGCGGTGAGGCTAAGTACTTATCGGACCACTCTCGTACGTGTCCTCCCCATTTTTGTCTTTGTAATTTTATTATCTGGGCAATGCTTGGGGCTTCTGGAGGAATTTTTGAGTTGCTTCTGGCCCGCTCTGTTGCTCACCATAGATTATACGTAAGACCCAAAATCTATTTTCCTCCTTTCTACCTCCATTTACCTCACCTGCTTCCTCACTTTCTCCCAGAAGGTTCAAACCGTCAACTTAAACTAGAGTGGGTGTGATTCCATTAAGGGCAAAAATTCCTGTATAAGTGTCTGGAAAAAGCTTTTTCTTAAACCTCTGTACAGGGTATTTTGCGTTAACTGTTTTCAACTTCACGTGGCTGTGTCTGTTAAACCACCAACGACATCGTGCTGAAACTCTTGCAGTTGTTAATTCATTGTATTGTTGACAAGCGTGTCTAAGGATATTTTTAATCACGTAATTATTGTTAGTTTTTATTTTATTGGCAATGAAATCCCAACGAAATGGTGTTATTGCTCTTTCTTTAGTTATAACCGGGTATTGCTGGTAAGGTGGCCTTTCGGAAGTAAACAAAATAATCGTGTCCCGTATCCTATCACTTTACAACGACATCGGCAGTATTTCAAAAGGTTATGTAGGCGGTCCAAAAAAGACAGCGAAATTGCCAAATGTTATTTGTGAGGCCAAAATCGAACGAAATCCTCGATATAGCGGAAGGAAAGTGGCTTCGAAGCTAAACAAATTCAGAGACCAAATGCAAGACAGGACCCAAGGCCTTAAAGTTACAAAAATATCACGATCCTATCTGACCAGAAAAAAAGTTAAAGTGGAAAGAGCAAAGCAGTTTATCCGCTGCACGCAAGTGGCCAATTGCCAAACATCGTCTTTTCTGATGAAGAACCATTCATATCTGAGCAACATGCCAACACGTAAAACGATGGAGTTTTTTTCCCCGAGGATCAAACGATAATTTCGACTGGAAAATGGCTACCAGGAAGTAAGCACCACAATTTCGCTGGCTTGGGTGGTTGCAGTGACTGCCGAAAGTCGTTTCCGCTCGTAATTTTGGACTGCGTCGTTAAGACAACCAGAAAAACGCGATCGTCTTGAAAGCTGGAGCCACGCGCACAGACATTTCAGCCAAAGACCTTGGACATTCCATTAGGATTCTGTTCCTACCCATAAGAGCCGAGGAAATTAAGATTCGCTACGACGAAATTGTTTGCACCTGTTTTCCTCGACACCAAGGCTATCGAATTCTTCCGATGCGAATCAATTAAATTTGCCAAGGTGGGCAATAAAAAAATACCAAAGACGGACGCGTTCAAGTTGTCGCTTCTCGTGGAGGGTGTTGTATATTTATTGACCGTCTCAAGGAAATCAACTGGATCCTTGAATATTCAATATAATATTCAATAAAAAATATTCGCATTCATAAGGTGAGATCATTGGAATAACAGCTTTGGACCATCGCCGTGCTTGAATTTGGAAAGATGTTGAAAAAATGTTAGTTACATTGGGAAGATTTGATCCTCTTTTCTTTCATTACTTACTTCACCGCCATACCATCCTTCACTCTTTCCTCGTTGTCTATACATACATTGTCCCTGTTGTCCATTGTACATATGCTGTTACATATTTTCGATCTCACTATCGCAACAATAACGAACCCAAGCATAAGACACGAAAGAAAAAACCACTTACGAAGAGTCGAAAAGGTCAACAATAACCAACGACTGCGAGCAAAAGTGACCAAGTGCTGGTCAAACACCTGTTCGTCTATGAATACCATTATCCACCGTAGTCATCTTCCACTTTACTGATGACATAAAGAAGTGATGTTAAACCAAGTACACATGAGTACAGCACGTATGCCGATAGATACACCGGATGAGACAACCGACAAAATTTCAAAACTTTGCGCGGATCCACTTGCATCGATTCTCGCATAACAACACAACGAATTTCAGTAACCCGATGTTGTTGCAATGAGTTCCACCAAGTGCCTAATCGGATTGCCTCTCTTTGTTCATTTGTATAGTTTGTTGTGCGGTAGCTGTTGCTCGATACACTTGCAATGATCGGATATAAATAAACACACCGGTTGCATTCTCAGTTGCCTACAAACTATCAATCGAGGAGGAAGAGAATCGCGTGAGTCACATCTGAAACTTGAAGGACTCAAGGACTCACAACGCTATCAAGCTGGCTTGAGGGCCACTCACTCATTTGCACGAGATAATTTCGATATCGATATGATCGTTTTGCCACTGGTTGTGATTGAATTTCAATCGTTCACGCTTGGGTGCGGATAAATTAGATATGTTGACCCAAAAAAAAATCTCCTAAACACCCCAAGGCAATCGGATCATAGTCACGACGCCTGAGTAGACGGCAGTGGGTTGGGTATGATTTTTGTGTTCTTACCGCTGCCGTTTGGAGGCTTGTGCTGGGTCGTAGGTGGACAGTAAAAACAAGTCAAATAACAAAGTGGTTCTAGGTAGACCTTAATGGAAGGTTTAGTGATGAAAGGAATTTCATTTCGCAAAGGAACCGTGACTGGCAGTTGTTGTAGAACTCGTATCAAGAGGTAAAATAGTCTTCTATTGCTGAATAAAGTGATGCAGACTAAAGCAAAAGTGGGTCAGGTCGTACCAGACCTAATTTTGAATTTCTATTCGACCAGAGAGTTTGGAAAATAGGACATCCATCCTTCCCACGCTGGTGGTCAAGAGTTCAAATCTAGAAACAGTCAAATCATCGAAATTATATTTCACGGCTATTCTTCTCAGCGGGGTACTGACAAAATCCCTCGAAAATCGCCGTTCGGAGTCTAAGAGGAAAAAAATGAATCACATACATTAAACGCACTGGACTAAGATCATGTTTATTTATTTAAATAATCTTAAGGATAAGGATTTCGGCAACTCTGTATGATCATTTATCTCTTTTAGCCAATCCGTAACAAGAAGGAGACCCGTTTATCTGCGCCACTTACAGAGGTATACGTCTCCTGAACATGTCGTACAAGATCTTCTCTGCTGTTTTGTGTGGACGCTTGAAACCGTACGTTAATATACTCGTCGGTCCATATCAGCGTGGTTTCAGGGAAGTCCACCATCGATCAAATATTCACACTACAGCAGACCCTGGAAAAAACCAACAAATTCCACATCGACACACACCATCTATTTGTCGACTTTAAGGCCGCATACGACATCGTGCATAGAAACGAGCAATACAGCGCCATGTCTAGTTTTGACATTGCTGCCCAACTCGTCAGGTTGTACAGGATGACATCGGAGAATTCTTGTTGCTCCATCAAGGTCGGAAGCGACCAAACTGAGTCCTTTAATGTCAAAAAAGGTTTTAGATAGGGCGACACGCTATCGTGTGATTTTTTCAGCATCCCTTGAAAGAATCGTGCAAAACTCACTTGACCAGTGTTGACCACATGAGAGGCAAGTTGTAGGTCCATACAACTGCTGGCTTATGCCGACGACATTGACATAATTGGTCGAACTCAGCGAGATGTTAATGAGGCATTTACGAGCATTGAGACGGAAGCGGCTAAGATGGGACTGGCGGTAAATGAGAGCAAGACGAAATATATGCTGTCGTCGAAAAAAGACACGAACCACCGGCGTCTTGGCCAAGGCGCACATATTGGCAGGCATAATTTCGAGGTAGTCAAGGACTTCGTCCACCTTGGCTCCGCAGTGTCATGCAGCAATGACATCAGTGCCGAATTCAAGCTCAGAATAACTCTTGCCAACCACTGTTTCTTTGCGCTCGGGAGGCAATTGAGAAGCAGAGCCCTCTCTCGGAAAACCAAGGTGGCCATATACAAGACCCTTATCATTCCGGTCCTGTTTCATGGCGCAGAGGCATGGACCTTATCGAAAGCGGATGAGGAGGCCCTCAGTCGTTTTGAGAAAAAAATTCTGCGCTCGATCTTCGGTCTGCGTAAATGGGGAATGGAGGAGAAGACTGAACAGTGAATTGTACGGATTGTACAGCGACATGAGCGTAGCACGGCGTCTACGGATCCAACGCCTAAGATGGCTAGGCCATGTAGAGCGCATGGACACCACAGCCCGAAAAATCTTTGAATCCAACCCTGAGGGGCGACGCGGTTGAGGACTTTAAGGTGGCGCACGCAAGTGAAAATAGATCTCAACCAACTAGGCGTGCTGCGCTGGAGACTGCTGGCGGAAGATCGTGCCAGTTGGAGATACTTTTGAAGGAGGCCCAGGCTCGCCACGAGTTGCAGCGCCGACGAAGAGGGAGAAGAAGCCAATCCGGAGCATCTTCCATTCAATGCTGTCTTTATTCAAAATTCAACAGAATTGGAACAAATTTTGCAACTACTCGTGTTAAACCCAAAAATATTCCAGAAAAGTTCATGGCATGATATGCCAACATTTTCAGCGTCTTCTCTGAGTGTGATTTAATGATCATCTATAGTCGTATAGTTTACATGTTTTTATCAGCTGCTGGTATAGGACATTCGTCATGTTCGATGCTTTTACGGGACTCTAGAAACGCTTGTAACAATCATAAGGTTATTTGTTGATCCATAGCAATACACAAAATGGCAGAGAAGATTTTGTAGGCGATGTTAAAGAGACTTATCCCTCTATAGTTGGCGCAGTCAAAGCCTTTCTTATGGGGCATTCAACTACCACCTTTATAAAATGGGTCTTAGTAGCACTAAATCTGCAGACGATGTGGGAAGGCCAAGGAAACCATGTAACACATATCTACTGGTCACCTTCCCAAACCTTGTCCGGGAAAGATTCAAAACGACAAGTTCTTCAGGTGACACACTTCGAGTTCTTCAATTTACTTCAATTCAAGCTCATTTTCTAAAGCCTTGTTGTACCTAATTCGATTTAATGTGTGTTATCTGGTGTATTTGGCAAATATACAAATGATTGCTGCTTACACCAGCCCTACCAGAACTGGTTTAACCGTCAAACCAGAAACGGAACCATATAACTCGTACGAAGTTCAAAAATCGCTGTGGACAATAGATTGTCATGGATTAACTGGAAACCTAGTGGCTCGACGACAATTATTATAATGGCAATCCCATTTTCAATGAAAATAAGAGGAAGAAGGCTTGTTGAACCTTGCAAAGTCTAGGTTAATACTGTCTATAATAAGGCCCAGAGTATATTGAAGCATATTGAAGAATATGAAATTATTTCTGGGCTACTAAATCTTTAAACTGCTGCGGGTTAAACAAATGGATGGTGAAATAATATGTGATTTTTCAACTATTTGGTTTTTAATTGTCAAACTAAGTACAGGAAAATAACCAAAGTTAACTTTTATTTAGGTTGAGGAATCAATGCTTGCCATTAACTTTTTAAGTATTATTTTGTATAAATGTTGACAACGACTGCATTTCAAGTGGCATATTCGCAGGATCCAATATTGAGATACCTTTTCCAGCTTATTTACTGGCATCTCGATAATAACACAAAAATTGCCCACAGAATTCTTCCATCGATTGGCTGTCTGGCATGCATAGCGCCATTTAGCTGAACCCTGAAAAATGAAACAGCTTTACAATCAAGGTCATCTCAAAGAAAATTTTTGGAAAAGGCACAATTCCAAACCTAACTCGATTTACTCCTAGCCTAGTCTCCTACGGATGATGAAAACAGTTTTAAATAAGAGAGGTTAAGTAAATCGCTGAGCTTATGTATTTAACGAACTTAAAGTTTGATGACCCAAGATGGGACAAATAAAATTTCTTTTAAAATGTAGCTATAATGATTTGGGAGCCTTAAGGTCTATAGTAGAAGTCACTGATATCAAAAGCTTATTTATGAGGAGAACTAAAGATGTCTTATCTTACGTCCTTGCAAGACTAAAATTAGACTCCACTCAATAAATCCATTTTTATGTTCAAAGGCTTAAGTAGTGTACAATGGACCCACCTTAACACCATTATATTCCAATATACTCCCAGTTTATCCAGTTTTAAGGTGTACTTCAGCCAAATCAGGGCGTAACGCACCTCTAATCCCCTATTTTATCGTATAATACGATTAATAACAAAATCTGCATTGCGTACTTGAAGAAAGTATAAATCTTTTACTAGCCGTTAGTTACGGCCATAGACCCACCCAGCATTCCAAAAGGTGCTCTTCACCTTTGCTTGAGTCTAAAAATATCTTTTAACCAAGATATGTAGTTGTTTAATCTGCGAAACGGTCTTTTAATAGTCCAATCATGGGAGGAGTAATCGCCCCGTTCTCATCAATCAACCAGCCAACCTTGACATAAACGGGTTTACCTCACTATCTCCGCTAATTCCATCGTATGGCACAACAGCACAAAACAAAAAAGACAATCACCCCAGATTGTATAACTTCAAGGAAGTATGCAAATAAAATCTTCTCCAACAAAATCAACAGCAATCGATAGTTACAGCTCCGCCACTAAAGATAGCCAACAGGCCCGGCCAATCCACAGTGACGAGGGAACTGAAATCAAAACAGAATAGTGTAGCAGCGCAACAGAACTCCTCCATTTAAAGTAATGGCTCTAAAATTAAGGAAGCATTCATTTTGATTTACTAAAACAATTCGAGTTTTTTTGGTTTTCTTTTTCTTGTTTTTTTGTTGTTGTTGTTTCTTCGATGGCTTCGTGGTCGGACGGATTCAGTTTAGCGTATGGCGCGGATCGCCGCAGCACGACGCAACACACAACAACCTTTGCTTTCTGCTCATTTAATCGAGCGATTAAACTAGCTCGCTAAAGCAGCCCACAATAGCAACAGCAGAAGCGGTAGGAGGTGGCATATAATGGGGGTATTCGTACCCAAGACCGGGAAGAAGACGATCCACTAGTGGTTCGTTGTTTTCTTCGTTGTTTTTTTTGTATGTAAACATCTGCTGCTGACATGCCACACTATCATGCCTGATGTGTTCCTTCTTTCCACTAAGAGACGTGGGAAGAGGGTTGCGCTGGCAACCTCCATCGTTATGGATAAATTATAGTTTATTGTGCGCCTCTTTGCATAGAGATGCTAGTTGGTCATTTCCTACATCCTTCTTGATTCGAATGTATCCCTTCGATTCTGCAACATGTGGAAGCACACAAGGGTGAGATTGTTTAGTAAACATTCCTCCTTCACTCGAGAGGGAGCCTCCTCGTCCGGGCGAGTTATTAATGAATGAACGAGTTTATCGACGATAATTTATCATTTAGGTGGAAGATTACTTGCGAGGTGCTTACGCCTTAATAAGGCGCGGGTGATGTTGTCATGCAGGCCATGTAAGGAACTAATGATGGGTCGTTTTATTTCTTGCTATTGGAATAATAAGACGCTTTTGTTGAAGCTTAATTGAATTCTTCAGATTCTTGCTGGGATTTCCATCGATTAGTGGACTCCAGTTGGGATAATAGTTCGGATTCTTTCCTTTGATGGCCGGGGCCCGCAGAAAGGGATTCGTAAATACTTTTTCACCGTTGATGACTAATAGACGCCCACTTAACGTTTATGCGTACTTTCCTTTAGATTGGGAAATGTCATAGAATTAGCTCGACACCCTTTTTGAATGCAAAAGATGGGATGGGAGTCATGTGGTCAATGATGGATTGGATATAGCCTAAATAGATTCCATATTAAATCTCGATTGAAAGAAAATGACACACCTTAATAGGTCGCAAAGCTACGGGGTTCCTTATCAGTCGAGGTGACCAATTAATACTCGTTTGCTTGCCCTGACTCAGTTTTTGTTTACGAAAATGATATAAATTTCAACTGTTTGCTGCTTTCTTATCGCAAAAGGTCTAGAAGTCCAAATTTTATACGATTTCTACAAATGCATTTAGCGTGACATTCAATTCTTTCTTTCATGAAGCTTATTATAGCCACAGGTTAAGGAAGGCGGCAATTTTCACGATAAGAACCTAGCGTTGCTATTTTCAGGATTAGCTTAGTTTAACCACAGATTGACTTAGAAAAAAGCATAAAATCAAAGCGCAAAACGTGCATGCCAAGGTTGAAAACCTGGAACTGAAGGTCGTAGGGGCGAAAACCATAAAGTATATATTATTCGGATCTAGCTATCACTGCGGATGTGGAAGGTCCGTGTTCAAACGATTTAATAGTGTTAGTGAATAGAATCTGGCTGATGATCAGAATATATTAGTCACTAGCAGTTCCGTTTACAACCGTGGACAATAAAGTAACAAAGTGACATATTGGTAGAGCTCTACAAAAGAAGAGACGATGAATTAGTGGGCTTCAGTGCATCCACAATATTTGGTCTGAAGAATGTAAGACCAGCAAGTGGAACCACGATATTTTTGCCCTTTTTATAAGAACAGATATAGCCTAGGTTAAGCCAACTATCGGGCGTATGTGGCAATTTTTTTTAACATTGCCATAAGTTTTAATCTACCATACTGTGAGACTTGCACCACTAAGGACTTCGACCTGGGGTCTATGCCAGCACCTTATTATTGGTTTTAAACTCATGTTCACAAAGATGAGCCGTGCAGAGCCATGACTTTTTTTGGCTTTCCGGTTAAACTCATCGGACTATGTAGATGAACGATGCCTATTCCATCAAAATTGGATTTTTTTTCTAAATTGGGGGCTAGTGCTAACAGCACAGGGACAGGATGTCCCTCGTAGGAGCTGAGCCGATGCCCTCAGGAGTCATGATTTCCCTGAGGAGGATACGTTTCCTAAGATGACAGAGGGCAGCAAACTCGCATAGTATGTGTTCTGCGTCAAATTTGGAACAATTTTAATGAAACATTCGACATAACCAGATTTTAAAAAAAAACTTCGGATTTTTCGCTTATCGACCAATTTGTATTGATAGTTGACCGCACTTTAAATTAAATGAAAACTTTTTTACTTCTATGTGACACCTTTGACATGATAGTTTTGTTTTGAGCTCAACAACTCGTGGGCTAATAGGTTATATCCACTCGCTCTTTCTTCAGACACACATCATGAAATAGATCAGGGTAAAATTATGAAAAGTCTAAGAAGATCTTTCGCAATCTGGAATGAAATTTTCTATAGGGTGAAGCAACAGCTAATGTTAACATTTTCATAAAATGGTTCATTACAAGTTAATGAAGCTCGGTCCAAGATTAAGTGGGTCAAAAATTGCAATTGCCTGAGGCCCTGAATTGCCACTAGATTCATATTGGCATATACTCTTCCAATAACGCCTAAAAAAAAATCTTATCAGATCACATGATCTCGGAAGGCAATCAACTTCTCCTCTAACTGAAAAAAATGCGATCGTCTAATTTCGTATTCAATAAATTGATTGTTTGAAGAATTATGTGGGCGGTAATGCTTCCTGTTGAAACTAAAGATGATTCAGAGCCAGGGCCATTCCATTTTGGAAAGAAGTAGTCGGTCAACATGTTGCGATTTCTTGGCGATCCAACATCAACTTAATGAATCGGCAACGTCGTAAATGGTCTAAAGGCTTCAATTGTGCAATTTAAATTTTACAAACGTGCGAATAAAGATCGACCTTTAAAATTCGCTGTAAAGTGCCAAAAGTGAGCCTCAATCGTTGACTTAGGCGACGAATTGTGCCGGGCTGGTTTCGAATGCTACATCCACACCCTTTACTACGACTAACAACGAGCGCAGACCTCTAATCCGACTCCTGTATCAATCGCCAAAGATATATATTGCAGGATACCTGCAGCTGTGTTAAACTAATTACGCATAATTCCCTAAACCCTGCTCTCTAATGCCCAGAACCCCTACGGTTTGACTTTTATCGTTTTAATAAAAATTACAAGATGGGATCAGCTCGTCGGGAGCCAAGCTATAATTTTAGGTCTTCTACCTTGAATTTTGAAAACTTTTAATTGGATCTCAGGAACCACAGTAGCTAGGGTCTTAAAACCGGTCGCTATGAGCTCAGAATTTATTTACTCTATAACACAGCCAAGTTTAAGACTCATAGCTACTCAGCAAATTTCGTTTATTGTATGCGTACGGACGGACAGACGGGACAGCCTTTGCATAAGTCTTCCCTACCCCAGCTTTGCTTGAACCTTTGGTAGAATCTTTTAACGAAGAGATTCAATCACTTATTCTAAGCCAATACAGAACCTTTAGTATAGTTTGCATTTTAAACTGATGAACAACCAAAAACTGTTTCAAACAAGCTGTTGCGTATTGTTACGCATATTGAGTGCAACATTGGTTAAACAATGATTTATTAAAGCTTTGGCAGTTTGCGTTTCGGAATTCCTAAGAATAAGAAGAATTTAATGTCCACTTTTCGACGTTTGTTTTTAAGGTTGTTTTAAAAAAATCCACTATTATTCTACCTGCGAAAGTTAGTAACCTAGGCCGGTGACTGGCATTTAATTGTATTCAAATGAAAACAGGCCTGTTGACGGGAACTTTTATAGAACTTAGCCTGAGCTTATAAATCCAAAGGGAAAGAGCTACTTCCCATAATATTTTAATGAATCATGCGACGGAGCTTTTGCTCAGGAAACTAGACAGTGCGACTTCGAAGATAATATAATATCGATTACTATTGCCTTGAGCTTTTACCACTATTTTCCTTTCTCTTTCAAATCGATAACTGCACTGACATTTCTCGCTTCAGTCATATTTTCCATATCGTAATAACGATTCCTATCTTTCTATCAATCTACACCCTTTCGACGATTCCATCGCGACATAAAATCTGTCGCCGTCTTCCCCGAGGGAATAAGTGAATTTCAAATGCAAATCATTTCTTGACAAATGCCCTTTTACAAGCAGCAAATAGCTCAAGGATATTCCTCAATTCAACGCGCTGACAACCTCCTTACAGCACTCCCATGTTCACCTGTTTTCCAATCAACGACGGCAAGAGCGCCCCGGGAAGGTGTGGTTATGACATGCAGCACTGCTTCATGCTAAATTACATCAATGCTAATCGCGGTAAATGTCAGGATCAAATTACCAAAATAGCAAAATGAAAAAAAAAAAACAAACAATCTCCCTGTTCCTGGTAACTGGTTCTAATTAGGCCTTCGATAAAAGGCATTGTTAACGTGGAGGGGCACTCAACGCGATGTCAAATTAATGTTCCCCGACAAGTCGCGAAATAATTGAACAATTAAACGACTTTTCTGTTATGCGCGCTCTACCATCGCCGAAAGGTCACGTTTACTTAGCCCGCATTGAGGCTTGAATTCGGGTTGGTACTGGGTGGGTCTCATTGCCACTCTAATTTGTACGGAACTGTGTATCGTACACCCAATAGTACTCGAACCCGAATTGACTCAACTAACAAGGGCTAATTTATCGCCAATATCTATATGCAGCGAACCTAGGTACTATACACTCATATGTATGCCCTGACAAGCCTAACATTTTCCGTAAATAGTGAAATTCACACCTTAACACCTCGCTGTACCTAGTGTCTGTTGTGCAGTAGGCGTGTTGATCGGGTTACAACGTACCAATTTGCAACAATTGTTGGCACCTAATTCCTCTCAGTGAGCTTGTTTCCTGTACCTGCATCAATTCCAATTAGTGATACTCGTACAACGCGTTATTGCTATTCAATTAAAATGCCTTTCCAACTACAGATCTAGATTGCAGTGAATGCCGAAAATATTGGTACAAAGGTACTCGAACGTGCCACGTCTAGGATTGGGTAAGAGTGGGATAAGGTCAACTGCATTTCAATACCCACCGGCTTGTCGCAAGAGCAATATATACTTTTCATTAAAGAGAATGTTTATTTTCGTTAATGAAATAAAAACAAATTAAATCGATAACATCGATAAGAGGTGATATAGTCAATTTAGGGCATGATTTCATTACAGAATTCAATTTATCGATGACATGCTCCCCGGCCTAGTCATTCCGATAGTCACGCAAGTCATGGTTACGTATTGTATTATACCTATAGATACGATCAAAGTCTGTTTACATTACGAGCTTTTTAACGGTCCGATTCGGGAGTTACGGTTTGATGTTGGCTCGTTATCGAGATATGTAAACAAGTACGAATGCCGATAAAACACTTAAATGACGAATAAAACCTTTTTTATGATTGATCGTAAGGTAGTCAGAGGGGTCTGCTGATAATGTTTGGAATTGGCATAGACTGGTTGCGTCATGACAGAGGTATGTTGGTCTATGACCTCAACTAGTGTTGAGCGGGCAATCGCGAAATTTCGAAGACATGAGTAGAACAGCCGGATGACGATTTTATGTTTGGCCACGAAAATATCAGTTGTGATGTGCGATGTCAGTGAGTCATTTCGGATAGAGTTTTTTCGCTCTTTGTATCCATCGAATGCGTGTTTTCGTATTACATTTTCTTAAGATTAAGTCGGGAGGGCATATCGGACAAGACTTCCGGTAGTGATAGGTAATATTTCAGATACCACGATGAATAAAGCTTTTTAGAGTCTCCTTGGGATGATGAATTGGTTTATTTTGATTTGGGTCATCTGGGCTAAACTTTAAACACTGGAAGATATTCAAGGATCCCTACATCATACTTGACTTGTAAGACGTCCAACAATAAGTAGGAAAACGATTTCTGCCTTATGCTTCCTTCTTATGCGCTATTGAAGCTTGCAATGTCATCTAATGTGTCTGTTAGCCCTATTTAAACTTAGAAAACACACCACTAACTTTTTGCCTGAAATTAGTTTATAAAAATTAAGTCTTAAGAATTCACAAGTCCACACTAATGACGTACGATGATCTAAGCTAGTTTAAATGTTGTGCTTCTTCTGCTCGGTTTGGACACTTCATTTTAATATTGGGATTATAGGCCGATGACCCACTTTCTGGACATTTTTTCTCATTTACATATCTGCCTCTTGTCCTTTTTTTGGACACAGCTGTAAAAGAAAAGTACTGAATAGTAGGTGTAAAACGAATAACACGCTTCTAAACCGGCTTGCTAACAAACCGGGGGAAATGGAGAGTTCTTTTTCAAGGAATCTAGCAATTCTATTCTTGAAGCCAAACACTTTTTTAGCGAACGTTCACCAACTGCGTTGATCTTTGGTGGCTTTTTGTCTTTATTTAATCAGCCCTTCGTAAGGCTTTCAAACACCAATGAAAATGCCGACCCATTGTCAAGTGTTTGTTGGGTTTGGAGCTTTATCCAGTAAGGCTTCCGTCCACCTTCCATGTCTAAATCTCCGATTTTGTGAGACGACAATTTTTGCGAAACGTTCTTTTAGTAACAGAAGCCTCATCGTTAATTTCTATAATCATCCGACGCGTTTCAATCAATTTTTTTTTCGAATTGAAGTATCGTCTCTGAAATTTTTAACCAGTATTTACCGCTCGCGTAATCTATTGGAATAGGGCGAATTCCAATTCCTACGTCGGATAATGCGAACCATTGCTACTGCATACAACAAAAAACATGAATTCTTGGATGCTAGTGAAAACAAGATAAACAAGATGGGATCAGGTCGTCGGCAGCCAGGCTACAATTCCAGGTCTTCTACCATAAATTTTGCAAGCTTTTACCTGGATCTTAGGAACCACAGTTGCTAGGGTTATAAAACCAGTCGCAATGAGCTCAGAATCATGTACTCATGTTTTAGACTCATAGCTACTTGGCAAGTTTGGTACCTTCGGACGAACGGACAGACGGAAAGGAAAGCCTTTGGATACGTGTCTCCTACCTCAGCTTTGCAAGGTAGAAGACTCAACTTCTTTCAGATCTCATTAGGCAAATGCGCTTCGAATAGGACGTCCGAAATTGATATCTTCATTTGATCTCGAGGAATTGTCACAAAAAAATTAAAGAATGAATAGACATAGATCTCTTTCTAAAAACGACAGATTCGAACCCCTTGATGCATGAAGATATTCAAAATAATTAGTTCAAAAGATGGTATATGTAACGTCTCTGACCATCTTCCATCTCGGAGCCAGCAACCAAAAATGGGCCTATACATGTTTACCAACGTTTTTCAAACATGTGTTGCAATATTTACCAAATTATGGAATTTCCGTTACTTTTTGAATATATCTTCATATGTTATGTGAAATCATGAGTTTCGCGCTCAAAACTAAAAAAATTTTAAAAAATGCAACTTAAAGGCTCTCCACAAGCCCTGAAAAAAAACGAAAGTTGTTACCCACTACATCAACTCTTGCACGACTCTTGCACAGAGCTCTATATTTTTTTTACCTCGACCAGTGTTTCCTATCCTCTTCAACGACGTTGGAGACAGTAGATGTTTTTCTCCACATTCTAATAAAGAGTTTACCAATAAGGGCGGGTAGATGTTGAAACGGAATAAAACAAGCTGTGTGTGGTATCAACTATATTCTTTTTTTATTTGACAGGCCCATGTATATATGCCAATATGCATGAAATATGACGTCGTTCAAACGCTCAACTCGGCTTCTTACGGTGGCACGGATCCGATTGGTCTAATTTTCAATGACTCTTTTGCATAGACCCGGCTGAATTAGAGGAATGCCCTGTGTTATGTTCACCTTAAGGGCATGGTCGATTGCTGTGTATCCGCGACTTCAGAAAACCCCACAAGAAAAGTCTAGCTGGGTCAAATCGTATAACCTGGGTGGCCAATTCTCATCACCTCTGCGAGATATAATCTTACTCTCAAATCGTTCAAGCATAATGTTGATCGTGGCGTCCGCTATGTGGCACGGAGCACTATCCGTCTAGAACCACATGTCATCTAGATCTAAGAAATAAAAAATTGGTTATCATCATTCTGTAGCGCTCGCCATTACGGTGACCGTCTCACCAGCGTCGTTTTAGAAAAAGTACGAACCAGTGATTTCGCCTGCAAAAAATCCAAACCAAACCAAACGTCCCATATATGGCAAATTTGCTTGTTCACAGCCATTCGTCATAAAAAGCGCCTCATCGCTAAAGATGATTCTTTGGTCAAAATTGGGGTACTTTTCCAAACGTGGTCTTGAACTTTCAGTTCTTGGGTCAGTTGGATCTTGTACTAATGAAGGCCCAAGTCCCTACTTAAAATTCGCCATCATGCATTCCTTTCACGTGGGAGTGTTGGCTGATTGATTACAGAACCGGTCGTTTCAAATTTTGCTACCAAAGAGTTGAAGAGTTGACTGTGAGGGGCCATCACGTCTATCGTAAGATGGGTGTAACGCGCCCAACGTTTGCATCAACAAACACTCATTTTAATAATAGAATTAAAGTAAAGTCATTTCGACGTACTGTTCAATCGTGTAACTTGCCAGGGTGATTTGGCATCATCAGCAATGTGACCGGCACAAGCCACCAACATCTACGCACCAGTTGAAATATCCTTTAACTAACTTACTTAAGACAATATTGCCTAGGCTAAGATTAACTACATATCTTAATTACTTGAAACTATCTTATCGGTCCTCTATGGGCCCTCTAAAGTAGACAGAACGTTCTTAAAACTATGTCTTGCGATCATAAGATGAGCTTCCTTAAAATAAATAAATAATCAAGTTTAGGAAATTTGGAAAAAAAAGAACTTAGCATTTAACTTTAGAAATCTGATATCTAAGTGATATTGGTCTTGAGAGGCGATACGATTCTGAGAACTTTAAGATTTAAGCCTCATTCAATATGGTGAAGGAGGGGAGGGAGGTGATATTTACTTCACAAACCTTGGCGTCTTTTAACCTATTTAATTTATTGATAGATTGATTAGAGCTTGTATACCTTACAGGAAACGCATACGCACCAATTTGTGCGGTTTATGGAAATGCTCTTGTCGAATTCTTTCTAGTAAGGTTGATTTGTCCTGCATTGGCGAACTCATAGACCCCAATTTTTTGTTTCTTCAAGTTTGTAAATTCTTTAGTGTGTTGCTCTAGCATAAACCAAGCTAGGTTGAATCTATTCAAAGTCAGTGAACAACAGGTAAAATTGTATCGATATAACGATGCGTGTTAATGTACATAGACGACAGAATAGAAAGCCTCCCTAGTGAGCATCAGGCGTACTCTCTAGACTGGACGTCATCCATTCAGCTACGAGTACGTTGTCAACTGAAATAAGCAGTTTTTACATGGGACTTATTAAGCTTAATCATTATTCTCTATTTCTTCTTTTAAGCTAAAAACTCCAGGCATTCTGTACCGAGTTCTACCTGATTTCTTCCCTATGATAAGACCTTTTTCTATCTATTGTTTCCGGATAGTTGCTTGGGTTAAACTATTGGTTGTTTCTCTCTATTATTATATATGTAAAAGCACTGTAAGCTCAAAATTCATTAATCATTCACTGATGCTTTCACGGCTTGAGATGAAGAGGTTCATTGTGTTACACTTACAAATAAGTTAGTCTAATCAATCATCCTCACCTCCGCAACTTCTGCTAAGGTCGCTGGAATATTTTGTTCTAATGGAGCGATGCTCTGTACGAACTCCAATGAGCCTACAGATAGACGATAGAAGTTCATTCTTGCTTAAGTTGGCCCACAGAAGTCAAGTTTTATTATAGCCATGATCTGTAACATATCGTCTACATTCGGCGATAACTGGTTGAAGTAACTCTCTGAGTTCTTACAATGGTTTTTTCAGTACTGAATATTTCCTCCCTCATTGCTTACAACCTCTAACATCCTTAATGAAAGGAGCTAAAATTTTTTTTTTAAATATTCTCATGAGCTATTGTTATTATGTTTAGTTAACAGCTTTTAAATTCTTTCATGTTATTGAATTGGTGCTTGCTTTGGTAGACAACACTTTAAAGAGGACCCCATAGATTCTCAATTATATTGACGCTTGGTGACAATGCTGGCCAGTTACTAACTTTTCGGGCTGTGAGAATTGCTACATTATCTTGTTGCAGAATGATATTTCCTCGATTTTTTCTTGTACGACCACTTAGATAAAAATCGAAAAGTAGTCATCACTTTTCATCCTGTTGCTTAAGAGCGGATATCGCTTTTGTTGTGATGTGATATTCCTGCCAAGATTTTGATTTCACTTTCGTCTTATCGTTCAAAAGTCCACATGTCGAAGTCCATTAACTCCATTTAGTCAAAATCGTTTCTCATCGGTCATCAAAGATATCAGTTCTCAAACGCTTCAGCCAATCCATATGATTTTAGGCAAAAGCCAAATGGACGTTTCGCTGACGTTGTTGTAAAGCGAGTTTTCCTTTCATTTGCTTTCTATGAAGATGTTTCGCTTCAGCTAACACTCTCTGTAAGGCCCATAGTTCTGTGTTGTCGTTTCTAATCATGATGATCAGATGATTCATGATTTTCCTTATGGTTGCCGTAGAATTTGAGACGTCTCTTAGTAGGATAAGCCAATCTCTTGGCGTCAGAAACATCAAGTCAGAGAGTTGTCGCAACCAGTTGTAGATCTTGTGAATCGTGTGGTCCCCGGCTTCATTGATATCCAATTCCTACAAAACTCAGCAAAAAATTGTCCATCTGATTTCCGGTTTTAAAATGCTGCATGAATCGAGGGGTCTGTATAACTCCCAAAAGTTGCTCATAGATCCCAGTCGACATACCTGTGTCCATTTACGACCCATTAAAAAGAGTGATCTTGCATACGCAAATTACGATTATCTTTCGATACTAGCTTTCACTGTTGAAAAATTGATATTTTTGGGCTGGTCATTATAAAAAGAGAATGTAGTCCATTGGTATTTTGATATCATTTATTGTTCCTATGACAGCTTGCCTTTACTGAGGGAATTATCTTACTCTGAGAGCTGCCTTTGTGGCAGAGCTATGAGAGATCTAATGATACCAAATACCGGATCAGTTTTTTGGCAGCAACAACAATAGAAACAAGCCCGATACTTCACCTTCTACTAGGATTAATGCTTCTCGTGGTGCTAAATTTAGCAATATTTTTTTACACGGGCGCCTTCCTTGCCCGAACTTAATTACATAAATAGTTGTTACCTCACCAGGAACTATGTTTATTCCCTTGATCCTATTGTAGTAACTTTCGTACACGGATCCTTAAGTGTCGCGTGAAACACTTGAAACTAGGTGGTCATAATAAGAATAAACTAAGATTGCTATTGACCTCTTTTGCACCTTTACAAAAAGCGCTAACAATGGCTTAAAAAACTGCATATGCATGAAAATTCATAGGTCTTGTATAATTTTGGTCGTCATCAACTCCATGACTTAAGCCTTTCGAATACCATACTTATATAAGGAATGTTTAACGACACCTTATAACCAAGGCGACGTAAAATCCATTCTATTAACCCACTACTCGATCCCACCACAAGATGGACCAGCCTTAATCTACAGTTACAAAACTAATTCCATCTCAGAAATCGCCAATTCATTCGAACAATCGCTTTCTCCCGATTACTTAGTCTAAGCCCCAGATAACCCCGATATAGCTACCGGCGCACATTTTGGCCGACACTCCAAAGTGCAATTCTATGGAAAACCCACAAATACGCAAACGCAAACAATCCTACAACGTCGTGCGCAAGCAAATTGAATTTAAAGCCATTCAAGCCCTTCGCGACTCATTCGATTGTAATTACGAAACAATCATTCAAAACAATCATTTATTTGGACTTCCTAATTTATCTAAGATACAAGAACTTTGCTTTGTTGTTTTTCTTGGCTTGTTTGCATTTTCCTTTTTTGCTGATCAAGTACACGCGATCACTCGAGGCGAAATCGTCATTGAAACGAGACCTAAAATATATCTGAAAGGCTTTTATGTGTGTGGTTTTGTTTTAAGAGATGTTCCTGACCTTGCTCACAATTCGGATGATGACAAGCCAAGAGGTGAATCGATGAGGGCCAATGTGAGTTTCAATTGAACCACAAACTTGCGGCATACAGTGATCGTGATAAAGCATTAATCTTGAGGAAGAAATGTGGAGCATATTGCTCTTAATGTCGAAATCAAGGTTATCGGATCACACTAGACGGTGGTGCTTCATGGTAAGAGATATCAGCTACTTAGGTATATATTGGACTTTCAGCTTTTTGTTGCATCGAATGAGGTCAAAAAGGTGTTGGTATCTGCGGGTTTTGTTTTACCAAATCAAAAATTTATTAAAAAGGGAACAAACTGATGGTGATCGCCGATTGATTTTGTTATGGAATTCAATTAGTTGGGGACAGGCTGTCTGGTCTTATCGATGTAGATGTTAAGATAAGGAGACAAGGCATGTTGTGGCTTAAAGAATGTCATATTTTGATGTACAATCTGAGTGTCGGCTAAATTGAATTTGACAGGTGGACATGCTCTGAAAATTTGATGAAATTGATAAAATTCCTCGGCAAACGGGAGAGGATCTTACAGTTTTCAACTTCATGGTCTAAGATTAGAATGCCAGATCACTGTTGATATAAAATAACTATTAAATTAAATCTTTCATAAGCATTAAACATAATCATTGGACTGAAAACGTACTTTAGGACTTAATACTTTAGAATTGCTTGAAATTGTTATTTATTATTATTTTGTGATATAATTTTTTACAAACGAAATCTTAAGCTTAAAACAGTTTTTAGCTAATTTAAAGAATGTGTAGTGCAGCTAATCGGACACCTCAACAAGGGGGTTGCGTCATAAATAAATCAACTCAAATCAGATCTAGCTAATTTCGTCAACTTTGTGCATGAATCATTCTTTTGAGCTCTTTTGAGTATCTTTATAAGTCAGCTCCGCAGCCAATTTCTCAAATGTTTTAGATCTTAGGAGTAGAGATGGAGACAAATAAAAAAGTTCCTAGCGATTTCTTAGTGAAATGCAATTAGGTTTGTTCAGAGGGCGCAGATTTAGTTATTGAAACCAGTTATGTATGCTAAATTATTAACGACAATGCTTAGCTTCATGATGCCTGCTATTAATAACTTCGGAAGAACTAAATCAATGTGGCCACTGCAATGTCTTACACAGAGAGTTTTCTTAGGCGCTTAGACCTTAGACCTTGCTAAGAGTAGTCCCGGATATTGTTCAAAGTAGTTTTTAGACCATTTGAAATACGTTTATGGCTGATGATGCCCTTTTAGTCCTACCTTACACATCTTCTCTGTTGTAAATCCTGACTTGCTTGTGAACGCAAATCTCTTAATTGTTCCAAGTACTAATTAATCGCGTTTCAGCAACGTAACACAGATGTTCACTCTATCAATCAAGTTTTGGCGCCCAATTCATGCTTAACATTTAGATAAGGTTTATTTTTCCAGTTTACCCTTATTTATTGTTATTCCATTAGCTTTAGGATGATTGGACAATCCGTGACATTGAAATTGCCATAATAAAAGCGAGTGATTTTCCGCGCTACGAATACTGATAAAGCTCCTTTCCTTTATCCCTTTTTTTCACAAGCCTTCATATTAAGGTCTACACTGCAAAAGAAAGACCGTGCCAGCTAGTTTGTATATGCTAGTTTGTATATGCCCTATCTTTGGTCAACAACCTTTAGTTTCAGTTCCGTAAGGTCTAACATCCATGAAATTATGGCCGAAACAACACTATTTCCTTAGCTGAATTTGGGCGTATTTCCTTTATTTTCTCTCAATTCGGTCCAATAATTCACTGTAGTAAGTGATTGTTTTTCCTTTTTCCAAAATGTCCATGAAAAATATTCCCTTCCAGTCCCAAAAAAATTGTGGCAAGGGCTTTTCCGGCTGATTGGGTCTTAACCTTCTTCGGAGCAAATTTACCACCAAAAATCCACTGTTTGGACTGTCGTTTGGTATCTGGGGTATAATAATGTATCCAGGTTTCATCCACGGTACCGACCCGGCGCAAAAGCTTTCCAGAATCTCGATCAAAGAAGTCCAAACACTGCTTTGACATTGTCAGTTTTATCCGCTTGTTGTCCAATGTCAGCGGCACCCATCGGGCCGACAGCTTTCTTGCGCGTAATTTGTCACGCAAAATAATGATTGCCGTTCCATACGACACGCATACGGCCTTTACTACTTCATGCACTTCTATTCGTTGATCAGCGAGAATGATGTCATGGACTTTTTTAAAGACAGTTATGCCAAATTCCCTCGATCCTTGTACATATGGAACGAATGAGTCACACACAACATAGGTGACTAAGAAGAATTTCAGCTCTAGTCCTCCAAAGACCAGCTATAATGATAAAAACAAAGGTTCATCAATCGAGGTTTCAAAACACATTCAATGGTAGACCTCAATGGGAACAACTCTCTACTAGGGCAGAGGCATAGGCTACTCAGTATCTGTTAACCTCGAAAAGTTGGTTAAAAGCTGAAAATATTTCGAGTACAATTACCATGTGTTTTCGCGTAGGCCGGGGGCTGTTTAATAACGAAATAAGTTAATGCTTACATGGGACGCAGCTATGACAAACCAAAGCTTATCTGAAACATGGCATCTATCAAAGATAAACCTGGCAAAGAATGGTCGAATGGACATAGAACCGACAATTTTTGTATTCACCATTCCATAAAAAAAAATGGCTCGGAATGCTCATCAATTCACCCTCAAGCCTATCCTCGGCCACACTGTTGCATTTAGAAATTTAGAGACTCGTTTTTTAGCCGAACCACACGAATATGGAATGCTCTTCCCAACTTAACTTTTCCTACTCATTACAATCCACAAACATTTAAAACCGTGCACCGGTACCTCCTTTCCCTCTATACCTTGGACCCGTTCTGTGTCTTGACACTTACTCCCAGTTATAACCCCTTGTGCAGGCGTAAATTATAATTTCTTGCTAAGATCATCGTCCCCTTGTGCAAAATTCACTATGGAACTCGAAGAATCCAAGCGACTTGGAAAGTAGATCGGCAAAAATCGATGACTTGATTGACTTTTGTACAGAATAAACCTCAAATCATCACAAATTATTTATAAAAGAAACATGTGAGAGCTGCCCGCCTGCGAAGAATAGAAACTACTCGATCTTGTCGCTAGTCTATCAACACGGCCTGCATAGCCTCAATGTTCTCATCAGATCGCCTCGGGCGACGTCCGTTGTTCTTTGTTGCCAGCGGTGACACACTTTTAGTGTAAATGCCTGATGGTGTGGTCTGAAGGCACTTTGTTCAATTGATATTTAGCACGATAGTCCCACAACGTTTCCACAATTGAGGACATGTTTGAAAAGCTGTACACCAACAGCGCGTTTTAATGGCGTGCACTCTTCCATGACTCACATTCGTTTGGGCTGATGCTTTGAACGCAGACTGTCATAAGCAGACTTGATAACAGATGTGTAAGCTACAGGACTGTCGGATCGAATTTTTAAATTGCTCACCCCCTACAAATGGATTTCATCCTCTAAGAAAAGCCACAGCAAAGATCTTCTTTGTCCAATGGCTCGTTGATTGGTGTAGGGTAATGAAGCTACTTTTTAATCTCTTTTCAAGAAAGAGGAAAATCATGGCAATATCATGGCCATATCTAAGAAAGCCAAACATCGGGGAGTCATATTAGCTGGCAAGCTATTTTGGTCAAAATCTAAACCTGCTATATTCCCAAATAGCAAAGACGTTGTCGACAATCTGACAAGGCAGGCAAGCTTTGATCGTGACATGGGATTTTTGACAACACATAGGGCCTTTGGCAAAGTAAGGGGCCTTTTGCCATGCGACGAATAACAAACTGCCAGGCTCTATCTATGGCCATAAAGCCATATCTCGTCTTTAATGATTTTGGTACAATTCGCACTGGAATTTTTGTCGCCTTGCCCGAGAACTATCAAATCTGATGCAGTATCGATTTTTCGTGGCTTAGTGAGTGGCTTTAGTCTGTAAGACATGTTTTTTCATACTCACTCGGACGGCTCCAAGTCCGGGCAAAGCTACATTTAACCTTGTTTCCCCTTTCGAAATAAAGTGTGAGCTTAAGATCTCCTTGAATAAGTTTGAAAACTTCCCAAATTGCTCTGAGATACCGACAAATAAAATCTGAAATTGCCTCGCCACACTGGGCTCAGAAGAAGTCCAGGTTTTCAAACTGCTCTGGGTCTGCCGACTTGTCTTGCTTAGTCTTCCGTAAAAGCTTGGGTTTGTCAAGTGCATAATCATAGTTGTCGAAACTCTCCTGTATCAAGGTTTCGATATCTACTTTCTTTCTTATTGTGTCGAAACTGCCGGCATTGAACATTATACAATACGACCCGTAACTCTGGCTGACAGTCTCGTCAATTAGATAAGCCTCCAACAAAAAACAAATAAAACCTACCTGACTCTCTGGTTATTTAAAATCAATCTTTGACTCCTTCGGGCTATCATAGAAATTTACTTTATCCTCTCCTAATGCACCTTTTCTAGATCATTGTTGCGCTGAATTTCACAACACTGGTACCTCCACTCATCACGTTCACAAGTTGAACTTGACAATTGAAAAAGCTTTCCCCATCGTACAGGTTATCGTCACTGACACTGTCCTCCAATCATCATCAATCCGCACAACAATCAATCGATACTTGTAGCTTGCCATTGACGCAGAACCAAGCACCTTATCAACGCTTAACTAAAGTGCATTTGAAAACAAATAATTGTCTTCCGCCTCTTTATCTGTCTGTGACAATTGATTCTGATATCAAGCGCGACCTCAAACGTGAATTGAATACTCATAAAAACTTCGAAACTGTTCCACTTCCCCACTTATCACACTTTCTCCCACCAACTCGTAGCACTCATCTCGACGATATAGATCAACCAGGATAACCTAAGAAGCCGACCGGCAGCTTGATTACCTAACCCCAAACCGCATTAAGACGCATTTAAAGCAGTTAGATACGAATACAGGAAAACCCTAATGATATATCCATAAATCACTCAATCAAATTCAATTTGATACCGATACTCGAGATCTAAAATCGATGACGATCGTCATCGTCAACCCAAGCTCCAGACTAAAACGATGACGATCGCGTATTTGCTTTGAGGTCTTTGCGCCGGAGTTTATTGTAGATACGTGCAGCATACTCGTTGCACCGCCACCGCCACCACCATCGACATTTGTTATTGTATAAATAAATTCATCATCAGACACAAAAACGTAACCCGAATAACGAATAAAATTCACTTGTTTGATCGCTATCGCAAGTAGCTAGCTCTAGTATAGTATGAATCTGGTTTGGGGGCACAAGACTCGAAAATCAAGGGGCGGCGGGAAAGGAATCGCACGTCGAGCGAGTAGTTTGATTGTGTGACGTAAATAAAGCAACAAAGTCTCGAATGTGCTGGTGTGAGTGATGGTGCGCTGGCTTTTGGACGATTGCTTCTTGACAAAGTGGTGCTGTTACACACGGTGCTCTCGAGAGAGCGCGTCCGTCGTGTCGTGTACAACCCGGCTTAAGACTTTGGCCAATTCCACTTGGATTTTAGTTGAACACTTACACTCCAGCGTGTTGGGTGCCGCATACGATCTCTCGGTAGGCAAACAACAACATTATCGTGCGATAGTTGTTCGTATCCGTCGATATTATATCGTATCTCTTAGCCTCTTTAGTAGTTTTGTAAATTTGTTTTTTTCCCTTCTTTGTCTTGATTAATCTTTTTGTTGTGAGTGTCCAGTGGGGAGGAGGAGGTTAAATGCAAATGGTGATTGTCAAATAAAGTGTAACCTAAATCGGATGAAAAGAATATGTATCTGTGATATACTCGTATGCAGGGGGCAATTCGTGTTTCTATCGATGTTGTGTCGCGTTCTAAAATGTAAATGTGAACTAAATTTGTCACCTCGAATGTGCTACTGCATCGGAAATAAGTGCAATTTGGTATTCTGTGTGCCTGTCTGTGCCGAATAAGGCTTGAACTGGGAGTACTTGCCTTCGACTACTGGTTATGGTATGTGCTAGGAATGCCTTTCCCCTTCTTCGTCTCTGTCGCTCTTCCCGTTTGTCTCTTATTGTTTGTTGATTCGAGTGGTATGGTGTTCTCATGCAGGTCACAAATCTGCTGTAGCTACCTAAGAAGCATCGTCGCCTAATAAGACAGTTGTGTCAGTGGCGCACAGTGTGGATTTTCTCGCGCGAATTTCTAACAAACAAAAGAAAAAAAATTCTGCACGAGAACAAGATACAGAAGAACCAAGCACTAAGTCATTTACATACTCGTGTGTTGGGCTACTAAGATGGATGGATCGCCGGACGGATGGGTAGATACTTTGACTTTCTGGGACTTTGTTACCTACGTGGAATGTGAATTTAAATCTCCGACTAGAATAGTCAAGGTTTGCGCTCTTGCTCTTCCTGAGAAAATCATCATCGAGACCTATTAAGAGAGCGTCTTCAAGCCAGACCACTAATTACCACAAATCCATTCGTCAACGTGTGTGCCGTCAGAGGAAGTGGGACATGGTTCATATGTACATATATGTTTGGACTCGATCGCTGACTGCATTCCGAATGATTCATTCAAACGTTTCTTGTCGACTCTTTCGCTTTTCCCAGTATCATTCACATTCACTTTAATCCAGCATACGGGTCACTTCGGTTCATGCGATATTGTATCGCATTTGTACCGATCGCACTCGAATTCCCTCCGCACCTGCTGTTCCGCTCACATTTCGACCTCAAACCGCATTAAAAATTTTACTTTCAAATAGTCGCGAAAGCAGAACCACCACCGGTCAATAATAAAACCAAAACAGAATGACTACTCGCCGAAAACCAGTATCTGATACCACATCACTATTCAGTAGTCAGATACTCATACGTGGTTCATGGATCGTTCGTGTATCATCGTGGCTATTCGATTAGTTTTCATGAAGTAAGTCCGCGAGAATAACTGTAAGAGAAAAATGATTGTCGATGATAAGGCCCAAATACTCGGCATATCATCATGGCACCAATCAATCTAACCAAGGAACCTGTGGTACGCCTCATCACCCTGTTCATTGCGTCTTAGTTTCGGTGTTGAAAGGCACAAAGACCAGTTGCGTTACTCATCGATTGTGCATCGCGTTACAAATTGACCGTGACTTGGAATCCATTCGATACGGGGTGGTGGGAAATCGAGTGCGAGGTTGAAACCCAAGTCCAAGTGTTAGAAAAGTGCTTATCAGATTGCGAATGCGATAAGAACAGGTTTCTTTAACTTGGCTTTTTGTGCTGAAAGTTCAAGGGGAGATGATGACTTCATCGTGCCATTACGCCAGTTTGATACAATTGAATTCGGATGCAAATAGTCATTAAGGTTAGATAGGTGTTGAGGTGGCCAAATATTTGGATTCAACCAGTCTGTTGTTGTTTTCAATAGTGGCTTCAGGCTTATTTTGATTTAAACAGATGGCGTTTATTACGTAGTTTGTAGGCATTTCAAACGCCTTCCTATCTGCTGTTTGTTTGTAGTTTTTTTCATTTTAATCTTATCTTTTGAAGTATAGTTGGCGTAATGGATCGTTAGTTGTTTGGTTAGCAATTATTTTGACACAAAGAGCAAATGTGTAGTAGTTGGTGCACATTTTTGGAGTGGACGTTATGTCATTGATATTTGGTGACATGTTCATTCATAGTGATTGTTCACCCTTTGGAATAAACTCAGTTTATTAAGTTGTCTACTAATGTTTCATATTTTATAACTTTCATTGTTTTGAGATTTATAAAGCGAATAGAAGCTTTAGGTGCAAAATTGAATCGATTCAAATCACCAACTTTTGCACTCGTAAGGTCGACCGTATTGTACTTTCTAATTTGATACTAGTACAGGGTTGATATCTTGGTTTATTAACAAGATACGCAAAGGTTTTTTGGGTTATAAACTAAACCACCAAAACAAAATTGATGAAAATTTAACCAGCAATTAACTAGGTAACCAAGTTTCTAATAAAACTGATATGAAGTTGATATCTTAATTTGTTCACAAGATATGCGAGACGAAAAAAAGTTTACAAGCAGTCACACATCTCACGACTTGCAATTCCAAAGAGTATTCAAGGAGTGTAACTTTTCCTTAATTTCAAATATATTAGATATAAAATCAGAAGAAAAAAACTTGATCAATATCTAGCGTATCGATCAGCATCGACGACAAACCACATCCCGTACCATCGTTTTCTAAAAAGTTGTAAAAAAAAAAAACTACTTTGAGAATATTATCCTTGAAAAAATGGCATTTTTCTATCAACCCATGCAGATTTTGTTAAATCTTGCAAGGAATACATAGACCAATGAAAAAAAGGCCAAGCATTGTATCGTTCATTGACTTAGCCTTTCCCTAGACTTGATCTAAAATCCATTTTGAAAAATCCATTTACCGACAAAGAAATCTATTCTATTGGTCATACGATATGCTCTTAATAAGTTATGACTTCTCCGGGCTTCACATGCTTGAATCTGTGTTCGCGTAAATAGCAGATATTCCCATTCAGGTAGAACAGTTCATTCTAATCCTAATCATATTTATTCTACCTAGTCTACAACGCAGTAAAACATCACCTTGCATTACATTTTTTGGCCTGATCTTCCCTTCAAAACGGTTTTGAGAAAAATAGTTATGTGTCCCAGCACGACAATATAAAAGTAAAATGTAATACCCTTGTCGTATGAAAGGTCTACCGAAAACCAGTCAGCAAAATTGGGTGATGAAAATTACATTCTATGGTATATGCACACATCCCAGAGACTTTTAGTGTCATCCTGACCCTCTATAGATTGTCGCTTGTCTGTGGTTGCGCCAAAAGGTGTCTCTTGTTTAAAAGCTACCAATATTAAGAATATGAACGATTCACAAACCTAAATACTCGATGTCAAGAATATGTATGCCTACGTAATGCCCTGCTAACTTCAGAGGCTATATCCACGAAACCACAGTTTACAATTACTTCCGAGGATTGTCACTGATTTTTCAAACGCTCCTTTGCGATGATTGCTGAAAATTTTCGAAACGGATATTATACTAAGCCCGATATGGTCATATACGGAGCAATCCAATTTGTTGTTCCGAAAATAGAAGGAAATAAAACACATTTGTGATTGAGATTATGGTCAGAATGTAATTTCAATACATTGCTTGTATCTTCCATTATAAGTGAAACATACAGGCTGCGAATGGTACTTGAAATGTTTACATAACGTTGAGTGACTACATGAGTGATTGTAAAGTTGTCCAATAAAATCTGCGTGAGTGAAAATATCCTACTCAATCCTGTACCGGGAAAGACTGTATGCTCGAATTAAATGCTCTTTATTCATATTAATCATGCTGTCAGTTATAGCATCCTTCAGTGAAGAGATTCTGATATGAGAATGTTTATTGGTCGCACGCTCAATTACGTCCCATACATAATAATCCCGGAAATTAAGGTCTGAGGAGCTAGGAAGCCATAAATTCAATATGATATGGTCATGAACATTTTCGGTCACCCAAATCGCCATAATTTTGTGTGGAGCAGCAGAATCCTTTTGGGATATATACGATCTGTCCCCATGAAGGCTACCAATTAAGGGTTTCACAGCGTTTTCTAAAACCTCAATGTAGGCGGCAGCATTAACCCGAATTTCTTGACAATAGAAATGAGGAGGCATAATACATACGTCCTTGCTCCTAAACCATGCTAGTAGCTGGAAATTTCGTGTGCATAACATACGGAACCTATGTAGAATCTGAACATAGCCACCTACGAGGGTGGTCTGAAAGTTTCCAACCTAACAAAGATAGAAGACTTGACTTATCTTAATTTTTTTTCTTACTATATTTTTCAACATAGTCATCTTCTCTCTACTACCTTTACACTCCGCCCAGCGATGCTCCCATTTCTCTAATCCGTCCAAATAGTACCTGACGTTTTTCTCTGCAAAATAACTGTTCACCAGCGTCCTTCGAGTGCAATTTTTAAATTAGGGAACAAAAGAAGTCGCTTGGGGCTAAATCTGGTGAATAAGGCGGATGGTCAAGCAGTTCAAACCGTAATTCGTGGATTTTCGCCCTGCTAACCGCTGAGGTGTGAGACAGCGCCTTGTGTTGGTGGCACAGAATTTTCTTTTTCTGCAAATGTGGCCACAATTTCTGCCTTCAGTTGGTCAAGTAATGATGCGTAGAAGCAAATCGATTAAAATAACTCCAATACTATCCGAAAAAAACAGTCGCCATCACTTTCCAAGCCGAAAACCCATTTTTGGCTTTTTTTGGCGCCGATTCCCCCTTTGCAGTCCTCTGTTTTGACTGTATTTTTGTTTCGGGCATATAAAAGTGTGTCTAAGTTTCATCGACAGTAATTAATCGGCACCAAAACTTGGATTCATTGCGCCAACAGAGTGCTGGAAATGTTCATTCGAACACGTTTTTGATCTAGCGTGAGCAAACACGACACTCAACCGCGGACAGCTTTCTCACGCCTACGAGTAGTTCTTGATTTAATATGTGACAAACATGTCCTTCGGACATTTTTATAGCCTCTGCTATCTCTTCCACTTTAATTCGGCGGTCGCCTAGCATCATTTGGTGAACTTTAGCGATGTTATCATCAGTTGTTACGATTTTTGGACAACGTCCGAACGTTCGTCGTCCCTCAAGCTGTCCCGGCCACGTTAAAATTCAGCTGCCTAAAAATTTCCCGATAAATGATGATGCAGAGTCCCCATACAGAGAATCTAACTCATCCTTGATTTGAGTAGGCGTATTTCCTTTCAAAAACAAAAATTTAATGACAGCTCGATATTCAATTTTGTCCATTTTCACAAAAACATTCACATCGATCACTCAAAGGAATGTCAAATAAAAACTACATTTATTTGCTCGAACACTTTGCAGACCACCCTCGTATCATGTTTACGGCTGGTTTTTTGGTCTTGATCTAATTTTTTTTCCATCAGAGGAAAACCACAACATTTTAGGAACTTCAGGGTGTTTAGGTTTGTTCAGAAGGCGCTTTACACAGATAATTCTTTATTCCCATGTGTCTGCCTACATAAACTGTCCTCGGCGTATAACGTTCTTCGTGGACAACTCGACGAATTTGGCCCTCCAAAATTTTAAGATCCCCCGTATGAGAGCTATCATTGACTTCAAAGGATTTTCGTCAACGATTGCTTGTATTTGTTGGCTAACCCATGTTTTTTACGCTTTGCAACATGTGCTGTATCGTAAGCTGATGCTTTCAATTCACGACGAACCTTATATACGAACGATCGGGCGCAATTCTTTTCTTTCTTTAATTTATAATCATCCATTGATGATCTTATAAGATACAAAAACGACCTTGGTAGCCTGTTCACACAATACGACTAGATCGTGTTGTGTGGGATGTCTCCACCATCTTGTTTAAACCGCATGTCTTCCAGCATCGATTTTAGGGCTAAAAAAAATCGGTCGCCATATGGCAATAGTGATTGGAATTATCGGTGACGGCTACACCTTACTTATTTCAACAGTTTCACTAACGACAACCATATATTCTGTTCATTTTCATGACCGACACTCCTTAAGCCTTGGGTAATAGACCACGTTCAGATGGACGATAATGGCGATCACAATCAGCTCCTAATGTGCAAAAAGTACCTACTACAGAATCACTGTTTTTGTTCCAGCAATTTTAACACTTACAGCGGTCATGCCATGAACTTAATGTATCCAGTCTCGGATGACAGTTCGGTTTGACGTATATAAATGAAACAGGAATGTCACATCCGGACTAACATTTGGATAACCCTGTGATTAACAATATTGTCTTGAGACATTAGAGTCGCTGCAACTGCAAATGTGGCTAAGGACCACATGTTGCACATGTTCTCTTTACTACAGTAGAGTTTGGGACTAGCTGAGGTAAAAGTTGACTTCTCGGTTATTTCTAAAATCGGGTTTTTGATTATTGGTTCCGACTCTCTTGCTAGGCCTTCATATATCGCTGTCTCTCCTATACTTCAATACCTTAGACTACATTTCTGAAACCCATATTATTTTTCTCCCTCTCTGTTGGTACATTTTCCGCGATAACACATACATTTAGCATTGTCTGAAACCGTTGATCGCTGGTCTTTTTGGAAACTGTCTCTTCATTATTCTGAATCAGTTATGTGGGAGAGAGCGCCGTGGCGCAGTGGGTAGTATGTCGGCCTCTGACGCACGGTGAGCTATGTTCGAATCCCGATAACACCAACGCCATCGAATGTTAATTACGCGATTTCCCTCCTCGGCGGGGTACTGACAAAACCCCCCGTTGTATACTTACCTTGAAAAATCTTCTCGGCGCTTGCCGTTCGGAATTGGCATTTAACTGTAGGTCCCGTTCACTTGTGTGAAAAAACTTATCGCACACAACATAAGAGAATGAGAGAAGCTTCGCTCTGGCGAAGGAGTTATCTGGGTTGGTATCAGCCCAGAGCTAAAGCTTCTCTAATCACATTTATTGTCTTTAAATGGGACGTACTCTATACCGACTACGAACCTTGAATTTTCGAGAATATTTTTCCAGACAACTGCACTGCAGTGGGTTCCTTTAATAGAAAAACAGCGGGAATTTCAATGAATTTTGACTTCATCGGCATTATGTGTTCAATGTGTGCTCACTGATGTAAATAAGAACTTATATTTGTAGACTGTAAAACCTATTTTTTGCCTTTAACGATAAATTGGGATAAATTGGGATATAGGGCGAGCCAAGGTTTAGTGAATTTTTGATAATGTGGCTTCTATTGAGAGTAATCATCGGGATGTCAGTATTAACAATGACTTTTTGACCGACCGGCCGACTTTCAGTTTAGATGTTATGTTCGAGATCCTGAATTGCCGCTAAGTTATTGATAGAATTTACTCACAACTCCCCAGAAAGCAGCGTAAAGGTGTTAAATCGCAAAACCTAGGACTTCTTCCCCTAGCCGCATTGATTAATTAAGTCAGTCGGTTGCGATAACGCCCTCCTTTCACTCCGACCTCATCTTCGAAAAAGTAGAGCCCAATAATGCCTCATGATGATAATACACAACTCAATGACTTTTACGTAATGTATTGGTTTTTCGTGAATCTCGCATGGGTTTTTCAGTCCCATCCATCCAAAAACGTGATCCATCAAGAAAGTTAAAATTTGGAGACAAATTGTCAAGGTGATCCATCATTCGCTTATAGACTTAGCGACGTCGCAGATTGGGCTTTAGTTGTTGTGTAATTTGTAATCAGCGTGCAAATGAAGATCGACCTTTAAAATTCGCTGTAAAGTGCCATAAGTGAGGCCCAATGGTTGACTTCGGCAACGAATTGAACGATGTTTTGGCGTATACGTGATATCCGAGCTTGTTGATATGGAGATTGATCCGATACCAAACCAGTTTCTTCAAAACGCCTCACTATTGTACGAACCCCAGACTCACTAAGACGTCCGAAATATAGCTCTTACTGATCATCCACTTTCGTAATAAGTTTGAATAAAATAATGCCTTGTTGTGTGGTAAACGGCTCCATGACTAAAGTTATCAAAGACTGTATTTCACACCTGTTCAAAATGTCGACAATATTGAATTCAGTAGAATACAGCAATTGACAACATCCACACTATCTGATGGTTCACCCTTGGCTATCACTTACTTGTTGGTTGTCATTCTGTTGGCCTATTTTCAGAAATGTTGATTGAATTAACTTCTGATTACTGACCATATGAACCCTACTCACTTTATTTTGAACAAAGGCCCTTCGAGTCCTTTCATTTCTCCTCTTTTATTTTACAAATTCTTTAAAACAGCCTAAAACGAATATTCTTTGCCGAAAAGAGCGCTTTCCAAGTTCCACCATACAATTCCCATAACTATTCAAACGACCGTAAGTCGATCCAGAAGCTCATTGTTTCCACGTCCTCGAATTGAATTTGCTGACCGCATTTCAGAACCTAAGCATATCATGTCGAAAGCAAAACCTTCAATGCATTCGTGTTCAGTTCGCTTTGCCGGGCTGCATAATTGCTCCGTTTGTCCAGAAAGTCAAAGTAATTTCCTCCAAGAAACGAAACTCTCGCACAATTTAATGGATTCCAACAAATTTTTATTCTCATAAGTCCAAGGCAGACCACAAAGCATAAGTAAGTACCAGTCCAAGCACTATCGGTGAGTAGGTAGTACCTTACCATGCCCACCTGTCAGTGAATGGTAACCAACAGGTGGCAAAGGAATTGTTCTCCTTTTTCCTGTGCCATTTCTTATTTTTTTTTTTGCTCGAATTTCATTAAATTTTTTACACTGAAATGAAGAAACGTTAATTTCACTTCACAATGCAGTTGTTCTCCATTCTGTTCATCCATCCCTCTAGTTCTTCACTCCTTTTCTGCTGTTTTTCTTCTGTTTTTTTTATACCTTAACAAGTGGAACATTCATTTAATTCAGTTCAAAGGCAGAGCTATGGGTTCCGTGATGGTTGCATCTGCGGTATGCGTTGATTTCCTTTTGTGCGGTTAGATTCGAGTATGAAGAAGATCCAGATACATGGATCAAAGAATGCTACCGGCTTGAAATTAATTCTAGAAACGCGAATACCCGTATATGTAGTAAAACAAAACAAGAGAATTGTGTGATTGTCCTCCTCCCTTCAACTGTAATTGTATCTAAATATAATATCTTTATAGGGGAAAAAGTATCTAAAGACAAATATCGTGTGATGTAATTTCGAAAAAGTGTTTTAAATCAAAAAAGAAAAGTTTAAGTCATACCAGAAAGGTAACAAAACAAAAAACAAGCTTCGCCTCATCATCATTATCGTCGTTGTGATCAACGCCAACTGCATATCAACAGAAGCCGCCCTGACACTGCTATGCAACCGAGAATAATATCTCTTAAGCCAAAAAGTAACTTTTCGAAATATTTCGATGGAATGGCCGACACAGGTAAACAAAAGATACAAAGCGTAGGACGATACAAAACAAATAAAATTTATATTTTTGTTTATGTGAATCGTTTGTTAAGATTCTTTTTTTATTTTGGTGATTGGTATCTAGATGTAGGCTGCATTTTAAATGGGTTTCATGAGATGCAGCATTAAGTTATAAGTTAACGAGCAACTTTCACACCTTACAACAAATGGGCAAATGGGCACATGTGGTGCGTGGTAAGGTGCAATGACGACAATTCGTGCCTTCAGATGGTGGACTTTGAGGGTTTGAAGTACCAATATCTTGAGGATGTGGATACTTGAGTTAAATGTTTGTGTTAATGTTCGTTAGTGTTCACGGTAAGATGATGCTACTTAGGTAGTTTTCGAATGTAATGGAAAGTCGTGATAAAGAGCTTATTGCTAAGTGGGTACTTAGCTTAGGCGTAACTATGTTCTGCTAATTGCGGAAGTGTATTCCTTATTTTAGTCAAAAGTCTTTAGTTTTGAAGACTATTACTAAGAGCAGACGTGCAGCTTGTTTTATTCGGACGTCAAACTTGATGCATAGTAATCATTTAGTCAAAAAAGTCACCAAAAAAAAAGCACCAATTAAAGTGTTCCTTTTCCCCGTTTTAATTCCATCCAGAGAAAACTGGTGTTTTAGTTGCCTAAACTAATTAGTTAATGGATATCTCATATAGCTGGAATAAGTCACTTAACACTTCACTCAATAAGCTCGTAGGATGACTAATAGAATAACAACTTTAAGCAAAACTTGACTTTGCTCTTCAACATAGTCTCCTTTAAGAGTGATACATTTACTCCCACACTTCTCTGCCAGTTTGGTTTTTTGGAATAACTGTGTGTATCCGATGAGCCATTTTTAGAAGGCATAGGCTATTCCGTTTTCACTGATGCCCGGAAACATAACTAGTTTCTGCAAAATATCCCAAAAGTTCTTAGCAGAGTTCACGCTATATGAGCTCACCGCATTGAGTGCAACTTGGCTGCCTATTACTATTACTACTGGCTCATGAACGACGAGAGCCAAAACGTCTCTCAATCACTCATTCTGTGTGTGATTCATATCATCTTATAGGAGATTTTGAGCCTAAAACATCATCGTCGACGTTTGTTTCCACCCTCGTCAACTTCGACATTTTCCAGATGGTTTCGACACTCCCAGATTTGACGATTTGGGATCGATTTCTCATATTGCCTGTCAAAGGTATACATTTGTGGTAGGGTATCCGATATCGTCCATACCATTTCGTGTTCAGAAGCTCCTAAAAAGTGACATTTGACATTTAGTCGGAGTGGTTTCCGAGCGATGGGGCCTTACTTTGATTTTTTGATATGCATATGTAAAGCCTTAAGTGCTGCCGAAACATGTCAAAAACATGAGTCTTTGGAGACGTTGTTTAGGTAAAAATAGTTAACATCTGTTGCTACTACTACATAAAGGGTGTCCATTGGAAAATGTTCAAGGTTGAAATAAAACAAAAACAAAAACTCTGATCCAAGCCGTATGTGGTGAAGCACCGTCTTACTGAAGTAGCAATCTGTCGCCCGGGGAACAGTTGCAGTTGCGGCAACAGAAACTCGTCCATCAATCGGCAATACACTTCAGCAGTGACTGTCTCTTGTTGGTTAAAAAATGAAGGGCCAAGTATCCCTTGGGCAGAAATGCCACACCATATCGTCGTATTGGGGCATTGTAAAGGTTTTTGATGGCGTTCTCTAGGGTTGTTTGGGCACCATTTATGCAAGTTCTTTTTACGAGTATGTACGTAGCCGTCAATATGAAAATGTGCTTCATCACCAAACAATATGTCGCCAAACGTTCGTGCTGTCGGAAAACGTTCGAGCATTGTTCTTGCGAAGGTTTCTCCAAAGGAAGTCGCTTTACTTTAAACCTCGCACGATTTGGATTTTGTATGGACGGAACATTAATTTTTTTTTAAAACAACGTGCACGGTTGATTTTTTCATCCCCATATTTCAATTTACCCGAATTTCGAATTATTTTCTTGTCGAATTCGAGCAAATGTTCCGGCGTCTAAACTTTTGTACTCACGACCAGATAAGTTGCATGCTCCATCACTTAGTCTGCGTAAATTGAAGTGAGGAAAAAAATTGGCACGCGAACGAACCAACGATTCACCCGTTTTCAAATATTGCTCAACCGTGAATGCGCAATATGCTACTGACCAATCACTTATCGCCATTTAACATTCAAAATTTAAAGTTGAAAATTTCCGGCTGGATACCCTTTATGTATATGCAAGGCCTTCAGTGCTACCCTTGAGAATGCCGAGACATGCCAGAAATATGAGTCTTTGAAAACGTTGTTTTGGTAAAAATAGTATTGGGTCTTTTGCCAGGTCCAAGTATCGGGATATATAACAAGAACCGTCGAAAGACATAGTTTTAAGAACGTCCTGTCTACTTTAGAGTGCCCGCAGAGGGCCAGTAAGGTAATTATAATTAGTTGAGATAGTTAAGTTAGGCTTAAGCATTTCTGTCTATAATAAGTTAGATATAGAAAAATAAATAAAAACAAAATGCAAAAAAAAAAAGAAAAATAACAAGAACCTGACATCAGGTTTCAGTTCCTTGGTTTTATCCTAACTACGGCGAACATTGAGCCTTAGTTACTTTTGTTACCTTGACTGTCGACTGTTGAGCGGAAGGTCTGTAGTTCAAGTCTGTACATAGCCATGAATAATTCCTATACGGAAATTGTGCAGCAACATCAGTTGTGAATGAGAGATGATCAAAAAATGCTGATGAAGGTATAACACTCGCAGCATAAGATCACTTCAAAAGTCATACTCTGTGTGTGCATTTCTAATATTACCTAATTAATAATTTAAATAATTACCTGTGACGATGATCCTAAAGTCATGCGTATCCGATGAATTCGAAACCGAGATCAATCAACATTCTAGGTAAGTCGTCCTTGATCGATGACAAGTGACCTTAGATGTGGTGAAATTACCTTATGGACAGCATATGAGACAGGGTCCTCGTTACCGAATCGTGTTGTAAGCAGGTTTGTCGAATGCCCTCGATCAAGGAACGCGCAAATGAATTTAAGTTGACCTCTACATGTCCAAGTTATGTAGATCAGTATCAGGGAATCGTTCTTTTTATGTATTGATACAACTACAATGGCTTTTTTCCTCGACTCTGTCTCTAAAAAGAAATTCGATGAGTTTTCTCATTGACTTCGGAAGAATCCACGTCAGATAAGATTATTGACTGCGTTCGCTGGCTTGCTCTAAATTTGGAAGACATATCTGAGGTTGAAGCTGAATCTAATTAAATAATGTGGGCTAGTCCTCCTTGAAAAAGGCTGAGAAGCTGCATATTTGCCAGAGGTCTTGTAAGGTTTAAAGGAGCTAATTGCCCACTTTGTTATAGCAGCGCCCAATCGCTCGCCAACCCGGATGTTGCCTCTACGATCCGATAGTTTGTGATGTTTGGTTCAGTTCTAGTCTAATGGGGGTCGAACCAGCGAAGTGCACCTCGAATAGAGTTCCCAGGGTTTTCTTTTGATTAACAAAAAAGGTTCATCCGTTTTGCCAAGCAGTTAGTTCATTAGCGCGCACTTAAAGCTCATTAGAATCTAAAGGGGTATATAATCTCGCAATGTTTTCTCCAAGATGTTTTCATAAATTGTAATTGGTACAAGCAGATTTGTATTCCGTCCAACACATGATCCGTACAGCATTGTTGAACAGAGAAAAACTCACTTTTTGGAAATGAACCAAGCTAAACATCTTTTGACTGTCTTATTTGGGAACGCAGCTAATTTTACAGGAAGATATGATTATTTTCTTAAGCTGACAACAAGATGCATCAGAATCTTTAATCTCCCCAGAGATCTTTGGCCTGATTTATTGGTGATAAGAGAGTGAGGCCTTATATAAAACTTGCCCGGTTAAAAATGAAACTTATCATAATTGAAATGAAAAGATCATGAGGTCAAATAACTCCTCTCTAAAAGAGCCGTGGTTTCGATGATGGATAGCCCATTGCTCTTCTAAATATAAAGTTAGGATTATCACTGAGCTTGCCTAAAGCTCGTCAATAAAGCTAGGAAAATAATTAAAAAAAAAAAAAAAAAAAAACTTCTGTGAGAGAGTAAGTCTCTCAAAGTTTTGTCTAGGGCGCTTAGATAGAGTATGTCTGCTGTTAATGCGCAAAATCATTATCTTTATATGAAGGTTTCCAGAATCAGAATTTTATAAAATGGTCAACTGCAATCTAAACTCGAATTCGTTTCGACGTATGTGATTGGAATAACTGGAATGTCAAATCTGGCGTAATTACGTCACTATCTGTAGAGGAGTAAACAGAGGCGTTCATGATCACTCTTACCTCCACCTTCTAGTAGGATGTGCAAGATGATGGTTTCTTTGCTGTCTTTCTTCATCACGAGAAAATGGGCAAGAATTGATTTCACTCCCCATAGAGAGGCCGGGTACTTCTATATTACAATATTTTTATTATTGTCACGACTGAAAAACGATTGACCTGAAATTGATCTAATGCTTTAAGTGTTTTTCAAGCAGTCTGAAGAGGAGAACAAGAAGCATTATCAAAAGATAACAGGAAGTTTTGGTTTCTTGAAACAAAAAAAAAAAACAAACGACACCAGTGCTTTTCCAGTCGAAGAAACATTCCAAGAATTCGTATTTGGGATTGTTCTTCCAGCAATAAGCTTTTAGTCTCATCTAGGGAGATGATGGTCCTCGAAGGGTTTATTTATTTTTGTTAACCGAAAAAATTAACCTGAGTCATCACCGGTAAATATGGTGCATAGAGCGAATATTTACGAACAAAAAATGCACTATGAGGAACATTATCCTGTTGTTTCGCCGTGAATTGTTCCACCACAAATTCGGCACTTTTTTTTTAATTTGGTTTTTCAAAAAACACTGTGAACATGACCTTCACATCCAACCATACTTTTTAATTTTTTTTCAGTCTTGATCCACAATAGCGACTGTTGAAAAATTCCATTTGTCTCTGGGTTTGCTTGAAATCCATTAGATTTGCCATGGGTTCCACACTCTTAACATCCAAGAAAATATCATGGCAAGACTGGATTGGCTTGTCAACATCTTCAGCGACTATACTGATTGGCGATAATTTATAATCGCTCATGACGTACTCGTCATCTTGAACGTCTTCACGGCCTTCACGAGAACCTTTCATGTACTCGCAAACCTTAGTTTCGCCTATGATAATATCAAGTTCCCTGTCGCTTTTTAATATTTTTGAAAATTTCCTGCTGTTCCATTCGTATAGCAAAATTAAATGAAAATTCTCTAATCCGTTTTGCAATCAAATATATGATAGCTGATCGCATCCAAACACATGGAATTTCATTGACACCTGACTGCAGGTTTTTGATTGGAAATTAAAAACAGCTTTCTAGATATGTTAGTACAACAAGGCAAAAATCAACACAACGCGAGCAATTACATAATTCCCATTACTTTTTGAACGCTGAGTACCAGTGATAAACACATAATCACGGAAACCAGCCAGCGGATATGCACTTATTACAGAGAATACTAAAGCGAGTATAAAAATACTTGCAATACTCTATCCCACCCTGCAGCCGGTCCTTCATCAGTGGACCTTCTAGGTTAGGTGGAAAGCGAAGTACAAGTATTTTTAAATTTACAAGCAGTTCAAGAGACTTTATGGCTTGCGCCCCTCATTTCTTCATCTTGTTATAATTTTTCAGACCCACTTTAATAAACTCACTTCCTAATAGACAACATATTAAAAAAATAACATTATTTATGGATACACTTAGAGCACCTGTACCCGCTGTTGCGAAAACATAATTTTCGTGTTTGCTTTAACATCAATCAATCTTGAATCTATATTCCACGTTGTGCTTGATCAATTAACGGGGGCTTAATCGCATTTCACTTCCTTGAAAATGTTTTAAGTCTCGAGTCTGTAGCATTATTGAAGGTATATTGACCTCACCTCTTATGAAATCGAGGTTGGTTTATAGCCATTTTTTTAAAACCAATTTAACGCCTTTTAATGTGTTTTTTAAAGGATTAGTAACTCGACGCCGCTCATAAAACGGTTTTGCAAAGATCTTAGCAGCATGTCAATAGCCTTGAATTCCGCCAAGCCAAGGCTCACTGTTCAATTTATCTTACCCCTTCTATCCTCGTCTTTTCTCCAATTTGTTCTGCCAATTAATTTCAACCTTCCGCTCGTAATCCCACCGGAATAATCAGAATAAAAAAAATGTTATTTTTAAACTCACGCTTTAATTTCGCAGTTTTGATTAAACCACCAAAATGAAGAAAAACTTGCAAGAACTTTCGACCTCACCTTCGGCGTACTATAGAACGACTCGCCATAGTTTTTATAGCTAGATCGGAAATATATTGTTGAATTAATTGTAATGAGAATAAAAGTATCGATAGGTATCTCACCACCCGCGCTCAGCGGCGTGCCGACAAGATTTCGCCGGGGATTCTTGGTAAAATGATGATTTTTTGCTGAATCAAAGTAATGAAGCGTGATGTACTATTTATCCAGAGATACACTGAAAGTAAGAAGTACACTCGTTTGAATGCGATGATTGATGTTTGGCGGAGTTGTTGAAGGTTACTATAACCCGTCTGGCCATGCTTTATTTGCCATTTATGTGAAACATGCGGAAATTTGATTTTTTTCTTCTGCTTAGAATTCATTAAAGTTGAAATGGATAAGTAAAAAGAGCAAAAAAATCGTGAACGCAAAGATGGGTGTAGACCGAGATTGACTAACATTTCCAAGGGCATCGGGATCGGCAAAGCCTTGAATAAAACAAAAACCTAAGAATCAGATCGTACATACCAGTGGTCCTATGGTCAAGCTGATTGAAGGCTGAGGTTATCACCACAGAAAGCTTTCTGATAGTCTTCATATAAGAAAATTTATATTTGAGTATTATTTAGCATGCCTAAAGGTGACCCACTTTGTACAGGGTGTTTTTGAGAGGCTTACAAATTCAATATGAAATAAAACACTTGAACTAATGTTAATGTCCACGATATTAGCTCTATTTCATAGATAATTTCACGCCATTAGTGCTTAAATATGATTTCGTGCGTATGAGCTCCAGGGCTAGCTCAAATGAAGCGCAACCGGGAAGCCCATTTTTCGCCAGCTAATCGAGCAACTGGGGCCGTATATCAGCAATAACACGGCGAATATTGACTTCCAAATCGTCCAATGTCTCTAGTTTATCGGCATAGACTTGTGATTTCACATACTCCTAAAGAAAGTTATCAAAAGGTGTGAAATCATAGAATCGTGGAGGCAAGTTCACAGGTCAACTGCGCGAAATTATGCGCTTCGCAAATGTTTTTCGCAATAAATTGATGATGTCGCGGGCCATGTGGCATGTTTTACTATCTTGTTGAAACCAAAGCTCTGTCACGTCAATGCCATTTAACTGAGAACGAAGAAGTCAAAAATCATGTTTCTATAGGGTTCTCCATTGACGGTAACATTCTGACCTACATTGTCCTTAACGAAATATGGGCCAATGGTTAAACCTGCCCATAAAGCACACCAAACAGTGAGTTTTAATGGTTGTAATGGCGTTTTCTCCACTCCAAATTTCGGCCCATTTACCGAACCTACAACGCGTATAATGGTCACACGGTTTCAACTCTTACATAAGCTGGATCTTATGAGCTTTTAGACCTTTCCGTAAAATCTTCCACAAAGTGGTTGGGCATAGCTCGAATTGCTGAACGCGATGGCGAATCGACTCATTCAGATTCTCCCCAACACTGCACTCCACAACGGCAATAACTTCGTCTCTTCGTACTGTTTGTCGTCTTTTGGGATGCATAGAGTGTACGTGGTGCGAAAACGATTCAACGTGTTCCGAATAACTTGCTCAGATCGACGATTATGTCGACCGTAAAATGGACGTAGCGCACGATAAGTTTGTCGAACCGAGCCATGATTTTCAGAATAAGTTTGCATAATTTGCATACGATGTTCTGGCATTAATCTATTCATCGTAAAATGGCGAAATGTAGTAACCACAAATAAATTTTCAAATGTCAAACTAACAATCCGCAGAAACATTGATGCCAGTTTAAAAAACAAACCTCTAAAAAAACATCCCTTACTTTGGAGCACACTTATACAACTCGGAATACGCCAATTTTTTATTTTATTTTTTTATTTTATTTGGAAACCAAAATTGTTATATGTGTAGTTAATCGTTAGCTACAACCTCAACCCGTCTTTCTGGCAGAATATGAATTCCTTATTAGAAAAACTGTGATCCACAAATCGAACCAGTTTTTGGCTTATTCGAAAGATCGAAAAAGCTGCTCAACCTGATCATGCGTCATCAATCGAAACAGATGGAAGTCGGAAGGGGCAAAGTCTGCAGAATAGAACGGGTGCGGTAGAGAGTCTAATTTCAGTGATTTGGGGCAGGTTTTCACGACCTGAGTAACATTTGGCCGAGTGTCAAAATCGTTTTGCCGTTTCTCATTCGTTGCTCACTTTAAACACATTATTAGTGCCCAGTAGCGAACTGTGATGGTTTCCCTGATTGCAACAACTCTGCACGCCCGAGATCTCACCAGGGATAAGAGGGCTTAATCGGCTCTCAGGTTCATTCGAGGCTGATGTAGCTATTAGCTTTCAACAGATCCCCTAGTGACCCCTAATTGAACTTACGAACTAAGGACTGAGTTCAATCAACGGTTCCGTCACGGATAAGTCGTTTATCCCTGGCACCTCGACAGTGGTAAAGAACGCGACAAATTGCGGGGGAATAAAGCGCAATCGGAGTGTTCTCTCGTGGTATCTGTTCATTATAACCCTTGCAATTTGCTCTTGAGTCATTTTAATAAGAAAATCGTCGTAGAATACCTTCTTAAGATAGTACCTGGCGTGCTTGATAATCTGAGACACTGTCTCTCCAATACGCGAATCTCTTCCATATAGGAAGAGAAGAGTAGGGCGCTGCATTAATGGGGCTTTATTAGGTCCGCGGAGCATATAATTCTTACCCTGAGTCAAGTTGGCTGTAGTGAAACAGCTTCCTTGTCATATCGAAGGCTTTCTTAACTCCAGCAAAACAAGCGTCTGCATGTCTTTTAAAAATACTGGTCAAGGCAGATGCCTTTATTTTAATTTTAATTTTATTACTGAAGTACAAAACACCATAAGTGCATAATAAAAGGGAAGCGTTCGAGAAAAATTAAGAGTTCGGCGAGGAAATAACCTCGTATACCTCGTAAACCTTCCCAGTTGGAATAGAAGAGCTTATATACTTTAAAGGGATCTTGTACGGCAACCTACACCCAGTCACCAATCCAGATCGTCTGTTTCGCATTTATTAAAATGCATGCTTAGAAGCCTCTTCACGACAGAAAGCGCCATGTTTATTAAAATAATTTTAAAGGCAATACTCGAGGCCTATGTCGAACCGTTGTTTTTGAATTCCCGAACTTCTGCCACTCTCGCTCGCATGTAAAATTCTATGACCTGGAATCCCGCTCAGTAAACTCTCCCAAGAAGTGTAACATTGTCAAAAAAAAATCAAATATTTCCCTGTAGATGAAAAAACACTTATCTAACAAGGTCACACCATGCTTTCAGTCCTCTGTTGAAAATACTGATAGCCTGAGATGTTTAACTCATTTGCAACTTGCCTTCCTTCCTTATTCAGGTCTAACATCTGCATTATGACTCAAAAAAAAAAAGAGTTTTTTGAGTGCGGTCAATAGATACCAACACTGGCCTTAAAATAACAACGAAATGCAAATTTAAGTCTTTTGGCATCAATGTCCGTGGGTGCAGTGACTCCATTCAAGATTTCCTACCAATCGCATTACATCATATGGACATCCCACGCGTCACACGTTGGTTCATATTGAATTCCCAAAGTTGGGTACCAAGCGATCATGATACGTAGCAGGTGTCACTCAATTAATGTGTAAACTCATCAACAGTGCGCAGAGGCAGTTGAGTGATTTTATCTCATTTACATAAGAAAATTACAACTTTAGTGTGAGGAGGTTCCAAAATAGACATTCTACGTGAGAATGAAAGTGATACATAATCACCTCACTTAAACTCATTTACACTTGCCACAAAATATTTTCTTACAACAAGTTTATTCGTATTGGATCTCGACATTAGCCAGTCACCGAAATTGCTTGAAAACATTAATTAATTTTCGTTATTGGCTTTGCTTTGTGACATTAGACCGCAAAGCCATCGATTCATCAACGGCATTGTTAGTTTTCGTTCTATATGGTGCTACAGACCTACAAAACTTTACGATCTCAGTCCAAATGCACCAAGTGCCGCATTGCAAGTAGGTTGAGGTCTCTTTCCACCCATTAGCAACACGTTGAGCTGTTTCATAGCTGTGGTCCCCATTTGTTGTTTCGAGGCATTTAGGCATTCGAACTGAATGTTGACGAAAATACTTATTTTAGACCTTATTGACCCTAATTACCATCGCTTAATAACCTGCTTCACAACAGGCTACGGGGCACCGATTTTATACCTAGGGTGATGAAACCATTTCTGGAATATAGTTATTTCCTAAGATATTAAGTGTTCACCTAATTCACCCAGAAATTAGCAGTACTTTTGCTATTGAGTTAAGGTTCAATAATAGGTGGACTTTGATTGCAGGCTATTTGCTCAAATGGTAATATCCCGTTTGGCTCACTATCAATTATGATGGCTAAAACGTTTCCGGATTAAGAGCAGCAGTAATAGTAACAAATTAAAGACCCACTCAAGCCGTCGAATATATTGAAAATCCAAAAGATGGGATCCGAACACAAACAAGAAATGGGAATAAAGGGCTGATATCGCTGCCGGATAAGTGGACGAACCATTTCCATTCTCTAAATGTCGACATTTGAAAATCTTGATGAAGAGAAAAGAGGAGTTGTAAGACTAAAGCCACAAGTCTAAACAGCTTATAGCTTTCTACTAGCCAAAACACGAGTGGAAGATGCCAACGAGCTGTTAAATACTATGTCAAAGGAATCTTGGGACCTTAAATATAACACCTTAAATATTTATAAACCGCATGCCAGCTTATAAAGAATTATTACAAAAATAAGTTGTAGGAGTAACTGATCTTTAGTCACATCTCTATAATAATATATTGTTTTTCGAGCACGACCTTAACATTTTTCCTCTTGTCCCTGCTGTAAAGATGATCTTATCCCTATTAAGGTACCCTCCAACGATTGTCATTATATGTATATAACAAGATGGGATCAACTCGCCGGGAACCAAGCTATAATTCCAGGACTTCTACCTTGAATTTTGCAAACTTTTACCCAGATCTTTGGAACCACAGTAGATGGGGTTATAAGACCGCCATGAGCTCAGAATCATGTATTCTACAACACAGCTAAGTTTTAGCTTCATAGCTACTCGGCAAGTCTGGTTTGATATCTGCGTATGGACAGACGGACAGACAGGAAAGCCTCTGCATAAGCCCTACATAAGCAAGGTCGAAGACTAAAAGTTGAAAATTTGTCTTAAAGCTTGCTGTCTCACTTTCACTATTGGCTAGCAATTTGGTAAAACAGATAAGTGCCTGAGCTCATTCTATTCGAACCATATACTAGTACCAGCTTGGAGATGATCATTGCTTGTAATTAGATTTTTGAAAATATCATATATGATCTCAATTAGAGTGATCTAATTTGTGGTTCTGAAAATAAATTTAACTAAACTTCATTCTTGATTTAGTTTTCGTTCAAATGTTTATTTCAGAGTATGTATTGCCTGGATTTTGTCAATTTCTCTCCATGAAAATTCTTGCAGGACTAACTCATGTCAGGATAATTTTCCTTGACTTTTCGGCACATATCGTTTTGCGGAAACCGATCTTTTGCATAGGCCCACAAAAAAAATCCAAAGGCTACAAATCACACGATCTTGGCCAAACGCAAAATAACTCGGTCAGATATTTTTTTCTTGCAATTAAGTCAAAGCGCGGGTTGTTGTACTCGTATTGTGGGAGATGTGCTACCAATTTGTTGAAATTACATATCCTCGATTTGAGGCCAAAAAAATTGGTTAACATTTGGCTATGGCGTGGAGTCGATGGAAATAGACCTTCTTCAACGCTTTCATTTACGATATCTATCTTTTTTGTAGAGCTTGCATTTGGATAGTGGATCGGCCTTTAGACCTTCTGTAACATAGCCTGGCTCTTCAAGATTTTGTAAAGATTTAACAAAGACCTAAGAGGACGATTATGTCGACAATAATCTGCTCCGCCCTTTTACGTAATCACAATTTTTGTAGTAAATGTCTTTATTGTAAAATGGTAAACCTTGGCCTGAACTTATACAGTCTCCGATGATACTTGGGATTGATTTATGTGACCAAAAAAGGTACATATTGGATTATTCTATACTTGTGGTTATAATCATGATTTTCATGCCATTCAAGAATGGTCTTGGCAATGACCAACGACCCCACTATCACCATTTCCAAAATATTGCGTGAAGTCTAGAACTCTTTGGAAAACTTGTTACTCTGGGAATGCTAATCGATATGGGCTTATTACAGGATTTTTTTGGATCTAATTCTGATTAAAATTGAGATCAACGACTGGGTTATTCATCCTAACTAAGAAAATCGTCCTAGTTATAGGCAGACGAATCGTATATGCCTCGGTACCTGCCCTGAAGCTTTCTGCTTTATCTAATGGGAATTGATGACCGAAAACTTACAAATCTTATCATGGGCCACTCACCTTTGGAGCCCAACATCCTGGGCTTTGCTTGTGAAGAAAATGCGAAAGCCACAATAACCCAAATGTTTGTCTGTTAATACAATAAAAGTAGTCCTCTAGCTGATATTATTAATAATATTATGATTATCAGCCATTCGGAATTTCGGAAGTTCGGAGTGTTGTTGACAAATTTCTCTATCAGGAGTGTGTTCCTTCTATGCTTCGTCCTTTTGTTCCATCTCTTTTACATTCATCGTAATATTGTCACTTCACCTACGACACAGCCTTCTTGATGGCTTTTTTTCGTCCGAGATAGCAAAAAAAATCGAAACCCAAAATATGTTGCCAAACACCAAGGTCCAAAATCAAGATCCCAAGTAAATTGAATAATGCTCAGAGTATATAATCTTCTGCGTACAGGTTTCCGCCCATGAGTTTAGCAAGAATTCCAAAAAAAAAAAAAACAGAAGCATCTGTCTCTAGATTTTACTAGTCTACTATCTCCAAAACTGATCTCAGCCAAATAGTTTAAATACACAGTGAAATGCTTTCTTCCTCAAATGAAGAGAACAGCTTCTGTGGACTTTTAACTGCAGTAAAAGCAGTTTCAGGTTATGGTTACGAGTATCCCATACTCGAATAAGGTTAATCTTAAATTACATTATGTTGAATCTGATATTCTATCAGAGCGCATGCTATAATGTAATACGTTGGTATTCAGTACGCTCAGCTAAGGCTTACCAGTGGGATACGCATTTTCAAAATCGTCATGAAGACGTTAAAGACGACGAATCCCGAGCACATCTTCAACCGACGACAATATAGCAAGAATGAACAAATTATATACAACAAGTTATATCCGATCATCAAATCGAAGTCAGATAAGTCGCTGCTGATGTTGGAATATCAACTGGCCACGATCCTATCTCGTATACTTTGGATGTGAACTTCTGCGGCAAAAGACTGTTAAATTAGCCATTAAAATTAAAGGTCGAAATTTGAGCAAAAATATAGAGTGAGCTGATGTGGAAGTTAGGCACACATTGTGCAGTCAATGTTCATCTTTATTAGCTAATGAAGGTCGGTCAATGCCAAATATGAATGGAACACAACATCCATGACTTTTTGAAGAGTAAGTGGGTCAGTAGTGGCAATTTCAGCTTGAATGTTACCAGGTTGTCAATAAGTTCGATAAGATAAACACGATTTTATTATTTCTGAACTTCAGTATACTTGTTCCAGCGATTATCTTATTTATGGATTCCATTCTTTAAATCGAACTAGAATAGAATGGATGTTGAAATAGTTCATACTTTAATTCACTGACTTCCACGGAGGTTTTTGGGTCTGTGTGAGAGAGTGCGTTATCTTGATGAAAATTGATTTTTTTCTTCTGCAACCCACGCTTTTTCAAGGATAGTCTGTGCTTTTAGTTTGGAGGTAACCCACAAACAATATTTCTTTTGCATACCAAAAGACTGATGATGAAACCTTCTTGACACATTTCCGCGTCCTAATTCTATATGGAGCCAAAGTTACAGCTTCGTACCACTCCTGAGCCTCTTGTTTTGAGTCTGTATCATGGATGAAATATTTCGATAAATTTCTGATTGTACACGGATAGCCGGCAGGTTTTATCCACACAGCATAGGGAAAGTTAAGAAACAATCCATCGGCTTAAGAATAACAATATGCATGTGAAAAGTTAACAGAGAAGTTGCATGGGCTCATCACACCTATGTGGAACAATGAAACCATCCCCGAGGAATGGAAAAACTCGGTCATCATTAGCGTATTTAAAAAGGGTAACCAAACACAATGCAACTATTACCGTGGAAAATCACTGCAGAGACTGACATCATACGTAAAGGAAATAATTGGAGACTGCCCATATGGCTTCAGGAGTAATAACTCGACAAGTGACTAACTTTTCACTGTAAGGCAGCTTTTAGAAAATAAATCCCGGGAACGGTACACCAACTATTTGTAGATTTCAAAAAGGCATATAACTTTATAAACCGATCGAAAATTTGTCACGACCTTACAAGGCTAGGAATCCCGAAAAGAAAAGGGAGAAAGTCTAATAATTACATGATAGGAAGTATGCTTAGAAATAAATGAAGAGAAAACAAGATAAGAGTATGTGGCCACTAACCGGCTTGGATCGATGCAACCTGACTATACTCGATAAATGTTTTGGGAAAGTGGACGAGTTCAAATATCTGGATACCTGCCAAAAACGACACAAACATCAAAATAAATAAATTGTTTTGCACTTTTTGTTGATGTTAATTCAATTTTTGGGCGTCCTTCACGGAGATCACCTTCAAGACTTGTATGATCACTTTTAAATGCAGCAACCTCTCTTTCTTTTGCCCTAACTAAAGGTGAAACGTCTATAAACGCTTTTAACAAGCGTTCATGAATTTGTTTTGGTATAACGTACAGTAATACGAACCTACTAGCGCCATGTCTTATTAAATCACAAAACTTATTGAACAACCTAACATGTTTGAGGCCGTAAATTGTCGCTGGCTTATTGCCATGGACCTTACTCTTCAAATACCACTACCAAAAGAAATCTGAAGGTATCAAATTTCAAAGGAAGACTAGTCAAATTCTCCTATAATCGAAATATTAAATCTTCAAATTTCAAGTGAATGCTTGAAGATTTGTGTAGACGATAGCGCAATCTTTTTAAAACCAGGGATCGTCCAGACCCGATTCATCCAGTTTTGGAAAAAAACATAGTCGCTGTTACGATAATCCTTTCCATTACCTGAAACTACCTCTCAAGCCTCATATTCGAAAAAGTACGGGTCGATGATGCCACCACCTCATAATCAGTTCCACGCAGTGACTTTTTTAGGATGCATTGGCAATCTCGTGGGGGTTTTGTTTTATTATGTACCCATCCATACAAAAATATGCTTCATCGGAAAGGTCAAATTTTTTTGACAAATTTTGTCGGCATTCACTTAATGAACTGCCGAGGTCGTTGATGATCTAAAGGTTTCAGTTATTGTGTAATTTTTATTTAATAGGCGTGTAATTGAAGATCAACCTTTAAAAGTAACGGTACAATGTGGTAAGTGTGTCCCAAACATTGTGCTTGGCTGTTTACAGCTATTATGTTTTGGCGCGCACGTGCTGCCCGGGTATGTTGATATGGGCGTTCGATACCGAACCCATTTCTCCAAAATGCTTCATCATTACACGAACTGCAGACGCCCTAGAGTGATTAAATTAACCGAGAAATTCAAACATTTTTCGAAATGTAACTTTTACAGATCGCCCTTTTCCGTAATAAATTTAAATAACAAAAAAACGGCCGTTGCATGGTAAACGACTCCATAGCTAAAATTTCCGAAGACTGGTCATGACATCTGTCAAAAATCAATCATATTGAATTCAGTAAATGAATGTAATTGACAGCCAACAACCACACCATCTGTTGGCTCATTCCCTATTATGAAACTCGTCACTGACCACTTGTCTATTGGTAAAGGCAGGGAGCTTACATCCGTCATCCGCTGGCATTGTGGCACATCTAACACTGGAAAGTTGAATGCCAACAATTTACTACAAATTATTCCATTATCACCACTCCCATTGCGGTTCGTCATTCGATAATGAATTTCGGAAAGGAAAGCTTTTTTATCAGAAAAATGTTTTCGCTAAACAACTAATATCTCCGACCTCTTGCAAAACCTTCCGGTTCTCGGATATTTGCACTTCTCAAATCTCTTTTCGCCCGAGATATCGCTGGAATGCTAGCAGAATAGATATTCATAAAATTCTCTACCGGTAATAACTTAGATTTCTATTATACATAGATACGGCATTCACCCCATTCGAAAGGCCATGTTTCTCTTATTGTCACAACTTTCTCGCCAGCAATGCACACATTCTCTGACCTTCTTCCTAAACACTCATATCTCCAGCTTACACTCACTTTTACTCGTCATTGATTTGAATAACCAAATCGATATCCGCCAAAGGCTAATCCGTCAAACGTCCCAAATCGAGTTGAAACCTCCACCCAAGTCGCTTGAAGTTTCTCAATAAGATTTGAATATCTCAGCCACAAAGTAATCTCAAGTTCCGTCCAGTAGGCGGATCTTAAGCCACTCACTCAAGTTGACAATAAGTTTCAATACTAATGTCAAAAATAGATTTTTAAAGAGATCCGCACCCAGGCAAAAGCTCAACCCAAGTTCATTCACAACCTAACTTTAACGGTAAATTCAATCTTTCCTTCTATAGTGTCTACAGATGTGAATATTTATAATAAATTCGCGAAACCATAGTCATTAAAATAAATAATTCATAATTCCTTTCTGCGGTGTTCGGAATAATTTTTGCAACACTTGTCGATCCACGATCCACATGCACACACTTTCACGGTCCATAAAAGCCGCATGCTTAAAGGTTCTTAAGTGTTTATACTATAAGTTTGCGTTGTTTTTGCTTTTATTTCGAGTGGAACCAGAATTTTCGGGGAGAGTGAACTCTAAGTGATGAAGCCATCAGCGAACGCAGCCAGGTGTCGTTTTCGTACGATAAGATAAAGAAAAGATACACAATCGCTGGAGAAGTTGATTCAACTCAGTGGTGATGGCCCACCTAACCCAATTGGTCAGTACTTGGAAGCAAATTAAGTTTTCATTTCTAGAAATTTTCTGAAATACCTCAAGTGCCATGAGTGCACATTTTGTTTTAGTGTTTTTCTAGCCCACAGCTGCGGAGAGGTCATATTTCTAGTCTTGGAGTTAGACAATGCCTCGGCGAGAGGCTCCATAATGAGTGTAATCACCCACGTTTTATGAGACATTCATGGCTTGTCGGCATTCATTGTTTCTCTTATTCCATAACGCTGCACGTGGGCATGCGGCAGCTATGATGCTTTGGTCATAGTAGTTGGCCGGCTTAGATAGTTGGCTAAGTTCATGGGAAACGTATGTTGTCGTTCATTAATCCAATGATTAATTCTCTCTCTCGTTACCTTTGTTCTCCATTCGTTCTGAACAAAGTGATGATGTATTATGAAAGACCTACTCTGCTGGTAATTTCTTCCGGTGGTGGTAGTTCGTTTCTTTTTGCTTTATTCACTTTGTAAGAAGATTACCTGTTCAACGAGCGGAAATGACTGGAAGTGATATGGCGAGGATACAAAGAGAGAGTGCACATGAACAAGTTCCTGCGGATGAAGGAAAGCTCATACGGTTAAGTCGAGAGACGAGATGCAACAATGTATAGTCGTATGTAGGAAGCAAAAGCAATTAAGACCGAGAAATCGCTTATGAAAACGCGTCGATCCGAGGCAGATGCATCTATCTTTCATAAGCAACTGGTATTCCATATGCAATATGACCTTCTAGTATACGTCGATTGAGACATTTTAGTGGAGTCTTTGTCTACTCGTTTTGATGTTCGTGTTCAAGCCAACCTTTGGATGATATATACATATATTTGTCATTGGTTTGAAGATTTATCGATAACTGGAAGACGTTTATCGTGTGCCATCAGCCGTTTAGGCAAACTTTGCGGCAACCTTATGGCCAAATTTGTTTCACATCGCCATGGGCGGTTGCTCATTTGTTGCACAATCCAAGTAATTATGAGCGGTGATGATGATCACGTAGGTGTTTTGGTCGCACGACCTTTTAAGACCCAACTTGAAAGACAACACTTGCCCTGTTCGGGTGTGGACTATAGTCGGTCGCTAAAACATTTGTGTCATTGGGAATACTATATCTTCTTCATTATAAGGTACCAGCACGGTTATTGTGATCGGATTAACAATTCGGAAAAATGTTTGATTCATTATCATGGATTTTAGTATGTGATCCAGGTCTAATAGGTTTCAAAGTCTCAACGCAATTAAAGCCTTAATAAGTAGTTTGATAAATACCATATCATATTGACTGAAAGAATATTTTTATTAAAACCGTTCGTAAGGTTTTAATCAATACCAGCATATGTTGAGCTTAAAAAGGCTCCATTTGAGGGTGTTGTCATATAAGTTTTGAAACAAAATTGTAATAAACGCACAACAGAGGCGAAATATTTTATCTAATCATAACTCAGTTCTGATAAAAAATAAGGTGATTTTGATTTTGCGAACTAAGCCGGTAGTGCGGTGCAGGAGACCCTAGCCTAACTTAGAAGGACAGGTGGACATTAAACAAAATAATGTTGCGGAGTTCTTGCAGACATCAGGTCGTACGCGCTTAGTCATCCTGCTTCCTGGATATTTCCACCATCTACATTGATGTCAGATTTGACCGTGGATGAGGTAAACCTAAGGCGCGTTCAGGTCCTGAGAAGCTCTCCTTTGAGACCCTTCTAGCGTGTTCATCGGAGATCTCATTTTATTGGACCCCAGAGTGACCATGGAGCCTTAGTGAATTTAGTCTTCCGACTTTGTTCAAAAAGGTCTCGAGTTCATGCATTAATTTGGAGTTCGATAGAGGGTTGGACACAGCTTTGCGTGCAGCTTGACTGTCACTGCAGACGCATATGCTTTTTCCCTTCCACCTGTGCTTCACAGCATAGTGCATGGCCATTAGGATTGCGTAAATCTCTGATCGAAAGACAGACGTTTTCGCGCTCAAAGAAAACTCCATCGGCGGACCCCCGCGTGTCATCTGTGAAAATGCAAAGACAGTCTATTCCAGGTTCCATGTCTGGCCGAAGCCAGTCCTCACCCCATGGAAATGCGACTGCGAAATTACAGCGCAGTAGGATGGCAGATATCATTGTGTCAGAAGGCATATCCATAAGACAGGGGTCGTATGTGTAGGATATTTCTCACTGTCACTCCAAAGCGAGTTGTACCAATGACCATTTCTCTTGAGGCGAGACATGACTTTCAGTGCGCACCCATTGATATACAATTGTGGAATATTCTTCATAGCATCTAGCAGCTCCTGGTGTGCTGGGGAAATCCCCAGTGCAGCTGAGACAGACCGCTCTTTGGAGTTTGGTGAAAGAGACCATGACGTGTTTACGTGTTAGCCTGTTCCACCAGACAACCGATGCATATGAGGTTATCGGTCTTATCATTGCCATGTAGATCCAGAGGACCTTTCTCGGCGATAAGCCCCATGTTTTGCCAAAGCATCTTTCCATTGCTAAAAAGCTGACAGCGCTTTGGCGGTTTTGGACTCAACATGCTTTGACCAAAGAAGCTTGCTATCTTAGATGACTCCCAGGTACTTAGCTTCTTTGGATATCGGGATAGGAATGCCTTTTAGCACCAGCTGAGTAATGCCAGTATTTTTCCTCCTTCTCGTGACGAGAACGACATCAGTCTTAGAGGATTAACCGACAGCCCATTACTCGTGCACCAGTCTACGTACTCTTTCCTTTCGAGATCGTATTCAGTTCTCCCAACTGGGTTTTGAAGCGCAGTCTCGCAGGATTTTCCGCGTTGATAAGCATGTTGCATGTCCAAGAGATGATGCATTCGAAGGGCATGCATTCGAGCGTGCAACTTTACAAGTCTCTCCATGCTTTTCAGCAAGAAGGATGTTAGACTTAATCTTCTTTCTGCTTTAGACTCGGTGAAGGTACGATCAAACTTTCTGAGTACATCCAGCGTATATTTCGTACTATACGAGCCCAACGCTTTGAGCGCTGCCTGACTGTCTGAGAGTATATTGATGATTATACCTCTTACGCAAGTCTCTAAGTTTAGGTTGGCGCACATCAAGAAGGCGTATACTTCGGCTTGGATGACACTAGGAATGATTCCCTTCGATACTTTCCGATTTGGTCCAAAGATGCCCGCGCCAGCACCGGAATTCATCTTGGAGCCATCTGTGTATCATCTGAAGCCTTTGATATTTAGCAAGGGTTCGCCCTTTTCCCAAGCTGTGCGGTTTGGGATCAGTATATTTTGTCAAAGGTGGACGTGTGTGGTAATGCGTCCGAAACTGCGGTAATCATATCCAGTTCAGGAAGGTGTTGTAGGATGGAGATGTGACCCAATGGTCTACCTTTTTAATAAAAAGATGCGGTGGAGTAATTGCGATCAGTGCCTCTTGGGCTTCTGCCGGGCAAGTTGGCATGGCGCCTTTAATACCGAGATATGCTAGCCTCTGAAGCCGTTGAAAGTTAACTATCGTAATTTTCTGCTCAACTTTTGTCCACCACAGACGCATAAGTTATGATAGGTATTACTGTCGCGGTATATAACCAGTGGATGACCTTAGGTTTCAATCCTCAGGTTTTACTGTAGGTGTGTCGACAGGCCCACAGTGCCTCAATCGTCTTTGAAAGTTTGCTTTTGAGGTTGGAATTCCAGTTAAGATCAATAGCTTGGTATTTGACTTCTTCTTAAAATCTAATATTTGTACCGTTTAGGCAGATGGAGCAAGGTTGTATTTTCCTCCTTTTTGTAAACGGGACTAAGGTTGTCTTATTTGGGTCAGAGATAAATCGGAGTGCAAGTTGAATGCGTTCACAGACAGAAATTTCGCTTTTACCTGTAACAATAACTACAAGGTCATTGGCGTATACGATGACTTCATAACCGAGGTTGGTTAACTTGTAGAGTAGGTCGTCGATGACTATCGCCCAGAGAAGTGGTGAAAGGACTCCACTTTGTGGACACCCTTTAACTTTTTTTTTTTTTTTTTTTTATTGACTTCAGTAACAGTTAACAAACGTTAAGATACATAATAATCCTGCGAAGCCCTTTGGCTTGTCTGCAGGAATTTTGGTAAATTCATTGTTATGTACAAATTTTTGTTACAAGTTTTGAAAATGCATTCAATTACCAATGTTATTTATGTGAATCAGTATTTAAACGATATACATTGGGATTCAAACAGGGATTAAGGAAACTATACAAGAAATACACATGGATGGAGCAGCTTCTTTATAGATTTCTTAACAATGTGTTTTGTGAATAAAATATTTTTTTATTAATGTTTTTCTTTTTGGAATATGGCGAATGTGTAGAAGATTTGTTGGCAGCTCATTCAGGATCATTGGAACTAGTGAGGGGAATGAATATTTGCCATAGTTGTTGTAGAATTTGACGGTTTTGTATCTTCCTTCTGTATTTCTTCGGGTGTTGTACGTATGGTCGATTTCTGTTCTGAAGCTGTTGTCGTTATAAAATTCGTTAATCACACTTGATTTAAATATACCTTCGATGTCTAAGAGCTCGAGTTGGTTGCTTATCGTTGCACAGCTCATGTGGTAGTTGATATTTTTCTTTCTTGCCAGAATTTTAAGCAAATAGTTTTGGCTTGTTTGAAGTTTATTGCAATATGTGGATGTTCCCCATGCTGTAATTCCATGACGGATGTAGGATTCACTTAACGCGAGGTATGCCTGTTTTAGGACATCATAATTGCAGCAGTAACTTAAGTGTTGCAGCATGTATGAGGTTTTGCGAAGTTTTCGTTGAAGTTGCTCGATGTGTTGGTGCCATTTGAGATTGTGGTCAACTATTATACCGAGGTACTTAAAACTGTTAACCACCTCAATGAAGGTTTCGCATTTGTCATTATGTGTATCGCTGGCGTTAGTATGGAGGCATTGGGTATTATGAAATTTAATTCGGATGTCATGATACAGAAAATGGGGTGGTTTTATGTGCATTATTTTTGTTTTCTCCGCATTAATTGTGAGCCCATTATCGTGTGACCATCTTATAATGACATCTAGTTCAGATTGCATAATTTTTACAGCGGCATCGATATCTCTGTGCGACACAAGGATTGTCGTGTCATCTGCATACGCGAAAACTGTACTCTTTTTCAAAGATTTTATTAATCCGTTGGCATATATTATATATAGGAGAGGTCCCAGTTTTGAGCCCTGAGGTACACCATGCGTGGTTTCCACTTCGTCACTTAAGGTATTGCCAATTTTTACGCGGTAAGTGCGAAATTTCAAATAATTTTTTACCCATTCTAAACATTGTCCCCGAATTCCCGCTTTCTCTAGACTTTGAATTATCCTTTCATGTGACAGTGTATCGAAGGCCTTACTGAAATCAATAAAAAGAGCTAGGGTATGATGATTTTTGCTTAAGCTTCGGTTAAGTGTGCTAGCGAAATAACCTAGAAGTTGGTTGATGTTTTTCCCTCTTTGAAACCCATACTGCCTCGGTTCAATTATTTTATATTTGTCAAAAAATTGTTTCAATCTCCTAGTTACAATTTCTTCTAAGATTTTTTCGATAACCGGTAAGATTGCAATTGGCCGATAGTTATTGACATCTGACTTTACTCCTTTTTTGTACACTGGTCGAACTAGGGATACTTCCAGATCTTTTGGAATAGTCGTTTCCTCGAGACTAGCGTTTATTAATTTCGTTATTACCTGTGCTAGCAGTTGAGCGTTATTTTTTAAGTCTTTTGGTCGTATCCCGTCATTGCCCGGACCCTTATTTGCATCTAAGCTCTTTATGATGTTATATACTTCCAGCTCGTTTGTCCTTTCTAAGAACAAGGAGTTTTGGGTAGCACTTTCGTTAATATTTAATGTTTTTATGTGGCAATCATGTAATATTTTATTTATATTCTCGTCAAAACTATAAGCAAATTTGTTTGTTAGGACATCCATTTCTTCGTTTTTAAAGTTTTTTTGTATCGTGTCATCCAAGTTGTTAGTTTTTTTTCCCAATATCTCTTTTATGGTTTGCCAAATTTTCTTAATATTGTTTTTGTTTTCCGAGAATTTATTTTTGAAAAACGAGTTTTTGGCATTGAGCAATTTTTTATTGACTATATTTCTATATGTTTTGTACTCTCTTTCCCTTGCTTTGTCTTTAGGTTTCGATAGCCAGTTTTTGTATAATTTGTCTCTTTTTTTGCAACAGTCGATTAATTCTTCATTCATCCATGGATTCGGTAATCTTTCCTTCCCTTGTTTTGGGACTATTGCCGATTCTGTGTATATTGTTTCGAACACACTTCGCAGTTTGTTATAAATTTCATTAACATTTTGGAGATTAAGAATTTCATCCCAATTTATGCCGTTCAAAAGATTATTTACCCTATGATTGCTTATAGTCTTTCGTTTTTCTTTTTCTTGGTTTTGAGATTTCTCCGTACCATTTCTCATGGGTTCCAATCCCAACATGAGTGAATAGTGGTCTGAGATGTTGGTTTGCACTACAGCTGCCTGAACGTTGTTTTTACTCCGAATGAACAGATGATCGATGTTCGTACTTGTTTCTGCATTAATGTCTACTCTCGTGCTCTCATTATTCGTGTTTACCATACCATTAGACGCCATCATTTCTAGGTATTCTCTTACGATATTTGTACCTCTGTTGCTGCGTTCGGCGTCGTGCAAGTTTATATTCATGTCGCCTACGATCACTGTGTCTCTCATTTTTTCCATTTTACAGAGAAATTGCTCCATTTCTTTGATAAAAGCTCTTTGTTTGGAGGACGGTGGGCGGTAGATGGCAAGTAGTGAGATTGGTCGTTCCTTTGTGTGGATTTTAACGAACATCGATTCAAATGAGAGAGTTTTGGGCAGAGTGTTTTCATATGTTAAAGATTCTCTTATGTAGATTGCTATTCCTCCACCCCCTTGCTGATCTCTATTATAGTATTCTGCGTTGAACCCGCGTATATGGAACAAGTCATTTTCATTATCTGTGATATTAGTTTCAACGAGTATTATTACATCTAAAAATGTGATTATATTATTTATTGCTGATAAAAATGGTGTAAAATGTTTTCGAAGTGATCGGATGTTTAAATAAATGCATGAAAAAATAAAATTTTTAAATTGTGTTTTATTTATACATTGATAATTTTGGAGTGTGGTTGTTACTATATTATTCATTTTGTTTATACTATTGAGTCGATATCCTTTTCTGTGTTAATATGTAAAATAGATGAATTTTCGTTCTTTCTCCCACAAATTAGCCCCTCGCGTACCCAAACAAACTTCCAGTTTTCAGTTTTTGCTTTTGTTTTGGCCAGCCAAAGCAAGCGTCGATTTGATGCCGTCAGCTGGTCGTTGATATATATTCTTGGTTTGTTTCTGTCATCATTTTCGATTTTTAATGACTCTGAATTGATATATTTACCACGTATATTTTGCATCAGCTGTTTTTAATGTGCATTGAGGAAAATTTTACCACGATGTTTTGGTGTTTTTTTGTGCGATATATATCCACAATATCGTTATCTGTGATGCTAACATTAACTGTCTCGGATATAGATTTGATTATGCATTTGATATCTTCATTTTCCTTCTTCGCGACGTTTCTAATTTCAATATTTTTCTCGTAACCTTTTTGTTCAAGAGTATTGATTTTTTGTTCCATCGCTAACATTCGAATGTGTTGTTGGTCAAAAGTGTTTATTTTTTGCTCGATCTGTGCAATTTTCAAATCATTCTCAAAACTTTTCTGGGTTAAATCCTTGATTTGAAGTGCTAGTTCTGATATGGTCTCATTCAATTTAGCAAATGTATTTGAGATTTCTTTCTTCATGTCTAAGTTCGAAAGTTCAATTTGCTTACATATTTTCTCTAGCATTTCATTTAGGTGTTTTGAGTTCATTTTGAGTTCGGCTAAATCAGATTGCACGGTGTTTACATCTGATTTCATTTCATTTAAAGTAAGAGTATCATATGATCGATATCGTTTGGTCTGAGCATTATTTTCCTCACTTTCATCTCGTTGTTGCTTCTGGTTTTGTTGATAATCAGCTGGTATTGTTTGAGCGGCCGGTGCAGTTGATGTTGGTTTGCCTTTTTGTCTGCAATTATGGCACCTCCATTCGAATCGGCGTTCTTGGTTCATTTTAGCATATGTCGCCTCTGAGACAGTTGTGCATGGGGAGTAGTGGTATTTGGATTTGCAACTTTGACAGGTCACAAAGTCGCCTTTAGCGGAGAGCGGTTTGAGGCATGTACTGCAGTGCGTTGCCCAAGTGCTATTTGGATCATCCATTCCATAAGTGGAGGGGGTGCCCACCTCAGGCAGAAAGACGGTTCAATTGGTTGGTGTCTGAGATATATCGTCTCTGTTTTGTTTGAAGCTTTAGGTGTTGTTAGCTTTTTTTGGGTGCTTGGGTCCCACAATGTCTGTTGGAGCGCTAGCGCGCCAAGTCGCTGTCAATTGATATATAGCCAGACAAAGGAGAAGTAGAAAAGATAAAAATTACCTTCCTGTGAATCTCTGGTGAACACTTCAGTCGGCGGAGGTGACTTGTACAAAACTCAGGCCTTTAAAATATGTTGTGTGTTCTTATGCGCGCGTTATGTTGTTTATTTTTGTTTTTTCACTAGCACTAGTGTAGACCACTTGTGTTTCACTTCACTCTCATGAAGAGCCAGTGCTCTTGAAGTTCTGCCGATACTCTCACAAATACCTCTCCGGATGTAGCTGATATAATACGGCTGTCAAACCCTAACCCAATGGTTACACCTCTCCGGGACAGTGCAGTGGTGATTGAGCTGTAGCCAGTATTATCAAATGACCCCTCAATATCGAGGAAGGGTAAAACTATTTTCCACTTGCGCTACCAAGTTATGCAGCACATTCTCAGTAGATCGTCCTTTCCGGTATGCATATTGATTTGGATGCAGACGTGTTTGATTTTCTAATATACATCTAATCAGTTTTTCCATTGTTTTAGTAGGAAAGATGTTAGGCTGATAGGGCGATTGGATTTTTTTATTTTTTATTGTCGCATACGAGGAAAAAAATCATCGTAGACGACGATGAGTTTTTCTTTTAACTGCTTTGGCGTAAGACCTGCTTTAATTAAAAACTTTGACAGCGCCGTATTCAATTTTAAAAATTTTTTACTCTATCGCACGTGCTTAAATCGCTATCAATACTAAAGTACCGATTAAAACAAGCTAAACCTCAACACAGTACAGCTTGAGACCTGTACCTATTTTATAAAAGAAAACAAGTTACGTTTTATCTATTTGCTATGAGAGACTAACAACCCATAGATCGCCCTACATATATTCGAATTTGTTTTTTTGTGACCGTCCTAGACTCCCAAGCACGTCAACAACGAATGAAAATGTTGAAGCAGTGAAGAAAATTGTTATAGAGAATCGTTAAATCACTATCAAAAAAGTTGCTGAGGATGTTAGCACATCATGACATGAATTTTTCTCAGATATTTTAAACATGAAATGTATGTCAGCGAAGTTTATTCCGAAATCGCTAAAAAAAATTGAGCAAAAGAACCGACGTATGAGAATTGCTCTGGAGCTGTTGAATGACGTGAGTGACAATCCAGATTTGCTGAAAAGGGTCACGAAACACAAGTCACTAATGGCAAAACATGGGTATGTGGTTATGACGTCGAAACTAAACATCAATCATCACAATGGATGCAACCAGAAGAGCCAAGACCGACAAAATCACGTCACGTTCAGTCAAGTGTGAAAGTCCAAAGTTACAATCGCGTGGACGCATGATCAAGGGTCCTTGCCGGAAGGTCGTATGATAATCGTGCCTCAGCCTCCTTATTCCCAGAACTCTAAAAACCAATGAAAGGGCAGAAGTTTGCTAAGATTGAAAAGATAAAGGCCACATCGCTGGAAGAGCTCAAGGGTATTCGAAAAGACGCATATTAGAAGATATTTCAGTAATTCGTTATATTCAATATTCAATAGATATTGATTAATAAACAAATATTACTTTATTTTTAAAAAAAGTCACCTTATTTTCTGAACATCAGAATCGATGGGCCTGGAAGGTTCACTCCAAGTTCGGAACACACCGAACCTTGAACGTTCGTTTTAGCAACAAATAATGGAATCCACGTTTCGTCAGCTGTTATGACAGGTTGAGTAGATCAACATCGTTATTGATTAGCCACTCCTAAGCAACTTCTATTGACCATTGGCTTTGTTCGGAATACCACAGTTTTTGAAAAAAACTTTAATGCCATATGTTTTATACGCAAAATATCCAAGAAAAATTTCACTTTTTTTACATTTAACCGGCTATTAGGGTATAGGGCTGTACATTAATGTACCACTCATAAACCTTGGTTTTAGTCAAAGCTGATTTAGTGCTCTACCTTTCAAAAAATTTCCTGCACTTACATATATTCGTCCTATAAAAAAATTAATGCCTATTCTCGAATGAATCGTTAAACGTAGTAAAGCACATGTAACTACCTGTACAGCTGACAGCTGGCTAAATAACCAATTAAGCTAGCAATGCACAAATTGTTCAGACATGTTTACCAACATCACAACGAATCGCGTGAGTCGAACTCACATAACCCGCTAAATGTCTATATTACCTTTACATTTTGAAGACACTTTTCTCTCCTATGATAGTTTAGAGCCTTGAAGCTTGTTTTAATCACCAATCAACAGAAAATGTTTCTTTTTTTCTCGAGGATAAATAAGTGCTGTTTATGAGTAAAATATTAGTTTCGTCCGATTGAGTCATTTGTATACGGGCAAGTTCGGCTTTTAATAGGAAAGTCCATATGCATGTGCTCAGTGTATTGGTATGACTGTGGTCACATTCCCCGCAGGTAATTGGGGTGCAGTTGTTTTCCATCCTCGTCGTAAATTAGACTCAGGTGATTTCCCTTTACTTGGTCTATAGCAGTTTTGCGAATATATCCTCAAGTAAATGTGCCGCTTTTCCAGCCTTTATGGTAGTCAATACTAAACAAAACAATAAAAGTGTTTTATAAATCCAAACCTTTGGGGCGGCTGATGATATGCTAATGTTTTTTACTAGGATTTGGCCTGACTCAGAGATGGCGTTCTAATCAGCAATAAATTATATTTCCTGCCTGGGTACTTGTTGTGCCCTTGTTCCCTCAACTAGTTTGTTTACACAAATTTTTGGAGTGCTTTTCGTTGAAATGGATAAATTTTAATATCGTCCAGTCACAAAATTCTTCGTTTATATGGATTAACCCTTAAAGAAATTCATCCAGAGTTGACAGAAGCTTACAGAGACTTTACTCCTTCAATGTCAGCCGTTAAAAATTGGGCAACTGAATTGAAACGTGGACGCAAATGCCTTGAACATAACCCTTGTGACGGCCAAGAAACACTTCCGGAAAACCAATGAAAAATTTGATATAGTGTTCGGTGATGCCCAAGGTAGACATACATAGGCACCAGCGTCGATACTTAAGCCCCTGTCTAGCAACTCCTACTCTTACCTCCTTGCGGTGGCTGCTGGGTACCCCAGCTGCAGATTTAGGTTTGAATCTCCTATGTATTTAACATTGTTGGGGGTAGCAAACGAGAGAGGGGGGAGGCCTTGAGCTGCCACTAAGGTTCGGCTCTTTTAACATGACTTTTAACAAGACGGTAGCGGAGGAACTTCCAGAAAGGAATCAACGACAGCGTCCACAGTTCGAGTTGAGAGAACTACTTGGTGAACATCTCAATCGGGCTACTACAACTTATTTGCAGCTCAGCCCCATTGGCAGCGGTGCATGCCGGCCCTTATTCTCGGGGAAAGAAGAACCTGGCCCTACAGGTTGGGGATTGTACTTAGGGGTAACATCCCCATCATGGAAAAATAATTTGCTTCGAAATAACCACAAGCCTCGGATACGGAAGGATACAAATTGACGACCCTTGCAAACTATTAAATGACTTGCGAATCTGCACTTGGAATGTGAGGTCTCTCAACTCTCAACTGCTATAAAGCAGAGTGGTGCGATGGGCCCGGCGATGAAAAGCCGATGAAAAGCTACGACATTTATTAAGGAAAGTGCTACAAGGAGAACAAACAACCCCAATTCGGATGTGGATTCATTTTTCGAGGAAGACTACGACAAAAAGTCTTAAGCTTTCGACGTGTAAGCGAACACCTCATAACAATCCACATCAAACTAATTTCGGGAACATCAGCTATAGGCGTTCTCCCCAAGCGAAGAAAAGGACGATCGGCTCAAGGATGCCTTCTACAATCTCTTAGACAGAACCTACATATGTCCAATGTCCCAGCTACGATACAAAAATGGTACTAGGAGATTTTAGTGCTAAACTGGGCAAAGAGGACATATCTGAGCCGATCATGGGGAAATATAGCTTACACGTCACCACGTCTGAAATCGGACTCAGCTAATTAACTTACTACTTCCAGCTGGCGCAGGATTCCTGCATCTCAACATCCATAAAGGAACCTGGCAGGCGCCTGATCAGTCGACCATCAACCAGATTGATCACGTTGCGATCGCCGCTAGACACTCCTCCAGCATCCTATATGTATGTAAGAACCTTCCGAGGAGCCGACATCAGCTCAGATCACTACCTTGTTGTAGCCAAGATACGAATGAGGAAATCAAGGATGCTACGGAGTCGAGACAATGAAAGTTTGATGAAAGCTACAAACGCAGGAGACCATTAGGACCTTTGCCAATCGAGTTTCCCTCAATCTCTCACAAAATCCGATCACACCAGCACAATCCACAGAATAACAGTGGGAGCATTGCCAACGCGCCATCAGAGAAGCTGCCTCTGAAGTGTTGGGCTTCCGACCGCGCCAGTTAGAAACCCCTGATTTAATGAGCATTGTGATCAAACCTATATAACAAAGCAAATTGCCGACAAAGCCATGCTACATAAACGGACGATCGCCGCTCGTGAGTTCTCCGAGCAGAAAAGGAGGGAGGAGCACACCTAGCTAAGATGGCTAGGCCATGTAGAGCTCCGGCCCGAAGAGTCTTCGAATCCAAACCTGAGGTACGACACAGCAGTGGACGAACGAATCTAAGGTGTCGCACACGGGTAGAAGGAGACCTTTACTACGGCACTGAAAACAACCGGCGAAAAATCGTGCCAGCTGGAGACACTTATTGGTTTAGGACCAGGTTCATACCAGAATGCCGCCAAAGTAAGAAAGTAAGTTTGGCGATAGGCGAGTCAAGGTGAATGAGATAGTTGAGGCTGTGGGGATAATGGGATAGTTGATCTTGAAGCGGGAAACTTTGCGAACGTTTTACGCAAGATTGGTGCCACATCTGCTGAAAGCCGATCAAAAGCAACGACGCAAACAACGTTTCGGTCAACAGTGGACGTTACAGAGCCATCCATGGTAACCGACTTTTTTTTTTATGGCAATTGAAGACATGAATTTGGACGATTTCTGGTTCATGCAGGATGGCGTCCCATACCACACAGCCCATGCCACAATCGATTTTTTGCGCACCAAATTTCCAAATCGTGTTATCATTCGTCTTGGCGATGTTAATTGGCCGCCTCGGAGCTGCGAGTTGACCTCTTTGGAGGACCGATGTTATGCCAACAATCCGGAAACGATTCGAGCACTTAAGGCCAATAATATCTAAGCAATCCGAGAGATACAGCCCAAACCATCAACAATCTTAGAAAATTGGGGTGACAGAATGCGCTACTGCGAAGCCAGCCGAGGCAGCGACTTGAATGACTCGACGTTGTATTTCATAAACAATGGGAATGAATGGGAAAAAAAACATTTAATTTTGTTCATTTTATTGTATTTTTAGAAAGAAATTTGTATTTGGCCCACCCTTTAATTTGATTACCTTAAAAAAGGAAGAAGAAGGGGTAAATATTACTCCAACCTTCTTGATCAGCTGGATGTCAAAATTCGCTGTAAGGGCCCTGATTTGAAGAAGTAACAAATCTTTCACCAGTACAACGCACCTGTACACAAGGTTGCGTTGGCGATGAGAAAATTGCGGGATTTGGAGCATGATTTGTCCACTTCCGTGAAGGAATACGGCTCCGCATTATTCAGGCTAATGACCGATGTGCTGACATTTCTCAACCACCGTCGGCTTGACATGCATGATCGAACTCTAATTTGCTGTGCAAGTCGGTCTTCATACGTTCGTGGCTAGGCGGTATATCTACCCGCTATTTCTGGGCATGGCCAATATCAATATTTTGTTTTCGATCACTCAGCGTTAAAAGGAATCTTTGCTCTTGAATTCCAATTTATCGTCACCTTCTTCCATCTCATGAGATAGGCATAATTGTCTCCCAAACAGCGGATGTCCATACCCCAAAAACGACCCCGCCCAAGGTGTGACCGAACAATTCAATGCAAAGATTTGAAATGAAAAAAAAAAACAAAAACGAGAAACTACACGAGACATCTGACTACGCCGCCAAGTACATGTCAATTTGCGAGCACTTAGGCACATTTATCTATTTCCAAGTGCACACCATCCAATCAATCACCACCCACTTTCTGGTCTTACTAAATTCTCCACATATGCCATGGGTTCGGTCTTACTTCACTGCTCTCAGATACCCCGTTCCAGAAACTAGCACGCAAAACACCATCAACCACCGGAACACCATGCTGTAAACAAATTGCTCAACAGTGTCTTACGGTCTTGCAATCTTGTAGCCTGCCTCCGAAAAATATCAAGTGATTCACAAATTAAGTGTGTGCTCCACTTATGTTCGGAGACTTGGCGTGCTCGCTCGGTGTGTTGCTTGCATTTGTCATCCGGTCAATTGTCATTTGCGATCACAAGTCACTGCAACTGACTCATGTACTAGATGTCAGACAATGGATATTGGACACGTCTTGTCCCCTTTTGCATGCTGTTTTGTTAGAAATTTCCTGGCGACAAATATTTGACGCGTGGTCGGCCAAGTGAATGCCAAACGATTGCATGGTGGTCGGTCAAATTAAATTGTTAAAATCGGTAACAGTGGGCACAGATTAATCTCCCCCTGGAGCTGGTGTTGATTCACATTTCGGATTGGGACGCATTTTTCTGTTTCGAGGTAATTGGTGACTGCGAGTGGGCCACTTGATTGGTCGGTAATTTATCGGCATACCGACCGAAAAGCAGATCAAAACGATTTCGTCTGAAGAATTTAGGTGGGCAGACAAACAGACCAACAGTCCAACCGTCCACCATAAGAAATGATACGAGATCTTGTCTCTTAAACAAAGAAAAGATTAAAAACAAAAAGAAACTAACCATTTGTTGAACTTTCCCGGTGTTGTTACTAACTGATTGTGTGTTTTTGTGTTTCCTTTCCAGATCTTGATAACCCCATCACCCCACAAATTATGAAAATGGACAGCAACAGTATACACATAGTTCCTTCGCCGTTAATTGTGAATGACTACCTGGCCCTAAGCTCTCCCCCGACCTATTCCCGCCTTCCGCCCGACGGTCATGAGTTCCCGCCAAACTTTTCGGAACCACTAATCATGCCAGCTACCGCTGATCTGATGAAAGCCACCCTGCTCACATCGATGACAACCACAACCACAATGACAGGTACACACACCAGTGGCACAGTGTATACAGAAAAGCTCATAACGAGGACACAAACTACCGCGTCATCATCGAACACATCGCCCCCCGTGCTTGAGGAGCAGAAAAAACTTCTGAGCGGCAGTGATGAACAGCGTCCGCCACTACCCAAATCAGTTCCGCCGCCAACAGTTCCTAGAAAAGTCTACCGACAAGATTTGATCATAAACGTGGACGACCAGCGGGCGGATAAAGCTGAGAAGAAATACCATCACATCGATGCCACACCGCCTACCCCAACAATTGCCGCTAAGGCGGTATTTGAAAACCGCGCACAAAAGACACCTACCACGCCGTCAACACCGACAACTGATACCGTCGATTATAAAAAGCCCTTCACAATCGGCCGCAAGCTAAGCGATTGGCGAAAAGATGAAAAATCCGAGAAGAGCGTGCGCGATAAAATTGCCATGTTCTCCAGCGACGACAAAGATCGTAGTTCAAGCAACTCGAGCAGCACTTCCACTCTCCCGCGAGCGCCCAAACCATTGAATCTTAGCACAGAGAACCTCCTCGACTCAGGCAGTCGATACAGCCAAACTCTACCACTGACCAAGCGAGCCATGAGTGTCGAAAACCTTAATGAGACAAGTCGGACCTATCCCCGCCCGAGTAACTACAACCTGTCCGATTCCATGTACTCCCTTAACACGATAAACAACGACTACAATCAAAACTACGCCTCCCTACCGCGTCGCCATGCGCCGCATCTCGAGAGACGTATCAGCTTCTCAGGCCAACCCTATGCCGACGATGAGGCTACCCGTAAGGCGGCTATAACCAATATCCTCGAGCAGAGACGTCGCTCCATCTCGAAGCTACGTGGCTTAGTGATTCCTGAACGACCCCAGATTCCGATTTCCAACCTTGAACCGATCCTGGACCTTCCCGAAATTAAGAGCAGAGACAGTGAACTAAAGATTAAAGTTAATGGTACGAATGTACCTCCATTCCACACAGGTACACCCCCACAGCCAGCGAAGCGGACAGAAATCGGCAGCCCAGCCCTGCGACCACTAACAGTGACCACAAGCAACAACGCGGCCAACATTGTGGCTAACAACAACTACAGAAGCATCTTCAACAATGGCAATCATCGGATGTCCAATAACGCCCACCACTCACGGAAGATCGAGAGTCCTATGACGCCACCAGTCAAGCCGCCACGGACATCTTTATCGATCACCAAACCATCCCATCCGGAAGAAAGTGACAGCGACTCGGTGTTCAGCTCAAAGGTTTCCTCACCACCGATGTCTCCATGCGTGCCAGTAGTTCCGGAGAAATTCGCCCTGACCCGAACGCTCAGCTCAGAGACCAACACTTCTATTGCAAGCTCGACAGCGTCGACCCTGACTTCAGGATCGGGTTCACAGGCCAGTTGCAGCTCAGTCGGCAGCACACCAACTGTTGACATGTCCCGTCGAGTTCTCAAATCAGGATCCGGCGACTCGGCTACCAACCGAAAGAACATTTTAGCCTCTGCGAAGTGTCGCAGCGGACGCGATGACTCCTCCGCACTTGTCCGTAATCGGCGCTATGAAGATGAAGACAGCACTGACGGCTACGATGACGAAGAAGTACGTCGCGTACCCAAAACCAAATCCCGCTCGACACTTATCGTGCCGAACAAAGTAATCCCGGCATCAGCACCGATTAACTACAAGCTTGTCACATCCAAAGACGACAATTTGGTCGACAAGGTAATCAACGTAGCCGCATACGTTGAGGTAACCTCAGACACAGACGATAGCAGTCGAAAGTCAGATTCATCTCCATCGAAGATCAGTGCCATGTTTATCGACGAGGAACGCAAGGCCAGCTTTAAGAACGATCCCAACCAGAAGGCCACTACCAAGAAAAAGACTTACACAGCACCTACTCTAGCGTCAGCTGTCGCACCACTCGCTGCGGCAAAGAAATCATCTGAAAACACCGACATGGCCAACTGGGTCAAAGTAGAAGCCGCTAAAGCCAAGGCTGATATCACCAAGAAGACGGAAATGGCGACCGTCGATACACCCAAGTGTCCTCCACTATCCTCTACTAAGAGCAAGACCACAACAGCTGAGATCCGCGAAAAGTTTGAGCAACGATCACTCACTCAAGCAGCATCAACCTCTCCGTCTGCTGCTTCCTCATCCTTTGGTAAATCATCGTCGCCTAAGGAGAAGACCAACTATCACGAGCGATTCTCATCACTCGACTCGATTGCATCGTCATCATCCGGCGTCTCATCGAGCACACAGAACTTTACCTCATCCAATCAGGAGACGCCGACCGAATTCGGTAGCTTCTCGTCCCTTGGCAGCAATCAGAGTCTGATCACTGCACAAGACATCCAATTGATCATCGAGGAGGCCGATCCTCCACTCAAAACCCCCGAAGCATTTATTGTTGTTCTACAACGGGAGACTCCCGAGAGTAGTATTGGTATCACCCTAGCCGGTGGATCGGACTACGAAGCTAAGGAGATTACCGTAAGCAACAATAATTTCCTCTGAGATCGGTAGGTGAGATATTTAATTATTCTTTATAGATCCACAAGATCCTAACCAACACACCAGCAGCTAAGGACGGACGACTGAAAAAGGGTGATCGGATTCTGGCCGTGAACGGTCTGAGCATGCGCGGCCTCACCCATCGCGAATCGATCTCCGTCCTTAAGGTAAGTAACTCCACAAACCATACCCTCATGGAGGCCTACATGTCCGATTTTGTTTTGTAGACACCTCGTCCCGAAGTCGTTCTGGTTGTGACCCGTTCCGAATCGGTTATAGTCAAGCCGTTGTCCAAGAAACGCTCCTCACTCGGCTCACTGTCATCGCTCACCGAGAAACCTGCCGTCGACAGTGCGGAACTGGAGAGGAAACGCAACTATCACAAAGCGTCCCGATCGCTTGATTTGGATTTGGATATCGTATCAAATGAAGATCCAAGTCCGAAGCAAAGTACATCGTCCAGCCCACAACCGATAGTGCAAAGCACTGAAGCTATTAAGACGACGACGTCATTGATCCGCTCGAGAAGACAACAGTCGCGTGGTGATGCGTCCAAGTTGAGTACCAGTGAGCTGTTGGAACGTGCCGCCGAAACGAGGAACATGCTGGCTGCTGAGATTCGTTCACAAGGTAAGTGGTTCCCCAGTGACCTTACTTTTTGCGACCTTAAATCCTTAATTGAGTTTTTAAGAAGCATTTGTAGACCCTTTCTTTTAGGACCGCCATTAGCCAGGTTTTTTTGGTAGAGCCTTCCATTTTAAAACATAATACGTTCATATTTATAGTTTGATCTTATACCTCCCAATCCATTGACCTTAAATTCATTCGAAGAAAAAATTACAAACTTGACATGAGGAGAGATGGGCTATAAAATATACAAGCTCCAGACTTCAGTCAATTATTAGTTCATAAATATTTGGCTTAAGATTTCTTCACCTATGTAAGATATATCTCTGGTTTAGAGTTATGGCATCTATTCTTATAATGAACGCTGTCCTGCCGAAGGACCAGAATATCAAGTAGGAGTTTGACAATCAATCTGCAAAAGCCTTCGAATAAGCTTCGAGTTTTAGAGCCGTAGAATTCTGTGAAGACAATGTCGCACTGGGTAAAAAACTTTCAAATCACCTTAGAGAGCTGAGTCGATTCTTGATTAATCTTAAATTTACTAAGAGGTGACAGGTGTATACTTCCGAGCATTGTCATAAGCCTCTTTGAGACCTTTTTAGACTTCTAAGTGATTTTTCCATTAAAAGGCATTCCATACTATGAGAAGATTGAAAAGTCAAGGATTGGAAGACTATTGGACTTTATACTCTTTAAATCCGTTATATATCTGCAGTGCTGAAGCTGGGCTGTCAATTCACGGCTCAAGTTCTACTCCTTCTTAAAGATTTTTGAGTGCTTTTTAGATGAAGAAAACTTTGTACTTCTGAATGGACTAAAGGTTGGAACAATTTATATAAGACACAGTACCAACTTTCAAGCACATCATCTGTCGAAACTTTCTAAATGGTTTTCCTATTAAGATAAGATTCTATTCTCGTGAAAAGCGGCTAAAGATTGAAAGACTTTAGACAAGTTGCTCTTCTGAGACCTTGCACTCTTAAGATTGATTTTAAAACTGTCATTTTTAAGCTTTGCTGTCAATTCACGATTCAAGTTCCACATATAACGCTTATTTTTAAAGGCTTCCAAGAAATTTACGTATCAGAAGAAACTTCTAAAGGGTCTAAATGTCGAAGCGCGTTATACAAGAAACTGTCGTTAGACCTTTTAGATTTGCCATAAACCTGCTTTGATAACACATCCAAGATTTAGGCTCCAGATTTTTGTGTTAACAAGTTTTGGACACTTAGGACAAACCTACCTGGTATACAGTTTGGCTTCAATCTACATTGAAAGCTCCTTATTTATCTAATTTTTAAAGACTTCTAAGGGATTTTTTATTAAAAGACATCTCATATTCGTCCACTGGAGACTTTTTAAAATTTCCTCTTTCATAGGTAACATATCTTTAGGCCTAATGTCTTGTATTGGCTTTATCCTTGGGTCGCAGACACCATTTAGAGGAGGTACTTATGTATTATTTATCCATTTAAGGCTTACTTTAAAGTAGAATTCATGGGCAGTGATTTTTTCTGAGCCAATAGGCATTTCCTTCATCATGTAAGAAGCTCCATTAAGTTTGTTATCGATTGAAGGCGAATTTATTCTGATTTGTACAGCTTATTTAAAATCCTAAGCCCATTTTTAATCCCCTTTATGTTTTGTTCATTGTAAAGACTTAAACACAATAGGATATCTGTTTAGTCCATGCCTCAGTTGGCTATTGGACAATCTAAGGAAATAAATCGTCTTAAATTAGAATTCCATATATAGTATATGTAAATCGGCCTTTGCCTACAAGTCCGATTTGAACTGGAAAATCTGTTAGGCTAATTCAAATATCCCTTAAAATCTTGACTTGATATAAAAGGTTTTAAAATTAAAGGAATGGCATCTAGTTTGCTTTGGGTATGCAAGATTCTGACTTCTCTTTGTTATGTGTACAACTTTGAAATGGAATTTTTTGGGCTTTTTTTTTTTTAAAGAAGAACGTCGTTCGTGATCCTCTACTTAAAAACAAGGTTTGCTGCTAAAGATCTAGCCACCCTTATATTGGTGCCTTCCTTTACCATAATTTGGTTTCTGTTTTCGAATTTTGTTTCTAGAAAGTTTACCGCGTCTTTTTTCTTTAACGACCTCCCGCTATCTTATTTGGTCTGCGTGATAAGATCCAACAACACAACATTTTTCATGTTATCTTCGGGGCTCCTTCGCGATGTTCTTCTTCACTGTATAATCCGTCCAGCTGGCCAGGAGACTCTGATCAGGAGCACAGCTAACATTCTGGAAGATTGCGCAGAAACCGCTGTCCGCTCCTCTGTGTGCTTTAACATCTTTCCTATGCGCACTCGAAAGGAAAGAATACATGCTGGGCATCTTCATCGATCGACATTGAGGGAGCTTTTGATAACGCAATCTTCGACAGCATATGTGACGCTGCTAGATGGCATGGCGGCGCTAGATGTGATCGAGGACTGGTGCACGAGTAATGTGCTGTCGGTGAATCCTCTTAGGACTGATGTCGTTCTCTTCACGAGAAGGGGGAAAAATACTGGCGTTACTCAGCTGGTGCTAAAAGACATTCCCATCCTAAACCAAGGAAGCATAGTATCTGGGAGTCATCTTAGATAGCAAGCTTCTTTGGCCAAAGCATGTTGAGTGGAAAACCACCAAAGCGCTGTCATCTTTTTGGAAATGCAAAGATGCTTTGGGCAAGACATGGGTCTTATCGCCGATAAACGTCCTTTGGACATACACGGCAATAATTAGACCGAGTATCTCATATGCATCGGTTGTCTGGTAGCACAGGCTAACACGCAAACACGTTGTAGTCTCTTCCATCAAACTTTCAAGAGCGATTTGTCTCAACTGTACAAGGGCTTTCCTCGGCAAGCCGGGCACTGCTCTAGATACTATGATGAACCTTCCATCCCTTGATATATTTATCAGGAGGTGCGCACTAGAAGCTATGTATGTCTCATCTCAAGATAAATGGTTTTTGGTACAACTCGCACTGGAAGAGAAATATCCTATGACCCCTGTCTCAAGAATATACCCTCTGACGCAGTTACTACTGCCATCTTATTGCGCTATAATTTCAGAGTCAAATTTTCGTGGCGTCAGGATACTGAACCTGGAAAGAACTTACAGATGGCTCCAGATCTGGGCGGGGGTCTGGCGCTGGGGTTTTCTTTGAACGTTGTGAAGCACAAGTGGAAGGGAAAAATCATGTTCATATGTCTGAAGTGACAGCCAAGTTTCATTCAAAACTATGTCGAACCTTCTAACCAGCTCCAAATTAGTGCATAAACTCAAGACCTTCTTGAACAACATCGAAAGACTAAATTCACTTAGGCTTATATGGGTCTCAGGTCACTCTGAGATCCCACTAAATAAGATCTTTGATGAACTCGCTAGAAGGGGCTCAGAGGAGAGTTTCTCCGGACCTGAACTTGCTTTAGGTCAATATGCTTCCAGGGTTAAATCCTACATCAACGATGTAGATGGAGGGAATATCCAGGATGTAGGATGACTAAGCGCGTACGCCCTGATGTCTGCAAGAAATCCGCAACATTCTTCTTATCCTTAAGGAGAATTGATTGCAGAAGCTTTGCGGGCGTCATTATGGGCTTTCACACGTTTGCTAAGCATCTCTGCGTGCTTGGCATCAGTGAGACGCCTACCTGTGCTGCATGTCGCCTTCGCTCGCGCACGGTGACGCACCCTTCGGGCTCACTTATTGTTTGCGGAATCTCTTAGCTCTACATCACTAAAGCCCATCCTCACTCTTCTCCGGAGAACGACGAAAATGCAATAAAGTAAGGTGTCTTTCTGTTTCTACCAGTACAATGGGCCAGTATTCTGAGAGCTCTAGCATAAGCCTTCGACAAAAAAAAAAGAAACATCTACTACATTGGTACGGTGTCTTCTATCTATCAGAAAATGATTAATTTAGTTGCGGGTTACTCCATCCGATGGTATCCATGTAGCATTGTGTATTCTCTTGTGTTTTATTTATAGTTTTCACGACCATGTAATTTGAGCTGGTGAAACTTAATGTCCCAAGACCACATCATTCGATTTTGAAAGTATGGAATTAAACCTGTGGTTTTTTGACTGAATGACACAAGTTAGAATTACGAGAACGGATATCGTTCCTACAGGCTATGAAAAATCTCGCATGTTCAAGTAGATTTTCGTGATAATTCTGACAGGTGAAGAAAAAAAATAGGCCCCAAATCACAATTTTGTGGTGCAACGTTAAATATCTGTATTGGGCTTCTTCAACATAATTTATTACCTCGTGGTATTTTGAAAGCTACCAATTAAGTTGATAGAAGATCCTATATAAGAAATCTGTTGTTGAAAATACCGATATCGTTGGAAAAGCATTATTCGCTCAAATTATTCATTTTTTTTTCAGAAGAGAATAACACTACAACCGGTGCTAGGACAGTAGAAATAGTCAAAGACAACTGTGGCCTTGGCTTCTCCATCGAAGGTGGCTTCGATTCACCGCTTGGCAATCGCCCTCTCATCGTAAAGAAAGTCTTTATGGGTAAGCTCACTTAACTGCCCCTCTATAAATACACAAAATAATCTTTCTTTTTATTAAGGTGGTGCTGCACAAAAATCCGGGTTAGTTAAAAACGGCGATGAGATTCTGTCCATCAACGGTGCATCCACAGCGAAGATGACCCGCGTCGATGCATGGAACTACATGAAGCAGCTACCCCTCGGCCCAGTCAAGATAGTCTTATCTTCAACATAAACAACATTTATTACTCGTTATTTTTTAATCTTATTATTTAAACAGTAAATATCTTTAACGACAATTCGACATCAACAGATATATATTTTAATATATGTAATTGCCAACTAATATATCCTTCATTTCTCTCTAACCGAGTTTATGAACAATCAAATAATTATTTAGTTTGTAGCAATATTTGATCTTATGTAAAACAAAAATTCTTATAAACCTCTTGCCATTAAATTTCTTAAGGGGCACCCAAGGGGCTTTATACGTCTTTTGTAAAATGATTTGAATTTTTATTTCGGCTTAAAAACAGATTAAAACAGAAAATAAAGAAAGAAATTTGTTAAATATTTATTAATTCGTGCAATTTTGTCAAAATTCATTTTTTTTTGTTTCACTTTATTTATTTATTGTTATTTCTATTAATCTGTTTCCAAATATCTTTTGTAAAATATTGATTTGGCTTTTTTTTCTCTATTGCAGACGCAAACCTAGGCAGATAAGAATATTAATGTTAAATAAAATTGAATTGCAATGTTAGTGAATAAGGATTAACACTAAAATTAGTCTCAACTGTTAACGAAAGGGGCAAAGCACGGAAGAAAGGAAAAGAATTCTGGTTTGGGGTTTGTGGGGATTATGAAATGAAAGTACTTATTTTTAACCCTCAAACCCTGGATAAAATATTTCCTTTTTTTGAATTTAAATATGTAGCTTGTTTGAGCCATAAAAGGAAAGTTATTCACAAAATTATGTTTTTGTTAAACTTATTATCTATGTATGCTTTGATTTTTTTTTTTTTGTAATTCAAAACAATATTTTTAATAAAATATAATCTTTATTGTAAAATTGCTTTCGATTTAATTTTACATATACTATAGGGTCCGCCAAATAATTTTTTTTTTTTTCGAAAATGCTATAAAAAAACTACTAAATATTTTCTCAAATTTCTTTTTTTATTTGAAAGTACAATCCTTCCGGTTAATAATGGAAAATAATTTCATTCAAATGGCTGCCTCGGCTGGCCATGCAGTAGCCTACACGATCGGTCCAATTTTTAAGCACATTATCGATTGTGTGCAGCTGTATTTCACCAATGGCTTCACGAATATTGTCCTTTAAAGCGTCAATTGTCTCTGGCTTGTCGGCGTAACACTTATCTTTGACGGCACCCCACAAATAATAGTCCAACGGTGTCAAATCGCAGCTCCGAGGTGGCCAAACGACATCAGCTCTGCGGCTGATAATGCCATCTTCAAAAACAGGGCGCAAAACATCGAGTGTAGCTTCGGCTGTGTGGCACGTAGCGCCGTCCTGTTGAAACCAAATGTTGCCAATATCCTCCTCTTCAATTTTTGTGAACAAAAATTCGTTCAACATGGCCCGATAACGATCGCCATTGACTGTAACGGCCACTCCTTGCTCATTTTCGAAGAAAAATGGCCCAATTATGCCTCTGGACCAAAATCCGCACCAAACAGTGGCTCGTTTTGGGTGCACCGGCTTTTCAATGTATGCGTGCGGGTTTTCTGTGCCCCAAATGCGACAATTTTGCTTATTTACATACCCGCGAAGATCAAAATGAGATTCATCTGAAAAGATGATTTTTTTGGCAAAATCGGCATCTTCTGTAAGTCGATCGCAGGCCCACTTAGCGAAGCGTTGTTCAAGCATATACACAACCATATTCGTTCAGCGGAAGGATGAAACTAATTACATATCTGTCAAATCAGACATGAGCTAAGTGTTACCATTCACGAAATAAGCACTACTTGAAAAAAAAAACGTTAGATGGCGGACCCTTTACAAGGCACCGTCATAGAGTTGCACGTTTCGGTCATATCAAAATCGTTAGGGTAGACACATGCATAATTTCGGAGATAATAGGAAAGTAACTTCCAAAAAAAAAAAAAATATTAAAATATCTACTAGAAATCATGATTTAAGGCTCTTTCAGTCCGTACGGCTCTTAAAACATTTCATTGCGTATGCCTGTGGTACGACATTCTGTGGTCCTTACAGCTGTCCTTTCATTATGCGGAAACGGGAAAATACTTTCCTCACCTAGTATCTCCCTCTTCCAGAGCCTCCATCGCTTTATTTCCAGTTTTCAAGAATGGGAGAAAAGGCATCTTTCGGTCGTTGGTCTGAAAATAAACAAATCAAAGAAAATTGGCACAAATATTTTGAACAACATGAATCAATGAGCTCACATTCCCCGACTTTCTATTATTCTTTCTTTAATTCATAAATTGCCTAAGCCCCGAGTTGTTCTGATATCACACTAAGTAAAAAAATTCAAATATACAAATGTATTTGTTCAATTTAAGAGCGCCACACGGCTCTCCATTGGCTTACTGACCGCTCACAAAATGCCATTCTCCTGTGGCGATTCACACAAACATCTCTTGCTTATAAAAAACCTCAGCATTAGATCTCTTCATGACTTTAAACATATTGTTTTGTTGTTTTTATTGAAACTCAGTTTAATTGTGAAATTGTGAGTGAAGTCAGTAGATGTCGTACTTGAGTGTCATATGCATGCTTTTGTCTCACCTTATTGCCAAACCTTAGTACCAGGCGCTCATGAAACGCAGAGTACGCTTGGAACTCGCAACTTAACTCAATTACAGTTGCTAAAAAAAAGTATGTGACATCGGACTATAAGTTCTTAAAATATTTCTGAAAAACATGATATAACGAGAAATGATTCATATCTTCTTCTCCTTCTTCTGGGCCTCAACCAACAAGCGTCTCCAGCTGGCATGATATTTTGCCTGTTGTTCCCAGTGCAGCACTCCCAGTTGATTAAGGTCCCTTACACCTGTTTGCGCCTAGATTCGGTCGTCCTCTGCTGCGTCAGCCCTCGGCTGTGGATTCAAAGCCTCTTTGCACTGTGTTGTCCATTCGCTCTACATGGTCTAGCCATCTTAGACGCTGAATCCGGAGATATTGTACTAGGCCGATATCGCTGTACTGCCCGATCAGTTCATCGTTGTTTCTTCTCCTTCACTCTGCGTTTATACAAACGGGGCCGTAGACTGAATGCAGAATTTTCCTCTCGAAGTGACCAAGGGCATCGTCATCAGCTTTTGTTAAGGTACAGGCCTCTCCGCCGTAAAGGAGGACCGAGATGATCAGTGATTCATATAGGACTACCTTGATTTTTCAAGAGAGGTCTTTACTTCTCAATTGCCTCTTGATTCCAAAGAAGCAGCGTTTGGCAAGAGTAATTCTGCGTTTGATCTCAGCGCTGATGTTGTCGCTGGTCACCAGTGAGCCAAGGTTGACGAAGTCCTTGACCACTTCAAATTTGAATCTGTCAATTGTGACGTTCTGGCCAAGACGTCGGTGTTGTGCGTCTTTTTCGGATGATAGCATGTACCTCGTCTTTCCCTTATTTACCTAAAGACACATTCTGCTTCAATACTATCGAACGCTTCATTGATGTCTCGCTGTGTGCGTCCAATTACGTCATTATCGTATGCAATCATTAGCGCAGACTTGAAATAGATAATACCTCTTGTGTTGGTCAGTAAGTTTCGTATGATCTTGTTAAGCACGATGTTGAAGAAGTTACATGACAGTACAATTCTTTTTTAACATTGAAGGTCTCGGATTCGATCGTAATGGAGCAGCGAGAATTCTCCATTGTCATTCTGCACAATCTGACGAATTTGGCAGGGATGTTAAAACTAGAGATGACTCGGTATAGCTCGTCCCTATGCACACTGTTATAAGCGGCTTTAAAATCGACAAAAAGATAATTTTGTGTTGATTTTGAGTTCTTGGGTCTTTTCCAAGATCTGCCGCAGTGTGAATAGTTGGTATATTGTGGATTTACCTGGCGTGAAACCACACCTATAGGAACTTGTTAGATTATCCACAAAGGCAAGGAAGATCTTGTTCGCGATGTTATTCTTATTACATTTATGTATAGTTAGCACAATTAGCGCAGTTTCTCCTCTTCCTTTCTTATGAACTAGGCAAACCATGCTGACATTCCATTCGTGGGCCTGCTTTTCTTCGACCATATTTTACAGACGAGCTGGTGCATGCACCCTACCAACTCATCTTCAGCCGCTTTAAGTAGCTCAGCAGATAGGCTGTCCGCGCCTGCGGCTTTATTACTTTTAAGCTTCTAAATTACAAGCTTAATTTCATCTATGTAGGTCGAGTGGACGGAATTCTCTTGCATCTTCGTCCGTTGCGAATTGATCATTCTGCCTGACAGCGGTATCAGATCTATCATCGCCGTTGTACAGACTACAGAATTGTTTTTTCCATATTCTCAGCATCGGCTGTGATTCTACTACTAGTTGTCCGACGTCATCCCTACAGGCTTCTGCTCTGGCCTTTTAGCCCTGCCATGTTCGTTTTACTTTTACACAAAACTTGGGAGCGTCATGTCTGTGGCAGCATCTCTCCATCTCCTCGATCTCACGCTTTTCGTGCTCTCTTTTTTTTTCCTTAAAAGAGTGTGTTTCTCTCTCCTTTTCTGCTCGTAGATCGTATGAGCGACTCTAGTCCGTCTATGTAGAATGACTTTGTAGGCGGTTTGCTTCGCTACATGGGTTTGTATGCTCATGATGGGATTGTTTGGTATTTGCGAGAAGTTGAAGGAACCTCGAACGGCAAAGATCCTAGCGGTCTTCTGCTATTGTAGCTTTCCGACGACAAACTCTCGTTGTCCTGCTCCACTCCGTAGCATAATTGATATCCTCATTCGTACCTTGGCTACAACAAGGTAGTGATCCGACCTGATGTTGGCTCCTCTAGAGGTTCTTACATCTAGGATGCTGGAGGAGTGTCTAGCCGATCGCAACGTAATCAATCTGGTTGATGGTAGACTGATCTGGTTCTTTTATAGATGTTTAGATGTGAGAATCGTGTGTTTGCTACAAGGAAGTTACGTTCCATTAGGAAGTTAATTAGCCTGAGTCCGTTGTCGGAAGTGGTGCTATAGAGGCTATGTTTTCCTATGATCGACTCAAATAAGCCCTCTTTGCCCAGCTTTGCGTTAAGCTCCCCTAGTACAGTGTTGATGTCATATCTGGGGTATTGGGCGTACGTTCGGTCCAAGGGATATAGAAGTCATCCCTGAGTCGATCATCTTTTTTTTCCATAGGGATATGTACGCATACATATAAGGCATCCCGAATATGCCTTTGATTGTTATGAGGAGTTCACTTACATGTCGAAAACGACCGACCAAAAAAAAAAAAAAACGAAGCATTCAAATAGGCTTTTTTTACCTTCCTTGAAGCAGTTACTGTAATATGATATATCAGGGTTTTTCATCCTTTTTTGCCTGGTCCATCCCATCGCACTTGTTGGAATGCGGTTATACGAGTATCTGCTTTTTAACAATCGGGTGTTTTCTACAGTTGGTTGTTTGCACCTGGTCTGTTAAGGAACCGCACATTCCAGGTGCAGGCTCGCAGACTATTTTTTCGTTTATATGGGTCGTCAAGATTGTATCCGTCCGTATCCGAGGCTTGTTGATACTTTGTAACAATCTGCGATAGGAATGTTAACCCTAAGCACAAGCTCCAACCTGGAGGGCCAGGCTCGCTGCACACATTGGTTCACTACTCGGCGGATGCAATACCAGCTATCCAGGAGAGGCCATGAGGATTTAGCAGGGACAGAGATCGAAGCTGGTGTTTGCCATATTAAGAACGATCAATATCTTTGCTTTGTTTGCTCGCTCCTTCTCTCCTAATGATGTATATAAATTAATATGGAAATTCGCGATCAACTTATGGGTAGAGTGAAATTATAGCAGTAAGGGCAACAATTTCCTTTTACCATCCTTGCATCAGAAATAAGTACACAATTTGCCCTAATACCCGCGACTAATCTTCGTGGCATAACTTCGACCAGATTCAAAATTGACGAATTTTAAACCTCATTTGCTGGTAATCTTCAATATCCGATTTTTCAAAATGCCTCCACAAATATTCGATTGGGTTCAAATATTTGACTGGGTCAAGGGATTGAACAGCCATCTGTCTAGGTCCGTTGTAAGGCAGCCATTTCCTAATACAGCTTATTAAAATATCCACATTTGATCCAAATTCAATTTTGCAAACCTTGCTGAAAATTGTTTTCTATAGAGTCCGCCAAATAACTTTTTTTCTTTTTGAAAATGCTATAAAAAATGACTACTGAATATTTTCTCAAATTTCTTTTTTATTTGAAATTACAATCCCTCCGGTTAATAATGGAAAATAATTTCATTCAAATGGCTGCCTCGGCTGGCCATGCAGTAGCCTACACGATCGGTCCAATTTTTAAGCACATTATCGATTGTGTGCAGCTGTATTTCACCAATGGCTTCACGAATATTGTCCTTTAAAGCGTCAATTGTCTCTGGCTTGTCGGCGTAACACTTATCTTTGACGGCACCCCACAAATAATAGTCCAACGGTGTCAAATCGCAGCTCCGAGTTGGCCAAACGACATCAGCTCTGCGGCTGATAATGCGATCTTCAAAAACAGGGCGCAAAACATCGAGTGTAGCTTCGGCTGTGTGGCACGTAGCGCCGTCCTGTTGAAACCAAATGTTGCCAATATCCTCCTCTTCAATTTTTGTGAACAAAAATTCGTTCAACATGGCCCGATAACGATCGCCATTGACTGTAACGGCCACTCCTTGCTCATTATCGAAGAAAAATTGCCCAATTATGCCTCTGGACCAAAATCCGCACCAAACAGTGGCTCGTTTTGGGTGCACCGGCTTTTCAATGTATGCGTGCGGGTTTTCTGTGCCCCAAATGCGACAATTTTGCTTGTTTACATACCCGCCAAGATCAAAATGAGCTTCATCTGAAAAGATGATTTTTTTGGCAAAATGGCATCTTCTGTAAGTCGATCGCAGGCCCACTTAGCGAAGCGAAAACGCATATTTCCCAGCGTTGTTCAAGCGTATACACAACCATATTCGTTCAGCGGAAGGATAAAACTAATTATCTGTCAAATCAGACATGAGCTAAGTGTTACCATTCACGAAATAAGCACTACATGAAAAAAAAAACGTTAGATGGCGAACCCTTTATAATTTTCGCAAAATTCTGTTTTTTTTTTTTTTAAATTTGAATAATATAGATATGTATGGCTTCTTTCGAGGTATTTGGCCACAAATACCTTTTCATGTATTGCTCTTCTTATTATCCTGGAACTTAGTGTTTTTCCAGATATAGAAAACCAGGGGTGATCCAAAAGTAATGATAATGAAAATAAACCACGATGATTGTAGTTAAAAAAAACATTTATTTTCCTACATAGTCTCCTAACAAGTCAATACATTTAGTCTATCTTTTTTCTGAAACCAGGATTGCTTAGAAAAAAAATCTTTGTATTGACCCTCCTTTTACAGCTCAACAGCGGCCATAAATTCGTCAGCCTTAATTATAGTCTTCGGATTTCTTGCCTCAGATGTGCTCTTTGAGCCGACAAAAGAGGTAGAAGTCACTGAGAGCTAGATCTGGCTAATAAGGCGGAAGTTCGAGTAGTTCGAATCCCATTTCTTGAATGGGATCACTTAGGCTCGCGTCTTGTCGTGTCTTTGTTTTTTAATGACCTCCCTTGCAAACACTTTTCCCGCCGAACTTGACACTTTGAATTTTCTTTGGCCTCAACGAGAAGGCTCGCTTCCAAATCATTAGTTGTTGTTTGATTTTAGGATGGAAATGGTTGATCCAGGTCTCATCCATAATAACGAAACGTAACAATAACGCTGTATATGTTTTGTTTAAGATTTACTCTTATACAAAATGGATCGTTAAGCATTAGTTGAATGTGTTAAAATTTAAAAAACTTACTATAAATGCAGTGAATCTGTAATTTGTATGTTTTGTCCGTTACAAGCAGATGATAGTCGACATAATCTTTCACCTGAACATACTGAGCGGTAATATTGTCAAAAAATGAAGAGACTGCTTCTGTACAGAAACATTAAGGGTAACCCAACATCAAAATGCACACTTTGAAGAAAATATGATTGCCATTAATAAAAAGTGTGGAAGGAGATCCAAATCTATCACACAATCTATCTATTGGGCTTGTCTATAGCTATTTGGGCTGGTTTTACGGCACATTATGGCATATTTTACAATTGGATTTGTATCTATACCTTTATAAAGTTCAACTCGCTCAAAACTAGAAGAAACTGACTAATTTTCGCACAGAATTTTCTTCATGAATAAAATGTCATGATAATGCAATGATAAAATGAAAATTTAAAAAATTCAAAAATGAGGAAGGTGAAACCACACCGTCAATTCTTATCCATACAACCAAATATTAACCAATTTGTGGAACCTGGCCCGTTTTTAATTTATTTAAAAAATAAGAAATAAATCCTAGATGTGTTCTACCGAATTTGAATTGAACAAGCCTCAAGATTCAAACAGCATATTGCAATAAAAATTTGAACGAAATCTTAATCATAAATATGTATATTTCATTTAAATATACTTTCGGAATCACAAAAATTAGATAATCCTGTATAAAACTAAAGTGTAAAACGTATTCAACTAAAGTAAACGATTTTTGAATTTGGCATCCCTACTGTTGAATATTGTTATACAGCGGTTCCTAAAAGCAGGCAACGAATTAAACGAAATATAATTTTATCGTTTTCACACAAGTGGTTTACTTCCAAAATACTGCATATCATCAGGCAGATTTTTTTAATTTGTTTTATTATCAATGACTTTTAGCCAAAAAAATACAGGGTGATCCAATTTGAGTCTTCTATATTTCAGTTAAGGAAAAGGCCTCAACATTAAAAGAGCATCATCAAATATTCAAAAAAATTATGTTAAACATATGTATAACCGCCTCCGAAGTTTCTACAGCAGTTGTGTCTTTGGAGGCAACGTTCGGTAAATTTTTTAACTGTTTTAAGGGTCATCTCGAATTTGCGAGGGGTGATCCAAAAGTAATGATAATCGGTTATTTCCAATCCGTTTACTTATAAAGAGTGTTTCTTTTTTTGGGGTATACATATTTAATATGAAATAAAGTGGCTAGCTCGAACGAAGCGCAATCGTAAAGTCCAATTTTCGACAACTTTATCAAGCAACTGTGGCCGTATATCAACAATAACATGGCGAATGTTGACTTCCAAATCAGTGCACGATAAGTTTGGCGAATCGAACTTTTTTCAAAAAAGTTTTCATAATTTGCATGCGTTATCCATCGTAAAAAGGCACTCACTAAAAATCAACTTTTATCTGTCAAATTGACAATCTGTAAAAACAGTTTGAAAACCAAACTTTAAAAAAAGACACCCTTATAACCACTAGGTTAGTAAACAAATAGACCATGATTCCTAGGAGGTATTGTCATTTGAGTACGAACCGTCGAAGGAATATGTAATATCAAAATGGAGAAAAATGAAATTATAGCTGTCACCAAGTGGCTCTGCTTGAACAAACTGTCGACCAGAGACATACACAGTAGCACTCTGGGCCGATGAGGTTAAGCGGGAAAAAAGTCTTTGCGCATTTGGTACCGAGAATGATAACCGAGAAGCAAAACAAATAAGAATCTTGAGAAGGAAATGTTTTTGTTACGTTTCTTGACGATGGACGAGACCTGGATCCACCATTTTGATCCTGAAACCAAACAACAATCGATGACTTCGAAGTGAACTTCCTCACCGAACCCAAATGAATTCAAAGTGGCAAGTTCGGCAACCGTGTTTGACACTGAAGAAATACTCGTAATTATGGGGGAATATATGGAAAAGGAAGCCACTATTTCGGGATCTTATTACGCAGACCAAATAAGATGATTGCGGTAGATCAATAAAAGAAAAAACGCGGCAAACTGCTAGCTGGAGTGCTATTACACCAAGAAAACGGAGTGCAGTTACGATGGCTGCCGTTCCAGAAACGGTATCTGCTCGAACACCATCCCTATTCGTCAAATATAGTTCCCAATGACTTTTACCTCTTTTCTCGGCTGAAGGAACAATCCGAGGTAAGAAATTTGAAGACGATTCTGAAGTTATGGCCGTTGATGAGGCGATTAGTCAAAACAAATATTTCTTTGAGTTTAAAAATCCCCGTTGACTTGTTAGGATTTCTTTAACTATAGTCACTTTATTTGTTTTCTCTTCATTATCATTGCTTTTGGATCACCCCTCGTAGGTTAGATTAGGTTAGGTTAAGGAAGGGGAGTGTGATGGTTTAACAGCAATTCCACTCGGAAGCCAAAGGGCCCATTGTGAATCCCTTCATTTGTGGAGTACACAATTTTTTAACCTGTCCTATCACGTGGTGGCTGAAACCACCCCGTGTTCTTTATGAATTTTAGAAGATCCGATATATCTGCATTTGCCACGTCCGCAATCTGTGAAGAATCTATGGCCCAGCGGAGCTAGACGCCGAATCTTGGGAGATGGACAGTGGCAAAGCAGATGTTGGATCGTCCCGATTTCTTGTTCGTTGGCGCAGCTCCGGCAGAGATCGCTGGATCCCGAGTTCCATTTCCGGAGCATTGCTCCGATGGACAGTGTTCTGTGATCCCTCCGACGAGCATACGGATCGAGTTTCGGTCCAGCGCGAAGAGCTTCTTTGTTTTGCCGATATTAAGCTCTGGCCACGATGATCTTGTCGTTTCAGACCCTTGTCTAGCCAATTCGTCCGCTCTTTCGTTCCCTGCAATTGAACTGTGGCCCGGGATCCAGCAAAGTTTGACCTTGTGGTGTCTGATGGACTTCAGTGAGTCGCGACATTTCATGAGAGCCTTTGATCTCATTGTACAGGATCCTATTGACTTCAGCCTGGCTGTCTACAAAAATAGTGATATTCGATGGTGGGCCTATTTGTTGCTTGTAAGTGTTTGAGTGCTTTCTCTATTGCCAGGAGCTCTGCTTGGAAGACGCTGCACAAATGATTTCTGTTTCCCAGTGCCTGTATCCATTTTGGATCCGTCGGTGAAGAGGGTCATCTCGTGGTCGTTGATAATGGCGTTCGATAGCCACTCGTCTCTGTCGGGGAATAGGATTGGTATTTTCAGAGAGAAGTCATTGTGGGAGGAAATATTGTCGGTCGTAGCTGCGAGGCTACTAGAACCATGTTTCTTTCCCAGGTCATCTATGAGGGTGGCCTACAAAAGAAAAACAAAAATTTTGGAGAAATGGCGATTTATTTTTCAATATAGTCTCCTTTTAGCTCGATACACTTGACCCGGCGATGCTCCAACTTCTTTAACCCGTCTGAAAATTACGTTTTCTCGAGGTCTGCAAAGGAGGCCTCCGTGGCGGCGATGACTTCCTCATTCGACTGAGATTTCTGCCCGGCGAGTGACTTTTTCAAGTTTGGAAACAAAAAGAAGTCGCACGGGGCCAAATCTGGAGAATACGGTGGATGGGGCAGCAGTTCGTAGCCCAATTTGGCCGTGGCGAGAGCGGGGGTGTGAGCCGGTGCGTTTTCATGGTCGAATCGGCCCAATAATTTGGCAAAGTACAGCCCTGTGACTGGCTTCCCTTCTCCAGGTAGTCGATGTGGATCACACCTTGTGAATCCCAGACAACGGTGGCCATCCCCTTTCCGGGCGATGGGACAGTCTTCGCCTTCTTCGGAACACGTTCGCCGGGTGAAGTCCACTATTTCGACTGTTCCTTGGTCTCTGGTGTATACCAGTGGATCCATGTTTCGTCGACTGCCACGAAACGGCGCAGAAATTCCTTCAGATTGCGTTTAAACAGCGTCAAACACTGCTCTGAAGTGGTCTCACGGTTGCGCTTGTTGTCCGGAGTGAGCAAACGCGGCACCTATCGCGCCGACAGCTTTCTCATGCCCAAAATGAAATGCCTACTGTCGGCGGTCTGCCAATACGAGATCGTGGATTTTTGTCACCTTATCCTCCGTGGTAGCCGTTTTCGGGGCACCTGGACGTGGCTCATCAAAAACCAACCTGTGACCACGTTGAAACTCGTTAAACCAATTTTTGACGGTTGCCATCGAAGGAGAAGAGTCACCGTACACAGCATCCAGACGCTCTTTGATTTCGCTGCGCGATTTCCCTTCCAAAAACAAGAATCGAATCACCGACCGATATTGCCCTTTTTCCATTTTTCTAAAATCCGCGGACACTCCCGCTTCCACACGCGGTCAATACAAAACTACGAGTCCGATACGGCAGAAATGTCGACAGTAGTCGTCTACTAGAATGTACTACACGATAGTAAGTTGCTCTTGCGATACTGGCGCCATCTGGCGGTGAGGCTGGGTATTATTCTGAGTAGTCTGCATGTCCATAGTTGGCTTGTTTCCACAAAGAGGACTCCATTAGTCTGAGAGCGCTTTTTGCAGCGCAGCCTTTTATGAAAAAGTCCAGAGGAAGGAGATGAAGTATCTTGCTTGCGGCGTGCTTCTCATAGCTCCCGTTCTACAAACAGCGGCTGACCTTTGTACTTTGTTCAGCATGCTCATGCAGCTTCTCGTGTTGCTAGCAGTTGCAAGCCCCATCTCTTGCAGAAGGTCTGTTTGCATGCATAAAAAGCATTCAATCCTTTTTGCATCCTTTCCTCCAAGTTCCTTTTCCAGGAGAGTTGGAGTCAAGAATGATGCCTAAATACTTGATTTTCGTTTTCAATTTGAGTGGAGTACCCTCTAACTTTGGGGGAGCAAATATCGGGGTTTTCCTTTTCCTGGTGAACAAGATCAGCTCAGTTTTCTGAGCTTTTATTCTCAGACCGTTTTGTCTGGCCCACGAGGAGAGTTCCTTCAACACAGATTCCATTAGTTCGCTGATAGTTGGTAGAAACTTACCTTTTATCAAGATAACTAGGTCATTTGCATATGCTGTGGTCTTTGTGCCTTTCTCCATGAAGATTTTAAGGATTTTGTTAACTGTAAGAAGACACAGTAGGGGAGAGAGGACTACACCCTGTGGTGTGCCACCAGTTGTCACTTTCCTTATAGACCTGTGTCCAATTTCTGCATTGATAATCTGTTGTTTAACATATTTCCTATCCAGATTACAATGGATTCGTCTACTTTTATGTCCTCTAGAGCTTTTATTACGGCCTCTATATTTACGTTGTTGAAGGCTCCCTCGATATCGAGAAACGCTGCCATTGTAAATTCTTTTATATTCAATAAGCTCTCAATTCCACGAACAACACTATGCAGTGCACTTTCTACTGATATGCCTGTTGGTAGGCGTGTTGAGTATTGCATAAGCTGTGTGAGTTGATAAGTCCTCTGATGTATAGGTCTAGGAGTCTTTCCAAGGTTTTTAATAGAAACGACGAGAGACTAATTGGCCTATGCGGTAATGTGGATTGGCTTATCTGTCTTATGTATGAAAACTACTTTTATCTCTTTCCACTGTGATGTACCATGCGGGTTACGTCGACACTTGATACCCAAAGTCGTGGGAACCTGTCGACGAACGAACTTCCCACCTTCCGCGAAATTCCTGAGCAGGCACCGAAATTTGAGAGTGCCTTTTCGCGAATAATGAATTCAAACAGCATAGAAAGAAATGGTTACACTGCATCAGCAAAATAGTAAAGTTCACAGAAGTTCAACATATTGTAATTGTAAGCTCGAGCACTGGGGAACAGTCAGTTGCAGTCGAGCCGTAGAACCATTCGAATAATAAAAATTCATTTTGCTCCCATTTGTGTTTTCGTGTTTTTTAAAAAATCAAACGCGGAACGTATAAACTTAACTGGCGCAGTCGGTACTTCTGAACATCAAAAGACATCAGAAGGAAAAGAACATAATCGTATAGTGCAGTGAAAACAAATAAAATAGTCTAACAAAGTCTAAAGACAAACAAAAAGCGAAGTGAAAGCAAATAAATAAGTCCAAAGACAAAAAGAACAAGTAAAGTGAATTAAACAAAATGGCAGTTGAAGGTATGAACCTAGCCATGGACGAAGTCCTGAAGGAATCGTCTAAAATAAAGGAATTCTGCGGCAAAGATGAATACTCACTATCAAGCTTCATACGGGAAGTAGAGCTATTTCTCCCATGCTACCTTGGAGGACCATTGGAAAGTTACTTTCTGCAACGGCATGTGATCAACAAGATACAAGGGCCGGCTCTCCAGGCAATAAGAACACTTGGACCAAATCCAACGTGGGAAAAAATAAGAGAGGAACTAATCAGGATACGGAGTGAGGCAAACCTACAGCCTTTACCACGAAGCAATGAAAACCAGGAATACTAATGTAAGTGAATATTTTAACAACCTTAGAGACATATTAGATAAGCTCAATTGCAAATATGAATTCGATATGGATAGACCAACAGAATTTTCTCATACAAGCAATGAATCAATGATTCTTAAAACATTTATAAACGGCATAAGACCACACTTAGCTAGCATAATTTTAAGTAGACAGGCTAAAACACTAAGAGAAGCATATTACGTTTTAGAGGAGTCAGGTCTAATATATAGAAATGATACGATCAATTATAATTCAAGTCAAAGTTCAAATCAACATTCTAATCAGAAAAGACGTTTTTACGATCAAAATAATTTAAACAATTTCAATGATCAAAGATCATTCAATAGAGCGAATTCAGGGCAAAACAGAAATAACAATAGGATTAATCCAGGAAATCCTAGACCTTTTTCAGGACAGGTTAGGCAAAATACTAGCTCAGGTCAGTTCATGCAACAAGGAAATAACCCCAATAACACAGTACAAATGAGGAGTGTTTATCATAATCAGAGAAACGAAAACGACCCTAACTCTATGGACGTAGAACACTTAGACGAGGAAATAAATTTTCATTCGGAACCCTCAAACATCATTTACCGATAGTAGAACTAAATATAGGAACCGATAAAATCCGCTGTCTCATAGACACTGGATCCTCAACTACAATCTTAGACCAAAATAAACTCCCATCATATAAAAGAATACTTTTGAAAAAACCAATTACCTTTAATACCCTTACAAACACCACCATTTCTAATAAAGAAATAATAACAAAATTGCCAGACGAATTTAAAGAAAATGCCCACATGATCTGGAAATTAACGGAAATAAAAAACAAAAATTTCGATGGCATAATAGGACAGAATCTATTGAAACCACTACAGGCAGTAATCAATCTAAAAGAAGAACACATTGAAATAAACAGTCAGAAAATAAAATTCGTCAACTCTTGCCCATATAGTTATAATGAGATAAATTCTCTTGAAAACAATAAACAACCAATAGAATCTTATTTAAGAGATGATTTAAACTCTGATGAAAAGAGCAGGTTAATAAACCTCCTAAATAAAAACCACGATTTATTTTACAAAGAAGGACAAACACTTACTCATACAGACCAGGTCCAACACGAAATTATAACCGTAACAGACAAACCGATTTTTTCAAAAATATACAGATACCCACAGATCCACGAACAAGAAATCAATAGACAAATCAAGGAAATGCTTTGCCAAGGAATCATAACGCAAAGTAATTCTCCGTACAATAGCCCACTTTGGATTGTCCCAAAAAAATATCGCATTGTCATAGACTACAGGAAGCTTAATGAAGCTACCGTCGATGACAAATTCCCTATTCCTAATATTGACACAATATTAGAGAAATTAGGTCGATCGCAATATTTCACTACATTGGACCTTGCGAAAGGCTTCCACCAAATATTGGTTAAAAAGGAAGACAGGAAAAAAACAGCTTTTTCCACCCCTTCAGGCCATTATGAATATGTGAGAATGCCTTTCGGGCTTAAGAACGCCCCAGCCACCTTCCAAAGGCTAATTAACTCTGTTCTGAGGGAACATATTAACAAAATATGTGTCGTCTATTTAGATGACATACTCATTTTTAGTACCACCCTCAACGAACATATCACAAGTATTCAAACAATTTTCAATGAACTCAGACGCCACAACCTCAAAATTCAAGCAGACAAGTGCAATTTTTTCGCAAGACAAACCGAATACTTAGGACATATTTTAACAACAGAAGGAGTTAAACCAAATATGGCAAAAATTCAAAACATTCAAAAACTTCAGCTACCTCAAACAGCAAAGCAAATCAAGTCATTCTTGGGAATGACTGGATTTTACCGAAAATTTATTAAAGACTACGCTAAAATAGCGCAACCACTAACTAAATACCTAAAGAAAAACACAAAAATCAATACAAAAGACCCAATGTATATCAACGCTTTCGAAAAATTAAAACTAATTCTTACTGATCCACCCGTATTGAGATACCCAGATTTCAATAAAAAATTCAAACTCATAACAGATGCAAGTGACATGGCTATTGGAGCTGTCCTCACGCAAGAAGGACACCCAGTCTGTTATTCAAGCAGAACATTAAATGAACACGAGAGGAAATATTCAGCCACAGAGAAAGAGCTTCTAGCCATAGTCTGGGCGGTCAACTATTTCCGACCCTATTTATACGGCAGACCTTTCGACCTAATGACCGACCACCAACCCCTAAAATGGCTTCAAACTAAACACAAGGGAAAGGATATAAATCCTCGGTTACAAAGATGGCTTCTTAAACTCGGAGAGTACAATATAAATATTGACTACATTAAGGGAAAAGAAAATATCGCAGCCGATTTCCTAAGCCGAATTAATGCAGAAACCGGAGAGATTAATATGGTTAATGAAGAACCAACCCCAACCATGGATCAAGACATAGTACAGAATGAAAATACAGGAAACGATAACGCTAGTATAGTCAATACGATTCACTCACAAGAAGAGGATCATAACGACCATTTTCCGATCCTCGACACCGTTATAAATAGGTTTTATACACAGATAATCCTCACAAATAGTAAAACTAGAGAGATAGAAATTGTAAACAATAAGAGGAAAATATATATTTGTTCCAGTGACATTGAACAGGATAAACTTAGTGACATCTTTAGGAGATACATAAAACGAAAAGGTAAAATAGGTATATATTCAGACCTCACTGAACATGAATATAACTTAGTACAACAGAAACTTATTGAACTCTTTGTTCCAAATAAAAACATCAAATTCCTTAAGTGTGCTTATCTAGCAAAGGACATGGCAAATGAAGACGATACGTTTAAGCAAATTGCGAAGTACCACAAACGTGAAACAGGACACGGTGGTATTACAGTAAATTACGAAGGTCTAAAGAAACTCATTTACTTTAATAAACTAAAGGAACTTATCCAAAAATATATAAACAACTGCGACATATGTAATAAAGCAAAATACGATCGAAACCCCGTGAAACCCAAGTTCAATATCACTGACACACCATCCGATACTAACCAAGTTATACACTTAGATATATACATTAACAGCAATAACAGATTCATAACTTTTATAGACAAATTCTCTAAACATGCAACAATATTCCATGTAGAAGATAGAAGTAGTATAACGATTAGGGAAAAAATACGACTTTTTCTTTCCATCAAAGGAAAGCCAAATAAATTTGTTTTAGATAATGAGTTCAGTAACACCAACATTAAAGATTTCTTAAGGGAAGAGCAAGTTGAAGTACACTTTACGAAGCCGAATTGTCACACGGGCAATTCGGATATTGAAAGATTTCACAACACAATCGGTGAGAAAATGAGAATTCTGTTTACCCAAAAATCCCGATTAACAACAAAAGAAAAAATATATAAGTGCGTCCAATGGTACAATAAGTCCATTCACTCCACCACCAAATTCACTCCATTAGAGATAGAGAGAGGCATGGTAGACAAAGGAATAGTTAAAAGTAATATAGACACTAAAAAGACTCATATTATATCAAAACGTAACAAAGAAAGAGAAGAATATATTGAAGAAAGAGAACAAGGTTATGTCAAGAACTATAAGGCTGTCAGGCATAAGGAACAACCAAAGTTCCGAAAACTTAACCTTTCCAATACACACCCGACTAATATAAAACGCCCCTATAAATTTGCAGGTCAACTGGATGTTAATGATGTTCCTCATGACTCTAACAATGGTGACACCGACAACACAACAGTTTCTTGACTTACAACAAATAAACGAACAAACAGGTTTTGTAAAATTACATTTAACAGACGTGACGATCGGAAACGAAACGGGCATTATTTTACATATCATAAATCCTTCAGAAATTTTAGAGTTAGTTAAGAATATATCTCGAAATATTCATTCATTACCTAAAGAAGAGAACTATATCCTAAACGAAGAAATTAATACTATTTTACACAAAGTCAAAACCCTTATTCCTTTAGAAAACAGACAGAAAAGAGGACTTCTTAATATAGTAGGAAGAGTAGAAAGTTGGCTCTTTGGTACAATGAGTGACAAAGACAGACAAAACATAGACAAACATTTACGAACAATTTCAATAAACAACCACAATTCGATAAATGAACTTATCAAACAAATAAGAATTAATAACTCCTTTAATAATACATTCCAACTTTTAAAAGAAACAATCGAACGTGATAGAATTATTATATCAAAACAACTTAATAATATACAGAAAGAAGATGTTGTACTGAAACAAATTTATTTTGACCAACTATTTAAACTCAAATATTTAGCTGATAAGGTCGAACATATTCAGGACAATATAATATCAACTAGAAACAATATTTTGCACCCGAACATACTTACTAATGAAGAGATAGATAGATACAAAATAGATTTTTACAAGTTATTATTATTCTATTATTATAGTATATAAATGTTTCCGAAATAAAGTATGTTTTCCGAGTAAAAGTACACATAAGCAAACGAATTCAGGGGAATTCTTCTCTAAAGGGGGGAGAGGTTACGTCGACACTTGATACCCAAAGTCGCGGGAACCTGTCGACGAACGAACTTCCCACCTTCCGCGAAATTCCTGAGTAGGCACCGAAATTTGAGAGTGCCTTTTCGCGAATAATGAATTCAAACAGCATAGAAAGAAATGGTTACACTGCATCAGCAAAATAGTAAAGTTCACAGAAGTTCAACAGATTGTAATTGTAAGCTCGAGCACTGGGGAACAGTCAGTTGCAGTCGAGCCGTAGAACCATTCGAATAATAAAAATTCATTTTGCTCCCATTTGTGTTTTCGTGTTTTTTTAAAAAATCAAACGCGGAACGTATAAACTTAACTTGCGCGCAAGCAATTGGAAAAAATGCTTACGAGGTGGGATACAGTGTGGGTTTATGCTTTTTGAAGCACCGATGGCAAATTATCGTCTGGCTCTGGGGATTTAAAAGGTTTGAACGAATTTATTGTCCATGGTACTTTATCCTTTGTAATAATTTCTTTTTTATTCCCGAAGGGGACTGTGATTTCAGGAGTTTTACAACCTGTTAAGTGGTTTCAGTCAGTATTTCTAGGGATTCCTGACTGGATTCTGTCCGAGAGCCATCTGGTTTAAGGATGAATCCTGGGACACAGGATAAATCACCCATCGTAACTTGGCGGATATTGGTTATTAATCGAACCAACGTTTGAACCTAACTTTCTAGAAACCTTTAAAAAAAAAATCCAACGACGTTATGATGATCTTCGTGTCCAATAAAGTAGTGAGACCTTTGAACATTCCACAAAAGGCATTAAAGCTGCATGCGATATGATCTTATTGCGCTGTCTTGTTGAATCCAAATGTCTTCCACACGAATAACCAAACGAATGGTTGGTGTCAAAAAATAATTGGTTATCATGCGCCTGTAGAGCTCGCAATTCTGCACCTGATTATTATCTTTTTTTAATAGAGTAAAGTCAGATTAGTTGACGTACGTAAGGTGCGGGAGTATTGTTTCAGAAGACGATTTTCTTTGAAGCATCTGCTTTAATTTTCTGGTAGTCCAACACCGAATTAGCTAGCAAATGCATTACAAAATGCATCAAAGGGAATCAAAATAATCATAATTATGCGAGCAGAGACGAACTGACAATCTTGGGACGTCGGATATCCCTGTCTGCTTCCAGCTTTGCTTTCACCGTAATTTTATAGCAAATAGCTTTCTATAGTTCTCACAGAATTGTGATTCTGTAGAGCATTTGGACAAAATTAATGCGTTAGAGGGCCATTAGACTGCCAATAAATGTATTCCTTTGGACTAATATATTACTTCAGAAACAAGCCATATTATTGTTAAGGGTCAAATTTATAGTCTTCTCAATATAGGAAACTCGAATTGAATCACCCATTTTCCTAAATACCTATTCCACTTAGAGAAACAAAATTTTAACGCCAAAAGTTTATCTCTTATTCAGACGCTCCCATTTTCCACCAATCGAACTAATGTTCCACTTAATTCGAAAGTCAACAAATGTCGCCAACAGCATCCTTTTAGTACAACACGCAAACACACTTTGCAAGGACAGTCGTTAGTTCACGCTATCATTCCTATCTCCATTCACACGATATCCCTTTGAGTCGATTTTCATTTGTTCTCGCTTCGGTTCCATTTCGATTTCGTTTCTGGTTTATTAGCCTAAAAGCTTGGTTGGTTGGATAGTTAATTTGCTGCCATACATTTCATTTGGGAAAGTCCTTTTCATCCTATCCTATTCATTTCGAACTGTGTATCCGAGTGGGCCAAATGAAAATTGGAAACCCACGAGTGCATACTCTGAATTCCGCACAAGGCAAAGCAAATGCAGAAGGGATATGGTATGGATGTCGAGAGCACGGCACGATAAGCATAAAAGGAATAAATGGTCGAAAAAAAAAAAACGAATGAATTTCGAAACAAGTTGGTAAGTTTTCGATTTTCTAAAGGCCGAGTTTGGAGAGTTATTGAAATGTTTTCTGGGGAAATTCGATTCAAGCAGTCTAAGAACCTAAGTGATCGAAAGTAGTTCAATCGATTGAATGCAGTTGCCGGAAATTGACTTTGAATGTGCTTTGGTAGAATCGGGAAAGAGAGTCTGAGTTTCACGTACGGTTGGGCGACGTGAGGTTGAAATCAATTGATCGGCAGATCAAATAACGAATGTGCTTTGTGCGGCTTGGTAGGAGCCAAATGAAAAGGATAAAGGAAAGCTTTGTGTTTTGATAATCAACGGAATCTTGTTTTGCATATCAGAAAGACATAAAGCTAGGTTCAGGTTTATTGGCTTAAAAAGAAATTAAGTGGCGTCTTGAAGGATATACGAATACTCGTATGAAGGTCTATGCATCAAATTGACGACGCATCCTCCTGCCATATACCATCATTTTTCCCATGCTATTCAAAATCAAATTTATTTTGCGGCTCAAGAGCTTTTGTTGAAGATTTCAATCCTTAAGTGTTGTCAAAATTCTGGAAGCTCTGTGGCAAACGGTTATACTCTCTAAAGTAAAATTTCTTCGCTACCTACACGAAATTCATTTTCAGCATCAGTTAAATTTGACGAGGTAGCGAGTTCATCGTCTATAACGTTAAATTAGTCAAAATTGAAATTTTCGTTCTACGTTTCGAGGAAGTTGATATTTGATGAACAGTCCCCAAATATTTCTTCAAGATACGGTAGGAAACCCATCTTTTCATCGTCTTCCGATTTAAATCCTCCATGATGGAAGCAATTGACAATCGTTTCTTTTTTCATACGATCCTAACTTTCGAAATCATTACGTTTGCGTCCAATAAACTGATGGTGGGGTCATTTACCTTCTCGATATTCTCCATAAGTTTAAGAACCACTAGTTTCCTGAAATTAACTTTCAAACATTTTATCACCCCCCGATCCATTGGCTGAAGAACTGAAGCTGTATTAGGTGTGCAGGAAAACAAGTATAATGAATTTTAAAGATTCAACGTCGGGATGAGCCGGACAATTATCCACCTAGAGCAAAATATTCTTCTTTGTCGTCCTCAACTCAGCGTTCCATTCTGTTAGGATTTTCCCCACAACTCGGAAGTCGTCCATGCCCTACCATAGTTCTAGTATTGAACTGGGTGTTTTGAACAGAACCTGTCATGTTCGTACACACGAGAACAGTGACACGTTCTTTTGAGTGTTTTTCGCCTGCAAACATAAAACTATTATCGGGTGTAAGCAGTAAGTAAATAGAACAAACTCGTTTCATCATAATTAAAAATTTCGTCATCGCTATAACCTTCACGAATTTATGGCCACATAGTTTTAAGCCATTCGTCCATCAAGGTTCCTTTGTCTTATTTAAGAACTCCAAGAATTCTCTAGCCTTTACCAGCAGAATCGGTCCGTAAATAGGAGTGCTAGCGCTTTGTCGAATCCTGAACCATTCTAACAAGGTTTCATCAACAGAGGAATGCGTGGGGACTCTTACTTTTTGTGTAGTAAACACACCAGCCTCAATTTTTTTTTTCTTATTTTCTCTCTCTCTTTTCAAATTAAAGAATGATTAACTTGACCCTTTACATCATAATGTGCCACAAGACGAGCCCAAATACTTTGCGAATGTCAGAAATATTTTCTGCCGAGAACGCATGTCGATGATGGATAGATCTTAAAACTTGTATAACAGTCTCTTCGAATTTTTCCACAATTTTGCCTATAGAGACAATTATGTCAATCATAATCTGCTCGTAATACACGAAACATACCTACCAACCTATGAATGCCAACTCTGGACCGTGAGTTGAATGACCGTCACTTTCGACCAGTATACTTTGAAGTAGACAAGGATTTCATATATCTTGGCTCTCTAGCGACAGGTGCTGGGATAAGACACAGATTTTTTGGGCGCCAAGAGCAGTTGAAAAGTAGAGTTTTTTCCTGAAAAACCATACTTTACAAAATTTCGAAAATTCTGGTCCATACGAACACGGTTAAGAAAGCCTTTTGCCGTTTCAAGAGGATAAGAGTTACTGTATGGACTATACAGTGCTATCGGCTTGGTCACTCGTTTACGAATGCAACGTCTATGATGAATGAGTTGTAGGTCGAATGGACAGTATTGGTCCGGCTTAAAGAGTCTTTCACGCATAAACTGGACCTCACAACTCGTGCCTATACAAGAAGCTCATTGATTGAGTTTTCGAGTCATCCTGATCTGAAGTGAGTAATTAATTAAGCATTGATGGAAGAAAGACCTGGAAGTCTGGACGTAAAAGATGAAACCAGGCCTGTTCCAGGCAAAACACTTAACTTGCTTCCGATTTTTATAACTCTTCCAGTTTTTACGCGACTATTATTATAATGAGTGATCACATACTAAGAGCATTTTGATACACCATAGCTGGAAAGGCTCTTTTATAAGTTTAATCCACTATTGTACATGTTGATCAATATGCTTATCAACAGAAGGTTGTGAAAATGGCAATGTGACTTCTGCTGGGACATCCTAAATTAAAACAGTCTACAATAGTGTGCGGTAAAATCGCCGTAGTAGCTGATCCGATAGGACCTCTATAGCATCCAATCAGTACTTAAGTTAGATGTGTAGAAATTGATTAACAACCTTGAGAATCCTAAAACAATTTTTTTTTTCAGAACTTTATTGATGAAAGTTGAAAGCATTGTTGAAAGTTGTCAGTTGTTGGCCAGCACAGGTAGCCACTGCCGCAGAGAAGTGAAGTCAGATCTCTGGGGATCTGTATTTTAACAGACTTGTAGATACTGCTCTCTGGCCAAAGCCCGAGGAGCTATCGCTCTTAAAAAGAGATTGCCTCGCAACAGCCAACTAGATGCGGGGATGAAGGTAATCTATTACATGAATATTATTCACCCAATGCTTGCCTATGGTTGCCCCGTGTGGTTTAACGTGGGAGCAAGCTTAATGTAAATGAGGGAGCTTGTCTCAGAGCCTGCATTCAACATTACAGAACAAGGGAGTTCAGCTATAAAAAATACTATTGTAATGAAGTCCTATACAACAAGGCGGACTTGATAAATATGGATAAATTCTTGATCAAAATTATTCAGAGGCACGTTGCAAGCGCAATGACCTAGAAGAATAACCTGATCTCTGGAGCTTACTGCACCAATAATGGATATGAGAAGGTGCCCTTAACGACTCCCTCTCCCAGCCTAATTTCTGTATTTCGAGCAGGCAGTTCTGATCCAGGATAAATTGTCACCACCGTTAATATTCTACTGTCATTTTAAAGCAATACAAAAATACAAAATATATAAGAAAGTTGATTATGTTTTTAGTTAAGTCTTACGCGCAAAGCGTACACATCACATCAGTCAGATATTCCCCTCGATTCTATCTCTGAGCGTCTCACTCGAGATATTTTGCTTTTCGCCGTTTTCAATACGAAAAAATTAGCGGTTAAGGATGATCAAACGATCATTAAAATACTTATAAAGTGAGGCTTCCGTGAACTTTTTAACCCTGCAAAAGTGGTGAATCTGACATGGAAGTCAAGGAGCCGTTATGCTTCTGTGAAAAAGTGTGAAGATGCTGAATTGGAAGTATTACTAGATCAAGATGCATGTCAAATATACTACTTTGACAATATATTTCGTGCGGCTTAAAAACCTTGGGAATGGTCTAAAAATAAGAAAATTGCATGCCATACGAGTTTAAGCCGAGATACGTCGATCGGAGTATTGGTTTTTTTAAAGATGGGATCCTTGCTCCAGCGACAAAAAAGAAAGATTTGAAAAGCTATGAAAAGTGGATGAATTAGTAATACAAAGCGAAACGTCGCGGTCATGACACTATACTTTAAATAATGAAACAATATCTCGTATGAGCATCTGATCACGCAGCATAACAATGCTCGGTCTTTGAACCCTACTAAGAAACAATGAAATGAAACGTCTTATCCTACCCATCAGCCTTTCCGACTATCACATGTTCCGATCGATGACGAATAACTTGATTGAGCACTTCCGATCTTCTTCTTCTTTTCCTTTTTTCTCCGGTGTTGTTATGGTCAGAAGTGTAGGACCATAACCTTCCCACTTAACTGCATTCCTACTGGTCCGCTTGTGGGTGTCAACAATTAAATCGGTTTGTGGATCGTCTTCAACGTCGCTTTTTAAACTTGGGATTAGTATGCTGCCGAAAAAGTGCAGGTCCAAATTTTGAAAAAAGAAAAAACAATCGATTTCCATTTATACCTGATGAAAAAGGGAAGTCTACATGGTTTGGGAACGCACTTTTTTTATAGCAGCTGACTCATCAGCATCATTTTTGAAAAAATATATCCACATGATACCGCCATCCCAACTAACCAACTAAGTTACGCCTACTAACCTACCCGAAACGTTCAAATTTATAGATTAAATTTACGGCCATATTTTCAACATTTGTAGAAAGTATATTCTTTATGTGCGTGTGTATTGATAAGTAATTAATGTCCTAGTTCTAACTTGTCAAACGTTGGATGAATTTTTATAAGGGCACAAGTCATACTGATTATCCAATATAAAGGTATCTAGTAAATCAACTTATTCGACTTCAAAATTAAAAGCTGAAATAAAAAACACAACATCTGCAACTTTAAAGCTGAACGATAAATTCCATTCAACAGCCAATCAAGTAACTGTCTGTCGAAATCCATCCAAAAATGATTAAAATACCAAAATGCGAAAAATGCATCTTTTTAATTAAGCGTCAAGGCCGTTTATGCCGAGAGCATATATACACAAACATTAAGCTGATTAAAGGCAAATTAAAAAAAAAAATTCGTTACCATCCGCCATGACTGGCATTGTGTGTTTCCGCTTTTTCAATTAATTATCCTTCATGCGGTCGGAGCTGAGGTCGGCCCTCCAAAAGAAATAAGGATAAAAGGGGAAAAACAGTGATGCACAGTTGCACCAATATAACTTACACCGCGGGTGGGGCTCATCCCCATGACCTGAAACAATGAAGGATCAAAGGAAATAAATTAAAATCCTTTTTCGTTTATCCGCTTAAACCATTTTGTGGCGAGGTTTTTTGTTGCAAAGATTCGCTTCCTTCGCTCCCAGTGGATTTAAAAGGTTCCAATTTCGTTGTTGATTCAACGCCCTATATAAATTGTTGTTTTCGACGGAAAAGTTTAGTTTTTGCCGCATTAGTCCGCAGGAAGCTAAGGGAATACGATGACGGATCATTTGAAGTTCATGAGCTTCGTTTCTTTATTATTATCGAGTAATTACGAAAGTTGATCCTTGTCGAGGAGTCCATTGGTACAGGGGATGCGGGTGATGAGAGATAAATACTTGAACTGTTAGAGTCTTATGCAGGAGAATTCGAAGTGAGTGGGAGAAAAAGTTCCTCGACGGATTAAGAGCTTTTCTTTTCATCTGTCAGAGGTGTAGAGGGGAGATAATTAATCTTGAAATCGAAGTTTATTTCTCATTTTTTTGGCGTGGTAACCATTGGTCCTAGTGAGGGGAGGTTACGAGCTATGTACTTTGGTATTTCTTTTGTTGTCCTTAAGTTCCTTACGAAGTTTAGATTTATCGTGTCATATACTTTTTTTACTATAAATTTGAAAAGATTTTAAGAGTTATAGAATTAAAGATTCTAGGTTCCTTGACAATTTTAAGAAGGCTATTCAGTTCTTTTCGGAAGTTGGTTGTTTCGACATTTTCAAAATTTTTAAATCTGACACAAATCCATCTTCCCCTTCCTCGAAATGTTTGTTTCTATAGTTAAATCAAGGCTGGTGTCTGTATGTTCAGTCCGCCAGAACTGCTTTCATAAGAACCCCATGCCGATTAAAGTTATAACAATAATTCATAAGTGAGGCTTAAAGTAAACTCCCTAAGTGCATCATGACTGTAGAAGCGGCGACGGCTCCATCGTACATGGGCCAACGAAAAGACTTTCTAGATCTCTTGCTTCGGGGGTTCTTATATTAACTCGATCTTCCACCTTTTGAAGCATAAGCCTCTGAACGTACTGGTGTCTCACAGGTTTAAGACGACGAGTCTAAAAAATATTTTTATAAACTAGCTAGGACCCACTCATATGCTAAGTGTTCCACATTTTACACCAAAGTGCTAGTTCCTTTACTGATCGCTTTCCCGAAATGCTGAATATTGTCGACTTTTGCCTGGCATAAGATCTTCGCCTAGAAGTCTGAAGCAAAATAAGAAGTTTATAAATGTACGCCACATTCCAAACTGATATCTGCTCTGTAGGTTTACGAATAGAAGAGAACGGAAAGAGCCCAGATATCTTAAAGAGACAAGAAAAAGTATTAGAAACGTGCAGGTTACAAGGCTAAAAAAGCTGACTGTGGTGGCCATTGCCTACCAACATCCCTAAAACAATTGCGTATTATATGGTTGCGAGCGTATCCTCAATCTTATCATCGAGAGCATGCTCGATAAATGGAATATTACACCGAAGCGACCATAAACAAACATATGATTTTAGGTTGAACAGGATCCGCAATGAGCTGGGAAATATTTACGTCCGAAATGATCACTCAACCAACCGATCAATTTAGAAAATTATCGTTACATTGGGCGAAAGCAGTTTGATCGCTGATCATGCAGAGCTTGTACATATATGATGTAACTGAAAGTGTTGCTGAAGACACAAGCCTGGCGTTTTTTCGTCGTGTATTAGGAGTTGGGCTTTGTGCGACTTCAACTTGGCCAATTGTACGATGGCATGGATTCAAAAAGTCTCAACCATCAAGAGAGCGTTAGCCCCTTTATTATCAAGCCTGTCGTACTCGTACATTCGCTGATTTGATTTAATAGCTATTTTAAATGGATCCAAATGTTGGCTTAGAAATCTTCGGTGATAAAAAGGGAGTGGAGAGGAATCTACATGATCGACGTTATACGTACAAGGCGACGTCATTGGGCCATACATCTTCCGAAACGAGAATGCCTAGCCGATATGTGTCAATGGCGAACAATATCGAGTCATTATAATTAACCTTCTGTGGTTTCAATTAGAAGACATGGACCGATTTAACATCCTTGGACCTTTTTTTTCTAAGGTTATGTTATTTCGGTGGCTTGCGGCAACAAACCAACAACAATCAGCCCACATTGGCCTAAATAGAGGAATGCCTCTGGTGGAACAAAGCCTTTAAGGTGCCTCCTGACTTTAAACGTACACAGTCTTTAACGTACACAGTCGCAGATGGAGGGATTATCCAGGATGCAGGATGACTAAGCGCGTACGCCCTGACGTCTGTAAAAAGTCCGCAACATTCTTCTTATCCTTAAGGAGAAATGACTGCAGAAGGCTAACGGGCGTCATTACGGGCCATTACACTTTTGCCAGGCATCTTTACGTGCTTGGCATCAGTGAGACGCCTACCTGTGCTGCTTGCTGCGAGGAGGACGACACAGCGGAACACTTTCTCTGCGACTGTCCCGCCTTCGCTCGTGCACGGTGGCGCACCCTTGGGGCCGACGTGGTGGGTGCCGAATCTCTTAGCTCAACATCACTGAAGCCCCTCCTCACTTTTCTCCGGACAACGGGGAAAATACAATGGACCAGTACTTGTGTCTGAGTGCTCCAGCAGATAGTAGAAGCCTCCAACAAAAACAAAAAAAAAAAAAAAAAAAAAAAAAAAAAAGGTGCACCCTCTCGTGGTAAAAATAGTTGGGGTAGTAGGCCTCTAAGATCAGGTTATTGACCGTAGTCATTGGCATTGCAACGTGGCTTCGAGTCAGTTTTATTAGAAAACAATGCTCAAGTGAGCTACCCAATTGCATTCATCCCCTTCAAAAATATATAACCGCAAGAATGCTCATGATTTCACTCTGAAGCCTGTCTTCGGATGTGCAGCTAAATTTAGAAACTCGTATGCTCTTCGCAGCTCAACTTTTCCCATTCATTACACGACCAACTTGAATGCTTGAGTAAAATCCAAGGCGCCCTGCAAACACTCAACGTTGATTCCAACTTCACAATGTCAGCGATCAACGATATAATAGAGGAACTGAAATTTATGCCATCCAAATCCCCTGTAACTGTTTGCGATTGCAAGACTACCTATAACATCTCCCTTATGGATGAACTTCTTCCGTCCAAACGCAGACCAGCATGAGTCTTCTGAGGTTCCCATCTACCACAACTCCTCCCATCTCAGCGCCAACCATTGAACGATTCGGAACTGTTTGGACCTTATCTGACTAGGAGCAAAGAATCCACAAACTCCACAAGTATAATGGGATGATACAGGACCCTATGTCTACCTACAACCTATGGGACGCTCCATGCGACGCTGACGATCGCTGGGTATTTAACTTCTTCCGCAAATGATACGACATCAATCTCGTTAAATGCGCGAAGCTTACGCCGACCAAATTCCATTGTAGAAACTGATTGGAATTTACCATCCCTCCGCAATATGAATGGCTTTTTCACAGCCCCCCCAATAAGGAAATCAAAATTGACAGGATGCGGATTACCATTAGGGATCGTAAGAATAATATTAAACCTAAATATAGTGAGTCTAAACCCAACACTCCCAAATCCCCTAACCCACCCAAACCTGGACCTTCTCGCCCTTTTCAACCTTCTCGAAATCTAGGAACTAACTGGGAATTAAGGACAGGAATATTCCCCAATTTCTCCCGAACTCTTCCTCTCTCGATAGCTCCCAAATCAAAAACTACCCTCAACATCCCTCCACCTAATAATACTCCCAACAGAGCACGTACCTATAACCGCGTATCTTTTAACCTTGCGCCCGGCTGCCGACCCTCATCCCCCTCATCGAGTATTGTTAATTCAGCACCTAATCCCAACACACAGGCTTCCCGTAATAGCCGCACGTATCCACAGTACCCAATTGTATACACTCTCACACTCTGAACCCAACTCCCTCCACCTCCTCAGCTCCTTACAACACCCCCCCAGCCCCTCCACCTCTTTCTTAGTTCCTCTCCTTAATTCCCAAAACCTACCGTATGATATATTTACCCTAACTGAAACAAATGTATGCTCCAGCATTGGAGATAGCGAGCTATTCGGGCCGATGGACGCGACAGTCCATCTGCCGATCCGGATGGTCGCGGAGTTCTCTTAGCAATCCACAGCCGCTATGATCCCTTGTCCCTCAAATCGTCGAATTCCGCTGACTTCAATTTCACTAGTGCCTCAATAAGTCTCCCTAAACGGAAACTTTATCTTGCCTGCTGTTACTTAAGACCTTCACAGCCCACATCCATCCTGTTCATAGATCATTTCTCTGACTCCGGCCTTCTGCAACTCAGTAACATTACCAATAACATGGACAAACAACCCGACCTGACTTTCTCATCTGATGCCGTAAAATGCAGTTTTACCCCAGTTACCATTTTCTTTCTACTTTAGACCCCCTTCATCCACCGGTAACTCTTTCACTCGAGACTCAATTCGCTCTTCTTTCCTTCGAAAATACATACGTATTGCGGAAAGCTGACTTCGTGAAGCTAAATAATCCGCTCAACAATATTTTATTTTACTACTATTAATTTTAGTCCAGTTTGTTTTACAATATTTGTGTGCACTCGAAGCTGACAAAGAAGTAGACGTTGTCGCCACTGACTTCAACAAAGCCTTTGACAAAATGTCTAACCAAATTATTCTCCTCAAGCTCACTGCCCTCGGTTTCTCTCCCGGATTTATTTCCTGGATCCAATCTTATCTTGAAGATCATCAATATTGCGTTATCTTCAGATCTTCTATCTCTGATCCAATTAATTTCTCTAATTTCTCACAAGCAAGTCATCTCCATATATGCCGATGATATGAAAATATCTAAACACATATTGTTGACTCGTGCTCTCTCCAATTGGAACTTAACAGATTCACTACTTGGTGTTAAAAAAACCATCTCGCGCTCAAATTCAGTAAATGCCAAGCCTTCAGTTACTCCCGCAAGCGCTCTTCCTCACCACCCAGAACCTACATTATTCGTAATGAAACCGTTCCCCATGTCAACTCCTTGGTTGATTTAGGGGTCATTTTTGACCGTGAACTCAATTTCCTCTCCATATCGACAACATAAATTACCACCTTATACGTATCGCCTAAAAGTAATCAACCTCCAACCCCTTAAAGAACGTGGCGATGTTGCAGATTTTCTATTTATTCACGACCTTCTCAGTGGTAGCATTGACAACCCCACATTACTGCACATGATTCCCCTTAGCACCAACCCGCGTAACGTTTGGTCCATGCCCTTTTTCCGTATATGCACTCATGAATGCTGCGCAAAGCTAACACCAATCTTTTCGACTTTCACATCAAAAAGTCGAAGTGGCCCTGTGGGGGCGCCAAATCGAAAGAGTGAAACGCAAGGCACGCGTCAAACATTCTGGATGTACGAACATCCAGGGGCGCAAACGTCGACTCTGATCATCACGATGGCAGCACGATTCAGAGCCCGGCTGTCCAATTTCAGACAGTTGCAACCACCACCAAAACGGAGGTTAAACATTGGGCGACTGCCCGCACTGGAAATAGCCAGAGACTACAGAGAGTGACTGTGCTGCCGCAATGCTATCCAGGAAATACAATATCTGAATCCACCCTAGGTTACCACTACCCCTGACCAGAAACCCGTGGTACGATGGAGAATGCGCGGAAAAGGAGCGAGCAACGAATGAAGCATATCAGAACGCGCTGCAACGAAAAACAAGAGCAGCGCAGGAAGAATACAGAACCAGAAAAAAGTTTCAATAATTTATTGCGAAACCAAGAAAATTATCTTAACAAACATACATACATAAATATATACAAAAACAAGAATTCTGTGACATTAAATTAAAGCACTTACAAATGCAATCTTGCGAGCTTTTCTCGACGAAAAATCCTTGATGATTTCGCTGAAATCCAGTTCCCGGAGTAAATCGCTTTCAATGCTGAGTAGGGATAGCTTTGATAGACGGTTTTGTCCCATCGTAGTTCGAAGCCTATTTTTTATAATTTTCATTTTTGAAAATGAGCGCTCTCCAGTGCAATTAGACACCATCAAAACCAAATATATTCTCAGTGCAATTTCCACGTTTGGGAATGTAGCTCTGAAATTTTGATCTTGAAGGATGTGGTAGTAATAAAGCTCAGTGGATTGGTCTTTTCTATTATCTTTTTTGTATAAGTCGATCAGAGATAAAAATTGAACCAACTCATTACCAAGACTAGGCTCTAAATCATCTTTGTACACCTTTACCAATGACTCTGCTGCAACGTGCAAACTTGCAGCATCCATCTTCTCTATATGATTGAGAAATCCAAATCGCAAACGTACAGCTTCGTATGCATGCAATCTTTCAGTAAGAGAAACACACAGCTGATCGATCACTGGGATGAAACCGGATACTTTGAATTTCTCTTTTGGTGGCAGATTTGCGTCTTGTTCTTTCATGTAATCGAGTGGCTTCAACCTCACATTTCTTGTTCTGGTGCGTGATTGTACATATTGGTCAGTATGACATTTTTCTTTAGCTGCTTCCTCGTATTTATCAAAATCGTCTCTCTTGGATTCAACGAATGATTTCAATGATTCTAATGCACGCATTGCAGATTCAAGAACCATTTTCGGGTCCTGCAACATCTTGTTTGTAGCATCGAATCGCTCCAAGATGTCGTTCCAAAAAATAGCAAAGAGAGCTGTTTCGAGACAACTCATCCTTTGTAAAAGGTGCGATGCTTCATTCCTCATGATGTCTTTTTGCTCCTTATCAGAAGATATGCTGGTTAGAGCTTCTTCGATTTCGGAATAACCATTGACAATGGCTTTCGTAGCTTCAGCTCGACGAGACCAACGAGTATCGCTAAGCTTTTTTAAAAAGTAAAATTGTCCGCTTTTTTTCTGCGATAATTTTTCGATCAGAATTTGATATCGTTCTGTACTTGCTGTGAAAAACGTATATAAATTCTGAACGAAATCAAAGAATTGAACAGCCGATGGACAAGAGTTAGCAGCTGCCTTTCCAACTAAATTGAGAGAATGACCACAACATGGTACAAACGCCGATAAATGATTTTTTTCCAAAATAAGAGCCTGCATTCCTTTATATTTACCACTCATATTTGCAGCGTTGTCATATGATTGGCCGCGGCAATCCATAATGTCTATTTGATGGTCACTTGAAAATGTTAATAAAGCGTTTGCTATGGCCTCGCCGGTATGGCCGCAGTTTGGTAAAAAGGTGAGAAATCTTTCTTTTGGCACCGATCCTTCAATATATCGAACAACTACAGTTAGTTGATCGATATGAGATTCGTCGGGAGTAGAATCCACTGACACCGAATAATATTTAGATTTTTTAATTCTTGATACTATTTCAGTTAGCACTTTGTCACCCATGGAACTGATTAGTTCTTCGCAAATCGTAGACGAAAGATAATTGACATGACCACTTCCTTGATTTGCATGCTTTTTCAAATGGATTGCCAGGGTTGGTTCATACTCGGCTAGCAATTCCAGAATTCCCAAAAAATTACCATTTCTCGGTGAACCAATAATTTCATTGTCACCTCGAAAGGCTAATCCACGCTCAGCAATGAATTTGATAGTACTAACGATAATTCTGAAGATTTTTTGCCAATATTTAATTTTGTGTGCCTCTTGTATCGCTAGCTCTTGATCGATGCGTCCTGTGATTTTTCCCCATTGTACTAAACTCATTACTGATTCCAAATGAGTCTTTGAAATCTCATGTTCATATAGACGATCAGATGCATGCTTCCAGTCACTGAAGCCTTCTCCACTGAGTTTGGTGTTTTGAGTAGACATTAACTTACACGCATAACAATATATTTTTCCGGTAGTTGGAGAAAAGCAAAGCCAGAATCGATTGACAGTCTCTTGATTTTTATTGTGGCGTGTAAACATATTCTTTGAACATTTCCGAACAAAGTTGGAACTATCTCGCGACTGATTTTGAAGAATTGAATTTTGCAGAGATACTTCATCGCAATTTTGAAGTTCTGTGGAACCCTTTTCAGCCCAATATTCAATCATTTCATTTGTAATGCGGTCAGGCCAAAGACCAATATCATTTTTGAGACCACAAAATTCTGCTCGCTCTTGATTCTGATAATCAATTTTGGAACATTGTGTGGTGTCGCCTGATGAAATTTCAGGATGATCTTGAATAGTGTCGAAAACGTCTCCATCTGCTATGGATTCTGCTGCTGTTATTCTGGTATTTTGAGGGAGTTCTTCTTTATTTGACGACACAAAATAACTGGTCAATTTGGCTGTTTTAGCTAAAGTCTCTTCGGATTCCTTTTCACGTTTCGCTTGCAATTTCCTCTTTTGGGAGCCACTAGCAAAAATTCGAGGAGTTTTGTGACGATCATTCATGATTCCACTCTAAAAGAAAGTTGTTAAGATTTAAGAAAACATGCGCCTGAAAAAGCCCTTAACCAATAAGAAAATAGTCGTGAAGTTGATAGTATAAAGCAAAAGCAAATATTAGCTGAAACACTAAAAAGGTTTATGGGGGGTCTAGTGCAGTTTACATGGAAAATGGAAACAATAGAGAAGTTGTCCAGTTACGTACATACATGCACTAAAAAAGTAAGAGATAGATACATTCGATTTATCTATGTATGTACATTATATTGTGGACTATAAGATAAAAATGAAAACACTCACGTGTGCTCACACAAATTCGAAAGTATTAAAATGATGGCACAATGTTCGTAGCTTTCAAGACGCACGTGAATTATAGATTGCTTGAAAAATGCAAAAGAATTATTTTCCAAAAATTTAACTGGCTATCTTAATCTACGTTGCTTGTGTAGATAAATAGTTAAAATCGGCAAATTTTATTTATTTTTACTCACCTTTTTAATAATTATAAACTTCAATTAAAATTCAAAAAAATCACGAGAAACTTTTTGAAGATCGACGTGCCACACAGCTGTACACTTACTTTTGTGACGTGTTTTTCTGCACATGGCTGCAAAACATTCGATTTCCAAGCAAAGCAACATATAAACTACCGTTATTTTGTTTCTCAACAGTTGTACATATAATCAACAAAACACGTACATATGTTGCAGTGAGAAGAAATTCATACTACATAAATAAACTTTTTTGTGATTTCTTAGGTTATTAGCCTGGGTATATATGTACTTACTTTTGTGACTGTGTCTATATCCATTTTTTTTTTGTAGGGCACGTTTTTCACCGTGTTGATGAAAAATAGATATTTGTTTTTGTTCTTGTTGCTCGTTAACGCGAGCATGGTGACTTGCTCTGGGTCCGGTAATGTAATTGTTGTTGGTCGATTCCAAACGCAGCTGGTTGCAATTTACCACTATTTGGGACCGAGTATATTGAAGATCTACATAGTTCGAAGATGTTCATTTTCGTTGGTCCTGTGTTTGATGATGATGGCGATTTGGTTTTTATTATTTTTGTGGTGTTTACTCGTCGGAATTTGATTTTTTTTTTCGAAGTCTATTGTGGAGGCCCCGGTTTTGTGGAGGCCCGGGGCTATAGCCCAGGCTGCCCTCCCCTAAGTCCGGCACTGGTCAAACTTGAGAGGACGAAAGCATGCCCAACGGTTGGCATACTGGCATACCAGCTCTGCTCTATCTGCCCCATATTAAAAAAAGGCGATTCTATGTGTTGTGCCAACTACCGAGGCATAACCCTAGGGTCAAAACTTCTAACAAGAGATTCCAGGATTACTTTCTTTAGAACACTGATCTTCCTAGTCCTCATTTACGGAGCCGAATGTTGGACGATAAGCAAGAAAGCAGAGATGATTCTAGGCTATTTTGAAAGACAAATTCAACGTCGGATACTTATATGGTCCTGCCTGTGAGGAAGGCGAATGGAAGAGAAGACACAATCGCGAACTCTACGAGCTGTATAATGATGTGGACGCCACATCGAGCGCATGGATGACAGCGCTTCAGCAAAGAGGGTTTTCGAATCTTAGCCAGCAGGTTCGAGAAGGCAAGGGAGACCGAACCTCCAGTTCAGAGACCAAGTGATCGCGAACATCAGGAAATATGGACTCTCCAAATGGAGATATGAGTGGAAGCAGCCTTTTATTCAGGCTCAAACCCTCCAAGGGTCGCTAGCCTGATATGTAAGTAAGTAATAGGGAGCTCATAAAATGTTTGTAATAAAGTGTCTGTGTAATAATTAGAAAATATATTTCTATACATACTCTGCAGCATGTGCAATTTATAAGAGAAATAAGATACTCTCCAATTTCTAGGAAGGTGTCAAATCTTAAGAGAAACTAGGAGCAATTTTTTCGAAAAGAGCTTCCTATCAGAGCGAGAAATTATACCAATTCGCTAGCAAAGGGATGTCAAATTATAGGGAAAATGTACTAACTACTGACTAGGAACTTCTAAATGATTAACAAAGTAAAACTACAATTTTTATAATGTTTGTATCTAGCACAGTTGTCGATCTGGCAAACTTTATGTAAACGGAGTTTGGGACACACTAAAATCTAATATAATCGAATCCTAGTTTATCCATCCAATTGGCCATATATCAATAAAAAAATGGCTTGTGAATAACTCTGGATCAAATTATTCCCCTTAATAGGTAGGAGTTCTAGTCCATCCGTACCCTCAGATTTCAAGTAAATAGCTCAAATATAAAAAAAATCGATAAATTCATAAATCAGGGCAAGAGTAACATATTTTGTCCACATCCGCTTTGAAGCTTTATGGTTTCATGCCGGCAAACAAATTGAATTGAGTGAATAAAGTCTTCCATCACGTGCTACCCTACATTATTCAATGTAATTTTATTTTTATTCCCAATGGTGTGCGAAGCCTAAAGGACCCTTCAAAAAGGAGCTCCATAAATCCATCCAGCCCTTTATGGCTTTTACAAAACGAAAGCTGTCGAATATCCTTCTTTATATGTTGAATTATCCACCATTTTCGAGAGTGATTTTTATCTAAATGTTTATCTCAAACGTCCATCAATTCGGCTATATATCCGAGATGATACAAAAACGAAATGCTACCCCGAATTCCATGTGCTTTATGAGGCAGGCGAAATATCCTAGAAAAGACATGTAAATACTCATAAAAACCCTTACCGAGATTGTACCGTATCTCAGTATCTATTTCCGAATCCATCTCAAATTGATTGCATATCTGATGGTGACAATTGGTTTTATTATCTGCATGCTACGCTTGAAAGCTGTCAGCAAGCGACAGGCGCCAAGATGACGACAACTTTCTCTCGATGAAGGTAACTTCTAATATTTTCCGCTTGGGTACGACTGGATTCTAACAGATCCATCAAAACGTTGAAACATCTTCCGTTCCCAGTCGACGTATGCATTCCGTGTCCGACAAATAGCTTTGCACTCAACTTTTATTTTACGCTTCAAGCGTGAGTAATTGCACCGTTGTGCAAACTTGCGTGAAGAGCACTACTAACGCGTTAGTCGTCATCCTACGGTGTTGCTTTGAGTCAGCGTGGTTCATGGGTAATTGCTTTCATCCATTTTAAATGCTGCTGAACAATTATCAATGGCGCTATGCCGTACGACAGTAGTCAATAAACTAAGCGAACGACGCGCTCAAGCACTCGTGCCTAATTGGACCGGTTTAACCCGTGCAACGAAACGACGACTGTGCAGTTGAAATTAACTTAAATCGCCTTTTATTGCAGTGATACAACACAATAATGACGGACACGGTTATAAGAAATTGAGAGGACAAACGAGGGTAAAGGGAGATTGTAGATTGTAGGCAAGAACTGGAGCAAGTTATCCTGCTGCTTTTCAGGAAAAACCATATATAGAGACTATGGGAGTGTCGGTAAATTGTGGCATAAAAAGTACCTCTGAGAGCTGTAACTCCTACTTTTTCCTCACTTAGTTTCACGTATATGGGAACCTGAAATGTCTAATTAGTTGGCCTCTAATAGCCGACAAATTTCTTCGTTCAAGGTTATCTGTCGCACGACCATGCAGCAGAAATCTGATACGAGTATATAGGGTAAATGGAAATCTGTATAAAATTGCGTATCGAATATACAGTTGCAATAAAGAAACCTAAAATTGGACATTCGGAGAAGCAAAAGTCATAGCTTTAAAGAACTCTGCGAGCAAGCAGATGTAAATCCTTCGTAGGAGCTGAGCTGATCCCCTCAGGGGTCATAATTTCCTTGAGGAGAATACGCTTCCTAAGATGGCAGAGGGCAGCACATTCACATAGTATGTGCTCTGCAGTTTCCTCGTCCTCAAGGCACAGTCGACATTCGGTTTCAGCGAGACGTTATTTTGCTGAGATGATATCCAAGACTTCAGTGCCCGAAAGGTAGCTGACCAGTTTTCTGATATCAACTCTACGAGAATTAAAATTAAGGATATTAATGTACCGTTTGTTCAGGGGCTGTTCCAAAACTGTAGGTGTTGCGATTATTCCGACTTGTCTAAAAAATTAATTTTCGACTTGGAAATTCCGCAGAAAGGTTCGGCACCTATGTACCTTTCGCTGGAACTTTTGCTAGTGAGTTGGTCGGCGATTTCGTTGCCCTTAATGCCCTTGTGCCCTTGTGCCCTGGCACCCACTAGGTTTTGCCCTTGTTCCTTTTGGTTAGGGCATCGTGACATTGCTTAACGGATTTCACTAACCGTTGCTAGGTGATCATAACTCAAAACCGTACAACTTATGCCCTTTGCAAGTTCGTTTCTATCCACATTTAATAGCTTTCTAGGCTTTTCTTATCAAAAGCTATCCTGACAACCCTAACAATGGCATGAAAATTGAAATAACAAATATCTTGTTGGATGGCCTTTCCAACTCAGTTCCATGAAATCTGTCCGCCAATGCTGCCATTTCCTGCTAAAATGCAACTATTATCCTTAATCGTTACATCATTCCCGAATTGAGCCTTATCACTCTCTTGAAGTTCTACTCAAAAATCACTGAAAGGAACAAAATATTTTAAGAAGCAAATTACAATACGAATGTCTGTAACGAGCTGTACGAATTGTAAAGAGGCTATCAGATTGAGAGAGCTGAGTTTCCGGAATTGCAAAGCAAACCACTGGGAGGAAAACCGGAATAAGTTTTAACGAGCCAGAAATTATTGTAATGCATGGATTTGACGTGTTAAATCCTCCCATGAAAAGTTGAGGCAAAAAGTGCTAAATTGTCCCAAAGGCAGCAAATACTTTTAGTCATTTGTGAAAAAATATAAAGAATTTTGCCTCGTCATCAATCCCTACGCTCATTTACAATGATATCCCAGCTGTCAGCTCTTCAGACAAGCCAATCTTCTAGCCACACACTTTGCAGCCAACTCAATGCTCCCAGATTGCACTTTGTTTCCACCTGTACTTAAGAGCGTAGAATCTAAGTCCACTTCCGCACTCGTACGGTTGCAAGTGTACTTAACGCGCACAAATCCACTGGCTCTTATGGTATTCACCCAATACTTCTGAAGAGATGTTCTTCCACGCTGGCAGACTCACTGCGTAAGCTTTTTCATCTTTCCTACTCTTTTGGTCTCTTTCCGAGTAGATGACAAACAGCATTTGTCCAGCCCGTACCTAAAAAGGGCGAATCTTGGTCTCCCACCTGCTACCCACCCAAAGCACTAACGTCCCTTCTTTTTAAGGTCATGGAAACGCTGATAAACTTTCAGCTTATGAAATGGCTTGAATGGAAGAAACTTCTAAACACGTACGGTTTCCACAGCTCATGATCTCACCGAAAAGTGGAACCAATCTTTGCACCATTTCGGAGAAGGCAAGATTGTACTCGATATTTCAAAAATTTTGGACACAGTTTGGCATCAGGCTCTTTTGTCGAAAATCCGTGCTTATGGTAACGATTAGTCTCTTCTTCTATGGATTGGAAATTACCTTTCGGGCTGTTCAATTCAAATTATTCTGGACGGTTTCAAGTCTGATATTCACCAAATAAACGCTGGTGTTCCCCAGGGTTCTGTTCTATCACCGACACTCTTCCTCATTTTTATAAATGATATCTTAACTGCTACTGGTACATACTTCTAATCCAATACACTCCTTCGCTTATGACAGTTATCTTAGCTTTTCATATTCGTTCCAGGAATCATGGCCCTGCTCTTTGGCCGTAGAACTGGAACGGCAGCGAGTGTTAAGCACATTAAATTCCGACCTTGACAGTAAAATTAAATGGAGTATAAACAATTGAGGGCATGGGCTCGGACACACAGGGTAAAGTTGTTGATTGCTGTCAACCTGGCGAGATGCCAGCAACGACCCCTGTTTCAATGTCCGAGTCAAGTTGATATCCTTATATCCTCGGGGTGCCCTCTGGATAGCCTCTTCAACAACCGTTGGGAGGTGAACAAATATATGCAACTACAAAACTCCGACCAGACCGGCGGTTGTGCGGCGAGCCAACAATCCAAGTAAAAAAAACCATATTGTGAATGACACTATACGAAATAGGAACACGAGTATGCTCCTAGAATGTCAGAACTCTTTTTAAGCCGGAGCTGCTCATAAACTGGAAAGAATCCTCACGCAGTACAAGGCGGATATTACTGCGGTCCAGAAAATACGCTGGAAACGGTTTGACTAGCAAGAAACACTGCGACATTTATTACAGCTATCACAAAAGATTCCGGATGGTCGAACCGCCGAGCAAATTGACCATATGCTCATTGACACAAGACGCTCGTCAAACATCCTGGATGTGCGAACGTTCAGGGGAGCAAATGTCGACTCTGACCATTACCTCGTAGCAGCAAGATTCAGAACTCGACTGTCCAATGTTAGAAAGCTGCACCAGCCCACCATGAGGACATTCGACATTGGTCGCCTGAGCACACCAAAGGTTGCCAGAGTCTACAGGAAGCAACTGAGCGAGAGATTCTACGGTATGCCCACGTCGAACAGAAATGCCAACAGTATGTGGCTGCATTGTCGCTCAGTAATTCAGGAAGTAGCCGAGACCACCTTAGGCTATCTACCACCCCCTGACAAAAAACTCGTGGTACAATGAGCAGAAAAAGGCAGCAACCGACGAGGCGTATCAAAAGGCGCTACAGCGAAAAACCAGGGCAACGCACTAGGAGCCCGAAGAGGGGAGGAGAAAAAACTAGGATATCGATATCTCTTCATCGATTTCAAGTCCGCATACGACGGCATTCATCGTAAAGAATTGTTTGATGCGATAGCTGAATTGGATCCCGGAAAAACTGATCCGGTTGTGTAGCGCCGCGCTAAAAAATATGCGATATACCGTGCAGCTCGATTCTAGGACCTCTGAATCATTTGAAACATGCACCGGATTTCGGCAAGGTGATGCGCTGTCGTGTGACTTCTTCAACTTGTTGCTGGAGCAGATAGTGTGAAGGGCATACATCAACAGCAAGGCACTATCTTCTACAAGTTTGTCCAGCTGCTAGGATAGGCGGATGATTTTGACATCATCGCGCGGTCGCGCCGTGACGTTGTGGAAGCGTTCACGGCGATTGAAGAACAAGCAAAACGAGTTGGTCTTAAGGTCAATGAGGATAAAAAAAAGTACATGCTGTCAAGCAAAAACCAATCCGTCGCTATTCACCTGGGACAAAACGTAACAATTGACAGCTACAATTTCGAGGTGGTTAAGGTTCATCCACCTCGGGGCAAACGTAAATTTAACAAACGAAACCACTGTGGAGATCCAGCATAGAATAGTCCTTGGCAACCGCTGCAACTTCGGATTGTCCAAACAACTTGTCATGCTTTACAAAACGGTTATACTGCCAGTTTTGCAGTACGGAGCCAAAAGCTGGACGATAAGCAGGACGTGGATGTAGTCCGGAAAGCAAAGATCTGTCGACTACACTGGCTCGGCCACATCGAGCGCATGAACACCAATGCTCGAGCTAAGAGGGTCTTCGACCGTCAAGGATGGAAGGCTGCTATAGCCCAGGTTCAGATCCTCCATGGATCGCTGGCCTGTTAAGTAAGTAAATAAGTATAAACAGTAGAGTGGAATTTAATGGTTCCAAAACACAATGCTGTCTACTGTCACTCAAGCTAACCATCAATAATCAGCCATTATCCTTGAATGGCGCTTGTGTCGATAAAACCGAAAGACTTTCCATCCTTGGTATGTGTGTCAATTAAACTCTTAGATGGCAACCGTGGTCGCCAAGAACTTTGCGAAATGTCTATGCCACCTCAAATGATACAAGAAATATTTCACCCCCTCTGATCTGGCTTAAATTTACTAAGCCTACATCCGCCCCAAGCTTGAGTACGACGCTCATATCTGGTCAGGTGCTCCCAAGAACTCTCAGCATCTGCTAGATAGAATACAAAAGCGAGCGATACAAGTAATAGGAAACAACAATTAGTTATAACCTCTTGTGCACGTTAATTTTAACTGAGTGTAGGCATCAAATGAGATGATCGTCCATTGCTTCCACTCTCTTGTTGAATCTACACATGATTGCCAAATTTTTGAATGTAGTCTGTTGGGGATCATGATCGCCTGGTATCCAACTTCGGGAGTTTACTGTGGGACCATGCATGCATGACTCATGCTTCATAAGGGTTATCGGAAATCATGTGTAGTCACTGTACTCTTGGATTTCGATGGCAAAAATGAAATTTCCATTTCTTTTAAATTTTTGAGTCCTTTAGTAATGCTATGATAGACCCCTTGAAAGATCTTACTGAAATCATTTAAAGTCAATTGTGGACAAATACAGGGGGCTCGACACTTTAAGAACACACATACTTGTCGATCGTATCCATGATTTTCACTTAGATCCTGTAAATTTGAATGACGAATGTTTATCCATTTTTCTTTTTCACGCAACAGGATTTATAAGAGTAGTTCAGTGGTCAGAGCGTTGCTCTATGACGCAAGGGACATACGAGTAATAAGAGTTGTAACGTGCTTCAACGAAATTGCAAATGAGATAAAATGATGATTTTATAAAGCAAGTCATATTATAAAGCAGTTTCTCATAAAGCGCTGTCAATAAAGCCTAGAGATTAAGGTATCTAAGATGACTCCACAGCTGCATGGTGATGCGGGGCAACGTGGCAGCTCTTGATATTCATTGTGTTCATGCCGTGTAAGCTCAGAGCTTTGAGGGTTAATTGACAATAAGTATGATCACCTTTAATACCAGTGTAAAAATTTATGTTGGATCATGTGTAAATGGCGAATAGCATGTCTTTTAAGAAGGGAGATCAATGATTGCATTTATTAGGCCGAGACATACTAGTATTATCCTTTGAAAACACGTTGGTTTGCGGGAACAATTTTTTTGCAGCTCCCTTTATTACAAGGTGGGAGATGTTAGGTCTATTAGTATCTTAAGAGATACAATGAGGCATGTTCTTGTTGCCTCTAATGTGATCATACATGCAACATAAGAATCCGAAATTAGAAGAATTATAACCCAATGCAAAAGGTTTCAATTTTAAATGACTCTTAGAATAATCAATTTAAGGCCCTTATCAATAATTCGAAATGTCTTAATATGACTAGATTGAGAAATTCATGCTAAATTATGTTGCAGACAAGTAGAGTCGAGTAATTACGGAAACTTTAGCTCCCTTCTCACGTTCTGCACAAAACATTGAGAATTGAATTGATTCAATGGGAAACGACACGTCTTTAACTTTGACAGAAGTTATTGGAATGATCTAAGAACAGAAATGCGCAAAAAAGGACAACAGAGGGCATATTTAAGATGCAAGGGCAAACCATCGATTAAATTAATCTATTGAGGACGAATCAGAAGGTGATTGGCTAGATGTAAGATGCAAAAGAGAGTGGTGTTTCCTCTGATAAGTGCGGCAGCTCAACTTGGATCTGTATGTGGATACACGATGCTCTGCACGTAGGCAAGTAAAGCATATCATGGTTTTATTTATGAACTCTCGTCGAGCGGAACTATTTATGGCCAAAAGTTGATCACAACGAGTAACTTCGTGATCACCTTTGCATTTAGGACATGCATTGGCTACCGAAATCTGATGAACTCTAAGTAAGTAATGGCGTGCTAATTGCGAACCGGGCTTGTCGCTTCAATGGTTTACTTTAAGAACAGTGCCCAAACTTTGTAAAAAAATCCAAAATATCATTAACAGTAGCAAAATTAAAAGTTTTTTTATCCTGCTAAGCCTAATTTTGACAAATTTAAAAATCTAATTTGGATAACAGAATTGAAAGTAACCACACGTCACGGCTTACCCCCATAGCCCGAAGTCCTCTCAACACCTCATCAGCGCAGTCTGGTTCCGTAAGGTTGATGCTGACGGATTGCTAATCGAAGGGACATAGTAAAATTAAATTTCTGACACGGCATCAACCCTTCATCCTTGTCTGCTGAGCTAACAAACATGTCATGAAACGGTCTCTATTCAGTAAAATCACCCGCAAATGGTTTTATATCGATTTTAGGTAGATGTCCAAATGATGAATTTTCCGAAAAGCTCGGTTTCTCTGTAATAGTTACGGTTATATTATTTGAACTAGAAGTCATACCTTTTTCCTTAATGGTTGCCACGTGTTTTCTGATGAGCGATACAATTATGTACAGACTTGCTGGTGTCGGCTGCACATTTTAACTAATGGATCCCAAACACCGTAGTAGAAGTGAATTCCACGTTCTACCAATAAGTCAATCACATGGATTAGCTTGAATATTTCTAGTTTGAATTTTGGCCGACTCTGCTTGTAATGCTACTTATTAGAAGTTTCCATTCTACAAGCTGCCGTAAAATGAATACTAAAACCGGTGGCTTCTTTATGTTATTGTCCTCAATTATTCCCATTCATCCCAGCTGGTCATTCGGATTCCATAGTACTTTCCTAAGACTCTTTAGTAGCGGTAGGGCTGTTGACTCTGTACACGACGTCTCTCTAATCCTAATGGCACTTTTACAAAAGTCAGTTTCTTACTTCCACTTCTAGTTTTATTAATTTTATTTATCATTCCTCCCATAATTGGTCCGATTAAATAAAAAATACCCAGACCGAAGAGACGTAGTCCGTCAGCGTCAAAGTTTTTGGTGGCTGGAGAGGACTTCGTCAATTTACATTTTGTTAGAAACAGCCTCTTCAAGCGAAGCCCGCCCATCAACAATGCCAGGCTTGCATAGACTATGGTAGGTAAAGTTGGGTTAGTTCAGGTTAGGATTATGCTAAACAAAAAAACGAAGAGCCTAATGTTCTGACACCAGATGGTAGATATGAGGAAAGGATCAGATAGAAGATTATTCTTTTTTTTAACTGTCTATGTGAACCTATTCAACTTAGAACTGGAGTAAAATCCTAAAGAAAACAGCTTTGATCTGTATAAACAATATCAGTTTCACAATTACTCTCAACATTTTTTAGCAGATATTTAACTAAAATGAAAACATTCGTAGTGGTCGATCTACCCGATACAAGCCCTCTCTTACTGTTTCTTATTTAACTAGAAGCGATTATTTTTGTATTTATTTTATTTTTTCTTTATTATTCATTCAGCCTAATTATTAAGACCTTAAATAAGTTTTCACTGCTTTTTTGTAAAATTAATGGTTTATTTAAATATGGTCTTAGTAAACTTGTATTGCACATGGCCAGCATATCTTTTGGCAGCATATCAATTCCACGACGAAAAAACAATTTGTGTCTTGAGATAAATGCTATTGAACCGAACAAGTGATTATCGAAAGGGGCAATATATGGTGAATACGGTGGGTGGAATAGGACTCTCCATTTATTCGTTTTCATATAGGTTTCTACCGATTTTGCAAGATGTGGCCAGGCGTGTGCATGCACAATATGTAGCAAAATTACCTTGTTGTACGAGTATAACTGCCGTTATAATTGATAGCAATATCCCGTGATGGTTTACTTTGGGTTCTGCTGAACGTACTAAATGCAGAGCAGGACCTTCGAACGATGGAAATTTGCTTTTGCTTACCAAGTTTACCTTAATGTCTTTTGTGCTTAGGGCTATCGCACAGCATCCATTTTTCATCACCGGTCATGATAGCACGCAAAAAGACATTCATTTACTGCCATTGAAGCAGTAGTTTACACGTGAAAAAAACCTTGTTTGACGCTGCCTCTGAATTACTCCCAACATTTTCAAAAGTTTCGAAACTGTTGTGTCATTTACTTGTCACGATTTTGCGATTTCGTGTGACATAAGTTTTCATTAAGTAATACCTCCATCTCGTCTTTTTCAGTACGCCCTTCAACATCATTGTTTTTGAAATGTCGAAGTCAATCTCTGCATGTCGTTTCCGACATTCCGATAGAGCATACTCACAGCCATCTCAACAGGATTGCTTTGTGCCTTATCTTGGCCTGCCAAAAGCTATGCAAAAGACAGTTCAACATACATTGAGTCACATTGTCACTGTGCTCCTTTCAGATCACACGCAGATCAGTGAAGGCTCTAGACACATTTCTGTTATAATTCGTCTATACTTTACGGCGATTATGGTAGACACTATGACTCTCGATGCTTGTTGATCCCTGCTCGAGCGCCAATTTATAATTTATAATTCTCAAAAAAATATTTTTATTTGTCAGACCCCTTTTGGGTACAGGTTTCAATTAGAATTTAATCTAACTTAAACTACTTTAATTACTACGAGTGCATGTGTAGTGACTTGGGCGCTCGGATGATATTGGGAAAAATGGATAGTTGAAATGCAGTGGGTGAGTGGAATGTCGTGGTCGATGAATCTTGTGCGACCCCGTCTGTGTCCATGATGTGCTGGTGACTGCTTGCGTTTGGTATTAGTGTGAATGTCTTCCTATCGAAGCATCCATGTTCTCCCACGTACGCTGCATGCTTGCTTTGATGTCGAGCTCGTATTTCGTTCGTTGCCTTATATACTCGGTTTGGTGAATAATTTGCGACATTTGGATTGAAGGGCTATTTTGATATCAGTATCTGCCTTCGAACTTTTTAGAAGTTTCCATTTCGTTGTATTATATTCACATTCTCTTTAGTTTCAGAGTAGGCGATGGAATTTCAGGGATAAAATTCAAATACCTCTTCATTGCGATATTGTGTTAGCATTTTCCCGAGGTTCAGATATTCGATACAGATGTTTTTTTTTTTAGATACTTGCAACTTTCTCATCGTAGTTTAATTTGATCTACTTTTAGTTGTTATGAGTATAGCTCACTAAAAGAAACTGATTTTTTTCTCTTATATACAATAGAACAGTTCTTTAATTAACTATGTAAATCCTCCGTACTACCCTCCGGTTTCCGATAGCCACCAGTCACCTAGTGGCTTGCAAATCGTCCGCCACAAATGCAGTTGTCCTCCTTCGCTTCACCAGGTACCATATTTCTTCTCGAATTCAACTCGTTACCAAACAGTTCACTTCAAATCAACAACTTGAGCGGTAAGTTCCGCACAGAACTAAGGAAAACGAAACAGTACAAAGGACTGCACAATTGCAATCAATTTTAATTAAAATTATTCACCCCCAGGATATCATTAGCAACGGAAAAGGAAACTCTACTCGTTCGCTGTGGTTGCACTTCCCATCCCAACCTGCACCCATAGCCACAATACAACTTCCTCACCCGAGGGATACCAATTCAGTGAGTAAAACTTCTTCCTTCATTCTCATTCCCAACCCACGACTACGACTCGTGCACGTCGGAAATGAGGAAATTGAATTAGCAATGAGAAAGTATCCGTCAGAGGATGTCACCTCACCAGCTCCATTGTTGTATCGCAATTGCAAGTCGGTGGAGGATGAACTCAATTTCTTGGCGCGGTACAGTGAAGGTTTAGAAAAGTTCAACAAGAGATTTGAGGGAAGAGATGAATGCTGGGACTTACCACGTGGACAGACGTAATCAACTGTTTGTAGAACAACTAAACTCAAGTCTTTGTGAAACTTGTGGACGTTTTCCCGAGTTTTCTGGTTGTGGAAAGTTAAACTTTTGCAACACTGTCGGAATGGATGTTGTGTGCATTGCATGGCGTGGTATAATAGCGTTTTAACGGATTTACACGGGGGGATTGCTTGGATGCAATATTAATTTGTTAAGTCTACGAAGTTACTCAATTTGGAAACAAAAGATATTAGTTAAACTCATCCAATCTAGGATGCAATGTTTGTTGTCACGAGAATTGACAAGTCTGCGAAACGAAAGTTTTTCAGATAAACCTATTTAGGTAGCGGAAGAGTGATTAAATATTTCCCATCAGAGATGTTTAGGGCCCTTGTTTCCTTGTCATAGTTTAAGGCTTATGCCTCCAACTCACAGAGTAGTAATACCGTGTGGGCCAGTTAAACTGCAGCTAACTTCAGAAGAAGTTGGAAGAAGGCTATCATTTCTTAGGCAGTTTATGAGACGTATATGTTTCACCTAATGATTTATGTTTCAGTTCCGTAGAACTTTCGATCTATAACGTAATCCAAACGTAATAGTGTGATAACACTTTGTAGCCATAGAATGGTAGAAGCACCATGTAAATAAATCTTGCAATACTCCCGAAATGCATCATCCCGAATTGAAAGAAATTGACGGGAAAATGGCTACTGAGCTGAAGAAATTAATAAATCGATGTAAGGGACATTGAATGATGAGCTAATCATACTATGATAGAGTCTTCTATTGGGAGTTGGAATTTTTTTTTTATCGAAAGGCGTTGGAAGGAATATTATTTAAAGTGCTGTTCATCGCTAGCTACTACTTTTTTTCTCGTATAAATACCACGCCGAAATAACACGTGGTCTTTACATGCAATCCACGACTCGACCCATTTGTTGCAATCCTCAAAAGAAGTAAGCTTCTACTCGAACATCGATGGTAAGCGATACTCAGAAGGCCCAAAATCTAGAGAATACGGGGAAAACGCACACCGCAAATTTGCTCTACACCTCGAACTGTTGATGACGAGCTCCATGCAGCCCCCCACCCATCTACCGCTCACCATCCGATACATTCTGGGAGTTCAATAACCCTCCAATTGCTCTACGATTAGATTGTGTCTTTGAAGAAAATTAACTGTTACTTCCTCACCACACTCGAACAGCTGAGAGATGATAACACCAAGCTGAGAAAAAGTGTCGCGTCTTTGGAGAGCAAACTCAATTGGAGAGAACAGAAGCAAATGGAGAACGTCATCGAGATCGTCGGCATACCTGGGATCAATAACAACAATGCCCAAGAGGAGGTTCCTGTCCCTGCAACTGACATTCACCATTGCTTCGTCAAAAGTGTGGTGAAAAAATCAACAACGAACTCAGTTGGCAACATCTCGGGCAACATCGTAAGCAAAGATGTTGTTTGTGTACATCTTTCTTCCCCGGATCTTAAACGCAAGATAATGAAAAGCAAGAGGACTCCAACGAAGAAATTAAACTCGTCGTTATTTGCTCCTGACACATTTAATAGGATTTATATTAGTCACCCTTTTACAAGGTACACTGACGACTTAGATACTTTGAACGATTATAACGCACATGGAAACCCCCAAAAAGGAATGGGAAGTTATCAATAGCATATTGAATCGCAATGCCTCCAAAATACCCAACCCTATTCAACATGCGACGGATAATTCTATTGTGAATGATCCAAAGATAGTTGCAAATATTTTCAATGATTTTTTTGCTAAAGTTGGTGAAGAATCTTCCTCCGACTTGAGATCTGAATACTGTTTGGATTGTATGGCAGGAAGAGATAAAAACAATTACAGACCTATCTCACTACTCTCGTCTATCTCGAAAATATTTGAAAAAGCTATCAAAAGTAGAATTCTGCGGTTCCTGGAGAGAATACGTTTTTTCAGTCTTTTGCAATATGGCTTTAGGACAGGACTCTCTACTGAAATGCACTTATGAGTTTTTGTTGGGTTATAAACAAAGTACTTGACTCTAAAAAAAGCTGTGCTGGTCTTTTTGTTGACATAACCAAGGCCTTTGACATGGTAAGCCATAACATTCTGTTGAGCAAACTGCATCGGGCTGGTTTTCGAGGCTGGAATCATATCTCAAAGATAGAAGATAAAAAGTGAAAGTTGGAGACTATTTTAGTGATAATCGGATTAATAAACTCGGGGTACCCCCGGGGTCTGTATTGGACCCTACTCTCTTCCTAGTGTATATGTATATTGTAAATTCCCTTTTTCGTCAGCCTTTTGTAGGTAAAGTTACGGCTTTTGCCGACGATCTCGGTATTGCCTATAACTCTCCTAGCCACCTCCAGCTAGTTTCTGACATTAATTATGATGTCCACCTATTGAGACTGTGGTTCGCCAAACATAAACTTAGGGTTAACAATAAACCAAAACTAATGTTTTTCAGCCTTAGGTCGCAGATAATGCCGGACCTTGATTTTCGTTTCCATGCCGATAACTTTACTCGCTACAAATTACCGGTTTGCACATGTAACGAAGCTTTCTCTGAAATTGTGTTTAATGGTCACTCAGCATGTCAGGCTAATTGTTTCAAAATTAATATAGTAAATAACTACACATACCTAGGTGTTACAATTGACCAAAACATGAATTGGGTTGATCATATTACAAACTTGAAACAGTATCTTCGTTCTTCTATCCGTCGTCTGTTTCATCTTCGAAAATATTGCACAACTAATTGCCTAAGAACCGTTTATTTCGGGGTATTTCTCTCCAAACTTCAATATGGTTTAGGATGTTGGGAGGTGCTCACCGCACGAAAATTCAGCCTCTACTTGTACTGCAAAAATACGCTGTTAGGACGATTTGTGGTGTTCCTCGTTTCAGCCATTCCATGACACTATTTAAGAACCTGAAAATCCTGCCGGTAAGGCACCTGTATTATTACAAGGTGTCTAAAATTTTCTTTATGAGAAGTGGTTATTCGCAGAGCTCGATCTCTGATGCCCGCAATTTACGCAGTAACCTTGAATTCCTGGTAAACATACTTTCTTTTCGAACCACCCACTATAGAGACTTCTACTCCGTAGTCAGCTGCAAACTATTTAATCGTCTTCCACCTTCGATTCGCTTAGTTAGAACACGAATATCCTTCCTAAAGAAAGTCAAAAATTGGCTTTTTAGTTTTGACCACAATCAAATGGAGGTTTTGCTATCCTACGTTATTTAATGATGCCACTAATGCTCAATGCCTGATCGTTATTTTTATATTTCTTTCTTGTTCCTCCATTACGGAGTAATATTTTTGTAATATATGGTATATGAAATCATTCTGATGTGGCATTCAACACTATTTGAATTCTAAATACGAATGTCACTACCTATTCTTTATCTTTATATTGTACAATAATTATAATAATCCCAATATAGTTATGGTAGACTAAACAACTAAGCAAATAAATTTTTTTTTAATTATTGTTGAATTAAGAATAATGAATAAATTAACAAAAAAAAACAAAAGGGGTGGCACTTCCCATTGGGTTCCTTGTTTTGTTCCAATTTTTTTTTTACCATTTTTTATATTTATGGACTAGCATTTTTGCGCTGCAAGATCACACATTTCACATTCATACCAAATACGAAGCCCGAACTTGAAACCTGGCTGCTGGCTGATAGGCCTAACGTTCGATCTTCGGCGTTGGCGATTGTTGCAACAATGGATCCACTTTGTATGACCAATACATTGCAGGATACAAAAATCTCTTCTTATTCCGACGTTGAAGCAGCTGTTCACATGTGATGAACGGTTTTAACGTCCCTTAGCTTGGAAAATCATGCGACTTTAAAGCACTTTCATTCCGTTGATAATTCAACCTCCAATGATCCTTCCAATCCAATGAAGTCCTGCATCTTCGAACTTTTATGGCTGTTCTTTTCTTCCGAGTCGAAATCATCAGTTTTAAAATGTACAATGTACTTCCGTCCTTTTCTACAACTAGATGGTCAAAATAAGCAAATAAGTAGCGTTCGATTGAGCAAAGGAGCTGTTACACTTGCAGCAATATCATGTTTTCTAATGAGAAAAAATTGACAATGGCCTCCCTTGTCACTAAACGCTTGTCCAATTGACTTTCCGAAATAGGCCAAACCAAAAAATATCAAAGGGTAGATGTGCTTAAGGAAGCCCTTCTTTAAGAATGGAAGAAGATTCCGCAGGATCGGAGATTTAAAATGAACCTAAAGTATAATTACCTAGCTTCTCGATTTATTTTGGTATCTAGTCTTCAATATGAAAATCCAGCTTAGATGTGAAGCTTTTGATTTTATACCTTCTGATGGTTGATAGCTCTCGACATCTATTTACTTCTTTCCTACTCTGCACTATGTTCCTTATCTGACTGGAAAGTAAGAAATATACTTATCGACTAAGGACAGCCACTATATTTAAACTTTTACTGGTCTTCTCGATCTTAGAAATTCGATATCAGTGGCAGCAAGGGCCAATGTACGGGTCAATAAGCTAAAAAGCTATATCTGGGTACAATATTGACTGCCAAAAACGACATAAAGATGGAGATAAGGCTGCATTTGGGCAACAAAAGCTTCTTCGCAATGAAGTTCGCGTACCTTTTCAATCCAGGGTTTCACAACGTCTTCTAAAACCTCGATGTAGACGGCAGCCATAACCCGAAGTCCTTGAGGAAAGAAATGAGGTGGCATAAGGTGGCATGTCCTTCGTTGCCCACATAGCCAACTATCACTTTTATGTTTGGTTTTTTTTGGTCTTGATCCACATTTCGTTAGAGAAAAACCGAAACGTTCTAGTAGATTAAGTGTACAAGCCGCCTTGCACGGATAGTTCTCCATTCTGCAGTTAGCGCCTACATAAAGTGTCCTCTGGGCATAACGTCTTCGTGGACATGTCAACGAACTGGGCCCTTGGAAACTTTAAGGCCCTTCGCAATGGCGCGGCGCTCATTGTCTTCAAAGGGTTTTCGTCAATGATCGCTTATATTCGTTGAATTAATTCATTATATCTCGCACGTAACGATGACAACAGCATATTTTTTCAGCTCTTGTGTTGGGTTAAAATGATGATCAAATATGAAACAAAATTGAAAAAAAACCTTGAGAAGTGAATACCACTGGAGCGGATGTCCTCAAATACCATACGCATCGTGTAATAATAAGTATGCGCCTGTCTGTAAAGCACAGATATATGTAATCTGAACGGCCATTCATTCAGAACAGTGCATTAGAAGAGACTTTTCTGTGGGTTTTTACGAGGAAAAAAGGCCTGAATCCTACAAGCTCATAGTAGGATTCATCAATGATTTGAATTGACTTTGCTACCTTTGGAAATTGACCGCTAGTTACTGGTGTCAAGGACAAGCTTATTATTCACGGGCTCACAAAATTTCAAGATTTTGATACCGCACTGAACCGTTTTTCTCCAACTGTTCAATCATACACCACAATTAATTTCATGTAAATATGTTAGACTCCTTCAGTAAACCCTCCTAAGCGGCGCGCATCGGATTAGCCAAAAAGATTCATTTGGCTTGTCGGGCATTGCTAAAAAGTTTCTGTCTAACTATAAAACTCTCTGCGTCATACGAGTCATGCATTGCATAGTGAATTCCCAATGTTGACAGTTTTTCATCCATTCTAGCATGGAGAGGGTTTTTAAATAGCAATTTAACAAGAGGAAATGCAATGGAACTTCATACCACTCGATGTCTACACTCAGTCGCAGCTGATGGTGAAAACTATGATGTATTTGCAATATGTTTTGAATGCAATTGATGTAAATTCCCTATAAACCTCTGTAACTAAGTAACCTGTATTTGCATAAATAGGTTTAGCGTAATTTTTTTAATTTTTTTTTTGTTTCAGGCTTTTGCTATCTGTTGGACCACTCAGACCCAAATACTGATCCATTGTACTACTAGATAGATACCTTTCTTTGTTGTACGGAGAAAAGTGAGAAGAAGCTTCAGTGATATAGAGCTAAGACATTCGGCACATACCACATCGGCCCCAGGTGTTCGCGAACGTGCGCGAGCTAAGGCAAGACAGTCGCAGAGAAAGTGGTCTGCTGTGTCATCTTCCTCGCAACATGCAGCACAGGTAGATGTCCCACTGATGCCAAGCACGCAGAGATGCAACCAATTCTCCTTAAAAACAAAAAGAGTGTTCTGGATTCCTTCAGACATCAGGGCGTACGCGCTTAATCACCCTGCATCCCATCATCTAAGCATTCGTTGATTTAGGATTTGACCTGAAAGCAGGCAGTCCAAAGGCGGGTTCAGATTCTGAGAAACTCTAGTCTGAGCCACTTGAAGCGAGTTCATCAGAGATAGTCTTCCGAATTTGTTCAAAAAGGTCTTGGCACTAATTTAGAGCAGGATAGAAGGTTGGACACAACTTTGAGAGCAGCTTGACTGTCACTGCAGACGCATATGCTTATTCCCTTCCACTTGTGCTTCACAACATAGTGCATGGCCATTAGGATTGCTAACGAATGTGCAGTCGGATGTTTTCGCGTTGAAAGAAAACTCAAGCGCCATCTGTAATAATGCGGAGGCAGTATTTTCTGATCAGAGCCAGTCCTGATGTCATGGGAATTTGACTCTGGAATTAGATCGCAATAGGATTGCAGGTGTCAATTCGACGGAAGGTATATCCATGAGAGAGAGGTTACGGGATATTTCTCGCCTAAGTACACTGTCACTCCAGTGCGAATTGTACCAAAAACTATTACTCTTGAGACGAGACATGTCTTTCAGTACGCACCCTCTGATAAATATGTCAAGGAGTGGAAGATTCATCATAGGATCTAGTATCTAATATCCAAGTGGATTTCACCAAAACCGGACCTCAACAGCAGAAGCAGCAATAATAGCAATAAGAATAGTAATAGCATTAGTAACAGCAATAGAATTAATATACCTAAATCTAAGCCCAAAAATAAGCCAAACTTCTCAACTAATTATATCAACCACATTCCTTCCAACACTTCGCTTTCCTCCATAAGCCAGAATTCCACAAATCGTCATCCGAAACCAAATAAGCATCCCAACCCTCCCCCTAACCCCGGTGACAACTGGAGCTTCAAGACGAATCTCTTTCCTAATTTCACACACCCCTCCATTTCTAATGTAAAGGGTTTCCTTCAAACCGACCCCAAACCCGACCCAGACCCCGAACCAAATACCCCCACCGAGTTCATTTCCCAATTTCGACCTCAGATCAGGTGCAAAATACCCAAATTTCCGCAGTTCCCATATTCTCTACCCCACACTATGCTCCATCTCCTCTGCCCCCAAATCGAATTCCATCTCCTACAACACAACCAATTCCTCACCAATCCCTACATCAACAGGTCCCTCCATAACAAATCCTTCTTCTGTCTCCTCTCAATCTTTTATCGACCCCCTTCTGCCCCCCACAGTCAAACTTACCCAGCAAACCGCTAGCCCCGTCGAATGTCGTTATGCTCTCTCTCGGTTAAGAGATAAAAAAACATACGAAAACATCCGTCTCTTCTTAGCTTATCTCCATGATAAGTCAGACTCGGTTTGCTACGAAGGAAAAACTAACACAAGCGTAAGGGTATCAATCGAACAGGAAGGTCTTCCTGCTGATTTCGCTAGCCTCAAAAACCTCTTCGTAAAATATCACGAATTCTTCAATATTTCTGTAAAAAAAATGTTCGAAATTACCGGCAAATACTATAAAATGAAAGACCGAGACTTCTTAATTCATTACACTTTAATTTGTTCGCCTTTGTGAAGATTCTAGAGGCAACTGAACGAAAATGCGGGATGCAAAGCAAGTACAACAGTGTTGACAATGCCAGTAGTAGTAACAATAGTAGTAGTAGTAACAATAGTAGTAATAAGAAATACAAAATTTTCAACACCCTCCGGCCGCGGGAACCGAACTGATCTCCAATGGATATAGCAATTGAATAGGCCTCCGAGATTTTGTTCGGTCTGCGAATCTTAACTCACAAGCTCTCACCTTGCCATCACGTCCAGTGAACACATCCTCTATGACTGCCAACTTCCAGTGGATTCGTGGTTTTCCCGAATCGAAAACAAGGACGACGTCACCTTTCTTGAGTGGGTTTGAATCAGTATTCTTCCCATGATAAAAGGAACGGAGAAGCTGCATGTACTCTGAACGCCATCGTGTCCATAATACGCTTACGTATCGCATTCTTTGCTTCCACAGAACCTGAATAGAGTTTGATCCCGGAACAGATTCACCTGAGTCGAAAAATCCCCCACGATTCGTTAAGAAATCTCCTGGCGTCAATGGAGTAGAGTCTAATGGATTATTGCTTATATAGGTGAGTGGACGACAGTTGACCATTCCTTCCGCTTCGACAATTATGGTCCTTAGTTGCTCGAAGTTGAGCCTTGCTTTCCTTATAACGACCTTGAGAACGTTCTTTATAGTGCGGATGAGACGCTCCCAGAACCCGCCCCACCATGGCGCACATTCCACTATAAATTTCCAACTTATCCGCCTTTTTGACGCGAAGTCACGGATTGCCACGTTGACCAAAATGAAATTTTTGTCATCAAGTTCCAGTGCAGCACGGCGAAAAGTTGAAGCGTTATCGGAAAAGATGACTGATGGTATGCCCCTCCTAGCTATGAAGCGCCTAAGTCCCATCAAGCAACTTTCGGTTGACATGCTCGTTGTTATCTCCAGGTGGACCGCACGAACAGCAGCGCATGTAAAGACAATTAGGTATATTTTGTTCATACCTCCCTCGGTGCTGTCTAAAGTATATAGCGGTCCCGCAAAGTCAATCCCAACAGACCAAATGGTTGTGAAGCTGCTTTCCCCCATAACCTTTTGCCAATGACGCACCTATTGATCAGCTTCTTTACCAGTTGTCTTCCTTTAGGGATCCAAAAACGAATTCGCAGTTGAGAGAGGACAGTGTTAACCCCTCCATGCAGAGATCTATCATGGCAGTCATTTACAATGAGGTCACTGATATGGGATTTCGTTGGTTAAATTATGGGGTGCTTGAAGTCTGTCGTCTCTGGTAAAGACTGAAAGCGTCCACCTAACCGCATAATACCCTCATCGTCCAAAAAGGGGAAGAATTGCGCAACATTTGAAGACTTTGGTATGGGCCTTGCTTTCTGTAACAAACAAATCTCATTACTAAATTCATTGTATTGTATGTACCTGATCCAATAAGACTCCGCTGCGGTGAGCTCATTTGCAGATAAATGTTTAGACTCGTTTCTTTTCTCTCGCTTACAACCATGTACAAAACGGTACATGAAGCAAGTAACTCGGAGCAAGCGATTCCATGTACTAAATTCTTCGAAGCACAAAACTGGTTGAAGCGTAATATTTGTCGAAACTGATTCGCCAAGCAAAACCAAGGGAATCACAGACTTTGGTATAACACTTGTGTCATCGGGCAGGTAACTGTCATCCTTGAGCTAGATTGGCCCTTGGGCCCACAGCTGAGACAATCGCAAGCATTCGGCAGTTATTCCCCTCGTCAGGAGATCAGCCGGATTTTCCTTTCCGGAACAGTGGTTCCAGTCAGATGATTGTGTGTGTTGCCGAATCTCTGAGACACGACTTTGTACGAAGGGCTTCCATCGATCATGTTCCCCTTGAATCCAATGGAGTGCGAATCTGGAATCCGTCCACATATGGAAACGTTCTACGGGTAACTTTAGTGAACGCTTTAAATAGGAACATAATCGCGATGCAATTAAAGCCGCGGTAAGCTCCAGTTTAGGTAGTGTGAGCTCCTTTGATCCATCTTCTTTAAGCGGAGCCACTCTGCTCTTCGCACACAAAAACCCAACTGTGCACTCATCCTTGGAGTTGATATTCTTTATGTAGGCCACGGTACCGTAAGCTTTCATACTCGCATCGGCAAAAATATGAACGTGTATTTTACAGGCGATAACACCAATACTGACCTCGGGATAGTCACATCCTTCAACTGCAACAGGCTCTTGACGCATTCCTCCCACTCAACCAACAGCTCCGCAGGTATACTTTCATCCCAGCACAATTTCTGTCGCCATATTGATTGAAATAAAATTTTTACCTTAATAACAGCGGGCGAAAGCTTTCCCAGAGGATCGTAAATCCTAGCTATTGTCTGGAGCACGATACGTTTGATGGCTTGGGCTGAATTGCAAGAAAGCAAACTCTCTACAGATGTAAAGGGCACAGCTATCTCATCGGTGAGGACAAACCAGGAGAGTCCTAAAACCTTTTGCATTGCGGGGACATCAGGAGGACCAAAACGTTCACGAATTACTGGATTGTTAGAGTTCCATTTCCTCAACTTCATACTTGCGTTATTCAACGTTGCGTTATTCTGTAGCCTCCTTGCAAATTCGTTGCCCTTCACACTCTTCGTCGACGCTGATCACCAAGTCGTCCATGTAAAATCCTCGTTCAAGAATTTCACATGTTGAACGAAAACGATGCTTCTCTTCGGTAAAGTGCCGGCGCAATGTCGCTGTTAATAGAAAAGGGCTACAATTTACCCCAAAGGTCACCCTGGTCATCCTCAGCTCTTCCAAGTTTGGTGTTCCATCTGGTGAACTGTTTGGAGACAATAAAACGATGGCTGTCTCGATCCTTTTCGTTTGGCAGAATTTGTAGAAAGGCCTTTTCCACGTCAGCGATTATTCCAATTCGTCCCAGTCGAAAGTTGAGTAGAATTTTCAAGACATCTGGTAATAGATTTGCCCCCACATGCAGCATGTCATTAAGACAAGGGTTGTCATCGGAGCGCGCCGAAGCATCAAACACAATTTGCATTTTTGTTGTGCTGCTTTCAGCTTTATAGACGGGATGGTGCGGTAAATAAAATATCCGTTTTTCATTGTCACACGTATCTACAGGAACTGGTTCAGCGATGCCATCTAAAACCATCTGTCGTATAGCAGTATCATACTCCTTAAAGCGTTCAGGAGTACGTGACAAACGCATATAAAGATTAAAAAGTCGTTTAACTGCTAGATTTCTGGTGTTCCTTATAAACATTCTAGAGTCTTTCCATGGCAAGGCTGCTTCGTAGCGAGAGCCTTTTCTTTGTATGCAGGAGAAGATTAGATGCTCTGCTAGACAATGATTTTCGGCCTCTTCGCTCCGGATACCAATCGATTCAAGCGACCAGAAGAAAGTTATGTCACTGTCATTCAATGCAGGTAGATGTAAATTCGTGCTGAGGATAGAAGAGGGGAGAAAATTTACTTTCGAAACAATGTCCTTACCAGAGATAGTATGCGGCCCTTGGACAGTCCACCCAAATATAGTCCCTATTGCTCTCAAGCAAGGTGAGATGCGTCTTTGCCTTCCAGTGACTATGGCCCAATAAAAGTCGGAGCCTATAAGAACACTTAGCCCTTCTTCGGACTCGATGGAAACATGCTGTGTGTCTGCTAATTGAATTCCTTGAAATGCTGGACATGAGCTTTCAGGTGCTGGGAGGACGTCTACACAAATTTCCGGTACCACAACCGCTTCTATGTACGCGTTTTTTTTGCTGAACTGACTAACTATTGCAACTCTCACTTTGTCCAAGATTTGAAATGGAGACTGTTTCTTGCTTCCGAATGGAATGACCGATATATTCACCTTTTCAATAGATATGAAGTTAAGTTTTCGTACTAAACCCTCACGAATGTAGGTATGCTGACTGCCACCGTCAATAATAAATCGGATTAGAATGTTTTTATCTTTACTCGGTGCCTTGACAATACCGCGAGCTGTCTTGAGAAACACATTTGAATGTTCCAATACAGAGTTGGCGCACAAATTCATCGCACTTTGATTTTCGCCTTTATTCACTACTGGTGCTGCCGCAACTTTAGTTTTAACAAATGAAGGATCGCACATTGAAGTCGAATGTTTTCCTTTACATTTTTTGCAAAGAATCCACCTTGCGCTCTTACAATTTCTTGACGAATGTCCACGCTTTGTACAACGAAAACAACGATTGTTTTTACGTAACAAATCTCTTTTTTGTGCAATAGGTATATCGCTGTCGCAGTCTCTCGTGTTGTGAGTAAATGATGCACAAAACAAACATTGCTCCCTTTCATTTGTCGACACTAGGCTTGTTGCGGTCGTGGGAGTTGAAGGTGGAATTTTTACGTTAGTGGCAGAAACAGGGACAACACGACTTCTTTCAAGCGATTCCACTTCCCGCTTTAAAAACCGCATGAGGCCCTGTACCTGTTTGTCTCCAATTTGCGAAAGAGTAGAACTGCTTGATTGTTCTGGCCGCTCTTGCTCATCTTGATAATTATCTCGTTCTATATTGCGGTGGTAGTCGACACGGAGATCTACTGGTAGACAACGGAGTAAAATTGACTTGAGCATCACAAAGTATTGGTGTGACGGAACTTGTAAAGCAGTGAGAGTACGACTGCATGCTGTAACGGAATTATATAGATGACGAAAGCCAAGTACATCTGTTCTGGAGTTAACGGGTCGCAGAGCAATTAACTGCTGCATGTGCTTATCGATCAGGCGTTCTGTATCACCAAACTGCTCTTTTAAAAGCGATACAGCCGCATCATAGCACCTTTCCGTTGCAGAGAACCCTTCAATTACCTTTTTAGCACTACCCACCAGCACACTTTCAAGATAACTAAACTTATCTGACGAGGTTAAGCAGTATTTTCGTGGACTTTGGTACGGAACTGGTCCCAAAATGGCAACCATTCCTGGAAATTCCCATCAAATTTTCTTAATGTTAACACCGGCAGCTTAATTGGATAGTGCATCACACCCGATGCGTTGAGAGATGAGTCATTTGGATTCGTTTTAGGTATCTGCTTTTGTTTAAGTTTAGTTAGGCGTGTATTTAGTTTAGCGAGTGTCCCTACAGCAGAGTCTTGGTACTCCGCAACTTTTTCAAATTCTCTGTCCAGATCTTCTACTTTGATGAGGCCTTTATTCCTTATTTCTTGATTGGATATGAGGAGGCTTTCGTGAGCTGCTGTCAAACGCTGAATATAGGAAACTAATTCTTCCTCAATACCGTCGAATTTCTCCTCATCTTTTAACTGCGATTTAGCCGAACTTAAATATTCAGTGGCAGACTTTACGATTTTCGTAACTTGCCCTCTGTAAGCAGACCGACTGGAGAATTCCATTTTGCGAACAATGAAATAGAATTTAGTGTCTCTGTACGACTTTCGTCCCGGGTTTCGGCACCATGTAAAAAAAATGTTCGAAATTACCGGCAAATACTATAAAATTAAAGACCGAGACTTCTTAATTCATTACACTTTAATTTGTTCGCCTTTGTGAAGATTCTAGAGGCAACTGAACGAAAATGCGGGATGCAAAGCAAGTACAACAGTGTTGACAATGCCAGTAGTAGTAACAATAGTAGTAGTAGTAACAATAGTAGTAAAAAGAAATACAAAATTTTCAACAATTTCCCCTCAAAAAGTCTCAAATGATCTCAAAACTTTCCGGCAATATATACACTCAAAACGGATATCGCACCTCCAGCGTAGCCGAGCCGACCACGACAGGTTTTTTCGTTCCTAATTGTCGCCATCCTCCTGTCACCCACAACCTCTGCAAAAACCTCCCTCTTACTATTTATTATCAAAATGTAAGAGGTCTCCGCTCGAAAACCCAAGCTATCCTGCAACAATCATATGCTTTGCCCTTTGATGTCTTCGCGTTGACTGAAACAAACCTGATCCCCAGCATAAATAACCTCGAACTGTTCCCACCAAATTTTAATGTTTATCGCGATGACGAACTCAGCCGACTCACTGACGGTTGTCCTTGTCGAGGCGTTCTACTAGCCGTCCTTAATACAATTGACTCTTCCCTTATTGCAGTATCATCCTCCCCACTTCTCGACTTTGTTTCAATTAAGATTGCTCTACCCCAGAAGACACTATACATCATTTGTTTCTACATCTTGCCCTCACAACCTATTGAATCCTATGAACTAGCCATCAACACAATCGACCAATTAACCGATTTAAGAAACCCTCAAGATGAAATCCTTGTTTTCGGTGACTTCAACCTTCCTCATCTTAAATGGACCCAATTAGACGATCAATCGTCTTACACTGCTACCAATCCCACTACTGCCAAAGAATGTCTCTTCTCGGATCGCCTAACAGATTCAAACCTCAGCCAAGTTAGTACCATACTAAACTACATGGGTAGACAACTCGACCTCATATTCACAACCGATCCTCTCAACTCTTCTATTTCACTTAGTCCTCTTTCCCTTTCAACCATCGATAACTTCCATCCTCCCCTCCTCCTTTCCTTCTTTCACGATTCTCCATCTCCATAAACCTCCTACAGTTCTGGCCTCTTACGATTTTCACAAAGCGAAATTTCATCTAATAAATGAATACCTTAAAAATGCCCCTCTCAATTTTGATAACCTAACCGTAAATGATGCTATATCCATACTCTACAGGGAAATATTTTACTCTATCTCTCTTTACGTTCCCGTTTCACAACGCAAAACTTCGCCCACCTCCCCACCCTGGTATAATCGCAGGCTCCGTTCTCTAAGAAACAAAAGAAATAAGCAATGGGCAATCTTCCTTCGTACTCAATCATCCAATGACTTTTCTAACTACCTGGGCAGCTATCTCCACTTTACCGCCCTACACAACTTCCTCTATCAACGGTATTTAACAGAAACGCAAGCCAATCTTATAAACGATCCAAAGTCCTTCTTTAAGTTTGTTAACTATAAAAGAAAATCCGATGGCTATCCTACCTCCCTCTCCTTCCACGATCAAACCTCGAATAATCCCAATATTATCGCCAACTTTTTCGCCACCTTTTTTAAACAGTCTTTCGCCGACGACTCGTTTGCTCCAGACTTTTCATACTTTGATTATCTACCGAATTTCTCGCTTGGACCATTTCTCCCACACACAGTTGATTCTCATGTCATCGAAAACAAATTAAATCTATTTAATGATGAATTCACTCCTGGACCCGACGGTCTCCCTGTCATATTTCTAAAAAAATGCTCCTCAACCATCTCTCGCCCTCTCTCGAAAATCTTCACCCTATCCCTATCCCAAGGTGAATTCCCCCGCTTATGGAAAAACTCATTTATCACCCCTATACATAAAAAAGGTCCTAAGAACGTTGTTAACAACTATCGTCCCATTGCCAAACTATCACATATACCTAAACTCTTCGAGAGTGTTTTGTACGAAACACTAAGTTTTCGCTGCAAGTCATTAATCTCCCCTAGACAACACGGTTTCCTCAAATGCAGATCCACAACCACTAACCTTGTTGAATTTGTGTCCTTTACCCTATCAGCCTTAGAGAACGGCAAAGAAGTCGACGTTATCTCAACCGATTTCAGTAAAGCTTTCGATAAAATCTCCCACAGACTGATACTCTTCAAATTGTCCACCCTTGACTTCGACCCCATTTCTTTGAAGTGGATATCTTCTTACCTGGAAAATCGCTATTATAATGTTCGTTTTAGATCTGCCTTCTCTAACCCCTTTTTAGCCTCCTCCGGCGTCCCCCAAGGCAGCCACTTAGGCCCACTTCTTTTCGTTCTTTCCATAAACGATCTTGAATTGCTGATCAAACACTCCCACATCTCATTATACGCCGACGACACCAAGTTCTTCAATACCATTTCCTCCAGTCATGACTCTTCCCTTATTCAATTTGATCTCAATAGTTTTTCCATGTGGTGTTCCAAAAATTGCTTGGAGCTTAACATTAGCAAATGCCAATCAATCACTTTTTCACGTAAACGTATTAAACCTCGTCCCCGTCTCTACTTCCTCAATAATCAGCCCATCTCCACCGTTCAAACTATCCGCGATCTTGGTATATTATGTGACCAACATCTAAATTTTCGGGCACATATAGACGAGATAATCCTTAAAGCTAATTCAGCACTCGGGTTCGTGAAGCGATGGTCTAAAGAATTTTCTAACCCTTACGTTACCCGATCTCTCTACACAACCTTTGTCCGGCCCCTCTTTGAATACGCCTCTCAATTGTGGTCTCCTTACCAGCAAATCCACATTTCTAGAATCGAGAGCATCCAACGCCGGTTCTTACGTTTTGCTCTGTGAGGTCTACCCTGGAACAATCCTTTGCTCTTACCACCTTATCACGACCGCCTTAAACTAATTAACATGAACACCTTGGAGAAAAGAAGAAGTGTATCTGACATCCTCTTCATCCATCGACTCCTTTCAGGCTCCATTGACTGCGCTACCCTCTATAACTCTGTCTCTCTCAACACTAACCCTCGCAATGTACGAAACCCCCGTCTCTTCTATGTACCCACCACCCGTACCGCTTATGGCCCAACGAACCCATCTTTCGAATGCTCGGAAGAGTCAACTCGAATCCCTTCTTCGACCTCAACCTTAGCACTCCATGCTTAAAAACCCTTCTTTTTCATGCCCCCCTCTCCCCTACTCCTTAGCTTCTAAGCTAGTTTAAGTTAGGTTAAGTTAGATTAAGTAAGATCATGTGCTTGAATTAAGCTTAATAAATGGGGGTGTTTGCCCCCACGAAAATTAGAGCAGCACCCGGCGTGCTGGGTATCCCCCGTGCTGCTGAGACAAACCGCTCTTTTTAGTTTGGTGAAAGAGGCCACGACGTGTTTGCGTGTTAGCCTGTTCAACCAAACAACCGATGCGTATGAGATTATCGATCTTATCATTGCCGATAAGTCCCATGTTTTGCCAAAAGCACATTTCTTCTTCTTTTCCTTTTTATCCCGGCGTCGTTATGGTCAGAAGTGTAGGACCATAACCTTCCCACTTAACTGCATTCCTACTGGTCCGCTTGTGGGGTCCGCCGGTTTGACCTCAGAAAGTAGCGGCAGGCTTCTCGGTTTGGGATTACTTCATCGCTAAGGTCAATCAAATGCTGGTGTTTTTGCATTTGTTTGCACCAATTGTTTTTCGGCCTGCCTTTTTTGCGTGTTGAAATTGGAATGTTGATTGATAACGCCTTTTGGACGGGGTTCAAAGGATCTCTCCTTTGAACATGGCAATACCAACTGAGTCGATCGCGCTCTATATTTCTTGTGATGGTTTCTTTTACGTGGAGGCTTCCTCGAATCTTTGAACTTCTAATTCTGTCACGCTTTGTTACACCTGCTGTCATGCGAAGCATCTTCATCTCAGTTGCCGCTAATTTGCTCTCATACTTTTTGTGCATTGTCCAGCATTGTGAACCGTATGTGAGCGCCGGACGTACAACTGAAGTGTAGAGCCTTCCTTTCAGCTTAGGGGGCATTTTTCGATCACAGAAGATGGCGGAGTTTTCCCGCCACTTCATCCACCCTACGCTTACGCGATGTTTGATGTCGTCATCACAAGTTGCTTCTCTATTAATCATAGATCCCAGATATTTAAACTTTTCACACTTGGGAAGCACTCTTCCATTCAAGTAAATGTCTGGAATAGGCTGATGAGGGTCAGAGAACGGGCAGCACAGATACTCTGTCTTCTTTGAACTAATACGATACCCGTGTCCCTCAAAAATGTCCACCCACACATCAAGTGCTCGTTGTAGGGACGCCTGATCATCACTTATAATGGCCCCATCGTCAGCAAAGAATAGCTGGTGCACATTGGGGTCCGTCACTTTTCCTTCAAGCAAGCAATCAAGGACTGCTATAAAAAGCAGTGGGCTGAGGACGCTCCCTTGGTGTACACCGACTTTGATTGCGAACTCTTCGGTGACTCCTGCGGTGCATCTTACTCTTGTCGTTGCTCTCTCGTACATGTCCATAATCACTCGCACGTAGGTTTCTGGAACTCCTTTTTGTCTTAGCGCTACCCATAAAAGATCTCTTGGTTGCCGGTCAAAGGCCTTCTCGAAATCAACCAACACCATATGCAAGTCCTTTGAAGAATAACGATGCCTTTCCGTCATGATCCTTATACTTTGGATTGCATCTGTTGTTGATTTACCCGAGATAAACCCGCACCGGTCATCAGATAGTCGTATTATTTTCCGCAGTCGGCTATCTAATACCCGTTCAACGATCTTCATGGTGTGCGACATCAGCTTGACAGAACGGTAGTTATCACAATTTCGCGTATCACCCTTTCCTTTGTGCAATGGAAGAAGATAGCTTTCCCTCCATTGATTAGGCATAGTGTCGCCTCTCATAAGTTTGGAGATAAGAACCATGAGCCATCCTGACCCGATGTCTCCCATCTTTTTCCAGAACTCAGAGGGTATCCCGTCCGGCCCAACAGCTTTTCTTTTCTTGGAGTTTTTAACCGCGTACCGAACTTCTTCGACTGTGATGTCGGATATTTCGGCATGATTCGGGGCGGCTCTTGGAAAGTACACTCGGGGAAACTGTTCGTTCAGAAGTTCCTCGCAATACTGTCGCCATCTGTGGAGAATTTTTTCGTCTTCCACAAGGAGTTGGCCTTCAGCATTGTTAATAAACTTTGGGAAACGAATCTCCTGAGCATTTCTTCTTCTCTGGGCGGCTATCTTAAAGATATTTGCTCCTTTGTTCAAATTGTTTTGTCGAAGCTCCTGGGTAGCCTGGTTTCTGTGAGACGCGGAAGACGATATTTCTTCTTCGCGATACCTTTGCAACATCTATATACCTTTTCACGGCGAGCTTTTTCCTCTCTATTAGTAGAAGAGAACTTTGACCAAGCTTGGAAAGCCATTTTCTTTTCGTGTATCACTACTTTGGCTTCGTCTGTCCACCACCAGGTTTCGTTTGCGTGTTGGCAGGGGCCTTTAGATGTTCCGAGCAGTGATTTGGCTTTCTCCAGGCCAGATTGTTGTAGGGAATCCCACATGTCTTGTGCTCTGCACTCCTCATTACCGACCTCATCGATAATGGAAGAGAGGTAGTTTTCCATGTTGGTGATAAAAGCTTCGCCTTTTCTTTTATCCAGCTTATACCACTTGATTCTCTCAGACACCTTCGTTTGCTGCTTTGACTTCTTTCTCGCATCCATAAAAAATTCAGTCAGGAGGAGACGGTGTTGAGGGGCGATCGCGTCTCCCAGGATCACTTTGCAATCTTTAGCTCGTGGCTTCATGAAACTGGATACCAAATGATAGTCTATTTGAGTTTCATTTCCGCCGCTGCTATAAATGATCAGGTGCCGGCTTTGTTTGACGAACATGGTATTTAGCACTATAAGACCGTACGACTTGCATATGTTTAGGATATCTTCACCTGAAGAGTTCCTGGTGCCGTATCCCAGCCCTCCGTGGTAGCCTTCATAGTCTTCGCTTGTCTTCCCCACATGTCCGTTTAAATCTCCCCCAACAAACAAAAGCTCTTCCTTTGGGATGATTTTGACAAGGTTGTGGAAATCTAGCCAGAATGCATCTTTTTCTTTTTGTTCGCATCCTACTTGAGGGGCATATGCGCTTACGATGTTCCACACCTCACCATGCATCACCAATTTGAGAGCCATCAAACGGTCACTGGACTTTGAAATGGTTAAGACGTTGCCAAGTAACTCTGCCGCAAGGATGATGGCGATTCCGTTTTTTCCTTGTTCCAATCCATAGTAAAACATCTTGTAGGCTTTTGTTTTAACGTCCAAGAAACGTGCCCGATTACCGGTGTTTCGCCATTTCGTCTCTTGTACGCACAGGATGTCTACTCGCCTTCTAACCATCATTTCTTCAAGCTCATAGCTGCGCCCACTCATGCCAACGTTCCAACTCGCGACTCTTAAGTGTGACTTACGCCGTTGCATTACTTTGCTATCCCCCGGAAATCCTATAGCTCTGACCCGAGCATTGCTGCTCGTCCCAGGATCACGACCATTAGTGCCTGGCGGGGTAGTGATTTTCCTTTTAGCGTTCTTCTCCATAATGCTACGGTTTGACCGTTTTCTTTCTTCCCCTCCTTTTTGACACGGGCATGCTCCAGATTTTTATTTTTTTTTTTTTGATTGATCTTACTCTTACAACACCGGTGATCTCCAGTCGTGTCAACCCACTGATTTGCATGCTCACTTGTGGGGCAGTTTATTGGTGGTATATGTGTCCCTAGACTCACGTTGGTGTTTTCTAAATTGCCTAGATGTGATTTTTGTTTACCTTTGTTTAGTCGACTTTTACGACAAGCAATAGGGATATTCTTAACCCGTCCCTGCACTAGTATGCCAAAAGCACATTTACATTGCCAAAAAGCAATTTATACAAAAGGGACGTGGAGAGAGTGCTAATGATAATTGTCTAACTCAAAAAATGGAGGAGTATACAAGAATAACAGAAACAACGAGAACCACAATCGATTACATAATAACAAATAACCAGAACATGAGAGCGAAAATGGATCCTGAAAATAATATCTCAGACCACGAAAGCATAGAAATCACGGTAGACGACACAAAGAAAGAAAACGTAAGTGCAAGGTCTGTTGAGATTTTTAAATATCGTAAGAATCTATTTACTGAGGAACTTAATAAAATAAAAAGAGTATATAACACAGCAGACAATGTACACGAAAACGCAAGAAAATTAGATTTGGTCCTGAAAAATACTGTATTCATCATATCTAAATCCAATACAACTAACAACGAAACAATAAAATGGTTTGACCACGAACTTAAAATGCTAAAAAACAAAAAAAAAAATTGGAAAGTATCAAAAAGCGATGATAATAAACACTGAAGAAAGTTGGGGTGGATATGAAACGATAAGAAATTATTATAGGGTTAAAGTTAGAAATGCAAAAAACAATTACATAAAAAACAGGATTAAGCAATCAAATGGACAAAGAGAAATGTGGAAGGAAATTAAAAAAAATTAATTTTGAAGAAAAGGAGTGTTGAAATCAAGAATATAATTTTTGACGAGAGAAACTACAATACCGACTTCGAAATAGCTAATAAATTTAACCACTATTTTATAAGAAGTGTGAAAGAAATTAGATCAACAATTGAAGACGTAGAAATTATAAATTATATAGATCCCGCAGGAAGCAGATTCGAATTTAAACAGATCACATTAAACGAATTGAAAGAAATATGTGAAAGTTCGAAAAAGAAATCGAATTTCCAAAAAATAAGCCCGAAAATAATCCTGGAGTACTATAGGATATACAATGCTACACATTGTAAACAACCCTCTTCAGGTAGGCGGATTTCCAAACTCTTGGAAGGATTCTATGGTTAGATCAGCTGAGAAAGTGCCTAACACAAGCAGAAGTGAAGAGTTGAGACCGATTAATACATTAAGAACGTGTGAAAAAATAATTGAAAAAGTAGTAAAGCGCCATCTTATGTCATACTTAGAAAAAAACGATATTCTCTCAATGTTTCAATCAGGTTTCAGAAAAGAGTATTCTTGTGAATCAGCGGTCAATCATATAATAAACGAATGGAAGTTTGGCGGAACACAGAAAAAAAGAATGGCACTATTCCTAGGTTTCAAAAGGGTTTTTGAAACCATTGATAGAGAAATATTACTTAAAAAAATGTGGCTTTATGGACTTAGAGAAAGAGAACTGAGATGGTTTAGGTCTTATCTAACAAATAGAGTGCAATGAACAAAAATCAACCTCAGTGTATCTTATACAGAAAATGTGAAACTAGGTGTGCCACAGGGTTCCATTCTTGGTCCACTGCTGTTTATTTTATACATAAATGATATGCCAAGAGTTATAAAAAGATGTAAAATAGCCATGTACGCTGATGACACATTGGTTTATGCTGAGGGTATAGACTCAGAGGAATGTAAAAGCAAACTTGTTGAAGTTACCAGAAATCTGACTGCATGGCTAAAAATGAACAAGGTAAAGTTGAATGAGCAAAAAACGAAACTAATGGAGATATACTACAACAGCGGAACGAATATTGAGATAAATGGTAAAACAATAGAGAATGTTAAGAATATCAAGTACCTTGGAGTAATGCTAGACAAAGATTTAAAATTTAGTATGCATGTTGATTATATCTGCAGAAAGATAGGAAAAAATTGGATTTTTTAAAAGGATCAGGAGAAAAATGGCTGTACTAACCGCACTTATAGTGTATAATACAATTTTTAAACAGCATTTTGAGTATTGTTCAACAGTTCTATATATGTGTTGCAACCAAAGCCACATTGATAGACATCAAAAACTGCAAAACAAAGCTATGCGTAGTACCCTAATGTGCAGAAGATTCACACCAATGAACTATATGTTAGGATGCCTTAGATGGTTGAATATCAAGCAACGACTTGAATTGAATACATTTTTGCAGTATTTAAATTAAAATATGGATCAGCACCAAGTTATTTAACAAGTGGAATCAGACATGTAGGAGAAGTGCAGCCATATCAGTTGAGAAACGCGAATGATTTCAGGCTACTTCGCCAAAATACAGTACAAGCTCAAAACACGATTTGGTATAAGGGACTTATCATGTTTAATAACTTACCTAGTGATATAAAAAATGAAGCAAATTTTCAAAGATTTAAAAGAAAATGCATTGAATTTGTAAAACATAAATTTAAAAATTGTAAATCAAGTAGATTGAGTTTATTTGTCCGCTAACTTACTAAGTTGTTATAAATTTAGTGCTAAGTTTTTGGTAAAGTACTTAAAGTACTAATATAATGAATATTGTAGTCTTCTTTCAGCAAGATAGGGAATAGCAACAGAGCCGAACGAATGGATATTGTATATCCAGGAATCGGTGCCTTCCGGCTCTTGCCGAGAAGAACGCAATCCTTCTTCTTCTTCTCTTTAGCACCAGCTGATTCATGCCCGTATTTTTTCTCCTTCTCGTGAAGAGAAAGACATCAGTCCTAAGAAGATTAATCGTCAACCCATTACTTGTGCACCAGTCATCGATCAGATTTAGCGCCGCCTGCGCTTTGCCTGTGACAGACTCGTAACAGGAGCCGACAGAGCGGTTAAATTTAATTCGACATATGTATCTGTGATCTGACAACGTAGCATCTGGTAAGACTCTCCAGCTAGTGATGGTCTTCACATATCTGTGGCAAAAGTAGGTTGAGGACCTATATTGTTGACGGTAAGATCAGACGAAAGAGTGAAGTTTAAACATGATCTCCTCTTAAGATGCACTTGCTGCTGCCCCAAACAGTGTTTTGAACATTAGCATCACAACAGATGATAAATCCAATCTTTCTGGCTTCACAGTACTCTACGAGTTCAGAAACCGCCTTCGGTGGCCGAGGCAGTACCGAGTCGTAGGGAAAGTAAACAGACGCCACAACGAACTCTAGCAACCACCAGATCTTGTCCACAGAATTGACCAATTTTGGTTGCCGATAGTGTATTCGAATTGATAAGAAAGACTTTTTGGATCACCAATACCGCACACAGGCGTTTATTCCACACCCATGGTTCCTGAATGGATACAATGTGAAGATTTGTACCAATGCATGCAATTCTGCTACTGCGAAAAGTGGTAGCAGCCCTACATCATAGATTTATAATTTTATACTGCAAAGCACGTTCCAGCAGAAAGACAAAGACGAGAAACCAGCAGATGGCGCACTTTAGTTTGGGAATACTGACTACCTGATAAGTAGTAGTTCCCAAAGGCTGAATTTTTCGCATCACACTCCTGATCCAGACAGATGTCCACTGTGAGTAACAGCTCACCACGAAGATACCATTCATCAGGCCGTCTTCCGTTTTTCGAGTACTCTTATTTTTTTTTGGTTTAAACTCATGCTTCCTTCGGACACCGCTCTGGGACAACCTTGCTAGTTCGAGGGTTGTTGGGACCCAGAACTGCTTTGCCTTCTGTGCTCCGAATCTGTCTGTCAGCATCACCGCCTTTTTCGGACCCAGGACCCCCCAGCCCCATCCATTTGGAAGTGTGGTCTGCCCTGGATACACACGAATCTTGCCCAGCACACCGGGCACTGAATGCTGAAGCTCATGTTTTCAAGAACAAATATGTATGCAATAGGTGGTAGCTCAGATGTACGTCCAAAACGAGAATAGCAGCCTACTTGAAACAAAATTGGAATGCATTGAATCCCTCTTGGATTCCAGGTCAGTATCTTAATAATAATCTTAGTAAATTAAATCTTCAATGAGCTGCCAGAATGGGTTCAGGGAAAATTTTCTCAGGTGCTGAGCCCACTCTATGTTTGCCTACGTCTTTGTTTAGGTTCCCCGGGCTCTAGATGCACCCAGTTACAAGTGGTGGAAAGGTCCGGGTTTCCACTGACGCTAGATATAAGCGACGATGTCTACAGCAGATAAATTCGTGGTTCTTATTGCTTAAAAGATTTGACTATAAAATGCTGACAGGAATTACTATTGGTCATTATAGTTTCGCTAAATAGTTCAACTTGCTTGGCATCAACGCACCAGGGTGCTAAATAAGCCGCATATTATCGCATTTGAAACCCACGAACACGTATCATTTCCGCGCAAAATGCTTCTTAATATCACTGGAAAGGTATTTAATTATTTATACTTAACGTAAGTCCCAGACACGCAATAGGCTTTGCAGCTTTAAATAATAAGCCCCATGTGTAGTCATTCGAGAGCAACCACCTTTCTGCATTGTATTTCGTGTATCAAAGACCACCATATCTCGAACGTCTTACACATCAGTTAACCGCCTTTAGAACCCATAAACTAAAGACTTTGACTTGCACGTACATACGTACCACCACTCCCAACTCATTTCGAGCAACACGCACCGTTTCAAACGAATCCCCAAACTCCAAACACAATTGCATGCCTCAATGGACTCATAATTAATTTTACAACTTCGCGTGCTCCATCTGTTAATACTTTCTTCTTGCACTCATGGAATGCAGGCCCACATCAAGCTCAGCCGTAACACGCTCTTCCGACACATGCCGCAACCGTTTCCCGGAGTAATTACGTCAAGAACGTCCGCGCTTTTCATGTTCGTACTTTCGTTCCACTCATCCACAATATCTGGCTTATTTTCCGCGTGAATAATGATATCAACAAAACTATCTGTATCTGTTGCACGTACGGATGTGCACACTACAATCTGATAGTCGGTAGTTGATAGCCGACTTCAGGCACAGCGCGAGCGCCACCTTTACTGGTTTACTTACATCCATTATAACTGACCGCTGCTGATGCGAACATCGATCCGTGCGACCATCGATGTTCCTCACCCAAGCCGTCCTTTACCCACTTGTGGGATAAATGATTTTCTGGAACAAATGATTCTGTAGACCCTTAATGGTGATGTTGATTAATTAACTCCAGCAATGCGAAGGGCCACGGTGAGGAGCGACGGGACACATGCACTGAACTCTCAAAGTTCCGCCCATTTTTAATGGGATAATTATATTGCGAAGCGTCGAAGATAAAGATGATGCAGGCTGGAGGGGAGACAGGACATGGAAAGTGCTTGTCTAATGCAAAGTGGACTGACGAGTCCGTTGGTAGTTCCTCAATTGTTTCATTATCGTCGTCGTCTTCGGCGTCACATTCGGTCAGTGCTCACACGAATTCAATTTCCTAACTTGGCACTCCTTCCTCGGGTTGTGAGTCGAGGAGCTCCACAACAATACATTTCCAGATAATTCATTCAAGAGAAGATCCTGCGGCTATCCACAAGATGATAGGGGAGAGACGATGCTCTTCACAAATTATGTGATGCTATTATGAAGGCGATGGCCATCCATATGTGTATCTATACCCATACGAGTGCAGTATAGTTACCATTCATCGCAAGCTCACATCAACATGGTCGTCGGATCATAACCATTTATGGGTACAATAATTAGATAAAGAACAGGAAGGCGGAGAATAGATAGAAGCGGAGGAAGAGAGGAGGTCGAAACGGGCGAAACCAAGACAAGATCTCCGGCTTTGAAGCCAGGAGGGACACATTGAAGAAAATTACATCATTACATGGTCGAGGTAGCACCAGGGCTTGCTACGACACATAGGACAACACTAGACTCTCCTAGTATTACCATGTGCCGCAACAGGGACAAGAAGAGTCTTACATAAACTTTATCTTTAGAGCTGTGAATAGCAATTACAGTGAAACATGTGCATACTACTTGGGCTTAGTGTATGTTCCACCGAAAAGGATGCAACGGTTGATGAGAAAAAAGGAAGAACTTGTTCAGAGAAGCGCTATAGCTGGAAGTAATACTGAAGCTGAGCTGTTCAGGTGCCTCTTGCATGGAAAATAGGAAAATGGAAAAATGTCTTCATCAAAGTACATGAAATTCCATACAAACTGCTTTGAAATAAATTTCTTGCCTGACGATACGAGTGAAGTGGTCTTGTGGCTTCACATGGGTCTCTCTGTGAAAGCGTCTTGTCCACGAACAGGAGTTCAACGTGAGTTAAGTAGTGCAGTAGTGTAATTGAATTTTGTTTATGAATTCGTAGCACCAGGAAAGGTAATTGGAGTTCCAAAGTCTTTAAAGATGTGAAGAACTTTGAATGCTTTTTACCTGATGAGTTCCATCGTATGAGTGCTTATGAGAGCTGATGCTTCTGAGTATCTTAGTGTTTTTTTATACTAACTATTTTGGAAGCAGAGTTATGTGACTTCAATGGAGACTTGATGTTCAGAAAATGAACCATAAAATAACTTGGAATGACATGAAGATGACTCTTGAGGGTATGGTAGGTATTTCTGTGTGTAATCCATTCAAGGAAACACGGGTTACCGTCAGAATAGCTTGTAGGTAGGTGATCACTACATTTTCCTCAACTGAAGGCTTTTTTAATTATTACAAGTCTTGCTACCAAGCACAAAGAGGGCTCAGTAATGAAAGGACCGTAGAAGCAACATGAACTACAGGGTAGAGACCAAACCTAATCCAAGCTATAGGAACATAATTAAGGAGAAAATGTTCGAGTATTTCTTCACAACGTATCGACCGAAACCATCCTATAGTGTTATCTTTCTAGCATACGTGTAAAATGTGAATTCGACGTTAGTGCACTGCGACCTTAGAGTCTCCTCTATTTCTCTTTGACGTTAGTTCGGGTCGAGTTTTCCTTTAAATATTTAAAAAATATGGGATCAGCTCTCCGGGAGCAAAGCTACAATTCCTTCCGTGTTTTAACTTTAATTTTTCAAAATTGTACCTGGATCTCAGGAACCATAGTAGCTAGGGTCCTAAAACGGGTCGCTATGAGCTCAGAATCATGTACTCTAAAACACAGCCAAGTTGCAGACTCATAGCTACTCGCCAAGGTTGGTATAATATATGCGTACGGACAGACTGGAAAGCCTTTGCATAAGTCTTCCCTACCCCAGCTTTGCAAGGTAGAATACTAAAAGAAGAATATATAGATATATAAGTTAAGGCTTTATAGTGGATGGCGCTACAATTCGGGGTAAACCTGGGCACCAATTGACAAGCTTTTCCAGTCGGCACGATCTTAAATAAAGGCTTGTGCTATCCCCTTTAAGAATTTCGGGCAGCAGCAGTGGTTCTATAAAGAAGATTTTTTCATTACTTGGTTTTCTGGTGTTCAATTTTTGACAGCTTATGTGTGATTTGTGACATACGTTAAAGTCAAACGTACTCAATTAGCTTTACCATTTCATTATAAAATGACTTACATACGAACAACGATTATAAATTATTGATTTTTTTACGAATATTTGTGCTGTGTTTTTTGCGCACATTTTATTGATGCTATAATCAATCGACTGAACAAGCAACTCAAGCCACAGTGACCAAATTTCGCACCAATTCCTCGCTATTGTACATCAAGCCACTTATCCGTATGCGTAGAGTGCCTATGTAGCAAAATTATGCTGCTATATCCGCCAGTGCTAAGATTTGATCGTGATTTGCCCATTCATAGCCGTTCACAAGGATCTTGATCTTAAACCTTAAAAAATACAGCTGGTGCAAGAACCGAGGTCAAACGACAGCATCAGATTTTCGATGATTGAGCCTTAGAAAAGCTGTAGGAAAATCCACTTTTTATGGAAATATTGTCTTCAGTGACGAAGCGCATTTCTGGATGTAACAAAACTACCATGCCTGGTCCTCATGCAATGCAAGAGCCACCAATGTATCCACTATTGTTTGGTGCGGTTTATGGTCTGACGGAGTCATTGCCCGTATTATTTCAAAGATGACAATAGGCACAATGTTACCGCCATCGGCACCCCCGGTCGTTCGAACTTTTTTTGGCCGAAATGCACGAGCTGGACCTGGTCGACATGCGGGCCCAGCGCGCAGCAAGAAGCATGCGGATCAATGGACCAAGAAATCAGTTCGGTGAGCAATTCATCTCTAGCTTGGGACCGGTGAACTGGCGAGCTAGATCATACGGGCATATCATGCCGATTTGCTAGCGTCAATTGCAACCTTGGAAGACAACATTACACGTGATGTTAGCAAGATACCATCCAGTGGAAAAGTTCCTCAAAATTCGACTCTTCGTATGGACCATTTTAAGCGTATTCAAAGCTTCGATAGAGAGTCAACTTCGAAGGGGCATCAAGCCATATACGAGGATATGTTGAACGACAGTTTCGTAGTTTATCAGAGTCAACTTGAGCTGGAATCCCCTCCGTGTACCAAATATATTATTGCTATCACAATAGCTTCAAGCTAAGCTTTAGGGTCAGGTTGAACTTTAAATGGCGGTTTTTTGGCGCTTGAAGCATAAGTTCTCTTTTCTTCCAACTTACATTTAGACTGAAGCCTGTGGCCTAGCGAACTACGATCAAATTTATTTTGGATAAATTTTGGTTGATAACCATGAACAGTAAAAAGATAAAATATTCTGCCTTTGGGAGCGCCTTCAATGTCTACAAAAGTTGGGTATCTTGCTTAAACTCATGCAGCGCTGTTTCTGTAGACTTATGCCTGAGGCACGCTTATGGATAAAGACTACAGAAGTCTTTCTTCAGGACTCTGGAATATAAATGATATTAAATGGGTTCGGAGGGATCAGGATCTGGCGATTTGTACAGGGAGGTTAGTACAAATTTTAGCCTATAAATTGTCAATTGCGAAGGCTGCTGATTTTTCGACATGAATTATAATTGAGATACCTAACTGAGAAATTGTACCTAAAACAATTCTGCATTGTAAGATTTACAGTTTATTTTAAATGTACCTAGAGTTGCAGGGACCTTTAAAGGACTGTTAATAGTGCTCAAGCATTTACAAGCGTCTCTGTATTCCGCCGTCGGACGACCGGCCTGATCTGATTGTGATCAATAATATTAAGACAGGCCATCCATTGATTACTAAGCCTGAAGTAACCAAGTCGCTTACTTAAGGCAGTCTGATCTTGATTGAGAGCAAGAGTGGCAGAGTTCAGAATTTTTCAATTTTTTTTTCAAAAAAAAAGTCTGGACGAGGCGAGTGGTAAATGTTAGAAGAAGTGGCGATACTACTTTAAGTGCATCATGCTAGGTTGTGATATGCTTGCTTTCCTGCATATTATGTTTCACGTAGACGTAACTACTTGAAGCCGTTGAATGGTATCAGAACGACAATGCCCGCATCAGTGGAAGGCCATGACAGGCCCTGGAACTACTGACTCATTCCAAGACTACAGAATTGGCATTGATGTAAAGTAATTTTAATTTTTAATTTTCGTGAGGGCAAACACCCCATTTATTGAGCTTAATTCAAGCTAAACTTAATCTAATTTTATAACTAGTGAGAACGGGTGAGAGGAGCCCGATCCTTGGAAACTAGGACTGGAAGGAGGGAAGGCTATTGAGATTTAGACATGGAGTGTTGAGGTTGAAATCGAAGATAATATTCGACATATTAACACTTGCCAGCATATGGGGAATGGGTTCATTGGAGCCGTATAAGGTGCGGGAGGGTTGATAGATAGAAGAGACGAGGATTGCGTGTATTACGAGGGTACTCGTAAGTGTTGAGAGATATGGACTTATAAAGGGTGGCGCAGCCGATGGTACCTGCAAGAAGTCTATGAATGAAGATACTCTCTTCTTCTTTCCTCCAAAATACTAAAGTTGATAAGTATAAGACGGTGTTGATAGGGCGGTAAGAACAAAGGATTGTTGCAGTTCTCGAACAGCGAAACGTAGGAACTGACATTGGATGCTTTGGATTCTAGATACGTGGGTTTACTGATAAGGGGACCACACTTGAGATGCGTATTCGAGAAGGGGGCGGACAAAGGTAATATAGAGGGATCGAGTCACGTATTGCAGAATTCTTTAGACCAACGTCACGGATAACCTGAACGGTCTAGATGGATTGATTATTATGAAAGTAAACATGGGGAGGAGGTTTGATTCGTTTACGTGAAAAAGTAATTGATTTGCATTTGGAAATGTTAAGTTCAAAACAATTACTGGAGCACCAAACGGAAAAGCTGTTGAGATCCCATTGAATAAGAGAAGAATCTTGTTGCGAGGAAATGGTCTTGAAGATGTTAGTGTCGTCAGCGTACAGTGAGAGGTGGGAATGTTTGATGACAAGCGCAATGTCGTTTATGGTAAGAATAAAAAGAAGTGGACCTAAGTGGCTGCCTTGGGGAACGCCGGAAGAAGCTAAGAAGGGGTTGGAAAAGGCTGATCTGAAACGAACACTGTAGTAACGGTTTTCTAAATAAGAAGATATCCACTTCAACGCAGTGAGTTCAAAGCCAAGGGAAAACATTTTGAAGAGTATTAGTTTCTGGGAGATTTTGTCGACGGCTTTACTGAAATCAGTTGAAATGACGTCGGCTTCATTCCCATTCTCTAATACTGGTAGTGTGAAGGACACAAATTCGACAAAGTTTGTGGTTTGTACATAATTTGTGATGCCGCTAACTTAGCTAAAGTTTGAATCAGCTAGGTGATCTAAGATGAGACATTCTTTGGCAGCAGAGGGATTAGTGGCAATATAAAATGATTGATCGTCTGATGGAGCCCTTTTAAGAGAAGGATTTCATCATGGGGATCCCGTAAATCATTTATCAATCATATTAATGGCGAGCTTATAGGATTCAATAGGGTGATATGACAAGATATAAAAGCAGATGACATAGAGCGCTTTACGGGGCAGTACAATCTTGATTGAAACGAAGTCAAGATACGGGGAAGAGGATATTACACACCGGGCTAGCGGTGGTAGAACAAACAGTTGGAATCAGATTAAGGAACATCGTTCACGTGGTGGATTTGGTGGAACAGAGGAAGATGTCTGCATATGGGAGATGGAGGGGTGGGTGAAAGATGGGAAAAAAATTTGTTTTGACGCTCCAATTATGATGGGGGTTAGATTGAGGTTAAGGGTGATTATCACAAGTGTTAAGCTTATTTTTAGGTTTCTTAGAGCTAAGTACATAGGTTTTTTTTTTTTGAATTATTGAACGGCTTGGGATGAATATCTTTGTTTTCGTACCACCTGGTAAGGATAGTTTTACCAAGAGTGAAAGGGTGGCCGTTAGAGTTAAGGAATATCCACTCGTACTTCGATGATATGGACAGCTTCAGTTTGAACGATCTGGAACGTTGAAGCGTGTGGCAATTTACTATTGGAATTTTAAATTCCTTTGTGAACTTCTGTGCCCATTTCTTATGAGTGTGGGGGTCAAACCATCAATGCCATAGTAAAGGTAGACATTTCTTCGTTGCCTTTTACAATTTTTGGAATCGCTGGCTCCATTCACTTAAACTCCATATTTGGCCAAGGCGCTCAATATTGGTTTCAACAGTTGGGTCTTCAAAAATCGGGTCTTCAGTTTGTGTGTAGACTGATGATGTAGTTTTTTGCTGCAGCGGAGACACACAAATTGACGGGGCAGACACATTGCCTTCAAGCAATTCACCACGTATGGAAGTATTGGCAAACAATGGTTTGGTATGGAAGTGGCCGGGGATGTGGATGTCACCAATCTTGTTAGATGTTGTTCTCATTTCGTCGATTAGATCACTTAGGTTAAACTTGGTAGTGGTGAGTTCACTGCTAACGTCATTTAGTTTGTTTGCAATAGCTTCAAGCAGAGGGTCGGGATTGAGTAACCATTCACTGCGGCATTAGAAACCTTCTTTTGCTCCTATCTAAGTTCAGTTATTGTAAGTGGGGCCGGAAAGGCTTTACAAAAGAAGAAGGCCGAAGCTCGTCTATGAGTGAGCCTCTGGCTTGGAGAGTTGTCGGCATTTTTAAAATCTTTTAGGCTATGATAAAAATCATTCAATGAATGATATCGTAAATAGTTGACCTTGTGTGGGCTTCTTGGAACCTGTTAAACAGTACATTCTATGTAAGAAGTTCATGGTATTTATAATGTGAAAGACGCGAGTAAAAGGTATACTTACTCACGTACATAGGTGGCGTTACAGTCCGGTGTGAACCTGGGCCTCAACCAACAAGAGTCTCTATCTGGCAAGATCTTTTGCCAGTTGTTTCCAGAGCCGCATTCCCTATTGGTTAAGGTCCCCCTCCATCTGTGGGCGCCACCTTAAATTTCGTCGTCCTCTGCTGCGTCGTCTTTTGGGTTTGGATTCGCTTTAAGTTTGTATTAGGTTTGTTTAAGTTTAAATTAAATTTAAATTTAAGTTTGTATGAAGTTTGCACGTGTATCGGGAAAGCGCTGATGACAAAAGTGTACTTTTTTTCTTACTGAAATTTTTTTAAATCCAAAAAAAAATCGTTGGAAAAGGAAGGTTATAATATTATGTTGATGGGATTCTTTGACTACCACGAAGTGGTGCGTTGAAGGAAAAAAATTGTGAATCTAGTACAAGAGAACATCAATCAAGGCTCATCACTTCATCAGGTCAGGCAAACACATTGAAAGAACACGCTTAACACACGTCGGCATGGTTGTGATACTAACAAAATAAACATAAAATTTCCTCGCACTTTTTGAGCATAACATCTTACATCCATAACACCCAACTGCGCCGAAGTTGCTTGAAAAACTTCAAGTTGACCGCTATTTAAAGCTAGATTTGGGTAGCCTAATTTGGGCAGTAGATGAACGATAAACAGTGGGCAGTAAATGAGCGAACGAACAGTGTGGAACTTGCCAGTCGACAAGTCAGTATGTCGAAACATGGCGAGATCAAAAGGCTTCTCTGAATTGCGATTCCACAAAATAAATATATCCTCAAGGAAATTCATTAATTTCGCTGCTCCAATGGCCAATACTATGACACGGAAGACAAAAAGCAAGCATTTTCAATGCAATCTAATAGCATTCGTTCTCAGCTGGTGATATTGTCCATAGTTTATGGCTCCTCATCCGACCGCTTGTAAACACACCCAGAAGACATAAACCGCAACCAGGAATCTGTCCAACTTTCCAGCAGTTCCATTTCGCTGTAATTAATAATACCACATTCACTCCACCGCTTCGTACCGGCACCACTCACCCACATTGTCGGTGCCTCGCCACTCGCTGTGCAAACAAGACAAATCCTCTACACAATTACCTCTACGACCGTCTAATATTCATTAAACTCCCGATTGCACTACTTATACCATTCACGCCATGCACCTCCACAAATACCAACCGTCGCTCCATAATCAACTTCTAGTCTTTCTCGCTTCCTACCGACGGCGATTGGCCACGCGACATTCAGTCCCAGGTACATCCGCCGTCATCTGCCGTTCTTGGTCTTCACTACAGTCGCGAACAGGTTGTGCGTTCAATTTCAGAGTAATCCTTTTAAATCGATGCAGTTGCGTGAACATAACAACGGGTAGGTTGCAATTCGAGACGCGTTGTACAACTGCACACTTTTGACCATCGTCCATCGTCCATCTAACATCCCGCTGTTTGCCCGGAATTTATAGCAAACACGGTGTTCAACCGTTAAACGAAGGCTTTCAAATCACCTTTAATTCAAACCATTGACAACGCAGCACAGTTATGGCATTGGGTAACCACACTTAACGACTTCTGTCGAAATTGATTACCAGCGACGCGACGGGGCGATTGTGGAACGAGGAAATTGCTACCAGGAACAACCACTGCGTGTCACATTGAAAGGAAGGTCAACCGTTAGCCTCGAAATTAGCGATCCATAAGTAATTCTACAAAGTCGGAGCAGAGAAAAGGTGCTCCACCATTAAACCCGCAAACGACGTGGTAATAAAAGTGTGACAAAGGACCGTAACGGCGGGGAACAGAGCAGAGACCCTTTATCAACGCGTATTCTCAAGGATAAACGTCCAATGGCAGTCATTAAAAAGACTGAGCAAAATAATATTTTAATATCACAATGGCCGGCAGTTATCCTTGTCGCCCGTCAAGGATATGAATAAGGATCCTTAAGCCAAACGAAGTGGATTAAACTTAAGACCATTATACTCCACAGCCTTTATGCAAGTTTTTCCATCGTTTCACTACTTGACAACTACAGACTTGCAGTGTCGAAGCGGAAGCGATGCTCACGAAATTCGTTTACATAGCCCGACACGCATGAATGCAGAAAGGTGCACACCGCTGCGAAACTGAATAATACATGGACATAAAAAGAATGCTTGTCAAGCGCCAGTTGGTGATGATTTAAATTAAATTACATAATGTTAGTTTACAAGGATACTACGGGAAATAAAAGCAAACTCACACACCGATGAGCAGGACGAGTGTGCTGAAATGCGTCATAAAAGTAGAACAGTTGCAGGATGCGGATACTTTTTCCAATTTTATTTTATCGAGATTTTTACGAGCAGGCAAGCATTTATATCTGGTGGCAATAAATGGAACGATGTCGCGGGAGCTCCAACTGAAAACAGGAGCATCATAAAAATCGCGGCAGAATTTTATTGCTGTTTCTGGTGTTGGACAATTTACAAAAAAAAAAGATTTGATTTTATGTTTTGGGAAATTGAAGGGGATGGACTGCATATCCTTGTTGAGAGCTTTAACAATTTGCTATGGAAGACTACATTTCCGTTATGCATCTTTAATTCAATTTAAGAATTACTCCGCTGCCAACCTAGAATCCATTGGATTTGTTGCCTGTCAGAGGACTAGGTCTGCAGGTTACATCAAACAAGTTCAAAATGAAGCTCATTTTGAAGCTCAAGCTGCAATCCATTTATACACCCATACAAAAATGTATCATCCCGCACGTTGCTGACAAACACCCGCTGAACCTTAAATTATATTTGCCCAAATGGTGGCATGTCAAGGAAGACGATACAAAAGTCTGTGGCTGTTTCTAAACCTTCAGGGACTGCTACAAAGGCACCGGAGGCAAAGGTGGTCTTACGTTAAATTCTGCTCGCCACCCAAGGGTACATCGGCCAGCTTCAAAAGCAGATCCATGGTAGTTGACCCGAGTGAACAGAATCTACTAGCTCCTGCCGGGCCTAGCACACCTGCAATCGTAATGATGGAGAGACGAGGGTAGAGAATCCCTTTAAGATCTTGTCAGCGAATGTGAATTCACTTATTAGGATTGAGCGAAGAGTCGTACTTTTCGACTTGCTGCAGAACGAATACCCCGACGTGCTTTTGGGTAGTGAAACAACGCTAAACCAGAAAATCCGGCAAAGTGTCTACAAAATAGTTCAAGAAGACCGACCAAACGCTACTCAAGGCGGGGAAGATGCGAACTTCATTAAAAATAATTTTAAACATAAAGTCATATAAAGCGGTGAAATACGGAGATTACAGGGGCTAGAGGTCTGCAGTAAAAGAAACCATCACAAGAAATATAGAGCGCGACCGACTCAGTTGGTATTGCCATGTTCAAAGGAGAGATCCTTTGAACCCCGTCCAAAAGGCGTTATCAATCAACATTCCAATTTCAACACGCAAAAAAGGCAGGCCGAAATACAATTGGTGCAAACAAATGCAAAAACACCAGCATTTGATTGGCCTCAGCGATGAAGTAATCCCAAACCGGGAAGCCTGCCGCTACTTTCTGAGGTCAAACCGGCGGACCCCACAAGCGGACCAGTAGGAATGCAGTTAAGTGGGAAGGTTATGGTCCTACACTTCTGACCATAACGACGCCGGGATAAAAAGGAAAAGAAGAAGAAGAAGAAGAGGTCTGCAGTCTGTGTATTCCTCTCCCAAAGGGAAAGGAAACGTAAAAGCGGCCTATGCACCTGAAGCAGCTCGAAGGCAAAGACACTGAAGTCACTTATTACAAATCTCCAACAGTTGATCTAATAGAATAAATTACAGAATATCTCTAAGTTTGTATTGGAACAACAGAATTCGTGCTGTAAAAATCAACAGCGCAACATAAAATATGTCAGAAATACAATCAGAATGACATTCAGGATCTGAAGCTTCCGTGAACGTCAGACAATGAACGTGAACGTTTGCTACAAGCAGTAAGCATCGATCCAGAGAGCGCCATCCTGGGTGACAAAACTTTTTCGTGATAGAGGATCCTCAAGAAAAGGTGGCGACAGTATGTGTTGCCTTCCAGGAAGTGGACAAGGTGATGAGCCCTGCTTCATTACTCCTACCTTCGAAATGATATCGATAATTGGCGATCAGAGAACCTTGCTTTTACTAGGTTCAGTGACGATTTCATGGCAAATAATACCGTCGCCAGTTGAGGGGCTAACACGAGTCATTGAAGAGAAAACACTCCGCGAGAATCGGCGGTGTATTGTGCAACAAATGCAAGAACCAATGCGCAGGTGCCTGTCTGTCTGATGGACTTGGTCAAAGCTATCAACATCGTATGGCTAGAAGGTCTTTGCTAGAAGCTCAGCCGGCCAGGCTTAAGTAAACCACTGCTATATATGATTTTTGACTTGTTGACCGATAGTAAGTTCGTTTTGAAAATTGCCAACATGACTTCTACATTTATAGCATTTGAAAATGGACTGCAACAATGGACTGTGAACTCGCCAATTCTTTTTTGCATTTATCTGAGTGATCCGATAGCGAACGATTTAATTGCGACTAAATTACAGATCGGATCCAACGATCGGAATCATTGTCACTCTTCTGGTACTTGGCTTCAAAAAAATTCATCAGTATTGTGATGAAGTTGATTTTCAACTTCCAAAAATCAGAATCTTTGTTATTCAGAATACCTCGGTCTAGGGACACTAGTCATAATGAGTACAGGTTCTTAGATTTGGGGCAGGACGGCCGTCCACCGGCGAAACAAGGTATAGTCAGATACCCTGGGATCTGATTCGACCAGTATCTATATTTTGACCACCTGATGCTCGCTCTGACAAGATGGCTGTTTCAAAGCAGCTAATTTGATTTCAGAGTGAAGGTAATCTGGCAGAGAGTTTTAATCAGGCCCATGGTTGCCTATGGATGTCCTGTCTGATTCATTGTGAGAGCCAGCTTTATGGAAAGGATTCAGGTGTTTGGGAGACAATGCCTCAACACTTGTCCCAGATTACATAAGACCCCCGAATCTGAGTACATAAAATGTTACTAGCCTGATCATCGGGGCTTACTAACCCAACGAATTATATCACGAGAGAGTGCGCCTTAATGGCTTTGTCCCGCCAGAAGCATTTCTCTATTTAGATGCAGGATAGATTGGCTGTACCGGTAATCTTCCACGTGGGTCGCATTTCCGTGGAACGGCGATTCCTCTACGGACCCGATGTCGCGCACAGTGAGCCCGAGCGCCTCAGGTTCTGTAGATCAGTCTCACGCCTTGATCGAGCAGACGTTGTCCGCCAGCATCAACGCCTTTGGTGGCTGGTGGCTGGTGGGAGTTACGTCTGTGGACACTTCAATAGCTCCAGCCTCTTCACCAATGGCAGGCTTACATAGGCTAGGATAAGGTAGGTTAGGGTAGGATAAGACAAAAAAAAGGAATAAAAACCAAAAACAAAAATGTATAGATATATTAAAAAAAAAAAGTTATATATATATAAAATATATATATAAAGTAAATATTTATGTATGTTCGAATAAAGAATAAGAGAAAAAGATAACCCGTCAACCACGTTTCAAAATAGCCGCATTTATTTTTCTTCTGTCAAAAACTACAATACCAACACGAACGGTCTGAAGTTGTCGCCGATGATGTTAGGGTACGATTTGATCTTAGGTTCGATTTGGAACATTCCGCCCGCCTTCGCCAGATTCTGGCGAACCAACTTCTTCCTCCCGTGGTAGCAAACTGATTTTCTGGATTGGTCTCGCAACCGTAGACGTCCGTAGAAGCACGGCACGAACAAGTCCATCGGCGCCGGGTTTCACTTCGATAATGCGAGGCAATGGCCATTTGCACGGTGGATAACAATTTGATCGTATCAGGCATAGATCTCCAACCTTTGCAGACGGTTGACTGGTACGCCACTTCGGTCGCTGTTGCAGCTCGTGAATGTATTCAGAAGACCACCTGCTCCAGAAATGATCATACATCTGTCGAAGTAATTGCCATCGGGATAGGCGAGAGCCTTTCACGTCCAATGTTGATGGTTCCGGTATTGTGAGTATTGATGTTCCTATAAGGAAGTGCCCGGGTGTAAGAGCAGAGAGATCTGATGGATCATCCGAGAGTGGTTGCAGCGGTCTTGAATTGAGGCATGCCTCAATCTGCGTAAGAAGGGTGGACATTTCCTCGAATGTTAACAATGTCTCTCCAACAATGCGCTTGAGGTGAAACTTAACGGACTTAACCGCTGCTTCCCAAATCCCCCCAAAATGTGGGGCCGATGGAGGATTAAAGAGCCACTGGGTCCCATCGTTGCCAAGAAGTTGGGCGATTTCCTTACTTTGAGCACTGGCTTGCTGGAACAGTATGCGTAATTCCTTATTGGAAGTTCGTTCCGCAGTCACTTGATAGAGTAGCACATATACCACGCCTCGCCACAAACCGTCGATAAACTTGGAGAAAATCCTCCGCTGAATATCCAGAGGCCACTTCTAAATGAACTGCTCGGGTTGATAGGCAGACAAAGACTGCGATATAGCCCTTGTAGGACTTAGTCCCACGACCCCTCGAAAGACGAAGGTTGATGGGGCCTGCGAAATCAATCCCAGAATGAAAAAACGGCCGATATCGCCGAACTCGTCTGGAGGGTAGGTCTCCCATTTGTTGCATGGCCGGTGAAGATCGTTGCCTCCAACATCGAAGACATTTAAAAATTATGGACTTAACTAGCTGCGTAGAGTCACATTATCATCCATAAATGGGTTGAGACTAATAAGGCTAGACCTTGATGGCAACGGTTTCTTATTAGAGAGGCTCCGTAGTTCCTCCGAGAAATGTAGCTTCTGAACGTTGGATATCCAGAACTGTAGAGCATCGGCTAGCTGGGCTGATGTTAATTCGCTATTTTTTTTAGATGCTGTCCAAGGATGTTGGTGACGCAGATTGTGGATGAATTGATGACAACGTGCAGTGACTCTCAGTAGTTTGTTAAGGGAACTGTAGCGATTTAAAAGATCAACTTCTTGGCAGGGGGTTGCCACAGCAAGGCAGGTCGTAGTTCGGCTCTCTGGGCAAGTTTCGGAAACGTGCAGGTTAGGAGAGGCAGGCCACGGGGATGAAGATTCTCTTAACTGTGGTGGTCCATGGAGCCAAAGTGGTGACTCGATCATTTCTTGTGAAGATATTCCTCGGGTAGCGAGCTCTGCAGGATTCTTGTCACCTGGAATGTGATGCCAACATGCATTAGGTAGGCTTACCTGGATTTCAGAGACTCGGTTGGCCACAAATGTCTTCCATGCTGAGGGATGTTTCCGAATCCACGACAGTGCTATTGTTGAATCTGTCCACATGTGACAAACAGAATCCGTGAGTTTTATTCCTTCTTTAATTCGCTTTACGAGTCGAACTGCGAGCTGCGCCCCGCACAGCTCAAGTCGTGGGAGTGATATTAATTTCAGGGGAGCAACCTTGGACTTTGATGCGAGCAGCACTGTATATATGAACCCCTGTCTGTTTAAACACCGCAGATAGATGCAAGCCGCATATGCTCGTTCCGACGCGTCGGAAAAGGAATGTAGTTCTACAAACCGAACATCCTGTGAGGTTCCTGACGATCGTGGCACAGAGTACGAGTGCAAGTTGTTGAGTCTCTCCAACAAACGGATCCATGACTCCATTAACTGAGAAGTGAGTAAATCATCCCAGCCTAGCCCAACATGCCAAAGTGTTTGCATAAATATTTTGAAACCGATTGTAACTGGAGTGATCCAACCCATAGGATCGTAGAGCTGAGCTATAATGGATAAACATTTCCTTTTCGTTATTAATCCTTCACTTCTTAAGGGGTTGACTCGGAAGCAAAATGCGTCGTCTGTCGGTTGCCACGATATTCCAAGCGTCTGTACCTCCTCAAATTGTTGCCACGTACGATGTCGAGGATTTGCCAGCTGATCCTCTTCTACGTCGGATAAAAGTAATGGATGATTGGCTGACCATTTACTGAGCGGAAAACCGCCCGCCTTGAGCAACTCGATTAACTCAATTTTCAATTCACAAGCTTCTTCAAGTGTGTTAGCGCCGGCGAAAATGTCGTCCACGTAGGTGCTGTCCCTTAGAAGTTGGGCGGCACGAGGAAAACGCGTGCCTTCATCGGTTGCAAGTTGATGCAAGGTTCTTACGGCTTGATAGGGGGAGCTAGCAAGGCCATATGTAACCGTTGTTAGGCTGTAGACATGAACATCCTGATCTTCTGACGCTCGCCACAAAATTCGCTGGTAGTGTTGATCAGCTGGGTCAATTCGTATCTGTCGGAACATCTTCTTGATATCCGTCGAAAAAACGTATAAGTGCATGCGCCAACGGAGGATTACATAAAAAATCTCAATCTGCAATCCTGGCCCAACATGAAGACAATCATTGATATGTTGGCCTCTTGGAGTTTAACCGATCCGTTAAATACCACCCGCAACTTCATTTCTTCCCCACTGATTTTAAGAATACCATGATGCGGCAAGAAGAAAGAATTGTTGGAATCAGAACCGTCCTCTGATGGTACCAGCCTCATGTGTCCGAGTTCCTCGTACTCTGTCATGAACTTATTGTACCTCATTCGAAACTCCGACTGGGACTTGAATCGACTTTGATCTTAGGTTCGATTTGGAACAATGTATATATATAATTGAGTTAAGTCAGAATAAAATAGGTTTAGTTAGGTTTAGCTAGGCTTAAAGTTATATAAATATATATAAAAAATTATTATATGCTATATTTTTTGAAAAAAAAAAAATTCTTAGCTTAGAGGAACTATGTATAAAAATGAATTTAAAACTAAAATTAAAACTAAAGCTAACTAAGAAATTTTACTCGAACTAAGGTCGAGCTCGAACTGAGGTCTACTCTATCATCAATCGAACCATATTTGGAGAAATGCGCGGTAATAGTGAATAATAAGAGTATTGCCACTCGAAACTTCGGAGCAATAAACAGTCAAAGTTTGGATATAGCTATTGAAAAAGCCACAGCCAGAAACGAACAACGAGCAAAATATTCAAAACAAGTCTGGAACGCACAAAGGGCAAGCCCCAATAATATCTCCAGCATTCCAACCCAGGGCCGGGGAATATAGGGGCTAATTAGCGATTTAAATGCGATGTAGGAAGTGTAGCGAGAATAAAAATCCGGGAGACGCGAAAACCGCATCTGAGCAGATGGTCGACATCAGTCTAGAGCCGTAAAAGTACTTTAATTAGCCTAGGCATATCGATATACGACTATCCCGTCGTAGATAAAGTTCGGAAGTGATAGGACTGAAGCAAATATATTATCGCCTTCGCTGAAAGAATCGAAGTTATTGCGGAATTACAGTGTAGAATATAGGCCTAGCCTGCGTCTAATATGATGACGGTGACAGCCTATTTGGTACAAAAACTGCAACAGGTCTTCAAGGTAAACTTTTTTCAGTTTTAGCTGTATAATAATTACCTTGAAGATAATGGCCCGCTTGTTGAATGTTTTCTTCATATCTTAATAGGTTAAAGCAGCTATTTTGTTTATTTATTTTTTCAATTCGCTTGCGCGTTGATTAACAAGGCACAAATAAAGCGGAGAACAGCATTGCACTATCTTACAGGAATTTCTCTCTAAAAACGAGCTTAAGGGTATACCGATGGGCATTCCAAGTAAAGCGAGTATTGTAGTTGAATTATTGTATGGATGGAATGCAACTAGTTATTTTGTTGTGGAACTATATATTTAAAGGGTTGCATGAGTACTCGTAGAATAGGGAAAAGCAGAGAACGCTGCGACGCTTCGGTCTGTTGAGCCTACAATATTTTTTTAATGTTCGGTTTTGCGCAACTGAACATAGAAGATAATTTCATATATTCCAGCTTGGGGCGGATGTACTGATGCCTTATAGAATATAGCCAGATCGGGAATCATATATTTCTTACACCGTTCTAGACATTTCCCGACGTTCTTATCGACATCGAATAAGTAGACATATCAACGAGCGCTGTTTCGATTTAATGATAGGAGGTAGCATTGGGTCTTAGAATCGCATCGCCATATGTTGTCAAGATCATTGGACCCACTCTATTTTCATGGCCGAAGAGAAGGGCCGTGAAACTGGGGCAGGAAGAGATATTTTGTAGCCATTAAAACGACTGCCTGAGACAGTATAGAACCCTGTGGGATACTAGTATTTAACTTGGGAAATATGCGAATTGAATTAAACGCTTGTAAGGTATTTTCCAATCCATTCAAGAAGAGAGCCATTGATAAGCTAAGTACACGATTTTTTGACAGAAAAGTTTGGTGTCGAACTGTGTCATACGCCTTTGAAATATCTAACGCAATGATCTTATTTTCATTTAAAGGACCTAGTAGTAGTATAAACCGGATAGCTAGGTAGTTTTCGTAATCCAAGATACCTATTTCAAAATATATTTCAGATAGAAGGGGTTGATAATTGGAAGGAGAAGAAGATCCGCCTTTTGCCTTTTTTAGAGACGAGCTCAACGAAAGCTGTTTTGCATCTACTGTGAAAGATACCACAAATGTAGAATTTATGAATAACTTTTCGTTGTTTTGAAGATCACTTCCATTTGTGCATTTCGAAAATAGATTTGTTGCAAGCAAAACTGAATGCAAGCTACAAGGTGCGCATCAAGCAGATTGGCCGTCTCGGATGATTTAATGGTTGAAAAATTAGTGGGATGGATGATGGGGAACAATTCTAAACATTTTGCATGAACGTTCAGAAACTCGTAGTTTCTTTGAGGCGATGACATATTTTTCGCCATAAATTCCGGTCGTACGAAAAATACGGCGAGTGTGAGAAATATTTTTGGCTTATTTGAAAAAAACGTTGCATCCTTGATATAAAAGCCGTAGGCAGTTCGCAGTCCAGAGTTGTCTAGGCACATTATACAACCACCAAAGGAGAACGATCCCAGCAATATATTTCCGAACATTATGGAACAAAACCTGTAGTCTAGATCAAGCTTATTCACACTTTGGTTGACAGAGTGTTAAATACCCATAGATTGCATTCCTCAAACTCCTCCACTTGCAATGCGCCCCACACCTCCACCACAGCATGGCAACTGTAGAAACTGTGCCCTGCTTTTGCGACACGATCTTGTGTCCTTTTATTTCGAATATGCGCAAAATATTCTTTACCAAAAGTCAGGCGGTTTATTTACATGATCATTTGCAAAAGCTATGTGCTTTAAATAATTCACTCTTGACATAATAAGTTTTTTTCTTTTGCGAAACTCTACCGCAGTACTACGCCTGGATTTTAAGGTGTCGATGATGTAGGCACATATGTTTTTGTCGAGTTCGGCCATGATGTTTGCCGATAACTGAGGTGCCATACGTCAAGGATTTACCTTCACTTGCTTAATTAAATCTCGTTTTAGACTTAGACTTAGAGGTATAAATGCCTGTTGACCTTAAATTAACCCTTGGAACAGATGAATACTGCCGACCAATATATTTAACTGTTTTCCCAAGGTTTTTTTCTTTCTTTCCACAATTTTATAATAATTTTTCACTCATTCTTTTCCATTTTTCCTCATTTGAAAAGAAATATCAAAACCACAAGAAATAATTCTTAAATTGTACAGAACACTCCGGTCAATCGAAAGTGATGGGAAACTTATTGACCGTCCCTTCAATTTCAATAAACACAAATTTAAATGACAGTTGTTTGTAGTGAAGGCAGAATTTTCTGCGGCTCTGTTAATTTAATTTCCTTAACTGGACACGTATTTATGGGGATTCAATGAAATTTGCGTAGTGACCTCTTGTTTATTTATTTAATTAATTAATTATTTTCATTTATTTTATTTCTTTATATATTTATTTATTTTTATTTATTTTTTTTTTGGTTGTATAGAAGGTTTTTGTCGTATTTTACTTCTAAAGCATATTGTTATTTTGTCTTTTGGTTTTTTTCCTTTATTCAAAATATCAAAAATTTTCAGTGTAAAGATATAACCTAATTATCAAATCCCTGTGTTGTAAAATGTGCGGTAGCAAACCATTGTAAATTTTACATACGAAATAAATATCTATCTATCTACCTGTTCTTGTCGTTGTTTCTAAATAGGCATAATTAAAATTATGTTTCTTTTAATGTAAGAAATAATGGACGATGTTATATCTTTTGCAGCTCCTAAAAAACCACTTTTGTTTTGATATTTGCGAAGTATAGGGTCCGCCAAATAATTTTTTTTTTTTGAAAATGCTATAAAAAAAACTACTGAATATTTTCTCAAATTTCTTTTTTTATTTGAAAGTACAATCCTTCCGGTTAAAAATGGAAAATAATTTCATTCAAATGGCTGCCTCGGCTGGCCATGCAGTAGCCTACACGATCGGTCCAATTTTTAAGCACATTATTGATTGTGTGCAGCTGTATTTCACCAATGGCTTCACGAATATTGTCCTTTAAAGCGTCAATTGTCTCTGGCTTGTCGGCGTAACACTTATCTTTGACGGCACCCCACAAATAATAGTCCAACGGTGTCAAATCGCAGCTCCGAGGTGGTCAAATGACATCAGCTCTGCGGCTGATAATGCGATCTTCAAAAACAGGGCGCAAAACATCGAGTGTAGCTTCGGCTGTGTGGCACGTAGCGCCGTCCTGTTGAAGCCAAATGTTGCCAATATCCTCCTCTTCAATTTTTGTGAACAAAAATTCGTTCAACATGGCCCGATAACGATCGCCATTGACTGTAACGGCCACTCCTTGCTCACTTTCGAAGAAAAATGGCCCAATTATGCCTCTGGACCAAAATCCGCACCAAACAGTGGCTCGTTTTGGGTGCACCGGCATTTCAATGTATGCGTGCGGGTTTTCTGTGCCCCAAATGCGACAATTTTGGTTGTTTACATACCCGCCAAGATCAAAATGAGCTTCATCTGAAAAGATGATTTTTTTGGCAAAATCGGCATCTTCTGTAAGTCGATCGCAGGCCCACTTAGCGAAGCGTTGTTCAAGAGTATACACAACCATATTCGTTCAGCGGAAGGATGAAACTAATTATCTGTCAAATCAGACATGAGCTAAGTGTTACCATTCACGAAATAAGCACTACTTGAAAAAAAAAAACGTTAGATGGCGGACCCTTTAGATAGATTAAAAATATACATCGGCAAGCCATGCAACGCTAGACTTCTTACATCGCGGAATACTTCTGACTATTAGTATATGTTTACGGAGGTTTCCGTAAATTAAGCATTAATTTATGATTTGCTTTTGGACGCTGAGTTTTGCATGGGTTGAAACAGGAAAAGAGGCACCAGGAAATTCAGACCGGAAATAGATTACGAGTATAGAAGTAAGCTGCAAAGTTTTTTTTTTTTTTTTTTTCTTAAGCCAGCCGATTAGAGGAGATGCTGATGCTCCCATAATAACAGGCAGTAATAAGCACCTAAAAAAGGTTATCTCTCTAACTGCAACAACTGGAGAGGAATAGCACTAATATCAGTAGTTAGAAAGGTTTTTAATAAAGTCATATTAAATCGCATCTTTGAACCAATAAACACACTGCTTCGCAAACAAAAATAAGGCTTTCGACCAAACCGCTCTTGTATTGACAACATCAATAGCGAACGTATTATAATAGAATAATGCATTGAACTCAACACTGCTCTATATGCAATCTTCGTTGACTATAAGAAAGCTTTCGATTCGATTAAAAGGGAATGCATTTCGCTAGCACTGAAGAGAATTGGGGTACCGCAAAAAATTATAAATTAATAAGAAAGGGTATCAAACAAGGCTGCATCACCGTTATTATTCATCGTGGTCTTAGACTGGGTGCTTGAGATCTTTTCCACGTCAAATAGGGGTATAAATTGGAGAATAACCGGCAACCTGGAAGTAACATCAAGAATTCTCGAAAGTTAGCCTAAAAGTAAATATTAGAAAAACGAAATCTATGCTCGTTAAGACTCAAAATTCAACAAACTTCAAAATAAACGGTGACGATATTAAGCAAGTTGAAAGCTTTACTTACTTGGGAAGTATCCTCTCTACTGACGGAGACGCTAAAAAAGATGTTCAAAGCCGCATCCAAAAAGCACGAGGAGTATTTGTACCGTCGCATAAATACGAAAATTAGAATCTTTAACACATGCATTTAATTGGTTCTACTTTATGGCTCTGAAACCTGGCTAGTTACGACTGAAATTAAAACAAAACTGCAATCGTTTATTAATCGTTGCCTGCGGAACATAATGCAGATTTGGTGGCCAAGAACAATAAGCTCTGGAGATTGACAGGTCAAACTAGCATAAATGTTGAAATAAAAACGCGAAAATATGACTGGATAGGCCATTCAGTACGTAAGCCTTATGACAACGCAGCATATGCAGCCCTCACCTGGAACTCTCAGGAAACCCGTCGAAGAGGCCGACCACTGATGACATGGAGAAGGGCCATACAAAATGAAACTGGCAAATCGTTTAGCGAATTAAGACAAATTGCACGGAACAGAAATAACTAGAAATCTTAGGTTGTATCCTTAAGCTACTAACAGAAGTATGGAATTAATATTAATAATAAGAAGCACGTAATTACCAGAACTTTGTGTTTATTTATTTATAAATATCATCTGAACAATCGAGAATTAACATTTTTATGGACTATGCTCTGTAACGAGAATAATCTTAACGTGCTGGGTAAATTGTTCAAAAGACTTACATCATGTACGAGTAATTGTTTGCGTGAGGGTAATAAAGTTTACATATAGGGTCTTACAAATAAACAGGCACGTGATCGAATCTATGAACATTGAATATACATATGTATGTCTACCTTGCGGTGAAGTTAAAAGGTACATTGAGTTTCCGAAGGGAAGTTTAGTTCATATCGACAAAAAATTAGCAGCCATAGTTAGTAATAGTAATAATAAAAAAAAATAGTAATAAGGTCGTTTGCAAGTATGAGCTTAATCCCTGGTAGGCAAAAAATAACGTCTGAGAGTGAGCTTGTAGCACAGTGTAAATTCGGAATACTTTAACGTCATTCCAAAATAGGATGCTATTAAAGGCAAAGCCCAAGTTCCTAACACTGGAGACTAATTTCGCTTGGAAGCCCTTAATTATTATTATCAATGGAGGAAAGTTGTTGAGGGAAAGTGATGTTGAGGGAAGGGCTTCGGTTTTATCTTAATTATATCGCGGACAGTTGGTGGATGATCACTGAGCAAAGACAGATAGATCCTAGTTGATTTAGAATATAGAGTCAGCGATGAGTTCGTTGGAAAGCGAAATATACATATGTCATCAGCGTCTTATAATGGGATATAACTGACGGGAGGTCATTGGTAGGCAAAAGAGAAGAAGATCCAGGAGATAGCAAAGCTTAGGAAAAGGCACGACGATAACTAAGCGGTTTGACAGGCAGGAACATATTAATTGGTTAGCTGTTGAGGAAAAGTGGAAAAGGCGAGTAAGGTAGTTACAAGGCATAATAAATGTCACTGAATCAAAAGCTTTGGAGAAATTGAACAGAGCCACACCATTATTTGGTTGTTGTCGATAGGATCCCAGATATCTATGAATAGACCTAAGGTTTTGGGGTGACAAGTGTCAAAACTTGAATTGGATACGTGCTTCCGGGATTGGAAGAAGCGATGAGATAAGTGAATAACATTTAATAGGGCTGAAGGGGAAGATAATTTTGTTTAGACCAACGATCGGGAAACTGTGTCCCTGTCGAAAAATAGATTGAATTGATTTGGTAGCTGTGGCGATGAGTCATGTTCGTTAATTGTATCTTATTAGGGAAAGTTGAAAGTTCTAAGGATAAGATTATACATATGTATAAACGATTTTTATTTAGACCTATACAAATTCAATATAAAATTAAATGCGTGAAGCTAATGTTAATGTCTGTGCTATCATGTAAATATGATGAAGCGCAATCGTTTTCGACAACTTTATCGAGCAACTGATATACAGCTCCAATATCAACAATGTTGACTTTATTCTCTGCCGATAAACATAGACAAGTGATTCCACATACCTCCAATGAAAGCAATCTAAAGGTGTGAGATCATAGAATCGTGGAGGCAAGATCACAGGTCCATTACGCGAAATTGTGCACTTAGCAAATATTCCCTGCAATAAATGCATTGTGTCGCCACCGTGTGGCATGTTGTGCAATCTTGCGGAAGCCAAGGCTCTGTCACGTCAATGCAATTCAACTGAGGAACGAAAAAGTCAGAAATCATGTTTCTATAGCGCTCTCCATAGACGGTAACATTCTGGCCGGCATCGTCCTTAAAGACATTTGGGCCGATGATTCCACCAGCTCATAAAGTACACCAAGCAGTGAGTTTGTAGTATGTAGTATGGTAGTAGGGCTCTGCCGTCTCGACAAAAGCTTCTGGGTTTTCTCCAATACAAATTCGGCGATTTGCTTGTTGATGCATCATTATAACCATAAATGGGTCTCATCGGAGAACAAAATTTTGCGTTGAAGATGAGGAACAAGCTGAATCATGCTTTCAATGCATTCAATGAATCTACAATACGTATAATGCGTCTTGCGCTTTCATCTTTTGCACAAGCTGGATCTTATAAGCCTTTGAACCAAGATCTTTCCGTAAAATCTTTCACAAAGTAGATAGACATAGCTCCAATAGCTGTGTATGATGGCAAATCGACGCATTCGGATTCTCCTCAAGACTGTGCTCCACAACGGCAATAATTTCTTCTCTTCACACTGCTTGCCGTCTTTGGGATCCGTATTATCCGAGTATACGTGATGCGAAAATAATTCACCGTGTCCCGAATAACTTGCTCAAATAGACTATTATGTCGACCGTAAAATGGACGAAACGTAAGATAAGTTTGGCAAACTAAACCATGGTTTTCAAAATAAGTTTGCGCGATTTGCACGCGAGTTAAGTTTATATGTTCCGCGTTTGATTTTTAAATAAAAAACACGAAAAACAAATGGGAGCAAAATGAATCTTTATTGTTTTAATGGTTCTACGGCTCGACTGCAGCTGACTATTCTCAGTGCTCGAGCTTACAATACAATCTGTTGAACTTCTGTGAACTTTTCTATTTTGCTGATGCAGTGTAACCATTTCTTTCTATGCTGTGCGAATTTATTATTCGCGAAAAGGCACTCTCAAATTTCGGTGCCTGCTCAGGAATTTCTCGGAAGGTGGGAAGTTCGTTTGTCGACAGGTTCCCACGACTTTGGGTATCAAGTGTCGACGTAACCTCTCCCCCCTTTAGAGAAGAATTCCCCTGAATTCGTTTGCTTATGTGTACTTTTACATTGTTATTTCGGAAACATTTATATACTATAATAATAGATATGGTTACACCGATCAGTATGTACATTATATCAAATTTGTATGACAGCAGCTTCTTAAATCTTATTTCTTTTACCACATTAAGGTTTTCAAAGGATTCTATTATGATTTTGTTGAACTTTAGAGTTTCAGATGCATTAAGATTAAGCTTATTGTTTGGGTAATAAAATTTTTGTTTTTCTATGTGTTTTACATTTGAATAAGTTTGGTCTAGGAGAGTTATGGAACAGTTTGAAAAGTTTACAAAATAATTTCCTACTAATTTAATTTCTCTGTCATCGCATGTTTGGTTTACATTTGAGTTAATGTTCTTTATAAAGATTGTGTTGTCATCTATAGATATAATTTCAGTTTTATTATTTCTTGTTAGTTTACAATTGTTCTTAAGTATACAGTGTTTGCTTACTTCTAATTCCTGTATATTCTTGTTAACTTCATATTTTAAAACCTTATTTTTATATTCAATAATGAATTCTTTTTCTTTATAATTATAATTTTAGTGATAATGTTACAAAGTTTCTGGGAATTTTGATTGCGAATAGCAAGGTGTTTTCTTAGTATACAGTTACTCCTAACTTAATTTGCTTTAACTTGTAAAAATCTATTTTGTATCTATCTATCTCTTCATTGGTAAGTATGTTCGGGTGCAAAATATTGTTTCTAGTTGATATTATATTGTCCTGAATATGTTCGACCTTATCAGCTAAATATTTGAGTTTAAATAGTTGGTCAAAATAAATTTGTTTCAGTACAACATCTTCTTTCTGTATATTATTAAGTTGTTTTGATATAATAATTCTATCACGTTCGATTGTTTCTTTTAAAAGTTGGAATGTATTATTAAAGGAGTTATTAATTCTTATTTGTTTGATAAGTTCATTTATCGAATTGTGGTTGTTTATTGAAATTGTTCGTAAATGTTTGTCTATGTTTTGTCTGTCTTTGTCACTCATTGTACCAAAGAGCCAACTTTCTACTCTTCCTACTATATTAAGAAGTCCTCTTTTCTGTCTGTTTTCTAAAGGAATAAGGGTTTTGACTTTGTGTAAAATAGTATTAATTTCTTCGTTTAGGATATAGTTCTCTTCTTTAGGTAATGAATGAATATTTCGAGATATATTCTTAACTAACTCTAAAATTTCTGAAGGATTTATGATATGTAAAATAATGTCCGTTTCGTTTCCGATCGTCACGTCTGTTAAATGTAATTTTACAAAACCTGTTTGTTCGTTTATTTGTTGTAAGTCAAGAAACTGTTGTGTTGTCGGTGTCACCATTGTTAGAGTCATGAGGAACATCATTAACATCCAGTTGACCTGCAAATTTATAGGGGCGTTTTATATTAGTCGGGTGTGTATTGGAAAGGTTAAGTTTTCGGAACTTTGGTTGTTCCTTATGCCTGACAGCCTTATAGTTCTTGACATAACCTTGTTCTCTTTCTTCAATATATTCTTCTCTTTCTTTGTTACGTTTTGATATAATATGAGTCTTTTTAGTGTCTATATTACTTTTAACTATTCCTTTGCCTACCATGCCTCTCTCTATCTCTAATGGAGTGAATTTGGTGGTGGAGTGAATGGACTTATTGTACCATTGGACGCACTTATATATTTTTTCTTTTGTTGTTAATCGGGATTTTTGGGTAAACAGAATTCTCATTTTCTCACCGATTGTGTTGTGAAATCTTTCAATATCCGAATTGCCCGTGTGACAATTCGGCTTCGTAAAGTGTACTTCAACTTGCTCTTCCCTTAAGAAATCTTTAATGTTGGTGTTACTGAACTCATTATCTAAAACAAATTTATTTGGCTTTCCTTTGATGGAAAGAAAAAGTCGTATTTTTTCCCTAATCGTTATACTACTTCTATCTTCTACATGGAATATTGTTGCATGTTTAGAGAATTTGTCTATAAAAGTTATGAATCTGTTATTGCTGTTAATGTATATATCTAAGTGTATAACTTGGTTAGTATCGGATGGTGTGTCAGTGATATTGAACTTGGGTTTCACGGGGTTTCGATCGTATTTTGCTTTATTACATATGTCGCAGTTGTTTATATATTTTTGGATAAGTTCCTTTAGTTTATTAAAGTAAATGAGTTTCTTTAGACCTTCGTAATTTACTGTAATACCACCGTGTCCTGTTTCACGTTTGTGGTACTTCGCAATTTGCTTAAACGTATCGTCTTCATTTGCCATGTCCTTTGCTAGATAAGCACACTTAAGGAATTTGATGTTTTTATTTGGAACAAAGAGTTCAATAAGTTTCTGTTGTACTAAGTTATATTCATGTTCAGTGAGGTCTGAATATATACCTATTTTACCTTTTCGTTTTATGTATCTCCTAAAGATGTCACTAAGTTTATCCTGTTCAATGTCACTGGAACAAATATATATTTTCCTCTTATTGTTTACAATTTCTATCTCTCTAGTTTTACTATTTGTGAGGATTATCTGTGTATAAAACCTATTTATAACGGTGTCGAGGATCGAAAAATGGTCGTTATGATCCTCTTCTTGTGAGTGAATCGTATTGACTATACTAGCGTTATCGTTTCCTGTATTTTCATTCTGTACTATATCTTGATCCATGGTTGGGGTTGGTTCTTCATTAACCATATTAATCTCTCCGGTTTCTGCATTAATTCGGCTTAGGAAATCGGCTGCGATATTTTCTTTTCCCTTAATGTAGTCAATATTTATATTGTACTCTCCGAGTTTAAGAAGCCATCTTTGTAACCGAGGATTTATATCCTTTCCCTTGTGTTTAGTTTGAAGCCATTTTAGGGGTTAGTGGTCGGTCATTAGGTCGAAAGGTCTGCCGTATAAATAGGGTCGGAAATAGTTGACCGCCCAGACTATGGCTAGAAGCTCTTTCTCTGTGGCTGAATATTTCCTCTCGTGTTCATTTAATGTTCTGCTTGAATAACAGACTGGGTGTCCTTCTTGCGTGAGGACAGCTCCAATAGCCATGTCACTTGCATCTGTTATGAGTTTGAATTTTTTATTGAAATCTGGGTATCTCAATACGGGTGGATCAGTAAGAATTAGTTTTAATTTTTCGAAAGCGTTGATATAAATTGGGTCTTTTGTATTGATTTTTATGTTTTTCTTTAGGTATTTAGTTAGTGGTTGCGCTATTTTCGCGTAGTCTTTAATAAATTTACGGTAAAATCCAGTCATTCCCAAGAATGACTTGATTTGCTTTGCTGTTTGAGGTAGCTGAAGTTTTTGAATGTTTTGAATTTTTGCCATATTTGGTTTAACTCCTTCTGTTGTTAAAATATGTCCTAAGTATTCGGTTTGTCTTGCGAAAAAATTGCACTTGTCTGCTTGAATTTTGAGGTTGTGGCGTCTGAGTTCATTGAAAATTGTTTGAATACTTGTGATATGTTCGTTGAGGGTGGTACTAAAAATGAGTATGTCATCTAAATAGACGACACATATTTTGTTAATATGTTCCCTCAGAACAGAGTTAATTAGCCTTTGGAAGGTGGCTGGGGCGTTCTTAAGCCCGAAAGGCATTCTCACATATTCATAATGGCCTGAAGGGGTGGAAAAAGCTGTTTTTTTTCTGTCTTCCTTTTTAACCAATATTTGGTGGAAGCCTTTCGCAAAGTCTAATGTAGTGAAATATTGCGATCGACCTAATTTCTCTAATATTGTGTCAATATTAGGAATAGGGAGTTTGTCATCGACGGTAGCTTCACTAAGCTTCCTGTAGTCTATGACAATGCGATATTTCTTGTTTCCGGAATTGTCCATTTTTTTTGGGACAATCCAAAGTGGGCTATTGTACGGAGAATTACTTTGTGTTATGATTCCTTGGCAAAGCATTTCCTTGATTTGTCTATTGATTTCTTGTTCGTGAATCTGTGGGTATCTGTATATTTTGGAAAAAATCGGTTTGTCTGTTACGGTTATAATTTCGTGTTGGACCTGGTCTGTATGAGTAAGTGTTTGTCCTTCCTTGTAAAATAAATCGTGGTTTTTATTTAGGAGGTTTATTAACCTGCTCTTTTCATCAGAGTTTAAATCATCTCTTAAATAAGATTCTATTGGTTGTTTATTGTTTTCAAGAGAATTTATCTCATTATAACTGTTTATTTCAATGTGTTCTTCTTTTAGATTGATTACTGCCTGTAGTGGTTTCAATAGATTCTGTCCTATTATGCCATCGAAATTTTTGTTTTTTATTTCCGTTAATTTCCAGATCATGTGGGCATTTTCTTTAAATTCGTCTGGCAATTTTGTTATTATTTCTTTATTAGAAATGGTGGTGTTTGTAAGGGTATTAAAGGTAATTGGTTTTTTCAAAAGTATTCTTTTATATGATGGGAGTTTATTTTGGTCTAAGATTGTAGTTGAGGATCCAGTGTCTATGGGACAGCGGATTTTATCGGTCCCTATATTTAGTTCTACTATCGGTAAATGATGTTTGAGGGTTCCGAATGAAAATTTATTTCCTCGTCTAAGTGTTCTACGTCCATAGAGTTAGGGTCGTTTTCGTTTCGCTGATTATGATAAACACTCCTCATTTGTACTGTGTTATTGGGGTTATTTCCTTGTTGCATGAACTGACCTGAGCTAGTATTTTGCCTAACCTGTCCTGAAAAAGGTCTAGGATTTCCTGGATTAATCCTATTGTTATTTCTGTTTTGCCCTGAATTCGCTCTATTGAATGATCTTTGATCATTGAAATTGTTTAAATTATTTTGATCGTAAAAACGTCTTTTCTGATTAGAATGTTGATTTGAACTTTGACTTGAATTATAATTGATCGTATCATTTCTATATATTAGACCTGACTCCTCTAAAACGTAATATGCTTCTCTTAGTGTTTTAGCCTGTCTACTTAAAATTATGCTAGCTAAGTGTGGTCTTATGCCGTTTATAAATGTTTTAAGAATTATTGATTCATTGCTTGTATGAGAAAATTCTGTTGGTCTATCCATATCGAATTCATATTTGCAATTGAGCTTATCTAATATGTCTCTAAGTTTGTTAAAATATTCACTTACATTAGTATTCCTGGTTTTCATTGCTTCGTGGTAAAGGCTGTAGTAGGTTTGCCTCACTCCGTAGTTCCTGATTAGTTCCTCTCTTATTTTTTCCCACGTTGGATTTGGCCCAAGTGTCCTTATTGCCTGGAGAGCCGGCCCTTGTATCTTGTTGATCACATGCCGTTGCAGGAAATAACTTTCCAATGGTCCTCCAAGGTAGCATGGGAGAAATAGCTCTACTTCCCTTATGAAGCTTGATAGTGAGTATTCATCTTTGCCGCAGAACTCCTTTATTTTAGACGATTCCTTCAGGACTTCGTCCATGGCTAGGTTCATACTTTCAACTGCCATTTTGTTTAATTCACTTTACTTGTTCTTTTTGTCTTTAGATTTATTTGCTTTCACTTCACTTTTCCGTTTGTCTTTAGACTTTGTTAGACTATTTTATTTGTTTTCACTGCACTATACGATTATGTTCTTTTCCTTCTGATGTCTTTTGACTTTCAGAAGTACCGACTGCGCCAGTTAAGTTTATATGTTCCGCGTTTGATTTTTTGAAAAAAAACACGAAAAACAAATGGGAGCAAAATGAATCTTTATTGTTTTAATGGTTCTACGGCTCGACTGCAACTGACTATTCTCAGTGCTCGAGCTTACAATACAATCTGTTGAACTTCTGTGAACTTTTCTATTTTGCTGAGGCAGTGTAACCATTTCTTTCTATGCTGTGCGAATTTATTATTCGCGAAAAGGCACTCTCAAATTTCGGTGCCTGCTCAGGAATTTCTCGGAAGGTGGGAAGTTCGTTCGTCGACAGGTTCCCACGACTTTGGGTATCAAGTGTCGACGTAACCCGCGCTGTTCTGACGTTAATTTAATTATTTGCTATTGTAAAATGGCAAAATGTAGAGTTAAAAATGTCTGCTTTAAAAGCCAGGGCAGGTTGCTTCGAAGAGAATATTGCTGTTAATGCTGCGGAAATCTTGACGTTAATAAAGAAGGCTTAAGGGAGAGTTGTTATTAACGTTTGAGTTAGAGAAATGATAAAAGGTTTTGATCAGTAACAACTATGACGTACATCAGAGGAAGGACATCTATTTGTAGGAAAATGAGTCGCGTCAACCGAGTTGAAGAAGGCCATACTAAGTTCATTCAAAAAAAGTGCCGTAAATAAAATTTTTTGGCTATAAGTTAAATGAAGATGTATTCAGACGGACGCGTGGGAGTGGCGCGGAAAAGCATGTTGATCTAATACGACACTTAATAAAAGTTACAACCAGTTTCGGGCCCTGCAATTACCTCGTTATTGGATAAAACCCTACAGTGAGATAGATTGTGTGTGCTACAGTGCTGTTCAAATGAGGTGTTTGTCAGTGTTGCAGACTTTTATTTTTCTGTCAGCATTATGATTATGTTTAATTCTCATATTGTTATTTATATGGGAGGCCACAGGCCATATACAAACGCTTAGGAAGATGGAAATAGTTTTTACAGGTAATAGACGAGGTTAATAGTTTCCTGACATGGTGTAGGTATAAGACACGAGGTCTGGACAGATGATGATATAAAGGGTGGGCCATCTAGGGTTTTTTTTTAATCATAGGTTATTTTGACCCTGATAGTTGTTTCTCGATCTCAGTATCATACCCCCCCCCCGGAACAAAATGAGTCGCTTTACGCTTGAACAAAGTTGGAAAATATTGAAATTTTATTTCCAAAGTGAGTGCTATGTAGCCCAAACAATGCGAATTTCAAAAAGAAGGTTTGGCCGAAATGAAGCACCCACTGCGACTGCTGTACGCAATTTTGTGCAAAAAGTTCATGAGACTGGTACGCTAGTGGACAACACTCATGGTCATGGTCGTCGTACGGTGCGCACAGATGAGAATGTGGCTGCTGTGGCCGAGAATGTGAAACTCAATTCACGAACATCAACTCCCCATCGATCTCAACAGCTCAACATTTCACGCACTAACCTGAAAAGAATTCTGCACAAAGATCTCGGATTGTTCGCTTACAAGGTCCAATTGACTCAGCAATTGAAGGCGCGCGACCATCCGTTTCGTTATCGATTCGCAGTTTGGCCCTAGCAGCTTGAATTTGACAACGATTTTAGGCGAAAAATCATATTTTCTGACGAGGCGCATTTTATCTCAGCGGCTATGTTAACAAACAAAATTCGAGCATCTAGGGTTCGAAAAACCGTCACGTTATTGTCGAGAAGCCAATGCATCCACAGAGAGTGACAGTCTGGTGCGGATTGTGGAGTGGTGGCATCATTAGACCATTTTTCTTCGAAAATGAATCTGGGAACAACGTTTCGGTCAACGGTGGGTGTTACAGGGCCATTGACTTTTTTTCACCGAAACTGAATACATGGATTTTGACGACTTCTGGCTCATACGGGGTGGCGCGCCAATCCACGCAGCCCATGCCACAATCAATCTTTTGCGCACTAAATTCCCAAATCGTGTTATGAGCCGTCTTGGCGATATCAATTGACCGCCTCCGGAGATGCGGTTTGACCCCTTTGGACTTTTTTTTGTGGGGAACCGTGAAGGACCGGTGTTATACCAACAATCCGGAAACGATTCAAGCACTTAAGGCAATCTGTGAGCTACAGCCCAAAACCATCAACAAGGTCTTGGAAAATTGGGGTGACGGAATGCGCTACTGTGAAGCCAGCCGAGGCAGCCACTTGAACGACGTTGTATTTCATAATTAATACATTCCCATGCTCTTACTAATAAAGCCAAAATACATACATGGAAAACATTTAATTTTGCTCATTTTATTGCATTTGTAAAAGAAACTTGTATTTGGCCCACCCTTTGCTAACTCGAGAACACTGATTACATCAGCGAGTCTGAATTGAACGGCTTATACATATTACCCGCATATTTCGGACGAAACTGTAGCTCCCACTTGATGAGACATATTCGAAAGGCGGTTGTTATTTACCAATTTATTTGCGTATAGTTTCCAATATTTTCCAATGGTCTTAGATCCATGAAACTACCTCCTAGACCACTTAAATCTAATTGAGTTGGTTGCGTCTGTGTTCCTGAGTAGATTTAGAATTTTATTCTGTAGTGCAAGATCTCATTCACAAGACAGGCGGATCCTTGTACTTTTCCGAAAACAATACGTGATTTGGAATTAACCAGGAGGCTGTTAGAAAATCTGAGTGTATGCTCTTTTAGAGTGAATGCTTGGAGTGTTGTTATATTTCCCAAGGGAGGTCAACCAATGTAAAAGACTTTTGTTGATTTTATCCTTCCTAGCAATCGATTTTCGTAGACAAAGAAAGCAATTAAGAGAGACATCTCTACACCCTTCATGAGAATCTCAAACAAGTAAAATACATTAACAGCATGACCGCCCAGCTCATCGAGTCTTTCCTACATCACAGAACTCCCAAACACACACTTCCTTCATTCCAAAAACAATAAAAATAACAACTAAGCTCATCCGCGAGTCACATCTGTGAAACCTTTTCAAAACTGCAGTAACTGTCAATCCTTAATTGAAGCAACAAAATCGAAATCGAATCCAACATCCCTAGCACTTATGCTCAATTCGAACAAATTGAAAACCAACTTTTACTGCAATCCATTCCCGTTTTCATCGCTTATGCATTTGCCACTTCCTGTTCATATCCCTTGTTGTTTCCTCAACCCTTGATAAAGCAGTTCATCAGAACAACATTCATGTTTGTTCTATCTAACGTGCAAATAGATGAACTTCCTGCCTTAGATGTCAATGTAATTACACCCCACAACGACCGAACATACGAAAAGTCACCCTTGAGCTATCATGTCTAACATATTCTCCAGAAACTCGTCATCTACCGAAAAGGTCAAATAAGACCTTTCCCTTAGCCCCAGAACCACCCTCACCGACTACGTTTAAAGAGGATGCGTCATTCGTTTTTATGGCAAACATTTAATAAGGGCCCATACGCCGCTTGACTCTGTTACAGCATTACTACCCTGTCGTTTGACCCAAAAGCCACCCTGAAGCTTCCTCATGAAAGCTTATGGGCCACCCTAGAGTCATTAATAATCCACATGTGTTTGGGAATGGCCAATTGTGACCTGAAGCGAAAAGGATGAGAATGTATCCATGAAACTTTATTAATCTCGCTAATTTCATACACGGCTGGAAGGCGTGCGTCCTGTTCCCCTCATTGCGAGCGATAATCCATCAGAGCCGAGGAATTTACAGCCATGTTTCCAAGCTGTTGTTAAACAAAGTCCAGGACAAAGGGAAAGGAGTAAAGTAGCCTCTATTGAATAATTTAATTAAACCGCATTCCGTTCAATGCGAACGGGTTTTGGTTATATGACCTGGAACTGCAACTGCATCATTGCTGGTGGATATTGTTAAAATGTTATTTCGACCGCGCTTGGATTTTGTTATCCGCCGGAAATGTGTAAACACGTTTTTTAGACAACCAGCTCAGTTGGGTTTTAATGACCTGGGGATGGAATTTTCCATTAGGATCGTAGCCGTTTGGAGAGTTGCTGGAGGATGCTTTTGTTTAATTGGAAATGTGCGGTAGTGGTGTGGAAAACTAAGCATTTTATTTGGAAAGTATCACTTTTGGGTTTTTTGCCGCTACAGGATAGGATAGCTACTTTTAAAGTAGGTCGATTGACCCTTCTACAAACATGACCGCGGTGTTTAATTAGAATTACATATCAGTAGTAAGCACATAAGCTCTTTTGTTGCTTTCAATATTGCTAGTCGAACCGTTCGTTTATTCGTTTGACAATTGTCAAAGTGGTTACATGAGCTTTGGGACGAACAACAAAATTGCATAAAATGTTGCTATGGAAACAAAGTGCAGCGAAGCGATTCTACTATGAATAGTTCTAAGGCTCAGAAAGCTGTCAGGGCCTTAAAGATGACGAATGTCTTTGGATTTAAATAACACAATAACAATGTTATTTATGAGAAATCATATAGAAGGTTTTGGTTTCGCAAACATTAATGACATTAAGACTGCATAGCTGAGAGGGCTAAATATATGCTAAATGCGATGCGTAAATGATTAACATCTAATAGGATACTAGGTAGTTTGAGATCAGGCAACTGAAGATCAGACAACTGAAAATCAAGCAACCGAAGGTCGGACAGCTGAAGATCGGGCAACGGAAGAGCAGGCAACCGAAGGTCGGACAACTTAAGATCGGGCAACCGAAGATCGGGCAATCGAAGATTGGGCAACTGAAGATCGGGCAATTAAGGATCGGGCAACTGAAAATCACACAGCTGAAGATCGGGCAACTGAAGATCGTGCAACTGAAGATCGGGCAACTGAAGATTGGGCAACTGAAGATCGGGCAACGTAAGAACAGGCAACCGAATGTCGGACAACTGAAGATTGAGCAACTGAAGGTCGGGCAACTGAAGATCGGGCAACTGAAGATTGGGCAATTAAAGATCGGGCAACTGAAAATCACACAATTGAAGATCAGGAAACAGAAGATCAGACAACTACATATCAGTGAACTGAAGATCCAGCAACTAAACATTAAGCAATTGAAGATCGGGCAAGGGAGGACCAGGCAACCGAATGTCGGACAACTGAAGATCGGGCAATCGAAAATCGGGCAACTGAAAATCACACAACTGAAGATCAGGCAACTGAAGCTCGTGCAACTGAAGATCAGGCAACTGAAGAGCGGGCAACTGAAGATCGGGAAACTGAAGATCGGGCAACTGGAGATCAGGCACATCAGGAGAATGAGGCATATTTTAAGTAGATAACACTTTCCTTGCATATGATTTAGCATCTGAAGAGCAGTAAGTCACAATCAGTCGGCATACAAATTGCACATCTCAATTCCCCATTCTCTGAGTGCCTTGAGTAGGATGTATTTATGAACCATCCCACTCCAACCGACACACCCGAAGCCTGTCTGAACACTCTCACGTTCCATTGACGAGTTAATAACTTTTCATTAGTTACCACAGCAGGTCCGCCTTGAAGCGTTCGCACTTTGTTCCGCAATTGTTAGCATCTCCTAAACAAACCAGGCAATTTGAAATGCCAAAAACTAATCTCCCAGCCGTAGAATTCCTACGGCCACCATTCCCGTATATGACAAGCCATCTCCAATTGCAATCGACAGCAACCCACACAAGCACTCCTCCGCTCGGTGTCTGTGTGTCACATTTAATTAAAGAGTACATATCCATGTTTCTTTCCGTATCCGACAAGCGGTTATGCCTGCTCACATTCCCGGTTTCCTCGATAAGGTAAAGTAAAAAAAATAAGTCTTAGCCACAGCCACCAACACCACCGACACGTTGCGCAATATCATTTGCATTAATCTCGAGTCATGTATGCAATATGCACGCGCTTCATACGGTGACGGCCCGTGAGCACCATAATCCTCCAGGTACAACACACGAAATATTGCACATAGCTTCATGCAATTAAAGATCACGAATTTACCTTTGTTGAATAGCAATCTTGTGTTTTGTTGTTTTTGTAGGTTACATGAATCCATGGGATCGCGACAAATCGAATGAAGCTCGTTTCGACTACTGGCATTTTGCAAGACGGTATTTCAATCAGTGATTACGAAATGAAGATGCTCCTTGAGTCGAGCGCGATTCGAACGGTCCGTTGAACATCACGAATGCAGTCGGATGAATCTGCCGGATTAATGTCTCGTATGGAAATGCGCGGGGAATTTCAACATCTCGGAACATGAGCCGAAAATCTAGGGATTAACTGTTTGGCTGCTGTGACGATAGATCATAAGTATGGAGTGAAAACGTGAAGCTATTAACTTATAGATGCAGACGGGTGATGATGTAAGAGGTTTCCTTATTTGGCAAATGAGGAAAAAGGTACTTCGTGACAAGCGAATTAGATACAATCTCGTAATGGTGCAGGATTTTATTTGAGCTTTTAGGTTTGATTAGTTGGGGTCCTCAAGAGATGAACGGCATGTTAATCCGCATTGCTCGTATCGGATGATAGGTCGTCAGTTCGGCATGTAGAGGCTTCACTTCAGGACAATAGGATAGACGTTACGGGAAGCCAGACAAATTTTCATAAGCCGCGAATTTGATTTATTCGAGCGTTAACGTGGAGCTGGTCTTTAACATAGCTTCAAAGGAGTAGTGTTAAATTGTAAGATTTCTCAAATGAAAATAGGTCTTGCCACTCAGAATAATTTTGTTGAAAAAATCATGACTTGTTCATGTATTACCAGGACCTAGCCAGCGAGAGTTTAGCGTGGTGCGTGGTTTGTTGACTTCAATTTTGGAGGCAACTGGGCTTGACACATATGCATATAGGCCAAGATCAAGACATTTTATGCAAAATACGATGCTAAGTGGGCACACCTGGGTGCCCACAAAATGTCTGAAACTTGTCTTCATTTATACGATAAGATATGTAATAGACATTCGCAATATTCCAATAAATGGCGCCAACGTTATATGCTGGTCAGAAATGCCAGATCAAAAACGTTACATGGTACGTTTGGAGGCACTACCGGATCAAGATAAATGTCAAACGGAATTCAACAATCCGGAGTTTGAAAGTCGTGAGAATAGTATAAGAACAAATATTTGGTTACTATACGAGTTGAAGGCGAGAAACGTCGGACGGCGTTTTACCCTGAGCGACCTGGCTTTCCAGCGGTATTAAACGAATAAAAGGAAGCGTTTTCTGCATCGTACGGTGACTGGCGATGATGACGATGAAGTGAATAGATTGCGATAATCCAAAGCGAAAGGAATCGAGTGGCACCATGGCCATACATCACCATCCATGGCCCAGCCAAACATCCATGAATCGAAGCTCATGGTGTGTATTTGGTGGGGGCAGCTCGGCGAGGTATATCTGAAGCAGTTGCATCATAAATCATCACAGGAGCTCACTACCGAACGCAACTAATGGGTTTCAATTGTGCATTAAAGGAAAAACGGTCACAAGACAAGCAAAGACATAGCGAAATGATTTCGCAGGCAGAAAGATGAGCAAATTCGTAATTAGAAAGGGGCAATTCCTTCAACAATATACATGTAACCACTTTTCTGAATATTGGATTTCCATTTATATGTATTAAACTATAAAACACTCGGGAAACCCACAAATCACTTGAAAGTATCCAAATTAATAAGAACTGACTTATTGGCCCTTTGGGGGCACTCTAACGTAGACCGCACGTTTTTAAAACTAGGACCTTAAGAATAACTTTTTCTTTCAATTGGGGGCTATGGCTAACAGATAGCATAGAGCACTGCGACCCGTGTTAGACGAAGAGTTCTACTTTCTCTATAATGCTGAGGATGTCCCTCGTAGGAGATGAGCTGATCCCCTCAGGAGTCATGGTTTCTCTGAGGATGATACGCTTCCTAAGATGGCAGAGAGCAGCACACTCGCATAGTACGTGCTCTGCAGTTTCCTCATCCCCTGGACAGGGTCGACACTTAGTTTCAGACGAGTGGTTAATTTTGTTAAGATGATATCTCAGCTGACCAGTCTTCTGACATTGACTCTATTATATTTAGGAATGTCAATAGAGTGTTTGTTCAGAGTCCTCTTTCCGATTGTCGGAGTCCTCGAACGCTGTTCCAAAAGGGCAGGTGTTACGATTGTTCCCACATGTCTAAGAGAAGATTAATCTTGGACTTGGGAAAAGGTTCGGCACCTATCGCTGGAACCTTTCCTAGCGAATCGGTCGGCTATTTCGTTTTCTTTTATGCCTTTGTACCCTGGCACTCACCAGGCTTTGACTTTATTTTTTAGGCTAGGTCCTGCATATGGAAGACACTAGGACTCATTCCCAGGTCCTTCGACATTTTCCGATTTTGTCCAAAGACATCCAGCTCAGGGAGGTGTTGTAGAATGGACATGAGACACTATTGCTGATCTGTCTCCTAGCGAAAGAGTCTAATTGCACTGCGTTAGTGAAGTTATTCCGATCCATACCTCTTGTGCTACCATCGGGCAAGTTGGCATGGCGCCTATAATGCCGTGGCATTCTAGCCTCTGAATGCGTTGAAGTTTAACTATTGTAGTTTTCTGCTCAACTTTTGTTCATCATACAGCAGATTCATAAAGATGGTAGGTCTTACTATAAGATAAAATTATTTCAAATAAATGAGTAATAAAATGAAAAATTAAAGGTGCACCCACACTAATTATTGAGGTAATAAGCCTCAAGGATCAGATTATTAAATGAAGTCATTGCTTTTGTAACGTGGATTCGAATCAGCTTTATCAGAAAACCGTCAACCATAAAATCTTAGCACTAGGTACATTTCTTGTATTCAGATTCGGGTGCTCTTTGCAATCCGAGACAAGTCCTAAGACGATGTCTCTCAAACCTATATGGAAATACGAAAAAATGCTAACGAAGGCATACCACTCGCAGCATAAGATCACTTAAAAATTCATACTCTGTGTGTGCATTTCCAATATAAGATCTTAATGGCACTCTTGAACCTTCACGAACCTTATAAAAAAAAAAAATCATTAAGCTGTCACTCATAATGAACCTCACGGGAGATCCGCAGACCATCAAGGGCTGATTAAGGCCTTGTAGCAGATTACCTTCAATCTGGAATCAAGTTGGCTGCTGTGAAATAACCATATTTTCAGAGGGAAAGCGCTCGGGCACTAAATACTGGTCTAGACAAATCCCACGGTTTCTAATTTCGGGAAATTAATTTTCAACTTCCAATCATTACAATATTGTTAAATTTTGGGACACAAGTCACGCTGCAGAGGTGTAGCAATGAAGTCGATCGTTTAACCTGATCCGTACGTAATTAAATCGTCTGCATGCGTTAAATACGTAGAAAAGCAAGGAGAAACGCTTAGATAAACGTTGAAAAGGGTTGGCGAGTTCACCTCGCTCCATCCATTTTAAATTGTTTGCGTAGTGTCATATCCGGCTTTGAAACTTAACTACTCTACGGACCACATTGCTGAAGACCTTGCTGATACTTTAAGAAAGACTTATCGTCCGGAGTTTTATGTCTTTGCGTCCGCAGAGATTTGTTGCACCACGGCTCTATTCCAATGCACTGGATAACACGCATTATTTAGTTGACCTGGATTGTGTATTTCTTTACAGCCACTAGTGGGAAGTGCCTAAGTACAAAATTGGATATTGTGTCGACTCCAGCAGATCTCTTTTCCTTCAGCGTCTCGAAAATCATTTGGTGTTCTCCCCTCGATGTGAACAGTTGTTTTTTGTTTTTTTTTGTTGGAGGCTTTTACTATCTGTTGGAGCACTCAGACACAAACACCGGTCCATTGTACTACCAGACAGACACCTTGTCTTTATTGTATTTTCCCCGTTGTCCGGAGAAAAATGAGGAGGGGCTTCAGTGATGTAGAGCTAAGAGATTCGGCACCCACCACGTCGGCCCCAAGGGTGCGCCACGGTGCGCGAGCGAAGGCGGGACAGTCGCAGAGAAAGTGTTCGGTTGTATCATCATCCTCGCAACATGCAGCACAGGTAGGCGTCTCATTGATGCCAAGCACGTAGAGATGCTTGGCAAAAGTGTAATGGCCCGTGATGACGCCCGTTAGCCTTCTGCAATCATTTTCTCCTTAAGGATAAGAAAAATGTTCCGGACTTTTTGCAGACATCAGGGCGTACGCGCTTAGTCATCCTGCATCCTGGATATTCCCTCCACCTACGACTGTGTACGTTAAAGACCCAGTCATTGATGTCAGATTTGACCGCGGAAGCAGGTAGACCTAAGGCGGGTTCAGGTCCTGAGAAACTTTCCTCTGAGCCTCTTCTAGCGAGTTCATCGGAGATGTCGTTTCCTGGGATTCCAGAGTGACCTGGGACCCATACAAGCGTAAGTGAATTTAGTCTTCCGACTTTGTTCAAAAATGTCTTGAGTTCATGCACTAATTTGGAGTTGGATAGAGGGTTGGACACAGCTTTGAGTGCAGCTTGCCTGTCACTGCAGACACATATGTATGCTTTTTCCCCTCCACCTGTATTTCACAACATAGTACATGGCCATTAGGATTGCGTAAATCTCCGCTTGGAAGACAGACGCATATTTTCCTAACGAGAAGTGCAGTCGAATGTTTTCGCGCTCAATGAAAACTCCAGCGCCGGATCCATGCCCAGTCCTGGAGCCATCTGTGAAAATGCGAAGACATTCCATTTCAGGTTCAGTGTCTGGCCAAAGCCAGTCCTGACGCTATGGAAATGTGACTGTGTAGTTACAGCGCAGTCATTGCGTCAGAAGGCATATCCATGAGACAGGGGTCGTAGGATATTTCTTCCACAAGTACACTTTCACTCCAATGCGAGTTGTACCAAAGACCATTCCTTTTTAGGCGAGAAATAGTTTTCAGTGCACACCCTCTGATATATGGTATATGTCAAGGGGTGGAAGATTCATCATAGCATCTAGAGCAGCTCCCGGTGTGCTGGGGAAAGTCCCCGTGCAGATGAGACAGACCGCTCTTTGGAGTTTGGTGAGTGAAGCCACAGCGAGTTTGCGTGTTAGCCTGCTCCACCAAACAACCGATGCATATGAGATTATCGGTCTTATCATTGCCGTGTAGATCCAAAGGACCTTCTTCGGCGATAAGCCCCATGTTTTGCCAAAGGCACCTTTGCATTGGCAAAAAGCTGACAGCGCTTTGGTGGTTTTGGACTCAACATGTTTTGACCAAAGAAGTTTGCTATCTAGGATGACCCCCAGATACTTAGCTTCCTTGGATATCGGGATGGGAATGCCTTTTAGCACCAGCTGAGTAATGCCAGTATTTTTCCTCCTTCTCGTGAAGAGAACGACATCAGTCTTAAGAGGATTAACCGACAGCTCATTTCTCGTGCACCAGTCTTCGATCACGTCTAGCGCCGCCTGCACTTTGAGACAGAAATTTGCTAAACATGAGCCGACAGAGAGAACAGAAACATCATCCGCATAGGCCTGGGCATAGATTCCAGAGGCATTGAGAGCATCTAGCAGAGAGTCGACCACCATGCACCATAACAGCGGAGACAAGACGCCAGCTTGCGGGCAGCCCCTGTTTACTCCAGACTTGACACATTGTTCGAGGCCTGCATCAGCGATCAATGTCCTGTGCACGAGCATTGCTTTGATCCACAAAACCAGTGCTTCGTCTACGCCATGACGTCTAGCAGCGTTACACATGCTGTCGAAGGTAGCGTTATCAAAAGCTCCCTCAATGTCGACGAAAATGCCTAGTACGTACTCTTTCCTTTCGAGAGCGCATTCAATTCTCCCAACTAGGTTTTGAAGCGCAGTCTCGCAGGACTTTCCGCGCTGATAAGCATGTTGCATGTTCGACAGAGAATGCATTCGAGGGGCAACTTTGCGCACGTGCAACTCTACTAATCTTTCCATGGTTTTCAGCAAGAAGGATGCTAGACTTATTGGTCTAAAACTCTTGGCTAGTGAGTAATCCTCTTTCCCTATTTTTGGAATAAAGACCACTTTCACCGCGCGCCAATGAATAGGTATGTATATAGGCAAGTGCCAGGCTGGCAGTGAAAATTCTTTTCAGTGTAGGAAGCAGCTGTCTTATACCTTTTTGCAGCATAACGGGGTATATCCCATCAGTGCCCGGCGACTTAAAGCCATCGAAGGATGTCACAGCAAATTCAATGGCTTCAGTAGTTGCCACGCGTGACGCAACATACCAGCTACGCCGAGTTGTTTTCATCGTTACAGTCGCAGTTTCCAATGAGGGAGTGTGCAACGAGCCGATGACAGTCTGATTTCCCGGAAAATGGGTCTGAAACAGTAAACTAAGAGTTTCTCGGTGAAGGTACCATCAGACTTTCTGAGTACATCCAGCTTTGTCGATTTTCCCCGTTTGAGGACGTTAACCAACTTGCTGGTCGCGCTCAGGGATTTGATCTCTTCGTAGAAGGACTTATAGGAATCATTCTTCGATTTACGAATAAGCTTCTTATATTCCTTCTGCTTCGATCGATATTTATTCCAGTCATCTTCCGAGTTCGATTTAAGCGATCTATTCAGGAGATTTCTGGCTTCCCTGCGAAGACATTGGAGCTCAGCGTTCCACCAGGGAACCGGCTTCCTGCTTGGAGGTTTTTTGACAGGACATGCGAGTTCAAAACAGTTGGTAATGGCGCCGTTCAGGTTATGAACGGCATCCTCCAGCAATTGATTTGTTTTGAGTTTAGGCGGGGCTTGAGTGGATTTCTCAAGCTCCTCCCAAAATCGCACCCAGTCCGTCTTTCTCGGATTCCGCTTGGGCTGCGAGGGAGAGATCCCACACTTCAATTGGAATTCGATGTATCTATGGTCTGACAGCGTAACATCTGGTAAGACTCTCCAGTTAGTGATGGCCTTCACATGCCTATTAGACAGGGTTAGGTCAATCACTTCCTGTCGTCGTGATGTGAACAGAGTACTAATACTTTTATTGCAAATGGCGTTGTTTACCATGAAATCGTCATTGACCTGAAGTGAAGCATTACTTTATACACTTCTTGGAAAACAACTCCCACTGTTGCTACCTTCCCTTGAGGATCTTTGAAGGAATCGTCATCCAAGACGGCGCCCGCGGAGTGCTTATGGTACGTAACAGATGAAAGCAAAATTACAATATTATGAAAAAACTGCACTACAAATTCTTTTTTTCGAATGCTTTAAGAATGCAAATCTGTTTCACATTAACTGTGTAGAGTTCAGGCCTTCCGTTGTCTAAATCACACATAAAATTAATAATCTTTCATCCCTCTTTTAAACTCAAACATATAAACTCAATGTTTTTAAAAATAACTTCATGCGACCTTGTCCGCCCAAAATAGTTACTCACAATGTGAGGTACATGCATACTATGTAGATGGTTATCGATTTTCTGAGTGTAACACGCTATGCATCATGCTCTCCTGGTAGCGAAACTCTCCATTTTTTTATGGCCCAAATTGAACCATGTGGACCTAGACGACATGTGGTTCCAGCAGGACGGCGTTACTGTGCCACCCAACGATTGACATTGTCAATGAACGATTTGAAAATAAGGTTATCTCTCGCAGAGGTGACGTGAATTGGCCACCAAGGTCGATTTGACTTCGTTATACGTTTTCTTGTGATGTTTCCTGAAGCGGCAGGACTATGCGAATAAACCACAATCGACCGATGCGCTTAAGGTGAACATAACACAGGCCATCGCCCAAATTCAGCTGGATGTACTCGTATGCGGAAGAGTCATTGAAAATTTTACCACTCGGATCCGTGCTACCGTGCAAAGCCGAGGCGGGCATTTTAACTGGGCCCATTAAAAATAAACTATTGGTAACACATCACACGCAGCTTGTTTTAGTCCATTTAAACATCTACCCGTAGTTATTGAAAAACCCTTTATTACAATTCGTCGCAGTTTGTCTCAGCTTTATTAAATTTGTTTATTCTTAAACACGAACATTAAATAAAACATTGACTGACAAGGATGGCCTGGGACAGGAAGTAAGTTATCAGCATGCAGGTCTTTTTTTTTTGGGTTTTACTTTTTAATACAATTTAATTTCGTTTTTATCTATACGGTGTATCTTAGAGTTTATACTACAATAACTTTTGCATTTAAAATAATAATTTCACTGGAAAGCAATCAGCAAACATGTTCTTTATCTCTTTAGGAGTCAAATATGGGAATCGCAGAGTCCACACAATATCACCAAAGCAGGAGACAGAAGACACAGCTCAGGAAATTGATCCATGGTGGCTCCTACAATATGGGAATTGGCCCCATTCTGGTTAAAACACGTCCGTAAATTATACACAGGATGTACTCGAAGCCAAAGTATAAAATATAATTATATCAACTACCGATAAGCATCATCGGTAACACTTTTCCTATTTTCGTTTATTGTTTCTTTCGTTTCGTTCTTCTCGGTCCCGGGCTTGACTGATTCTACTACCGGGCCATCGCAATTGATGAATCCACACAAAATACGACTTTACAGTGTAAAAGTTTGCGCACTGTAAAATAATTTCAATTAAGAGAATTTCCAAACCATCTAAACGACAAAATAAAAAAAAAATAGTTTATTTGAAAATAAAATTGCACTTCAATCATAACAGTAAGGAAACAACATAAAATGAATTTGGAAATAATCCGTTGTTTAACTATTTAGACGGTATGCTTAGGGCCATTGTTATTTTGGAAATGAAGGATCAAACCGCGTAGAAAATTAATCAAAAGGATGTTAATTATAATTCCTTTTCACCAATAGACGCGTCGGTGAAGAAGAAGATGGTAATGCAGATTCAGGGGGCGAGTCTAGTGACGAATCTTTCACTGCCGACTTTGATTTGATCGATGTCGACATCCATTCATCTACATACCCCAGCAAGAACTGGCAGGCATAGCCGAAACGTATGAAACCAAAAACTCTAACCCCCTTCTCCGAATGAGGATAATGTTCCTGACGTCGACAGTAGTTTTGTCGATGATGATGACGTGGCCTATAGTTGCCTAAGTGCTAGCAACGAGACACAACACAATGGTGATAACGATGAAACATATATTCCATATGAATCCGTTAATGCATCACAAGGAATCCGCAAATCTGGACGCAATCTCAGAAAACCACAATACAACTTTTATGCAACAGAAATCAATGAAACCATTGAACAAGCACTATCGAGCTTAAATGCAGACAAATGGAAAGAAACAAGGAATTGAAGTCGGTGTGTCACAACCAGATTTGAGTGTCGATGTGATGATTTGGTGTGAGACCCAAAATAAAATTCGTTGTGATTTTTTTTGCAAACAAGGGCACTGGCTATGATGAAATATTCGCGCCAATGGTAAAGTATACTTAAATTCGTTTCCTTTTGGTTATTGCCGTAAAATTTGTCTTGAGAATTCGTAAAATGGATGCAATTATACCCTTTCTCAACGGAGAAATATACGAGGGGTGATCCAAAAGTAATGACAATCAGTTACTTCAAGTCGGTATAAAACTTTCTTTACTAGCTCATAAACCCAGTAGGTTGCAGTAAAAAAAAAACATACAAATAGACAACGATTCCTTGGAGAAACAGGTTGAAGTAGTAACATCAAAATGGAGAAAAACAAAATTAGAGCAGTCATCAAGGGCAAAATTAATCACCCTATCGGAAAATGTTATAATTTTTGTAAATGGCCTCGTACGTCAATCATATTCGACATTTGTGAACAAGACAGCTGCAGTATACAAACAAACAAGCAAACAACTGCTATACACCGCGAGAGCGTGGAGTACTTGTGTCGAATTTTTTGACCAACCGGTCATTGGTGTCAGCGCAGCTTGAATTTTGACGTCGCTTTCCTAGTCGCGTCGGCTACTCAGCTCGAACAGTCGAGACCACTGGACTGGTCGTTCGACCACTGTGATAAACTGTCAAGCCACCCTTAATCTCAACAACGAAGAGAACGATTTTGTGTTGAAAATCGTCATGAGCGACGAGGCGCATTTCCACTTAACGGATTACGTCAATAAGCAAAATCTTCATTTTTCTGGCACTGAAAATCCGCGTGTAATGCACGAAGAGCCATTACATCTACTCAAAGCCACTGCGTGGTGCGGCGTTCACGCGGGAGGAGGGATTGGGCAGATTTTTTTTGTGAATGCAATCGGCAATACGGTCACTGTTACTGGCGAAGGCCACAGGGCCATGATAAACGACTTCTTACTGCCGGAATTGGATGGGAGAGGCTTAGTGAATATGTGGCTTCAACAAGACGGTGCAACCGCACACACAGCACGAGCCGCAATGGATATTGTAAAAGAAGCATTTCCTGGCGGTGTAGTCTCCAGTTTTAGCGATTTGGCATGGCCAAGAGGATCGCCCGATTTAACCATCTCATATTTCTTTCTTTGGGGCTATGTTATCGAAATATTTGTAAAAACAATATTTGGCAACTCTGTGTATAGATTCTATGTTTGACCTTATTTTTTTACATACCCGCTATAAAAGGGAATAAATGAATTACATAATCTGTCAGTTTGTTACCAATTTTCACAGAGACAACACGTTTTATTTAAAGGCTACTTGAAGTCGCGGGCTTATGCAAACAAGCCTCAGACAATAACAGCCCTTAAAAGAATATTTGAGAGGAATGCGAACAGCTATCATCGGAAATTTTGCGAAGTCATGAAAAATGCGATAAAACAATTGACGAATATCATTTTCTCTACTTAACACAAACAATTGTAAAGGTCCAAAACTGGATGATTAACTTTGCGCCACCTTGTACCTCCGCGAAGAACGCCCAACCACGTCCCTCAATGAAAATAACGTGAAAAGTCCAAAATGTTGTGTTGGCAAATCGAAGAGCAACTCATATGGCAACGTTCAAAGAATCCTTGCTACGAATTGCATACGAAAAAGGTTTCTGCGCATTGGGTACCGAAAATGTTTACCGACGAGCAAAAGAACCGGCTCACAAAAATACATTTGCAATGGCTGCATATCAAAAAACGGGATTCTAACTGCTCGAATACCCAGCGACTTCTACCCCTTTTACCGACTCAAAGAACACATCCGAAGAAAGAAATTTGAAAACGATAGCTAAGATGGACTAAATATATTGACTTGTTAGGTGACTGCGTAGAAAAATAAATCATTTCGTATACGTCAACAATTGTCCTTCTATTTTCATGATTTTTGTCGCTGTGAATGAGATCTGCTTGGATTACAATCCAGATTCCTGTTAATAATGTATTAGGTCGTTACATATGGAATTGCTGACCTATCCATCATTCCTAAAGAGACCGTTGTGTGCAGAAAAATTGAAAATAACGTTTTTTTTTGTTAAAAAAAAAGGGTGCAGTTTAATCTTTCGAATGATAACAAATATTTTCTGTATTACCTTATTGAGTTGATTTTTTGAACTGTTCGAAACTGGTTTATCAAGTTCAGTGCGAGAGATTTTTCGCTCGAAAATTTGCCAGGGGGTAGAACAGAAAATGTGACCATAATGAAGAACTTGCAGCAACTGTTGAAAAACATCCAGATACGACGGTTCTTGGCCTTGCTGCAAGGCTTAAAGTGTCAACTGCTTACATAAACCGCCACTGTTTCGCCATCGGTAAGGTAGAAAAACTAGAAAAACTTAAAACAGTACCTCACGTTCTAACTCCAGCGAATATGCTACGACGCTTAGAGGTTACAGTATCTTTGACCAAGAGACACCGTATGGAATCCTTTTTGCATCGCATCGTCACCTGCGACGAAAAATGGATCCTATACGATAATTGGAAGGGGTCGGGAGAATTGATAGACGTGGGTGAGTTTCTCAGTGGACTTGACAGGGAAGGCTTATACCCAAAAAAGCTAATAGTGAGTGAAGGAGTTGTTCATTATTCCTTTCTTAAACGCAGAGAAACAATCACGGCCGAGTCGTACTGTAAAGAAATCGACATAATGCACAAGAGATTGCTCCAAAAACAGCCGCCACTAGTAAATAGGTATGGTCTCATACTGCTGCATGATAACGCAATATCACATACCACACAATTGACGTTCCCGAAGCTGGCGGAGTTGAGTTATGAAGTTTTGCCTCATACGCCTTCCTTATCCCTGACCGATTACCATCTTTTCCGAAGTTTGGGCAATCACCTCCAAAATAAACAATTCATAAGCCCAGATTCCATAAAACAGGACTTAAAAGACTTCTTAGCCCGAAAGGACAAGGGCTTTTTTTAAAAAAGACATTTTTGCTTTGATGGAACGTTGGAAAAATGTCAGATGTAAATTGAGATTATTTTTTAGAATAAACTTTTTAATTTTTAAAATAGCGTTGTTTAATTATCCACATAAGAATCGGCAACTTCGCGTTTTAGGTCAAACATAAATACATTTTTTCGATATTAATCTACAGAATTGTAAAATTCCTTAATTAAAGAAGAAAATGTCAAATCATAAAGTTCCTAGAAGAAATAATTACAAAAAACTTTCTGCGTTTCTTCTAAGCATTATAAAAATACAAAATGTTGTTTAAAGGTTCTGACAGGGGTTTCGATAGCCTGTATACCTGTAATTAATAATAAAAATAATAAAAATAAGAGAATTCTTAGGTCTTTTATAGGGGTGAAGATGAAGCAAATTTATCTTCTCGATTCGTGGGCAATCAAATGATTTTGATCTTTGATTTTTTTCACACTATATTCCCAGCGATTTCTTTTATAACCAATGTAGACACAAAATGTTTAATAAAATATCTGAAATCTCGAAATTCCAATGGGCCTGATGAGATAAAAAACATTTATTTATAATTCCTGTTTAAAACTTTAATAATTTCCTTGGGCTTGGAAGAAAGCCAAGGTTAAACTATTATTAAAGCCTTCAGAAAATCCTACCAGCTTATATTACATTCATATATCCCATTGACAAAGAAGAGAACCGGTTCACAAAAGTTTTCGTTTTTATCCAGCAATTTGCTGATCATTGTCTCCGGTTTGTTTCCGAGTGTGACTTCTAGAAGTCCACTCTCCTTACCTGGCTATTATATGATAGATAGCTATCACGGCCGTCTGCAAGACGGCAGCGTAGAATTTAAGAACTTTGATTGAAAGCAACAAATAATCCGAATAGTTTCTAGTCTACGGCAACTGCTACTTCACCACAGTGTCAACATGTCATCCTCATATTCCGCACACGACTAGAAGAACCAGTTCTCGTCAACTACAACGAACACAAGGGACATGTCAGTTAGACAAAAACCAATGCAATTCACTGGCTTCTAAGTGCATTATCGCTCAGAGGAATTTCGACGTTGTAATTCCCAGATAACAAAAAACCTCCCCTGCCCGGACGTACTTAAGCTATGTATGCACGTGATAATCATGGTCGCCCATCGGCCAACTGGAAACGTACTTGTAACCATGTCAAAAGACCCAACCACTCTGGTGAGCGTAATTATTCCGTCAATTCTAGAAGAAAAGAAAAAAATAAATAAAAAGAAACCATCATGACCATCTCCAGCATCATCATCATCATCACTAACTGCAACATGAAGTGCATCAGCATCAGTACCACCATCAATTCATACCGAGTTTGTCATAAAAGCTGACGCACTGACGCTGACTGAAACTGAATGATTGATGGAAGAATGATTTCCCAAGTATACTCCATTCCACTGTGTGCTACTCCATGTCCTCCTGCATCAACTGCAACAACTCGATAGACCACGTTAGACAATGTTTTGATAAACCACTTCTCCCCCTGCAGCACGGATGCAATGGCCTTTCCATCTTTCCCATTCGCCTCCCAATGATTATGCTGATTTGAAGAGCTCCCAGAAATTAAATGGTTAACGGACAACCTCAGAACTCCATCATTCGGTCCTGAGAAGAATTCCGTCATCTAACTGCCTGAGTGCATGACTTGTTTAACGCTTGAATGCCGCAGGTACCCGGTCTATGTGGAACAAGAATCATTACCTCGAACTGCCCCCTCTCACTCTTTCTCCTTAATTCGTTCTGGATCCGAAATTCGAGTCGCTCGGTAATCAAACTTTTTTTCGCACATTTCACAACACACTGAGTCTCGTCGCCATAACCACCATGACTAAGCCCCAAAGCGACTCTATGCTTAGGGAGAACTTTAAATACATTTCAAATAAACACAGTTGGAAACTATTCGTATTCTTCCCATATATGACAGGATGCGCAGCCCATATGAGCACAATAAATCACGAAAGTTGTGGAAAATCCTCACCTGTTTCACAACTAACAAACTAACGGCTCAAGTGCTCTACTATCACAATCCAGTAGCACCTCGGCAACACCTTAATGAGGTTTCACTAATTCATTGCTACAGCATTCGTCTTCCACCAGTCGCCCATCCTGCTCTAGGAGTTTAACGGGAGCGAGGACGTAGCTAAGGGCGACATGGAAGAAAGTTTTGTTGAACAAAAAACAGGAATGCGATTGTGTTCTACGGAGTGATGGGAATAATCATCGTTGGGCGTGAAAGCGTGGCGGAAGTGACATATTGTTGCTACAGGGCTGAGCCATTTGTGAGGGATTTCGAGACAATCATAAACACCTTTATGGGTACGAAATTACGTTCAAGTAGAGGAAAAGAGGTCATCTCGGTTTGAAACCAAAGTAAATTAAATTTGGGGACACAATAGTACTTAACCCCTTCCCTTAGGAAGGACCTGTGGGAAGCTATTACGGGCGCGGCATCTTTTGGAACGAGCTTTGATTATGGCGGCCCTATATGATAATAGAGAGATCTTGGATCACCGACTTCATCGGGAATTTGTCCTAGCAGCATTATCGACAATCTATAGGAAGTTCTCGTCGTATTAAGTGTAACTGTAATAGGTTGCATATCCACTTTGAACATATTAAAAATTTCGATAGTTACTCGCAGCTAGTTTGCCAACCCTGATTGAGAGTTATCTCGCGATGGAGTGAGCTGTTGATGTACTCGTAGACCGGGGTTGAAACACAAGGTGCTACCCTCTGTCCTCACCATCCACTATGTTAGCTCGTTCTGAACGTTCGTTATGAAGGAGCCAGTAGTCTCCTGAGTTCTCCTCGGCTCTTCGGGCGCCTTATCGTGGCGGAGGGGCTTAAGAGGGTAATGATCTCGAACTAAAACCCGAAGAATTTCGAGTTAACATGGATGAATGGACAACCAACTGGATGGAAATACACCAGGTAGCAAACCTCTGGAAAAAGCAGTTAAGAGGATGAGATCGGCGGAGGTATCCTCTACCAAAGCCCATCTGACCCTCTCATTTGCGTCTCCCGCACTTCTTGGCGGCGCAGAAAGCGTCAGCGGTTAGTAAAGGCTGCTGCAGGAGGCACAAGCACGTCTGCATGCGCCTCAAACATTCCTCCTCTTATTGGTGACGATCAAATCCCCAATAAGAGCGTGCCAGGTTCCCAAACTGATGGAGCTGGAGGTGTTCTGGGTCCTGTTATGGTCGGAGCTGCCGCCGAAAAAGGCGGTGATGCTGACAGAACAACTCTGACCGCAGAAGGAAAAGAGTTTTGGGTCAAAACAAACCTCAAGCTGGCAGAGCTGTTCTAAAGCGGATGCAGAAGGGAGCACGAGCTCGAACCGAAAAAGGTAAGAGCATTCGCAAACCGAGGACGGCCCCCGGACAATCTTGCTGGGGAGAAAGAACGTGATGTCTTCTCCTCCGACGTGGTAGCGAGTAATCGGAGTCCGAAGGTAGATGCTGCGATCAGCAAAGATCAATACAAAAATCTGAAGACGGAGAGGACCAAAGACTGCTCACCGGAGGCGGACACTTCCCACAACAAAACCCGTTCCTCTGGAAAGGAGATAGAAGTGACCGTAAAAAATCGAGACAAACACCTCTCCTACAAAGAGGCAGCCATCTGAAAAGGTCAGGATAGGGAAAGCTGGTAGTGACAGCAGAATGATCAGCGCAGATTGCCAACAATGCACGGATGATCTATTTGACCTAGCCTCAGCAACAGGCTTCTGTATTCAGGCTGAGAGGTCTACTCTGATGAATGGTCCTTCGTGGTGAGCTGTTTTTCACAGCAGATATCTACCTGGATCAGGAGCATAGTGCCGAAAATCTCTCCCCTGGGAACTACTACCATTAAGTAGTTAGTCGCAAAAAAAGTAACGCGCGCCATCTTCTGCATAACGGGGAAACCTTGAAACAAGCTGAAAGTGCTGACGCGACTACGTGCGCAGAATCCGGAACTTGACCAGAAGGTTTGGACTGTCTACTCCTACAAAGAGAGAAAGGGCTTTCTGAAAAACGAGGGCTTTACTCTGGTTGTGGGATTGGACAACGGCTCTGTCAAGACCCTAAAATCCACGTACGATTCACGTCCCTACTTCGGCCTTGGTAGGATTTTATTTGATGTCAAGTAGTCGAAGGATGGAACGAGCGCCGCAGTCTTTATAATGAGCGATCCGAAAGGCCTAGGCCTGCCTCCTCATCTTATTGAACACGCTGTCGGCAACCAAACTTGGTCAATTCTGTGGACAAGATCTGGTGGCTGCTAGAGTTAGCTACAAAGCGCACGGAGAAATTGAACTTCGTCGTGGCGTATGCTTACTTCCCCTACGACTCGGTAGTGCCCCCGCCACCGAAGGCGGTTTCTGAACTCGTAGAGTACTGTGAAGCCAGAAGGATTGGACTCATCATCTGTTGCGATGCTAATGCTCAAAACACTGTATGGCGGAGCTGCAAATGCAACCGAAGAGGAGACCATATTTTAAACTTCACTCTTTCGTCTGACCTTATCATCAAAAATATTGGCTCTCAACCAACCTTTATGACGACGAGACTACAAGAAGTGATTGACCTAACCCTGTCTAATAGGCATGTGAAGGCCATCACTAACTGGAGAGCCTCACCGGATGCCCCGTTGTCAGACCATAGATATATCGGATTACAATTGATGTGTGGAATCACCCCCTCGCAGCCCAAGCGGAATCCGAGAAAGACGGATTGGGTGCGATTCAGAGAGGAGCTTGAGAAATCCAAGCCCTGCCTAAACTCAGCAACTGGTGGAGAATGCCGTTGAGAACTTGAGCAGCGCCATCACCAATTGTTTCGAACTCGTATGTCCTGTCCAAAAAACCTCCCAGCAGGAAATTGCTTCCCTGGGGGAACGCTGAATTCCAATGTTCTCGCAGGGAAGCCAGAAATCTAATGAATAGATCTTTCAAATCGAACTCGGAAGATGACTGGAATAAATATCGATCGAAGCAGAAGGAATATAAGAAGCTTATTCGTAAATCGAAGAATGATTCCTATAAGTCCTTCTGCGAAGAGATAAATTTGCTGTGGCATCTTTCGATGGCTTCAAGTCGCCGGGCACTGATGGGTTATACCCTTTTATGCTGCAAAAAGGTATAAGACAGCTGTTTCTTACTTTACTCTGAAAAGAATTTTCAAGAATTTTCGACATGCTTATCAGCGCGGAAAATCCTGCGAGACTGCGCTTCAAAACCTACTTGGTAGAATTGAATGCGCTCTCGAAAGGAAAGAGTACGTGTTCGGCATTTTCATCGACATTGAGGAAACTATTGATAACGCTACAGCATGTGTAAGTTGCCAGACGCCATGGCGTAGATGAAGCACTGGTTTTGTGGATCGAAGCAATGCTTGTCCACAGGACATTGATCGCTAATACGGGCCTCAAACAATGTGTCAAGTCTGGCATAAACCGGGGCTGCCCGCAAGGTGGCGTCCTGTCTCCGCTGTTACGGTGCACGGTGGTCGACTCTCTGCTCGATGCTCTCAATGCCTCTGGAATTTATGCCCAGGCATATGCGGATGAACTTGCTGTTCTCTAAGTCGGCTCATGTTTAGTGACTGTCTATCTCACAGCGCACGTTGCGCTAAATGTGATCGAGGTCTGGTGCACGAGTAATGTGCTGTTAGTGAACCTTCTGAAGACTGTACCGGCACTACTCAGCTGATGCTAAAAAGCATTCCCATCCCGATATCCAAGGAAGCTAAGTACCTGGGATTTATCTCAGATAGCAAGCTTCTTTGGTCGATGCATGTTGAGTCAAAAACCACCAAAGCGCTGTCAGTTTATTGGCAATGCAAAGGTGCCTTTGGCTTACCGCCGAAAAAGTTCCTCTAGATCTACACGACAATGATAAAACCGATAACCTCATATGCATCGGTTGTCGGGTGGAACAGGCTAATACGCAAACAAGTCGTGGCCTCTTTCACCAAAGTCTAAAGAGCTTTCCCCAACACACCGGGAGCTGCTCTTGATGCTATGATGACTCGCATTGGAGTGACAGTGTACCTATGCGAGAAATATCCTACAACAACTGTCTCATGGATATGCCTTCCGACGCAATGACACCCGCCATCCTACTGCGCTGTAATTTCACAGTCACATTTCCATGGCTCCAGGACTGGGCGGGGGTCCGGCAATGGAATTTTCTTTGGGCGCGAAAACATTCGACTGCACTTCTCGTTAGGAAAATATGCGTCTGTCTTTCAATCAGAGATACTCGTATACGCAATACTAATGGTCATGCACTATGTTGTGAAGCACAGATGGAAGGGAAAAGCATATGCATCTGCAGTGACAGCCAAGCTGCACTCAAAGCTGCGTCCAACCTTCTATCCAGCTCCAAATTAGTGCATGAACTCAAGACCTTTTTGACCAAAGTCGGAAGACTACGTGGATGGTCTGATAAGTACTTAGCCTCACCGCCAGATGGCGCCAGTATCGCAAGAGCAACTTACTATCGTGTAGTACGTTCTAGTAGACGGCTACTCTCGCCGGATCGGACTCGTAGTTGTGTTTTGACGCCGATTGAAGGTGCGCGAGATAGCTGAGACAGTAGGCATTTCAAAAGATCGCGTGGGTCATATTCTGCATACAATTTTGTGCATGAGAAAGCCATCGGCGCGATGGGTGCCGCGTTTGCTCACTCCGGACAACAAGGGCAAACGGGAGACCACTTCAGAACAGTGTTTGAAGCTGTTTAAGCGCAATCCGAAGGAGTTTCTGCATCATTTCATGACAGTCGACGAAACATGGATCCACTGGTACACACCAGAGACCAAGAAACAGTCGAAAAAGTGGACTTCACCCGGCGAACGTGCTCCGAAGAAGGCGAAGACTGTCCCATCGGCCGGAAAGGTGATGACCACCGATTTCTGGGATTCACAAGGTGTGATCCACATCGACTACCTGGAGAAGGGCAAAACGGTCACAGGGCTGTACTATGCCAATTCGACGCCGAATTAAAGGAAAAACGGCCCCACTTGGCGAAGAAAAAAGTGCTCTTCCACCATGATAACCCACCGGCTCATACCTCCGCCCTCGCCACGGCCAAATTGGTCGAATTGGGCAACGAACTGCTGCCCCATCCACCGTATTCTCCAGATTTGGCCCCGTGCGACTTCTTTTTGTTTCTAAACTTGAAAAAGTCACTGCCGGGCAGAAATTCGAGAAGACCTCGAGAAAACGTATTTTTCAGACGGGTTAATGAAGTTGGAGCATCGCTGGGTCAAGTGTATCGAGCTAAAAGGAGACTATATTGAAAAATAAATCGCCATTTCTCCAAAATGTTTGTTTTTCTTTTGTAGGCTAAGTACTTATCGGACCACTCTCGTAAATTCATTAAGGCTTGTATGAGTCCCAGGTCACTCTGGGATCCCAGGAAATGTGATCTTCGATGAACTCGCTAGAAGCGGCTCAGAGGAGAGTTTCCTGCCTTAGGTCTATTTGCTTCCACGGTCAAATCTGACATCAACGCACACTTATTTAATGCACACTGTTGCAGATGGAGGGAATATCCGGGAAGCAGGATGACTAAGCGCATACGCCCTGATGTCTGCAAGAAGTCCGCAATATTCTTCTTATCCTTAAGGAGAATTTATTGCAGAAGACTTGCGGGCGTCATTACGGGCCACTTTTTCCAAACATCTCTACGTGCTTGGCATCAGTGAGACGCTTACTTGTTCTGCATGTTACGAGGAGGATGACACAGCAGAACACTTTCTCTGTGACTGTCCTGCCTTAGCTAGCGCATGGTGGCGCGGCGGACCCCTCGGGCCCATGCAGTATGTGCCGAATATCTTAGCTCTACATCACTGAAGCCCCCCCTCACTTTTCTCCGGATGACGGAGAAAATACAATGAAGAAAGGTGTCTGTCTGGTAGTGCAATGGACCAGTTTTTGTGTTTGAGTACTCCGACAGATAGTAGAAGTCTCCAACAAAAAAAAAAAAGTAGTGACCAGATGTTAAATTTCTTCCTTATACAACTGATTACCTATGCGCAGTTCCTCTAGGTTACTGACTTGAAGACAGTTTTTATAATCTGGCTCCATTGGCTCGTCTTGTACACCTTCTTTATTAATTACAAATATTAGTTTAAAGCAAATTATTTTTTGAAATAAAAGAATTCAACTCGTCGTTCGTCGTACGCCGTTCTTCTTCAACTATCCTTCGTTGTTTTTCTCTCGCTCGCCGGCCTTCTTGATTCGATGTAAACTACAGTAGCTGCTGAGGATTGCCACTTACTGTAAAGTTGAATCCCACATTAATATTTATGTTGTAAATATTCTTGTAAATGATAAAACTTTTATCATTTAAACATTTCATTTTGCAGCCTACAAGCCCTACAAACTGAAGGTCCGTCTTGAAACCTATTCGGAAGCCCCTTTTTTTATTATTATTTATTTTTTTTTTTAACTTTGGGATGTGGAAACCTATATAATGCTTATATGTACTGGTTCAGGAATGTCCTGAGAATTTTTTAAGTAATTAAAAAAATATATTTTTTACGAGTTACCAGTCCCTTTTATGTAGATAACGTAGTTGGTGCTGATGCTAATATTGTTGGTGGTCCTGTTGATGATGATGATGCAGATACTGTTGTTGATTCCGGAATTGGTGCTGATATTAACGTTGTTTTTGACAGTACAGCTTATGATAATAAAGTTGATGTTTATGCTGATGACGATGCCGTATGCTAATGAAGTTGATATTGATGCTAATACTGAAGTTTGTGTTGATGCCAATGCCGGTGCAGTAATTAATATTGATGCTGATGCAGATGCTGTGTCTCATGTCTTAATATTACTAATGCCACTGTTGATACTGATGCCGATTCCGGTTCGTTTGTTGCAATAATCTTCCTGTCGTTTTTTTTAACGTTGATACTAATGGATGTTTGTCCTGATGCTAATGCGAATGGCACTGATAATAACCGTAAGTTGGTAATTGCATTCGGGTCTAACATCACCATCAGCATTAAAACTTCATGCTTAGCATTCAGACATAGCAGATCATTAAAAATCCGGTAATGAAAATGCCATAATTTCGTTTTGGATTGCATTCATGAGAGCACTTTCCTCTTGCATTAGTTGGAATATATTCCCTGGTCACGATTAATTTCATAAAGGGATTCAGAAAGTTGTCGATAAGTTATTTGTTATTTCTGATTGGCAAAAAGAGACCTCATTTGCTACTAGAAGAAATTTACCAAAAATAACTTCGGAACAATAGTGAACCTGCAAAAATATTGTATTCCCTATTGTTATATAGGTGTATGCTTATTCAAATCATCCTTTTATCTGCATTGTCAAACTTTTAACAAGCGTTCCCAACAGGATGACCACTTAGCTATCTGGCATTCAGAAGTAGTCTCGGTAGTTTTCCTTTTCAAGAGAAAACTTTTTCCCCTTGAAATGTTTCTGTCTTCCTTCTACCGAAAGACAAAGAGCTTTTATCCTCCCATCTTCACCTGAAAATACATTTTCTTAGCCAAAGATAAAGTCCTTTGTACAATGATTTTCCAAAAAAACCTTCTTATTATTCAGGAAGGCTTTAATTAAATGGAAAATGATAGACTTTTGAACGCAACCACATCACTTTAGAACCATTTGGATCTCACACAGAGATAGGATGTGATGGAATAAGGTTTCCAGATTACCTTGAATCCCTTTTTACTTAGGAAATGACTTATTGTCCCACAAAGCCACTTTGTCTATGCTCAATTGAATCCATACTTGTAGTAAGGGATTATAATGTTTCCTGCTTTCCGGTAAGGTTCTGAACAATTTTAGCAAATCACTTGTAATAAGGACTTTAGTTAAAGGGACAGTCTGATTACAGTCTGAAAATTATGTAAACTGCGGGTAGAAATTCACCCTAAAAAGGAAACGGTATATGACACGCACATCCGTTCCTCGTCACACCCTGATGCGGTAGACTTATTGTGCTATATTCATGAACTTTACACATTATTTTACACGTTTGACTTAATTTAGATTTAGATACTTCTAACGGCAGATATGCTCGTAAGTATGCCTCGGTAGACAGGGGGTGAATGGTTGAGTTTATATTATTATAAACAAACAAGGTATAGGACGCCTCGAGATGTCGGCGGTTCGGCTTTTATGAAGTAAAGTTTATCGCGACGCATTAATGGCATTCGCAGCTGTCAATCGGGTTAATTGGTAGTAGGCATGCGAACGATAGGCGTTGTGGGATGCAGTGACTACGTATGTCGGTGTCTTTTATCTGCAATGATAATCGGTCGAATGAGAGCTAATTTGGTAAATGTTTGCTCATTCGAAGATTGTCGGATTTATGACTTCTTAGAGTCAGCAGAGTAGATAGGGAACTTCTGCGAAATGGATGGGAAAATATTTACTTTAGTTTCTTGATGCAATATTGATTGGAATTTAATTGCGCGTCGCCTCGAACATGTGATGTAGTATAATTGCTTATATATCCCTGAAGTTCGTTCACATATGCGAGGCTCAAAACACTAAGGAGATGTGAACAAAAGAAGATCCGATCTTCGGTTTCGAGGTTAAGTGAATATACATATGACTTTCAATAGAATTAATATACGAGTACACATTGAATTTGAAGCAAAGTCTGGTGGCGAATATCCGAAAAACATAAAAACTAGTGCGACGATCGTGAATAAAAGAGCTACGAGGGTGATCCGATAAGTACTTAGCCTACAAAAGAAAAACAAACGTTTTGGAGAAATGGCGATTTATTTTTCAATATAGTCTCCTTTTAGCTCGATACACTTGACCCAGCGATGCTCCAACTTCCTTAACCCGTCTGAAAAATACGTTTTCTCGAGGTCTGCAAAGTGGCGGCGATGACCTCCTCTTTCGACTCAAATTTCTGCCCGGCGAGTGACTTTTTCAAGTTTGGAAACAAAAAGAAGTCGCACGGGGCCAAATCTGGAGAATACGGTGGATGGGGCTGCAGTTCGTAGCCCAATTCGACCCATTTGGCCGTGGCGAGGGAGGAGGTGTGAGCCGGTGCGTTATCATGGTGGATGAGCATTTTTTTCTTCGCCAAGTGGGGCCGTATTTTCTTCAATTCGGCGTCGAATCGGCCCAATAATTTGGCATAGTACAGCCCTGTGACCGTTTTGCCCTTCTCCAGGTAGTCGATGTGGATCACACCTTGTGAATCCCAGAAAACGGTGGCCATCACCTTTCCGGCCGACAGTCTTCGCCTTCTTCGGAGCACGTTCGCCGGGTGAAGTACACTGTTTCGACTGTTCCTTGGTCTCTGGTGTGTACCAGTGGGTCCATGTTTCGTCGACTGTCACGAAACGACACAGAAACTCCTTTGGATTGCGCTTAAACAGCGTCAAACACTGCTCTGAAGTGGTCTCACGGTTGCGCTTGTTGTCCGGAGTGAGCAAACGCGGCACCCATCGCGCCGACAGCTTTCTCATGCCCAAAATTTCATGCAGGATATGACCCACGCGATCTTTTGAAATGCCTACTGTGTCAGCTATCTCGCGCACCTTCAATCGGCGGTCTGCCAATACGAGATCGTGGATTTTTGTCACGTTATCCTCCGTGGTAGCCGTTTTCGGGGCACCTGGACGTGGCTCATCAAAAACCGACGTTGAAACTCGTTAAATCAATTTTTGATGGTCGCCATCGAAGGAGAAGAGTCACCGTACACAGCATCCAAATGCTCTTTGATTTCGCTGCGCTATTTCCCTTCCAAAAACAAGAATCGAATCACCGACCGATATTGCTCTTTTTCCATTTTTCTCAAATCCGTGGACACTCCCGCTTCCACACGCGGTCAAAACAAAACTACGAGTCCGATCCGGCTGAAATTTCGACAGTAGCCGTCTACTACACGATGTAAGTTGCTACATGATAGCAAGTATAGCGATACTGGCGCCATCTGGCAGTGAGGCTTAGTACTTATCGGACCACCTTCGTAATGCAAACAATCTGGGGAAACATCGGTAACAAACACCCTAGCACAAGGAAAAAAACTAACAATAGAAACTTAGGAAAATAAAAAATAAAAAAGTGATTCTATAAATAGATAGGTACCTAATAAATGCGTAATTAATTCAACAGATAAAGCAACAATTAAATTAACAAATATGATATATAACTACAAGGTGGAGCAAAATTAATCATCTAATTTTGTTTTTTAATTACTTTTTTAGTTAATAAAAAAAATTATTTTGAGTAAGGAAAATCAATCTGGACCTTCATAATTTTTCTGTTAAGTAGAAAAGACATCTGCCAAGTGACTGCCGCCAGTGCTGATACTCATTTGTATCCATTTTATAGCATTTTCCATGACTTTCCGCAAGATTTCCGGTGATAACTGTTCGCAGTCCTCTCGAATATTCTCCTTAAGGGCTGTGATTGTCTGAAGTTTGTTGGCATAGACCCGCGACTTCAAGTAGCCCCAAAAGAAAGAAGTCTGGGAGGATTAAAGCTGGCGATCTTGCTAACCATGCCAAATTGACAAAGCGGGAGATTACGAGATCAGGAAACGCTTCCTTTACAATACCCATTATGGCTCGTGCTGTGTGTGTGCAGTTGCACTATCTTGTTGAAACCACATGTTCACCAAGTTCCGTTCATCCAATTCCGGCAGTAGGAAGTTGATTATCATGGCCCTGTAGCGTTCGCGAGTAACAGTATTTCCGATGGCGTCCCCAAAAAAATACAATCACTCCTCCCGCGTGAATTCCGCACCTCACAGTGGCTTTGAGTGGATGTAATGAATGTAAAAAATTCAATTGGTTTTCCAATGTTAGGGATGAAGACAAGCTTGACTTCCCTCCAGATTTGAGGAATGTATCCCAAGTTGAATTTGATCTAAAGAGAGCTATCATTGGTGCTAGAATTATGTCTAGGCCTCTCTGGAGAAAAGCAGGAAAGACACCGTCTTTCTTGGAGTTTTGTAGGGTTTAAATGAGTCAATTGCCCATTTAACTCTATCAGTTCTGAAGAGTCTGAGAGATAGGCAATTTGTTTTACTATCGATGTAATTTGTGACGTTCATTAGAACATCGAGTGGTATTAGCTGGGTAGTAGAACCAGGGAAATGTACCTCAAGTCTCCGGGAAGCCGCGAAATAAACATTCGATGGCGTTGATGTTTTCGAGTCCGAGCTCGCTCATTGCGCATTAGCGGCCGACACACTACCCACTGCCTTACAGCGCTCTCAGCTTAAGTATGAATTGATTTTACAATAATTTTTTAGAATTTGTTTTCTTAAGGCCGAAAGGTATAATTAAACTTGTTCCGTCCACTTTAGAGTGTCATATCAGTAAAGTATTTATAAGTTGAGTTAAGATGTTTAAGCTAGTTTTAAGCACTTTTGTCCAACATGTAATATAGCTCTAAGAAATGAATAATAACATTTTCGGTGCGCCAGAGCATTCTTTATCGTCAACGACAAAGTCATTATTTTTGAAGACTAGTGTGTCCATCGTAACTGTTGTGATCGCGATTGAAAAGAAATACTATGTATTTTATTTATTACTTTAGGTAAGTAGTCAAACAATGGTTAGGTTTGATGTTTAATGTTTGCCGGACTATGAGCGAGTGAGTGAACTGGTTAAATTTCAATTCCATCCAGTACACAAAATGAATACAACAAATATATATATAACATGATCATACGATATTACTGTATATAGCATAGGTATAGTATACTATTTTTATATAACATATACAACAATTTTCCCTTTCTTAGATTATGACTACCTATTTAATAAAGATACATTTTTTTGTTTCAATTATATATTGTTGAGTTTAGAAACTACATAGATATATATCTATTGGGTTTTGGTTTAGTTCTTTTAGATCACCTTAAAGGCACTAAGATACTGCCTTCATACTCTTCTCTCTTTCGTTTTTTATTTGTTTTTGATTCAGTTTTACGTTGACTTTCAATTTTAATTTTAGGTTCAGTAAAAATATGATCTTTCGAATTTTAACTTAACTTAAAATTGTAATCTTAACTGATTTTCATGTACAAACTTAATATAATCGTTAACCTTTATTAAGCATGTTAGCCTACTCAATACTTTTTGCACTTGTGCAGGAATCCATCGAACAAAATTCTTAAAATCGCTTTTAAACGTTACAAACTCTCCTACCTTAAATTCTTTGCCACCTTAAAATTTTGGGCTTTTTAAATTTTGAACCTTTAGCATTTTGTTACAATTATTATTAATACAAAATATTTTATCATAATCCAATTTCAATTTAACTTTAGTATTCAATATATCGAAATAAAATTTCGGCATATAGGAAAATATTAATTCTCTTGGATGTAGAAGTTGTAGCCTGTGAATAAACGTGAATAAATAATTTTTAATATTATCTAGACAAGATGTTTCCTTTTCGACACAAAATTTTTCAAAACAATTTTAACATTTTGTACGGCACGTTCAACAAGTCCATTTGATGATTTTTTCCTTGAGTTGAAAAATCGTATTTTCAGCCGTTGTGTTTTTCATTAATTTAATTTCACAATATTTACTATAAGAATCAACAATGTTAAGAAAAGCTTTCCCGGAAAAATAAAAAAAAACCTATATGAACGCGTTCTAAAGGCGAATTAGTCTGCGGCCAGTTAGTTGTTACCAATTCCCTTTTTACGTTTTGCGTCTTTTGACAAGTTTCACAGGACTTTGAACATTTTTCGACATCCTTATCGCAATTAAGCCACCACATATAGGATCGAGCAATCATCTTCATGCGTTCTATGCCTCTATGATTTGTGTGCAAAATGTTCAAACGTGAGTTGACAAGGCACTGGGGTAAAACCATGCAATTTCCACTATAAATACACCCATTGTCTGTAGAAAGAGTATTTTTAATTTTAAAAAATGCATAACAAGACGGTGGAATTTACTTTGGCCACCCACTCATTAAAAACGAATAAACACTCTTAAAAGTATCATCACATACTACATGCTCTTTAATAATTGCGGGCTGAAGAAAGAAATCTCTTTCAGACGAAAAAAAATGTATGCCAACTGCCTCTACGCCTGTACTTTCTTCGATTGGCAAACGAGCGAGACCATCGGCGTTTGACATGAGCGACCCGCGTTTATAGGAAATTGTATAATTGTACATAGACAATATAACTGCCCAACGCTGAAGACGGAAAGCAGCTACAAGGGGAGTTCCCTTTTTTGGATTAAAGATCTCGCGAAGCGCTATCCGTATAAATGACAAATTTTTGACCATATAAATAGTTATGACTCAGACAAGGTACTGAAAGCGAAAATGACTGGTTTTTCAACCCCATTTACCATGTGCGAAAGCACAGCTCCCAACCCTACGGAATGGTGTCAGTTGCTACAATTATGTCTTTTGACGGGTCGAAAAGTTCAAGAAGGTTGGGTGATAAAAGTAACCTTTTGAAATATTGGAAGGCATTTTGTGCCTCCGCACTCCACATAAATTTAACATCTTTAAGAAGCAAATTATACAAAGGTTTTAACTTAGTAGACAAATGAGGTATAAATTTACCATAATAGTTTATAAGACCTAAAAATGACTGTAATTGAGTGACGTTTTGTGGTGTGGGTAACTCGGACAGAAATTTTATAACCCAGGTAAGCGACTGACTTTTCTAAAAATTTGCATTTATCGATGTTGATACGAATATTATGTTTATTAAATTTTTCTAATACCTCAAACAACGTTTTCTTGCACTGATCCTCTGAGGTACCACCGATAAGAATGTCATCGATATAACAGAATACGCTTTTGAAACCAAGGAGCACACGATCCATTACGGACTGAAATATCGCCGGACCACTTACAACACCTAAAGGCAATCGAAGACAACGATATAATCCTTTATTAGTGTTAATGACCAACAAATCCTGACAAGCTGGATCTATGGCAAGTTGTCCTGTAAGGTCAATTACGCAAAATTCGGAACAATTTGCTAAACCTGCATAAATATCTTGTGGGTTAGGCAAAGGATAAAATGCGGTTTCTATACATTTGTTTATGGTAACCTTGAAATCACCGCAAAGATGAATATCTCCGTTTGGTTTAGGGACAACAGCCACTGGACTCGCCCAACGACTATATTCGACCGATTCAATAACTTTATCCTTACACATTTTAACTAACTCAGCTTCGAGTTTTTCGCGTAATTTGTATGGAACGCTAAACGCGGCGTGAAAAATGGGACTAGAATCCTCTTTTAAAACAACACACGCTTTGAAACCGACAATTGGATTTGTTAATTTTTTTTTCTAAAATACCCAGAAACTTTTATTTAATTTCTTCGTACTGGGAATTAATAAATTCTGTGTTCTTCAGCAACCCATTTTTTTAAATTAAATTGGGCAATTAAAAATTCTATTAAATTCTTTCTTTTTGGCATGAGACGATAAAAAAATTGTTTACCAGGTATATGCATACATTTTTTTAATTTTTTTTTTTTTGGTAAGAAAAAAACGTAATTTTCTAGTGAAATTATTTTTTTTCCCAGCGGCTTCTACACATTCCGCACATCTTTCAGATAATTTACAAATACCATGCCAGAAAAACTGCTTGTCTTTCGCGGCAAACCATTCGTCCCATCATTTTCCAACTTCCTCGAAATTGCTGAAGTGTTGCTCTGCGAGCGCGTGCCCCATTGATACGAAGAGGTGATAGTCAGATTACGCCAAGTCTGGGAAATACGGGTGCAGAAGGATGTCCCACTCAAGTGATTTCAGGGTGTCTTTCACTGGTTATGCCGTGTTAGACGACGGGTTGTCGTGTAACAAAATCACTTTGCCATGTCTTCTGGCCCATTCCGATCGTCTTTCGATTAATGCCTTGTTTAAATTAATTATTTGTCGCCGAACTTCAAGAGTTCATAATACATAATACCGTTTTGGTTCCACCAGACGCAGAGCATGTTCTTCCTGCAGAAGCGATTTGGCCTTGATGTTGAAGGACCAGTTTCGCCAGATGAAAGCCACGTTTATTTCCGCTTCGTCACAATTCGATGCAAAAATGGTTTCCTTTTGTGGCGTTCAAGCAGCATTTCACAGTGACTTTGCGATTTTCCATTTGACGTTCATTCAACTCATGTGGAACCAATTTACCAAGTTTATTGATCTTTCCCATTATCCGAAAAAGTCTACTATTTGTTTTGTTGACATGCTTTTGCTAATTGTCGTTGAGTATGAGTTGGGGCACCATCCAATAACTCCTACAATTGCTCGTCTTCACATTTTTGTGGTCTACGAGAGAGCTCACTGTTTTTCACATTAAAATCACCACTTTAAAATTGTCGAAACTATGTGTCATATGTTCTAATTGATGGAGCGTGTTCATCATATGTTTCTACGAGAAACCACTAACTTTGCAGTGCACTGCGTAGTGTTGTTGTGTCAAAGTGAAATTGAGAGCTTATTGAATATAAAAGAATTTACAATGGCAGCCTTCCTCGATATCAAGGGAGCCTTCAACAATGTAAATATAGAGGCCGTAATAACAGCCCTAGGGGACATAAAAGTAGACAAATCCATTGTAATCTGGATAGGAAATATGTTGAACAACAGAATTATCAATGCAGACATTGGACACAGGTCTATAAGGAAAGTGACAACTGGAGGCACACCACAGGGTGTAGTCCTCTCTCCTATTGTGTCTTCTTACAGTTAAAAAAATCCTTAAAATCTTCATGGAGAAAGGCACAAAGACAAAAACTACTTAGTTACCCAGTTATCTTCTTAAAAGGTAAATTTCTACCAACTATCAGCAAAGTAATGAAATCTGCGTTGAAGAAATTCCCCTCGTGGGCAAGACGTAATGGTCTGAGAATAAACCCCCAGAAAACGGAAGCCAAGTATCTAGGCATCATTCTTGACTCCAAACTTTCCTAGAAAAGGAACTTGGAGGAAAGGATGGAAAAAGGATTGAATACTTTTTATGCCTTAAAAGACCTTCGGCAAAAGATGGGGCTTGCAACCGTACATCATTCATTGGATGTACACAGCAATCATCAGATCCATTATAACTTATGGGGCCCTAGTCTGGTGTCAGTCAGCACGAAAAGCTACATGAGCATGCTCAACAAAATACAAAGGTTAGCCACTGTTTGTACAATGAGAGCTACGAGTATAAGAAGCACGCCGCAAGCAGGGTTGGACATGATACTTCATCTCTTTCCTTTGAATTTATTCATAAAAGGCTGCGCTCTCAGACTATGGGAGTCCTCTTTGCGGAAGCAGGCCAACTATGGATGCGGCCATACTCAGAATAATAGATGACCTTGGAAAGAAACATGGTTCTAGTAGCCTCGCAGCTACGACCGACTATATTTCCCCGCACAATGACTTCTCTCTCAAAATACCAATCCTTTTCCCCGACAGAGACGAGTGGCTATCGAACACGGCTATCAACAACCACGAGATTACCCTCTTCACCGACGGATCGAAAATGGACACAGGCACTGGGGCCGGGTTCTACTCTGACACTCTGCACAAACAGGATTCATTTAGACTCCCTGATTTGTGCAGCGTCTTCCAAGCAAAGATCCTGGGAATAGGGAAAGCAGCCAAACACTTACAAATAACCGATATCCCACCATCGGATATCACCATCTTTGTAGACAGCCAGGCTGCACTGAAGTCGATAGGATCCTGTACAACGAGATCAAAGGCTTTCATGAAATGTCGCGACTCACTAAAGTCTATCAGACACCGCAAGGTCAAACTCTACTGGGTCCCAGGCCAGAGCTCAATTGCAGTGAACGAAAGAGCGGACGAATTGACCAAGGAAGGATCTGAAATGGACATCAGCGAAGCGGACACGTCACTGCAGCCACCAATCAGTGCATTATACCGGATCGTAAATGACACAATTATAAAAGAAGCCAACTCTTGGTTTACAAGAAACGACAGCCACACGACAAGATCATCGTGGCCAGAGCTTAATATCGGCAAAACAAAGAAGTTCTTGGCACTGCACCGAAACTCGATCCGTATGCTCGTCGGAGTGATAACAGGACACTGTCCCATCGGAGTAATGCTCCGAAAATAGAACTCGGGTTATAGCGATCTCTGCCGGAACTGCAGCGACGAGGAAGAAACCAACATCTGCTCTGCCACTGCCCAGCTCTCCAGAACCGGCGCCTAGCTTCGCTAGGCCATACATTCTTCACAGAGCTTGCGGATATATCGGATCTTCTAAAATTCATGAAGAGCACGGGGTGGTTTCAGCCACCACTTGATAGGACAAGTTAAAAATATGTGTACTCCACAAATGAAGGGATTCACAATGGGCCCGTTGGCCTCCCAGTGGAAGTGATGTTCAACTATCATACTCTCCTTCCTTAACCTAAGCTAACCTAACCTTTCGATGGCGCCATCTCTTAGTTCAACCGGGAAAAAAACTTATGCATACACCTGGTATACATGTACATAGATGCCTTACAATCTCAAAATACATGCATGTAGCTCTGGTAGCGTCATCTGTTGGAAGACATTGAGAACTTATTCATGTCCCACTAGTGTAACTCTCTAAGAGAAATAAGCAGGGAAAGTCTTATCTACTTATGTATTTTTGTTTTTGTTGACTTAATGTTTATAATGGAATGCTCTCCATTTCTTATCCACTCCATTCCATCTTAAGTTTCTTCTCACGGAAACGATATTTTTTCCAGTCATTAAATAGCCAAGGTAATAAAAAAGCGTAAATTGAACACATGCACCCCGTGTTGTGATATATAAAAAGTATGGCGTTTGTGGTCAAATTGCTTTTCTTGGCAAACAAGTAAATAGAGTCATTCTTGGGGCAAGCATAGCTTAGTATCTATTCTCTAAAAATCTATTTGTGGTAGGTGCTAATAAATTTCTGAAGGAATGAAGTATAGAAAAGCACAGGCTAGTTAACGCGAGCACAGGCTAGTTAACGCGGCCACTTAATTTTGATATGTATTTTGGTTCAATGATAAACAGCCATCCTACTAGGTTGGAAGTTGAAACCAAGTTGAAAATGTTGTCGAAAGATTATTCGTGTGGCACATTTCAAATTCAAACCAATTATTCTAGGATTAAATAAATAAATTATTATTTGCCACACAATCATTCTGATGTATCGCTCCACCAAATTACAAGCTTCCCAGAAAATATCTCAAAAACAGCTGGCCAACATCCGCATTGACAAGCTTAGCCTGAGGTGCCATTATTCAGTCGTCTGCAAACGCAAAAGCAAATGCAAACACAATTCACAACATAAATACACCACAACAGCAGTAACATCAACCGCTGAATGCGCAATCCCACCATGAACCAGTAACAAATCCCACACCATCGTCATCAGGACACGCTTAACCGTCGGATGAATAATCGTATGCAACGTGCCAACCTGCTGATTGTACGATTGTATTTATAAACGTTTTCTTGTTTACCAACGAAACAAAACGTATCTACAGCGGACATATCTACATAGGTATGACGAACAAAGAAGACGAATTGTACTCTCGACGCACGACCAGCTAACAAAAACAAAGCTAAGGAGCACAAACTAGAAATCCTTCCTCGACGTCTGCGTGCCACTCCATGCATCTCCGCCTGCAGGTACACCATGCCAGCAAATGGAAATATGAGTCTACTTCACGGATATGCTCGTCTACGGACTTTGTATAGGTACTACACAAAAATGGGAAACTGAAACCCCGCAGGACGCGACGGAGTTTTTTGCACTCACTCTCAAACAGAGACGAGCAATCGGGAAACTTAGCCAAAACCACCTCTGGCTGCGGAAGGCAATTCCTTTGGTTTTCCTTTCTCTTTGCTTGTATTGCACCCCGGAGCGTTATCAAAAGCACGGCAACCCAGATGGGGGGGAAAAGCTTAAGTTTTATTCGAATCCTCCCTCCTAGCCCGACGAAACAGTATCTGGAATGGTCTCGTGTATACCGTGCTCTTCGTTTGTTTTCGTTTTCCCTTGGTGTTCGGGGCGGTATTTGTTTATTTATTGCGTTTACTTGGGAGCATATTCCATATGTCTTATGAGTTGCCCTTGTGAATCCCACAAATTGGGTTTACGAACGACGGTTATTGCTTTCTCTGATTTTTTTCATCGATGCTTTATGAGTGCGGGAAATGATTGTATAACATGGCAATATTCGTGTCAAAAGCACTTTACTTATAGCATCGGCTTCCGGCGGGCTGGGGCAGGACCCTAATTTAATCCCTCTCCGAAAGTGGTGAAGGATTCGGAGATTTCTAAGTGCTTTCCAATAATAAATACTCAAATAAATCAATTTCACTCGATTGACTGTGACATTTCGTTCAAAGTTTGTTTACACAGTCGCCAACCCAACTGCCACAGCAAACCATTCCAGCGATTCATCATTTACCTCTACAACTAAAGCGAAATCCTCCGTCTTCAGTAGCGATCAGACCGTGAAAATATTTTCATCTGCAACGTCAGCTCCGTTTGAGAACTCATCCACTCAGAAATCCTAAAACGAACAAGTACGAATCCAATCCAATTTCAAATCCTCGCTGCAATACCAGTCATCCGGTTAAATCTAAAAATGCATAGTTGGTTCGAATGGAGTTCAGGGCAATGGAGGCGACTACAACGCCCAATGCAGTTCGTTTTCATCCGGCTACAAAGTACATCCACTGCATCCATAAATCAATTCGATTGCATGGACGATCATTTAATTAAGTTGTGCGACAACCACGGGGTAATTTTGACAGTTTTATTGGTTGTTCCACTCCTCCGTCGCGTGTGATTTTTGTTTTGTTCCGGCTTTTTTTGAACAGACGTGGAAGGCGGATTGGGAAGAAAAAAGAACGGTTGGTGGATGATTAATGCTTGAGGAAAAGCTGCAGTTGAACGAATAAATAGATACTTCGATGCTGAGCGATGGATTGTTGCACTGCAGGGCATGTTCTTTTAGTGACTCGTGTTTTGGGTGGTCAGTTTGGACACGGAAACTTAATTGCCGGCTAAGGCAGAGTTCAGGGATGTGTGTGGGCTGTGGCAGACCTTTTCGCAGTGATATTCTGAAAACATTGTTTACAAATACACCTTGAACTCCCACAAATGATGGATGGATCTTGGTCTGATAGACTATTTATAAATTTATTGGCTTATGCCTTTAGCCAGAGCAGCATGCTTATTTACTTTCGTGTATAACCTGGTCTAGACAGTTTTAACTTCTAAATCGGAATAGTCCCCAGAGTGAGTCGAAATGTGGGAATCTTGTGCAATTTATTTAGGTGTAAAGATATATCGCACCGTTGCTGTTTTATCTTTATACCTAGTCAAGTCATAAATACTCGTACACAGAAAAATAGACGCCAAATGAAAACGGATTAATATTTAAAAAAAAAATTTTTTTTTGTTTTTATTGGGTCATTTGACCACGGTATGTCCATCCATTTTATGGAAAATTTTACAAAACGATCTTGGCTTAAAAGTTCATAAGATCCAGCTTGTGCAAGAATTGAAATCGCGTGATCATCATCGCGTCGCAAGTTCGGTGAATGGGTCGGAAACATGATTCAGTTTGATCCTCATTTTGAATGCAAAATTTTGCTTTCCGATGAGGCCCACTTTTGGTTAAATTGATATGTAAACAAGCAAAATTGTGAGTGAGTGTGTGCAAGACGTCCTTACAACCACTAAAACTCACTGTTTGATGTGCTTTACGGGCTGGTGGAATCATTGTCCCATGACGATGCCGATGCGCAATAGAAACATGATTTCTGACTTTTTCGTTCCTCAGTTGAATGGCATTGATGTGACAGAGCCTTGGTTTCAGCAAGATGGCTCAACACGCCACAGGGCGCGAGTTAAGTACTCGGGAGCGACGTTTAGGAAAAAAAACCTTTTATTTCTTTTTTCGTCGATTTTATTAAATTGAATACAATGTTATTAATTATTCGGAAGCGACCGTCTGGTCTGAGATACAAAATAGAAGTGACTTACAAGACAATCCAATAATTAGGTTGCATTTCTGGCTTTCGCAATTCTACGAATCGGTTTCATCGATCTGATTAATGGGCTTGCAAAAGTGTATCGCCTGTGCAATCACATTTCTGAGAATTACAATAAACTAAACAATAAGTAGGTTGTTGAATGGGGACTTGGGACTCTTGGGCAATCGTCCAGACATTTATGTTGCAATCTTCCGGGTCACGGTGGTCGATGTGCGTCATATGGGGAACGATGATCATGGGTTAATGGACGAATGTTCGTAACTCGGATGTGGGTTGTAAAGGGAGTCGATGAGTGGACGTAACTCGGATGTGGGGTGTGAAGGGAGTCAATCGACGGACGTAACTCGCGCGGCACCATCAATTTACTGCGGGAAACGTTTGATGAGCGCATAATTTCGCGTAATGGATCTGTGAACTGGCCTCCACGATCCTGTGATCGCACACCTTTAGATTACTTTCTTTGGGGGTATGTAAGTCAGTAGTATATGTCGATAAACAAGAGAAGTTGGACGATTTATAAGATCGGAACATTCGCCGTGTTATAGCTGATATACGGCCCCAGTTTTTCCACAAAGTTGTCGGAAATTGGACTTCAAAATTGGACTTCGTTCGAGCTAATGGCAAATAATTATCTATTAAACCAAGCGTATATCATAAACATTAACATTAGCTTCAATTATTTTATTTCCTATTGAACTTATATATGTACCTCTAAAAAACCATCCTTTACAATGAATATCAGGTAAAGTTTCCACGAAATTTATATCGATGGTCTATTTTCTAAATCGAAAAAAAAAAATTAAAAGAATCGGTGGCGACTCTTCCTCTTCCTAATGTTGAAAGCTGCGTTCGGCAGGATGCAAGACAGCACTTTAGTTTGTGTTTTGCTTATTTCCCAATGTGTTTGGTTAAATATAGCGCAGTTAACATATTCTTCAACCCCACGTTTGTAATCGCGCTAATAAATCTCCTTCCCTCAACGATTAGGACCCTCAAAACAATCATCTATTCCCTAAGTTTATAAAGTTTCAACCCAGCATCGTCAACTTATCTTGCTTCACTCAAAACACCCGTCAATTCCTCCCCACCTTTCTTAGTTCCACTCCTATCACCTACGGTCAAACTTAACAAGCACCTTACCGAAAATAACTATGAACAATCGCTTCGCTATCTTGCCTACCTTCACGACAAAACTGACTCCATCTGCATTGACGGCAAAATAAAAACTAACGTTATGGTATCGTTTCACCAAAAGGGCCGCCCAATTGACCCCCACGATATGAAGAAAACCTCTATCTGATCGCACAAGAACCTAAATATTTCACCCAATTACCTAACGATCTATCCTGGTTCGCTGTCCATGTCAGCTCCAAACACCTCTCACACTCGCAGAGAATCCATTCTAGCTTAAAAAACTATTTTCAATCCTAACGTGAGCACCGTTATGTCTTCCCACCAATCACATAGCTCACCCAAATACATTTCCATTTATTACCAAAATGTCAGAGAACACACTTAAACTTGCGCAGCACTCCTCAATTTTCTAAACCTCCTGCCTTACAGCTATTTCAAATTTTACTCTTTCTCGTGCTGATGGCCACGACAATACTACCGATCTAATTAAGATTTAATAAGAAATAAGTATCTGAAAGAACTACCGAAAATTGGGATCAAAATGGTGGCATATGTTGTGAATGCCTGTTTAAAAATGCAATACTTTCCAGTCACATGGAAATTTGCTAAAGTAACACCTATTCTAAAAGCTGGTAAGCCCCAAGATAATCCTGATAGTTACCGCCCAATTAGTTTGCTTAGCAGCTTGAGCAAAATTTATGAAAGGGTCCTGAAAGAAAAGATAATGAAGATTGTAGATGATAAGCACATTTTTCCCATAGTGCAGTTCTGGTTTAGGCGCTATCATAACCACTTCCCATAAAGTGAAGAGAATTTGTAATCATATAAAAAGTAATCGTGCAGTTGGAAAATCGACTGGCATGATTTTACTAGATATAGAAAAGGCCTTTGATACCGTTTGGCATAATGGTCTGATCTTTAAAATGAACAATTTCCACTTTGTGCAATATAGTTCTAAGTTTTCTGTCTGAGCGTTGTTTCCAAGTGCATGTCAATAGTGATGTATCTGATTTGATACTTTTCAATGCAGGCGTACCACAAGGGTCTCTCTTGGGGCCAATTCCTTACAATTTATATACCTCAGATTTTCCAGAATTACCCGATTGTGAAACAGCTATCTTTGCTGATGACACAGCTATTTTTTCATTACATGAGTTAGCTCTCGACATTGAGAGCAATCTTAAATATGCGATGGAAATTATTTTTAGATTCTGTGATAAATGGAAAATAAAGCTAAATATAGATAAATTACAAGCTAACTATTTCACTCGAAAAAGAAAAGCTTGTTTTCTGCCTACTTCTAGCTTGCAGGTAAATGGAATAAACGTTGAGTGGAAGAGCTCCGTAAAATACCTTGGTATATGTACATCTTAACAGCAAATTGACTTTTCATGAACACATCACCCAAACCCTTAACAAAATTAATATCGCAAAGAAAATTCTTTACCCTTTCATTAATAGAAAATCATTTTTGTCTTTAGCTAACAAAGTAATTATACGAAAAGTTATATTTCAAGCTATAATCCTATACGGTTGTCCAATATGGGGAAATTCCGCACAGTGCCATATTAACAAGTTACAAATAGCCCAAAATAAAATTTTAAAAATGATGTTAGACCTACCACGAGATTATTCCACTTTAAAACTCCACAAAAGGACGGGTGTTGACCAGGTTTCTACAAGAATATTGAAACTGACGAATAAGTTTATAAATTCCATCGTTTTTGCTGATAATCCTCTAGTCAGTGACCTACATATTTTCAAATGTATTTTTATCTATGTATTAGTTTATTTATTTATTTTGATTTATTTATTTTATTTATTTATTGATTTATTTTGTTTATTTATTTATATACCTCGTGCAGGGACGGGTTAAGAATATCCCTGCAGCGATACCTATCGCTTGTCGTAAAAGGCGACTAAACAAAGGTAAACAAAAATCACATCTAGGCAATTTAGAAAACACCAAGGTGGGCCTAGGGACACATATACCACCATTAAACTGCCCCACAAGTGTGCATGCAAATCAGTGGGTTGACACGACTGGAGATCACCGGTGTTGTAAGAGTAAGATCAATAAAAAAAAAATAAAAATCTGGAGCATGCCCGTGTCAAAAAGGAGGGGAAGAAAGAAAACGGTCAAACCGTAGCATTATGGAAAAGAACGCTAAAAGGAAAAGCACTACCCCGCCAGGCACCACTAATGGTCGTGATCCTGGGACGAGCAGCAATGCTCGGGTCAGAGCTATAGGATTTCCGGGGGATAGCAAAATAATGCAACGGCGTAAGCCACACTTTAGAGTCGCGACTTGGAACGTTGAAAGCATGAGTGGTCGCAGCTATGAGCTTGAAGAAATGATGGTTAGAAGGCGAGTAGACATCCTGTGCGTACAAGAGACGAAATGGCGAAACACCGGTAATCGGGCACGTTTCTTGGACGTTAAAACAAAAGCCTACAAGATGTTTTACTATAGATTGGAACAAGGAAAAAACGGAATCACCATCATCCTTGCGGCAGAGCTACTTGGCAACGTCTTAACCATAAAGTCCAGTGACCGTTTGATGGCTCTCAAATTGATGATGCATGGTGAGGTGCGGAACATCGTAAGAGCGTATATGCCCCTCAAATAGGATGCGAACAAAAAGAAAAAGATGCATTCTGGCTAGATTTCCACAACCTTGTCAAAATCATCCCAAAGGAAGAGCTTTTGTTTGTTGGGGGAGATTTAAACGGACATGTCGGGAAGACAAGCGAAGACTATGAAGACTACCACGGAGGGCTGGGATACGGCACCAGGAACTCTTCAGGTGAAGATATCCTAAACATGTGCAAGTCGTACGGTCTTATAGTGCTAAATACCATGTTCGTCAAACAAAGCCGGCACCTGATCACTTATAGCAGCGGCGGAAATGAAACTCAAATAGACTATCATTTGGTATCCAGTTTCATGAAGCCACGAGTTAAAGATTGCAAAGTGATCCTGGGAGACGTGATCGCCCGTCAACACCGTCTCCTCCTGACTGAATTTTTTATGGAGGCGAGTAAGAAGTCAAAGCCGCAAACGAAGGTATCTGAGAGAATCAAGTGGTATAAGCTGGATAAAAGAAAAGGCGAAGCTTTTATTACAAACATGAAAAACTACCTCTTTTCCATTATCGATGAGGTCGGTAATGAGGAGTGCAGAGCACAAGACATGTGGGATTCCCTACAACAATCTGGCCTGGAGAAAGCCAAATCACTGCTCGGAACATCTAAAGGCCCCTGCCAACACGCAAAAGAAACCTGCTGGTGGACAGACGAAGCCAAAGCAGTGATACACGAAAGGAAAATGGCTTTCCAAGCTTGGTCAAAATGCTCTTCTACTAATAGAGAGGAAAAAGCTCGCCATGAAAAGGTATATAGATGTTGCAAAGGTATCGCGAAGAAAAAATGCGCCGAATTCAAAGCGAAAAGCATGGAAGGCCTCTATCAGGAGTTGGAAGAAATATCGTCTTCCGCGTCTTACAGGAACCAGGCTACCCAGGAGCTTCGACAAAACAATTTGAACAAAGGAGCAAATATCTTTAAGATAGCCGCCCAGAGAAGAAGAAATGCTCAGGAGATTCGTTTCCCAAAGTTTATTAACAATGCTGAAGGCCAACTCCTTGTGGAAGACGAAAAAATTCTCCACAGATGGCGACAGTATTGCGAGGAACTTCTGAACGAACAGTTTCCCCGAGTGTACTTTCCAAGAGCCGCCCCGAATCATGCCGAAATATCCGACATCACAGTCGAAGAAGTTCGGTACGCGGTTAAAAACTCCAAGAAAAGAAAAGCTGTTGGGCCGGACGGGATACCCTCTGAGTTCTGGAAAAAGATGGGAGACATCGGGTCTAGATGGCTCATGGTTCTTATCTCCAAACTTATGAGAGGCGACACTATGCCTAATCAATGGAGGGAAAGCTATCTTCTTCCATTGCACAAAGGAAAGGGTGATACGCGAAATTGTGATAACTACCGTTCTGTCAAGCTGATGTCGCACACCATGAAGATCGTTGAACGGGTATTAGATAGCCGACTGCGGAAAATAATACGACTATCTGATGACCAGTGCGGGTTTGTCTCGGGTAAATCAACAACAGATGCAATCCAAAGTATAAGGATCATGATGGAAAAGCATCGTGATTCTTCAAAGGACTTGCATATGGTGTTGGTTGATTTCGAGAAGGCCTTTGACCGGCAACCAAGAGATCTTTTATGGGTAGCGCTAAGACAAAAAGGAGTTCCAGAAACCTACGTGCGAGTGATTATGGACATGTACGAGAGAGCAACGACAAGAGTAAGATGCACCGCAGGAGTCACCGAAGAGTTCGCAATCAAAGTCGGTGTACACCAAGGGAGCGTCCTCAGCCCACTGCTTTTTATAGCAGTCCTTGATTGCTTGCTTGAAGGAAAAGTGACGGACCCCAATGTGCACCAGCTATTCTTTGCTGACGATGGGGCCATTATAAGTGATGATCAGGCGTCCCTACAACGAGCACTTGATGTGTGGGTGGACATTTTTGAGGGACACGGGTATCGTATTAGTTCAAAGAAGACAGAGTATCTGTGCTGCCCGTTCTCTGACCCTCATCAGCCTATTCCAGACATTTACTTGAATGGAAGAGTGCTTCCCAAGTGTGAAAAGTTTAAATATCTGGGATCTATGATTAATAGAGAAGCAACTTGTGATGACGACATCAAACATCGCGTAAGCGTAGGGTGGATGAAGTGGCGGGAAAACTCCGCCATCTTCTGTGATCGAAAAATGCCCCCTAAGCTGAAGGGAAGGCTCTACACTTCAGTTGTACGTCCGGCGCTCACATACGGTTCACAATGCTGGACAATGCACAAAAAGTATGAGAGCAAATTAACGGCAACTGAGATGAAGATGCTTCGCATGACAGCGGGAGTAACAAAGCGTGACAGAATTAGAAGTTCAAAGATCCGAGGAAGCCTCCACGTAAAAGAAACCATCACAAGGAAGATAGAGCGCGACCGACTCAGTTGGTATTGCCATGTTCAAAGGAGAGATCCTTTGAACCCCGTCAAAAAGGCGTTATCAATCAACATTCCAATTTCAACACGCAAAAAAGGCAGGCCGAACAATTGGTGCAAACAAATGCAAAAACACCAGCATTTGATTGGCCTCAGCGATGAAGTAATCCCAAACCGGGAAGCCTGCCGCAACTTTCTGAGGTCAAACCGCGGACCCCACAAGCGGACGAGTAGGAATGCAGTTAAGTGGGAAGGTTATGGTCCTACACTTCTGACCATAACAACTCCGGAGAAAAAGGGAAAAGAAGAAGATTTATTTATATTAATATTTACCTATTTGGTGAAAAAAAACTAGATGTATAGATATATGCATGTACTGTATGTATGTGTATAAATATATGTGTATATATGTATATATCATACATATAAATTTTCATCCTGTGTTTTCCTTTTTTGGTTTTTTTTTTTTGCTTTCTTTTGAAGGTTTTTTTTCGTATTTTCCTTCAAAGATATTTGCATTACATGTTACAAGTTGTATATAGATTAAAAATAATTTTTTTTTTTCAGAAGTAAGATATTAAATATATCAAATCTCTGTAATAAAATACTGTGCGATAACTAAAATCATTGTAAATATATTGTTACGGAATAAATATCTATCTATCTAATACCGATCGGAACGGTAGCGAACAGTTTCTTGCACCTTGCCTGTTGTTACGTTCATTCCTGGCGACTTCTGTTATCAACTTGTCACCGACTCCTTATGTAGATTTCATATTTTATATCGCCGATCTTAATGACATCATCATCATATGTGGAAATTCCTACCTTCCGTACTTGAAATGGGCTAAGTCCGAAGATGGGACTCACTTTAGCGTGAATAAAACCTCGCCTGGTAAGGAAATTCTCTTCACGGATCATCTCTGTAAGTTAGTAACATCGCCAGCAACATGAATCAACAACTGACCTGGTCTTCTCATCTGATGCGAAAGCTGCGGCATAACGCAGAACTAGATTCATGTCAGACAACAAGAACTTTATATTCATAGAACGTAATTGAACAACACTTTTCTTATCGTTTTATCGTTTTAAAAACCTTGCAAATGGTCAAAGCAATGAAATCGGGTCATATCTGCAGTTCCCTGCAAGCGAAAAAAATCGTGCGGCGTCATGGCAATGCATCAAGCATTCACGAATCGAAACTCATGCTGTGTATTTGGTGAGGCCAGCTTGCCGTGGTATATTATGATTTGTGGCAACCGGATGAAAATATGACAGGAACCCGCTACCGGACAAACCTAATGCCTTTATGTGTCGGCAAAGTGATTTTGCAGCACGATGCTCGATGCATTTTAGGTATGAGATGGTTTGGAGGATATTTATTTTTTATTTTGTTTGCACTAAAGTTCCACTTTAGAGATGGAGCCTCAAAATTGGGACTTTATTTTCCATAGTCTCGCCTGACAATGGAAAATTACTCTAAAAATAATTATCTTATTGTCGGCAGAAAGCATTGATTTCCTGCAATTAAAGGATTTAATAGAGAGAGAAGGATATAAATTCGCTACCCTTAATTTTTTCAAGGTTTGAGTAGCGTGGTTACTAAAAGTCAATTTTGAGTCCAAGTGTATGCCTAGGTACTTAACTAAACGATCTCAATTTACCTCTCTACCGTAGATAAGAATTGGACTTCGAGGCAGAAAGCAAGCTTTTTTTTTTCTACTAAAAACATAGCTTGGGGTTTGTCACAATTGGTTCTTATTTTCCACATATTGTAAGACTTTCTTAAAATCGCGCAAAATCTCGCATCTCGCATTTATAAGTGTTCTCTTAATATTGAGAGCGAGCTAATGCGAGGTATCCGCAAAGATAGCCGCATCACAATATGCTAAACTGGGAAAATCAGAAATAAATACGAGTATATTATCAAGAGTAGGTCCCAATACTCGTCCTTGTGGGACTCCCATGTGGAAATTAGTCATTTTGGACATACAGGTATTAATGTGCACTACAAAATTATGATTAGAACAATTTGAATTAGATATATGGGGTAACTAAAATTAATCATTTTATAAATTAGGCCATTATGCCAAACTGTGTCAAATGCCTTTTCGACATCGAGCAGGATCATACCAGTTGATTTACCTTCAGAACTATTATATTTGATATGGTTACATATTCTAACACATTGATGGGAGGTATTATTAAATTGTCTAAATCCAAATGGAATGTTAAGCAATATGCTATTTTCATTAGTGTACTCCAGAACATGAATTTTGATCACTTTTTCTAAAATTTTACTTAAACTGCTGAGTAGGCTTATTGGTCTATAACTAGGCAGGCTTCGGGGTTTTAAAATCGGTACAACTTTGTCCCTTTCTACTTATCCGGAAAACGTTGGGTTTTTAAACATGAGCTAACTAGATAGGTTAAATATTTTATACCCGATGAAGGTAAATGTTTCAGGTAGTCATTTCTGATACCATCTATGCCTCTCTTTTTTTTATTTGCTTTGAGGGATTTTACAATTTGTTCAATAGTGCTTTCCGAAACGAAGACACTTAACGGAGTGATACAATTATAATTGTCAAAAGACTGCATTCTTTGTTCAACCAAGAAATCAGTTTCACGTTCCCCCAAAGAAAGAGAGAGAGTGATTATTAAAGAAGACCGTAGAAAGACAATCTGCCTTCTCTTTATCTGTAAAAAAGATTGCCTGAGAGAGCTGGTATTTGTCTATTTTTATTCTTGATAACTTTTACGATGTTCCAAAAGGGCATACAATTTTTATTTAATGATTCCATATTTTGGTTCCAGTTAAAATTACGAAACTCGTAAAAAAGATTTTGGATCAATTTATTGAAATAGTGGAGCTGTGACTTAAAATTAGGCTGTCGGTATCTTAGCCAATTACATCTAATTATGTTACGAAGTTTCATATGTTCCAAGATGTAGTTAGGAATCTTATCTGACATATTAAACTTGGATTCTTTTCTGGGGACACTTTTGTCAATCGCCTCAATTGTAATTTAAATAAACCAGTTAGGGTGGAGATCTATCAACATTTTTAATTTTTTTTTTTTTTTTAAGAAAAAGGGAAAGTGAAAATGAGCTGGCTCTTCACCTGCAACAAGCTAAAAATATCAGCTCTCCACTCAGTCTTTTTATTATTATTACCACCCATTTGGAATTCAGAAGATCCTCATTGACAACCCCTCGCTAAGCCTCCCTGTCATGAGTGTGTTTCTTTCAATGTTCGCTATTCTGTTTCATTTCTTATATTGTCTTCCCATCTACGGCGTGGCCTTCCTGGCGGTCTTTTCCTACGTGTTTTGCAATCCATTCGCCTGTTTCTTCGTCCTGTTTGTCATCATAGATTCTCTCTAAGATCTTGTTTTCAAAGCCCAAAAATCTATTTTCATCCATCTTAGCCAGAGATCAGGTTTCATATCCGTAAAGTGTCATTGGTTCTATAAATGTGGATTTTAACATTGCGAGGCAAAAGAGTTAATATGGTACCCAAGTATTTGAATTCGTCCACTTTCTTAAAGAGTTTATCGAGTACAGTCAGGTGCGAGTTTGAATCGATCCAAGTAGGTCAGTGACCATATATTTGGGTTTCTCTTCATTTGATTCTAAACCTACTTACTTTCTTGCCATTATTATACTTTCTAAATTTCTCTTAATTAATTCCTCACTATCTCCCAACAGGTCCAGCTCGCTTGCGTAAGCTAGAATGGATGTGTTAAGAGTTATTTTCTTGAAGCGATCTCATAACGAATACCAGCATCAGATTAAAAAAAATTGTGACAAGACGTCCCCTTATTTTAATCCTTCACGCACTTCGGATGTTTTAGATAAGTCATTTCCTACTTTAACTTGTCCTTTGTTTCCATTTAGAGATATGTATTTGCATCAGTTTCACCAACTTTTTTGGGATTCCCAGCCACATTTTCTTTGGTTTATATGCCTTTTTAAAAGCTACGAATAATTGGTGCACCAACTTTTGGAATTCCCATTTTTTTTCTAAAAGCTGTCATATAGTGAAAATGTAACCACTCGTCGAACGATTCCTAATGAAGCCACATTGGTAGTCTCCGATTATTTCCACGGCATACGATGTCAGTCTCTTTAAGAGAATATCTGACAACAACTTGTAACAACTTGATAGCAGTGATATTCCTCGGTAATTGTTGCATTGTGTTTGATCAAACTTTTCAAATACGGGAATGATGACTGACTGAGTTTTTCCAATCACCGGGGTTGTGATGAGCCCCTGCAACCCGCTGTTAATTTTTCCCCTGCATATTTTTTCAATTCCGAATGTATTAAGTCGATTCCTGCGGGCTTATTATTCTCAAGCCGATCTCCACTCCACAGGATCTTGAAGGATTCCAGGATTACGGTTCGACAGAGACGAGTAGAATCAATCTCCACTCCGATGGCCTAATTATGGATCTTCTGTCGAATCTACACGATTTACCTTTAGCAGGCTTAAGCATTGACACTTTGTTAACAAAATTTGATTTCAACTATAGTCATTCCTCAATCTGTCTCATTAGTTACTGAATTTCAAGGTTAATGTCCCTATTCTTGAGCTGGATCAAATCTCAGAAAAAAAGATTTTATATAAATTCCGCCGCCGGGTACCATTGTAGTAGAACAACGCACACAAGAAATAGACACAAAGCTCTTGGTTGATTCCAGAGAAATATTTAACGTGTGATCGTAGTCTTATTTTATGCATGGAAAATGAGCCAAAGGTATAGAGCGTCGATCTAGTAAGGCGAAGAGTCTTTGTCTCCTGCCTGAACCAGCTTTAAGTGCGACATTAAGACCAAATGGTCAGAGATTGCCGTGTTTAAAGAAAAATGTCGATTGAAGCTTAAGTCCATTCCAGGCTTCCAGTGAAAGAAAAAAATAGAACCGTCAATATCGGCTGATCGAGTCTCTAGTCGTTTGATTGTGAACTTCCTCGTGGTTACTAATGTCACTTCCACTGTAAGTGTTTGTGATGCGTTGGCGTTTTATAAAGGTTTTTACTTAGTAGGCCACAACTTTCAATTTGTGACAGCTGTTCGACAGATAAGACTAATTGCCCTACACCGCTTAGGCGAAATGCGTGGATTTGTGCTGTGCCAGTCGATGAATTATTTCTGCTACTTCTAAGCCTATCTCTCCTTCATTAACATCCACTCGTGTCATGGAATCCCATTACGTTTATCAACGGAAGTTTGAAGAGTAGTTAAAGCCTAACTAAATTCACACTTATTTTGCAGAAAGCAGTCAACGAGCCATACCTCACTTTAAATCGTATGTTAACATGACACCATCATTACTCGTGTCAAATATCGCGGCGAATACATAATTGCAGGCTTAAATGCCATGCCATTTGACGTGAGTAAAATGGCAGATGGCGCGTGAACCCGCATAAAACTGTTCCTTAAAGTGATACTTAGTAAATGAGTGACAAAAACAAATCACCTCAATCCCATTTGCGGGACATTAATTTTAACTCCAAGTCTAGACTGAGACCAGGTACAAGGGGAAATCAGTTTCACATCCCGGTTGGTCATAAACGAACATTACGATTGCTACGGTCACTGCAAACAGGCTCTGGGGACAGATTTCGTTTCGCCGTCTACACTGGGATTCGATGGATCTCTCGTTTGTTTCTCTGTTTTATGTTAATTCTTCCCTCTTGTTTGGCAGTTTTAACGATTTTTTTTTGGAATTTTTATGAACTTTTCAGTTAAGTGCGTTGGTTTTCTCCTGAAGTCGTAAAAGACTTTTTCTTCACTTGTTATCACCCGGGAATGGATGAAAGGTGGAGATAGACAGATGGCAGCTTTGGATCTTTTTTTCTATTGAGTGTTCGACGTTATGCCATTAGCACAGACCAATGCTGATACAATCAGTTTAAATTATAGACGATTCTGGACTCAGATACATATATTAAATCTGAATTCTATGGATCTCTAATTTATTGTTCAACGAATCGTGCCAACATCCATCATTAGCAGAAACAGAAAATCGTAGGCATTCTGCTGATTACGTTAGATGGGGCATAGGATGTGGAATTGGCGCAGCTTTCATTTTCGCATCCCATCTATGGTATCTCGCAATCCGAACCAAAACAATAGAGAGTGGCTTAACAAATAAAATAGATGCACTGAAGCATGGAGGAGAAAAACAGATTACAGCTCTCTGGGTCACGCATGGATGGGTTGCCTGGCGTTATGAATATGGAAAGTGTGAGGATGCAATGGTGGAGGTGACGGCGGTTAAGTCTGTTTGATTGTTGCTCCTTCATTCGGTGTTGTGTGTGCCTGGCACAACGAACAAATGCCGGGTGGAGGGCAATGAATATCATTTCATTTGCAGCGGACTCCTTGAATGCATAATGACTGGTGCTGTTTTGCTGCTATTGTTGCAGTCGGCAGTGCGGCTCTTCCATTGTCTGACTGTGATGATGTTGATGGTGCCGATGATGACGATGACGATGATAGTGATGGGTCGGTGGGTTGGGTCGGGGATATGCGGTTGGGATTGTTTTCTGCTTGAATTTATCTTTTATTTATATGCAGATGGTTTGGCGAAAAGGGAAAACCACGCGAAAATGAGGTTATTGTGTTGCGTGGAGGAGATTCGCTTGGTGAGTTGCTGATGACAGTGGGCGGATTACTGGACGAGTGGATAACTTTATATGTGCTGGAATCGGGAATTTATTCGTTCTGGCGTTTGCATGAAAAAGGCATGAATGCCAGGGATATGACAAAAACCAAAAAGAGGTTGCAATAAAATATATAAAAATACTCTCAAGAGATGGTTCGACTTCTTTGTGATGTGCAATATGCACCTCACTATGCCTTAACCTTTCACTAATAACGCCGAAGTAGTGATTCACTAATGATCATGGGAAAGGTTGAGAAAGAACGGAAAATAAGAAGTAGTTTTTGTTGGAAGATTTTGCTATCCACTGGAGCACTTAGGGAAACTAGTGACCCATTGAGAAATGTAAAACTTTCCACGCCACGTAATGCCAGCGGAGACGGTTCAGACACAGAGAAAATGTTCCGCTGTGACTTTCTTCTTACCGTATGCCACAAAGGATCTCATAAAACTGATGCCAATTCTTCTCCGGTTTTCAACGATCAGAGGAAAGTGGCAATTTTTTTTTTTGGAGACATTGGGGCATATACGGTTCGTCAGTCTATAGCCCAGTTCTGTCCGCTACGATTGTATGTCTGAAGTACCCAGTTGATAGAAACCCGCTGACATTCGCAGACTCATTAGGTGTGCAGAAGACACGATCGTACTATTTTGTCTTTCAGAGTTATAACCCGTTCGGGACACGTAGTTCGTTGTGGAGCTTCGGCCGTTCTCTTCAGTCCTATCATTTTACCTGGTCAGTTCGAGATTAAAACCCAAGTCCGGATATTGACCGATAGCGAATGGTTGGAACTATCGTTAAGACAATCTCGTTTGGGCTGGAACCTGAGTCTGAGTATTTGCCTTCCCGCTCTCGTTTCCACTCACCTATCTGTACGAGCGGCAGCTTTAACTGATGAGGACCAGACTCGCCCTTATGTTCTCTTCACACTGGCTCCTCGAAATCTTTTCTCACGAATCTCATTCTCGACGACTACAATAAGCAGTTGCTTGTATAACCTTCATTCATAAATACAGTAAAATGTAGGAGTGTTTGAATGTGTTTATATAAGTGGAGCCGTACCTGTTTGTTTGTCTGATTATAAGGACACTAGCTTCTTAAATGGACAAATTGCGTCTAGCAATAATGAGATTGAGCAATAACAGGTCTGTGATGCCCTTAGATGTCCTGGGCTGCACGCGCGCTTCAATGAAAGTATCAACGTGTATTTCCTAGACCGAGAGGTCCGGGTAAACCGCTGAACCACTTTCATGCTTGGGATTGTGAACTGAAACTGTTCACATGAACTTGGAATTCCCAGTAAGTGTGAGTCATTAACTCGTATTGATTACGTCCCTGCCCTTTGTACACACCGCCCGTCGCTACTACCGATTGAATTATTTAGTGAGGTCTCCGGACGTAATCACTGTGACGCATTAGTGTTACGGTTGTTTCGCAGAAGTTGACCGAACTTGATTGTTTAGAGGAAGTAAAAGTCGTAACAAGGCTCCTTTTCTTATTTGTGTAGATTTTCCTTTACATATTTGTTAACATTCGTATTTTATTCGACTTTGTCTAATGTTATACTTGAACCGTGCGTCTCCGTCCACCCAAATGTCTTGCCCATTGTTGAACGATAATGTGCACAACACTTTTCTCCTCGTCACTGACATTTCTCCTTTTTTTCGGACTGTCAACAGTGGCGACAGCTACATACGAGAAGTGTTCAAAAAATAAGATGACTTTTAGAATTTCGCGTACATTCCATTTTAGACTTTTTTTTTTGTTATATTGGAACACATGTCTCCTAACATATGTTGACATTAACATTGATTTTGGATATTAAGTTTATTTTTTATTATTTAGCTTATTTTTCACAAACAAAGGTTAGTTAAGTTTAGTTTAATTTCATTTTTATTTCGTATTATCTTATATCTATCTTACCCTAGTCAAAAATGCTTAAAACTAGCTTAACTATCTTAACAAATGTAACTATCTTACTGGCCCTAGGCGGACACTCTAAAACAAACAGTACAATTGAAACATATGTCTTTCGACGACTACATAAATTTACTATTGACATTAATATAACTAACTTAAGCTAAGAAAAATGTTTTTTTATTAAAAAAAACTTACCATATGAACACAAACAAAGGTTATAGAGTTATAGTGGAAAATTTTCAAGTTTTTTAAAACAATATCTTGTAAATGACGCCCGTTTATTTCCAGGCACTCTTGCAGACGGACCCTCACATTTGCAATAATGTGAGAACAAGGTGTTGGTTCTATGGCAGCAGTATCGCAGCGAATATTCTCTTGCAGGGCCTGAATTGTTCGAGGATTGTTATTGTAAATCCTTGGCTTGCGGTATCCCCACAACAAAAAGTGGCTGGTGGGAGGTTCGGAGAACGAGGTGGCCAGGGTATGTCTCCATACTTGCTGATGAGTTTTATCAGCTTCTCCATCGAGATCCCAGCCGTGTGTAGTGTAGCACCGTCTTGCTGAAATAGCGTTCTGTTGTTGTGCCCGGGGAAGAGCTGCAGTTGCAGCAACAGGAATTCATCCATCATTCGGCAATGCACTTCAGCATTGACTGTCTCTTATTGGTTAAGAAAATAAGGGCCAATTATTCCTCGAACAGAAATGGCACACCATGCCACCGCTTCTGGGCAATGTAAACGTTTTTGATGGCGTTCCCTAGGATTGATTAGCCATCAGTAAAGCAAGTTCTGTTTGCTTATATGAAAATGTGCTTCATCACTAAACAATATATTGCCAAGCGTTCGTGCTATTCGAAAACGTTCGAGCATTGTTCTTGCAAAGTTTTCTCGCAAAGGATAGTCACTTTTCTTTAGACCTTCCACGATTTGGACTTTGTATGGGCTGAACATTAATTTTTTTTCAAAATAACGTGTTTAATTGGTTTTTTCACTACCGTAGGCCAATTCAGGCCGCAATCTTTCTTATGGATTCACGAGAATTTCGCATAATTTCTCGTCGAATTTGAGCTACATGTTCTGTCGTCGCTACTGATGTTAATGGTCCCGGAGGAGTTATGCTCACCATTGTCCCTTCTGTCCAAACCTTTGCACCCACGACCAGTTGCGTGCTCGGACCATCACTCAGTCTGAGTAAATTGAAGTGAGTACAAAAATTGCGACGCGCACGAATCAACGATTCATCCGTTTTCAAATATTCCTCAACAGCGAATATGCTCCCGACCAATACTCATCGCGATTAATAAATCCACTTATCTCACTACGCTGCTTTTCGAACATTCGAAATTTAAAGTTGAAAATTCTCCGCTTCCGCTGGACACAGTTTTTAAAGGTTACACGTGGTTAGTATGCTGGCCATTGTTTCCTATTAAAAAATGAATCAAAGAATCTACTCTGATCAAATTTACTCTAAACAAAAAGATATTTTATAGGTGGTACAAGCTCTTCACAGAAGCCGAGAAGATGTTCATGACGATACTCGCCCTGGACGCCCACGCAACTCAAAAACAGATGAAAAGGTCGACGCCATGAAGAAACTTGTTGTGGAAAATCGTCGGATCACTATCAGAGAAGTCACATCAGAAAATGGCATACTGTTGGCTCAAGCCAACATTTTTTCAATTTTTTTTAGGCATAAAACGTGTATCAGTGAAGTTTGTTCCGAAGTTACTAAATTTTGACCAAAAGAACTGCATGAGCATCGCTCAGGGGCTGTCTAATGACGTGACTGATCGTTCAGATTTGCTGAAAAGGGTCATGACTTGCGATGAAATATAGGAACTTATGTATGTATATGGTTGTGACGTCGAAATCAAAGCTCAATCATCCCAATAAAAACGACCAGAGGAGCGAAGACCAAAAAAAGCACGCCAAGTTCGGTCAAATGTGAAGGTTTTGCTTTCCGTTTTCTTCCATTATAACGGCCGGCGTGGTTCATTTTGAGCGCTTACCGGAAAGTCCTATAGTCGTTTAATAGTAATATTACCTTAAATTCACGCACAAATTTACGTGACGCAATACGAACAAAATGTCCGGAATTATGGGAGAAAAAGGCCTAACCATTGCATCACAATAATGGACCTGCTCACTCATCGTTGCTTGTTCTTAATTTTTTGGTCAAAAATAATTCCGTAATCATGTCTCAGCCAGCGTATTCGCCAGACTTGAGCTCCTTTTCTTCTCTTACAAAAATTGAAAAGACTCATGAAAGGTTTGCCACGATCGAGGAGATAAAGACATAATTGCTGGAAGAGCTCAAGGCTATACCAAAAGGAGAGTAATCGAAGTGCTTCGGGGATTAGAAAAAGCTTATCTTAGGGGGGTTACAGTGATGAGGACAAAGTAGATATTGATAAATAAATATTTTTCTATTGAGAAAAATAAACCCTTTTTGAACGAATAGCTGTTAGTCCTCGTCATCTTTTACCTGCGGTTAGGCCTTTGTTTACGAGGTCAATGTAACAAATATATGTATATTTATTTTTATTTAATTTTCAGGATGAATCTTATCCTCGATTTTTCTTTGCTTTGTGTATCGCTGTATGACGCATCCAGGTCACATCTCCGGAAAACTTCTCATGTAGCAAAGGCAGCTTTTTTGAATATGGAGGCTAATCTAGCTTATTTAACTTGATATTTTCTTCCTCGTTAAGAGAATAATATCGATACTGATAGGACTTATTAAAAAACGTCTTCTCGGGAGCCAATCATCGTCGAGTTTCAAGACAGGCAGCCATCAAACTTGGACTGAGAGGTATAACGGAAACATAATCCGCCTGGCCATCGATTAAATGATCAATCTAAGCTTCTGCAAATAGTTCTTCTTTTTTGTAGATATTTATTGCCCTGTTCTCGTCTCTATGATCCTATATAAGTTCTCGATGAGGCTAAGATTGATGGACTGCAGTGGTCGTTGCAGAATGTTGGTATTTTGCTTCAGGACCCAATTTTAGACCAGTTTAGAGTGTATTGTTGAAATCACTAAACTACACTCATTTCCTATTTTGCATAAGTAGCCATGACATTTTGAGATATTTGGACATCATAATCCTTTTAACACAATGGGTAACACTCCCACATCCGCAGTTCCTTTGGTGAATCTTGTGTTCAACCTCTCGCCTTTCGTTGTACTTGTTGCCTCTCGTCTGATTCACTCATTTAATTTCGATTCATCAGAAAAAAAACACAGTTTTGAATATTTAATGTGATCTAAGAGAATCTTAGGAAAATATATACGAGCTTAAATTATTGTCTTCGAAATTTTATAGCCTCGAAAACTGGCTTGGATAGCATTGCTACGTAACTTTGCTGGGTCAACATCCATCTGTAGATCCATGTTTACTTCTTAACCCCCGACGCAAAAAGAGGGGTGCTATAAGTTTGACGTGTCTGTTTGGCTGTGTATCTGTGTGTCATCGTATTTACTGAACGAATGGACTGATTTTGATGATTTTTTTCTTGTTTGAAAGCTAACGTGATCGAGATGGTTCTTAGCTACAATTTATGAAGATCTGTTCAGGCGTTTTAAGGCCATCAGCTCTTTTAAGTAGCGCAAGATTAATCACCCTATCGGAAGATGTTATAATTTTTGCAAATGGCATCGTATCTCAATAATAATGGAATTTCGTGAATGTCGACGTCGATTTCCTATTCGTGTCGTGCCAACTGGGCAAACATTCCGCTTAGCTACTCGATTTGAACATACTGAAACCGTAGGAAACCATACAGGACGTGGCCGCCACAGGAATGATCGTTCGGCCGAGAATATCGCGGCTGTGGCTACCGATGATGAGAACGAAGCAACATCAACCAGACAACGGGCCACACAATTGGGCATAACCAAACGGACCCTACAGCGAATTTTAGTGAAAGACTCACACATGTTCCCGTACAAAGTACAAACAGTGCATCAGTTAATGCCTGCTGACCGTCAATCGCGTGTGAATTACTATCAAGTCATCGTCAATCAACAACTAAGAGGACGATTTTGTGTCTAAAATCATCATGAGCGACGAGGCGCATTTACACTTAAGCGGTTACGTCAATAAGCAAAATTTTCATTTTTGGGGCATTGAAAATCCACGTATGATACACCATTACATCCACGCAAAGCCACTGTGTAGTGCGGCATTCACGCGAAAGGAGTGATTGGGCCTTATTTTTTTGAGGACGCCATCGACAATACCATCACTGTTACTAGCGAACGCTACAGGGCCATGATAATCAACTTCTTACTGCCAGAATTAGATGAACGGGACTTGGTGAACATGTGGTTTCAACAAGATAGTGCAACTGCACACACACAGCACGAGCCACAATGGATATTGTGAAGGAAGCTTTCCTGGTCGCATATACTCCCGTTTTGGCGATTTGGCATGGCCAGTAAGAACGCCAGATTTTACCATCCCAGACTTCTTTCTTTGGGGCTACTTGAAGTCGCGGACTTATGCCAACAAGCCTCGAACCTTCGCGTTCGCAGCCCTTAAGGAGAATATTCGACAGAAATACGAACATTTATCACCGGAAATCTTGCAAAAAGTCATGGAAAATGCGATAAAACGGCTAAAAATGTGTGTCAACAATAGCAGTAACCACTGGACGGATATCATCTTTTCCACACAACAGAAAAAATTGTAAAGTTCTACATAAAGATTTCCATCCATAAAAAAGTTATTCAAAAACAAAATTGGATGATAAATTTTGGGCCACTTTGTACATACAAGAATCCCTATGTGTTGTTGCATAATACTTAAGAAAAATGTAATTTAAGTAGTAGCCTATCGGAATTAGGGTCCGCGAGTAATATTTTTTTAATTAAAAAAAGTAAAATAAAAATAATAAATTTTAAGTACTTTGTAAAGTTTTTTTTTTTTTTTTTTTTTTCTTATAATTTTATTTTTATTTTTATTTTTAATACGCCTTCTACAGGTTTTCCGTTTAGTTTCATATTATTATTACTACCGGTCGTCTGCAACTCAGAAGTTCGAAACCTCGTTGACAACCCTTCGCCAAGCCTCCGTGTCAGTGAGTGTGTTCTTCCGATGTTTCGTTATTCTGTCCCTACTCCTGTAGGTCCATTTTTATATTGCCCTGCCATCTATGGGGCGGTATTCCTAGCCGCGTTTTCCCTTCGGGTGTTCCACTCTTTGGACTGTTCTGACGTCCACTGTCCAATCATTATACGTATTCTGCCTATGTTTGCGCGATGTTATTACTCGGAAATTGCTTGAAACTGAATAAATTTCCTGGAGTTTGTGTAGTTTTCTCCATTTACGTGTTTCTTCGTCCTATCAAAATATGTCCTCCAGTTTCTCCGTATAAAATTGATTATGACTTGATTTTTTTTCCGTTGTTTCGCGTGGCTTGCCTCCTCTATGGCCCGATACCACAATATGAAAACTCGTCGGTTTGTTCACAGAAGAGAATAAAACAAACGTAGTGACTTAATCAGCAGTGGCAATCTGTAAAGTACAAATGTTTTGCCTAGGCAAATTATGTACCTATTATTTGCCTATAAAGTTATTTCATTGCGTAGGTAGGATATTGTATATATAAATAGCGGTACGTTCTATAATTTTGAAAAAAATGCAATCTAAAAGTTTCTTGGAAAAAACCCGTGAATTATATTGGAAAGTAAAGGATAAGTTCCAATAATTTCGAAAGACTGTTACAATTAATGCTCAAATTCAAACTCAAAGCTCAAGAAATATTTTGAAAAGTTTTGCCTAAAAAAATTACGTTATGTTGTCAGATGTACGAATATGGACATAAAAAGGTAGTAAATACATTTCCCAAAACCATTAAAAAGCGATCCTTATTCATCCTCGTTATGACTCACATTTTCATGGAAAGGTGATGGGATTTCAAAAACAGTCACATTTTCATGTTTTTTCGCATCAATTGAAAAGGGGTAAATAATTTCCCAGTGAAGAAAAATGTGTAATTGTATTTGTGAATAAAGAGGGGCATTAAAAATATTTAAAAAAAAATTAAATGGAACTTTTGCGAGCAAAATCGGCATCGGCAACGCTAAGAAGACAATTGAACAAGAAAAACGAATTTTCCAAAAATGTGTGGCACTATTCGCAAAAAATCAGCAAGACAAGTGAATTCAGATTTTGTTTTTAAGAAATCCCAACCACTCATATATACAGGGTGTCCCACGAGCAGTGTGCCAAAAAGCTAGAGCGTGTAGGTCTGGTCAAGACAAGAAAAAAATCGTATGGGAGGGGGGGGTCTATTCCCCCCCGTTTAGCCGGGAGGGGCAATTTTCTAAAAAATTGACTTAATTTGGAAAAAAAATTATTAAAAATCAACAGTTAAAGCCACAATGCCGTGATATACTTTTTTGAAAAGCCAGAAACCTCTTCTTTCGTCCTGTTTTTAAATGAAGCTGTTTTAGGGAATAGTTTTTGAGAAATTAATTTTCAAACTCAAAATTTTGGAAAAAAAATTAAAAAAAAAATGTTCGAACTATTTTTTTTCAAAATTTTATGTAATTAAGTGGTAATCTTTTTTCAAACATTCAATTCTCTTATTAGTTTTTAGTTAAAAACAGAAAACCGGATGCAAAAATGTCTTGTAGTTTTTGAGAAATTAAAAAAAAACCCGAACCACTTTTTTCTAAGAAAACCCTTTTTTTTGGTTTTAACGCGGCTGGACTTGTAGGCAAATTGATGTATGCAACATTGACCTCTTTTTTATTATTTTTAAAAATTCGGCGGGTATGTAAACAAGCAAAATTGTCGCATTTGGGGCACAGAAAACCCGCACGCATACATTGAAAAGCCGGTGCACCCAAAACGAGCCACTGTTTGGTGCGGATTTTGGTCCAGAGGCATAATTGGGCTATTTTTCTTCGAAAATGAGCAAGGAGTGGCCGTTACAGTCAATGGCGATCGTTATCGGGCCATGTTGAACAAATTTTTGTTCACAAAAATTGAAGAGGAGGATATTGGCAACATTTGGTTTCAACAGGACGGCGCTACGTGCCACACAGCCGAAGCTACACTCGATGTTTTGCGCCCTGTTTTTGAAGATCGCATTATCAGCCGCAGAGCTGATGTCATTTGGCCACCTCGGAGCTGCGATTTGACACCGTTGGACTATTATTTGTGGGGTGTCGTCAAAGATAAGTGTTACGCCGACAAGCCAGAGACAATTGACGCTTTAAAGGACAATATTCGTGAAGCCATTGGTGAAATACAGCTGCACACAATCGATAATGTGCTTAAAAATTGGACCGATCGTGTAGGCTACTGCATGGCCAGCCGAGGCAGCCATTTAAATGAAATTATTTTCCATTATTAACCGGAAGGATTGTACTTTCAAATAAAAAAAGAAATTTGAGAAAATATTCAGTAGTTTTTCTTATAGCATTGTCAAAAAAAAAAAAAGTTATTTGGCGGACCCATACATTAATATCATAAGGTTTTTATAATAAATTCTGTACCATATCAGCGAACGAAAAAAGGTAAGTTCCCTCATTATATATGTACATCAAGTGAGACTTTAAAATGAAATGGTTCATAACAGCCAAAATTTGGAATCGTATCCCCCAAGCATCGGTCTCAATACTCTAAATTGGCCTGGAAACAGCCCTTCAGTTCAAGTCGTTTTGAAGTTTTTGCTCTTTGGCAATAACGTTTTTTAAATGCAATTAAATTGAATTGAATTGGCCGTAAGATTGGAACCGCAACATGTATTAAGTGCATTAAATTGCGACAGCATAATTAAGTGAGTTCTAAACAATAGAGTGGAAGGGGCGGGCGTCAAATTTTATAGAAAACATTGATATTGCGTGCAGTTAAATTCAGAGACTCGTTTTTTAACCGAATTACACACTTCCCAGCCCAATATTTGCCAATATTAACATTTCAGCACACGTTTACTATAAAAATCCAAGGACCTAAAGAATGAATTTGCAAAAATGGATTTATATAAAACAACAATTCAAGAAGCCTGGAAATATGATATAACAAGAGAATACGGTCAAAATTAAATAATTACTACGTCGCCGAGAACTCAAGTTGTAATCAAGGCTTGCGGTGGTTACGCATAGTATTAAACACTATTCTTAAATAAAAATATTTACTTTGTCGAATTTTAGTCAAATTTGCTTAAAATGTTTATTTATTAAGTTCATTTTGGTATTTATTTTCCTTACACATTGCTGTATTATATTAATAATATAATACTAAGAACGTCCCAAATAAAACACTTTGACAAGATTAATCATCAACAGGTACTGAAAGCATTAACTGACAATTTTAATCATAGTTCCTAAAAATTCAAAGGCGGCAACTTTTTTTTGTCCATTACGATGCAAACCGCTTATTATATGTATTTTCTGAGAAATTCAGCCAAATACATTAAAACTGTTTGCGACGGGGAATTCCATATACAGTTGCATAGAAAGAAGACCTTAACTTTAAAAATCTATAAAAAATACTCGCACGAAAAGAAATTTAACTCGTACTGCCCGCAAACTCGTATGCTGCCACATCGCAGGTAATGCAGTTGCAAATGCTTTGCTCACCACCGTACACTACTTTAGACTTTTGCCAATAAAGGCAATACTAAAATACTGCTGTTTGGCTACTCACTGATCTTCTTCACTTTATATTATTCGCATCAAACAGTTTTTTTTAGAAAGTACTTATAATCCAAAGCGGGTCTTTATGTATTTGATCCGATCGTTATTTCTATGGGAATCCATGTTAACCGCGATCCTAGGTAATGAGGTTTTAAAGTTTTTTTAATAGCCACCACGAAGCCTGTTTTCGCATTTAATATCGTGATTAGATCTGAAACCAATTCAAACGTAAAACACTTTAATGACCACTACGTGTTCATTAAAAGCCGCAAAACGGCTTTGATTTAGTTATTACGAATTCGGAAATATCAGTATTCAATTCAGCGTGTATCGATGGCATCAGCAGGCACATATACCGAGAGGATCAGCAATTTGATAGAAAAGAATGCGAATAACACTAGATCCGTGTTAATTTTGTTCTAACAGAGGAAGATAAAATATAACGTTGTATGCAAGTAATGGTCATACAGTAACCGAATTTTTATATCATACTAGGCCGATTGGTACGGTTTTTTCATTGCTGAGTCGGTAGCATGAGTATGTATTTGAGAAGTAATTCTAATAAATGCTGTCAAAAGGCTACAGATCGGATTATTATTCAATATGAAAGCAAAATACAGGATTACCTTTTGTACGTCTGCAAGAACATGACTCTTGGGAAGGATACGCTCGACCATAATTGCACTTCGATCATAGGCTGTCGATCATCATAATTAGCAAGCAATTCAAGCCATAGTGACCAAATTTTGCACCAATTTCACGCTATTAGCTATCTAACCGTATACGTAGATCCTTGCCTAAAGCACTGAAACCGAACGGCCTCCCGAACGGTCAGTGTCGGGTTTGATTGAGTGTGTTTTAAAGAGCTGAAGGAAGGCCCGGCCTTTTAGCGAAAAATTGTCTTCAGCAACGAAGCTTATCTCTGGATAACCTAATAAGAAAACTGCCATACTTGATCCGATGAGCAGCCTCAGACAATACAAAAGCTACCAATGCAATCGGAACAATGAACTATTTGGTGCGGCTTATGATCCGACAGAATCATTAGCCCGTATGTTTTCAATGGCGCCGGCTATTGTTCAATGATTTCGATTTTTTTTTTCGCCTGAGATACACGTGCCACACAGAAGGCATGTAAATTGGCAGTTGCTTTGATACTATTTTTAATGCGGATACATCAAAGTCAGTAAGTCCAGTAAATCAGCTTTAACTGCACCCTTGGAAGACAATATTTCACGTGTTATTAGCGAGATAGCAGCGAATATACTTGAAAAAGAGACTCGAAATTTGGCTCTTGGTATGGAATACTTAAATCATAGTCGCGGTTAAGGTTTACACAAAATAATAATAAAAAGTAAATGGCAATATTGATCTATCAACCTAAATAATAACTTTGTATACTATTGTAACTTTTCTGTTTCTTTTTGATAATCAAAAACCAAACGCTTAAAAAATCACATATTAAAATTGAATGATCCACTAGAAGCCGTGGGGGTGAATGACCAGTCAAATTCTCTTAACCTGACTTATCCAATCTGAATAAGTCAGTAGGGTCGAATCTATAAAAATAATGTGTTTGTTGTTAAAGACAGGCCGCCATAAGAAAGTTTGTTAGGTGACATCAGAACGGAATACGGCAGTGTTTTCTGTCGAAAGTTTTATTACAGACGCAGAAGGCTATGCTTGCCTTCTAGTAAGAGGTTTGATGTGCGAAACCCAGGAAGATTCCAGAAACCCAGTACCCGTAGCGTGAGAATGATTGACGACTCAACTAAGCGTTTCGTTTTATCTTTTGTATTTTGTCTATATCAAGTGTATAGGGATATTATCCATCAGCTGATGGCACCATCCACCGTGGATCTCATTAGCAGTTCCAAGATGGTTTCAGTTATTAAAGACTCTCTTAATGCTTAAGAAGCAAAGCGGTAATTTAATAAGAGGTTCCATTTTAAATCAATTGAAAATTGCCATATTTTTACGAAAAATTGTTATTTTTTTTTATTCTGGCCTGAAGCTAAAGCCCTGAGATTAGTAACAAAATAAAACACCTTAACTTCACCTTCTAGTGTTAAATCGCATGATCTAGGCGGTCAATCGAAGTCTCCATTAAGAGAAACCCCACTTTTAGTTGAAAATAAATGCCGTCCACGTCCATAACACTAATTTCAGTCAATCAATGTGCATGTTTTGCTGACCTAAATTCTTGTATCAACTGGACTTTTCAAGCTTACTAGTACAGGCCAAAATCCTTATGTAGAATGTGATGCATTGGTACGTTATATCTGAGGGGGATTACTTTGAAAGGAAAATAATAGAAATTGATGAATATGTAAATATTTTTCGATGAAAATAACAAATCACCTTTAAACTAAATTCCACATTTAGTACCTCTTCAGGTTTTACTGAAGGAGAGAAGCCGCGATTCATTTACATATATTAGATGTTCCGTCAAATTGTTTCCACGAAGATCATTTAACGAAAGTGCGTACAGAATTCAGAACACCTTCGATTGTTGACTGAACGAATCCTCAAAATCTTCTCTTTTTCAGCATTTTTCAATGCCGAATGTACGAGTATAAAACAGTTAGCGATGGTTGAACTAGTGACCCTATTTCAAGCTTTTGAGTAAAATCACTTCCAGTAAATTTATGCCATGCAAAATACATATATGTGAATGACGAACAAGCTAAGTCGTTCTTTCCTATCTACGTGGCAAATTCATTTGTTTTAGCTTGCAAAATAGGTCCACTGATGGGTACACCGGAATTTCAACCTCAGTAGGCAATGGACACTTTACTTTTTTATGGTAAGATTTGCTTCGTCATATTTTTTTTTTTTAATTTTTCCTTATCCTTTAAAATTATGGATATAGTGGAGTCTGAAACGGAATACTGTTTGGCAAGGTCTTTATTTTACTCTCCAGCTTCCAATCTAAAATGATACCGGCTGTATCTTCAATCGTAAAGATTTTTCGTTTCTGATTCATTTTCCAAAACAATTTTCTGCGAACCGAATACAATTAAACTTCGACATACGATCACCCATCGCACAGAAAAAACATAAAAAAAAAAACTTAAAAATTTTAAGTAGCCCGCCACAAAAAAAAACTCTAAAAAGTGAAAAAAATTAAATTTTTCTCTCCGCCTTATTAATATTTTTGAAATAAGCGTCGCCGCGTCGGGTGACCGCTAAAATATCTTAAAAATATTAATAAGGCAAAGAAACACTTTTTTTTTTTTTTACTTTTTAGAGTTTTGTTTTGTGTCGGGGAAACTTAAAATTTTTGATTTTATTTTTATTTCATTCCTTTTTAAATTACTTGCGAACCCTGATTCCGATAGCTAACTACATACTTAAATCGTATTTTTCTTAAGTATTATGCAACAACGCGTAGGGCTTCTTGCATATACAAGGTGATGCAAATTAATCATCCAATTTTGTTTTTGAATTACTTTTTTTTACTAATTGTAAACAAAAAAAAAATGATTTTGACTGATGGAAATCTTTTTATGCACCTTTATAATTTTTTTCTGTTAAGTGAAAAAGATGATATCCGTCAAGTGGCTGCCGCCAGTGTTGATACACATTTGTATCCGTTTTATCGCATTCTCCATGACAAGATTTCCGGTGAACTGTTCGCATTCCTGCCGAATATTCTCCTTAAGGGCTTCGATTATCTGAGGCTTGTTGGCATAAGCCCACGACTTCAAGTAGCCCCAAAGCTATTGCTAGCCATTTCAAATCGCCAAAACGGGAGATTACGTGACCAGGAAACGCTTCACAATATTCGTTGTGGTCCGTGCTGTGTGTGCGGTTACACCGTCTTGTTGTAACCACATGTTCACCACCCTGCTCATCCAATTCCAGCAGTAACAAGTCGTTTACCATAGGCCTGTAGCATTCGCAAGTAGCAGGGGCCGTATTGCCTATGGCGTCCTCAAAAAAATACGGCCTAATCACTTCTCTCGCGTGAACGCCGCACCACACAGTCGCTTTGAGTGGATGTAATGACTCTTCACGCTTCACACTCGGATTTTCAGTGCCCCAGAAACGAAGATTTTGCTTATTGATGTTTTTGCTTATTAAGTGGAAATGCGCCTCGTCGCTCATGATAATTTTCGACACAAACTCGTCTTCTTCGTTGTTGAGATTAAAGATGGCTTAATAGTAATTCACACGCGATTGACGGTCAGCAGGTATTAACTGATGCACTGTTTGCACTTTGTAGGGGAACATGTGTAAATCTTTCACTAAAATCCGCTGTAGGGTCCGTCTGCTGATGCCCAATTGCGTGGCCCGTCGTCTGGTTGATGTTTCTTCGTTCTTAGCAACATCGGCAGCCGCAGCAGCGATATTCTCGGCCGAACGACTAGTTCGGCTGCGGCCACGCCCTGCATGGTTTCTTGTAGTTCCAATCGGTTCGAGTCGACTAGCTAAGTGCCGCAATGTTTGCCCAGTTGGCACGACTTTAGGAAATCTACGTCGAATTCACGCTAGACTAACACCACCGACCGATTATTGGTCAAAAAAATCGACACAATTATTCCACGCTCTTGCATAGTATAGCGCTCTATTGCTTCTCTGTTTGCATACTGCAGCTGTCTAGTTTACTAATGTCAAATATGATTGAGGTACGAGGCCATTTGCAAAAATTATAATATCTTCCGATAGGGTGATTAATTTTCCGACACCTAATAACTATTTGGGTTATACTACGCTGTTTGTTTTTTTTTGTAATGTTGTGCTACAATTACGTAATTCATAACCGACAATGAACATATATAGGCCCATACTCGATGGTCCTCGTCATCAGAAGCAATTAACTGAACTGGTTAAGACGAATCTAATGAGCCCAAGCTTGATGGATTTTCTAATAGAGAATCCAGGATTTCCTACCTTCGAGTTCCATCATCAGAGTAGCTCAGTGGTACCAGCATACATGGGGGTTTCAAATGTTGGGTCACAGGTATGTTTGAAAGTAATGTAAATACCCTACCGCAGATAACAAAATGACCTTGCTGATGACCTTGAAACGCCTAAACAGATCTTCATAATGTAGCTAAGAGCCATTTCGATCACTTTAGCTTTCAAACAAAAAAAGCATCAAAATCGGTCGATTCATTCAGGAGCCCAGGATGCCGCGGACAGGCACACAGACAAACTTATAACACCCCTCTTTTTGCGTGGGGGGCTAAGAAACAGATATGTACAGCGCATCTACAGATAACCTGTTTACCGTTTTAGAAAGAAATGCAGTCGCACCAACAGCTGCCTCGACATTAGTCTTTGTAACCAATATTTTATTTGAAAAAATATAAAAATCGCTCTTTGTGAGCGAAACTTACAGTGATTTGCAAAAGTCGGAATACAGCTGTAAAAGTAAAGTTTGGCACTTATTTTAATCAATTTTTGGACTGGTGAATTATACATATATCAAAATAAAATTTATTCAATTATAAATAAAAAAAAACAGCAAAGCAAATTATAATTAAATTATTAACAAAATATACAAAAACCTCAATTCAATTACATATTTGCTTTTGCAAAAGTCTGAATACAAGGAGCTGATAATGGTATCAGTATTTCGTTGACCAACTTTTGGCATCAATGCTTGAATTCTTCGCAGCATTGAATCTGTAAGGTTTGCAATCAAATCGGAAGGTACGAGTATTTTGGCCCATTCTTCTTCTAGGACCTTTTCTAACCGATGTTAATTGCGAATATCATGCTTTTGAAAATTGCCAAATATATTCTATGGGATTGATGTCCGGACTTTGCGGGAGAGTTTGTAGAAAGTGTGGAACATTGTATAAGATCCATTGACGAACATCGTATGCTTTATGTTTGGGATCATTATTGTGTTGAAAATTATAGTTCAAATGAAGTCCCATCTTTTCCTTACTTTTAGCTAAGTTATCTTTCAGAATATTGAGGTAAATCACTTTATTCATTATCTCCTTTATCATTACCAAGTTTCCACATCTCCTGAAAGACATACAAATCCAAACCTTATTCCTCCGCCTCCATGTTTTACGGTGCTTTGCAGATTTTTCGGTAGACGATCTTGTCTGGGCTTTCTCCATACAAATTTCCTACCATCCGAGCTACGTACATTAAATTTGTTTTCGTCGGAAAAAAATACGCTCCTCAAAAAGCTTACAGCTTTGTTCAATTAAGTCTTTGCGAACCTTAAACGTTTTTTTTTTTTCGGTTCATATCCGAGATATACAGACCGGTGCAATGCACCTGAGGCTGTGGATTGGCTTACAGCTGTGTTCAGGGAAGCCTCTAGTTGTATCGAAATTGCTCTTAGTAGATCGTTCTCTCATCACAATTCGTTTTATAAATTTTTCCTCACTTGCTCCAATTTTTCGTGGTCGACAAGTTCTTGGCTCGGTCTGTGTGGAAGATTCCCCATTGAAACACCTCCCAACACTTTGTATTGTTGCACGCTTTCTGCCAAAAAAAACGACGCAATTTCTGCGTATTTTTAAAAATTGTGAGACACCTCGTAAGAACACCTCTTTTTGGCTAATCTCTTGACAATAGTGTGTTCCTTATCAAATGGGGTTTTCACAAATGTGTGCACCACTTCATCTTATTTATGAAAAGCATCAGCGAGACTCTTTCGGGTCCGCCAAATAATTTTTTTATTTTGAAAATGCTATAAAAAAAAACTACTGAATATTTTCTCAAATTTCTTTTTTTATTTGAAAGTACAATCCTTCCGGTTAATAATGGAAAATAATTTCATTCAAATGGCTGCCTCGGCTGGCCATGCAGTAGCCTACACGATCGGTCCAATTTTTAAGCACATTATCGATTGTGTGCAGCTGTATTTCACCAATGGCTTCACGAATATTGTCCTTTAAAGCGTCAATTGTCTCTGGCTTGTCGGCGTAACACTTATCTTTGACGGCACCCCACAAATAATAGTCCAACGGTGTCAAATCGCAGCTCCGAGGTGGCCAAACGACATCAGCTCTGCGGCTGATAATGCGATCTTCAAAAACAGGGCGCAAAACATCGAGTGCAGCTTCGGCTGTGTGGCACGTAGCGCCGTCCTGTTGAAACCAAATATTGCCAATATCCTCCTCTTCAATTTTTGTGAACAAAAATTCGTTCAACATGGCCCGATAACGATCGCCATTGACTGTAACGGCCACTTCTTGCTCATTTTCGAAGAAAAATGGCCCAATTATGCCTCTGGACCAAAATCCGCACCAAACAGTGGCTCGTTTTGGGTGCACCGGCTTTTCAATGTATGCGTGCGGGTTTTCTGTGCCCCAAATGCGACAATTTTGCTTGTTTACATACCCGCCAAGATCAAAATGGGCTTCATCTGAAAAGATGATTTTTTTTGGCAAAATCGGCATCTTCTGTAAGTCGATCGCAGGCCCACTTAGCGAAGCGAAAACGCATTGGATGGTCAGTTGGCTTCAACTCCTGAACCAATTGGACTTTGTATGGCGTCATACCAAGGTCGTTATGCAAAATTCGTCTCAATGATGTCTCCGAAATGTTCAATTGTTGAGAACGACAGTGAATTGATGTTGATGGCGCTTCACGCACGCTTTCTGCCGCAGCAGCAATATTCTCGGTTGTACGCACTGTTTTTGGCTTTTCACGCTTTGGTTTATCGATGAGGATGCCAGTTTCTTTCACTTTTTTCACAAGATAACGAACATACGGAGCTGACGGTGCTTGTCTTCTTCCAAAATCCGTACGCAATTTTCGCACACATTCTGCAACATTACCATGATTTTCAAAGTAATGTCGCAATATTTCCCAGGGTTGTTCAAGCGTATACACATACCATGCAACCATATTCGTTCAGCGGAAGCATAAAACTAATTATCTGTCAAATCAGACATGAGCTAAGTGTTACCATTCACGAAATAAGCACTACTTGATAAAAAAACGTTAGATGGCGGACCCTTTATATCAGCCATGTACCTACATTTGCGGTTATCTTCTAAATTTGTTACAAAACATTTTCTCCAATTCTAAATATTATACACGGTGTCCCACAAGAAGTGTGCCAAAAAGCTAGAGCGTGTAGGTCTAGTCAAGACAAGAAAAAAATCGTATAAGAGGGGGGCTCAATCCCCCCCCCCCCCCCCCCCCGTTTAGCCGGGTGGGGCAATTTTCTAAAAAAAATTACTTAATTTGGAAAAAAAATATTAAAAATCAACAGTTACATCCACAATGCCGTGATATTGTAAAGCCAGAAACCTCTTCTTTCATCTTGTTTTTAAACGAAGCTGTTTTAAGAAATAGTTTTTGAGAAATTAATTTTCAAACTCAAAATTTTGAAAAAAAAATGTTGAACTATTTTTTTCCAAAATTGTATGTAATTAAGTACTATTTTTTTCCAAAAATTCAATTCTCTTATTAGTTTTTAATTAAAAACAGAGAACCGGATGCAAAAAAAACCCGAACCATTTTTTTCTAAGAAAAACCTTTTTTTTGGTTTTAACGCGGCCGGACTTGTAGGCAAATTAATGTATGAAACATTGACCTCTTTTTTATTATTTTTAAAAAATTCGGAGTTTTATGAGGATACAATAAAGTGACACAGTATTGGAATAACCCTGGATTAATCCTTTTTTTTCATTGATAACGCCTGACAACTGACCTCCCAATTTCGTCTGGGTCCGCCCGCCGCCCATGGGTTCTACCCGCTAGGACCTTAAGACAATAAAACCGCAAATTTTCTTTATTGAAAAAAATAATATTTGCAACCCAAATGTAAATAAAAGGCATCGCATTTTTAATAAAAAACCATTTCCAAATTGGATGTTAACTCATCAACACATTACGATGTCAAACTCATACTCTCGAGAAGAATTAACGGACATGCACTTCTGCTACGGTTTAGTAATGGTCGATATAGCGAAGCCGAAAGACTCTACACTGAGAGATATCCCAGTCGTAGCATGTTTTCAAGAATCCACCGACGTCTGCGAGACCACGGAGTGCTAGAGCATCGAAGAAGCGAAAGATCAGTTACAGACGGATCAGGAATCTTAGATGAAAGAATTTTGGATTTGGTTCGACGTAATCCCTCCCTTAGTACAAGGAGGATAGCTATTATGCTGGGAGTGCCCAAATCTAGAGTATGGAGAGTGCTTCATACCGAAAACTTACATCCGTACCATTTTAGGCCAGTTCAGGAACTCACCTCAAACGACAAGTTTTTGAGAGCAGAATTTTGTCGATCATTACTGCTTCGAGATGAAACTAAACGAAACTATTTTGCAAGGATATTCTGGACGGATGAAGCACAGTTTACCAGAGATGGGGTTACTAACTTCCACAATTTGCATCATTAGAGTAGCACCAATCCACACAACAAAAAAACAAAATAAATCACAACACCGCTTTAGCTGTAATGTTTGGCTTGGTATTGTTGGACAAACTGTAATCGGGCCCCGGTTTTTGAATGCCGTTATTAATGGAGAATCATACCTGCAGTTCCTACGAGACCTTTTGCCTGATTTGATGGACATCGTTCCTTTGGCCATGGCAGATAATTTAATCTGCCAGCAAGATGGAGCACCAGCACACTACAGCTTACGGGTTAGAAACTGGCTGGATGATCATTTTAGTGACCGTTGGATCGGAAGAAGGGGACCCCCGGAATGGCCACCTAGATCACCAGATATAACTCCTCTAGATTTTTATGTGTGGGGATTCATGAAGAATTATGTTTACGAAGTGGAAATAGTATCTTTGGAACAACTGAAAGAACGGATTGAAGTCGCTGGAGTCAAATTGCAGGAAAATTTGTCAAGCATAAAAGTGTCAAAAGCAGCTGTCACTCAACAAAGCTATTATCATATGGCTTGTGGGTTTATTCCATTCATGTTTATTTAGTGCGATATATTATTTTAAAGATATTGTCATATAAAGTTCTTCATATTGATAGATATTGTTCAATAAAATATTATTTATTAAAAAAAAATGGAGAAAATAGAAATTACGTCCGATAAGGGCCATCAGTACTCGTTGAGTGTTCTATCAATACACGCCGGAATTCGGAAACTAACATAATAAGTACAACTTTTAATATGGAATTAGTATTAGAATTTCACTTTTATTAACCTCTTAGATGAAGAATTCCGGACTCAAGTTTTTGAGCAGTCCTTTAGTGGGAATCTCGACGAGGACTTGGTTCCAATCGCCACAACTGCGGCGCAGTCTCTGGAGGAGAGACAGAAGGCAAATTGGCTGGAGAAAGACTGTAGGCTTCTCATCACTTTATTTAAAGAAGAACACCCAAAGATCGGTAAAAAAATAGAGGTGAAAACAAAAAAGCCCTTGTGGGAAAGAATTTCCGGAAGAATGTCCGAGCATGGAAGTTTTTTCTCCGGTTGCCAAATTGAGGGAAAGTGGAAAAGCCTAGAAAGAAGTTTTAAGAAGAAAGTTCAGCATAACAAAGGAACGGGCAACGACAGGGCTACATGTCCTTATGAAGAGTAAGTTATTTTCATTTCCCCTTACTTTATTTCATAAATGTATACCAATTTACTTTACCATTACAATGATCTTACCGACGTGTTTTTAGACAGACCATCTGTTATTCCAACGTTTCGTTTGGAGAGTACCATTGCCAGTGCTATGACACGGGATCAGATGATGACGGAAGCGGGATTTTGTTCCAATACAGGTAATATTAGAAACAAAAAATTACCTACCTTCTGTTTAAATCCTATTTCTTTTACAGAACCATTACCATCGGGATCTGGTAGCAGCGATCGTCCTTTATCGACGGAGGTACCCCGGGAAGTCTGAAGTGGCCAAGAAAAACTAGCACCGTCGCTGAGGAGTTGAAAAGATGGCGGCAAGAGTTCGCTGAAGAACGAAAGTCAAAAGATGAACATCGGAAGTCCACAGCCGAATACAGAAAGGCTAAGCTTGACGCCTACAATAAGCAACGATTAATGAAAGAAGAAATGTTCGGGGCTTTGTTACAGTCGCAGAATAAAGACACACAAAAATATTTTTGTGTTTTTTTTACATTTCATATTTACATATGTATTCTTACATTTCATATTTATTCTGTGCTCAATATTATTTTAAGAGCATGCCTCGTGGCCGGCAAACCAAAAAAAAAGCGCTATGTGCATTTCTGCTGAATACGTTTTACGCTTGTCAGAGAAGAAGAAATGCTCAGGAGATTCGTTTCCCAAAGTTTATTAACAATGCTGAAGGCCAACTCCTTGTGGAAGACGAAAAAATTCTCCACAGATGGCGACAGTATTGCGAGGAACTTCTGAACGAACAGTTTCCCCGAGTGTACTTTCCAAGAGCCGCCCCGAATCATGCCGAAATACCCGACATCACAGTCGAAGAAGTTCGGTACGCGGTTAAAAACTCCAAGAAAAGAAAAGCTGTTGGGCCGGACGGGATACCCTCTGAGTTCTGGAAAAAGATGGGAGACATCGGGTCTAGATGGCTCATGGTTCTTATCTCTAAACTTATGAGAGGCGACACTATGCCTAATCAATGGAGGGAAAGCTATCTTCTTCCATTGCACAAAGGAAAGGGTGATACGCGAAATTGTGATAACTACCGTTCTGTCAAGCTGATGTCGCACACCATGAAGATCGTTGAACGGGTATTAGATAGCCGACTGCGGAAAATAATACGACTATCTGATGACCAGTGCGGGTTTGTCTCGGGTAAATCAACAACAGATGCAATCCAAAGTATAAGGATCATGATGGAAAAGCATCGTGATTCTTCAAAGGACTTGCATATGGTGTTGGTTGATTTCGAGAATGCCTTTGACCGGCAACCAAGAGATCTTTTATGGGTAGCGCTAAGACAAAAAGGAGTTCCAGAAACCTACGTGCGAGTAATTATGGACATGTACGAGAGAGCAACGACAAGAGTAAGATGCACCGCAGGAGTCACCGAAGAGTTCGCAATCAAAGTCGGTGTACACCAAGGGAGCGTCCTCAGCCCACTGCTTTTTATAGCAGTCCTTGATTGCTTGCTTGAAGGAAAAGTGACGGACCCCAATGTGCACCAGCTATTCTTTGCTGACGATGGGGCCATTATAAGTGATGATCAGGCGTCCCTACAACGAGCACTTGATGTGTGGGTGGACATTTTTGAGGGACACGGGTATCGTATTAGTTCAAAGAAGACAGAGTATCTGTGCTGCCCGTTCTCTGACCCTCATCAGCCTATTCCAGACATTTACTTGAATGGAAGAGTGCTTCCCAAGTGTGAAAAGTTTAAATATCTGGGATCTATGATTAATAGAGAAGCAACTTGTGATGACGACATCAAACATCGCGTAAGCGTAGGGTGGATGAAGTGGCGGGAAAACTCCGCCATCTTCTGTGATCGAAAAATGCCCCCTAAGCTGAAAGGAAGGCTCTACACTTCAGTTGTACGTCCGGCGCTCACATACGGTTCACAATGCTGGACAATGCACAAAAAGTATGAGAGCAAATTAACGGCAACTGAGATGAAGATGCTTCGCATGACAGCGGGAGTAACAAAGCGTGACAGAATTAGAAGTTCAAAGATCCGAGGAAGCCTCCACGTAAAAGAAACCATAACAAGAAATATAGAGCGCGACCGACTCAGTTGGTATTGCCATGTTCAAAGGAGAGATCCTTTGAACCCCGTCCAAAAGGCGTTATCAATCAACATTCCAATTTCAACACGCAAAAAAGGCAGGCCGAAAAACAATTGGTGCAAACAAATGCAAAAACACCAGCATTTGATTGGCCTCAGCGATGAAGTAATCCCAAACCGGGAAGCCTGCCGCTACTTTCTGAGGTCAAACCGGCGGACCCCACAAGCGGACCAGTAGGAATGCAGTTAAGTGGGAAGGTTATGGTCCTACACTTCTGACCATAACGACGCCGGGATAAAAAGGAAAAGACGAAGACGTTTTACGCTTGTCTAATTGAGCGTAATCATCAGACGAAGAAAACATATCCACCAAGCGTTTATACAGCGTGCGGTTTATGCAGAAATGCTTACAGAATTCTTTTTCATTATAAGAGGGAATTATTTCTTCTAAAAAATGAGAAATGTAGTTTCTTATGGCTTTCCCAAGAGAAAAACTCACTGTTCTCGCCAACACATCCATATCATCACTGCTGGAATCTGTTGTTGTTGAGGAGTCACTAATCTCACTCATCTCACCATCAGTTAACACAAATTCTTCCAAAAGAAATTTATTTAAATTCATTTTAATTGATTATTTAATTGTAAAAAATGTAAATACACTCTGACAACTAACACGCTTCTCATTCTTCTGACAACTGACAGACGGCTGTACTTTTCTGTTCTAAATTGATCTGAGAGTTTTCACGAATCTGTGCTGTCCTGTTCTGATCTGATCTTTTCGTCATTGAACAGACCTACATATACATATATGTATGTACATATAGTCATTGAGAAAATTCTCCCAAATAGAATGGTATTAGGCAAAATAAACTCAAGTATTTCCAAGAAAATTGGTAAAAATTCAAGGAAGTGATTGTCTGATAGCACCACACGCGCTTCTTTTGGCTTGTATTCCAGTCACGGAATAACAGTCACCTTTATGGCTTCATGGGCAGCTACTCACGGGGCTCAATAATTTGTTTTGACGTCTTCAAATCAATTGTGGAATTATCAGTAAACTCAACGGTCATTTCTACCTTTACTGGGATTAATCTTATGATTTTGCGAATTTCCCATCGAATTTCATGCAAACTGCATGTGCCACACGTTGCCTCATAGTGAATTCCGAAAGTCAGGTGCTAACGATCACAAATCATTTGAGTAGCTGTGCACGAGAAAAATTGAATGATTTGCGCGCATCAGTGTGAAAAATGCCCACATCACCTACGGAGAGGATATTTACATAAATATAAATCTCACACGCGAGCCATCCAGCGGTCTGAGGTCAGTTATAGTATATGTGAACAAATATGCGACCGTATTCCTTTCGTTCCTAATTTTCTTCATTTCTTGAAATATTAATTGAGAATCTCCCAGGCTGACTGGTACCATTGGAATCATGATGTATAGGAGCAAACATGTCCAATGCACTTCATCCGACACTAGACATCAATCCACAATCCGAGTCGAGATTCACACACTTGTTACCGATTCACTTCACAACTTGTCGTTCACCTTTCAAACTGCAAACAAAAAATCAATTGTGAAAGTCGCCCCTTAACATCTGTTTCCCGGAACTGAAAATTCCAAATATCAAACGAGCAACCCACATTCGTGCAAACGTCTTCAATCCAAATAAACCTTCCGACCATTAATCTTCTCTACTGCATCTGCGACTTCATGGCACAAACAATCCGCACAACCTTTTCAACTCGATTCAAACCGAACTGAGTACCCCACAATGTGTTGCACGTCGTCTCAGTCGACCCCCACAGCTTTTGGCATTCGTACACCAAAGCAAGCAACCTCTTGAGAATGCTGCCACAAAAGGTTACTTCACTACGAGCATACAAAAGATCCATTTCGAACATTATAGCTTCAGCACCGCCATATCATCATCATCATCATCATCCCCATCACCAGTTAATCATCCGACAATGTACGAGCATGAGCTGCAGAATGGAATATCCGCACTGTCGTTGCAACACGATATAGAAATACCAATCGAATCCGAGATACCTCTTTCGTCGTCCGTCCCTATTCTGCCCTCTATATGGCTCTGAAAAGGTCGAGGCTTTGTGTCAATAGTTTGCTTTTTCCATGGATCCTAAGAAATCCCCCGAAGCGATAGTCGACGCTGCAGTTGAAGCAACAGGGACAGGCCATACGACGTTCGTCTATCTAACTGGCATACCCATGAATCCGTCCTCGTCGTTGTCACGAACAATGGACTTAGTAGATACTCTGTTGCGGATATGCATGTTAGGTATCGATAGTGTTGTAGATCGTAGCTTCTATGCAGGCGTGTGTAGACGAAGAGAAATGTCCCTCGAGCACGATTTCCATGTCCATTACAATGCTTTTCTCTTACCTTGCGACCGAAAAGCACTGCCATAAAACAGCTTGCATGTGTATGAGTGGAGCATTGAGTTCTCCCACTGGCAATTTAGTGGCCAAAAACTCCAGAGTTGCAAAGCAGCTCGGTGGCCGCCACTCATGTTCAGCCTCTGTCCCTCGGTCTCTGCATGTGGACGAAGGTATTCAAATTGAAGTTCAGTTGTAGCCTCCCAACCCAACCCATACATATGTGCAAGTATTCACCATGACATTGTAGCTTGCGGAAGGCATGCTGTAGATTTACACAATGGAATAGTAGTTGTTAACAATAGGTGGCGGCAAGACTGGAAGGCGCACGAGAAGAGAGTAACTGACGACGATGACGCTGACAACAACAATGATGGGGGGACTACGATGACGATGGCGATGGTGGATGCAGATGACGACAATGATGATTGTGAAAACTTCAGTAATAGGCTTCGGTTTGGTTTAGATGGTTTCTGTGAAGGCTAACGCCTGAGGCAATTGAGGTAACAGCCTGCTGCTTTGCACGTTGCACACATGTACACTTTGTTCCAACTACCGTGACCGTGATCAATTTTGAACGCAGATTATAGAGCACACGAGCGCCTTTGGGCGACAACAGGCAGTTGGCCATCGTACAGTGAGCGACGTCAGCATGAGGCTAGGTGCGGTTCGGTCACGATGTAAATGGAAATGTCGTGCGAAAAAAAGATTATTTCAAAGTGCTAGATACATTTCAATGAGACTTTTGATGTGAAAATACGCGGCGAAACATAGAGTGTGGAAATGAAAACGGCGACTACGCTCGAGAACATGGGAACGATTTCCTTCGGTGTATGTTATTCGGATAAAAATGTATGAAAAAATATACTTCTCTGACCAACCTATAGTTAACAACAAAGATGGAATGAAGGTTGTTCTTTCGATGGGTATTTATTTCGAAGCTTTTCAGATCGAAATGAGTAATAGTCGAAGGGTTGGATGACGACAAAATAGAATCCTCCAGACGGTTTCATAGAAACAGGAAGGTTCAATCGAATCAGGAAGATCACGCAGCATTGAGGGTAAGAGAATTTCACTTTTGGTTCCTTCATAGGCAGCTTGCGAGTGAAGAGGAAAAAAAGCAAGCTACAAGAATAGACTTATCCAAAAGAATCTTAAGAGTAACGCAAATGAACAATTTGTTTTTTGACACTTTTAGACGATTTTGTTAAAAGTTTCATCCAACCAGAGTGCAATGATAGGATCCGATAGAAATAGCTTTGGAATGATGGGCAAAATTCTTGGTTTTCAAAGTCGGAAGATCCTAGAAACGGGTCAGTTTAAGCAAAAAGAAGAAATGAAAGCGAAACCCACAACATTTTACACGGCTCAAATCAAAAAGTCTAGTCAAGACTTATGCAAGATCTTATAAATGATTTTGATCGCGTGATTCAAAGTGCTATGATATCTGAAAAGGAATCACAGAATCGTGTAGGCCAGTTCACAGGTCCATTACGCGAAATTATGCGTCCAGCAATTGTTTCTCGCAATAAATTGATGGTGTCGTGCATCGTGTGGCGTGCTGCGTCATATTGTTGAAACCAAAGCTCTGTCACGTCAGTGTCATTCAACTGAGGAACAAAGAAGTCACAAATCATGTTTCTATAGTGTTCTCCATTGACGCCAACATTCGGGCCGGCTTTGTCCTTACATTTGGGCCGATGATTCCACTAACCACACAAAAATGTAACAAATGTCACAAATAATGTAAATTCGTCTCTTCCAGGTTTTCACCACACCAAATGTGGCGATTTTGCTTGTTCACATATCCCTTTAAGCAAAAATGGGCCTCATCGGAGATCATTGCATTGAGAATAAAAATAAGGATCAAGCTGAACCATGTCTTCGGTTCATTCGCCGAATCTACGACGCGTAAGTTTACTTTATTTATTTTAGTATTCTTTATTTTTTATTCTTTATTCAAATAGATTTTCCTTTAACATTGTTTATAAACCTGCGAAGCCTATGGCTTATCTGCAGGAGGCTGTGCTTATACATATGTACGTAACGTTCAGAACGTCTGACTGAGAAGATTTGCGATATAAAGAAAGGTTTGCATATTAGGAAATTAAGAGTTAATAACTACGTTAAATATTTTAGAAATAAACAAGCATTTCAACATGAAAAATTTAGTTGCAATTTTTGAATTTTATTAAGTTATTTCTTCTAAATAATGTTCTTTTAGTTTCTTTTTCTTTTATTGATAGAAGAAATATTTCTTAGGGCTTGGGGAAGGTCATTTAAGATATTTGGCACCGTATACATCAATTGAACTTCTGCCGTAAACGTTAATATAAAAAGGAAGCCGGTACATCCCGTTGGCTTGTCTCCTCGTGTTAAAGCTGTGACTGATTGGTATCCGGAGCTGATTGTCATCGTAATACTCCAGCGCCGCTGTCATCTTGAATATCTGTCTCACTTTAAGTATTTTTGCGTTGTTTTCTCCCATGTTTCTTCGCAATAGCAGTTTGATAGTTCTATTTTGGATGTTTTGCAATTTATCGATGTGCATATCTGCAGCATTTCCCCAAGCTAGTATACCATATCTGAACCTTGATTCAATAAGAGCGTGTTGCTTTTGGACACAAGCTGTTGATTTATATTGCATATAAGACAATTCAAACAGGGACCCTCTCAACTTTCTCCGTAGGTAATTGATGTGGGCTTCCCAAGGAAAGTGTTTATCTATGGTAATACCAATGTACTTATAAGTATCCACTACCTCGATGACATCAGCAGTGGTTTGATTGGTACATTTGTAGGCTTGAAGCCTAATTTCTGCCGTTGGGTACTGTGGGCTGCGGATATGCATCACTTTTGTTTTCGATACATTAATCACAAGCCCGTTGTCATGGCACCATTTTCCTATTTCGTAGAGCTCGTTCTGCATTATTCTGGTTGCTTCTTCGAAATTATTGTGACAAACAACAATAGCCGTATCGTCAGCGTATGCAAATGCTGAACTCTTTTTAAGACAGTTAGTGTACAAAATGAACAGTAATGGGCCAAGTTTTGACCCTTGTGGGACTCCAAATTGCACCTTATATTCGCTACTACAACAATCATTGATTTTCACCCGAAAGGTCCTCTATCTAAGATAATTTTCTAGCTATTCTGCTAAAGTTCCTCTAATTCCTGTTGTTTCTAAGGCACCAATTATTTTATTATGATCAAGGGTGTCAACTGCTTTACTGAAATCGACGAATAAAACTAAGACGTGGTATTTCTTTGCAAGGCTGCTATTAATTAAGTTAGCGAAATCTCCCAGAAGTTTGTTTGTGCTTTTTCCTTTTTGGAAACCATACTGATTTTTGTTTATTAAATTGTGCTTTTCGATGAATTGCCATATGCGATCAACTACGATTTGTTATAGCATTTTCTCTACAGCTGGTAATATTGTTATTGGGCGATAGTTCGCGATCTCTTTTTTGGTTTCACCCTTGTAGATTGGTCTAACAAGTGCCTTTTTGAGCTTTTTTGGTACTGTTGAGGTCTCCAGACTTATATTAATGAGCTTGGTGATGATTGGAGCAAAAATATCGGTACGTGTTTTTAAGTCTATTGCGCGAATACCATCTATTCCTGGAGCTTTTTGGACATTTAATCTATTTAGTAAATTTACTACCTCTACCTGATTTGCTTCTTCCAAGTAAATAGAATTCGGTATTGCCGTATTTCGGTGGTTGCTTGCAATTGTGTTGCATTTGTGGACGATAGAATCTGCTTGCTGCGAGAATAGTTCGCCAAATTCATATGATAGTGCAACTGTGTTTGTATTAGGGGGAAAGTTTATAAGGATCACTTCATCCACTTAATGACCAGGTTTTTTTTTGGATCAGATTTTGCTTGCTTAAACTTTTCTTTATAATATAAGTCCCTGCTCCTCGATATTTTGTTATTGATACGACGATTTGGAAATATCTTGTATTCAATCTCATGCGTCAAGTTACTTCGGTTATTTTTCCATCTGCGGTGCATAATATCTCTTTCTTTACCGCTCTTAACAATATCTTTATTAATCCATGCGGCATTTTTCCTTTTTTCCTTCATTCTTCGGGTGATTGATGAATTTTGGTATATTTATATATATAATATAATTTTTGGTATATTTCACATTTTATCAGCTAGGGATTTAAAGAGTGCATCGGCACCATTTTTTTCCAGTATTGGGGTCCAGTTTGTGGCTCTTATAGTTGATTTACTCGACTAGTGCTTATCAAGGGAGAACGAGTTTCCTTGGAGCATATAATATCATCATAAACACCGTATACAGGGTGTCCCACGAGCAGTGTACCAAAAAGCTAGAGCGTGTAGGTCTGGTCAAGAAAAAAATCGTACGGGAGGGGGGGGTCTATTCACCCTAGTTTAGCCGGGAGGGGCAATTTTCTAAAATAAATTACTTAATTTGAAAAAAAAAATTATTAAAAATCAACAGTTACATCCAAAATGCTGTGATATACTTTTTTGTAAAACCAGAAGCCTCTTCATTCATCTTGTTTTTAAACGAAGCTATTTTAAGGAATAGTTTTTGAGAAATTAATTTTCAAACTCAAAATTTTGTAAAAAAAAATTTCGAACTATTTTTTTTCAAAATTGTATGTAATTAAGTACTATTTTTTTTTCAAAAATTCAACTATCTTATTAGTTTTTAGCTAAAAACAGAAAACGCAAAATGTCGATGCAAAAATGTCTGTAGTTTTTGAGAAATTAAAAAAAAACCCGAACCACTTTTTTCTAAGAAAAACCTTTTTTTTGGTTTTAACGCGGCTGGATTTGTACGCAAATTAATGTATGAAACATTGACCTCTTTTATATTATTTTTAAAAAATTCGGAGTTTTATTATAATAAATTTTTAATATGATCCCCATTTTTTAGAAGTCAAAGATTATACCTCCTTCTAATGGCTGCACATAAGTCTATGCTTGACAAATTTTCCTGCAATTTGACTCCAGCGACTTCAATCCGTTCTTTCAGTTGTTCTAAAGATACTATTTCCACTTCGTAAACATAATTCTTCATGAATACCCACTGGATCTTCCCATCCAACGGTCACTAAAATGATCATCCAGCCAGTTTCTAACCCGTAAGCTGTAGTGTGCTGGTGCTCCATCTTGCTGGTAGACTAAATTATCTGCTATGGCCAAAGGAACGTTGTTCATCAAATCGAGCAAAAGGTCGCGTAGGAACTGCAGGTATGATTCTTCATTAATAACGGCATTCAAAAACCGGGGACCGATTACAGTTTGTCCAACAATACCAAGCCAAACATTACAGCTAAAGCGGTGTTGTGATTTATTTTGTTTTTTGTTGTGTGGATTGGTGCTACTCCAATGAAGCAAATTGTGGAAGTTAGTAACCCCATCTCTGGTAAACTGTGCTTCATCCGTCCAGAATATCCTTGCAAAATAGTTTCGTTCAGTTTCATCTCGAAGCAGTAATGATCGACAAAATTCTGCTCTCAAAAACTTGTCGTTCCTGAACTGGCCTAAAATGGAACGGGTGTAAGTTTTCGGTATGAAGCACTCTCCATACTCGAGATTTGGGCACTCCAAGCATAATAGCTATCCTCCTTGCACTAAGGGAGGGATTACGTCGAACCAAATCCAAAATTCTTTCATTTAAGATTCCTGATCCATCTGTAACTGATCTTTCGCTTCTTCGATGCTCTAGCACTCCGTGCTCTCGCAGACGTCGGTTGATTCTTGAAAACATGCTACGACTGGGACACCTCCGATTGGGATACCTTTCAGCGTAGAGTCTTTCGTCTTCACGATCTCGACCATTAGCTAAACCGTTAATTCTTCTCGAGAGTATGAGTTTGGCATCGTAATGTGTTGATGAGTTAACATCCAATTTGGAAATGTTTTTTTTTTTTAATTTCTCAAAAACTACAGACATTTTTGCATCCGGTTTTCTGTTTTTAACTACAAACTAATAAGAGAATTGAATTTTTATAAATATAAATATTCCTTAAAACAGCTTCGTTTAAAAACAAGACGAAAGAACATGTTTCTGGCTTTACAAAAAAGTATATCACGGCATTGTGGATGTAACTGTTGATTTTTAATAATTTTTTTTGGTGATATTGCGTGAATCGTTTCCGGATCGTTCACGATTTCCCACAAAAAAAAAGTCCGAAGGGGTCCAATCGCAAGTCCGAAGTAGCCAATTGACATCGCCAGGACGTCTGATATCACGATTTGGGAATTTGGTGCGCAAAAGATCGATTGTGGCATGGGCTGTGTGGCATGACGCGCGATCGTGCATGAACCAACGTTGACCGAAACGTTGTTCCCAGCTTCATTTTCGAAGAAAAATGGTCCAATGATGCAACCACTTCACCAAACTGTCACTCTCTGTCGATGCATTGGTTTTACGATAATATGCGGGTTTTCCGAGCATTATTCCGAGCATTTCAGATGTGGCAATTTTGTTTGTTAACGTAGCCTGCGAGATGAAAATGCGCCGAGAAAGATGATTTTTCGCCGAAAATCGTTGTCCAATTCAAGATGCTCTAAGGCCAATTGGACTTTGTAAGCGAATAATCCGAGATCTTTGTACAGAATTCTCCTCAGGCTAGTGCGTGAAATGTTGAGCTGTTGAGATCGGTGGCAAGTTGATGTTCGTGAATTGAGTACCACACACGTGAATTGAGGCCACAGCAGCCACATTCTCATCTGTGCGCACCTAACGACGACGGGGACCATGGGCTTTGTCCACTAGCACACCAATCTTCCGAACTTTTTCAAGCTTGCGTACAGCAGTCGCGGTGGATGTTTCATTTCGGCCAAAACTTATTTTTAAAAAAACGTACTATTTGGGCTACGTAGAACTCATTTTTGAAATAAGTTTTCAATATTTCCCAACGTTGTTCAGGCGTAAAGGGACTCATTTCGTTCCGTGGAGGTATGGTACTAACTTTCTGTTAAGATTTCGAACGGGAAACAGCTGTCCGTGTCAAGCTAACCTATGATTTAAAAAAAAACATTAGATGACCCATCCTTTAACTTCTTCTCTTCGCACTGTTTGTCATTTTTGGGGATGCTTATCGTCCAATAGAGTATACGTGTTGCAAAAACAATTCATCATGTTCCGAATAACTTGCTCAGGTGGATGATTACATACATATGTCGACCGTAAAATGCAAATAGCGCACGATGAGATTGGCGAACCGAACCATGGTTTTCAAAATACATTTGCCTAATTTGGACGTTGTTCTGACGTCAGTCTATGCGTGGTGAAATGGCAAAACATAGTAACCACAAATCAACTTTCAAATGTCAAATTCACAATCTACAGAAATGGTGCTAACAGTTAAGAAACTAAACCTCTAAGAAAAACACCTTTTATAGGGAAAAACCGAATTATAATACAATTTAATTATACGAAAAAAAAGCAACGTTGTTCAGAGTTCCTAGAATTGTACATCTAAAAAGTAACTGTTTTTTTCATATCGTATCTACTATTGTAGTACATCTAATCTGCATATTCAACGGTCGTATTCATGGTTCAAACTGATGCAATTATCCCTAAGGGTAGTTTGTTTTTTCTCGGAAAATGGCGAGAGGAAAGCAGACTCAAAATTATCCACCCAAGCCCAAACGTTTTGTTATAATATCATCTCATTCTGTCAAATTTTTTGATCGAGGCAACAATCAGAAGGATAGAGGATATTTCTGAGAAAATAAAATATAGAAAACAGAAAAAAACCAAATGGGACGAAAAAGCAAAAGTTTATTTTAAAGTTAGTTGGCGGAGACAAAACCCACCGAGAGGGTGGTGAACTTGTTGGAAAATTCCATACCGTAGTTTAAAATATTGTCCGTAAATTCAGAAATGAGAGCTGTTTAGAAAGTAGGAAAGGAAGAGTTCAAATAAAAATATTATTGGAAGTGAATGAGAGGCCTATTTTCAAGAAAATCAAACAAGACCCCGAGACGATAGTTAAATTATTGACCACAGAGATGTCAGGAATCAATATAAAATAAACACTCTCTGGCGAAACAGAAAGCCGGGTTCTGAGGTCAAATCATTTTATCAGCCGAGTTGCACGTCGTAATAGGAAAATGGATTCGCATTCGAATATGTGGATTCGAATATGTTAACAAGAGTATACTTTTGGAACGACTTTATTTTTATTGACGAAAGCAAGCTTAACGGGAAGTAAATGGCACGGTTTTGAGCTGATGGAAGCCATGATGTTGGGGTGTATGTCTGCGAGTGGGGTTGGTTAAATTAAGTTTATACAACTATAGAATGAAGCAACTTGACGTCCATATCTTAAGAATAAATGTTCAGCAAAGCACCACGAAAATGGGTCGAGCATGTAAAGAACGAGTAACTTTAAGAGCGTGTCAATTTTCACGTATGGAGAAAGCCTAGTAAAAATTGGGTTCTGGAAAATAGACATCGAAATGTGTGAATTTCCATAGACGTCCTGTTGTTAACTGCACAACAGGATCAAGGAAAAACCCTTTAATGCCAGCAATGGCAGGTTTTCAAAATTTGAAAAACCAAATGGAATTCACAACCACAAAATTTGTGGAGAAAAGCTGTCAAATAAGCCGAACCATTTTTGATTGAATTGAAAAATAAAATTAAAAAGCTCAGTCTGTCACCAGATCAAATTCAAAACGCGAACGAGTCCAGCCTATTTTAAAAACCTTTGTGAGCTTTAAAGGAACAAACGTTCCAGGTTGGAAGACAAGCAAACAGAGAATAACGTTTCTTGCTTACATTAATGCATCTGGGATTCACAAAATAAAATTATTCGTCATCGGGAAAGCTATAAATCCTAGAGCATTATAGAATATTGAAAATAAACCTGTCGTTTATAAGGGCAACAAATATGCATGGGTGACATTCTGGTTTTTTGAAGAATAGTTTCACTCAATGTTTGTTTAATGACGTTGATCGGCCTTTTATTTTTTGTTTATTTAATTTTTTATTAAGGTCAGACCGTTTCTTGGGTCTAAAAATCATCCGAGGTGGGCTTGTTTGCTGTTCGACAACGCAACTCTTCATCCAAAGGACGGTGGGCTGAAAAGTGAAGATGGTATGATAGTCACCATATGTTCACCAGCAAACTGCACCGCTATTCTCCAACTAATGGATAAAAATATGATCAACTTTTGACTAAAATGTATTACAAAAAAGTCAGTTGGCACATTTGGTCGGAAGCCAAAAGTCAGATTTGGAGACCAAAAAAAAGCATTTAATTTGAGGCACGCCGTATGTCTCTAGGCTAATGCATGGGACAAGGTGCAATACAAAAAGTGCTGAAAACCCTTAATGAGCCCAATCGACGATTACGACGAAGATGATGTACTACCTTTGAGTGCCATAAAAGACCGCGAAATAATATCATCGATTAATCATTTATTTTCCCTGTTCACTGTTCCGAAGACATAAACGATGGTATTGCTTAAAACTAAACCGCTCTGGCAGAAAAAATCGAAAGTGGTGACGAAAATGCAGCTGAAAAATCCCCATTCCCAAAAGTTAAAGCAGAGGCTGCAATTCAAGCACTTAACATTCGCCTTTAATGGCCTGAAGAAAACTATGTTTCACTGAATACACTGAGCTCTGCAAAACTTACGAGAGCCAGCTGTGAAAAAGAGGCCTGCATCCAAAAAATTGTGTTTTTTTCACAATTTTTTAAAAACAAATAAAGTTTGGCCAACGGTTTTTTCAATCATCCAAAAACTTCTGATTTGCGTTTTTTGATATAGTCTTGGGCTCTTCCAGCGATGCGGTCTTTATCCAATCAATAGCGGCTAATCTACTTCGTTTCATGGATCTTTCCATTTTTGGAAGGGGGAAAGTGTCGCAGGGAACTAAGATTGAATAAGACACGATTACGGTATTGTTTTTGGCCAACAAATTACGCATTAGCAACGATGAGTGAACAGGTGCACTATCGTGAAGCAACAGTCATACATTTTTTTTCTCGCCAATCCGGAAGTATTTTTGGTATTACCCCATGAAAACGACTCAAAACTTCATTGTTGATCGCAAAACTTTCCTTGTAATCGAAGAAAACCGTGAGCAAACCATTTACGTTTGACCAAACTTGGCGTGCTTTTCTCTTTCATGGCTTTTCTGGTGGCTTTGACTTCAACGTCATAAACATATACCCATGCTATGTCACTAGTGATGACCCTTTTCAGTGAATCTGGATAATCATTTAGGTGATTCAACCGCTCCTGAGCGATGCCCATGTGATGGTTCTTTTAGTCAGAATTTAGCAATTTCTTAACAAACTTCATTACCATAGGTTTCATGCCCAAAATATTTCACAACATTTCACGGCATGAGGCCACTGATATGTCAATATCCTTTGCAACGTCTCTGATAGTCATTCGACGATTCTCCATTTTCATATCTCGTTGACGTGCTGGAGCGTAAAGGGCGGGCAACGTCATTAACATCTTCCCGAAACATTTTTTTGTGCTCAGAATAGACTCGCCAAGTCCCATAGTCAACATTTCAAGTAGGTACGTTCCAACACTTAAATTATTTTTTGCCTGAAATTCAAATTCTTTAATCCACCAGAACAGGTCTAACCTTTATATCTGTGAAAAACAAACTAAATATCCAAAATGGCCCATAGCATATATTAGGAAGTGTGGCCAATTTAACAAAAAGAAGGTCGAAAATCGAATGTACTTAGATCGTAAAATTCAAAAAGTCACCTTGTTTTTTGAACAAACCTTGTATACAAATACTCTCCAGACATGTTTATCAAGATGAAAGAAGCAAAAATCATTGTGATCTTACAATATTAAATTTCCATTACTTTTTGAACATTTTTGGAACAAAGCATATTTTAATTTCTAAAGTATCAATTAGCAAGTCCATAAGATTGTTATATTTAGGTGTTCTCCTTGTCAAGAATAAAACTTGTCTCTATCGGCAAGATCCATGCTATTTTGATATATGGATATGGATAAACCTTTTTAAGGCATCGATATATGTATGGTCATGCAGTTTATTGGTATTAAAAAGTTAAACTAGCCTTAAGCATTTAATGGAAAAATGCAGTCCGTTAACAATAGCATGTGAGCAGCCACTTGAAGGCATATCATTTATCGCAATAACCGTTCTCTCTCTACAGCATGCTTCATGCAGCAACTCACGAACATGATCAAATCTCTATGACGCAAAACAGGAGTCCAAATCTCGTATGTATGTGTACCTATGGCGGCATCCTCTCACCGTCAAAATACCGACATATGCGACGTGGTACGTCCCAGTTATGAACCGCATTCGCTTCATGGCCGTAGCTGTATTACAGACGCAACCAGTTCACGCCACATATGCAAACGGTAGTATGCAAGTCGTTAAACGCTTTACGGCTCTAACCCAGAACATCATCCATAGCCACAATCACCACCACAATTTCCCCCGTCAGACAAGCAAGCGTGTCGAAGCTGATGCTTCATTGGCAACTACTCTTGTGTGCCTAAGAGCACAACTCGATTTTGAAGATAACCAACCCATGCTCGCAACTCGACCGAGGAACGAGGAACCTCAGGAACGTCACTCACGCACGGAGCATGACATTCGATTTAGTCAGATGTCATGTGTATGCATGGATCGAAGAGTGTCAACAAGACCGAAACAAATTTACAAACTAATTACGCCACGTCGAGTCGTAACCAAGTGTCAAGGATGCCTACGCGCATATTCCAGTTCTTGAGTCACTGCAGACGTTTCTACAGTCAACTCTGATTCTCCTTCCTCGTTGTGTCTCTGCTCCTTTGCGAGGTAAGAAGTATCACTAGGTAACCGAGTACGAGGTCGGTCGATGGCAATTACCAAACACCACATTCCGGGAAATGGCTGAAGCGCATACGAAACACTATTGTTGTTTGTGCACTTCCGTAGCCGTAGCAATCATGACTTTGCGTTCAGGCGTTTGTGAATAAGTTGGTAAGTATACGGATGACTGTGTTATTTATGAGGTCTTCAGGGGTTTAAAATATTATTAACATAAAAGGACGAAATAAATCTAGGTCTTTTGCAGGATTTTCTGAGACTTTAAATAAGTCGAATCTACCGTCCGCCATTCGGTTCCTGGTCGACAGAAAACAGGGCTTGGGAGGGTGAAATGGTTTACTGTGACCGGAAATGTAATTTTCGAACGAAAGAAGCTGTTTTTCCTGTAGATGCATACGAGTACTTGTACATAGGGAATATCAGAGTTAGTGGAACGTGGAACCAAAGGAAGAAGGAAGTTGGTGAGATAAATGAAACGGATACATTCATCTTTCGTGAAGCTACTTGATATTGAAAGATTAATGACAACGGTCTGAATTGCTTTTCATTTAAAAGGCTGTGAATTATCTAGTTGCTTGAGGGTTTTCCAATTAGTTCCATCTATTTTAGATGCAGTTGAGTTGTCAACTTGTCTCATGGTATGAATCTTGTCGAAGTTTTTTTTGTAATTAAGACATCGGACATAGGTATCCTTGAGACAGGTAAAACCATGATATGCTGTAGAAATAGAATAAAATACGAATAAAAAATCAGCAGGAAGAGGTGAAAAACCGAGCTCATCGACTTCTTATCTTTTCTGACCATGATTAGAACAGCGAACAACAGTATTGAATCTCGGATGTATATAACATTCGTTTATTTTTTATTATTTTTTTTTTTTTAGTATTGAAAGTTTGTTTTTGCAATTCTATATTCAAATTAGTGGATAAGATCTGGGATTTCTGGGAAAGAATTGAGACAACTCCTTTCCACAGCCTCTTTTTGATGTGATTTTTTACCTTTAAGAAAGTTTTGTGGGTATCGAAACAAAATGATAAGTTCTAGGTGCAACTTCTCCATCAATCTCTCTCAATTTTTGCTGATATATAAAGACGTGTGTGGTCTGGCGTTATGATATAAAACAATGGCCTTTCTATTGACCAATTCTTTACGGTTTCATTAAATTGATCCTGCAAGCTGGTTACTTTTTGACAATAGACTCTAGAATCAATTCTTTGAATCGATCCTTATAATGTAGAATTTCCGTCCAATCCCACTGTACACGCAACTTAACTTTATAGAGCTTAAATTCTCGACAAACGTCGAAGTGTTTATGTTGGTAACCCACGTTTTCCACGACCTTTACCGCTTATTACTATCCTATTAAAACCTTGAATGCTTTATTGAAGAAAGTCGTAAGAAATAGGCCACTCGAAGTATTGTCCATCGTTAGCCACTACCTTTCCCCATCTTTCTGCCAACATATAAATTTTACGTCGGAAAAACAACACGTCTTCTGAGACTATCCAAGAATTGACCAAAAATCTTCGAGAATAAACGACCTCCTATGATGGTTTCGTTTGGTTTGAGCAGCTTACAATAAACTACACCCTATTCCCCCTTCGAATCCGTGAACTATTTATATGGCTATTTGCCATTGCCCATGATGACGCATGGCCGGGTTTACCCCATGAACTCTTACGCTCGCGGTTATCGTATTGCTTTATCCTCTACTGATAAGGCATCCAATATAATTGCTTCTGGATCATTCCAAATGGCTTCAAACGTCTACTTGTAATGATTTTGCAAGCTTAGCTAGCGTTTGACATGAGTCTTCCTAAAATAATACTTCTAATTCTCCGTCCTTAAATTTTTTTTGTTGTGGCAGAACGTTCTTTATCTTCAAGTCAAAAGCCATTTTTCTTGAAGCGTCGAAACCAATTCCTGCACGTCACGTCGTTTCGGACAGAGCATGTTAACCCTATATCTCAATAAGAATTCGGTATGGTTCAGCTGGAATTTTTTTAATAAAATAAAAGAATAAGAAACCATTTTTTTAGACACGGCACTCGACATGTTTATAACTAGGAAAAGACAAACTACAATAGGAATTATGTTAAATAAATAAGGTGACCTAGGTGAATTTTGTGAGCTAAATGCATTCAATTTTCGATTTTTTATTCTGTTAGATTGGTACAGATGTCCCCTAACATACATATATATGTACTGACATTTTCCATTTGGCCATTTTGAATATTTAGGTTGTTTTAACGTGTTGGTTTACTTGACAATTTTTTGTTTTTGAAAAAAATTGTAGAAAAATAAAATTAAGTGCTCCAATGTACTTGAAATGTTGACTGCGATGTTTAGCGACTTTACTCCGAGCAAAAAAAAAAATGTATAAGTCATACAAGCCGTACAAGCCTTCACAGAAGCCGGAGAAGATGTTAATGATGATGCCTGCCTTGGACACACCAGCACGTCAACAATGGATGAAAACGTAGAATTAGCGAAGAAAATTGTTATGGAGAATCATCGAAAAACTATCAGAGAAGTTGCAGAGTATATTGGCATATCGGTTAACTTTTACCACAAAATTTTTTCAAATATTTTTCACATGAAACCTGTGTCAGTGAAGTTTGTCCCGAAATTTCTAGATTTTAACCCATTTTAAAGTACCGTTGCATGAGCATCACTCAAGTGCTGCTGCATGACATGAATGACTACGCAGACTTGTTTAAAAGGGTCATCCCTGGTAACCCCAGTCAATCCAATAGAAACCACCAGAGAAGCTAAGTGCGAAGAAAGCACGGCAGGTTCGGTCCAATGTGAACATTTTCTCATTGTTCTTCTCGATTACAATAGTGTGGTTCATCATAAGTTTCCGCTGATACCTCGAAACACTATTGAGCTGGAACCACATCTCTTTTACATTCATGCCACCAAATCAGGGAACGAAAAAGCCATTAATCTTGACTCACTAAAGAATTTACACTAACACGCTGATAAGCTGTATTCAAAAACTTGCCTACAGACCGCAACCAACTGTGTATTTGTCGCAATATAACGGCTTACCGATAGGTCTCACGTGAATTATTTTCTCTTCAAATGCATAGATTTTGCTTATTGATATACCCTTTGAGTCGAAAATAATCAACCATCATCAAACATCTAACACATCAATCAATAAATTCGTACGATGGCACTACTATTACAAAATTATATAAGGCATTGCTTTTCAATGGGAGAAAGTACGGTTCAAGTGAAACAATATCTTGGTTATTTGGCTTGATCGAGATAAATGTTACAGGAGTGGTTTCCATATGTTAAATGCGGTCGTTCAAACACCGATAATTTCGCCCAAAATCAGCAGCTGTTCCAAAGAAAATAAGAAAGTTCACACAATGGTTTGGTATCTGCTACCTTAAATATTATTAAGTTTAATTTATTTACTTTTATAAGAAATACAAATACACTTTCGTGCAGGAACGGGTTAAGAATATCCCTGCAGCGATACCTATCGCTTGTCGTAAAAGGCGACTAAACAAAGGTAAACAAAACTCACATCTAGGCAATTTAGAAAACACCAAGGTGAGCCTAGGGACACATATACCACCATTAAACTGCCCCACAAGTGTGCATGCAAATAAGTGGGTTGACACGACTGCAGATCATCGGTGTTGTAAGAGTAAGATCAAACAAAAAAATCTGGAGCATGTCCGTGTCAAAAAAAAAAAAAAAAAAAAAAAAAAAAGGCAGGCCGAAAAACAACTGGTGCAAACAAATGCAAAAACACCAGCATTTGATTGGCCTCAGCTATGAAGTAATCCGAAACCGGGAAGCCTGCCGCTACTTTCTGAGGTCAAACCGGCGGACCCCACAAGCCAGTAGGAATGCAGTTAAGTGGGAATGTTATGGTCCTACACTTCTGACTATAACAACGCCGGAAGAAGGAAAAGAAGAAGATAAGAAATACAAATACAAAAAATATATTATTACAATTAAAAATACACAATATATTAATATACAAATTTGTTAAAAAAGTATCTGCAATCTGTAGTTCTTAAGGAACTAGAATCGAAAGCAGTTTAATAGACACTATATGTTAACAACCAATATACAAGATGAATGGATGAAGGGGGTCATTACAATCTTCTTCTTCTTCTTTTCCTTTTTATCACGGCGTCGTTATGGTCAGAAGTGTAGGACCATAACCTTCCCACTTAACTGTATTCCTACTGGTCCGCTTGTGGGGTCCGCCGGTTTGACCTCAGAAAGTAGCGGCAGGCTTCCCGGTTTGGGATTACTTCATCGCTGAGGCCAATCAAATGCTGGTGTTTTTGCATTTGTTTGCACCACTTGTTTTTCGGCCTGCCTTTTTTGCGTGTTGAAATTGGAATGTTGATTGATAACGCCTTTTGGACGGGGTTCAAATGATCTCTCCTTTGAACATGGCAATACCAACTGAGTCGGTCGCGCTCTATATTTCTTGTGATGGTTTCTTTTACGTGGAGGCTACCTCGGATCTTTGAACTTCTAATTCTGTCACGCTTTGTTACTCCCGCTGTCATGCGAAGCATCTTCATCTCAGTTGCCGTTAATTTGCTCTCATACTTTTTGTGCATTGTCCAGCATTGTGAACCGTATGTGAGCGCCGGACGTACAACTGAAGTGTAGAGCCTTCTCTTCAGCTTAGGGGGCATTTTTCGATCACAGAAGATGGCGGAGTTTTCCCGCCACTTCATCCACCCTACGCTTACGCGATGTTTGATGTCGTCATCACAAGTTGCTTCTCTATTAATCATAGATCCCAGATATTTAAACTTTTCACACTTGGGAAGCACTCTTCGATTCAAGTAAATGTCTGGAATAGGCTGATGAGGGTCAGAGAACGGGCAGCACAGATACTCTGTCTTCTTTGAACTAATACGATACCCGTGTCCCTCAAAAATGTCCACCCACACATCAAGTGCTCGTTGTAAGGACGTCTGATCATCACTTATAATGGCCCCATCGTCAGCAAAGAATAGCTGGTGCACATTGGGGTCCGTCACTTTTCCTTCAAGCAAGCAATCAAGGACTGCTATAAAAAGCAGTGGGCTGAGGACGCTCCCTTGGTGTACACCGACTTTGATTGCGAACTCTTCGGTGACTCCTGCGGTGCATCTTACTCTTGTCGTTGCTCTCTCGTACATGTCCATAATCACTCGCACGTAGGTTTCTGGAACTCCTTTTTGTCTTAGCGCTACCCATAAAAGATCTCTTGGTTGCCGGTCAAAGGCCTTCTCGAAATCAACCAACACCATATGCAAGTCCTTTGAAGAATCACGATGCTTTTCCATCATGATCCTTATACTTTGGATTGCATCTGTTGTTGATTTACCCGAGACAAACCCGCACTGGTCATCAGATAGTCGTATTATTTTCCGCAGTCGGCTATCTAATACCCGTTCAACGATCTTCATGGTGTGCGACATCAGCTTGACAGAACGGTAGTTATCACAATTTCGCGTATCACCCTTTCCTTTGTGCAATGGAAGAAGATAGCTTTCCCTCCATTGATTAGGCATAGTGTCGACTCTCATAAGTTTGGAGATAAGAACCATGAGCCATCTAGACCCGATGTCTCCCATCTTTTTCCAGAACTCAGAGGGTATCCCGTCCGGCCCAACAGCTTTTCTTTTCTTGGAGTTTTTAACCGCGTACCGAACTTCTTCGACTGTGATGTCGGATATTTCGGCATGATTCGGGGCGGCTCTTGGAAAGTACACTCGGGGAAACTGTTCGTTCAGAAGTTCCTCGCAATACTGTCGCCATCTGTGGAGAATTTTTTCGTCTTCCACAAGGAGTTGGCCTTCAGCATTGTTAATAAACTTTGGGAAACGAATCTCCTGAGCATTTCTTCTTCTCTGGGCGGCTATCTTAAAGATATTTGCTCCTTTGTTCAAATTGTTTTGTCGAAGCTCCTGGGTAGCCTGGTTCCTGTCAGACGCGGAAGACGATATTTCTTCCAACTCCTGATAGAGGCCTTCCATGCTTTTCGCTTTGAATTCGGCGCATTTTTTCTTCGCTTTTTCCTCTCTATTAGTAGAAGAGCACTTTGACCAAACTTGGAAAGCCATTTTCTTTTCGTGTATCACTGCTTTGGCTTCGTCTGTCCACCACCAAGTTTCTTTTGCGTGTTGGCAGGGGCCTTTAGATGTTCCGAGCAGTGATTTGGCTTTCTCCAGGCCAGATTGTTGTAGGGAATCCCACATGTCTTGTGCTCTGCACTCCTCATTACCGACCTCATCGATAATGGAAGAGAGGTAGTTTTCCATGTTGGCGATAAAAGCTTCGCCTTTTCCTTTATCCAGCTTATACCAGTTGATTCTCTCAGACACCTTCGTTTGCTGCTTTGACTTCTTTCTCGCATCCATAAAAAATTCAGTCAGGAGGAGACGGTGTTGAGGGGCGATCGCGTCTCCCAGGATCACTTTGCAATCTTTAGCTCGTGGCTTCATGAAACTGGATACCAAATGATAGTCTATTTGAGTTTCATTTCCGCCGCTGCTATAAGTGATCAGGTGCCGGCTTTGTTTGACGAACATGGTATATAGCACTATAAGACCGTACGACTTGCAGATGTTTAGGATATCTTCACCTGAAGAGTTCCTGGTGCCGTATCCCAGCCCTCCGTGGTAGCCTTCATAGTCTTCGCTTGTCTTCCCGACATGTCCGTTTAAATCTCCCCCAACAAACAAAAGCTCTTCCTTTGGGATGATTTTGACAAGGTTGTGGAAATCTAGCCAGAATGCATCTTTTTCTTTTTGTTCGCATCCTACTTGAGGGGCATATGCGCTTACGATGTTCCACACCTCACCATGCATCACCAATTTGAGAGCCATCAAACGGTCACTGGACTTTGAAATGGTTAAGACGTTGCCAAGTAACTCTGCCGCAAGGATGATGGCGATTCCGATTTTTCCTTGTTCCAATCCATAGTAAAACATCTTGTAGGCTTTTGTTTTAACGTCCAATACAATCGGTCATTACAATATGAAACAAAATTGGAAATATATAACGAAATACTTGCAGCTAGATCAATACAGAAAGCAAATTGAGAATATCAACATAATTACAATTTAAAAGCCACGATTTCACTTTTTTTTGAAAACATAGTTTATTTTGAATACACCTTATGTTATAAGGTAATCTATTAAAGAGTCTTGGTGCAGCAACAGAAAAAAAAAATGGAAAAATATTTGCAAATTGTGGTGAGGTACTTGGACAAGATTTTGCACATTGATGCGTAACTGGTAATTGGAAGAGCTTCTATTTAATGAATAGCCAGATCTTTCAAAAAATATTTTTAAGACTTTAAAACAATATAAATGTTTTAAAGGTAGAATATTTAGGGTTCTAAAAAGTGGTAAGCTGTCAGACTGTCGGTTTTTATTACAGACAATGCGAATAACGTGCTTCTGGGACACAAGTAGGGGATATAATTTATTGTAGTGAGTGGAACCCCAGATAACTAAGCCATACTCAAGCTTTGAATGTACTAGACTGTAAATAGACCGTAATAAATACATTTAAGAAGCTCCCGTGAGCAGTAAGATCTCAAGATATATTAGAAGAACGGGTGTTCACCATTTTTTATAAACATTTGAGCGAACGAATTTTGAGGAACAAGCGATGAAGAACACCGCATCAATGATTCAGAGTTGTTTCAGCGCAATGGACAGCAAGGTATTAAAACCGTCGGAAGCGACCAGAAAAACAAATGTTAAGTAGGCCATACACCGCGAATTTGTTGGACCAAAACAGTAACATTTCTATTCTTCGCGAACACAACGTCTTAAACTGAAATCTGTTCGCGAGCACCTCAACTAACGCCGAACATTTTGTGGAATTAAACAAATTTTAGTCTCCGTATTTTAAGATGCGCACGATTTTTTATTGATCGATTGAGGAAGAAAGAATCATCAATAGCGATTATTACGTTTATAGTGTTATTGATGCATTTGAAGGCAGAACATGCAAAAAAACGACACCAAATGAATAAGAAAAAAGTGTAAGAAGTAAAAATGGTGTATTTTTGGCTCTTCTCCAGAAGAGCGTGGACCTCAACATATCGACTTTGATAGACTTATTTAAGGCAGCATCCTTCAGCACTTTAGAAAGTGGTCAACCTCGTCCGTGTACTGAAAACTGGGCGGCCAGATCATATTACTCTAAAAGTCCAACGTCGTTCCTCTTAAAATCGAAAACCAACGAGCTACAGCAATTAATTCAATCAGCGACCAGGCGGACTATCAAATGAGACGTGTCTATCATTTCTGAATCTCCAGAGATTGATATGACAAAACCACTAGAATACTGATCTCAAATCTTTAGCCTGCATACATACCACACAGTCGAGCAGCAAGCTCATCGGTTGCGTGGATTCAGAAATTATCAAGAACTGCCGAGAAAAATAGGGTAAAAGTATGGTGGGCAACAAGGCACAGAGGAATCAGTAAAAATCGAATCGTCAAATTCTTTGCTTGAGAAAAACTCCTCGGAAATGGTGAGTTGCTGAATTCTTCTGTGGAATTTCCATATTCAAAGTTAGCATGCGATTGGTCTGCTCAAACTTCCAACTTTGATTTTGATTAGATTTATATAGATTAGATATGAGAAGACTGGTCAACCGTGCAGGGACGGGTTAAGAATATCCCTGCAGCGATACCTCTCGCTTGTCGTAAAAGGCGACTAAAACAAAGGTAAACAAAAATCACATCTAGGCAATTTAGAAAACACCAAAGTGAGCCTAGGGACACATAAACCACCATTAAACTGCCCCACAAGTGTGCATGCAAATCAGTGGGTTGACACGACTGGAGATCACCGGTGTTGTAAAAGTAAGATCAAACAAAAAAAATCTGGAGCATGCCCGTGTCACAAAAAAAAGGCAGGCCGAAAAACAAATGCAAAAACACCTGCATTTGATTGGCCTCAGCGATGAAGTAATCCCAAACCGGGAAGCCTGCCGCTACTTTCTGAGGTCAAACCGGCGGACCCCACAAGCGGACCAGTAGGAATGCAGTTAAGTGGGAAGGTTATGGTCCTACACTTCTGACCATAACAACGCCGGAAAAAGGAAAAGAAGAAGATATGAGAAGACTGGTATCTATCTTAAATTTTTGAATGAAAAACTTATCATCTCCTCGCAATATGCAGCGCAGATGGTCGTCTCATTAATGCCGGGTACGTAGAGATGAGCAAAAGTGTAATGATCCGCAATGACGTCCGCAAGTCTAGTCACCCTGCATCCTGGATATTCCCTCCATCTACAATTGTGTGCGTTGGAGACCCAATCGTTGATGTAGGATTTGATCATCGAAGTGGGTTCAGTTCAGAGTTTCTCCTCGTAGCCCTTCTAGCGAAGATCTCATCAGAAATTTCATTTCTTGGGAACCTAGATTGGCCTGGGACCCATACGAGCCTAGGTGAATTTAGTCTTCCGACTTTGTTCGAAAAGGTCTTGGGTTCATGCATTAATTTGGAACTGGTTAAAGTGTTGGAAACAGCTTTGAATGCGGCTTGGCTGTCACTGCCGACGTACATGCCATTTCCCTTCCACTTGTGTTTGACAAACCGCTCTTTGAAGTTTGCTGAAGGAGGCCTAGACGTGTTTGCGTATTAGCCTGTTCCACCAGACAATCGAGGCATATGAGGTCTTATCCTTGTCATGTAATTCCAGAGGACCTTTTCCGACGATAAGCCAGAAGCACATTTGCATTGCCAAAAACCTGACAGTTCTTTGGTAGTTTAACTTAACATGATTTGACCAAAGAAGCTTGCTATCTAAAATGACTCCAAGGCATCTAACTTGGATATAAATCAAGCCAGTATTTTTCCTCCTTCTCGTTAGAGGAATAATCGATAGCCCATTACTCGTGCAATCATCGATCACATTTAGTGTGGCCTGTGCTATGAGACAAGGAGTCGCTAAGCATGAGCCGACACAGAGCAGGGCAACATCACCCGCATAGGCCTGGACATAGATTCCAGAGGCATCGAACAAAAAGTCGACCATAAAGCACCATAACAGCGGAGACAGGACGCTTTTTTGCGAGTAGCCCCTACAGGCACCTTAATATATGACTTCCTCATAAAAGCAAATGTCAATCAAAAAATCGCCGGTCCTATCAGCCTACATATAAACTCTTTGATAGAAGAGATTAACGGGTTAACCTAGCAATGTAAATATACATGTTCACCGAAAAAATAAAAAGTCGAGTGAATGAAGCTGATATAACCCGTGAAAAAACTAAATTCCTATTACTTTTTGAACACACTTATATGAATATTCTATTGAAGAATAGGAGCTTAGACAACGTGAGCTCAACCCATAAAAACATTATCAGGTTTTCATTTTGCAATTATGCATCGAATGAAATGAGGCCGGAATCGATGTAACTTTTTATTCTCAACATACGAGGGTGGTCCGATAAGTACTTAGTCAACAAAAGGAAAACAAAAATTTTGGAGAAATGGCGATTTATTTTTCAATATAGTTTCCTTTTAGCTCGGTACACTTGACCCAGCGATGCTCAAACTTCTTTAACCCGTCTGAAAATTACGTTATCTCGAAGTCTGCAAAGTAGGCCTCTGTGGCGGCGATAACCTCCTCATTCGAGAGAAATGTCTGCCCCACGAGTGACGTTTCAAGTTTGGAAACAAAAACAAGTCGCACGGGGGCAAATCTGGAGAATACGGTGGATGGAGCAACAGTTCGTAGCCCAATTCGACCAATTTGGCCGTGGCGAGGGCGTGTGTATTAGCCGGTGCGTTATCATGGTGGAAGAGCACTTTTTTCTTAGCCAATTGGGGCCGTTTTTTCTTCAATTCGGCGTCGAATCGGCCCAATAATTTGGCATAGTACAGCCCTGTGACCGTTTTGCCCTTCTCCAGGTATTCGATGTGGATCACATCTTGTGAATCCCAGGAAAACTGTGGCCATCACCTTTCCGGCCGATGGGACAGTCTTCGCCTTCTTCGGAGCACGTTCGCCGGGTGAAGTCCAAACCAATTTTTGATGGTCGCCATCGAAGGAGAAGAGTCACCGTACACAGCATCCAAACGCTCTTTGATTTCGCTGCGCGATTTCCCTTCCAAAAACAAAAATCGAATCACCGACCGATATTGCTCAGTAATGTAAGCAGTGCAAAATATAAACCTAAAAAGATACAATAACTAAATGCAGTGGATTCTAGTAATTGTATTGCAAATTAAGGCTTTAAGAAATAACACAAAACTCTGGAAAAAATCGTTATTACCAAAGTTCAAAGACAAGAGATCCATTGTGAGTTTATCTTTCTTCATTCCTGAACAAAAAGTGGAAAGCTAAAAACCCACAAAAGTTAAATTACACATTTCGTTTCTCTTATATCATTATTTCTATGTCCAATTGCTTGAGCTTGCGGCAAGGTGAGAAGTTTATCATTAACGAAAAAACTGAAAACTCATATACAGATAACCGGTGTTGTAAAACTTCCGAAGCAGAAAAGAGGGGACCATATGTTCAGCTTCCCATATCGACTTCAGTCATATTAACACATAATTCGTCACTCTGCTTCCGTGCCATAGTGCTCTGAGTGGATTGCAGTCATGCTCAAGCACCATGAACGTGTCGAAAAGTTATCTTCTCATTATCATAATTCCACCGAAAGCCAAGAAGTAATTCATGAAAAGACTTACTCACAGCAGTTAACCTCTTTTACAACTACGCACACTCATTCTCATTTCCATCGTCTCCAAGCATTAAATCATTTTTAGTAAAATTCCTCAGTCGCCGAGCACATAGCTCTGCCGATCCGCCCCTTTCTGGCTCAACGAAGTAATGATTTAATTTTTATCACCATCCGTTCCTCCTGCAGCACCACCAAGACACTACGGAAAAAGGGAGAAAAATAAAAAAACCAATTCACTTATTACATACCAGTTTAGTGGACATTTTTAATGAATCCAAATACATTATGGATCGTCGCATCCCGATGCTATAGATGATGGGGCCATAAAATCAACTTCACATCGTACATCTATTCCCATTCGAATATTAATCGTTGCAATCATAGTTTGCAATTATTTTTGTGCATTTTTCTAACTTTCTACAACCGGCTGCCGGATGCACTGATAAACATGGCTGGAGCGATTCTACGGATAATAAATTGCAGCAGGTGGCACTAGGTACTTGTACTACGGCCGTCGGAGCCGGAGATACATAATTGAAAAAGAAAATATTGAAGTAATAAAAATAAAACTAGGAGTACTTTTACTATGGGCTGATGTAGCTGGAAAATTGGAATTTCAACTTCGGTGGTACTCTTTTCGACATCGGCACATCAATTGCGTAAGCATGGGCAAAGGAAAAATTTTAATTAGATTTCGCACTATATTGCAGATGTTTTGCTAATTCGTTTTTGCCTTAATGCTGTAATGATGAGTGCTTGCAGTATTAGTACAATGAGTATATTTCATGTGAAAACTCAAGCTTAACATTTCCTAAAGCCTTTTAAAATCATTGGCTTTATCTGTTGAAAAGCGTAGAATTGCGATGGGTTTCGGTATAGACAGGTATGTAAAAATCGTAAATTTAATTACAACTGGCACTTAGGCGCGATTCTGATAAAACATCCTGCTTGACCTAGGTAGTAAACGGATGTTGTTGAGAGGAGATTCTAAAGAGAAAACACAGCGAAATAAAATATAGTTTCGATATCTGAACCGCGTGCCTTCGACAACAGATGCAAATACTCAAAAAAATTGTTTTCAGTTCGGATTGACTTTGTTATTGAGTTGTTTTGATGATTTTATAAGTCGGGAGCTTAAAACTTCATCGCTACATGTGCTTACAAAATACTGGAGTGCGTTTTCCACCCAAAGACTCTTGCCTCTTTTACGTATATCAATGCAGTCCTAAGCATATCCATTCATCGCTTAGTACACTGCTGGTTGAACATATATATATGTATCAGTCGATCACGTTTAAGGCCTTATGTGAAGGTTTTTTATTGAATTTTTATTCTCTAACACTCCCATTTCTTGCCATTGATAAGTTTGATATGTTTTTGAGGTTTTTTCGATGTTCTGTATTTCTCTTTGCCTATACACAACTTCTCTGATCGTTCTTAACATATTTTTATTTCCAGATCTGTTCTATAACAAAGTATAAATATGTTAAGACAAATAGTAAAGGGTCATCCAACAAGGTCATTATACAGTTATCGTCATTGGTGAACTATCAAGATTCAATTATTATTCATTGATTTTTGATATGTATAAACTAGAAGACTATTAAATATTCGCACACTGACTTCAAAAATTTGAAGGAAATCTTCCGAAGACCCTCTTAAGCGAGAATGGATTATATGTCTCAACACCTCATTATTCAATTTTTGAATTTTCATTGGAGTTATTTGTCAGGAAGTTTCGCTTTTCACCTTCAATTCGGTAAATTCTACGTCTGAGGCTCATGGAATGATAATAAAAATATATGATGGGGCTTCTACAGGGTGATACAATTTTCGGTTTTGAAAGTAAATTCAAATATAGCCCTTTTATGAACTAGATTTCGATCACATTTTTTGTTCAAACCATTGCTTTGGTCTTGCCATTATCAATGTCTTTTGAAGGAGTCCTGAATGATTCGATTCTGGCAAGGTAATTTTCCACAACTTTTCCACCTATATCGGGCCATAAAGTCACAAATTTTCGTTTCCAAAGCGTCAAGAGTTTGCAGATTGTCAAGGCGACAAATTCCTTGATTTTAGTGTCCTGTTCAAATCACTACAACCCGAAATGACTCGTCCAGGGAATTCTTCTTGCAATAAAGCCAAAATGGATCGTCTTATTTGAGATGTGACACCATCTTGTTGAAATTAACTACTTGCCTTCCACATTCATTTTTCGATTTGGGGCCAAATAAATCAGTTAACATTGGACTATGAGTATTATGTCTTCTTCTTCTTTTCCTTTTTTTCTCCGGCGTTGTTATGGTCAGAAGTGTAGGACCATAACCTTCCCACTTAACTGCATTCCTACTGGTCCGCTTGTGGGGTCTGCCGGTTTGACCTCAGAAAGTAGCGGCAGGCTTCCCGGTTCTGACTTCATCGCTGAGGCCAATCAAATGCTGGTGTTTTTGCATTTGTTTGCACCAATTGTTTTTCGGCCTGCCTTTTTTGCGTGTTGAAATTGGAATGTTGATTGATAACGCCTTTTGGACGGGGTTCAAAGGATCTCTCCTTTGAACATGGCAATACCAACTGAGTCGGTCGCGTTCTATATTTCTTGTGATGGTTTCTTTTACGTGGAGGCTTCCTCGGATCTTTGAACTTCTAATTCTGTCACGCTTTGTTACTCCCGCTGTCATGCGAAGCATCTTCATCTCAGTTGCCGTTAATTTGCTCTCATACTTTTTGTGCATTGTCCAGCATTGTGAACCGTATGTGAGCGCCGGACGTACAACTGAAGTGTAGAGCCTTCCCTTCAGCTTAGGGGGCATTTTTCGATCACAGAAGATGGCGGAGTTTTCCCGCCACTTCATCCACCCTACGCTTACGCGATGTTTGATGTCGTCATCACAAGTGGCTTCTCTATTAATCATAGATCCCAGATATTTAAACTTTTCACACTTGGGAAGCACTCTTCGATTCAAGTAAATGTCTGGAATAGGCTGATGAGGGTCAGAGAACGGGCAGCACAGATACTCTGTCTTCTTTGAACTAATACGATACCCGTGTCCCTCAAAAATATCCACCCACACATCAAGTGCTCGTTGTAGGGACGCCTGATCATCATTTATAATGGCCCCATCGTCAGCAAAGAATAACTGGTGCACATTGGGGTCCGTCACTTTTCCTTCAAGCAAGCAATCAAGGACTGCTATAAAAAGCAGTGGGCTGAGGACGCTCCCTTGGTGTACACCGACTTTGATTGCGAACTCTTCGTTGACTCCTGCAGTGCATCTTACTCTTGTCGTTGCTCTCTCGTACATGTCCATAATCACTCGCACGTAGGTTTCTGGAACTCCTTTTTGTCTTAGCGCTACCCATAAAAGATCTCTTGGTTGCCGGTCAAAGGCCTTCTCGAAATCAACCAACACCATATGCAAGTCCTTTGACGAATCGCGATGCTTTTCCATCATGACCCTTATACTTTGGATTGCATCTGTTGTTAATTTACCCGAGACAAACCCGCACTGGTCATCAGATAGTCGTATTATTTTCCGCAGTCGGCTATCTAATACCCGTTCAACGATCTTCATGGTGTGCGACATCAGCTTGACAGAACGGTAGTCATCACAATTTCGCGTATCACCCTTTCCTTTGTGCAATGGAAGAAGATAGCTTTCCCTCCATTGATTAGGCATAGTGTCGCCTCTCATAAGTTTGGAGATAAGAACCATGAGCCATCTAGACCCGATGTCTCCCATCTTTTTCCAGAACTCAGAGGGTATCCCGTCCGGCCCAACAGCTTTTCTCTTCTTGGAGTTTTTAACCGCGTACCGAACTTCTTCGACTGTGATGTCGGATATTTCGGCATGATTCGGGGCAGCTCTTGGAAAGTACACTCGGGGAAACTGTTCGTTGAGAAGTTCCTCGCAATACTGTCGCCATCTGTGGAGAATTTTTTTTTCTTCCACAAGGAGTTGGCCTTCAGCATTGTTAATAAACTTTGGGAAACGAATCTCCTGAGCATTTTTTCTTCTCTGGGCGGCTATCTTAAAGATATTTGCTCCTTTGTTCAAATTGTTTTGTCGAAGCTCCTGGGTAGCCTGGTTCCTGTCAGACGCGGAAGACGATATTTCTTCCAACTCCTGATAGAGGCCTTCCATGCTTTTCGCTTTGAATTCGGCGCATTTTTTCTTCGCTTTTTCCTCTCTATTAGTAGAAGAGCACTTTGACCAAACTTGGAAAGCCATTTTCTTTTCGTGTATCACTGCTTTGGCTTCGTCTGTCCACCACCAAGTTTCTTTTGCGTGTTGGCAGGGGCCTTTAGATGTTCCGAGCAGTGATTTGGCTTTCTCCAGGCCAGATTGTTGTAGGGAATCCCACATGTCTTGTGCTCTGCACTCCTCATTACCGACCTCATCGATAATGGAAGAGAGGTAGTTTTCCATGATGGTAATAAAAGCTTCGCCTTTTCCTTTATCCAGCTTATACCACTTGATTCTCTCAGACACCTTCGTTTGCTGCTTTGACTTCTTTCTCGCATCCATAAAAAAATCAGTCAGGAGGAGACGGTGTTGAGGGGCGATCGCGTCTCCCAGGATCACTTTGCAATCTTTAGCTCGTGGCTTCATGAAACTGGATACCAAATGATAGTCTATTTGAGTTTCATTTCCGCCGCTGCTAAAAGTGATCAGGTGCCGGCTTTGTTTTTATGCCGTATATATGATGAGTATTATGTAATATACTGTACCGTAATACTATGAGTATTATGTAACGATGTGAATTGAAAGTGTCGGTCACATATTTCTCATTTTGGAAAAAGTAAGAACCAATGACACCGCCAGACCAAATTACATGCCACATAAGGACTTTTCGTAAATGCGTTGATTTTTCGCCGGTTTTATGTGGATTTTCACTTCCCCATATATGGCGATTTTTTTGCAAATTTAAAATCCAAACGCTGATGTGCCGTAAGACAAGACTAAATGCTAAGGTGCGTCCCAAAATGATAGTGCTATCCTCCAAATGTTCAAAAGTAATCGGGGAAAAAATTACTAATTTCTTCGAAGCATACTCAAAAATATAAAATATAATCAAAATTCCAACTATTTCGACATACATATTTGGATGTGCCAACGGATGCGGAATCTTCATAGATACTAGAGGTTACGTACTAAACCACACCCTGCTCTCATCTGCCACTCTTCCCATGGGACTGCCGCTAGGTATTACTTCGCGGGGCTGGCAAGCAATTCATGCTGCTCCTGAGTTTGTAGACTTCAACCTGTTTCTGTTGTGCTGTGTTCTTGCGGTCTCTTCTGCGTTCGTTGTGGTTGAATTATATTTTCTGGTCTTGGTAGACTGCCACTCCAATCTGTGAAGCGTCTACATTCAAAGATTGCATGCCTCACGTCTTCCTCTTGATTTGAGTAGTCTGGACAAAGAGGAGAGATATCGTGCCCGAACCGAAATAGGTATTTACGGTAACCACTGTGACCAGAGAAGAACTGCGTAAGATGGTAGTTGCAGTTTCCTTGTGTTCTGTTTAGCCATATATCGATTGACGGAATCAGGGTATGGATCCATCTGCAGTTTGGGATTCCACCGAGATTGCCATTGGGCCATCGAGCGCGACCTCTCTTCCTCCTTGATTTTTCTTACTTCTCCGGCAATGGTTGGCCTTGAGAGTTCCTCGGCGAGAATGTCAATGGGGATAATAACAAATGCGGCTTGGTCCGAAATCGTTCGGTAGCCACTTATTGTCCTTAGAGCACAGAATCGGTATACCGATGACAGTTTTCGGCATGTATCCTTCCTCTTGAGCGCTTCTGCCAACATTGATGCAGCATAGAGCATGACTGAGCTCATCACTCTGCCCATCAGAATCCTCTTCGCATGTCCGGGTTCACCCACGTTTGGTAGCATCCTGGAGAGGGCCATTTGTAGTGAGGATGCTCTTTTGCTCATATAGTCCACGGGTAATTTGAACCGCAGTCTATTTTCAAGCATCACTCCTAGGAATTTGACCGCTTCCTTCGATCGGATATTCTCTTTGCCCACTCCAATATCGATGTATTCAACAGTTATTCTGCTTGTAATGAGGACAACTGCTGTATTTGTGGCTGATTCTACTTCGTGTGTGTGCCTTGCAATCACACCGTCATACATTAAGTTCCAAAGAAGTGGGCCCAACACTGATCCCTGAGGAACCCCGGCGGTGATGTCGTAATATTTAGTTCCTTCCTCCGTGACATACCTCAGTTTTCTGTCTTTGAAGTAGTCGGACACTATCCTTAGCAGGTAGTGAGGTATTTCCATTCCTGCCAACGACCTTCTTATCAGGGTCCAGTCGGCAGAGTTGAACGCATTGTTAACGTCTAATGTCACTACTGCACAGTACTTCTTTGACCCCCGTCTCCATGAGTGTCCTGCTATGGCTTCAGATGAAATATCGACTACTTTTTGGATTGCGTCGTATTGATGATTTGGGAGTAGAGTAGAGCGTGCCTTTCGGAATCCGTATTGATGATTTGGGAGGGCTCACTTCTTCTCTACTACAGTAAGTAGCCTATCGTATATTACCCGCTCTAGAATTTTTCCCACTGTATCGAGCAAGCATATCGGGCTGTATGAGGATGGTACTCTGGGTGTTTTTTTTCCCTTGGGTAGCAGTACTAGGTGTTGCAACTTCCAGGTCGGCTGCAATCGAAAATAATGAAGTTGCAAGTTGGACTGGACTCGAGAGCACATGACCTTTCGTGAAGAATGGGGAAAAGTCAATTTAGACGATAAATGCAGTCAAATATTGTGAGGAAATCGAATAATGCATACGAAATTGGCTGAAAAGCATGGTCCGATCCTGTTGTATGACAATGCTAGACCCCATACCTCACACGTAACGGTTCAAAAGCTGCTACAGTTGGGATTCGAAATAATATTGCATCCACCGTACTCTCCTATTATTTCTCCAACGGATTATCACCTTTTCCGCAGTCTGGCGTCATTTTGTCGGCAAAAGGTGTTCCGAAACCGAGCAGAGGTCATAGAAACCTTTCAAAATTGTTTAGCTTTTTATTTTTAAAAAAATCAAGCCTTCTATAAAAAAAGGAATAATGAACTTCGAATCACGGTCGAAAAATGTTATAGATGTCAATGGTTCATATTTTGACTAAATAAACTTTTATTATATAAAAAAGAAATATTGACTTTTGTACAAAAAAAATCTGACATTTCATGTGGTAGAACCTAATACTTACTATACGTATAGATTCACTATTTATGCAGCAAGTTTTCACACATTTAATACATTAGTAAACGATCCATACTGTAAAATTACAAACCCTAGACTTAACGTATATAGTTCCTTATAACAGTTCGTTTTGACGTATGCGATTTAAACAGGGATTTCAAATTTGGACTATGAATTGGATGACGCTTAACGGTATTTTTCGAAAAAAGGTTTAAATTTTAATAAAAAGGAACGATGAATTCTCATTTGTACACCTGATATCGAAGCGGTACTTCAGCATTGTCAACTAGCAATCTTTACCGGTATCTACCGGGGTACACTTTCACTGAGGGAAATGAAATGTAAGACGAACATAATGGGAAAGTGGCCATTCGGTATGGTGAAAAATCCAACCTGAAAATATGAACTCAAGAAGCCGAAAAACACAGCTAGTGAAAAGACGTAAAAAAAAATGCTACTGATCAAGTTAATATCGCTTCCCATACCAGATGGATTATTCTTTGACACGGAAATCCTTAGACAGCTCAAAACCATGGTGTTTCTCAATAGAGCATTATGCAATGAGAGTGACGAGCATTAACGGAGGGTTTGGAATGTGCTTTTTCTCACAGGGATATTTTTAATTAGGTACGAGCAGTCTACCCAAACGACCAGCTTTTAATTTGGTACCTTTAAAGACTGAATTCAATGTAAATCAAATGCCAGATTGCAAACAGTTTGTGTCATTTTTACTCTGTAGTCTTTGCAATTTTTTCATAATCACTAAAAAACAACAACCCTTAGGCAAAGTTCCATGTTATTCATCAACATAGTTTCCTTCAAAAGTTATACGAATCATCACAACGATTTATTTTTGGCTTTAAAAAACCCTTCAGTTTCGGCAGTTACTTCGTCATCTCTTTCCCTTTTTTAAATCTCTATTCGTGCAATTTTGCCATTGCTTTTTCTTCTGTATTTTTTTTTCGAAATTTCTTCCTTCAAAGGCATTAATATCTCAATGTAATACTAGCCTTTCTTTTTCAAGGCAAATCCATGGGTAAAATACGGGGCATCCCAAAATACGGACGCCGTACTCTAACTAGGTAACATTTAGGTTTTTGGTTTCTTTGGACGATTTTCATCCTTTGTTCGCGACTCGACTGTGAGCAAATGCGGTACCAATTTAGAATAAAGTCTTCTGATGCTCAAATGTTCATGCAAAATGGTAAATATTCTTCTGTCAGATATCTCACGCAAGTACATTTTAGGATTGGCCAAATCATTTTGTGAATTTTGTTTATGTTTTCTGCTGTCGCTACTGGGCGCTTAACATCACCAACATTTGTACGACCACGTCTAAGATCAACGAACGGCTACTATCCCATTATTCTCGATGGAGCAAAGTCCGAATGGCACTTGTCAAGCTAATGCTATGTTTGAACGAATTTTTTTTTTATCGGGAAATTAAAAAAATATCGTTAGTAAAATGACTGTAACTTGTGAACTTAACGCCAGATTGTCATAAAATTTTAAAACATATCGTCTAAAGGTTGGTTCTTCCTAAAATCATATCATATTTCTCAATAGTGGCGATTCTATATGTTATTATACGAGCTTATTTAGTGATCAGTTATAGAGAAAAAAAATCTGTTCAGCAATGAGGGTCGTTTTTGATTCAGTGGGTACACAACACACACATTAGGAGCGGAGATACATAGTCCATATGAGACTATCGACAAGCCGTCACATTCAAAAAAATGCACAGTTTGATGTATTACGATCAATGGTATTCGTTATGGAGCCATAATAACCAACTTTCTAGTTCCCTGATTGAACGGCATGAAATGTGGTTTCAGGGCGGCATTACTAGCCATTCAGCAAACGAAACAATCAACATATTGGAGGAAACATTCGATAAACGTACAATTTCGCATTAGGGGCCTATAAATTGGCCTCGAAAATCTTGTGCTTCAGCGCCTTCGTATAACTTTCTTTAGGGATACCTAAAGCCGCTAGTCTACTTTAATAAATCAACAATAACCAAGAATTGAAAAATTATTCAAGTAGTTGAGAAAATACGACTGCAAATGCTTGATATGATGGACGAAAACTTTGTTTCTCCAATGAGATTCATCTGATCCAGCCGTAGTTGTCCGAAGTTGTATTTAAAAATTAATCACAGAAAAGAATATTTGCAGGAAATTTTAATCCACTATTTTATTCAAAATAGAATGCATCTAAAGCCCACACATTTCTTGTTTAAACTTACGGTGAGCATGCTCTGTCGGAAATGGGATGTTGAGATTGTTTTCGACATATCAAAAATAATGGTTTTGATGTTGAATATAAAGTCAGCGCACCGACAAAGTTTGAAGACGTAGAAACAGAGGCATTAGTTAATAGAAACTAATGTTAGACGATACAAAATGATGGAAAATAATCCATGTACCATCCATCCATGATGACACCAGAATTTCGAAACGTTTGAAGACATTAGGAATGATTCAGGAGTAAATATTGTACATTGGCTTGCATACGAGCTGAAGCCGTGAGACATTAGAACTATCCATTCTTCGATAGAAAATGTCAAAAGACATGTAACTTTTCCGACTTGGAATTCATATGTTGGCTTTGTCAGTATTGGATATTAAGTTTGTTTTTCACATTTATTATACATATGTATATGTAGGTGAGACAAGCACACCAAACTTGGCGATTTTTCGTAATTGAAAAACATAGACGAAAAATTCTGTATTAAAGTTTGTGTGAAAAATAAAATTAAGTGCTGCGTGAAGTGTTGACTGTGGCATATGGTGGGTCTGAGCAAAAAAAAATGTATAAGTAGTCTTCATAGAAGGCCGAGAGGATGTTAATGACGATGCCCGGCGTGAGTGCCCCATTCCATCAATTACTGTTGAAAACGTTGAAGCAATGAAGAAAATTGTAATGGAGAATTGTCGAATCACTATAAGAACAGTTGCTGAAGCAGTGGCGTAGCTAGCATGGGTGGCACCTGGGGCGGCAATTATGGTGTCACCCCCAGAATGAAAAACAGTAAAATAAATGAAATTCCGCTATTCCATATACATATTATGACTTTTTTATTTAAATTCAAATAAAAAATGAAAAAAAAGGAGAACAAAAATGTATACACCTTATAGGCATAAAAAAAAGGAGAATAAAAATTAATATACATAAACACATTGTATAAAAAAAAACAGAACAAACATTTATATAATATACACATTATAATACTTGTAGAAACTTAAAACGTCTTCTTCCTAGCTTTTACAGCAGAAAATTCGTTGATAGCGTCATCAAAATTTATTTGCTGGGTCGCCTCATGTTCAATAGTTAAAATTCCCAGATTGTTGAGCCTCTTTTCCGTTATTGTTGCCCGCAAGTAGTTTTTAATTAATTTTAACTTACTAAAACTCCTTTCACATGATGCAACTGACACACATATTGTCATAAACATTTTTAATGCGACAATTTCATAAAGTCTAAAGATAACCAATTAGATGTTGTCACTTTAGACGCTTTCAAATGACTTCTCAACCTTGGTATCTCTGAGAGAAGTTCTGACTCTGATACCTCATCATAAACACTAGCAAATTTTGAAACAGCTATTTTCAAATCATCAATATTTGCTAAAAGCAAAGTATTCGCCTGTACAACTTCAAACAATGAAGCCACCTCCTTAATAGACTCTGCTCTTGTTCGGAGTTCAGTGATGAATCGATCAAGGCACTCGAACATGTCTTTCCGTAGTTCAGATCTCAGTGAAAATCCTGCATCGGTTGCCAACTCACCAGCCATTCGCTTTTTACGACGAATTCTTCTTTCTGTAGGAATGTCGTATTTCTCCGATGTTTTCATACCAAGGTTAATTGCGTCTTCTACGATTTTCGCCCGATTTTCTTCAACGTAAATGCGAAGGGCTTCTATTTTTTTAGCCAAGTGATCAACACTTAATCCCTTAGCTTGTAGTGCAATCTGAGTACAATTTATTTCTTTAAGGACATTATTCCAAAAGAAGAGAAAAGAAAGAAATGCGAAATCAGACATTGCAGATTTTAGGTTCTGTGCAGCACCTCTGGTTTCTAAATTTTCTCTCGCATCACACAACTCTTCAACTGCAGCTAAGATTTCATCAAAATTTTCGGCCAAAACTTTCACTGCAGCATAATGAGCACTCCAACGCGTTGTTGAAAGTCTTTTCACGGTTGATTTGCTGTGCTCAAGAAGCAGTTCCCAGCGATGAGTGGAAGCAGAAAAAAATGTAAAAGTTGTCTCTACTGTTCCAAAAAATGTTACACAAGATATATTTTGAGCAAATGAATGTTGGCCACATAAATTAATTGAATGATATATACATCCAAAGAAAATTGATTTGTTGTTTTTTTCTTTAATAATAGCTTGCACTCCCCCATGTACACCGCTCATAACAGCTGCATTGTCATAACCCTGAGAACGACACATCATAATATCTAAACCGACGTTTTCAAGATTCTTAAGAATTTCTTCACTTAAATCCGCAACTTTTTTTCCATGTGAAGGAAAAAATCCCAGGAATGCTTCTTTGATTTCTACTTTTCTGTTATCAATTTTAACATAACGGATCACTTCAGACATCTGATCAATATGTGTAATATCAGGCGTACTATCAAACATAATTCCAAAATATTTAGCTGATTTGATTTCATTGACAATTCTCCATTTGACTTGCTTCGCTAAGATATTAATGAATTCGTTTTGTATTTGTGGCGATAAATATGAGACTTTTTGTGATTTTCCTTGCTCCAAATTCAAGATGTGCTCTTTCAATACAACATCGTACTTTGACATAAGACTGACTAGTTCTAAGAAATTACCTTTATTTGAAGAGTCTTGTCCTTCATCATGTCCACGGAATGCTAAGTTTTGTTTAGCCAGAAACAATGTTATGTCTAATAATCTAGATAAAAGGTACCTCCACTTCTGTTTTTCAGCATCCATTAATTGCAAGACTGAGTCATCTATTGTTTTATGTAATTTTAAACCCATTACAAAAGTTTTCCACTTCTCAAAATTTTCTATGTGTTCATTTGAAGTCTCATGATCCGGTACTTTCGGGTTCAGTTCCCACCATTTCTGAAATCCATTCATGAATGCTGTTTTTGTATCAACATTATTGGTGGCAGCAAATAAACGACAGGAAAAGCAGTACAGGCTAATAGGTATAGGAGAATATACCATCCATGATCGCAGAATCTTGTCCTCGTTACGCAAAACTTTGTAAAACCATTCTTCTGTAAGATGACGAACATAACCTTTTATGTCCCTCCCGGTTTTGGAAATGTTCAAATCCTTTTTTGATGATTTCAATTCGAACTTTATCAGGAACGGGTATACTCCAATGTGAGATATCTTTCATGTTCTGTAGTTCATCCGTGTAGGAATCCTCTTCAATACTTGATTCGTAATCAGTACCATTGCTGTCATTTTGAGTATTTTCGTTTGATTCGACTTCTTGAATTTTTAACACTGATTCAGTTTCTTGGCTGTTGCTTTCTGTAGATGAGCTTGTATTTTCGGAATCATTCTCTTGATCAACGTGACTGTCATTTGCTTTTGACGAACTTTGGCTGTCGTCCATTTTTTTAACATATTTGAAAATGGATCCAGACATGCTCCGCAGAACGTTCATTTTAGCCTGTTTGGATTTTCTCTGCTGAGCACCACTCTTTTTTTTGTTATATGAACTCCTCGAGGCATATTTCTCTTTTTTTGTACGCGCATTCTCAAAAATATATTGACCATGTATGTAGGTATGCTTCGTCGATATATTCTAAATATTTTTATATAAATATGTATATACTTATTTAAATTAGAGTGGTCGTTAAAAAAAACTTCACTGTAGATGGGCATAGATCAGGTCCAAATAATCAAAAACTTATTCTATATTTTATTCATATTTGTATATTCATCCCTTTTTATACCCTGTAATAATATAACGATGCCTTAGGTTATAATGATATCTTATTCAAATAAAAATGTATTCAATAACAATAATTATAGTAATAACATAGTAAAAATAGTGAATAATGTTTAAATAATTTGGATCTGATTAATCCCATCCAAACATAGAAATCTAATTAAAACAAAAAGGCAAACCTAATAACGATAGTGTACATTCATTACATACATTCATAAATGTTAACTACTAATACCTAATTATTTACTTCAAACAATAGATACATGTATTAAATTTAGTTATATGTGTTTCCGACAAAAACAAAAAATAAATTTAAGCTTATTTTATAAAAATCTTGATCTATGCAATGAACTTACCTTGTTTTTTACAATATAAATTTTTCTTAATATATTTTCTTTACCAGCTACATATTTCAATTTTTACAAGACATTATTTAAATAAAATATCTTAAAGTGAACCACAACTCACGAATGATTATACGAAATGACACAGGCAACCTCAGGGCCCACGGATATAAGAACTTCAATAACAAATGCAAAACAATGTGCACCTGCACTAAAAAACCAAAATAATAAAAAGAACTCCAAGAGCTAGATGAAATCGCATTAAAAAAAAACAGATCTTAACAACCAACCAAATAGAGCAAAACAAAAAAACAAGTAAGTCAATCGTTGACGGCGACCGACGCGACGGGACGATGGAAAGGATTTAAAAAAAAAAACAAATAAGAGCATGCTTTTCACAACCGCAGTGTAAAGTTCGGGGAAAAATAACCGTATCTAAGAACGATCCGAGAATTACTTTTCTTGTCGACACACTTGCGTGTGGGACCAACCAAATAAAGCAAAAACAAAAAAGGAGTAAGTCAATCGTTGAGGGCGACACGTCGATGGACTTTATTTACAAAAGAAAAAAACTGGTAGGTAGGCAGGTTAGGTACTATGTCGCAATTTTTTTTTAATACTCTGCGATCTATAAGGCCATAGTATATATACTCCTTGGTAGTTTTGGGTGTCACCCCCAACGGACCCCAAACGGTCACGGATGGGTGACATCCCCCCCCCCCCGCCCCCCATTAACTACGCCACTGTGCTGAAGATATCGGCATATCGTTTGGCTTATGCCATGACATTTTTTTTTGGATATACATATTGTGCAAGAAACGTGTGCCAGAGATGTTTTTTTCCAAATCCGCTAAATTTTAACCAAAAGAACGGCCGCCCAGGAGCTGTTGAATGACGTTAATGACTATCCAAATATACTGAAAAGGGTAATCACTAGTAAAAAAACATACATAGGTATATGGCCATGATGTCGAAATCAAAGTTCAATCATCCCAATAGAAGCGACCGGAACAGCCAAGACCGAAGACAGCAAGCCAAGTTCGGTGAATTGTTTCTTTCACTGTTTTCTTTGATTGCAATACGATAGATTGTCCATCACGAGTTCTTGCCAGAAGGTCATGCGATCAATAAGGAATATTACCTTCAGGGTATGCGTCGTTTGCCTGAAGCAATACAAAATATTTTGGCCAAAAACAATATTGTTATTATGCCTCAACCACCGTATTCACCAGACTTGGCCTCCTGCTACTTTTAGTCTTCTACCTTGCAAGGCTGGGGTAGGGAAGACTTATGCAAAGGCTTTCCTGTTCGTCCGCCTATCCATACGCATATATCATACATATGTCTGTCTGTTCATTTGTCCGTACGCATACATATATCAAACCAATGTGGTCTTGCATTGTCATGCAGCGTATGGGACCATGCCTATTTACCAGTGACGGCTGTTTTTGGAGCAATTTGTTGTGCATTATGTCAATTTCTCTTCAGTATTTGTTTCTCCACGTTTGAGAAAGGAATAATGGACAGCTCCCTCACTCGTCCACCATAATTTCACCATTACCTTTTTTGGGTGTAAGTCTGTCTTGCCAAGTCCACTGGAAAGCTCACCCACGTTTACCCATTCTCCCACCCCTTCCGACCCACTTTTTGTCGCAGATGACGATGGGATGCTAAAAAAGATGCCATACGGTGTCTGTTGATCAAAGATTAGATTCAGATTTAGATTAAAGAGGGGGGAGGGACAATGTCACCTGATCACTGCGTCCTCTGACGGGCACATTGTGACTCTCTCGTAGAGTTCAGTCAAAAATCCTGATTTCATGATAAAACTTAGTATGCTTTTGAGTGAACTAGCAGCGATTTCCTCTGCTTCGACATAATGCCTGCCAAGGTGTTTGTATCGTGTAGTGATGAGGCAGTTACAGTGGCACAGTATGTGCTCTACTGTTTCTGCATCTTCGTTATATACATTCTGCAGGTGTCATCTTGTGTGATGCCCACGGTTTTAAAATGTTTCTTGACCGGGCAGTGTCCTCAATCATTCTTTTATGTTGCATTTTATGGTGCTGATAGGTATGCCGCAGAATGGTCTTGGCATTATGAATGGTGATGCAGAGCCTTTTCTTGCTAATTGGTCTGCTTTTTCGTTTCCTATGTGGCTACTGTGCCCAGGTATCCACATGAGGTGAACTGTGTTTGTGTCGGTCAGCTGGCGTAATAGTTGTAAGCAGTCCCATACCGGTTTAGAGCTGACTTCGTAGCTTTTGCGGGCTAGGATTGCAGCCTTGCTGTCAGAGAGAATATAAATGTTTTTATTGGTTATAGCCCTGTTAATAATTTCTCTGAGGCAAAGGTCAATTGCTGCCTGAAATACGGAGTTGTATGTGTCTATGCTGTGATAGATGTGTGTTCTATTGTTAGCTATGTATACTAAAGCCTCAACACCTTCGCTCGTTTTGGATCCATCTGTGTACTATACATAGGATTAACGATCGAAGGAAAGTTTTTTTTTGCTTCCAGGTGTGTCGAGAGGGAATTGTGACCGTACAGTTTTGGCTGAAATTACGCTTAAGAAGGCAATTGTCTATAAGGGGTATTTTTAGGATTTCGTGCCTGTTTTGTTCATTAAGAATGTTAGCATGAAAAAGCCTATGATTAGAGTCATCCTCCGCGATGAGGGAATATGATTGTTTTTTTTAAGTTGGAGGTGGACGAGTGGTAGGTCTTCTAGCGCTGCTGTAGGGGTTGATCTCATGGCTCCTGTAATACAGATACAATCTAGTCTTCATAGTTCGTTTAGCTTGACTTGTACTGATGTTTGTTTTATTTTGTGCCACCAGACGGGTCCAGCGTATGTGAGAATTGGTCTGGTAATGGCTGTATTTAGCCAGCGAGATATCTTGGGATTAATGCCCGAAGTGTTTCCAGTGAGACTTTTGCTGGTCCATAGAAAGACACTGGCTTTCTCAATCTGAGAAAACATCACAAACAACATCAAATATTTGGCCTCGTTGAGCGATTATGGTGATTTTTTTTTGGGTTGACATTGAGTCCAACTTGTATGCACCATCTCGGAACAAAATTGTGTGCTCTTTGGAAGAGTTTCGAGATTGTGTCTTCGTGTCTTTTCCTCTAATTAGGATCACAATGTCATCAGCATAGCCTTGGACACAGAAGCCATTGTTGCTGAGTATGCTATTCAGCTCGTTGACTACGATGGACCATAGGAGGGGTGAGAGAACCCCGCCTTTAGGGCAGCCTTTCGTGTTTTGTACACTGATTTTATCATTGGCTATTGAGGTGCTTATTTTCCTTTTACTAAGCATGTGTTGAATCCATCAGCATTTGGTATTATCTACCCCTGTGCTGAAGATACAGCGTTGTATTAGGGCGTGATCGGTACTATCGAAGGCACCCTCAATATGACGAAAGCAGCCTATCGCAATTTATTTGCCGCTTAGGGATTTATTCATCCGAGCTGTTAGTTCCTGAAGAGCATGCGTGTTCATATCCCAGGCTGGTAGGCGTATTGTTTGTTGTAAGGCGGTGATCTTTTGAAAGGACGGTCTCTTGCCTATCCAGTATTTTTTTCATTGTTTTTAGGAAAAGAGAGGTAAGACTTATCGGTCGGTATGATTTGAGCAGGTCTGTAGTTCTGCGGCCTGTTTTGGGATAGTGGTGATGGTCAAAGATACTGCAATATCGTAGCATATTCGCTGATGTTAGGACGTGGGGCAACCATCTCCCTAGTTTTTTACCTTTCTGTTGGTGGAAAGGTTTCGACTTATGGTTGCAGTTGATACTTTGTCCCATGCAGCAAGGCTAAGAACAGCCGTAGGTGGATTTTTTCCACAGCTGCTACAAGTTCTTTAGTATGATGACATTCTCTGGCCTACCTCCTGGAAAAATTTCGGGCGAAAAATCTCTCTCGCTGAACGTCCCCAAATCAAAAGCACAGTTTATTTCTCTAGTCGCTCCGGCTGCGTTCATGTTTTTTTTTTAAATTGGAAAAAGAATAGCATTTTCTATTTGAGGAAAAAAGTCAAATCAATGAGCTAATAGCGTAAATAAATTTTCATCGTGCACTCTTTCCTTGAAAACAAAAAAAAAACTTTATTTTTAAATTCCCTACACAATTTCCCGCCACAACGATCACTTTAGGAATGATCGGTAGGTCGGCGATTTCATATGTAACGACCTAATAGCTTGCTAGCTTGGCTCCCGGTGAGCTGATCCCATTTTGTTCTCTTTTTCCAAATCTGCCTGCACCAACTGAAAAACCATTTATGTTAGTGACAACTTCGAAATCGCTGTTTCAGTACAGTCACCAATAACCCAAGGCATACATTGTTGTAAATATTTTTTTTAATTTCATGTAAAATATTGATGGTCTGGATGCATCATATACATATGTATATCAACATTTTGAGTTCGAAAAATCGGACTATTTACAAGAGCTTTCAAATAGGAACTAAATAAGGACGGCTGTTGTGGATCTCTCTCGTATCTGGCATGAGTCGGAGGCTCTAACTTTATGACGTCTGTTGACAAAAAAAAATTTTCTCGTAGATTGGTATAATCACTGAAAAATAAAAATGAATCGGAAATTTCAAACGTTTCTCCACGTTTTTCCTAGAGTTTTTTTGGTCGCTGATTTTAGTAGAATTCTAGTAAGCCATTACGAGTCTTTCAATGGCTAATTAAAACACGTCACATTCAGTCTTCAACATTTTATAGTTTTCCTTTTTATTTTTCATAAATTTCGTTTTAGTTTTTCACGTCTTAACCGCTAATATTAATTAATATTTCATTTTTTTTAGGTTATACTTACGATCTAATATACATATTCGTTTTTATTATTAAACATATTTTACAAAACAGTTAAGTTAGTTAAAAATACAATACAGCTTCTTTATATATATGTATAAAACAATTACAAAATGATGGATACAATAAAACAAACACATCTTGTGTAATATACTAAATCCTCGATCCAAAAGTGAAATATATTTAAAAAATAAGAAATTTGGCAACAACTTAATATTATATTTATATCTGTATCTGTAGCTATTTCTTTGTTTATACAATATACAATCTCTTTATGTAAAAAGCATTGGTGCAATGATAGATACATTGTATATACAATAAATATAGAAAGATTGGGATATATAACTATCAGCATTTGCATAAACATCAGCGTATTCCACTCCTCTACTAAGAAGTCATTACTATCGACGCAACGAACGTGTAACGTCTTTGAAGCGATCATAAAATTAGAAATGTACTCATGCATCCTTTCTGTTCTTTGCCTCTAACGAGCCTTAAGCGCGAGGCGCCTCCTTTACAGCTCATATCACGAGTAACACCGCCCCGTGATGCGTGGTGGTTGGGGGCAATAAAAACCGTCATTTAGAGAATGAAATCTGCCCACGAGCACCATGGGGAAAGTGGATATATTTGCCTTTATACATACTTGTACTCGACGGTATTTCCCTCTTTTTGGTTTTATTTTGTTTTTTTCTTGAATAATGAATATGAATTTATACATTTCTGTAAAGGAAGGAAAACGAAGGCGGGAAAATGTGGGTTGCACGCGACAAAACGTAGCGCGTATCGATTTTACAGCATATGTCCCGAGGGAAGCACAATGTGATGAGACGTATTATTATTAACGTAAAAATGTATCTCGAAGGGAGAGTTGCTGATACTCGAAAAGTTAAACGTAATTTTATTCTATTGACGTTTTAGTGGCAGTTTCATGTTCAAAGTACGTAGTTATTATTATTGTAAAGATTTTCACATTTAAGTCATAATGACTACAACGTCATCATAAAAAATCAAGACAGTATGTAGGTTTACTTAAGATCGAAACAAAATGTTTGTGTTGCTTTTGATTTCCTTCTATGATATATTAGGGAGGGTGAATCTAAAAGTTACAGGCAGTAATGGGACAATAAAATATCTTAATGAGATACTTAGATACCTAACGACGCCTTGAAATGGACAAGACGTTGTGATGTTTTCATTTCAGGTGGAGACAGAGTGGGTGGACGCCATATACTAGTAATTAGTATATCATTTTCAATGTGTAGTTTTCTTTTATCTATATCCGTTGCAGGCTACAGTAAAAACATGCCTTAGGGTCAATATAATTATGGACGGATTAAGATGAACACCTTGGAATAAAGAAGACTTTTTTGGAAGATTATGGAAATGTCATGAACTAATCCCAGATTCACATCGTTGAAAACCATATGTTAAACACTATGCTCATATCATCATAAAGGTTTGAATATCAAATCCCAAAATTTAAACTTTACGACTGATATAAAAAAACAACAAGTTCTCAGTCTAAGTTTGTTGTCTAATTATGGGTTGGTATCTACTTTTATTATAACTACTTATAGAAGGTTAAAAGATTCAAAAACATAACATGAAAACTAATTTGACTACAGATGACCACAGATTTAACGACAAAGGACAGCCTGTTGTATTGTTTTCACTGAATAGTACTCTTACTAACTTCCGTCTTAAGAATGTGAAATGGTTTTTTATACTCCGCCTTCTTTGTGGTGACATTTTTATTATCCACACTAATTTGACGTCTTGTAGCTATTAAATTCAACAAGTGAAATACATAAAATACAGGTTGGGATCTTAGTTGGGTTCGAAAAATTCATAGGAAACCCTTGCGACATTTTAGGGTAATAAAAGTGCCTTAATGTTTCGTTTCATAACAAAAAGAGGAGACATACATAGGTCACCTAAGAAACAAATGTGTTCCGAGAAAATTAATTTACTTTGGGGTACTATATGCCGAATGGTAAGGAGATTCGACATTGTGTATTTTGAAACAAAAATGTATACCAATATGATTTGAGCGAAAAGACAAACAGATGCTGGGAACATCTTCTTAGAATTCATAGCAAATTGAAGCTGATGGTCTACCTAAAAGCATTAAATCAATCTTAACTTAAATCTTCAAAGCAACATTAGCTGAATCTGCAATTAACCTTTTTGCATTTGCACTAAAAAGTCAATAGTCAATAGGAGTAAAAGTATATCAATGGAGTCAGTGAATCAGATTCAGGGTGATCCGAGGTTCTTAAGCCGAAGTCAAAGGCTCAACAGCAGTAATGCTGCAACGAATTTGGTTTTTCTATTTTTAAAAATCGGAAACAAAAATTCGATTTCAAACAAAAAAAAAATTTAGGAAGAGTAAAGTCGAGCTAAATAAGGTTGAGGCACATAAGATTGTTTTACAAAGCTGTTATAAGTCCGACGATGCTCGTTTCGGACGGCCATTTGGGAGTGTTTAAAAAACGGATGTTTGGGAGTAAGTAAAAACATACACAGGAATCAATCAACAGGCAAGCCGTCTCTGTTTTTAACCGTTTAAGACATCAAAAAAAATATATAGTTTCATGGCTGTGACAGGCGTACCTAAACTACTAACTCCCATTTTTTTTTCATAGATAAAGGCTTTGGGAGTGAGGGGACGAAAAAACAGAGCAAAGAAGTTGATAGTGTTCAATCTGGCAAACACCAGCTTCGACACCTGCTCAATCCAAGCTCCACGTTGCCTCTCCTGGATAGCTGGCCTGGCATTCCGAAGCAACAAGCCTCGGATATGGAGGGATACAATGCTAACGACCCATATAAACGGAAAAATCTGCGAGTCTGCACCTGGACCCCTAACAGACAAGGTGCAGACAACCAACTGGAGAAAATCCACGACTGCTACAAAGCAGATATAACCACACTCCAAGAAGTGCGATGGTATGGACCAGGCCAAAAAAGAATGATATCTATTACGGTATGCTATAAGGAAAATAAACAACGCCGTTTCGGATGGGGATTTGTTATTCGAGGAAGACTCCGACATAGTCTTAAGCTTCCGGCATGTAAGCGAACGCCTCATAACAATCCGCATCAAAGACATACTCGAGAATAAAAGCCTTATATGCGTTCATGCCTCTACGGAAGAAAAAGATGATCGACTCAAGGATGATCTCCTGGATCGAACGTTCGCCCAATACCCCAGTTATGACACCAAAATTGAACTAGGGGATTTTAACGCAAAACTGGGCAAAGGAGACATATTTAATTCGATCATAGTAAAACATAGCCTACATAACACCACATCCAAGAACGGAATCAGGCCAATTGACTTCCTAGGAGGGTGTAACGTCCTTGTGATGAGCACACGATTCACCCATCTCAATATCCATAAAGTAACCTGGCGGTCACCAGATCAGTCAACCATCAACCAGATTAATCACGTTGCGATCGATGACACTCCTCCAGCATCCTAGATGTGCGAACCTTCCGAGGAGCCAACATCGGTTCAGATCACTACCGTGTTGTAACCAAGGTACGAATGTGCATATCAAGGATGGATCAACTCCATAGAGTAAGGCAACAAGAGTTTGAAGTGGGAAAGCTACAATCGCAGGAGACCGCAGGATCTTCGCCGATCGAGTTTTCCTCAACCTCTTGAAAAGTCCGATGACACCGGCACAATCCACAGAAAAACAGTGGGAGCGTTACCAGGGCACCATTAAAGGCGTCTGCTGTGCTGGGTTTCAAGCCGCCGTCAACTAGAAACTTTTGGTTTGACGAGCCATGCAAACAAATACATGTAGCAAAGCAAACCACCTACAAAGCCATGCTACATAGACGTGAGCTCTACGAGCAGAAAAGGAGAGGGCAACACACGCTTTTAAGGAAGAAAAAAAAGAGAGCACGAAAAGCATAAGATTGAGTAGATGGAGAGATGCTACCATAGCAACGACGCTCGCAAGTTTTACGAAAAAGTAAAACAAAGATGACAGGGCTGTAGAGCCAGAGAAGCGCTATTGGGATGCAGACGGACAACTATCAGTAGAGTCACAGTCGATGCTGAGAATATGGAAAAACCACTTCTGTAGACTGTGATAGATGTGATCCTGCTATCAGGGAGACTGATCCATTCGCAACGGGCGAAGATACAAGAGAATTCCGGCCACCTGACCTAGATGAAATTAAGCTTGTTATTTCGAAGCCTAAAACTAACAGCGTAGGCGTAGCAGACAGGCCGCTGAGCTATTTAAAGGCCAACTACGCCAACTATAGAGGAATATGTCTACTTTACATGGCATACATGATGTTCTCCGCTGTACTGTGTGAACGTCTGAAATCTTTTGTCCTCTTAGGTTCTTATCAGTGTGATTTCAGACCAGGTAAATCCACAATTTACAATTTAAATTTTACACTGTGGCAGATCTCGGAAAAGACTCAAGAATTTCAAATCGACAAACACCATCTTTTTGTCGATTTTAAAGCCGCCAGTGTGGTGCATATGGACGTGCTATACCAAGCCATGTCTAATTTTGACATCCCTGCCATCTCGTCAGATTGTGCAGGATGACAATGGAGAATTCTCGCTGCTCCATTGAGATCGGTAGCGAATTAACTGAAACCTTCGATGTTAAAAAAGGATTAAGGCAAAGTAGCGCGTCACTTTTCATGTAATTTCTCCAATCATTGTCATTGGGCGAGCACAGCGAGACGTCAATGAAGTGTTCAAAAGCATTGCAGCAGAACCGATCTTTCAGTGAACCAGGGTAAAACCAAATATATGCTGTCATCCAAAAATGACGCCCACGTTTTGGGCAGAACGTCACAATTGACGGCTACAAATTTGAAGCGGTTAAGGACTTCGTCTACCTTGGCTCACTAGTGACCAGCGACAAGAACACCAGCGAAGAGATTAAACGCAGAATCACTCTTGCCAACTGCTGCTTTTTTGGGGTTAAGAGGCAATTGAGAAGTAAAGACCTCTTTCGAAAAACCAAGGTAGCACTATATAAATCACTGATCATCCCGGTCCTCCTTTACGGCGCAGAGGCCTGGATCTTAACAAAAATGGATGAGGATGCCCGTAATCGCTTCGAGAGGACTATTTTGCGTTCAATACCGATTGTATAAACGGAGAGTGAAGAAGATTCAACGACCAACTGTACGGACTGTACAGCGACATCTGTCTAATACGACGTCTCCGGATCTAACGTCTAAGATGGCTTGGCCATGTAGAGCGAATGGACAACACAGCTTCGGCTCGAAGAGTAGCTCTGAGAGATGACGCAGCAGAGGACGACCGAATCCAAGGTGGCGCACACAGTTGGAAAGGGACCTTAACCAACTAGGGGTGCAGCACTGAAAACAACTGGCAAAAGATCATGATAGCTGGAGAGGCTTGTTGATTATGAACCTAGTTCACACCGGACTGTAGCGTCATCTAAGAAGAAGATAAGGGCTTAAGAATTTTTTTTTTCAACAACTTAACAGAGGTTTTTTTTCCTTATAAAGAAATGAATTGCCAAATAAAAATATTTGCAATGATTGGAAAATAGAGAACGAAAAAAATGAATCAAGAAGAAAATTTAATTCTTCTAATATTATTGGATCGGGAATCCCACAACCAAACAGAAGCAGGCTCTGACTGAAGAGAGCATTGTACAAATAGTCATACATGTAAGAGGCATATTTATATTTAAGAGGAATGTCTGAGGTAGAGCCGCATCTCTGTTTCGTAAAAGTAAACTTGCTTGGATTAACGACGAAACGACCGATATTTTTATAAGCAACATTTAGCTTGCTTCTTGTATCATAATCAGGGTTACAGAATACCTCACAGCAATTCAACAGGATTGGTAGAAGAAGACCCAGTTGTTGGAGTCCACTATAAATCTTGCCAATAATGGCATTTATTTGAGGAGTCCAAATAAGAGTTTGATTGAAGCTCACGCCAAGGCTTTTAAGGGAATTAGTATACTCTGTTGGGGTTTTGCTAATCCGATTGGTGGAAAATAAGTTGATCTAATTTTCTTTTATGCATCACGAGCGCCTTTGATTATTGAGCATTCAAAAGTAGACGATTCTTAGCTGATCAATCGAATATCTGTTGGATATTAGCATAGCGGTTTACACGATAAAGTAGATGACTTAAGTGGATTTGAATATCATCATCAAACATATGGACTGAACGATGCTTGATCAATCAATCTTGGAATACACGGATAATAGTAGTATGTCAAGGACCGATCCTTGTGGAACCCTGCACTTTACAGGTTTTAAAGGCCTATGCCTGTTACAACTCGTTGCTGTCCCACTCGCAAGGAGAAAAATAACATTCTTTCCTTAGTTTTGAGCAGAGAATGGAAGGGCTGACTGTATCGAATGCTTTAGAGAAAGTAAAAAGCCCGATTTCACGTAAAGGTTTTTTATGTGACAAATATGTTTGGATGTGGACAAAGATGGTTTTCTCGAATACTTTTGAAAGAAATCGCAGAATTGCAATTGGTGTGTATTCCATTGCAGTTCCTATTTACTCCTTTGGGATAGGAACAGCCTTAGCCACATGCAACTGCATTGTTAGGGCAGAATTAAAGATAAGAGATATAAAAGGTAATACGATATATACGAGTATGGCAGCAGCAGTTTAACGAATTTTGAGTGTACTTTATCGAGTCCCATTGCATTAAATTTAATGGAGAGTAATGCTATCACAATATCTTTCTCGCGCAAAATATTTATGAATTTTCTGATGGATTCCATTCTCTGCAAGATTCAAAATTACAAAAAAGAACTGGGAAAAAATTCTCTTAATTGGCTTGTTTGTTATCGAAAAGGTGTTATTAAGGTTTTTCTTTGTTCCCCTTTAACACAATTCAGTCGTTCGTCCTCACAGTTGTGTGGTGTGATTGAAATAACTGCTGGGAATAAAAACGAGATGTACCCCGTGCAAGTACCACAGTAGACAGAACAGATAAAGACAAAATAGCAGCATTTTGGCATAGTAGCGTAGAAAAATAAGATTCGCATGCAGATTTTAGAACAAGGCTCAACTGTTTCTTTTTTTCGTATTTCTTAAACCCAATTCTATATATGTAAAATAATTTAAGATTCATTTTCAGTAGCCGAAGTACACTTGCGGTCATAGGACCCATACCATATGAGTTATTAGAAAATGGGTTGTTTCATCAAAGCAACATTGATTGACGTATTCAGTGCAAGAAAAAAAAACTAAGTGTGAATTGAGTTGTGAGCCTGATAAGTACAATACATAGAAGTGGAATGTCCGTTAAATATCAGCAACTGCTAAAATAGGGTGCTCTTAAGAAGAGGAAAATTTTGGTGCATTGGGCAGGAAAAGAAGCACAGGAAGTAAACGCAAATCAACTCAGAAGACAGATTTGATGGAAGTACATTCCTCGTAAGAGCAGAGCTGCGTGAATTTTATCAAGTTGGCTTAGGCGTCGAAAAGATATCTAGAAGGCTATGGGAGAGAAGGCTTATAAGAAAAACGAGCAGCGAAAATGCTTCTCGTAACCATAAATATAAAAACAGCTCATTTGATGCAAGCAAAAAAGTATGAAAATTAACGAACGGTCATAGATATGGACAAGAAATAAGGGAGTTAGGTACCAGGCACTGAACAGCATCATCTATATAAAGGGTGGGCCATATAGTGTTTTTTTTTTAAATCATAGGTTATTTTGACACTGACAGCCGTTTCCCGCTCGAAATCTTGACAGAATGTCAGTATCATACCTCCGCGGAGCGAAATGAGTCGTTTTACGCTTGAACAACGTTGGGAAATATTAAACTTGCTGTGCTGTGTAGACCCCACAATGCGTTTTTAAAAAAGAAGTTTTGGCCTAAATAAAGCACCCACCCCGACTGCTATGCGCAAGTTTGTGCAAAAAGTTCGTGAGACTGGTATGAGATGATCATGATCATGAGAATGTGGCTGCTGTGGCGGAGAGTGTAAGATTCAATTCACGAACATCAACTCGCCATCGATCTCAACAGCTTAACATTTCACGCACTAGCTTGAGAAGAACTCTGCACAAAGATCTCGGATTATTCGCTTACAAGGTCAAGGTTGAATCAGCAATTGAAGGCGCGCGACCATCTACTTCGTTATCGCCTCGCAGTTTAGGAGTTAGAGCAGCTTGAATTGGACAACGATTTTGGGCGAAAAATCATCTTTTCCGACGAGGCCACACGCGCTATGCCACACAGCCCATGCCACAATCGATATTTTGCGCACCAAATTCCCAACACGGCTGATAGTGTTGGCGATGTCAATTGGCTGCCTCGGAGCTGCGATTTGACCCCTTTGGATTTTTTTTTGTGAGGAACCATGAAGAACCGATGTTATGCCAACAATTCGGAAACGATTCGAGCACTTAAGGCCAATATTATTCAAGCAATCCGTGAGCTACAGCTGAAATCATCAACAAGGTCTTGGAAAATTGGGATGACAGAATGCGTTACTGCGAAGCCAGCCGAGACAGCCACTTGAACGACGTTGTATTTCAGAACTAATGGGAATATTTGTTCTTACTTATGAAGTCATAAAACGTGGGAAAGAAATAATTTTGTTCATTTTATTGCCTTTAAAAAAAAAAACTTGTATTTAGCACCCCGTACTGAAAAGTGCATTTTTCTAGATAATTCTGCGCCTTGCCGCCGAGCCAAATCGCTAAGTAGAGTAATTTACGGTTCAATACGAGTAAAACCTCGGACCTGGATGACCACTACAGTGGCCAGAGAATTCGCCCGACTTGATCAAATCGATCAATTTTGGCATGGAATGAAACGTAAGGTGGCTGAACATAGGCCAGAATGTAAAAAAGCTAATTAAAGACTATGTATGGAAACTGAAACATCATGGGAACTTTTAGTAAACTCGAAGCCTTCTAGAATACAAGCGGTTATTACCGCTAAAGGAGGAGCACATCGGTACTTACGACCTTGTGCTCAAACGTATTTTCGCTCTTTTTGTTCACAACTTTTTCAAACATTAAACAAACAAATTGAAATTAGGTGGAAAAACCTACAAACTAATAAGGAGTACTCAACAAAACTCTCCTTTCGTTACAAAAACTGTGATCGTAGTTATTAGTAGTTGTTCAATCATTTCGATATGGTGTGGTTTTTATGATCGCAAGTATTACTTAATAAAAGCGCAGAACATTTAGAGTTGCAGAAAATTCTAAGATTTTAAGAAAAAAACAAAAAAGCCAAAGGTTTTACTTAAAATTAATTATTTTGTTACTTGTAAATATTGCATATTGAAAGAATATAATTTTATTTAATAATAAATTCGTCTTTTTGCTTTATTTGACATACACACCGTATGTCCCTTTTGATTTGAATTTAGGTTAAGAAATTTATATTTCTCATTGGTCTTATGATTGCTGCCTACTATTTCTGCATTTGGTGCTCTTCAACGTCTAGTTACAAATAAGCCAACCACCTCCAATAATAGTGCAAATAGGAAAAAAGTGTTCTGAAAAAACCTCGAAGAAGACAAAAATTATGAATACCTTAAGGGTGAAATGCATGTTATAAAAGGCTCCCTAAGAAAAAGTAAGTTAGCCTGTGATTAAAAAGATTCGGTGCAACTTTCGAGTTAAAATACACCAAAACTAAGCCCGACAAAAGGCCTCGTAAGAAATGTAAACGATGAAATTAAGGGGCAGTGATCTGTGCAACGCCACCCATGATTTTCGGGACTAGAATGATTATGGACTTTGCTATTCCTACCGCAATGGTCATGGCACAATTTTCCATTTTTCTTTCCTTTCAGTAAATTTTGATTAAATTCATATCTACACATGTGAAACCAATTAAACTCGGAAAACAACACAAACATTTTGAAAATTACAATAAAAAAAATACACTAAAGATAAAGTAAAATAAGTTTTAAGTTTTTACTTTCAAAATTTTGAAAAACGTTTGTAGTACTATATAGGACACATGTAAAGCTTTATAACTACAATAATATATCTGTTTGCTTAACTGCTAGAAATATAATTCCTAAAATTTATCCGTATGCATATGAATCTAAAACCTTAAATCGTAATCAGATAAAATACAATTTTACTTTTTTGTTTAGCTCTAACAAAACAATATCTGAGCATCAAATTACACTCATTCGTCCATTCAGCTCATTCACAGGAGGCACACTCACTAACACCCACTCAGATCTTAAGGAAGTTGGCTTGCCATGCATGAAAATGCATCCAAGCGTCGTCTAGAATAGTTGAATACAAAAGAACATAAAATAGCTTAACTAAAGTACCTATCATCGTATATCTCAATAAGGAGTAAAATGTAAAATTCAAAAATTTGGTTTCATCTCGCCATCGATTAAACTACCGTCGTCGTAGCTACTCTAAATTTACTTAAACTCGGGCTAAACATACGCCTGGGCCCTCGACCGCGGCTCTTTCCCCTGCAGCCGTTCGACGAAATTCCTCCAACTGACCATGGTCTTGCCCGAATACAACCAAACACTGGATGTCACGCCGACCAGCATCGAGCACAGATACTTAACCATGTAGATCTGAAAGATCGGACGTGCTTCTTCGGCGCTGTTACGTACCAACGGGCAGGGTATCGAGAATACCTTGCACATATCGCGATTCCATTGGATCATCCAATCGTCAAAGTTATAATATTCGTAGAATAAACATCCGAGGAAGCCGAGGGCGGGTAGAATGAATAGACCACTGAAGAATCCGATGCGTAGCATTAAGCGTTCGAGTTTGTCCGTACGTTTTCCGTCGGTCTTCATTACAGTGCGTATGCGGAAAAGCGACACGAATCCGGCGAGAAGGAATAATGCCCCGATCGATAGATAGATGCATAAGGGAAGAATGAGGAAGACGCCTAGTGAATGGGTGTCCAATTGGCCGACGAAGCACACGCCGGAGAGGATGTCACCTGAAATTAAACAAAATGATAAATGTAAATATGTATCTTAACGATTTTTATTGAGAAGTTTTCAGATACGAAAGCAATTAGACAAGCTCCTGTGCCGATATAATCAGACAAACTTCACTATTTAGTATCAATTACTGTTGTTTACGCTGATTATTTGATCAAAGTCATCGTCGAAAATTGCTGCTTGAAGTGTCTTGCGGCTGTAAACATGGCTAATAAATTCGAAAGTTGATTGCATATTCGAGATGTTTTGATACCAGTCTCTCGAGATCCTTTCCTCGTAATGATACATCCCAAACATAGTTTGAGTCATCTGATTTCCCTCCTAGACTACATCATTCCGGGAGTATCTTTTAATTAAATCAATAAGCTATTCAAACGTTCCACCGAATGGCCTGAATGGCAGGAAACCAGGTTAATTCCCATCGTAAGACAGGCACACAGGTGCATGGCATGCGAATACGGAAGCCGTATACGAGTCAAACCACGACAACTTCTTTCGAACGCCAATCAAACTATCGAATTACCCGTCGTGGACAATACGAAAATGTCGGTCACTGTGATTTAGTAATCAAATACTCTTCAATCAATTGGCATTCCAAGCCTGTACCCAATACCAGTGGGTAGCACTCGTACTACGTATAGTATTTATGCTATTTATGCAACGATAATTGAATCTAGCGATAATACAATACTCGACGATGCGATATTGCTAAAAACAATAATCAATTCGATGTGCAGTTTGACGGATTAATGATGCGATGAATGTGGAATTATCTTCTAATGCTTATTTGCGGAGTATCGAGTGGTATCCACGATTACTGGTCGACTGTGGGAGAATGCTTGAGTTTCAGCTCTAGCCCCGTAGGCTATGGAAATGAAAATACTCGATAAAGTGGAGTATTTCGCTTTACCAATCGAGTTATTATCATTAGGCAAGCAACCAGCAGTCTCGGATACATCTAGGTCGGACGATGGCTCCGTGTCTTTTCCAAATAGTCGTGATAGACGTTTGACATTAAGTTTGTTGACTTTGGAATCTAACGTCGTGGTTGTCGTGTTTCCTTTCTCCCCCTTTAAAATCAAAGTATCTCCACTCAACCATTAGGTGCATTCTTTGCTATCAAATACCAGCCACAAAAGGGCATTCGCTTCAATCTGTTACGAGGTTTTCCTTTTGCTTTTCCTTTCCCATCGTCACAAATTAACCGAAGGCCCACTTGCATCTTTTGTTGTTTGCCTACTTGTGTACTCAGTATCTTTTCCCTTCACCCATTCATCCTGGTCTAATCGTTTAACAAGCTTATGCAAGCAAAATACTGAAGAAGGCAACAACCAAGAAAGAAAGACGTCCCAGAAGCCATCTAAGGCACTGAAGTGTAATGGAATACACCAACTTCACCCCCTCGCTTAGGTCTACTGTCTTTCCATGCGATTGCCTCGTAGAACAAAGGCAAAATTATCTGTTGTGTTCCTTCCTCATGAAATACATTTTGACCAGAATCAGTTAACCCCTTTTTGAAATATTGTATTTTTCCTTTATTAAGGAAGGATGTTAAGCACTGAACGACAACGTTGTCTTGGGATTTCGTTACATGGCTTTTTCCTTTTAAATTATTTTGTTGCGTTCACGGTTAATCACCCACGCAAAGGGACGAAGGAAAAAACAATACAAATGGTCTGGCAACTCGAGTTGAAGAAAATAATTAAATTTGAGGCAAAAAGGACGAAAAGTGGAAAATAGTTCAGAATAGTTCGCGTAAGTTTTTTTGTTTTATTTATTCTTTCTCGAACTTTTGAGAAGGAGTTCTTGAGCTGTGAATGGCTTGGCGGTGGCATGTTGTGTTTCAAGTAATTAATGTAATTTAATTTGAATAGAGGAACGGAAGTTGCTTTCTAAATTATTTAATTGATGTTTGACTGGGGTACAGGAAACGGGCAGGAACAGGTTTGAATTACTCGCTTTAATGAATTGTTGAAATTTTGCTGCAAGCCGCGAACTTACGTAGGTGGGTTACGGGATCAACTATTCTATAAACAGCTGAAACCCTTAAAGAGGATGGAACTACGGTCAGAAACGAGAATGGTGTTAATGGCTTGTACAAGTATATTGTGAATTAAGAGAAAATAGTTCTGTGTCCAAGGCTTCTTTGGCTTGTGTTGAAGGAAGATTGTAAAAATCGTAGATTAGACGATTTATTCCTTTCACATTAGAGCAGAGCAACAACGATGTTAAGACTACACCTAAATCCAATCTAGTAATGTTGCAAGAAAAAAACGTTGGATGTATTGAGTGGTTTGTTGGCCTTTGACGCCGATGACACGTAGATCAAATTCCGCCAACAGCTACAATACATAAATGAAATGTTTTCTTTTTCTTCTCTCAGAATCGGTAATAAATAGTAAGTTCCTTAAAATAAAATCTCTATTAGCATAGGTGACTCTGACTCTTCTCGTGCCTTAGGGAAAGTAAATCGATGAATTGTCGATTTGGGAATCTTTGCACCGCGATGATTGACTCTTCATCAGCTGTTACCCTCGTGTCCGTATCTGCATAGTTAGTGACTAAATTTAGCGGCTCCTGACAAGTCGTCGTTATTTTTCTTCAAAATTTCACAGTCATTGACTTCATTTCTTGACAAGCCAGTAATTGGATTAAAATTTAAATTTTCAGCGACTTTCTTAATTGGCATTCTTTCACAATTGTTTCGAGATGCTTATGCCCCCAGGGAGCTTGTCACCCTGAATGTATTGACGGCTTTTTTGGAAACGCCCATACTATACGCGAACTAGTTTTACCCATATCACCTCACCAATATGCAGATGTCTACACAGCAAAACAATGAACAAGACACGCGAAAGTATACAATTCCCATTACTTTTTGAACATTCGTACATACCTATATATGTACATACACTCCGCGACAACTGGTTGAGACACCCCCTCAATTTTGAGGTTTCCCAATGATTTTGTTCAGCAACTGCAATATATGCTACTGTTAAATAATTGTTACTAATTCTTATATAAATTCTTAGAGCTGTACGCCGTCTGCTTTCCGTTATCTCGTGTAAATTTAAATTTTTTCCTCAATTGACCGCGACAACTGGTTGAGACAGGGCATGAATATTTTGGAATTTACCATTTATTTCATTTCGGACATTATTTGCAGTGTAACTTTATGGTAAGTTTTAGTTATTTAAGTATTAAACAATTTATCAAAATGATTATTGATAGTAAAATACACAAAAATGGGATCTGGAAAGATGTTGAACCGGACTGAAATGCAAAGCATAAAAAAAATGCGACAAGACGGCTTTTCAGTCAATAAAATCGCAAAACTGTTGAGTCGAAGTCGAACAGTGATTACAAACTACCTAAAGGATCCACAAAATTATGGCGAAAACTACGTTCCTGGAAAAAAACATAGCCTGACACTAAGAGAACGGCGATCCTTTCTTAGAGCTGCATCAAATTCCACAGCGACAACAAGAGAAATAGCGACATCAGCGGGCATTTTGGATGTGAACAGAAAGCTGAGGTCTTGCCAGTGTTTATTAGCCGAAGCAGAACATCTTCAGAGGAAGCGTCTAAAAAGAAAACCTGCTCTAACTCAACGTCATCGAGAAGCCCGTTTAAAATTCGCCAAAGATCATCTTAAGTGGAAGAAGCGATGGAAGAAAGTAATCTTTACAGACGAAAAGCGTTTTTGTTTAGATGGGTCAGATGGATTTCGCCATTATTTTCATGATTTGCGAAAAGAAGAGCGCTTTTTAAAACGACGGCAACAAGGCGGTGGTGCAATCATGATTTTGGCAGGAATATCCTACAAAAACAAAACAAATATTTGTTTTATAAATAGAAACATGAAAAGTGAGGATTACATCAGAATCTTAGACGACGAAATCGTAGGTCAAACAGAAAAGTTCGGCACTGGCTTTATTTTTCAACAAGATAATGCGGCAATCCATACAGCCCGAAAAGTGAAAGACTTTTTCGAATGCAATAATCTCTCTGTTCTTGACTGGCCTGCATTGTCCCCAGACTTGAATATTATTGAAAATGTATGGGGACATCTTTCTAGAGAGGTTTACAAAGAAGGTCGTCAGTTTAAGACGGTGGAGGAACTTCAAAATGCCATTACGTACGAATGGCAAAATCTGCCGCGAAAGATGGTAAAAAGGTTGTTTAAATCCCTTCCGTCAAGAATGTTTGAGGTTGTAAGCAATAATGGAGGAAGTACTCATTACTAGAAATATAAATTTATTTAAAAAAAATCAAAATTTTGTTTTAATTTATAAAATTTACAATACTGTCTCAACCAGTTGTCGCGGTCAATTGAGGAAAAAGTTTAAATTTACACGAGATAACGGAAAGCAGACGGCTTGCAGCTCTAAGAATTTACATAAGAATTAGTAACAATTATTTAACAGTAGCATATATTGCAGTTGCTGAACAAAATCATTGGGAAACCTCAAAATTGAGGGGGTGTCTCAACCAGTTGTCGCGGAGTGTAGGTGTCAGTCCGATGGATAACGAAAAAAACAAAACTCGACTTAAATAGCTTGTCATCGCATATCACAACTATAATATCGTTATCAATAATTTTTTTTACTAATAGATAATCCAATAAGAGATGTCATTTTAATTTTGGCGACACTGTTGAGCTGTTAACAGTCAACTATCACCGTGGTGTGACATATTCACACAATATGTGGAAATAGTGAACATTCATGGAAACCTTCCGTAAAGTTCGTACCGCTTTCGGTTATTATTGAGCGATTTTTCGCATGGTTATTACTTCTTCTTCTTAGGTGGCGCTACAGTCCGGTGTTAACCTGGGTCTCAACCAACAAGCGTCTCCAGCCTGTACGATCTTCCTCCAATTGTTTTCAGTGCCTTACTCCCAGTTGGTTAAGATCCCCTTCCACCTGTGTGCGCCACCTTAGATTCGGCCGTCCTTTGCTGCGTCGTCCCTCAGGGTTGGATTCGAAGACTCTTCGAGCCGGAGTCGTGTTGTCCACTCGTTCTTCATGGTCTCGCCATCTTAGACGTCAAGTTCGGAGACGTCGTACTAGGCCTATGTCGCTGTTCAGCCCGTAAAGTTCAGAATTTTCCTCTCGAAGCCACCAAGGGCACCCTCATCTATTTTCGTCAAGGTCCAGGCCTATGCGCCGTAAAGGAGGACCGGGATGATCAGTGATTTATATAGTGCTACCTTGGTTTTTCGAAAGAGGGCTCAACTTCTCAATTGCCTCTTGAGCCCAAAGAAGCAGCGGTTGGCACGGGTAATTCTGCGTTTGATCTCAGCGCTAATATGTTGTTGCTGGGCACTAGTGAGCCAAGGTAGACGAAGTCTTTGACCACTTCAAATTTGTAGCCGTCAATTGTGACGTTCCGGCCAAGACGTCGGTGTTGTGCGTTTTTTTGGATGACAGCATATATTTGGTTTTATTCTCGTTTACCGAAAGACCCATTTTAACCGCTTCTGCTCTAATGCTTTTAAGCACTTCATTGACGTCTCGCTGTCCTCGCCCAATTACGTCAATATCATCCGCGTACGTAAGCAATTGCGCAGACTTGAAATAGATCTTACCCCTTGTGTTGGCCAGTTAGTCTAGTATGATCTTTTCAAGCACAATGTTGAAGAAGTTACATGGCAGTGTGTCATCTTGCCTAAATCCTTTTTTAACATCGTAGGTCTCGGTTAATTCGAGGTACTTTAATGGAGCAGCGAGAATTCTCCATTGTCATCCTGCACAATCTGACGAGTTTGGCAGGGATGTTAAAACTAGACATGGCTCGCTATAGCTCGTGCCTATGTAGACAAAAAGATATTGTGTGTCGATTTGGAATTCTTGGGTATGCTGCAGATATGCTGCAGATATGCTGCAGTGTTCAAATTTGGTCTATCTGGTCTGAAACGACACTGATAGGATAGGCCTTCACACAGTACGGCAGAGAAAATCTTGTAGGTGATGTTGAGAAGACTTATTCTTTTATAGTTTATAGTTGGCGCAGTTATAGGGGTCTCCTTTCTTGTGGACTGGGCAAACGATGCTGAGATTTCATTCGTCGGGCATGCTTTCCTTCGACCATATTTTACAGATGAGCTGCTGCATGCGCCCTACCAACTCATCTACGGCCGCTCAGCAGTCAGGCCGTCTGCGCCCGTGGCTTTGTTAATTTTAAGCTTCGAAATAACAAGCTTAATTTCATCTAGGTCAGGTGGACGGAATTCTCTTGTATCTTCGTCCGTTTCGAATGGATAATTCTGCCTGAGAGTGGTCAGATCTATCTTCTCGGGCCTTAGTAACAGCAAATTGATGAATTGTCGATTTCAGCAGCCTTTCACCGCGATGATTGAATCAGCTGTTGCCCACGTGTCCGTATCTGCATTAACTTAATTTAGCGAATCCTGACGTGATTTTTCTTCAAAATTCAGCAGTTTTGACTTCATTTCATGCTTATTATTCAATAGCCTGTGTCAGATGATTGACTTTCTTTTACATTCGTTTTGTGCCCTAGGGAACTTGTCAATTTGAATGTGTTCACGGTCTTCTTCGAAACGCTTATACCATACGTGACTTAGTTTTACTCATACCACCTCACCAATATACAGAACTTTTTGAGAAATGTCCACACTAGAAAACAACAAGCGAAACTAATTCCCGTTACTTTTTGAACATTCGTATGAGTGCCTGTCTGATGGATAATGAAAAAAGAAAAAAAACATCTGACTAGATTGAAATGGTTATAGTAAGAACTGTTACTGCAAATCAAAACTATGATTTCGTTATTAACCTTTCTTTTTCTAATAAACTGTAATCCAATAAGAGGTGTCATTTTAAAATGAGCGCCATTATTGGGCTATTGACAGTCAACTATAATGCGAAGAGACACACTAACATAATATGTGGAAATAGTGAAAATCGCGGCAACCTTTCGTAGAGCTCATACTGCTTTTGGTTATCATTGAGCGATTTTTCGCAGTTATTAGAAATACATAGTAAAAAAATATTATTTTTCCAACAGATGGCTTTAGTAATCTGTATCTCGCCTTGTATACGTTTCGTTGGATCTACACTACATGGCATTTCGTATTAAAGAAAAAATAGTTTTGTGAATGGTTGACTCAATTATTTTTGAGCGCGCGTCAGAGATGGACAGCTGCAAAGGAAAAATACTCTATACTTTACAGTTTTTCGTCGATAAAGGTGAAAACGCAAGTCAGGCGACTGAAAAGGTGAATAGTGTTTATGATACTGATTCTGTAGCAGCCAATCACGCGCAGTTTTAGTTTCGTCGATCCCGTTCCGGTAATTTCAATGTCAAAGATGCACCACGCTCTGAAAGGCCGATTGTCGAAAATGTCGATAAAATCATGGAAATCGTCGAGTCTAATCGTCATGTAAGCATTGATTTATTATTATCCAAGAGCTACATATTATTTAAAAAAGCTCGATGTATTTATTTCTATCTGCGAATCGCTGTTGTGCCGCAACATAATTGACCCATTTCTGAAGTGGATGGTGACTGGTGAAACACTAACGATAGCTGCAAGTAAAAACGGTCGGGGTCGAGTCGACCCGGTCGGTCGAGTGAACCGGCGCAAATGCTGGCCAAACCGGATTGATGGGCAGAAAGGTTTTGCTATGTGCTTGGTTGGATTGGCAGGCAATCATCTACTATGAGCCGCTTCCCTACGGCAAAACTCTTGAATCGGATCTCAAGTGTGCACTCGCGTCGAAGCGTTTAGTTTTGGCCAGAGGATAGGAATAATGTTCCATCAGGATAACGCCGGGCCACACAGATCGGGCTAGCGGTTACATTGGGCTAATATTTCTTCCAAAAGCGATCGTTCCGGTACTTGGGTTGCGTTAATGAATGATCCTTGCTGGTTTTATATACATATGTGATTTTGGTGCCATGTATGTGGAAGGTCCAATTTTTGAAGACTTTGTAGCATTAATCTGGCTGAATTTGGCGAGAGGCTTTGGTTATATCGACTTTGAGTGCAATCAATTGTTGGTTTATTCGCATAGACTTGACTAGGCTCTTAAATCGCTCATGTAGAATATCCATCGTGACAACCACGGTACATAGCGCCGTTCTGTTGGTTCTAGCTGTCTCCTTTATCCCAATTATTCAGCTTAGGCCATAAGAAGTTATTTAACATCAGTATGTAACAATCAATCGCTGAAAACAAAGATCTCTACCATTCATATTCAGTCCATAATGCCGTTATAAAACAACAAATTTAAAGCATCCCTATCGAAAGACTCTTTTATTAGGATTAAAACAGAAATGTCACCGTCCTTCAGGAAAATGCTGGGTTTTTCTATTAATTGAAAATAATACCTCTAGTTGGATTACCCTATAGCTTGAAGAGAAGCATACAAAATATACACGAAACATAAACAGAACTGGATACAAAGAGATAAAAATAAGAATCAGCAATAAGTCGCAAGATAAACTCAACAAATGGGTAAACGGAGGCACTATTATGTAAGTGTGGGCGCGTATGCGGACAACGTATAAGTATTAACCTTATTGCTCCTGCGATGAGGTAAATCGCAGAAAGAGAAATTTGAAATTTCTTGTACAACAAATTCATTATTTAAAGCTTTGTATGAGTGACAGCGGCATCGTGTTGAAACCTGAGATCACCCAGACCCAATTCGTTCAATATTCGAAAGAAAAAAAAATAGTTTTCGAAAAAGTACAGACAGAGAAGTTAATCCACTTAACCAAAATCTATAATCCACTTATTCAAAAATATGATTCAACGGAATAGATCAATTTTGATGACAATTTTTTTGGTGACTCAACATCCATTCAACGTTAATGTAAATAAAAAGGTGTCAGTCTGATTTCGAACACTTTCACTCATGGCAGCGATGTACGTAGCATGTACTAAGAGCATGTTGGTACTGAACCCGCGCTTCCAAATGGTTCATCATTGTAGGGATTCCAAACTCGCCAGGGCGATTATGATGACTATAAAGTTCAGGAATTTTTTAGAAGTCATGTTTACAGATGGCCCATTTTCTTAAAGGTTTGAGTTGCAAAAAAGGCGATGTTGCATGATTAACGACTCTTCATCTATTGTTTTAACCAGTTCTTCATACACCCGAAGCATAGCTGGAAGGCCTCCATCTTAATCTACAGTGGATCACTAGCCTGGAAGCTTGCACTAAGTGAAATTAATAAGCTAGATAAACCAATTACAGTTCAAACATCGACAGGAATCGGCATCATAGGGCCAAAAGATCATGCCTCACCGCAACACCTTATATAATGCTGTACTAAGTATAATCCATGGTAGAATGTACAGCCATCAGATTTTAACAGATTGCACTTCTCCCCTTGGTTTTAGCCGCATAGTACTCGTCAAGTACTAAAATCAAACGGATTAGCAGCAGGATCAGGATAACTCGAGGATGTTCAGAGCATAGTACAAAGAGGGGGATGTGAAAACCGAGGATCTTCTGTTAAAGAATCATACTTGAAATCAAACATCTTCTAACACTTTTTACCATGGTTAGCCATAGGTGGGCCAAATCAGGCAGTTAGAGGTAATCTAGGAACTACAGGCCCATCTACATGCAAGATAAATCACAAGACATTTTAAGCAGCCACTGTGTTTCAATAGTGCTAGAATTGTGACAATGAGTACAGACCACTGGCCTATTGGCTGCGTAGCTGCTTTGACATACGGTTTAAGAGCCACTGAGAAACTTGCAAAAAATACCCTATCAGAGGGAAGCCTGCACCACTTTATCACCGACGAGTTCCGCATATTTAGTAAACATGCTTTTTCTTAACTGTGGTTTCTACTGACCCGGGTGAGGTTGCTAGCCTCTACCTCCCTAAAAAAACCAACTTTCTTAACGCAAGAAGCTGAAGATTTCAAAACGGCATTTTGGTACTAATGTCACTTGATCTACGAAGCAGACCAATCCATCCCTGCCTAACATACCTAGGTAAAAACAAATGTCTTGCTGATAGATCAAAATTTGGTATATTTTTTAAGAACTAGTAAAAGACATAACTCGCAAGATCCGGGGTTTGTTCCTAAACTAAGATTACTTGAATTTCGGAAGCCAAATACATTCGATATTTGGTTTTTGTTGTGTTGACGTTGTAAGCTGTTTTGGATATTTTTTTATTTTTCACAGGTATAAAGGTTAGACGTGGTTCCGTGCAGGGACGGGTTAAGAATATCCCTGCAGCGATACCTCTCGCTTGTCGTAAAAGGCGACTAAAACAAAGGTAAACAAAAATCACATCTAGGCAATTTTGAAAACACCAAGGTGAGCCTAGGTAAAAATCTGGAGCATGCCCGTGTCACAAAAAAAAAAAAAAACAAAAACGGCAGGCCGAAAAACAAGTGATGCAAAAACACCAGCATTTGATTGGCCTCAGCGATGAAGTAATCCCAAACCGGGAAGCCTGCCGCTACTTTCTGAGGTCAAACCGGCGGACCCCACAAGCGGACCAGTAGGAATGCAGTTAAGTGGGAAGGTTATGGTCCTACACTTCTGACCATAACAACGCCGGAAAAAGGAAAAGAAGAAGAAGAAGAAGATAAAGGTTAGACGTGCTTGGAGAAAGTGGATCACAGAATCTGCATTAAATTTTGTGTGGAAAATAAAATTAGGTGCTCCAAAGTAGTTGAGATGTTGACTGTGGTATTTTGCGAGCCCAAAAAAAAAAGTGGTATCAGCAAAGCACAGAAGGCTGAGAAGATGTTCCTGATGATGCCCGCCCTGAACGAAACAGCACGTCAACAACGAATAAAAACGTTGAAGCAGTGAAGGACTGTTTTATGAAGAACCGTCGAATCACTATCAGAGAAGCTGCTGAGGATATTGGCATATCGGTTGGCTCATGATGCCATGCAATTTTTCCAGATATTTTGGGCATGAAACGTGTGTTAGCGAAGTTTTGTTCCGAAAATGCTAAATTTAGGGCAAAAAAAACAGTCGCATGACCATCACTCAGGAGCTTTTGAATGATGTGAACCAGATATGCTGGAAAGGGTCATTATATGGATACAGGGTTATGACATTGAAACCAAACCCCAATCAACCTCATGGAAACGACCAGAAGAGACAAGACTGAAAAAGTCATGCCAAGTTCGGTCAAATGTGAAAGTCTTGCTCACTTTTTTGTTCAATTACAATGACTTGGCTCCTCATGAGTCGGAAGATTGCATGGTGAAAGAAGATTATTACCTTGAAGTTATACGAAGTTTTCATGAAGCAATACAAAGAAATCGGGCGGATTTGTGGCAAAAAAATTAATGGCCGTTGCATAACGATAACTTTTTATCCAAAAATAAAACTTGGCCCCCTGCACATTTTTTTTCTTCCAAAATATGCAGGATAAAGATTTGCCCCGATTGAGAAGATGAAAATCGCAACGCTAGAAGAACTCGAGGCTATACCAAAAGCGCACATCAGAAATGCTTCCAGGATTGGAAAAAAATGCTTTGAGAGGGATTACTTTGAAAGAGACAAAACAAATAGTGATGGAAAAATTAAAAGTCACCTTATTTTTTGAACAATTTCGTATAAGTTATGACAAAGGCAATATCGTAGCTTTAATAGGAATGATAATTCTGTGCCATTAATGCTTACATATGATGTTGGCTAGTTGGGCGTCGAGGGACGAGCTACTTGGAAAACCAATTTTGACCACTTTTTCGCGTCAGTTCCACTCTTCTTCCTATCGCAATTTAAATTAATCCAACGAAGTTAAGTCACACGATCTTGAAAGCTAAATCACGGGGAAATGCGTGAAGTAATATCCACATCAAAGATGCCGATCCCATATTAAGAAATTAATTTTATACATAAGGGATAAGGTAACGGCATGTCAACAATGGTTTGTACCCTCTAAATATGGAATGGCTGGTTGGCGACCTGTCCCGGGAATAATAGTACAAGCGAAAGTAAGTGGCATTCATGCTTTATTAAGATCCTAAGCCATTCGTCGAAGGTCTTCATTCCATGCTTGAGTCTTTAATCCTTCAACAAACGTAATTTCTACTCAATTTCCTTCGTATGCATAATCCCCAACCCAATTCCACGGCATTTCATGCAACCACCCATCCCTGACTTCCAATCGTAAGCTACTTAAACCCCGGTATTGTTCCACTAAAGTGATTTCAAAATTAAATGTCATTCTCCTTTATACTTTAATTACCACACACGGCTAGCCGCCAAAAGATACGATAAACTTACAACAGCAGATAAGGGACGTCCCGGAACCTCTCAGCACCGTATTGTAGTGGCGACACCAGACCCGATGTATTGTTTTGATCCGTTATCAGTGGCTCGTAAAAAAGGCGCTTTTTATGTTTTCATTGCGAGTGTGTCAACGACAATCCGCACAGGTACCCACGAACGACCGACGGCACACGAGCACACACGTTGACAAGCGACAAGACGCGGTGGCGGCTTTACCTTTGTGCGGTAACAGCTTATGGTACACGCGCAAACGAGTGTCATTTGACGGTTTGATTCTATCGTTTCATTTTTCTATCCATACTCTGTTGCCTCTATTAAATGAACTACTTAGGAGTACTCGTACATTAGCGCAGCAGTATGTCCACGTTCGAAATATTGTTGTATACCTACATAACGATGCGGAGAGGAGTGAGCAGGTGGAGTTGTCGTAAAATCAAGATCATAAAACCGAGTGTATAGTACAACCTGGTTCCAAGAAGCAGCATGGAACTTGTAGCATGTTTCGAGAGACGACAGGAATGGCAGCATATTCAAATTAAACAATCGTGTCAGGTGTCGATGGATACACAGTCGCCTCATGAACACATTCCGGCATCCTTTGGCAGCCTCGCTCGTTGACAAATGACTCGACGAGGATATGCACGAACATGTATCGTATGTATGTATGTGGAATGTGGTGATTGTTGTGAATCCAGTGGGAAATCCGTAATTTCAATGACAACCGCACGAGCACACAGGAACAGAAAACAGAAAAATATACTCAGTGATACAGGAAGTCCCTGGTGCATCATCAATCAGTGACGGCTTTAATGAGTGCTCAGACAGAGCTGGAAGGCTGTGGTGAAAGGATATGCTTGTCATTTTGGCGCCAACGATGGATTGTGATTTTGGATTACCACTCACTCATCGCGTTTGAGATTCATTTTTCATTTCAATTCGTTTTCCCTTTTTAATGACGCGTGAATGTGGCCGCAAAAGTTTCATTATGCGCAGTCGTTTCTGTGATAAGTGCTATCAGTTGGAAGCATATTGGCGGTAAAAGGCAGTTGATAAGTGGGGGACATAAGTAAATGCATTACTTCGGGGAACGATAAGAACTTTTGCAAAAGTCGAGGGAGGTTTTGTGGTATCCCGGAGGGGAAGAAGAGAATTTTGTGAGATGTCGCACGATGTCGTATAATGATAATGATGATGAAAAACGTATGTTCTGAAAGTTGGTAATTGTGTTGTAGGTTTTTTCCGTAGGAAGATGGAGCAAACCGTAGTCTGGCTCCGCGGATTGTACAATTACCAATTTGCCATATATCCCGTAGCAACATCAAGCCTCTCCCACCAGCTAGATCGAATATTTATAGATGTAGGGCGGAACAGTAGCGTTGTACCCACCGCCTCGGGACAAGATATCTCCCACTACGATTGCTCGACAAACAAACAGCCAATTTCCATAAAATATTCAAAAGAAATGAAAAACAGAAAGACAATTACAGTATCCGAACGCGTCACTCTACATGCATCTACAGCCACAAGGCGTAGGTGAAGTACGAGTACTGCAACACCCATGGCACCTTTATTTATATTCATAAATGCATTTTCACTTCAGAATCGAGTACGCGCGTCTATCTCCATTACAATGCCCGACTATTGCATGCATGCAGGAGAGTGTTATGCATTTGTACCGTAATCCTGTGCGACTCTACGCCCACATTTGGAATTTTTATCTTTTTATTTTCACCTTTTTCTTATTCTAATTTATTTACGATGTCACATAACAGACAAATCTCACATCCAAGTCAACGGGCAAAAATAGACCGAAAGATCCAAAAAAAAAAATCTAAACAGAATTAGAATTCGCTCCCCACTGGATCAGCCCACGATAGAGGAATTTATCAGCATGCGTATGGGCATATAGCGGATGTATCTGATAAAAAATAAAAATAAAATTCAAGATTTATTTAACGTGCAAGTACTACGTCGCGCGATTGTGTGATACCAAAGGCGTGCGTTTCTTCTGCGCTGGATTATTCATCCATCAAATTCGATTCAAATTCAATTTTTCCGTAATATCTTTCAAATTTTCGGCGGAATTTCAAGGTGAATTGAACATAACCTTGTTGCTGTTCATCTTTATCGGAGAAGCTTTAGGTTATGCCGCAATGTCATAAGTTATCGTCTTTACACATTCAAATAGAATTGTCTTTCTATGCTAATAATGCTTAAGAAGGCGTGAAAATTGAATTGACTTGGAGAATGTTGCTCGGGTGTGGTGTTTAACATAAACCAAATTCTGTCACGGAAAAAACAGTTTTTGGCATCTCCCCCGAAGCTCTGTCATACTTACAATTTCGATTCAATCTTTTTTTGGTTCAATTCATATGCAAAATGCGGTTGAATCTTGCATGGGTGATGAGATTGGTTATTGGAATTTAATAGTCTTCGTTACCATTAGGTTCACTAGCCGCACCTCAACTCCTGCTTAATTGGAAACGTTTATGATATAACCGATTTTACGATTTGACTAATTTTACGACGCAAATATAGGCGTATCGTGTTTCCTACGCATGGCATGGCTGTGAGCCAGGCTATGTGGTGGTAATTGTGGGCATGCACTAAGTTGCAGTTTGTTGGATTGATCCCGAGGGTGAACATGGTTCTATTACAGCTACCAGTTTTATTGTGGAAATAGCTTTAGATATTGGATTCAGTTCAGCAGAGAAATAGTTCGACTTGTTCGCCACGGGGTATGTAATAAAAGGTAGCGAAAAAGGTATTAATTGTTGGATATCTTGATTAGGACGTAGTTCTATTAAGAACGATGTTCAACGAAACTACATTTCTGCTACAGAACAAAATCATTTATTGTAAATTTATAAATAAAAATAAGAGAATTTGAGGCTTCGAAACTTCTCGACATCGATCCTTGGGATATCTTTACTTCGCCCAGCGATAGGCGTCCAATCTCATCTATATTTACGAAACGACAGGCTTTCAGACTCTTTTCAAATTCGGAAGAAGAAATAATTCTATAAGCATGTGCCATCGTGGTGCAAGAGCCATAAATTGTTCCGCCACAAGTCCGGGCTACTTTTCAGATTGCTTTATGCCAGTGATGTTCTAAGATCAATGAATTTTGTGGTAGGAACTCAAGCTATACTATATCGTCAAAATCGAAAAATACAGTGAGCAAGACCTTAATAGCATTAAACAAGCTTTTATTAGTCTACTGAACTATAGTTTTATGTCATTTATGAACTTCATTCAGTAACAGAAGGACAGAAGGACGCTGTTTTCATTCGAAATTTAATAGTCTTAAACGCATTTTGCTACCACACCCTTCATGATGGTTCTGATGGTTGATAGTAATTATTTCGTGCATTTTTGCTCGTCTTCATCGCTTACTGATAAACCGCCTTTCACTTCACTTCAATTTGGCCTTTCTAACTTTTCGAACAAGTTTCCCACACAACAATGAACAAATGACGTGAATCAAAGCAATGCCAATTATTAGATTTAAAAATGGTAATCCGTTGTTATCCAATAGAGGACGCTAGGTGTTCATATTGTTTTGAAATGTCGCTTAGACATCTGCCAACAAGTCCTAATCATTACATTCATGAATTTTAATCGGCGTCATACATTTTTGGGACGAGGAACTGATGACTTTCAAATCAAATAAGAGATATTGGGGTGAATTTTACTTTTTGCCTCGATTAGAAAGAATCTGGGGCTTTGGCATGTCAAATTATAATATAAATTTACAGAACGTCTCGCGAGTGGTTTCAACGGTTTCGAACCGATGAAAAATATTAAAGACGCAGTTTGGATGAAGATCAATGTCAAACGCAACAAGAACTTGCAGCTTCATTGGCCGTAACTTAACAAGCCACTTTCCATCGTATGAAAGTCTTGGGTAGGATCCAAAAAAGTTGGTGTCATACGAGTTGAAGCCGAAAGATGTCGAGCGTCGGTTTTTTCTTGAGCGAACTATTACTCTAACGGCTATTAAAAGTGGACCCACTACTACATAAAAGTATAATCCAAAGACACGTACCACTTTCGGAGACAAATCAAAAAAAACATGCATTGAAGCTCCTGCTATGAATTTGATTTTGATAAGTTAATGCAACCGGGGGAAACCATCACAGTAGCTTACTGTCGAACATATTGTTTAAGGAAAAAGGACCACAATGCGAGCATATATACGACAAAGTGATTTTACGGTGCGATAACGCTATGCAGCATATTGCTCAAATCGTGGAAAAAACCTACCTGCAAACACTGCAAACACATAGTACGTCTTAAGCCACCCGCTGTATTCTGGTCGATGTGGCATGATCTGGCTGGGCGGCAATTCCGATCTTTCGAAAAAGCCTGAATTGAAAGTATTTTAAGCGCAGAGGTCGTATGCTGTCAGAAAGATAGGCAGAAGTTGTATCCAGGGATGGACAGTATTTTGAAGAATAAATATGTTACAGTCTTCCCGACATAAAGCTCCCATTTTTGACGAAAAAACCGCGAATTCCTATTTGTACACCTGATGAAAAGAATTGATTTAAGTTGGTGGTAACGGAAAGCCATATACTGTTGTTGACAAAAGGCTGGAGCAGCTGGTAAAAGTGCTTTAGATGATAGGAAAAGAAAAATTGTGTTCAGTTTGTAGATATGTTAAAAATGTGAGGAAAACTATACAAAGTCGCGGGTTGTATGTATTGAGGTTTCAAGAGTTTGAATATCTTGTTGCCAGAAAGATGTCAGTGATGCACGTTCGTAATATCTGTTTCTGGCGTATGCCAAGGAAACTACCGACTGGAGGGTGCCACAGGTCTTTTTATCTTACTTTCAAAAATAATTTTCTTTCAATATTGTCTTAGACAATTCACTAGCCGACATGACAACATGAGAGGCATACGAGTGATCTGTACAACTGAATGTATATGCGAATGTCCTTGCAGTGATTCGACAAGCACAGCAAGGCATGAACAATGTCTAAAATCAGTCTAGTGGGCAATCAGGGCCCAACTTAGTATGTTCATTATGATATGTATCACCGTCTGGACCAGAATATCAGCTTGACAAGTATAAGTTCGAAGTAATAAAAGCCGTTCGCATTATCGCGAAGAGCATTGAGGAATCACTCATGCCAATTAATATTCCACTGAGCTCAAGAAATAACTGAGTAGCAGAGCAAATAAAGGTTTCTTAAGTCTTTATTATCGAAATATGAAGAAGAAATTCTGGCTACAATGACCGTGCTTAGCGAATAGATGCCATAGAAACGGCCCAGAAAACCATCGCATTCAGCCCTGAGAGAAAAAGCAGTAGGAAAGAGACTCAGATTTGAAGTCCTGGACTTGCTGGTTGAAACCTATATTAAGATTAATGGTGTCCAGTGGAAAGTTTTCAAGTTTGAAATGAAGTAAATAAAAGACTGAAAACTGTAGGTTATACTTTATCTGGAAACAATACAATTAAGAACAATATCTTCCAAATGACGTCCGTTCCTTTCCATGCACTCTTGCAGCTGGACTCTCACATTTGCAATTACGCGTGAACAAAATGCTACTTCAATGGCGGCAGCTTCCCTCCGAATATTCTCTTGCAGAACCTGAGTGATTCGAGGATTGTTATTGTAACCCCTTGACTTGATTTAAAAGTCGCATGGTGTGAGGTCCGGAGAGCGAGGTGGCCAGGGTATGTCTCCATACTTGCTGATCAGAAACTCGTCCATCATTCGGCAAGTCAGTGCTGAGACTGTCTCTTGTTGGTTAAAAAAATAAGGACCAAATAAGGTAGATAGAAAAGACTAGGATTATGTGTACTAAGAAGGTTAGTGTTAAGAGATATGGAATTATAAAGGGTGGCACTGTCAATGGTGCCTGTTAGAAACCTATTTAGGAAGAGGAGGTCAGATACCCTTCTTCTTTTCTCCAACGTACTCAGATTGATTAGTTTAAGACGATCTTGATAGGGCAAGAAGAACAAATGAAAAACACCAGGGCAGACCTCGAAGAGCGAAACGTAGGAACCGACGTTGGATGCCCTCGATTTCAGAAATATGGGTTTGTTGATAAGGGGACCACACTTGAGACACGTATTCAAGACGGGAGCGAACAAAGATAATATAGAGGGATCGTGTCACGTATTGATTGGATAATTCTTTAGACCAGCGCTTCACGAAACCGGGTGCAGAGTAGGCTTTAAGAATTATATAGCCGATATGTGCGCGAAAATTGAGCTTTTGGTCACATAGTATGCCAAGATCGCGGATAACCTGAACGGTAGAGATGGGCTGATTATTGAGGAAGTAGAGACGAGGCGGAGGTTTGAATCGTTTGCGTGAAAGGGTCATTGGTATTTGGAAATGTTAAGCATTTTTTGGAGCACCAGACAGAAAAGATATTGAGATCCGATTGAATAAAGGAAGAATCTTGTTGCGAAGAAATGGTCTTGAGGAACTCGGTGTCGTCGGCGTGTTTGGGTCGGGATGTTTGATGACATGCTCAATATCATTGATGATGCCGTGATGGTAAGAATGGGGCGATAGTTGTTAACATCACTATTCGAGCGATTAATTAGATATACGCTCTTATCAACTTGAGTACTTTGGAGGAAAGAAGAAGAGTATCCGACATAATCTTCATTCATAGACTTCTTAAAGGTATCATCGACTGCGCCACCCTTTATAACTCCATAAATCTTAATACTAACCCCCATGAATAGTCATGGGAATTATCCAAATGTAAATAAACTCGGACGCCTATAGCCTGTGAATAGCATCTTCAGTAGCAAAGAAGGAAGGGATTTTTGCAACAAATTGTCACTGAAGATGAAAAGTTAAGCTCAATCATCAACATGAAAGGAGATGACGAATATCAATGGATCCAAGCCCATGTTCTGCATTTGGTGTTATCAGAACCGTAAGGTCTACAATGAGCTGCCCTAATGGAATAAAGCCATCAAGATCGTCGTTACCGACGAACAAGGTGATTTTACTGCATGATAATTCGCCCCATGCCCTAGATGGAAAGTCCATTGCTTCTACTGATTATCACTTACTCCGGACGATGACTTTATGGTCTGTTCGAGCAGAACCTTCCTTTCTATAAGGATTGTAAAAATTTGTCGAAATATATGTATATGTATTCGATTTTCTTTTAAATAAGCTATTTTTTTCCGACTCAAAATGCTACAAATTTATTTCAATTTGCAATATAAAAATAACCTACATTGCTTTGGTTCCAGCCGCGCAGGATCAGGCCCTCGGTTCCTTTCAATCACCTACCATCTGGCATTTTTACAACAGAATTGCCCTGATTATTATCAACTAAGAAGAGGAAAAATCGAGAAAATTTCTACAGATCTGTGGGGCATAGCACCTATGATTTATGAATATGTTTTTTTTTCGATCAGAGTAAGCTTGGTAAATGTTTAAGTACGGTGGAGCATTTGATTTTACTGTTTAAACAAAATCTAAAACAGATTCTTTGATCCATTTTTTTTAATAGCAAAAAATCGCTGAGGACGCCAAAACACGCCTAACTTTTATATCTATGAAAAACAAATTGAATATCCAAAATGGCTGGCAGTTTCAACATATGTTAAGGAATATTTGTACCAACAAAATTCGAAAATAGAATGTATTTGGCTGGCAAAATTTAAAAAAGTCCCTTTATTTTTTGAACAAACCTCGTATATAGAGGAAATGGGTATAATGGGTTTACGGGTTACACCGATTTTAATTGCACATTACCAATTGAGGCACACATATTTTTCTATAGGTAATACTATAATAAATTTTCTTTGGTCTCCTGACAAAATGAATGGGAAGGAATACGAAGTAAGTCGCTACTGAAGACAAATTTACAAACAAGCCAAGGAAAAGATATCAACAAGATGCCTCAAATGCACAAAAAACATTATGAACATGGCGACTTCGAGCGCAGGCATTAAATCTTACGCTTTACAATTAGCAAGGCACATGCTACAGAAGTTCTCATTAAAACAAGTCCCTTGCCTACAGCAAATACGGCATGTACGAGTACATAACTTATTCCGACTGCATCCACAAGGGTCTTTTGTAAGGCAACTTTTTCATCTTTTAATAACTAAATGCCATAAAATACAAACACACGAACATACGTGCCCACTGTTCATGTCTATCGTCTGCTTAAAATTGCCTAGAAATTACTTAATAGTACCAACTGGATGCGGCCTTACACAAGCTAGGCTACAACTCTACCAATCCATTTTGAATTAAGGCGAAAAAATTCCAACCCATCATTCCTGTCTCGTATCCTGAGTGACAATCCACAACAGAACTTTACAAATAGCAATGAAATAATAATCAGATGTACAATAGTTCCAGTCCGCCGTCCAAGCACACATACGCGTACGTCCAAGAATCACTAGATGTTCTCACGTGAAATTCATTACAAAAATAACTAATAATTAACGAACGCGCCCCGTACACCGCTGTCACCTAACTGCCGACCTTTGGCGGTCCATAAATCCCTATACCATTGTCCCGCACTCGGGTGTACCGATACCGATGGCTATTAATTGAAATTGAAAATTGATTTCAAAGTCACATCGGGTATAATGAAAGCCTTTGAATTCACAGATACAACTTGTATCTGTATCTTGACAAGGGGAACAAAACTTGAAAACAACGTCATGAAACAATGTGCAGCGCGGTTATTGCTTTGCTGCCCGGGGAGATGCATCGCCATGACTTTGTTGTATATCTGAAATGGTTAACTGCTGGAATGCCGCAGAAGACTATACTATGGCCACAGTTGCATGTACAGAGTGCATTGTTTCTTCGAAGCGCTAACACTGCTATTATGCTTTTTTCTTCACAGGAGAGCGCAAACTCGACGGACTAGTCGATGAGCCCAAAGAGTTGGGATTTCGTTCCAAGTTTAGTTTCGCAAATCGCTGCTTCCTCGATTCTTTGGGCGCTTGAAGGCTGTTATTTTACTTATCTTATTATGCTCCGCCTCCGTCTTCTGGTCTCGCCTTCGTCTGGCCTTCGATCTGGAATTGGCTTCAGTCATCCAACTCAAACCGGTCGTTTTTTTTTTTTTTTTTTTTTTAGTTTTTAATTCATTTTTATTCATAATTTCTTAGATCTATCTTACCCTAGACAAAAATGCTTAAAAACTAGCTTAACTATCTTAACAATCTAGATATCTTACTGGCCCTAGGCGGACACTCTAAAATAGACGTAACAACTTAAATCTATGTCTTTCGACTACTATATCAACTTACCACTAACATTACTATATCAAGCTTAAGCTAAGAAAAATGTTTTTTATTAAAAACTTAGCATATTATCATTTTTTGTATTATATATAAAACTTAAGCCTACCTTAATGTAACTTAACCTAACTTATTCTAACTTAACTAAAATATATATATATAAACTATATACATAATATATATTTAATATATATATCTTTTTTTTTTTTTTTTTTTTTTTTTTTTTTTTTTTTTTTTTTTTTTTTTTTTTTTTTTTTTATATACATACTACCCTACTACTACCTACCCTACCCTACCTTACCCTACCCTAGCCTATGTAAGCCTGCCATTGGTGTTAGGCAGGCCATGCCTTGAAGAGGCTGAAGCTCTCAAAGTGTCCACTGACGTAGCTCTCTCCAGCCACCAAAAGCGTTGATGCTGGCGGACTACGTCTCCTCGATCCCGGCGTGAGACCGATCTACAGAACCTGAGGCGCTCGGGCTCACGGAGCGCGACATCGGGTTCGTAGAGGAATCGCCGTTCCACGGAATTGCGACCCACGTGGAAGATTAGCGGCACCGCCAATCTATCCTGGATCAGCCCACATCTATCTAAATAGAGGAATGCTTCTGGCGGAACAAAGCCATTAAGGCGCACTCTCTCGTGATATAAGTCGTTGGGGTAGTAAGCCCCGAAAATCAGGCTATTGACCGAAGTCATTGCTCTCGCAACGTGGCTTCGAATCAGTTTGATCAAAAAATTATCTATCCGTACAATCCTGGCCCTATCGTATAGGACCTCGTTCGGGTAAAATTTTGTGTACTCAGATTCGGGTGTCCTATGCAGCCCCAGACACGTCCTGAGACATTGTCTCTCAAACACCCGAATCTTTTCCATTAAGCTGGCCCTCACATTGAACCAGACGGGACATCCATAGGCAACCATGGGCCTGATTAAGGCCATGTAGCAGATTACCTTCACCCTAGAATCAAGTTGGCTGCTATGAAACAGCCACTCAAACCGGTCGTCAGCTCGACGAGTGTGCTCTCTATATTTCAACATAAGCCTGTTGGCTTACTCGTAGATACTTCAATCTGTTCACTCTAGATATAGATAGCGAGCAAAAGAGGGCCATGAGAGCTCTTTTGCATTATTTTCTTTTTACTTTTTTTTTTCTCTGCTCCTTCTGCTGTGGACTGAAGAGTGTTATTATCGAATTGTGTGTGTTGGTCTTTTGTTGACTCTCAATGGTGTCGACAGTAGACGCAATAGTTCCAGGAGGAAGCGGGCAATGAAGCAAGGCAGTCAAAAGAAATGAAGAAAATCGATGGTTTGGATTATTATTAGTTCGTATTATAATGCTCACGGTGTATTATTGGCCGCAGAGGCGGCGTTGCGAGCCTCGAGTTGAATTGTCGGAATGAAAATTGCCTTCACTGAATGTCCTCATTAAAGCGACACAAAGACTATGGGCAAGAATCATTGAAACTGATTGGATCTTATGAGCGCTTATAAATTAAAATGAAAGTGCACGAATGGTACGTGTCCGCATTTGCGGATTAGAATTAGTCTCTATTCTGGGTAATTGTATATGGTTTGAAACCGGGAGATTGGTAGCTAGTTCGTGGCATTGTGTTGGAAGTGGATATGGAAATTGGTTTGAGTGCGAGTGGAGGGTGTGGGTAGAGTAGATAAACATGATTAATTGAAGGGTATATTTGGAGAGCTGTTCAAAAGTCTCGTGATTCGTTATGGGTGACACCAATGCCACACTTGACACCATCATGTGACAAGGAGCAATCGAGTAAATGAAAGACCAACAACTTCAGTCGAAACCAGTTCTAATTCTATAGTCCAAGGAGGAGCAGGTACACTGACGTTGCCAGTAGCTGGTACTTGTGGCACCCAAAAGAATTCGTTGTGAAGCGATAAGAGTAAACTAATTTATGGATACCATACGCCGACTAACATACGAGAACCATAAAATTCTTATTTACAACTTAATATTCCTTTTATCTCCAAGTTCAAGTGGACCACTGATTTATTGCCAAATCCTTCAAACCGGTCTAAGTTTTTTTTGATTTGATATTCGGACCCTTCGAATGGCTTTTGCAGTTGAAAGGCAATCGAAATGGCGTTAAATCACCGCTCAACTGGTTTCGATAAGAGGCTTGTGCAGTGATGTTCAAAGCTGGATGTAGATTTTGACACTTCATTTGTAATAGTATTGAGTAAAACGGAAGGCCGGCGAGGCGTCATAAATAGTTTGAATTAGGGTAAAACTAACACTTAAGGCTACCTGTTGAGTGGTTAATGGAATATGAACTGCGATGGATGTCCGCTATTTTATTATGCTTTTAAGGAAAAACATGAGAAGTAGCCCGTTCTAAGGAGGGCGTTATCTTTAGCTCGTTTAAAATGAATAGCAGCAATAGAAATCTTTAACAGGGTGAATTAGATGTGTTAGACTACTACATACCACTATATCTTTCCTTCCGCAGAAAACTGGTTAATCGCGTAATCAGTCGTTTTGGTAATGTAACTTGGCTTACGTGAAGCTGTGATTGAGCGCTGTTGTGGCTTAAGCATAGTATTGCCCAAGTTATTGGTGGACCTCAAGCCATTGAAAATGTACTCCACAATTGGAAAGACAGGTTACGCTGCAGCAATACCACCATGCAGCCATTTGAATGGGGTTATAAAGGGTGGTTTTTTTAGAGATGTACACATTCCATATAAAATAAAAGACTTGAAGCTAATGTTAATGTCTACGATTTTAGCTTTATTTAATAGACAATTTTGTGCCATTAGTAATTAAATATAATTTTGGGTTAATGAAGCCCAATCAAGAAGTCCAATTTTCGACAACTTTATGAACGTAGCCGCACGATAAGTTTGGCGAACGGAACCATGGTATTCAAAATAAGCGTGCACAAGTTGCATGCATTGTTATGGCGTTGTTCTGGTTTTAATTTATTTATCGCAAAATGGCAAAACGCGATAACTACAAATCAACTTTCAACGGTCAAATCGACAATCTGTAGAAACAGTGTTGCCCTACCCAACCAAAACTATGAAAAAAATTGAAAAGAAAAAATCGGGAGATTTGCTCTTTTCAATGAAGCAATGAAAACGGTGCTATTTTATTCGATGCAATTCTGAAAAGAAACAAGACAGTGGCCTACCCTCTTTAAGTATCTTGTATACAGAACCCCATGCGGCATACACAGATAAAGAAAATTCAAGATAAGGAAAATAACTAAGGTAAGGCGAAAAGTTTTTGACCTGACAATGAAAAACTGCGCCTTTCAGTCGAAAGATAATTTTATTTATCTACATAATCTCTCGGAAGGCTGTTAAAATATTCACCCACGGCCCCTTTCAACTTCTTCATTGGATGCGAAGCGCTTCCCAACAACAAATTTGAAACAGGTCTAAGTGGGAGGGTGACAAATCAGGCGAATAGGGGGGATGGCCGAGCAAATCGTACCCCCCAAATCCCACAGTTTTCCCAATCGCCAACGCACCCTTGTTTATTGGTGCGTTGTCTTGTTGAGAGATGATCTTTCTCTCCTTCAAGCCCGGCATCTTCTCGAATTTTGGCATCTATCTGGTCAAGGGAGCGCCGTGGCGCAGTGGGTAGTGTGTCGGCCGCTGATGCAAGGTGAGCGAGTTCGGATCCCGATAACACCAACGCCATCGAATGATTATTTCGCGGCGTCCCTCCTCGGCGGGGTACTGGCAAAACCCTCCGTTGTACACTTGCCTTGAAAAAGCTTCTCGGCTCTCGCCGTTCGGAATCGGCATTAAGCTTTAGGTTTCGTTCACTTGTGTGGAAAAACAAATGGCACACAACATAAGTGAATAAAAAGAAGCTTGGCTAACGCCATCTAAGGTGTCTGTCTGGCAGTACAATGGACCAGTGTTTGTGTCTGAGTGCTCCTACAGATAGCAGAAGCCTCCACCAATAAAAAAAAAAAAAAAAAAAAAAAAATATGGTCAAGAGGGTTGGAGAAATATTCACCTGTAGTTGTTCTGCCTTATGCAAGATAATCAAGGAACAATATCCCTTTCACATCTCAAAACACGTTGGCCAACACTTTTTTTCAGATGCGGCCGACCTCACTTTCTTTGGCAGTGAACAAATGGCTTCCACCCACTGCTTGGAATGCTGTTTTAATTCTGGCGTGTAGTGGTAGGCCCATGTTCTATCCATGATGACAAGTCGCCACACAAAATCTATCAGATCCCCATTGAATTGATCAAAAAAATTGTTGGCATTCAATAAATGGGGCTCCCATCTTGCGCAGAGTTTTCGCATCCCTTATTCTTTGTACAAAATGTTTCGCATCCTCTCTTCCGACATCCATACAGCCCTTAATTATCTCACTCATCTGCACTAGCCTATCGTACAATACAATGGACTTTTTCGATGGTTTCCGGTGTGGTTGCGGTTGCGTTGTTCATATAGGTTATTTTCGAGAGATGTGCAATCTCGTTTTAAGTTAGCTGTCCACTTTTAAACGGTTGGCACTGAAGGAATAGAGTCCTTACGCCTGTTTTTCAACAACGTTTTCTATCCATTATTTTTAGGTGTATATTAGATGGCGTTAGAAAGATGAGGTGTTGTCCTAAAAATCCCCCTTAGACAATTTTGTGATCGTTTGACTCAGTTTTGTTAGAGCGCGTCAAAGACGAGGACCAGCAAAATACGCCAAAGGTGAAAACACGAGCTAGGCGGCTAAAAATGTGAATAATGTTTAAAGTACTGATGCTGTAATAACTTATCACACGCAGTATTGGATACGTCGACTCCATTCCAATTATTTTGATGTCAAAGAAGCACCATGCTCTGGAAGTTCAATTGTCGAAAATGTCGGTGCGGTGAAATCGTCACGTAAGCACTGTTTCGACTGCCCTGTAGCTAAAGGCTAGATACAAAATAAAGCTTGGTTTATGGGTGCCTCATGAGCTAACGCAAAAAAAAAAAAAAAACATGCATCCACCTCAGGCCGGACGTGGCATTCAGTGATTACCATCTGTTCCTGTCCATGGTGAATTATTTTACTGAAGAAAAAATCGTCTCCAGTGGCTTGTATGAGAGAGGCACTATGGAAATCGGTATTTGATCTAAATCGGATCATTCTAGCTATGCTTAATAAAGCCTTAAATTTCATGTAAAAATACTTGCACGACAACGGTTAGCCACATGTTACTCAGGTCGTTAAAACCAACCTGAAAAAAAAACTGAAATTGAATATCCTACCCCATACGTCTTGTTCTGCAGCATCATCCTTTCCAGCTACCACCTTTTCCGATCGATGATGCATGCACTTGTCTAGGAGAAAATTAATGTTCGTCCGAATTAAAACAATTCGTGGATCACATTGAAAGACATACAAGACAAGAGTCGTAGATACTGATGGACAATACATTCAGAAGTAATCAAGTTACTACTTTTCTCAAATAAAGATCCAAACCTGCGGAGGACATCACTGTATATACAGAAAGACATTGGAAACAAGAGTTATAAAGCGCAGATAAAAAAAAAAGCGAACAAAAGAACTGCAAGGAAAAAGCTTCGTTGAAAAAGGACGTTGTATACAAACAACAGGAAGAAATTAACGGGTGAGAAAAATCTCAATGGAGAACTGGGTTATTTATCGACTGAGTAAGTCATATCTTGAGTATAAATGATAATGAAACAAACTGAAACTTTTTTAGGACGCAAAATTAGAAGGAATGAGGAACAGTTATTTGAGACATAGCTAAAGCTATAACCGACTCTATTGCTTTTACAAACAAACAAAAAAAGGAAAACAAGTAAGGATAAACCTTTGTAAATGTTATCTTTGATTTTCGAATCTGGAATCTACTTCTCAGTTGCCTTTTTAGTCCAAAGAAATAGCGGTTTGCAAGAATCAATTTGAACTCATCGCTGGTGTTGCTTCAATGTGTCGCAAGTAAGCCAAAGTATAACAGAATCTCCATTAATCTAGAATCCTGATTATTTCAAAGCTATTCCTGCCAAAGATTATTGCGGCCAAGTCGTCGGTGTTGCGTCTTTTTGTTACATGTAATTTACCGTAAGTAAACTTTTAGCCGCTTCCGTTTCAAGGCTCCCAAACGTTTCATGGTGATAAACCGCGATTGAATGAGACTTCTCATCGCCTGTTCCTCTGACATATGGTAGAACAAAACCGAGCTTCGGAGCATCATCGTCGGAGGAATGGGGCTCGAATCCTCTCATAACCAAGTCAATGAATTTTAAACCAGAGGTTGTGTCTGTGAGCTCCAGTTGATAGTATTTTTTTTAAAAGGGGAATAGTGCTAACTAGTCGGGACACTGCGAACAAAGTGAATCTATTGTGCTCGGAACAGAGTCACAATCCCAAGGAAGCTCTAGAAACTGACTTAATAAAGCCAACTTGTTATTTGAGGCACTAACAGGATGTTCCATGATGCAATTACCACCTTTATAAAATGGGTCTTAACAGCACGGAAATCTGTAGGCGATGTGTGCAGGCTAAGGAAGCTATGGAACATATACTGACCCAAGCCTTGCCCAAAAATGATTCAAAATGACACGCAAAACAGACCATAACAGGGAAAGACTCCCAGGAAATCCTATCTACAGAAGTTGTCAAATTTTTGAAGGCAGAATACTCAAATCCTAGACTAAAGAAGGGGTACAATAGATTTTTATGGTCGCAGTACTAGTGTCTTCATGTGGCGCACCCCGAGTTCTTCAAATCAATTCAAGTGTGCTGGATAGCCGATAAGACTAGGACTGCCTCTACTTTCTTAATAAAGTTGAGGATGTCTCTAGTAGGAGCTGAGATAATGCCCTCAAAAGTCATAAATCTCTAAGGAGGATACGCTTCCTAAGTTGGCAGAGGGCAGCACATTTACATAATATGTGCTCTGCAGTTTCCTCGTTCTGAAGACAGAGTCGACATTTGGTTTCAGACGAGATACTAATTTTGCTGAGATGATATCTCAGACTAAGATGTCCCGAAAGATAGCTGACCAGTCTTTTGATATCGATTCTCTTGTAACTATTTAAGAATATTAATGGAGTGTTTATTCGGGGCCGTATAAATCTTTTCGATTGTCGGAGTCCTTGGATGCTGTTCGAAAAGCGCAGGAGTTGCGATTTTTCCCACTTGTCTAGGAGAAAATTAATGTTCGGCTTGGGAATTCCACAGAAAGGTTCGGCAACTGTGTACCTTTCGCTGGAACTTTTTCTAGGGAGTTGGTCGGCGATTTCGTTGCCCTTTTTGCCCTTGTGCTCTGGTACCCATCAGAGTTTGACCTTATTTCTTTTGGCTAGGTCTTGCAGCGCATCATAGCATACCTTGAACGATTTTGAGTTCGTACTATACGGTGTGAGAGTATATTTATGGTCATGACTCTTATGCCAGTCTCTAACTTTAGGTTGTCACACGTCAGAATGGCGTGTAATACGGATAGTGAATGCCTCAAAAAAAACGTTTCTATAAGGTAGCAAGGATGTCTCTGCATATCAGAAGTTTGCAATCCCTTCCGATGGTAGCATAAGAGGACTTCTCGTTGATCTTCCTTCATCGCACAGTCATAGTCGCATAAGTCATCAAGTCAAATGTCTATTCTAAGATTTGTAATTAAAGCACCCTATCAGAAACATACAAAAAAAATTGAAATATTGATCCCAAATTGTTTAACCTGAAAGACTAGAGGTCTTAGATACTACAGAGTGCGCCATCTCATATGGGTCGATGTAAATTTCGAATATCTTCAACAATTGTCAACTGATTTTCATATGTCATAGCATTTTGGAAACGTCAATTCAGTACAATTTTAACCATGAATCGCTTCACACCAAAAGAATGCGCGAAAGTAGTTTCAATGTTCATTAAAAATGAACGCTCGATCGTGTTGACTCAACTTGCGTATCATGCAAAATATCGTGATAGTTTTGCGTCATTGGGCCTCAATGTTTTTTCAAGTCAGTTCTGTGGCAAGCCCTTGTGAGTAACCTAGGCCACGTCCGCGGGGTTCAAACTCATCTATTCAGTCATCTTCAGTCTGTGAAGACCCAAGTTTGTCACCAACTGCCGTTTGCAGCAGTTAGGCATCAGTGGGACCACTTTGCGGAGAATTTCACTTATTTCCATACAAAGTGCAGATAACTCAAAGAATTTTGCCACAAGATGAGCCACGGCGCTTGGCATACGCACAAAATGTCGTTGCAATGATTAATGCTGGGCCGGACTTCTGGCAGCATATTTTGATCACCGATGAGGCACATTTAATAAACAAAATTGTCGCTTCTGGGGCACCGAAAATCCTCACATTATTCACGAAGAGCCGCTATATGATCAAAAAGTTACTGTTTGGGCCGGCGTATGCGCTAAAACTATCATTGGACCGTATTTCTTCAAAATTGGCGACCATTATGTGGTCCCAGAAATGCATAAAAAAGGCTTATTTCTCTTTTGGTTTCAACAAGACGGCGCGACATGCCATACTGCGGACAAAACAATGAACATTTTGCGTAAGAAGTTCCCGGGAAGATTGATGTCAAAAAAGAGTGATATTGACTGGCCTCCGAGTTCGCCGGATTTGACTCCTCCAGACTTTGGGGATACTTGAAAAGCTAGGTGTATGCTAACGGCCCGAAGATAATAGAACAGGTCAAAAGAAACATTCGTGCGGAAATCGCAGAAATTTCGACCGAAATGCTCGAAAATGTCATGGAGAATGCGCGAAAACGAGCCCATTTTTGCATTTTGCATCTATGCAATTGATATTGTTTTCAAAAATTAATCAAAATTAATTGTAAAGGTCTATATTGAATAAAATTTGTTGAATTTCCAAAATCGATTTAGAATTGTTGAAGTTATTCGAAATTTACATCGACCCATATGAGATGGGTCACGCTGTAGATAGATGGCTCGAAGATAAAATAATACGGCGCTGGCGTTTTTGAGCCTACTTGCAAATATTCTAAAGCACAAGGAATACTTCCGTGTTTTCGAAGCCAAGCAATACGATATATACCAGCCTTAATCTCGGGTCAGGCATTAAACGTGTTAACATTAACGAACTTATGGACAGCTAGGCAATATTCGTAGAGCAATTAATCGGTCAAAAACTGCCACGATGCTCTGCAGATGGAATTCAGCTCCGACGAAGTCACGTTTTTGAAAAGCTCGATTTAGGTTCTAAAGGGTTAGCCAACAATACGGCTGATTTTTTCGACAGATGACAGGAACAGTTTATGGACATTTTGTTTACCATGCAGCAGCGCTTTTTTGCTATTGGAACTTATTACAATCTGTTCTCTAGAAGTTACATTTCATAAGAGTCGTGAATATTTATATCAATATAATCGAAGAAGCTTTGGTATCGGGTCAGACTCCATATTAAGATGCTCGGACGGCACGTACACGCCAAATCCGATCTACACAACAATTGAAGCCTTTATACCAGCATCTGGCTCGTCATCAAATTTACTCTTTTCCGATGAATATCAATTTTGGATGGATAGGTACATAAATATACAAAATGATGGTATTTGGGGACCAGGGTACCCAGGCGAGGTTACGGAAAAGCCGATGCATCCCAAAATGTTGTCAAATGATAAATTTATTAGGTACGATGAGGAATTAATTGGTCTCCACCTTTAGACCCTTTGCCAATAATCCAGTGATAATTCGGGACCACAATAAAATTACGGCCATTGACCAATTTATTCTCCAAAATGTCATCGACTATTATGACCTTCTGAGCATCGCCTGCGACAAAAGCCGGGGTGACCATACCAACAATATTCTGTTTTATTTGTAATTGCCACAGACCAAGCTTCATCAACCAGTTAAGATCAGCATTGATTTCGCAAAAGTATTTTTAATTTAACGAAAACTTTCATATTAGATGTTGGCTGGTCCTATACTTCGTTTAAAAAGATGATATCATCACTGGATTCATCTCTTTTGACATACGGTCACGAAAGCTATTTTCCCAGAACTAATCGTTAGCTGATGCGAGTTCTTTCAACCATCTGAAGGCGTTGTCTTTTTCTCTCATAGTGTCTTAAATAAAGACTGAACGCTTCGTCCAAAGAGCTGTCCTGAACTTTTCGATCATATCGAGGATAAGATTAGCGTACTTTGACTTCAAATTAGGCTTATATATCACCTTTCAAACGTAAGCTATAAGAAGCCAGCTTTGGCTAATAATGGGGTACGTTCCGATACGTTTGTTTATATTAAACTGCGTAGGGCTTGTAAAAGCACCAGGTGTTAGGAGTGCAGGAAACAAGAGAGAAGTGATCATGTGCGTAAATATGATAAAAAAAAACATGACATTGCTATAACAGCAACTCACTTACACCAAATACAAACTGACATACTTTCACTGACAGAAGCTTGATTTATGAATCGGAGTCTCTCAAGCTCTAGGCCAAGGATGCAGTCTTATTTGAGTGTCTTAGTACTAATTTTCCTTTTTTATCCTTGCTTGGAGCTCGTGCAATCATACAATAATAAATCTTCGACGTGAGTCTTAAAGATTAAAGGACATTTGTTTATTTCTAACCGTGAGTCAACAATGATTTGTGCCTCGAAGATACTCTAAACTAGAGGGATCGAGGTCGTCATCGAAGGATCCGGTAGCATCGAAATAAAACATGCACCCAAGCTATATGAAGTCTTACGCCCGATTAGTATAACAAATTAATGAGGATTAAAGTTTTTGATAAAATCTTTAAGGTATAGCGATCAAAAAAACTTAAACTCAATGCCCTACCAAGTTCCATGCCGCAGATGAAACAAATATTTCACATTTGTCTTCTTGGAATTACCTTTTGTTTATTCTCGAAATATCACGACAGGACGACTTGTATCTTGGATCAGAGTCGGTTTTGTCTTTTGAGCAAAAAACCGCAGATGAACGACAACATTCATTTGTTTTCGCAATCGGTAAATCTCATTCAACTAAACCTCCGAGACAATACCCGCTTATCTGCATATGCACAAGGCCTAGTATCCGTTTTAAGGCACTAATCAACAGTTGATCTCCACAACATCTGCCTGAATTCTCACGAAAATCCCCGGCGGTGGCCCTTTATCACTGTCCTTACGTGAAGAACAAAAGTAAATCCCACATCCAAAATCGTTGTACACCACAAATTGTGGTCACTCGACAGCTGAATGGCATGGCAGCGTTCACTCAACTCATCGTGCCATCAGTGCGCAATACAAAGAGAACTCCTACCTGGTATCATCCTATGCAGGTGTTGGAGCAAACAATGTTCAAGTTGTATTGTTGCTCACGCGAAAATGCCGTCCAATCGGATCCGGATTTGTCGCTTGGAAAAAAGAAAACCCGATCGAGGAGCATATTATCTTGATCACCGGACCGGCCCAAGTATTCGTCGTATCCTGTGCGCACAGTTGGTAGCCGCACAGAAACGTCTTTCAACAGTCAGAATTTTAGATTGGCAGGGACACCGTTGCAACTAATCTTGCTGCATAGGCGTCCGACTGCAACTCCAGTAGATCCTGATCGCGAGTGTAAGAACCGTGCAAATGACTAAAACGTTCCAGATATCAATTGGAAACAGCAGTTGGCACCGCCGGTACAACTGGCAGGACGGAACAACTAGTTCTGATGTGTAGTGTATGCCACGAGCTCTGAGACATAGCTAATCTCTTGCGGCCGGTTTTACGCGCAGGGTGCTCACGATCACTTTTTTTTTCTCAACTGTCGTATGTATTCGAATCAGGATCTGTGGATCTTTGTTGCAACGGGGGATACTCGTAGTTTACGATCTTGCGGGTTCTTATTTATCTTCTTGCCGCAAATACGAACAGGTTCGAGTGCGATCGAGTGTGATCGCAGCGGTGCGGTGTGGATCAGCAGATGATAAATGAAGGAAGGAAATACGCGTAATGATCGAAATTATTTCCACACTTGAAGACGGATCGCCATGATTTGGTTTGACAACTCGGTGTTGATTGGACACTTGTCGGAACCACGCGATTGATGGTGTATCACGGGCTCTTTTACGACAACTCACCGGATTCCATGATCACCGAAAAAGCCTTGGCCACTTAAAAGGCAATTCGCCAGAGCTGTTGAACATCGCATGACCACAAGGTAATAGTTCCCAGCCTTTCTCTCGTTCCCTGGTACGCGATCTTGTTAACCAAAGTAAACAACTGCAAAAACGAATCATCAATGTAAAGGTTTTCAATCGAAACACTTCATCCGCTCCTTCTGCGCCTCACTGCGATCCATTCAAAGTGTAAATTCCAAAGCACATTCAGAGCAGACCACTCCAATTACTCGAGGGCAACGAAAGACAGAAGGAACGAGCGTCAGGAACCTCTCTCTTGTTCCAACATTAGAATACAACATTTAATTGCATGTCCAACGAAGCAAGAACCAGAACTGGGGAACACTACATGTGCTACACGGCAGCACCTCTTCAGGTCGGAAAGAGGTAAAGAAAATTCCAGCCACACACTTATGAATATCACAAGTGGCTCTGGAGGCGTATGTTTGTTGTGCTCTTTGCACATAACAGGGATCACGACTGGTGCGTTGCTCATTGTTGTTCCCTTTGCGAGTGGTGCTGCTTTTCTCCTGGCCAAACGTCTTTAAATATTGAATGCAAATTCGTTTTTTTCTTTCACATTTCCACTCTTGGCATAGAATCGCGCGGTTCCGCCCTTCTTCGTAGTTCCCATGTAGAAAGAACTACTCGTACATTGAGCATGACTTTGTCCCAAGGCATCGTCATCGACATCGTCCTCCTCAGTACGGTCTTTTGTTATTCAAAGTAGCTGAAGGAACAATGAACCGATTGAAGGAGGAATAGAAAAAGAAACTCGCCTGGAGGCTCTCGAAGACGAGGTAACCGACCAAGTGGCGTGTGTTGTTCCGAAATGGTATACCACCGATAATAAAAGTCCATGCCATATACGGGCGGGAATAAAGTCTCGGGACAGATGCGGGAGTGCATCGTTCGACGTTTATCGCATGGTAAATTGAAACCACATGCCGCGTGCATCGACCACGACTTTGGAAGCCCCGAGGTGGAATATTCTTGGTGCTGGTGCTGCTATAACCATTTATGGCATTCGCCTTGGTTATCCCAAATGGAATGGCTTGAATGGTTTCGGAATAGCTGAGATGGATCATTACCGTTTGGTGGGCTTTGTTGCATTGCTTTGTTTTGTTGTCGTCGTCGTCTTCGGCTTAGTTTGGAAGTGGTAATGCTGCGGTCGATGGACGTTCGTTCTCACGTCAACTTGCAGCTGTAATTGAAAGACTGATCGTAGTTATGGTTTTGCGGATGAATGCTACAATGATGAGTTGTTTGGGTTTATCGGCGGTGGAGATATTTAAGCTGTGGTGCCATTGATACGTATACTGACGGCGGAGGAGCTGGCAACGCTTTGGTGGGATTGATTGTGAAAATGGAGGAATCCTGCGTGATAGAAGTTGGAGATAAGGGGTTGGAATACGTGATAGCATACTGAATTGGCAGATGTGAAGCCGTGTTGAGTACTGGTTGTGGCGGGGGAGACTGAATGCCATAAATGTGTACAGGGCATCGTGAGAGCGCAGATTGGGAGAGATTGAGTGGTGGGCAAGGTGATAGCCCTAGCTGGGTTTCTTGAAGGGGAAACCCAGTGTAATTGGGGTTACGCGGGTTTGCTTGTTAGTGTGTTCTTTTGTCTAGACTATGGACAAGCATGAATTGCCTAAGTCATAAGTATCGAAGATAACATTTTAATGGTGCTGAACATGCAAGGAACAGCTATACTCGTTCATATTGCTTTAAAAGACGATGTACCGCTTTATGGCTGCTAACTACACTTAACAAGATGGTGAAATAAGCATCTAAAACAACCACAGGTCTATAACTAAGAGGACGTATATTCCGTTAAACGCATCTGGCATTTCCATCACCGTACGACATCTTCACGACTGATTTCTTTATTAGGTGTTTCCATAAGTCGAATTTACATATGCATGTATGGAGGCTCAGAAAGTCTTTTCAGTCTACATTGAATTTGCCGGCTAAGTTGAAGACATTTTCCTTACCGTCATCTATTTATCCTTTTCCAGAAATACCATTTCATTTGACGAGACGTGAAAGCGTCTTAGAAGAGCTGAATAACTTTTGGGAAAAGGCTTGTCGTCCTGTCCAAGGGTAGGATGTAATGTAATGTTTTATACAATTTGGCCTAGAGTATAGCAAAGAAAAAAAAATTCTACAATTCTACAATGAAAGTTCAAGCAACATCTCCTCGCGCTTGCATAGAAAAGGATGCATTAGCCGAGACCAACGAGTATAACCTATGTACGCGTCAGCACTACTTATTAGCAGAACGTTTCACCAGCACCAAAGGCTGCTTTGATACTGGACGCCTGAGCACAGCGGAGATTGCCAGAGCCTACAGAGAGCAACTGGACGAAACACTCTCCAATATGCCTACAGGAAACAACCGAGACTACCTTATGCTATCGAACACCACCGTCAAGCAACCCGCATAAAGAGTTTCGCACCAGAATAAGTTAGGAAAAGAAATTACTGAGACTACAGAAAGGAATCACGCAGACTCTCAGGTCAAGGATATCGAAGAGTCCCGGGGCAAACACAAGATAAGATCCCTTTGCAACCAGAAACCTGGAAGCTGGCTACAAGCCAGGCACCCAGGCTGACTGACCCAGGTTACTGACCTGCAGGAATTGGTGGATGTGTATAAGTAACATTTTCAAATGCTGCAAAACGGGCCAGGAATAAAGAGAGTGGTAGGGAATGAAGAAATTCCAGCTACAGGCGATTAAGAAATCAACATACATAGTTATCAAAAAGCTGTAGAACAGCAACGTCGCGGGATCGGGCGAACTTGCATCAGAGCTTTTTAAGGCTGGCGGCAACGTTTTGGTAGGGAGCATGCATCAGATCATCTGCAGAATTTTATTTGCCCCATCCCCAAGACAATCATGCCTCTTGCTTCAACTACCGAGGTATATCCCTGCTAAATGTTGCCTACAAGATCCTATCTAGCGTACTGTGTGAGCGTCTAAAGTCTTCTTGCACCGCACAAATCGGCACATGCCAGTGCGGCTTCCGGCTCGGCAAAGCTTCATACCACAGCATTCAACGCACAGACCTCTTTAATGCGATGGATGGATTCGGGATCCCACTGATCCACACTGAAAAATTCAGGATGCACTGTGCAGGTTGGTTCAAGAACCTAGAACCATTCGAAACATGCACCAGATTTCGGCAGGGTGATACGTTGTCGTGTAACTTCTTCAATCGAACATATAGTGCGGAGGGCAGGTGTAAACACGGAAGGCACTATCTTCTGCCAGTCGGTCCACTTATTGGGATATGCAGATGATATAGACATTATCGCGTGCTCCCAACGTGACGTTGTAGAACCCTTCAAAATTATTGAAGAGCAGGCGAAACTAATTGGCCGAAGGTAAACGAGGAAAAACAAAATACTCGTACATGCTGTCGACTAGAAACCGATCCGTCAACTATCGTTTGGCACAAAACAAGCACAAGGTATGTAGTTAAGGAGTTTGTCTACCTCGGGGCAAACGTGACGGCAAACGACATCATAACTAGTGGAAATCCGGCTCAGAATCACCCTTGGCAACGGTTATTATTGCGGTCTGTCAAGGCAGCTGAGATCAAAACTCCTCACTAGCAGGATCAAAATCATGCTCTACAAAATCCTCATCCTGCCAGTCCTGCTCTATGGAGCCGAAAGCTGGACGGCAGAGTTGGTTCTGGGCTCCTTCGAAAGAAAAATTCCACGGCGGATATTCGATCCTATCTGCGAGGAGCTTAAAGGAACTAAAATAATTGCCCTCACTAGGTGAGTCGAAAGAAATTTTAATGCATAGCCTAATACCCTACCAGTTGAAGTCAGCCTTGTTGAGAGTCATTTCTATTATCTTAACTCAGAACAATGATTACTCGTCCTAATATAAGTCAAGGCGGCTTCCACAGATATCGCGGTGTAATCTGTACCGACAATTGTTTACATAAAACTTGTCTGATGTTGAGTACCTTATGTGATAAGTACTTTAGTCTTTTCGTTTGCCACATTAATGTGCAAAGTCTGAAAAAGCATGTTAACGGACTTAAACTCGGATTAGATGGAGTCGATTTTGGCCCACCATGGAACTTGGTTTACACCTTACTTTCAGAAAGCGGTCATTGCTGCAAACTTTATTAAAGAGAAAATAGCCAGCAGATTAACCTCCTGCTTAAAATTCAAATATCTCGTCGGAGTCATCTACAATCCTTAAAGTTTAGAGGACACCACCATTGTAAGTAACACCATCGAACGCTTCGGGGCTTCCTATGAGCATATTTTTCTTTCCGGTGATCCCAACATTAATCTTCGAAGCACAAACAAATGGTTTTATAAACTTCTTAAGCTCTGGCAACATATTTCAGTCAACAACTCGACTCACACCCACTTTAGCTCTACTAGCTCTACACTCATCGAGCTCTTTAATTGTCAATAGGATTTATTTACTTAACTTCTATAGCCAGCTTCATGTTTCTGGCTCCTCACCGCACGATCTCAGTCTTTGTAAATCTTTCGCATCGACTACAATCAGCTACCGAAACTTTAAATCTATTAACATGACTACTTTTATCGATGATTCTCCCAATTCTTATTGGCATAACCTGTACTACATGCCTTCCGTTGATGAGCAGATTGAGTTTTTTACATCCACCATTAATAATTATAATCTATTTAAAATCATGTCCCAACCGAAAACCTCATCATTCAGTGTATCAAATTTTAATGCTTAACTAGTCGTATTGAAAAACTTATTAAGGAAGGACCTGCAAAAGATGGAAGAAGTTTAAACTCCCCGAGTTACTGTGCAATTTCAAACGCTTCAGGAGCCTTGTTACGAAGGTAATCAAGAGGTGGAAAAATAAGTTTTTTAAATTTAAAATTTAAGCCCAGCTTAAGGGTTAAGAAAACGTGGGAGATCATCAAGTCGCTAGGTATGGGCAAACAAATCAAGGTTGAAACCTGACATCAATATCGAAAAGCTCAATAAGAAATGCGCTTGAGTTGCATCTCTCCCCGATAATGGCACTGGGAACTCGAAAGAATGTGACAAAATTTATTCCTGTAATACACCCATCTTGACTGATAGCTTAGGCTTTTCTAAAGTTGACGAAGAGGAAGTTCTTAAATCGCCTTTGCAATCCAATTTAACGCCATTGACTTATATTTAATGAACCCAACATTTTGAAAATTAATAATCCACACCGACTTAACACCTCTCAGTGTATCAGTCAAGTTTCAGGGCACAACACAGCTGTACCTCCATTCTTCTAGAGACTATTGAAGAGTTTCGTTGTGAAATTGATTTGTATTCCTCAGCGTTATAACTCACTAGGAATTACCTTGAAGATCGCAGCCAAGCTGTATATGGTAAGCTCTCCACGTTTTTAAAAACCAAAACGGGAGTCCCTCAAGGATCTATCCTGGGGCCCTTATTGTTCTCGACATTCCTGCCATTCTCAAACACTCTAAGGTACATTTGCAAGCAGAAGACATCCAATTATATATCAGCTACCCATTTCACTTAAAGGCAGATGCTACTACGCGGTTAAATGAGGATCTCCAGGCCGTTACACCATGGTCATATAAAAACAAACTTATGCTCAACTCCACCAAGGGCCAAGCCATTGTCATAGATCGTACTAGACTTAAGTAACTTTCTATCAACCCAAACCATCGACTGTTAAAAACCTTGGAGCCATCTTTAACTAACAGCTTACATGGGAGAATCATATCATCAATTGAACAGGTTAGTATTAAATTAGTATTAAATCATAAAGACACTTCCGATCCCTAATTTGCATACTCCCAGTCTTCTGCGATCTTGATAGCCACATGGCATGGACTTTTAAAGCTTCCTTAAGTTTAGGATATTGACTTTGCTTTCCAAATTTAAACAGATACAACTTAAAAGGTTATATGTTACATGTCATGTGCTAGTTTATGCTTTTAGATGAAATTCATTTCAAATTCAAAGAAAACTACAATTCCGCTTTGACCCAAAGAGTCTTCGACGCCTACTTCAGGGTACAATGCAATAGAGCAGGAGTTCTCTGCTCCAGATGCACTTGGAGAGAGGTTTAAGGGTTTGAAGAGACTTTTTGAGGACCAGATTCATAATGGATTTTCCCACTATCTAGGAAGAAAACCCTGATGAATAGACTGTTATGTTTTAGAGTGACTTACTTATTTACTTTGGTGCCGCCTAATAGCTAGGCCTTTAACCAAGCCTGATCAGTTACGTAAGCTGCTTCGTCGACATTAAATAACTTCCCAGATTTTTCTTGTTAAAAGTCATCGTAGTCATGCGATGTCAATATTGACAATTTTACGATTGCGTGAAATTTAAAATGACACCTCGTTTCGGATTACCTTCGTCATATACGTAGAAACTTAACAAGACAAGTAAGGTCAACAACAAAAATAATATCGAGTGTGGGTGACGATGAACTGATATTGCCGGAATTGAGTTCCACGCTATCGCATTAGAAGTCCATATACTATCAGTTGATTCATGGATGTTCTATGCAACGTAGTAAATAGAAATAATAGGTTTGCTACTCGAATTACAACCACTACATCAACGTTGATGTGTATCTTAAACCTTTGTTATTTCTAGCTTGCTCAGAGTTCTTAACACCGTCGGCTACAGATTAATATTAAACAGAAAATTGCTTAAAAATAGCAAATAGAATGTAAATTAGGTCTTCAAACGACTAATTTAGAAACATATTTGGTAAGTAGAAGAAGGAAACAAATCAGGTTGATACCGCCTCATGTCATATTCGCCATGCCCATTCCTTTACAACTAATCAAAAAAAAATTAAAAACTAACCGCAAACTTAAATATATTGCGGTTTGACCTGCACCTTCATAGGGTTCATGGTTGAAAACATATGAATAAATACGAAGAAAAAAAAACGAAGAATTCTTTTAAAAAGGCTTTTAAGAAATATATCGAAGCATGAGGAACACCCGTGCAGGGACGGGTTAAGAATATCCCTGCAGCGATACCTCTCGCTAGTCGTAAAAGGCGACTAAAAAAAAAGGTAAACAAAAATCACATCTAGGCATTTTAGAAAACACCAAGGTGAGCCTAGGGACACATATACCACCATTAAACTGCCCCACAAGTGTATATGCGAATCAGTGGGTTGACACGACTGGAGATCACCGGTGTTGTAAGAGTAAGATCATACAAAAAAAATCTGGAGCATGCCCGTGTCACAAAAAAAAAGGCAGGCCGAAAAACAATTGGTGCAAACAAATGCAAAAACACCAGCATTTGATTGGCCTCAGCGATGAAGTAATCCCAAACCGGGAAGCCTGCCGCTACTTTCTGAGGTCAAACCGGCGGACCCCACAAGCGGACCAGTAGGAATGCAGTTCAGTGGGAAGGTTATGGTCCTACACTTCTGACCATAACAACGCCGGAAAAAGGAAAAGAAGAAGATCGAAGCATGAGGAAATTTGTTGCATCAATTGTAACTGATTTTAAACCAGGCATGGAGGTGATCAAGCATGAAGTCTTGTATATTCTTCTGTGTGCAACACAAGTGCGATCAAATCATTTATGCGTAATATTGCCAATTTTCATATAAATTTGGTGAAACCTGCTGCTTGGCACCCAACTCTGTTCACAATGAGAAAAATCGCAAAGCAAGAAAGTGGAGTCCCTGTATTCATGGATCATAATGGCAAGAAATGAAATGCCCATTTCCATTTTATTTTACCTGTTTTGACCGCATTCACAAACCCATTCTTTGAGTCATTACGCTGGTGGTAAATTTAAATTATTTAAGGAAGACAAGAAGGGAGGATTGCGTATATTACGAGAGTACGATGTGTGATGTAAGAAAATTAAAATCATCACATAATATGCCTCGAACGCGGATCACTTGAACTCTGGAAATGGCTTAATTGAGGAGAAAGTAAAAACAGGGAGGGCATATGGTGCGTTTGCGTTAAAAGTGATTGATTGGCACTTGGATGTGTAGGACCAGAAAGACAAACGATTGAAATCCAATTGAATTATAATAGGTTCAAGAGTTATGTCCCGAGGAAATGGTGCGAAGAACTTGGTGTGTTCAGCATACAGTGAGATGTATTAATGTTTCATAACCATTTAAACTTCGTCAATAGAAAGATCGAAAAGAAGTGGACCTAAGTGTTTGCCTTGGGGTACGTCGGAGGAAACTAAGAAAGGGAAAATCTTAAACGACAATTGTTAGTGTTATGTTCAGGTAAGAAGGTATCCATCTCAATAAAATGATTTCGAAGCAGAAATAGACAGTTTGAAGAGTATTACTGTGAGACACTTTGTAAAAGGCCTTACTGAAATGAGCTGATATCCTTTCGACTTTCTTTCCATCGTGTAAGGCTGTGATGATAAAAAACACTAATTTAATAAGCATTAAAGTAGGCCATGTCAAGAGAAGAATTGAAGTTTGCATTGTAAATTTAAAAATTCATACAAAATATGTACATACGTTCGAAGAGTTTCGGTATAGGTGACAGTGCGGCAATGCGACGATAATTGTTTATATTGTTCTTCGCAACTTTTTTATGCATTGTGTTATAAAAGAGGTTGTCCTCTTTAAAGATGCAGATAAATCGAAGAATATTGAGAGAAGGAGAAGGACATCTAATGTAGTCCAATGAAAATAACCTATCGTGGTCATGTCTGTAACGCTGAAGGTAAATCAGCCTAAATATGTGAGTTGTTAGTAGGAGATCGATTTTCAGTGGAAAAAAAAAACTTATTTGTCATACCTTTGTTATCAAACGAAAAAGGTTCGGGAAGATTGATGATTGACTCTGCTCGAGAGACTATTACTCCTCAATTGCTTGTGCTGTTTCCAGGTGAAAGTTGATACCAATACCATTAGTAGGCAAGGAAAGCAACAAAAATTAGCAACAACATTAATCATGCAACCTTTAAAAACCGTTTTACCTCCATAACATTCAAGTTTGTCTCAATTATAGCTGAATTGTTAAGCCTTAGGTTTACGAAAGCCTAATGCAATAGTTGAACATCAGACAAAAGCGATTTACAGCTGGCTTGGTTGTAAGTGAAGATGTGACAGGCAAAGAAGCTGTATGAAGTAATCTCTCCATTGCTATTTAGACGAAAAGGATTTAGTTAACAAACACATAAGCTAATACATAACTACTGCACTGTTAGTGTTCAGAAAATTGCATCAGAAATATAATCATTTCGATTTTAGATTGTAATCCCCAACACATAACCGGGCACAGAGGAGGTATATTTTTAACGATATCCCTCATGGACGTCGGATAATACACCGACGTTACGCAACTTACACGTAAATCTAGAGAGACTGGCGAAGTCTTCTATGTGCTCTAGGATCCACAGAAGAAAGTTAATTCGGTGAGCCTGAAAATGCGGCATTTTAAACCACTTCGTGGAAAAATAGAAGGCTGTAAATTTGAAAATGAGGGTTTCCCCATAATTAATGTTGAAAACCATGAAAATGGTATTGTCGGTATTGTCGCGAATGACCAAATTTATACCAATGGGTTTGTGGGAAAGGAAAGGCTCCTGTGATCTCCTCCAGTTAAAAAAATAATAAGACATCCAATAAGGGATAAGGGGAATAAGGCAAAAACACCAATGAACGTTTGCTTGTCTGGTAGATTTTGTACGATAGGAAAGGGAAGGCAAGGCATTCCATATCAGCTGCTATAGATGGTTTATGTAATAATTTTGTAAAGTAATTTGTGTGACAAGGTTACTTCGAGCAGGATTAATGATGTCAAAAACGGCATACAGCAGGGTGTGGTTAAGTCTATATAGTATAATCACCAGTGATTGTACAGATCTTCTTAGGCACTCAAGATCCTACTGAGATGATTTAGTAGCACACTAAATCTGCTGTACGCAAGTTTGTGCAAAAAGTTCGTGAGACTAGTTTGCTAAGGGACAACGCTCATGGTCTCCGTCGGTCGTCTTGAATTGGATAACGATTTTGGGCGAAAAATCATCTTTTCTGACGAGACGCATTTTCATCTTGGCAGTTACGTTAACAAACAGCTCGGAAAACCCGCTCGCTATTGTCGGGAAGCCACTGCGTCCACAGTGTGACAGTCTGGTGCGGATTGTGGAGAGGTGGCATCATTGGACCATTTTTCTTCGAAAATGAGGCTGGGAACAACCTTTCGGTCAACGGTGAGCGTTACAGAGCCGTGTTAACCGACTTTTTTTTTTTACTGAAATTGAAGACATGGATTTGGACGACCTCAGGTTCATGCAGGATGGCGCGGCATGCCATATAGCCCATGCCACAATCGATCTTTTGCACACCAAATTCCCAATTCGAGTTATCAGCCGTCTTGGCGATGTCAATTGGCTGCCGTGGAGCTGCGATTTGACCCCTTTGGACCTTTTTTTGTGGGGAACCGAGCACTTAAGGCCAATATCATCCAAGAAATCCGTGAGTTACAGCCCGAAACCATCAACAAGGTCTTGGAAAATTGGGGTGACAGAATGCGCTACTGCGAAGCCAGCCGAGACAGCCACTTGAACGACGTTGTATTTCATAATTAATGGGAATGTTTGTTCTTACTAATAAAGCCGTAATACTAGAAAACTTTTTAATTTTTTTTCATTTTACTGCATTTTTGAAAAGAAACTTGTATTTGGCCTATCCTTTATTGCAATGACTGGAAGTTAAAAATTAACTAATCAATTCATGCGTATGGTTGTCCCATGTGGTTTAATGCAGTGCCATTTCATATGGAAAAGATTCGTGAGTTTTGAGAGACAGTGCCTTAGGGTCTGAGAATATATAGAATGCCAGAATTCAGGTTCATTAAGTACTAGTCTAATAGGATCTTGTACTATGGGGCAGGCCTCAAAAATCTTTTTTTTTTTTTATAAAAAATGACTCGAAAACATATTGCAAAAGCTACGACTGAGGCTAATAACTACCATAAATAACCATAATTACTACCCTAATTATGGATGTTGATGATGTCGAAGATGTTCTCGTGGAACATATTCGGATCGGGCTATGTTCTCCCAGAGGCCTTTCTCATATTGGCTTAATCGCGATCGCAACGTTGGCATTGCTCAAGAGCTCATCCACTTTAGTACCGCAATGGCGGCTGGAATATCGCCAACGGTGTGATACCTTGGTAAGATCAGCAGAGGGATTTTTGGGGTTTCGGATGATATCTCACTATCGTTAGTGAGATCTTGGGAGTGCAAAGGGCAATTGCGAAGCACAGTCGCTGAACGACACAATCGAAAGAATGACCACTGTCAACCGGATTGTATTTAACACTAGAATTCAAAAGTTAGGATAAATTAAGGTATTGGAATAGGAAAAAAATTAATATGTATAAGAATTATCGTGAGACTCAGAGTGCCTGCAGAACCAGATATTTTCAGATATTTTAAAGTCAGATTTGAACATTTTTGTCCAGAAAGTAAGAAAAGAATGAGAACAACAAAAATGAATAAAAAATTAGGAGAAGGACCCATAGGACATTGCATTACAGATATAAATTAAACAACCAGTGCCAAGGCGCAAGAGGTCTACAATCAAGTAGAAGCGAATTTTCATTAATATTGTAATTTGATAAGGTTTACGAGTAGGTTTAATCAAAGCCTTACATCTTCGTTAAAATTGGATTAATTAATTATATTTTTCTCTCTTCTACCCAATGTTTACGTTTATACTACAGTAAGTATGTACGACACGGCACGATGTTGTATTAATAAAAAATGTGAAAGGCGAAAAAAAGAGACATTTCTGCAAACACCATCAATGACAAACGTGTAGCACCCACCCACCCGTTTTCCCATGGAGCAATCATGGCACTGATTATACTGTACCTAAAAAATATTGAGCTGGATAGGATCATTATTATTAATAACTTCCTATTTAGAAATCGTAACAGCTCCGACTTTCAGAATAAAGAAAAAAAATTGACATAACATATCACCCCATCTAGAGGGGTTTAGAGTGCGAATTCATCGTTTTACGAGTAAGAGAGAAGTCTGTATGGGTGTTCGTACGTTCGTGAACAATTTTCATCTCGAATTTCATGTGAAAAAATTATGACATCAACTCCGTACAATTACCTAAATATATTTGCTGTATATTTTAAATCAGTGTAAATGTCGAGGCGTTTAAAGTACACTGGTTTCTTGTCTTTAAGGATACTACAATATATCGGAAGTTGGTAATTTTGATGTAACTTTAGCGGTTCTAAGGAGATGAGATTTTCCTCTTGGATCTTCAAGGGATATGTGCCAATCTAGACGAGTTGACAAAGTCCAGATGTGAACTCTACATTTCAACCCAATGGTCTTCAGAAGGACGTTTACTTTTGTCGAGGTATTAAAAGGCCTTATACTTTAGTAATGTTTGCCAAAAATAATATTGCCAGATTTGAGTGTGCTATATGTTTCTGGGTCAGGACCTGCCAAGCCTCTTTCCAATCAAGTTCGTTTTCTGTTTATTTTCCTTCCAGAGTTTGAAGAGCCCATTTCGGAACTCTCGTCAATGTTAAATTAGAGCCTTGCTAATCGCGTATGCGCTTCAATGTTGTGCAAGAGTTATCACATAACACATTGACAAATTCGATAAATTAAGCATCATGAGGTACCGGATTCTTTTCTTTTTTCACTACAACTATAAGACAATTCAATTCAAGGAGTACATACGAAAGTTATTATCCCTTGTCAAGTATGTATATGCGTGCAATATAATGAGCTCATATCTCCTACCCTCTTACGCACAGGAGCATCAGGAGTCGATTTAAAACAGAAATCGGAAATTCAGACCCTCATTCACAACCTTTCGCCAAGCTTGTTGCGCTGTTCTATGTGACTCTTTACCTCCTTATATTGTCCTTTCATCTACGGTGCGAGCTTCCTGGTGGTCTTTTTGTTCCGCGTTTTCCGCTCATTATTGTTTTGACTGTCCATTCGTTCTGCTTTTATTACTGGAACAATTCTTGGGGCTGATAAGAGATTCGCGAGTTCTTGATTGTGTAGTTTTCTCCTTTCGCATGTTTCTTCGTCCTATTTTGCATCGTAGATTCCCCTTAAGATCTATTGTAGTTTTCAAAAACTTGAAATGGATCTTCCAAACAAAGAGACAAAAGTGTTGTTTTGAATACTTTATTCGTTGCGAAGAAGCACGCGTTGTCCGCATGCCTTTATGTCGTTTCTGGCAGTCGATACCGCTCGCAGATATTTGATTTTCGGTTTTTTCTTCATTTACTTCCAAATTTGCTTCCTTTCCTGACATTATTGGACTTTCTGTGTTACTCTTAACTGTTTCCTCAGTATCTCCCATAAACTCCGGATCATCAGCGTATGCTAGATTTGGTGTGATTCAATTTAGAGTTATTTCGGAAGGGACCCCATTACTTATACCAGCATCAAATTAAAAAGAAGGGGTCCTTGTCACCTCTTTCGAATATTTAGGACAGGGCGTTTCCTACTTTAACTTGTCCTTTATTTCCCTTGAGGCGTTGTTGTGCCAGTTTCACCAGGTTTTTCGGGATTCCCTGTCAAGGGCACCATTTCTTTCCAATAGTTTTATAGATTCATAGGGTTCGTGCAGGTTCAAGAGTGTACGCTCTTATGGTGTTTGTCACACAATCTGGACGGGGTGCAGATGGTTTGTGTCGAAGATGTTCGGTCACTACTCTCAGGGGTGGTAGTCCTAGATAGGATTTGAGAGATTCCACTGAATTTGCTTTGGTTGTAGTTCACAGTAACTCTTTTTGTTTCCATGTCATTAAGTGATCTTATGCTGCGAGTGTTCTGCATTCGCCATCATTTTTTGATCATCTCTCATTCATAACTGATGTTGTTGCACAATTTTTCCGTATAGGAATTGTTCTTAGCTATGGGCAGACTTGAACTACAGAACTTCCGCTCAACCGACGATAATGATTACCATTCCACTACGACCATCCCCGTCTTTTTAAAATCCATGAATACTTGGAATACCGTTTCGTGGAATTCCCATTTCTTTTCTAAAAGCTGTCGTATAGTTAAAAACGAGTTCTCATCAAGCAGTTGCTCCTACCACACTGCTAGTCTGCGATTATTTTCCTAGCGAATGATGGCAATCTCTTTAAGCGAAGAATGTCACATAACTAGCAAAACTAAGTCAGATTACAACGAATAGCTAGCTCAAACCCAAACGCAAATTAAAGACATTTATGTCCACTACCAAAGTTAGAGTATTGTCGTAATATTATCTTACTGTGTGACATCCTCCGACTAAGCTGATGGATGATTTTTGATCTGCTACAGGACCCTTTTTGAGCTGCCATTCAACCAAAGCAGTTGTCATGCATTGAGAAACCTGCGTGGGAATTTTTACAGAAATGGTCTGAAGGATAGTCCAATATGATTGACGGCCTCATCAACCTTCGAGGTTGAACAATTTAAATAACAAAATCATTTGAACAAATAGTTGAGGCAATATTGAAAGGCCTAACTGGTTTGGATGATACTTGAAAGTGAAAAGCATTCTTAAGGTTATAAATGAATTAGTCAACGGAGAGCTTCTATACGGCTATTGCCAGGGAGAATAAAGTTTCTAAAATGGTAACCAACCCTATGCAAAGAAACTTGGTTAAAACTTGAAGTGCGAACTTCAGTCCAGTGTCCGAAGTCCGAGCTATCAGAACAAAGTACGTGACTAGAGTGCGACTCCTAAATGACCCTATTAACATATGTATGTGCAGGCAACGAATTAGTGCTAAAAGCCACGCTTTGAAAGAACAACCCAACAATTGACAAGATTCAAATTAGTCGACCAGATTAGGAATTCGATCATTACTAACCCAACGTGGGATAAAGTTCTTGCTAAGAATGGTGAAGACGAAGCTGCTAAAGTGATCAAGATCACTTTTTTGAAATCCCTAATTGTGTACCGCTTCAAAGAATCCTTCAATCGTACGGCAGGCGATCACAAAGTTTTATCAGGCAGCCAGTCCGAAATCTCGAAAGTGCATTCCATTTGTAGCAAATCACAGTTGTTGGTAGCTGGCCAATGATCCGCCAAATCATGTTGAACTAAAACAAGTAGCAGTCACGTCCATGTCATCGTCCGCATAACAGTTGCAATCGGTATGTTCAATCAACTTCTTCTCACTTTTTCCAATCACCAGTGACCACTACCCGCATTTTCATTCGACTAACAAGGAAGTTCTCTCCTGTCGATCTGGTTTCAATTTTTTTTTATCATATTTTTCATTTCTGATTCGTTTTACAGTGGCGAATAAATAAATGAAAGTCGTCAAACTAATGTGTTTAGTGCTTTTTGAGCGATACACTCGCTCCTGACTTGACTTTAATTAACTGATCCATCATCGGTCAAGACGTCTCCGTCAGCAGTTGGAGCAATAAGCCCGCAAACGGGTTTTCTGCGAAACCAAATGCGTGTCATTTCGACCAACAAACGAGATTCTGCTTTGTATGCGGTGGATATTTCGAACGTCAGTTAGTATGGTTGATTCGATCAGTTCCTAGAGGCTACAGCGGTAATGAAGCATTAGTTGCACCTAGGCTTGAGGGCACTCACGCTGCGTATTTAACTGGATTCTTTAAAGAATGAGGCACAAGGCCAGTCGATGGACCTTGGTCTGAGATCCACAATGAACAATCTCCCAAGATCCTGGTTATTGCATGTCCAGATCATGGCACTGTTTCTGTTCGATCATCGGAAATTGCATAAAACGTGACGGCATTCCATCATCGTTAAAATAATAAAAAGTCCGACTCACGACAGCGCAAGTAAATCTGCTGTAAACGCAGTTCATTGTACCGAATTCCTGATCGTAAATCTACCGAGACATTTATCACTTCGAGCTGAGGACGAAAAGCCTGCCATCGCGAATCAACTTACAAGCTCCGTAATTAGATGGATTTTTTTCGGACCATTGCTATGCGGTCGGATTGTCTGGACGCGCATATGTACTATACATATCGACGAACGTTATATCTCAGCGTCGTTCGAAGACGCACAATAAATTATTGCAATCTCTTTGGAGCCCGTTCGAGGTCCTCACACCATCACCAAGTCATATTTTAACGCGATTTTTCAACTTCCTTTCGATCAATTAAGTTATCCACCCGGCAAATGTGTTTCTCCCGTGCCATCCCCTTCGATGGTGTGTCATTAAGGACATGTCCGCTCGGATGGAAAATGTCAAGAAAAAGTTCATAATCCGATTTTCTTATACCGTCTGACATCCACTCAGATGACAGTTTAGCCTTTGCCAGCCATACTGCGTGCTCCCGCTGCTGGGATCCCCATTCAGACACTCAAACATCAAAGCCGGAAAAATAATCCAATAACAAATGATCTCCAGATCCAATTAGATGGCTATCGGGTGAGTATCTCTCATGGTCGCCAAAGATTTATATTCAGCTGTCATGTATGAGACTTTCAACGTAAAGTAGTGCAAAGTCCTGGAGCATTTGGCACGGCAGAAAACTAGATTCTGTCTCTGGTGTGCTTGACTTCTGCCATTTTGCCGGATGATGAATGATGCCGTCTTTGTGCTGGCACCATCAGCAAACGTACAACGTGCGGGTGTACCTTTTCCGGATGCGAGTCGACGAACGACGACGACTACGACGATGACGTTGAGATAAGCGAACCGGGTAAAACCATGCAAACTCCTCCGCACACGCATGCAGCCAGCTTAAGAGGGAGAGTTTATTTACAGATTATGAATTCCATTTGTGAAGAGAAACTTACTGCCTTGACGACATACAAATGTATGGGTGTACGATAGTGTGTTTGCCTAGGAGCTTGCTCAAGGAGTCGACTTAATTTTTCTCCATTCAAGGAGGCACTAGTTGAGCTACATGTTAGATTCATGTTCAGACATCATTCACGAGAGATGAGAGGAGCGTTACAAAGGGATTTCTTGAATAATTAATGACTTTAGGGGTACAATGAAAGCACCGTCGATGGCAGGCGACAGGAGGCAGTCGAGCATTTGATAGTTGTTTTTCGTTGTTCCTTAAACGAGCTGGGGTTCATTTGGGATGTTGTTTTGTGGAATTGAATTTTAATTGCTCATTAATTAGTGTTTGTGTTACCCTTCGCAAATCTGACACATTGTCCTAGTTTGTTGAAAGCCGGCGATGATAGCTGCGGATTTTCTGTCACAGCTTTTACTGGCTTACGTCAGGTGTTAGGCGAAACTTTGTTCTCATTAGAACAAAGAGGAATAGTCCCTTTGGATGAGTGTACATATTTTTCATTTGATTATGTCAAATGTTGGACCTGAACGATTACGATTTTAGCTTGAGCTTTATCAGAAAAGCGAAAGACCAATTTGTTGCCATAGACCGATACCATAGATTCCATTTAATCTGTGCCTTGTTAAGAACAAGATCCACCTGCAAGTAGAAATGATGTCCAAGTAAATGAGTGCTTTCGACTGACAAACGGCGATCAACAATTGATGAGGCTGCTCGTTAAACAGGTACCATTGCGACCACTAAGGGACATCGCACCCTGAAATCCTAATCTGCGTGTCAACAGCTCACATTTGAGCAATTTAAAAGAAGAAATGCAAAGATGATGAATAGACTCGGAAGGTTACTTGATTTTAACTTAGAGACGATTTCTGAAAAAAAATTGTTTTAAAGTGTGCTCAAAAAGTAAGGGGAAGTTTGTTATTTCGCGATTTGTGCTAGTCCGATTCGAGTGACTGTTGAGTGATTTGAAGTGAGAGATAGGCCCTATTGCAGATGGAAATAATCGAGCCAATATTTGTATGAGATTGAATACAAGAAAGTGGGAGACAAGGTAACAAAAAAGTCAATGGAAGCAATGAACAATATTATAGAAGAAAATGTGAGGGAGTAAAATGCGATTCTAAGAGAACGAGGACACTGATTAACGAAGTCTTAGGGCGAATTAGGGCATCATTAGATTACACTATTGCTAACAACTTCGGACCTAATAGGAATGTCGCCAACACATTTCTCACTATAAGCAATTTTCATCATACATCCGTGTATGACGAGACGACAGCATCCCGGCATCAAAACGCTATTATATAGTACATGACTGAATTTATGTAGAAGATGCAGATGCAGGAGGTAGTGAGCTTTCTGTCTCGATTAAATATCCGCAAGATTCTAGGGACTGATGGCATTAAAGGTACCGATTTGAAAGATATCCTTGCTCCTATACATGAGCCTTGATACATCGACGGTCAAGCTCAAAAGAGAGAGGAGGGATTTGAGGAAACCTAGCGCACTGGCTGAAAAACAATTAAAGAGACAGGACCCTTCGTTTAGGAATCAAAGATAGCTACAGCAGCGAACAAGCAGTGTAATTTGGAGTTCCCCAAGATTCTAAACTTAGTCCATTTCTCTTTGAGAATTCACTGCTAAAATGTCACAAAAACAGTCTTCCTTTCGTATACGCAGATGTTGATGCGGTCTCCCGATCAATCGACAACCAATCAAATTGATCACATTGCGATCGACGGCAGACACGGAGTCGAGTAAGAACACCAACGAAGAAAAGCTGCACTTGTTTCTGATTTTTTTTCACAATATGAAGCTGTTAAACAAATTTTAAAATTCTGGCATTGTTAGAGACTTTGAATCATTGTTTTAAAGCGATACCTCTCGCTTGTCGTAAAAGGCGACTAAAACAAAGGTAAACAAAAATCACACACAAAGGTAAAAAAAAAAAAAAAAACCGCAGGCCGAAAAACAATTGATGCAAAAACACCAGCATTTGATTGGCCTCAGCGATGAAGTAATCCCAAACCGGGAAGCCTGCCGCTGCTTTCTGAGGTCAAACCGGCGAACCCCACAAGCGGACCAGTAGGAATGCAGTTAAGTGGGAAGGTTATGGTCCTACACTTCTGACCATAACAACGCCGGAAAAAGGAAAAGAAGAAGACTATTTTATATTTTGTAGTGTCAGACTTTACATACCAAGTTTTTGTTATATAAATTAATGCTATACTTTTAACTTAACAAAATTTTTAAAAAGATATTCGGGCAAAATAAGTTCTAAAATGCATAAAAAGTAAGGGAACCCAAGTAAGTGAGTCTCCAAAATAATTGGCAGCTTTTCATAAAAATATCCAGGAAAGTCCCAAATTTCGTATTTAAGCATTTTTGTGTATGCGTATGCGGCATAGGGTATGTACTCCTGTCACCCTTTGACGCTTTCACTAGTTTTAAAGTCCCTGACTAATTTGGCGTTTTACTTAGTTTTGAACTCTTATAAAAGTTTCTCAAATTTTTGTTTTATGTTTGCATCAACGTGCAAAACTTTTTATAAGATTTCCACTAACTCCAACGCCCGCAAATATACGAGAGATGATCCAGAAGTAATGACAATCGGTTATTTCCTGTCCGCATAAATATTTCTTTTTTGCTTGTTTATAAACCCATTAGGTTGGCGTAAAAAAAATATAAGCAGACCACGATTACCATGAATTAGATTCATTTAAATATAAACAAATTTGGAGAAAAACCTGGCTGTCATCAAGTACCTCTGCTTAAAAAAACTCTATACTAACGACATACACACTGACTTGGTAAAACTTTGGGGGACTCCCCTCCTCCATATTCCACAGTGGCGTGTTGGGTCAAGGCGTTCGAGCTGGGCAGAACGTTCACGTCCCTCACTGAAGATAATGTGAAAAAAGTCGAAAATGTTGTGTGGACAGAAAGAAGAGCGACCATCATGCATATAGCTGAGATCATAGGGATCTCATATGGCAGCATTCAAAGAAACCTTGCGAACGAATTACTATAAAAAGGTCTCTTCGCGTTTGGTAGGGTTAAGGGTTCAATATGTTAATCGACGAGCGAAAGAAAAAAAACGAATCGACGTTTCGAGGGAGAATCGGGAATTTCCAACAGATCAGGAAATATTTTTGTTACGTTTCGTGAGCATGGACGACATCTGGATCCACCATTCTGATACTGAAACTAGACAACAATTGATAACTTGGAAGAGAGCCTCCTCAGTTCTCCCCGAGAAAGATTATGACCACAGATTTTGCGACGCCAAAGAAATAATTAACTATGGTGGATTATTTAAAAACGGAGCCACAATTTCGTAAATAAGTAAATTGCGGGAGGTTATTAAAAAAGTAGACACAGCAAACTGCGAGTTGGAGGGCTGTTTCACCAAAATAAGGCACCTGCTTACAAAGCCGCAGTTACGCCCATTCAAGAAACGGAATTCCGAGACAAGAAATTTGAAGATGATAGAAAAGTTGTGGCCCCTGTTGAGGCGTTTTGGGAGAGTTAAAACAAAGATTTTGTTTTTCGGCTTAGAAAAAAATGGACTACATGACTAAACTTGTTAGGAGACTATGTAGACAAATTAATATTTTTTTTGGACTAAAACCACCGTGTTTCATTTTCATCATTTTCCACCAGTGTTTAACTTTTCTACCGACGTTTTTCACTTAGCTAGTCCTCAAGGCCTGCACTAGCTTTTAACTTTTCTTTAGTCTTCGTTAATATTCGATAATAATTTCGCGACTTCCACCAGCATTTAGCGCCTTAAATAGTGTTCCATCAAACTCCCCACGTTATCTAGCCTTCGAAACTCCCACTACCATTCGATAGTTAATTAGGTCATGAAAGTTTTTCCCCTTCGATGATACCTCTGGCGTAAGTTTTTCACACGTTAAGTATCGTGACTTTTTGTTTTTATTTTTTTGTTTTCTTTTGACCCTCTGATCTCAACAGCAAGGTTTGGCTTTAGAATTCTTCAAAATATTTCAAGCTCTCAGCTTCCTTAGAAGATGAATAAAAAGCTGAGATTTACGTGATAATGTCTAACCATCAACTTTATCCGACAGTCAAAACAGGTATGGGATAAGTAAGTATGATAACAGCTAACTGAGGGCATTGAGCATTAAGCCATTTAAGTATCAAACTCATGAAACGCTCTATACCTCTTAGATTCGCGAGGTGTGGACTATGATTTAAGATTTCAGATTGCGATCAAGAAGTAGGAGTACTGGCTAAATTCAGTCTCTGGAAGCGTGTGGGAAGATACAGTGCATTTTATGAGAAGTAACCAGGAAATTGAGTCTTGCACACACCCTTTCTATATGGTGAATGAGAAACTGTACTGAATACCTCATAGTCATTTGGAATATTCGGAAAACTACTTTTCTTAACCAGTGTTGATTGAATATGAAGAAACTTCATATACTCCTCTGCGTCGAGACCAAGTCTAGACAATAAAGCATACTGACATCATCCATCTCATGCAATAATCATTTCGTGCTTATCTCTCGTCTGACCAAAGATGCAAAATGTCTATGGTAAAAGCTAGTGAATGACAGTCATTAAATCAAACGCAATCCCTTTCAGTAAAGCCATCGAACATCTGTCCTCTGTGCCTTGAAATATAATAAAAGTTGCAGCAATCTTGATCATGTGGTACAAAGCCATTCCATCTTGCTTCTCAACATCTCTCGCCAGAGCCATTAACACCAATCATCGCATCAATGCCCTCTCGGTCACCATCCGTCGATACAACCACTCTTCCTCGTTCAGTCTCTCTGGCAAAATGACAGTATCTCACTCGATTTCAGCGGCAAAATGAATCCATTCGATTCGCACCATTCACAATTTCCGAGATTTCGAATGACAAGATATCAGCCCCTTTGCTCCACCACGCACCATCGTAGGCCCATAAAACCTAATAAATGAAGTAGATTTTCTGATTTTTTCGCCAAGTGATTTATACAGAAACGTATCGCCGTCGCCGTCGGAGGCATAGATACTTATGTATAATAAAAAACACTTCATCTTTCCTCATCGCTCAAGTCACACCGCTGTGTTTGCCTGAAACGCTGATGGCGTCCTACAATAGCCGTCTCACATTATCCATAAATAGAGTTCCGTGGCCGAGTTGCAAAGATACTCTCAGTCGTTTCGGTCTCATCGTTGTATACGATGCGGCGGTGCAGGCAACGCGTGGCGGCGAATTAACAAAGGCGGTTCGTATTTAATTTCTTCTTTTCTTTAGTTTCTTCTATTCATGCTCGTCTCTTGCTCATCTTTAGTGCTGTTGCATGCATCCAACAGAGTCATCTTATCCGGAAGTGGAATCAGCATTTTCTTGAGCAGATAAAACACTTGAAGTTCTTATGCTAGAATACGTAGTATGTATGTATGCAGATACAACAACGATAGGCGGTAATTACAATACAATCTGCAGTTTACCATTCATTTGGTTAGACATGCCTACAGCATTGCTATTAGATTACTCGCTGGTTCCGTGTTTTTAAGCTCTTTTGTGAGCCCGCATCTTGTTTAGTTCAATGGATTTTCGGATAACCCGTTCGGATCAATCACAGCACGAGAGGATCATAAACAAGAGTAAGATTCTTCGTTTCTGATGTTCCATAGCAGATGTATTCAAAGATACTTTTATCTTTTATTGTCGGTGATTTCCGAAAAGCGCCATCAACGCTTTATGGATACCATGCAGCTTATTCTAATTTGTATTGAATTTTCAATTTAGTACTATTAGACACTCGCGTGGGGTCCCTTGTAATAAGGCTGGCGTAAGAGGCTCCGAAGATGTATGTGATGTTATGTACGGAGATGAGCTTGAAGTTATATCTAAACAAAGCGGAATTTACACAAATATTATGATAATGGCATGAGGCTGGTTGGAAAATCGGGTAGTTATTTGTTATGAGCCAAGTGGGATGGAAATTCATTTGGATTTGATGGGTGTAAAACGAGGATTATTCACACACCCGAGTGGTTTTCTGAAGTTGATGAGCTCGGATTACCAGGTTGGAAATGTTCAAATAAATATGCTTTCCGATAGCCCACAAGTGGATGGGAAATTATGTCTTTTCATTGGTCTAACGTCTGGCTGAAGTGAGAAATCGCGTTATTATCTCTTGTTATCTCTTATGATACGACTCCTTTAGAATTTACTAGAGTGCCCATGGCAGGCAAGAAATAAGGTACTTTGTGGTCTTTTCAGCAGGCCCAAGACGAAACAGGTCGATGTGGTTGATTTCATCGAACTCCTGGATAAAACAATTTTTTTTGTCTAAAAATGCTAAATTTGTGACAGAGACTAATGTCACATATCCTGATTACACTGCGGATGAATAAAATCGGCATCGACTAAGACTCTTACAGCAGGAATTTCGAAAACAAATAACAAAACGGGGATGGCAAAGGGCTGCTAATTTCGTTTGTAAGCTGATGGCTTTCTCGAGAAATTCCTGGTTTGATGGTAGATCCCTGAAGCTTAATAAGAAGCACTCGAACACGCCTCATGTGGAAGGACGAGAGATACTCGCGCAGTCTATGACACTTTTGGAAATGCCATAAGATAAGGAAGAAACGGTAGGGCTATAGACCCAAAATAGGGACCTGCTGGAACCACCACACCAGCAAATAGAGCGTGGTAGTGGTGCAATGGTAATCATCACCGAGTGTTGAGCGTAAGGTCTGTAGTTCAAGTCTATCCATAGCCAAGAATAATTCATTTACGGAAAAATTGTGCAACAACATCAGTAATGAATGAGATATGATCAAGAAAAAAGCTGACGATGGCATAACACTCGCGGTATAGGATCAATTCAGAATTCATACTCTGTCCGTGCATTTCCAATATAACAGCTTAATGATATGGAAACAAAAAAAAGTTACTGTGAACTACAACCAACTCGACAAATTCAGTGGAATCTCTCGAATCCTATCTAGGACAACCACCTGCGAAGAGTAGTGAACGAATATCTTCGACACAAACCATCTGCACCCCGTCCAGGTTGTATGAAAAACACCATAAGAGCATAACTCTCGAACCTGCGTGAACCCTAAAAAAAGAAAAAAAAAATCCGACACAGAGATCAGATTTAAAACGAATATCACAGACAAATTTGTCAGACTATCTCCCGTTCTTCTACGACAAAGCTTTTTGACAAGACGACCGACTGTTTAAGGACCTTGATTCTACAAATGGCTTTGATTGAAAGAAGTCACCACGATGTAAACGAGGGAATTGGACAAACTGAATGTATTCCCCGTTGTGTAAAGCAGTAAAAGGTGTTTTTCTCAGAGTTTTGATTTTCAAAACTGGCAACACTGTTTCTACAGATTGTCAATTTAACACTTGAAAGTTGACTTGTGGTTACTGCATTTTGCCATTTTACAAATTATAGATTAGCGCCAGAACTACGTATGGAAATTGTGTAAACTTATTTATAACCATTGTTCGGTTCGTCAAACTTATCGTACACTACGTAAGCAGGTTATTTGAAACGCGATGAATGGTTTTCGCACCACGTACACACTAGCGGATAATACGTATTCCCAAAGACGACAACCAGAGCGAAGAAAAGAAGTTATTGCCGTTGTGGAGCGCAGTGCTGAGGAGAATCCGAATGACTCGATTCGCCATCGTGCACAGCAATGGGAGTTATGCCCATTCACTTTGTGGCAAATTTTACGGAAAGATCTTGGCTTAAAAGCTTATAAGATCCAGCTTGTGCAAGAGTTGAACCCGCGTGACTATTATACGCGTCATAGGTTGGGTGAATGGGCCGAAAACATGTGCCTGGTCCTCATTTTCAACGCAAAATGTTGTTCTCCGTCGAGGCCCATTTTCGGTTAAATGGATCTGGAATGGAGAAAACCCAGAAATCTTTGCTCATGTTGCGCGCATATACACGAAATATTCAAATACTAACAGCATAAAATTATCTATTAAATAGTGCCAATATCATAGACATCATCAAAGTGGCAGTATTCTTATTGCGGCGTTATGGTTTCGGCAGTCAGCATAGACTTTTGGAAAAAATTTAGGAAAACGCGGTCGAACTCTCTGACGCCTAATGTCAGCATTCTTATTCGAATTTGCCATGTCCATAATATGCACATCCAATATGTGGGTCGTCCAATTCGTGGTCCGGATTTGACAGCGCTTATTCAATCACACACGTCAAACCGAATTGTTATCCGAGGCTACATATACTTTCTTTGAGGTTAACCATTTTATAGCATGGATTGTTTAACAATCGTTGGATGTATAAAAATTGTCAAAATTCACAACAAATTTGTAGCATTTAGGCAATTTCTAATGTTATGTTTTTTTTGGCCTCAAATTATTTGGAAGACATTTGGTTTCAACAAGACGATATCACATCTCACATAATACGGACGTGTTTTGGCTTTATTGCATGAAAAAAATCCTAGATTTCGCGTTTTGGTTATCTTTTGTATTTCTTTTATTGGGATATGAAGGAGATCGTGTTTATGAAGCTTGAAAAACGAGTATTCATCAATTTAAGGCCGGATTGTGTCCAAAAGTCGTCTAAAATTATCTTTTCAGAGTCGAGTCCTACAAGAACTCTCGTAGAGGATCTGTGAATGATATTATATTCCACTCATAATAGCATCATCTAGGCAATACTCTGAAACAACAAGGTAACAAGGTAATAATTCAAGTCAATACTCAGATATTTAATATCAATGACATGGTCAAGTGTCGAGGAATGACAAGGGGCTGTTAACGCCCACCCCGCCATAAATTCTGTCGCACGAAGCCAATCACTTTACAGTTTTGTTGAAATCTCCAAAGGTAATTTTGGAGCGGTATGTTCTGTTTCATCGTCAGTATCGTTCATCATCTGTATAAGAAGCTTATATTAATGCGATCCTGATGCGAATGGACGTCAAACATTCACTCAGATTTTAAAAATTGGATTTGAAACATTTGCCTGAGTCTGCTTTGAAAATAGAAATCATGAAAGACGTCGAATTTTTTTCATTTGTATGCTATCTGGGCCATCTAATAATACATCTTGGAACGCAGTAATGGCTGCTTTATAGTATAAGGCATCTTTTGGGAATTAGTCAGGCGCATCAGTATGATTATGGGACCTAACATTCCACGTGCGAAAGTCATTACCTATCAATTGATTCATCTTCATAACGTTCTAGTGTCGACAATAATCAAGTCAATTGTTGTATGGTTAATGTCAGCGGCGAATGGACAGTAACCCCTCCAGTATACTTGGGTAGAAATCAGAATCGCAATGTTCGTCTCCGATCTTTCATGAGCTGTAGTGCCAACTTTAAATTGCCTCTGAATAGAGTAGAGTATTGAAGTTGGGTCAATCGAGAAAAAAATAAAGCGTTGTTCGGTCCGAGAAAAAAGGAAAAGTTTAGCGACAAGGATGGCAATTTTGGGTGACTGAATTCCACATTTAAGATTCATTCTGGAATTTCTACAAACTAAAATGTAATCTTTTATGCGTTTGGTTTTTAGTTGTCAAAAAAAAATTGTAAGTCATCAGGAATCGTCGACCTAAATTTAGAGACATAACAGGTATAACCATTCATACTCTCAGACTGTCAAGCAACGCTGAAAGTGTTGAGCTCGTACATCATGAACTTAAAATCCGTTAAGGAATGCCACGATGCCCTGCAGGACTTAGCCAAAAGAAACAACGTCAAACTCTGGTGGGTGCCACGAGGGATTAAAAGTTAACGAAATCGTGTCCACTCTGTCTTAAGAACGAGCGAATTGTAGAGCACATACTATGTGAGTGCGCTGCCCTCTGCCACCTTAAGAAGCGGATCATCTCATCATCTCCTACGAGAGGCATCCTCAACTTTATTAAGACAGAGAAATAAAGTAGAGGAAATCCTCGTCTGATCACCTAGCAAGCACAATCGATATACATAGGCCGCAGTGCCCCATGCTACATCTGAGCACTATCCCCCTTTCAAAAATGAAAAATAATTAATTTAACAGAGAAGTCAGTTTTGAGTCAATTTTCGAGCATATGTTACGAAGTAATGTTACCCTTCAAGGCTGCAATTGACGCTGGCTTATCGGCATATACGAGCAATTTAACATATTCCTATAAAAGCGTATAATTGGTGCGAAATGGTTTGAAATGTTTGCTCAGAACAGTGATTACGACCTTTTTACGGTCGGAAAGCGTGAATATCTTTTTTCACAGAGGACGAATTTGGATAATAAAATTAAGAAATTTGTAAGCGTTGTTTAGGTGTAAGCCTTTACATGACGAAATGACATTGCTAACTGAGCATGTTGGACTTTGACACTTTTGCATCGATTTGTCCAGACGCACAGACAGGAAAACGTTTGCATAAATCTTCCCTTCCCCAGCTTTGCAAGGTAGAAAAGCTCGTTAGTAGCAAGAAAAAGAAATAAAAGGAGTTAAAGAGTAGACCTTTTAAATGTCAATTGATGATGACTTTTGCTGGTTGTATTTTTAAGAGAAGAATAATTCTGTTGCGAAAATAAAGAACTAGATTTGGTAACCTATCAAACGCGGATGACACGAAAGCTCAATGACTCAAACTTGACACAAACTTAGCAATACAACTTCATTTTTATTTGTCTTAAGAAAGGAATGTTATAAAGGAGAGTCTGGAGAAGACTTGGCGAGATCGCAAAAGGGCATTAATAAGCTACGGATACGACTTAGTTCAATCATAAACAAAAAATCGATACCTGATCATTATAGTTCAGAAATTTAGAAGCATCGATGAACCAGAGTTTGTACTTACAAAAGGTCGTATTACAAGAGACGTAATTTTAGATTTCTCGCCATTGTTAAGTTGTCAATGTTAAACAATCATAGGGATGGATTTATGTAGGTCATAACCAAGAACCTTTTCGTCCAGTTATGGTAAATTTAATCAATAATCGAGGTTTGTTAAAAAAATAAGGTGACATAGAATTTCGCGAGGTAAGCACATTTGTTTTTCCTATACTGGTACGCATGTCCCTTGACATAAGATTGTTGGATGTTTAGTTTAGTAGTCACAGACATAAAGGTTAGACGTGTTTTGGTTTGCTTGGCGATTTTTATTGGCTTTTGCTAATAAAAAATAGCGAATTAAAGGTTCTGTATTAAATTTTGTGTGAAAAATAAAGCTGAGTGCTCCAACGTACTTGAAATATTGACGCTGGCATTTCACAAGTGCACTCTAAACAAAAAAAAAATAGTTTCTAAGTGGTGTAAAGTCTTCACAGAAGGCCGAGTAGATGTTAATGAAAATGCCCGCCCTGGACGCCCTAGCACGTCTACAACGTATACGAAAAATGGGAAGAAAATTAATATGGAGAATCGTCGAATCACCAACAGGGTAGTTTCTTAGGATATTGGCACATCGGTTGGCTCATGGCATGAACTTTTTTCAAATATTCCGGCCATGAAACGTCAAATGTCAACGAAGTTTGTTCCGAAATTACCAAATGTTTACCAAAAAAACTGTCGCATAAGTACCTCTAAGGAGCTGTTGAAAGATGTTACAGATTGGCTGAAAAGGGTCTTCACCATTGACGAAACATGGGTATATGGTTTTGACGTCGAAGTCAAACCCCAATCACCCCAATGGAAGCGGCTAGAAGAGCCAAGACCGAAAAAAGAACGCTAAGTTCGGTCAAAGTAAAATTTTGCTCACTGCTTTCGATGATTACGATAGAGTGGTTCATCTTGCCGGAAGATCGTACGGTCAATAAGATATATTATCCTTAATTTATGTGTCGTTTGCGTTAAGCAATACAATGAAAACGCCCGAATAAGGAAAAAAAGTGTATGGCCGTTGTATTACGATAATGCCACCAGCGGCCAAAAACAATATCGTGCCTCAGCCATGATCGAGGAAATAATTACCGCATCGACGGAAGAGTTCAAGGTTATACCAAGGCGTTTATCAGAAGTGCTTCTAAGATTGGAAAAAGTGCTGGCGCAAGTGTATTATATCTGAGGGGAATTACTTTGATGGGGACAAAATATATATTGATGAATAAATACGTGCAGGATATGACAACCATGATTTTTGTATATACAATAACATCGCTCTGAGTAGTATCTTAATTCAAGAACAAGAAAAACGTTTACAGACCCAGAGAAATATTTCTATTCGTGATTGGTAGTTTGATGCGGTTTTGGGCTTATGGTACCATTAGGCAACAAAAATTTCAAAAATTATGCTCGTGCGTCCGTTTCTCACGTTCTCTCAATGTGTATTCTGGAGGTGTTGTGTGATTTAATATCTCTCGTATGGCTCTCTCCTTTAGAACCAATTTAATCAAAAATATGATTAGGGTAGATACACCCTAGGTAAACAATTAGATATTCTGTTCCATTACTAACTGCAGAATTTGCATTCTAGATAAAAATAAAAATATAACCACTTTTTACAGAAATTTTGCGTTTTATCATTAACTACTTCAAAATAACACCGTTTTTTGGATGATCCTATATTTTGTAAATGGCATGTTCATGGTTTCATTCATGTCTACATAATAATTTCCAACCACAGCTCGCTAATCCAGAGACTGTGCAACCTAATCAACCCTTCCAAAACATCACTTCCACAGTATCTTTTGCCGCAAATGTCTTTTGGTCGCAATGATGTTCCTCATTACGGCACAGGAAGCCTTCCGACGGACGTGCCAATTCAAAATTAGTTTTGCATGTGTGCCTTCACGTAAGATCCATTCAAGAGCTCTGAGCGCCCAAGTGCATGTCTGTTTACGAGAAACAAAAAATCATTCGCATGCTTATCGCCAGTCTCAGGCATGCAACGTTGCCAATCTGCTGAAGCATATGAACATCCACCAAGAAAGGTGGATGACACCATTCGCCCTGAAGCTACTTCCCTACCAAAAAAAAAAAAAAAGAAAAAAAATTAAAACAGAAGTAAAAAGGACTCCATTCCTCGGTCCTCGACCAAACGCAATCTCATAGTCGTACGAGTAATGCTGTTTATCCAATAAAATATTCAAACTGTCGTGCATTCAGTAGCCTGCCACCATATGGAGAAGTGAAGGAGCCACTCGAACACTTTTAATTGCCCAACTTCGTAGATGTTCCTTGCGTGGAGTCGTGAAAAAAATGCACTTTACCAGCTACTTTAATTGTGAATGGTTTTGTTCAGTTGTCAATAGCGGTAGGCTCAGGCGATAGCAGGTTGAGATCTTGTTGGAGAAGTGACATTTGCGCACGAGCCCGAGGGAGATTGAAATGATTGAATGGATGACGATGCACCTCATTAGGATATAAAATAATTTAAACACTATTTGGTTGCGCAAGATACTATGCTGGCAATATGCGTTTTTAATTAGCAGTTGATACTCGAAGACGTCTTGAAATATTCATTAAACTTACTTCACATGCATCGTTCCCTACACCGTCAGCCGAATGGTAGAAAAAAAAAAAAAAAAACAAACATAATGCCTACATCTCCATTTTCACTCCATCTCCTGCATCTCTTCATCAGGCCAGTCTAACTACATATAACCTATTGACAAACTCCAATTAATGGAAATCAATCACTTCCATATAATGAAACCGAGCTCGAGAGTCAATCAAAATCATCTCCACCAGCTGCCAGCCCACAAGTACGTTTATACCCTTCCGCGCACGACAAGGAGAGAGTCAACGAATCACCCGACAGCCTTTCAAGGAATTCATTCACAGGCACACATGCAGATCCGGTTCAAGTTATATTACTCGACTTGCTCGACGGCAACTGCCAGTCTACTGGCACTTGGTGGAGGAAATTTATTAAAATTGGCCGCCAGTCTAAATTGAGAGAGTACCTATAACGGAACACATAATTAAAATGTCGTCTATCTGTTCAAGGAAGGCACGGCATAGTTAGTCCGCGGAACGATAAACGTCGGCACAAGACAGGTCTTCTTTGGTCTTCCTTGAGCCTCAGATGTGGCTCTGAATGTAATGCTGGACTTGGAACGGTCGAACTGGTTCTCGACGATGTTGGAAATTCTCTTGTTACTTTAATACGTTTGTTTACTGAAGCGGAGAAGATTGTTCTGTTGGATGAAAGCTTCCTTAGATACGTTTCTGCGTTATTATTATTAATTTTTTTTTTTTACGTTTTGCTTTTTTTCTTTTAATTTAAATTTAGTTGTCATGATTCTAGTAATTACATTAAAAGTCATGCTTTAGACATGGTAATGGGGGTTCTAGGCATTAAGGAAATTGTAGAGGAAGTTCTAATGGCAATGGCAGTTGTTTTATTACACTATACGTTTCGGGACAGATTTACAATCTGTGAATGGCTAGGCGCGGCTGTTGCTCAATGTGTTGCCAAGGTTTACTTAGAAGGTACTCATACTCGTATTATAGACGCGGCGTAAAAAAACAACATTAACAGTATGCCTTTTTCTACATTTGTTCTATAAGGGCGAACTTAATGTTTATAGAGGATGCGAGGTTATAGACTGTGGACAAGAGATAGAGTATAACACAAAAGCACAAATGAGACGTTTTTTTTTTTACATTACAGAAAATGAACATATAAATGAAATAAAAAAAAACCTTGATATGAAAAAAAAACACCTGAACTCGACCTAATAGCAGCAGTGTTATTAAGGCAGCTTCAGTCCAAAGCACTAAAATGGTTTACCCTAGTATAATATATAATGCTTGCATTCGCCTGAGCTAGTTTCCTTGCTACCAGAAAATATCGAAATTATTTTAAAAAGATTAAAACCGATAACTGAATCTAAAAAAAACTTATTCCATCTCATCAATTCGGATTCAGAGATAAGCACTCTACCTGGGTCAGATCCATCTAATTACCGATAATTCGAAATCAAAGCAGGAATCCCTAAAGGAAGTATTTTGGGGCCGATTCTCTTTCTTTGATATACTAGTGATCTACCTGTTACAGCTACTAGTACTCTAGTTATGCTTGCTGATTGGCAATCCTAGCCAATTGGACAAGGTTGTGGCAAATAAAGCTTAACGACACGAAATCAATCCCTGTGGACCTTACAAACAAAAGAATTCACTTGTACCCAGTAATCATCTTTGGTTCACCGATCCCACACTCAAACCTCGGAAACTATTTGAGCATGGACGCAAAGCTACGTTAGAAAGAACAGAAAGAAAGAAAAGAATTGAACTAAACATCAATTTAAATAAAATGAACTGGCTAATAGGTCAATATTTACCACTATCTATCCAAATAAGCTTTTGTGGTAGTCAACTTTGGGGTTGTGCTTGACCGAGTATTGTTGAATCTATTTAAAGATTCCAAAATAAAGTTTTAATTTTAATTAATTTTAATTAATTCCAAGTTTGAAATGTTCGAAAACAAGCTTGTTGAGGTAAGTAGGGGAGGCATCGTTCGATGCACATTTTTTGCGGATTTCTTGATCGCGATGACTCATTGGTCGGGAGCACACCGCGTATTCGCGGTTGAGCAATATTTGAAAACATGTGAATCGTTGGTTCGTGCGCGTGGCAATTTGTGTACTCACTTCAATTTACGCAGACTAAGTGATGGTCCGAGCACGCAGCTTATCTGGTGGTAGGTGCAAAGGATTAGACAAGAAGGGACAATCGTGAACAGAACTCCTGCGGGACTATCCTTTTCGAGAAACCTTCGCAAAAACAATACAAGAACGTCTTTGAACAGCACAAACGCTTGGCAACATACTGTTTAGTAATGAAGCACATTGACGGCTAGGTAAATAAACAGAACTTGGGTTAGTAGTGCCCAAACACTAGAGAACGCCTTCAAAAACGTTTACCTTGCCCCAAAAAGATGACATGGTGTCCCATTTTTTCCCGAGGGATAATTGGCCCTTAAGCAACAATAGACAGTCTTTGCTGAAGTGCGTTGCCGAATGATGGACGAGTTTCTCTTGCCGCAACTGCAGCTGTTCCCCGGGCACAACAACAGAACGCTATTTCAGCAAGACGGTGCTACACCACACACGACTAGGATCTCGACGGAGAAGCTGAAGGCTATTTTAATTGATCAGAAAGTATGGAGACATGCCCTGGCCACCTCGCTCTCCGAACCTCCCACCATGCGACTTTTTCTTGTGGGGATGCCGCAAGTCAAAGGTTTAAAATAACAACCCTCGAATAATTCAGGTCCTGAGAATATTCGTCCTGAAACTGCCGCCATTGAACCAGCTATTTGCTCACGCGTTGTTGCAAATGTGAGGGTCCGGCTGCAAGAACGCCTGGAAAGAACCGGCGTCATTTGGAAGATATTGTTTTTAGAAAATAAAATCCGCAACATGACTGTACATATTCCCTTTATAAAGTATTCGTAAATTGTTCTGTTTGCTTTAGAGTGTCCGTATAGGGCCAGTAAGGTATTTTATGTTAGTTGTTATGTAAGCTAGTTTTAAGCATTTTTGTCTAGGGTAAGTGTGTTCTTAATATATAAAAACAAAAATGAATTAAAAAAAAAAAAAAGTACTCGTATTACCTACAATTTTCAGTTTTTTATTCATTTTATTTCAAATTTGAAAATTTTCCACTCGACACCCTTTAGTATTACCGGTGGCCACACTCTTTTCAATCAATCTCGAAAAATCAGGTCTATCTATTATCGCTAATCGTATGCCTCTATTTCTTAACATTGTTTGAATTGTTTCATTCGAAGTTTTCAGAAATTATTTAAATCTTTATAAATCCCTATTCAGATTTTTACTACAATTCTACTTTTTGGAGTCACTTTTTTCAGTCACTATTCTCTGTCGTCCGTTAAAACCAAAACCAATATTTTTCCAATGGGGTCGTTTAGTCCATGCTAGAGGTAATATAATTTCAAACGGGCAGTTATTTGATGAGACAATGCAAGACTGTTCTTTTGAAATAGGGTGGACAAGGAGTGATTAGATCCACAGAAGTAAGGTTTTCTTCCGGTAGTTTGATAGTTTGCCGGTAATGCAAAATCGGTAGTGAGTCAGGATGAAAGCTCAAGGGAGTAAAATAAAGCTGGCAAGTCGAGCCCACAATATTTACATATAAGGGTCGTTAGTGTAATGATTCTATAGAAGGTATAAGTGATTAGATCCAGAGAAGTTTATCTTGGACTTGGTATAACAAATTTTTATCTGTTTCTGTATTTTATGTTATAATGTAAACATCAAAAACATAAAATATTGTGAATTACAATTAAAAGTAAAACATCACTAACAATTTCTATCCTGCCATGGACAAATGATAGAGTTAAATGTTGTCAAACACCAAAAATCGAAAAGCCTTGGATACTAGAGAGGTAAGTAGAAGTAAAATAAATAAAAGCTGTAAATTGAGTGCACTTATAATCATACTTCAAATGTTAGACTTTCCCTAAAGTCCCCCAAATCAAGAAATATACACACTGCTACGTCTGTGTTGGGCTCCTAAGAGACGATCATAAAAAGTTAAAAGCTCTTCTTGGTGAAAGTCCAAATAATGCTCGTGATACAGATAAAAATTGGTGCTGGTAGAGAGAATGCTTAGCAAAAAAATCTTTTCATACTTGCTGAAATGTCGGCTGGCTGTGGTTAACGAAAAATGTGACAAAAGAGTACAGTCGGGGAGGATGATCAGATTCATTTAACTGGGTTCGGCGTTCTATAGATAGGGCAAAAGTATTTAAAACGTATGGAAAGGTTATTTTAATATCTTCTTTTTTTTATTTTCCGAAAGCTTAAGCGACTACAGCTGCTTAGTATTTTTGAAAAGAAATAAAAAAAGACCTGAAATTTGTTATGGACAAGCATAGAACAGTTTTAGCTTTCTACTAGTGAATAATTAGTAAGTCAGATACAAATTTAGTCACAACCAGAAAGTTGTAGCTATAAACGTTTCTTGGACAATCTTATAAAATTAAAATATAATAATATAGACAAATATCCCGAAACTTATTGAAAAAAAATCATCGACATATTACTTTTTTCATGTCTTCTCTTGGCTGTTTAAGACGACAGTTTCCTTCACGTCAAACATTTTGTTCCTCAAAGTTTTGATGCCGAATTCTTTATTTTCACAGAAGCTGAAATGCCGTTTCGATACCATCATTGTATTTAAAGCTAGGCTGAGGCTAGTGATCTCAAACAGACCGTTAGACAATTTTTTGCCAAACGTACGGAACCTGCAAATTGTAGAAATGATCCGTGGAATAGTGTAGGAAAGTTGTGTGTTCAGCTTCTTATTTACAAAATAATTTCCTGGTTAATTTGGCCAACCTATTAGAAGCTGTAGTTAAGAACGTGGTTTAGGATGATTCAGTGACAGACCCGATGTGTCGTCTGCACAGCTAATGATAACCACGACTATGACTAGTTCGTTCTTATGTTAATGTCAACTGAATCCCTGAAGAGAATGATCATCGTCCTGGAGCTGGCATTTGCGTCTTCATATATAGTTCCTTAAAACTGGGGCAGGTGATCGTTCAGGATAGGGTTTTGATGCTAAATTAATATTGTTGGTTTGGTTTTTGTTGTATGATCTGCAGGCCTCTCTGATCGGCGGTATTTCAGCTTGAAAGATACTCAAGTGAACGGGAGGTAGATTTGGAAATTGATTTGAAAATACTTTAAGCACCGTGCATTTGAAATTACTTTGTTCAATGAAAAGCGCTCTTGTGCTGTAGTACCTAGGTCAATAGTGGAATGACCTACTCTGTGGGAACCAAAGTCACGAGCAATAGAGCTCTGCTCTTACATTCGGCCTAAATAATCGATAGCTGGTTTCCTTGAGTCTGAAGACACCACACGTCACTATGTGTTTGATGTTAAGTTCCACGGGGAGGATGTTCAAAACTACAATTGTTTAGTGCTTTGTAGGAGGCTGATCTCATGGTCCCAGTGGTTCTGATTGCTGACAATATTCGGACCTTGTTGAGTTTATCTAAATATCTTGCAAGCTGTTTAAGCAAGCCACAATATTAATGAATCATAGATGAGGGTTTCACTTCGGTGGAAAAACAAATTGCACTCGACATAAGTGGATGAGCTGTAACGCCATCTGAGAAGAAGAGAAGATGAGGGTGAGACATGAAACAGTTGTTAACATAGTTAAAGTGTACGTATTCATTGCTAGTTCTTACCCTTACATTTTATGAAAGATAACGATAAGCAACATTTACAAAACAAAACCGAAAAGTTGAGATTTGCATGAATTTTCTTTCTCGATATTTTTTGCGCAAAACCATCTGAAATCCTAAATGCAGAAACGCATGGGTTGATTCAGGCCACCCACCAAAATCAGTTACAAAATCGAATATTCATGACATGAAAATATTACTGTGCGTCTGGTGGGATTGAAAAGGGACCATTTACAATGAGCGTCTAGCGTCAAGCGTGGTAAAACTGCTATAGCTGAATGTTACTAGGCCCAATTGATCAAATTAAGTGACGCTCCGAAGGAAAAATATTTAAACACATAACACACAAAAATGTGATTTTTCAAACGTTTGGCTAATAATTGTGTAAGTATAAAGTGCATACATTTTTTATTTGAGATGATATATCAATGCTTGCCATTAAAGATAATCTCGTGTAAATATTGACTCCGACTAGGTCCATACGAAAGGTAATTTTTTCGAGCATATTGATCCAAGACTATGACTTATCGGCACAGACGAACGAATTGACGTGTTCCCACAAAAAAGTCTTATGGCTAAACCGAGAGACAAATTGCTTACCGAACCCATTTTCCATGAAGCATTGTCTTGTTCCTCATGAATTATTCCCAAAAAAATTTCGAAATCGTTCAACGACAGCGGGCGCCATTGACGGTGACCCAGTTCTCTCGGTCAATTTTGACTTTAGTTCTTACACGAGCTGTATTTTCTAAGGTCTTAGACCAAGATCGTTTTGCAAAATCTTTCACCTAGTCGAGCAATAAAATACTAATTGCTACGAACGAAAACGAATGGAAAAACCACGGCCTTCATTTATATTGGCATATGAAGCAGCAATATTTTCTTGTGTACCAACGTACGCACACGGGTAGACTAGGGCGAAACTACATAGGTCTGAAACTAGGCCTGAAATGCTTGCTAAGTAGTTCATTTTTTAGAGGACAGGAATTTCGATAATGATATTCAATAACCTGTAACATTTTAATTCGAGTGTAGATCTTTCCATAATGAAATGACAATGCTAGGTGAGCATGTCTGACTTTGACACGTTCAAAAATAACGCGTGAGCTGTCAAAAATAGAACACTGGAAAACCAAACAGCAAAACAATCACCCGCACTTTCAAGCTTATATTTCAGTCGAAGCCATCTAAACTTAATACAGAGGATAACAACTCTGAAACGAGGATAATGTTCTTCCCTTGCTTTAATTAATGAACGTTTTTCACCTTGCGTATCTTGTGAACAGATTAAGATATCAACATCGAATCCGTTTTATTCGACGTGTAGTTAATAAATGGCAAACCGATAAAGTTTTCATTCATTTTTCTTCAATCAAAAACTGTACAAAAAAAAAAGTAATAATTTGAACATGGTGTACTAGCCTTGGGAATCCGTTGATCTATTGTACTTACAGTAAAGAGTATGAATTTCATATCAAATTTCTATGTACTTGTAAACGAAAATGGAATTATCAAAACGTCTTAAGTATCGTGGACTTACGCTATAAAGTCCTGCTGGTAAGATCTGTATCTACAGCAGGTGATAGGTTTAAGGAAGAATTTTCCATTCTTTACCAAAACCATCTATTAAACCTAAAACCGATGAGGAAGTCCGATTTGCAGAAGCGTACATGTTGAAATACCAGAACAAGTTTTTCGTCAAAGTACCAAGTATTTCAAGTCAAAAAGGCAGTAAGCTATCAGCTGCTCCGTAATTTGTGGTAACGATAAAAACCACCTAACCAGTGACCTCTATTACGACGTCATTTAAGAGAGGAGACAAGCAAATGTATACACCAGAAACGAGTTCATTGAACATTCAAGAAATCTTTATGACATTACAATCACTCTGGGTCAGTTTGATATAAAGAGCAAACAAGGAGTCATACAGGTTTTTGTGCCTACAAGATTGTGTTTGCAATGATGTTTGGCATCTTAAGGTTAATGTAAAACTAAGTGCAAGTTATCAAAATATTTTCGAAGGATATGAAAACGTGGTATCGATTTTTGAATACGACTTTGTGGCATAAATATAAAGATATGTGACGGATCGTTAGAGAACAAGAGTGGATATCTTCTATGTGGACTATAAAAAGATATTTTAAGAGACAACGCAAACTGTCACGAGCGAGAATAAAAAAAAATAAAAAAAAACAGGAAACAACGTCGAAACACTATTTGTTACCGTCTACGACAACTTCCGTAGAGAATTATTTCTTCTTCCTTGGAATTCCCAACTCATGTTCCTCGTAAAAGGGAGTAATTCGACCATTTGTTGTGCGAACACGCTACTACGGATTGTTGATGGTTTAAGGGCTTACGGGCAGAATAAAAGCACAAACTTGAGGTAAAACATAAGAACACCAACCTCATACCCATTGAAAGAAATAAGACAGACAAGTAAACGATCCTTGTTCACTGAATCTTCACGACTGTCAATTCAGAGGAAAAACAGAAAATAGAAAAGGGGCAACAACTCACCGACAATTGCGCGACAACATCTCCTCTTGGTTGTTGCTGGCAAACTCGGCCTCCACGTTTCTTCGCCGTCTCTGTTTCTTCTACCGTACCTTTCCTTTAGCCGCCATCGCATGTGTTATTCGCTAATGCAAATCCAAGAGATTTACGACAAAAAACAGAAAAAAAAAACAGAACATTGACAGCGACAAGATACACAAACGCACGCGTGAATTGTTCAAGACGGAAACAACAAACAGACCAAGTATTTACCAACATCTCAAAGATACTTCTTCAGAGATACTCGCACATGTTATACACGTCCACATTCGGAAAGCAATCTATTTGCTATTTGCCGAAGACGCGATGTAGCCGTACACATTTCACATCTACATACCTATCTGTGTAAAGTTTAATTGTTTATCTTTTTGCAGAAAGCAAAGTTTTTCTCTTTATCGGTAGCTTACTGTTCCGTATTATATCTAATGTATACCGTAGATACATGTTTATTTTCGTCAGGGCACCGATATCTCCCTGTTCTGCTTGCCGACGCTTTGAAGCTTATTTATAGCATGGTGTGTGATTTGCTTGGTATCTTTTGAATGTTTTCGATATCTATGGCTTAATAAGTAAGAGTTTGGGGTATCCGCCGCATAAAGACCCCTTTGATGAGAATTAAAAGACACGAAGATGGATGTAGACCCGATGGGGGATCACTATATCCATTCAAATTAGTGCAAAATCTATCTTAATGAATAAGATGTATTTATAAAGAGCTTGCCTGTATCTTTCAGCGATAACTACTGGTAAATCTTACGATCATGCTACATACCTGAAAAGAAAGAAAGAAACGATTGTTAGTTTTAATTATATCTCACAAGGTTATTAAGAATAGGATAGGAAAACTAAACAAACGATTCGCTATTCCAAACAGATATAAATCGAGAGCAGAAAAAGATATTACAAGTAGGAGGAGTTACGGATAAGATTAATGGATCAAAAGACCGAGGGAAGGCTGAAAACAGTTGTTCACAGATGGCCATGGCACGATAGGGAATTGTGAATTCGAAACCTGCTTATGGCATATCCAAGTCATTTATCAGGGATTTATAATTAGATTGTGTTTTCCGTGACCGGGTGAATTCAAAAATTTGAAGTACCCACGTGTTAATCGAAGTAATTAAAAGCACGGAGGGCAGGACGGGTGTGGTGATCAGCAGGAGCAAATGCGTGAGCTCTAGGTGGTCCTCATGGATGGCGTTTACTTTCTGTTTATGATTAAGTAGCTTTCACTGGAAAATCTTCATTAGGTTGAAGGTTCACTTTTAAATACCGCGTTTGATGTATCTAATCAGTTGATTAAGAGAAATTGTTTGATACATTCATTATGACTATTTATGGTGTTAAATGGTACTTGAGTGCGGTTTGGTTTTGTGTTTATTTTTACAAGATCATACGAGAGGTAGACTTGGTTATGAGTTATTGTGAATCGGATAGATAAGCTAGATGAATTGCAAAACGAATATTTGGGCCATCTCAAATGATCTCATTTCTAATGAATGTGGTATTAAGGTCTTCGAGGAATTCGCAAACTGGTTGAGCTTAACTTACTGTGACATAAAAACTTGGTTGGATTATTGTTACATTCATAGGCACATTGCAAACCCATAAGCAATATGGTGTCATACTGAGACGAAGTTTTAACAGTAAGAAATGTGGTTTGCATGTAGTACGGCATTTATTCTTCAAAAAGAATATCGAATGGTTGGTTGAAGCCTAGGTCCACTAGAACTACAAGACCCATTATTAAACACTGTCGTTTAGTTTGATATACATACATATATAGATAACAAAAGGTTCTTCAATAATGCCCATTAACCGGCGCCGACGAAAAAGGCAGTGGTCCATTATACCCCTAAACGGGGTAAAGGACCCTGCTAGTCTTCGGTTTATTAGGTCTCTCCAGAATGTTAGTACACTGTTTGAAAAGATAGTCAATAGAGTTCAGATGAAATGGGTTGAGGTAAAAAATGTGATTCCGGGCAATCAGCTTTGTTTTAAGGCACGCATGATACCAAAATTGTTTCGAAACCGTTAGGTCTGTTCTCAAAGCTCACCAGATTGGACACGACAAACCACTTGCTACAGTAGGTGTTCAAATGAGAAGCTTTTTTGTTTGTTTTTTTCAAAATTTGGAGCTTTATTTCTATATAAAGTGTAGGCCAAATACAAATTTCTTTTTAAAAATGTAATAAAATGAACAAAATTAAATTTTTTCCATGCGCTTTCCATTCCCATTAATTATGGAATACAATGTCGTTCAATTGGCGACCTCGGCTGGCTTCGCAATAGCGCATCCGGTCACCCCAATTTCACAAGACCTGTTTCGGGCTGTAGCTCACGGATTGCTTGGATGAAGTGCTTGAGTCGTTTCCAGATTATTGGCATAACATCGGTCCTTCACGGTTCCCCACAAAAAAAAAAGTCCAAAGGGGTCAAATAGCAGCTCTGAGGCGGCCAATTGACATCGTCAAGATGGCTGATAACACGATTTGGGAATTTATTGTGCAAAAGATAGATTGTCGCATGGACTGTGTGCCATGGCGCGCCATCCTGCATGAACCAGAGGTCGTCCAAATCCAGGTTTTCGATTCCAGTAAAAAAAAAAAAGTCGATCAACATGACTCTGTAACGTCTACTGTTGACCGAAACGTTGCTCCCAGCCTCATTTTCGAACAAAAATGCCACCACTGCACAATCCGCACTAAACTGTCAACTCTGTGGATGCGCTGATTTGTCGACAATAACGTGCGGGTTTTCCGAGTACCAGATGTGGCAATTTTGTTCGTTAACGTAGGCGCCGAGAATGCCCCTCATCAGAAAAGATGATTTTTCGCCCAAAGTCGTTGTCCAATTCAAATTGCTCTAAGGCCCAAACTGCGAAGCAATAACGAAGCGGATGGTCGCGCGCCCTCAATTGAGTCAATTGGACCCTGTGAGCGAATAATCCGAGATCTTCGTGTAGAATTCTCCTCAGGCCAGTGCGTGAAATGTTGAGCTGTTGAGATCGATGGCGAGTTGATGTTCGTGATTTGAGTCTCACACTCTCGGCCACAGCAGCCACATTCTCATCTGTACGATGACGGGGATCATGAGTGTTGTCCACTAGCATACCAGTCTAACGAACTTTTTGCACAAACTTGGGTACATCAATCGCGATGGGTGCTTCATTTGGGCCAAAACGCAAAAAAAAATGCACTGTACCTGCACTCACTTTGGAAATAGGTTTTCAATATTTTTCAACGTTATTCAAGCGTAAAGCGACTCATTTCATTCCGGGGAGGTATGATACTGACTTTCTGTCAATATTTCGAGCGGGAAACAGCTGTCCGTGTCAAAATAATCTATGATTTAAAAAAAAAAAAAACCACGAGATGGCCCACCCTATATAAAGGGGGTTTTTTTAAAGGTGCACAAATTCAATATGAAATAACACACTTGAAGCTAATGTTAATGTCCATGATATTAGATTTATTAAATAGATAATTGTATGCCACAACTTTTTAAATATGATTTCTGGCACATGCACGCCATGGCTGGCTCGATTCAAGCCCAATCGTAAAGATGAATTTTCGACAATTTTATCGAGCAACTGAGGCCGTATTTCAGCAATAAAATGGCGAATGTTAACTTCCAAATCGTCCAACCTCTCTGGTTTATCGGCATAAACTGGTGACTTGACATAGCCCCAAAGAAAGTAATCTGAAGGTGTGAAATCGCAGGATCGCAGAGGCCAGTTTACAGGTCCATAAATCGAGATTATGCCCTCAGCAAATATTTCCCGCAATAAATTGATGGTGCCGCGTGACATGTGACGCTATCTTTTTGAAATCAAAGCTTTGTCACGAGGAACGAAGAAATCGGAAAGCGCTCTGCATTGACGGAACATTCTGGTCGGCATCGTCCTTAAAAAAATATGGACCGATGATTCCACCAGCCTATAAAGCACACCAAACAGTAAGTTTTCATAGTTGTAAGGGCGTCTTGACATAGACTTCTGGGCTTTCTCCACTACAAATTCGGAGAATTTGCTTGATTACATATCCATTTCACCAAAAATGGGTCTCATCGGAGAATCATGCTGAATCATTTTTTCGGTCCATTCACCGAACCTACATACAAATATTTGCGTCGTATGGTGACACGGTCTTATAAACTTGTAAGCCAAAATCTTGTCATAAAATTTTCCATAAAATGGATGAGCATAGCTCCAATTACTGTGCACGATGGCGAATCAACTCATTCGGATTCTCCTCAATGCTGCGCTGCACGTTTATCGTCTTTGGGGATGCCTATTATCCACTAGAGTGTACGTGGTGTGGAAACGATTCATCGTCTTCCGAATAACTTGCTCAGATTGACGATTATATCGTCCGTAAAATGAACGTAGCGCACGATAAGTTTGGCGAACCAAACCATGGTTTTCAAAATAAGTTTGCACAATTTGCACGAGTTGTTCTGACGTTAATCTATTCACCGTCAAATGGCAAAACGTACTAACACTTTAAACTGTCTAACTGACAATCTGTAGAAACAGTGTTACCAGTTTAAAAACCAAACCTCTAGAAAAAACACCCTTTATTTGAAAATATTTTCCATCGCTATCTACCACTTTTGTCCATCTATCTGGTAATAGAGAAATAACGCGTTGAAAAAGCAGCTGTTCATTTGATTTCCCACAATCGACTCACTTTTTGGGCTCTTCGAAAGAACGGAAAGGCAGGACCTGCGCCATTGAACGGAACAGGTGGTAGCTAGAAAGAACGATGTCGGGAAGGCGGGTGGAGTAGGTCGTGGGTTTTAGAGATCTGAGCAACATTTGACCGATCATTGTCGTGCTACAAAGTCACTGTGTCGTGTTATTGCTCGCACTGTTGGCGTTATGCCTTTAATGGCATTAATTAACTATTTCAAACGGATTGATTGTGTTGCCACATCTCATAATATAAGGCGCCGAGCTGATCCCATCAAATACACAGCATGAGCTGCCATGCATAGATGTGATCAATGTTGATGCATTGCCCTGGCGCTCTTACGATTTCTTTCGCTTTGAAATATGGAAGTGGATCCACTTTTCATCATTAGTTACGAACGCTTTTTTTGCCGATGGAGCAGCAGCTCACTCGGGAAAAAACCTAACCCAGTCTCTCGACATCCAGTATCCTTGCTTTTTTAGCTTTTTTTACAAATTCAAAGGCTTTTAAAGATGCGAATTGGCTTGTTGAGTTACGGTCCATTAACATGCAAATTCTTTACCATGGATTTTTACCATTTTATGCTTTCAATTCTGCGTCTTTCAACTATTCAGCAATTGGGGTCGCGTCTTTCGCGTCAAAATCAGCACTTTTGTGCAAAAAAAACATATTTGGCTCCAAAGTCTACGATTTCATGTACAAAAACAATAGTATTTGATATATGCCAAGGTCAACATGCGAAGTTTCTGAAGTTTCTGACCATGTACTGCCATCTATTGGAAAACAGCGAATTTGCTCTTCCGATGCATGATTTATGCAATGTCAATGAGAACGAGTCCGTTGTTGAATGTGGCAGCGTTACTTCGACCAAGATGGTAAAAATGGTTCAGCATAGGGAGCGGCCAACACTCCGATACTTTTCAACATTTACACAAGCGATCTTTTCAACAGCGTTATGTTTAATGAGGTCAGAATAGAGGTCATACGTTCTTTATTACAGTATGACTGCGAGCATATAAACTCAGTAACTTAAGTAAATTGTAAAGGATCATCCAGTAAAAAGTGTCATTTTAAATTTATTGCCACTGTCAACCTGTAAATTAACTATTATTACGGCGACGTTTGTTAGATAAGAAAAAGGTTAATAAAAATAGAATTTACACTCGCACCACGTGTTGGAATAGTGAAAAATCAGTAAACATACAGTGAAAACATCGCACAAATCTTTTATAAAGTTCGTACTACTTTGGACAGTTTAATAGAGTGAAGATAATTATCAGTAGTTACCTGGTCTGCAACACAGAGTTGATTATATTGGTCATTAAGTGTTTATCGCTACTTGCTTCACACAAGTTCCGCGCATTCACAAAGAGAGTGGTGCGGGACTTTCAACCTATTGAGTTTGGCAAAACCGCGGCTGTTAAACTGCTATACCAAGTCTGGCAGCTTGACTGCTTACAAGACATTGGCCTGTATTGTTTGCCGTGATTTTAGCGATATTGGAACGATATCTGTTTAACACGTTTTGTGACCCATCTCTGTGAGCCAGATTCCAACTGTTGGAGGAAGTTTGGTTTGATATGTTTCAACGGCAGACCCACAGTTGCATAATAAAATTGGAAGTGGCATCGAACTTGGTTATTTTGGCCTTGAATTCAGTCCATTTGATTTACTTGTTTGGACAAAGTAAGACCTCTCTCCTATAGTGTGCTCGAAAAGTAGTATTTTTCGATTTAGCCATCTGGTTCACTGGCTCGAATGTAGCATTTCACGCAGATATATAAGGCAAGTTTAGTATCTCTTGTAGAAGCTAAGATAATCCCCAAAAAAGCCAAGGCTCTTGCATCCGGCTGTAGAACGGACGTCCAAGCTCTTCGAAGTTCTGAAGATAATCTTGTCACCGACTCGCAGGAAATAGCGAATGTGTTTAAGCAGCACTTCGAACAGCTGCTTCACGGGCATGACCCAGGGAGAGTGATAAGGTCAGAAGAAAACCCAGCGCCAGTCGAAGAACTAATCCTCTTAATCGTGAGCTCTTTAAAACTGGTGGTGATGTTCTGGTAGTGATCATGCACCAGATCATCTGTCAAATTTGGGAGGATGAAAGCATGCATGACGACTGGCGCACCAGTTCTGTCTGCCTCATATTCAAAAAAGGCGTTCCTATGTCTTGCGCCAACACCCGAGACATAACCGTGCTCAATGTCGTATACACGATCCTATCCAGTGGACTATGTAAACGTCTTAAGCCGTTTTGCATCTCACTGATAGGCACGTTCCAGTGTGGATTCCGGCCCGGCAAATCGACTATAGACCAGATATTCACATTACGCAAGATCCTGGAAAAACCCAACGAGATCCAAGTCGATATTCATCATCTTTTAATCGATTTTAAAGCCGCATACGACAGCATTAATCGTCAAGAGCTCTACAAGACGATGGCCGATTTCGGAATTCCGGGAAAATTGATTCGGACGTGTCGCATCACACTGGAAGAGTAGCGATGCACTGTGCAATTTGGGACCCATATCTCCGAACCTCTCCAAACATGCACCGAATTTCGGCAAGGAAATGCACTGTGGTGTGATTTCTTCAATTTAGTAATAGAAGGGATAGTGAGGCAGGCCGGTGTCAACAGGGAAGGCACTATCTTCTTCAAGAGCATCGAACTGTTGGGAAACTCCGGCGACATTGACATAATTGCAAGCTCCCAGCGCGCTGTAGTGGAGGCATTCACGGCAATTGAAGAAAAGGCAGACGTCGTTGGTATAGTAAATAAGGAAAAAACGGAGCCGAATGTTGGACGATAAGCAAGAAAGCAGAGATGATTCTGGGCAATTTTGAAAGCTAAATGTTCCGTCGGATGTCTGGGAGGAAGGCGAATAGAGGAGAAGACGCAACCACAAACTCTCCTCTTAGTCCGGAAGACTAAAATCCGTCGACTACATTGGCTCGGCGACATTAAGCGGATGGACGTCCGCGCTCCAGCAAAGAGGGTTTTCGAATCGCAGCCACCTGGTTCGAGAAGGCAAAGGAGACCGAACCTCTGGTTGAGAGACCAAGTAATCGCGGAAATCAGGAAACTTCGACTCTCCAATTGGCAGCAGCGTACCCGGGATCGATATGAGTGGAAGAAGGCTCTCGTTAAGACCAAACCCTTGAAGGGTCGCTAGTCTGATAAGTAAGTAAGCTCGTCTAGAAATGAATTAAAAATGGATTAGTCAAAAAAAGCGGTTTGGTGAGGAGACTATTCTGAGCATTGAAACTATCCCATTGCGAATGAAAACTTCAACCCCTAAAGCAGTTAGTGAATGCTGGCAGCGTTACAGGGTGGTTGGAACCAAAAGCGGTTCGAAAAGTGAAAACCTGAATTGAACGAATTTGACCAGAAGATACCAAAGACCCGCAGCCATGATGAAAGATAAGCTCAAACTTAAGTCTTATAAATTCCAAAAAGGACAAGGAGGTCCGATGAACCAAAGCACTTTACTTTTCCCTACGCAAATGTTTGGGGCCAAAGTCAGCACTGAAAACTAACAAAGGCTTGATGCGTTCAAAAAAGTTAATCTTCGATTATTGGTTTAGCCAAGGGAGGGAATACCACTAAAGACTTTACAACCGACCTAAAATTTCTAAGGCTAGCGACAAGGGTGAATGAAGGTTTTACTAAATTCCTAAAAGAGCGAAAGTTTATTGCAAACGTTCTTTCGTTACCACTTATTTCTGGTGGTTATCGACATAAGCTAATTGGCCCTCAGCCATGATGAAAATAAAACATTTCAGTCTTTTACCTTCCAAAGCTGGAAGACTTATGCAAAGGCTTTCCTGTTTGCCCGTCTGTACGCATATATCAAACCAAACTTGCCGAGTAGCTATGAGTTTAAAACTTGACTGTAGTATAGAGTGTATGATTTTAAGCTCATAGCGACCGGTTGGGTTCTAACCAAGCTACTGTGATTCTTGAGATCCAGGGAAAAGTTCAACGTTGTAAGTTCAAATTGTAGCTTGTCTCCCGGCGAGTTGATCCCATCTTATTTTGAAAATGGATATGAATGTTCTGAGGAAGGTCGAAAATAGATAGTTGGAAAAGCCTAAAGAAATAGAATCATAAATCAGGGGAAAAATTACGTCAGTTTGGTCAAATACGAGAACCTTTGACGTTTATGTCATTCGAAATAGGTGCTCTTTAACTATAAAGTACTCTCTTCTCAGTACCATCACATTTAAGATCCAAACACATCTCTTAGCTGATATCTCTGGAAAAACATGGCAAGTAAGTTCCTTGTGTCATGATTAAGCCAAGAAGCAAATTCAAAATCAAATTAGAGAGAAAATGTATATTAAAACGTCCAAAAATATCGTTTGAGTGAACGTAGCCTCCTAAAAAATATTAAGAAGAATTCGATGTCGTAAAAGCTATCTTTGGTCTTTAAACATTGCCTTAATCCGGACTTAGCCTTCTACAATAATATATAAAATATACGACTCTAATAGTATCTGCCTTTTAGTAACCTCCATAAAATACCGCCTAAATTAGACCCAACCAATAAGAGATTTCCAGAGATTATACGCCCATAAAGCATCTTGCCAATAACGCGGCGAGAAACCGAATTCCCTGTCAAGCTTTATGGCAATAAAATCTTTCGTAAACCAATCAAACGCAAGATTTACAACAAATTTCCATATCAGGTTTGCATTTTGCAATCCCTCGAAAACGTACCGCAACCTATCCTTTATCCAATATAACGTCCCCACCATCAGCTCATTATGATTTACAATCGCCGCTCTGCCAACCCGTCACATGAACTCGACTGACTAAAATCGACTATTCATATATTTCACGCATAATAATTGTTTTTTACGACTTTTCGATTTCGAAACTAGACCCGCAATAAGATCTAAAGCCGGACAAAAAATTGTCAACAGCCGTTGTCGAGCTTATCTCGATATGACCTCCAAGTCGTAAGACGATTATGCAACAATGTAGCATATATGCCGGGTTAATGAAATTTTGGGTTGGGAGAAATAAGAGCCGCAAGACGTCAATGCGGAGGTGCGTACTGTCGACTGTGCGTGATGTGCTGACAGTTTATGGATGGGGTGGGATTCAATTACCTGGGAGTGTGAAAAGGCATCCGATGTCATCGTCTGGATCGACAATTTGTCTGGAAGCGTATCAAATATCACGTTAAATATTTCACGTTGCACGGGAGCGTGGAGTTGCCCTCGAGCACCATTACTATATCTCGATCGTCGATAAGCAGCTACGAATTGAAAACAATCATTCAAGTAGCCGCAACCTGAATACCCAAAACGACCGAGTGATTGTGAAGACATTTGGTAACGGTGTGGCAAGTACATAAGTGCTTTAGCCACCACTGGGACACGACCGAGCCAACTTGCACCGCAAACGGGTAAGTGGGGCAAGAGTTGAAATATTTGCTTTGTGGTACCTGAAACACACCACTTGTTATCGGCACACCGAGGGAGGTGATATACGTGTGTAATGGACTGTGTGGCTGGAGAAAAGTTCATAAGCAAGCAATAGGTGCTAAGAGGTTTCGACGCCACCACGCCGTACCACAAACGGCTAAAGGATTTTCATTCGCTTGGAAATGCAGCGCATACCCATGCATACCTGCTGTCTAATGATTATGAGTCGTTAACATACGGGCAAGAGGGAGCGTACAAATCGCCTACAGAGGCCATGGGAGTAATTTGTTGCTCGTGCAGCGGTTATGTGCCGCTGGCCTGCTTCGGGTGGTGCTGTTATAGCCAAACCTCTATGATGATAGTTTGGAGACTTGCTGCTTGATTGATTGTTGTTATTATCCCCAAACTGGTTATCGATAGAATTGTGCGTTCTAAAGGACGGGGAGGGGTTGTTGTTAGGTTGACAGAGTGCGGTGTTGAGCTTTGGTTATGTTGTGAATATTATTCATGGATTGTGGGTTTTCAAATGGAGAATGTTGATACCTGTGGTGGAATAATTCGTTTATCGAAATGCGAAGCGATTATAGATACGTTCAGAAGGTTTTCATTTCAGCGAGCGTCAGTTGAAAGCTGCCGCACACAGAGATGATTACTGGATTGATTGGATACGGGATAATAGCAAGGCTATTAACCGCTATTGCCGGGATATGATCTATTCCCAGCTGCAATTAATAATAATTGACGTCATTCAGCCAAGCATTAATCTCTAATCTAAATTAAAAAATTATTAAATTTAGAGATGCCATAAAAAGTTGCCCGTACCATAAGACGATGTAACTGATGGTTGAAAATATTTTGGGGATACTCTCGGGATCACGCTGCCGCAGGTGTCATGCTTATGTAGTCGAACATAACTTGATTGTAATGAAAACATGGTAAAAAGCAGGGATAAGCCGGTAGCTCCATATAATTGTAACAAGAAACTTACTCTGTTGAACAAGAAACGCAGTTGCCGGGACGACTTTATCAATGCCAGTAAATGGGTGGCTATTTTATGGTCTAAGGAGTGACCAACAGTTTATGGAATGCACAGGATTCTGACGGAAGACAGGACAGGACTCATTCATTTAGCTCTACTTCTGTTATAGCATAAGCTCTGTCATTGCTTTCCTCTTCTGTTATACATTTGTCGGTTTAGAAGTTCCTTGAAACCGAGTTGGAATAAGCAATCTACAATAACATATTTCTGTATTAAAAGTCACATCCTCATGGGAGGCCAGCAGATCTACTTTCAAAGCACAAGGCATGCACCATTGCTACTGCTAAGTCAATTATGTCAACACATGGAAAGTAAATCAAGTTGAAATCGAAATCGTTAATATTCAAATTGACACTTCGCAGCATACGGAAGGCAGGTTCACTTGAGCCATATGAAGTAGGGAGTAGTATATACCTACCGACAATTTTGTAGATTATGACGGTTTGTGTTAAAAATAAAAGGAGTTGGAGGTCGAAAGGAGTCCACAAGTGAATAAGATATCGAATATTTCTCTTCGTTCTTCCAGCACATTCAAGTTGCTTAGATTAAGGCGGTCGTAGAAAGATAGACGGGAGTCAAGTATTGATTGTTCCAGGACAGACCACGAAGAAGCTCTCGATATTGGAAATGTGAATATGTTTATAAGGAAACCACATTTGATATGCAGTGGGGGAACAGAGATTATATAGAGAGATCGAGTGACTAAGGGTAAGGTATTACCATCGTTCTACGAAACCGAGTGCCGAGTGGGCTTTAAGGATTATGTTACCGATTTGTGTACCGACTTGATAACTAAATATGTCTAAGCTTCGGGTCACTTAAACGGTGGAGATGGGTTGATCGTATAGACACTGTTGAGATTGAGATGTTGAAATTTATTAGTGAAGAGTCATGTCCCTATTCATGGGACTAAACCCAAAAATGAGTCTGAGGACCTACAATCAAATGATTAAACCAACCAAGCTTCATGGCGCAGCTGTATGGTGGAAAATTGGGAACAAAGAAGCGCCATGAATATAAGCTCAATAAACAAACAAAGGCTAGTGTGTATCTACACAACTCGAGCAATTAAAACGACTCCGACTGCAGGGATGGAAGCACACTGCGATACAGGCTGAACCTGCAAAACAAGCCTTAATTTTACAGAGAACCTACAAATACAAAGAAGGATACCTTTTTAGACATCTAGAAATTCTTAAAAGAGTGGACAGCTTTTGGGAGCTAGCCCGAGTGAATGATTTGATGTCCCCTGAATTGAATTTTAAAATATTCTATCAAGTACTTATAACAAGCAGAGAGGAATGGAACAACAACCTCCCTTGGATGAATGATGGAGCCCAGAAATGGTCTTCAGAAATCTGAAAACAAGGTACGGGCTAGTGTGATAGAACTAAGATGCAACCTCCACATTCTCCTCTGCAATGAATCAACTATATTAGCTGAGCTATTTGCAACAATGAGCAGCACATAGGATCAGCGGCATGAGACCCATTAACACTTGGATATCTATATTCTCAGACAGCTAAGCGGTTCTTAAGGCGTCAAAGAGCCGCACTCTAGGGCTGTCTCGGAATGTCACAAAACTCTAAACAAACTGGCAGTAATGACTAAATCTGATCTGGGTGCCAGGTCCTAAAAACCATGAAGGCAAGGAAAAGGCTGACATACAAGCCAAGAAAAGGGCTCAGGTACCTTTTACGGGGCCATCTCCCCGTACGTAAACCTACATCTACATAAATGGATCATTAGACAAAACAACCAATTCTGGAACAGACAGAAGAGTATTAAACACTCAAGAGCGTTCATGGAACTAAATCACAGTCCCAAATGTGCCAAAGAAGCTCTAGAACTTAATAAAGCCCACCTAAGAGTGCTATGAGAGACGTTAACAGGACACGAGGCATGCAATTGCCACCTTTATAAAATGGGTCTTAACAGCACAGAAATCTGTAGACGATGTGGGCAGGCTTAGGAAACTATGGAACATATACTGACCGTCTACCCAAGCCTTGCCCGAAAAAGATTCAAAATGACAAACATAACAAGCATAACAGGGAAAGACTTCCAGGAAATCCCATCAAGAGAAGTTGTCAACATTTTGAAGGCAGCACTCAAATCCTAAACCAAAGAAGGAAGTACAATAGATCTTTATGGTCACAGTACTAGTGCCGTCATGTGACACAACTTCAATTAAGTTTAATTCATTTCCTGAGGACATGAAATGGAAATGGTGTCGCCGGCGTACAATATTTGGTTGCCTTAAGGTACGCCGGAGGAAATTCGGAAAGGGCTAGATGAACGGACCTAAAACAAATATTGTAATTGCGGTATTACAGGTAAGACGATATCCACTTCAATAGCATGGGTTCAAGGGTAGATAATTTGAAGAGAATGAGTCTGCAGACAATTTTGTCGAACTGAAGGCGGTCGAAATAGCCTTGAATCATATCATCCTCCAAGGCTGAGAAGGAAGGACACAAATTCGCATTGCAGAAATCCATGTTATCTACGGGAGCTAAGAGATTTGTAGAGAAAGCTCAAGATGCATAATACTTCGTAATAGGGTGGGTATATGTGAGAGTTTGGCAATGCGACGATAATTGTTAAGGCTTTTTTGGCATATGGAGTACAAAAGAAATTTTTCATATTCCATGGGATGAATTGTTGATTTTTAGCAAAATCAGGAAAAGAAGAAACTTTTTTTTCAAATAAAGGCAGAGAGACTTTCGGGCCACGAATGAATTCATCGTTAAATCGATTTAATTTACTTTCAATAAAACACATATAAGCATATTCAGAGAAATTTGGTAGGGCAAAGGAGTCTTCAGTGAAAGATCTTTTGAAAAGGGTGGCAAACAAGCGCTGCTCATCTGAATTTTTGTAAATGAATCAGACGGAGTTCGGGTAATCATTAGATTTTCTTTCTTTTATAGTAGTCAAAAAGAAAGAAGGACTTAGGATAATTTGTAAGGTTGGTCTGAGTATCAATTAAATAGGGTCGATAAAGGGCCTTATGAATCCCGGTAGAGTGCAGATAAATAACAAAATAATTGCAATAGTCATTAGAGAATTTACTACGAAGGAAAATTGCAAATTTATTTGTTTCCTTTGTTTCTCAGAGAACTTAGTCTGCGATTACACCAATGACAATTAAATATCTTCCTGGGTTGGGTTGGGTTATCAGAACTGAATAGATGGAATCGTAAGATGCAAGAGCATTAATGAGAAGGCTATGTATTAGAGATGAATTAGAGAAGAAGGGGAACATGGTAGTTATTGTTGAGTATCGGACATGTTTACCATCACATTTCAGACATACAGAGGTGTGCAAAATAATAGGGAAAGAGAAGACCCGGACAATTTTCAAAGAATCTAAGAACGATAAGGAACCTAATCCGTAACTTTTAGTTTTTGTTTATTTAGGCTTAAAATTGTGAACATATACACTTACTGTTCTTTTTAGATTTGCCTTTGGTACTTTTTTTTTTAATTATTTACTGAAATTGATCCTATTTGCGTTGTTTAAAATAATAGCGAAATTTAAAACAAATATAGGTATTTAAAAAAAACAAAAACTTTATTTAATTATCCATTTTTAAGGCCCAGGAACAAATTTTAATTAATTAGTGCCCAGATGGGCCACCTTATCTTTAATAACTGCTTTTGACTCTATACTATACACTGGCATTGACTCTATAAATTTTTGGCACCTTGTCGGCGAAATATTTTTCCAATGTTGTTCAATTGCGGCCCATAGCTATTCTTTATTCTGTAATGATTTTGCCGCCAACGATTTTTTGAGCTCTGCCTACAAATTCTCTTCTGTAATGTAGGTAGCTCCCCAACCTTTGTATTTCCGAGTTCGGAAGCACATCCTGGTTGGGAGGAAGTACTGGATATAACCCTAATTTCCAATTCCACCAATTATAGGGTCGACAGCTGGAGAGTATCCAATCTAAAATCATTTGCAGACCACAAATGGATACTCTTCAATGTGAATTTCAGTGCCGACCCCTCCATCCCATTCAGAAATCCTAAATGTACTGACTGGAAAAAGTTCAGCAGGATCATTAACTCCAAACTCAATAACCTACCCGATCCAGACATGGAATCTGTAGAACAACTGGACACGAAAGTTAGGACCTTTGAAAAGGCCATGGTCACGGCCTTCAAAGTTTCGTGCCCAGTTAAGCACAGCAAAAAAACCTTCCCACCGTGGTGGAATGAGGATCTCTCCGTTTTAAGGAAAATGACAAGAGACCTCTTCAACATCTGCCACAGACACAAATACTGGAAACCCTACAAAGACTGCCTTAAACTCTACAAAAAGGCCATTAGCAAAGCCAAAGCTCAGGCGTGGTCAGAGTACTGCCAGTCAATCGAAACATTAAAGGATGCTGCCAGGCTGAGCAAAATCCTATCCAAACAACACCAGAATCCATACTACATTAGACGTAATGACGGTGTTTGGGCAGATTCCACAGAAGAGTCCTTGGAACTTCTCTTGAACACCCACATCCCCGGATGTAAAGACTACGGGACTACTACGCAGGTCCCTCATCATACGCAGCACACACCACGGGACGATGCTAATTTGATCATCAACCCCGATAATATATCTTGGGCCATCAGCAGCTTCCCTCCATACAAGTCACCGGGACTTGACGGGATATTTCCTATAATGCTACAAAAGAATTTGGGCAAGGTTATACCCTGGCTAACGGTGATTTATCGAAGTTCGCTGAAACTCAACTACATCCCCCTAGCCTGGAGAAGAGTTCGATGTATCTTCATCCCGAAGGCTGGCAAGCGCGGTCATGAATCCGCAAAGGATTTCAGACCTATCAGCCTCACATCCTTCGTCCTGAAGACCCTCGAACGCATCTTGGACAGGCACATCCGCGACTCCCTAGGGAACACAAAGTTTTCGAAGTCCCAACACGCTTACATTAAAGGCAAGTCCACTGAGACCGCCCTGCATGAAGTCGTGCAGACAAGCGAAAAATCCATCCACCATAAACAATTTACCTTAGCTACCTTCATAGATATAGAAGGTGCTTTCAACAACATTCACACTGAATCGATCCAAGAAGCCCTCACCACGGCAGGGGTAGAGGGACTTGTTAGCAGATGGATCATATCCATGCTCAGAACTAGGATCATTCAGGCCCAGATGGGCAACACCACTATAGTTAAGACCGTAGATAGAGGCACACCCCAAGGTGGGGTAATATCGCCTCTACTATGGCTCTTGGTTATCGATAAAATTCTGAAAGAATTCGAGAGAATCGGAATAAAGGCGGTTGCTTATGCTGACGACGTGGTCATCCTAGTATCGGGAATGTTTCCCTCGGTAATCAGCGAAATCTCAGAGAGAGCTCTGAATAAGCTAAGCGCCTGGGCCTCAGGATGCGGCCTAAGCGTCAATCCGAGTAAAACAGAACTGATGCTGTTTACCACCAAATATAAGATACCGTCCTTTAATCTTCCTCGACTCAACAACCAGACACTCTCCTTGTCTTCCGAGGCTAGATACCTAGGAATTATCCTAGACCCCAAGCTCAGTTGGAAGATAAACATTGAACATCGGGTACGGAAAGCATGTGTCGCTTTCTATGCCTGTAGCAGAACCTTCGGCAAAAGCTGGGGACTCCGACCCAAAATGGTGCTGTGGATGTACACGGCCGTCATACGCCCCATCCTCACCTACGGAGCGCTCGTATGGTGGCCTGACCTAAGTAAGGCATACAACATCAAAAAACTAAGCCGCGTACAGAGATCGGCCAGTATCGGTGTAACCGGTGCCCTTCGGTCTACTCCGACCGAGGCACTTAACGTACTCCTAAACCTCCTCCCTCTGGACCACTTCATCAGATATAATGCAGCCTGTAGCGCCATTAGACTCAGAGAATCTGGGTTCTGGTCATCTAAACCCTACGGTCATAGCAAGGTGCTGGACCTATTACCTAGTGACCTGGCCATGTCTGCAACCGATTTCACGACAACCACACACAACCCAAATAAAGCCGCCCATGTCCACTTCCCATCCAGGATGGCATGGAAACAGGGACTGCACTCTGAGAACCATCAGGTAGCTTTTTTCACCGACGGTTCGAAAATGGAGTGTGGGGTTGGCTCGGGTATCTTCTCAGCGGAACTGAATATCTCCAAATCGTTGCGACTTCCAGACTCGGCCAGCGTGTTCCAAGCGGAAATACTGGCGATTAAGGAAACTTGCAAGTTACTCACGCGGTATCCTATTACCAAGAGAGATGTAAATATATATATTGATAGCCAATCAGCTATCAAAGCTCTCGTCTCTCACTCCATAAAATCCAAGTTAGTTGCACAGTGTAAGGATGAAATCAGCTGTGCAGGAGACTATTTCAACATTACTCTCATTTGGGTTCCTGGCCACAGCAAAATAGAGGGAAACGAAAAGGCTGACGCTTTAGCAAGGCACGGCTCTTCCCTCGACTGTTCTTTGGCGGAGGCAGTACTCCCCCCCCATTAAACTGGTCAAGGCAAACCTTCTACAACACTTTCTCTCGTGGGCGAACTCCAGATGGTGCAGTCTTAGCAACTGCGTCATATCAAGGAAAACATGGCCCTCCTATAACAGGAAAAGAACCATCGACCTAACTAACAGACCCCGACAAGAGATTGCCAGAATTGTAGCCATCTGCACTGGCCACTGGCCTGTCGGTACCCATGCTGCTAAGTTAGGCATCCCATTCAACATCTACTGCCGTAGTTGCAAGAACCCACTGGAAAAGGAAACTCTCACCCATTTCCTGTGTGAATGTCTGGCTCTAGCTAGAACCAGACAGCGCCTACTCGGCAAAATCTCCTTCGACGATCTATCAGAATTCAGGGAAATAGGATTCTGTAATATCATCAAATTCCTTAATTCCACAGGATGGATATGAAACTCCAATAACAGCACACTAGGTCACTGAGTGGTGGCATCAAAACGGCGCATAAGCGCTAATTGGGCCTGGCATCTCGATATCAGGCGGCCACTCCTACCTACCTACCTACCTACAAATTCTCAACAGAACTGAACCGACTCTTTATTGTCCCTTAACCAAGCACTAACCAATTTTGATAAGTGCTTTGGATCGTTTTTGTGTTGGAAGTGCCAGCTTAACGGCATGTTGGTCTCAGCGTATGGGAACAACACATCCTTCAATATATCGCGGCACATCTTGTACATGGTGTCTTTGATTTCTATAATATTATATGGCCAACATCACACCAGGAAAAACTACCCCACATCATGACACTCTCACCTCCGTGTTTCACAGTTTTTTTTTTGTACGAGTAAATTGGAAGTGAAAATCTCCTCCTTAAGGCCGACGAACATTCCTGTCATTATCAGAATCAAAAAGATTTATTTTGGTTTCATCACTCCATAGGATATTACGACACATATCTTTAGAGGGGTTTCTGAACTACAGGGCGAACTGCATTCTCGCTTTAATGTACTATTTGCTTAGTATTGGGACTTTGCAGGGGATCCTTCCTGGAAAGAAGGAGCAATCTTCTTCTGAGAGTTGGAGCACTGACTATGTTGCCAAGTTCACCTGCAATGGCTCTTGATGACATAAAAGGTTTTCTTTTAGCCAGTAGAACAATGTGAGAGTCATCGGTAGAGGTAGGCTTCCTCGGCCTTCCTCGAGCTTTTTTTGCTGGCGTTCTTGAAATTGCGTTAAAGACAAAATTGACTGATCTTCCAATAAATTCTGCTATAAAGTTGAAAGTTTTTCCCTGTTTTCTCATTTTTTCTAGTCTGCTTTTCTTCGTCCGAGCAATGTTTTTTGCTCCCCATTCCTATTAATCTACTAATAATTTAAAATAAATCGAAATTCCCTATTATTATGAGTAACCAAAAAAAAACCTTTCCATTTGTTGCCTACACTACTGCACCACTCACATGAATAATTAAAAGTGAAATAATCTCGCATAAGAAGGACAACGCAGCTGTGCAAGTAACCATACTAATTACTGTTCCAATAAGAAACAAAACAAACTGAAAACAAACAAAGGATCGATCACGAGTGATATTTTAGTGAGCATTTTGTCACTTGCAGTAAATGACCATCTACCGTTCCCAGCTACACAAAATTCTTTATAATTGTCATTACCAGACTCAAACACGCCCAACGGTCACGTTACATTTAGCGCAGCAACGTATAGGAAATAATTTATTTAACATGTCACTCCCTCGAATCAGTGCCAAGCACCTAGCAATTTCAGTCGTAGTTTAATTTAATTATGTTCAATTTATCGCTCTTCATGGCGGTAATCACCTTAATTTGGGTATATTCAAACCGTGTAATCTGAGTGCTATTTCAAAACGCACCATTAAACTCATGGATGCGACTAGTCTATTAAAACTATCAACTTCACATTTTTGGTTTGCAAGATATGAGAGAAGAAACATCGTACAACATCGCTAGTATTTTCGCTATAACAACCAAACTGCCTCTTTCGACATGTCGCAAGACATATCAATGGTTCCTTATGCTTCTAGTCATACTGATCTAAAATTGATATTCTTTTTTCAGGGTATAACTTTCTTTCTGCCATCGTAAATGAAAGAAAAGCCGATGATATAACAACTGACCCTAACAAATTATCTCTTACATTCAGTAATCGCTTCTGTCAAATATGCTTCTGGTACGTCCTATTTTGTTGATTTAAAGCCAAATTAGATTTATATCAAGATTGTCTTAATTTCGTTTGTATTCATTCTTAAATTAAATTATCGTGGATCTTTTACGAGATCTCATCTCACAGATAAAATTCCGTAACGTGGCTTTCTCTACTTTTCCTCATGAATAGCTATATACTCGTAAAATGTACCCATTCGCTTGATGAGCATATAAGTTAACATAGAAAACATTGGACGCAAGCAGGCCGTACGTGACACAATTCGCTGACGTTACGTCTGCAAGATAAGCATGCCATACAGTCATCCATACACCAACTCCAGCGAGGAATGCGACGGTCACCCGAGTACCCACGCCAGCGAGGAATGCGACGGTCACCCGAGTACCCACGCCCACACATCCATCCACCAGATCATCCCATCCACTGCACCTGCAGCTGCACTCACCGAATAGTATTTAAGGTAGAATAAGAAACAATGTTAAGTCAGTTCTAAACGTAGTGCTAAGGGGTTATGCTGCCCATTTTGGAAAAGTAAATAAAGATTTTTTTTTAATAAAATAAAATAAGAAGTGTTTAATTTATATAAGATAAAGGTATTCCCTGCTTGCATGTAGAGACATTGCCCAAAAATCAATTATACCTTTATTTTGAACAAAGGTCAAAGAATCGTACTAAAGAAACGACTCCAAGATATACGAATATGTCAGTCAAGCCTACTTTACTATCTCTATCAATGTCAATATCAAACATATGTCAAAATCCAACAGTATCCTTTAAACACTCTATCCCGCAACCATAATAGCCTTTTTCGTTACTTGTCTTGCCGTACCTACAATGGCTCAGATAATCCTATGAAGCATGATCAAATCGTTCTGACCATAAACATCGCAATTGTTAAACTCAAATCACTGACCTCAACTCTTTTAGACATTAAATGTTAAGTTAGTTGATAGAGTAATTGCCCTTAATGAACTCCAATAAACCTGAAGCTCCAAATCTATTTAATCAGGAAAAAAGAGAAAGGTCAGTGAGAGAAAAGAAAGAGTTTGGAAAGCACTTAAAATTGTTGATACCTTCTGAGGGAAAAGAAAAGTTTATCAAGCAGCTCTAATTCAATTTTTTATTTTATTTTTTTGTATAGGGTTCGTGCAGGTTTAAGATTGTACGCTTTTACGTTTTTTGTCACAAAACCTGGACGGGGTACAGATGGTTTGTGTCGAAGATGTCCGTTCACTAATCTCCGGGGGTGGTTGTCCTGTATAGAATTCGAGATATTCGACAGAATCTGTCGCGTTGGTTGTAGTTCACAGTAACTTTTTTCTTCCAGGCCATTAAGGTGTTATGTTGGAAATGCACACACAGAATATGAATTTTGAAACGGTCTTATACTGCGAGTCAGCATTTTTTTGATCATCTCTCATTCATAGCTGATATTGTTGCACAGTTTTACCGTATAGGAATTGTTCTTGGCTATGGATAGACTTGAACTACAGATCTTTCGCTCAAGAGTCGGTGATGATTACCATTAATGGACACAATGCAGATCGAGGGAATATCCAGGATATAAGATGACTAAGCGCGTACGCCCTGATGTCTGCAAGCAGTCCGCAAAATTCTTCTTATCCTTGAGAAAAATTGATTGCAGACGACTTGTGGTCGTCATTACGGGCCTCTACAGCTTAGCACCTTTGCGTGCTTGACATCAGTAAGACGCCGACCTGTTTTATATGTTGCGAGGAGGATGACACAGCTGAACACTTTCTCCGCGACCGTCCTGCCTTTGCTCACACACTGTGGCGCACCCTTGGAGCCGACGTGGTGTGCCAAATCTCTTAGCTCCACATCACTGAAGCTAATCCTCACTTTTCTCTAAACAACGGGGAAAATATAAAAACGAGAAAATATCCGAGTTATTCGCGAAATGCAGTCGCAATGGTGCGAAGACTTTATGAAAATGTTCATCAAAAGAATGCCTGTTTGTAGGAAGAGCGAAGATGCACAATAAGTTTATACTTCCCGATGACTTACTTCGGTCAATACATAAAGGAAACGACTTTTATGCCCACGGAATGGCCATAAAATCAATTCCACCATTCAACAGCACCCTCTAATTCAATCGCCCGCCAGTTGAAATAGCCTCATCAATGCCTCATTACAGCTCTTTCAATTTTTACTGCAAAAATATCTCAATTCTGTGGCTGCCACTCCCATTAAAGCCTTCCACGTATCCATTCCAGCCACGTAGCTATGAAACTTGATAAGCATAGATATGCCAGGTATATCAGTTTGTTTTTACTATCATGAACCTAGCAAAGGAAACCGATACACCTCATAGACACTTGGTTAATTTGGGATTCGTTGCTTCATTAAGATTTAACGTTATGTAAAGCACCCAGCCCAAGCGACAATCTCGGAGTAGATAAAAAAATCTCTTAGATGGTTGTAAAAAAGGAGGGAAGATAAAAAAATTTAAAAATTAACCACAGACACATTTGAGACTGGGTCGTAAGCGACCTTTATGGCGCACACTCCCTAGCCGTCGATTTTTAACAACCTACCAATTTTCACGATGGTACGCAAATGCTTCTTTTATGGCTTATGAGTTTGTTTTTCATTAAAATATTTATTAGCTTCCTCTGAGCAACATGAGACCTAGTTGAGCCTTGAAGTATATATGTAGGTGTGGTCGTTTGGGTCTCCTGGATTGCCAGTGGATTGCGTACAAACGATTCGATAATGAATTATAGTTATCAAGAAATGGTTCGTATAATATATAGTAGTGACGAGCAAACCACTTAAAATGGGGAAAAATGGTCCTTTATGGGCCGTATATGCAGCCTGCCTTGTGCGTATGAGATTTTTATGAGTTACATTACAAGTCCTCTAATGCCGGCCTCAGTAACCAGCAGTGCGTGGAAAACTACATCCTCCTCATCTTTCAAACTCAATCGCCGACACCCGTCCAGCCAGACCCTTGTAACAAGTCATGTACATGGCTGCTTAAGCACCTCGTACTGAATTATTACACGACAGAAGAATAAGATACAAAACAAAATTCGAATTAAGACTGACAGGAAACCACGTAGAAAACTACCCACAAACGTCATGGATTCCGTCATTATCATCTCATCCATTGCCGACTGCTTCGCCGACGGGACGCGAATAAATTTCCATTATTAAGCCATTGGCCGTCGCTATTTGTTGCGTTCCTAAATTCACCCTAATTGCTGCCATCAATCAAGGCGTTCTATGTGTTTTTCAAGTGCAGCGTGTTACCCTCATCCGAAGGCGACACGTCGACACATATCTTCTGACTATCTTCTGCTATATATTAGCCCGCATGAGCACGGAATCTTTTCTCTACCGAATGCTCCTGCTTTGCCCCTTCTTCCAACTCTGCATCCGAGAGGGCATTCCAGACAATTATACGTACATAATCCCTCGTAGTTTGGTTGGTCGGAAATAATAGGAAATAATAGCAGGGTCTCAAGTTACACCCAACTGCGTGCCGTCAAACTCATCAAACCACATATCTATCCGCCAAGACGTTAAGTATGAAATTCGAAGCGATACTAACAAGGATTCACGTTTCATCCGTCACTGTTTGGGATTCGCTAAGACAGCGAGAATTAAAGCTGATACAATGATATCGGGGCAACTGCCCCATGGAACAGTAGTGCATTCGGAAAGTGTGTGACAAAGTTTAAACACGTCGCTCGTCCTAGTGCTGGGATGTATTATAATAAACTCGTTCAGTTGCGTTAGTATGGAATTTCGTGAGTCTCGATGACAAAGCAAACACTTGAGGAGCAGCGGCGGATGCGAGGACTGTTCACGACAATTCACTTTAATTAGTAAACACTTGACGTCTCGATAGCGTGTCGTGGTGAGGCTCTGGTATAACGATGGCTTGCTGCTTTTTCTTCGTCTTCATTCCCCCTTTTTGTTTTTTCTTGTTCGTGACTGAAGGATGAGTGTGGTACTCGTGTTCTCCCTTTTGATCCTTCCTCGAGAGTTCTGGCTTTGTTTGATGTTACTTCATCGCGTTCTCTTCATCTGTTGACAGAAGCGAGGAAATAAAAGACAAAAAAAAACTTCCTCTGACGTGTGTGTAGACACATGCGGTGGGGCTCTCCGCTTAGGGGATCGAGCAGTAGCGTAATGTACGTTGGTAAACATTTCATTCGAAGTTGGCGCTCTTGGGTTCTTTTATTGAAAAAGTTTCAGAATTGAAACTTTTACGAAGCACTCGCGGCATTCCAGAGTGTTGGACAATCGGTTGGAGCCTTAAGTTCTGCAGATTGTTACTACATAAGGAGCGGTACTCAATGGAGAATAGGAGCTGATAGATTTTATATTTCTTTAGTTTTTTCGTGTAGAGATTTCAATGAGGGAGTGTACTCGAAATAGGTAGTCTTAGGAAAGCCATATAGAAGGACACAGAATGGTATCATACATCAGCTGAGGGAAATTGGTTTTTTCTTTTCCTGAGATGAAGACCAGGACAATCAAAAGGATGTTATGGTAAAAGCGTTGCAATACCGATTGGGGCCCCAAGCTCAAACAAACAAGCATGATGGGTTTAGAAAGGCCCGTCCTACAATGAGTGCTATACCGCGGGTAATCCCAGAAGAAGCTATTCATAGCAGGAGTTGGAGAATGTAAAAAATGTTTCTAACTCTGCAAACTGAGAACGTAATATCATTAAGTTGCACTCCTTATTTCGAGAAACAGTTCCTGCTAAACGAAACTGACAATGAAGTAAGTTTGAATATCTCATGGGGTTCCACAAGGTTCCGAATTAATATCGAATGGAGAATCAAATATTATTTTTAACACATGATAGGGATCATAAATGTAGAATGGGTCATGAAGTAAAATCCTAGGCTTTGCCAATGATATTAATTTGTCTACACGCTGAAAGAAGTATAAGGTATTGGTAATGAATGAAGCCAATAAGTAAGCAGCAGTTGGAATAGAATTCTAAGACCGTACATATAACATAAGCGGTACTGGCGAAAGTGGATAGAAAAGAAAGTTATTCTGACAGTAGGAGACCATATAAAGGGTGAGCCAGCAGAAGGTATGGATGTTGGCTGTTAGTCATTGCCATTTACTGAATAAAATGTGGTTGATCGTTTCGACACATGTCAAGAACAGTCTGGCAATTTGAGTCATGTAGTCGTTTTCCTCGCAACTTCCCATTATTGTTATTCAAACTTACTTTGAAAATGGTCGATTTAACTATAACATTTGTGAGATTTTTGAATTTTTTGGTGAGCCTTACCGCTCTGATAAAGCGTTTTGGAGAAACTCAATCGGTATCGGGTTAACCTTCTCAACATGCTAGAACAATAATTTTAAAATATATCCGCTGCCAAATGTTCGGGCATACCGCGTCGGCAAAATTCAGCCTCGATACCTTAAGTGTGCAAAGGACTACAAGAATGAGGAGTGCGACCTTGGAAAAGACAAGGTGGCATACAAAGAGCAGCAACAGTGTGTCAAAAGGACATCCCCTATAGTTCGCCGGGTGTCCTCACTTCCTAACACCAGTCGTCACACCACAATTGACCTACGCTAAAATGACAACAGGTTCGGGATAAATGATACAAAAGCACATGGTTGTTCCTGAAGCCCCAGTGCCTGTCTCTAAAGCGGGACGTACTGTTGCAGGACGAAGGTCCCGATGTACTTTTGGTTAACGAAACAAAGCTAAACCAGAAGTATAAAATTCTGCACAGCTCTTGCAAAATAATGAGAGACCGATCCAAGGCTACTTAATGCGGCTGAGTTGGGATATTCATAAAAAATAATATTAAACAAATAATAATATAGAGTGATGAAGTGCGGAGGTTCCAGGAGCTAGAAAGCTGCATTATGTGTACGAGTATTCCTCTCCGTAATGGACAGAGAATGTACATTTTAACGGTCTATGCACCTAAAGCACCTCAACCCAGTTTCTTCATCACAGAGCTTGAGACACTTTTTCGATCTCTGCGTTTGAACTCGGTAGAAAATCTATACCTTCTGGCCGGCGATTTGAACGCCAAACATGGTGATGGGGGTAACAGCACACCCAGTACTAGGTGGAGCCTACTAAGTCGTTGGTGGGTTCTACGCAACATTGAATACAGAGTCAAGTTGCTTGGAATGGATAGGCCGTCGTAAACTAGGAGCGGCTCCCATCTGGACCTTATGCTGATAGACTCTCGACTGAGACTTGCTGACATGAACGAATTGTCTCCTTATTTTTTTTTATAGGGTTCACGCAGGTTCAAGGGTTACGCTCTTATGGTTTTTGTCACACAACATGGACGGGGTGCAGACAGTTTATGTCGAAGATGTGCGTTCACTACTCTCCGGGGGTGGTTGTCCTAGATAGGATTCGAGATATTCAACTGGATTTGTCGTATTGGTTGTAGTTCACAATATCTTTTTTTTTGTTTCCATGTCATTGAGGTGTTATATTGGAAACAGAGTATGCATTTTTTGATCATCACTAATTCACGACTGATGTTATTGCACAGTTTTTCCGAATAGGAATTATTCTTGGCTATGGACATACTTAAACTACAGACCTTCCGCTCAACAGTCGGTGATGAATACCATTGCACCACAACTACTGTCTGTGGACCAAACGATAGTGACCTGCGCGGAAAAAGTGTTTTATTTAACGAAACAACATTAGTTATTATCTCACCCTATGTCATGATAACCGGCTATCAAATACTGAGGTGTGATGATCGATTAAAGGCTCACTTACAAGAAACACCCTGAAAGAATGTAAGACAAGTCTGCAAAGAGGAGTGCTAGTATATGTCTGAATATGAAATGTCGATTTGATAGGTTGTGATTAAATGACCTTGTCATCCTATTTGTCGTTCCGAAAGTAAATAAGAAATATAACTTGAAAATATTTGTTTTGCTACTATAGCGCCAAATCTTTGTAGATTGTGTGCATAAATATAATATTTTATATAGCCTCAAAAAGAAATCCAATGGCGACAAATCACACGATGTTGGTGACCAGTTCAAATTACTGAAATGCGGATAACTCGTCCAGGATTTTTTTCTTGCAAAAAAACCAAAACGGGCTATGGTACCATCTTATTGAAAGCATTCATGCCTTCTACCTCCATATCTTTGATTTTTCTGTTATTTCTAACGGCAGTTATATGAAGAAATCGTGAGCAGAGTCTATAGTACGCTCAAATGGACCATTTTGTCAACCACACTCTACTCGTAATGCGCGAATCACACCTACTACAATCGTACCTTTTACAATCAAAATTTTAATACACTCAGCCATTGTTAGGCAATCCGTATTGTAAAATGGCAAAACTTGAATTAAACATATACAGCCTCGAACGACAGTTCAGTTTGAGGTAGGTAATTGAAACGGAGATGTTAAATTCGGACCACGAATTGGATAACGTTATATTATGCTGCTGAAGGCCATCGATTGTAAATTAAAGTCGAACTTCTTTGGTTTGACTTTGACAACAAAAACTGCAGAAGGTCAAGAATATTAAATGAAGACTCGGCTTAGACACGAGAACAGCTCGCTGAAGGACTGAAAGTTATTCGTACACGTAAGTTTGCAAGCTTTAAGAGCTGTGGAAAAAATTAAAACAAAGAAGAAATGGGTCATCATTCATTATCAATTAAAAGACAGAGACTTGAGCTTGATTGGTACAAAAGAAAAGATTTTTATTTCTGCATCGAATTGTTACTGGCTGTAAAAAGTGAACCTATTTCGACAATCCCAAGTGGCAAATAATAATTTATAGACTCCGGCCAACCATCAATCTCGTATCCGATAAGCAATATCCAGGAAAATACGATGGAGATACGATGGAGTAGTTTGTGGGACCATAAGGGAATGGTGTAGTATGATCTGCTAAAACCCGGTGATCGCTACCGCCAAAATCAGATAAAACTGAATTTCGCATTGAAGCAAAATCGACTAGTGTATGCCATCATGAATATGCTCGAGTTCTTCCCCATCCGCCGTATTCATTGGACATGGCCCTTTCTGATTACTACTTGTTTCGATCGATGTATCACAAACTTTTGGAACAGCACTTTCATACAATCAAGTGAAAAATTGGCGTGTTGAATGGTTGGCTTCAAAAGACGTGGGCGCGGAATCCATCTTGCAATTGATGGACTAGGAGGTAGATGGCAAAAGTCATAGCTAACGATGCCAATGCTTTGATTATTTAATTCATTCATGGCATTGTTTAAATCAATGAGTTTTTTGAGCAAAACAAAATTATATTTCATATTCACACACCTATTGAATGAATATTTGAGGCCGAGTCAACAAAATTTATCAAAGGTGGTACAGTAAATCATATTGTACTCGTAAGCGGCACCTACATCTTCTTCTTCTTTTCCCGACGTTGTTATGGTCAGAAGTGTAGGACCATAACCTTCCCACTTAACTGCATTCCTACTGGTCCGCTTGTGGGGTCCGCCGGTTTGACCTCAGAAAGTAGCGGCAGGCTTCCAGGTTTGGGATTATTTCATCGCTAAGGCCAATCAAATGCTGGTTTTTCGGCCTGCCGTTTTGGTTTTTTTTGTTTTTTTTTTACACATCGGGTAGGGTTAGATGATGCTATATGAGTCATCGCAGTTACTCTGACTATGCCACAATTCGGGAATCTCTAGCTTAAGCTTAAGTTGATATGAATGAATAAAAAGTTGATAAAGTTGACAGAAAAATGGCAGAGAAAATTGAGAGATACGTAGGACGCATTTTTCCAGCACCTCCGTCTCAGCACAGTACTAAAGGAAAGAACTGGAGAACCTCCGAAAATTTCGCGAGTCATATGGTAACTTCACAAATGAGACGCGGTGGAACAGTTTGCGCCAATAATCATGAAGTAAAATCGACAGCTGGAAAGGATTAGGGAGAGAATACCAAAAGTTGAACCAAGAATTGAACCAGCAAATGGGAAAAGAAGTGCACAAGTTGCAAGCCGTCCCGCGAAGTTAACCTAACGATATTTTGACAGGGAGTGTCGTTGAACTCAATGGGATATAGGTTAGTTTTCAGGATTATGAATCATAGATTACACAACCTTTTGCGTAAAAAAATAAACTACATCCAAACTATTCTCGGATCATTGACAGAGAGCTTCAAGTCTGATCAAATCTAACAAGGCTTGATCTGATTTCCCGAAATAGTATAGTGCCTTAGAAGCTCGGTGAATTCAGTTTTAGAACTGGGTTGAAAGAAGCAAAGCATTTTTGCCTAATGAAAGGTGCAATTGATTCGTGAAGAAACGAAAGACATAAATTCCGGATTCCAGTATCAGGCCAAAGTCATTTTTGGCGCCACGGAAAGCTGACTTATTAATTGCACTGGATAAGGTGGCATAACTAAATACGGAAATTGTGATAAGCTCTGTGTCTTACCAAAGGCGCGTTGGCCGCCTACTCGCCGTATTTTGATCAAAATATTTAACTTACTTCTTTAGTGTTCAAAATGACCATGCCTTATAGAATATATCGTGCCCAAAAAAATCCTCCTCGTAAAAAAGGTAACCGGAGCTTTCACAGAACATATGGGAGTCCAATTTTCATGCACAAATCATAGTAAATCACATTTACTGCTGTCTAAGCTTTAAAGCAGAAATTCGTCAAATACGAACAGACAAAAAGAACGACAACATCATCGTAGACTTCTTGGTAGATAAAATGAACACCCTATTAAGCCAGTCTTCGATAATTTTTTTTTGTCGGGATCTCCACATTAAAGGGATCTTCAATTGCCATTTTGATACTTGATGTTATAGTTCATTTACATGCACATTCGACAACACGTTAAAATTGTTAATATTTGCTATAAAATGTGTCCAATTCGCCAAACTATTCAGAAACTGCAAAGTATTCATAACCAAAATGATCGCGCATAACTGTGGAAAATGGTTCGATTGCTGATCGGCCAGAACAGACGCGGAAACGAATGCCAGTCAAGCGTGAATGATGCTGCTGTTGCTGAAAGTGTGGGTAGGGATCCAAACCTCGTCGATTCCCCGTCGTACACAAGGTAGTTAGCTTCTTTGCGATCTCAACTTGACCAGTTTTATGCAATAACTTGGACATGCATGCGTATAAAGTCCAATTGAAACAAAACTGAAGATCCCCAAGACCACCGTACTGCTTGTGCTCTAGAGCAATTCGGAATCGGATCCAAACTTTGGGGAAAAAATCATTTCCAGAAAAAAAATTGTCAAATTGGGGAGGAAGTAATCCACAGTGGTGTTGATTTTAGAGAGAAAGGGACCATACTTCTTCGGAAACGAGAATAGCCAGACGGTATCTGTTAATGGCGAATAGTATTGGTTCATGGTAACTGACTTTTTATGGTCTAGATTCGATAACATAAACCTGGACGACATGTGGTGCCAATAAGACATTGGAGTTGATGTAAGAAAAACTTCTAGATTGCGTTATTTAAAAAAGAGGCAATGTGGAATAGCCTCTAACATCATGCGGTTGAACACTTTATAGTCGCTGGTTTATAGAAACACACTAACAGCAATTTACCATGTGGAGAACAACATTATTCGAACCATATTCCAGCCAGACTTACGGAATAGAGTCATAGGAAATCTGACTTATCGGATCGAGTCGTGTTAACGAAGCCTGGGAGGCCATTTGACTGATATCTGGAATACAAATAAACGTCACTCTAGACTCTGGAAACCTTCAGGGCATTGGGCAGAAAATCGACGACCCTACGAGTATATGACAGCAGTTATTTATTTATTATTCTTAGTGAAATAAATACATATTAACCAAATCTAACCTAACTTAGACTCGGAAATTTAACTTCTTTTTCTTTTTCTTAGATGGCGCTACAGTTTGATGTTAACCTGGGCCTCAACAAACAAGCTGGCACGATCTTTTGCCAGTTGTTTCGAGTGCCGCACTCCCAGTTGGTTAAGGTCACTTTCCATCCGTGTGCGCCACCTTAGATTCGGTCATCCTCTGCTGCGTCGTCTCTCCGGGTTGGATTCAAAGACTATTGGGGCCGGAGCTGTCATTCGGAAATTCGTTCTACATGGCCTAGCCATTTTAGACGTTGGATTCGGAGACGTCGTACTAGGCCGATGTCGCTGTACAGTTCGTCATTGTATCTTCTCTTTCACTCTCCGTTCATATAAACGGGACCATAGACTGAACACAGAATTTTCCTCTCGAAGCACCTCGGCCTTGATCATCTTCATCGGTTTTCGTTGAGGCCTATGCGCCATAAAGGAGAACCGGGATGATCAGTGATTTATATAGTGCTACCTTGGTTTTTCGAAAGAAGGCTCTACTTCTCAATCGGCCCTTGAGCCCAAAGAAGCAGCGATTGGCAAGAATAATTCTGCGTTTGATCACAGCGCTGGTGTTGTTGTCGCTGGTCATTAGTGAGCCAAGGTAGACGAAGTCCTTGAGCACTTCAAATTTGTAGCCGTCAATGGTGACGTTCTGGCCAAAACGTCGGCGTTGTGCATCTTTTTTAGATGACAGCATATATTTTGTTTAACCCTCGTTCACCGAAAGACCCATTTTGCCACTTCTGCTTCAATGCTTTTGAGCACTTCATTGATGTTGCGCTGTGCTTGCCCAATTAAGTCAATGTCATCCACGTACGCAAGCAATTGCGCACATCCCTTGTGTTGGCCAGTGAGTCTCGTATGATCTTTTCAAGCTGGATGTTGAAGAAGTTACATGACAGTGCGTCACCTTGCCTAAATTCTTTTTTAACATCGAAAGTCTTGGTTAATTCGCTACCGACCTTAATGGAGCGGTGAGAATTCTTCATTGTCAACCTACACAATCGGATGAGTTTGGCAATATACGGATGTTAAGGCTAGACATGTCTCAGTATAGGTAGCTCGTCCCTATGCACACTATTACATGCGGCTTTAAAATAGACAAAAAGATGGTGTGTGTCGATTTGGAATTCTTGGGTCTTTTCCATGATCTGCGGAAGTGTGAAAATTTGGTCTATTGTGGATTTACCTGGCCTGAAACCGCACTGATAGGAACCTATTAGATTATCCACAAGGGCTTTCAGGCATTCAGACAGTACGGCAGAGAAGATTTTGTACGTGATGTTGAGGAGACTTATTCTTCTATAAATGACGCAGTTATAGGGGTCTCCTTTCTTGTGGACTGGGCAAACGATGCTAAGATTCCATACGTCGTGCATGCTTTCTTCCGGCCATATTTTACAGATGGGCTAGTGCGCGCGCCCTAGCAACTCATCGCCAGCCGCTTTAAATAGCTCAGCAGCCAGGACATCTGCACCCGTAACTTGATTAGTATTAAGCTTCGAAATAACAAGATTAATTTCATCTAGATCAGGTGGACGGAATTCCCTTGTCCGTTACGAATGGATCATTCTGCCTGACAGCGGTATCAGATCTATCATCGCCGTTACAGAAGTGTTTTTTCCATATTCTCAGTATCGACTGTGACTCTACTACTAGTTGTCCGTCTTCATCCCTACAGGCTTCCACTCTGGCTTTATAGCCCTAGCATGTTCATTTTACTTTTTCGTAAAACTTGCGAGCGTCATTCCTGTGTAGCATCTCTACATCTCCTCGATCTCATGCTTTTCGTGTTTTCTTTTTTTCTTCCTTATAAGCGTGTGTTCTTCTCTCCTTTTCTGCTCGTAGACCTCACGACTATGTAGCATGGGTTTGTAGGCGACTTGCTTTGCTATATGAGCTCATTTACTTTGCTCATCAAACCACGGGTTTCTAACTGGTGGCAGTTTAAAAACCAGTACATCAGATGCAGCAACACACTGTTGTTCTGTGGATTATGCCGTTGTCATCGGACTTTGTGAGTGGTTGAGGGAAACTAGATAGGCGAGATCCTAGCGGTCTCCTGCGATTGTAGCTTACCCACGTCAAACTCTTGTTATCTTGCCCGATTCCGTAACATTATTGAAATCCATACTCGTACCTTGGCTTCAACAAGGTAATGATCCGAGTCGATGTTTGCTCCTCGGAAGGTTCGTACATCTAGGGTGCTAGGAAGTCAATTAACATGAGTTGTCGGATGTGGTGCTATGTAGGCTATGTTTTCTTATGACCGACTCAAAAATATCCTCATTGCCCAGTTTTGCATTGAAATCTCCTAGTACAATTTTCGTGTCATAACTGGGGATTGGGACGTATGTACGTTCGATCCAGGAAATCATAGCGGTCATCCTTGTATCCACCATCTTCTTCTTCCGTAGGGGCATGAACATATACTTAAGGCTTATATTCCCGCGGATGTCTTTGATGCGGATTGTTACGAGGCGTTCGCTTACATGCCGTAAGCTTAAGACTTTTTGTGGGAGTCTACCTCGAATAACAAATCCGCATGCAAATAGGCTTTGTTTATTTTCCTTGTAACAGTTACCGTAATAGATATCACGATTTTTCATCCTTTTTTTTGCCTGGTCCATCCCATCGCACTTGGAGTGCGGTTATATCTGCTTTGTAGCAGTCGAGGGCTTTTTTCAGTTGGTTGTCTGCAACTGTACTGTTAAGGGACCGCATATTCCAGGTGTAGACTCGCAGATTTTTCCATTTATATGGTATCGGTCCGTATCAGAGGCTTGTTGTTGCTTCGTCACAAGATTTGATTGCCGTGATAGGAATGTCAACCCTAAGCACAACCCCCAACCTGGAGGGCCAGGTTCGCTCCACACATTGGTTCACTACCCGGCGGATGTCAGGCCAGCTATCCAGGAGAGGCCGCGTGGAGGCTGCATTGAGCAGGGCAAAGATCAAAGCTGCCATGTTAAACACGATCAATTTCTTTGCTCTGTTTGCTCACTCCTTCACTCACTCCGCAATTTAACTGCCCGCATTAAAGTCGAGGGATATTACAGCCATAGCCTCCTTATTTAATTAGCATTAAAATACGTGAAGGACTAGAATTGAAGCTTCTTTCAATCACCTATATTTTTTGTAATTCATTTCCCCCCATGACTACTGTTTATTGCTGATTTCGAGAAGCTTGTTCCAGTTGTTCTTAGGATATTGAGTGCTAAAAGAGATTGGTTGGTGGTATTCAAGCATTACACAGCTACACAGCCATTTAACGTATAAATAATAGCATGCTACTACCATCGAAAAACGTGGTCGTTGCAAGCGTTACTTAAGGATGTCAGAATGAATGAACCGAGGCGCCTACACCGACTCTTCTTGGTATAGTTTTCCGAGTGCGGGATTGCCTTACGAAGATGCATTGCATGTGCTGATCACGTTCAAACCAACACGGCTGCTCTACGCATTGAGAATACCAGTCGTGCATCAAGGCTCTACCTCTAAGTCTGGGCTAAAACGACCTGCATACAAGAGAAATGGACACGTTATAGGAATATTGTCATTAGCACAGCCGATCTCATCTTAGGCAGAAGTCGTGTAGATCGGAGCGATTGGTTTAATGGTGAGTACAAACGAGCGACTGAATGTAAGAATGAAAAAACACGGGCACGTGAAGAGGACTACACAGAGCTCGGGAAGACAGACGAAAGAAAAATCTCACAGGAATGATGCTATCCATTTGAACTTCTTGGTCTAGGATTCAATTACCCGCTTATGACAGCTAATTTCATTGAAACATCGGATCATCGGTAGTTCATGTTCCATGTATACTATAGCCATAATCTCGAAATGATCCATGATTGTTCGTCGTCCAGAATTTCACCACCGTCAATCACAGTAGCCGATCCTTAATTGCTTTTCAAACGAAACTATTGCTGTAGTAAATTTCCACTCAACATCCAGACCTGTTCCCTGAGAATCCCAATCAACCGGCCATATTGACGTAGAGATTATGTCAATCAATTCTAAATGAACTCCATTCTCCTTTGGCGTCGAAAGACCATAAGGAAGAGCGGTGATTAGACCCACCTCCAGCTGTTTTGAATCGGAATGTAATAACGACTAGTAAAGGCTGCGGATAATTGCGTCCGAGGCATAAGGCGCATATAATGAGACAATAAATGGGATGCTAATTGATTGCCAAAGATTTGCCATTAGGTTATTATTAACCCTTGCGCCCGGAGGCATCGTTCTCGACCACTTAGATCCTTTCCACCAGCCGACTAGTTCCACCAAAACCCTTTATGAGAATCGCTTGGCAGGTAAACGCAGCTGTTTTCTTCCGCACTTGCTTCGTCGTACGTGGATGAAAAGGAAAAGATACATTGGCGGCAAATTGATTGCGATAATAACATTCAAGACTTTACGATGCACTTCTATGGAACTGGGTATTAGATTAGAATGACTCAAGCCAAGAAAGCCATTAAGCAAGACAACACGTTTCCTGACTGCACACGACAATCGCTTAGTCTTCACGTGGCACGGCCTTTGCTGGATTCAAATAGCCAGCAATTAGCTGCATGTGTAGAGTCTTTGGGAATAATAATGTAATTTAGCTTCGGAAATGTATTTCTTCCGGGGCATCTGTCGAGCAAAGGATCGTATCGCCGATAGCCCAGTTTTATTCCCGCAGTTTCAATTTAGAAATCTGTTTATTGGACGATATGTGTTTACGAGTATCCGTGCAGTTAGCGCTGGTGCAACTCCTTTAAGCACACGCGGGTATTGATCATCACCATGACGGTTCCCCTATTGCCTTTCATCCGTTTGATGTTCGTCAGATGTTTTGGTTGGAGAGGGTCTTCAAAAGGGAATCGTCGGTTTTAATGTAGTGCAACGGCAAGTGGCACACAGAGCAGAAAGTGGCGCAGCAAGACATTGACGGATTCGATATTGATGTGGTTTCGGTTGAACTTTTGTTATTTTTGTTTTCTCATGTAACCTCGTTTATCCTCTTTTATTGTAAACAGCGTGGAAGTACAAAGAGCACCGCTAGTCGATGCCGTACTGGCGTTGGGTGGGGGTTATGGCGGAAAACTCGAGAAAATTAAGTCCCGCTGACTGATTGAGGAACATGAAATACATGAATGGATTGTATTCGTAGGTATTCGACAGTCTGAGGCAAAGCAACTGACGAGTTGAATTATGAATTCAACACAAGGCGGAATGGTTTACGTTGTTTATGCTTTTGGCTGCATAAACAATGGACTGCCATTGATGTGGTTTCTGTACAGGAATTTCATTCTATCCTTATAACCTGGTTGTTTATTTGGATTTGTGAAAACATATTTACAAAGGTTCAATAGGTTCGGGGAGTTGTTTCTTTCTTATTTGTATTCAACTGGATTTCAATGAGTTTTCTCTGGAATATGAGGTGAGCTCGAATGGAGTGCTATTATTGAAAAAAATCCTTTGACATTTTGGTTCACCTTTGAAGCTTGCTATTTCTCTCGACATTATTTCAGAACTGCAACGATGGTGAGGAAGAAAAGTCATTGTACTAGTGAGACTGTTAGACATACATAGCTAGGGTAACCTCACCAGAGGACGGGGTTACTTCAGCGCCACCATACGCTATGTACGAGGCAATGGCAGTATGAAAAATCAAGGGAAATATACAGTTAGGTGCAAAACTGAGTCAGTTTCATATTTTATACAAATTTTTTTCTTGTTTGTTTATTTGTATGAAAAAAATATTAAACTTCATCGAAATCTAGAAGAAAATATCGTACCTAACGATACTCTGAATATAGGCGGAGTACCGATAGTTTGGTGATGACTCAGTTTCGCACCATACTTTTTCTTTGCCTACAGCGACATTCGCAGTTTGACATTCAAGCCAATAGGAACACCTAGAGTTTGAAAGGTTTTTGGTTTTAATTTTTTTTAAGTTTTTTTGGTAACGTGTTTGATAGCGAAGTTTGAAGGTCAATGTGATTTGTAAGTGTTGTGCAGTTGAAGCCATGGGGGTCACCGGTGACCGACACTGAGTTTGTTCGTAGCGCCACGGGGGTCACTGGTGACCGGCGAAGCCAGTATTATTAGAAACATATAATTCGAGTAAATTTTTAATGCTTTTTTTTTTTATATTATTATCGCTTAACGGGGTTCACCGGTGACCTCAGTAAATTAAATGCGCCACGAATGATTACAAGAGTTAACTGTTCTGTTCTGTTCAAAATATGCAACACATACAGAGAAATTCATTGAGGCCTGACGGGCAAGCCATGTAAAATTAGAGTGGCATTCAACATGTTCAGTTGCAGAAATGGCATCTCTCCCAAAAAATATGCAAAAAAATTATTATAAAACTACTCAAAGACGGAAAATCAACGCGCTTTATAGCGAAAGGGTGTCATGTTACTCAATCCGCTGTTACGCGATTAAGAAAAAAAGTGTGTACTAGATATAGCTAGTTCTCGAGGAGGAAGGCCTAAAAAATTATCTGAACAAGACGAGTGTGCTTTAGTGATTGATTTCTGGAAGGACGGCAGCAGGTTCTGAAGCAGCTAAAGAGCTTCAGTCAGCGACTGGCGAACAAGTAAACCGATGGACAGCTAATCGGACGTTGCGTAAGCATAATGTAGTATTGAAAGAAAAAGAGACCAGCACTCTCCAAGAAAAACATCAAAGCCAGATTAAACTTTGCCAAAAAGTATGCAGATGAGTCTTTAAAGCCGCATCTTGTTAAACAGACGGTTAAGCACGGAGGTAGTTCAATTATGGTGTGCGGTAGTATGAGTGATTTGGGCGATGGAAAATTACAGCTAATAGAGTGTATAATCGACCAGCACGTTTATTTAAACATTTTGAAATCGGACCTCAATGCATCAATACGTAATATGCCCTACCTTCCGCGTGAAGCTATCTTTCAGCATGACAGAGATCCGGCCAAAAAAGTGCAGAGTTGGCTTCAAATGTGCTTTAATGTGGACTGGCCGGATCTGAACCCAATAGAAAATTCTTGGGCATACCTGAAAACTGTTCTTGCCAAGGAATATGACTCTCCACCATCATCTTTAGCTATCCTTTGGCAAAGATTGCAAGAACAATGGGCAAAAATCCCTAACGATTATTGTCGGAAAATCTACCAAAAGGCCAAAGGGTTCTGGACTAAATATTAAGAAGCTTCAGTTTTCACTCTGGTGCAAAACTGAGACAAAATGTATCAGGTCTATTTTTATAAAATGAATTATTTTTTTATTTTCTATTTATGTAAAATAATTATTTAATCTTCTACTTCTTTTCCTTTTTCCGGCATTGTTATGGTCAGAAGTGTAGGACCATAACCTTCCCACTTAACTGCATTCCTACTGATACGTTTGTGGGGTCCGCCGGTTTGACCTCAGAAAGTAGCGGCAGGCTTCCCGGTTTGGGATTACTTCATCGCTGAGGCCAATCAAATGCTAGTGTTTTTGCATTTGTTTGCACCATTTGTTTGTGACACGGGCATGCTCCTGATTTTTTTTGTTTGATTTTACTTTTACAACACCGGTGATCTCCAGTCGTGTCAACCCACTGATTTGCATGTACATTTGTGGGGCAGTTTAATGGTGGTATATGTGGTCTCTAGGCTCACCTTGGTGTTTTCTAAATTGCCTAGATATGATTTTCGTTAACCTTTGTTTTAGTCGCCTTTTACGACAAGCGAGAGGTATCGCTGCAGGGATATTCTTAACCCGTTCCTGCACGGATGTAAAATAAAATAATTATTTAATATTAAATAATAAATAATAAAATATTTCGTTTTACCAAGCTTTTTTATTTCTGAGTTTTGTTGATAAATGCGCACTTCAAGGTAAAAGTACAAGGTACAAGTTACAAGGTGGTGCAAAATTAATCACTCTATCGAAGAAACATCAACCAGACGACGCAATTGGGCATCACCATGCGGGCCCTACAGCCAATTTTAGTAAAAGACTTACACATGTTCCCGTACAAAGTGCAAACAGTGCATCAGTTAATGCCTTCCGACCGTCAGTGGCGTGTGAATTACTGTCAAGCCATCTTTAGGCTGGGGCCACGCTGTGAGCGTTGAGCGACAGAGTGATTGTACGACGAACGATTGAGCGACAAAATTAAAACTTACCAAATCGTATGGTGTTGGCCACGTAAGCCCTGAACGTAAGCTCAATCCCACCTCGCTCAATCGCTCATCGATCACTGCGTGGCTGCAGCCTTAATCTCAACAACGAAGAGGACGATTTTGTGTCGAAAATCATCACGAGCGACGAGACCCATTTCCACTTAAGCGGTTACGTCAATAAGCAAAATATTCGTTTCAGGGGCACTGAAAATCCGCGTGTGATGTACGAAGAGCCATTACATCCACTGAAAGCCAGTATGTGGTGCGCCGTTCACGCAGGAGGAGTTATTGGGCCGTATTTTCTTGAGGATGCCATCTGCAGTGCGGTCACTGTTATTGGCGAACGCTGCAGGGCCATGATAAACGACTTCTTACTTCCGGAATTGGATGAGCGGCGTTTGGTGAACATGTGGTTTCAACAAGACAGTGCAACCGCACACACAGCACGAGCCACAATGGATATTGTGAAGGAAGCGTTTCCTGATCGCGTAATCTCCCGTTTTGGCGATTTGCCATGGCCAGACTTCTTTCTTTAGGGCTACTTGAAGTCGTGGGTATATGCCAACAAGACTCAGACAATCGCGGCCCTAAAGGAGAATATTCGACAGGAATTCGAACAGTTATCACCGGAAATCTTGCGGAAAGTCATGGAAAATGCGATAAAAAGGGTACAAATGTGTATCAACACTGGCGGTAGCGATTTGACGGATATCATCTTTTCCACTTAATAGAAAAAATTGTAAAGGTCCAAATAAAGATTTCCATCACTCAACATCATTTCTTTATTTAGTAAAAGAATAATTCAAAGACAAAATTGGATGATTTATTTTGCGCCATCTTGTACTGAACCAAACTACATTTAAGATTTACGAGTATATATTTGTTCTCGAGATATGTATGAAATTTTATAGTTGATTTTTCATTATTAAAAATAAACCCGTAATTTTAATATCTTCCAACCATATCGGCTGGTCGTTATGCAAGAGACCAATGACACTGGCCCGGAGTTAATATCTTTATTTGTTCTTGAGATATGCGAGACGAAAAAAAGATTCACGAACGTACATACACACGCATGTACGAAAGATTTCTGCGATGGGTTTGAAACTCAAACTGATCACAAACAGTTTAAAATGAGAAGTAAGAAAATTAATAATGGCTGTTATTAAAAAGATCTTTTCCCAGTCACTCAAATGCACCAGTGGGAGAGGGCAGGGAATGTGTACGCTTTCATATTTGCAAACAATGACAGCTTTTAGTGATCAATTTTTCTCTTTGAACTTGACTTCTGCTTGCCCGCATACAGCATTTAGATGGTTTTACCAAACAAAAAGTTACAACACCAGCGGATAGAAGCTGCTATCATGGACACAATTGGCAGGACGAAATACACTTGAAGCCCCACAAATGGGCTACTACTTTTCTTATTCGCGTTTGAAACAGTAAGTTGAAAAGTTCTCGGCCTGACAATGAAAGACTACGATTTACAGTTAAAAAATGTTTTTCTACATAATCTCCATTGGTGTTAACACACTTGATCCGGCGTTGCTTCAACATCAGTCCTTCTCGCAAGTTAGAGTCTGGAAAACTGTGAAAATATTCATCTACGGAAACACTTCCCAGAAACAAATTTCTTCAAATTTGGAAACAAACGGGAGTCTGAGAGTAAATCAGAAAAATAGGGGGATGGCCACGTATGGAAATACGTATCCCATATTCCGCAGTTTTCCCACCGTAAACGCAGCTTTGTGTACAGGTACGCTGTCCAACTGCAAGATGACCAGCATCAAGTTGGTTAAAAAGGTTGCAGTAGAGCTTTCGCTTCCCTAATTCTTTGTGCAAGATGTTTCGCACTCCTTCTTCCTATATTCCCAAGGCCTCAGCTATCTGAAAAAAATGCTCCAATTGCAATGTTGCCTGTGGCATATGGCGAGTCTACACTGAGCAAAACAAATGTTTATAAGGTACAAGCTCTTAACAGAAGGCCGAGAAGATGTTAATAGGATGCACGCCATGGGCGCCCCAGCACGTTCCCAGAAGACGCTGTTGAAGCAGTGAAGAAAATTGTTATGGAGAGCCGTCGAATAACTGTCAGAGAAGTTGCTTAGGTTATTGGCATGTCGATTGCCTCATATCATGAACTTTTTTTCAGATATTTTGGACATGAAACGTGCGTCACGCCTGTTGGCTGTTGCTCCAGAATAATCCACATGCTCACTCATTGTGCGTAAGTTTTTGGCCGAAAACAATAACGTGATCTTCCCATTACCAGTATTCGCATATCAGAAGTGCTTCTTCCAATCAACAAAAAGCGCTGGCGCAAGTGTATTACGAGTATATCTGAGGAGATTTTTTGAACAAACCTCGTGCATATCATACGATCATACGTTTAATCGATCATACGAAATCTGCAGTCCGAGGCTGGGTAAGGAGGACATCTTTCATCGAATCATACAAATTACAAAAGCATGTCTATTAAAGGAGATCTTGGGAAGTGACGCAGTCTTTTATCATAGTAGTCAGCACACAATTCCCATGTCAAGATATCTAAAGGGTTCTCCAATTGGGGCGGGTAGATTGTGGCGGCCAGTAGCAGTAATGTCGCTACATGACCACGGGGATGATCGTGGTGCAATGGTGATCATTACCGATTGTTGGGCGGGAGGTTTGTAGTTCAAGTCTGTCCATAGCCAAGAGCAATTCGTATACGGAAAAACTGTGCCACCACATCAGTTGTGAATGACAGATTATCAAAAAAAATGTTGACGAAGGCATAACACTCTCATTATAAGTAAGATCACTTCAAAATTCATTCTATGTGTGTGCATTTCTAATATAACACCTTAGTGACATGGAAACAAAATAAGTTACTGTGAACTACAACCAACGTGACAAATTTAGTCGAATATCTCGAATAATATCTAGGACAACCACCACCGGAGAGTAGTGAATGAATATCTTTGACACAAACCATCTGCACCCCGTCCAGGTTGTGTGACAAACACCATAAGAGCGTAACTCTTGAAGCTGCGCAGACCCTACAAAAAAAAATGTCGTTTCGGTGACATCAAATCTGTTGTTTATTATTCAATTACTGATGCCAAATCACCACGGCAAGTTACGCGATTGAACAGCACGTCCATGTGATAAATCTTTACTATCGAAATGAGCGTTTTTTGTGATGGCCCTTCATAACCGACTCTTCAAAGTTTGATGCCCAAATTTGAGACGTCTGGTGGAGAACATCACGGCGACCCAGGAGCTCAAAGTTCATGACCGTAAACAATGCCGTTTGGAAGAGGTCCCCAATTTTGGCCGAAAAATCATCCTTAGCGACTAAGCTACAAATGATAATACATCCTCAAAAAGTTACTATTTGGCGTGGATTTTGAGCCGGCGGAGTCATTGGTCCGTACTTTATAAAAACGACGTTGGTGAGGTGGTCACCGTCAGCGGCCAGAACGTTACAGAACGATTATAACGAATTTCTTACGGCCCAAATCCATCCATATGCATCTAGACGACATGTGGTTCTAGCAGGACAGCGCTACGCTACCACACAGGGACGCCACGATTGACATTCTGCATGAACGATTTGAGGGTAAGGTTATCCCTCGTAGAGGTGACGTGAATTGGCCACCAAGGTCATGCGATATGACCCCGCTAGAGTTTTTCTTATGGGGTTTCCTGACATCGCAAGTCTATGCGAATGAACCACAATCGACTGATGCCATCGCTCAAATTCAGCCGGATCTATGCGGGAGAGTCATTGAAAATTGAGCCAATCGGATCAGTGCCGAGGGGGACATTTGAGCGATGTCATATTCCATACATAATGGCATACATGGGACTATCAATAAAAAATCAGTTATTCAGTTTTATTCCATTTCAACAAATACCCGCTCTTTTTGAAAAAAATATTTATAAGGAAACCTGCTCAATTGAAAGTCAACCAAATCGAAAAAAATACGATTGATGCCAGACGCTCATCAAACTTCCAGAATGTCCGAAGCACTGCGTAGTCGAACAAGATCAACAAAGTTTGGGGACGGAAAATGCCGATTATCAGGTGCGCGCTATGCAATGATGCGATAATATCGGTTAAAAATCAAGAGCACGAGGCGTGCTTGATTGAGATGTTTTCGAAAATTCTAAGACAATAAAAACAGAGCGGAAGCCTATACGGATGAGCACCGACACCGATAGTGGGATCACAGACGATGTCAAGAATATGGAAAAATCATTTCTATGGACAATATAAGTGTGGTGGTAGTAAAAAGTAGTCAGGTAAAGAGCTATTCACACAAGATGAAGATGAGAAGATACCAGTGTGAGTATAAATCCACGTTATATAAATAGAGCATACAGTTGGAGAGGATATCAGGCATCTGGCCGTTAGCCTCTGTGGGCCGACTTGAAAGCGGTGCCCAGGTTTATCAAGAATTGCAAGTAAGTAAGAGTCTCTATAGTTCCTAGTTACATCAAGAGCAGGGTGCGATTCCGATATAAAACATTCGCTAGAGTTTAGTACCTACTCAAAATAACATAGACATAATTTAGAAGCACCTTACATCATAGTACATCCGATCGCATGCATTCTACCCACTCCTGGTTAAATGATTATAAATCTTACTATGAACATGCTCTACTCAGACCAATAACAGCCCACGATAAATTCATTGGACAACACCGCCCTGAAACTAGACTAGTTTTCCTCGTCGAAGACATTTTGAGCTACGTTCGGCATGTTCAAATTCCATATTACCGGAATCGAATCACAACAAACAACATTCATCGGTTACACGCAATGCGATTTTCCTCCCGGTGACACCCTGGGTGTTCCAGTTTCTAGTGCGCTCCTACTAACATGTTGACCATTTGCCGCAAGAGTTACTAGTTCAACATCTCGTTTTGTGTCACAGTAATTCACTGTCATTATGATTCGGCATTATAACTGGCACCATGCTTACATCGCGGTGAGTTCAGATGAGGCTCGGTATGGACGAGTACATGTTGTTAAATTGCCATCGCGTGTGCAAGTAAAGTGGCGTCTGCGCACGTACATAAATTAGAATGCGCTGTTTAGCTACAAAGTGTATCTTTTATCCCACTTTCAGTATTTGTCGGAAATGCTATGCGGGAAACGAGTTGAACGGTCTCAGATGTCGTTTTGACTGAGCCTTGGCATCAGGTTTTTTAATTAGCCCGATCCGCCTCTGCCGTGAGCATCACATCCGATTGTGATGGAGCTGAAAGTAGTGACAAACTACCATCATATTGCTTCCGTGCTTAACCGAACTGTCACCGAGTAACACTATGTCATTAGCAACTAATTGATCGTCAAGCTTTTAACTCGAATGTCATTACCTTTCCAACATGCCATTGAGATCCCCAGAGCCCCACGACAACAATAATTTAAACCAGACGTCTACGACCATGACGCTGGCGAAGACTACTGCCATGTCAACCGGCTAATAATGTCTCAATTAACCTCGCGTTGAATGCGACACGTTCAGTCATTCCGCCGCTTTCAGGTTACACCAAGATAAAAGTCGGAAAACAAAACAAAAAAAAAAGCATCAATTTAACGCTGAATGATCGCGCAGAAAACAAAAAAAAACGCCGACGGTAATTGAAAAATTAAGAGAAATCGAAAAAAAAAAACATCATAATAAAACCAACAAACATCGGGTCTTACAAATCCGAGACGATCAAAGGTGCCCGTTGAAGCCCGTGTCCAGCTATTAACCGGCGATCTCGTGCTCGAACTCGGTTTTAGGGGCTCCGCCCGTGTATGGTATGGTGGTACTACCTGGTGAGCGAGCTGTCAGTTAATTGGCCAGTTCATTAATTGCGCTTCGGTATTCGGCATGCAGTGGTATCGACGCGTTGGTGCTGGCGCGTTTGTGATCGTTAGTCATTAAGACGGGGATTATGCTAACGATGTATTCCTTTTTTTCTATCTGTCATTGGTTAATTTTTTTTGGTTTTCATCGGTTGCTTAGATAGATAATTGGTTTCTTAATGTAGGCAAATTAACGTTGTTTCTAAGCTCGATTAAGACACGCTGTCGGCGGTGTCATGTACTTGTATTTGGATTAAGGAGATACGTACAGGCTTAATCGGAGGTCTACGGTGTATGTAAGGTGTGCAATGGATTGACTAATTTGGTGCGTGCAATAGCATGAGATAAAAGCTTAATCCGAGTGTTTTTGGATTAAACGATGGAGGTAATTGGCATGACAAAGATGTAATTTATTAATTGCGGTGTTAAAGCGATGAAATGGAACTAAAGTGGAAATCGTTCGTCTACCAGTGATGCGCAAGCTAATTTCAGATTCGAATAAAATATGTATGCTTAAGCTTAAATATCTGTCGTTTAATTAAACCCCGTGGATTAAGCGGCTTTCTGTTTTGTGCCTCGACTTTTAATTTACAGGAAACCAAGCCTCTTGCATCTATAAATGTGACAAAGAAGTAATAAGGCAATTCCTTTCTTGTAATCTAAATAGGTTTTCTGGCCAAAGAGTTAAATTAATCCTCTCTTAATCCTAAAATATTCGTCCCATCTGGAGGTGTCAGTGATTGCACCAGCAGCCAAGGGCTGCCCACAGTGTGGAATGCACTATGATCATAAGTCATTGATGACATACTCGAGATTCTAATCAATCTTCATTATGATATCATCGGATAAAACAAGGACCTTCTGGTCATAGTTCCAGGCAAATGTATGGTTGGTACGTTAGAGATGGAATATTTATAAGCCCAACTAAAACCATAGTACGGACCCAACTAAATGGGGTACCATGGTCCATAGTCACAGGTTGATGTGTTGGCTTCTGACGGTGATGGCATAATTTTCAAAAAGGGAGAAGAGCTTGTCGAAATTCGGCTCTCGAAGTCGGCAGTCAGCATTACTTCCTATAAGCCTATGGGAAAATATACATAAGCTATTAAAAGAAGTTGCATTTCTGGTCTTATACGGTCTTACTTTATAACCCCAGTTATAAAGACAAGTAGAGACTGTCTAAGCGCTACTCACTAGAATACAAAAACGGAATCCTTGCTTAATTACTTTCCATCGTGCAAATACACGGTTTCCAGACATACGGTTTTCAAATATAGGCGTTCTAAGGGAAGACCAGAGTTCCAAGAACGATTAGACCCCTTCAAGTTGGCGAAACGTAAACTTAAAAAGGCCATCAAACCGAACAAAGCAAGGTGCTTTAAGAAACAGTGCAACAAAGCAGAACTAGATCTCTGGGGGCTGGCATATACGATAGTGACGAAGAAGCTAACAGGCAGTTGGTCCACACAAATATCCTGCCCAATAATACTGGAAGCGTATACTCCATGCAGCACCACGAGGGATACTAGCATGGACCAGACGCCGTCAATAACTACGGATGAACTGCATGAAGCATGCAGGAAGATAGTTGACAAGAAAGTGCCCGGATCTGATGGCGCTCAAATTTATAGCAATCAAAACAGCCGTTAAAAGCAGACGAGCCATTTTTATAAAAACGACGCAAATGTGCCTTGAGGAGGGAATTTTTCCTGAACGATGAAAACTCCAACATCTGATGTTGCTACCCAAGGGAAACGGACTACCTTCGGCGTACCGGCCAATATATCTGCCAGGTACAACAGAAAAGATCCTAGCACGTATCATACATGGCAGACTAATCGTCATCGCGGAGAATGTATGAACCAATATGGTTCTAGAAAATCGGTGTGTACCGTCAATGCCATAAAAGAGGTAATAGATACAGCAGATGAAGCAATACAGACTAAAAGATGGCGAGGGGGCACGAAGAAATACTGCGCAGTACTAACACTGGATATTAAAAATGCCTTTATTTCCGCAAACTGGTGCAGCATTAGAAGGTCTCTAACCAGAATGGATGCACCACATTACCTTAACTAACTCACTAACAGGAAACTGAGGTACCAGACGGACCAAGGCTTTACATACAACAATATTTTCGCGGGTGTCCCCCAGGGATCAGTTCTTGGACCTGTCCTGTGGAACATAAATATGAAATTTTGCGATAAATGCTGCCACAAGGATTCAACTTATCGGTTTCGTTGAGTCTGCCACAAAAGACTGTGGAGTACGCAAACTTCCGGTTTGGGAGTTTAATGAATCAAGAGGCATTAAAATACTTGACGACTTAGCTTTAAGACCCATATCGAATATTGCAGTTAAAAGGCGTCACAAATATGCAGGCAGCGCTTTCCAGATTACTGCCACACATCGGTGGAGCGGGATACGCGAGAGGGATTCTACTTTCCAGAGTGGTGAGCTCAATTTTGATGTAAGCTGCTGTGGTCTGGGCGGGAGATCGCATCCCAAAAGACTCTGCAACTCGCTTTGGAGCCGCTTTACTGGGTTCACACCACTCCTTAGCCTCATGTTTTGATTCAGGACCATGGTGGTAGGCCCAAGAGATAAAACGATGCACAAAATCCTTTTAAGCATTTCTAAAACGCTCCAAAAGTACTCGTAGAATACGTGTATGTTTTGAACCTGCAGATTCAAGAGTGTAAGCTCTTATGGTGTTTGTCACACAACCTGGGCGGGGTGCAGATGGTTTGTGTCGAAGAAGTTCGTTCACTACTCTCCAGAGGTGGTTGTCCTAAATAGGATTCGAGAGATACGAATGAATTTGTCACGTAAGTTGTAGTTCACAGTAACTTTTTATGTTTCCATGTCATTAAGGTGTTATATTGGAAAGGCACACACAGAGTATGAGTTTTGAAGTGATCTTATACAGCGAGCGTTATGTCTTCGTCAGCATTTTTTGATCATCTCTCATTCACAACTGATGCTGTTGCAGGGGTTTTCCCGTATAGGAATTGTTCTTGGCTATGAACAGACTTGAACTACAGTCTCTCCGCTTAACAGTCGGCGATGATTACCATTGCACCACGACCACCCCTAAATGCAAATATACGAATAAATTGCCAGATCTGCATAAGACTTTACATGTGAAAGTCCACTTAGGTACTATTAGCTAACCTAGGACTTAAAGAGAAGCTTTACTTCAACCATTTAGAAGAGGAAAGACTAATTGCAGCTAGTAGATGTGACACAGGTGGCACATGCGCCATTACACTTCATTACAGCATTACACTTACCGTCAGCTAAGCAGTACCTAAAGTGCTGTGTTCCTAACTCCTCAAAACCCCTCAAGGCCTTCCATGATGATTATGGCAGAAAACAAATATCAAACTGGTAGGTAACAAGGTATAGAGACATCAGTGATAATGAAACCGCGTTCCTAACTAAACAAAAAGGGCTCTACCTGAAATATACAAAGCACTTACTCAAACTGCATTGCTTGTTCATAAATAATTGGCTAAAAATTAGGGACCAGCCTTTAGATTCGGCAAGTATGCTCTCTGAAACTTTGTTTTGTTTAACCAAAATAAAAGTAAACTTAAACAGCCGATGTGCAACAAGCATAGACGAGACAAAAAGAGCATTAATTTAATATTTTCGCCCTACGAAAACGAGTGACGGAGCGAGTGACGAGGTAAATTAGCAGGATTGCTCCTCGATCTTAGATCAGACTGATTCGATCGAGCTGGAGGAATGTCTCCGGGGGAATAAAGTTAAGGCGTGCGTTCCGGTGATATTGAAAATGGGGGCAGAAGGCAAAAAAAGTTAAAAAAATAATAAAATAAACGAAACCATTCCCTTATTACTCCTTCTCATTTACACATCTTCCGTTTCTGCATCTCACATCTTCTAATTATCGCCATCTTAAAAACCCTACAATACACTAAGACTTTCACCTTCAAATTTGCCATCTGCACAGACTCCGTATCATCGACTGACGCCGCCGCTAACATCAATAATCAAACCTATTACCTCTCCTTAATGCGCAACCTAGTCTATCAACAGTCCCCTAGAACTAAGCTTATATGGGTACCAAGTCATGTGCAAATTCCTGGCAACGAATTCGCCGACGGTGCCGCCAAACAGACTTTAATCTTCAGCCCAACTTCAACATAGAAGACATAAACAAACACATCTAAACCTTCAGTATCCCCATCTGCAGAATAGAATAGAATCTGCATCTGCAGTTGAATAGATCATCCCAATGGTAACGGACTGTCAAGCTCTCAATAAAAGACTAAGCTTACGTGCCAGGACACCCAATCCCATCCAAAACAGACCTTACAAAAATAATAAGACTACGACTTGAACACACCAAACCTGCCCATGAGCGCTACTTGGACAAGAATAAACCCTCCTGCACATACTGCAAGCGATCCCCTCTGCCAGGCAACATGTTAGAAAGTACAATATGTAGCAGTGGTGAGCTTATTCTTAGCTCATTGAACTTATAGAAAAATCCCGCAGACAAGCAACAGTGCATTGATTTTTGCTTTTGTGTTCGACTCGAGCAGAGATTTGCCGGATCAGAATTAAGTTTTCCCCTTTTGGAGATGGGTTGCATGACCACTATTTTCCCATGTTCTGGATAATGTTAAAACGCACTTCTTTTTTAAATCTTTTTTGGTTCTCCTTCGGATATAGTGCATAGGTTGTCTTTGGTTTCGTTGATGAAGATTACAAAATTCTAATAACTTCCAGTCAAATTCTAATGACCTCCAGCAAAGTACACTTTGCAATCCAGCTTTCTGCTGATCGTTTTACTAGTATTTTTTTCATATGCTACGTTTACTTCTAAGCTAAGAGCTAAGCATATGTATCCAAAGCATGGTTGGAACAAATTTAGAAATATAAGCTCGAACATAAGACCTTAAAGTTCTGGCCAAAAAATAAAAAATTAACGGAGAAGACCAAAGGAGTTGATCGGTGCTGCATGCAAATGGCCAAATGTCAAACATCGTCTTCTTTCAATAAGCAACATGATGGAGTTTACTTTCAAGAGATATCATGTAACAATTTCGGCCAAGAAATGACCACCAGGAAGTGCCACTGTTTTCGAGGGTTTGGGCTTTGACTGCCGATATTAGGACGTATTTTCCCACCTCAGCGTCGGGAATAACGGAAATGTATTATATATCGCCTTGGAAGCTGTATTAAAGGTGTGGGCACGCAAACATTTTGGCCAAAGGCCCTGGACATTCCAACTGGACGCATAAAGCCAAAACAGATCAAGAATGGCTGCGACAAAACGTTCCGTCCTCGACACAATTACTAACGAATTCTCCTGATTCGAATCCATTAAACTCTTATGACTGAAGGATTTTGAGGTCAAGATTGGCACTTAAAAGTACCGTACAACAGAGGTCAAGTTAACACTTCGCCTGAATGGAAGCGGATTCTCTAGCGTGCAGAGCGCAAAAAATTTACTGACCGCAGGAAATTGTCCGAGCCAAAAGTGCTCATTTCGTGTACCATGCCGAAACGCCATGATCCGGAAAGGCTTTTTTCAGAAAACAAAAAAAAAATAGGTCACAGGTAAGTGACCCATCCTGTACCAGTATACATGAGCAAAACAGATAAGCTTTTCACCTAATTCTAATTCAGACTTTCGTAAATTTACTCGCCTCCGGGCATCTCAGTTCCGTCAAATAAAACCTTTATCTTCAAAATATAATTGACTCATTCTCGCACATCTTTGCGGTGGAAATCAAAGCGGTGGCCGAATAACAAATGACGAAAACTAATTCAAATGAAATATACAGCAACTGACCCCGAAGGTCAGCCCTCAATAAAGTCTATGGTGATACAGAGATACCGCAAAGTTCCTATAAATGGCATTCAGCGAAAAAAAAAAATGCAAAAAAAGCAAAATGAAAAAAGTGTCTTATGCTCATTCATCTCAAACCCCTATCGCTCTCCATCTTTCTCTCGCGTTATTGCCGTTGCTCGACACTGAATCCGACCAGACTCCGAAACGAGACTGTAATTAAAGAACCTCATTAAAGTTTTTTTCCTCGTTTTTCTTCTTGGTCAAACAGTGAATGAGTGTCATGCAGCAAGCAGTGGCTATTCCCTCTCATTTAATTGCGGAGAGATATGACTTATCTGTGCTTAGTTGTAGATACTGATTCTGGTTGTGCTTTTTCAGCCCGTTTCCTCTTGTGCCCTTTGTGCTTTATTGATGGTTTCGTACGTTCATGGTGGTGTCATTAACTTTTTTTTTGAGCCTTATATGAACTAATGGCGTTCTGTTGTGTGTAAATCATGTAGTTATCCATCGGATTTAGCTTAGTGTCACATTATGGATGCTGATGTGACGGGCTGACGGGCTTGTGTACACCTATTCGTACGTCGTTTAGTGTTGATGAGTTGTGTATGCTCTTTTTCTTTTCTGCTTTATGGCTGTTGAGGGATCGGTGTGCAGATTAATAGCCATAGGGGTGACTAAAGGGCGAAATGCTTGATTGAAAGCTGAATATCAACATCTGTAGGGAACTAATAGGTTTCGTTTGTGGACTGTAACGAAATATCTGTAACTAATGAGTTATCTACGCATTAGAACGGAGTGCGATTATTTTTTTTTATGAAAATTTCGAACTCGAACTGGGCCATGACTTTTGGAATACTTTTCTTATTCCGTTCATTCCGTGCCACAAATATGGCGGAGTCAACTACAGATGTGTTTTAATAAATTAGAAGACTACAATAGACTGGGAAGACATTTTCAATAAAACTCTGTTGGCATGCCATAAATTCTTAAAACAATTTAAACTCCTGAGTGCACTGCAAAGTTTTTTTTACATATGTCAAGCTTTTTTGAATATCGTTAAGTTCAACTCTCATAGTTCAATGTAATATCATCGCAAGTTTGGCATGAAACTCGCTGTCGAAACAAGAACAGCAGAAGACAATAAAATAATGAAACGTTGTATAAGACAGCATCGAGTATTATTGACGAGCAGAAGATTGCAAGTTGTAGCTCATTAATCCTGGATATATTTTTTTTACACTAGAACTTCAATTAAAAGGGTTATCCGATAAGAGGTGTCATTTTAAATCAAAAGAAAAAAAAAAGCCAAATTTTATGCAAAGTGATGATATTATTATGTCCTTAAGTGAATAGAGGTAAGTCTAAGCCTCGCCCCAATTCTCGCAAAAATGGACCAGTGACACCGCCAACCCTAAGACCGACCCAAACTGTCACTCTTAATGGATGAAGAGATGTTTCCACTATCGGCAGGTCAGTCTGTGTCTTGGGTCTCCGCCACAGTGGCGGTAATTTTAGCTAATCTTACCGCCGAACACGAAATGGGGTCTGAACAATTCAAGAACGCCCTTGATGGGGACTAGAAATGCAATACGAACTTTTCCAAACGATATTTTCACCGTTTTTTTTTTAGTGAATTTTCCATTTTTCAAAATTGAATTCGACATATGTATCTTCTCATTTCAAGATGCGTATGTTTGCATATTGCTCCCTCGCCTCATTTATCTTGAGAATAAATCACGATACCGACTCCGGACCAACTTGGTTGTAAGCATTATTGCATAATGATGTTTAATTTGTGGTTTGCTTATTATAACGGAAAAACTACTGATAAATTGTTGAAAAATGTTCGTTGTCTATCATTTCTGGAGAACAGAATCTCTTTTTTCTAGCCAAGAAGCTGTAACGTGCAGGGTTCAATTTGATTTTCCAGTAGGTGTAGGAAAACTTGTGACTTCCGGGACCATTCGGAGTCATTCTTATTCTCAAGGCTTAGGTAGTTGTTTCGATTTCTTCGTTTGACATTCTTTCTTTGAAATATTTAGTCGTAAAGAACCTTGGTTTTACCAGACTCTATGACGATTTTATGGCAAATAATGCCGTTGGCAATGAAGGGGCTAACACCCTGTTCGTTTCGACGAGTGATCTTGGAGTCAATCGAAGAGAAAACCGCGGAAATTGACGGTATATATAAGGTTGTACGACACCTCCATCTCCGGTCTCTAAGTCTCCTTTCGAGTGTCACCAAGACCTCCGAGAAGGTGGTCCATAGAGCCTCGCAATTTGGGTTGAGGACAATGAAATCATCCCGGATAACCAATTCGGTTTCAGAGGGGCATGACACTATTCATGGCTATATCCAATGGAATAAATGCAATAACCAATAAACGGATGCCTGTCTGATTGACTTGGAAAAATTTTCGACACCGTAAGTTAAGAGGTCTTTATTACAAGTTTAGTCGTCTGGGCATAAGTAAACATGTGCTATATACATATGTTTTTTGACATGTCAACTCAAACAAAGATCGTTGTGAAAATTAACAATGGGATTTCTACCCAAATATTTAGTATTAACAATGGACTGCAACAGGGTACGGTGAATCGGAGATCGTTTTTAGCATCTCTTCACAATTCGCCACGCATACACTATGCAGACGTTTTAATCACGTACAGATCAAGTCAAACGATCGACGTCATTGTCATTCTCTTGCAGTACGTTCTTCAGCAGTATTGTAATGACTGGAGGTTGATTTTCAATCAGAAACTATTTTATTCGTGGGACCGAGTGCCTCAAGTTTAGTATCGGTATCGCGCCAAGATCGGGGAGACATTGTCCAACAGCATCAACGACATTAGTTGCTGGAGAGAGCTGCTGTTTAATTTTAATACGCCTCTTTGAAGTTCAATCTGACTCGCGCCAGCCTCTATAGCAGGCTTGCATAGGTTAGGGTAGTCTAAGTCATGCTAGGGTGGCGGATAGGCTTAGTCCAGCTAATTACTAGTTAAGAAAAAGTGTTTTCAAATATACATATATATTTTTTTAGCCGTATTTGGAAATCTTTCTTAATTATTATAAAATAAACGTAAGGCCGAAAGGCATAGAGTAAGTTGTTCTTTAGAGTGTTCTGTAGAGTGTTTAAAATCACATTTTAGATCGACACAAAACACTTAATGTTAATTATTGAGTCACTCTGTTTCGCTGGATATTGATTCACTATACCAAGTTATCAGTTGCGCCTTCTGCTATCAGAAACACTGTAATACTGGCCCCAGATTGACTAGGGTGAAGACTTCTAAAGCAATTCTAAATGCTCCAGTCTGGAGAAAAATATCAAATATCAGGACATAGTATTTATTAGATCATTTCTCAAACAAGGGCTGGGATGTCAGATTGTTTTGTTCTTAATTTATGATAAGAAAGAGGGCTGGAAAAAAAATAATAATCTGGGCGTATGAATCTATCTTACTTCTGGAAGGTTAAATAACTCCCATGAAACCGAATACCAGGAACACTGAAAAAAATACTCCCATTGAAAACAGTTTTTTTTAATATTCATCGTCATTAATGCTGAACTTACGTTTTTCTGTTATTCCAATTCATACGGATTAAGTAAAAAACATATACTTGTTTAAAATTTCAAAAGGGCTCAATTGAAAAACTAAATGGTTACTTAAAGACACAGATTTAGACAAAGTGACCTAGCTCCTTCATTTAAATTTAACTATGATTTTGTTATGTTTTTAATTTTAATTTAATTTTTATTTTTCCTAAGGGCAAACACCTCCATTTATTGAACTTAATTCAAGCTAACATTAATCTCACTTAATCTAACTTAATCAAACTTAGAAACTAAGAAGAACGGGGGAAGAAGAAGCATGGATTGCCGATGTTGAAATCGAAGTAAGGATTCGAAATAACACTTTCCAGCATACGATAAATGGGTCATTGGAGCCGTAGGCGGGCCAGGAGATAACTAGATAGAAGAGACGGGGATCTTAAAAAAAGACGATAGATGAAAAGAATGTTAGAGACAGTTCTTTTAGCCTCCAACGTGTTCGTGTTGATTAGTTTAAGAAGATCTTGATAGGGTGGTAAGGGCAAAGAATCGTACCAGGGAAGACCTCGAAGTGCAAAACGTAGAAACCGGTGTTGGATGATCTCGAGTCTAGAAATGTGGGTTTGTTGGTAAGGAGACTTGAGAGGGGTATTCAAGAAGGGGCCGGACAAAGGTTATGTAGAGACATCGGGTAACTTAAGGGTTTCAGAATTCTTTAGACCATCGCTTTACGAAACCGAGTGCAGAATTAGGATTTAGGATTATCTCATCGATGTGTACGCGAAAATGTAGCTCCTGGCCACTTAATATGCAAGAATGGCCTGAACGGTGGAAATAGGTGGCTTGATTCGTTTACGTGAAAAGGTTATTGATTGACATTTGGAAATGTAAAGCTCAAAGCAATTTTTTTGAACACCAGATGGAAAACTATTGAGATCAGACTGAATAAAGGAAGAGTCATGACTGGAGAAAATGGTCTTGAAGAACTTGATGTCATCGGCATAAAGTGAGTGTGGGAATGTTTGATCACTATTTCAATATCGTTCATGGTAAGAACGACAAGAAGTGGACCTAAGGGGCTGCCTTGGGGTACGCTGGAGGAAGCTAAAAAAGGGTTAGAAAAGGCAGATCTAAAACGAACATTGTAATAGCGATTTTTCAGATAAGAAGACATCCATTTCGAAGACATGGGGTCGAAGCCAAGGGAGGACAATTTGCAGAGTATCAATCTGTGGGAGATTTTAACGAAAGCTTTACCGAAATCGTTTGAAATAACGTCGACTTCTTTACCTTTCTCTAAGGCTGATAGGCTTAAGGATACAAATTCAACAAGGTTAAGGGTTGTAGATCTGCATTTGAGAAAACCGTGTTGTCTAGGGGAGATTTAAGACTTGCAGGGAAAACTTTTCATACAAAATTTCATTCAAAATACTCTCGAAGAGTTTGGGTATATGTGACAGTTTAGCAATGGGCCGGTAGTTGTTAACAACTTTCATTGGTACTTTTTTGTATATAGGGGTGATAAATGAGAAGAATTCATCTAGAGATAGGGAGAGACTGAAGATTTTCGAGAGGGTGAAAGAGGGTTGAGGAGCATGTTTTTAGAAATATAAAAGGTCGACCGTTAGGTCCAAGAAGGAATTCACCAATAAGTAGATTTAATTTGTTTTCAATGACATGGGATTCGACTGTACGAGGAAGAAATGGTCCCAGGGATTTGGTTAATTAAAAGGTTTTCTCGTGCAAAAAAAAACAAAAAAAAACAAAAAAAAAATAAATAAAAATAATAAAATAGATTAAAACAACTCAAAATAATCCGGACAAGACTGATTTTCATTCTAAAAACTTAGACTACGAAAACAGTTTCGTTACCTTTAAAGCTTCTTATAGCGCGAGTACCCTTATTTATGCAGATCAATATAAGACATTATAGTAGTCCGTATGATATGTCAACGTTAAAATGTATGATGATTATTCAAAATCAGAGCTTAGTACGATCGTCCCTCCTTCTCAGGGACTCTCAGGCTTTTCCAAATGGGTTATTTTAAAACAAAGACATCCGAAAGACACATTCCTATCTCGAAATGATACCAGTTAATCAAATGGCCCCGATGAATTTTCCTCTCATATACTAAAAACTTATGGGCGGTCATAAAAAGAATATTTAACAAGAATCTTAAATTGATCCTCCAGTACGGCTTTATTGGTGTCATTCCTATCTTCTGGAGATTAAGAAATACAGAACGATCTTGAAAACATTTTATATTCCTGAAGAAATAATTTACCATAAATTATATTTTTCTGTTATTAGGTACAGCTCACCCTTTCAGCACAGTTTTGTGTCTAGCGGATCATTCACTACATATCTATCGACTTATGTGACTAAAAATCAAGAAAAAAATTATCAAACTGACATTTTCTACACTGATTTCTTTAAGGCTTTTAATAGGGTGAGCCACTGGATTTTACTATAAAAATTGTCTTTTTTAGGGTTTAACTAGAACCTTTTAAAATGAATTGATTCCTAACCCACAGACAGGACACAGTTAATGAAAATTAATAACTCTCTCCGAATCTTTTCTTGTACTATCGGGGGTCCCTCAAGGCACCCATTTAGGTCCGATGCTATTCCACCAATTTTTAAATGACAAGCCGTTTTTCGATCTTGTCGGCGCTTCCTTTACGCCGATGATTGTTTAAAATTACAGCAATATACTAAATTGAATTTTGAACCAAAGCAAATTTAATGCAGTTTTTATCAAACGAACCTCAGAGGTAGTACTGCTACTTTTGCTCTAAATGTGCAACTAGAATATTGTTGCATTGTCTGAAACCAATTCAAACAATGCAATTGAGTATAAATCAGAATATTGATACACTTTTCTAAAGAACAAGTGTTTTTTTTTTATTTACGAGTAATATTATATAGACCTCAAGGATTATAGCAAGTATTTTTCAAATTCCCGATTGATCAATCGATTCGCATGCTGTATAGCATGTCGCGCCATTTTGCTGGGACCACATTTAGACCAGGTTCAGTTCGTGCATTTTGGGCAAAAAGAAAGGTCAAAATTATTAAAAGATAGCGAGCGCCATTGACTTTAATCGCTCTCTTCATTCGCCTAAGGAGCTCATAAAATTTAATACGGCAGTTTTTTTTATTCACATACCCATTTAACCAGAAATGAGCTTCGTCGCTGAAGACAATTTTCCGATAAAAAAAACGAATCTCGTTCCAAATTTTCAGTTACTTCCTGCACGAGCCGTGTTTTGTAAGGTTTCAGATCATGATCCTGACGTAAAATCTTTTACTTAATTGAATTATACAAACCCAAGTACATGTAGCGCTCGACTTATTTTCGAACCACTACTTAACCTCGAAAGACTTAACGGTCACCAACATAAATCTTAAAATATGACTAAAATGCTAAGAATTATTTCCTGTAACGCCAAGTAAAGAACTTCAAACGATGCAAATGTTTTCGGTACGCGTGTTAGAAATAGAAATTATTCCTTCAATATTTCATCCATTTATTGCCAACCGCGTTTCAGTTTGGATGAAAGCGAATTCTCAAGTTTGTTTAACTCTCTTGGACTGATCTTTATTATTGGTGGTGTCATTAACGCTAAACATACCTCTTGGGGCTCACGATATGTCTCGCTAAAAGGTAGAGCATTCTACCAAGCTGGTATGGAAAATGGCTACGAATTTCATTCAACACGAAAGCCGATGTACTGATCGTCAGATGTCGCAAAAACTCCTGATCTAATTGACTTCTTTATTACTACGTAAAAGTTGAAGAGACCTTTCCTCAGGCCTTTCTCCAGTTATACTAACCATGAGCGCAGCCCTTATTACACGACAAAGTCTATCTAGATTAACTAGTAGGAAAACTAACTGGGCAAGATTCAGAATCTACATTGAGGAAAGAACTGAACTCAGAGTACCGCTAAGAACACCATATGAATTAGAAGTCGAAATTGATCTTTTTGTCCAAGCAGTGCAATACGCGGCGTCGAACAATACTCCACACCAAGCTCAAATTCCGGACAGCCTAAATATATCGTATCCGCCAAAAATACGACAAATGATGAACGAAAAACGGAAAGTGCGGAAGTGGTGACGACAAACTCGCGTGCCGCTGGATAAAACCCGGTAAACCATTTATGCAATTCGCTCAAAAGGGCAATTAAAGACTACAAGAATAAGCGTATAGGCACTTACCTACAAAACTTGACTTCAGAGAAAGAATCAAATTACGCTTTGGAGAGCTGTAAAAAGTATTAAAAAGCCGCAAATCCGGGCACCACCAATAAGAAAAGGTCAAGTTGAATAGGCAAAGGGATATAAGGTAAAAGCAAACATTTTCGCCAGTTTTCTTGAAGAAAGGCCAATCGGTCCAGGACAACGACAATCGCTTGAATACAGAAAAGGACTACCGAGTACGACCTGCAACGCTCTCAGAACTTAAAAAAGTAGTAAAATCGTTAAAGTTGAACAAAACTCCTGGTTACTTACTTAATCACGGGAGAAATTCTTAAAGCATTGCCGGAAAGCGCTTCTTAAACTTGTTTTTCTCGTAAATGCTGCACTTAGATTAGATCATGCACCAAGCAAATGGAAAGTCGCAGAAGTCATCATTCTACTTAATCGACTTATGTCAATTATTGTAGGTCTCTTACCGGATCATCAATTTGGTTTCAGAAGCAAGCATTCCACCATAAATCAAGTACATCGATAATTTGTTCCGTTTTTCTTGACATATCAGAAGCCTTTGATGAAGTATGGCACAAAGGCTTGGAGTAAAAACTGCCACCTGTTCTGCCAGGATAGCTTTATAATATTCTAAGATCCTACCTATTTCACAGACTCTTCTGTGTTAAGCACGAAAATAAATATTCCGAGTTAAAAGCGATAAAGGCCGGTGTACCGCAGGGTAGTGTTTTAGACCCGCTGTTATACTTACTTTATACTCGTGGCATACCAGAGACAGAAGGCACTGTGTTAGCAACATTTCCCGATGATACTGCCATCCTGGCAACGGGTAAAACGGTTGAAGAAGCAAATGTCAACAGTCAAATAACTAATTGGACAAAAGTTTGGCGGATCGCACTCAATGAAACCAAATCTGTCGACCTATAGAAAAATAAATACGAGGGTCGTCCGATAAGTACATAGCCTCACCGCCAGATGGCGCCAGTATCGCAAGAGCAACTATCTAACTATCGTGTAGTACATTCTAGTAGACGGCTACTGTCGAAATTTCAGCCGGATCGGACTCGTAGTTTTGTTTTGACAGTGTGTGGAAGGAGTGTTCGCGGGTTTTCGAAAAATGGCAAAAGAGCAAATCGGTCGGTGATTCGATTCTCGTTTTTGGGAGGGAAATCCCGCAGCGAAATAAAAGAGCGTTTGGATGCTGTGTACGGTGACTCTTCTCCTTCGATCTTCTTCTCCTTCAAAAATTGATTTAAGAAGTTTCAACGTGGTCGCACGTCGGTTTTTAATGAGCCACGTCCAGGTGCCCCGAAAACGGCTACCACGGAGGATAACGTGACAAAAATCCACGATCTCGTATTGGCAGACCGCCGATTGAAGGTGCGCCAGATAGCTGAGACAGTAGGCATTTCAAAAGATCGCGTGGGTCATATCCTGCATGAAATTTTGGGCATGGGAAAGGTGTCGGCGCGATGTGTGCCGCGTTTGCTCACTCCGGACAACAAGCGTAACCGTGAAACCACTTCGGAGCAGTATTTGGCGCTGTTCAAGCGCAATCCGAAGGAGTTTCTGCGTCATTTCGTCGACAAAACATGGATCCACTGGTACACACCAGAGACCAAGGAACAGTCGAAACAGTGGGCTTCATCCGGCGAACGTGCTCCGAAAAAGGCGAAGACTGTCCCATCGGCGGAAAAGGTGATGACCACCGTTTTCTGGGATTCACAAGGTGTGATCCATATCGACTACCTGGAGAAGGGCAAAACGGTCACAGGGCTGTACTATGCCAAATTCAAAGTCACTCGCCGGGCAGAAATTTCAGTCGAATGAGGAGGTCATCGCCGCCACGGAGGCCTACTTTGCAGACCTCGAGAAAACGTATTTTTCAGACGGGTTAAAGAAGTTTGAGCATCGCTGGGTCAAGTGTATCGAGCTAAAAGGAGACTATATTGAAAAATAAATCGCAATTTCTCCAAAATTTTTGTTTTTCTTTTGTAGGCTAAGTACTTATCGGACCACCCGATGCTGAAATCCTGAAAAATGTTCAAAACAAAGTATTACGGGTATCTGCGAATCGTAATAATCTATAACGCTGTTAGAGATTTTGCTCGTAAACATAAACAACGACTAGAGGAACACGTTAACGTCTACAAAGAACCAAACAGTTCGATTTAGCGCGATAAAAAATAACTCGTGTGAACTGGCGGACTTTGCAGGAACCATCGCTGGAAGATGACCTGCCATATTCTAATTTATGTATCGCTTCTTTTTCTGACTTGAATAAAAAACGGCTGGATGAGTGCAAGAACTCAGTTGTAGTATACGTTTCAAGGGAGGTGATTTTAGTAAGTAAGAACCTCACACTACTGTGAGCACGCGCTGTTGATCCTCATAGTGTCTTTTGAAGATTTTCACCTACCCTCGTAAAAAAAAACCCAAGCGTTTCCAATAGTGACGAATAGGTTACTTACAGTCTTTCTTGTAGCCTGGTGTCAATAGCATGAAATTGTTAAGTGCGCGAAAAACATTATCTATTATGATAATGAAACTCAATAATTTGTAAACGTTGCTCGGACGTAAATGTTTTTATGATGAAATGGCAATACTAATAAAACATGATTCACTGTGACACATGTCACGAATTACGCATGAGCTGTCAAAAATAGAACACTGAAAAATCAAACAGCAAAAAAAAAAATCACATCATAATCATCACTTATATCAATCCCAAGCAAATTCGTTGGCAAATTTTGAAACAAAATAATAATTATCGACAGAAAATTAAGCAAATTATTTACAAATATGTTTATCAACCCTAGCACTAATCAATAAACTAGTACAACGCAGGAAATAACAAAATTCCGATAACTTTTTGAACACACCATATACTGATCATCAATTGGGTTACAAATCAAACCGATAGGTTATAAGAGTAAACAGAAAGCAATTAAGAAATAGCAAATATATTATAGCGATTGCAAACGCAATTTACTCGATTAACTTTACTTCAGTAGTGTTCAGTAAGTACTTTTGACAGTTATGTGGATGTGTAAATGAGCGTGCGTACATACTACAGTTTTCGTCAATAATATTAAATGAACTATCGATGCAATCAAACTTATTCGTCATTATTTTGCGAACTTTAATTCTTTAATTCTAAACTCGTCTCCTCTCCAGGGTACTCATTTCAGCGGTTGAGCAAAATATATTGATATAATCCATCCAACCAAATGTTCTCTGAAGTGGACTAAATTTTTCTGGCAAACACCCTCCACGGATCGTTTTATTTACGATTTTAATAGAAATCTCAACTCGAACGCAACCCTCTTCCACATTTTCATCTACCCTTGGAGAAAAATATTATTTTAATAACACCCAAATCAAGCCAAACAAACGCGCAAGCAAGTAAGATGGCAATGCATAAAAACGAAGGGTGGATACCGTCCTATAAACTGCAAAACCCACCAGACCGTGCACTAGTAAACAAGTGATTTTTTTTTTTCCGCATCTCCCAGAAGCTCCCTTCAATTATTGAATTTTCCAATAAGATGCATCCCAAGTCAAGCAAATAGGGGTTGTTTGAGATTAAGAGGAGGAAAAATAAAGTCTCACAAAGGATATTGTACCGTGGCAGTGACACATACTCGTAAATGCAGGGTCTTAAAAGACATTCGCTCTATTTTGAGGTTGAGGAGGAAATGCGAATATACGCCAGGACATGTGGATGATTGCGTTTTATTTCCTGGAATTCGCCGATTCTCAAATATTCTGTTCATTGATGGAAAAATCGATGTGAAATGTTCGTGTTTGCGAGCACGATGAAAGGCCACCCCAGCCCTAAGGAGTTTAATTAACTAAAATTCTAAATCTAAAGCAGACAGGCAGTCGAGAGTTGTGGGCGGTTTCCATTTCGCAATTTCGAGAAGAGTATAAAATAAGTATTTCGAGTTGACTGTGATTTTATTACTTTACGACGAATGGGATTTCCATCCCTTACTCGGAGGGTGAGTAAAAAGGGACTGACTATCAGCGGTTGTAGATGAAATGAGGGTGAGGAATAGCTCTGCAGTGACTGATTTTATAGTGAATCAATAAAGATTATGTGAACACTATCACTAAGGGAAGGACCCCTTTCGAGGTCGTTTAATTCAAACGACTAGAGGTGTGAGGTCGAAACTAGGACAGATATAGAATGCTGAGAATTCTTGAAAGTCTTCCTCCGTAAAGGAACAGGTCTTAGGCCAAACTAACATACCCATTTTCCTAAACGGATTTAATATGTCCAAATCTAAAGTGGACAGTTTTTCTTCCACTCCAGAATGAAGTTGTCGACCTCCCTGTTGATCCCAACCCAATCATCTTTATTAAGCTTTAAAAAAAAGTCATCATCATAAGCCAGATATAAATCTTCCTTGGAAGAAAGTAGTTCCGTTCGGTCGAGCCCGATTTCCGCACACGTTTTCTACGAAATCCGTATTATTCATCCCATATCTTCAGTCATATGGGCAAATAAAATGGGAGAAAAGAAAATATTTTGAATCCCTTTAAGGCTACACCCGAAGTTCATTTTTCACCATCAGTTCCGATTAATTGAACAAATGGATCAATGGTTTTTCCGAGAATTCCATCCCATATCTGGACCCCGAGACCAATAGACCGTTGATTATCCAGAGCCATTTTTTGTCCCACTTGCGTTAGAGCAAATCGATACATAACCGACAAAGATTAATTGTTTTTGTCCGCAAAAGGGTCTCACGCAGCGCAGCAGATCAAGATACAAACAATTGGAGAACATGTAGCAAGCCAAAGCAGACTACCACCACCACCACCGACTGTGCACCAATTATTCCGTCACTTGTGTAATTACCGGGTCGGAATGAAGGCTCTCTCCTAAGAAGCGCCTTCTTCTGCATACCTGCCACGGCCAAGATAAATAACCCCCTCGAGAGCATGAACAACCGATTGTAGCCGGGAAGAGTTATTTTTCATAACTTGAAGGGTGTTTATTATGTTGTCAACGGAGCCGATATCGGCAGTATACCCCCGATAGATGGGGGCTCGTAATCGGCAAGAGGAATTGAGTGGTATTCAACAGATATTCCGTGTTTCAGGTCGATTTTCTGCTTGGATGTATTTAATTTTCTTTTGTTCGATGTCATCGGTATCAATGTAACAGACTATGATATCGGTTAACATGCCTCCCGAGGACACTGACCGATGTGCTGCTTTGTTCGAGATTATCTTGATATTCCAATCTGTTGGAGTACAATTTGCAACTTAATTTCCTGGTGTAAGCGATTAAATTCCACATTGCTAGGTTGAGCAGATCGATGATAGGACATGGAACAGAAGAGGAGTCGGGAAACGGGAACAAAGGTCCTTTGTTTGTTTTTGCATCGGGGACTATTAATTGTTATTCAGGGCACACGCTAGCTTAGTTTCCGTTGTGTACTATTTTTATAACCATCGTAATCCTCTTTAGCATAGTGATTCTACTGATTAACCTGCTTGGAAGCTTCACCCACCCTGGCCGTGTTGGATTGGTGGTAGTATGCCAGGAGAGCGAGAGTCATTGGTATGCACAAAATGTTAGGCGAGTTGACGTTGTGTTCCTTTTGCTCCTACCCGTGCGCGTTCTTTGCTCTGGTTCTTTGTGGGTGGGACGGCTGGATGGGGTATGACTGTAACAGTGTTTTTGTTTTCTTTTTTGTGCTCAAGTCCTGCTGTTCTTGAATAATCGTTGTTGTTGTGCACGAGTTGGTGGCGAATGGAAAATTGGAACAAGGAAGTAGAGTATGTGTGAAAATAGGGGTTTCGCAAACACTTGGACTGCACTTGACTGGCGTGAAAGCACGACTAATAGAAGGACGTAGCATTTATGCAACCTTGCAGAAATAGCGTTTAAACGATACTTTGTGGTTTAACGGATTTAAAGGAAGACTTCCGGGATTTGAAGGGTCAGTAGCTTTAAGGCTTTTCTTAGACAGGGCAGTGCAATGACTTTTGCCACGGTAATGGCGAAGACGCATTAGCCATGGGTTCGTCAGGATGTATACGCAGGATGTATCTCTCATGGTAGATGTTGCGCGAGTTGCGCCCAATTTAAGGTAGATGTGGTGGCCTTCCACAGATGACTCTTCAAAGTTTGATGGCCAAATTTCAAACGTCCGATTCGGAAATCAATCAGCCAACATTCGTACGTCAAAGGCACGCCGCGGTTCCCCGACAGCCTCCCTGCTATATTTAAAAAAAAAAAACGTTCGTCCTCCCTTTCTCTACCTCTCCAAAGAATGATATTGACAACTACCGTCCCATTGCCAAACTGTCTCACATACCCAAAATCTTGGAAAGTATTTTGTATGATAATAATTTAAGTTTTCAATGCAAGTCTTTAATCTCCTTGAGACAACACGACCACAAACCTTATTAAATTCGTATCCAATTCAGCTTTAGAAAATGGCGAAGTCGATGTTATCTCAACTGACTTCAATAAGGCCTTTGATACAATTTCACACAGATTAATACCCCCTCAAGTCTGGTCTCCTTATCATCATACACACATTTCCAGAATCGAATGTATCCAACGTCGTTTTGTACGTTTGGCTCTTCGTGGTTTACCCAGGGACAATCCTCTGATCCTACCTCCCTATCAAGACCGCCTAAAACTTATAAATTGGAACTCGCTGGAAGAACGAAGAAGGATATCCGACCTCCTTTTCCATCCATCGACTCCTCTCAGATACCATTGACTGCGCGACCCTATACAAATGTCTTTTTCAAGACTAACCCTCGTAATACACGAAATCCACGTCTCTTCCATCTACCCACCTCTCGTACCTTCTATAGCTCCAATAAACCTATCTCCCGTATGCTGCGGAATGTTAATGCGAAAAACTGTTTCGACTTTAACATCAGCACTCCTTGTTTAAAACTCCGTCTCAATCGCCCTCTTTCTCAGTTTCCTAGATTGTAAGTTAAATTAAGTATGTAGCTTGAATTAAGCGCAATAAATGGGGGTATTGCCCCCACCAAAACCAAAAATTAAAATTGAAATTGTTTAGCAGAACCCGAGGCAGTTGGAACTTGGGCCTATACAAGATCCAATTGACCCAGGAGCTCAAAGTTCATGACCATAAAGAACGACGTTTGTTCGCTGACTGGGTTTCGGTGAGTTTGAAAGAGGAACCCATTTTGGCCGAAAAATTATCTTTAGCGACGAGGTGCATTTTTAGATAAATGGCTGTGTCAACAAGCAAAATGTCCGTATTTGAGGCAACACCAACTAACGCGAGGTTCACCAGGTGACAATGCATCCTCAAAAAGTCATCGTTTGGTGTGAATTTTGGGACGGCGGCGTCATTGGTCCGTACTTTTTCGAAAGCGACGTCGGTGAGGCGGTCACCATCAATGGCGAGTGCTACAGAATGCTCAATTAGCCAGTTTATAAAATTCAACCATGTGGAACTAGACGACATGTGGTTCTAACAGAACGAGACTACGTGACACACAACGCACGCCACATTAGTAAGGAGAGTCGGCCACCAAGGTGATGCAATTTGACCTCGCTAGATTTTTTTCTTGTGGAGTTTCCTGAAGTCAAAGGTCTATGTGAATAAACCACAATCGACCGATGCCCTTAAGGTGAATATAACACAGGCAATCGCTTAATTTCAGACGGATCTAAGGGGAAGAGTCTGTCCAGCAACTGAAGCGTTTAAGCCAAGCAATAAAGAAAGAACAGCTGGAATGACAGACTAGGCACGACAAATTGATATTCGATTACGACAATGCCCTACCATTTGTTGTGCAATACGTCAAAACTTACTTAGAAAATATCGGATGAGGAGTTTTACTTCACCCGCCATTAAGTCCAGATCTTGCGCTATCCGATTACCATTTGCTTCGATCCATGCAGAAAATCCTTCCTGGAATGCATTCCACTGCAGTCGAAGGTATCAAACATTGGCTCGATTCGTTTTTGCGTTCAGAAAGTGAAGCGTTTTTTTTGGGCCGGAATCAATGAATTGCCGGCGAGATGGGAAAAAAGTTATATCTAGCGATGGACGATGCTTTGAATGAATTATTTTGCATGGACTTTAATTGAATAAAAGCTTTTTTTCACCAAAAAGTTGGGATCAACTCGCTGGGAGCAAAGCTACTATTCCATGTCTTCTGCCTTGAATTTTGCAAACTTTTACCTGGATCTGTCCAGACGGACAGACAGGAAAGCCTTTGTCTTCCCTACCCCAACTTTGCAAAGTTGAAGACTAAAAATCATTTAAAATGAATGCATACAGCAGACAAAATGCATTAATTTTTTAGAAATTTCCAAAGTGAACAAGCAAAATGCATTGCATTCTACGATGAAGCTGCTTAAGGAAGAATTGACGAAGACCTTACTTGTGATGAGATTATTTCTACGTCAAAACAATCAAGCCCACTACGTCGAACAATGTGCCAGCAGCAACCATGTCGTTAATAGGCATTTTAGGTACTCAATAAGATAACAAGCAAATGTATGCTAATGAAAGCATTGCGTGATTTCACTATTAACATTTAACAAAACGATCGAAAATGAATTAATTTGAATGAAAAATAATGCAGGAAATGATATAATTCATAATCCGTATGATTATTTTCCTAATTTCGGCTTTTTGAAAATTCGAAAAGTTGTAAATGTTTTACAGAATGATAAGCCGAAAAGTCGTTTTTATCTTTCCTATCTAAATATTAGAAATTTTTTGATTTATTAGTCGCTTGCCTTGAATCTTTTATAAGCAAGTCTGACTTAATTTTTAAGTCAGAAATATGGAATTATGACAACGAAAAAGGCTCGTATGGTATGTTATCTTAAAGGTAATATAAAATGTATGCAGCAGGTGGTGTTAATATCTTTCGGAATGAATATTTAAACGCTGAATTTCATTTTTTTTCTGGATGGTGTTTTAGAAATCCGGGATTTAGTTTTTTCTTGAGTATACAAATTTATAGAGGACTTGATCCCACTCTTTTTAATGTTCCATTGTTCCTGACTAAGTAAGCTACAAGCGTTTAATGTCAGCTTATGGTCTGCAACCCAATATAAATGCAACTAAAATTAAGTAGACGGCTTCTTTTTTCTCAACTTGCATTCATCATATCCTTCTCCGACTTGACGGGTGTACTAATCTGTGTTTAGAATCCGATCTGATCATTGTATGACGTGTTTCCATTTTTTCAGAATATTGGGAAAAACACTAGCAGTATCTAGTCAGTCATTCTGAGTTAAAGCCCGAGTCTGGATACTGGTAGCGAATAGTTGGGAGTACTATAAAGCCAAGCCTCTTTGGGTAAAAACCCGAATCAGGGCTCCAAGTGTTGACGATTCTTCTTAAAACCCAAGTCGGAGTGCTAGTTTTACGGTATTTGCCTAAGGAGCAGTAATCAGTTATACTTGTTTAACCTCGTATATGTTGGAGTTGGAGTATTAACCTGTATGTAATTAGAACCTGATCACCATTTTACCCGTCGAGCGACAGCTCTTGTTATTGTATGCCATACTACTCGTACTCTGCTATAACGATGTGCTTTAAAAAATTATTTATTTTTCCTCCCCAAGCGGTGTGATGTCAGTTTCAGTTTTAATTCATTTTTATTGTTCTATTCTCAAATATCTTAATATTAAATGCCTTACTGGCCCTATGCAGACAATATACGTCTAACTATATTACTTAATTACCAATGACTTTCGGCTTAAGCCGAAATTTTCTTTTATTCTTAAGCTTAAACTACCCTAAGCTGCTTTTCTGTTTTTTTTTGTATATAGGGTTTGCGCAGGTTCAAGAGTTACGCTCACACAACCTGGATGGAGTGCAGATGGTTTGTGTCGAAGATATTCGTTCACTACTTTCCGGGGGTGGTTGTCCTAAATAGGATTCGGGAGATTCGACTGAATTTGTCGCGTTGGTTGTAGTTCACAGTCACTTATTTCGTTTCCAGGTTATTAATGTGTTATATTGGAAATGCACACACAGAATATAAATTTTGAGCTGCGAGATTTAGGCCCTGATTAGCTTTTTTTTTATCATCTCTCATTCACAACTGATGTTCTTGCACAGTTTTTCCGTATAGGATTTTTTCTTGGCTATGGATAGACTTGAACTACAGACCGCTCAACAGTCGGTAATGATTACCATTGCATCACGACCACGCCCTTGATTCTGGTCTTTAGTATAATCAGGTTGAGGGAGCGCTGTGGCGCAGTGGGTTGTGTGTCGGCCGCTGACGCATGATGAGCGAGTGCGTATCCCGATAACACCAACGCCATCGAATGATTATTTCGCGGCTTCTCTCCTCGGCGGGGTACTGGCAAAACTCCCCGTTGTACACTTGCCTTAAAAAGCTTCTCGGATCTCGCCGTTCGGAATCGGCATTAAGCTTTAGGTTCCGGTCACACTGTAAAAAACAAATCGCACACAACATAAGTGAATAAAAAAGAAGCTTGGCTCTGGCTTTTCAGGAGCTCTAATGCCATCTAAGGTGTCTGGCTGTACAATGGACCAGTATTTGTGTCTGAGTGCGCCAACAGATAGCAGAAGCCTCCAAAAAAAAAAAAAAAAACAGCAAATATAATCAGGTTGGCTAGCACTCGTGTGTTCGTTCCGTATTTCAGCGTCTGGATTTCGCCATCTCGCTCACTTTTCATGCCAAAGACCTCAACAATGCTAACAGGCCTTCGGTAGTTCACAAGTTCAGCTTAGCTTGAAGACGCTCTCAGCCCCCAAAACGTGCACTAGCTAACTTACGAACTAAGGCGCGAGGAGAATCTCAGCGGAGTAACGCACCTCTGTGAGAAATGTTTTCACCCGACTACTACCAATAATTGGCATGCTGTTTAGCAACATCGGTGAAATCCCATTCTGCTATTGAGATAGAACGAATGAGCTCATGAGCATTGTCGACGTACCCGTTGCGGATAAGCCGTTTGTCCTTGGCGCTCCGGTGGTCGTGGTAAATTATCTTTTTTTGCACTAACTTCTCGAAATCGATATGGAGAAATGCTTCTGAGGGACCAAAGCCCGATCGGAGTGTGCTTTTGTGGTATCTATAATTAGGGTAAAAAGTTCCGGAGATCAGTTTATTTTCTTTTGCCCATGCCCTCGGGATGTGCTTTCGGGTCATTTTAGCAAGAAAATTGTCGATTCTAATTAGCTCTTATAATAGTTATAGGGGTGGTCGCGTTGCAATGGTAATCATCACCGACAGATTTGTATTGTAGTTCAAGTCTATCCACAGTCAATAACAATTCCTAGACGACAAAATTGTGAAACAACATCAGTTGTGAATGAGAAATTATCAAAACAATGACATGGAAACAAAAAAAGTTACTGTGAGTTACAACCAACGCGACAAATTCAGTCGAATTTCTCGAATCCTATCTACGACAACCACCCCCGGTGAGTAGTAAACGAACATCTTCGACATAAACCACTTACACCCCGCCCAGGTCGTGTAATAAACACCATAAGAGCGCAACTCCTGAACCTGTGCGAACCATATAAAAAAAATATTTAATGACTTGAGACTCCGGCGTTATGTTACATTGCAAGGCAGACCCTAAGGCACATCCTCTCAAGTACCCGAATCTTTTCCATATAGGATGGTGCTACATTAAACCACGTTGGACAACCATACGTGATGATGGGCCTTACTAAGGCTGTAGGATATGATTTTTACCCTGCGGTCAAGTTGGCTGCTGTGAAACAGACTCCTTGTCATACCGAAGGCGTTCTTAGCTCCAGCAAGACAAGCGTCCACATACCTATGGTAATATAGATACTGGTCAGGAAAGATACCAAGATATCTAACCGCATTTCTCCCCGCTGATGGCTGTTCATGTTGATCAATGATCGCAAATTTCCTCCAGTTCATTCTGGCATCCCTTGAGGCTCTGTACAAAGGAGTTCTAAACAGTATCGTTTCCGAGTTTTGGAAGTTTGCTTATCTCTGGTCTTTCGTCGCTGTTGTAGCTTTGTTTCGGTTTCCTGCGTATGGTTATCGGGCTCGTAACCAAATATCACTCAGCCAAATGTCTCGTCCTTTTATTGGCCTAACCTGAACGTCGCAGACATTTTCCCCGTTTGCGAGATTTTCAATGGTGATGACAGCTATAAATCTTTGTTTTGACCGGCAGTTGTATATGTAAGTATGGTAGAAAAGTATTTTAAGCTCTTTTAATGGTCTCTGCCTCTTTTTTGAGTTAATTTCTGTTAAGGTTGGCGTAATTTGAATGTGGCAGACATGGAGCGTCCTGGACCGGTGAGAAAGATTGAAGGAGGCTATTCTAGATCTAAATTCCTGGCAAACGCAATAAATATAAATTTGTCTAGCAGTAGAAAGAATTTCGTATTTTGTACACAGCGGTACGTAGCCGTAGGCAACCACCATAATAAAATGTTCAACTCAACATTTTTATCTTCTACGACAAGTTTACATTTCAATAGTCCAAAAGCGTCATAAATCATTAAGAATATAAAGATGGTACCAAATCGTCAAATTGCGAAGAGTAGTTTTATCATTTTTTATAACGACTACATGGTGTTCTGTGATTTGACTTTTGCCCACGTTGTAAACACATAAACGAAGGTTTTTACACAAAATATGTTTCTACAAACTGTTCATGCTGTTCATGACGGCTTATCGATTCATTCGGCGCATTCAGCAATAAAAGTTCCTTTGATGCACACTGTAGGGCGTCCCTGTAATAGGATATGTACTGGGGTGTTGGAGAACGCATCGTCTGGAAACGATCCTTAGTAATTGGAATAACTCGCTTGATTGGACGATTATGTTGGCTATAAAATGGATGTAACGCATGGCACGTGCTGTGATCTTAACGATGGTTTTAGAAATAAAATTACATTCATTAGCCTGTGCCTAATCCTTTGCTTGGAAATGGCAAGCGAAATTGCGCACACATTGGCTATCAACTGTCTAATTGGCTGTTAATGGAAAACGTGTTGCTAATTCGATAAACAAACCTCCAATCGAAATTCAAGGTATGGAACTAACATTCCCTGCAATTGACATTTCGTTTATAGCTTAGTTAGAAGTGACACTCAATTTATTTTTTCCTCTTAGGAAGACTTGCATACACGCCGGTGATGTTTATTTATTTACATATATATCTAGTACAGTTTTACATAAGGTTTTCAGCGAAGCCATAGGGGTTTATCTCCGGAAGGCTGATTTTCTTGATAATTTTAGAATGAGCTTGATTTAAAATATAACAAATTTAAAAAAGAGTTAGAACTTATAGTTGAATACTATTTCAAATAAATGTTAACAAATTTCTCAGAAAGTAGGTTAGGTTAGGTTAAAGATGGAGAGTGTGATGGTTAAGCATCACTTCCACTCGGAGACCAAAAGGCCCATTGTGATTCCTTTCACTTGTGGCGTACACATATAATTAACCTATCCTAGCACGTGGTGGCTGAAACCACCTCATCCGCAATTTCTGTAAAGAATCATTGGCCCAGCGAAGCTAGGCGTCGATTCTGGAGAGCTGGGCAGTGGCAAAGCAGATGTTGGATCGTCTCAGTTTCTTCCTCATCTCAGCTCTGGCAGAGATCGCTGGATCCCGAGTTCCATTTCCGAAGCATTGCTCCAATGGGACAGTGTCCTGTGATCACTCCGACGAGCATATGGATCGAGTTTCGGTCCAGCGCCAAGAGCTTCTTTGTTTTTCCGATATTGAGCTCTGGCCACGATGATCTTGTCGTCTAGCTGTCGTTTCTTGTAAGCCAAGAAGAGTTGGCTTCTTTGATGATTGTGTCATTTATGATCCGGTATAATGCGTTGATCGGTGGTTGCAATGACGTGTCCGCTTCGCTGATGTCCAGTTCAGACCCTTGCTTTTGAACCTATAGTCATCGTAGTACTCGAGGGTCGTAGTCATCTTGAAGAGTTCTCTGATGCCAAGTACTTTAAACGTCGTTTGACCAATTAGGTTTCGCTGAGTACCTTCGTTAAGTCGTTGCAACTTATCCAGATGGATATAAGATGCGTTACCCCACGCAAGTATACCATATCACAGCTTGGATTCAATCAATGCGAAGAACACCTGTCTAAAATCTGCGATTTTGAGTAATTTTTAAGGTGAACCACTCCAAAAAGTACTTTCTTAAGATCAGACCGGACCTTATCAAATGTTTATACCATATAAAGCGGCTATTGATAATGATGGTATATTGCCACCAGTTCGATTTCTTGTGGAAGTCACCAGTACACCCGATATTCCTCGACAACAATCGTCGTATAGTCAGCGTATGCATGAGGTGTACTATCTTTAAACAGGCGAAGTAGTTTGTTTGTGTACAATATAAATAGAATTGGGCCAAGCTCTGAACCCTGTGGAACTCCGTACTTGATTTCCCAGTCTGTGGAGCCCTTTTATAATTTTTGTATGGTTTAGTGTATCTAAGGCCTTGCTAAAATCAATGAAGAGTACTAGAACGTGATAGTTTCTATTTAGGTTTTCATTTACGGTACTGGTAAATTCTGATAGTAATTTGCCCGTGCTTTTATTCTTTTGAAATCCATATTGCTGAACTTTGTTCTTATCATGAAACTAAGTAAAGGGTGTTTTTTATAGAGTTATAGAACTTTGAAATGTAATAAAACGGAGACGATTTTTTTAAATTGACATGAAATTGACTTTATTATTTTACTTCTATTATTATCTTCTGATATTACACTTGAGGATTATCATCATTCCAAATACGGCAGTTTTGTTTATTGACATATCCATTCAACCAAAAGTGAGCTTTATCGCTAAACAAAATTCGCTTATGAAAATTGGGATCAACGGCAATCTTGTTTTGGGCCCATTTACCGCCAGCTGTGGCGGTCATATGCCAGAAATAATATTTAAATTATAATGTCAGAAGATTATCTTTAGAATAAAGTCAATTTCATGTCAACACCCTTTAGTATACTGGTACCTATTTCTTGCAAACAGTTATTAATTACTGGAAGAATTGATATTGGTCTATAGTTAACTATTTGCCGTTTTGGTCCGCTTTTATAAATAGGACGTATCACAGCTGTCTTTAACAATTGCGGAACCTTAGTTCGCGTTAAGCTGAGATTTATAATTTTTGCAATAACTAGAGCAAATACGGGCGCATGTGTCTTCAAGTCTGTCACCCGGTGATTTATTCGAGTTCATCCTCATAAGGATGTTGTGCCTTATCGGAGAACAAATTTTGTGTTGAAAATGCAGATCAATCTGAATCATGTTTTCGGGCAATTCACCTAACTTATGATACGCATAATGGTCACGCGGTTTCAACTCTTGCACAAGCTGGATCTTATAAGTTTTAAGGCCAAGATCTTTCCCTAAAATTTTCCCCAAAGTGGATGGGCATAGGTCCAAAGGTCCAATAGCTGTGCACGATCGGGAATCGACTCATTCGGATTCTCCTCAATACAACGGCAATAACTTCTTCTTTTCGGACTATTTGTCGTCTTTGGCGATGCATATTATCCACTACAGTGTACAAGGTGCAATAACGATTCACAGTGTTCCGAATAACTTGCTCAGGTGAACGATTATGTTAACCGTAAAATGGACGTAGAGCACGATAAGTTTCGCGAACTGAACCATGGTTTCCGAAATAAGTTTGCACAATTTGCGTGCGTTGTTCTGGCCTTAATCTATTCATCTTAAAATGCCAAAACGTACCAACCATAAATCAACTTTCAACTGTCAAATTCAAATTCAACTGACATTCTTAAGAAACAGTGTTACAAGTTTAAAAACCAAATCTCTAAAAAAAAAAAAACACCCTTTACAAAGGGGTTTTAGTGGAAACACTTATTGTGCACTCAAAGACCTCCATAATAGTGAACTGAACAAGTCAAATTACTCAATGCATTCGCAATGCAACCAATAAATCTCTCCTTTAATAGTTCTATTTCTTGATGGAGTACTGAGTCTTGCTAAGAGCGTTAAGGTCAAAGCATTCTTTAAAAAGTCCCCATCAGGTAAATTCGTTAGCCTATAAGAAAGCCAATGCTAATTTTAGAAGGTTTATGAATGAACCGGGAACTAAAAAAATAGTTTTTCAAAAAGAATAAAAACTTTTTATCGGTTAGGTGCATCACTCTTACGAACACTAATGGCCAGCTCTGGCCAATTAGAGTGATATCGTGTCCTATCAAAATAATGCCAAGCCGCACACATAGATAATGACTCGCCAGAAATTCCCAGAGCTTGATATTGTGATTTTATGCATCCCCTTTATATTCCGGAGCTGACACCAAGTGAGTACCATCTGCTCCTGCCCACTCGCTGGTGAAAATCGCCTCAGAGGCTTCTGAAAAACGACTTCCCTTTTTTTTTTGCCAAAAGGGGTAAGGGCTTCTACGTGAGAGGCAATAGAATTACCCTCAAAATGGCAATAAATTATCGAACAAAATGGCATATTTCACCAATATTTACATATTGAAATCAATGAGCCAAGTAGTCTACTTCAAGAGGACGTTTAGAAAGCGTACCTTCAGAAGGAGTTACGTTTATTCAAATGGGATCAATCCTCAACCTCATTTGAGAGGTCTGTAAAGATGATATCTATCGGCAACTCAAAATTAAACTACGTACTTGTTCAGATCACACAAATATGAAGTTGTCCGTTGGTATAGTGTTTAAGATAATATATTTTAATACATCAGTTCATTAAATACAGGTCATACATTTCAAGTGAGCTCTTTAGGGAAATACAGCTAAATGCCAGAAATAATTCAGATTCATCCTTAATGCTGATTATAATCTGGTCAACTTCATTACCCTCTCTATACTCAAAAATCTTCCTGAGAAGCCTACGTATACAGATTGCTTCCATGCAAGGAAAGATTATGACAGGTAATAAATAATAACCCCCGCCAAGGAAATGTTTAGAATTCAATGATCATGGCTAAAGGCATGATTTATATTTATTATTGAAATAGTTGAACAGGTTCTTAGACCCAACTCATCCGAACAATCTCATCATTTGACAGCCAACCCTCTTTCCCATTTCCTGGGATCCATGAAAAGGAAGAATCAAAGAAAATTGCTATTAGATTCACCTCAATAACACACAATCAACCTCACATTAAAATGCACTCACAAATAATCTATTCATGTCCCGCGTCAAAGCTACACACGCCCTCATAACTAAATTATATTCCGGCGCAGTACATATGTACACGCCTTTGTAGTATTTTATCTATGAGACGCGTGTCTTCGAAATAACAAACTACCAAAAGCCTGAAAGACAAAATAACAAGTAAATTTAAATAAAAGAAGAAAAAAGGAAGTAAACTAAAATCTATCTTTAACGACTCTATCAATAGCGCGCTTAAACACGCCGACAATCCATGCTGCGGTCCTATCCACCAAGATGGTGTTTAATTTAATTACATTTCGTTTAGATAAACACAACGAAAGGGAGGGACGAAAAAAAAAAAAAAGTTCAAAGCGCTGCGATTTCCTTTATGAGCCAATGAACGCTAAAAAAAAAATCAGAAAAATACCAACCGAACACGATGCAGACGGAGAAGCAAATTACGTCGAGTGTATAACAATCCCATCCGGAGAACACTGGAACTGACTACCGCTATCTTGTGATGGGCGGAAACGTGGACAAGATACGAGTAGTAGACACATTTTGGTGCTGCTCGTACGTTAAAACGCTGGAAAGCCTCATGACGGGTGGGTGGCTAAACATTTTTCTTTTTTCGTGTATTTTAGAAGAACATTTGTTACAAGATGTTGGACATGGATATACTTTAGCTGGGAACATTGTCGAAGGGATACTGAAATATTACGTTCAAATATTTAAGCCTTCAAAATTTCCCATGTATCTGAAGGGGGGGCATGGCTAATGTTGGATGCGGGAAAAGTGGAAAATTATGTGAATGATGAAGGTAGGTTGGTTGATGTCGGACGTGATTTATGGCTTGAAAGGCATTTAGAAAAAAACGCTCTTCTAAAAGGGGAGGGCAAGAGCCAAAGTGATTTTTGTACCTTCGGAAAATTATGTCTTGCTTGCCCCATCGCACTTTCACCTTAAATATGGGCCGCCATTATGTTAAAATCTCCATAAAAGTGGAGTAGGAGATCATGTGGGCCTCTGCTTATTTCCCTGGGGTTGGCAACCTAATTCCCTTATCTGAGATACACTGCCTTATAGTATATTGTCACCATCGCGAAAAATTTGCTGATTGGATGAAATGCAAGTTCAGTTTATTTATTGTCCATAAATCTTTCAGTTAACTTTTTTATTTTGTATGACATGGCCTCTTTCATGCGTACCTAAATATTGTAGAATAAAACCACGGCAAGTTCATCATGATTTTAGCCTGAAGCTTTTTAAAGTAAGTAACTATTTCAAAATTCAGATTTTCTATTTATAAATAGTAATACCATTTTAATAGTATACCACGGAATTCGACCGATTTCTTCAAATAAACTTGGACACCATTAACCTATTAAAAAGGCTAAAACCAGAGAGCAAAGCCTTATGTTTCTAACAAAGAAGATAACTTGCAACTTTTCATGGTTAATCTATCTTACTAAAATCTCCAAAGGATTTCTGTGATCCTCTTTGATTTTAGAAGAGTGGTCATTCGATGAAAATATTGCGATATCATCAGCAAATGCAGCGATTTCACAGGTTGGAATATACGAATCATAATCATTGAATAATATAGACCCCAGCACTGAACCATGAGGTACGCCCTGTAGAGATACAAGAGTATTTACCACATGAAGTATTTCCATATTCATATACCAGGTGTATGCACACGTTTTTTCTTGTTGAACTAAGAGATGGGCCAGCTGAACGTACGCGGCTCATTAATACACACAAGTTGAGCTCGCCAAAAACTAGTGTCTTTGTTTTATCGTTCAGTGATCATGTCGAATGTTGTGCCTGAAAGAAAACATTTGCGGCACGCATTGTTTTTCTTATCTAATCATAAGAAATAAGTTGTTAAAAGTCATCGTTTGTTAGTAGAAACCAGCTATGGTGAACATGTTTCATCAATTAGAACATGTGAGACATAGTTTCGACGATTTAAAAGTGGTGATTTTAGTGTGAAAGACAGTGATCACTCTGGTAGACCACAGAAAAAGTGAAGACGAGCCATTGCAGGAGTTTTTGGATGATGACCCAACTCAAACTAAACGACAATTAGCAGAAGCATTACATGTGTCACAAGAAACGATTAACAGACTTTTTATACTAATCTTATATTATATATTGTACAAACATTGTCAAACATTGTTACGCTCACTAACACACTTGTAAAATGTATGTATATCCTTTTTCGTTGCACATCACATTTCTTTGTAAAATATAGTCTTCTTTGCAACGTCATTGAGATCGGTCGTGTCATTTTTTATCACAGACGTTTACGGGGAATGAAGAAGGTCAATAAACTGGATAAATGGATCCCACATGAGTTCATAAATTATCTGAAAGGTGGGCGAAATGTGTAGAATCCGATGGCTAACATTTTGAATAAAAAAAAATTATTTCACTAGAAAATTAAAAAACTTACATACACCTGGTACATAAAACGACAATATCGGGAAAACTGAACTCAAGCGATTTATAAATTAGTCTTTACGCCAAGCTGAATCAAGTGCCTTTTCAATATTCAAGCACTAGGTGACAAGTGCTTGCCAAGAATCCAAACTGTTGGCTGGGAAAAAATATTTATATAATCACAGATCAATTTAAACATTCTATTTTGAATACCTTTACCTTGAGTGCCTTACGTAAACTGCCCAGCGGATTGGTACGTCTTTTGGGACTAGCCAGAGGTTTTCCCAATTTGTAAATGGGGACCCCTCTACCGCGTTTACAGGCATTTGAGAAATAATGAAATTTGAAGCAAGCGTTTACTATCAAGGTAATTATTTTCATTCCAGACGAAGGCAAAACATTTACAAAACTTTACAAGTTTTAGACCATTCGATTTCAGATATTTCATAGACAAAAAAAAACGTATGAGGGTGTATTTACACTGCGTTCATTGAATAACTGAACTTTAACATCTACTTAAGTGTCCGTTGCAACATCATCAATATTTTGCAAAGCTAAGCGATTTGAACCAAGACTATCAGCAAGTGCGTTTGCTCTTTCAGGGTTTCTATAAAAGTTTATTGAGAGTTCTTCAATATGACATTAGATGATTTCTAATTTTAATTATTTTAGTTGAATTTAAAAAGTGTTGAGCATTTTTTTCCAATTAACCTAGTTCCTTATTCCATTCTTCGTTTTTCATTAATCGGAAGTTCTTGGTAACGAACATGTTAAACTGCCGAACTAAGCTTTGAGACTCAGATTGCCTTTATCCCTGCCAAAATAAATATAATCAAATAAAAATCAAATAAAATAAAAGCAAAGAATCAATATCTTCAGTGTTTCGAATTGGGTATAAGTTTCGTTTATATGTATTTACGATCACAAGCTTTAAATCTGATCTAAAACGTGCCCCATTTTCATTTTTCATATCATAATAGTAATATTGTGACAGTAATATTGTGATAGTAATATTCACAGGAACTAGACAATGATCAGAACTCCAATCATTTATGTACAACGGCTGTGAAATAGGGTTCAGGACGTTAGTCACAAGACTTTGGAGAACAGAAGGACAGCCATTGGAGTTCTTAGGACTGCGTTGGAACAGGAAATAAGAAAAGTGATACACAAATTTGAGAGTATGCCCCCATGATTTTGCATGAACATAACCCTGATCCCTATGGTTTAAAATTAACCATTTCTCGATGAAAAGCGCGCAATACGTCAAACGGAGTAGCGGCAACGCAACTGATTAGGTGAGAGACTTTCTTTATTATTTACTTTGTAACAATTCCACCCTTGCCAACAAGCCCTCCTTCATTAAATCTATTAGAAATTATGTTCTTAACCTCATCGTCTCTGGCGTAACCATGTTATTTCGCCTTTCAAATTGACATATTTCAGACTAGGCCTCACTTTCGTATCAACATATCAGATCTGACATCTTTAGTGCAGTTAAGCATGTTGATTAAGGTTACCATTCAAAGCTAACCAACTGGGCCCAAGTTCGTAGACATCTTGCTGATTAAGGAGATATATCCATGAAATCCATTTGTCGACGTAAGACATCAACAAAGCTAAAGTCTAAATAAAAAAAGAGACATACATATGTTGCGCGACCTGGTTGAACAGGAAAAGGGCTGGATCTCTGTATTGAACGGATTAGGTATAAATTTGCTTTACTTCAACAGTCTAGGAATTAAGATGTCAAAAAACCTAAACAGAGATTTTTAAAGAAGTACTTATAAACTGTGGCTGCTCCGCAAATCAGATGGTACTTCGACGAGAAACCCTGGAGAATTTACTCGAGGCCCACTTCTCTGGTTGGGATGTACACCATTAGATCAATACTTTACCAAACACCATAGAACTTCTCAGTAATAGAACCAACAATCAGTACGGCAAGCTCTTAACTACTTACAAAATAAAGTAGGTAATCAACTCATTTAATTCCTACAAAACTTGAGGCAAAGGGGAAGTTTTCCAAGCCTACTCCAGAAAGGTTTGGATCTCATCATTCAACTTTAACGACCCTGTTTAAGTCTAGTTTCAACATGGAATGCATAACCTGGTTTCCTTTACAAAAACTGTAAAACCCAATGGCTTCCTAAATCGTATCGTCCTATCAGTCTGACATCGTTCCTTCTGCAGTCGACGCTTAGCTACTCGACTCGAAACACAGGTGACCATGCAGAGCGTGATCGCCACCGGACTGGTCGTTTGGCCGAGAATATCACGGCTGTGGCTCCCAATGTCGCTGAGAACGAAGAAACATCAACCAGACGACGGGCCACGCCATTGGGCATCACCAGACAGACCCTACAGCGACTTTTGAAAAGACTTGAAACTATTACACATGTTCCCGAACAAGGTGCAAACAGTGCATCAGTTAATGCCTGCTGAGCGTTAGTCACGTGTGAATTACTGTCAAGCCATCCTTAATCTTAACAACGAAGAGGACGGTCTTGTGTCAAAATCATCATAAGCGACGCGGCGCATTTCCACTTAAGCGGTTACGTCAGAACGCCATCAGAGAGGCCGCATCAGATGTACTCGGTTTCAAGCCACGACTATCTACTTCAAGTCTACACAATTGTTCGCCTACGCAGATGACATTGACGTTATTGGACGGACAAAGCCAGACATCAATGAGGCGTTTACAAGCATAGAAACAGAAGCGGCTAAAGTGGACCTAAGGGCAAATATGGACAAGAGCAAATATATGCTGTCAGTAAAGAAAGACGCGCAACACCGACGTCTTGATCAGAACGTCACTGTCGGCAGCTATATTTTTGAAGTAGTCAAGGACTTCGTCTACCTTGGTTCTATAGTGACAAGCAGCAACGACACCAACGCTGAGATAAAACGCAGAATAACTCTTGCCAACCGCTGCTTCTTTGGGCTCAAGAGGCAATTGAGTAGTAGAACCCTCTCTCGAAAAACTAAGGTATCCCTCTACAAAACCTTAATCATCCCGGTCCTCCTCTATGGCGCTGAGGCTTGGACGTTATCAAAAGGGAATAAAGAGGCTCTTGGGTGTTTCGAGCGGAAAATTCTGCGTGCAATCTTTGGTGCCGTTTGTGTAAACGGAGAGTGGAGGAGAAGATTAAACCAAGAACTGTACGGGCTGTACAGCGACATCGGCCTAGTTAGACGTCTACGGATCCAACGTCTAAGATGGCTGGGCCATATTGAGTGTATGGATATCACCGCTCCGGCCTGAAGAGTCTTCGACTCCAATCCCGAGGGACGAGGCAGCAGAGGACGACCACATCTAAGGTGGCGCGCACAGATGGACAAGGCGTGCGACATTGAAAGCAGCTGGCCAAAGAACGTGCCGGCTGGAGAGGCTTGTTGGTAGAGGCCTTGGTTCACCCCGAACTGTAGCGCCATCTAAGTAAGTAGGTAAGTTTACGTCAATAAGCAAAATCTTAATTTCTGGGGCACTAAAAATCCGCGTGTGATGCACGAAGAGCCATTATATCCACTCAAAGACACTGTATGATGCGGCTTCCACACGGGAGGAGTGATTGGGCCGTATTTTTTTTAGGACGCCAACGATAATACGGTCACATGATAACCGACTTCTCACTGCCGGAATTGGATGAACGGAGCTTAGTGATCATGTGGTGCGACCGCACACACAACACGAGCCACAATGGATATTGTGTTCCCGTTTTAGCAATTTGGCATGGCCAACAAGATCGCCCGCTTTAACCATCCCAGACTCCTTTCTTTGGGGCTACTTGAAGTTGCGAGTTTATGCCAACAAGCCTCAGACAATCGTAGCCCTTAAGGGAATATTCGACAGGAATTCGACCAGTTATCACCGAAAATTTTGCGGACTGTCATGGAAAATACAATAAAACGGGTACAAATATGTATGTATCAAAAGTGACGGCAGCCACTTGGCGGATAGCATCTTTTCCACTTAAGAGAAAAAATTGTAAAGGTCCAAATAAAGAGTTCTATCACTCAAAATCATAAAAATCACAAAATTGGATGATTAATTTTGCGCCACCTTATATAACGACTCAAGAGGCAATGAGTGTACGTCCTCCAAAAGAAAACTTAAAACAAAAACTATAGGCAATGTAGGTAGGTTCCTTCGCTTCATTGGACCTCGACATACATCAACATCAAGACACAAGTACCATTTTCATAAAATTTTCGAGCTCGAAATAATAAGCACGGTTCTGGCTACCCTAACACAAATGTACATCTTTGAAATTTAATAATTTAATGGTGACTCGAGGATGAAATCAGTTGTTAGCGCCGATGTTTTTGGCCCAAACTGTATAGTGTCTAAGGCACTAAGACTATACCTCAGTGAACTATGTATGACATCTGCACGTGAACCAACATAAATCTTGAGTCTGGTATAAAAGACATTAAAAGCAATATTATTACTGATAGCCAAGTAGCTATCAGTATCACTCAAGTATCAGCCAAGTATCACTCAGAGTGTCGCCATGATGCTCGAAGAGGAAATCCAAGTCAAACTTTGATGGGTTTCTGGACACAGATGATTCAGTGGTAAAGATTTTTTGAGCCAAAATGTAATCTTATCTATTTTTAGATAGTTGGAAAATATCACGTCTAACCCACTGAAACGGAGTTTGAGAACTACATCAACGGAAGAAAACCATTCGGCTCTTGAACAACCTCTCTAAAAATATCCTCAAACTCATTAGAAACCATTTTAAAAGATTTATCGGCGGGACACTGCATTATTAACCTCGCCTCCGGGACAGAGTGCCGACCAGTCTTGATAATACTATTCAAGTGAGTTTCCTTCTGCCGTCTTAGAAAGTGTACTGTCAGTAAATAAGTAGTGTCCCCTGAGGAAGTTACCTCATTCGTGCGGAATCAATCCTAAGTTTAATTTGGAAGATTTCGGATATCTTCACCTAGAGGGCTAACGTGGCATTGTGACTGCAGTGCAGTGTCGTCCTCGCTACCTGTAGCAATAACATCCTATTTAAATAAAAAACAAAGAAACTCACAACACGGAATGGTCTCCTGTGTTTATTATGGTGCCAGTAAACAAGTAAATTTATTCTAACAACCTTTTATTATGCAAATGTATTGTACTACTTCACCTTTAATGTAGAGAAAGCAATACAAACAATGTCCTCTAGTATGAAGAGGAGAACAACTAAAGCTATAACTCAGATTAAATCTACATACATACAAAAAACCAACAACGAACATAAGTCATGTAAATCTACGTTTTTCAACCCCGAACTATCCCACCAGCTCCACTTTAGTACTAGGCCCTGGTATTAACAGCCATGTTGTAAATTACCGAATATTTCCTTCAGCGACTCCAGTTTTTTTGCATAACTTATCTGATAATCAACCGATATCAGCAGGAGACCTAACCTCAAATCCCCACATTCGTTTTAATTAACCAGAAATAGGAGAATCAATGGCCACAAAAGCCGGGAATGCAAATTCGTTTGAATTAATGCCTGAATTCGTGATATATTGCATTTCGTTTGCTCTCTCATCTACCGGATTTCGATTGAGAATCACTAATCGCAGTTAACTGACGTGTAGACCAACACGAAATTAGATTTATTCGTAGTGTTTTCTCGAATAGAAATAAATCTTTAAACAGATAACTCTTGCGACCTTACTGGCTATTATTAGCTTCCGAATTAGATAGCGATTTTAAATCGAAGCATTCCAAAAAATGAAAAACAAATAGACAAATGCAACGAACTCTTGACTTGAGCTCATTAGGACGATAAATTTTGGAGCCAAAATAATAAACCAATAAAGTCAGTGATTAGAGTCAAGGAGAAATATGATAATTCTGTGATCTTCGAAGATTTATAACGGAATTCAAATTTAATTCTTCTTTTTATCGGATTTTTATTTAAATTAAGATTTTAGGTTGCTAAAAGCTGAAACAACAGCTTTCGTTTTTTTTCGAACTTAAAACGTTTATTATCGCGCAATTTTTAATACATTGATGTGTTTTTATACCAAATGTTTAAAATTGTCCTATTACTAAGAGGTCTAAATTAATTAGACTTCAATAACTTTCTTATTTATTCACAGATTTCATTTTATTATTGCTTAAGATCAGTTTTGGCAGAACATCCAAGGCAACATTTCTTTTGGCTACTGGTACCTACTACTTGGATATTTTATTGGATTCAGAAACGAGACATTAGCGACGGACCAGGCCGAAATTCGACTAAGAATATCATTAACGAGAGGAGCCAGTTCATCAAATTTGTTAAAAGTTTGGCCCAAATGGAGTTGAACGTCATCAGCATAAAGATGCACAGAAGGTGATCGTATAGAACAATATTGGCCCAAAAATTGACTCTTGTGGAACTCCTTGAACTAAAGCCTTCGGCGAAGACAATTTGCCAGTTAGTAGTGACTTTTTTAAACCTTCCTATTGTAATACAAGAAAAAGCTACCAATGAGTTTGACAGTCCTATCAATGAAACAAAACAAGTTTTTGAGTTTTCACATTAGCAATTGTGATTTATTCTAAGACCTGATTGTTTCGGATAGAATAAGCTGTTAGAATTTACAAGGATGTTACATGGCTTAGTATTTGCTTTTCTAAACTCCTTCAAATAGTTGATATATAAGTTAGTATGCTTATTGGCTAGACGTCAGAAGAGGAATTTTGGTTTTTTTTTGGGGGTACTGGAAGACTCCTTGCAACTTCACAAGACTAAGGAAAAGCTGATGTCATAATGCAAAACTGAATAATGTGAGTGACATGGGCCTACAATCTGAGGTAATATAAGTTGAATAAACCGCATTGAACGTCTTAGCTTACCACTTCAAAATTGACCTGTCTGTGCACAAAGCTTCTTAGCTGCGGCGATAGTTGTTCACCTACGAAAAAGTTATTTAGAATATGTGGGTGAAGAGCACTTTGTGGGTTACGGCCTTTGAAACATCAATCTTGTTTGAGTTGCTTCAGAGCTGTGGTGGGTAAGGAGGCATTGAGCTTCGAAATAAGTTGCGTGATTGCTCGCTTGTTTAAATGCCATCCAGTTGGCATTCGTTGACCTGAGCTTCTATCCACTGAGCAGTTTTTTGCGAACTTTAATTACGTTAAGCCGAACGCGTTTCTCTTAAGCTCTCCTATGCACCCCCATCCCCCACTCAGTCAATCGAGCAACAACCAGGAACCTTTGGAACTTTTGTAACCAGGCCCTGAAAAGCACTGCCTCCGAAGATCTGGGCCACGAAGGAACAGCTAGTTCGATGACGAGTGTAGAGAAACGCATGCAGCGAAGCAGGATGCATATATAGCCTTGCTGCATAGAAGGACGAGGGCCGCTCATGAGTTATACGAACTAAAAAGAAGGGAAGAGCATACGCTTCTCAGGGGGACAAAGAAAGAGCACTAGAAGTGCGCGATTGAAGACCTGGAGAGGTGCTACCGCAGGTATGGCGTTCAAAGGATAAAACAAACATGCCAACATTATTAAGCATGAAAAGAGGCCTGTAGAGACGAAAATGGACATCTTGCAGTAGAATGGCAGCCGGTGGCGAGAATATGGTAAAACTGTATGAGGGTAAAAACCTACTCCTCCCGCTATCAGGCTGAACCTCTCATTCTTTAATGACGAAAATCGCAGCGAATTTCGTCCCGTCCGAGCATGCACCAGCTCATCTGTTATGGTCAGAGGATTGCATGTCAGAGGATTGCATGCCAGGGGAATGGAGCATCAGCATCGTTTGCCCGATCCACAAGAAAGGAGACCCCTTTGACTGCGCCAACTACAGAGTATAAGCCTTATCAACATCGCCTATAAAATTTTCTCTGCCGTTCTGTGTGAAAGCCTGAAACCCTTCGTAAACCAGCTGATAGGTCCTTATCAGTGTGACTTCAGGCCAAGAAAGTCCACTATCGATCAAATCTTCACACTACGACAGATCCCGGAGAAGACAAGAATTTTGAGTCGACACCCACCACATATTTGTCGACCTTAAAACCGCATACGACAGCGTAGTTAGAGACGAGATATACAACGTCATGTCTATTTTTGACATCCTGCTAAGCTCGTACTATGTAGGATGATTTTGGAAAATGCTCGCTGCACCATTCGAGTCGGTGCAGACGTAACCGATAGCTTTGATGTCAAAAAAGGTACATTATCTTAGAAATACTTGCTGGTCAACACAAGAGGCACAATATATTTCAAATCGTCACAACTACTCTACTACATTGACATAATTGGAAGGAGTCAGCGAGATGTCAACGACTCATTTACGATCGCTGTTTTTTGGGGTTCAGGAGGCAATTATATAATAGAACCCTCTCTGGTACGACCAGGTTGACTCTATGCAAGATCTTTATCATCCCAGTCCTACAGTAGAACTGGGCGCAAAAGCATGGACCCTCTCAAAAGTGGATGAAGAGGTGCTTGGCCGTTTTGAGAGAAAGATTCTGCGTTTGATTTTTGGTCCGATCATGACATAACATGAGCCTGGTCAGGCGTCTACGGATCCAACGCCTAAGATGGCTGGGCCATGTAGAGCGAATGGACATCTCAGCTCCAACCCGGAGAGTCTTTGAAACCAAACCCGAGGGAAGACGGAGTAGAGGGTGGCCGCACCTATGGTGGCGGAAGAGGGCGTCAAACAACAGAGAGTGCGGCACTGGTGAGAGCTAGCAAAATATCGCGCTAGATGGAGAGGCATGTTGGTTGAAGCCCAGACTCACCCTGTGCTGTTGTGCCCGCTAAGAAGAAGAATAACGTTAATGACGTGAACCTAGGACAGTTTTCGGTTAGGGCTCATAGTGTTGTCGGTTGATGTTGATTAAAAATTTGGGTTGAAAGATAAAAATGATATCTCGCAATTTGGATTGGCACTTAGTCTGAACTGCATCCAGCAGGCGGGTATTGCATCTGATTGAAGAGCGTTAGTGCCAACAGAATTGACATAATTATAAGTAAAAGAGAAAATATTAAGTAAATTTATATTGAAAGGCAAGAATAAAAGTTAAGGATCAGAAATATAAAAGGATATCTGTTCAAAAAGAAGGACAGCCTAAGGGTCAGAGTCCCATTTAAGTTCACAGAGAACCTCTGAATTTTAATTTACGTTGTCCACATCTGTAACGTTTCTCAAGACAAGTACGAAGGTGTGCCCCATATAAACGCATATTCTTCAACCAGCTATTAATCGGATTACATTGAATAAGACGGCCAAGATACTCATATAAAATTCCGAATATAATAAATATGATTAATTCAAAAACAACGTCGATAGAGCCAATATATTTGTTCTTATTTTCAACTTAAAGGCTTACGTCGCGACATAGGAGAAAGTTAATGTATAATCCAGAAGGAAAATAGCTTTTCTGTATTTTTAACCTAAATTTATGTTTTTTTTTAGAGAAAGGAAAAATTAGGGCAGCCTAATATTACTAAGACTTATAACATGACTTGCATGACAATATTTTATCCAATCTTTCAAAACAATTTCTCCACCTTAATTTGCTTATAGGTATGTCTAAGAAAATGTCTATTAACCAAACCGAGTGTCTAGCTGTTAAAAATTCTATTCACAAAGAGTATCAGGAAATTAGCAGTACATTTGGCTATAAGAATAGAAAAAAGTGTAGCTTTAGGCTATTGTTTTCGTGATAAAGTGTTCCCAGGAGGGTCGCGGGCCCTCTTGCAGAGCAACGACTAATGAAAAAGTAAAAAAGTGACGAAATGATTATGAACCATCTCCAAATCAAAAGTTACTTAAGATCTTATCGTATCATATCATATCAAATCATATCAAATCGGATGTTTTGGATGTGATGGATGTGACGAAGTTTGTACCAAAAACTTCTGCAGACCCAGGGGTAGTCGGGATCGCCAAGACTTAAAGAAGCCCGAAAAGGGCGGTCGTAGAACATGTGGAAGTTATAAATTAGTTATCTACTATACATGTGCAAATTTGCATTGGATAGATTAAAATACCAAAAAAAATTACCGGATTTGTGGCGGAACAAATAATGACTTTAATTTTTTCTTTTTAATTACGAGGTGATCCAAAAATACTGAGAATCGGTTATTTCCAGCCCGTATAAAAATACAAAAACAGTTATTTTTGCTTGCCCCTATGTATACCCACAAGGTTACCTAAAAAAATCATATAAATAGAACAGGATTTCCAGGATGCGTTGACCATCAAGCATATACATAGCTCAGATCATAGAAATCTCATGTGGCAGCATTCAAAGTTGCGAACGAATTGCATACGAAAAAAATTCTATGCGCGTTGGATACCGATATTTCGAGAGTGAATCTCGATCCTCTGGATCTTGACAGCAATGAAAGGACCGATAATCCCATATGCATCGGTTGTCTGGTAGAACAGACTAATACGTAAACACATCGTGGCTTCCTTCACCAAACCTCGGTCTGTCTCAGCTGCACGGAGGCTTTCTCCAGCACTCCGGGTACTGCTGTAGATGCTATGATGAATCTGCCTTTCCTTGATACATTCATTAGATGATGCGCCCTGTAAGCCATGCCTCGTTTCAAGAGTAATGGGTTTTTGGTACAACTCGCACTGGAATGACAGTGTTCTTGCGTGAAAAATATCCTACGACCCCTGCCTCATGGATATGCCCTCGATGCAATGACACCTGCAATCATGTAATCCTATTGCGCTATAGTTTCACAGTCAACTTTACATGGCGTCAGGACTGGCACTGCCCAGATACTGAACCTGGAAAGGACCGTCTTCGCATTTTAACAGATGGCTCCAAGTTTGGGCGGGGATCCGGCGCTGGGGTCTTTTTTGGGCGCAAAAATGTCCGACTGCACTTTTTGTTAGGAAAATATGCTTCCGTTCTTCAATCAGAGATATACGCAATCTTAATGTACTATGTTGTGAGGCACAAGTGCTGCACTCAAAGCTGTATCCAACCCCCTATCCAACTCCAAATTAGTGCATGAACTCAAGACCTTTTTGAACAAAGTTGAAGACTAAATTCACTTTCATTCATTGTATGGGTCCCAGATCACTTTGGGATCCCAGGAAATAAGGTCTCCGATGAAATCGATAGAAAGGGCTCAGAGGAGAGTTTCTCAGAACCTGAGCTTGCTTTAGGTCTACCTGCTTACACGGTCCTATCCTACATCAATGATGCTCACAATCGCAGATGTAAGGAATATCCATGATGGAGGATGACTAGACCCAGGTGTGTACGCCCTAATGTCTGCAAGAACTCGGCAACATTCTTCTTATTCTTGGACAATTGATTGCAGAAGACTTGCGGGCATCATTACGGGTCAATACACTTTTGCTAAGCATCTTCGCGTGCTTGCCAGCGGTGAGACGCCCACTTGTGCTGTATGTTGCGAGAAGGATGGCTCAGCGACTCCTGCCTTTACTCACGCACGGTGATCTGCATCTGATGATCTTACAAGTGTAAAATGGAATTGTTGTGTGGCCACCAACACAAAGATAAGTCTACAAGGTTGAAACTAGCGTAAAACTATTCGCAATCATACTCGAAAGCGGATTGTCAATGATCGGCAATCCCCCCGATTATATTGATAGAGACTAAACATCGAATTTGGCTTTATTGAGATTCCATGGGTTCAGCCGTTAAAATGTTTGGCCTAACATCGGCAACATAGATTGGTCTCGAAAAGTTCTTGACTCAAACTCGAGAAACGACAGCCGCATACAGGTGGCAGACACATCGACCAACTTCGAATCGGATACTGGAAGTAATAGAAGGTTTAAGGACTTCGGTTTTTTAAAGCTAAGTAAGTGAATTAGACTAAACTGTCAGATCCAACAGCGGGGCGAAGGTGAAGAATAATTTTTACAAAACATTAGTAACGAACTTACTCTAAAGAAAGTCTTAAAAATGCAAATGTCTCTTTATTCTAAGAACTTTTGGTTAGGATGGGCACATATTATTCCTTATATCAAATATTTCTTTAATGATTCCGATGGATTTGAAATGTGTTCGAGGAAGAATAAACATAATGATCTCTAATCAAGATGTATCACCAAGCGAATTTCGTCTCCCTACTCCATGTCAGTTTTTTTTTTTTCCCCACAAACCATATGAAACCGAAAACAATTCTAATCAACCCAAACTCATTTACTCGAAATGATCCTATCTCATCTGAATCTTTAATGAGTTTTTTTCTGTTTTTATATCTTTCCTATCTTTCAGTAAGGCGCTCCTCAGCACCTCCTCAACAGCGCCAACTGCTGTGGGTGTTAATTTAATTCAATCTTCTCGATATAATATCCTAGGTTTGTCCCGTTTTATGATTTATAGCTAATGGGCATGCTCGTATGTCATTGATCCTATACTCATCCAAATAACAGTTAAATTTCATTTACCCCTTCCAATGCGTTCAGGTGAATACAAAAGAAACAGAAAGAATAAAGACAGGCCCTAACTAACCGCATTGTGGTATGCGAACAATATATCCTTTTGTTACTTGTACGATTTTATTGTTCATTTATGTTATGATATTTTCCTTTTTTCCTTTCGGATGGAATTTCATTACCGACAATTCCGTTTTGTTTTCATTTTGAAATTAAAAAAAAAAACGGAATCCAAAGAAGGCACGCAAGACCAAGAGAGTACGAGTATAGGTGACGGTATCGGGATGAAGAGCGGCGCATTGTGCCATCCGTCCACGTTGAATCGATGGAGAAAATGAAATTAATGTCTGTTGTTCGAGTAAATATGAAATTTCGTTGCCATCATAAATAATTTATGAAATTCATTCTTAATACAAAAACGAAATGAAATCCCTTCCATATCATAGGTCCATGGCGATGGTGCCCGGTATACGATATACGTATAGCGAAGATGGATATTTAAGACACTGTACTGCCACCTTTAGAGGCGGTACCATTGAGTTTTGATTTCATACTGGCAAAGTTGGCGACGACTCATCTCGAAGGCTGGGCACGTTTGCCGCTGGTGGGCGGTGATTGATTTGCCTTAAGCAAATATTGCATATATTATGGCGATAGATAGCTGGAGGAAGGAATTCTTCTTTTTTTTCAGCGGTTTAAAACGGTTTTTATAGACAATTTGAAATCACGAATACCTCGCGGAAAGGTGTTATGGGCTTACGTAATGGTAGGGTGGTAGAGAGGTGTAACAGTTATTCGTTTACATACAGATTGGTGCTAAGGTCAGAGTGCAATCTTTAAATAATGTCTTGTAATATTGTGTTATACCTTTGAGTTTTAGACTTGACTGCTACGAAAATGAAATAAAATCGGAGAGTTAACAGAATTAATGTGATTGACATGGGCTGCATAATAAATCTGGAAAACCAGAGATATTATGGAAGAGGACAAGCGAGTCTTAAGGATAAATGAGTTGTATCTTGGGCCCGTAGTTCAAAAAGCAATACTAGAACAAGTTCCACAACCACAACGAGCGACAGTTTAGTGCAGTTTTGGGCTGGCGTTGATATTGGGATCATAGATATTTGAAAATGATGCTGCTGCGGACGTTTAAGTGAGCTGCTAAACGACTTTTTTGCCTAAAACAGCAGACTGCCGTCGCAGCTGATTAATGCGAAAAAGTGACGAAAATTCTTATCGATAGCATGTGCTTGTAAAGGCAGAGTCTAGGCCTGAATTTGGTTGATATTTTATTATATTAATAATCGCCGAGATAGCTCTAGACTAAAATAAAAATATCACGGCTTTTCCTAAAGCCATTTGCGTTATTCTAATGATTTAAAATGACAGCCTTTGTTGGATAATTCTATACAAAAACTTTTTATTCTAAAGCTATTAAGTCTTACTCCAGAGAAGCTTACGTAAATATTGTTGATATTCGCATGTGTTTTTTATTAAACATTATTTGCCGACTCGTTCCATTAAAGCTGTTTGCTTTCAATCTGGATGGCAAAAGTGATGATCTTCATTTCAATAGGTAGGAATGCCTTTGGAATAAAAACAAATCCTTACAAAAAGTTATCATTGAACAACACGAATTTTAGTCTCCATCTCTTTCGCTGTGCTCCACGACTTCAAAAATCGAATGACGAGAAATAGGTACGTCATGCGAGGTTAGGTTAAAACACAAATCAGTTCTTTAGAAAGCTTCAACAGTTGAATCAAAGACGGTTTAAGTTGTGGAGGTCTAGAAGCGAGGTATGTGGGTGCCTTTTGTGTTGTATACATTTTTGTGTGATGAATTTTTATGACTTTTGACGTAGAATGCCATGGTTTATCACTAGTTTGCTGTATTTGATCAAGGACGACTTTTGTGAGGGCGTGCTTAGGAGGATCATAGAGAAACTGATACCTATTAGTCGCAACGAAAGCCGCGTCAGATTGTGAGCTGTCATACATGACCTCAAAGGATTTAAAAACACCGCGTTTGAGTGGTGAATGTGACAGCAAGTGGTTCCAACAAGGCACCGCATCACTAATATTGAAGTTGTTGCAAGAAATGTTCCCAGGACGCATTATTTCCAGACGAGGCGATATCAAATGTAACCACATCAGTTGTGAATGAGAGATGATCAAAACAATGCTAACGAAGGCATAACACTCGCAGTATAAGATCAGTTCAAAATTCACACTTTGTGAGTGCATTTCCAATATAACTTTGATGACATTGAAACAAAAGAGTTACTGTGAACTAATACCAACGCAACAAATTCAGTCGAATCTCTTAAATCATATCTAGGACAACCACCCCAGGAGAGTAGTGAACGAACATCTTTGACACAAACCATCTGCACCCCGTCCAGGTTGTGTGACAAACAACATAAGAGCGTCTCTTGAACCTGCACGAACCCTATACAAAAAAAAAAAAAAAAAACCTACTCAAGTTGATTAGTAAGAACAAAGTTGTTCCAAGGCAGACTTCGAAGAGCGAAATGTAGGAACTGACGCTGGATGCTTTCGATTCTAGAAATGTGGGTTTATAATATAGAGGGATCGAGTCACATAAGGATTGGGGAATTCTTTAGTTCAGTGCAAAGTTGGCTTTAAGAATTATATGGTCGATATTCTCACGAAAATTGAGCTCTTGATCCTATAGTATGCTAAAATCGCTGATAGTCTGAATGATGGAGATGAGTTGATTGTGGAGAAAGTAGAGACGAGGAGAGGATTTGGCGCGTTTACTCGTTAAGGTGATTTATTGGCATTTGGAAATGTTAAAATTTTTGGAGCACCAAACAGAAAAGCTGTTGAGATACTATTGAATAAGTGTTGCGAGTAAATGGTCTTGAGAAAATTGATGTCGTCAGCGAACAGTGAGAAATGCGAATGCTTGCTGACTATCTCAATGTCGTTAACGGTAAATGAAAAGGAGTGGACCTGGGTGACTGTCTTGGGAAACGACGGAAGAAGCTAAAAATGGGTTAGAAAAGGCAGATTTAAAACAAACACTGTAGTAATGGTTTATTAAATAAGAAGATATTCACTTCAATGCAGTGGGTTCTAAGCCAAGAGAGCCAAATAGCCAGACCTTCCACAAGTCGTATCCAGTACCGCACGAGCAGTCGATTAAGGACCACTTTCACCTAATTGCGCCTAACATGTTCACCCGTAGTAACTGCAGATACCTAGCTAGGCCGATGTTGGCGTACAGCTTTTGTACAGTTTTTTCCCTCTATTAGAGAAATTGAACCGAACATCACACACAAAGTCTTTCTCTCGAATTGCCCTCCGACTGTTTCCAACTGCATGTTTCATATATCTTGATGGGTAAGATAAGTACAAAGTAGCCTTGGTTCATCAATCAACTCTTAAGGCCAAAGAAAAACCTGTTGGCAAGGATAATTTTGCGATTGATTTCTGTACTTCTTGTTAATGTATGTTATCGCGGAACCAAAGTAGACAACTCTGTGGCTACCTCGAACTAATATACCTCTTATTGGCCAAGATGTTGGTGGTATACATCCGTCTTTGAAGCCGACATGGATTTGCTCTCATTCATCGTCAGTTCCATTTTAGATTTTCTTTATCTCAATGATCGCAAATGCTTCATTGATGTCTCGCTGTGATCTTCCAAACACGTTAGTGCGATCAGCATATGACAGGGACTTGAAATATATCGTGACTCTTATATCAGCGATCTGTGCGCGAAATTTTTTAATAAAGTCCTAAAAAAATTAAATCACAGCGCGACGACATTACTAAGATCTTTTGTGAAATGAAAAGCGTCGACTCCGTAGAAGCAGCGAGAGCTCTTCAGCACCACAATGTACGATTTGGTATGTACGGCGAACCAGACATGATGCATGTCTCTCAAAAGCGCTGTGGTATGTGGATTTAAGCTCGATAAAAACATACATGGTGGGTGTCGAATTGGTCATCAGTAGACTTCTCTGACCTAAAACCATGATAATATGATTCGATCATGCAGGAAGCAATGTATAGAAGGTTTATCCCTCTGTGATTGGCGCAGTCAAAAGAAACGCGTGCTCTGATCACATCTTATATTTGATCTTGACCAAGTCAAGGCCATGCTGCTATGAAGAGCTCAGCAGACATTCCAGTAGCAGCTTTATTAAATAGAAGCTTCGAGCCATGTCAAAGTCATACACTGACTTCGCGCACGTCATAGTGACGAAATTCTCGTTTATCATGGTCTATCGTATGTCGTCTGTAGTGAATAGATCAATCTATATGAGAGCGCAGTCTTGTCTGGCGTCGCTGATATGGTCGTAGGTTTGTAGTCATGGTGTTATCCAGTCTTCAGCATCGACTCTTTTACTTAATATTATAGTTGTGCGATTTCATCCCTGCAGATCTTCGGTTAAAGGTTTAAAACTTTAATTCAAAACGTTTAGAAAAACAGCAAATCGATCCGAACAAAGCACAAGACCCTTTCTTATTTGAATGACTTATAAGGAATACTAAATTCGACAACGAATGTACACACATACGAGTATATGTAAGACCCCTTCTTACGTAAATAAAAAGTTGCGTTATAATCCCCGTCCAGTACAATTCGTCCACCCATAAGTGGATTTAAGATTTAAGCTTTCTCCGAAGGCGACAGATCCACATTCCATCACATCGCCGCTTCAGTAAGCCCTCACCTCGTACATAAAGCAGCAAAACAATCAATATTAATTCGAAATTCACGACTCCATCGCCTCGTCACGACATATGTATGTAATACCTCAACTGATTTATCTGAATACATGTCATTCGACATATACTTTGGCAATATCAACAATAAAAGAGGAAATGAAGAGAAAAAGAAATTATAATAAGCAACACCCATACAAGGATCGAAGGTATGACGCCGAACACCAGTCCGTTCGTGCACACCGACAACGGCCAACTCTTAGTATTCCATACGTGCCATCACGGGTTTCATATACAAACAAATACGAGAATCCAATACCGAATCGACAGTTTCTTCTTTTGTTCTCGAACCATTCCTGCCGCGCCCCCTTTTCACATTAAGTACGAACATTTCACTTCACATTCTACACCCATAGCACATCATCGTCCCAGCTACCATAACACTGACCGTTGTCGAGACATTAAGTAAAAGGCTCTCACTACTAATTAGAAAATCTATCACGTAGGACCGGCTGAATCAGTGACTAAACTCCGTTCCAACAAAGTGCCGAACGACAATGTTACCCGAGCGTCGAAAACGACCATAAAATCCCTACCAGAGGGTAGAGGTGATACAATAGTAATAAAAAATAAAAAAATACAACTCACCTTCAACTTTAGCCAATGCCAGGACCGAAATTGTTTGTAACGCCGGAATAGCCCATGCGGCCAAATGGAACAGATGCGATTTATTCTCGATGGCTTCGTGGCCCCATTTAAGGCCGGCCGCCAGGAACCAGGCGAATGCCAGGCACGACCACCACGCAAATGCTGCCATGCAGCAAAAGTACAATGCCATAAATAGGACCGTGCACGAAGTCGATTGTCGATGTCCCTAAGGTCGGAGAAAAAATAAACAACAAACGGTATGAGACTAACATATAAAACAACAACAAACAAAAATCCTTAATTAAAAATAACCAACGAACGAGGAACAGTAGTAGTTGGTTCGTGGAGTTAGCCGCTGCTATACATAACGTCTTACTCTCTTTCTGTACTCAATTCGTTGTACTTACCTGCGTTATGGTTGATATCATTTGAAGACGTCCGAGACGTATCGGTGGGGGAAATGGCTCACGACATGCGACCGAATCGCCGGCACCAAGACCAGCTACGTACGCGCAGCCAACGACTAAATAGCAGACGGCCAGGAAGACAATAGCACGCTCAGGATAGCGAAAACGTGATGAATCGATTAGGAACGTAAGCACCTGCAAAAGATAGAAAAAAAACGAATGTAAGAGAAAAAGACACTGGATACGAGGTGAATAGTTGGTTTTCATGGAATGATGGGAAGATGCATGCTGTGCAGAAAGGATGCCTGGAAGGGCTGCCAAGCATGCCTGATCGTAGATTACGTCGTGAGCTCTGTTGGCCGTAAAATTATTTTTTTTTTCTTTTTTCATTTAATTTTCTTACCCATTTGCCGCTTTTTCGCTAATAAAGAGGAAAATATTAAAATTTAATTGACAATTTAGATTGATCGCAGACATGAAATAATGAAACAACGGTTAGAGGAGTTGCTCGTCTGGCAAAACGATGAACGGTTGTGGGTGAAATCGAGCTATCTGACACGAGATACATCTCAATTTTCTCTGCTTCAGGTGAAGGGTTCTCCGTTAGAAAAGAACTTGACTTTTCGTAAACCGGCTTGAGTTCATATAAGTATGGCATATTTAGCGAACGTAAGAGTTGAGAAGATCGTCATAAACTGCTGGAACAAGTGGAAAAACAATAATGTTTGCAAGAGACGTATAACGCTCACTTCATTTTGAGGAATATGGGGTATGCTCAAGAAGTTGCAGTAATTCTTAGGGAGCGCAGTGGCGCAGTGGGTATTGTGTCGGCCGCTGACGCAAGATGAGCGAGTTCGGATCCCGATAACACCAACGCCAACGAATGATTATTTCGCGGCTTCCCTCCTCGGCGGGGTACTGGCAAGACCGCCCGTTGTACACTTGCCATGAAAAAGCTTCTCGGCTATCGCCGTTCGGAATCAGCATTAAGCATTAGGTTCCGTTCACTTGTGTGAAAAACAAATCGCACACAGCATAAGGGATAAAAAGAAGCTTGGCTATGGCTTCACGTGAGCTCTAACGCCATCTCAGGCAGTACAATGGACACAGTATTTGTGTCTGAGTGCCCCAACAGATAGCAGAAGCCTCCAACAAAAAAATAAATAACTAAAAAATAAATTCTGCGATTATTAGTCCGATTCACGCGATTTTGTCATTGTTGTGTTAATAAAACTGTCTTCAGAATGTACCTACATTGCAAACAAACTGATTGCTTAGGCTGCTGTCATATGTAAAATTAGAAATTATATATGTACTAAGTGGATCAGGGAATTCGCATTTAATGTTGTTATGAAGATGGAACAAAGTCTTATGCCTTTGGCTGAGTCAGCTGTGATTCCAACTAGGCTTTACACATTTTCAAGGAGGACAGAAAGACATTGAGGATAAGTAACACTCTGAATCGCGTGTCAACATCCGACTAATAAGTGGAAAAAAGTGATTATGAAAGATCGTACAGTCACAACCTTTTAACACCTGGCCATGCGTCATCGGGTATTACAAGTGATATTTGGAAGATGTTATATCTGAAGAATATGCCGGGTGGAATAGGATATCTCATTTTAGGGTTTCCAGGTACGTTTTTACGACCTCAGAACATGTGACCGTTGTTAGTTGTGTTAGGGCTTCTGTGACAATTTAATCCGGATGCAATAACTTATAATACACCTGACCACACCGTGAACTGAAAGCAAAACTTCTCTCAAATGACGCTTAATTTGCCTAAAAGTCGACAATTTCATGTCCAAAAAAATATATGACGCCGATGAAAATTCACAAATGTAATAATAAGGGGTTGTTGACAGATGCCTATATGACGAAAACGACCTGACAGACAAATGAAAAAAAAATCAATCCCTCAATTACCGCGAGGGAGCTCATCTGCCGGGCTTTATTCTTCCAAAAAGTGAAAGACAAGCGGCTTATTCACGACGGTTACGTCGACAAGAGCTTGTCCGTTTAAGTAACACATTATCGATATTCGTAAGCACCACAAACAGACTGAGTCCAGGACATTTATTTTGGTTTCTAAGGTAGATTAAGGACAGTAATGTAGTGTTGAAGGAGTTTAATAGAGGACCCTTGATGTTGGCTTTTTAGCTTTAGCGATTATATGGTCGAGCTTTTACAAGGAAAGTCCAAGAGATAGAAATTATAGAAACTAAGGTTTTTAAAGTTTTTCTTTGCTGAATGACTGTTAGTTTGTTTCAGGTTGAAACACACTGGTTCTACCTAGTTAAATATTCTTATTGCAATCATTTTAACTACTAGTTGCACTCTTTTCATGGCTTATAAAGGGTGAGCTAAATACAAGTTTCTTTTTAAAAATGCAATAAAATGAAGAGAATAAATTTTCCCATGCATTATGGCTTCATTAGTAAGAACAAATATTCCCATTACTTATGAAGTACAACGTCGTTCCAGTGGCTGCCTCGGCTGGCTTCGCAGTAGCGCATTCTGTCACCAAATTTTCCAAGACCTTGTTGATGGTTTCGGGCTGTAGCTCACGAATGGCTTGGAGGATATTGGCCTCAAGTGCTTGAATGTTGGCATAACATCAATCCTTCACGGTTCCCCACAAAAAAAAATCTAAAGGGGTCAGTTTCGAGGCGGCCAATTGACATCGTCAAGACGGCTGATAACACGATTTGGGAATTTAGTGCGCAAAAGATCGATGGTGGCATGGGCTGTCTGGCATGGCGCGCCATCCTGCATGAACCAGAGGTCGTCCAAATCCATATCTTCAATTTAGGTAATAAAAAAAAGGTGGTTAACATGGCTCTAAGTCGGTTAACGTTGCTCCCAGCCTCATTTTCGAAGAAATATGGTCCAATGGTCCACTCCACAGTCCGCACCAAACTGTCACTCTCAATAACGTGCGGGTTTTCCGAGCCCCAGACAATTTTGTTTGTAGCCGCCAAGACGAAAATGCGCATCGTCAGAAAAGATGATTTTTGCATATAGCAGTCGCGGTGAGTGCTTCATTTCGGCCAAAACTTCTTTTTAAAAAACGCACTGTTTGGGCTACACAGCACTCACTTTGGAAATACATAAGTTTTCAATATTTCCCAAAGTTGTTCAAGCGTAAAGCGACTCATTTCGTTCCGCGGAGTTATGATAGTTACTGACTTTCTGTCAAGATTTCGAGCGGGAAACAGCTTTAAAAAAATCCACTAGATGGTCCACCCTGTACAAGTGTAATATGGGAAACGCTGATATCTTTCGGACTTATGACCTCTTGGAACTACGGAACTCTTTTGTTTATCGATCTACTAAATTATTCGAGAATACAGGAGCACGCGTGGCCGTCAATGATCCGGCCATCCATGCAGTGTATGGACCCCGGGAGTTATCAAGGCCGTAAAGGCCCGAATCAGACTCAAATCACTGAGAAAGCAGGGGATCTTGTCACGAGAAGTGTACATTTCCCAAAAATCAACGTCTCGCATTATCGAAGGGTTTTAAGGACACACTGGACACCAACTAAAAGTCGCACTGGAGCAAAAACGTAAGCGGAAATTAAAAGCTCTCTTAATGCGGTACGCTAAAAATGCTCACAGACAAATTCGGTCCACCCACGAAGATATTTTTAGAAAGTTCAGAACTTATTCCAAGGGATGGACGAGGCCACTATTCTGCAAATGTAATGGTATGGTGGGAAGTCACTACGATGGCATAACCAATCTCCATTCGTGTGAAAATGGAGTCAAGACTTCTGCAAAAGTTTACCAAACCACTGTTTTGAAAGCTGCCGAAGGGCAATTAATTTTTTTTTTTTTTTTTTTTTTTTCATTTTTGTTTTTATATATTAAGAACACACTTACCCTAGACAAAAATGCTTAAAACTAGCTTACATAACAACTAACATAAAATACTTCACTGGCCCTATACGGTCACTCTAAAGCAAACAGAACAATTTAAGACGATGCCTTTCGACCTTATGATTAATTTGCAATAATTAAAATAAATAAACAACTTAGGCTAAGAAAAATGATATTTTTTTAAAAACTTAGCATCAGATCATTTTGAAGGGCAATTAGTAGTGGCTAAAAAATGTACTCGACTTAACATCAGTGGATGGTAATCCGGGCCTTAACAACTGGTAGATAGAGATTTGACAAATAAAATGTAACTACAAATTTGTTTTTCGAAATATCAGCACGTTTTCATTTGGCATACGTTTTCCTTGAATCAGTACCTTTTACTAGGCTAGGTAGTTCTAGTATGGGGAATTAAGATTAAAAAAGGTGCAAGGGAAAATTTTGTAGTTCTTTTCAGAAAACGAGCTTGCTTCAGTATTTCCAAGCGATTGCATGCGTTAGGAATGATTCAAAAGCAAGGAACTTCCTTATGGTTCCTTATGATTAGAAGCCAAGAGACGTTGAGCGTCGTTTTTTCGTCTGTGAACAACTGCTCCATCGCATCGTTACGGGTGATGAAAAATGGATTCATTACAGCAACCCAAAGAGAAAAAAATCATGGGGACAGACCGGTCATGGTTCTACGTCGTCGGCTCGGCCGAATATTCACGCTGCGAAGGTTATGCTGTGTATTTAGTGGGATCAGGGCGGTGTTATTTATTATGAGCTGTTGAAACAAAACGAAACCATCACTGGGGACGGTATCCAACTCAATTGATGTGATTGAGCCGAGCACTGCGCGAAAAGCGGCTACAATACAAGCAGAGGCACGTAAAAGTGATTCTACAGCATGACAACGCTCGGCTTCACGTTGCCAAACCCGTTAAACCTACTTAGAAACGCTCATATGGGAAGTCCTACCCCACCCGCCATATTCCCCAGATATTGCACCGTTCGATTATCACTTGTTCCGTTCGATTCCATTCAAATAAAGACAAAATCGTTGGATTCGTGGATAGCCTCAAAAGACGAACGGTATGCGAGCTCTTCCAGAACGATGGGAAAAAGTTGTCGCTAGCGATGGGCAATACTTTGAATGATTTATTTGTAACGGTTTTTTTACAATAAAGTTGAATTTTCATCAGGAAACTTACATAATTGCGTTCCTAATAAAAATTCTCTTTATTGTTTAAAATAGTTTTCGAGCGTCCTGGTAGATTATCTAAAGCATTCAAACCGATGTTGGCCGCTCCACTACTATTTGTACACCCTAACCATTAAAATATTCTTTTTTAATAAGGAAGTTCTGCGGAGATCGAAATAGGTAATAATCTGATGGTGCAGAGTCAGGAAAATATGGTGGCTACGGTACAGTTCCCCAACCCGATTCAACCATTTTTCTTAGGCAGCTTCCTTGCCGCATGCGATCTAGCACTTTTATGATGAAAGAATAAACTTTTTCTGTCTTTCAAAAAAATACGCTAGCGTTGAATTTCTCTTTTCAAAAATCAAGCTGAGTACTGCAACGTTTAGCATTTGTCGTTTCACTTTGAATAAGAAGTACACAAACCCTTGCTATAATCTTCTTGAGATGCAAATCAGCTTTGGTATTGATAGTGGTATTTCACCGCGGCCTCAGACAACAAGCGGCTCCCTATTCTGATGAGTGAAATTTGAGGAATATATGGACATTCGGTCAATTTTTTTTTTTCGCTTATTTCCTGTGGTACTTAAACGGATACAAAACTAAACTTTTTGAAGTAGTTGTCTGATGAACTCCAAGATTTAAGGCCTCAGCTAGGAAAATTGGTATAGGATTTGTGCGGCACGTAGCACTTCTTTATTATCATCTGATGACTTTCTATCATTGTATACAGGATGCGCATTAAAATTATAACCTGCTCAATCAGGAGATTAAGGTTTGGGGAGGCCATAAGTTTGGGGAGATGTAGTCATAGAAATTTTCAGCCATCCAACCCTGTGTCGCCGTCTCTTTACGCGAAGGAGCAGAGTAGTGCTGGAATATGTACGGTCTGTCCCCGTATACGCTTTCAATCCAAAGTTCACAACGCTTTCTAAAGTATTGATATAGGGAGCAGCATTAACTCGAAGTCTTTGAGGAGCGAATTGGGCTAGCATAACAATCTCTAGTTGCTCATATCTCCCCGTAGACCGTAGTCTGACCGTAGCTAGACATTTCGTATACATAATATAAGAATCCTTTGTAGGATCTGAACATAGCCATCTATCATTTTTGCAGTTTTTTCTTCTGGTCTTGATGAACATTGTTTGCGTCTGAGAAAAACCGCAACATAGGGGCTTCAGGATGTTTAAGATGTTCAAAAGACGCTTTGCAGGGATAGTTCTTTGTTCCGCAATTAGTGCCGACATAAACTGTCCTCTGCCTGTAACTTTTATAGTGAAGGTAAGATTTATATAGAAGGTATTCATAGACAAGTCGATCAATTCGGTCCTCTGAAAATGTAAGGTCCCTCGAAATGGCTCTCATTAATTTTCCTCAGCAATTGATAATACTTGTTAAATAAATTTCGAGTATCTGAGCGTTTCGTGTTTTTACGCTTTGCAGTATTATCTCTATCGTAAGCTTATGCTTCCAATTCACGGCGAACCTTTGGTACAAATTAACGGAAGCAATTCAGAAAATTGGATATTTCTAAATCAGTGTGTTTCACACATAACTATATGGACGATAACAGAATGCCTTTTCCTATCTTTCGTTAGTTTATAATCCTCCATTGACTACCTTATAAGAAACAAAAACAGAAACAAATACCTTAAGAAATTAATACCACTGATATGGACGTCCTCAAATACCATACGCACCCAGTATGGACTTATATTTTATTGAAGGGTTGGATGCTACAAATTTATTTTATTTCTGTACCCTTTGTGTCCAACCTATCTCGATTGATCAATACCGCCACAAGCCACCGAATTAGTTTAAACGAAACTACTACATTCCGCTGATTAGTATTCACTATATCCAGCTTCTGTCGTTTGGTTAACATTATATACTGATTATGCTCTCTCCGGCCCTTTAATTTTAAGTGGCTTGGCTTCAGCAATAAAAAGTTGACCATTGGAAAAGAATTTCCCAAAACGAATATAGCGCCATCCAAAAAGAAGTGTATTTTTAAATTAAAAGAAATTCGGAACATTTTTATGAAAAGCAGTCACTTGAATGGAGTTTGCAAAATTAACTTTCTAGCATTTATTTATTGTATTAAAACCATTACAATGTAGTTGGCAGTTCAACAATAGCGCAACATTTAAAATGGCACCTATAGTTGGTTGGCATTATACTTTTCCCAGAAGCCCATGTTTTGCATGGAACACAAACATAAGAATAAAAAGAATGGTAAAGTGATAAACAAGACTATGGAAAGCCATCAGTTCGTGAAAATCTAAGATATGACCAATGAGCATCACATTGTGTTAGCCAAAGAAGCTTCTTTTACAAGAATTTTGGATATAAAACCTTGTTCCCTAATATAAGCTTAGCCCCAGAAGCCAGGGAAGCATCTTTTCGAAGACCATACTAATAACACGTGATTTTTGAAGTGTTTGGTTTTTAATCATCAAAAAACACACAGAGAAATTACAAAAGTATACAAAACTTGTATTCGACTTGATCAATTGGTGCTTACTATTTACTTTTAAAGAATTATATCGTATTAATGTTGACCATGATTACGTTTTAAGTGGTCCATCCGGGGAGTACAATTTTGAACCACATTTACATCGTATTACTATACTAAAATTTCAATAAAAACACGTGTTGTGTTGTCTTCCAACGATTTGACGTATCCTCATAAAAAAAATCTAAAAAACATACACGATCTAGTCGACCCATTTACCGGCCCTAATTCTCAATTGCTCCACCAAGTCGCGTCCTGTGTGGCATATAGTGCTGCCTTGCTGGAACCACAAGTCGACCGGGTTCAGCTGGTCCGTTTTGGACACAAAAAAAGTTCGAAATCATTGAACGATAGTGAGCGCCATTGACGTTAGCTTTGTTCTCATGATCATCTATGAAAAACTACGTGGCGATGATTCCGCTGTACCATCAGCCATACCGAACAATGCAATTTTCCGAACTTACTCATCGGAGCAAATATGGTCGTTTTTTTTTTTTTATTAACATACCCATTCAAACAGAAATGAGCTTCGGCGCTGAAGACAATTTTTCGATAAAAAAGCGAATCTTCCCAAAGTCTATCTAAGATGCACTCACCAGGGAGTGGTCGTGGTGCAATGGTAATCATCACCGACTGTTGAGCGGAAAGTCTGTACTTCAAGTCTTTCTGTAGCCAAGAACAATTCCTATACCGAAAAATTGTGCAACAACACCAGTTGTGAATGAGAGATGATAAAAAAAAAACGCTAACGAAGGCATAAAACTCGCAGCATAATATCACTTCAATATTCATACTCTGGGTGTGCATTTCCAATATAACACCTTAATGGCATGGGAACAAAAAAGTTACTACAACCAACGCGACAAATTCAGTTGAATCTCTCAAAAAAATGCTATCTAGGACAACCACCCCTGGAGAGTAGTGAACGAAGATCTTTAACACAAATCATCTGCAAAAAATAGGTCGCTAGGATTTAGCTCTTGCATGAGTTGTAAGATTTTAAAGCAAGATTCTTGCGTAAAATCTTCCACGTAACAGGATTGCTGTGAATGGCGACGAATAAACAAATCGCGGTGTTCATAAACATTGGCGGATGCAGCAGCAATATTTTCCTCTGTACGCACTCTAGGCATACAAATAGGTGGCTTGATGTCCAATGGGGTGAACTTAGTGCGAAATTTGGTCACTATGGCTTGAATTGCTGGCTCGATAGGTCGATTATATCGACTGTAAAATGGTCGAAGTGTGTGAAAAACATTTTTCGTAGAAAATTTTGATAATAAAATTCAATAATTTGTATGCGTTTTTCAGGTATAAATCTTTCCATGATATAAAAGCATTACTGGTGAAGAAAATATTTTGAGTCGTTAGATCAAGCAGTCCCTACATTCTGACCACGGGAGCATGACAAGCCATTCTTTTGAGACATATCCCGCCTCCAATCTACTTACATAATGGAATCGCTACAATCAAAAAGAAATTTAATCCGTTTGCAAATATCCCGTAGTCAGCCAGAAATTCCGAGCGCCGTGGCGCAGTGGGTGGTTGTCGGCCGCTGACCCGTGATGAGCGAGTTCGGATCCCGATAACACTAGCGCCATCAAATGATTATTCCGCGGCTTCTCTCCTCGGCGGGGTACTGGCAAAACCCTCCGTCGTACACTTGCCTTGAAGAAGCTTATTAAGCTTTAGGTTCCGTTCACTTGTATGAAAACACAACATACATAAGTGAATAAAAGAAGCTTGGCTCTGGCTCTTCATGGGCTGTAACGCCAAGGTGTCTGTCTGGCAATACTCGTACAGTGGACCAATATTTGTGTCTGAGTGCTCCAACAGATAGCAGAAGCCTCCAGCAAAAAAAAGTCTACCAGGAGATAACAACCAAATCAACGAGTTAAGCTTACCGATATGCTTTGGATCTGATCTTTGCAGAGGCCAAGCGATGAGTCGCTGTTCAAGCTTGAAAATATTAGGGAAAAGACTTCCTTATTTAACAATTCATGGGAAACTTGTTCCAAAAATAAAGATCAAATTACTATGAAAACGCAAAACTCCTTTAACACTGAACAACATTATATTCCCTTGGCATGGTAACAAGTTCCTGCAGTGGTTCTCGCATGCATAAAATCATTTAATCATTACTTGACTTTAAGGGGAAATATAACGACGACTGTAGTTTTATAGAATATATTACGAGGAAACATTCTGGTCACAATGTCCCCGGTAGCTCTTCTTATCGGTCTTTTATGACTAGCATTTCCGCTATTGTCCGATAACAGCTTTTACATATATTTCAAGAAATTGTTTCCAAACTATAAAATCGTTTCATTCAAGTTTTACGACCATTTTGACTATTTCCATCTGCGCATAAAGCGGTGAATTTCAACTTCTATTGTCACTCCGCATCGTAACGGAAATCCTCATTATTTCCGGTCTCTATTCCACAATATTCTCGCCGACTCTGTATTTATATGTATGTATGTACATCCAGAGACTGATTATAATTTCTTCTAAACACTCAATTAACTCATAAATCCGCCTCTCTACCTCATAAATGTGTCATCTGTGTAATTAAAATTGTCACCAGTGCGACAGACCAGTTCGTCTGTCTGGTTGCGAGAAAGCTATGACAATGCCTCGAGAGTGAATCTCACGTTTTGCGAAGTATGACATGCGAACGTTAGTTGGTCGCATTTCTTTGGAAGATGTAGTAACTCCCATCTGGCAATGGTTCGCATGACAACCTTTTCTTTGCGAGTAGGTCAAACTGAATGGAGCTTTTCACATCACGAGAAAATACTATCACCATATACTCACGTCAGTTGATGGCGATGAGACGTGGTTTAAGAGGGTGACTATAGCGACGAGTGTAGATGAGATATTTATATTCAAAGCAGATACGGTAGAAAGATTATTGGATTCGTTTTTGGACTTTGGTAAGCTCCCTCCGATTGCCGAATTTAGTTTGCCATAAAAACAAATGGAAAAAAGAAAGAAAAATGAATCTGGGTTTTGTTAAAGTATACTTATGTTATAAAAGGTAGAAAACTTGATTCTTTAGAATCGACCTTATATTAAAATTCCAAACACGAGCTATTGTTGGATCGAATGTTGAATTTACTCCTGATTGAGACGCTCAGAGACTGACATTCCAATGCAAAATTCTTTTCATTCGAAACCTCTTCGGTCGTTAGAGCGAAATCGTGATTGGAATCGACGTCAATGAAAAAAATTTGTTTATTTTTCTTTTGAATGGATACAAATGATATTTGATGAGGTTCGGATGCGCAAAATAAACATAATGCTGGTACGAAGTGAACGCACCTATTGAATAGTAATGAAGTACATATTTGGTTTCAAAAACCTGAAAATACGTAATTATCTGTTCATTGGTGATTTAGAATATCAAATTGTAGGAAAATGCAACTAAGGTATCCAAGCGCGAAAGTCAAATTGAACCATTCACTCCTTAAGGGCGAGTACTTTTCAGAAGTTTGTTCTTTCAAATTGGCAGTACTTTTTCTAACGACAACTGACTTGTGATCCATCTACTTTGCCATGTCACCTTAGAGAGGCGTAGCCTAGCAGATTGTGCAAAATGATGTATTTCATGCATCCGTTCCCGAAATGCAGTGAACATAACCAAACAAAAGATGAGGGCTTGACCTCCAAGATTATGTGACTTAACGCTTTTGGAATATTCCCCGTAGGAATACATAAAGTCGATAGTTCAGAGTAAATTGCGGAGGTAAGATAGTTTCCCAATCGAATTTCGGGGCGGGAACATCAGATCATCCATGTAAAAAAAAATGCAGAAAAATCAAGGGTAGGCTGGACGAACGTACGATGCCTAGTCAGTCCAGGTGCTTTTCAAACAGTGTGCAACGAAATAAATATAAATTGAATATCACAACGGCACAAGAAGGGGGTGGTGGTGGTGCAATCATCACTGACTGTTGAGCCGAAGGTCTGTAATTCAAGTCAAGTCATAGTCAAGAACAATTTCTATACGGAAAAACTGTGCAACAACATCAGTTGTGAATGAGAGATGATCAAAAAGTGCTGACGAAAGCATAATACTCGCAGCATGTGTGCATTTCCAATATACCACCTTAATGACGTGGAAACAAAAGAGTTACTGTAAACTACAACCAACGCGAATTCAGTCGAATCTCTCAAATCCTATCTAGGACAACCACCCTCGAAGAGTAGCAGGCCTAAATCGGGGGTCCTTGTTATAGCTATGCATTTCTGAAAGTACCGAAGAAAGACAAAGAGGTAAAGGACAGAAATAAGCATATGTGTCACTAGCTCAAAAAATATGATCGGGAAAACCGTGATATTCCAACATAAGGAAATACACAAGGCTTCTTGGATATGAGCAGATGGGAGTAACGCACAACCATATCAAAGTGTAAATCAAAAGCCGAATCCAAATCAACAAAATCGGAACACAGGAATGTTCAGCTGAAATGTTAAAATACTTTTGCAGCCCCAATACGAGGATAAAGTTAATATGCAGTTTGCCCTACTAGAGTGCATAATGAAGAGCAAGACCGCTAGAAGCAGATCAACAATAAAAATTGTTATAAAGAAGGTGGCGAATAACAAACTAGACTATAGAAAAGTCCCAAGGGAAAGCCTTGGGTCGACGAAGAATGCGGGAAAAATAAAATTTCTAAGACTTCAAGCGGTCTCCTTCAGGATAAAAACCGATTATAGGAAAGACAAACGTTTGCTTACACTCAGGAAGAATATGCGGTTCAAAAAACGATAGCAATGTATGCAGGGATAAATGTTAAGCGAAATGAATACTAAGCTTTAAACGCAACTGTAATGGGGTAGTCGTTTCGAAAAACGAAAGAGTTTCAGGCTAATGGAGAGCTATTTAGGTAAACTGTTTAATGTACGTGAAGATTAATTAAAAATAAATTTCAGGGCGAGGGTACTATGGGGGGATTTTTCCAGTATCCCGCCAGGGTGAAAAACCGCGAAATAAACATTCGATGGCGTTGGTGTTATCGGGATCGGGTCGACATACTACCCACTGCGCTACGGCGCTCTCAATACTAATATCCTGGATGAATTAACAGAGACGCTACAGGTGCTCATCATAACTATTTGGGACAATGAAACTGTTGATCGAACACAACACAACAATTACCGAGGTATGTGGCTGCTACCAAGTCGTTAGAAGGTGCTGCCAAATATCCTCTTAAAGAGATGATGTTAGTCTAAAGAAATCGAAGACTACTATGCTAGCTTCAGGAGGAAGCATCGACGAGTGTCCACATTTTCGGTCCACCAACTGTTCGTCGATTTTACAAAAGCGTGTGGCTCTATAATTCGATTAAAAAGGTATCATGTACTCGTAAGCCTGGGAATCCCGGAAAAGTTAGTGAAACTGATACAAGTATGCTTAAAGGGAAACCAAGAATAAGTTAAAGTAGGAACTCCCTTATCTGATGCGGGAATACGCAATAATATCCCTTCAGGAAAGGAGAAAGGAATAAAGTTCTAGCTCTTTTTTTACGTTCCGCTCTAGCTTACGCAGACGATCTAGACCCGCTGGGAGATAGTGAGGAAACAGTTAAGAGAAAAATGCAGAAAGTCTAATAATAGGAAGGTAGGAAGCAGGCTTAGAAGAAAATGTCCTTGTACCATATTGATTGCCAAAAACGGCATAAAGAAATGAAAGGTTCCGTAAAGCCACGCGTGCTGCGATGAAGGAACGATTCAAAACTCCTATTTTGTTATGTAATTACAATATAAAATCCGTATTTATAAAACCATAATATTGCCAATGACACTTTACATATGTGAAATTTGGTCTCCGCCTAACAATAAGAAGGAGGAAAGTTTCCGGTTTTTGAAACTTTGAAACTACACAAATAAGAACTGAAGGAACTCTATTCAGCCACAATCATTGTCCGAGTAATTAAATCGCGAAGACTAAGATTCGTAGAACGAATGTCAAATGTGAAGACGAACAGTCAAAAGAATAGAGTGGAAAACTGGAGGAAAAAATCTCGCCAATAACGTGGAACTGAACAGCGAAAGGAGCTCATGACAGGAAGTCTTGGCCAAGGGTTGTTAACGAGGCTCTGAATTTCCGAATTCCAAACGCTGGTAATTATAATAATAACCCCAACTACTTTACATCCCATTTTGCAGGAAAATAAACACTTAAGACAAATATTGGAACAACATCTCCATCCCCAACGAGCAACAGTTTGGTGTGGCTTTTGGGTTGGTAGTACCATTGATTGGTCGTTTTTGGAAATGATGCTGATGCCGTTACCGAACGATGTTGGGAGCCTGAAAGTGGTGCTGTAGACATGGGCAACCTTTATTTCCTGCACTGACTTTATTCTAAGATAAATTTATTAGACGCATGATTCATCGAAATGGAAAATTCAAATGACCGTCGATAAAGTTCAGTCTAACACCAATAGTCTATATTCTTTTAGAATATGCCAGACATAAAGTGTACGCCAGGAATTCATATACTAAAAAAAAATATCAGAACCAACCAAGACGTGAGGAAAAAATTCATTAAAAAAAAATAACTGTAGAAAGATCCGAGATACATATTTTATTTGGCAAGTATTGTATTACATTACTGAGAAACTAAAGACGATCGCAAAATTCGAGAAGCCGTTTCTTTCAGTCAAATACATGATGGCCCAAAATGTATGTAGCTTTTGCAAAACTCGGCAATCGCCAATTTTGTTTTGACATTTGTGTAGTATATAGATTAAGGATGCACGCCGACAAGCCATAGAATGCTAAAATCACCCTGTAGCAAAATTGTGAGGAAGTCTTCTTTCAAAATGCAGATAATCCTACATACCGTCAATTGCATCTACGAGGGTGGTCCGGTAAGTACTTAGCCTCACCGCCAGATGGCGCCAATATCGCAAGAGCAACTTACTATTGTGTAGTGCATTCTAGTAGATGGCTACGATTCGTAGTTTTGTTTTGACCGCGTGTGGAACCGGGAGTTTCCGCGGATTTTAGAAAAATTGAAAAAGAGCAATATCGGTCGGTGATTCGATTCTTGTTTTTGGAAGGGAAATCGCACAGCGAAATCAAAGAGCGTTTGGATGCTGTGTACGGTGACTCTTCTCCTTCGATGGCAACCATCAAAAATCGGTTTAACGAGTTTCAACGTGGTCGCTCGTCGGTTTTTGCTGAGCCACGTCCAGGTGCCCCGAAAACGGCTACCACGGAGAATGACGTGAAAAAAATCCACGATCTCGTATTGGCTTCGCCAGATAGCTGAGACAGTAGGCATTTCAAAAGATCGCGTGGGTCATATCCTGCATGAAATTTTGGGCATGATAAAGCTGTCGGCGCGACGGGTTCCGCGTTTGCTCACTCCGGACAACAAGCGCAACCGTGAGACCACTTCAGAGCTGTGTTTGACGCTGCTTAAGCGCAATCCGAAGAAGTTGCTGCGTCGTTTCGTGACAGTCGACGAAACATGGATCCACTGGTACACACCAGAGACCAAGGAACAGTCGAAACAGTGGACTTCACCCGGCGTGCGTGCTCCGAAGAAGACGAAGACTGTCCCATCGGCCGGAAAGCTGATGGCCACCGTTTTCTGGGATTCACAAGGTGTGGTCCACATCGACTACCTGGAGAAGTACAAAACGGTCACAGGGCTGTACTATGCCAAATTATTGGGCCGATTCTACGCCGAATTGAAGAAAACACGGCCCAACTTGGCGAAGAAAAAGTGGCCCTCGCCACGGCCAAATTGGTCGAATTGGGCTATGAACTGCTACCCCATCCACCGTGTTCTCCAGATTTGGCCCCGTGCGACTTCTTTTTATTTCCAAACTTGAAAAAGTGACTCGCCGGGCAGAAATTTCAGTCGAATGAGGAGGTCATCGCCGCCACGGAGGCCTACTTTGCAGACCTCGAGAAAACGTATTTTTCAGACGGGTTAAAGAAGTTGGAGCATCGCTGGGTCAAGTGTATCGAGCTTAAAGGAGACTATATTGAAAAATAAATCGCCATTTCTCCAAAAGTTTTGTTTTTCTTTTGTAGGCTAAGTATTGTACTTATCGGACCACCCCCGTAAACAAGCTCTCTTGCGCCTCAACGACGAAATGGAAGATTTTCGTTTAAAATTCATCATCAGCGGCGAGGCTCGTTTTCATCGGAACGGAATAAAACTGTCAAGGAACTATGTTCCTGGTACCGTAACGAGATAGTATGACTTTTCATCGGCTGTGCTTCTGTTTTATGGTTGGAAAGCAAACAAGACTTCAACTTCCCCAAAGACTCACATACCTCGGCATAACAGGTTCCACAAACTTGCCTAATGGAGGCACAAAAGGCCTTGATGGGACTAACTCTACTTCACAGAGCAGTAGTTAAACTAAAAATGTCAAACGCGGCTTAAATAGTACACAGATGGCTCGAAGATGAAGACAAACGTCGGCGCGGGTGTGTTTGCCGCAAACTGCTCAATGGCAGTGGAACTATTTCCCATTGTTTTCCAAGTCATGCTATACGCAATTTTCCGACAAGTCGGTAGGCTTACCATTAAATGTCAACTCAAATAAGGAACTAATATAAATTAAAAACATCAACGGTCCAAGAATAGATCCCTGTGGCACACATAAGTTAGTACAATTTTTAACCTCGTGACCTATTTACTAAATAAGATCTGAATCATTTGAAAAGGAAACTACAAAAAACCAGCTTATTCCAATCTCCGCCCATATCAAGAGCTTTGGTTAAGTCTACAAATAAGCCTACTGCAAACAGTTTTTTATCTAAATTACCAAAGACTCTGGGCCAAAAATGTAATAAGGCATCTGGAGTTGATTCGCTTATCTGAAAGTCAAATAGGTTGGCGTTAATTGCCTTTAGAAAAAGTTTGCTAACCAAAGGAAAAAAAAAACAATATTTTCGCTTGTGATACACTGAGACATTTACAACAATTACATACGATGACATGACGATGGTGCCATCGGCCATCATTTTTTTTGCCACAGATAATCGATAAGAATCATGAGTTTTCTCATCGCAAATTGACGAACTGGCACTGGGGGACCTGTAGTTCCAAGAGCATGGTGCAATCGCATACACAGCACACGCAAAAATTATCGTTCAAATTAACGCATTTGTGGGTTGTTTTATGTCTCGATTTAGCGATTTGCACTGGCCGGCAAGATCACCTGATTAGATCGCCCCAGACTTATCTCTTTAAAGTTTTATGAAGTCATGGGTTTACCAGACTCAGGCACATATCTTGGCAGATCTCGAAGAGAATATCCGATAAGATAATGAAAACTTCTTACCCAAAGTTCTCCCCGAAGAGATAGAAAATGCAATTATAAGATCCCAAATGATCATCAACAATGGCGGCACTCACTTGATCGATGTCATCTTCAAAAGATAATGGAAAGAAACCTAAAGCTTAAAATAAACATATAAAAAAGTAATTATCAAATTGTGCCGATGAGCGTTTTTTTGCGACCCTGTACATATGTAATCTTGTTGAAAAGTTCTTCTCTAGATACCGAACAACACCGCTACCACTTTACCGACAAAGGCGAATTCTCTTCTAATATTGCATAGAACTGTGAAAGAGCTTATAACATGTTTCTCGGTCTTTCTCTCCTACTCACCTGTATGCACATACAAAACGAAAACTAGAAAAAGCTAGGTTCTGAGTAAGTACCACCATCAATAGATTCATTGCGAAACGTTACCCTTCAAAATCATAAAATGTTTTCATAAAAAAAATCGCTTTCAAAAGAGCTTCCACTTAGTGGTAGTAGCATTTGATGTTTACAGCAAGTCGTATCAGATCCAACAAAATTTCATTATTTGGAAAATATCCAGGTGGCTCCAATCCATATAAATTCGAAAGATATGCAGATTGTTATGCTCTTCAGAGTATCCGACTCAGTATACGACCTTTCACCGTCATTAAATCAATGACGTGCCTTTTCAGCTTTTCCTCAGCCCATCTGCAGCCATAAAACTCAACCCGATCATCAGCTGAATTTTAACTACACGAGCACGTTTTGTTTATAAAACAAGGCAATATCGGATCTCAAATCAGGTGAAAAACTTAATGTTCATTTATTACCCGAAAATGCGTCCGAACTAACGATGCTTTCGCATCTCACAGCTATTATTTAAATACCCAAACAGATACTCAACTAATTAATCAAATTAATTATGAATCCATGTTCACTACTAATTATCGTGCGCAAAACACCTAACAAGATATTGGATGCCCACATCTCGACCCTTAGCGGAAACCGATAAATATCTCAACCAATAACTCCCAATCAAATTTCATATCGCTTCCATCATATTTCTATCCGTACTATCCTATTCTCAAGCTGGTGTGCCCAAAGTTCGGCTACTCTCACCAGCCCATTATCGTATACCGTAGTGGTTGATTGAAAAAGAACTGTTCGCGGTGTCACGGAATGGATGACGGACTCTCGGTGATTATTTATGATAGCAGTGGAAACGTCACAACGCCTATTTAGGTCTCTCTGGTATTCATAATAAGCCGTTTAGTGGTTTTGAAACACAAGCAGATACTTGGGTTGATATCGGTGGAATAGACGGTCGCCAAGACCGGTTTGTTTATCTTAATGAATTCCCCTCTGCTCCCCGTGGTCGAGAGTTGAATGACTTTTCTCCAACCATTCTAGCCATACTACTATTGGCTGTAGAGCGGGTAACTCTCGCGTCTTATCGTTAAGTGTTGCTTTAATTCGATTAATGTTCAGCTTAGGCGAGTCCCATCTGACGGTGTCGTTTCGGATCTGCTTTAATGGCTGTCCGTCTTTCAGAGACATTGTAATACCGAGCCATTTGGATATGGTAATTTGGATCGAATTTTATCGAGACACACTAATAGTTTACTGGATTCAATAGATTAGGGAAGGAAAAATTTTGCGAACCGATGTGATAATTATGGAATTGGATTATGTGACACATGAGTTATGGGATGGCAAATTTATGCTAATTCGAATGTCTTTATCAGCATTGGGTATAGAATATATTGTGTATCCTTGCAAGCAACCTATTCGTAGTTGTTGATCCGGTTTGTAGCAAAAGAACGGGTAATAGCTATCCACCAAATGGAGCAATAGCTGTTTAGAAGCCGCAATCGTGATGGCTGTGAGAAGGTAAGGACCATATCAAGGTTAAGCCAGGGTTCAAGGCAATTAACTACATATTGCTCGTACCTTGCATTTGCCCTCCCAGGCCCTGGGATCATTTACAAATTTTATGTTATAGCTTCAATCAAAGAGCTTTCAGTTTGGAAAAAAGGAAAATGTCAGACAGGGCCATATCAGGCCAGTATGGCGCTCGGTCGATCAGACGGTCTTCATTGAATTTTTAATCAGAAACAGAATACCTAGCACTCTATGTTTGTTGCATTAATATTCGAACAACTTCGGCGTTTTTTTGCTCGTCGGGCTCATGACTTTCGTCGGTAGTTCTGATGCGTTTCATAGAGGTCTGACCGATAGAAGAAGGAAAAATCATATCTTCAGTGACCTGTTTTCGATGCTCTTACTGAACAAAACTAAGCTCTTGAACCAGTCATTTGGCGACGAGTTTCATGCCCAAAACATAGGCCAACTCTGCAAGACTTATGCGTAGATATTCGAAGATTAATCTTTTGACTTGACCAAGGTTTCCATCATTCGGCCAGAAGGAGGCAAAGCAAATACCACTTCCCGACTCTTTGGATGCTATATTATATCAAATACCTAAGTTTTAGATTTACCTGATTCTTTGTAGGTCTTCTATAAAATTTTCAGTGACTTGTCACATGAACATTTGTATGTCTGCAGTTTCCGATGAGACTGGGTTAAATTAATATACAATTGTAGCGCCACCTCTGATTTGTCTATTGAACTTAGTAAAGACATCTTTCATCTATCGTCACACAGAACTTCTTCCCGTTATTATGCGTTATATTATAACGAAACGTAAAATATGTCCGTCCATTGAAAAGTCGCTAAAGAACAAGGACTTGGTTGTGACGACCTCGAAAATGACGAACGTTAACCGAAGGTGTGAGAACCTCGAAGATTAATAAAGTCCGAAAAATTGTCTGCTCCGACCGTTGTATGTCCGCAACACTTATTGAGGAGATGACTGACATTTCTAAGAGTGTGATCCACCGCATTCCTACCGATGATTTGGGAAAGATTTGTTCCACATTCTCTCACGAAGGAGGAAAAAGGCATGAAATCTGCCAAAAAAGAATCCTGCATTCATGGCATTTATCGCAGCTGGGGATGAAATGTGATATTCCATAAGGATATCGTTCCACAAGGTCAGATTTTTAATACTCAATATTATTTGGGTGTTCTGAACAGAATTCATTATGTTCGACCCGAATACAAAGTTGGCAGTTAGTTTTATTTGTATGATAAAGCACCATCACCAAGCTCTATTTGTACGCGAATCTTTGGCAAAAAAATAAAAAAAAAACACACAAAGCTCGAACTCCCACCAATCTCGCCCCATCTACTGCCGTGCCGACTTTTGGCTGTTTCCCTGTTCCTTAAACTCAAATTAGCGGTGATGGGGAATACCGATGGAATTTGATGCGGAAAAAGGGGTATGGGCCAAAGGTTTCGGGGATTAGTGTTAGGGGAAACCATTTGAAGCAGTGTAGAGCAGTGGATATTGCCTGTAGGTAGGTTTTGGAAAAAAATATGTCCGCGATTTTGCATGGTTCTTCTAGGGGTAGTAGGATAAATAATTTTAAGCGATCCTTATAAGGCGAAAACTTAAAGGTATAAGCCCAGAGAAGACCAGAAAGGGCAAAACGAATAAACCTAAATTGAACGGCATCAACCGTAATTGAGGACCAGACATAACTAGCATATTCAAGACGGGTCCCAACGGAGGTAGGGTCTAAGGATATCAAAATGTAAGGATTCGAGAATTCCTTGGACCAACGTGTCATAAAGTCGAGGGCCTTATTGGTATGTTTGATAATGCTGTTGATGTGAAGGCGAAAGTTAAGTTCTCGGTTACAGATAACACCTTAGTCAATCAAAAAGTTGACAGGGGAAACAACTTCAGGACAGATAACGCAGGTTCTGGGACGAAAGCCTTCACGGTATTGATAGCTTGGCATTTGCTAATATTGGGCACTATCTGTTTTTTTTTTGAGATCAAATAGTGAACCTATTTAGGTCAGACTAGAGAGAGAAGTTCTTGATAATGTAGTAACGGCCAAGGTAGGATTTGATCCATAGGATAAAACTGGGGGAAAGCTAAAAAAAGGGAATTTAAGAAATATAATTTGATGCCAGGTTTTGTCTGTAGCAACAAGATGTACTTCTATACCAAGGTCGCACAAGAATTGTTAGAAAGTCAGTTAAGTTAGCGATTGTCGATCGACCTTTTAGGAACCTTTTGTTGATTTGTAGATAAGATGGACTTGCAATGAAAGATTACTGTTGAATACAACGGAGTTGGGATCATAGTTGGACACTTCATTCTTTTGTCATTTTCTTTGGAATGAGAAGATGTAAGCTTTTTTTCTAAGCTGAGAAAAGAGTCTGTGTCAAATGGAGCTTTGAAATAAGGCCACGAGGGTTAGGAACATATAATTTTTTTTTAAACTATTGCGGGGAGGCACTCAGGATTGGACAAGTAGTCATACTTTAAGTTACGTATTTTCTCGACGACTAAGGTAGGAGTTATATTCACTTACGAAGGCAACATCTAATGAGTTTTCATATATCGAAAGTAGTCATGATATGAATGTGGGTGAAGGTGTGGGTTCGGTGAACGACTGCCTGAAGAAATGGCAAAAAATTTGGTAAAAAATTAAAAGGAGAGAGATAGTCTTCAGCTTTTATTTTTGATTTTTTAAAGTGAATCGTTGATGAGAGAGAATAGAATTCAGTTCAGGTACCGAAGGTAGAGAGATTCGCATAGCATAGAGAGATTCCATATAAGACTACAGGTAGGTAGAAAGGTTGGATGCAGAGTGGGTTTTAAGGTAGGCCTGCCTTTTGTATTTTGTTTTTTATTGCGCAGAAAGCGTAGTTCCTTTGTGTACCAGGATAAAGAGGAATTGCAGTGTTTTTTTTGGGAACGGATAGGATAAGGCAATTGCTAACTTTGGAGTAGAATATGGCAAGAAACAAAGGGTTTAGGAAAAAAGCAAAGTTAATATTGCTGAGCAAGATTTTTGGCGACTGCTGAAGTGTTTGTCTGTGAAGCGGGTCCAAGGTAGAGAGGAGGTGGTTGCTTGCGGGTATAACGCAGTTTTCGGCATCATATCAGAGGATCAGTCAAGTTGTCCATTCATGTTGTTGCTGATGTTACTAAGTTAAAGGATATCGGAGTCAAAGAGGCGATCTGTGGAGATGATTTACTTACCAGACGAGGTTTTAGTTGGGACAAAGTGAGTTTCATCATCAGATTTATGTCATTTGAAATAGCCACTGAAGTTGACGAGGTCAGCGGTATTAAATATATAATATATTCGTCAATGGCCAAATGATAGCAGTAAGTGGGTTGGGAGGGACGAAAGCAACAGTGAGCATTCATAAGTATTATGTGTTGCACGCGCCTTTGAATCGCAGATCACGCTATTTGGGCATTTTTCACCCAGAATATGCTTATGAAAATTTGAAAAAGCAGAAACAAAATTTACAAAAGAATGAAATAATTTTAAAGTAAAAAGTAGTATTTTTTCTTTAAAGTGGTATTATTATCTTTGAGAAACCTTTGAAGGGTAAAATTAAATAAATGATTGGGGCAGTGAATTTGGCATACCTTTCGGTTTTTTTTTTTTTTTTTGGTTTCAAGTAGTGGAAAACCTACATGGAGTCAGTAACATGAGTAAAACAAAATATTAAAAGGGAGTCCCGTGGCTCAGTGTTGAGTGAGTTGGCTTCTGATGCCGATGAAAATTCAAAACAATAAAATCGCAACAAGTTTCCATGCAGATTTATCAACAACTTCCCGATCTTGTACTCAAAGGCCACATATCGACCATTGCATTTTCGATTCAATAAAAACCCTAAGAAAACAGGATATTGATCAAGTGTTTGCCAAATGCGTAGAAGCTGCGGTTTTTGGTAGAAATGCCGAACATTTATTAAGAAAGTGGGTAGGTTTTCAACTGATCAAATATTAATGCCTGAGGCCACCGATCTGTACTGATTAATATGATTCTGACGATATCATTGCATCATTGCATCAGTCTGAAGGCAGTTGTTACTGAGGAGACAGCTTTGATGGCGTCTAGGCCGTCGCCTGTCGGGATCATGTGGTTAGGATAGATTGTAAAGTGCAGGTGTGATCAGACAATTAGCATTGGAAATTTTTATTTCGGTCGAGAAAATCCTGATCCTAGGCCATCGAAATAAACCAGTAGTTGATATTCTGAGGTGGGGAAGCTGCTCTAGCTTTGCTTAGAGTAGGTCATCAAACTAACGAACCGAATTTAGGGTGAACATGGGAAGGACAACAGATGTGTAATTCCAAAGTATCAGCTTGTAATTGTGTCTCGACCTCATACCGAATGGTTTGTTGCATTTCCCAATCCGGTTTTCTCTACAAAATTACTAGTTAAGCTTCGGGTCAATAATTCAATTATCACAAGCGGAACATCTTTGAAATGATCATTTTGATTCCATTTCTTTCTAACTGTGTACAATTTCGTTGATGACTACAAACCATAAAATAATTATGTAACTCTGCCCTAGGGAGTGCATCTGTTTACCGATCTACTGAGCTATTTACTAATTGCTATTGCTGCCCAATTGCAGATGAAACATTTTACCCCCAGAGCAATTAAAGATTTTTTAACGAATTTAGCGAAAACATAATTGAAAGCAGCTTTGATGTACTTGAACGTTGCTCGAGTATATTGTTTCAAACTGATGGATTTCCCAATGGCAACCACTATGGCACTTTCTCATCTAGCGCCGTCTATGGATTTACCGTTGTCGGCGTTATGGTGTAATGTGAATTCAAATCCCTTTCCAGGAGGCACCCATAAAAGACCGATCCGACAGAAATCCTCGTTTGATTCGTAGCCTATTCTTCCTAACTCTGCGATAAAAGTTACAGAAAGAATCGGGAATATACGAGGGTGGTCCGATAAGTACTTAGCCTACCAAAGAAAAACAAAAATTTTGGAGAAATGGCGATTTATTTTTCAATATAGTCTCCTTTTAGCTCGATACACTTGACCCAGCGGTGCTCCAACTTCTTTAACCCATCTGAAAAATACGTTTTCTCGAGGTCTGCAAAGTAGGCCTCCATGTCGGCCTCCTCATTCGACTGAAATTTCTGCCCGGCGAGTGACTTTTTCAAGCTTGGAAACAAAAAGAAGTCGCACGGGGCCAAATCTGGAGAATACGGTGGATGGGGCAGCAGTTCGTGGCCCAATTCGGTGCCGGTGCGTTATCATGGTGGAAGAGCACTTTTTTCTTCGCCAAGTGGGGCCGTTTTTTCTTCAATTCGGCGTCGAATCGGCCCCAATATTTTGGCATAGTACAGCCCTGTGGCCGTTTTGCCCTTCTCCAGGTAGTCGATGTGAATCACATCTTATGAATCCCAGAAAACGGTTGCCATCACCTTTCCGGCCGATGGGACAGTCTTCGCCTTCTTCGGAGCACGTTCGCCGGCTGAACTCCACTGTTTCGACTGTTCCTTGGTCTCTGGTGGATCCTTGTTTCATCGACTGTCACGAAACGACGCAGAAACTCCTTCGGATTGCGCTTAAACAGCGTCAAACACTGCTCTGAAGTGGTCTCACGGTTGCGCTTGTTGTCCGGAGTGAGCAAACGCGACACCCATCGCGCCGAGAGCTTTCTCATGCCCAAAATTTCATGCAGGATATGACCCACGCGATCTTTTGAAATGCCTACTGCCTCAGCTATCTCGCGCTCCTTCATTCGGCGGTCTGCCAATACGAGATCGTGGATTTTTTTCACGTTATCCTCCGTGGTAACCGTTTTCTGGGCTCCTGGACGTGGGTCATCAGAAACCGACGTGCGACCACGTTGAAACTCGTTTAACCAATTTTTGATGGTCGCCATCGAAGGAGAAGAGTCACCGTACACAGCATCCAAACGTTCTTTGATTTCGCTGCGCGATTTCCCTTCCAAAAACAGGAATCGAATCACCGACCGATATTGCTCTTTTTCCATTTTTCTAAAATCCGCGGACACTCCCGCTTCCACACGCGGTCAAAACAAAACTACGAGTCCGATCCAGCTGAATTTTCGAGCTCTTGCGATACATAATAAAGATAAAGAAATTTTTGCTAGAAATTGTGCTAGGAAAACACAACACATCCGGAAACACACTCAGACTCGTATACATTGCCTCGGGCCGGAACCTCTCTGTTGTGAGTACGCGGATCCCACACCTCAACATCCATAAAGGGCGGTCCCCTGATCAATCAGCCAGGTTGATCAAATTGCGATTGACGTCAGACACTCCTCCAGTATTCTCGATGTCCGAACCTTCCTTCTAGCCAAGGCAAGAGCACGGATATAAAAAAAAAAAAAGAACATAGTCGAGAAAGAATACCACGGTTTGATGTCAGGAAGCTACATTCGGAAACGACCGCTAGGAACTTTGCCGACCAAGTCTCCGAAAAACTATCTGAAAGTTTGACAGCGCCTGCACTGACAATAGAAAAACCAATAAAGAAGATGCCGCTGGGTTTTACCACACCACCCAAGAAAAACCCGTGGTTTGGCGACGAGTGCAGACAGGCCCATGTTGACCCATCTTGTTCGTCAACAACTTCAAGGTCGCATATGACAGCGTGCATAGTCATATCTAGTTTTCCATTCATGTCTAGTTTTGACATCCCTACCAAGCTCGTCAGATTGTGTAGGATGACGATGGAAAACTCTCGGTGCTCCGTCAAGGACGGCGACGAACTTACCGAGACCTTCAATGTCATGTGACTTTTTTAACTTAATACTCGAAAAGATCGTGAGAAACTCACACTAGAGGCACTTCCAAAAGTCCATTCAACTGCTGGCCTACGCGGATGATATTGATGTGATTGGTCGAACACAGCGAGCCGTCAATGAGGCGTTTGCTGGCATTGAATGGAAGGGTCTAGCAGTAAATGAGGGCAAAACGAAGTACATGTTGTCATCAAGGAGGGACGCACAACATCGACGTCTCGGACAGAGCGTCAAAATGGGCAGCATGAACTTCGAGGTAGTCAAGGACTTCGTCTACCTCGGCTTCGAAGTAAATAGGGACAACAACATCGGTACCGAGATCAAACGCAGAATCACTTTTGCCAATCGCTGTTTCTTTGATCTCAAGAGGCAATTGGGTAATAGAGCCCTCTCTCGAAAGACCATGTTGGCTTTATATAATACTCTAATCATCCTAGTCCTGCTCTATGGTGCTGTGCTGTTCAAATTGGATGAGGAAGCTCTTGGGCTTTTCGAGAGATAAGTTCTGCGGGCGATCTCTGGTCCTGTTTGCGTTGAAGGAGGAGAAGATTCAATCAGGAACTATATGGGCTGTAAGACGGCATGTGCCTGGTTAAGCGTCTACGGATACAATGTAGGCCACGTAGAGCGTATGGACAACACAGCTCCGGCCCGAAGAGTCTTTGAATCCGAACCATTGGGACAACGCAACAGAGGACGCCCTCGACTCAAATGGCGCACACAAGTGGAAAAGGACCTCAACCAACTTGGTGTGCGAAATTGGAGAAGGCTGGCAGGAGATCGCGCCGTCTGGAGACGCTTGCTGGTTGAGGCCCAAGCCCATGCCGGGCTGTAACACCATCAAAAGGAGAAGAAGAATAAGTCAATCATTCTTGAAATGAAAATGAAGGATCACTATGCCACTGCTGATCGAATACCTGGATTTAATTCCATTATCCTTCTTTTGCTGCAGCACGTTGTACAATGCGACAATACACTACAAAAAAAGATGCAGATGTGTCTGAGGTAGATATGGAAATCCGCCGTTTTAACTCAAAATGTAGAGCTTTAAATGGTTACATGTTTATCCGAGAAATAATTTCTGCCTGTCTTTTCGCCAACATACGAATTACGTGTTGGGAAATATATGCGTCATCGATCCGAATAGGTGGTAGGTGGTCGGAAGGGACCTTGTCCGGAGAATATGGCAAGTGTAATTCTATTTGGTTTTTCAGTGTTCTATTTTTGACAGCACACGCATGATTCTTGTCATGCATCAAGGTGAACTATGCTCTGTTAGTATTGTCATTTCACCATGGACACCCGAACAATGATCCAAATTATTAAAATTGTAAAAATGAAACTGTAAAAATTGTTTTTCTCGCATCGATCATATTAGGTCATCAAAAGAAATCTATCCCTCGTTTGAATCCCTCGTGAATTGGGCGGCTATATTGTGCAATGTGCTGCCTTTACACTATTTTTATGGGAATACGTCAAATTACTCTTCTATGCCGATAAGCCAGCGTCAACTGCAGCAGACAACATGACAAGTGCTATCGACTCAAAACTGGACTCTCCGTATGGACTTAAAACGTAGTAGTAGTCAACATTTACACGAAATAATATTTAAAATGTACATAGCAGGCATTGATTTATCAACTCATATACAAACTTAATATGCTTTTGCAATTTCCCTGAGCTTTTCTGACAAATTAAAACGCTTGAAAATATTCTACCACGACGAGCTGGTCCTATCAACTATATGGCATGGGTTTCGATCCAGAGATGTTCGGCTTGGATTTCTTTAGCTTTGGATTATCGAAATGGATGTACTTTCACTCAATCTCAAACATGGCTAATGAATCTCCAATTTCTTGTTGCGTTTAACATAAATGTTGATCCAGTGATGCCTCCAATTCTACATCTTTAACCGTTTTCACCGCTCCTGGTCTTCCACGCGAAATGACCACTTTTATAACATTGAAACCATTCGCAACAACACATCTCGCAAAAGAAGCTTATTTAGCTCGAAACTTTACATTTTCACAAACGAAAAAAATATAAGACGTCGTGAAAACTCGCACATGTAATGACGAAGAGCTCACCATGTGACGTCCCTGATCCGACATTTTTGACCAGTAAGTACCCATTACGCAATATACGGGAAAACGAGGGATTCCCATATATGTATACATATACCTAACATTATAGCGAAGATACTGCCCTAGTCCTCAAGCTCATTCATTGATTTGAAAAGTTTAGCCTCAGTGGATTTGAAATCCACATCTCATCCTTCAGCCCTAAGTTCAAACGAATATTGTACATTTTGATCATGCAACAATGATAAGTGCATTCTCAAATGCATAAGGATTCTAAAGAAGTGAATTGTCATGCCTGGAAACTGCTCCCTCCTCCTAAGCATAAACCTTACACAAGATCAGCAATGCGGAAGAAAGAATCTGAATGCACTGTTGTGAAAATCTATTTTTCACAGTCGTTCTCTGAAATTGTGTTGGCAGCACGAAGGACTGTTTCCTTCCAAATCTTCTCCTTCGTTTATCGGATGATGGTGATATGGCAACTATGGAATTTCAGGGCAATCCGCCAACAAACATTCATCATCGCGCCTTGGTTTCCGATATCCGTCTTTCTTTCCTGTTTCCTATTGTAGGACGTCTGTCTTACAATATATTATAATAATGCGTTAAAACTACTATAGTCCTGCATCCATTATGATTGTAAGGATTTTCATTATACTCGTACATCACTTTGTAAAGCTTTTAAGTCATTTATCTAATCACCACGGTGAAAGGGCTATCATCACCGCTTCAGAACAAGTATTTCGCACCAACCATCCGCCCCAAAGGAGCGGAAATGAGTTTCAAAAACAAGATACGAACAATAAAATATTTGAACTTCAAGAGTCCTTTTGTGATTTTTGTTCATTTCTTCAGATAACCTTAAGGTAATTTATGAACACTTACCGTGAATAAACAACTGGCAACACAAACGGCCGCCCATGAGCCAACCCAGTATCGCAAGACAGTACGTTCGTTTTCGGGAAAGAACATAGCATGGCATGGTGCTCCGCAGTCACGAGTTTCCTGGAACAACATAATAAAAAGGAAAACAATTTTATTATTATTCTTTCTTGCTATAGAATCAGAACAAAAATGTCGAATATACACACAACGATTCATATAATGAAACAACAGCTGTCACGAAACGAAAGAAATCTCAAGAATGAATGAATAACGATTTGGTATTCGGCAATAGAATCATCGTGCTATAGAAACGTACGACGCCAGTGGAGCTGTCGTAAAGTTTTAACTAAGAAATCGAAGAAATCGTCAGCTTTGGATAAAATTCATGGGCTGGAAGGGCAAGGGAGACAGAAAGACTCCGTCTTTCAAGCCTTCCGGACGGATGTTTTCTTGTTTGTGAGTACAATCTTGTGTTAATTTGAAATAGAATTCGAATAAATACGCACATTCTTACCTTGGAGGCTCTAGGACACATACCAGGGAAATTTCTGTCGAACAAGTAGTTTTGGTAAAAACATAAAACGTAAGATCACCTGCTCGGGCAAAGTTGGAAAACCAAGATGTTTCAAAAAACAAGGACAACAAGCATATGCTGCTTTTTAACTCCTTGACTGACAGTCACACTTGTAGAGTGCATGTCGATGGGATTAAAAGAAGTGGTAGCATACAGCTATAGGGCTACGATAAAAGAGAAAATTCCGAGTTTATCGGTTTATATAATATTTCACAGTAATATTCGCCTTTCAGTTTTCTAATACCTATAATGTAATGTGTTTCAGACTACTTTATTGTTTAGATGCTTAAGTCAGAGCTAGTATCCTTGATGTGTGGGTAACTACGGGATACCTATCCGAGAAGACGGTCATTGCTTTAAAAGATATAACAAAAGCCCTGGGTTTCTGACTCAATTCGTAATACTTTCGAAACTTGTATTGGGTGTCCGGATATTAAATGCAATTTGGATTATTATTTTGCCGAAATCCTTAGCTCCAACGGTCAAAATTTCACCATGTAAAATAAGATCGGACTCAACGAAAGGTACTGATACCTACGAGGGCGTTGGGGCTGCATAGGTTTACGCATGCGTCATCGTTAACAAACGCAACAATGTTCTATATGCGATAAACAGGGTGGGCCATTTGAACCATCAGTAGTTTCCATATCTGTTTTGCGCTCGCATTATGACAATCTGCATTATGATAGAAGCGTCAGTCCAAGCGAATTTATGCATGAACCAGTAAACGAAATCACAACTTTGCATTTAAAACATGTTCTCAATTGTTACAAAACAGCGTGAGCAATGAAGCTAGTTTTTCTTTGACTGGGACGGCGAATAAAAAAAAATTGGTTTGCGCCAATGATAACCCTTAATGCAATCACAAGGAACTTTTTCATGACCGACATGTTTTGGAATTGGGAAAGGAATTATTTTTTTTATAGGGTCCCTGCAGGTCCAACAGTGTACGCTCTTATGGTGTTTAACACACAACCTTGGCGGGGTGCTGATGGTTTGTGTCGAAGATGTTCGTTTACTACTCTGCGGGGGTGGTTGCCATAGATAGGATTTTTGAGACATTCAACTGAATTTGTCGCATTTGTAGTTCACAGTAACTTTTTTTATTTCCATGTCATTGAGGTGTTATATGCGAAATGCACACACAGAGTATGAATTTTGAGGTGATCACATAACACTCGCTGTATAAGAGTGTTATGCCTTCATCAGCATTTTCTGATCATCTCTAATTTACAACTGATATTGTTGCACAATATTTCCGTATAGGAATTGATCTTGGCTATGGACAGATTTGAACTACATACCTTCCGCTCAACAGTCGGTGATGATTACCATTGCACCACGACCACACCGACGTATCACAGTTTGGCTGAAACTTGTAGGGAAAGGGTCATTCCCCTTAGAATACGACATCGGCGCAACCTTAACCGCCAATGGAGAGCGTTATCGGTCTACGAGAACAGATTTTTTTATGGCAATTTCGACTAATACAGGCATGGACGGCTCACACAGTCCGAGCCATGATCGCTTTATTGCGTAATTTGTTCCTCAATTTAAAAAAATGGCCTCCAGACCCTCAGACCATCCTTTCTTGTGAGGTTATTTCAAAATCCAAAGTGTAGGTCAACAAACCACAGACCCGAAACAATTTAAAAAATGATGAGATCCAAAAATTAAATGAAACCCTTTTTTAAGGTTAAAAATAAACGAAACATAACTTCACAGCAAATGATTTGCTCTTTTTTTCAATTATTTCCAAAAAAACAAAAAAGGATTAAATGGTTCACCCATTATAAATGAGAACGGAGCAATAAAAATAAATGTGATAGTCTCTTAAGCCAGTATCAAGTCCCCAAATCGACGTTCTGTTCAGTTTGAACTCCTTACTCCACCTTGCAACTGTGGAATATGGAGGAGCAGAGTCCCTCAATGTTTCCACTAAGTCAGCGTGAATTTCTTTCGTAGACATTTTTTTCAGGCAGAGGTACTTAATGACGGCTCTTACTTCATTTTTCACCATTTTGATGTGATCTCTTCGACTACTCGTATCTTCCAGAAAAGGTGAACTATTTATATGATTTTTTTGCTCGCTATTAATGAGGGTATACGTGAGTGAAAACAATAGATTTTACGTAATTAGGCCCTGCAATAATACCCGTTTATCGTTACTTTTTGATTGCCCCTCGTAGTTCGTTTCTGGAGCTTTGTACGACGTCATATCTGACGCATATGCGTGGTGCAGATTTTTATCTGAATAACGGCGATTTTGAAATAAATTTGCGCAATTTGCACCCATCATTCCAGGCTTGCCCTAAGCTTTAAGAGCTTTAAGTACCAGTTGTGTGTTGTATGTAGCGCCTTGAAAGGTGTTGTCAATTCGAAATACAGACATCTCTGAGACACTGAAGTATTCATTTTCAATTCGATTTCAATACTATAGTGTAATTAGAAGGCTTTTCAGCAACTCTAATTTTCAAGATATGAGGAAAATTATTATCTTGCGTTATACAAAGTTATATGAAGCGCTTCAGCACCAGAATATATCAGAACTTTTGATAGAAGGAACCCGGGCAATGAATTTAACAGAAGTTCAAGGTATTTTCTCAGTAAATTTAAGTGATGATCTTATAAATTTAAGCCAAGCATGCTCCATTATTATTGACTTCGTTTCGGCTTCGGTAAAATCATAATACCATTGACAAAGAATATCCTCAAAATTTGGTAAAAGGACTGAATCAAGTGTTTTATCCTTAACCCAATTTAGTCTTTGTGATATATGTAGACCTGCAGAAACCGTATTTTGTGCCTGCGTGTGTATCAAAGCTTTCCAACCAGACTCTCGCAATCGTGTCATCAGACATTGTCGTGATTAGTTCGAGTCATAGAGTTCCTTGCCATAATCTCACAAGTTGTATTCAGTAGAGTTGAGAATTATACGCTGACCTCATGGTGGAGGGTGGCTTTGCAGTTCCAACGCACACAACATCACTTCCTGAGCTGTCAACTTTGATTTTCAAAACAGTTATGATGGCTCACCACTTTGGGCCAATAATTTTAGAGTTTTTTTCTTCATTATAAACGATTACGACTTGTTTTACCAAAGGTTCAAGTTCATCGCTTTCGATCTTAATTAAACTGAATTCAAAAAGAAACTGGGAAATCGAGTTTCTTTTGATGCATGCTTCTTTTCAATTCTTTAATAAGAATGACTCATACGATTTTTCGAGGGTATCGTGAACTTTAGTGATGAACTACAAGGTATACATACCTACATATCAGTTACTTTTTCAAAATTTGGAGAAATATTTGTTTATTGAATGCACTTTAGCTACAACTTTTTGCCCATCGTTCTGGTAGCATACAAGCGTTTATTGAACGAGGCGTCTTTTTCACGTCTTTTGAGGCGATCCAGAAATTTACCCAATTTTTGGCAATTTTTACGCAAGATTGTAAGTCCTATGGGTTATCGATCGAAATAGGTGGTAGCTGAAAGGGACGATGTCCGGAGAATACGGCTGGTTGGTTAGAGCGTCCCATTTCAGTACTCTCACCTAGGCCTGCCCGGAGCAATATGCGGCCGAGAGTTGCCTTGCTACACAATCACTTTTTCGTGTCTTTGGTTGTAGAAGGCATTTTTTATCAAACGCTTAGTTGTAGCTCAGTGAGTAATTTTAAACTTTTTATCCGGTTCGGGTGAAAATCATATCTTTCGTTAGTCATCTTTGGATGTTACATGTTCTTTGACTGATGCTGATACACGGCTCATCGAACATTCCTATAAGCACTCGACTCGTTTCAGTCGCAGATTTTTCCCGAATTGAAGGCAAAAAGCAAAACTTCCCACAAACGATGCTTATTTGGCTTGAAAGTCGATATTGTTATGCACAAAAATATTATGATGACGATGAAATTTCAAAAATGTAATGATTGAATTAAATTGTTAACTGAAGCCCAAGCCTACCATGTGATATCTCTGACGAGCAGATATCACCAGCTTCATTAACATATTTGAAAACAGCGTTTCCCCATTTGTACACCTGATACTTCTGTACTGCGGATTCGGAGTCCTTTTTCCGTAAGCGGCTCCTGTTCACAAGGACACATAATAGCATTGCAATATCTTGGTCTTTTTTAAACATTTTTAAATGCAAATAATTTTTTGAAGACTGAAAAAAGAAATAAACTGTGACTAAGCAAAAAGTGTCGCAATTGTCATGGGGCTGTGAATGCCTCAGCTGGTTTTTAATTATTTGAATTTAACGTCATCTCAAGCTCAAATCAATAAGGGACTTAAAGCTTAAAGTTCTATTGCGCAGTATAATGTCTTTTTTCGTAATTCGGATAAAAATTTTTGCATTTTAAGAAAAATAAAAACATAGTAAATCGGTCATTTCCGTGTTTAAATAAAATATTTTAAGTGCTTGTAGATTGTTATATTCATTTGTAAAGGGTGGTCCAGCTAATGTTTTTTTTTAAAATCATAGTTTATTTTGACACTGACAGCTGTTTCCCACTCGAAATCTTGACAAAAAGTCAGTATCATACCTCCGCGGAACGAAATGAGCCGCTTTAGGCTTGAAAAACATTTGGAAATATTGAACACTTATTTCCAAAGAGAGTGCTGTGTAGCAAACCGTGAGTTTTTCAAAAAGAAGTTTTGGCCGAAATGAAGCACCCATCGCGATGCTGTACGCAAGTTTGTGCAAAAAGTTCGTGAAACTGGTATGCTAGTGGACAACACTCATGGTCCCCGTCGTCGTACCGTGCGCACAGATGAGAATGCGGCTGCTGTGGCGAATAGTGCGACACTCAATTCACGAACATCCATTCGCCATCGATCTCGACAGCTCAACATTTCACGCATTAGCCTGAGAGGAGAATTCTGCACAAAGATCTGGGATTATTCGCTTACAAGGTCCAATTGACTCAGCAATTGAAGGCGCGCGACCATCAGCTTTGTTATCGCTTCGCAGTTTGGGCCTTAGAGCACCTTGAATTGGACAACGATTTTGGGCGAAAATTCATATTTTCTGACGAGGTGCATTTTCATCTGGGCGGCTTGTCGAGAAGCCAATGCATACACAGAGAGTGACAGTTTGGTGCGGATTGTGGAGTGGTGGCATCATTGGACTATTTTTCTTCGAAAATAAATTGAAGACATAGATTTGGACGACCTCTGGTTCATGCAGCATGGCGCGCCATGCCACAATCGATCTTTTGCGCACCAAATTCCCAAATCGTGTTATCAGCGTCTTGGCAATGTCAATTGGCCGCCTCGGAGCTGCGATTTCACTCCTTTGGACTTTTTCTTGTGGGGAACCGTGTAGGGCCGGAAACAATCCGGATACGACTCAAGCACTTGAGGCCAATATCCTCCAAGCAATCCGTGAGCTACAGCCCGAAACCATCAACAAGGACTTGGAAAATTGGGGTGACAGAATGCGCTACTGCGAAGCCAGCCGCTTGAACGACAGTGTATTTCATAATTAAGGGGAATGTTTGTTATTACTAATAAAGTCATAATACATGGAAAAATAACTAATTTTGTTCATTTTATTGTAACTATTTTTAAAAAGAAACTTGTATTTGGTCTACTCTTTACATTGGAAGCCTATCATTACCTTTATGTTCATGATATTAACAGAAAACAATACAACGGCCCGTGCATTGACCGCAAGCCAACATTACTTTTTAACTATAATGTTCAAGAAAATAGGGTAAGAAATAACTACTAATTATCCCGGCAGATGTTGCCCCGAAGATGGCACATCAAAAGTCTTTACTGCACATGTGCAACAGCACACGTTCGAGTTCCCGCAGCCCTCAATAATACACCCCGGGACATCTTTATAACGTTCCGATTATAACGCGGAACAACCATTTCAATATGATTGTGAATAGAGTTCGTAACTTGTATTTATGCGGCTTTCGTTCTCCCTTTTTAACCGTCCCAGGTCCATGTCACCCAACTGACCAGAATGATGAACGGAATGAGGACTTCAATTGAATGATAGCTGCCACGGAGTCATTAATAACAGAAGGCAGATAAATAAACGCTCAGTCACAACATCAAATCCCCCATGCATTTCCCCAAGTGAAAGACAGGAACAGTCTGAATAAAAATGAGGTTATCAATCATTTTAATTTACACGAGGTAGACCACCGAGCGGAACTTAACCTTAATAAGAAGCAGACGTGGGTATTTATGTAAATCATTATGTTCGAGTTATTTTTGGAACCCCTTTTCATCCTATTGTGTCCCGAAAGACGTCCATCATGGCCAGTGGTCATTTTGGGCAGGGAACACCTTGTGATTGCCTGCTGCGCTGATCTGTTTCCTGATAATGTGCTAAGTCAGACCTGATAATCCCCGATGTAACGCAGTCCCAGTGTAGCACAGTATGCTTTGAAGGATACCGCTGCGAAATGTAAGAACCACGAAATCCCTTGTCCTACCATGCAAGCCGACTATATTCCACAGAATTACGGGCATACATACATCCGAGGAACAAACGAGTCGTGGTGGAATCGAAACCGACTACCTGTTTTAAAATTAGATTTCCAAATTCAAAACGTTCCTTTTCAAAGCATCCATAACTAAACCAACAGCCGCCCGAAGAACAATAGCAGCGAAATGAACGAAAGGAAGGAAAATCCCTTGGGACGGCGAGCGATGAAAAGTATCACAAATCCAGGCAACGACCCAAAATCGCATCCCATGATCTGATGACGACCAGGGAATGAGAACTCATTTCACTTCGGTTCTTCCCTTGCCGTCACCGCGCTCAGCGTGAACTCGTGATTAGGGGATGCATGGTTGAATATATGTATATGTACGCCTTCGTCAGGCAGTATTAGTGCATCGGCTTAAGTCATTCCTGAAATAAAATACAAAAGGCGTTTCCCTCGACATCGGTCCCGGAGGCAAGCCGGAAAACCACCAACCAGCACAATCGCACTCGTAAATGTAAAATTTCCAATTCCATCTCACCTTTGTTCGGGTTTTCGAATCAGCCATCAAGAATCTCGAATCTCATTACCTCCGGGGAATACGCATTCATATCCTTTACAACGTCGTCGCATCCTCCTCCTCCTACTCGCTCGCCATCAATTCATGGCCCTTGCACTAACGAACCTCAATATATTCTCTTTCGTTTCCTTTATACCTTCGTCGTCTGTCGAGTTCGCCTAATAAATAATTGAGCAAAACTACCAGTTAAGGAGATTTTAATTTATTGCATGCGACTTCTGGCCATAAACAGCCCCACATACACCACGCACGTCACATATCTGTTGACGCTGGAATTGTACATCAAATGGAATAAATAAGAGAATCGTCTTTTGGCCGCTCTACTCAGCATCGAAAGCCATGACGATTGTCCTCAGACTTGACGTACGCACATCAGAGTATTGCTGCACTCTGGTGCTACATCGATATTGAGGCAATGATAGTAGCAGACAGTAGGATGGTTGTACAGTCACTGCATTCCATGGCGAAGGATCAGACACACATCGATGGATATGCAACCATCATCCAACCAATCGACTTAAAAATAGAATCTTGGGCACGCATGGTGAACACATTTCTACAATACCACTACTGGATGGACGGATAAATGTCTCTGATCCAATGCCAGCGCCGTAGAGATACATGAATACCGAGCAACATATCTGACGAGCAACGTCTGTCGTTTACCCAAGTGCACATAAATATACGGATAAAGGTACTCTGGTACATATCCCTGTGGAACTGAACCAACCCCTCGTCAGAGCGGCTGCTGTGCGTCGTGTACGTGCAACGACCAGACACCTAGTGAGAGGAAGTCATAAAAATTTAATGAGAACCAGATCGAGGTCATCTGGCTACGTACGAGCCAGCAACATATCGATAAATCCTCCTTTTGTTCTCGCTTCCATCACCGATTGTCCTCCTCTTCGTATCTGTCGTTTATTTTCCATTGCACTTTTATTTTTTAATCACGACTCGTTTCCGAGTAATTACCAACGCCTATCACGACCGGACGGGTACACTCCATGGGCAGATTCGATCGACAGCCACAGGAACAGCTCAAAAACAGAAGCCGGAACGCCTCCTCTTATCCGCTTAGTTTGTTGTTATAACACAGATACCGCACAACAACCAATAAACAACGTGGAAAGGATGAATTCATTTGGAGATACATATACTCGAATTGCTCTTATGATTAATCATCCATCTTTTGATCGCTTGAAAGGTATAAATGACTTAATTATCCACCGAACGGACTCTAGGTGTTTTTAATTCCCAAATTTTGAATTATGTAAATAACGATAGAAATTCGAAGTTAACCAAATCTAATTCAAAAAATTGTTTTTCATTTTTGTTTGTGGAGAAAATAACTAGTCACTGTTCTATCCCATGGTTCACAGTGGTTTCTAGTTTGGGAAGATATAACGGTAATAGAGATTTATCTATGTAAATTTTTTAACGAGCTTCGCAGGACCATTTCAGGTTTTATAGAAATGTCATCAGTCATCAAACGACGGAAAGGTATTGCTCTTTCTGGTGTGTAGATGCCTTTTGAAATGACGAAGACTATCTTAATTGGATTCACTTGGGACATCGGGACAAATTGGAAGTTTTTCTTCACAGAAAATGTCAATAGACAACTTGACAGGCTTCGAAGTGAAAAATGACACTAACATTAAAAATATAATAGACCTTTCAGCCTACTCGAAAAAGGGCGATCTTAAGCATATTTAGAGGGAGTTTGGAGTGTTTAGGAAAGCTAGCAGTCTGGTAAGAAAAATTACTTGAAAAAAAAATTTTTCTTTAAACTTATCTCTGAATCTGCTAAATAAAAAAGTCTTGTAATCAAGACTTAAAAACCAGTTCACTAACGGCTTTCGACTTTCATAAATTCGACGCTTTTGTGTTGCATGTATGAGGCATGTTAAGAAAAATGATGGAAACTTCGATCTTTGGAAAGATTTTTTATTTATTCAATTTTGTCAATGGCGTCCCCGTTGAAATAGTCGCCATTAGATATTATTCAACTATGTCAAGGCTTCTTCCAGTTCCCCAAAACACTGGTGAAACCGGATCCAAATCAATTTATGGTTCGGAACTTACAATAAGTCCCATAAGCAATTATACACTTCTTCTACTTAACAAATAATGTCAAAGAAGATTACTGATAAGCTGTAAGTTTGCTCTGAGTCAATAAACCCCAATGCATTGCGATGCGATATCTCTTATGTCCGAATCTCTCGGACGACAGACAATACAGCAATGCTACTGGTAATTTTTTTTTTGTGGTCGAGGATCCACAGTCCATTCGATCACCGTTTTTTTTTCGAGTTTGTGTACGCGGTGGACAGCTCTGCAATCACGAGCTTAAAAATGGGGCCCTTTTTAACCATTCACAGCTTCGTGCTGAAATGATAATTCGCGTTTTAATGTTGAATACCTTGCAAACGACACTGTCGCCAATGACCGAATTACGAGGGTGGTCCGATAAGTACTTAGCCTCACAGCCAGATGGCGCCAGTATCGCAAGAACAACTTACTATCGTACATATTATACATACATACGTATCGTAGTACATTCTAGTAGACGGCTACTGTCGAAATTTCAGCCGGATCGGACTCGTAGTTTTGTTTTGACCGCGTGTGGAAGCAGGAGTGTCCGCGGATTTTAGAAAAATGGAAAAAGGGCAATATCGGTCGGTGATTCGATTCTTGTTTTTGGAAGGGAAATCGCGCAGCGAAATCAAAGAGCGTTTGGATGTTGTGTACGTTGACTCTTCTCCTTCGATGGCGACTGTCAAAATTTAGCCCCGAAAACGGCTACCACGGAGGATAATGTGACAAAATTCCACGATCTCGTATTGGCAGACCGGGACAGTAGGCATTTCAAAAGATCGCGGGGATCATATCCTGCATGAAATTTTTGGCATGAGACAGCTGTCGGCGCGCTGGGTGCCGCGTTTGCTCACTCCAGACAACAAGCGCAACCGTGAGACCACTTCAGAGCAGTGTTTGACGCTGTTTAAGCGCAATCCGAAGGAGTTTCTGCGTCGCTGTACTATGCCAATTATTGGCTATATGTACTATTGGGCCGATTCGACGCCGAATTGAAGAAAAAACGGGCCCACTTGGCGAAGAAAAAAGTGCTCTTCGACCATGATAACGCACCGGCTCACAACTCCGCCCTCGCCAAGGCCACATTAGTCGAATTGGGCTACGAACTGCTGTACCATCCACCGTATTCTCCAAATTTCCAAACTTGAAAAAGTCACTCGCCGGGTAGAAATTTCAGTCGAATGAGGAGGTCATCGCCGCCACGGAGGCCTACTTTGCAGACCTCGAGAAAACGTATTTTTCAGACAAGTTAAAGAAGTTGGAGCATCGGTGGGTCAAGTGTATCGAGCTAAAAGGAGACTATATTGAAAAACAAATGGCCATTTCTCCAAAATTTTTGTTTTTCTTTTGTAGGCTAAGTACTTATCGGACCACCCTCGTACTACCCGTTTGCTTATGCGAAGGGATGAGCCCATGTACATCCTGGACTCGCTTAGAAATAAAAAGTCGACGGGAATAGATAGCATCACGAACGTCGCTTTAAGACACTTACAAGTTGAAGCAGTAAATATTTTTACCATTATCCGGCGCATTGGAAAATAGCAGTTGTCCACCCTATCCCCAAGCGGACGAGAGATAGAATGAACCTAATCTTCGATCAATTAGTTTGCTTCCACACAGCTGCTAAAGACTACAGATCTATTAGTTTCTCTTCCTTTCTTCTGAAGACGCTAGATAGACTGGTGGACAGGTACATTCGCAAATACCTACAAAAAAGTATTCTTTCGAAATCGCAACATGCTTATTGTAAGGGAAAATCAGTAGGCACAGCTCTACACACGATAGTTAGAACCGTTGAAAAAACACTCTCCAACAAAGAACTCACCATGATTACCTTCCTCGATATTGAAGACGCTTTCAAGAATATAAAACTACTAGCAATCATCAACGAACTAAGCAATTTAATGGCAAGTTAATGGTAATATAATACCTTGGATCAAACAAATGCTTTCAAGCAGGTTGATTCATTCGAAATTTGGCTGCTACCACACAACAAGGGCAGTAAAACGTGGCACACCACAAGGAGGAGTATTATCTCCACAGTTGTGGGTGCTAATTGTAAACGAAGTACTTCTATCCCTAGAAGCCAGCGGCTGCAAAGTAATTGTAATTCCGCATGCAGAGGATATTGCACTAACTAGCACATCTCCCAACAATCAGAAATTTTATGGAAATAGGCCTAGGCAAACTGACCAAATGGGTAGAGAACTGATTCCTCAAATCTCTCCACCAAAACTCAATGGAATTTACATACCTTAGATTAGCAGACGACGGCAAATACAGATGGGGCCCTATTAACAACCTCCACTACAGCCCTCGAAACGATGCTTCACCTTCTCCCCTTGGATATTTTGGCAAGGAAAAGGCAAAGAAATCCGCGCTGCGACTTAAGGAATAGGCTCCGTTGGAAGTTCTCCGAAATAGGGCACGCTGGTATTCTGCACCAAAGCAATGATCTAACTGAAGTCACGGGCTTCTTTATCCCGAACGTAGACTAACAGCAATTCTCGAGACCGCCGACTGGCTATCTGTGAAATCGATGAACAATAGGGACATCGTCACCAGTACAGATAGCCAAAGGGCAATAAAAGCACTCGAATTACCAATAATAAGATCAAAATCGGTCAGGCACTGTCGCACATCTCTAAATGAAATATCGAGCAGATGCGCCTTAACGTTGTGCTGCGTACCTGGGCATAGTGATATACCAGGTAGCTGTTAAGCAGACGACCTAGCCAAAATAGGCACCACACTGCACGTCTTGACTGTTAAAGGGGAAATCGACCCACCCATAGAAGCGCTAAAATATGCTTAAAATCTCGAAACAAGCACTGCAAATGCTAAATAAGAGATGGAGTGGCCTTAAAACATGCAACTATGCGAGGCAAACCTGGCTTAGGTATAATCAAAGTAAGACCACAAGCCTAACAATACACAGGCACACAGGCAGTATATAACCAGCCTAATCGATGTCCTAACAGGACATTGTAGTAGGTGTCATGATGAGGAAAAGAAAGAATTTCCATTCCATCTCCAATTGCCCTGCCCAAGCCTCGTCATGGAGACGAGGGGAGAATATTTCTACAACAAACTAACGGATCTATCCGAAACGGAGATCAACAAACTATCGAATTGTATTCAACACTCAAAATCGTGCCAAGAGTAGTGGCGACCAAGCCGACTCGAGTGGTAGCACTATGGACCGATCTTGGTATAAATGTTAACGAAGGGAAGTCCCTAACCTAGTCATCTAACCTAACATAACCTTGCTTCCGAATGTCTGCAAGGCTTTTGAATAAGTAGTAAACCGAACTCTAGTCAAGTGGGTTGAGGAAAGGAAAATAATGCCGGACAACCAGCTTGGTGGCGAGGCATGATACTATTCACATCAGTTGTGAATGAGAGATGATCAAAAAGTGATGAAGAAGGCATAACACTCGCAGCATAAGATCACTTCAAAATTAATACTCTGTGTATGCATTTCCAATATAACACCTTAATGACATGGAAACGAAAGAGTTAACTACTGTGAACTACAACCAACGCAAATTCAGTTGAATCTCTCAAATCCTATTTAAGACAACCACCCCCGGGGACTAGTGAACGAACAACCCGCCCAGGTTGTGTGATAAACACCATAGTGGCGTAAACTCTTGAACCTGCTACAATTGTATAAAAACAAAACGAAGTTTCTTTGTTAAATGTGACAACGTCACTTTGAGCGCCATCTTTGAAATTCATCCGAAGTTGACAAAAGTTTACGGGGACTCTGCTTCTTCGATGTCAGTGGACTGAATTTAAACATGGTCGTCCATGCTTCGAAGACGACCCACGTAACGGACGGCCAAAAATCGCAAGCAAACTGAAAACGATCGAAAAAGTGCATGATATCGTCTTGGGCGAGTTAAGGTGCGAAACATCTAGCACAAAGAATTAGGGATGCAAAAGCTCTACGTAACGCATTTGCTGAACGCCGATCAAAATCAAATTTACAGCAATTTTTCGACCGATCCAATAGGGATCCGACGCATTTTAGTCACTATTAATGGACCACCACCATACACTAGAAACGAAACGGCCGTCCAAGCAGTGGGTGGAAGCCGGTGGTTCAGCGCCAAAGAAATCGAAGTCGATCGCATTCGATGGAGAGATCATGGTCAGCGTGTGTTGGGATGCGAAAAAGATTCTGTTAGTTGATAACCTTGCAAAAGGCAAAACAACTGCAGGCGAATATTACTCCCACCTTCTTTGCCAACTGAATGCCAAAATTTCGAGGTCTGGTTGGAAGAAGAAAAAATCTTTCTCGACGACAACCCAGCTGCACAAAAGGTTTGTTGGCGATAGAAAAACTGCAGAATCTGAGGTACGAATTGCTCAGGGATCTGTTCTATTCTCCTGATTTGGCACCCTCAGACTTCCATCTGTACCCAAACTTGAAGAAATTAGTTTCTGGGAAGCGATTCAATGAAGAAGTTGAGAGGGACGTGGATGAATATTTTCACAACCTTCCAGACTCGCACTTCTGGGAAGGAATACTGTTGTTGAAGAAACGAAGGACCAAGTGTGTCAATGGAGATAATGCAGAAAAATAAAATCATTTTCAACTAAAAGTCGCAGTCTTTCATTGTCAGGCAGATAACTTTTCACCTTACTCTCGTAGCTGCGTGTTGATTTTTGCTTGGTCTCATTTCATAATATTATTTTAAGTAAAGGACAAGTCTCCTAATTCTAATTAATAAAATATTCGTTACTAGTATTGAAGATGGCGCTGCGAGGGAAAGCGTTTTCCACTGATCTTAAGAAATAAAAAAAACGGATTTGATAATCTATTCATAGATTACAAAAAAAAAAATCGGTAAACATTTGGCTATTTGTGTGCTCGCACTGAGGTCAATTGATTTCAATTTGTCTTCAATACTGGCACTAACTCCAGCCATTTTTCTGCAGAGCGTGGCGTATATTCCGATGTTGGATAGGCTTTAAGACTTCTGTAACAGAACCAGTGCCTTTGTGATTGAATGTGATTGTATGACATTGAAACAGAGATGTCAAGTCCAGACTATGAAATTGGATGATAATTGCTGCTCGTGCCAAAATACATGTAATTTCCGCAGCAGACTAAGCACCTGGTTGAACTAAAATTTAACATACAACTTTCACAAACACAAACGAAAAACTAACGCGAATAGTACTTAATATAACCCGTGAAATTAAAAACAAGAGGCGGTTGTTAACTTATTCACATTTGAAAATGAAGAAAAATTATGAGCAATCTCGCTATATAACATATCACTCAGTAAGTTCGTGTGATGACATGGTAGATGACATCACTATTGACACGTCCATAAAATTTTTAGGAAGTCTTCAACGATGTACATATGTCAACATTTTATGACAATCTGACGTTTAGTTCACAAGTTACAGCGGTTTTATTTTTGTAATTTTCCAATCAATGGAAAACCTTCGCGTGAGAAAAGTGTTGCGTTTTTATGGGGAAAAATGCTGTTCAAGTAAAGCAATAGCCAAGTGTATTTCGACTTTGCTTCATCAAGACAAATGATAAGGAAGTGATTTGCTGATTTTATACGCAGCCGTACAACTCGGCAGTTGTACTACAATAGAAAACATAAAAAAAGTTCGCAAGTTCATGATTTTAGCCTAGTTATTATAAATTAACGTTGCATGAGATATCTGATGTCTTAAAAATAACAGTGTATTCACGATTTTGCGTGAAGGTTTGTGCATGAGAAAACTCTGTTTGAAATTGGTGCCACGTTGGCATAAGTCAATCATAAATAATAACGTGTCGACGTGCGCTATTTGGAGCTGTTTCAGCACAATGACAAGAGTTTTTTCATGCTATATGGATGGATCATAGAGCCTTCATATTTTGGGATGCTCATAGTGTGTCATTCCTCGATGACTTTAAGAAAGGAAGAACCATGAATAGCGAATACATCATGGCGTTATTACCGCGTTTGAAGGAAGAAGCTACGAAAAAAAGGTACCTAATGAAGGAGAAAAAAACGCTCTTTCATCATGATAATGCACCGATCACAAGTCGATCGCGGCAATGATAAAATTGCACGATTTGAATTGCGTGCCAATGCACCGTATTCTTCATATCTGGCTTCACCGACTAATACCTGTTTGGGGCCTAAAAGGAATGCTGAATAGGAAGAAAATTGGCTCTCAGGAAGCCTTATTAATTAATTAAGTCGAATTTTGCCCCAAAGCTGTTGTTTTATTAATCATTATATTGTACGAACTTGTTGATGTGCTATTACGGCAATAAAATTAACGCTTCGAGGGCTTGTGCAAATTTATTTTTAAATCGTAATTGAATTCACCGTTTTATGATCAACACGTTATTTCATTTTAAATGGATCGTTTCCACCCCACGCATTCATTAAGTGGTAATATGCAACGGCTGAGATGAGTGTACATCGAAGAAGCTAATATATTCGTGTTATAGAGTATAGCGTTTAGGAATAGTGAAACAAGTTAATGCGACATATTGCAATCTCCTCAGTTGGTGGTATGTAAGCACAAACTTTATTTACTGGTGTAACAATCTACCTACACAACGTGCGTCACATCCAGTTTCTTATTGAAAAACATTTGATGATCCTATGAACTGGATACTCATTGCCTAGAAATAGATAAATTCTAGAGAAGCCTAGATCACACAGATAACTTAGGTAGATGGTCGAAATTCGAATCCTGAGATGTATTATGTAGATGGGATATATTTATGTTTTGCGTTAGAAGAGCGAAAAAAATTGTTTAGCCATTCAACAGCAGCTTTGTTTGAGAGTACAAGCTTGGGCGTTTCTAAGCCCATTTATAATTTCTCCGAACTCGAAATTGATCAAAAATTTAAGTGAAATTCTTATTCTATCATCAAAATATACAATATAATAGGTTCTTCAGCGATTTAGCGTACCCTCAGTAGGTAATGGTTCAAAAAGTTAAAGGAATTTTATAATTTTATAATGGCAAGGGATCATATGCTTAGTGAAAAAAAAATTTCTTAGCTTAAGTTAATTATAATAATGTTAATTGTAAGTTATTTATATAGTAGTCGAAAGGCATACGTTAAAATTATACAGTTTGTTTTAGAGTCTGCCTAGCGCCAGTAAGATTCCTACATTTGTAAAGATAACTAGTTAAGCTAGTTTTAAGCATTTTTGTCTAGGATAAGATAGATAACTATAAATAAAAATGAATTGCGAAAAAAAAAAACGTTTTTCAAATTGGCGAAAATGCCATTATTGGCTATTATTGGCTTCATTTATGCTCAAACCGGACATTGCAAACTTCGCAATTGTATGCGAGATTATTAAATAAATTGCTTATGTAACGCCGAAAATTGTATTTGTGTCAATTTGAACGCGAATATTCTAATGACTCTCTAAGCTATCGTTTTAAAGAATTGATGTTCTTTTGTGGCCTGAGGCATCACAGTAAAAATGGGTCCTCGCCCCTGGGACATTATTTTTGCCTGTGTCTACCTTCTGACATTATGACCCATTTTTTGTTAGCTTAAACGTTATACAGCTCTCCTTCCAGTTTTTCCTATAAATAACATGACTTCCGCCGTATTAACACAATACGGTCTGTACAGAACACTGCAACCAACCCTGACGTGTAATTTATAGGTGGTCCTACCGTTGGATAAACCCTGTATATTGAGGTAAATTTTCAATTCAACGTCAGAGAGACGTTATATATTGCCGTTGGAAAAGGTTTATGTGCCCCAAGGCTCCAAACATCTTTAAAAGACTTCGAAATCCAGTATAGCTTAAAGATAAGAGAGCTAAACTTCATTATTATTATTCCCCAATCACTTCAACATTGAAGGAGTCACAGAGATATTTAAATTTGCAGTGAACTTCCATTCACAATAAAATCGATGTCGAGACCTTAAATAGGGAATTTATTTGCACCACATGTATATGTTAGCAGAGGTAGATTTTGTGTTTGTTCTTTGGTTTTTTAGCATTCGTTTTCCGACAGTTCACACGTGACTCTTGTCATGCGATAGAGACATGCCCAGTTAGCCATTTCTTCACGGAAAGACTTACATGAATAACGCTTATAAATCATTGAATTTGATTATAAAAGTTCGTGTCCAGTGAAAAATGTTTTTCGCACACTTAGACCATTTTACGGTCTCTCTTTTTGGACCGGTGAATCGGCCGGCTTAATCGAATGATTTGACATCTTTAGAATATTTTTATGTGAATATGTCATATTATTAGTCCATGCCGATAAGTCCGCGTCAATTGCAGCTTTGAAAAACAACATCGACTCAAATTGATCGTACTCACACTAAACAGTCTATGAAAGGCAAATGTTGATTTATTAACTCAAATAAAAAATTCTACACACTTTTGCAATTTATTCTGGACTTCTTTTGTAAATCTAAAAGCGAACGCTTACCAAATCACATACTTAAGTTGTTACTGCACATAACTCTTCCCTACTCCTGAGTCCGATGCTTTTGTGAACTCTGTATAAGTCATCAAGGCGATTTTTAATATTAAATCTAAATTCATGGAAATACATATATAGCGATATTGATAAACTGCTTCTTTCTTTTATCGCTCCTTATTTATGCAAGGCAAAATATATCTCATAAAGAAGAAAAAGCAAATTGACCGAACATCAACCTCTCGCCTCATATAATACTTCGACTAAAAGTAATACAACTAATCATAAATCATGCATTACAGGACTCATAAATGTCTTCGATATTCCTGTTTCCCGGGTTCCTGGTAGGCACCCTGATAGATTTCTTCGAACCTTTTCAGTATAACCTTCTATTCTCCATAAGAAACTTGCAGGCCGTTTATTGTTTTCTACAACAGCTAATAAAGATTTCCCAACCTGTCAAACCACATTCAAGTGGCTAATACATCGCTCAGTCATCGTCGTATCTTCCAGTAAGCTGTGATGTTCCTTAGTGATTTATTCCTCTTCTCTTCTGCTTGTTTATGAATGACCTCCCATTACTTATATCTCATTTTAAGCTTCATATCTATAACGACAGAGGAACAAATATACTTTGGTTTTCCCAACGTTCAACAGTTTTACTTCAGCGACTTTCTTCCACTGACTTCCACTGATCTCCAGAATTAGAAGCCTGAACTAAGTACTGGAACGACCATGTAAAGGTTGTGTCTTTCTCGTAGTTACCCCTTTTTTATCAATCAGAGTTAAGCTTATGGCATCTAAGGCCCTTATAATACCCATAACCAAATGTAATGTCTATCAATTCAAGACAAATTGTTGATTGAATGGTGGTTCCTTTGTTCGCCTTCAAGAAGACCTGTCTATCTTCTACTATACTACTATAATCTCAAAGCACCTATATCGTATATGTACACCTGTTTGAATTTATTCAGACAATTTTTCATACATCCTAATGGCACTGGGAAAACGTAATTACTATACTTAGCCAAAAAAACGCCACAAATTCGTCAGAAACGACACGTGGCGACTGTGTTTTTTTTTTTTTTCAAAAATAGAGAATACCTTAAAGAGTATTCTATGAGAGCATAGATATCATATCAGAATTTGGCATTTCAGAATACTTTTATATTGCAAAATGTACCCATAATATTAAGTTGGATATCCTTTCAGTTTAAGGACTGCATTAAGTGTGCTCTGCATTGAATTAACCAACTTTTCGGTGCAATTTTGTAAAATATTGGCTCATTTTTTAAGTAACATTTCCTTTAATGAGCTTTACTTCATATATGATTCGTTATCTCTTTTTTAAGAGCATCCTAAAAATGCTCTATTAAGTTTAAGTCCGTACTTTCAAGAAGGGTGGCTAGCACACGCCTTCATTATATTTTCAATTCAAATAAGATTTTCAACCCCTGATGTAGCCATACAGCTCCATACCATAACTCCTCTACTTCCATGCTTTATAATTTTTATTGTTTTCCGGACAACCACCCGAGCCAGAAGTGTTATATTTAAATTCGTCTGAAAATTAACTTTGGGTCTAAGCCGGATTTCTCATTTACATACTCTCTGATCAACGCAATCCTTTTCTTAATTTTTTTTTATATTGACAGCACTGGTCAAAGGCTTCCTTCTGGGCACATAGGATATAAAGCTGGCTTGAACTGTAGCTCGTCGTACAGTTTCCTAATGAACTGTTTTGTTGCAATATTTTTGAAGCCCTCCGCTTATCTTGGAACATCGCTATTACAGTATTCGTTTCAGATCTGCATTTTCTAAACTTTTTTAGCTTCCTCCGGCGTTTCCCAAGGCAGCAATTTAGGTCCACTTCTTTTCGGTCTTGCCATTAACGACATCGAAATGGTGATGGTAACATTTTCAAATGCCAATCAATCGCTTTTTCACATTCCTCCTCGTCCGCGAGGCATAGTGTGTGACCACGAGCTACATTTTCGCGAATATATCGATGGGATAATCCTAAAAGGTAATTCAGCACTCGGTTTCGTGAAGCGATGGTCTAAAGAATTCTCCAACCCCTATGTTACCCAATCTCTCTACATAACCTTTTTTCCGGTCCCTTCTTGAATAGCCTCTCAAGTGGGGTCCCCTTACCAAGAAACCTACATTTCTAAAATCGAGAGCATTCAACGCCGGTTCCTACACTTAGCGCTTCAAGGTGTCCCCTGAAACAATCCTTTGCTCTTACCACCAGAACTTTGTCTGACATACTTTTCATCCGTCTTCTCCGTTCAGGCACCATTGAATGCACAAACTGAAGACAAAACTTAACTGATCTTACTCAACTGATACATTTGCACAAATTGCGTCATATTCTTTCAGTAGAGAATGTAAAATATAATTTAATGTTCTATTTCTTTTTAAAAGACATTTTTGTTAGCAAACAATTGTTTCTTGTTTTGTTTTCATTTTTTTAAATTACGACAATATATGTATGAACATTTTTAGGATAAATTTAAAAATTAAGGAATTTTCAAAAACCAAAAATTACCACAATTTTTTGAACACCTATCCAGGGTTACACCAAAAGTAGTGTTAATTCAAGTCAATAGAAAACGTAACACTCCTAATCAACGGTATCATATCTCATGTGTGTAATAGAAACAACAGCCCAATCGGTCGATTTTACCGACGGAGGAGATGATGGCAATATTTGCCACGCATTTTTTTTAACATCGTTGACACTTTCACGCATGAATCATTGGTGGGCCTTATCCTTAACATCGCCCCACAAGTAAAAGTCACAAGACGCCAGTTGAACACTCCATTTCGTAAAAAGCAAATCGCACTAAACTGTCAAAGAATGTTTCAATATTACACTTGGATCGTGTACGTACCAGATAAATGCAAACGAGCCCCAGCACACGGAGACCGATTTTTTATTTAAAAAAATCATGATGTTGTTCATCCCACCCAATCCGAGAATGTGCGCCGTTGTAAGTGATCTACTGACTTCAAATAATGTGTCAACGGGCCCTTACAATCCTGTGATCATCTCGAAACGAATAAACCTGTGTTCCTTTACCGGACAAACACAAATTGGAGCCTTTACATATAACCTGGCGTTGTAATGTATGCTTTAGATTCTATATAATCGCTTTTTCAATAGCCATGTCCGATAGTTGATACTCTATAGCCCCAACCTTTCAAATAGAACGTTTGTAATTCTGTCACAGTCACCATTTTATTACAAAGCGCTACACTATTCACATTATAAAAATATGTGTTCTGCTCACCAAACTTCTCGGGAGTTATAAAATTTTAAGGCCGAAATAATTGTCCAACAGAGCAAAGCAAAAATCGGAAAGAGCGGTTTCTGCTGTTGTTGAAAGTGTGGCTGAAGACCCAAACCTCTGGATTCTTCATAAGTAGGAAGGTGGTGTTTTGCAACCTCACCTTTGAGAACTTTCGTATAAAATCCAAATTAAACAAAAATAGAAAATCACCAAGCTCATCGTACGTTCACTGATTAGACTTTAAAGCAATTGGAAATGGATCCAATGGATCCACCCCATTTTGGTTGAACAAGTAAAATTGCCGCATTTGTACAGCAGTATCAAGAGTTTCCATTGCATTCGTAAAAACTTACTGTTATGTGTGGACTTTCGCCAGGCGGCGTAATTCGACCGTACTTTTTTTTAAAAGGTAACTGTCAATGACGAAAGGTAACGAGCCTTGGTAACTGACTTTTATGGGCTCAATTGGATGACAATAACCTGCGCGAAATGTGGTTCCAAGGAAAGTTCCCAAAGCGTGTTATATCCAGAGGGGGTGTGTGTAATGGCCTCCAAGATCGCGCTTAGACTTTTTTATCCCTGAGACATCGTTAAGTTGCTGCAGCAAACCAACTAGAGAATATCGCTAGTCATTGATAAGATCCAGCCCGACTGCTACAAGAGAGTCATATAAAGGGTCCGCCATCTAACGTTTTTTTTTCAAGTAGTGCTTATTTCGTGAATGGTAACACTTAGCTCATGTCTGATTTGACAGATAATTAGTTTTATCCTTCCGCTGAACGAATATGGTTGTGTATACGCTTGAACAACGCTGGGAAATATTGCGACATTACTTTGAAAATCATGGTGCCGATTTTGCCAAAAAAATCATCTTTTCAGATGAAGCTCATTTTGATCTTGGCGGGTATGTAAACAAGCAAAATTGTCGCATTTGGGGCACAGAAAACCCGCACGCATACATTGAAAAGCCGGTGCACCCAAAACGAGCCACTGTTTGGTGCGGATTTTGGTCCAGAGGCATAATTGGGCCATTTTTCTTCGAAAATGAGCAAGGAGTGGCCGTTACATTCAATGGCGATCGTTATCGGGCCATGCTGAACGAATTTTTGTTCACAAAAATTGAAGAGGAGGATATTGGCAACATTTAGTTTCAACAGGCCGGCGCTACGTGCCACACAGCCGAAGCTACACTCGATGTTTTGCGCCCTGTTTTTGAAGATCGCATTATCAGCCGCAGAGCTGATGTCGTTTGGCCACCTCGGAGCTGCGATTTGACACCGTTGGACTATTATTTGTGGGATGCCGTCAAAGATAAGTGTTACGCCGACAAGCCAGAGACAATTGACGCTTTAAAGGACAGTATTCGTGAAGCCATTCGTGAAACACAGCTGCACACAATCGATAATGTGCTTAAAAATTGGACCGATCGTGTAGGCTACTGCATAGCCAGCCGAGGCATCCATTTGAATGAAATTATTTTCCATTATTAACCGGAAGGATTGTACTTTCAAATAAAAAAAGAAATTTGAGAAAATATTCAGTAGTTTTTTTATAGCATTTTCAAAAAAAAAAAAGTTATTTGGCGGACCCTATACAATTGGACATCTTGGGACAGATTTCTGCAAATGAAACCGCGAAGGCCATTTGAATATTATTTTTATGGTCTTGAATTCATTGTATCATAACTTACACAAATCTCTTTTTGTAATTGTCATGTTAAAGACACGATTAATGAAAAATCCTTAGCTGTGCGAGAAGGCGGTTGATGATGACTTTTGGAACGAGACTAATTATTATCTTTATAGCTCTAAAAATTTACAATGAAACTGCGATATAAATGTCAAAATTGACTAAACTCAACAAAAATAAGTATGTATTGAAAGTTAACAAATACGGGGATTTATTGAACTTATTAACTAATGAAAATAGAGTGGAGAACGTCTGGGTTCTTGAGATGATATGAGAGATAAAATGATTTAAATTCAAAATTTTCTTAGAGTGAGCGGGTACACTGCTCCAATTTTTTTCACCTAAGACAAAGAAGGACCTACGAGTTTGCATAACCGGAAAGTTTATTGAATAGATAGAGAGACTGTCGGTGATGACTTAAGTTAACCTTCGGACAACAACACGGGTGACCCGTCACCCCAAGCAATTTTATTTTTAATGTAGTATACGTACGAATTTATTTTTCTTACAACCATTCTAAGTATGAGTATTCGTCGTTAAATATGTATGTCTGTTGTAAGTTGCTTAAAAAAATTCGCTGCGGTAGACTGTTGTTTTTGAATATGATATGCTCTGGGGTGATGCATCACCCCATGTTGTTGTATGCGTATGTATGTGAAAATGTTGAAGAAGTTTTTTTTTAATTGATCGTTTCGATACATACATACATACATATGTATATAAAATGGCAAGCAATCATCAAGAAAATCAAGAATTTTACATTCGAAGTGCCGGAAATTGATAAGGAATCTAACAAACCCGTAATAATAATGGACTACAGCAACACAAAAGGTGGCCTTGATACAATCGACAAATTAGTGCATGCATAAAGAGTCACTCGAAGCAATCGCCGCTGCGTTTTTTGTATGGTATGCTTGATCAAGCCGGGATCATTTCGATGGTACTTTTTCTTTCCTGCAAACGTCCCAAACAACCACCTAACAAATTTTCAGGCGGATATTTTTGAAAGAATTAGGGCAATAACTTGCAAAACAGACATGAAAAGGCAACTCACTAAAAAATTAAATCGGGATTTAGCTGAAGGAATAAAGGTGATTATAGGACATCCAATGGAACAAATTTAAGAAGAGCCCCCACTAAAATTTAGAAGTAATCAATATGAGTAATCTGTCCCCGAAAAGTAGTCATTTCATGTTTAAAATGCAAATGTCCTGTATGTCCCAAGCACAGGAAGGAAATTGCACCAACTGCATTTAATCTTTTTAATCTTAATTTCCTTTATTACTGTTTTGTCAAAGTCTATGAAGTGTTATATGTAAATAAATATGTTTTGCTATCCAAAAGTCCTTTTTTCTTTTAAATAAAATCCTGGTTGGGGTGATACAGCACTCCTGTTGTTGTGCATATTATTTTAAGTGTTGTTGTCGGAGGGTTAAAAATAAATGTGGATAACTATGTCAACTACAAAGTGTGACATAAGTGATATACCGAAAATACAATTGCTTAGATGAGAAACATGATCATACTTTTTTAAAGAGTGAAGAAAACATACACATGCATCGAATGCTACATTAGGCTTTTGTTTGGTAGTTGAGTCCATACCAGCGTATAAAGGTGCCCCATAGGATATAATTGGTGTGGGTCAAGTTTTAACTAAAAAAATAAATTTTCCATAAACTTCTAAGGCCGCCGTATATGACTTCAATTATTTGATTAACATGATTGTTCCTTGTCAAAGTTTTGTTGTATAAAAATCCTAGATTTATAAGGGAAGGCTTATAAGGTATAATGAACCTATTATAGGAGATTTCGGAAAGTAAGACTCATCGAGATTGGATTTATAAATTATGATACTTTGGGATTTACTGCGATTTAAGGTTAAATTGATTTCCGAGGTCCAATGATAAACGGAAAGTCCCTAACGGGAAAGACAGGTATATTTGTAGGTCATCAGCAAAGAGATGACATGAGCTATATTTAATTACATCACTAATATTAATGAACATACTAAATAAAATTGGGCCTAATAAAGACCCTTGTGGGATTCCGCTTCTTAAATCAACAGTAACTATTTGATAAAATAGAAACAACTTGTTAAAAAAAAACTTTTAAGTGCATTTTAAGTGAGCAAAAATGAAAAATCAAATTTCGTTTTGGAAGATCCTACTTATAAGCAAATATAATTAGAAGCACATTACTTTAAGATCGTATGAGAATGCGTTCCAATACATCGACCACCCTATGCAATTACATGATCGGTTGACATCTTTCCACCTAGTCAACAGTTTTGGGATCGGATGAAAAGTATTCCAGTTATTTCCCTTTTCTCTCGCATATAAGCCTTGACATTGTTGTTTTTAGAGGACAGTTGCAATAAAATACAATAAATATTTATAAGCGAAACATCGCCCTTTTGTCTTACACATGTTTTTGTGCACTGAAACTCCTACAGTTTCCCATTTATTAAGGATAATACTGTAGTCAACTGAGCCGAAAGCGTTAAAAAAATCTGGTAAGCTTAAATTTGTACCCTTGTCTTGATCTATGGATAATCGAATATCATCGGCAACTCTTTGTGAATGTTTTTGTCTTGCGATTTATTACCAGTGATCACAAAGTTTAAATGTAAAAGTCAACAGTCAAATAGCAGCGAACTTTACCTCCTTGATACCTCCTGTTGAATGACGCTTTACTATCGACCGAACTTGGATTCTTCAACTAAATATGTGAAAAACAACTTACGCTTTAAGACAAAGACCGGATCTCTTACACATTGACTGTAATATGAAAACAATTTCCACATAAAGATTTTGTCCATAAGCTTGGCCTTAACCTCAGTCCTTGTTAGCCTGTGTGCTGGTGTTTAAATGCTGGTAAAACTAGGTTATATAACATACATATAATGGAAATAGAAAAAAAAAAACGTTTGACAAATATTGATCCTCCTATCAAAGCTCATAACTTATTCCCATGTTCCAATTCTATGGATGAGTTATCGGTATTTGCCAAATAGCTACACATGTGCAACAGGAGAAACAAATTACATCCAGACCTCAACCTCACCACCTGCAGTATATCAGCTTTCAGTGAAATATTAATTTACCAATCTGCCCTCTCTCCATCGATCCCATCCATAACGGCCACAATACGTTCCAATTTCCATATTAATATTTCAATTTGAGTAATTTACCATCCGATTTCGGCTCGCATAATTTTCACCACCGATTGTCATAATAAATTACTAGAAAGGAAAATATCGATTACCACCCCGAAGGTGTTCCATCGACAACACACACACAATGTGATTGGCCCGTACGTGGCACAAAATCTCGTCACACGTGTATCTACTCCATTCTATGTATATCGTAAAGTGCGAATATATATTGACACTGCATGCGAGAGAGTGTAATAATGCAAAACGAAACCCTCGGTCATTGATGAATGCATCTGAACTGAAAATATCGAACGAAGCGTATCAATTATGAGGCAGCCTTCAAGCTTACAAGCCTCCCGGCGAAAAACGTATCAAGGCGACTGCGGGGCGGGGATAAAACTCATAAAAATAGGCTAAGTACAGATTGAGTTCATGGAGAGCGAAAAACAGAAAAAGAATTATGATAATAATAAAGAAATCTACACCGTGCCCACATGTATCCGTAGATGCGATGCAGAAATTTGCGGATTGCCAGTGGTGCGAGTGTGCAACAGACACGGATGCGAGCGGAAGATACACGTTTATCGCCTCTAAAGACTGGTTTTGCATAAGTGCATATAGGGACATGGAATACGAAAAATAAAGGACCGAATAGAAACGAAGAAGAGGATACCACTTGATGGCATGAATATCGAAATGTATCTTCTGCTACCGGAAAGAGTAACTGCAGTGCTCCTTCAGCAACAGGCACACGCACAGAAACATGGAGGTAAGGAGACACTTCGTGTTCCATAGGAGTGCGTGTGAGGTTAACAAATACGGCAATGGCTTCGTCTGAAAACAGGTGAAGCAGCTACCAGTTTTGCCCGCCTCCTCCGCTCCCTTTCACCTTGTATCCACCCTGATCGCCCAAACTAAACGTTCGTCTTGACTTAGTAAGTTGTTCGATTGAGAGAAAGGGGAGAAAATGAAAACATGGAGTGAAAAGAAACATGATCGAGGAATGGGGAAGAACTTGTTATACCAAAAAGTATCTTGTAAATACAAAACATAAACACGTCCCTGCTGCTCAGAAAAGGAAATGAGATACATCCAAATCAACGAAGGGAGAAACTCACAGCGAAAGAAAAAGCCATAATTACATAGCAGGACCGTCGACCAGACAAGCGAGTCAGTTGGCAGCCACCAGTCAGACTATCTGGAAATCGCCAACTCTCAACTGTGCCGGACGGATTGGTTGCGCCTGCCCCCTTCGTCGACTAATTCACTGCAAATTTAGTTAAATCTTCGCCGACTGACGGTGTATCTGCAACTGACATCTTAGATTCACGCCATTTTCAGCGATTTCACGTCGTGGGTAATTTGAGAATCGGGCTTGAATCGCTGAATCCGAACGGGTAAACTGTAAATCATAGTCCATAATTGAGTGAAGACTACATTCCTCTTGAATAGCTCGGCAATATGCTCTGTGTATCGAAGGCTCGAATCAAGCCATAATTGGAATCAAACATGCACACGCGATCGTCGGCGACAATGTTTTGATCGTAGACCAAAAGCGGGCAATGCCGCTAGCGCGACTGGTGTTTTTCTGATATGTCACACCGTTATGGTCTCTCAGTGTCGGTGGTACCGATGTCGGTGTCGGTGAATTAATTTGATACAAAACGTGTCGCCGCACCAGTTAAGTTCGTAATAAAGTCATCCCTCTGGAGGCTGGCCGCTGTTCTCACGTTGCATTCGAAAAACACCGGGCAACCCGAAGACGTCATCACCTAGCCTTCTTCGCCTACATGAGCCGACTATATCATTAGCATGCGATGGCGTCGTCGCTGTTGTTGTGGTCGTCCGTTGCTTCTGCCCACAAAACGTTTGATTCGATTTGATGTTGCTGGGTGAGCTTCGGAGTTTACGGGTATAGTCTTGTGGGCTTTAGACATGAATGAGATAATGTGCGCGGATACATCGCCGATCGACAAGTGGGTGTGATTCGGTTTACTACCGAACACGCTTTGAATGCGGGTCAAAGATTTGTATTCAAATGAAGGGATCAAGTCTGGAATAAAAGATAAAGGCGTTTGACCCTTTTTGTGGTGACCCATATATGCAGGCATTTGGTTTACAGGAAGCATCTGATAGAGACAAATGAAAGTTAATCTCAAGTTTCTTCCAGTGTTCTTTTCGACATAAAATTTTTTGAACCCATCTTCGTGGATCGAATTTCGTATAGATAAAAGAGTTTGGATCAGATTTCAAGTGGTCCGATGAGTTCATGTAGTAGCTCGTTGGGTAAAAACTTGAGACTTAAAGTTCTGAAACAATTACAGACGATTGGGTTTCCATTAACAATTTAAGATTGTGACGGGCTTTCGAGGTCCTACGCATACAGCCAAATTATTCTAAACACTGGATGTCATTTAACGTGTGGCGGAAATTAATGAAGAAGATCGCAATTTTGTAAACAAATAAATTTTGGGTCTAGCTACGAGTGAAAGTTCGGTACGGTTTTTGAGCTGGCGATAACACGATATTTTTTCGAACACAATAATGGTTCAAGCGCTTCAGTGAGTGGATTTGCTTTGCCGAATTATGTTGACTGAGTGAATTGCTGTTGCCTGAAAGTGGCGGTACGGTCGTAGATCACATGACCCCATATGCCCACAACTAGTGACGAATTGCGTGATCTTGCGATTTCTTGGAAGGGGACTTAAATGGGCCCTGAAATCGTGCCCTTTAACACAATCAGAATATTTACTTTGAGGCTGCGTTAAATAAAAGTTTACAACAACGACTAGGATATCAAGAAAAAATAGAGGGTTATCCAACTCCTGGTTTGAAATTGACATCTCTGTCACAACCATAATTATCAAACCGAACTGTTAACTGAGACTGTATGTGTTTAGTTTAAGGTAAAGATAATAACACTGATGGGGCTAAAGTCTTACTACTAAAACTTACTACAAAAATAGTGATTCTGAACGTTTCACGAATTATGAGCAGATTACAGAGTGCGCCATCTCATATGGGTAGATGTAAACTTCGAACAACTTTGACAATTGTCAACCGATTTTCATATGTCACAGCATTTTGGAAACGTCAATTCAGTACATTTTTACCATTAAACGCTTCACACCAAAAGAATGCGCGGAAATAGTTTCAATGTTCATTAAAAATTAACGCTCGATTGTGCTAACTCAACGTGCATATAGTGCAAAATATCGTGATCGTGTTGCGCCCAAAAAAGATGCAATTCGTCGTTGGGCCTCGTTTTTTTTTCAATTTGGTTCTGTGACAAGCACTCGTAAGCAACCTAGGCCTGTGGCGTTCAAACTCATCCATTCAGTCTGTTAAGGCCAGTGTTCAAGAAGACCCAAGTTTGTCATATCGGCGCCGTTCGCAGCAGTTAGGCATCAGTGGGACCACTTTGCGGAGAATTTTAAAGGATGATCTTCACTTATTTCCATACAAAGTGCAGATAACTCAAAGAATTTTGCCACAAGATGAGCCACGGCGCTTGGCATACGCACAAAATGTCGTTGCAATGATTAATGCTGAGCCGAAGTTCCGTCAGCAAATTTTTATGACCGATGGGGCACATTTTACGCTACCTGGTTCAGTTAAGGGGTAACACCACTCTAGGATTTTCAAAAATTCGATTTTTTTTTCTTTTTGCTTAAAGTATACTTAAGGACTTTAAAAAACATATCTAATTGGTTTTATATTGAAATTCAATGTGGAAGGGGTCTAATTCTTAAATCTGCCGCAACGCCTCGGAGCGCGCGCCGAATTCTATTGCTTACGATCGGACCGAATTGCTACAATTTTTGCGTGGAGGCGGACGCTCGTCGCATCAAATTTTCCGAGCGATCGTTGACCAACGAAGCCAGAGAGGCCCGGATGTCCATAAAATCTGCAAGGAAGGAAGAGGAAGAGTCCGACATCAACAGAGACGGCCAGATGTACGGCGCAGGCATCGCAGACTTAAGGTAAACAAAAATTTCAACGGTTTCAATGTTTTTCTCGTTTTTCTCGAAACTGTTTTTTTTTCAAATCGGGCGTACTCGTAGCTTCAAAACTATTGCATGGATCGACTTCAAATTTTTACAATAGCTTCATATACATACATATATATTCTCCTCCGAAGTACGTAGCCGTTTTTTGATATTTTAAAAATTACTTGTTTTATTAACAATTTACTGCTCTTTTTTTAGTCGAAAATTCATACTCTTTGTTCAGATATGCACAGTTTCTACAAAAATTGAAAAAAAAAGAAAAATCCTACGTACTTCGATAGCTATTAGTATGTAGTTTCAAAAAAATTTTGGATTTTTGTTCCAGCTCTCACGGTTGCCGAGGAATGGGTACTCCCGCGGAGCGTCTTCAAAAAAACCTTGCATGAGAGATCCGCTGTGGCGCCGCCATTTTGCACGAAATCGATAATAAAAAAATTTATACTTCAATATATGTTGAATAAACCCTGTAAATTTCAATACAATCCCTTTTCACATAATCCCATGAAAAATCCGCAAAATTACACCTTTTTTTCGGCCTCTAGAGTGGTGTTACCCCTTAATAAACAAAATTGTCGCTTCTGGGGCACCGAAAATCCTCACATTATTCATGAAGAGCCGCTATATGATCAAAAAGTTACTGTTTGGGCCGGTGTATGGACCATCATTGGACCGTATTTCTTCAAAATTGGCGATACAGTGGATTTTGAGATTCAATCTGTAACTGTGAGGGTAATATTTATCCCAACGCTGTTGATGAGGATGGGGTACTTCTGCGTTTCATAAAAATGATTCTGTCTCACTACATATCGCATTTGACCCACATAGTTAACCACTATATAACTATTTCTTATTTCCCCAAACAATGGAAAAAAGCCAGAATTATACTGGCTGCTAAAACAACTATTCCTATCTCGCCAGAGGATTTAAGGCCTATAAGCATTTTACCGTGTCTGCAGGAAGTCTTTGAGAAACTAATTGCTAAACAGGTTCTTCAATATCTCCCAGATAGCTGTTTATTTATTTCATGTAGAAGAGACACAGATTTTATAGACTATAAGATAATAATAACTTTTTCTTAAAAAGAGTCTCTACTTAAGTATGTAGAACAATCTGGTTTCAGATCCCATCACAGCTGTTCCATAGCTATGATTAAAATATTGGAAGATATCAGGGACATATATCATAATTGACATTTGCGCTTCTCTGCTTGCTTGATTTCTCGAAGGATTTCGACAAAGTGAACCACAAAATTCTTTGCTGGAAGCTTAACTATGGTGAAATTTGTTTTTTTTTTAATTAACTACCTGAATCAGCTTTTTCAAAGCTTTCTTCCAGATAGGTTTCAAAAAATGTTTACTCAAAATACTTTCTTCGCTCTCTTACCGGTGAACAGGGTGTTCCTCAGGGATACATTTTTGGTCCCATTTTATTTTCATTGTTATAAACGACTTGCCCTCTGCCTGTAAACATGCGAAAGTTCATCTTTATATTGATGACGCGAAAGTTTTCTTAGGGAAGCCACCTTCAAAAAATTTATGAGCTTGTCGCCAATCTAAACGAGGACCTCTCTAGTATTTCCGCATGGTCTATTTCAAACGGGTTAATGCCAACAAAGTCACAGGTTGTACCCATTCTAAGAAAAAAGTTAATCCTTAATACCATCCCCGATATCCTAATCTCTGAAAATAAACTTAATGTAGTTTGGGTTTTGTTATCAATTCTACGACCATGTCGTTCGAAAAATTTATTCATGTCTCCGTAAATTATGGATCTCTGCAAGTTTCACCCCTGCCAGTACAAGACAAGAGTTAGTAAAAACTCTTATATAACCCCTAATCATGTACTCTGAAACCGTTCACTGTAGTATTGATAGTTTATCATTTCACAAACTACAAGTTGCATTAAATGGCTCCGTTGGATATATTCGTGGATAACGACGTTATGATCATGTATCTCAATTTGCCCATGGTGCATTCAACACAAATTTAAAGCAATACCTTGATGCAAGGGTATGTGTGTCTTACATAAAATTATAATGAATAGGGCTCCGATGTATTTATATGATAAATTAATTTTGCTCGGTCAACCCGATCTCTGTGTATAAACTATGGAATTCTTCTTTACCCGTTAATACTAGAATTATCTGTACTGCCACACGCTTTAAAAATGCAACTTTTAACCATTTTTCAAACTAAGTTAGTTTAACTTTAATCTATACCGTGTCTGAATTAATAATAATCTCTTTTGTTTTGCTTTTTGAGCTCTTAATTAATCCAAATGTATTAATACTATGTACTATAAAAGATTGTAGATTTGTAAATAAATAAATTGAATTGTTGGATGACCCTCTTTAAAATGTTAAAAAACACTTTAGATGCCCAGCTTATTCAAAGCTATTAAAAGCCAAAAAGTCAAAATAAAACGACCGGCTCCAAAATTGATTCGCATGGAAGTTTAATCATTTGGTGAACCCAAAACCACGACGTTTAATAACTTCCTATTATATTAGCATAGTCAACACACTTAACGCCCTTAAACCATCTAATGATATTGGATGAGTATTACATTGTGATAAACCGATGTTGTACTTCTCTCATTCATCAATGTTGTGTTTTCAGAGGTCTGCTGTTTACTGTCCAACCCTTACGACGAATCTCATGAAACCTTTCCTAGACAAGTGTAATACATGGGTTAGAATATAATTTCAATCACTTGGTAGCATTATATACTTCAGAAGCCAACGCAAAATGAGGAGAAAATGTGTATAAAAGTACAGGCACATACGTACATATGTACTCGTATTAGCACAGAGCAATTTATGGGATTACATTTTCTGGCCAACACGTTAAATCCATTAATTTTTTTTTTCCGGATGGCGTGTTGTGTAGAAAATCCCTAAAACCCTCTGCTTCAATGTGGTGATAGAAGGCGATGTTACTGAAATTGTTCCAGTACTTAAATCGAACGCATTTGGTGTTAATGACATGCCCCTTAGATGTATAAAACATAATGTCCTTAAAAATTCCACTCTTATGGAAAGAAGCCATAAAGAAGGAGTTCTCTTAGCAATCCACAGCCGCTTGCCCTTCAAATCGTCGAATTCCGTTGACTTCAACTTCACTAGTGCCTCAATAAGTCTCCTAAACGGAAACTTTATCTTGCCTGCTGTAGCTTAAGACCCTCACAGTCCACACATTGCTACCAACTCGCCGTTGATTTCGACGACTTCATATCTGGTATCGCCGAACCCAATGACATTATCATCATCTGTGCCGATTTCAATCAATCACCCCTGAAATGGGTTCAATCCGATGACGAGGACCATTATATCACCGCTAACCCCTTCTCAGGCAAAGAAATCCTTTTCTCTCTGACTGGCTTTGGAAATTTGCTTATATCATCAGTCCATGAAAGGACTGAAAAATTATGTTTCCAACTATCGCCCCATTGCCAAGCTCTCATGCATACTCAAACTTTTCGAGAGCATCGTTTATATTGCACTATTCTTTCACTGCAAACCCATTTTCTCCTAACCAACATGGTTGGTGGTAGACAAATGGTCTTTTCCAGAATCCAGGTATGACGCAAGCAATATTGCTTTCGTATAGGGACTACAATACAAACGACTTTCTCCCAGTTTGCATTAAGGGCGTCATTAACAAGCCTGGGTTTAAGAAGGACACAATAATTCGTTTGGTCAACTTTGCTATTGGGAGCATTTATGGAGCCCTGACGAAACTCTGGATGTCTAGTGGTTTTACTCATATTGAAACAAGATTTTGCCTAGCTAAATATCATAAATATCATTCCTCCTAAGCACAAACTACTTATAGCTTTCAACGTATGTATGTCTATGGCTTACAGAGATAAGACAACAGCCTGCCAAACTAACGTCTTAGGTTGCACTCTTGCGGTATATCAATGTCAGAATTTTTTCGCCATAAAATCATCCACACAAAGTTACAACGCTACCTTAAGTAGTAGTACGATCGCACAGGTTCAAGAAATAAGGCGACTAGTCTGAATTTCGCGAGCAAATTATCGATTTTCGATTTTTTGTTTTTGTTATGCTGTTACGCATATCCCTAACAAACGAGTATATTGACATTGTCAGCCATTTCGGATATCTAGTTTGTTTTTCACAGATATAAACATTAGACGTGTTTTGGTGTGCTTGGCGAATTATTGCTATTAATAAAAAATAGGATCAAAGCATCTGTTTTGAATTTTGTGCGAAAAACAAAATTAAGTGCTCCTATGTATTTGAAAACTTGGTGAGTCTATTCTGAGTAAAAAATATGTTTATAAGTGGAACAAGCTCTTCACAGAAGGCTGGGAAGATGTTAATAACGATATCCGCCCTAGACGTCCCGGCATGTCAAAGCCCAATCCTCTCAATGGACGCGACCAGAAGAGCCAAGACCGACAAATGAAGACCAAGTCCAATGTAAAAATTTTGCTCACTGTTTTCTTCTATTACAATTGTGTGGTTCATTATGAGTTTTTGTCGAAGGGTCGTACGCTAAATAAAGAATACGAAAGCGTCCGGATTTAATAAAATTCTAATAATAATGGCTCTTGCATCACGATAATGCTGTGCATAATCATCGTTCTTCTTTCTTTTCTTATATGGCGCTACAGTCCGGTTTGAACTTGGGCCGCAACCAACAATGGTGTCCAGTTGTTTCCAGTGACGCACCCCCTGGTTAAGGTCCCCTTCCATCTGTGTGCGCCATCTGTGTTGTCCATTCTACATGACCTAACTATCTTAGACGTTAGATCCGGAGACGTCGTACTAGGCCGATGTCGCTACAGTACAGTTCGTCGTTGTATCTTCTCCTCCATTTTTCGTTTATATAAACGGGACCATAGATTGAACGCAGAATTTTCCTCTCGAAGCGACCAAGGGCAGCCTCATCCGTTTTCATTAAGTTCCAGACCTCCGCCCCGCAAAGAAGGACCGGGATGATCAGTGATTATATCTTTCGAGAAAGGGCTCTACTTCTCAATTGCCTGTGAGGCCAAAGAAGCAACGGTTGGCAAGAGTTATTCTGCGTTTAATTTCAACGCTGATATTGTTGTCGCTGGTCACTAGTGAGCTAAAGTAGTCATGCAAATTATGACTTTCTGCGTCTTTTTTAGATGACAGCATATAGTTATTTGGTTTTACCCTCGTTAACCAAAAATCCATTTTAGCCTCTTCTGCTTTAATGCTTTTGAACACTTCATTAACGTCTCGCTATGCTTGCCCAATTACATCAATTGGGTGTCACTGTGTTGGCCAGTGAGTATCGTATGATCTTTTCAAGCACGATGTTGAAGAAGTTGCATAACAGTACGTAACTTTTTAAACCGACCTTAATGGAGCAACGAGAATTCTCCATTGTCATCCTGCACAATCGGACGAGTTTGGCAGGGATATTAAAATTAGACATGGCTCGGTATAGCTCGTTTCTAGGCACACTGTCATATACGGCTTTAAGAACGACAAAAAGATGATGTGTGTCGAATTAAAATTCTTGGGTCTTTTCCAAGATCTGTCGCGCAGTGTGAAAATCGGTCTGTTGTGGATTTACCTGGCCTGAAACCACATTGATAGGAACCTATCAAATTATACACAAAGATTTTCAGGCGTTCACACAGTACGGCAGAGAAGATCTTGTACGCGATGTTAAGGAGACTTACTCTTCTATATTTGGCGCAATTATAGAGGTCCTTTCTTATGGGCTGGGCAATTGATGCTGAGCATAGTCATAGCTGCTCGTTCATAATTTGGTGGCAAAAACAATACTGTTATCATGCCTCAACCACCGTATTCAACGGGCTTGGCCCTCTGCGAATTTTTCTCATTCCAAAGCTGAACCGAAAGCCACGATTGAGGAGATAAAGACCACATCGCTAGACGGGCTATACAAAAAAGCGCATATCAGAAGTGCTTCAAAGATTGGAAAAAGCGCAATGGCAAGTGTAAATAAATATTTTTTTGAAAAATGAAAAGTCACCTTATTTGTTAAACAAACCACACAAGCATCTAAATGCGCCTCTTTATTATCATTCGACTTTGGAACTCCTTGCCAATACACATTCAGCAAATCCGAAATTTGATAGCTTTTAAAAAGCATAATTCAACTATTTTCCTAATCACCGCTATTTCCAATCTTGCTTTTGCTTCATTTCCGATACTGTCCTAAGTCCACGACAAGAATTGCTAGTTGCCTACCTGTTAGAAGTTGCGTATCATATACTATTTAAATCGAACCACAATTGTAATTTTCCTGTCGTTGAATTATAAAAAAACACTTCCTGACTACTTATATAAGCCGATAGAACTAAATTAAAAATAAAATTTTAGGAACACGTTGCACATTCATATAAGGTGATCTCTCAATATGATTCTACGCCTTGTCACAGCTTGAATTTGGTAAATAGCAAAACAGTCGTATCATTGTAAACTCGTTTCAACATTTCAGCTTAAATATTGCGACAGTAAAATGACCTGTGGTCGTGACCCGGACCCAACTAAGAACATTTGATACATAAAAAAAGTTGTGCTAGCACAAATTAGATTAATTCAGTGAGAAGCTGTGTAAAGAAGAAATTCACCTGAACACCAGTCGCTTAAATGTCGGACCGAATAAAATAGGTCATTAAAAAGGGGATGTACCACAAAGTACAAAAACCACAGTTTCTGTAAATTGACAACACTTGTTTCCTGCAATAAAAATATTAACAAGCAACAAGCCAAATAAACTTTAGTATATTATATATATATATATATATATCACTGAAGATTTTTTCTTTTATTTTCCAAACGAGCGAGAAAATTTATAACGATTTGGGTTAATTTATTTTTTTCCGGAAATCAGTTATGCATTTCTTAAATGTATTTGAAATAATAAACGTTTCTTTTAATTGATTTTTCTATGGCTGCAACTGTACAGGCATTGCAGGAGTAACAAAGTAGAGATTAGTGAGTTCCGAACAAATTATCATCCCAATTAAGACCAGTGTTAATTAAGGTCTCAATTAACCCATTTAATCCATTCGCAGGTATGCGCAACGGTATGATCATTTACAAGATTTTATTATTTTGAGAATTCGTAGAAACTGTTGGATCAATCAATTATGCATAGTCCAAAAAGTCTCGACACTCAAGTTTACTTTTTTCAAGCATGTGATAAACTAATAAATAAAACAAAACTGAATTCGAAAACTATTAGAAATGAAAAAAACGAGAAACAATTAATATTTTTTTGTCAAAAACTTAAACATTTTGTTAAAAAAAGAATTCTTCAATTTAAAAATTCTCCAAACTCTAACGATTTTTCACTAATTGGCCTAATTTAGAAGGCGTGATGGATCTTATGTCAATTTTATTAGAAATAATACGAGGATGTAATGAACATCTTGTGTAAGGTGTCTTCTTATACCAGCTTAGCGTCATGTGTCTTATTGGAATACAAAACTATTTCCAAGACGTCATGCAATCAGTGAAGACAAGTATTCCCCACACCATTACATCGCTGTCGACATGCTTTTCAGTACTTCACTCTAGTCTCGTCAAAAAATACATATAACTGAATCCCTGAAGAAATGTTCCTTTTGCAAGTACTCAGTAGAATACCCCAACCCAGCTCTTTATTCCCACTGACTCCACCATGAAATCAATTTCTACACAGCACATTACATTCATCTGTGGGTTTCAAATCACCGGCAATAATAGGAACACTTTGTTTCGGATTTACTGTAGCAATCCTGTAGGGTAAGACTGGCTTATTTGCTATTATTTTAATTTTACCTTTTTAATTGATTTAAGACGTATTGTAACTATAAAAAAACTGTTTTTTTTTTAGAATTTTGTCAACATATTTTCTTCGTTTTTAAATTCTATGATTTTTTATTCTTAACAAAAGAAGTTTACTTATTTTGATCTTCCATTTTCATTTCTTTGTCATTTTTTTTAAACGCTCTTATGTTTGTCACACAACCTGGACGGGGTGCAGATGATTTGTGTCGAAGATGTTCGTTCATTACTCTCCGGGGGTGATTGTCCTAGATAGGATTTGAGAGATTCGACTGAATTTGCGTTGATTGTAGTTCACAGTAACTCTTTTGTTTCCATGTCATTAAGGTGTTATATTTGAAATGGACACACAGAGTATGAATTTTGAGGTGATCTTATGCTGCGAGTGTTATGCCTTCGTCAGCATTTTTTTTTATCATCTCTCATTCACAATTGATGTTGTTGCACAATTTTCCGTATAAAAATTTTTCTTGGCTATGGACAGACTTAAATTACAGACCTACCGTTCAACAGTCGACGATGATCACCATTGCACTACGACTACCCTACACTATATCAAGTGTACAAATTAGCAGTTAGCAGAACATGCTGTTCACAACATTCAGATCAGAAACGGCGCTTAAGCATCTGTCATCTTCTCATCATTTTATTTGTGGATTTTCATTGGAGTCCTATATTTTTTCGTGCATGAAAATGTCCACATTCGAGTCAAATAACACTTCACTCAATAAGTACGTATAATGACAACAGCACCACTATTAACTTATGATTTTTAGAAAGTACCAACCTTCAAACGACGTGTCAAAGTTATATAACAATCTGATTTTTATTTCACCTGTAACAGTAGCTTTACTGACATTACTTCTGTTATTCTCAGAATAATGAAAAAATCAGAGTTTCATGTGATACCTTAAAGTTTTCAGAAGACAGTGTATTCACTCTTTTGGATGCATATTTAAGCATGAGAAAACGTCGATGATTCTTTTATGCCGCATATAACACTGGGTGAAACGTGGATCAATCACTAGAATCCAGAATAAAATCGGCAGTTAGATCTATGTATGAAAATGCAAGAGCTGGAAACCGTCAAAAGCGACCATAAACATAAATATCAGCTGGACACAATACTTTTTTAATTGATTACGTTGGGAAAGGAGAAACCATCAGTATTAGCGAATATTATACGCCGTTATCGATGCGTTTGGAGGAAGAAGAAATTACCCTAAATTGTCTACTTTTAAAACAAAGCAGCTGCATTGTATTGTACTACAAGTCGATCGCAGCAATTGGAAAATTTCATTTGAATTGCTGGCCCATCATCTGGTCTGCCAGAGACCTATTTGTAGCCATAAAACGAATGGTCCAAGAAGGAGTGAATTTAAAGGGATTTTTGAGGCCAAAGATAAATTGTTTTACAAAGAGGGCATCAAAATGTGGGAGAAGCATTGGAGTGAATGTGAATTTTAAAGACTTCGTCAATGTGATAAATGAAGTCGCATTCAGCTTAAAAGTTGTTTTGTCGGTCATCCAATCGAGTGATGTGTAAAGTGTTATTTGGGGCAAGTTATTCTATTCGCAGGATTACAAAAATATAAGGAGTGATCTTAAAGTTATGATAATCGGTTATTTACAATCCGCATAAGGATGCAAAAAAGATAAATTCTTCTCTGTCTTTTGAGTCTGAACTGACACATCTTATTAACTAAAGCATTACGTCCTCAACCATTACACTCTTATGGGAAGAAGGCAAAATTTCTCTTCTTGCAAAAAAGTAGTACTCTTCACTTCCAAGTGATTAACTATTGCCATATTAAACATATCTGTTTAAGGTCCTGGTAAAGATACTTGCGAAATAAATTAGTCTTTATTTGGACGAAATTGATCTTTTGTCTAAAAGTCAATATGGCTTTAGAGCTAATCATAGCTGTTCCATTCAGATGTTCCTGGCGATATACGATCTCAACTTGATAAAGACAGATTAGTATTGTGCCTTGTTTATTCTGGCTTCAGTGGAAGACTACATTTCTTATAAAGATGAGGCAATAAGGCCCCTATACAATATAAAGCACGATTTTTTCGCTGTTTGGTTTTTCAGTGTTCTTTTATTCATAGCTCAAGCGTGATTCATTACATGTGTCCAAGTCAGATATTGGAAGACTTACAACCAAAAAATGCCGAAAAATTATTGAATTTTGTTTTCAAAATTTGTGCTATGTCAGGAGCACACTTCGACTATTTTAGGGTCGTCATGTTCGAAAAACTGTCTTCAGCGAAGAAGCTCGTTTTTAGTGGACTGGATATGTTAATAAACAAAACAACGGTAATTGGTCAGATGAGACACCTCAAGCATACAAGAGCTGACAATGCACCCAGGAAAATGCACTGTTCGGCGTGGTTTATGGTCCGGCAGAATCATTTGCTCATATTTTTTCAAGGATGACCGTGAGATCAACGTTACCGTCAATGGCCCCCGCCATCGTTCAATGATTTTGAACTTTTGTTTGCCGAAGTTTAATGAGCAATTTATCTACCGTTTTGGACCCGTGAATTGGCCTTTAAAATTAGCTCCATTACTCATGTGTTTTCAATCTCATTTTTCCTGTAAAATGACAGCCGTTTAAGGTTTTTTCCCTTCTGGAAACAAGTGATAAATTGGGGGGAGTCATGTCTGGTTATATATTGGCTAGACTGAGGCTTTATTGTTGTATTTAAGAAATCAATAAAGTTAGGAGGAGCCAGAAACATTCATAGCATGAGCTGATTTAAACGGCATCATCTTCAAGTATTTTTCGGGTTGTGTTTCGGAGATCGATCATACATTTTCGTTGGTTGATATGCAAAGGCTTTCCTGTCCGTACGCATATATCACATATCTGTCCGTCTGTCTGTCCGTACGTATAAATCAAACCAAAATTGCCGAGTAGCTATGTGTCTGAAACCTGCCTGTGTTATAGAGTACATGATTCTGAGCTCCTAGTTACTAGTTACTGTGGTTCCAGAGATCCAGGTAAAAGTTAGCAAAATTCAAGGTTGAAGACCTGGAATTGTAGCTTGGCTCCCGACGAGCTGATTCCATCTTGTTATTGGAATGATAATTAGTCAAATATGTCTTTTGCCATAAAAAGCCTTAGAATAAATTTGAACAAGCTATGCCTAGGATTCCCCATCTGTGATAATAAAAAAATTCTTCGTTTTTACTATAGTTATAAGAAAGCGATACGATTCTATACTGCTGTAAGCACAAAAAACTCCAAAGAAATGAATACACAAGGTCCTTAGAGCCTATGTTGTTTATGTCGCTTTCAAATAGATTTCCAATATCCTTAATTGGAAAAGTCGAAAAGTCAAATCAGCACGCCACAGCCGAAACCAAAACCCCGACCATTCCCATCTATTTCTGGTAAATCCCTTTTCCACAAAGTTCAATGATTTGTAAAGGAAATTAATTAGGTAAACAAGAAATTCCAGCGAGTACCAACAAAAAAGGATATCCCAAAAGGACGAAAAGGAAAAAGTGTCTGAAGCGAGTTTTCAGAATTTATTTATATCCCGACATAGTGCCTCCGGGACAAATGGTCTGACAACGATACTGTCTCCTCCTGTCACTAAAGCCATCCGAAAGTCGCAAACTCGCAAAACAAACTTTTTTCTTTTACTGGTGGCTCTTATTTTTATCCACCGCCGAAATGTCCTAAGTGTCCAAGGGAACAAATAAACTTTCCACATTGAAAACACGAGTGTAAAACTATTATCTTTCGCTCGCCCGGAAATTTGTTGCCAACAACAACAACATAACCAAACAAACAAAAAAGGTCGAAGGAAAAGCTGTTGTATATCCCTTTTGTTTGGAACTCCTTGGACTGGAAAAATGTTATCCTTTTAGTGCGGACGAATCTGGTAAGCTCGCTATGAATTTTTCATTTAATTCCCTCGCACTTGAACTCATTTGCCGTAGACAAACGACCACACCAGTCGAACCCACCCATCTATCGGACAGGATGAGCGTTAGCTACACATCGTATTGTATGTACATCCTTGCCTTGTCGGCTCTTGGTTTGTTGTCTGGCCTCATACCGCCATTTCCGCAACCCTTTTGGACTCATACCGGACTGGCGAAAAAATCGATTTTCAACATTTGCACCCGAAGGCCATTTATAAATTTGTTCCTCGGATAGCTTTGAAGCTGCTCGAATGCCGGCTGAGTTTTCGTAATTGCTTTCAACGTTTCGCTCGCTCGTTGGGTATCTTGTCGAACCATATAGGGCTAAAGGACCTGGTGAACTATGATGCAAACGTTTGATGTAAACAAATTTCCGCTTTAGCCTCGCAACTATCGACGAAGGGGTCCTTCCTTGGGAGATCCCATTAGTTGGCTGAATGTATTTATAAGCAAGTACGAGTATCTACAAGTCGAAGAAGAATCGTTCTGTAACTGTGGCAGGTCGATTAAGTTGATTGATGGCGGTGTAGCGTCCTCCATCGTCGTCTTCGTTGTAGCTGTTGCCGCAACAAGCCCTCGAGATGACGGTTTTCAGTTTTTTTTCCTTATCTTCTTGGTTTTGTAGCCGACGAGTGCATAGCGTTGTTCATCTCGGTGATCCTAAGATGCTTTGGTGCTTACAGCATGTTGCACCATTTAGAGTCGATCTTTTGATTTTGTTTTTTTGGTTTGAGGGTTTTTGAAGATGTTTCTTGCTTTCGAGGCAATTAATCACTGTTCAAGTGCATAGCAGCTATGTGGCACGAAACAAAGCTGCATCTAAAAAGATATTGAATTTATCTGGCGGAGTTGTCGGTGTCGGAGATGATTGTGGAGGAGGAACGCCGCACTTCACTGGAGCATTTATACTCGCCGGAAAAGATGAATGATTGTCATTATTCTTTGTCGAAGGAAATTGTGTTCGTGGATGGTTACGTATTATTCGTTTTTTATTGAGCTCGGAACGTTTGAGATACTGCAAGCGGAGCGAAAAGAAAGCCGTCGTTTTCCGAACCATCCTCGTCGCTGAAAATGTGATGAGGTCTTCGGTTCATGGTAATTTATAGCTTCCACAGACATGTTAATGATGGCTTTCGACGGACAGTCGACTATCCCGGGACTAGAGATGAAAACAGAGACAGTGAGGCAAATTTGCGCAGTCACATTAATGGTGGCAAGATGTAATTGCATCGCCTCGAATGTGAGTTGAGTAATATGCTAGATGTTGCACCGGGACATTGGTTAATGGAGATGGCGATGAAGATGGAGGTGGTCATTAGGAATGAAGTTCATTTTTAAATTGAACCAGATAACGATACAAGGCGACTCGAGAGTTTAAAACATTAAGGATTTCATTTTGTGGGCAATTAAAACTGATTTATTGCTCCTAGGGCGATTAGGAGAATGCGATTCATAATGCCAGTTGAGACATAAAAATAAATGTTGAACGTGAGTATGGTCTCGACGCATTTACATGGACAACTTGCAAGTGATATTTTGCTTTGTCTTCCACATTGTCTGATGATTAATGACTACGATTAATAGGTCTTGGAATGCTACAATTATATTCTAGATCTCAGCGGTTGGCCCAATACCTTAAAACGTAATGAGCAAGTTCCAAGTAACAATTCAAAATTGATATTTTCAATGTAATTTCATCAGCCTAAAAGAGGTTAGACAATTTCCTCATCATAATCACCATTCAGCAAGCTCTGCAGAACTCTTAATGAATAAAACCTAAAGGCCACCATTAGGCATCCCGTTACCACTAACTATTGGAATAGAAAATATCTCCTAATGGGAGACATACAAGCTCCTAATGACTTCGGAATTTAGTCTTGTGGTGGTTCGAAACTTAGAAAAAGTGAAGCAGTGACTTACATATAGTCATTAATGCATTTAGATAATTCTAATGGAGACAGCCTTGGGCCATGCAAGGAGTATTCTAAAGTAGACAGGGCGGCGATGAGAAGGACTTATTATGTCGAAATATTAATCTGGAAGGCCACATGACAAGATATCGCTTTTCTTCCAATTACCTATAAATCAGGCAATTATGTGCAGTGGCTTGTGCTTAAAAAGGAATTTTTGGTCAGAAAATTAGGTACCAAATTTAACCGGTGATGTAGCGCAACAGGCGGCGATTCATTCATTTTTCATTTTTCCAAGCGCTTAAAAACGAAATTTATATACGACATTAATTTGAATAAATAAAATTGATGTTATATCTTGAACACATCGGAACATCACTTATAAAATATGTTGTTTCAGACCTAAAAGTTTGATATTCGATTCAATTCTCATAGTTACTACGTTTAAGGTTGGAGAAAACCCAATAGTTAACGAGGGATAAGCCACATGTTCGATGTAATCTGTAGGCCTTGCGACTTTCCTGAACCAGGTATCAGCGTTGTACTCAAATTTGGGGCGAATTGAAGCCAGGTCAGAGGGGGTGAAATATTTCTTTCAAAACGAGGAAGTGTCGGTCTGAAATCGTCCAAAATAACTTGAATTGAACGGTCCGAAAGGTAATCTATAATACATTGAAGAAGAGATTCATCGATACCATAACGCATTTTCGACAAAAGAGCCTGATGCCAAACTCTGCAAAATGCTTGTGAAATATTGAGCGCAACAATCTTGCTTTCGCCGAAATGGTGCAAAGATTGGTTCCACTTTTCAGTGCGATATGCCATCAAATCACCAATGCACCTGTTGCTGCGGAACCCGTACTGCCGATCATTAATAAGTTTCCGCGATTCAAGATATTTGATAAGCTGACGATTTATCAGCGTTTTCATGACCTTAGAAAAAAGGGACGTAAGTGCTATAGGTTAGTACGAGGTGGGAGACGAAGGATTCGCCTTCTTTAAGGACGGGCTTGACAAATGCTGTTTTCCATCGACTCGGACAGAGACCAGAAGAGTAAGAAAGATGAAAAAGCTTACGCATTGGTTTTCCCAACGCGGAGAACACCGCTTCAGAAGTATTGGGGGAATACCATCAGGGCCAGTGGATTTGTGCACGTTGAGATCCTTAAGTACTCTTGCAACTGTACGAATGCGAAAGTGTATTTGTCCCATGGATGATTCTACGCTCTCAAGTACAGGCGGAGATAAAATGCAATCTGGGAACGTTGAGCTAACTGCAAAATGTGCAGCTAGCAAATTGGCAAATTTTCTAAAGAGCTGATAGCTGGGATGTCATTTTAAATGAGCGTAGGGATTGAGGACGAGACATAATTCTTAATGTTTTTTTCACAAAAGAACAAAAGATTTTGCTGCCTTTGTGACAATTTAGCAGTTTTTGCCGCGACTTTTGGTCATGGGAGAATACGACACGTCGAATCAATGCATTACAGTTATTTCTGGCTCGTTCAAACTTATTCCAGTTTTCCTTAGAGGGTTTGGCTTTGTAAGTGCGGAAACTCAGCTCTCTCAATTTGATAGCCTCTTTAATGCTCGAGTCATACTAACTACTCATTTGCTTTAGGTTTGATACTCTTTACTCTATGTGGAATGAGGTACCAGGAGTATGCATCCACGTCACTATCGAGGAAGCATAATGATCAGTTAAAATTCCTAAAGAAGTTGTTAAGTCCGGTCCAATTGGCTTTTTTGTAGAGCCATACTGTTCTTTCTTTCTCTAACTTTGTGGTCTGAATACGAGAAATAAGCTGAAACGACACAGTGGTCTGAAGAACCTAGAGGTGACAATATATCGATGGAATGCATATCAGGATGAGAGGTGAGGAAGAAGTCCGAGGTGTGAAGGACCTGCAATTTTTACAGACGCCAGATAACAGGCGAATCAATATCTTGTCTTCGGCAAGACGTTGCCAACATTATAAAACTAGAGGGTTTTCGGCAGCTTTAACTGTCAAGTTACATTTTAAAATTAATCATTAATTTAGGCTCCCTGACCTAACTAGGAAAAACCTAACCATTATAACTATAAAACGAGGAACAAATCATTTTTTGCTATGAATCGTTGGACAATTGAACGGACTGAAGATTGCTTTTCCTCTTGGAGTGTAGTGGTTTAGTTGGATCTGGATAAAAAGTTAATGCTATACGAGTACCACAGTACTCGTACAAGTAACTTAGTTACTTGTTGGGTAATGAATATAACTATTAAAAGCACTTGTGGCGGATGGCTAACTGGAAGGAGATACTTTTGGCGAAGGATTGATACTGGCTTCCATTCGTCGAACATTTTATTTTTATTTTTTTTGTCAACGCTTCAATATAGTAAGTCCATTTAAGGATGTAATCCACACGTTTTTGAAAACCGATACCTTCTCGATCGTTTCACTGGAATTGTCCATGTGATACATTACAGCGATGTTGTTTAACGTCTTTGCATTGTTTTAACTACTTATTCAACTTATTTATGGCTTACGATAAAGACTGTATCATCTGCGTGGCATATCCGGTGATCTGTCAAAGGACTGCGAGCATATCCTTGGTATATACGATGGTTGAAGAGACTCCCATACTCCACCTCTTCATCGTTAGTACACTCATTTTTCATTTTTATTTTTAAACGTTGACTTGTTGGGTAAGTCAGGACAGGATGCCAAGAATGGTCGTAACGACTATTGATAGGTGCTCTACAATCTACTCGAAGTGATGTGCTGGCGAATGTTTTCAGTTCAAACGACTGAATTCCCCCAGTTATTTCGATTTTTGTTTATATTTTGTTTTTCCATTGAGAAAAAAAAAAAGATGCAGTTGTACTTCGACGAGATTACTTTCATAAATCTGTTGACTACACTGTTTTAATTTTATTAAGCTGGCTTTATATGATAACCAAAAAAAAAAACCATAACAGGGAGACTTCTAGGAAATCCGAAATAACATGTAGGCTGCTTGCTTTCTTTCTTGAAATTTGAATGTGAAAAAGGCACCTTGCTCCGATCGACCTTCTGTGATGAAACGTTGACGAAATATTGCAAAGAATTATTGAAGAACGTCACTGACCACAAAACAGTTTTGAAGCCTTTGCAAAAGACATTTACACAATGCTGTTCAATGTTTGGGTGCCGCATAAAATGACTTGAAAAATTTGATGGATCAAATCAGTATACATATGTGAATCGCTATTCAAATGGATCATAGAAAAACAAGGTGAACTAACACAAGCGACTACGAAGCCATAACCATGACGTTATATTGTGGGTATGGTGAAATGAGAACGAAATGGTTCATTATGGGGTGCTAGAACCGGGTCAAGCAATTGATCGTAAACTTTACGGTCAGGAATAAAAAGGATTAAAGCGAGCAGGTCAAAAAAAACCCGTTTAAAATTTATGAATAGAAAGGGCACTACTTCATGACAACGCCAGACCATACATATCTTGAATGGCACAACAGGTATTGAGAGAGCTTGATTGGGAAGCTTTGATGCATCCACCGTATCAAAATCTAAATATATGAAAATCTCCCAACACCTTTTCCTAAAACCAGTTTCTAAAGAATTTGCTGTTTTGTCGGCTCACTAGTGATTCAAGACATGTGTCAAAGTCAAGCATAGTCAGTTAACATTCCCAAAGGCTAAAAATATCTACAATTTATGAAATTTTACTATTGAAATTCGTGGTCTGTTTAAAACGATTTTCGTATTTTTCACTTCGCTTCATTGGACAGCAAACCACCTACCCCTAAGCAAAGAATGCTTTCAGAGGAAAATATTACTGCTGTATCCGGCAATGATTATGAAGACCGAGATTTGTCGCCGTTCACAGCAATTGGGATTGTCTTATTCAACTACGTGGAAGGGTTTACCCAAGAATCATGGTCTAAAGTCTTATAAAATGCAGCTCATGCACGAACTTTTGGTGAGAGGGCCATTAAAAGCTAGAGGAAGACCAGTTTGTTTATTGGAAAATTTTCTTCAGCGACAAAGCTCGTTTCGGGTAGCTTAATAAACAAAACTGCCCAAATAATTTTTTGCCCAAAATGCTTGATCTGAACCTGGTGAACATGTGGTTCCTGCAAAACGGCGGTATATGCCACACTGCACGCGAAATGATGGATCGATCGAGAGCTGAGTTCTGGGACTTAACCATTTTCCAAAAATATGGAAAGTTCTACAAATACCTGCTATTCCTAAACCCGGTACCAACGTCAGAAAAGCAACCCTATACAGATTAATTAGCCTACTTCTACATATGTATATTATATCAAATATCATTTATATTCCGGGAAAAGCATTTAATAATACAACAAATCCATAGGGTTGGAAATAAAGTCTCAACTGACTGAAGAAAAAAAGACTGTGTTAGCGTATTCCTCGATGCAGCTTTCGACTAAATCGGAAGTACCTTACCGGTCGCTCCTTCCATGTAAAGCAAAACTACTCATCAGATAAGAACAGATGTTCCTTAAAACAATGTCCCAGTAATACTATGTATTTTGCCTTCTATGCTATATATAATATATATAAATATTAGGATCAATAATTGGCCTAAAAATTAACGAAAGTTGATAGATGATGAGATTTTTGATTAGGTAGCGGACGTCCTATCGAATCTGGATCTGGTTGATCGCATAATAAATTCTACTGATTTTGTGCACTCTTCTGAATCTGCTTGGTAAAATGAAGTACTACTTTAGGTGATAAGAGGTAGACAATGCGAGTGCCTTACAGTTTGTAGAAAATATAATGCATATTGAGATGTACATGAAGAAACTGTTGGATTTTTACTTGTATAGACACCAATTGACATCTTTACACACTTTTTCACAGGGTTCAATGATTTAAAGATGTTTCAAAGAATCTCACACTCAAAATTTTAAAATCTTACCAATGTAAAATTCTTTCGAAAAACCAAAACATTTCTAGCGATAAATCGTATGATATGCATAAATTATAGTTATTGTGACTACTGGCCACCGAAGGAGGAATTATATGGCTTCTGAGCAATATTCAAATTTTGCTAAGCTTCATAAAATCGTCAATCTCCCAATCAGTCGGTATATGAATAAATCATAAGACTTAAGGGACGCAGCAGTGGATAGTATATGCCAATGAAGCAAATCAGCGAGGATATAAAGCGTGGATCGGTTCCAATGATCATATCAAAATTCCAAATTTACTTTGAACGAAAGAAGAAAGAAGCTTAGTAGAAAAAAGACATTACGTGTATTTTAATCGTCTGTGGTTGTAAAAAGATTTGAAGAAAAGAACAGATGGAATTTACCAAATGATTATTATCAATGGATAATGGCAAATCAGATATCTGAATAGAGCACCAACTTGTCAATATATGCTTTTCAAAACGTTGTTCATACCGTAGTACAAAAGTGAATCTGATCCTGCTCGATCTGTAGCTTTACGTTTGTCGGGGACAATAACTATTTCGCCGAATAAGATATCACAGTAAATAAATGAGTAGTTTCGTACTGCACTTTACAGATAAATGTAAAGTTAAAGGTGTGTGGCGATGAATAACACCCAACACATAACTTCGTGTCGTAACAGCAGAATGGACCCAAATCACATCTGTCTTACATGTCTTTAACAAGCTTTTCATGAATTTGTTACTGGTGGTATAAACTAGTTTGAAAGTATAATAGTTCCGACTTGACTGCGATGGACTTTTTCCATGCCCTAAAAAGGTCTCAACCCGGTTTGAAACCGAACACATTTCCTCCATGTGGCCAGAGACAGTTCTGATATAACGAAAAGCTGTCTCCATAATTGAGTTACAATTAAATCGCTGGTTCTGGTTTAACCAGAAGAAGGGAGCTGTAGGCCAATTAGCTTGCAAGTTGGCGATTGTATCAAAAGCCACCTTTTGGAGCTTTCAGTGTACATTACATGATGAAAACATTAAGAGAGGTATGATTGAGAATAGCATCAAGTGCAGGTTCCGGCGTAAGATTATGGGTCATTTCAATGCCGTGTAGATCCAAGGAAAATTCTCTTCTATATGCGCTATCTACATCGATCAAACGTTCAACGCGTATTCTTTCAAGAAAGTTTTGAGATGCTGACAGGCATATTGCATATCGAAAAGAGGATAAATCCGAAGACCAAATCTTCGCTTGTTTTGAGTCAGACTGCTGGGTCTGAAGATCATGTCGAGAGTGTAACCTTCTTTACCGATATTGGAAATAAGGACCACTATCACTATACTTCAAGGAAGAGGTATACAAGCAGAAAGCAGATTCTTTATACTTTTCTGCAACATAGCAGGATAACTCTCAATTTTTGGCGACTGCAAGGCATCGAAAAATACCGCAGCATATTTGAAAGCTTCATCATTAGCCACGAGTGACACAAAATAATAGCTTCAACGGGTGGTTACCATCGGTTCAGCCATAGTGGTGGTGGAAGTGGATTCTACAGTGAGCCGATGTCTATTTGATTTAGCGGAAGGCGAGACTAAAGGTTTCTGCCTTTGGTTCGATGAAGGTAACTATTATCAGATTTTTTGACGTCACTAAGGCTTATCGCTTTGCACTTAGAAATCACTTTTGAATTACGTTTATTTGATTAATTATTAACCGCCATTTGTAACTTAAAAGCTTTGTTATCATCCTTTCGTCAAGCCTTTCTGTCATGAGTGTGTTTTTTCCATCTTTCAATGTTCTGTTCCATCCTTATTTTGTTCTCCCATCTACTATGCGACAGTCTTTTATCCTCGGATTTTTCACTAATTATTCTGTTGGATGATCATCATTGCCATATGTTCCAAGTGTGATGCCCATCTTAGTGATTATGAGAAATAGACAAAAGCTTAGGCTTTTAAAGACCAGTTCGGATGAAATCATGTAAAACCATGGGTCTCAAACAAATTTTTGATCCAGTCCTTCCCTTCCTAAATTTAGGACTGGATTATGTGGGACACAAATGGATTATCACATTATATGCACATCGTGTATAGAAATTAAGGCACAGGTTTTATAACAAATCTGTACAAATCTCCAATGTGGTCCGATAAGTACTTTGCCTACAAAAGAAAAACAAAAATGTTGGAGAAATGGCGATTTATTTTTCAATACATATAGTCTCCTTTTAGCTCGATACACTTGAGCCAGCGATGCTCCAACTTCTTTAACCCGTCTGAAAAATACGTTTTCTCGAGGTCTGCAAAGTAAGCCTCCGTGGCGGCGATGACCTCCTCATTCGACTGAAATTTCTGCCCGGCGAGTGATTTTTTCAAGTTTGGTAACAAAAAGAAGTCGCACGAGGCCAAATCTGGAGAATACGGTGGATGGGGCAGCAGTTCGTAGCCCAATTCGACCAATTTGGACGTGGCGAGGGCTGAGGTGTGAGCCGGTGCGTTATCATGGTGGAAGAGCACTTTTTCTTCGCCAAGTGGGGCCGTTTTTTCTTCAATTCGGCGTCGAATCGGCCCAGTTAAAAATCGATGTGGATCACACCTTGTGAATCCAAAAAACGGTGGCCATCACGCTCTTTGATTTCGCTGCGCGATTACCCTTCCAAAAACGAGAATCGAATCAGCGACCGATATTGCTCTAAAATCCGCGGACACTCCCGCTTCCACACGCGGTCAAAACAAAACTACGAGTTCTATCCGGCTGAAATTTCGACAATAGCCGTCTACTAAAATATACTGCTCTTGCGATAATGGCGCCATCTGGCGGTGAGGCTACGTCTTCTTCTTCTTTTCCTTTTTCCGGCTTTGTTATGGTCAGAAGTGTAGGACCAGAACCTTCCCACTTAACTGCATTCCTACTGGTCCGCTTGTAGGGTCCACCGGTTTGACCTCAGAAAGTAGCGGTAGGCTTCCCGGTTTGGGATTACTTCATCGCTGAGGCCAATCAAATGCTGGTGTTTTTGCATTTGTTTGCACCAATTGTTTTTCGGCCTGCGTTTTTTTTTTCTTTTTTTTTTTGTGACACGGGCATGCTCCAGATTTTTTTGTTTGATCTTACTCTTACAACACCGGTGATCTCCAGTCGTGTCAACCCACTGATTTGCATGTACACTTGTGGGGCAGTTTAATGGTGGTATATGTGTCCCTAGGCTCACCTTGGTGTTTTCTAAATTGCCTAGATGTGATTTTTGTTTACCTTTGTTTTAGTCGCCTTTTACGACAAGCGAGAGGTATCGCTGCAGGGATATTCTTAACCCGTCCCTGCACGGAGATGAGGCTACGTACTTATCGTATATTGAATATACTCGTAAACGAATAAAATGGATATCAAACATTGTAAGTCAATAGAATTTCATTCTAAAATTTGTCAGCCTGACAAATGGTTTGAAATTTTTATTTTCTTTTAGTTACTTATTTTTTGCTTTTGTAAGAACCCCTCCAAGTTTTAATATCTTTAACGCAAAAACGCCTTTTTGATACCAAACGAGATACTCGTTCCACGAGTATATGGATGATGTCAGGATGTTTCAGAGTAGCTTCTCATGATACCACAATATATAATTCAATGACTAGATTGTGGCAAGGTTTGAAATCCGTGTCATCGGCTTTAACATAGAAGTAAACACTTTCACCACTGAATCAGAGAACTCCTCAATGACCTCAATAAGTTAGGTACGAATGGTTTGTTAGCACGATTGAACAATATCTATTGAGCATAAACAGGACAATATAAGCCTCAACTTTATCCAGCGCTTGGATTCTTGGATTTTAAAAAGAATTTGATGTGCAAGATGACCACTGTTGGCTGAGCCGTGAGCATATTTTTAGCCAATCAAAGGCACCAATCTAAAGGAAGCGTTCGGCAATAGGATCTTGGCGTATGGTGAGATCAGTAACACAAAAGAGAATGTTATCATCGTGACTGAAAAAATTCTAGGTGCTACCTAGAATTTAACATATGGAAATAATGGGATACGTCAGAGACAGCGCACACGGCACAGGCATTGTGGACCAAATCGGCGATGGTTAGACACTCAGTTTATACGTAAGCTCCACAACTCCCACGAGATCAATTTAGAAATTCCCTTAACCATGTCTGGCGATTGAAATGGAGCGTACCACCTTCTTATGGGTGCTTAAGTAGGCCCTAGTGCCGCATTCTTTGAAGACTATACCCAGGTGTATCCATCATCGGGATTCCACAGTGCGCGTGATGTTCTTGATTTGGTAAACATCCGAAGATCTAAGTAAAGAACTGTAACAACGGGGAGTAGAAATTTGTCTTTAACAGGCAGAGATGCCATAGCATCTACGTGAACGGGTTATAAATATAACACTGAGAGACAAGGACGCGCATACAAATAAAATTACGATTACAAGGAAACACGAGAAACAGAAAGAAGATGAGCAGCACACAAAAAAAGGCGATCAGTCACGGTGGACCACGAGACAAATGAAATTGTTCAATTGATGAACATATTCATGTTGCATTAAATTTCTAAAATAATTTTCTTTTAAATTTTTTATTTCAAACATAGTAATCCAATTCGTGGTTCCGAAAGTAAATTAAAATTAGGCACATTTATGATTTAGATTTCGATCAATTTTTTATTTCAATATATTGCTTGGATCTTTCCATTATGAACTATGTAGTTATCATCTAAATGTCCGCTTGAGGATAAACTCGACAAAGTAATTTTTGATGGTTTTTCGATACTTGTTGAGCAATATTCGTTTTTATAGCGTCAGGAATTGTGTGCATAAACACGTTCTTTTGCATAGCCCCATAAAAGGAAACCCAACGACCTCAAATCTAGTGGTACCCATTTGGATTTACGAACTAGCTTTTTATGTTCCATCTGCTTCGATTGGTATCCATTACAGTCGTAATGGCAAGAAGATTCCTTTATGTCAAATGCATTGGAGCTCGGAGTTTCAAAAGGTAACCGATTTCCTACAGCGGGTGTACTCACTGGGCACACTAGTTCAAAATAACTGGGTATATCACTATTTACACAGCTCTCCACCACTTGCTTTGTTCCGAGCTTAAGTGATACGCTTATATTATCAGCTCCTTCGTGGAACGAGTCCAACGATCTGCTGTAAGGACACATATTTTATTTTATGCAATATTCGCGAACATCTTTTTGAGAAAAACTTTCAAACAAGTCACACACCGGGCGCTCGTCAGCCGAGTAAGAGGTTAGAGAAAAGCATTAACGATTGGGGATTTAAACTTGATTGGATCATTCAGCGAAACTCGTTGTCAAGAAAGGAAACGTGTTGACGCCATTGTTGACTGGAACACTTCCTCTCATAGCAAGATTCAAGAATCTTGGATTCGATTTCAATTTGCCTTCGAGGAGACATTCACGCAAGTCATCAATGGATGAAGTGGTTTACCCACTTCACTGGCCCATTCAAATTCCAGAATAACCAGTCAAAGGCGTCCCAGGTGCTTCAACCGAACATAGCCAGCTTAGAAATGATGGCTTTTTAATTTGCTTACCCGCGCAACCTCGCCTTGTAAGAAAAACACACCTTAGGTGTGGAAAAGCAAATTAATTTAATTATCAGATGAAGAGGTGAAAAGATGGCACATCCGTTGCAAAACCAAGTCCATAACGATGGATGTGTGTTATAAAGGAGAGTATACACGACTTTGCGGTTTGAATGTAGACGTCATACTGTGGCGTCTACTGTTACGATGCTGTGCTGTTGTTGCCTGGTATGGTATAACCACAATATGTAGTCCTTGTTCGATTGGTAATCGATACTTTCTATGGTTTCTTTCAACTTTCCTTGTCATATCATCGTCGTGTATTTGAATTGCTTGTAATTGTCCCCTGTGGAGATGCGGTATGAATGATATCCTAGGATCTATGTCAGGTACACAGAGCTTTGCCAATTGAGTATACCATATCCGTGAGAAGCAACCGTGAGATAATACAATGTTAGGTAAAATGCATTGAAATTGAATGAGTTGACATAGAAAGTCTCATGTCCTAATCTGGAATAGACCAGTTTTCGTGGTCACTCTCGTGTGTGTGTGCTCCTAAGAGAAATCGAAAATCGTGATAACACTAATTTCATGGACTCAATACAGCGCAACAAAGTTGCCCGATGATATAGAAAAAGTGATGCAATTAGTAGTGAAGAAACAGGACGGACGACAGTGGTTTAGACGTAATTAGCTATCGTGAAACGCGAAACAAGTTGGTCCACTACCCGAGGCATTGAATCCGGGTTACCTTCTGTGTGGGCTGTACCGAGATATCGCCTTAATCAATTACGTGGAGTGTAAATAGTGGCGCAAGGCCGTCGTTACGCCATTCTTTAAATTGAAAAAAGGTGTAACTTCTGATGGGATGGTGAAGTATCTATCTAAGTGTCGCAGGAAACAGATCAGTTATTATATTATGCAGCTGGGGACAACATTGTAGAATACGAGTGGATATCATGAAGAGGAATTTCTGCCATGATATTCCTGATAAGCATGTCTATCGTAATACTGCTTTTCTGCATATGCTGCAATCTCCTAATACGATTTCTCCTTTGCCATCACGCCATCAAGTTACTCGGTACGTAGATTGAGTACTAAAATTAAAATTCCACATTAAGAGTTGATACTGCGAAACAATTACAACAAGCATGCCACTGCCAACGGCTACATCCCGATTACAAGGGATCTCTACTCCTAGGAATTCTAACATTATCCACGAATCTAGTCATAAAATACTCAATTTAACTTCCAGCCCCGATGGTTATGCAATCGTAACATCGCAACAGTCGCGTCGTTCGTCCACTGTGCCAGTGTTTCTATTGGTGCTCCCGGCTTCGGTGACCATTTTACACTCTCCGTTCCCGTAATGATGCTACAAATGTTCACATTAAACACCCAAGTCGTCACGATCCACGAGGTTCAGTGCCACAAACTTTTATGGTTTATGGCGACATAAATCCAACCGTCTGCCTGCAATGAAACATCTCAAGGAAGCGCACTAGAAACAAGAACCGAATCGTTCCTTCAGACTCATGTCCAGAAGCCTCCTAGGCCGATATGCTCGTACGATAGACAGGCGAATAGTTACATGTTCGATCCACATCCTGGCGAAAACCTCTCGGCATCGTCATGGTCCATACGACGATACTGGGAGGCGAGGATGAGTCTGAAGCTACCAGTGCGATGAGTTCAAATCAATATTTATTGGAAGCTATTTATGGCATTCGGTCGGACGACATTGCATTCTCCTTCTCCGACAGACATACTCGAGGATGCATATGCAAGTGCACCTTGAGTCTCTATTGATTATTTATAGCCCACGAACGATTGTGTGCTCGATTCCGTTACGACCATTTCGTCTATTTTCCCTCTGCCATCAAGATACGATTAATTAATGATCAACTGAGGCGCGATACATTTTACCGACCGAGCTGTATCTTTAATATATTTACATTAATTCGAACGAAGCTAGTTCCTAATACTCGGATTTCGATTAATTTGAAACTATTTATCCCACTGACGCGGCATGTGGTCTACACGAAGTCCACTTGAAGTCTATGCACATGCGGTTCGAGGAGTTGATCGAAATTTACACGGTGTGTTGGGCACGTCAAGAGGTTAGTGTTCCTCGAAGCATAGAGTGACGGCCCACATGCTGTCAATAAGATGAAAAAAAAATTTAAAAAATAAAAAAAAATATTTGATAGGACGGACGTAAGACCGTAGTCGGAGCGGTCGAGTTGAGTTATCTGTTTATTTAGCAAAGTGGAAAGTGAGTGACAGGGTACATCTAATAAATTTCAAATGAATGGGTTATTAGGCGAATAAGTCCGTTTCATATCTTCGAGGTAGAAGGGAATTGGGGGCAAGGGTCCGAGCTTCTCGTCGGACAAGAATGTGATTCGGGATTTATTTGACAAGTTAGGAAATTGGCATTCGCCTGCTAGCCATCAGTAATTGGATCCGGAGATATGCTTGTTACAATCAGTTTCGGAACCTGTTTTTGATTGGACCCTCTAGCTGTGAGATCGAGATTTGTTGTATTAATTTGGCGTAGAGTACGAGTATGTTCCAAGAATTAGAATGGGTCTTAAGGCAGGCATACACTCGTAGTATAAGATTCCTCTTTAGTTTACTGGCAGTTAACAATTCTCAGTTCACTTCAGCCATATTCTGCTCTGAAATCCGGTTACGAAAAACAGGCTCGAGGAGATTTATTAACACTTTAGTTGGGATAGGATATTCCAGTATCGCCAACTCTGGCGAGTGGTAACTGGTTAGATTTAAAAAACTCTGAAATAACCAGCCCTAAACAAATGAGCAGAGAGCCCATAAAGAAACGGAGGATTTGGGCAAGCAGCTGTTATAGTCTTAAGATAGTACTGGGTTTCTCTTCCGGTTATATTTCATGGTTCTAATCTTATCTAGAAGATCGTCAATATAACGTTATTTTCAGATCTTCTATCTCTGCTCCAAATAATTCTACCTCCGGTGTCCCACAAAGTGATCATCTCGGCCCATTGATATTTATTCTGGCCATTGATTATGTTGGCAGCGTTATTCTGAACTCTCAGCTCTCCATTCTTCACTTGTTGACTCTTGCTCTCCCCAATCTGACCTTAACAGGTTCACTACTTGGTGTCAAAAAAAACCATCTCGGGCTCCATGTCAGTAAATGACAAGTCATCACTTACTCCCGCAAGCGCTCTTCCTCACCACCCAGAACCTACATTATTCGTAATAAAACCATTCCCCGTCAACTTCTTGGTTGATCAAGGGTCATTTGCGACCGTGAACTTAACTTTCGCCAGAATATCGACAGCATTATTAAAATTTTGGTAAAACGTTGATCCAAAGAATTCTCGAATCCTTACGTTACGAAATCATTATAAAGGGTCCGCCATCTAACTTTTTTTTTTCAAGTAGTGCTTATTTCGTGAATGGTAACATTAGCTCATGTCTGATTTGACAGATAATTAGTTTTATCCTTCCGCTGAACGAATATGGTTGCATGGTATGTGTATACGCTTGAACAACGCTGGGAAATATTGCGACATTACTTTGAAAATCATGGTAATGTTGCAGAATGTGTGCGAAAATTGCGTACAGATTTTGGAAGAAGAGAAACACCGTCAGCCCCATATGTTCGTTATCTTGTGAAAAAAGTGAAAGAAACTGGCATCCTCATCGATAAACCAAAGCGCGAAAAGTCAAAAACAGTGCGTACACCCGAGAATATTGCTGCTGCGGCAGAAAGTGTGCGTGAAGCGCCATCAACATCAATTCACCGTCGTTCTCAACAATTGAACATTTCGGAGACATCATTGAGACGAATTTTGCATAAAGACCTTGGTATGACGCCATACAAAGTCCAATTGGTTCAGGAGTTGAAGCCAACTGACCATCCAATGCTTCGCTAAGTGGGCCTGCGATCGACTTACAGAAGATGCCGATTTTGCCAAAAAAATCATCTTTTCAGATGAAGCTCATTTTGATGTTGGCGGGTATGTAAACAAGCAAAATTGTCGCATTTGGAGCACAGAAAACCCGCACGCATACATTGAAAAGCCGGTGCACCCAAAACGAGCCACTGTTTGGTGCGGATTTTGGTCCAGAGGCATAATTGGGCCATTTTTCTTCAAAAATGAGCAAGGAGTGGCCGTTACAGTCAATGGCGATCGTTATCGGGCCATGTTGAACGAATTTTTGTTCACAAAAATTGAAGAGGAGGATATTGGCAACCTTTGGTTTCAACAGGACGGCGCTACGTGCCACACAGCCGAAGCTACACTCGATGTTTTGCGCCCTGTTTTTGAAGATCGCATTATCAGCCGCAGAGCTGATGTCGTTTGGCCACCTCGGAGCTGCGATTTGACACCGTTGGACTATTATTTGTGGGGTGCCGTCAAAGATAAGTGTTACGCCGACAAGCCAGAGACAATTGACGCTTTAAAGGACAATATTCGTGAAGCCATTGGTGAAATACAGCTGCACACAATTGATAACGTGCTTAAAAATTGGACCGATCGTGTAGGCTACTGCATGGCCAGCCGAGGCAGCATTTGAATGAAATTATTTTCCATTATTAACCGGAAGGATTGTACTTTCAAATAAAAAAAGAATTTTGAGAAAATATTCAGTAGTTTTTTTTATAGCATTTTCAAAAAAAAATAAAAATTATTTGGCGGACCCTTTATATTACCTTCGTTAGGCCACTTCTTGAATATGCTAGTCAACTGCGGTCTTACGAATACCGCACTACGCGTACTGAAGTCATTCAATGTATTGTAGGTTTTGCCCTTCGTGGCATTCCCTGGGCTGATTCCCTTAATTTACCACCTTATACGAACCGCCTAAAAATAATCAACCTCCAACCCCTAAAAGAACTGCCCGATTTTGCAGATATTCTTTTTATTCACGGCCTCCTCAGCAGTAATTGGGGGCGCCAAATTGTACCTAATAGTTACCTCTATAAAAAACATCATTTATTTGAGTTGAAACGGCATAATTAAACAAATTTTTGTTTTTAAATATTTATTCCGACCTTGAAGTTTTTTTTTAGGATGATATCGGAAAAATGGCCGACGTGGATAAATATTTGAGTTATTTTTGCCACATTTTCAATCGTTTCGGTGAGAACTTCGAGTGATAAGTTAGCGCACCCTTTAAGGATATTCTTCTTGAGAGCTTTATAAGTCTATGACTTGTTCCAACAGACCCATAACTTCAAAAAACCCAAGGAAAAAAATCCAGAGTGATCAAATCGGGCGATCTTGCCAGTCAGTGCAAATCGATAAAATGAGTCTATGTCCAGTCTCAACTCATCAATTTGCGTCAGTAAAAGCTCTTTGATCACGATATCGGTCATTAATCAGAGTATCCGTGTTACCCATGGCGCCCTCGAAAAGTTGATATCACTTTCGGCGTAAATGTTTCTTCATGATTGATACTTATACAATGTGCCCCAGAAGAGCATATTTTTGTCTGCTTATGTATCCGTTTAGATGGAAGTAGGCCTCGTCGCCCATAACGAATTTTGATTGAAATTCGTCCCCTTCTTCATTGAGGTACAGGAGAGCGTAGGCATATTTTAGACGTGATGAACGGTTTGCAGACAGTAGCTGATGGGTTGTCCATATTTTGAAAGGTAACTTTTTCAAGTCTCGCTGTAATGGTCAATTACGTGACATGTCATTTGGTCGAAGTTGACGGCTCACTCACAACATCTCCAGTCCCAGCGATGATGCTCTCGTCCAAATGATTAATACGAGCCCTTCCGATGTTTTTTTTGTCACGTGTCCAGTCTATAAATCTTGGAAATCTGTGCCAAAAACACTGACGAATTATTCTGAAAAAATAGCCACGAGTATTCCACGATTTTGAGAATTATAGCATTCCATGGCTTGTCAGCCTGTTTTCTGCATTTGTTTACTTCGCAAATATCAAAAAAACAGAGAATTGCCGGCATTCGCAAAACTTTTAGCATCTGCCAATAGCAGAATACATTTTGGGGCACCTTGTATAAACAGACAGAAGAAATTGGCCAACGTGCAAGAGGAGAACTAGGCTTGTTAATGTAGATAGAAAGCTGTAAAGTGTGGATTGTGACAGACTGGCCCGGTTTTTAGTTGAGTGGTTTTGGTAGCGGTTACTATCTGTTGAAATTATGTCCTCAGCGCAAATTGTGATTATGTACGAATATATGTAAGGATGGATACCTGACTCCATTCCGGTACAGCATACAGTTTATTATGGAGGTGTTTTCCAACTTTACCAAAGGAAGTTGTGTAGGCCTTCCTCTGATTGGTAATAGGATGTTGTGGCCGTTGCCACAGTATATCTGATGCTACGCATGCATGTAGACCAGTGTCAAGTATTGATTATCATGATTCTAGCAATGTCAGAACGGTGTCCATCGTGATGCAATGGTAATCATCACCGACTGTTGAGCGGAAAATCTGTAGTTAAAGTCTGTCCAGAGCCATGAGCAATTCCTATACGGAAAAACTGTTCAACAACATCAGTTGTGAATTAGAGATGATCAAAAAATGCTGACGAAGGCATAACACTCGCAGCATAAGATCACTTCAAATTCATTCTCTGTGTGTGCATTTCCAATAAAACACTTTAATGACATGGAAACAAAGAAAGGTACTGTGAATTACAACAAACGCGACAAATTTAGTCAAATCTCTCGAATCCTATTTAGGACAACCACCCCCCGGAGAGTAGTGAACGAACATGTTCGACAAAAACTATCTGCACCCCATCCAGGTTGGCAAAAGCCATAAGAGCGTACACTCTTGAACCTGCGCGGACCCTATAAATAAAAATAAGAGGTCTCATTTCAAATTAGGAAGACCGCAACATTTTTACGAAGTGTTGCTACTTTCATTTTACCTTACAGTACAAACTCCAAAGTTGATAATGTAATAAAATATCTGCCTAATGTCGACCTCAGCTCCACTTACAAATAATCATCCCTTGTATGAAATGCTTCATCATGTACTCGTACACACATTTAGCGAGTAACAGCTTTGATATTATCTTTTAGTGCATAAACCTCGGAGGAACATTTGCATGAACCTCCTTTGGGACATGGCGCCGTAACAGTGATTTCAATGCTGTCAAATTGCGCGATCTCGGGACCAATTTAAATGTCCACTTCGAGAAATGACACATCAAGGAATTTCGTCACGAAATCGAGCCATTATTCCCCAAATCAAGTGACATGTGATGGCATCCTGCTGAAAATAAATGCCACGTCCAAGGCATAAATTTCGAGCGAAAAATTCAGTCAGCATCGTTTAGCAACGGAATCTGTTTACCGGAATGGTCGCACAAGTATCGTATCGAAAGAAAAATGTCACTCACTGCGGATGCAGATGTCGTTTCATTATTTCTCTTGGATTTTCGGAGCTCCCGAGGTGACAGTTATGTTTGTTTACGCGCCGACTAATGAAAATGAGCCTCATCACTCAGAAAATGTTTGTGTAAAAGTCATAATTTTATTCATTCATTTTAAGTACCTAATCAGCGAAAAATTGTACGTAGTCTCCGGACAACGGACAAGTTGTCTTGGGACATGTGGGTTTTACATCTGCATGTTAATTGCGGTGCAAGCTGGTTGCAAATTTCTGGTAACTATGACCTTGGCGGAAAAACATGCGTTGAAGTCTTCACATCACTAATCTAATCGTGACCTTTAAATCGATACATTTTCACTATACTTAGCGTGATGAAGCCCAATGGTACAAGCTTCAATATTTCGAGCGAGTAAATTATTTAGGAACCCCCAAATGTCTACTTATCAGTGGTCACATACTGACAGTTCAGCAATAAAGAGAAATTTAAAGGTATTCACCTGTCGAATAACTTAGCCCTACTTAGAAAGTGTTGAAGGATGTTGAATTTGAGGTGGTTTAGCGCAGACATTAGAGGTAGACTAGGTCTTGGCTAATTTGCTAAACAGAAAAGATGGAAGCACACAAGCTTTTCAGATAGAAAAAAATAAGACAATTGGAATCACCCCATTCGTTCCAAATATAATATATAAATGGATGGCGGTAGCAGTGTTGCGATATATGTATGTGAAAACATGTACACTTTCGCAAACTGGGGACGGCCACATTGAGTTTGATAAAAATTCTATCCACCCGACTTAAACGAGGATAAGGATCTGAAACTTAACCAAAGATAGCCTACCTGTCTACATCTGCATAGAAATATTCATCAAGCAGAGGAAAAAAACCTTTTAATTGAATCAGCTATAGTGGCAACACTGGGACTCAGTGTATATAATATTGTACATAGGCACAAGTTTTGAATTCCGCAACAACCGAAATCCTATAAATGGTCTTGTGGAGTTTCTCCTCAGCCTCAGATACTAACTTGTCAAAATAAGTCTCGTAATTCACCGTTCCGGTTTGGCAATAAGCATAGGTCCCTTTCACATTTGAAGAAATGAAACTCATGCAACGTAGGTGATTAAAATAAGCTTCGGCTTTGGTCTTAAGCCGGTTGTACAAATCCAAATTCATATGGTATCACGTCTCCTTTCAATCAAAATGTCTCAAAGAGGATTTATGGATTTCAGTTCGACTTGACGACCTTCCCACCACCTAGTTTTGCAAGATTTTTTCGTTGGCTTACGTTATTTATATTTGAAAAATCCCTGTATAGCTGGCTAAACCGATTACTTGGTTTGCTGTCAACTATCAAAGGGATTACATGCGTTTTGGTGCTATCAACGATTATTTATTTGTTTACAAAATTGATCAGAAAGTTAGCAAAACGTGTCATACGTCCAATGATCACAAAGACCGAAAAAAAATTCACAGTGCATTATGTGATCTTTCCACAAAGTTGAACGTATAATAAGAGGCACTACCTTCTTAGCTTGTTCGTAAATATTTCGATTAAGTTCCACGAGTGTTTTCGTGATTGAAAGAGGCCTTATATATTTCGCCACACAGGATTACTCTAGTCAACCACAAAGTTAGTCAACCAAAGTTTCTTTGGAATCAGAAGACAATTATATAACATGACTGAACCATATTAAATAAGTATTAAGGGTAGGTAGAAAGGGACATCGACCTATTTAAAGTATGGTGCTAGGAGCCGGAAAGAGTACAGGTTAGAGATATGTTGGTCCCTACGGATAGTAATGCCAACTGCCATCTGTGTACAAATGGGATCTTCTTCGGATCGGGATTTTCATTTGGCGTTAACGACAAATATCGGCATTCGAGCCAAATAAGCATGGGGGGAGGCTCGCTGCTCGCATTCAATTCGAAAAAATCTGAGGTGTGTCAAATGATTATAGAAATGTACGTTGAGGCTCCTATAAGTGAAAGAAACTGCGAAATCTTCCTCCATTCTCGAAGAATAGTTTTCTTGAGGGAATCCATACTTAGACAAAAGCTTTCTTATACATTGGAACAATAAATAAACAATATTATTTGAAATCATCGTACAATCAAAGGAAGGATCAGACATTAAGCAAGCAATGATAGACGTATGACAGAAGGTCACATAGAAGAATCTATTAGCACATAAATGAAGGGACGTAGTGTTAATATTGAAGAGACTTAACATTTCCATAATTCTTGATAACTTCCTCCTCACCTTCAGTAAGTCAATTCCAATCAGTTTTAACTAGATAGGGGCTTCCTGTATGAATTTCATATTGAAGGGATACCAAACGATAGATGCGTATTCCAGGAATCGAACAAACGACCGTATGGGTCGACGAACTCTTTAACATTCCCCGACCCCTGTAAGCTTCATTTGAGATGAAATCCATATGGAATTCAAAAATATTTTACTATCTAGCACTCGTCTTTTATTAAAGAAACACGCGGTATTACGCTACATTCAAGGAAATAAAAGTAAGAATAAAGTGAAACGCTATGAGAGAAAGTAATGACCGAGGATTTACTAGCACTAAGTGACACTTAGTTTTCAGAGCAAAAAAAAAAAACAATTTTTTTTGAAATCGTGATATAAAACGATGGAAACTTTCTAAATCATCAACATCATTATCGAATAAAACTAGGCAGATCAGTATGCGCGGGCTTAACTCCGCTACTGAAAATTTTTGATCGAGCGAGCAAATTTGTTGTTTTATCAACCTTGCTCTCGCTCCGCATGGCACTTTTCTAAACTTTACTTCGTTATTTCTCACTATTTTTCAATCAAACAATTTCATTTGATAATTTATGGCTCATCTACAGACCTAGATCTATCGAATGACATGCTGCACACATGTGTGGTTATAGCCGATATCTACATTTAGTGCGTACAAGATTAGTCCGAAATCGTTTTCGGACCACTATATTCCCCGTACATGCACGCGCTAGGCCAAAAAGTGGGTGATTGCTCTCGCTCCGCTACGCTCCGCTCGATCAATGAACAAGAGAGGGCCGATGGGGCTACCTTGGAGGAAACCAGATTTCACTGGAATTTGTTCGGAAATGTGGCTCCAAGACTTCACTGATAGACTTGAGCTTGTTAAATAATGCTAGAAAATTGCTAACTTTTGCTAACGTTGGTTTTCAGCCAGTCTTGATTGGCGCGTGATTGCGCAGTTTCTGGTTGAAACATTCATTCTCTCACACAGAATTTTTGTGATGCCCAAGACGTCAGAATACTTTCCAAAACGTTTTCGCGGTAACAAATCGCATTTACCCTGACTCCACGCAACTGACCACGTTCGCGCAAGTTCATCAGCTTCTTTGACCTTCTGAATCTAACTTTGTTTGAGCATCAATACGATTTCGTCTTTTTTAAGCTTGTAACTCTTTAGTTTGAGCTCATCTTTCAATATCCCTTGCATGAATGCCTTTAATATCTCCACCCCAGCAGCGATTTTTCTGACGCTCTGTCGGGGATATCGTTCAATACGGGTTTTCACTTTCCGAATCATTTCTGGCGCTGGCAGTTTTTTTTTTTTTCGACCATCTCTATAATGTTGTGCGACCTGAGATACTTAAGATTTATTGTTATCTACGATACTTTTGGACTTTCATGGAAATACTCTATTTGTTCAAGTACTCGTGCAGGGACGGGTTAAGAATATCCCTGCAGCGATACTTATCGCTTGTCGTAAAAGGCGACTAAACAAAGGTAAACAAAACTCACATCTAGGCAATTTAGAAAACACCAAGGTGAGCCTAGGGACACATATACCACCATTAAACTGCCCCACAAGTGTGCATGCAAATCAGTGGGTTGACACGACTGGAGATCACCGGTGTTGTAAGAGTAAGATCAATCAAAAAATAAAAAATCTGGAGCATGCCCGTGTCAAAAAGGAAGGGAAGAATGAAAACGGTCAAACCGTAGCATTATGGAAAAGAATGCTAAAAGGAAAAGCACTACCCCGCCAGGCACTACTAATGGTCGTGATCCTGGGACGAGCAGCAATGCTCGGGTCAGAGCTATAGGATTTCCGGGGGATAGCAAAGTAATGCAACGGCGTAAGCCACATTTAAGAGTCGCGAGTTGGAACGTTGGAAGCATGAGTGGGCGCAGCTATGAGCTTGAAGAAATGATGGTTAGAAGGCGAGTAGACATCCTGTGCGTACAAGAGACGAAATGGCGAAACACCGGTAATCGGGCACGTTTCTTGGACGTTAAAACAAAAGCCTACAAGATGTTTTACTATGGATTGGAACAAGGAAAAAACGGAATCGCCATCATCCTTGCGGCAGAGTTACTTGGCAACGTCTTAACCATTTCAAAGTCCAGTGACCGTTTGATGGCTCTCAAATTGGTGATGCATGGTGAGGTGTGGAACATCGTAAGCGCATATGCCCTTCAAGTAGGATGCGAACAAAAAGAAAAAGATGCATTCTGGCTAGATTTCCACAACCTTGTCAAAATCATCCCAAAGGAAGAGCTTTTGTTTGTTGGGAGAGATTTAAACGGACATGTCGGGAAGACAAGCGAAGACTATGAAGGCTACCACGGAGGGCTGGGATACGGCACCAGGAACTCTTCAGGTGAAGATATCCTAAACATGTGCAAGTCGTACGGTCTTATAACTAGTGCTAAATACCATGTTCGTCAAACAAAGCCGGCACCTGATCACTTATAGCAGCGGCGGAAATGAAACTCAAATAGACTATCATTTGGTATCCAGTTTCATGAAGCCACGAGCTAAAGATTGCAAAGTGATCCTGGGAGACGCGATCGCCCCTCAACACCGTCTCCTCCTGACTGAATTTTTTATGGATGCGAGAAAGAAGTCAAAGCAGCAAACGAAGGTGTCTGAGAGAATCAAGTGGTATAAGCTGGATAAAGGAAAAGGCGAAGCTTTTATTACCATCATGGAAAACTACCTCTCTTCCATTATCGATGAGGTCGGTAATGAGGAGTGCAGAGCACAAGACATGTGGGATTCCCTACAACAATCTGGCCTGGAGAAAGCCAAATCACTGCTCGGAACATCTAAAGGCCCCTGCCAACACGCAAAAGAAACCTGGTGGTGGACAGACGAAGCCAAAGCAGTGATACACGAAAAGAAAATGGCTTTCCAAGCTTGGTCAAAGTGCTCTTCTACTAATAGAGAGGAAAAAGCTCGCCGTGAAAAGGTATATAGATGTTGCAAAGGTATCGCGAAGAAAAAATGCGCCAAATTCAAAGCGAATAGCATGGAAGGCCTCTATCAGGAGTTGGAAGAAATATCGTCTTCCGCGTCTGACAGGAACCAGGCTACCCAGGAGCTTCGACAAAACAATTTGAACAAAGGAGCAAGTATCTTTAAGATAGCCGCCCAGAGAAGAAGAAATGCTCAGGAGATTCGTTTCCCAAAGTTTATTAACAATGCTGAAGGCCAACTCCTTGTGGAAGACGAAAAAATTCTCCACAGATGGCGACAGTATTGCGAGGAACTTCTGAACGAACAGTTTCCCCAAGTGTACTTTCCAAGAGCCGCCCCGAATCATGCCGAAATACCCGACATCACAGTCGAAGAAGTTCGGTACGCGGTTAAAAACTCCAAGAAAAGAAAAGCTGTTGGGCCGGACGGGATACCCTCTGAGTTCTGGAAAAAGATGGGAGACATCGGGTCTAGATGGCTCATGGTTCTTATCTCCAAACTTATGAGAGGCGACACTATGCCTAATCAATGGAGGGAAAGCTATCTTCTTCCATTGCACAAAGGAAAGGGTGATACGCGAAATTGTGATAACTACCGTTCTGTCAAGCTGATGTCGCACACCATGAAGATCGTTGAACGGGTATTAGATAGCCGACTGCGGAAAATAATACGACTATCTGATGACCAGTGCGGGTTTGTCTCGGGTAAATCAACAACAGATGCAATCCAAAGTATAAGGGTCATGATGGAAAAGCATCGTGATTCGTCAAAGGACTTGCATATGGTGTTGGTTGATTTCGAGAAGGCCTTTGACCGGCAATCAAGAGATCTTTTATGGGTAGCGCTAAGACAAAAAGGAGTTCCAGAAACCTACGTGCGAGTAATTATGGACATGTACGAGAGAGCAACGACAAGAGTAAGATGCACCGCAGGAGTCACCGAAGAATTCGCAATCAAAGTCGGTGTACACCAAGGGAGCGTCCTCAGCCCACTGCTTTTTATAGCAGTCCTTGATTGCTTGCTTGAAGGAAAAGTGACGGACCCCAATGTGCACCAGCTATTCTTTGCTGACGATGGGGCCATTATAAGTGATGATCAGGCGTCCCTACAACGAGCACTTGATGTGTGGGTGGACATTTTTGAGGGACACGGGTATCGTATTAGTTCAAAGAAGACAGAGTATCTGTGCTGCCCGTTCTCTGACCCTCATCAGCCTATTCCAGACATTTACTTGAATGGAAGAGTGCTTCCCAAGTGTGAAAAGTTTAAATATCTGGGATCTATGATTAATAGAGAAGCAACTTGTGATGACGACATCAAACATCGCGTAAGCGTAGGGTGGATGAAGTGGCGGGAAACCTCCGCCATCTTCTGTGATCGAAAAATGCCCCCTAAGCTGAAAGGAAGGCTCTACACTTCAGTTGTACGTCCGGCGCTCACATACGGTTCACAATGCTGGACAATGCACAAAAAGTATGAGAGCAAATTAACGGCAACTGAGATGAAGATGTTTCGCATGACAGCGGGAGTAACAAAGCGTGACAGAATTAGAAGTTCAAAGATCCGAGGAAGCCTCCACGTAAAAGAAACCATCACAAGAAATATAGAGCGCGACCGACTCAGTTGGTATTGCCATGTTCAAAGGAGAGATCCTTTGAACCCCGTCCCAAAGGCGTTATCAATCAACATTCTAATTTCAACACGCAAAAAAGGCAGGCCGAAAAACAATTGGTGCAAACAAATGCAAAAACACCAGCATTTGATTGGCCTCAGCGATGAAGTAATCCCAAACCGGGAAGCCTGCCGCTACTTTCTGAGGTCAAACCGGCGGACCCCACAAGCGGACCAGTAGGAATGCAGTTAAGTGGGAAGGTTATGGTCCTACACTTCTGACCATAACGACGCCGGGATAAAAAGGAAAAGAAAGAAGACTCTATTTGTTCAAAAAATAAGGTGACTTTTGCTCTTTCTTGAAAAATATTTATTTATTCATCAATATCTATTTTGTTACCTGTAAAATAATTTTCCTCAGATATAAGACACTTGCGCTAGCGCTTTTTCCAATCCTTGAAGAACTTTTCATATGCACTTGTTGGTACATATGTATGTATAACTATGTAGTTTTGAGCTTTTCCAACGAAGTAGTCTTTATTTCTTCAATCGTAGGAAATCTCCGTACTTTGAAGGCTCTTTTCAGTGTCTGCGGCATGATTACGTTATTATTGCACACAAGCAAAGATTGGTTACCCGATGAGACCACAAATCTGACCATTTTCTCCGTATTTCTTTACGCAGACGGCGCAAAATTGGGATGACTAGAGCCAAGTTCAACATTCTACAGCCCCTCTCAGATCAGGCGATCGTTCTTTTTTGGTCAAAATTTAGCAGTTTAAAAACTTCCCTGACACACGTTTCTGCCCAAAATATTTGGAAATTCATAACGTGAGCCAACTGATATGCCAATATTCTCAGCAATTTTTCTGATAGTTATTCAACGATTCTCTATAACAATTTTCTTCACTGCGTCAACATTTTCATACATCCAGGGCGGGCATCGCCATTAACATCTTCTGGGTCTTCTGTGAAGAGCTTGTACCACTTACAAACATTTTCTGCTCAAAGCAGGCTCGCCAAAAGCCACAGTCAACATTTCAAGTACGTTGGAGCACAGAATTTTTTTTAATGGCAAAAAATCGGCGAGCACCACCCACGTCTAACCTTTATACCCGTGAAAAGCAAACTATAATAAATATCCATGGCTAAAAATGCCAACATATGTTAGGGGACATGTGTACCTTCGTAGTAAAAACTAAAACAAATCGAATGTGCTTAGATCGCGAAATTTAGAAAGTCACCTTATTTATTGAACACGCGTCTTTATCGTTTGTTTCGCAAATTGCATACATGTAAACGATGAACCCAACTGTCATTAGCCGAAACACTGCGCAGTTTTATCAACTGTCTAGAAAATTTGCTGAAATTCAACATGGCCAAGTTGATAAGCTAATAAGCTCAAACTAAGGTCACAAAAGTCAGGCTTATCATTCACATTGACCTAACGAGGCAAATTCCGCATAAAGATTTGTGTCGCAAGTTTTAGATGAGAGAAAAACGTAATACGTTCTGGAGGCTAGAGGCTTGGCTTGGCTGCTCAAAACATTTGTGACGTAAGGGGAAGCCTTAACGAAAGCGTTCAGGGAACGAAAGCTGGATTAGTCCATTAGAACTACATAGCAGGGGCAGCTTTAGTCTGAGCTAATAGCAAGAACTAATTTGTAAAAACACTTCAACTCTTGGGCATGCTTCGGGAAATAATAAATCTTTATATACCTAGCCGTTTACTACGTAGTTAGGAAGGTGTAGTCAAATTCTCCGAAATCACTTTTATTCGTGACTGAAAAGTCTTCTTCGTCGTCTACGTGATCCTCCACGGATGGCAAACTAATCAGTCAGCCGAATGCGTATAAGAGAAAAACGAACAAAAAATAAAACCCGACCACCCGACAACGTCTATCTATGCTACGTGACAACGACTTTTGAATGCTTAAACTGTCATTCGGGAGAGATACTCGGGTGTCTAATTGGTAATCATCGAGTAAACTCTCCGACTCCAATAAGTCGTCCCATAAACGTATATGGACCTCCGCTCGAAATCCTTTTTCGTTTCGTTAATCGATTCACACTTCAAAAGGAATACAACTCAGTTCGTGTAATCCGGCCGGCCTACAAATTAACAGGAAATCCCCGAGCAAACGAAAACCTTTTTCCCTCTCCGACTGTCCCTAAAAAAGGTAAACAAAGCCGAAGCCTAGTCACGTCTATTGAAAAAAAAAGTAATCCCCTCCGGATTCACCAGGCTTAGAGGATAATTAAAACCAAATAGTAGAAAAAGGTCAAACGAAATGCGACCTAATGCTCGACAATCTAAGGGTGGAATAGACGAAACATCAGCACTACCACACCGACCCGTGTTAGGCGATTCGAATACAAGATAAACACAGTTCACAGGATTATCACCCCTCGACAGTCATTCACACATTTAGTTAGACAGGTAGATGGTACGTAACTAACCTTTCCGCCGACCTTCAGCGAGTATCCCATGCCAGAAGGTGTCTTCAGCTGTACCGGGCATACAAATCCAATATTCCGATGCGGAGCCTCGACAACGTTCTTTCGCGGCGCTGTTACTCGCGGTAAATTCGCCCGTGTCGGCGTTGGCGTCGTCGATGTGGTATTCTCCGCAACGCATAACCCATCGTCGCCATGAACCGGGAACTTTGAACACTCCAAGTTCTCCGGCCAATTGAAGTTGTAATGCTTCATCAAAGACTCGCACAATCGGGCCGACTCGCATAAACTACGACACGGCGGAATCGGTTCGTCAAGGATCGTACACACGGGCACGTACAACGAGCATAAGAACAATTGCAGATCCGGACTGCAGGCGATCTTCACGAGTGGCGCGAACTGATGTACCTCCAGACCGGCCTCCTCCTGACGCGTATGACCAATCAAATTCGGCATGATTGTCATATTGTACGGGATATCCTTGCATATAGATATCGTTATCGGTTCGCAACGATTATGATGCGGAAACGGATCCGACGCCATGCTCACTTCCATTCCGCCACCTCCATGATGATCATATCCACCGGCACTCGATTCATAGATTCGTTGCACGCCACTACAGTGAGCGAGTAAAGCACACAACACCATTGGTCGCAACATGATGATTTAGAATTTCTATGACACTCACAACAAACAACACTGAAAGGACATTCACTTGTGCAACTGACACTTGAGTGATATTCCACTTGCACTCGAGCTCACTCGACGGCGACAATAAAAAAAATCGTAAAAGAAAAGGAAGAACGATGACACGAACGCGACGGCTAATCCGAAGCTAAGCGGAAAACACTAACGCGCATTGTTTGGCTCAATCGGCGTACGATGCACTCACGTTGTTTATCCAATTTTTTTATTACTTTTTTTGCCGACACAGCGCGCGTAAACGAATGACCAATAAAAAAACAAAAACACTATCAGCGTAGCGATACGTAATGAAATTTAAACGGAAAGCGAACCATACCCATCGACATACAACTCGGACGAATGCCGTTTGCTAACTGATTCCAGTGGTGAGTTTTTATCGCCACTAACCAGAGTATAGAGTGCGTTGCGTGTGTGGTAGTAAAGAGCTGTGAAGAGAACGACATTTGTTTAATCTCTATGTTTTCACCCATTCAGCAAGGCAGCAGGCTTGTCGGCATCAAATGTTGAGATTGTTTATAAGTGAAATTTATATTTCTTCAAACACTTATTAGATTTATGAACACGAATTGATCAAATGCAGCAAAAAACAGTACAAGGATCGATAGGAAACTATTTTATATTTTTGGCGGCACCAATGGCGGTTCTCAGCATTTTAAAGAGAGAGAGAGATAGACAGGGAGAGTTGCTTACTGAAAGTAGTAAACAATATTTCTTTCCAAACAGAGAGGCACGCACAAGCCATCTGCACTGTGGCGTCATGAAGCGGCAAAGTAATACATCCGGAAAGAAAGTAAAATTGGATTTAAGTACCAACTGAAAATGTTATATTTGACTTCAAATCGACAGAAGCTTATTGGTGAAGACGAATATTACCACTTATTGTCTAGCCATTAACATCACCCGTTTATTTAGCCATGGGGCACTGCTTCAAAGAACACCAGTCGGTCCGAAATCTGCTGCAAGGCTCTCAAGAATCACAGGGATAAGATTTCTTTATAAAAACTTAAGACAACAAATATGTATTAATAAATTCATAAATACACAGAACATTAAAGCAATAGAACTTGCAGCCAACTAGTGTCCATCCAAATTTCGATATATCGACACAACAATACAAAAACTACATTAACACGCTAGAGAAAATATTCTTTGCATTCTAGGGGCTCTAGAATATAAAACAGAAAAGGAAACATTCTCTTATGTGCACTTAATTCACTAATTTACTTTACTTTCCTCAGCACAGGAGAACCAGTATATTGGCCAGCAGCCATGAACAAGAAATCTGACTTCATAGATTTCTGTATTCACAAAGCTATTCCGAGGGAAAGCTTGACCGAAAAAACTTGCATTGGACTCTCATCTGACCAATCCTCCATTATTATTACCTTCGTCGCTAAAACTACCAAGCTTACCCACAACGCAAGGCTCTACAACAAAAGTACTGTCTGGTAAACTTTTACAGACGTCAACATAAATACTCATTATTCTCCTAAAATATCCTGACAATTTGTAGGTAGAAAATGCTATAGTTCATCTCAATGACACCATAAGATCCACTCCACAACTTATCCCCCGGCTATGTAAATCCTATATTCCTCATGCATACTAAGGAAAATAAAATACAAAAGAAATTTAGGAAAACTATGACAATCGAATGGATCTCCTGAACGAAAAACCATAAAACAACTTAGGGCAAAATTACAAAAACAAACGCCTGGACCCTACTACTTGACAAACTTCAAACAAATTATTCTACTTGGAAAGCTATAAAACAACTTAAGCCGACCGCTTTACATAAACCACCAATACTAAACGAAAGCGAAACATGGTCTAAGACCGAAGCTTTACAAACGAAAAAGACAACAATCCACATAATCTACTAAGGAAACCATCCCAATCAAAAGGACGACTAAATAAGAAATTAGCTTTCACATAACACCTAGATTAAACCTAATAAAAGACAGGATAGACAGAACAAATCTAAAAGAATTGCCTGATAATGGATTTTTTTTACAATAGAAATGTATTTAAAGCCATATTTAGAACAATTTTTTTTTTTCAAAAAAACATATAAGGTAGTTCAAGTACACGCCATCCCGAAACCAGGACAAGACATAACAAAAGTATTTATATACCTGTTGCCAACTCTTACAGAAAAGGCTACAATCAATACTCGACCATAACAAAAATGTAAAAATTGAACGCATCGTTAACCCACTTACCGAAGAATTACCTTATTATAACGAAGTCGAAGTGAACAATATCGGATAGTCAAAACCTGAACTTAAAATAGACCAAAACGTACATAAGTCCCATACATAATACAGAACGAGATTAATCCTTTGATTTTAAATTATAGGCCTATCAAACCACCAACGTCTGTTATACAGATGAATATCGACTTGCTTGATGACATCCCTGTTTATCAGTCACCGCGACTTTCCTCCGTTGGAAAAAGAAATCGTTGGAAACCAAGTGGATGTGTGGCTATGTGAAGCTATTATTTATCCAAGCAAGTCCGACTCTGCGAGTCCAGTTGTCTTGTCGGAGAAAAACTATGAAAGCCATCGTCTATACATCGATTATCGATTAGGGTCAATGCAAAGGTGATACCCTCTCCCATTAATAGTGGATGTCATAGACATATTGAACTCGGCGATAGTATTTACGACCTTCATAATAGGTTCTTCCATATCGACGTTGCACCAGCTAGTCGCCGATACGCGTCAATTGTAACACCTGACGGCCAATATGAATTTATGAAGGCACTATTTGGCCTATGCAATTCTCCAATTTTCTCCAAAACGTTCCAACGTTTTGTCAACGTAGTGTTTGAAGAACTAATTCGCAATAAACTCATAAGTATTATGATAATATAATAATACCCTCCACAAATGAAACCACCAATCTTGCAGTAATTCGGCGAGTAGCCAGGAACAGGATTTTATTTAGCTGGAGAAAGTGCAAGTTCCTTAAGAGAAGAATCACCTATCTGGGATACATCATAAGCGAAGATACTGTACAACCATCCGAAGAAAAAACCAGCTCGATATGGAATTTTCCAGAACCACTGACAGTCAAAGAAGTGCAGCGATTTATTAGACTCACCAAACTACTTTCGGAAGTTTATTAAAGACTTCTCGTTCATTGCACTGAACTTACAAAAAAAGACATTTGATTTTTTTTGGGCCATTGGAAAGGAATGCGTTTCAACAATTGAAGGATATTTTGTGCAATGAACCAGTGCTCATGATATCCAATCCGAAATTAAAGACTGAATGTGAATGTGCATGGAAGTTCTTAATGATAAACAAAAGAAAGGTTTCCGTGATATTTTCACCGATTTTGTAGTGAATTTGCACTATTTTATCATATTGTGTGAGTCTTCATCAATCCATAAGCAATATGAATGTTCAAACATGGACGCGAAATTTAAAATAGTTGTATGAAGGGTTTCAAAAACGATGAGATATAAATACAGGTATCATGTTTTAAAAAATAAAGACAACTAACAGTGCACTTGATGCCAAAAAATAACACCTTGTGAACCTTTTTAGATATTGAAACAGCTTTGTCGACACAACGCAGAGGCGCACGAAACTGCTTTACATAGGAGAGTAATAAACAAAGCAGGAACCATCTATGCTTTCTCTTTATTTCTAGGAACAGAAATATCGAATGAGGCATCATTAAACATACTCGTATTTGTTACCAAGCAATGAAGTGATAGTAATTGCATTATAATTATATGCAAAAACTGCAGAGCTATATCCTTGCTCAATGTCGGTAACAAGATCCTATCCAATCCTATCCGTTTTGCACCACACTAATCTGCACATACCAGTGCTGCTTCCTACCCGGCAAATGGAGTATGGACCAAATTCTCACGCTGCAACAAAACCTGGGGAAAACCAGCAAGTTTCAAATCGAGCTGTACAAAAATGTGGAAAACTAAAATCCTTTGACTACAATCAGTCACTACAGTCACTTTTTATAATCATTTACTATAACTGTCATTACAGGTATCAATGGATAAAGGCGAAAATACCGTTGACTTCGCACGTGCCCTAAGACTTTCCCACTCAACGCTGCGCACTATAACAGTAAATGCTAGTAAACTGCGAGAAAGTGCTTTATTAAGAGCTTCTGCTTTGAATACCATTATCACTAAAAATAGACCTAACGATCTGATTAAAATGGAAAAGCTTTGGTTTATGTGGATACAGGATTTGAACCGAAGAAAAATTCCTGTGAATGCTTGTGTCATTCAGACGAAAGCGCAGGGTATATTTGATTCCAACATTTATGCAATATCCAGGTAAGTGGGGAATCCACAGTTTTTCAATGTGAACGGAACAGTGTTGTACTGGAAACGATTACCGAGAAGAAATTTTGTTTCTAGAGACATAACCGCAGCCCGTGGTTATAAGGTAGCTAAAGATGGGTTGACTCTTCTTCTTCTTTTCCTTTTTCCGGCGTTGTTATGGTCAGAAGTGTAGGACCATAACCTTCCCACTTAACTGCATTCCTACTGGTCCGCTTGTGGGGTCCGCCGGTTTGACCTCAGAAAGTAACGGCAGGCTTCCCGGTTTGGGATTACTTCATCGCTGAGGCCAATCAAATGCTGGTGTTTTTGCATTTGCTTGCACCAATTGTTTTTCGGCCTGCCTTTTTTTTGTGACACGGGCATGCTCCAGATTTTTTTTTTGTTTGATCTTACTGTTACAACACCGGTGATCTCCAGTCGTGTCAACCCACTGATTTGCATGTACACTTGTGGGGCAGTTTAATGGTGGTATATGTGTCCCTGGGCTCACCTTGGTGTTTTCTAAATTGCCTAGATGTGATTTTTGTTTACCTTTGTTTTAGTCGCCTTTTACGACAAGCGAGAGGTATCGCTGCAGGGATATTCTTAACCCGTCACTGCACGAAACCTGCACGGGTTGACTCTTCTACTGGGTGAAAATGCTTTTGATGATTTTAAACTTAAGCCACTGCTGATATACAATTCTCTTTATCCAAGGGCTTTAAAGAACGTAGAAAAAGTCCACTAATTTCGAGATCAAATAAAAAAGCCTTGGTAACTTCAACAATTTTTGCTGACTGAAAAAAATACTAAAAAATACTGCTCTAATAATAATCACTCGGAAAGGGTTCTTCTACTCCTGACAATGCTCCCGGCCATCCTCACTCTCTTGACGATATTGAAGAAAATGTAAAAGTTGCTTTTCTTTCTCCGAATACTCACTTAAGCCCATGGACCAAGGAGTAATTGCTACTTTTAGGGTGTATTATTTACGGCGAACTCAAAAGATAATTCATACTCTGGATATTTCCTTAGAAGATGAAGAAAACATAAAAATAAATTTGGTAGAAATAAAATATTCACCAGGCTATCGAAAACATAGCCGTTTTATTGAAAGATGTTATAACAGGCTGGCGAAAAATTTGGGCAGAATGTACTCAATCTCCACCTAATGTTAATGTCGATATTGCGCAAAATGATGATGAGCAAATCAGTAATACATTGTCTGGCGGAGGAAATAAGATTTTCTGACCATAATGAAGACGACATTACAGATTCACCCTCAGGAAGAACTACTTTCCATTGAAGAATTGTATATGACTCCTGATAATGCTGATAACAAAACATCTGGTCGAATTTTTAGAATGCATGGAAAAAAGATTGAATATGTTGAGAAATGATACAGATCGAAAGAGAAGTGAGAATGTTTCATTTTTGATTTCGGAAAATATAACATACAACATTTTATATAACATTACAATATAAAGGATCTGCACAAAAGAAAAAGCTTATCAAACCAAACTGACACAATTTTTTAAACCGTCTACAAAAACTGCAGACCCAGAATAATAAATTGAAGCTGAAAAAAGGTTTTTTCCCTCTTTCCGGAACATTTATTAAACCGGATTTCCGAAATAGCCTCCAGCCCATACAGCGATTCATATTGAAATTTCTTCCTTGAACTCGAAACGGTGACCCAGGAATGGTATTTTTTAGTTTATTGAATAGCCAGAAATTACACGGAACTAAGTCTAAGTCTTTCCTGACCGCATCATAGTTATAAATCACTTTACAGTTGCTAACGCAACGCTCTTTTGCAAATAGATTGATTATTCTTGGAACTAAAGGAGATGAGCTGGTCACGCTGGACATGGTCTTTCAAAATTGTTTTGATGATCCACAGTGGTTTGTACCACTTGTAGACATTTTTTTCATCAACGCCTCGTTGCCAAAGGCCTTCTGCAATATTCCCAAATTTAATGTAACTTCTGTGCTCAATGAAATAAGGTCACCAAATTCACTTTCAGTTTGTTCATGAAACATAAGCAAAAATGAGAAAACAATGGAGATAATGACATTAAATTTGACACCGACTTCAATGGCAATGTTATCATCCCATAAAAAAAAACTTTTTTTCCAGTCGATATACTCGCAAAATTTCAATTGAAAAGTAATTTCGTTACAGTTTCAAGACCTTACAAAAGCCTTAACTCTTTTTCTTTTTTTTTATTTGCTTTTTTTTCACTTTTCTGCCCCACTGTTTTCCTATTTAATTTCGCTATCTTCCTTTTCAAAAACTTTCCCAAATAAATGACAATTATTCTGAGAGTTGTAATTTGAAAACAAAACAAACCGCTGAAAAAGAGACAAACTTAGGAGAATCACCTAAATCCACTAATGAAAAAGACGCTCAAAGAGCATCAGTTCTCTTCGAAAGAGAACGCAGAACGAAAGAACCGGAAAGTGTAACGAAACCGAAAACGTGTTTAATCCCAACGTCACTGTGTGTGTGTTCGTATCAAGAGCTGAACAATGTTCGTTTCTACTCAACCGCCAGAAAACAGGTTCTCGAAACGCACCTTGCCATTCATTTCCAAAATAGAACTCACAATTTGAGTGGATCTCAAATCAAGCTGGGTGGTGTTGCACTTACCCTTAAGCACTTTCGACTCACTGGCAGCGAACAAATTGTTGACTTATATTAATGCATGGGCGTATCGTGGTGGGTTCGCATCCATCCGATATAAGGCGGCAGTAATGAAAATCCGAACAGGTGGGGAGAATGAATTTTTTTCTTTCCACAATGTATCGAAGAATTAATTATTTTCCGTCAACTAACAATGCAGAGAGGACAACAACGCACTGGACGTGCAATGTGATACCACACAATACACAACAACCTCAGACGGGACGACAGATTGATGCCACCATGACCGCCATCTACGGGTTGTTCGCTGTGCTTTACGCCGAAATCGATTGCACGTTGATATCCAGTACATTACTCTTTCATTTTGAGCTGCGAGGAATAATTAATTCCAGGGCTTTGGTGGATGGTGGAGCGGCGAGTGGGACACGAGGCGGCACCTGAAAAATTAATTCAGGCTGCGTTCATGAAAATTTGAAAACGTGGATGCTAGGGGTTGTGTCGCCCAATAAGAGGTTTTGGCAGAAGCGTGATGTTGCTTAAGGGTGGATGTTAATTATTACGTGGTCGCATTTAATTGTGCTGTTCCGATGTTTTTGATCCTGCGTGGGCGGCCCTGGATCCATGGTATCCTCTTGATGTAGCTTTGTGTAGGATGTAGCTAGAGTTCGATGACGATACTGGGAATTCACCAAAAAGGAAATGAATAATATTTATTAAAATTCCAGGAGACAACCATGCTCTGACGGATTAGGGAATCTACTTCAAGTCTCCAATTTTAACAAATGATTGGGATTTAATGACTCGTGCAGGGACGGGTTAAGAATATCCCTGCAGCGATACCTATCGCTTGTCGTAAAAGGCGACTAAACAAAGGTAAACAAAACTCACATCTAGGCAATTTAGAAAACACCAAGGTGAGCCTAGGGACACATATACCACCATTAAACTGCCCCACAAGTGTGCATGCAAATCAGTGGGTTGACACGACTGGAGATCACCGGTGTTGTAAGAGTAAGATCAATCAAAAAATAAAAAATCTGGAGCATGCCCGTGTCAAAAAGGAAGGGAAGAATGAAAACGGTCAAACCGTAGCATTATGGAAAAGAACGCTAAAAGGAAAAGCACTACCCCGCCAGGCACTACTAATGGTCTTGATCCTGGGACGAGCAGCAATGCTCGGGTCAGAGCTATAGGATTTCCGGGGGATAGCAAAGTAATGCAACGGCGTAAGCCACGTTTAAGAGTCGCGAGTTGGAACGTTGGAAGCATGAGTGGGCGCAGCTATGAGCTTGAAGAAATGATGGTTAGAAGGCGAGTAGACATCCTGTGCGTACAAGAGACGAAATGGCGAAACACCGGTAATCGGGCACGTTTCTTGGACGTTAAAACAAAAGCCTACAAGATGTTTTACTATGGATTGGAACAAGGAAAAAACGGAATCGCCATCATCCTTGCGGCAGAGTTACTTGGCAACGTCTTAACCATTTCAAAGTCCAGTGACCGTTTGATGGCTCTCAAATTGGTGATGCATGGTGAGGTGTGGAACATCGTAACCGCATATGCCCCTCAAGTAGGATGCGAACAAAAAGAAAAAGATGCATTCTGGCTAGATTTCCACAACCTTGTCAAAATCATCCCAAAGGAAGAGCTTTTGTTTGTTGGGGGAGATTTAAACGGACATGTCGGGAAGACAAGCGAAGACTATGAAGGCTACCACGGAGGGCTGGGATACGGCACCAGGAACTCTTCAGGTGAAGATATCCTAAACATGTGCAAGTCGTACGGTCTTATAGTGCTAAATACCATGTTCGTCAAACAAAGCCGGCACCTGATCACTTATAGCAGCGGCGGAAATGAAACTCAAATAGACTATCATTTGGTATCCAGTTTCATGAAGCCACGAGCTAAAGATTGCAAAGTGATCCTGGGAGACGCGATCGCCCCTCAACACCGTCTCCTCCTGACTGAATTTTTTATGGATGCGAGAAAGAAGTCAAAGCAGCAAACGAAGGTGTCTGAGAGAATCAAGTGGTATAAGCTGGATAAAGGAAAAGGCGAAGCTTTTATTACCATCATGGAAAACTACCTCTCTTCCATTATCGATGAGGTCGGTAATGAGGAGTGCAGAGCACAAGACATGTGGGATTCCCTACAACAATCTGGCCTGGAGAAAGCCAAATCACTGCTCGGAACATCTAAAGGCCCCTGCCAACACGCAAAAGAAACCTGGTGGTGGACAGACGAAGCCAAAGCAGTGATACACGAAAAGAAAATGGCTTTCCAAGCTTGGTCAAAGTGCTCTTCTACTAATAGAGAGGAAAAAGCTCGCCGTGAAAAGGTATATAGATGTTGCAAAGGTATCGCGAAGAAAAAATGCGCCGAATTCAAAGCGAAAAGCATGGAAGGCCTCTATCAGGAGTTGGAAGAAATATCGTCTTCCGCGTCTGACAGGAACCAGGCTACCCAGGAGCTTCGACAAAACAATTTGAACAAAGGAGCAAATATCTTTAAGATAGCCGCCCAGAGAAGAAAAAATTCTCAGGAGATTCGTTTCCCAAAGTTTATTAACAATGCTGAAGGCCAACTCCTTGTGGAAGACGAAAAAATTCTCCACAGATGGCGACAGTATTGCGAGGAACTTCTGAACGAACAGTTTCCCCGAGTGTACTTTCCAAGAGCCGCCCCGAATCATGCCGAAATACCCGACATCACAGTCGAAGAAGTTCGGTACGCGGTTAAAAACTCCAAGAAAAGAAAAGCTGTTGGGCCGGACGGGATACCCTCTGAGTTCTGGAAAAAGATGGGAGACATCGGGTCTAGATGGCTCATGGTTCTTATCTCTAAACTTATGAGAGGCGACACTATGCCTAATCAATGGAGGGAAAGCTATCTTCTTCCATTGCACAAAGGAAAGGGTGATACGCGAAATTGTGATAACTACCGTTCTGTCAAGCTGATGTCGCACACCATGAAGATCGTTGAACGGGTATTAGATAGCCGACTGCGGAAAATAATACGACTATCTGATGACCAGTGCGGGTTTGTCTCGGGTAAATCAACAACAGATGCAATCCAAAGTATAAGGATCATGATGGAAAAGCATCGTGATTCTTCAAAGGACTTGCATATGGTGTTGGTTGATTTCGAGAAGGCCTTTGACCGGCAACCAAGAGATCTTTTATGGGTAGCGCTAAGACAAAAAGGAGTTCCAGAAACCTACGTGCGAGTAATTATGGACATGTACGAGAGAGCAACGACAAGAGTAAGATGCACCGCAGGAGTCACCGAAGAGTTCGCAATCAAAGTCGGTGTACACCAAGGGAGCGTCCTCAGCCCACTGCTTTTTATAGCAGTCCTTGATTGCTTGCTTGAAGGAAAAGTGACGGACCCCAATGTGCACCAGCTATTCTTTGCTGACGATGGGGCCATTATAAGTGATGATCAGGCGTCCCTACAACGAGCACTTGATGTGTGGGTGGACATTTTTGAGGGACACGGGTATCGTATTAGTTCAAAGAAGACAGAGTATCTGTGCTGCCCGTTCTCTGACCCTCATCAGCCTATTCCAGACATTTACTTGAATGGAAGAGTGCTTCCCAAGTGTGAAAAGTTTAAATATCTGGGATCTATGATTAATAGAGAAGCAACTTGTGATGACGACATCAAACATCGCGTAAGCGTAGGGTGGATGAAGTGGCGGGAAAACTCCGCCATCTTCTGTGATCGAAAAATGCCCCCTAAGCTGAAAGGAAGGCTCTACACTTCAGTTGTACGTCCGGCGCTCACATACGGTTCACAATGCTGGACAATGCACAAAAAGTATGAGAGCAAATTTACGACAACTGAAATGAAGATGCTTCGCATGACAGCGGGAGTAACAAAGCGTGACAGAATTAGAAGTTCAAAGATCCGAGGAAGCCTCCACGTAAAAGAAACCATCACAAGAAATATAGAGCGCGACCGACTCAGTTGGTATTGCCATGTTCAAAGGAGAGATCCTTTGAACCCCGTCCAAAAGGCGTTATCAATCAACATTCCAATTTCAACACGCAAAAAAGGCAGGCCGAAAAACAATTGGTGCAAACAAATGCAAAAACACCAGCATTTGATTGGCCTCAGCGATGAAGTAATCCCAAACCGGGAAGCCTGCCGCTACTTTCTGAGGTCAAACCGGCGGACCCCACAAGCGGACCAGTAGGAATGCAGTTAAGTGGGAAGGTTATGGTCCTACACTTCTGACCATAACGACGCCGGGATAAAAAGGAAAAGAAGAAGATTGGGATTTAATAAGAATTGAAGGATTATGTCGTAATTACATTCCATGGATGGGTATTTATCTGATCTGTGTAGGCTGCACACGTTGAAAGTCATTTGGGTAGGAGTAGTAATCCTCCTATCATTGACGAAAGTAATCAATTGCTAATGGATATTAGCTTTGAGACAATTAATAATTCTTAAAATGGGTGAAGCAGCCTACCGCAGCCGATAAATTTACTTGGAATTAGGTAACCATGCCCATGCACGACTAAATTACAACAAGTAAATAGGAACCAGCAATGCCACTGACCATTAGTGAATGGAAGCGAGTAGGACTGACATCACATTTTAGGGATTAAAAGACGGATGCTTTCTACACAACTTTCCCATAACTAATAACCTGTCTTGCGTTTCGGAAGTCAAGGTTTAAAGAGTTCTGCAGGTACTAACGTCAGTAATACGAGTCAGCTGTTTGTCCGCCCTCAAGCAGATCACATCATACACATGTAATAAGTCAACTTTATTATATATAAATATATATATAGGAAGTTAGTCTGCCCTTTTATTCAAGTCATTACAAGTCATGACTGGAGGAAATGGTCTTGAAGAACTTGGTGTCGTCGGCGTATAATGAGATGTGGGAGTGTTTGATCACCAATTCAAGATCGTTTATGGAAAGAACGAAAAGAAGTGGACCTAAGTGGCTGCCTTGGGGGACGCCGGAGGAGGCTAACAAGGGGTTAGAGAAGGCAGATCGAACATTGTAATAGCGATTTTCCAGGTAAGAAGATATCCACTTCAAAGAAATGGGGTCGAAGCCAAGGGAGAACAATTTGAAGAGTATCAGTCTGTTGGAGATTTTATCGAAAGCTTTACTGAAATCGGTTGAGATAACGTCGACTTCTTTGCCGTTCTCTAAGGCTGATAGGGTAAAGGACACAAATTCAACAAGGTTAATGGTTGTGGATCTGCATTTGAGGAAACCGTGTTGTCTAGGGGAGATTAATGACTTGCAGCGAAAACTTAGTGTTTCGTACAAAACACTCTCAGAGTTTAGGTATATGTGATAGTTTGGCAATGGGACGATAGTTGTTAACAACGTTCTTCGGACCTTTTTTATGTATAGGGGTGATAAATGAGGTTTTCCATAAGCGGGGGAATTCACCTTGGGATATGGATAGGGTGAAGATTTTCGAGAGAGGGCGAGAGATGGTTGAGGAGCATTTTTTTAGAAATATGGCAGGGAGACCGTCGGGTCCAGGAGTGAATTCATCATTAAGTAGATTTAATTTGTTTTCGATGAAATGAGAATCAACTGTGTGTGGGAGAAATGGTCCAAGCGAAAAATTCGGTAGGTAATCAAAGTATGAGAAGTCTGGAGCAAACGAGTCGTTGGCGAAAGACTGTTTAAAAAAGGTGGCGAAAAAATTGGCGATAATATTGGGATCATTCGACGTTTGATCGTGGAAGGAGAGGGAGGTAGGATAACCATCGGATTTTCTTTTGTAGTTTACAAACTTAAAGAAGGACTTTGGATCGTTTATAAGATTGGCTTGCGTTTCTGTTAAATAGCGTTGATAGAGGAAGTTGTGTAGGGCGGTAAAGTGGAGATAGCTGCCCAGGCCTTCTTTAATATTCTTGATCAGTCGCCACTCATTCTCTTAATTTTTCTTTTAATAACTCAATGGTCCTCTCATCGCAGGTACTTGAAAAATATCCGGTATTGTATGTAGAGTCTCCTTCTCACATATTGATTCACATGTGCTGTTTGACTCTCGACGTAGCACCTAAGGTTTCTTGGTGTAGTTCGGTGGGACCATATCAGTGCCGATTTTTATGGTCGCATTCCACCAGTGGCAATTGATCTTCAATATATGTTCTGAAATGCCACATAAGCACAACACATAAGTGCAGCGGTGGTAAAAACCTAATTCGAAATTGATATGAAAATACAGTGCAACTTCAGTGAAAACAGCTAACAGTAACTAACTCCCTAAATAAATCATTAATTGATGGCAACATTTCGCGCTCTTTAGTGATTTGATCACTTTCTCGTATAATGCTCAAAGGGAGCTCATCATCTTCGTCTTAATCAGTGCGTGAGGACATGATAGGCATTTGGCATGTTTTAAATTAAATGCCTTAAATTTGTTCTTTAAATCAAATCCTTCACTATGTACTGACCAAATGTTCCAATAATTTTTTTCATTATAAAGTTTGGTAAGATAGATAGATCCACTGGCTAGAGAATGGCGATGCAGTTTGTTGGTGAGCAGATGTTCTTTGGGTGACATCTCCGTTGTCCAACAGCAACAGAGCTTTTTTTGTCTGCTTTTGTGATCCAAGGTATTGGCTTAGGTAAGCCAAGAAAAGAAAAGAAAACAAGCAAATTGTAACTCTGGCACCAACGTAGAAAAACCAATCTTCAAAAGGTGCGAGTGTCATCTATGCATTTTTGTTGCTCTCGCTCTCGCAGCTCTTCGGATGACGAATAACTTTATTTTGTGCATTCGTGAAGCATTCGTGCAACCGAAGAATGTTATTCATCTTTGCATACCTTCTTTCCCGGGACACGCTTTTCCTTTGAAGCATTTTATTTGGTATAACTTTTAAAAAAAATAGGCCAGATTCGCTCGCATTAGAGATTTAGTCAGATAATATTGTAATAATCCAATCTCTAAGGTTTTATTTTTTTAATTCTATCGAAAACGGCTGAATAAGTTTCGATTTATTTGACATCTTTTCTCTGCAAGTTTTAAGCCCATGAGCTCCATCCGGTTTTTTCGTTTTTAATTTGAAAACCAGCCAATGCTGGCATCGAAGGACCTTGGTTTTTCTTTAATTATGTTATGGAACTTGTGGAATTTTGGTAGACATTGGCAAATTTAGTTTCTATTTCCTTCGAATCTATTTATACTCGTAGAACGCCTTCTTTGCCATACGTGGAAACTCATACGCTTTTAATATCAAATATTTTCCCACTCCGAATGCAGGATTAGATACAAATTATTTTGCGATATAATCCTAGGAACTTTTTTCACAATATCCATAACTCGAAATGAAACCGAACCTGAACACTTCCGTCACAGAGAAAATTCAATAATGCTTAAATGAGTTTGTATTACAAAACTCACATGTCATAAACAAACATGTGCATAATAATGATAGAAAAGATGCAAATAGCGAACGAAATGAGAAATTATGATATAACCGAAGGTGGGACTTATCAGGTCAATTTTGATTTTAAAGTTATAATTACTGAATCAAAAATGTTTTAGGTGCTGCTTTTATCAAGGAGTTGCCCCTTCCGGGGGTGTTTTGTGGCACAGTACTTCCAAAAAATCATATGGATGTGTCAATAGTGGCGCCATATACATATATGTATGTCATCGCACCAACTACATTAGTGATGTCTCATGTGATAAAAAGTGATTACGAAAGTTGAATCCTCCTCAGAAATCCTCATTTGAATTTGGAAACAAGTAATGATTGTTGCACCCCATATACGAGAATGGTGAGGTAAAAGTGAGCTAGAAACTAATTTTCAATAAAGAGAAAGACAAACGAGGCATGAGCTTAAAGTAGATAAACAAGACAAAGCTGAAAAGTATTTCAATTATGAGAGTTGCGCAGATATGCTGCTAGAGGTTTCTCAGAGTTTACAATACCTACCTTTTTCAGAATATCAATATCTAAAATATTCTGATCTCAAATATACTGAATCAGTGCGTCAATTCATCGGTGGAACAAATTAGATGGATTTCAAATGTAAGTTCGGTACATCCAGATGGTACATAGAAACGGAAGAAACCAAGAGAGAAACATTTTTGGAGTTGCTATAAGTCAGATTATTCGAGCGCCTTTTACGATAATCTGCTCTGCAAAAAAAAGCCAGGGAATGTGTTCTTGGTTTAATATGTCGATTCCAGCCGATTCTTACACTTGGCAAGTACGTGGGTTTGGCACACAGAGCACACGTGGTAGTCAACATAATATTAGGAGCTGATTAGACACCACCTATGTTCTGAAAATATGTCGGATGGACACCGGATATAACAAACCCAAATGATTTTTTTTAGCTTTAAATTTATTTTGGGGAGAGTACGATAGCTTGGCCGCCAAGATTTGATAACGGGATCTTGTAGAGGGGTCAAAAAACAAGAGGTAGAGGGACTTTTAGAAAAAATGGTTTAAATTGAAAAACACTTACAATTAAGTGCTATACTGCATTTGAAAGCCAGAAAATTGTTCTATAATCCTGCATTTAAATTAAATTACTCATGTCAATGGTTTTTGAGAAATTCGCATTTCAAAGTCCATGTCAAAGTCCAAATTTTGATAAAAAACCTGAAAAAGAAAAGTTTAGACTGATTGCTCTCAAAATTGTGAAATGAAATTGTAAATTAGCTTAAATGTGTTCCATGTAGCTATCAATTCTTAATCGAACACAAAAAATCGCATGGTTCTATGTCTTCTAGTTTTTGAGAAAATCGAAAATTACCAAAACTACTTTTTTTGATTTTGGTGACGGTGATTCCATTTTAAGGATTAATGTTAATAGACATAATGTATCTTTGTTAGTTCAGTACAGCGTTACCCAGAATGCACCACGAGGAGGTAGAATTGGAAGGCATTCCGCGTCTGGGTCAGTCATTTTGTCAGTTAGTCAGGAGTTAGTCAGTCATAGCTAGTTAATAAAGGTCAAAATGTATTAAAAAGGTGTGTAAGTCTCGTCAATAAAGTCATCGTCCGTACTATTACTGTCGAGTTCGTTGAGTTCCTCGTTTATGGTGAGAAGCCGAGGATGTTTTGGCGGTAAAACACTTTCTAAATTTTCGCTCTGAAGGGTGGGAGGATCGATGTCTTTTAATTGTAAACCCTCACTTATATCACCATCGGTATAACAAGGGTAAACTTTTTTTATATCTAATAAAGACTCCATTATTTGCGAACCCAAGTCATCCTTATATTTCCTTTCTAGGCAGTATTTTCGATAGAAAAATAGTGCCATGTATTGGTGAATATGGTCTGTTGTTTTGCGACATATAATGTTTTTTTTAAGAAGCTTGTTTTGGTTTTCAATATCGTTTATTGTGTTGGTCGCATCGGTTTTATCAACATATCCCCCTAAGCTGTGGTTCGTCACTGCATGAATTGTTGAAGCAGTAAACATTCTTTCAACTCCTATGTACTGGCGTGCACTGTCGGTACAAATGCGACTGGTGTTGTGGTTTACGTGCTTGTGGATGAAAGGCCACAAATCTCGCTTGCATTTCGAGTTTACTTTAAAAAAGCGCCCGACCTTGTCTTCCTTGCAGAATAGTCCCAACACTACGTAGGTCACCTGTTCTGTAAGTCGACCCCTATGGTATTTCCTTTTTGTGAGAAAGGTTTCATCAATTTGTACCGTGTTGCCTTCGCCGCCAATGTCTATCTCAACGTGAGAAGTTATCACTTCGGCTATCTCGCGACAATAGTTGAAATAGTCTATTATGGTAGATTTACTTAAAGTATATTTTTGGTCCTGATGGCGCCAAGTGATTAAATGCTAATTTTAAAATAAAAAAAAAACACAATAATAACAATTAAAATATCCCTAATTTTCAGATTTTATTTATTTACCTGAAAAACCGTATTCACAGGTATTTTCATTACAAAAGAAATATGTAATAATAGCTAGCACTTCGCGAATTTCAAGTCGACAATGAGGCCCATGGAAAAATGTGCCGATGGATGGGTTTATTGTATTATAACAGTTTTTGTCACCTTTTTTTTTAGAAGTTTTTTGTGCACAACGCCACCAATTAAACTTACAACTATTAGTTTTTTCCACTTTCATAAGAATGTTGCAACTCAATGGGGGAGTTGAATTTTTATTTGGTATTAAACCAATTTCTTCGAAAAAAGTAATGCTTTTTTCGTTGGTCGATACTAAATCACCGAAAGAAGAAAATATTGAAAAATTATTCAATTTGGGATGGAGTAGTGGATGTTTAAACGCCATTTTTTATTTAGATAAAAAAAAACACTTCGCTCCTACAAAAGTTGAACAACGAATGACCTTAATAAACAATAACTAGTACCACCTTTTCATTAACGAACAAAAACCAACGGTACAAATTGATATTAAGAAATTATATATATTTGCTGCAGTCAAGCAGTAGTGCCAAGTTTATGTGAATTTTTCATAATGCATTACATTTTAATATTTGAAAATTGTAAGTTTGGAACTTTGGGCTACTTATATACATATATGTGTATTTAGTGGACATTGGATAAATAGAATAAATTTGAATTTTTTTAAATACAGATTCTGTGAATGCAAAAAAAACTTTGCATGTACCCAACCTCGCACCAACCCCAATTCCTATAGCGGCCAAGCAGGGGGGTTGCAGGGAGGCAGAATGCCCCCCCTTACATACTTTACTGTTTATATATTGTAATGTTGGAAGCTAGCACTGATTTATTTATGTAAGTAAGCAAAAATTAAAAATTTCATAGAAAAGTAGTTTTAGTTATTTTCGATTTTCTCAAAAACTAGAAGACATAGAACCATGCGGTTTTTTGTGTTCGATTAAGAACTGATAGTTACATGGAACATATATATATAAGCTAATTTACAATTTCATTTCAAAATTTTGAGAACAATCGGTTTAAACTTTTATTTTTCAGGTTTTTTATCAAAATTTGGACTTTAAATGTGAATTTCTCAAAAACCATTAACATGAACAATTTAATTTAAATGCAGAATTATAGAACAAACTTCTGGCTTTCAAATGCTGAGAAGCACTTTACTGTACGTGTTGCCGTTGTTTTTTAATATATTTTCTTCCCAATTTAAACCATTTTCCCTAAAAGTGCCCCTACCTCCTAAACGGGGGGAGATAGACCCCCCCCTCCCATAGTAAAAAGTGTTTGTTTTTGACCCCTCTAAAAGATCCCGTTATCAAATCTTGGCGGCCAAGTTATCGTACTCGTGCCTTTATTTTTATTTCATATTTTTCAGAGCAAGCTAAGACTAAATATTAAAAACTAGTTTAAGTAGCAATTAACTTAAAATACCTGACTGCCCCCATACAGACAGTTTAAAGCAAACAGAATATATCAAGACCATGCCTTTCGGATTTATGATTTCTTTATAATAATTAAGGAAAATTAGCAAATAGGGCTTAGAAGAATTATATTTTAAGAACTAAGCATAATTTCTTTGAGAGCGTCGTGGCACAGCAGGTAGTTTGTCGGCCTCTGATACGCGATGAGCGAGTTCGGATAATTGTAACACTAACGTCATCGAATTTTTATTTCGTGGTTTTTCTCCTCGGCGAGGCACTGGCCAAACCGTCCGTAGTTTACTCGCCTTGAAAAAGTTTCTCTACTTTCGCCGTTCGGAAACTGTTAAACTATAGGTCCCGTTTGCTTATGTGGAAAAACAAATCGCACAAACAAAAGTGAATGAGAGAAGCCTTGCTGCGGCTCTTCATGAGTTGTTACGCCAAGAAGCGTAATTTTTATTATAATTAAAAATAAAGCTAAACTAGACTAAACCTACCCGCCATATTAGGAAGCCTTAGTCTATCCTTACCTACCCTAACCTACTCTAACCTTTGCAACCGTGTTATTGGCGCGTGGCAGGTTAGTGTAATAATAGGTGTGCAAGTTAATTTCCGCGATTCTGTTTTTCTTAATTTATTTTATTATTTTCGCCGTATTATTAGCTTTCTATACATTTATAATACTTCCCATACAAATCTATATAATACTTTTAGTTTTAGCTTTAAAGATTTTATCTTTTGTACCGGAATAAGGCCATTTGCAGGAGGCTCTACTTTTCATTTTCTGTCTTAAGAAAAAAGCAATCGAATCTCACCAAATGCTCGTGGATGCATATGGAGATAATGCTCTGTCTCTACGAACATGCCAAGAATGGTCTCAGCGCTTTAAATCGTGTGATTTCGAAATCAACGACAGGGAGCGTACAGGGCAGCCAAAAAAGTTTGAAGACGAAGAATTTAAAGCTCTTTCGTATGAAGACGCCGCTCAAACAAGAATAATTAGGGGCCTCGTGGTCACTCGACAGGCTGTTTCTTTTTGCACGCTCTCGGCAAGATACAGAAATTGAGAAAATGGGTACCACATGAATTGCCGGAAAGGAACATGGAACAGCGAAAAACAACTGAAATTCTGTTGCAAAGATTCTATAGGAAGTCATTTTTACAGAAATGGATTAACTTCAACAATTCAAAGAGAAAAAGACCGGGTGAGCCGACAAGTTCGACGGCAAAACGAGATATCCACGAGAAGAAGGTGTTATTGTGCATTTGGTGGGATCAACATGGCATTCTGTATTATGAACTTCTCCAACCTGCCGAAATAGTAACTGCTAATCGCTACGAACAACAGCTAATGCAATTGCGCAATCAAATCGCAATAAAGAGACCGCTATGGATGCATAGACACGACAAAATCACACTGCTTCATGACAACACAATGCCTCATGTCGCTAGATCAGTTAAAGACGCTTTAAAGAATTTGAAATGGAAAATCTTACCACACCCGCCATACTCTCCAGACATCGCCCCGTCGGATTATCACCTTTTCTGGGCAATGGCTCACGGTCTGGCGGAGCAGTGCTTCAAAATTCGCCAAGAAGTCCAGAAACGGATTGCCTCGAAACAGACCACTTTTTATTACATCCATAAATTGCCTATTTTATGGGAAAATGTTCTAACTTAGGATGAAAATTATTTTTAATAAACATTTTATAAAAAATGTTGTCTCAAGCAGATGTAAACACAAAGAAAGCAACGCGGGGATAAGCTTGCGTACCTTTCTTTAAATTATTTTAAGTTAATCATACTTTGTACTTTAGAGTGTTCTTATAGGGCCAGTAAGATATTCTGTTAGTTGAAGCTAGTTTTAAGCATTTTGTCTAGCATAAGTAGTTCTAAGTAAAAAATTTGAAAAAAAATGAAATAAAAAGATAAAAAACAAAAAAGGCCACATTCAGAGGAATGCCTCCGGGGACAAAGCCGCTAAGGTACTTTCTCATGGTACATGGATTTGGGGTAGTGAGCCCCTGGGATCAGGTTATTGACCGAGTCCTGCAGCATGAGTTCCAACAGGAGGTGTTCTATGTGATCCAAGACAGGTCCTGAGACATTACCGTTCAAACATACATAGTACCCATAGGTAATCGCGGACCTGATTAAGGTCATGAAGCAGGTTACCTTCACTCTGGAATCAAGATGGCTGGTATGAAGCTTGTAAGAGCGAAAGCGCCCCAGATCCCTGGTATTTTTTTAGTGTCCTGGGAGGTCCTCCTGACTAAAATAGGTTTTGATTTCTAGAAATTGATCTTCATGTTACTGCTGATTTTTTTCGAAAACACCCTGCAATATACTGAGAATCATGTTGATCGTTGGACCTGATCTGCAATTAAATCGTCCACATGAGAAATTAAACGGTGAAGGGAAGCTTTCAAATCACTGAGGTAAACGGATCGACGAGTACACTGTATCCTGTTATAGTTTGTTTTTAATTTGAAATGTTTAAGTAATAGTCACGATCTTTTAGATAATTGATTCCAACGAAATCCAAGAAATGTAGGCCTTAGAGAGTTAGATAACTTTGCTAATATTTTTCCAACATAATTACTACTGCAGCAATTAAAAAGGCCCGCAAATCGAAGTAATAAAAGTTCCGAAATTACCAAATTCCAATTACTTTCTGAGGACTTATACGCCCACATTGCTTTAGAATTCATACAGCGCCAAATCATAAGCAGTTTTCAAAGGCCTATGTTGTGTGATTTATTGGTACTAACAGTAACAGATTGTTTATTACCAACTTTGAAAGAGAAATTCCGAGAAGCTCATAAGTTTGCTCGTTGAGGAACATCACGTGGGGGAAAAAAAAAACCCTGATTACTAAACTGTCAAAAATTGATTTCATTTCATAAGTATCGGAGAATAACATATTACAAACTAAACAGGAATAAATTGCCGTGTACCGTGCCTAATATATTTATGAGGACTTGGGTGGAATCGCGAATAGGTTCTAGTAACGTAAAAAGATCATCAAACGCCAACAAGACATTGTAGGCAGACTCTTTTTTTTATTTTATTTTTATCTATAGACTTTAAACGCTTGCACTTCCTCCCAGGGCCCTAGGCTTGTACGCGAGACGAGAAAGTGTTTGGTTTTTTTCTCACATACGTCAAGGATACTTCGTGCACAATACAATGGGTGAAAGGGTTTGCAAGTGGCCTAATCACATAATAACTCCAGACACCTTGGTAGGAATTCGCTTACTTACTGAGACACCACTGTAAAGCTTTTATCGAGAAAACATCGATGCTTAAAAAAAAAAGATTAAATGAGAGTTTGGCTTAATATAAGCTTGGGTCTTAACAACTTCTTCCTGTAAAACCAAACTTTCAATCACGAACTAAATACCAGTAAAGGTATTATTATTACCGCCCATTTAGAACCTCGAACCACTTAGAAGTTCAGAACCTCGCTGACCGCTTTCCACCAAGCCTCCCTGTCAGAATTCAATATTTCGCTGTTCTCTCCCATCCCTTCTAGATCCATCCTTATATTATCTTTCCATCTGTTGCGCGGCCATTACAAAGTTTTCAGAATTATTCACACAAGTTAAGGTATGAGGTTTCGTAATACCTTTGCTTTTTTATATTGCTTGCTTCAAACGTGCATTCTTGTTTCTTATTTTACAATTCTAATTACGTCAGCTTAATACTCTCTGAGGTTAGTCTAACTTTCGATTAGACCGAATTAGTGCTAGTGAGAGGTATAAATATAATACCGCACGTCGCATCATCAATAAGGTGATGGCCCAAGCCTAACTTTAAGCCGCTAAGTATGACTACTCTTCCAAGGCCTACGTATTCTTATTCAATCTCATTCAAATAACACATCCAATAGGATGGGATAGGTAGGATAGTGCAAACTCCCAAGCTACAACCTTCATATTAAAGCCACTCAAGAAGCCAAGATGTCAACAAATTTCGCCGGCTTACCGCAAGACTTTAGATATACATAATCCCTTATTACAATGATATACATCCTAAAACGCTTGACTTAAGCTTGCGAAAAATCAATACAAATGAGATAGTTTCAACACCACAGCAAGCATTCTACTCCAAGTCCTATTAGTTTTAACATCCACCGGAAGGTATATAGCAAATTCCTCCGGAGCAGTAACATTTTTCAATCTCCATCCACCGTCACTCAGTTGCTTTAAGAGTCTTAAAAGTAATTTTTCATATCTAGGGGCACCGCCCAAGGCCGTTGACTTTAAGGGTTGTTTCCACTCCAAAATGGACGAGCTTGAAATATGTATTCCCGTATCTGCCTGTGGCATAAAATTACCGAATCCATAAACCACAATCTGCCCTTAATTTGTCTGCTGCTTAACTGAATGAAAATAAGAAAAAAATCTTTAACCAGAACGATACTATTGTTGGCTTTAAGAAAGTATCTGAGGCTTTTAGTTTATATTTAGAATGCAAATTGACTTAATCCACCGTAAATCCGTTCATGAATTATGACTGAGTAATGGGAGTAGATTATATTCCGGTCGTTCGAGAGGAACGCGCGCTATCGAGTGGGTAGGTGTAGCTGTTCGTAGTATGAGTAACCCAAGTAGCAACATTAAATTTAATCCTCTCTGGACGGTGAATCGAAATGAATGATTGATGGTAGTGCGATTGGGAATGCGGCATGTTTAGAATACACTCGGAGGGATTTAGAAGATTGTGCAAGAATCTCGCTTTAGTGTATATGACGCTATCTGCTGTGATTGCCAGTTTGTCTTGTCGAGTGTGAGTGCACTTGTGGTGGCGGTTGAACTATTTATCGATTTAACATTGAACTCGATTTTTTTGTTGGTGTAATGCCTTATTCGGAGAGTAATATTGCGAGTTGGGCCTCTGAGCCATAATATGAGCAGTAAACATCCGGATCAGCATCTGAATTAGATTGTATACATTTGTCGACCACGCTGTGAAATGGACAAACTGTCTGTAGTCAACTGTCGTTGATTTCGCAAGACGTTGAATGGGTTGAATAAAATTGTTATAATTCCTACCCAATTAAGACAGAAGTCGCTTCGACGGTCTGGGGCTTACGTGGAACACAACATCATTTGAATATCAATCGCGAGCTCCTTTACAGGCTCGTCCGTTCATATTTTCAAGGATTTGTTGACACATTACCGCATTAAGTTCATCAACTCCGGTCCGAATGTTGCAATTGGATTTAATTGAACGGCAGGTGAAATGAAAATTAACGAAGGCAATCGAAGAGAACACGGCAAGGTGATTAAAATGTAAATGTGATTATACGACGAAGCCGAGATCAACTCATGGGGCACAGCCTACAAAATAATGAGACTATGAAATCCGCGTAAATAACATGCTCAGTAATACTTTGAACCATTGTGGAGCAGCTGTTCCTCTAAAACTCGCCTACCATACCTCTAATTATTTGAGAAATAGATATAGAAAATATCCCGACTATCACATTGGATGAACTGCAGAGAGGCCTCATAAGAATAGGAGACAAAAAGGTACTTGTACCCAATAGAATCGGGAATCGAAGTTTGTCGTACAAAAAGAAAACTAGGAATGCTCATTGCAACTCTGCAAAAATATCTAGAGAAAAGCGCCTTCTCAGAATCGTAGAAGCTTTTACAAAAAGAACATAAGACCATTGTCATATCGCCCCATACTCGTATGCCTGCCAAATACAATGGGAAATATCCTCGAGCAGAGAAGACCGAAGTTTTATCAAATCATCAATATGGCTTCAGAAATTTGTGTTCCACCGGCTGACTAGTCTGGAATAAGAATATCACTCGCGAGAATGGAATGACTCCATTTACCTTATTAACTGGAAGTTAAGATACAACTCAGAAAGAGGAACTAAATACTACTACATCGACTACCTCAAGGCTCCGTGCTAGGTCCTGTGCTATTGAACCTCATGTACGACCGCGTCATGCGATTAAGAGAATCAGATGGCAGAGCTGTTGACTCCGTGTCAGCCACGACTGCAGAAATTGCCCAGATCAAGCAATGGCTGCAATCTATACGTCGCAAAGTAGCCGACCGAACAACCGAGGCCGTGTAGAAATATGTATATTCGGAAGGGTAACATATTATAACACATACGGACTACGTGGAGAAGAACAATACTTTCTAGAATACTACCCAACCTGGGTATATTACTTTCTAGAGTGGTCAGCTTTGTTCTTCTCTATCTTGCACCAGTCTGAGAATGGCTCTCAGAAAATAGGACTCAGTCTACCGACTTTATGCGCTAAAGACAATGAGCAGTTAGCGGACGATATCGGATGAAACCGCATTTGTTATTGCTGGAATGATCCCCGCTGACATTCTCGCGGACAAGATGAGAATTTATTAGAGAGAGTGTCCATGTCAAACGAAGTTGACACTGTAAGTAAAATAAGAAGAGAAGAAAGGACACGTTCAATGTTTCATCTGGAACCAGATAACAGAGCGAAACTTTTATGTTTGCATAAAGATCAACGTGCACTTTAAGCCGTATATGTCGGATGTGATCGACATCAAGCTTGATAAGAAAGTAGTTCACCTGGTAAAGAGGGTCCTTCCACTTTTTTAGCTTACCAGCCTGTAATTGACTGGAGTTTTTTTTTGTTTCAAATCACAGTGATAGAACCATAATAATAAAGGAAATCATATGTAAAATCCTTTTAAATATTAAGGGTTTTCCTGCGGATTTGCGTATACTGCTATACTTCTGTGGATCCAAAGTTTTATTACCATCTCGCCTTGGGAATTGAATAATATAAAACCCATTATACCAGAATGAGATTTGTTTTAAGGGCTTTCTGAGCAGGTAACCCACCTTGAAATAACTTTTAATCCTAAAAGATAAATTCTTCTTAATCACCCCTTTTATCAACACTAAAAGTGTTTTTGGCAGATGACAGCCCTAGCTATTTCCCTTTTAGCAAGCGACCTAAAACCATATCGAATGCTTTCAATCGACTAGACTTAATGTTATTAAATAAAGCTGGAAGAAGGGTGTCAAAGTGTCAAACCTTTTTCCTTTCCAACTTGATCCCCTAGTGAAAGGACTCCCCGTTGTCTATTTTTATCAGCCTAGTAAAATAAACATGGCAAATCCTCAAAATTTGTCCCTTCGTCAGTTCCCCCTTTATCCTTTGTATAAAAACCGAACTCGGAAAAATATTTTGCCCCGTAATAAAAATAGGGCAAAACAACTCAGAAAGTCCTTGAATCCTAATTTCTCCCAAAACTACCACTAAATCCGAGAACCACTAACAACTAAACACAACTCTTCAACTTGATTTACCAAACCGAAGGACATAATGTCCTTGCAAACAAATCTATCCCTTTCCCTGCAGTCTGATGAGAAATAAAAGGGACACGGAAAAAGAGGACTCGTACTCATGTATCGGCATTAACAACGGACACACGAAAAAGGACACGGGAAATAAGCACGAACTTGCCGAAAAGGATAACGACGACAGTTGCTCGTAAAAAAAAGCTCAAAGTGAACGCCGAAACGAGGAAAGAATTAAATTTAAAGTTGGGATCTCCATGTCCTTGCATATAATTTCCGTATTCAGTTCGTCTAACTGCTTCTCATCCCTAGTTCTCACTCCTGCTTTCAGAATAGGGCGGAATAAATATCGAAACGACAGACGACCCGTTTTAGTCTACGTCAGACATATGAGATACATTTATCTATCGATAAACCGATTTCTCTGCGACATCTTCATGTAGAGACATACGAGTACGTGTAGTGGATGATACAGGGAGAAAGGGCTTAAAGAAATGCAAAGCATTTGATAAGGTTTATAAGGATTCTGGGGACAAATCCTTTCTTGCATCTCATACTTTTTCTTCTCGAAAAAGCTGAATTCTTATTGCTCTTCCGTGCTTGAGGGGTAAAGGAGTGAAGGATCGTACGTTTTGTTGTCACATTTAACAGACTTCCTGGCGTTCTAGATTATGGAAATGTTCTTAAATTGTCCGAAGGATGCACAGAAGAGCAGTGCCGCGCTCTAGTGAACTAACATTGAAGTATGTATACGCTTAGCGTGCGGGTTGATAGATGTCGGAGTTTTAGGTTCTTGTGCAACATTAGATTCAAACATTATATAATCTGCTGATGACAGGAAAGTCTTTCAATCGCCATGTAGTGGGAAGCTGTTACAACAGCAATGACATTGCATACCTTAAAACGATAAATGGCTCGTGCCATTGTCAATTGACATTTCTGACATGTCTCTGACAGGTATTATAATTGTCTACAATTCTCAAATGTCACAAATCTCCTAGCAATCGATACAACTTCTGTAGCCTCTGTACTCGTAGCTCATGAGCACCTTACATTGTAGAACTACTTCTACATAAGAAAGGAGATTACTATAACTACGCTAATTAAAGTCTCCTAACACCGCATATAAGATCTTTTCTGTGTTAACGTTTGAAACCGTTCCAAACCGTGAACACTTCCGGTAGGTTCCTATCAGTGTGGTTCCAGGTCAGGAAAATTCTACATAGATCAAACATTCACACTACGAATTTCACTTATGAATTTCAGGTCGGCACGCATCACCTTTTCGTTGACTTTAAAACCACAATGACAGTCTCCACAGAGACACTGAGACAAGCTATAGAGAGCCATATCATATTTTAACATACCTGCCAAACTCGTCAGGCTGTGCATGACGACAATGGAGAAATCTCGCTGCTTCATTAAGGTCGGTAATCAATTAATCGAGACTTTCGATGTTAAAGAAGGATTTAGACAGGGGGACGTAATGTCATGTGATTTCTTCAACATCATACTTGAAAAGATCGCGTGGGACTCAGCGTTCAATATTAGAGGCACGATCTACTTTAAGTCTGCTGCACAATTGCTTGCTCAAGCAGATGACATTGACGTTATTGGATGCACTAAGCGAGACATCAATTAAACGTTTGTGAGCATTGAAGCAGAAGCGGCTAAAGCAGGTTTCTTGGGGTAAATGGGAATAAGACCAAATATATGCTGCCATCAAAGAAAGAAAGAAGCAAGTGTAGTGAAGGACTTCGTCTAACTTGGCTCGAGAGTGACGAGCAGGAACGACATCAGTGCTAAGATCAAATGCAGACTAACTCTTGGCAATTGCTGCTTCTTTGGGCTCAAGAGACAATTGAGTAGTAGAGCAATCACTTGAAAAAACTAGGTAACCTTCTACAAAACCTAAATCAAACCCTTGGCGCTAAGGCTTGGACATTGTCAAAAGCAGATAAAGAGGCTCTTGGGCGTTTCGAGAGGGGAATTCTGCTTTGAACATTTGATCCCGCTTGTGTAAACGGAAGGAGGAGAAGAAGATTTAAGCAGCTGGCTAAAGATCGTTCCGGCTGGAGAGGCTTGTTAGCTGGTTGGCTATCTAAGTAAGTAAGTAGTTTCAATCAAAGATATTTGGATAGAAGAAGAACCATGGAAGCATTAAAATAAGGCAGTTTTTTGAAGGAAAAGTGGACCCAACGACTTATACCAGATATTTATAATTGGTCGGACGTGGATTACGAAGAAGTGGGCATGGACATAGAAATGGACATGGATGGCATAAGCTTGCTCTTAACCGGACATTATTGCATTCGATGACTTCTCTCATTGAATAAAGAGCAGCAAAGGCCGGACCAATTGTTAAAACAAATTGTTATCCAGCCCCGGGAAGTAATAAAAGATCATTCAACAAGAGGTTTAACTTTAAATCAACACCGAAATGGGGTATTTTTATTAAAAGTAGTGATTGACTATAATTCAAAGAACAAGCTCTGGGGTTTGTAATAACTTACTTGCTTACCTCTAAGGCCAGTAACCCATTGAGAGTCTAAACCTGACTAAAACTGTTTTCCATCCTAGGGGTCCCGGGCATGCTGCTTCCAGTTAGCAAGACGTCTTGCCAAGTTTTGCCGCGATCACTTGGTCTTTATATCGGAGGTTCGGTCTTCCTCTCCTTATTGAACAAGGCGGCTCGGATTCAAAGACTCTCTTAACTCAATGTGGCCGAACCAATTTAGTCGCCGGATCTTTGCAGTATGGATCTTTGTAGTATGGAAACTACATACACATCCTTGTACAGCTCATAGAGTTTGAGGTTGTGTCTTCTCTACCATTTGCCTTCCTCGCAGATAGAACCGAATATTCGATACAGAATGTTTCTTTCGAAGGATCATAGAATCAGCTCTGCCATCTTGCTTATCGTCCAGCTTCCGGCTTCATAAAGCATGACTTGCAGAATAAGTGTTTCGTAGAACTTAATAAGTTGTTTTGACAGGCCGTAATAGTGGCAGTTGCCAAGGGTGTTTCCGCACCGGTTCTCCACTGTAATGTCGTTAGTGGAGTCCCCTTTTACCCACGGTAGACAAACTCCTTAACTACCTCAAAATTGAAGCTGTCGATTGTCAGGTGGTGGGTAACGGATCGGTTTTTGTTCGAAAACATATACTTGGTTCTCTCTTCATTTACCTTCAGACCAGCTCGCTTCGCCTGTTTTTTAATCGTTGTGAAGGCTTCCACAATAGCACATTGGGAACACGCGATAATGTCTATATAGACTGCAGTCTATATCCCAACAGTTGGACCGATTTGTAGAAGATAGAACCTTCTATGTTAATACCTACCCTCCGCACTATCTGTTCGAGAACCAGATTGAAGAAGTCACACGATAGCGCATCGCCCGACATTTGGTTCAGGTGTCGAGGGGTTCTGAGGTTCTTAAATCAAACTGCACGGTGCATTGCGTGGATCAGTGTTCATGGAATCCCGAATTCGGACATCGTATTCAAGAGTTCTGTGTTCTGTCAAAAGTTCTGAGTGCAATGAATACTGTGGCTTTGAAATCGATAAAAAGATGGTACGGATCGATCTGAAAACCTGTTGAATGACTTGAATGACTATTCAGATTTGCTGGAAAGGGTCATTACTGGTGATCAAACATTGGTATAGGGTTATGACGCCGAAACCAATGTACAATGATACCAATGGAAGCCAGCAGAAGAATCAAAACTGAAAACAGGACGCCAAGTTCGGCTAAGTATGAAGGTTTGGTTCACTGTTTTCCTTGATTACAATGGCGTGCTTCATTGCGAGTTCTTGCCAGAAGGTCGTAAGGTTAATAAGCAATATTATTATAATTCGGTTTTTTTTTGTTGTTAAAAATTAGTTAATTTCCGAACAAAATGAATGAACAGATCAATTTAAGTATTGTTCATCGCTGATTACTATAATACTTTTTCCTAGCTTTCAGTGAAAAATCGTCTTTCAAGATCGCTCGGTTTCAATTCATGAGGAACCCAATTGCCTCGCTTTTAATGTATTGACTTTTCAATAAGAAACTGCTTGCCGAGTTACTCCCAATGAATTACAAGCTTCATTTGCATTTGACTGGGAATTCATTCAGTAATGGCTCCAATTTTTTGTCTTCGATTTTATTTGGGTGTCCAGAGCGATACTTATCATAATTCTTAAAACGTGGAAGCCATTCCCTGCATGATTTATCAGTTCAAGCATTGTCACCATAAATTGGTGGAAGTATTTGATGCGCTTCAGTTGCAGTTTTATTCCAATTAAAACAAAAAAAATTCAAACTTTTCGCAAATGTTGTGTCTTCTTCTTCTTATATGGCGTTACAGGTCACGGATAGACAAGCTTCTCTCTTTCACTTCTGTTGTGTGCGGTTTATTTTTCCAACAAGTAAACGAGACCTAGAGTTTTAATGCCGATTCCGAAAGGCGAGCGCCGAGAAGTTTTCCAGCCAAGTGTACTACGGAGGGTTTTGCCAGTATCCCACCAAGAAGAGGAGCTTCGAAATTAACATCCGATGACGTTGGTGTTATAGGGATCCGAACTCGCTCATCGTGCATAAGAGGCTGACACACTACCACTACTGCGCCACGGCTCTTTCAAATGTTGCTTACTTTGAATTTGAAATATTTAATAGAATAAAAAACATGATTTTTTATGAAACTCAAAGTGGTATAAAGTGAATGTTCTTGACGAACGTTTGACTTCTCTAAAATCACCGAGATCAGCTGCCACTATGAATCATTTATAACCCCGAGCCATATTTTAAAAACCGACCGATTTGTACCCCCAATTCCTTCAAGTTATGCGCGGTAGGCATGAGGCAATACGAAGAAAACGTCCGGATTTGTGGGTAAAAAAATTGTAGCAAAGAAACAATGCACCTGCTCACTCATCGCTACTTGAGCGAAATGTTTTGCCTAAAAGCGGTATCGTAATCTAATCACGCCTCAGCCACCATATTCACCGGACTTGTCATATATAGCTGATAATACAATCGCCGTATTCAAAATGTTGATATATCTAAACAAGATGGATCAGCTCGCCGGGAGCCTACAATTTCAGGTCTTCTACCTTGAATTTTACAAACTTTTATCTGGATCTGACCAGACGGAGAGACAGGAAAGCCTTCCCATAAGTCTTCCCTACCCTAGCTTTGCAAGGTAGAGGACTAAAACGCCCCATAAATTCTGTCATGCACAAGCATACCTCGCGACACGTCTCAATCAATAGTTAACTCCTAAAAATAGGCAACAATAATACCGGCGGTTGGTGAATTTGGTTCGGTCGTCATTAGGGTTCATGTATTTGATGGGATATATAATAATACTAGGCGGATAATATACTGGCGGATAAACATATTTATAATTCGCATTCACTTCGCACAAGTTTGCAGATATATGATATATGAGTACAGAAAGGAAAGGATTTGCATAAGTCTCCTCCATTCCAGCTTTGTAAGGTAGAAGACTAAGACTTTAAAGCCTCTAGCTCAAAAAAAAGAAAACTATCCATTAGAGTTTGTTGAGCCGAGGTTGATTTAAAACACGTTCTTATCCAATCAGTTGTTAATCAAGAAGAAGGTATTTATTGACAAGTTAAGAATGACAAGATATGCATGTATATACATATGTAAAGATAGAAAAAGATTACAATGAAGTTAAATGCGATAATCATAGATAGAAAGGAAAAACAGTGGTGAGTGAAATTTTTAATACAGCCTTAACACTCCCACTTATTATAAATTTCATACAGTTTCAATTTCTTATTATTTCATTTTAATAAGACATATTCATTAGCAATCCATTAAAAAATATTTTCAATATAATCCAAAAAACTTGTGGTAGTGGTGCAATGGTAATCATCACCGACTGTTAAGCGGAAGGTCTGTAGTTCAAGTCTGACCATAGCCAAGAAAAATTCCTATACGGAAAAAACCCATGCAACAACACCAGTTGTGATTGAGAGATGATCAAAAAATGCTGACGAAGGCATAACACTCGCAGTATAAGATCACTTCAAAATTCATACTCTGCGTGTGCATTTCCAATATAAGATCTTAATGGCTTGGAATAAAGTTACTGTAAAACTACAATCAACGCGACAAATTCAGTCGAATCTCTCGAATCCCAAGACAACCACCCCCGGAGAGTAGTGAACGAACATCTTCGACACAAACCATCTGCACCCCGTCCAGGTTGTGTGACAAACATCAAAAGAGCGTAACTCTTGAACCTGCACGAATTATAAAAAAAAAAAAAAAAAAAAAAAAAAAAAAAAAAAAAACAAAAAATATTACAATTCATTTTGGTTTTATGTTCAATTGTTCACGAAACAATTCAAATTTAGATTTGGGCAATGGTTTTGTTAAAATATCAGCTAATTGCTCATGTGTTGGTACATAAACTAAGTTAAACAAGCCTTCTTTAAACTTTTCTCTTATGAAGTGATAGCGAATATCCACATGCTTAGTTCTTTTATGGAATTGCGGGTTCTTCACTAACTTCAGCGCGCTTTGATTATCCATGAAGAGATCAGCTATGAAAAAATTCGTTGGAAGAAGGTTGTGAATGAGTGTTTTAATCCAAACGAGCTCTTTTACTGCTTCGGACGCGGCGATATACTCGGCTTCTGTTGTCGACAAATTAACACTCTTCTGCCTTTGTGAAGCCCACGAAATAGGTGTTTCATTGACAAGAAATACGAACCCACTTGTCGATCTTCTTGTGTCGACATCGCCAGCATAATCAGCGTCGCTGTAACAAACAATGTTAAATTTTAAACTGTTTTTAAAAAGTATACCGTAGTTTGCAGTCCCCCGTATGTATTTCAGGATTCGTTTCACTGCGTTAACATCTTCAGCAGATGGGTTCTCCAAATGCCTTGAGACCACTCCCACCGCAAATGAAATGTCAGGTCTGGTCGCTACGGCGAGGTACATTATACTGCCCACAGCTTCACGAAACGGAAACTTGCTCACTTTGATTGCTGACTCCAGTTTTCTTGGCATGGATGTTTCTGCCGGTGTGGAAACAGGATGACATTCGGATACATTAAACTTTTGCAGTAATCTTTCGGAGTAATTCGATTGGTTTAAATGGATGGAACCATCACTTCTGCGTTCTATTTGAAGACCCAGATAGTACTCTGCATCACACACCTTAACCTCAAAGTGCTTCTCCAAATATCGTAAAAATTGAAGTACAAGGCCATCATTACTTGCAGCAATTAGTCCGTCGTCGATGTACAGTGCCATCATTATCAGGTCAGAATCTACTTGACGCACAAAAACACATGAATCCGCAGCACTCGGGCGAAATTGGAATCCTCAAGAAGTTTGGCGAACTTTTGATTCCCGGACCTTGAAGCTTGCTTTAAGCCATACAGGCTTTTATTTAATAAGCACACACGTCCACTGCTATCATTAAAGCCTTCAGGTTGCGACATATAGATTTTTTCTTTTAATTCCCCGTAAAGGAATGCAGTCTTAATGTCGAACTGCTTTAAAATAAAATTTTTCATCACGGCGATTGTGAGGATGGCTCTTATAGATGCGAACCGCGCGACCGGGCTAAATGTTTCCGAGAAATCAATACCTTCCCTTTGAGTGAAGCCTCTAACAACGAGTCTTGCTTTGTATCTTTCGATTTGGTTGTCTTTTGATAGCTTGGCCTTAAAAATCCACTTGTTATCAATCACTTTTCTATCACGTGGCATGTTAACAAGTTCCCAAGTCTTATTTCGTCTTAATGCATCAATCTCTTCTTGCATAGCCGCTTTCCACTTGCTACTCTCACTTGATTCCAAAGCTTCGCGATAATTTTGTGGTTCAAGACATTTGGTTATGAACGCATAGCCCTCCAATATATTCGAAAGAACAGTAGGTCTTGCTGAGGACTGATGATTTTTGTGACTGCGAAGTCTGGATCGGTAATCTACACCTGAATCTTGACTTTGTGAATGACTTTCACCTGATCCTGGCCTACCAGACCCACTCTCTTCGCCGCTTTGCGCTGATTCGAAATCAACATCATAGTCGTCTTGGGGATTTGAAATAACTTCGCCAATTTCATCCGTTGCGTTATAAGTATCCCTTGTGATCCCCTTTTGACAAAACGTATCTTCCGGGATATCATCATTTACTTCAATATCACTCCTTAACGTGACTTGTGGAGTATACTTTTCATTCTTAAACACAATATTTCGCGAAATTTCAACTCTGTTGTTACCTGGCAACCAAACGCGATAACCTTTTTGATTCTCGGGGTATCCCACAAAGTAACCCCGCATTGCTTTCACATCCCACTTTTGTCGTTTTTGCTTAGGAATGTGGACAAATACATCAGTACCGAACACCTTGAGGTCCTTAATCGAGGGTTCCTTTTTTAACCACAGTTCAAAGGGACTCTTTTCTCTTTCCGAACTTGAACCATATCTGTTCATTAGAAATACAGCAGTATTAACAGCTTCTGCCCACAGCGTAATAGGTAACCCTTTTGCATGCAACATAGTTCTCGCTAACTCGACTATAGACCTCATGTCACGTTCGGCCCGTCCGTTTTGTTCAGGATTGTACGGGACAGTAGTTTGATGACGAATATTTTCGCGTTTCAAAATTTCCATCACTTCCTTGTTTTTATACTCAAGTCCATTATCTGAGCGTAGAGTTTTCACTTTACAATTTGTGTCCAGCTTAACCAAATTCAGAAAGTTATTAAGAATTTTTGGCACTTCATTTTTTTCTCGAATGAAAAACACATATCTGTAACACGAAAAGTCATCCTTGAAGAGAACGAAGTATCTCGATCCACCTACTGAGGACTGCTGCATGGGACCACACAAGTCTGTATGAATCAATTCAGCAACAGCTTTTGATTTTGATGCGCTTCTATTAAACGGTAGTCGTGCTTGCTTTCCAAACATGCATGCGTCGCAGAAGAAAAGGTTACTATCAATATATGGAACATTATGCTTTCTTAATACAGATCTCACTTGCTTAATGCACAAGTGTCCAAGTCGTTCATGCCATAACTGAACAGACTCACCTTTCAATGCAACATTTGGTGCCGCAAATGAAGGAACATCGCTCGCAATCACTTTAAACATCATTTTGTAGAGACGTCGACAGCGCACTCCCACTGCGATAGTATGGTTTCTTTTTGTTATTTCACACTTTTCATTATCCAATACCATTTCATACTTCTTATCCATGGCACTACCTGAAGAGAAAAGATTCATTTTAATTTTTGGCACAAAATACACATCTTCTAGGCGGATTTGACCCCATTTTCTGTTGTTAAACGCGACATTGACATAAACATTGACAGTACCTTTTCCGACTGCTAAAATTCTTTCACCATTGCCTATGATTATTGACATTGGGCTTTCTAATTGTTTATAATTATTAATCCACTCGCGACGAAACGTCATGTGATGACTGGCACCTGAATCTAAGATCCAATCATCGGGTGCTGCCACGTCGGCGTTGTTTATGAAACAATTGGAGATTAAAGCATCACAATCATCCGTTTGTGCACAATTAGCCGATGATTTTTTTTTCATAGGGCAGTTTCGCTTCCAATGCCCATTCTGTTTACATAAAAAACACTTGCTCTTTCTGTCATTATTTTTGTCAACCTGCCGTTTTTTGCCATATTCTCTCTTGAACCGTTTATCTGCAGATAACGCACTATGCGTGTATTCTTCCGAGTTTTGAATAGAATTCGACTGTGAACTATGTTCGTAAATTGTGTTAAGCCGAGTTTCTTCCATTATTAATCTGGATGTAAGATTTTCTAATGACGTTGACTCCCAAGCGCTGAAATATGATTTAATCGCGATGGCAAAGTCATCAAAATTTTTGTCATTACCATACTGGAAGAAATAGTTTCCCCTGCTTCTTTCAGCTGTTGCACTAGCGCCTCCAATTTAGAGATATGTGTAGCGATGTCATCCTCTGGACTCCTCTTAAATGAATAGAACTTTTGCTGCAACATATGCACATTTGCATACGATTTTTGTTCATAAACTGATGCAAGTTTGTCCCACATTTGCTTCGAGGTTGTGCAATTAAGAATATGACGAAGCGCCTGTTGCCCGATCGTAGTAACAATAACTTTCTGTGCTTTTCGGTCTTTTGAAAGCCATACTGCAGTTTCTACTTTCCCTTCTGATTCCTCTTCAACTGGTTGAACTTCCTCCCCAGCCACTACTTCAAACAGATTGCTTGCGCTGAGCAGAATCTTAACCTGGAACTTCCAGGTACTCCACTGATCATTCGCCACTAATTTTTCGATTCTCAAAAGGTCACTTTCCAACTTGAGTTTATTTTATTTAAAATAGCCCTCTTACAAAATTGTTCACTAAAGAAATAAATTAATCTACACAATGGAATTACCTCAGCAAACCCGAAATGTTATTTCTTTGCAAATCTCCACTGATGACCAAGATTAAATTAGATTTCTTATAAGTGCTGGGCCCATAACCTGTTGAGCCGAGGTTGATTTAAAACACGTCCTTATCCAATCAGTTGTTAATCAAGAAGAAGGTATTTATTGACAAGTTAAGAATGACAAGATATGCATGTATATACATATGTAAAGATAGAAAAAGATTACAATGAAGTTAAATGCGATAATCATAGATAGAAAGGAAAAACAGTGGTGAGTGAAATTTTTAATACAGCCTTAACAGAGTTGTAGAGGCGTCTTTATCTTTAGTTCACAAGCGTCTAATCTTCAGATGGGAAACTAGTAGATGAGTGACCAGTTTTTACATTAATTCCGCTGTATTTCGCGAATAATCGCTAAAATTTTTTTTGCGTACTTAAATAGTTGAAGGAGCATTGGCGTAACTTTGTCTTCCAAAGTCTAAGGCAAAGACAATCCTGAAGGCAAACTTTTCAAAAAATCAAATGAAGAGGAAATTGACCAATTGTAACACACAAATGGAATGCCACAAAAAATAAACATCGTTGTCTACGTCTGTAGCATCAATTTCAGGCAAAAAAGTCTGTCAACATCGCTTTATTTATATTTACTAAATGATCATACCAAGATCAGCTTAAAAACAATATGGCCCAATGATAATGCCAGCCCAAAAACTACCCCAAACTGTTACTTTGTGGACAGAGAATTTTTACACCATTCCTCATGGTCAGAGCCAATGCGACAATTTTATTTGCCTTTATATCCTGTTGCTGCCTTTTGTTATGTCAACTGAGTTTTATAAGGATGTGGGTGAAAGTATTTATGCAAAATGCGATGCAGAATGGTTTTAATTTGGCCCAATTCCTGTGATCGTCTCCAAAAAAAAATTGGCTTAGTCACACTCTCAGCTACGCTGACATAGAAATTTATTGATTGAGTTTGTTTCACAAGACTGAGAGATTTTACGATAGTTTAACGGTTTTTGAATATATTTTCACTATTTTAACATGTACATGCATGTATCGTTTCTCATTTAATGACTGGATTATTTTCATTTTTCAAAAATCATCACAATGATGGTTAAAATATGATACATCTTGTTGGATTACCCTTTATCTGTTCACCAACTTCAATTATCTTTACTATATTGAAATCTTAAAGGGTTGTGGAGACATCTCACGTTCTATGTTTTCAGAACTCTCTAAGCTACGTTGTATTTTCCTAGATGTTGCATTAGGAACTCTCTAGACATTTAAGTTGCTTGTCATGAAGATGCCTAAGTTAATCTGTTCGACATACATGGTTCCGGAATTCATTGTATTTGAAATACCTTAAAGCCTTTCTTAATTAAAATTCAGTATCCATGCGAAGACAAGGATATCCCTAACAATCTGAAAATAATTGAGTTTGTTCATTCAAGTATCTGATCTTCAGGTGAAGATGTGAAAATGTTTGATTAAACTTGTAGAAGACATGATTGTATCCTTCGTGTCAACTGCTTTCAACATTTCATATATTCTCAAAACATCATAATCTCCAAGATGAACTATGTTTAGAGCACTTCAATACTTTACTTAAGCCAATTTCATCAAATCAAATGCTCTAGTTAATTAAGATTTCTTGTACCAATATTTATTCTAGTGAACACTCGTCGCAGAAACTTGGCCATTCCGAGAATTTCCTGAGATTTAAGTTCTGTTTACCAACCCTGTTTAAATAATGTGTATCCTTTAGATAGTATAGTATAGATATAGTACTGTATTGCGATGCTACGAGTATGTGCTTTTACGCCAGAGGAACATTATTTTGAAAGTTTTGTGGTGAGAAGTATAGATACAAATATGTGTTGAATGGTCGTCCGCATTCTCGAGAGAGTTTCTACTTTAAAACAAAACACCACATGTTCAGTCTATGACCAAAGATATTTCAATAATTCTACCAAACAATACGGAAAATTCAAGAAACGCAAAAGGATTATCTGACGTACTGAACATTATTTTAGAATTAGTCTCTGGTAAACAGGAATTTACAAATGTCATGGAATTTTCATTCGGCGGGTATACTCGTAATGTGGCATTGAAATTTATTATGTTGTTACGGCTGAATCGGGTTATAACCTTCATCGGCGGAAATGACTTGGTACATGCCAGCACGCGGGAAGCGGCAATAATTTACATTCGAGTAACGTTTGTTGGCGGATTGGATTACAACGGGGATTTCGGGATAATATGTCGAGGGGTGGAGTGGAATAGTTTGTCTTCACTTTTGGTTAAAGTACGCTTTTGGATGACAGTTCGTGAAAATTTAAATTATTCTTGTGAAAATAAATATAAAAACTGTGGATATGAATTTCTACGAGTATTATGATCAATAAAAAGCGTTGATGCCTGTGAAATTAATAACTTTGTCCGGTGTACTACAAACGGTAAATTGCGGTTATCTTGAGCTTAGAAACAAAAAAACAGAATTAAAGCTGGTAACAAGAATATCAGTAATTTTTATGGCGAAATGGACATCGATGGCTCGAACACTTTAATGTAGATTTTACCCTAATCAATTGATTAGAATAAAGATATCAGATAATAATGGTTGCTATATCAGTCTCCCAGCTCAAAGATATCAAAGAGACCCGGGATAGAGAGAAGGGCACCAAGGCTCTTTGAAATTGTAAAGGTAATCTTGTCACCGATTCGTAGGAAATAGTGAATATGGTCAGGCACCACTTCCAACAGCTGTTTAACGGGCATGACCAAGAGAGAGTGATGGGGTCAGAAGAAAACCCAGCGCCAATCGAAGAACTAATCGTTCCACCTAGTTTAGAAGAAGTCAGCTCAGTTATAATAAGCTAAAATCCAACAAAGCTGTAAGCCCAGTTGGTTTTCAGGCTGAGCTTTTTAAAACTGGCGGCGATGTTCTGGTAGGGATCATGTACCAGATCATCTGTCAAAATTGGGAGGATGAAAGCATGCCCGTTCCATCTGCCCCATATTCAAAAATGGCGATCCTATTTCTTGCGCCAACTACCGAGACATAACCCTGGTTAATGGCGTCTACAAGATCGTATTTAGTGTACTATATAAACGTCTTAAGCCGTTTTGCACCACACTCATAGGCATATACCAGTGTGGATTCCGACTTTGCAAATCGACTAAAGACCAGACCTTTATATTACGCCAGATCCTGAAAAAAAAAAAACAGTATTCAAATTGATTCGGATGTGTCGCGAGACACTGGAAGAGTTTGGACCCCATACCTCCAAATCTTTTCAAACATTCACCGGATTTTGGCAAGGAGACTCGATGTCATGTGATTTTTTCAATTTAGTCCTTGAAAGGATAGTGAGGCAGGCATGCGTCAACGCACTATCTTCTTCAAGAGCGTCCAACTGCTGGATGCGCGGATGACATTGACATCATTGCAAGCTCCCATCGAGCTGTAGAAAAGGCATTCAGGGCAATTGAAGAAAAGGCAGTTGGTTTAAAAGTAAATGAGAATAAAATAAAATGTCTATCGACTAAAAAATGACTTGTCGAACAGCGCCTTGGGCAGAACGTAACCATCGACAGATATACGTAATTTTGAGGTAGTTAAGGAGTTTGTTTACTTCAGGGCAAATGTTAACTCCACAAATTACAGTGGAATAACCCTGAGCAACCGGTGTTACTTCGATCTGTCAAAACAGCTAGGGTCAAAACTCCTAACAAAGAAGTCCAAAATTGTTCTCCACAGAACACTGATCTTGCTAGTCCTGCTGAGACAGTCGACGATAAGCAAGGAAGCAGAGATAACTCTGGGCTCTTTACAAAGCGTAATTCTCCGTCGGATATATGGTCCTGACTGCAAGGAAGGCGAATGGAGGAGAAGACACAACCGCGAACTCTATGATGTGAACGTAGTCCAAAAGGCAATTATTCATCGACCACTTTGGCTGGGCAACATTGAGTGCATAGACGACCGCGCTCCAACAAGGAAGGTCTTCAAATCGCAGCCACCTGGTTCGAGAAGGCAAGGGAGTGAACGCGGACATCAGGAAACTTGGATTCTCCAATTGGAAGCAACGTGCCCGGGACCGATATGAGTGGAAGCAGGCTCTCGTTCAGGCTCAGACCCACCAAGGGTCCATAGCCTATTAAGTAAGTAATAGTATACCAGGAAAACCTAGTCACGAAATGAGATCCTATAAACCTATCTCCTGCTGCTAATTATGGGAAAGTTTCTTGAAGTAAATTGGAGTAAGCCTTTAAAAATGGTTATCGCATAGAAAAACATATAACCAAGTCACCAATTTAACTTTCGCGGAAAACCTTCTAGTATTGAGCAAATACATCGTATAACCAAAAAAATTGAAAAGGCATTGGAGAACGAAGAAGCTTGTTTTGCAATATTTTTGGATGTAGCCTATTTCTTTGATAATGTCTGGCAAGCAGGACAGCTTTTGCTTTTGCGGCCGTGGCGAGGGCGGAGGCGTGAGCCGATGCGATATCATGGTGGAAGAGCACTTTTTTCTTCGCCAAGTGGGGCCGTTTTTTCTTCAATTCGGCGTCGAATCGGCCCAATAATTTGGCATATTAAGGCCCTATGATCGTTTTGCCCTTCTCCAGGTAGTCGATGTGGATCACACCTTGTGAATCCCAGAAAACGGTGGTCATCACCTTTCCGGCCGATGGGACAGTCTTCGCCTTCTTCGGGGCACGTTCGCCGGGTGAAGTCCACTATTTCGACTATTCCTTGGTCTCTGGTATGTACCAGTGAATCCATGTTACGTCGACTGTCACGAAACGACGCAGAAACTCCTTCGGATTGCGCTTTAACAGCGTCAAACATTGCTCTGAAGTGATCTCACGGTTGCGCTTGTTGTCCGGAGTGAGCAAACGCGGCACCCATCGCGCCGACAGCTTTCTCATTCATGCCCAAAATTTGCCCAAAATCATGCCCAAAATTTCATGCAGGATATGACCCACGCGATCTTTTGAAATGCTATCTCGCGCACCTTCAATCGGCGGTCTGCCAATACGAGATAGTGGATTTTTGTCACGTTACCCTCCGTGCTAGCCGTTTTCGGGGCACCTGGACGTGGCTCATCAAAAACCGACGTGCGACCATGTTGAAATTTGTTAAACCAATTTTCGATGGTCGCCATCGAAGGAGAAGAGTCACCGTACACAGCATTCAAACGCTCTTTGATTTCGCTGCGCGATTTCCCTTCCAAAAACAAGAATCGAATCACCGACAGATATTGCTCTTTTTCCATTTTTCTAAAATCCGCGGACACTACCGCTTCCACACGCGGTCAAAATAAAACTACGAGTCCGATCCGGCTGAAATGTCGACAGAAGCCGTCTACTAGAATGTACTACACGATAGTAAGTTGCTCTTGCGATACTGGCGGTGAGGCTAAGTACTTATCAGACCACCCTCGTACATACCATTGGGTCATATGTCCATCCTACAACACCTTCTTGGGCTGGATATGATTACTACAGTTTCGAACGCATTACCAGGCGCGATGTCTTCGGCAAGAGATTGGAGATGCTGATCCCGACCCGTACGGATTGAGAAAGCGGCGATCCCTTACAAAATTTCAAAGACCTCGGGTGGTACACAGCTGGATACAAAATAGATTCTGGTGTTGGCCTGGCATTTTTGGACCAAATCGAAAAATATCGAAGGCGTTGAGAACGAGTCATAATGTCTTCTAAACTGAACTATACGCCATCCTGATGTGTGTCTACCTAAACTTAGAACCTGGCATAAGAGTTATAACCATAAACATTCTCTTAGATGTAAATATTCTCTCAAACAGCGCCCAAAGCGTTGGGCTCGAATACCACAAACTCAAAATCCGTTAAGGAATGCGACGATGCCCTGCAGGACCTAGCCAAAAGCAACAAGGTCAAACTCTGGTGGACGCCAGGACACAAGGGCATAAAAGTTAGCGATAGTAGGTGTCGAACCTTTCTACGGAATCCCCAAGCCGAAGATTAATTTTCTCCTTGACAAGTGGGAAAAATCGCAACACCTGCACTTTTGGAACAGCTTTCAAAAACCCCGGCAATCGAAAAGATTTATACGGCCCCTGAACAACCTCTCTATTTACACTCTTAAATGCAAAAGAGTCGATATCAGAAGACTGGTCAACTACCTTCCTATTGGTCAGCTACCTGACTATAAAAATTAACCTCTCGTCCGAAACCGAGTGTCGACTCTGTCTTGAGGACAAGAAAACCGCAGAGCACATACTATGTGAATGTGCTGCCTTCTGCCACCTAAGGAATGGTATCCTCCTCAGAGAAGATATAACTCCTGGGATGAGGCGATCATCTCAGCTCATACGATAGACATCTTCAACTATATTGAGAAAGTGTTTGAACTCCTTATCTGATAGTCTGGCAAGCACAATAGATATATGTTCATACACTGTTAGCGCTAGCCCCTCTTACAAAAAAAAAAAAAAACAACACTGTTCAGTAAAAAATTATTTTACGTAAACTTGATATGAGCGCAAGCGAAAATGTATTTATTATAGGCCAAACATATTCTCACAATATCTACAATCTATAACATATCAAGAGAGGCGGATTTATATATAGGCAGACAAGGCAATTGCCTAGAGCGGCAGCTTCAGGATGATGGCAAATTTTCAAATAAATTTTTTTTTTATTTGTGCAAAAAATAAATAAATAAAATGAATAAAATACATGTAATAATTATATTTAAAAACCGCTTTTCATTTTTAATATTTTTTTTTTACCTACAAATATTTTTTCAAGTTGTATATAATACTAGCTTTTGCCCGCGGCTTCGCTCGCGTTAAATTCGGGGTAACACGGTTCCCCTTTCCTGATTTAGAACACAGAAGGAACTCGGAACAGAATGTTATTTTAATACGTTACTGTAGACAATATTATATGTCTTTCCATTTGGGGATATAATGTAAAGATTCTGGGCATTGGACACGCGAACATGCTACATACAATTGTCCATGGGAAAAGCACGGCTTTTCTAAGTTCACCCCAGCCACCTTTAATGTTTGACCTTGCGCTTTGTTAATGGTCATAGCGAAACTAAGCTTAAGAGGAAATTGTAGCCTTTTAAACTGGAACGGGAGATCTGTAGGAATTATTGGGATTCGTGGTATCATTACATTTTCACCCTTTCCTACGCCGGTTAAGATAGTGGCGCTAATGATATTGCGGCTAAGTTGTGTGACACGAAGTCTCGTCCCGTTACATAATCTCGGGGCATCCAAATTTCGCATAAGCATGACTGGGACGCTTAGTTTTAATTGAAGCTTGTGTGAGGGTACACCTGACAGCTCAAGCGAATTTAGAAACTCTACGGGATATGATGTGCTCTGTTCTGTACAAAAAAACGTTTTTAAAAACATTACCCAATTTTTTTTGCCAATTTGCCACGGACGCTTTGTGTTTAATTGTACCTCATTTTGTTCGGTACACTTTACTCTTTCAGAATAAATTTTAAAACACGCAATTACAATTACTTTTTCTGCAAATCTCTGGCTGCTCCACTAAAAATCTATGTAAATACATTTTTGAGAAATTTAGCAAAATTGTAGTGTTTAATAAAACCATAAATATTGAAAAACAGATAAAAATATAAATTAACAATCATATATATTTCAGTGCACTGATTTAATTACTCAGTTCAATGATGATCCTTTTTATTGGGAAATAAATGATGCGACTAGAGATCACTTAGCAAAGCATGGATTTAAACCAAATACGGACGAGGAGTTGACGAAAAGCAAACGACTTTATGATTCACACGCTCGTTATTTTTCAAAAAATTTTCTTATTCGAAAACTGCACAACGGTGAACAAAAAACAAGAGATTGGATTGTTTATTCGCCAAGCACAGGCAAAATTTACTGTGGACCATGTTTAGCATTTTGTGGAGGTACTATGTTTGAATCTCGAGAAGGTTTTGATGATTTGAAAAACTCAATTAGAATAGAGCAACACGAAAGTAGTGACAGTCACAAAAACTGCTTATTGGCATTAAAAATGAGAGAAAATTCTATCAATTCCGTAAAAAAAGGATTAACTGATTCATTGGACAATTATTATTAAATTAATAAATTATTGGAAAAAATGTTCTTAAAAGGGTCGTAAGTGTTATAAAAATATTATCATCTCGAGGACTTTCTTTCAGAGGCCACACAGAAAAATTTGGATGTATTCAGAGTGGAAATTACATTATGTCACTTGAACTTTTAGCTGAATACGATCCTTTTTTAGCTAAACACATTTCTCGTTACGGCAATCCAGGAAGTGGCCATACAAGCTATTTATCATCCACAATTTGCGATGAATTTACAAAATTAATGGCGAATCAAGTTACCGAAGTAATTCATAACGAAGTAAGAGAATCAAAATATTTTTCGATAATCGTTGACTCCACTCCTGATTTATCACATATAGATCAACTTACGCTGGTTTTACGTTATGTAAAGGATGATTTGATTCCCTATTTTGGGTCACAAAGGTACAGATATCGCCAGTGCAATTATTGCTAATTTAAAAGACGCAAATATTGACATAAAAAATTATCGGGGTCAATCATACGATAATGCGAGTAATATGTCGGGAATTTACAATGGAGTTCAAGCGAAAATCAAAGAATCTTGCTCTTATGCTGAATACGTAGCTTGTTCGGCTCATTCGATAAATTTGGTAGGGGTATGTGCAGCAGAAATATTTTTCAAGAGCTGCATAATTTATTTTCTTTATCGACTAAAAGATGGCAAATACTTAAAAATCAATGTGACATATTTAAAAAAGAAGAAGAAGAGAAACATTCTGAATGCATGACCAAAAGAAAAACTATAAAAACTCTGTCTGAAACTAGATGGTCTGCTCGTCATGATTCCTGCGAAAGTTTACTACAGTTGTGGGTCCCCGTATATGAAGTTCTTGAAATAATAAAAAACGATGAATGGCAAAAGCCAGTAGTAAAATGTCAAGCAAAAGGCCTTCAAACTCAATTAGAGCGCTTAGAAACAGCTTTCATGACTATTTTTTGGGAATTTTTACTACAAAGAATCAATGCTGTAAGTAAACACCTTCAAGGTGAAGATATTGACATTATTTCGGTTGTAAATTATATGATAGCTTGATTAAGCTTGTTCAAGAAATTAGAAATGAAGATAATTTTGGTAACTTTGAGAATTAGGCTTTAAAAATCTCTAAAATTAAAACGTATGAAAGTAATTTGAAACGCGAGAAAAAAAGAAGAAAGCAATTTGACGAGTCATCGACGCAAGAATACAAGTTTGAAGCAAGAGAAAATTTTCGGGTTAATGTTTTTTACGTGATATTAGACAGTTTGTCAAGTGAGTTGAAAAAACGTTTGAAATCTTATAAAATTTATGCCGAAAAATTTCAATGGATTTCCAATATCAAGAATTTAAGTTTTAATGAAATTAAAGAAAAAGCAAAATTTTTAATCAAATTATACCCCGAAGATTTGGAAGAAAACTTAGTAAAAGAGTGTATTCATTTTAATACCTTAGATATTGAAACAAATCACGATAAAAAGTCTAAATTGAGTACAGAGAAAACACCAGGTTTTTTATTGAAATGGATTAGAAAAAAACAATTTTCAAACAATCTATCCGAATATTAAAATAGCACTTCGAATGTGCGTTTGTACTGCTGTCACGAATTGCTCTGGAGAAAGATCATTTTCGGTGTTGCAACGCATAGAAAATCATTTGAGAACTTCGATGTCCCAAGAAAGATTAAATGCACTGTCACTCTTACATATAGAGAATGAAATAACGGAGGCTATAGATTTTGATAGTTTGATTGAAAAATTTGCTATAATGAAATGTAGAAAAAAGAAATGTTAAATACATATAAAAAAAGTTTTTGAAAATTTATATTTTTTGCATTCTTCTTTCTTAAAAATGTTTATATTATTTGCATGTGGGGAAGGGGGTGGTGTGGAAGAGGCGGCATTACTCCCTTTGCCAAGGGCGGCATCAAGTTAAATCCGCATCTGCATATCAAAACGAATATGAAGCAAACCTCCACAAAGGGTTGCGACGATTTCCTTTAAAATATGCTTTTACTTTTACTTCTACTTTCAAATCAAACCGAAAAAGAAAATTAACGATTTAAACGAATTAATAAATTTACTAAAAAACATTCCTGTAATTAAAATAATACGGCTATATTAGGTAAGCGAAAATACATTCAAATTTGCAACGAAAATTTTTCAAATGTAAAAACGGTCATTTCACTTACCTTCATTTTTCTCCCAGAAGCAATATGGCCGACAATAAAAATTGTAAAACGCATCGCACTCCCGAACCGATCGCGATTTAACCCGAAAAAATTATATTTTTTCAACAACAACTTTTCAAAAATATAAACACAGGCATTTCTTCTTTTTTAGGCAGTACGATATTCACATATTCACCATTTTCCCGACCTTATACATCAAATTAACGACAACACAAATGGAGGACATTTTTGCTCTGCTTTTTCCACTTGGAATTTCACACTTTTCACTGCACCTTCACTTGCACTTTCCTCCACACAACAATAACACACGAAAAAACACTTCACAACAGAAAAAAACATATTTTCTTTACTTATCTCAAAAACAAAAAAAAAACAAAACGCACAAAGTTGAATAAAACAAAGCCGGAAGGCACGCAACCGCGAATCGTCCACTCTTCCACAATCACTTCAAACTGAGAACTTCCTGTGAGAGAGACAAGGGGAGAATTTTTTCCCCATTGAGTTAAAGGTGAGTGGAGAGATGCACGAATGCTTTTCTATTCACCTTGTCTCCGAAGAAAATTTAAATATTTAGAGATTTCTTAACGTTTGTATGGTTTTGCTTGTTTTTTTTTAAGGTTTTTTCATTGAATGCAAATGCAATAATTGCGAGGAGAGTAGTAGAGTAGTAGTAGTAGAGTAAAAGTGAATGAAGAGGTGGAGACATTACTCTCTAATTGACTTGGTAAAGGAGCAAGGCTAAATTCTTGCGTTCCCACCCTCCAATAAATCTTCCTCTTCGATCTCCTATATTTGACATATGGAAACCTGTATGCTCCTAACTAGATAATTTCTAGCTTCTTCAAAGAGTTCCGAATATTTTTAGAGCTTGCTCCAGTGCATGCGTTCTTTACCAAGATTTCTTTGAATTTCAAAGTTACATCGGGGTGACGAAGTAGAGATGGCTTCAGTTTTTTTTATAGAACCTATTGAAATTGTTTGTCCAATGGCGTCCTAGTCGTCTAGCTTGAATAGCACATGCCCGATCTGAAAGAGAAAAAGGCAAATTGGTTAAGAAATAATTGGCAAATCCCAGATGTGGTCAATTGCAATATTTACAAGAATTTCGAAACATAGACCATGTAAAAGCCCCGGACAACCGTTCAACTTGGGAAAACACCACACTCTAGAAATTGCGTCAGCATCGTTCGCGTTAAAAAACTGATTAGAAGATATGGCTCAATGAGGGCATAGTGGTCTCAGGGCCCTGCAAGACGAAACAATGAACGAAAATTTTTTTTCACTTGATTTTGATGGGAGCTTCTTATGACGAGTAATCACCATTTGAATCCCACGTATATTAGGTTTCTCAGTTACCCAATCAATAAAGGTAAACCCGAGTGGTAACATTTCGATAGACGCCAGAAACTTTCCCGGCATTCAAGATGCCCACACTTTTGGAGAGACAAACATAGACTAGGACCAATACCTTGTGTCGGCAGAGTGAATCACTTACCATTAGTAATTGACACAAGAATTTCAGGTATCAAATGTACAAATCCGTCTTTTTTACCAAGAATTTGGAGCTTTATTTCAGAAAAATTGTTCCAAGTTTATTCTTGCAGGCATTGCTGGAATTGTGGAAATTGCCGGCCACAACTTTTTCCCACTAGCCTATTTACTCCGCATCGTTTGAAGTAAACAACGAATATGAAGAAGATCACGAATTTTTAAACAAAATATTCTGACTGGAGATGCTCCGGAAACCCAAGGTGGTGTCATAGGGACACATCTTTTCAGGAATGGAACTGGTGCGACTGTTTCAGTAAATGGATTACTTTACAGACCGATGTTGACTAATTCCTTTTTTGCCTGAAATTGGACATGGATGACGCTTATCTCCGGCAGAACAGCACCACATGTCACACAATTAATGAAACAACGGCTCACTTGCGTGTCAAAATTTCTGAGCGTGGAATTTCTCGAAATTAAGACTTAGATTGGCCCACGAGATTGTGATAAGGTCATGCTAATGGTCATCAACGCATCATACTTTAAATAAAAAAAGTATCTACAAAAGAGTGAGTATTATTGCTCTTCTCAAAAATATTGCGTTTTTATATAAGGGGTGTTTTGTGTAGAGGTTTGATTTTTAAGCTCATAACACTGTTTTCACAGATTGTCAATTTGATATTTGAAAGTTGATTTGTTGTTGTTATATCATCTATCGATAATAAATAGATGAATGTTAGAACAACGCATATAAATTGTGCGCACTTATTTTGAAAACCATGGTTTGGTTCGCAAAACTTATCGTCGCCTCGTCCATTTTACGGTTGACATAATCGTCCATCTAAGCAAGTTATTCGAAACGCAATGAATCATTTTCGCACCAAGTATACTCTAGTGGATAATACGCATCCCCAAAGACCACAAACAGTGCGAAGTAAAGAAGTTATTCCCGTTGCGGAGCGCAGTGTTGAGGAGAATCCGAATGACTCGATTCGCCGTCGTGCACAGCAATTGGAGCTATGCCCATCCATTTTATAGAAGAAAGATCTTGGCTTATAATATCCGGCTTGTGCAAGACTTGCAACCATGAAAAACGCGTCGTTGGTCGGTGAATAGCCTGAAAACATGATTTAGCTTGATCCTAATTATTTTTTTGCCATTCATTGAATACAGATAACATATTTCAAGTATTATTGCTTAAAATTAATATTTACATTGTATAGGTACAAACAAGTATCTTAGAACATCTAGTTATATAGGCGTCTTTTATAGTGGGCTCAAAGAGAAATATTAAAACATCCTTTAGTTATACGAGGGTGGTCCGATAAGTACTTAGCCTCACCGCCAGATGGCGCCAGTATCGCAAGAGCAACATGTAGTACATTCTAGTAGACGGCTACTGTCGAAATTTCAGCCGGATCGGACTCGTAGTTTTGTTTTGATCGCGTGTGGAAGCGGGAGTGTCCGCGGATTTTAGAAAAATGGAAAAAGAGCAATATCGGTCGGTGATTCGATTCTTGTTTTTGGAAGGCAAATCGCGCAGCGAAATCAAAGAGCGTTTGGATGCTGTGTACGGTGACTCTTCTCCTTCGATGGCGACTATCAAAAATTGGTTTAACGAGTTTCAACTTGGTCGCACGTCGGTTTTTGATGAGCCACGTCCAGGCGCCCCGAAAACGGCTGTCACGGAGAATAACGTGACAAAAATCCACGATCTCGTATTGGCAGACCGCCGATTGAAGGAGCGCGAGATAGCTGAGACAGTAGGCATTTCAAAAGATCGCGTGGGACAAATCCTGCATGAAATTTTGGGCGCGTTTGCTCGCTCCGGACAAGAAGCGCAACCTTGAGACCACTTCAGAGCAGTGTTTGAAGCTGTTTAAGCGCAATCCGAAGGAGTTTCTGCATCGTTCCGTGACAGTCGACGAAACATGGATCCACTGGTACACACCAGAGACCAAGGAACAGTCGAAACAGTGGACTTCACCCGGCGAACGTGCTCCGAAGAAGGCGAGGACTGTCTCATCGGCCGGAAAGGTGATGGCCATCGTTTTCTGGGATTCACAAGGTGTGATCCACCTGGAGAAGGGCAAAACGGTCACAGGGCTGTACTATGCCAAATGATTGGGCCGATTCGACGCCGAATTGAAGAAAAAAACGGCCCCTTGGCGAAGAAAAAAGTGCTCTTCCACCATGATAACGCACCGGCTGACACCTCCGCCCTCGCCACGGCCAAATTGGTCGAATTGGGCTAAGAACTGCTGCCCCATCCACCATATTCTCCAGATTTGGCCCCGTGCGACTTTTTATTGTTTCCAAACTTGAAAAGTCACTCGCCGGGCAGAAATTTGAGTCGAATGAGGAGGTCATCGCCGCCACGGAGGCCTACTATGCAGACCTCGAGAAAAAGTATTTTTTCAGACGGGTTAAAGAAGTTGGAGCATTGCTGGGTCAAGTGTATCTAGCTAAAATGAGACTATTGAAAAATAAATCGCCATTTGTCCAAAATTTTTGTTTTTCTTTTGTAGGCTAAGTACTTATCGGACCACCCTCGTAAGTAACCTAATGTTGGATGTAGTATGAAGTAAAAAAAAAAGAAATCAAACAAAACTAACAATAAATTAATCGATTGTGTGCTGATTAATATTTTTATATAGTTAAGGTAAAGTAATGAAGAAGAGGTAAAACTTTAAAATGATTCAATTCTCAGTTCATTAAATTAAGATTCTGATTAAATTGTTAACTTCTCTGAATTCGAAATTAAGCAGCCATTTTTTAATTTTTCTGTTGAACATGTAAGTTGATCGTATGTTCTGGATTTCAAGAGGTAATCGGTTGAAAATTCTGGGTGCTACTGAGATATAAAAGTTTAAGAAGCGATGATTTTTGTGAGGTGGAGTACTTGTCAGATGTCTATCATTGCTACGAAGTTCATAATCAGAGGAATTTCGATGAGGTAAATTGCCACTTCTTATATAAAATATTTTCAGAACCTTATAAAAGTACAGGTGCTTAAGTGGAAGTATTTTTGAAGCACAAAAAAGGTCAAAGTTGTGCTCATAGCGCCTTTTTTTCCAAATTATTCTGAGGATATGCTTTTGAATCAATATTAATGGCTGTGTTGCTAGTGCCACCCCAACATGAGAGATCATATTGTAACTTGGAATTGATCGGACCATAGTAACATGTTTCAAGGAGCTTTCGTGAACAGAATTGTTTCAGATGATAAAAAACATACGTAGCTTTCATGAGATACTTTTTTGGTAAGGATGTGTGTGCACCCCAATTCAGCATGTTATCAATATTTAAGCCCAAGTATTTGAAAGTAGATACATGAAATGAGGGTAGGTTAAAAAATATAAGTTATGGTTTTATCGCTTATGATTAGCTTGTGCATGCCAAACCAATGTCTTAAAACTTCTAAATCATGGTTAATATCCGCCACCATATCTAGCGCAGAAGAATTAGCATACGCACAAGCTATATCATGCGCAAACCCAGTTTTTTTCCCTATCATCCTCAACTTGAAGATCGAGTAAATAAAAATAAGAAACAAGATAGGACCAAGGAGGAAACCTTGGGGTACACCTATTCGAATGTCCAAGTTCTCGCTGAACACGTCTTTTATCCTTACATATTGTTTCCTTAAGATAAGATGCGAACCAGTTAAGTATTGTATAAAGCCTCTAAAACCAGCCTTTTCTAACTTAATCAAAAGAAGTTCATGATCAACTGTGTCGAAAGCTCTTGTAATATCGATGAAAGCGCTGCACTATTTTTTTTGCCATTATGGCTATCATAAACATGTTTGCAAAAGTCTAAAAGAGCGTGCTCCGTTGATTTACCAACTCCAAATCTATATTGGCAATCATTAAAGAAAGAACCAGGATCAGCATTCAAAACGTTGAGCTTACAAAGCATGAACTTAAAATCTGCCAAGGGCTGTTATGATCTTTTGGAAAAACAAAATCAAACTCTAGTGAGGGCATAGCTAAAACGGGCTCCTCCGTTATATCAAGGTACCAATCCCTCTTGTAATATTCTACCATCCGGATGCAACAGGTGGGAAAAATCACAGGAACGTCTACTTAATTGGAACAGACTTCAAGAACTTGGGCACTCAAGGAAAATCCTGTGAGCTTTGAACAAGCCCTCTAAAAATATCCTGAGCTTCTGTAGACGATATCAGAAGGCTTATTAACTAACTTTTAGAACCTTGTAATCTTAGATATCACCTCGACAAACGAATCCTTTCTTCATTTTCTAACATATTTCCTAACAGAAAATGTGCCCTGAGATAGTCACTTCTAATCCTTGATGATCTTCCCGCCTAATTGGCTACCGGTAAAAATGATGTTTCAGGGTAACAATGCCTTCCCTAGAGACTTAATTTCAAAACAAGAAAAATACATTTTCTTCAAGCTTCCGTGCTCCAAGTTTGAATTCTCCTTGGTGATTGTGGAATTTATGTGGGCAGTGACGGAAAACCTTAATGACGCTGGATTTAAGAAATTTAAAAAGCAGCTTTTAAGTAGCTGTTCAACCCTATCTTCTTCACGTTATCTTCTCCAATATTAAAGGAAGGCAGCATGCTCCATCGCTTAAGCAACCAAATATATTCATAACATCAATTCCGAATGTCGTCTGGTAATACTCTTCCCCGCTCTAAAGCAGTCGTATCGTAGTAATCCGACAACGCCACAACCCATTCCTTTCCTAGAAATCGATAAGTTCTTTGTCGTGTCGAGCGAGCAGATTGAACGAGATTCCGGCCCTCCTTGCCAGCTGTTAAAAGGACTTGTTTGACCTTTTTTTTTCCGTCCGACACTTCCTACGCCATAACCCGACTACAACGCACATTCGTCTGCCTGCGGGTGGTGCTTTATGGTTTCACTTCACTTATGCTCCCATCAATGGGGTTAATTCCACTCTCGCAAGCTGTTACAAATAATGTCGTACAAAGCCATCGGAATCGTATGCGACGCGAGGAATGTTGTGAATTCCCCTTTGAGCGTCTGAAATAGAAACGTCTTAGACGTGAAGTGTTGACATTGATTTGATAGACGCATTCCGTTGCCCTATTTCGATGTAGCACATCGAGTACGATACTGGCCGACTGTTAAAAGCCAATAACACACGGCTGTCAAAGGTTGAAGGATTTATTGGTACACGTACGGAATCAAGTATTCCACACTCGTTATGAGCTGAAAAAGTTTCACAAGATGCCAAGGTACTTTATGGGCAAAGTAATGTGTAACTTTTCAACTTCTACATTGAATCCTTCGCCGATCTGGAGCCGGGAAGTTTTCACTCTCCGTTGCATCTGCTGCCTCAGGCGGGGATTTGTGAGTGCACGTAGCATATATTGTATCTGGAATAAACCTCGTTCACTGGTTAATGCTTTTGGGCAACTTGAAAGGTGTATCTTACGTGAAACAAAAAACTCTGACAAGAAAATGGGAAAAATATGAAAACAATGGAGGAGGACGACCGTAAAACATCTGCTCCTCTGTAACGCAATGAAGCATAAGGGGCCTGTAAGGAGGCAAAGGAGAAGAGGGAGGAAGGTATTGTTCCTGATTTATTTAAGTGCAGTCACTGTTCAGTGGATTTTGCCGTAAATAAATATGATGTAGAACGCGTATGTGAAACAATGGATAGAAGCCTTCGGAAGGTTGCTTCGTTCTTATTCACTTTCATATAAATCATATCATCCTTGCGAGGTGCACCTTGCACATGGATATGGGTATGATAAAGTTTCGTTCGAATTGGGTTAGGACAGTATTAAAAAATCCTTTTTCCACTCCGTCACATGCGAGAGAAAATATTTTTATTTTTTTTACCATTTAGATATAATAAATAAAAACTTCATCCGTTTGTCGGGCTCCAGAACTCGGAATGCTAGGTCCTTCGGAAAGAAACAAGACCACGGTATTCAAGCTGACGGAAGATAAGAGTTAAAGCTTCAACCACTGACATTTGTACTACCATTTGAAAGATTTTCATTAGTGGGGGGAAGACCATGCGAAGCATATATGAAGGCAGAAGCACCTACACTTAACAAGTGTACATACTCCTGGTAGAGTGGATTGTCCGATTGGCAGTCAACTCAATTTATTGCACTGCCAACAACCCTCTGTTGGGCCGACCTCGATTTGGATCATTACCTTACTGCCACCGTCATTACCATCAAAATCTAGAATAACTAAGGAGACGTTGCCAAGGTGCCATTAAGAAACACACTAGTTTTATAACTTGCAAGAAAGCCTTGACTGGTGACGAAATGCGATAGAATAGAGCAGCTAGTGAGCCCTACGAACAGAACAAGGGCAGAAGAAATCAAGACGAAGGAGAGATGCCACGCAGGAATGACGTTTGAAAGAAAAAGTAAAACAAATATGTCAAGGCTAAAAATTGGAACGGCAGCCTAAAAGGACGAAAAAGAAGAACGCACCGAGAACGGGATTAGGCGTTGTGTAATCGGCCAGTGTGCCCCCGCTTCTGTAGACAGTGGGACAGAGGAATAATCTGGCTGAAAGATGGAGATGGTGAGGGTGAAGGCCAAGCTCTAATCTAATAAAGCTGCTGATGCATGCGTTGATATGCGGCTCAAACTGGTAAGACTGTGCTAGATAAAAATATACAATGTTTGCTGCTTCATCAAGATCGGTAACGAGTTAGCCGATACCCTGGATGTTGAAAAGTGTTCAGGTACAGCACAGCATTGTCATCTGATTTCCTCAACATTGTCACTCACAATTAATGCACAGAAGCGGAATTGATGTCATCATCAAAGAAAGAACAGTCACCTTCGTTATTCATTAGTCTAGGACTTTGACTACTTTAGCTCACTAAATACCGAACTATCGAACTAACTACTAGCAACTATCGCTACCTAAATACCGAAGCAGAGTAGGGAATCAGAAACATCTCTCGAAAAATGAAAGTAACTCAGTCCTTAAGTAATTACAGAGTGCACAGGCTTGAAACTTATCACAAGTGAAAGCGGAGGCCCTTGCTCGTTCCGGGAAGTATAATGTACTCAAAATTGTTGGTCTTTTTTCTGCTAGCCGAGAATGAAGGGTGTGTTCGTGTTTCGTACGTTCGTCCATTCGTAAGATCGTAAACCTTTCTTTTGACTAGCTTATCTTGAGAACAAATAGTGATGTCGACTCCGAATCGGTTTCATTTAAAGTATTGTTAAAGAATGACCATCTGATAAAGTCTACAAAAAAATTATTTAGCGGTATTTTTCTAAAACGAAAAATATATAATCAGCTACGTCTATGAATTTTAGGCGTACCATTTGAAGCTCAGTTTGTAGGCGACGGTCATGGCTATCGTCTTAGTTTTTCATTATTAAAATCATCCATCTAAAGACTCACAAGTGATGTTCACTTGAAACTACTCTTGTCTACAAAATCGGGAAACTTTCTGAAAACCTTGGACATCCATGAACCTTGAATGAATGAAAAGTAATTTAACAAATATTGAGATATAGCAAAAGAGCACTGCTCAGTGCCGAGATCATATCAGAGCTTTTAGCGGATATTGTCTTGAAAAGGCTTTGACTTTGGGCTGTATTTCCAAAATATGCTTTTTAATAAATACATTCAACGAATGGTTTAGAAATTTTTCTTGGTAATAGCTTCGTTCCTTATCCTTAAGCTTAAGACCTCTATCGGTGAATTCACATTTAATATTCATTTTGTTCGTCACTCATAAGTGGGAAGTACGAACAAATTTAGTCAATTTTCGTGGTTTGAAATACGAAATCTGTTATCGATTATTTCCAGTCCGCATTTTTGTACCTAGGGACCAAGGCTTACACCGTACAAGATCCAACTGACTCAGGAGTTCATAGTTTCTGACTGTAGATAACGCAGTCTGCTCGCTAATTGGGCTTCGGTGGAAGGGGGCTCCAATTTTGGTTGGTCTAACTTAGAAACTAAGAAGAACGGGGAAGGGAACCGGAACTAAGAAGACGGGTTTTTAAGGAAGGAGTACTGAGGCATCTGAAATGAAATCGATTATTGAGGAAGTAGAAACGGGGAGGAGGTTTGATTCGTTTACGTGACAAAGTGATTGATTGGCATTTGGAAATGTAAAGCTCTAAGCAATTTTTGGAACACCAGATGGAAAAACTATTAAGATCTAATTGAATACGGAAAGAGTCATGACTGGAGGAAATGGTCTTGAAGAAGTTGGTGTAATCGGCACATAGTGAGATGTGGGAATGTTTAATCACAATTTTGTCTTTAATGGTACGAACGAAAATAAGTGTGCCTAAGTGGCTGCCTTGGGGAACGCCCGAGGAAGCTAAAAAAGGGTTAGAAAAGGCCGAACTGAAACGAACATTGTGATATCGATTTTCCAAGTATGAAGATATCCTCTTCAAAGAAAAGGGATCGAAGCCAAGGGACGACAATTTGAATTGATTTTATCAAAAGCTGATACGAGTATTAAAGAATTCATGATATTTGATGAAAATGTTCTTGAGGTTAGCGAAGCCCGTGGAGACCTTCCTGCTGAATGGAGACCATGACGCTTGTGTTTATTTTAGCTTCGTAACAAACCGAGTCTGATATATCGGTAAGCAAAAAAGAGACAAATGTTCTCATACGTCTTTTTATCTCTTAGTCGAGAGAGAGCGTAAAGACTTTGGCTGGGGTCAGTAGTTAGTTGGATAAGCCTTACTGTAGAGGGCAGAAGAGAATCAACGAAAGAATGTGAGGCGACGGAGGCGGTGGGTAGATGGGGCAGAAGATGTTGGTGTGGGGCCATTAAACGCGAAGGCCCAAATTTATCCATATAGACCTAGATGACATGTGGTCTCAGTAGTTGGCGCTACATGGCACAGAGCGGACTCAATGACTGACATTCTGTATGATCGATTTGAGGGTAAGATTATCTCTCGCAGAGGTGATATAAATTGGCCACCAAGGTTATGCGATTTGACCCCGCTAGATTTTTTCTTGTGGGGTTTCCGGAAGTCACAGATCTACGCGGATAGAACACAATCGACGTATTGGCATACATGGGCTTTGAAAAACAAATGGTGTGTTTCTTTTTAACAAGTCATAAAGCGGCTTAGCTATGTTAGCAAAATGCTTTATAAATTTTCGGAAATAGGAAGAAGGCCCTCAGAAGATTTGCACGTCCTTAATGCACGTTCTTCTTCTTCTTTTCCTTTTTTCCGGCGTCGTTATGGTCAGAAGTGTAGGACCATAACCTTCCCACTTAACTGCATTCCCACTGGTCCGCTTGTGGGGTCCGCCGGTTTGACCTCAGAAAGTAGCGGCAGGCTTCCCGGTTTGGGATTACTTCATCGCTGAGGCCAAACAAATGCTGGTGTTTTTGCATTTGTTTGCACCAATTGTTTTTCGGCCTGCCTTTTTTGCGTATTGAAATTGGAACGTTGATTGATATCGCCTTTTGGACGGGGTTCAAAGGATCTCTCCTTTGAACATGGCAATACCAACTGAGTCGGTCGCGCTCTATCTTTCTTGTGATGGTTTCTTTTACGTGGAGGCTTCCTCGGATCTTTGAACTTCTAATTCTGTCACGCTTTGTTCTCCCGTTGTCATGCGAAGCATCTTCATCTCGGCTGCCGTTAATTTGCTCTCATACTTTTTGTGCATTGTCCAGCATTGTGAACCGTATGTGAGCGACGGACGTACAACTGAAGTGTAGAGCCTTCCTTTCAGCTTAGGGGGCATTTTTCGATCACAGAAGATGGCGGAGTTTTCCCGCCACAGTTGATCACAGACCAGTGCAATGATAGGAAGTGTTTCGGCTTGACTTACAAAGCAAAGCAAAATAAACAATAAACAGTACAAGTGCGGACTTAAGCGAACATCACCCAACTGTAAAGTTAGCACGGTGGTAGAGCGTCGGACTCATAATCCGAAGATCGGAAGATCAAATCCCCATTCGGGAAAAAAAAATGTTCGTGTTTTTTCGTGTTTTTTCGTGTTCTTCTGCTACTAACAGTAGTAGCAACAGTAGCGAGAAGACATGTCGGGAGACGGCGGGGGAGGACCCGTTCGTCAGACGGAGTCGGAATCGGATGATTTATCATCCGATTTCGCAACGCCGGCCGCCGTAATGAAGAGGCGCAGAAGGGTCAACTCCAGGCCCAACTTAATTAAGCGCCCCTCCCTCACCACTTCGACTGAAAAGCTGCAGGTCGAAGCGAGGAAAGGGGCGCCATCATCACCACCATCGACGTCCGAAGCAGCCGGACAAAAACAGCAGCAAGTAAGGAAAATGATCCCCGTAGAAGCAGAGGTCGAATACCTCTCCGATGGTCGAGAAGGCCGCTACATGGGGGACAACAACCCCTTCGCGGCCCTCTTAAGTTCGGCTACGGAGGATGAGCGTAGTGCACTGGAGGAGCAAGAACGCTTCCTGCGCGCCCAGCTGCAGGCCGTAGTAGAAAAAATTAAGGCGTTGCAGAAGCTGAGAGAGGAGGCAACAACCGCCGAAGAAATAAAGCAGCAACAACAACAGCAGCCGCAGAAGAAGCAGCAGAAACAGAAGCAGCAACAACAACCGCAGCAACAACAACCGCAGCAACAACAACCGCAGCAACAACAACCGCAGCAACAACAACCGCAGCAGAAGCAGCAGCAGCAACAACAACCGCAGCAGCAGAAGCAGCAACAGAAGCAACAGCAGAAACAACAACCGCAGCAACAGAAGCAGCAGCAACAACAACAAACGCAGCAGCAGAAACAGCAGCAACAACAACAGCCACAGCCGAAACAACAGCAGCAACAACAACGACAGCAGCAGAAGCAGCAGCAACAACATCAGCCGCAGCAACAGCGCCCGAAAAAGGAGAAAGTGCCACCGATCCTCACCTATACCACTGCCTTACGAGAAACCATCGATCTGTGTAAGTATGCCATTGGTGTAGGTAATTTTGAATTTAAATGTTTGGGCCAGAAACGCTATGCTATTCAGTGCAAGACACTGGAGCAACATAAGCGTATTAAAAGCCTACTGAAGGAGTCAACGACGGAGTTTTTCTCCTTCACTCCAAAGGCCGAGAGGTTGCGGACGATGCTCCTCAAAGGCGTGGAATCTATCACAGATTCCGAAGAAATGCTCTAAGAGCTCAAAGAGTTCGAGAGTGACGACCTCAAATTCGTGGCGGTTAAGCCATTTTCCACGGTGAGCTCCCGACGGGAGAAGCGAGTGATTCCCTTCTTCGTGGTACAGCTCACACCCAACAGCAAGCTGGAGGGGTTAAGGTCCATTACTTCCTTGGCTTCCCAGCGTGTAACATGGGAAATATTAAAAAGGCAAGGAAACATTTTGCAATGTATCCGCTGCCAAAGATTCGGGCACGCCGCGTCGAACTGAAAATGCAGCCTCGATGCGTTAAGTGTGCAAAGAATCACAAGAACGAGGAATGCGACCTTGGGAAAGACAAGGTGGCGGACAGAGAGCAGCTCGAGTGTGTCTTGTGTCGGAACCGAGGGCACCCTGCAAACTATCGGGGATGTCCTAAGTTCCAGGACATCAAGAAAGAAAACCTGGCCCGTAAGCAGAAGGTCGAGGAGAAGCGTCCCTTGGGTCGCTTCCAAACACCAGCCGTCACATCCCAGTTGACCTACGCCCAAATGGCGGCAGGTTCGGGAAAGACGGTACAAAAGCCCATGGCTGTTCCTAAAGCCCCAGTGCCTGTCTCTAAGGCACCGGGGGCCGAGGTGGATGTCTGTTCGATCTTGCTCGCAATCCAAGGGCAGATTGGGCAGCTCCAAAAACAGATCCAGGAAACGGCGACCCGAGTAGATAGTATCTGCTCGCTTCTGCCGGGCCTAGCGCACCTAAGGTCATGATGGGTACGCTGGCAGAGAGACACTTGAAGATCCTATCGGTGAATGTAAATTCACTGATAAGGATCGAGCGACGAGCCGTACTTTTTAACCTGTTGCAGGACGAAAGCCCCGATGTACTCTTGGTTAGCGAAACAAAGCTAAACCAGAAGCACAAAATCCGGCACAGTTCTTATAGAATAATTAGAAGGGACCGACCCAACGCTACTCAAGGCGGAGGAGTTGCGATCTTCATTAAAAATAATCTTAAACATAAAGTCATATATAGCGGTGAAGTGCGGAGGTTCCAGGTGCTAGAGGCCTGTATTGTGTGCATTCCTCTCCGAAACGGAAAGAGAATGTACATTGTATCAGCCTATGCACCTGAAGCACCTCAACCCAATATTTTTATCGCAGAACTCGAGACACTCTTTCGATCTCTGCGCTTGAACTCGGTAGAAAACTTCTACATCCTGGCCGGCGATTTAAATGCCAAACATAGTGATTTGGGAAATAACATTCCCAACACTAGGGGGAGCCTACTAAGCCATTGGTGGGTTCTTCACAACATTGAATATAGAGTCAAGTTGCTCGCAACGGATAGTCCATCGTATCCTAGGAGCGGCTCCTATCTGGATCTAATGCTGATAGACTCTCGACTGAGACTGGCAGACACGAACGAATGGTCTATTAACTGTCTACGGACCATTGTATACGACAGTGACCATTGCGGACTATGTGCCGTGATCACAGTACCTGACGAGTTCGCGGAAATGGCAGAGTACGTCCACACGCACCCCTACGATTACAGTAGGGTGTGCTGGCCACGCTTCGCCAATTCCCTGACGAGAGCGCTCACTTCGGGCGCCTCCTTCCCACCAACTAATAGGAACCTGTCAAACCACGAGATTGACAGGTATCTCAAAGAAATGGACGATATCATTAAACAGACTATGAACAGTACGATACCACGTCAAAGACAGCACGATACCACAAACATATACCGAAACGCGACAATCGACGCACTGCATAGACAAAAAAGTAGACTCCTAACAAGACTCAAACTCTTGTACAGGCGGTTTACCGACAGACAAAACTCGGAGGTCAGGACACTGAAGTCACTGATTAAAAATCTCCAACAATTGATCAGAGAAAATTACAGAATATCTGTAAGTTTGCATTGGAACAACAGAATTCGTGCTGTAAAATCCAACAGCGCGAGTATGTTTCCGCAAATAAATAAAATATTTCGGAGAAACAATCAGAATGACATTCAGGATCTGAAACTTCCGAGAACGTCAGACAATGAACGTTTGCTACGGACAGTTAGCATCGATCCAGATGGCGCCATCCTGGATGACGACTTTTTCGTGATTGAGGATCCTCAGGAGAAGGTGGCGACAGTGGGAGCTGTTTTCCAGGAAGTGTACAAGGTGAACGATAGTATTCGCCCGAACCATGACCTGGAGAACAGAGCCCTGCTTCATCACTTCTACCTTAGAAATGATTTCGATCATTGGCGATCTGAGAATCTTGGTTTTACCAGGTTCAATGAAGATTTCATGGCAAGCAATGCCATCGCCAGTGAGGGGGCTAATACCCTGTTCATTTCGACGGAAGATCTCCAGATGATCTTTCAGTCATTGAAAAGGAAAAAATCCGCGGGTATCGACGGCATATCCAATGTTGTGCTAAGGCAACTTCCACCAATGGCTGTAGAGAGGTACGCCATCCTGTTCAACAATGCATTGAATAATGCATATTATCCAGTGCATTGGAAGACAGCGGTGGTTCAACCAATCCCCAAGAAGGGGAAAGACACCTCTAACCCGGCAAATCTCCGGTCGATCAGTCTCCTTCCGAGTATCAGCAAGGTTTTCGAGAAGATGATCCATAGAGCCCTGTCTAAATGGGTTGAGGACAATAAAATCATTCCGGATAACCAATTCGGTTTCAGAGCGGGGCATGACACTATTCATGCCGCGTCGAAACTTGTATCGGATATCCAATGGAATAAATGCAAGAACCAATGCACGGGTGCCTGTTTGATTGACTTGGAAAAAGCCTTCGACACTGTATGGTTAGAAGGCCTTTATTACAAGCTCAGTCGGCTGGGCATAAGTAAACCACTGCTATATATGATTTTTGACATGTTAACCGGTAGAAAGTTCGTTGTGAAAATTGCCAATGTAACTTCTACCCAAATATTTGCAATCAAAAACGGACTGCAACAGGGTACGGTAAATTCGCCGATCCTTTTCAGCATTTACCTGAGTGATCTACTTGTTTCTCTACACCACTCAATAGCGTACGCAGATGACCTAATCGCGTACAGATCAGGTCCAACGATCGACGTCATTGTTACTCTTCTGCAGCGTGACTTCGAAAAAATTCAGGAGGATTGTGATGACTGGAAGTTGAAAATCAACTTCCAGAAATCAGAATCTATATTGTTCAGAACGCCTTTGTCTAGGGCCTCTCGGGACACTAGAAAAAATTGGCGCAGGTTCTCTATCTTTGGGCCGGACGGGCGTCCACTGGCGAGACAAAGTGTAGTCAGATACCTTGGGATCGTGCTGGACCAGTATCTATATTTTGACAAACATGTAGATGCTGCTTTGGCAAGGGCCCGGGGCGCTTTCGCTCTGACAAGATGGCTGTTTCATAGCAGCCAACTTGATTCCAGGGTGAAAGTAATCTGCTACATGGCCTTAATCAGGCCCATGGTTGCCTATGGATGCCCCGTCTGGTTCAATGTGAGAGCCAGCTTGATGGAAAGGATTCGGGTGTTTGAGAGACAATGTCTTAGGACTTGTCTCGGGCTACATAGGACACCCGGATCTGAGTACACGAAATTTTACCCGAACGAGGTCCTATACAATAGGGCCAGGATTGTACGGATAGATAATTTTTTGATCAAACTGATTCGAAGCCACGTTGCGAGAGCAATGACTTCGTTCAATAGCCTGATCTTCGGGGCTTACTACCCCAACGATTTATATCACGAGAGAGTGCGCCTTAACGGCTTTGTCCCGCCAGAAGCATTCCTCTATCTAGATAGATGTGGGCTGATCCAGGACAGATTGGCGTTACCGCTAATCTTCCGCGTGGGTCGCAATTCCGTGGAGCGGCGATTCCTCTACGAACCCGATGTCGCGCTCCGTGAGCCCGAGCGCCTCAGGTTCTGTAGATCGGTCTCACGCCGGGATCGAGGAGACGTAGTCCGCCAGCATCAACGCTTTTGGTGGCTGGAAAGAGCTCCGTCAACGGACACCTTGATAGGAGCAGCCTCTTCAAGGCAAGGCCTGCCCAACACCAATGGCAGGCTTGCATAGGCTAGGGTAGGGTAAGGTAGGGTAGGGTAGGTTAGGGTAGGCTAGGGCAAAAACGACAAAAAAAAAAAAAAAAAAAAAAAAAAATGAAAAATCACAAAAAAGAATAAAACTTAAAACAAAAAAAAATTAAAAATAAAAATATAAAAAAAAAAAAGATATATATATAAAATATATATAATGTATATATTTGTGTATATATATTTTAGTTAAGTTAGAATAAGATAGGTTTAGTTAGGTTTAATTAGTATAAGGTAGGTTTAAGTTTTATATAAAAAAATGATCATATGCTAAGTTTTTTAATAAAAAAAAACATTTTTCTTAGCTTAAGTTAGTTATAATAATGTTAATAGTAAATTTGTGTAGACGTCGAAAGACATAAGTATGTTTCAATTGTTCTGTTTGTTTTAGAGTGTCCGCCTAGGGCCAGTAAGATAGTTACATTTGTTAAGATAGTTAAGCTAGTTTTAAGCATTTTTGACTTGGGTAAGATAGATATAAGTTAATATGAAATAAAAATGAATTGAATTGATTGAATTGAGTTTTCCCGCCACTTCATCCACCCTCTGCTTACGCGATGGTTGATGTCGCCATCACAAGTTGCTTCTTTATTAATCATAGATCCCAGATATTTAAACTTTTCACACTTGGGAAGCACTCTTCCATTCAAGTAAATGTCTGGAATAGGCTGATGAGGGTCAGAGAACGGCCAGCACAGATACTCTGTCTTCTTTGAACTAATACGATACCCGTGTCCCTCAAAAATGTCCACCCACACATCAGGTGCTCGTTGTAGGGACGCCTGATCATCACTTATAATGGCTTCATTGTCAGCAAAGAATAGCTGGTGCACATTGGGGTCCGTCACTTTTCCTTCAAGCAAGCAATCAAGGACTGCTATAAAGAGCAGTGGGCTGAGGACGCTCCCTTGGTGTACACCGACTTTGATTGCGAACTCTTCGGTGACTCCTGCGTTGCATCTTACTCTTGTCGTTGCTCTCTCGTAGATGTCCATAATTACTCGCACGTAGGTTTCTGGAACTCCTTTTTGTCTTAGCGCTACCGATAAAAGATCTCTTGGTTGCCGGTCAAAGGCCTTCTCGAAATCAACCAACACCATATGCAAGTCCTTTGACGAATCACGATGCTTTTCCATCATGACCCTTATACTTTGGATTGCATCTGTTGTTGATTTACCCGAGACAAACCCGCACTGGTCATCAGATAGTCGTATTATTTTCCGCAGTCTGCTATCTAATACCCGTTCAACGATCTTCATGGTGTGCGACATCAGCTTGATAGAACGGTAGTTATCACAATTTCGCGTATCACCCTTTCTTTTGTGCAAAGGAAGAAGATAGCTTTCCCTCCATTGATTAGGCATAGTGTCGCCTCTCATAAGTTTGGAGATAAGAACCATGAGCTATCTAGACCCGATGTCTCTCATCTTTTTCCAGAACTCAGAGGGTATCCCGTCCGGCCCAACAGCTTTTCTTTTCTTGGAGTTTTTAACCGCGTACCGAACTTCTTCGACTGTGATGTCGGATATTTCGGCATGATTCGGGCGGCTCTTTGAAGGACACTCGGGAAAACTGTTCGTTCAGAAGTTCCTCGCAATACTGTCGCCATCTGTGGAGAATTTTTTCGTCTTCCACAAGGAGTTGGCCTTCAGCATTGTTAATAAACTTTGGGAAAACGAATCTCCTGAGCATTTCTTCTTCTCTGGGCGGCTATCTTAAAGATATTTGCTCCTTTATTCAAATTACTTTGTCGAAGCTCCTGGGTAGCCTGGTTCCTGTCAGACGCGGAAGACGATATTTTTTCCAACTCCTGATAGAGGCCTTCCATGCTTTTCGCTTTGAATTCGGCGCATTTTTTCTTCGCGATACCTTTGCAACATCTATATACCTTTTCACGGCGAGCTTTTTTCTCTCTATTAGTAGAAGAGCACTTTGACCAAGCTTGGAAAGCCATTTTCTTTTCGTGTATCACTGCTTTGGCTTCGTCTGTCCACCACCAGGTTTCTTTTGCGTGTTGGCAGGGGCCTTTAGATATTCCGAGCAGTGATTTGGCTTTCTCCAGGCCAGATTGTTGTAGGGAATCCCACATGTCTTGTGCTCTGCACTCTTCATTACCGACCTCATCGATAATGGAAGAGAGGTAGTTTTCCATGTTGGTGATAAAAGCTTCGCCTTTTCCTTTATCCAGCTTATACCACTTGATTCTCTCAGACACCTTCGTTTGCTGCTTTGACTTCTTTCTCGCATCCATAAAAAATTCAGTCAGGAGGAGACGGTGTTGAGGGGCGATCGCGTCTCCCAGGATCACTTTGCAATCTTTAGCTCGTGGCTTCATGAAACTGGATACCAAATGATAGTCTATTTGAGTTTCATTTCCGCCGCTGCTATAAGTGATCAGGTGCCGGCTTTGTTTGACGAACATGGTATTTAGCACTATAAGACCGTACGACTTGCACATGTTTAGGATATCTTCACCTGAAGAGTTCCTGGTGCCGTATCCCAGCCCTCCGTGGTAGTCTTCATAGTCTTCGCTTGTCTTCCCGACATGTCCGTTTAAATCTCCCCCAACAAACAAAAGCTCTTCCTTTGGGATGAATTTGACAAGGTTGTGGAAATCTAGCCAGAATGCATCTCTTTCTTTTTGTTCGCATCCTACTTGAGGGGCATATGCGCTTACGATGTTCCACACCTCACCATGCATCACCAATTTGAGAGCCATCAAACGGTCACTGGACATTGAAATGGTTAAGACGTTGCCAAGTAGCTCTGCTGCAAGGATGATGGCGATTCCGTCTTTTCCTTGTTCCAATCCATAGTAAAACATCTTGTAGGCTTTTGTTTTAACGTCTAAGAAACGTGCCCGATTACCGGTGTTTCGCCATTTCGTCTGTTGTACGCACAGGATGTCTACTTGCCTTCTAACCATCATTTCTTCAAGCTCATAGCTGCGACCACTCATGCTTTCAACGTTCCAAGTCGCGACTCTAAAGTGTGGCTTACGCCGTTGCATTATTTTGCTATCCCCCGGAAATCCTATAGCTCTGACCCGAGCATTGCTGCTCGTCCCAGGATCACGACCATTAGTAGTGCCTGGCGGGGTAGTGCTTTTCCTTTTAGCGTTCTTTTCCATAATGCTACGGTTTGACCTTAATGCACGTTGGTATCGGAAAACTTTGAATAACATTCAAATTATTTTCGTTAGGCCTAATACCATCCACCGTGACCCTATATCCAATATATCATCACTGACTCCAGAACCTCTAAATGTTCGTCAATATAAATCGTCGCGATAAGAATATCGTCTAAGTACGTAAGTATCTTTCCCTTTGTAATAAGATCCTTGAAAATGTGTTTCATGAGTCGCTCAAAAACAGAAGGAGCGTTCTTCAAGCCAAATGGCTCCTCGTTTATTCGTATTGACCCATTGAATCAACTGATAGTTTCACGTGGTGGAAACCATTTTTCAAATCCAGCGTAGTGAAGTACTTTTTATTTTTAAGACGATCAAGATGATCTTCAATGAGTGGTTTTGTTGAGCTCCCGGAAGTCAGCGCACAGTCTTAGTTCTTTGCTCTTTTTATGAACTAGCACATTTGGTGAAACGTAAAGGGAACTCGATTCCCGAAAAATTCCCTTAGCTAACAAATTGTCTAGTATGCCTTGAAGCGAAAGTTTGTGTGCATAATGAAGCCTTCTAGGTGCACAGCAAAAGCGGACATCCTTCGAAAGGGATATTTTCATTTCAAAGTCTGTGTCACATAATGAAAACTCATGATGTGAAAGTGCACGACCCACTATTTCTCTGACCCCATTCTTAATATCCTCACATAAACTAGGATTGATATTTAAATCGAACTCACCCGGCTCTCTTATATCGATGTTTAGAATCTCTTCGATGACGTCAGTAAGGTTATCTTGACTATGAGGTAAAAGTAGAGATAGGGATTTGAAATTGGTGTTGTTGCTTTTTATTCTTAGATCTTGATTGCTGCTGATGTGGTTATTAACTTTTCCAAATGCCAAGCCCGTTTTCCTTATGAAATCTCCACCTAAAATAATTGGATATGTCATTGAAAAATTATTCACTATTAACAATTGCAAATTAATAACTAAACTTTCCAATTCTATGTTCGCGTTGATACTTCCAATCACTTCCAATGGGCTATTGTTGACATCGCAGTAACTGTGTGTAGGTTTCTGTAATGTTGTTAGCAGAGCTGATGGCAGGAACCATTCTTGAAGAAAACTGATGGGATTTCCAAAATCCAATAGTGATAACAACGAAAGTAAAGCTTCCAATTGATCGGTGCTCCATTTGCATCGAATATTGCGTTCAAAATCATTATCAATTGTTGTCGTTATTGTTGCTGTTGAGGTGTTGTTGATATGCGTTTCTTTACCCTTTTGCAATGTCATGACAGGATTTTTGCTTTCGCATCTCGTAGAAATGCGACCAGGTCGTCCGCACTTATAGCAAGTCACATTTTTTTTTCTGGAACTTCGCATCGGGATATTGTCTAGGCATCGTTAGATTATCGGCAGATGTTTTTGGTTTGCTTGGTAGTTGGCGACGGGTGTCTGTGGTAAGTGATGTCGATTTGATTACTCGCTCGGTGTTATCGCGGTGATTGTTTTTCAGCTTGGTGTATTTTCGATGGGCTGATTTCAACTCTCCAAGATTGTCTGCGCTATATAAAAGACTTTTATTTACTTCGGAATCAGGTATACCTTTTATAATGAATTGTATTAAATCCTCCTCTTCGACCTTGCTGTGCGATGCAATTTCCTGCATGTGTAAGACATATTGTTGAATTGATTCGTCGCGATGTTTCCTTCTTTCACGAAGCTCGTTGTACACGTCAGACCTTGTTACAACTTTCTGGAACTCATTTTTCAAGGCACTCTTTAATTGTGTCCAAGTTCGGATGTTAACTGTTCGAACAAACAATTTGGCTGTTCCTTTCAGTAGCCTCTTGGCATAAATGTATTTGTTGAGATCATCTAAACCAAAGATCTCGGAGCATTCCTCGAACTTCTCGATTCAAAACAGCACATTGTAATTGTCATCTCCACAGAAGGGTGATACCGAATACTCAAAATTTTTAAAATTGCTGGTAGAAACTGGTCGAGAATTAGATTCCATCTCCTCTAATTGCAGCTCTCGTCTTCTTCTTCTTCTTCTCCTTTTTCCGGCGTTGTTATGGTCAGAAGTGTAGGACCATAACCTTCCCACTTAACTGCATTCCTACTGGTCCGCTTGTGGGGTCCGCCGGTTTGACCTCAGAAAGTAGCGGCAGGCTCCCCGGTTTGGGAGTACTTCATCGCTGATGCCAATCAAATGCTGGTGTTTTTGCATTTGTTTGCACCAATTGTTTTTCGGCCTGCCTTTTTTTTTTTTTTTTTTTTTGTGACACGGGCATGCTCCAGATTTTTTTGTTTGATCTTACTCTTACAACACCGGTGATCTCCAGTCGTGTCAACCCACTGATTTGTTTGTACACTTGTGAGGCAGTTTAATGGTGTTATATGTGCCCCTAGGCTCACCTTGGTGTTTTCTAAATTGCCTAGATGTGACCTTTGTTTTTAGTCGCCTTTTACGACAAGCGAGAGGTATCGCTGCAGGAATATTCTTAACTCGTCCCTGCACGGATACGTAATTGTTTTTTCAACTTCCTTATCTCTTCCTTCTTCTTGCATAACCTCTGCAGCTTCGTCTTCGCTGCTAGATCCACCACTAGAAGTATGGTCACATGGGGGCACTAAATCGCCAACATTGAGTTCTTTGCTTGTCGATGGAAACCTTTGAATCAGTTTTGTGAAGTCTTTGTCTGTGTAATTTTCAACCGCTTCTTTCTTCGAGATTTTTAATTAGGCTGTAGTGCCGGTTGTTTGACACTTCAACAGTCTAAGAATATTCTTGAGTCTTGAGACTGTCGCAGACTCCAAGAAATTTACCCACTCTTTCCGATATGGTCAAAACTAGCACACGCGAATTAACTTTTCGGACTATAAAAAAACGCGGTTTTAGCATAAACGTACATTTACACTGTACAGCAGTTTCAACGCCGAAATTTGCAGAAAAAACTCTACCTCGCTCGCCGTAATCCCACTTCTGAGAATTGTAGGAGGAGATTTGTTGCAGAGAGATAATAAAAGGAACAACTGTATGTAAATTAAACACTTCTTATTTGAGTTTATTAAAAAAAATCTTTATTTACTTTTCCAAAATGGGCAGCATAACCCCTTAGCACTACGTTTAGAACTGAACTAACATTGTTTCTTATTCTACCTTAAATACTATTCGGTGAGTGCAGCTGCAGGTGCAGTGGATGGGATGATCTGGTGGATGGATGTGTGGGCGTGGGTACTCGGGTGACCGTCGCATTCCTCGCTGGCGTGGGTACTCGGGTGACCGTCGCATTCCTCGCTGGAGTTGGTGTATGGACGACTGTATGGCATGCTTATCTTGCAGACGTAACGTCAGCGAATTGTGTCACGTACGGCCTGCTTGCGTCCAATGTTTTCTATGTTAACTCTTCCCCTCTTAAATGCAAACGCCCCCGTTTGCTTGGTAGAATTAAAAGAGAGGTATTCTGCTGATTTGACATATCTTGGACGGTGATGTCTGAGGTTGACTAACCGGGATGGTAGATTGTGAGTTATGTGGCGCTACCTCCGCTGGTATCTCCTCTGCTTCGGTGTTTTTCTGTGATTCACCTGGCCGCCGCATCTTTTTCATCTTGAGGGCTATGAGCGTTCCGAATATTATGACAAATAACACAAGGGTAAGGTTTATAGCGGTTCCCCACTTGCTTCTCTCTTGGAGCAGTTCGACGATCTCGGTATTCTTAACACTCAGGTCGTTGACCATATTCAGGGAGAGTACCCTTTCGACCTTTGAGTTTGATGACTCTGGTTGAACAATTGGGGGCAGAAGACGTGATTTTATAACTTGGTAGGATGCGAATGTTCTCTCCTTTACAGTTATGGTTGCATTCTGGTATCGGATGATAAAGGTACCATTCAGCTGGAGCGGGTCACTGTCAATTTTAATAACGCCGTCGTATCCATTTAGTAGTAGGGTTCCGGGGATTATTTCTTCCACGTCCATGACATGCTGGTTACTGGTTTTGCTGCAATTGCTGGGTCGGCCTTGAAGTAGATTTGGGATGCACCCTGCACTCGTTATATCTATGAGATTATTGTTATTACATATGGCTAAATTATTGCTGGATTTACATTCATTAATGATTGCATAGAACTTATCTTTACAATAAAGAATATTCTTATAAGCTATCTTAAGTATGAAATTGGCTTTCTTTATTGGTTTAACAATGAATAGCTTACATACCTCGTCGCTAGTTTTCGGGATGTTTACAATATATATTATTGTGGAACCATTTGAAGCGATTTTTGTTTCCGCAAAGTCTGCTGCTTGTTCAATATTAATGAGTTTTATATTTTCTTTTTCCAACACTTCTTTCACAAAGTTTACTTCCTCATTACTTAAAATTAATGGATTAACAATTCCTGCTTTTGACAAATGTAAGGCATAGATTACATGCGTTAGATCCTCCTTAATTATACTTAACTTATATTTGATCTTGTTTACAATTTCGTTTTTGATATTATGGCTTTCCTTTACAATATTGATTATTTCATTCGTCGTGTTAGTTAGTTTCGCTATTTTATCCAAAGTGAGCCGGTTAAATACTACTTGGTTATTATTATTTCTTAGCACATTATTGATTTTAGCAGATATAATTTGGAAATCCGCATGGTCGGGATTGCCTGCAATCCACTTCCATGCGGTGCCTATAAAATTTAGTGAACGTTTATGTAGGGACTTGGGTGCCAACCTCCTTAGATAGTTTCGGATTTGGGAGATTTCGTACAGCAGGTAGGGGTGTAAGGGATGATTGGAAAGGTTTTTTTCGATGTCCTCTTCCATGCCGTCTACCAGTCGTTTGGGTTCTTCCAGGTCAATTACATGAATGAGTTTGAGCGTCCCAATTTGTAATTTCGCTGCTCCTGTCTGTATGGCAACCAACTGGGAATTGGAGTAATCTATTATGTCGGTTTTTGCGTATCCAGCACTCAATTGCAGGAACAGGCTAAAACGAGAAGTTAAAAGCGACTATGTGTCATTCCGCGATATTTTTGATGTGGGTTTTATGAACTGTTTTTCCCGATTTCGTAAGAACGGTTGTAGTTTTATTCTCAGCGACAATTTCCTTTCTGAACCGTGGAGTAAGTTTGGTGCCTAAACGTTTGTTTTGTTTGACGTAAATTACGTCACCAGGAGTGTAGTCTATTAATGGCTTCCTGTTCTTATTATGAAATTCCAGATCAGCCGCCTGTTTTTGGATAAGCCTTTGCATGGTTTCTAGCCGTGCCACTTCGAGGAGCGCGGCGTCTTGGCTCACCCCTCGTCCGAAAAATATATCTATTGGTCGCTTCTTCGTGACGGAGTGTATAGATGAGTTATATGCCTGGACAGCTTTTTCCAGAAGCTCCGTGAAGGAACTATGTACGTTTTCCGTCTTCAGGCATCGCATTATCTCGATAAGGGTCGAATGAAAACGTTCGACCTGGCCATTTACAGTGCTCGAGTAGGGAGGTGTTTTGAAGATTTTTATGTGGAGTTCGTTTTCCATCATGAAGCTGATTGACGCTGAACTGAAGGCTTTCTCGTTATCGACAACGACAATTTCAGGCAAACCGTACGAAAAGAGGATGTCACGTAGCGGCTGCCTGATGTCTTCTATGGCTTTGGACTTCAGGACTCTAACGGTAGCAAACTTGGAAAATTTGTCTACCGAAGTCAGGACAAGACTTCCCCCAGTGGAAAAGATATCCAAATGAACGATATGTCCCGGATACCGCGGGATTGGAGTTGCTTGCAGTTCGGGCTTATTTGGGTGGCGGTCATACTTGTTTTCTCTACAGACCGTGCATGACCTAACTATTTTTCTGATTTTGCGCCTCATCGCTGGGAAGTAGTACTCCCTAAGAATTTGCGTCCTGTTTTCCTGTTCGTCCCGATGAGCTCTTGTATGGGTTTGGATAATTAGTCCCTCTTGCTCCTGCTCATTTGTGACATCCACAACCTGCAACTGAGTAAACCTGATTTTGTACCTCGCGAAATTGGATGGATACAACCTTTGAATGATACCCATTATGTTTTCTTCGGTTTTAATGGCATTCACTACGGAAGGGTTAAGAATTTTGATCAGGATTGCCCTCAGCTTTTCCTCAGTAAAGTCCGGCTCGACAACTGTGTGCCTGTGGTAGGTAGGAAAAACTATCTCAAATTTGAGATTGGAAACTTTGCCAACCTGGATCAGAATTTGGTTTTTAAACACATTAATCGGAACTTCGACGCTTGGGATGAGATTATGTGACGAGCTCTCGTCGCTATGTGTAGTGGGCGTTAGGGAATTCACTTGTGAAGACTGAGGGGGTCGAGAAAGTGCGTCTGCTACGACGTTACTCCGACCGGGCTTATAATGCAACTCGTAATTGTATTCTTCCAGAATCGCCTTCCACCTCTTCATCTTACTGTTGTTATTTTTACTGCTTAGGGCATAAGTAAGGGGTTGGTGGTCAGTGAAAATCTGGACACGAGCAGAGCCATACAAGTAATTACGCAGAGAGCTCAAGGCCCAAATGATTGCCAACATTTCCTTCTCGTTGGCTGCGTAATTCTCCTCAGTTGAGTTGAGTGTTCGCGAGATGAATGTGATTGGTTTCCCGTCTTGCGACAGAACCGCCCCTATGGCATAATTGGAGGCGTCGGTTGTTAGTTCGAAATGTTTGTTAAAGTTTGGATATGCCAGAAGAATATCTTTTGAAATAAGAGAATTTTTAATTTTGTTAAAGGAATCTAAGGCTTCGGAGTCGAGGAATACTTGTTTCCTTGCCGATTGGTGTTTGGACACTCGTCCATCTTCCCCTCTTAGAAGGGATGTCAGGGGCTTCGCTAACTTTGCATAATCTTTGACAAAGCGGCGATAGTAGCCTGACATACCAAGGAATGACCGCAGGTCTTTAAGAGTTTGTGGGACAGGAAAACTTTTTATGGCCTCCACCTTTGCGGGATTCGTTTTTATCCCCCCCGATGAAATTAGGAATCCCAAGAATTCCACTTCCCTTTTGAAGAAATGACACTTGTCGAGCTGCACTTTCATATTGGCATCATAGAGAGTCTCGAATATCTCCTCTATGTGCCGAGCATGCTCACTTTCCGTCTTGCTAAATATGACTATATCATCGATATAGACATAGCAAGATCTTCCGATGTGATCCCGAAGGATGTCATCTAGTGCCCGTTGGAAGATTGATGGCGCGTTTTTTAAGCCAAAGGGAAGCCTCGTGAATTCGTACTTCCCGTTGTTTATGGAAAATGCGGTCTTCTCTATGTCAGATTCCTTCAAAGGAATCTGATGAAAACCAGATTTGAGGTCCAGGACTGTGAAGTATTTGTTCTCACCAAGATGTGAGAGTACCTCATTAATATCGGGAATGGGGTAACGATCGCTTATGGTGACACTGTTAAGCTTCCTGTAGTCGATCACCATCCTATACTGCTTTGCTCCCGTTGAGTCTGGCTTTTTCGGGACGATCCAGACGGGAGAATTGTAGGGGGATCGAGAAGGTCTAATGATTCCGTCGGCCAAGAGACCGCAGATCTGCCCTTCGACTTCGCCTTTAAGTGACATGGGAAAGGGGTAGTATTTGCTGTAAACCGGTGAATCGTTAGTGGTTCGAATTTCTCCCATGACCTTGGTGGTATAGGTCAGTTTCTCATCAGGCTCCGAGAACAAACTCTGGAACCGACCAACAATCGAATTTAGCATGCTCTGTTGGCCTGTGGACATACTATCGGTTTTGATGCACAGCGCGTTCACCGTTGGAGAACTCAACTGCCTTAGTTTTATTTTGATAGAGCCGAATATTGTCATGAGGTTATCCTTGGAATGTATAACAGCTGATAGACTCCTGAGACTGTCATTGCCCAGGATACCATGGAAAGTGTGTAGAGTGGGCAGAAGAAAAAACTTGAGAGTAACATTATCCAAATTAAAGAGGTTAATCAGAGTGTGATGTGTTATTTTAGTGTGTCCTGCGACGGACTTGGCCAGGAAACATTGCTCGTTTGGCAATGGTTTTTCTACGAGGGATGGTTGTATATAGTTTTTGGATGAACCTGTGTCGATCAAGAATTTAAGCATGTCACCGCTCCTCGTTTTGCACTCTATGAAAGGCAAGGAAGAGCCGTTTAGCCTAAAAAATTTACGTCACAATGTTCTAGTTCTGGTATCGGTGGTTCATCGATTGGATTCTCGAGGTACTCATTCGGTTCTTCTTCGTTTTGATCGTTGCCGACATTCAAGTTCTGGAAATTTGGTTCGAGCTCGTCAGGTGAACCTTCAATATGGTAGTTTAGTTGATCCCTGGTTGAGTAACGACCCTGCTGCATTGGTTTTCTGGCAGCGTTGAATTTTTGCCTGTTCGCGTTGTTAATATCTCGTAACTGCGTGCTTGCCCCTTGAGTAAGAGGTTCGTGCTTGATTGCCGGGCCAGATTGGTAATGACCCGTATTGAAATTCTGACGCTGGGGATAATTTTGGTAGGTTTGGTTCGGGTAAAAATTTTGACGTTGAGGGTAGTTTGGCTGATTTGTATTTTGATAAGGATAGCGACGTTGGGTAAAACCTGCTTGGAATGGATTTGAGTACCTATTTAAATTTTGCGGTGTTGCGGCACCTTGCCCACGGAACGGTGGATTGGGGCTTGGGACATGTGGTCTCCTAAGGGCGCTCTGCCCAATGTAACTTGCTCTGAAACTCTGGTTCTCCAGCCTCATGCAGAGGTGCAGCGCCTGAGGCAAATCAACGGGCTCCCTTATCCCCAGCAACCTTGGTAGGTCACCCTTCAGGCCCCGGATAAAGGTGTCCAACGCTTTATCCCTGTACGTCTGAGTCAACAATCTCATCGATTCGGCCGAAATATCCATACAGGATATTTTGTTGAGGATAAGAGTCAGGTGGGAGTATACGGTTTGGTAGAACGTTTGGATCGAGTTGCTACCTTGAACGAGGGAGGACATTTGATGCTCCAATGTGCTGACGTCCCGCTTATCGGCGTAGTGCATTGTCAGACATTGGCGAATGCTCTCCCAATCAAGCGGAGTGTTATATGATTCGAGCGCAGCATCTGCCGGACCAACTATTTTGTTCCGGATTACATTGAGGATGCCATAATACTTTGGCGTGCCCTTCGTATGTGCGTAGATTTGAAGAACGCGTTCGACACTCTTCTTCCAGGAAGAAAAGTCTCCAGCGTTTCCAGAGAATTCCCTTAGGCATCGCACCACATCGGGAACCCTGTCGAGATCCTCCAACCTATCACGATACTCTGGGGATATGGTTTGATCGCCCACAACGTAACGTTGTGCATTCGGATTTAAAATGCCCTGGATAATATCCTGGCCCTGTTCCTCGAGCACGCGACGTACGATAGATGATATTAAAGAATTGAATTCCGGGGTTCCCCGGGCCTCCGAGGTTTCACGCATAGGTGCGGAGCGGGATGGGGCATTAATGTTCGTGTTGCCTGGTATGTCAGCGGTAGGTCCACCGCTCAACTGATGGTTTGGGATGGAGCGGAATGAAGCGTTAGCGTTCATGCTGCCTAATATGTCAGCAACCGAACCAACGCTTAACCGATTAGGTGGAAGGGGAAACATATCGGGGTCAGGAGTAGAGGCGGATGGCACATCGATTGGTGGGTTGGAGGCTTGGGATCTTGTTAATGGCATTTTTATACCATCCGTAAGGGAATGGGCAAGAATGGAATAAAAATGTACAGGATCTTTCGTGCACAAAATAAAACTTATAAAAATCAAGTATTTTTTCCTACTTATCTCTTCTTATTTTATTTGACAAAAATTTCTTTTCTCTTAGCTTAAATTCTTTGTTTGGTTTTTCTTTTTTCTATATATTTTCCTTTTTTAGTTTTCTCTTTTATTTGCTACCAATTTCTTTTCTTTTAGCTTAGATTCGCTTTTTGTTATGTTTTTTATCTTTTCTACGTTTCCTTTAATTACTTAATTACTTAAATTCTTAATTTATAATTCTTTCTAATATATTTTTTCGACTTACGCTACAACCGGTAACATCTTCATGTCGGTGCCTCAGATTTGTTCCTTTTTTCCTGGCTGGTTACTCGGGCTCCTCGGACACACACTTACACGACTGGCTAGAGGCGTTCTTAGGACCTTCTGACCACACTAGGGGGTTTCACTGCACCGCTCCCTGGAGGATGTACTGGCACTACACTTGTTCTTTTCGCTATCACTGTATTTTTCTCATTAGCTTTTTTCGTTACTATATTTTTTCTTTCACTATCTCTGTATTTTTCTCGCTAGTATTTTTCGTTACTATATTTTTTTTTCCTCTCACTATCACTGTTCACTACTGTCTCGGACCAGTGGGATTTCCGGACGAGGTAGCGCCACTTTCATGCAGGGTCGTCGCGTTGAGTGGGCACGGGAGCTACTTAAGGTCACTGGCTCCACTATACGGACGCGTACGCAGACCGCCGAAGGCACGGAAGCTGCTTGAGGTTATTGGCACTTCGTTTCAACGGACTCACTTAACTTGTTTTAGAGGCACTACGCGTCGCGATCACCACTGGTCCCTGCTCGGGCGCCAATTAAACACTTCTTATTTGAGTTTATTAAAAAAAATCTTTATTTACTTTTCCAAAATGGGCAGCATAACCCCTTAGCACTACGTTTAGAACTGAACTAACATTGTTTCTTATTCTACCTTAAATACTATTCGGTGAGTGCAGCTGCAGGTGCAGTGGATGGGATGATCTGGTGGATGGATGTGTGGGCGTGGGTACTCGGGTGACCGTCGCATTCCTCGCTGGCGTGGGTACTCGGGTGACCGTCGCATTCCTCGCTGGAGTTGGTGTATGGACGACTGTATGGCATGCTTATCTTGCAGACGTAACGTCAGCGAATTGTGTCACGTACGGCCTGCTTGCGTCCAATGTTTTCTATGTTAACTTGTATGCTAATGGGTCGGCCATCTAACGTTTTTTTTTTTCAAGTAGTGCTTATTTCGTGAATGGTAACACTTAGCTCATGTCTGATTTGACAGATAATTAGTTTTATCCTTCCGCTGAACGAATATGGTTGTGTATACGCTTGAACAACGCTGGGAAATATTGCGACATTACTTTGAAAATCATGGTAATGTTGCACAATGTGTGCGAAACTTGCGTACGGATTTTGGAAGAAGAGAAGCACCGTCAGCTCCGTATGTTCGTTATCTTGTGAAAAAAGTGAAAGAAACTGGCATCCTCATCGATAAACCAAAGCGTGAAAAGCCAAAAACAGTGACAACACCCAAAAATATTGCTGCTGCGGCAGAAAGTGTGCGTGAAGCGCCATCAACATCAATTCACCGTCGTTCTCAACTATTGAACATTTCGGAGACATCATTGAGACGAATTTTGCATAAAGACCTTGGTATGACGCCATACAAAGTCCAATTGGTTCAGGAGTTGAAGCCAACTGACCATCCAATGCATTTTCGCTTCGCTAAGTGGGCCTGCGATCGACTTACAGAAGATGCCGATTTTGCCAAAAAAATCATCTTTTCAGATGAAGCTCATTTTGATGTTGGCGGGTATGTAAACAAGCAAAATTGTCGCATTTGGGGCACAGAAAACCCGCACGCATACATTGAAAAGCCGGTGCACCCAAAACGAGCCACTGTTTGGTGCGGATTTTGGTCCAGAGGCATAATTGGGCCATTTTTCTTCGAAAATGAGCAAGGAGTGGCCGTTACATTCAATGGCGATCGTTATCGGGCCATGTTGAACGAATTTTTGTTCACAAAAATTGAAGAGGAGGATATTGGCAATATTTGGTTTCAACAGGACGGCGCTACGTGCCACACAGCCGAAGCTACACTCGATGTTTTGCGCCCTGTTTTTGAAGATCGCATTATCAGCCGCAGAGCTGATGTCGTTTGGCCACCTCGGAGCTGCGATTTGACACCGTTGGACTATTATTTGTGGGGTGCCGTCAAAGATAAATGTTACGCCGACAAGCCAGAGACAATTGACGCTTTAAAGGACAATATTCGTGAAGCCATTGGTGAAATACTACTGCATGGCCAGCCGAGCCAGCCATTTGAATGAAATTATTTTCCATTATTAACCGGAAGGATTGTACTTTCAAATAAAAAAAGAAATTTGAGAAAATATTCCGTAGCATTTTCAAAAAAAAAAAAATTATTTGGCGGACCCTTTAGATAAGTGCTTTATTGCGTACTGTTCAAAAAGAAGACCGCTGCTGGTCGCGGTCGGGGTATTTACATAATGTTAGTACATGTTGTTGCATTGGAGACTTATTAATTATTAATACATAAATGCAGCTGGAAAATAGTATTAAATACTAGATGCCGCTACATTATGGTGTGCAAGAAAATCCCGATTAACTTTAGTTTTACTACATACTTTTTTCCACGGCTCAAAGAACATATTAGAGGCAAGGAATTTGAAGATTATAGCGAAGTTATGGCCGCTGTTGAGGCGGTAAAGGGTCACTACTTTTGGATTTGCCCTCATACCTATGTATACCTGATAGTATTGTAGTTGAATGGCCTTACAAATGCAAATCTGTAATTTATAATCCGTTTGAATTTGGGAAAGTCATTAAAGCTTTAGCAATCTCAGTCAATTAGGTTCTCACATAGGCCAAAAAACAAAGAAGCTAATTAGAAACCCTCTGCGCTTTATTATCCCTTTCGCTATATCTCCTCCTTTATGGTTAACTATAGGAATCAGTTTATTCAGATTTAGTAATATTATATGCCAAGAGATAAAAGCTGTGACTGATCAGCAGGGGTTAAGCTATTGCCGCATTATGGACGGAAGTAGTTATGAAGGTGTCTTGTTCGAAGTGTACAAATTCAATATAAATTAAAATACTTAAAGCTAATGTTAATGATCATGATATAAGCTTTGTTTAATATTTAGGCAATTTTATGTCATTAGTGTTTAAATATGATTTTGGGCATATGCATGTCACAGCCAGCTTGAATAAAGCGAAATCGTGAAATCTAATTTTCCGCAACTTTATCCAGCAACAGGGGCCATATGTCAGCAATAACACGTCGAATGTTGACTTTCAAATCGTCCAATATCTCTGGTTTATTGGCAAAGAGTACTGTCAAACCTGTTTTTGTGCGGTGGATAGGGATTGCATAAAAAAAATCGCACGAAAAAAAATTCGCACAAAAAAAGGTCGCATGAAAACAAGTTTGAAAGCAATCTAAAGATGTGAGATCACAGGATGGTGGAGGCCAGTTCACAGATCAATTACGCGAAATTATGCGCTCAGCAAATGTTTCCGGGAATAAATTGATGGCATCGTTGCGCTATCTTGTTGAAACCAAAGCTCTGTCACTGTCACAATGCCATTCAACTGAGGAACAAGGGAGTCAGAAATCTTGTTTCTATAGCGCTCTCCATTGACGGTAACATTCTGGCTGGCAACGTTCTTAAGGGTGTCTTGATAAAGGCTTATGGGTTTTCTCCACTCCAAATTCGCCAATTTTTCTTGTTTACATATCCATTTAATCATTGCATCATTCAAGCTAAATGATGTTTTCGGTCCATTCACCGAACCTACGATGCGTATAATTGTCACGTGGTTTCAACTCTTGCACAAGCTTACAGGCTTTTAGGCCAAGATCTTTCCGTAAAATCTTTCACAAAATTGATAGGCATAGCTCCAATTGCTGTGCACGATGGCGAATTGACTCACTCGGATTCTCCTCAATACTGCGCTCCATAACGGCAATAACTTCTTGTCTTCGCACTCTTTGTTTGGAGTTGCGGGGTGCGAAAACGTATCATCGTATTTCGAATAACTAGCTCAGATGGACGATTATGTTGTTCTAGCGTTAATCTATCCGTCGTCAAATGGCAAACCGTACTTACCGCAAATCAACTATCAACTGTCAAATAGACAATCTGTAGAAACAGTGTTGCCAGTTTAAAAAACCCAAACTCTAAGAAAACACCCTTATGTCAAATGAATTTATGCACTAAAGCTCGACGTATTTGGTACAAGGGACTACCTGAAAGATGTGCGTAGATTGACTGATTCCACGATCGTTTCCGCATTTACTATACAACAATTCGGCCTAAAAGCCTCGGACTTGTACTCCCAATCTATGATCGTATCCTAACATAGTATTGCGAGTCTACTGATGCAAATAACACCTTCATTAGCAACACTGACCCCGACGCCCCTCACATAAACAACACGCAATCCCTCTCCATATAGATTTGTCTTTGTATATAACACTATGGATCATTTAACGATATCACCTTTTATCTAACTCGGGAATGGAAGAATTCCTCTAACAAGGACGCATCTCATTAATGCGTATCGATAATCAAATATCTGCACGCACATCAGTTTCCTACCGTCGTCATCATCATCATCACCACCGACCGCAGAAAACATTCGTAAAAGGTCCTAACCTCTATCGATCCACGTCCACACTCCCGCCCGACGGTCCATTTTCAACCGAACAATCGACAAGTACACGGAAGTAATGAAGACACCCTCCCAACTTGAAATGCTATACTCGGACAATGTTTACAAAACTCCAATCACACAGGAACGGGGCGAGACGTAGCACCCAACCTGGCTAACGCTGGTAGTAGGTGTGATCATTTATGTTCCACGTAGCTGAATACATCTTCTTCGCTTTCAACTGATCATGTCCGCCGATCAGGCAGTTAACGCAAATACCGATTGGAACTCGTATAGTAACACGTTTTCATCGATAATGCATAACCGACGATACTACATGGATGCATGTATCTGAACGCAAGGCAAGGCCCACCGGTACAACAAATAATTTTAATTGGTACCTCGGATGCTTAGATACGTCGATGTTAGGATACCAATGTACAATTATACGAGATCGTTTCTACAATTTCCCCGAACATGCCGCCGTCTGCGATTTGTAGTTGGCCCTGCCGTCTATATGTCGTCTGCAGATGTGCAGGCAATTCGAACCCGCGGTCAGTGGAAAACGACTGTGCGCAAGGCAACAGGGCAACACTGTCTGATGTCATTCGGACGCAGTTGTGCTTCCTGGTCGTGGTTCCATTACACTTTGTCCATCATCGAAAGCAATACTACGGCGCTACCAGTATACACGATGTCTAGTGGAATTCCTGATCTACAGGGCTACGATCTGCGTGTACACCAAAGTAATAAATTATCACAACTGCAGTCGGCGCAACCTGCGCGACATTGGCACAACATTGTCAGGCTCCATATCCTCATCGAGAAGGCGATGACGACGACGAATTGCCATCAGAGGACTGGATTGCCAGGTACTAGAAAGTAATTAGCGGAATTGTGTTGCGTCCATGCGAGATGCATCGGTGGGGAGTGAACTAGCACACCAGTCATATGTATTCGTGGATGGGACACTTGGCTCGAGGTACCCATCAGCGAGTGATAAATTTCGACTTAAATTCTTGCCCCTCCTCCAGATGACAGCAAGTTGCTTTGCGTTCATTCGAGTGTGCCTTGAAAAGTGTGGGGGGGACGGGGATGTGGCAAATTTATTGGCATTTCTTGTCGTAAAATAGATTAAATGATGACAGCCAGGCGAAGCTGGAGATTTACGGAGATTTAGTTGTTCGTAATTAGAAATGTTCCATCGCAGACAGAACATGATTTCTATGTTCCTTAAAGGATACATGTGTCACTGTATCATTTAAAGGATTGTCCATTTGTTGCACGGGCTGAGAGGTGATGGAAATAAATATGTTTATGTCATTTTCAATCTGACAGTTGGGTGAGTAACGATGTTGAGTGCCTGTGCTATTTGTAGAACGCTTGTTTCATAGACCTTTACATAGTTTTCCTTCAAAGTTTAAGTGTTGACAGCTAAGTGAAAGGACGACAACACCACATCATTCAAACGACACCCTCGTAACACTTGTAGGCATCTTTTTGTACACTACTGTAAGTGTTCTCGTCAGAAGTAAATATTAACCGAAAGTAAGAAACTATTGTCATATCGTATGATGCTCATACTATCTTATTTCTTTTACTCGTACATAAGCGTACCGCTTCATATGAAAGTATAAATACAGCCCGTCATGTTAATTTTCACGCTTCCCAATAAACTGTCGTAAGTAGCACATCTCCTCTCAAGTTGTTTCATTTGACTCGCTCGCCTTTCCTACAAAATTCAGAAGTGGGATACCGTTTAACTTTATCTGAGTTCAAATTATTTTTTTAGTGTTTCAAAAATGTCAGAATTGTTTAAACAATTAGTTGATAAAGCGACGGTACCCATCCTAAAAAATATTTTACGATCGTTGGGTTTGAAAACTGATGGAACTAAAGCGGTGTTAAAACTACGGGTCGAAAAAGCAGTTGAATCCTATACGGACGAGAATCTGGAAAAACTCGCGCAGGATTTTATGGCCGATGGTGAGCAACATAACGCAGATTCATCCACCGAACACGAGTCAGAGGAAGAAACGCTGGACGAATCACCTGTCCATGCACTACGCAACGACGTTGATGAGGAGCTTAATAAGCTGCGAGAAGCATGCAGAAAGAGGGAGGAAATCATTTCACTGAAGCGACGACTGAAAGAGCTGCAAATGGAGGATAATGAAGAAAATCACAGTCAGAGATCACATGTTTCGCAAAACTTCAAGGACATGGAAGACTTATTGTGTCCATTTACTGGGGATGACAACTTTCCCATTGTTCATTGGGTAGAACAGTTCGAGGAGAACGCCGAAAGCCTTCAACTCAACGATCGAACCAAGTTCATTTTCGGAAAGAGGCTCCTTGGTGGAACAGCAAGGCTTTTCGTAAGATCTTTGAAAATACGAAACTGGACACATCTCAGAGATGCACTTTTGGGTGAGTTTAAGCGCACTGTTACGAAAGCGGATATTTTTAGTGAGCTAAGTGCAAGGAAAAGACGGCGTGAGGAGACATTGCAGCAATATGTGCTCAGCATGCAGGAAATCGCATCCCATAACCCCATAGAAGAAGAAGATTTGATTCAATTTATAATCAAGGGCATTCCAGATTCCGAACTCAATAAGAGCATGCTGTATAACGCAAACAACATCGATCAGCTAAAAATAGAACTAAGAATATACGAAAAGTACAAACTTAACAGTCGCGATCATTTTCCGCTTAAATCAAGCACATCCCAGTTTCACAACAGCAGCCGAAATAATCAAAAGAATAATGCATTCAAAAAAAAAGAATACACCAGTAATGCACCCGCCAATGTGTCATGTGCAAAAAAAGAGTTCACGTGTTTTAAATGTGGTGTTCGTGGGCACATAGCCAAAAATTGCTCCAGCAATAAACCAGTTTTGATTGTCAGTGAAAGCAACAACAACAGTCATCACCCACAGCTAAACAGCGCTGATAACAACGAATACGTTTTAAATGTAGACAACATCCATGCAGAAAACATCAACAACGTGTCTAAACGCAGTTCCGGTCGCATCATGCCAAAGTGTAGCCCAATTTCTAATGATTTTGAAAAAGAAATTTCATACATATTCACCGATGGACATTTCGAATGTGCGTGTACTTTGACGTCGCTCTTGGACTCAGGGAGTCCGATAAGCTTTGTGCAAGAAAAGTTCCTGCCGCAGACTATGATTTCACCATTGGATAAAGACAGTCATACATACTGTGGAGTAAACAACAGCCCGCTTCAAGTGTTGGGAAGTGTCAATTCACGTATATTTTTTGATAACAATAAAACTAATTTATGTTTACTTGTAGTGAAAAATCAGTCAATGAATTATCCAATCGTTTTGGGGAGAAATTTCATCGACAGGATTGGCATGGTTTTAAAGAAAGCAGACAAGAGTGATGAAAAACAAGATCGTATTTTGCCAGTGACAAGCAGCGACAGGTGTAATCGTTCTTCAGGTTCATTATTGCCGTCATCAAGTAGTTCTGCAGAAACGCTTGCAAATGGAAAGGATTTGTCGTCATCATCTTTAAGTCAGTGTCGCAGTTCGCAAGTTGGTTATGTAAGTACGTCTTGTGAAGAATCTTTGTTTGTAGAACAAACTTTCCGCTACCTACTTCAACTAAGGACATCCATAGCTTCCTTGGACTTTGCTCCTATTTTAGGAAGTTTATACACCAATTTGCTAACATCGCAAAGCCTCTGTATGATTTATTGAGGAAAGACACTCCGTTCACATTTGGTCTTAAGGAAATAGAAGTCTTTAATTTGTTGAAAACCAAATTGATTTCAGCACCTGTTCTATCAATTTATAGCCCTAATAATCCAACAGAACTCCACTGCGATGCTAGCTCGCATGGATTTGGTGCAGTCCTACTGCAGAAACAGAGCAATGCCAAATTTCATCCGGTGTTTTATTTCTCGAAGCGAGCTAGTGAAGCTGAAAGTAAATTCCATAGCTATGAACTTGAGACCTTATCCATAGTCTATGCTTTGAGGCGGTTTCGTATATATTTGCTAGGTATTCCATTTAAGATCGTCACGGATTGCCAAGCTCTTGTCCTGACGCTTAACAAAAAAACATTGAATCCGCGAATATCGAGATGGGCGTTGGAGTTACAATCCTATGATTATTCAGTTGAGCACAGGAAAAGCGATCGGATGTCACACGTGGATTCTTTAAGTCGATCTTTCAACATTTTGTATGTGGAGGACGAATCGTTTGAATTTGTTCTAACCGCCGCACAAAAACATGATCCAAAGATAGTTGCAATTGCGGAAGGGTTGAGTACTTCCGAAAGTCCACACTATGAAATGGTTGATGGACTAATTTATCGAAAAGTTAAACACAAGATTGTTTTTTATGTCCCATTTAACATGGAAGAGCAGGTTGTTAGAACTCATCATGAGTCACTTTGTCATCTGGGTGTAGACAAATGCTTTGAACATTTATCCGGGACTTACTGGTTTCCAAACATGAAGGAGAAGATTAGAAAAGTTATTAAAGGCTGTCTTAAATGCATTTATTTTTCGCCGGACTCTGGTAAATCAGAAGGAATCTTACATCCAATTCCAAAAGGAAAGATCCCATTCGATACGCTTCATGTCGACCATCTGGGCCCTTTTCCTTCATCTCATTGCAACAAAAAGCACGTTTTAGTGATTGTAGATGGTTTCACCAAATTTTCCAAGCTGTATCCAACTAAAACCACTTCGAGTAAGGAAGCTATAGAATGTTTGAAAACCTATTTCGCAAATTACTCTAGGCCTAACCGAATAGTTTCTGACCGTGGATCTTGTTACACATCAAACGAGTTTGCAGAGTTTTTAAAGGACAACAACATACAGCACGTCAAGGTAGCAACACACTCACCGCAATCTAATGGTCAAGTTGAGCGGCTGAATAGAGTGATAACACCAATGCTTGCAAAACAATGCGAGTCGTTTACCACAAGTAATTGGGACAAAAACTTAATAAAAGTTGAGTTTGCTATAAACAACAGTGTGAATCGTAGCACAGGTTTTACACCCAGTAGTTTGCTATTTGGTAGGGATCAGAAGGGGAAATTCTGCGACAAGGTGAAAGAGTTTTTAGCGAACAACGTTGATTCTGAAGAAGTTAGTCTAGATAAAATTAGGGAAGAAGCTCAGGGAAAAATTGAGAAAGAGCAACTGAAGAATAAAAGATATTATGACAGCCGTCATAAAAACCCAACAGCTTATAAACCAGGAGACTATGTCATGATCAAAAACGTAGATACAACACCAGGGGTAGGCAAAAAACTTTTGGCTAAGTTTCGTGGGCCATACGAGGTGAAAAAGGTCTTGAGGAATGACAGGTATATTATAGGTGATATTGACGGATTGCAGTTAACAAGATTGCCATACAAAGGTGTATGTTCCCCGAACAATATGAGGTTATATGCGATGCCAGAAGCTGATTTAAAGACTGGTGAAAACGACAAAGGAATAAATAATACTTATAGAACTGGCGACAACGATCACATTTGAATAACGATCACCTGAAAGGACAGCTGTTTAATTTAAAAAATATATGTTTGTTTGTACCTGCCAAAATGTCGATGGATATTTCTTTCAATGTTTGAAACGATATAATTAATAATGTATCTTAACTTTATTTGTTTTGTATTTCAAAGATATTCGACTTAAAATTTCTAAATTTCAAAAATTCATGAGATGACAAATTCAGTAAGAACGATTAATTGTTTTCAATGTTATAGTTATATAACTTTTCATATGCATCAACAATCATTTGTAATATTAAAAATATCAACTAAATGTTTATCCTTAAAATTTCAATAAGAAATTACTTTTAGGTAAAGAAGATTTTTGTAAAGTATGTCTATTGAATAGTATTCTAACAAATATGTACTATACAAAATGTAATGTATCTTAAGAAAAAAGTTTTATGAGAATTATGTATAGAAAAGATGTTGTAATCGGGTCGATTATGCGGTCAGAATGGCCGAGTTGTAGGCATCTTTTTGTACACTACTGTAAGTGTTCTCGTCAGAAGTAAATATTAACCGAAAGTAAGAAACTATTGTCATATCGTATGATGCTCATACTATCTTATTTCTTTTACTCGTACATAAGCGTACCGCTTCATATGAAAGTATAAATACAGCCCGTCATGTTAATTTTCACGCTTCCCAATAAACTGTCGTAAGTAGCACATCTCCTCTCAAGTTGTTTCATTTGACTCGCTCGCCTTTCCTACACACTCCACATCTATCATCGATACACGACAAAACTATGGCGACCACATTGCTTCTGGTGTTTATGGTAAACTTTGAAATTGTTTATCCAACACTTCGCCAGTGTCACATTTCATGTTGCCCTGGAGACTTTTCAACTTTTTGGTCTTCTGAGTTAAATATGTACATGGTACATCTGGTCGTAAGTTAATCTCAGACATTTTCAGAATTTCTCGAATACTCCCTTGGAGTGAAGACGTTCGTTTAACATTCTTCCGGAAGCTTGAGCTCAATTGCCATGGCGTATGAGAAGGTCCCCCAAGCACATTATGTTTTCGATTCCGTTTAAGAAGGCTGTATCCCCGGCGACAGACGTGCACAATCGTTCTATTAAGCACAACGTTTTATCCTCGCCAATAAATTCCACATCAGCAGCGCTTTCCGAACTCCAATTATCGCACCTACTCGTACAACCTTTTCCCCCTTTTTGATACACGATAAACACACATTTCCGGCGAAGGACCGCATTCTTGTAAAACCCATACACACACCATCGATCCACGTTCCACCATCACGCCCCACCGTCGAGCGCACCTTCGTTTCGTACATCAACCCTTAGTTTCATGAATACACCACGCAATGTTACGTGCACGTGGTTGTAGTGGTTTGGGACTTGTGCACGGATGGAATACCCACGTCGCATGTTGCAACAATTTTTCAGGAAGTGAAAGTTGTGCGCGTTGTTGGTGTCTGTTGTACGTGCGCCGCATTTCTATAAAGCCAAGGTGAATGCACACCCTTGAAATTGGAATCAGTCGACAAATTTTGTACGCATTTTGGGTTGCCAAAAATAGACATAAGCCAGGGGAGACAGTGATGGGTGGAATTTGAAGTCAAAATAAACGGGTCTTCGTGGACGTATTTACTATGGGTCGGAAGAGGATTTACATTTCCAGGGGGAGTCTTTTCCTCCGAGGGTATGGGGGCAAATTGGGTTTTCCTTTTGTCGCATTTGGCGGAGGGATGATGTTTTACTTTTACTCGACTGGTGTTGCCGGGCATTGCCATGTTGGTAATTCGAGAGAAGATGAAAACTTCTAGAAATTAATCTCGTTATCTACGAAGCTTCATTCGATTATTTTTGGAAGATGGGTAGAAAGTGAAACTAAGTGTTGGATAGCAGATGATCTTATTATATTTAGTTTCTTGGTCTCTCTGAGAGCTTCTTTGATGTGAATACAAAAATTAAATAAAAGAGAAATAGAATCATGGGTGCAACTAGCCTATTCAAACTACCAGCGAGCAACGTTTTTTATTAATGTTGAAGAGGTTTTTGATTATAAGTTTCTATACAAGGTGGCCCAACTTAATCATTATTTTAAACCAATAATCGGTTAGTGATGTTAGCGCAGCGTGGATTTAGACGTCGATTTCCTAATCGTGTCGCGCAATCTGGGCAAACATTTCGGCGCTTAGCTACTCGTCTAAAGACTTTAACCACAGAAGACCATGCAGGGCGTGGCCGCCACCAGACTGATCGTACGGCCGAGAATATCACGGCTGTGGCTGCCGATGACGATGAGAACAAAGAAACATCAACCAGACGACGGGTCACGCAATTGAGCATCACCAGACAGACCCTATAGCGAATTTTAGTGAAAGACTTACACATGTTCCCGTAAAAGGTGCAAACAATGTATCAGTTAATGCCTGCTGGACGTCAGTCGCGTGTGAATTACTGTCAAGCCATTCTTAATAGCAACAACGAAGAGGACGATTTTGTGTCGAAAATCATTATGAGCGAAGAGGCGCATTTCCACTTAAGTGGTTAGGTCAATAATCAAAATTTTCGTTTCTAGGGCACTGAAAATCCACGTGTGATGCACGAAGAGCCATTACGTCCACTCAGAGCCCCTGTATGGTGCGGCGTTCACACGGGAGGAGTGATTGGGCCGTATTTTTTTGAGGACGCTTTCGGCAATACGGTCACTGTTACTGGCGAACGCTACAGGGCCATGATAAACGACTTCTTACTGCCAGAATTGGATGAGCGGGGCTTGGTAAATATGTGGTTTTAACAAGACGCTGCAACCCCACACACGGCACGAGCCACAATGCACATTGTGAAGGAAGCGTTTCCTGGTCGCGTAATCACCCATTTTGGCGATTTGTAATGGCCAGACTTCTTTCTTTGGGGCTACTTGAAGTCGTGGGTTTATGCCAACAAACCTCAGATAATCGCAGAGAACATTTCACAGGAATGCGAACAGTTATCACCGGAAATCTTGCGGAAAGTCCTGGAAAATGCGATAAAACAGCTACAAATGTGTATCAACACTGGCGGCAGCAACCTGGCGGATATCATCTTTTCCAGTTAACAGAAAAAATTGTAAAGGTTCAAGTAAAGATTTCCATTACTCAAAATATTTTTCTTATTTAGTAAAAAAGTAATTCAAAAAAAAAATTGGATAATTAATTTTGCACCACCTTGTGTACTTGGTGCTTAGCAAATTAGACAGTCGTTTCACTGTCAATTGAAAGGAAACACTGGAGACCTTGCTTGAGGTGCATTTCCCTGGTTCTACTACCCAAAAAATACCTTTTGAGTAAATGAGCGTCACGATAGTAGAAAAAATAGCTTCTATGGCACACTTTTCAGCTCGGATAGAATTAAATTGGCGATTGGTTTATTTAAACCCTACATAGACAGACGGTGTCTTTCCTGATATTCTTCAAAAAGGCCTAGACATCATCCCGGCACCACTGATAGTTCTCTTCATTTCCTCTTTTAACTTGAGATATATCCCTCAAATCTAAAGAGAAGTCAACCTTGTCTTTAAGATTGGAAAACCAAGTGAACAAGCAAACCCTATCACCATATCAGCTTAACATCTTTCCTACTAAAAACAATGGAACAATTGATACAGTTTCATATTAGAGGTATAGGATACCACTGCATCCAAACTAATGTACATACATACCAGAAAGAACGATTTACTGAGAACGCGCCGAATAACTTAGTAGCGCATGTGGAAAATAGCTTCACACGCAAGAACATCGCGATTAAAACCTTGCTCCATCTTCCTAAGGATTTTCAGAAGAAGTCAATTATATACTCGTAGTTATTGACCTTGATCGTAAACTTAACTGGAACTCCAACGTTGAAAACAAACATACATGGGCGACTAAGGTACTATGGGCTTGTCGACGCACTTAAAACTTGGCAATTGAAACCTAAGGTTATATACCGCGATAGAAAGACCGTATGGCGGTTAAAAGCTGAACAAAAAACTATAATGGTATAAACGCCTTCAGAGACTAGCATGTGTCGGCATTACAGGCGCTATGTCAACCGGCAGCCCAAGAGGAACTGATCGGTATTACTCCACTACACCTTTTAATTAAAAAGGTTGTTATACGTAATGCAATCACACTCTTCCGCTCGGAAACAGAACTGCCATGTAGACTATTGGGTCACATGTCTATTCTACAACACTTTCCTGAGCTGAATATGATTACCACAGTTTCGGACGTATTACGTAATGCGTTCACTTTTGACAAGAAATTTGATATACTGATCGAAAACCGCACAGTTTGCCAAAGCGGCGATTCTTTGCTAAATGTTAAAGGCCTCAGATGGTACACAAAAATCTCGAAGGAACGAGTTCTAGTATCTTCCAAGCCAACTTATACGTAACCTAAATTTAGAGACTGGCATAAGAGGTATAACCATTAATATGAGTCAGGCAGCGCTCAAAGTGTTGAGCTAGTATAGCACGAATTCGAGATCTGTTAAGGAATACCTCGATCAAAGACTACGAAACCGGGTCAAACTCTGTTAGTTGCAAGGGCACAAGGACATACAAGCACATACTATGCGACTGTGCTGCACTCTGCCACCTTAGAAAGCATATCCTCCTCAGAGAAATATATAAACTTTATATAAACTTGTCGAAGCTTCGTATGTTGTGATTACCCTTGGACACTTGCAGGTGCATTATGGTGGTGCAACAGCCATGACTTTTTATCCCGCAAATCCTGACGTTTGCTTTGTATTGCTTCACGTAAACCATACGACCCTTGGGCAAGAACCACGCCATTAAAATCGAAGAAAGAAAAACTTTCGCTTTGACCGAAATTAGCGTGCTTTTTTCGGCCTCGGCTCTTCTGGTCGCTTGTTTTGGAATGATTGGGCTTTTTCTCCGATGTCATAATCATATCCCCATGTTTCGTCGTCAGTGATAACCCTTTTCGGCAAACATGGATCATCATTCAGGATATTCAACAGCTCCTTAGCGTTGTTCACGCTATAGTTCTTTGGGTTAAAATATAGCGATTTCGAAACAACTTCGTTAACACACGTTTCATGTCTAATTTCTTCACTGCTTCAACGTTTTCATCCATTGTTGATGTACTGCGGCGTCCAGGGTGGGCATTGTCATATCGTCTTCTCGGCCTTCTGTGAAGAGCTTGTACCCTTTGTAAACATATTGTTTTTGCTAAGAGTAGATTTGCGAAATGCCACAGTCAACAATTCCAGTAGGGTGGATTGCTAAAGAGCCAGGTGGACAATTTCAACCTATGTTGGGGAATATGCAAATCAAATTATGAAAACAAAAAACTGAAAATCGAATGTACTTAGCTCGCGAAATTAAAAAAATCACCTTATTTCTTGAACAAACTCGTTAAATAGCATCTAAACAACCTCATAGCTTTAAGTATAGGTTTAAATAAAAATATAATCACGTTTTATAAAAATGTTGCATTTTATTTTATTTTTATAAGGACATCTCTTGTTCAGGGTTTCTATAAAAAGATAACTCGGGCCACAGGTAATGCTGATAATATGGAAAAAGTACTAATACCCGAATAGCAGGGACGATATCAGCTGTATAAATTGCCTATATGTAGCATTAGCGGAAGAAGCTGATCAGAAACGTCGCATGGTAAATCGAGACATCTTTCAATAATTCTTCATCATTACATTTGTGAATTTTTATCGGCCTCAAAATGTCGAGTTACGAGCCAAATTAATATTTTGAGCGCCTTGAAAATGGTCCAAAAGCACGAAGACCGGGTTTAATATAAGTTGAAGCCAGGCGACAAGGAACGGCGTTTTCCAATGAAAGTACTGCTCCAGCAGCTAGAAAGAAATAATTTTACATCGGAGTTTGACTGGCGGTGAAAAGTGGCTCCAGTACGATAATCCAACGCAAAATAATTTTTGGAAGCCCCTTGGCCAAGCATCGATATTGACGGCCAGGTCAAACATTCATAAGTCAAAGCTGATGTTGTGTATTGGAGCGACTATCTTGGTTTATGACATGTTGCAACCGAGTAAAATACAGAAGCTCCCTTCCGATGCGCTACGAGTACATCGGCATCACACCACAAAGATAACGAACGACCACATGGTGCTCAGGCCTTAAAATCTGCCTACCTCATCCGCTGTATTCTTCAGACACCACCTTCCGAATGCAACCTGTTCTATATTCTATTGATGACATATGGCCGGCCAAACTAGTACTTCCGATCTTTCGAAGAAGCCAAATATTGGATCGATTTGTAGATTTCATCAGAAAACGTGCCGTTTTTTTTAATTCGTACCTATACGGCAGCTTTTAGAAAAGAAAGGGCAAAACGTTACGCCAACTATTCGTAGATTTTAAAAAGGCATATAACTCTATAAACCGATCGAAAATGTATCATGTCCTTGTTAAAATCCATATTTATAAAAGCATAATAATACAAGTGACACTTTACGGATGTGTTCCCTTACTGGTCTTTCAAAACAAGATCTTAAGGTGGAATATATGGTGTAAAACAGGACGAAGAAACAGGCAAATGGAGAACAGGAATCAGGAATTCACGGAACTCTATTTAGCTCTAAGCACTGTTCGAGTAAAAAAATGGGAAGACTAAGATGGGCACGACACTTAGAACGAATGTACAGTGGACGGACACTGAAACGAATAATGAGTAGAAAACCTGTAGGAAAAATACCGCCAGGAAAGCCGCGTTGTAGTTCGGAGAATAATAGAAGGATGGACCTAGAAGAGATGGCACTAGACAGCGAAAGAATACACTCATGACAGGGAGGCTTGGCGAAGAGTACTCAACGAGGCTCTGAACTTTCAAGGTAACAATAATAATATTGATAATTCATACATATGCTACCAGAAAAATGGACTAAAGTTGTAGCCAGTGGTGGAAATTGTGTGGGATTCACATGCTGACTACTCGTACTGAGAGGCTCGTACCAACAACAATTGAAAAAAGTTGTTCTTCCCTAGTTTCGTGTCGCAGAGCCATGTGAGCCCTATAATCAATCTATGAGTTTTTTAACGCGGACGTGGTAGCTTATTACCATGATCTTATTCTTCCAAGAATACAGAGATGTTATCGCAATTTAGTGTGGTGTTTTCCCGACCTACTCGGCTGTCCGGGGTTCATACGTGGTCCAAGGTTGAGATGGTTGTAAATATTAAAATTGACAACATCAATCATTTCCTAACTATTTCGCCCATTTTTATTTCAGGTCGGAGAAGTGTTACTTAAGCTGGATGAATAGGACACCATTGGACACATAGTTTTAATAGGTTCCATAAAAGAATTTGAAGCCACCTCTGTTCCGTCTTCCCGACGCTACTTTGAAATTCAAGCAAATTCTAACAATAGGCAGAGTTCTTTGAAAAAGCTTGAATTCATTTAGTTGGTAACATATGCAAAATACGACGGCAGGCAGTGTTTGGAGATTAGAAACGCAGCAACATCAGCCCGGCTCCTAGCCCTGTGTAATGTCTCCTTCTCTCCATTAAAATGTATTCAAATTCGAATGCAGTCACTCCGACTTACTACGCTCTTCGCAATTATTGCATTTATTATACTTGTATTCAATGAAAAAAACCTTTAAAAAAATTAAGCAAAACCGCCCAATGTTAAGAAATTTCTAAATATTAAAGTTTTCTTCGGAGACAAGGCGAATAGGACAGCATTCGTGCATTTCTCCACTGACCTATGTATAACTCAATGGGGAAAAAACTCTCCCCTTGTCTCTCTCACCGGAAGTTCTCAGTTTGAAATCATTGTGAAAGGGCTGCGGTTTGCGGTTGCGTGCGTTCCGTCTTTGTTTTATTCAAGTTTTTGCGTTTTTTTCGTTTTTGGGAAAAAGTGAAAAAAAATTACGCGTTTTCTGTTGTGAAGTGCTTTTTTTTGTGTGTAATTGTTGTTTGGAGGAAAGTGCAAGTGAAGGTGCAGTGAAAAGTGTGAAATTCCAAGTGGAAAAAGCAGAGCAAAAATGTCCTCCATTTGTGATGTGGTTAATTTGGTGGAAAAAGTCGTGAAAATGGTGTATATGTGCATATTGTTGTGCCTAAAAGTGAAGTAATGCCAGTGAGTTTATTTTTTAGCAGTTTTTGTTGGAAAAATGTAATTTTTCCGGGTTAAATCGCGATCGGTTCGGGAGTGCGATGCGTTTTACGATTTTTATTGCCGGCCATATTGCTTTTGGGAGACATTGCGAGAACAATGAAGGTATGTGGAATGACTGTTTTTTTCCGTTACATTTGAAAATGCTTCGTTACAAATTCGGTTTATTTTTTTAAATTTAAATGCATTTTCGTTTAATATCACCATATTAATTAAACGAATGTTTTTTGGTAAATTTATTAATTCGTGTAAATCGTTAAATTCCCTTTCGGTCTTACTTGAAAGTAGAAATAAAAGTAAAGTCATGTTTTTAACGAAATTATTGTAGCCCATTGTGGAGGCTTGCATCCTGCCAATTGGTTGTCCATTGGAAAATGTTGAAGTCAGGCTATATTGTGGTATCTACGCTGATTTAGTGGTCATCGACTAATCATTATTAGTCACATTAACAAGTGGAATGTTATTGTTTTGAAGTGAAAAACTTCTTCGTGTATAACAGGAAGGCCCAAATTCTTTCGAATTGGGTTGCGGAAAATAATCATGTCTTTCTCTGTTATGTATGTATGTATATTTTGAACATCGTTTTTTTTTTTTTTTTGAAATCTGTACCTGTTTGTGTCATTGTGTAAGGCTATTTGTCAAAATGTTGTTAATAAGTTGGAAAATAGGGCTTTGTTTTGGCGGTGAAAAACTGCCACCGCCATTCGGACAGCAAAAAAATTCAAATTTTCATTTCCATCAAGGAAGTCAAAGATGAACGTTTACCCTGAGAACAATTATATTCAACATTTACTAGTCGAACTTAGTGTAGGATTTGTTCAGCGCATATTGTGTAGCACGAACATCTGATGGCTTTCCACTAAAAGTCCTCGATTTTTAACCTTTTTGGAATTCATAGAGTGGACAAAGTCTCAAGCGCAATTTTTCTTCACTCATATTGGCCGTTCAAAATCTTAACAAAATCTTAATATGAATTGAATTGAAGAACTCGGGGTGCGTCACCTGAAGACACTAGAACTGCGACCATAAAGATCTATTTTACCCCTTTTTTGATCTATGATTTGAGTACTGCCTTCCAGAATTTGACAACTTCTCTAAATGGGATTTCCTTAAAGTCTTTCCCTGTTATGGTTGTGGTACTTGTCATTTTGAATCTCTTTCGGGCAAGGTTTGGACAGGTGGTCAGTATGTGTTCCATTGTTTTCTTGGCCTGGCCACTTCGCCTGCAGATTGCTTCAGTTGTGCAGATACACGCTAGCCTTTGTATTTTATTGTGTTTATTCATGACATTTTTTTATTCACATTTTTTCCACCAAACAGCAGCGCCAAAGACTCATTTTTGGGTTTAGCCCCATGTTTTGCCTATGAGTTGTTTTAAGGCCCATATGGATTTGATGGCCTTTGAGTGTCTTTTGTTTATGTGTGAAATTTTACCTCTTTATTACCTTACCTTTCTTTAATGTTTTTTATTTTTTATTTTTAAGGTTTGAAGATTATTTATTCTTCTTTTTATAAATCGAAGTATAATTATGTGTATTTTGCTTCATGCTCATGAGATTTCCTATAATGTCCTATAGTATAGATCTTTAATAGTTTTGATCATTACCTCTGATATGTCTAATTTGGCTGTTAAATGCCTTTCTTTTAGCATGATAATTAAAGGAACTTTTTCTGCAAGTACATTTGTTAATGATAAGTGATTTGCATGATCAAATGCTCTTTCTACGAGTATATCCATAAAGGCGTCAATCGCGACCTCCTTTGCTTTCACGGATTTTTCTACAATGCCCGCGACCTTGTGAAAGGCGGTTATTGTAGATTTACGTTTTTGATATGGAAATTGTAGTTTGTGGCGTGGTGTGTTCTTCTGTGTTAATCTTATGACCTGTTCTATCAGTTTTTCTATCATTTTCAGTAAAAATGAGAAGAGATTGATTGGTCGATAGGATTTGAGGTTTTCGGGTGGTTTATTGCCGCATTTGTGTATAAATATTACCCTGACCATTCTCCACATAAGTGGATTCTAAGGCTTGTTCGGATTATTTTAACCAGAATAGTCTGTTGGGAGAGTGTATTAAAAGTGTAGGGAAAATACCTCGCGGCCCAGAGGCTTTGATTGTTTTGAGGCTGTTAATAGCCCAGTCCACTTGTTCATACGTTATGTATTTGCTTACGTTGGGATTTCTACCATTGTTGAAGATGACATTTGCTTCACAAATTGTAATGTTGGTTTTTACAATACACCCGGGAAAATGAGTCTTTAGAAGTAGTTCTAGGGTGTCTGTAAAATCATGCCTCAGATTACCATCCAGGTCGTTCTCTTCAGGAGAAGGAGGAAAAATAGTGGCATTACTCAGCTGGTGATAAAAGGCATTCCCATCCCGATATCCAAGGAAGTTAAATACCTGGGAGTCATCCTAGATAGCAAGCTTCTTTGGTCAAAGCATGTTGAGTCCAAAACCACCAAAGCGCTGTCAGCTTTTTGGCAATGCAAAGGTGCCTTTGGCAAAACATGGGGCCTATCGCCGAAAAAGGTCCTCTGGATCTACACGGCAATGATAAGACCGATAATCTCATATGCATCGGTTGTTTGGTGGAGCAGGCTATCACGCAAACACGCTGTGGCTTCATTCACCAAACTCTAAAGAGCGGTCTGTCTCAGCTGCACGGGGGCTTTCCCCAGCACATCGGGAGCTGCTCTAGATGCTATGATGAATCTTCCACCCCTTGACATATATGTCAGCATTATGTGCATTGCATTGAAAGTCATTTCTCGCCTAAGGAGAAATGGTCTTTGGTATAACTCGCATTGGAGTGAAGGTGTACTTGCGGGAGAAATATCCTACGACCCCTGTCTCACGCAATGACACCTGCTATCCTACTGCGCTGTAACTTCACAGTCAGGACTGGCTTTGGCCAGACACTGAACCTGGAATGGAGTGTCTTCCCATTTTAACAGATGGCTCCAGGACTGGGCAGTGATCCGGCGCTGGAGTTTTCTTTGAGCGCGAAAACATTCGACTGCATTTCTCGTTAGGAAAATATGCGTCTGTCTTTCAATCTGAGATTTACGCAATCCTAATGGCCATGCACTATGTTGTGACAGGTGGAGGGGAAAAAGCATATGCGTCTGCAGTGACAGACAAGCTGCACTCAAAGCTGTGTCCAACCCTCTATCCAACTCCAAATTAGAGCATGAATTCAGTACCTTCTTGAACAAAGTCGGAAGACTAAATTCACTTAGGCTTGTATGGGTCCCAGGTCACTCTGGAATCCCAGGAAACGAGATCTCTGATGAACTCGCTAGAAGAGGCTCAGAGGAGAGTTTCTCAGGACTTGAACCCGCCTTAGGTCTACCTGCTTCCACGGTAAAATCTGACATCAATGACTGGGTCTTTAATGTACACAGTCGTAGATTGAGGGAATATCCAGGTTGCAGGATGACTAAGCGCGTACGCCCTGATGTATGCAAGAAGTCCGCAACATTTTTCTTACCCTTAAGGAGAAAAAATGAGTCTGATTTATAATAAATTTCGTTATGGTATGCTGTACATCAGCTGACGCTTGCTGTGTACGAGTATGTTGTTGAAAGGTGGTACAACCTATCTGCTCGTCTTCTGGTGGTGAAATTGTGATTGATTGGAGTTCGGAACTTCTCATCGTCATAGTACTCCAACGCTGCTGTCATATTAAATATCTGCTTCATCGTGACAATTCTCACTCTGCAATCTATGCTGTTTTTCCCGACAGTCATTTTATCGCCTTGTTTTGAATATCTTGCAGTTTCGCGATGTGTGTACTTGCAGCACCTCCACGCTAGTATGCCACCTTGACTCGATAAGAGCGTGGTACACTTCTTTTTGCAAGCAGTTTCTGATCTTGGGTACTGTGGGCTATGAATATGCAATAATTTTGTATTTGTTGCATGTATTACTAGCCCATCATCGTGACACGATTTCCCTGCTTCGTCAAACTCTGCCTGCATCATCCTGATTGCTTCTACCATCGATTTGTGGCAAACAACAATCGCCCTGTCATGTGCATATGCGAAGGGAAAGCCGTTCTTAAAAGAATTTATTAGTTCGTTGGTATATAATATGCCAAATAAGGGGCCAAGCTTAGAGCCTTGTGGGACTCCATACTGCACTGCATTGGCTTTACTACCAGAGCCTTTGATTTCCACACGAAATGTTCTCGTTCTGAGATAGTCTCTCAACCAATCTTCCAGTTTCACTCTAATTCCTATTCTTTGCATTGCATTCGAGGGTAGCGAATGCTTTGCTAAAGTCTAAGAAAAGCACTAAGACGTGGTGACTTTTGTTAATGCTTGAATTAATTAAGTTTGTGAAATCGCCGAGAAGTCGATTGGTGCTTTTTTCCTTCTGGAACCTGTACTGATTCTTGCTTATTAGCTTATGCTTTTAAAAAAAATTCCATATTTGATCTGTAATGAGTTGATCCAATATCTTTTCTATCACCGGCAGTATTGCAATCGGGTGATAGTTTGCTATCTCGTGTTTGGCTCCTCTCTTGTAGATAGGTCTAACAAGTTCCTCTTTGAGCTTGTTGAAACCGATAACATTCGTATTGGGTGAGAAATGTTTCACAATTGTTTCGTCTAACGACAGCTCATCCCAGTACTTCATTAATTAGTTTTCGTCGGATCACATTTTACTTGCTCGAACTTTCTTTTGTAGAATTTTTTCCGGCTTCTACATATTTTTTTGCTGACTTGGCTGCGCAATCCTTTGTATTCGGTTTCGTATGTTATGCTGGTTCGATTTCTTTCTTTGCAGCTTCCTACGTTGTCCCTTGTAATCCAATCGAGTCTTTTTCTTTGAGTTTCTCCTCATAGGTGACTGTCTGTTTTCTGTTTTAGTATATATCCCCCTTTTTTTTTAGCTAGTACATCAAAAAGAGGTCCAGTCGGTAGTTCTAATCAGTTCATTCACTTTTCTAGTTCTAATATTCTATCTCGATGGTAGTCAGATTACGATACGCAAAGTCCTTCTTTTCTTAACTTTCCATCCAAAAATTCGAAAAAGTAATGATGAGGAGTTGTTGATAGATGCCTAAGCTTACCATGTATCGTTTCTGATCTGATATTTCTGACCAACATGTTACACTAGTGCCATCTTTTCTAAAACGGCGAATTTCAATTTAAACGTCTGATGAATAATAGGAATCATAATTATTATGATCCAAAGAAAATCCAACAATAGTCTTGATATTGCGAATTATTATAATAAAGCTAAATCAAACAAATAAATCTAAAATATTTGTCAGTTTCGAAATGAATTTAATTTTTTTAGAAAATCGAATAAAATTATTTGTTCTTCTTACGATAAGGACATAAAAAATAAGCACCACGTTCGAGATCCATAAAGGAAACATATTTTTTCAAACGTGCTTTTACTGTAAACCTAGATGCATATACAGGAACGTAAGAGTTGTGAAAACTACTATGTGCCATCAATTCGTAGAACCCTTTCCGAAAACACGTGCTGCCTCTTAAAGTTAACAAGATTACATCTCAATATCATGCACGTGTTCTCCAGCATTGTCTCGTTTGTATGTAATGTCCCTTTATTGACCATCTCCTACTCCGTAGCCCATTAAAGCTGGAGATGAAAATACACGAGTTTCGTAATCGATTCGAATGAATCGTTTTCTGCATAACCCTAGCACCTGATGTCTGCCACATAAAAAATCGACGATTGGTTATGGTAAGAAACTGCTAAAGTTTTTCCAATAAAAGTTAGTCGTGACTTCAAGAGAAACGAATGGAAATCGGTTTGTGTAATCGAGCTGATAAGAGAAATCGAAGAAATCGAAATATAGATAAAAATTTTTTCGATATAATGCAGATTGGTGTAGTGATTTTTGGAGAGGACAGTTAACGAATATGATGAGGATGCGCCACTACTTACAAGCTTTAGCACGTGTTTCGGATAGAGTATAATGAAATGACAGTTGGTAGAACTTTCTTTAATAGGGGTCGAAATCGGCAAAGAGCAGCTGTGTCATAGTATACATACATATGATATGATACAAGTATGCTATTTTTTTATTTTAATTATTGAGTTTTATCTACAGATTTGGTGCATGGTATCTTACGGGTTTAATCGTGATATACATTTTTAAAGTAGATTTAGTTGAAAAATGTAGCTTTGAAGCCACTCAACAAAAAAAGAATGTTCATGGCTTTGCATCTCTGATGTTTGTTCCTAAACAATTAGTCCCAAACGATATTTAAATGGTTCTTGTCCCATCGACGGAGTAATGGGTTACATATATGGGTTAACATATGGGTATACTATCTAACAGGGACTATTGTAAAGGACATTTAATTGGTGTTGACGAATAAATAAGATTTTTTCTTCAAACAGACAATTCCAAATTACTTTTAATTTTTGGACACATTTCGCATGTGTGAGGTTCGCTTAAAAAATAAGGTGACTTTGAATTTCGCGAGCTAAGTAAGTTCGATTTTTTTGTTATGTTGGCAAACGTGCCCGCTAACATATGTTGACATTGTTTGTTTTTTCGTTATAAGAATAGACGTGTTTTGGTGTGATTTGGGATTTTTCGATAGAAAAAGAGCAAAGAAAAAATTGTTTATAAGTGGCACAAGCTCTTCACAGAAGGATAATATGTTAATTATGAGGGCCGCCCTGGACGCCTCAGCACGTTAACGGATGAAAACGTTAAAGCAGTGAAGAAAATTGTTATGAAGAACCGTCGAACCACTATCAGAGAAGCTAACCGCCGACAACGTTCTCTTTACTTGGGAAGAGATCAATGCCCTTACAGCTGAAATGATTACTCTTTTATGAAAATGCACGTCAAAATCCGAACAATTTAATACTATTACACAATTAGCTATTAAGTGTCTTTATCAAGGTAAATAATGAATGCTAGTTTAAAAATTATTTGTAGGAATGCTAGAAGCATTCGAAATAAGGTTATTGAGTTTTTTCTTTCCTAAGAAAATATAATATTGATGTTGGCATTGTTACAGAAACTTGGTTAAATGAAAATGTTAACTTGTCTAATAGGAACTATAAGTGTTATCGCCTAGACAGAGATGAGAAAAGGGGTGGTATTGTTGCTGTTATTATCAAAAGAAATATTAAACATACAGTTCTTCCTATAGTTCATACTAAACACATAGAGAATCTTGGCATAGAAATCCCATTCACTAATGGACGTTCTATAAAAGTGTTTGCCGTATACTTTCCAGGTGGTTCCACTTCACCAAGAAAAAGGTACGAATTCAAAAACGACTTACATAATCTGCTCAGATTAACAGACACTTTCCTGCTAGGAGGAGACCTAAACTGTAGACATAGGTGCTGGGGTTGTCTGAAAGCTAACAGTTGGGGTAACGTACTGGCCGATATTTGTTCTACACACGCTTCACATGTACTTTTCCCACCACATCCTACTTATATCCCAGCCAACAGTCGCAACAAGCCATCAACATTAGACTTGTTCTTGACTAATACCCCTGAACTTTTCAACCAACCCATTGTTTTAAATGAACTTAGCTCAGACCATCTTCCAGTTCTCTGTAGTGTCCTTTCAACTCCTACTGCGAAGACTAATCTAATTTACAACTTCAGCAAAGCAAATTGGAGTACATTTAAACGCCTCGCGAGGAACAAAGTTAATAATTTGTTCGATGTTTATAGCCAAATCGACTGTCAACCACATCTTAAGGTTTAATTGGGTCAGAACTAGGAACACCTATTCTTCTTCTTTTCCTTTTTCCGGCGTTGTTATGGTCAGAAGTGTAGGACCACAACCCTCCCACCCAACTGCACTCCTACTGGTCCGCTTGTGGGGTCCGCCGGTTTGACCTCAGAAAGTAGCGGCAGGCTTCCCGGTTTGGGATTACTTCATCGCTGAGGCCAGTCAAATGCTGGTGTTTTTGCATTTGTTTTTCGGCCTGCCTTTTTTTTTTTTTGTGACACGGGCATGCTTCAGATTTTTTTGTTTGATCTTACTCTTACAACACCGGTGATCTCCAGTCGTGTCAACCCACTGATTTGCATGTACACTTGTGGGGCAGTTTAATGGTGGTATATGTGTCCCTAGGCTCACCTTGGTGTTTTCTAAATTGCCTAGATGTGATTTTTGTTTACCTTTGTTTTAGTCGCCTTTTACAAGCGAGAGGTATCGCTGCAGGGATATTCTTAACCCGTCCCTGCACGGAACACCTATTATTTCTCAGAAATGAAATCCCTTAATGCAACCATTAAACTATTAGTTCTGAATTACAGGAATCAGTCTTGGAATTATAAGCTGCAAGAACTAGAAAAAGGTAGTAAACCATTCTGGAATATAGTTAAGATTATTAAAAGAAAAAACCTTCAAATTCCTGCCCTAAAAGTGGGAAATTCAGTCCTTCTCACTAATTCTGAAAAGGCTAACGCCTTAGCAAGCCAATTTTTTAGAAATCCCCAAATCTCAAGCAATATGACTAATAACGTAGCTATAAATAGAGCTGTTGAGCAGTCCATAAATTCGCTTAACTCGCTTCCAGTCCAATAAAAAAAGAAAAGCCTGTTTCTTGCCAAGCAACAGTCTCCAATTAAATGGCATCATGATCGAGTGGAAGGACAGTGCTAAGAACTTTGGGGTCCACCTGGACAAAAGACTAACCTTCGGCTTCCATATCCAGCAAGTTATTAACAAAGTCAATATAACTATTAAATCACTTTATCCCTTCATAAATCGGAAGTCGTTCTTGAGCATTGAAAACTTACAATTTATAAGGTTATTATCCAAGCAATCATGCTTTAGGGATGTCCTGTGTGGGGCAGCTGCGCTAAAAGCCATATTCATAGGCTACAAATAAAGCAAAATAAAATTCTGAAAATGATTCTAGACCTTCCTCGGCACATTTCCACTGAAGAGCTGCATTTTATAACAAACGTGCAAACAGTGCCAGAAAGAATTTCCGTCCTGACTAGATGTTACAACTATTTTTGTAGATTCTCTGATAACCATCTGATTTCCAGTTTAGTTACTGAATCTTAATATAGCATTTCTATTTCATAATTATCTATTTGTTATATACACATAATTACATTTATTTATAAATTAAATTAATTATTTATTTATTATCTATCTATTTATTTATTTATTTATTTATGCATTTATTTATTCACCTATTTACCTATCTACTTATCTATTTATTTACCTACCTATTTAATTATTTATTTATTTATTTACTTATTTCTTTGACCAATTATTCAATTATTTATTTATTTATTACATACCTATTTATTTATTAATTTATTTACTAATTTATTAATAGATTAATTTATTTATTTATTAACCTTTGTATTTATTTATTTATTTATTTATCTATTTATCTATTTACTTATCTAATTATTTATTTATTTATTTATCTATTTATTTATTTATTTATTTATATATTTATCTATTTATTTATTTATTTATCTTTTTATTTATTTATCTATTTATTAATTTATTTATTTTATTAATAAATAAATCAAACAAATAAATATCGTACTCATTTAATATATGTACATATTCATTCATTTGTCAATCAGTCAACAAATTCATGTCTGTACATAGTTACTCGCTATATAGTTCTTGTTAACCCTCACCACCACCCCTACTCTCTCTTAAGAGCTTCAATTAAATTTAGTGAAGATTTTTCATGTAGCTTTTCGTTCAACCCAATTTTGCCAAGCATTAAATTAATTATAGTAGTAAGGTAGCTTATACCATATCTCTGTAAACTGTGCAATATAGTTCTAAGAACAGTGTATTATTTAGCTACAATAAAGAAAACTAAACTAAACTAAACTATCAGAGAAGCTGCTGAAAATGTGAAAGTTTTGCTCAGTGCTTTTTTCCACTACAAAAAAATTTCCTTAAAATCTTATCTACGACAAAACAAAGAGCCTACTTTAATGAGATCTTGCAACCAAAGTTAAGTTTTCTGCCGTCGAACTGGGTCCAAATACTACCGGAGCCTACACGGCCTATTACCTCACTGAAAAATTCAGTCCCGGATTTACTAGACTGTAAGATCGCACTTGTTAATGGATTGAAAGCAGAATTTTTTTTTACGTTACCAAAGAATATTTATGAATCCCTCTCTGATTCAGTAGTAGTAGTAATTGTTAATTTTTTTGGGATCTCTAGCATTAAGGAAAATATTGAATTGGACTAGAAATGTTTTTGTACGGTTAGGTATATGTAGTTTGATGGTAAACTGTAGTTTGAGGGTTGTTAAGCTCGATAACGCAGAGTGATGTATCCAATGATGCAATTAATAAGTCTTACTTAGACCTACAGTAGCTCAAAGTTAACATGTACCAAACTGCATTTAAAACTTTAAATTGTGACGTTTTAGTAAAGGAAAATAGTTCCCCCAGAGAAATATTTTTTTGCTGTATATTTGGACAATAAAAAAATGGAATAGGAAATATTTTAGGTAATTATTTTAGCAGTCAGGAAAAATTAATACATCATTCTCCAAAAATCGACCTCAACAATAAAGTGGAACAAGCTCAGGATCGTCGCTCCATTTTTAAGCGAACTACATCTTGCTTCACATTCTAGTTGTAAGTAATCAGGAAAAGCCCCTTAAGAATTTGCAATTCATTCGTGGTGTTTAAAAGTGTTTTTAAAGAGGTTATTATCGCTATGGCGCCTAAAGGTCCTCAAACTTCAGTTGGGTTGCGAAAATTCATAATTTCTTATTCCGAAAGTAGTAAACCTGTGCAAGAGATAGCAGATATTGTAGAAAGAGCGGTATTTAATATCATAAAACACTATAAAAAAAACTACGGACTATAAAAATAAGCCAAAACCAAGCGTTCCAAAAATTTTCACCGATTCCGATGAACGCTGGATTGTTCGTAAGGTGAAACAAAATCAGCATATCAGTGCTCCAAAGCTTATTGTAGAAATCGAGAAATATCTGGGGAAAAAGTCAACCCAGTTTAGCGGCAGTTAAGAAGCAGAAAGGAAATTACCCACCAAGTACAATATTAGTTTAGAAAAAATGTAAATACCTTTGAATGTTGTATTTTGGTATTTGTTCCATTATTACTTTGAGGCTGTTTTTTGTTCTTATAACCAAAATGTTTTTTTTTTTAACTTGAACTTTTGTGTTTATGTATTATACATATATGTTAATGAGGCTTTGAGAAAATATCTTTAGAATATCTTTTTTGTTTTTTTTTTTTTGCCCTTTTTAGGGACGGGCTGGACAAATGCTGTTTTCCATCTACTCGGAAAGAGATCCGAAGAATAGGACAGATGGAAAAGCTTACGCACGCAGAGGTTTTGCCAGCGCAGAAGAACACCTCTTCAGAAGTATTGGGGGTATACCATCCGGGCCAGCGGATTTGTGTACGTTGAGATCTTTTAGTACTCTTGCAACTGTACCCATTTGTCCCATGGTGAAATCAACGCTCTCAAGTACAGACGGAGACAATATGGAATCTGGCAGCGCTGAGCTATACGCGAAATGCGCAGCAAGCAGATTGGCCTTGTCTAAAGAGCTGATAGCTGGAATGTCATTGTAAATGAGCGTGGGAATTGAAGACGAGGCTGAATTCTTTACGTTTTTCATGAACGACCAAAAGTTTTTGCTATCCTTGGGACATTGTAGCACTTTCTGCCTCAACTTTCGTTCGTGGAAGAATTTTACACGTCTAATTAATGCATTGCAGTCATTTCTGGCCCGTTTAATTTTTTTCCGGTTTTCCTCAGTAGGGTTGGTTTTGTAGTTCCTAAAACTCAACTCTCTCAACCTGATGGCCTCTTTACAGCTCGAGTCACACCACGCATTTTCTTTGGGTTTGATACTCTTCACTCTGTGAGGTATGAAGGATCTCATACCCACCAAAAGAATGTTCGTGATAATATCAGCAGTGACATCCACGTCACTATCGAGGAAACATAGTGACCTGTTAAAATTCCTAAAAAAGTCGTTAAGGCCGCTCCAATTGGCTTTCTCGTATAGCCATACTGTTCTTTTAGGAATTTGTTCTCTAACTGTGTGGGGTGAAGACGAGAAATTAGCTAATACGACACAGTGGTCAGAGGAGCCTAGGGGCGACAATATGGCAACAGAATATTTGTCAGGATGAGAGGTGAGAAACAGAGAAACCTCAGAAAAAATCTCTACGTACCGTCCTTCGGATGTTGTTTAGCATGAATGTCGAAGCCAATTAGAATTGTGTACATTGAAATCGCCCGCAATGGCAATCTCAGTGTAAGGATGCAGGGATACAATTCTTGTGATGGAGTCGGATAGCATATCGAACTCATTGAAAGTAGAATTGCTATCCAGTTTTGGACTACTATAAATGAAACAGTAGTGGATCAAATGCTAACGGACATGGATTTTTAGCCACAGAAAATTAAATTCCGGATTGGAAAAGTGGCCGTAAGTTGCTAAGCTACATCACTACGAATATAAAGGGCGAGATCGCGGTGGAGAAAGAAAAGGGACACCAATGTACATATATCCAGGCAAAATTTTCCATAGCACAAAAAACAGACACCAAAGGAACCAACTCCGACGTCTGAAAGGTGGTAAAGCACAATTGAGAAGTGCAAATTTCAAGTAGCTTCCCAACATCAAATCGATGTAGGTGTTATGCCCATACACCGATTAGAGTTGGTGCACCAACAATTTGCACTTTTGATTCCTCTACGTCAGATGCTACATTTGTATATTACAATTGCCTCTCCACTCCTATTTTTTAGTGTGTTTAATTTTTTCTTTGAGCTACTGTAAGTGCCTTACGATAGGTTTCGCCTTTATTAAAATGAGTTTTATTTTATTAAGGAATATAAAAATCAGACTTCTTGAATTTTATCTAATTTTCACACGACTGTTATAGTTTTTCACATTAAATTAAAGAGAGAAATTACACATCTTATCATACGTTCCTGATTATCTTGATATTTTTTTTTTCTTGTACGAGAGAAAATAATAATGTTGCTTGAACTAATTTAATTTAATTTTAAATTCCTTAGCTCTAGCGTTTATATAGTATAATAATTAAATTACTGGTGAAAGTGGGGGCATCCGAATGTATGCTAGGTCACGATTCGCAAGAGTGACATGTAGAATACTTAATCTATTTGCTGCTATGTTGAATGTATCTTCGTCGAGGAGCGGTTTCTTTCTTCTTTTTTAACGATAAAACATAAAAAAATACGTGCAGTTTTTGGAAATATAATACTATATATCGCAGATGACAAAACATGTCTAAAACATGTATATGTTTATAAACGTTTCTGAAAAATAATATAAACATGTGGCTTCGCCTTGCTAGTCAGATTGATTGTTATTCTGCTGCTAGCTCTCAAGGACGTTGCGCGCTGCTTAATACGATCGATGGTTGATCGAATTAAAATTTTTAAATATAACATTATTATCACGTTTTGGGGTCTCTAGAGTTCAAGTCTGCCATCTGTAGTGAGATATGTGCTTACGTCTTTACCTTCCTGAACTATTTTCTGCGACGCATTTCTTGGGAACAAATTAAAATATCAACTCTGGAATAGAGATGCAGATAGCAAACTAGAGTTGTTGTGGTGTATTAAATATAAGGTCTCTATTCATCAAGACTACCAAATGGGAAATTGTTTCTTTTCGTAGTCGCGTGTAAGAACCTATTAGAATCCAAGTTTTGTCTAGCTGTATAATATGGCCTAATTATATTAGCCTTAACTATATGCAGGCACAACCTCAACCAATAATTTAGATCGGATACTAACTTCTGTAGAATTCCTTTTAATCTTGGACCTATATTGATTCAGAACTTAAGAACCTTCTCAACAGTATTGACCGCGCCTGCAGCATTAGCATATTTTGTTTAACTGATCATAGATAGAGAGATAGTACAATGAACATTCAGAGGTCTTAGTGGGGCATGCTGTCTTATACTGTTTTATATATTTAATGGTCAAATTGCGGTCTAATGACTAATGGTAGTCTTTAGCTTATAAATCAGAATCTGCTTACCTGACGTCTTTATTAAAGCTTTTACTCGAATGTAACATACGTGAGAATGCTATACTCGTAAAATCTCCCCCTTTCACGAGGATGTCGGAAGCATTTGAGTTTCGCCTAACAGTAAGTAGTTGCAGATTTGAAATACTGTCATTAACATAAAAATAAAATGGTTATGAAACGCTAATACGAGTATAGGCCCACCTGCATATTTAGCGGCACCAATCAATAACAACCGTCTGATAACGTCTTACGAAGTAAGCGAGAAATCTGCTGCACTAATTGGCTCTTATCCAAAATTACCTCCCGACCTTCATGCCGTTATACCTCTCATAATCCCCTTCAAAGTCGATGTACAACAACTAAGTGTTTTTTATGACTTCAACATATGAGCATAGCAGATATGGCTTCCTGGTTCAGCTGTAAAGACCGACAGTTAGATGAGGCCAAGGAAAGTACTAACAATATTCGTAGCATTCCTGTAAACATCGAAGATTTATGCCACATTAAATGCTCATAACATACAAGTATTTAATGGTTCCCAAACCACCACGGATAACTTCTCGAGTTCAAGTAAAATAAACAATCAATGGAAGCCGCCTGTTGACCCTGTATCATGATAATGAACATGGTCTCTATACTGGAACACGACTTATATGATAGTTCAGTAATATAGTGTATTTCCAAAGCGTATATGCAGTCAAGGGAGACGTCCATGTATCAACCACGGTAGCCGAGAGTCGGCTTAAAGATGAGGAATTTTTGCATCATTCTTAAAGGGCCGTTACCAGCGGGCATTTATTTAACGGATCTCCCACAGCTAGGTGTACATTCGTGGCAATACCCGGCAGCAATAACGGTCGGGGTATTAAACGAACTTTATGAAGGGATGAGTGAAATAATTGCCAAGTAACCAGCTGAATAAAACGAGTGCACTTAGTGCGTTTAATATGACTTACGGGTACTTAAAGAATTATAAGAGAATAGGTATAGGAAAACTACGGGGCATTTCCTTATATTCCTGGATCTTATCGTATGATTTGTTTCTTGTTATGGACGATAAATGCTTTCTACCTTTAGAGTCATAATTCTTTTTGAGAAAGAAACTAAGAAACACACCATTTTTTCTGGGTGTTTGGAAGGCTATTGAGCTGTGAAAATAAAAGATTAGGTTCTTCAATAGTCGCGCTTTGATGTCCTAAGTCACAACCTCGATTACAGGAAACTTTCACATAAAAGACAGCGCTATCTTAAACGCCACAAGATAACCATAAGCAATGGATTTAGAGCCATGTATGTACGTTTTGATATTTATCCTTCGGTCAGGTTGACTACTATAAAACGGTTTCCTTATCATGCTGAGGTCGCTCCTGAAATATTGATACTGATTAAGCCAGATTTCGAAATCTCTAACGACATCTCTAACCACTAATATTTCGTCGTGTTGTCAATGGTGGCAAATTTACGCCAGATATATGGTTTTTCAATAAGAATGTTGTGTGGGAAAATTATCAATTTGTTTTTTGTAATTTGTAATTTGTAATTGTAATTTGTAATTTATTTATTTGGATCAATGTTAACACGTAGATACAAAAATCTTTAAATTGTGTAACAGTTATAATAGATTTATGATTTATATTTAAATTTAAAATGAAATTTTATATAAAGTAAAGAAAAATATAAAAAAAAGAAAAAAAGAAAAGGTATAAAGAAACATTTATAACAATTTTAACAGTGTCAACTATCGCGATTTGAAAAATAATATAAAAACAATAAATGAAAGAAAACTATGTGCAAAAGTGTTGTTTCAATTTTCGTTTGAAGTCTCCGAAGCGTGACGCCCGCCTTATGTGAACCGGAAGCGAGTTCCACAGTCTTACGGCGTATACAAAGAACTGCCTTTTCGTTGTGGTATAATTGTATGTTGGCGCAATAAGAATTCTACTTCTAGCTGAGGAAGAGAATTGCAATCTTTGGAACAGATAATCTGGTGCTTTTCTTTCTTTTAAATTAAATAGGAAAGTCAATATTCTGTGATTCATATAATTCTGTAGGTCCATTCCGAGAAATTCTCTCACATAATTGGAAATGTGGTCTCTTCGACTCAGGTTGTATACGAATCGTATTGTACTATTGACAGCGACTTTAAATTTGCGATAACTGAGGCTATCAAGATCACAGAAGACTGGATGAGCATAAAAGAGGATCGGTAGTAACATTGACTTAACTAGCATTGCTTTGATGTTGAAGGGTAGACAGTTTCCTATTTGATAAAGGGCTCTTAGCGAGCTGTAGATCTTAGCAACTAGATTCACAATATGGTCTTCCCAGGTAAGATGCTGATTGAAAATAACTCCTAAGTTTTTAGCACTGGAAATGTATGGCAGAGGTGACCCATCGATAAAAAGTTGAGGTAAGGTGTTAGTGTCAATGCGTGATCTGGTAATAGCTACGGCCTGACTTTTGCTAGTATTAAGCATTAATTTGTTTCTACGGGACCACAAAACAATTGAATTTAGGTCTTCATTAAAACGTAATGTTGCATCTTTCACAAGTCCCATAGGATAACTTAAATGCAATTGTACGTCATCTGCAAACATCTGGATTTTGCAGTTTTTTAGGACTGAAGGAATGTAGTTGTTGAACATAGTAAACAACAGCGGACCCATTATTGAACCTTGTGGGACACCAGCTTTAGTTTCAAGGAATGTTGACAGTTTCTCATTTGCATATACAGCCTGAATGCGGTTTTTCAAGTAACTTTCCATCAGCTTAAGTGCCGTCGAGTCAAAATTGAAATAGTATCTGAGTTTATTAATGAGTATTTCATGGGGAACAGTTGTTGTTTTATCGCATTAAGTATGCATTACCACGTCGTTCAAACGTCTGCCATGGCTTTGGTTGGCAATCAATCACTTGTTCCACATTTGTCGGACAAATCTGACTAAGCTTACTGGAGAAGAAGTTGCACGATCTCGGTGTGCGAGATAACTATTCCCTCAAATCGCGTGTGTGGCACCTGACGAAGTCGGAACGCGCGATTTTAGTACGATTTATTGTCAGTACCCATAACATGTGGTTTAGCACACAAGAAGTTGCTAAACATCTGTCTGTAGCGCACGCCGCTGGCGATTATAGCAATGCAAGGTTTATTTTGGAAGAAATACGGATCGAGGATTCCGCCAGATCAAACAATGGCTTTTTCGGTATGCGTTTGGTATTGGTGTATATGGGCTTCGGCGATAAAAGAACATTTTTGTTTTTCTAAACATTAAGCAAATTAGAACTGCTACACAATCTTGTCTATGGTCGTCAACCTTAAGTTCATGCATCAGTTGATTTTTTCACCAACTCAAATCCCGAAGCAAAATGTGCTCAGTCGAGGTGGCAGAATGGTCAAGTTCCTGTGAACATTGAATAAATTCCAAAAGGGCGAGTATGTTCCCGCAAATAAATGAAATATTTCGGAGGAACAATCAGAATGACATCCAGGATCTGAAGCTTCCGAAAACGTCAGACAATGTAGGTCTATTACGAACAATCTGCACTGATTCGGAGAGTGCCGTTTTGCATTACGATTTCTTCGTGGTTAAGAATCCTCAGGAGAAGGTGCCGAGAATGGGAGCTGTTTTTCAGAAAGTTATAACATATAGGGTGAATGACAGCATGCGCCCAAACTACGACCTTGAAAATAGAGCCCTACTTCACGACTTCTACCTTCGAAATGATTTCGTTCAGAGCGTCTTCTTTTAACCAGGTTCAGTGACGATTGTATGGCAAACAATGCGGTCACCAGTGAAGGGCTTAACACCCTGCACATTTCGACGGAGGATTTTACATTAATATATTACGGCAGAGCAAATGTGCAGGCACCTTCGGCAAATTTTCGGTCAATACGTCTCCTTCGGAGTATCAGCAAGATTTTTGAGAAGGTAGTCCATAGAAGCCACTCTAAATGCGTTGAGGATAATAAAATCATCACTTTTCATGTCAGGGGGTGGAAACTCGTACCGGATATCAAATTGCACAAATGCAAGAACCAATGCACGAATGCATGTCTGATTGATTTGGAAAGAGCTTTCGCGACACCGTATCGCTAAAAGGTCTTTATTACAAGCTCAGCCGGCCGGGCATAAGTAAACCACTGCTATATGTGTTTTTTGACATGTTTACAGGTAGAAAGTTTGTTGTGAAAACTGCCAACGTGACTGACTTCTAGTCAGATATTTGATACGAGTATTAACAATGAACTGCAACAGAGTGCAGTGAGCTCGCCGATCCTTTTTAGCATTTAACTGAGTGGTCTGATAGATTCTCTTCTTCACTATCCAATAGCGATCGAGGTCATTGTTATTTTTCTGCAGTTGAAGATCGACTTCCAGAAATCAGAATCTTTTTTATTCAGAACGCCCCTAGGGCATTTTAGGGTCTCTTGGTATATTAGAAAAAAATTGGCACAAATTTCCAATTTTTCGGACAGGCGTGCACTGGCGAAACAAAGTGTAATCAAATGTCTTGGGATCTTTTTGGAATAGTCTCTACAATTATGACAAGCATATAGATGCTGCTTTGTCAAGGGCCCGGAGCGCTTTCGCTTCAAAAAGATTACTGTTGCAGTCAACTTGATTCTTGAGTGAAGGTAATCTGCTACATGGCCTTAATCAAGCCTATGATTGTCTATTTATGGATTTCCCATATGGCTCTATGTGAGAACCAGCTTAATGGAATGGATTCGAGTGGTTGAGGGGCAATGTCTTAGGTCTCGTCTTGAACAACTACATATATAACATACCCGAATCTGAATTCACGCAATTTTATCTGAACGAGGTCCTATACAATACGGCTGGGATCTTACGGGTTGACAATTTTCTGAAAAGGCTGATTCTAAGCCACGTTAAAAGAGCAATGACTTCAGTCAATAACCTGTTCTACTGATTACCTGATTACCCCAACTACTTGTACCACGGAAGGGTGCGCTTTAACGGCTTTGTCCCCCCAGAAGCTTTTCTCTATTTGGATCAATGTGGGCTGATCTAGGGTAGAATAGCGGTCCTGCTAATCTTTCATGTATTCCGCAATTCCGTGGAGGGGCGGTTCTCTACGAACATGATGTCGCAATTGAAATCAAAACCCGAATCGAGGTTCTAACTTTTGTTGGTTTGGGCCCTCAAGTGTGGTTATAACGCTTGACCAGACTCTTTCGGGTTAAAATATAAATAAGAGTGCTAGTCACGGGGTATTTACCTAGGAGAGTGGATACTGGCAATACTTGATTAACCCCGTATGGAATAAAATCCGGGTTGGAATATTAATTTCCGTGCTACCAATCTCTACTCATCGTTTACTCGCCTAGCGACAGTTCCAGCTATTGTAGGTCATGTCAGTAGCACTTCGCTTATAAGCGACGTACATGGTGTCCAGCGGGAAATTTTCAACTTTAAATGTCGAACGTCCAACGTCGAAAACCAACGATGTGAGGTAAGTGAGGGAGGCATCGTTAGATGTGCACTTTTTGCGGATTTCTCAATCGCGATGAGTCATTGGTTGGGAGCATACCGCGCATTCGCGGTATAGCAATATAAGGGGTGAATCGTTGGCTCGTGAGCGTCGCAATTTTTGTACTCACTTCAATTTACGCAGGCTGAGTAATGGTCCGAGTATGCAATTTACCTGGTCGTGGGTGCAAAGGCTTAGACCAGAAAGGACAATAGTGAACAGAACTCCGGGACCATCAACATTAACAGTGACGCCGGAACATATCACTCAAATTCGACACGAAATAATGCGAAAGATTGTCATTCAGCCAAATACTTCGGCCTTTATAGGGCTGGGTTGAACGGCGATGTGAACGTTTATCTTCTAGTCGTCACTGCCATTTCCCCTCTTTTTGGCCTAGCGCGTGCATGTACGGGGAATATAGTGGTCCGAAAACGATTTCGGACTAATCTTGTACGCACTAAATGTAGATATCGGCTATAACCACACATGTGTGCAGCATGTCATTCGATAGATCTAGGTCTGTAGATGAGCCATAAATTATCAAATGAAATTGTTTGATTGAAAAATAGTGAGAAATAACGAAGTAAAGTTTAGAAAAGTGCCATGCGGAGCGAGAGCAAGGTTGATAAAACAACAAATTTGCTCGCTCGATCAAAAATTTTCAGTAGCGGAGTTAAGCCCGCGCATACTGATCTGCCTAGTTAATGGATTTATCAGCAATGACTTCAACTATCGTTTTTCGTCTTCGTGACTTTTGGTTACATTTTAGAATATTTAAAAATGTTTATTTGTTTCGTTGTTATTGTCTTTGGTATTGACCATTAACAGGCCATCAGCCTAAAGCTTTATAACAGGAGTTTGGGAGCTTTTAGGCCTAAGCTGAGGCATTGGAAAGATGGTATAGATATAAATGGCAATACTTTTTGAAATTAACTTTGTTAATTTTTGAAATATCGTTGTTTAATATAATTTAGCTCTTTCTAATTTCTTCTCAGAAGTGTAATTAGTTAGAGAGGATATAAGACAGTAAAGTCCTTCGCATCTGATGTATATTCAACAGATTATAACATATTTCGCCGTCGGGAATAATGTTGTTGGCAGAAGGTAGCCCGAAACCAAACAAAGATCAGAAGAGCCTTATCTTAAAAAGGAAATAATGAGCCTTGAGTCATATGGTATCATTCATATGGTAATTGTGACATAATATAAACGGTGGCCAAATACAAGTTTATTTTTAAAAATGCAATAAAATGAATAAAATTAAAAATTGTCCATGTATTATGGCTCTATTAGTAAGAACACAAGCTTCGGCTGGCTTCGAAGTAGCGCATTCTGTCACCCCAAATTTTCCAAGACCTTGTTGATGTTTGTGGAGGGATTGCTTGGATGATATTGGTGTTAAGTGCTTGATTCGTTTTGAATGGGAAACAGCTGTCAGTGTCAAAATAACCTATGATTTAAAAAAAAAATCACTAGATGGCCCACCCTTTACAATATAAGTTCAATCAGTTGGTTGACGTGATAGATAGTGATTCTGGCATTTAACGTAGATTGAATAAGACCATACGTCAAAGTTCTAATGACCTTAGCTTCAACAGTGTTCTGGTATGATGTCTATATCGTGTTTGTTGAAATTTGAGGGCCGGTGCTTCTATCTTAATTATTGTTCAAAGGTTCATGAAACCGTGTGGAATAGAAGAGAAATATAGCAAGTTTCTGGAAATTAGCTGAGGTCCACATATGTAGGAGAACCCCTGACTTTACTACCTTCGCTTAACCTAAGTATCTTTTTTTACAATTCCCATATGTGAAGGAACACTTTAATAGATTACGAAAGAGCACAACCTTTTCCCATCAATTTGCTCGCCTTTGCCGGGTTGACATAAAAAAGGCGTAAAACCAACAAATTCCTGGATTTTCTCACCACAGTCCTCGTAATCGACTCGCCACCCTGGAAACCATTTATTAAAGGATTATCCTGATTTATAGGCTGGGATTCAATATTTCAAAAAGCTTAATACTCGTACTTTGCTTTTTTTTTATTAACACGTTATTTAAATGCCTCCTAGGCGGGTAGGTGCGGGGAGGGAAAAACATCTGCGCGCTTCCATGGCAATATCATTTCCAGAGATGAAAAGTTTTCCTCTCTGGTCATTTTGATGCAAACAAATCGTACCGAGCGGCAACCAAAGTGGTACAGTGACAGAGTGGTGCCCGGATGGCTCACGTGGTGGTATTCCAAAGTAAATCTCTGATAATTTACGAGCACCTGGATAAATGTCACTTAAGAGTGAATAACGTGTTTTATTAGCAAGTCCTGTCGAAATATATCTTCGGCAATAATTCCAATGATTTCTTACTTTTCTCTTAAGTGGATATCTTAACTTGGAATCTCGAGCCGTTCCAAGTAAAGCGATGCGACTCGTAGAGCTAGTACAGAACTGAAGGAGATTAACGATTCCTTTATGGAAACCATTCGATATCCAATATGTTGTTGCGCTTGAGTAGATATTGCTTTCTGTCTTCCTCTTCTCGTTCGGGTTTTTCCATGTTCAGATAAATGGCTTAAGTTCAGAGAGTTTGCGGAATTTTCGCTACTCCTTCGTTTCTAATTTCTTAATTGTATGGCTTGCGAAAGGAAGGATATGGATTCGAATATGCAACAGAGGTAGATGTTGTGCAGTGGGCAGCGTATGGGGCAGTTTTGTGGTGTGTCCAGATTAATGTAGCCTCTTACGTGAACATCCTATCGCTGATGACAGCGATCTAAGGAATTTGTGGTATTGCCGATTGCAGGGGGATAGAAGTGGAAAAGAAGATGTGCGGTAGCATGGTGCATAAAATCCGCTCGAGCAAGTCGTTTGTGTGCCGCGGTTGGGCCTTAAGCAAGGCGTCACACACCGTGTCGCCGTCATCAAATCGAAATAAAGCAATTACGTTCACTCGTGTACATCCGCGAGGATTACGACGGATACTCCTGGTTGCCGTGAGGAGACTTCCAAAGCCGGGAGTGTAATTTTGAAATTATTTTTTAATGCACCTATAATGGAGACATCGGCTGAGAGGCGACACTGCTCCTTGCGTTTGGACCGACACACTCGTTGTCTCCTAAGTGAAGACATGGTAATTACTTCTTAGGAAATTGAGCCTAATTCATTGGATGGCGTTTCGCACATTTCCTGCGTCATGTCCGGTGGTAAACCGCGAGTTCTTACTATTTTCGTGTGACTCCATGGCTGGTGTTATTATCGCACATTTGACCTCATTATGGGGGACAACGATTGCTCGTTCAGACGAAAGCCGGATGGAACGTGGTCAACTGTCTTTGGGAGTAATCATTTACAAATTTGGCCGCACGTTTAATATGTTTGCGAGGATTTAATTTGTTGGTACCTAATCGAAGCCGTTTCCAGGATGTTAGATTTTGATGACGTGATTAATTCGGTGTAAGGCAGAGATGCATTGTTTGTTGCTAACATTGCGTCCTAGTTAGCTCCAGGTCTCACGTCCAACAACTGTAACTAGGGTTGTGTGGACAAGCACATGGACATCAATGGTTTGGGTAAATGGGCGGAAAAGGGTTTTATTATGATGTGGGCTTTACGTGCTGGATGGACAATTAAGGGTGTGTTGGTTAATTTCGTTAGATGAGAGTTTTACGAGTTTGCGGTGTGTACTGGGAACATTGTGATCAGGTTCCGTAATTAGATTCAATTAGGTGAACTGATGAAAGGGAGTCAATTACTTTTGGCAATTAAATGTTCGTGAATGGTTCAGTTGAGGAGTAGGGTAATTGTTAACACCCGATTAACCGCAGGTGTGTGTGGAATGGAGAGTGGAACTGTTTTGAATAAGGATAGGGCGTTTAATCCGGTACTTTGACCTGTCAATTTAAGGTTCAGGCGAAAAGCCTTTGATGCATAAAGTCATTGTATTTAATACTCTTTAGTAATTTTCTGATAATTATTAGCACTATGCTTGCCCTGGAGTTTTCCCTCCTCCACTTGCTTTGTTGATGACCACAAGAGAAATTGCTATACATTAACGTTAACTTCGTTTTTTCCCTTGTTTTCTTTGGGTAACTTTTTGTGCAAGAAGCTACTGTGCACCAGCAAGGAAACCACTTAAGACAAAGTGAATCAATTTGGCGTGAGCAATTTGTGCGTTGTACAAAGAAGAAAATTCCCCAGATAGTCATTGTTGGAAAAGTTTTGTGCCTTTTAAAGAACACTTCACTTGCCTCGGAAGGTATGCTTGAACAGCTCCTTTTGGAGTGTAAATTTGTTGTTTTTTTTTCTTTGTACAGTGCTTTACCAGTGTGTCGAGCTCGATATATACAATATATCGAGAGATCATGTAGCTTAATATAGAAATCAGGTGAAAAAATTCTCCTAACACAAAATAAAAATCAGTAGATGTAGGGATCTTCACTGAGAGCTGGATTTCCTATGTCAGTCGCTTCTGTTTGCAGGTACCACTTGCTTAACTTATGCAAATAAAAGGAGTTAACCTCCCTTGAATTTCCACTGAAAAGTGGGCGAAAACCAAATTATTTTTTTTTGTCTATAATAAATAAGGCTTTCAGCACACGAAAGTTATTTGGTCTCCATCAATTCGCTCACGTTTCCCAAAACCCCAAGGTCTGAAAAAAGAGAGGAACGTATAGGATTTTTAAATGAGGTCATAATAATTTTGTATTTAAATAAAACAAAAAATATTTGAGATGTTGGATTAATTTATTTCAGGTGTAGGACGCATGTTGATTTCGTTTCTTTGAGCACCGCAACCACGTTAGCAACGATCACTTCGTTCGATCACACACACGTTTTTCGGAACATTGGTAATTTCCCTTCCAATATTGTTCCTGAACTCCTCTAACGTTATTTGTCAACGACTTAACGTAGGCCCATAACAATTCTGGCCAAAAATAGTCTAGAGCTGGCGATAATATTCACAGACGAAAAAATATGGTCCAATACGATCCAAATTCAATGCAAATTTAGAATCTGAAATATCGAATCCACCCTCGAATCTTTGCCAACTTTTTTCAGTCAGTATAAACTAAACACAACCAAAATAGTACACTTCTTGTCTACTCTTCTAATTGTATCGACATCGGATCTTTGACTTTAATTCATAAGAATGTTCTTATTGCTTTTCAATCATTAAAGTCTTATTTAAGCAGTGGTCAGATGGTATTCCTCCCATCTTACTCAATAAATGCTGCGGATCGCTCTCCATTTCCCTGCTTCACATTTTCAATCGTTCCCTTTCGGATAACCTATTTCTCGATATTTGGAAGATTTGATTCCCATCCACAAATCTGGAGCTGAAACTAATGTTGAAGATTACAGAGGAATTTGTAAGATCTCCGTAATTCCTAGATAATTAGAAAGCAATATAAAAACTAAAATTGAATTTCTTGTTAAAGAATATCTGACGGATGAGCAACACGGTTTTGTCTCAAGTCGTTCTACTGCCTCAAATTTGGCACTATTTGCATCTTATATTTTAAAACGTATGCATACAAAGAACCAAATAAACACTATTTATACTGATTTTAGCAAAGCGTTTGATTCTCTAAATCACCCTCGGCTAATTCATATACTTGAATCCTTTAGGTTTCATTCTCATTTCCTTCGCTAGTTATCCTCCTTTCTTCTCGGCCAAACTCAACTCTATTTCTAGATAAATAATTCAGGTTCAGGGGTTCCACAAGAGAGCTATCTGGACCAATTGCTTTTCGTTACCTTTATTCGTGACATTGTCCAAGTGGTGCAATATGGACAGTATTTATTGTTTGCCGACGACCTAAAACTATTTAAACTATTTAGGAATATTAATGATTGCCAACTGCTACAATCAGAGATAAATAGAATCTCGGAATGGTGCAATGCTAATGCTTTAAAATTGAATATAAGCAAATGCAACTTCATATTCTTTTCCAAGTGTCTCTCCTTAATCGACTTTGAATACTTTATTGGTTCTCAACCTATATCCCGTATTACCGAAGCTAAAGATTTGGGTGTTGTGTTGGACATCAAGTTTTTATTTGAAACACACATAAAGCGGACTCTAGTTAAAGCCTACTCGACTATGGGTTTCATCAAGCGGAATAGTAGATGGTTCTCTGATACTTTTTCTCTCTGTCATTGTACGCCTCCCTCGAAAGACCCCATCTTGAGTGCGCAGTTATCATTTGGAACACCAATCTGTGTACTGACTCCGATCGAATTGAACGTGTCTAAAGAGATTTCACAAGATTTATTTTTCACAAAATGCATTGGAATTTTTACCCCAATTATAAAGCCAGATGATTATTTCTTGGCATAAGATCATTAAAAACTAAGCTGATATAATGTATGATAAACTGTATGATATAATGTTTATTAAAGACTTACTCTGTTTACACATAAAATGAGCTGCGTTATCTCAGTCGAATTTATCCTTTAGATCACGTCTACCCTGTCTAATGCGACAATTACTGCGACTAAACATTGGAGTATTTTTTTATAATATCCAAACGTTCCTCACTCGTTGACTGTTGAAAAAAAAAGGTAAGACCTAACTGACGTTTTGATAATAACATATAATAAAAAGCGTGTAAGGGTGCGTTTGTGTCAAGTTTGTACCCAAAGGTTCAGCTTTTAGCTTAACTATCACACTTATCCCAGATAATCACAGTATCTACTCAATGTGATGTGATAATCTATACAAGGATAAGCTTTACAAATTTAATATCGTTAGCTTAATTCCATTCAAAAAATTATGCATAAACAATATTGCTGATTCGAAAACTTAGAAGTTTTTTTTTTGTTTTTTTTTACGAAGGTAGGTGAAAATCTTCAAAAGACACTATAAGAACCTGACGACCGAGGACTGAGGACCATAAACGTTGAGCTCCTGGCTCAGTTTGATCTTGTACAGGTATAACCCTAGTCCCGACGCAAAATTCCCATGTCAATAAAATTGGTAAAATTTCTCCTCAAAAATTTGTCAACTGTTGTTCGTACTACTTTCTAACAAATGAAGCTGCAATCTCTAAGCGGATAAACATTACTTACCTCAGGATATCAAATATTCAACGGTAATTCCCATCAAACTTTAACTATCTAAATTAAAATTCTTCAGAAAAACAGAATTCGATTATTTTTTGTAATTTATTTTCAATTCAATTATTTTTTCTTAAGCTTTTGGACATTTTTAAATTAATTACATTAAATTATTTTTGTTTGTTAATTAATTAAATTCATTAAAAAATAAATAAATAATTTTATAACTAAAATTTATTTAAAAAAATAATTTTTAAATGTAGGATACAAACTTGGTTTTAAGTAGAAGTCAAAAAAGTTATATAGGCAGATACATATTGTATATAAACAATATACTTTCTGTAAGGTTAAATTCCAAATTTATTCCATTATATTCGATAGCAATCAGGATCTATTACACAAAGATCAAGTCAAGTATTGCGTTGTCTTAAAATTGAAAATCGGAAAGTAGTAGTAGTGGAATCTTTTATTGATTTTATCGAAAGAAAGAACAAAACAGCTGAAGGCATTTCTGACCTGAAAGACATAAAACCAAAATCTGAATTTATACTCTACTCCAATCACTCTTTGAACTTGGTTTGTTTACAAGCTGCTGTTGTTGAACCAAAGTCGGGCACTTTCTTCGGTACCTTAGAACGCGTATACTAATTTTTTCCCATGCCACACGCTGTGTGGAAGTTCTTTAGGCAAAGCATTGAAGAAGCTACAAGAAATAAGATGGGACGCAAGAGTTGATGCAGGCGAGAATACCTGGAACCATTATGAGGGCATCTTTTAATACCTTGGAAAAACTGACAGAGGAAATCCTAAACAAACGGACGGACGCAGGAGCATTGCTAATAGCATTGCAATCGTTTTTTTTTTTTTTTTGGGCTGCACTACTGCACGAAGTTAATGATGCCCAAATATACTTGCAAACAGAAGGACTTATTCATCAATGTGCTTAAAATATAAATGCATTACAGATCTTCCTTACAGATAAACCAGATGAATTGGTAGACGGTGCTATAACAAAAACACCTTTTTGGAGACGGAAATATAGATGCTGCTTTATCCTATGAAAATTAACTGCGACGAAAATTATTTTCTTCCTTAGACAGGGTCAGTGCTGAAATACAGAAAAGATTTCAACACCTACGAAAATTGGCGACACAGTTCAACTTTCTTACCCCAGCCAAACTTATGTTGCCCCTCAGGAGGATGACATTTATAAGAAATTTGAGATCGAACGTGTACGGTTAAGAGCAATTATATCTTCTATAGTCAAAACAAGTAAACTTGCTAATAACAGCCCACTCAAAACAGTTAAGAGTTGCCTAACGCAACCTCTAACATTACCCCTTTTTCTCACAATTGCAATAAGTAATGAGGGCTGTGAGAGGACTTTCTCAAAATTTAAGCTTATTAAAAATTATTTAAGGTCCACAATGGATAGAGATACCTGAAAAGTCGAGTGTACCTTAATAAACCGACGACCATATCCCAATTAAAAGAAAACATCCAGGAGCAGACATCAGTGATACCTCGCAGCATGTGTCAACGAGTTTTCCAAAGTTTGCGTAGTCGATTGCAGGAGAGCCAGCGACGAAACGGGACACATTTCGAAGATGTCATTTTTAAAAAATAAATTTCAATAAGATTTATTACGTTAAATAAACGATCAACAAAATAACATTTGTGGTTTTATTTCTATTCATGTTTCAAATGTTGAAAAATGTATGACTTTTTATTTTTCTCTAAAAATATTTATTTATTCATCCATATCTATTTCACTCCTTTCATGACACTTCCTCCTCATATATAATACTCTTGGGCCAGCGCTTTTTCCAATCCTCGAAACATTTATCCGTGTTTTGGTATAGTCTTGTGCTCTTCCAGTGATGCGGTCTATATTACCCAATCGTGGCAAATCTCTGGCCATGTGCGATGAATATGGTGGCTGGGGCGTGGTTATGGTATTATTTTTGGTCAAAAAATTACGCACAAGCAACGATTCTCTTGGTCAAAATTAAGCAATTTCGAAAAAAAAAATTCGCTGATACACGTTTCATGCCCAAAACATCTGATGAGTGTCATAATATGAGTCAATCATGGCATATTCTCGGCCTTCTGTTAAAATCTTGTTCCACTTATAAACATTTTTTTTGCTCAGTGTAGGCACACCAAATGCCACAGTCAGCATTTCAAGTTCCTTGGAGCATTTGGTTTTATTTTTCACTGAAAAATACCAAAACACGTCTAACCTTCATATTTGTGAATAATAAATTAAATATTCAAAGTGACTGGTAATGTTAGCAAATGTCGAGGACATGTGTACCAATATAACAGAAAAGAATCGAATGTACCTAGCTCATGAAATTAAAAAAGTTACCTTATTTTTTGAACAAACTTCGTACAATAATATCGCTCTTTTTTAATGATGTGTTAATGTGCAAACGTCAATTACTTACATTTTTATCAATATGAAGCTGACAAGCGAGAAAGTTTGAATATTGTTGAAAATAACTGTTAAAATTCTCAGTTGGTTGTCGTTACTTTAAGTTTGGGTCCAAATAACTACTTGTCACACCAGACAGGCTATTCGTGCTACAGTAGATAAATGCCCTACCTCTCCTTTGCCCTAATAAACACCTACGCTAAGATCTTAATGCAAAATGCGATGCCAAATGGTTGTGGATAGGCTCAAGCTCCGTGGTCCTCTCAAAATGGATACTCAAGTGGTTTTCAGCGTCACCCTCAGTTACGTTGGCAATATTTTCAGATGACTTTGCCAGATGAACACGGGTGCAATTTGATGCATTTAGCAAACTGTCAGGTCAACTTATGGCCACTAAGAGACTGCGTGCCGTTACAAAGCCTAGTAGTTTAATCCGTTTTCTAACATTTTGCTCCATAAGCTATGTTTAATTCGACTGGTTCAGAAATTTCCTCCTTACCCAGCCTCCTATTAAAATATCTTTGAATGATTTTGGTGTTATAGTTTTTGCATTGAACGTATCCTCTATCAAGTGGGTCATAGATTGAAGCGCGGTATTATCTGCATGGTAGCAGTTTAATGCTTTTTTCGTCCGGGCATACTTGGTCTGTCAAGGAACATAACTATCATAAAATAAAAACCGAATCTGGCTTCCTTTTAGATCTTAGCGAAATCGTTAATATGTAACCTATCCATATCCGAGGCTATTGGTTGTCTAAGAACGCAAAAAAATGTCCGTGCAGCCGTGAACCTGGAAAGCCAAGTTTTATATACTCCAAGAATAAGGAGTCACCTGCGCTGATTCTTACCGACCAAATATACATAAGCTACAAATATGCCTGAGCCTAGCCCGGCACGATCTATAGTTGGGGTACGAGATTTCCAGAAGCCACCACGCGGAGGTGGGGTTAGAAGCTAGTAGACAGAGGCTTAAGTGTCGACGCTGGGTTCATTATGTATGTTCGCGTAATCTTGCCCTTTAATTTTTCTCATCGCCTCACTCCTCAGCATAAAACAGTAATATTAAACTTTTCAGTACAAAAAAAAACATTATTTTTCTTGAAAAGATCCGGAGCTATAAAATAATAACGACCTTCTTAATGGCAAACCTTTTTACACCACATTTGACTAAATTATCCTTTGACTAAGTGCCCGCTTTTCAGAAACAATTTATAAAACACTCCAGTATTTCTCCTCAATTATAATTAATTTCCAGTCAACTAATTTCGTACATCCTCCAAACCCAAAGTACCATAATATTGAAACCATTGTTTCCATTTAAAACTCTCCATTTTCCATTCTTCCTTCCGCTCCTCATTAGGCTATTTAAATGAACTCATTAACCCAACACCGAACTCCGCCTTCAGTCTATTAAGTTTACCGACAACATTTAAATGAAGAGCCCAATGAGCTGTGACAGATACCCATCGCTGGTGCCGAAAAGATATGATAAAATTATACAAAATTTATAGCCCCCCTGTTAAACTCCAGTATTTCCATCCGACCCTTGGATTATTTGTGGCTTATATTGGTCGTTGTAAACGTTTTCATCACATTATCGAGACTTAAAAACGATTAGAAATAATTAAAGAGGAAAATATTTCATACATTTTCCCATCCGTGGCGGGAAAATTCCGAAAATCTCGAGGGTATTGGAGAAGATCAATACGAGTATTGGGTGTTTGAGAAGAACTTCCAAAGGGTGGTCGGATGAAAAATCACTTAAGACTTACTTAACAGTAGAGGATGGGACTTTTTATTTATAGAAGTATATCAGAAGTCATTTTTCCGCGCCATTAAGTGCACTTTAAAGAAATCTTGAGCGGTTTTTGGAAGTAAAATGCGTCTAGAAGGGCTGTATGTTATTTACTTGCAATCACACGATAAAAGTACGGGGTGGCGGATGAGTTTCAGTACATTAAGAAACTCAAATAATTTTTTTTTGTCATTCTTACAATTTATTTTTGGAAAAGCAGCAAACCGGACTCTGATCATGGGGGAGGGAAAGAATATAATACCGGTCAACCAGTCTGGCTTTAAGGCGAAGCATGATTCATTCTGCGTCAAAACTGATTTCCGACTTTCAGGCAAAAAACCAAGATACGAATGCTTGTGTGGCCGATTTTGACAGGCCTTGAACATCGTATGATAAGAAGGTTTTATAAGATGAGAGCTTTAGTCCAATCAGTCTAACATCATTCTTGCCGAAAGGAATGCCAGACTAGTAATCAGACTCTTTGGGGAAGCAACATGCTCATTAGAGCGGAAAATCCTCCGAGACTGTGCTTGAAAATCTACGAGTAGTTAGGAGAATTGAATGCTCGAAATGAGTTCATGCTTGGCAATGCTGGGAATCATCCTAGATAGCAAGCTTCTTTGGTCAAAGCATGTTGAGTCCAAAACCACCAAAGCGCTGTCAGCTTTTTGGCAATGCAAAGGTGCCTGTGGCAAAACATGGGGCTTATCGCCGGAAAAATGTCCTTTGAATCCATGGAAATGATAAGACTGATAATCTCATATGCATCGGTTGTTTGGTTGAACATCCTAACACGCAAACACGCTGTGGCCTCTCTCACCATACTCCAAAGAAGCGGTCTTAAGCGCGTACGCCCTGATTTCTGCAAGAAGTTCGCAACATTTTTCTTATCCTTAAGATTGATTGCAGAAGACTTGCGGGCGTCAATACGGGCGATTAACTTTTGCTAAGCATACCTGCGTACTTTGTCGTCGGGAAGACGCCTACCTGTGCTACATGTTGCGAGATGGATGCAGAACAGGATAGAGCAGAACACCCTCGCTACGACTGTCCCATCTTCGTTCGCTCACAGTGGCGCACCGTTGGAAGCGATGTGGTGTGTGCTGAATTTCTTAGCTCTACATCACTGAAGCTCTTTCTCACTTTTCTCCGGAGAACGGGGAAAATCCAATAAAGTAAGATGTCTGTCTGGCAAGGGACCAGTAATATTTGATAGTTGACGGCATTAAGTTTTAGAAGCCATCAGTTCCACTTTATTATTTAGTATCTACGAAATTATGCTGTCGAGTTCGGAATTTGCCCTTCCAAATCTACCGCCGAAGAGCATAAATATGAGTTTTGGAATGAATATGAAAAATTGAGAATATTGTCATCAGCGCGGGAGTGGATTGCATTAGAAAAAAACAGGCAGGAGATCATTTGGTAGATCAGCACTAGCTTAGTAAATATCAGATTTGAAATTATCCAAAACGACTTGAATCGAACGACCCGAAAAGCAATTTCTAATCAACGGAAGAGAAGAGTCATCGATACCATAAGCCCCATTTGCGACAAACGAGCCTAATGCCAAACTTTATCGGAATAAGGAAACCATACTTCGTGATTAAGAAGTTACTATGATCCAAAATATTTCATAAAGTGAAGATTTATCAGTGTCTTCATGACTTAAGAAAGAAGTGGCGTTAGTGCTATGGGTCAATGTGTGAAGATAAATGCAGTCTTCCATCTATTCGAGAAAAGGCCAGAATGGTAGGGCAGATAAAGGAGTTCATGCAGTGGTTGTGTCAGCGTGGAAGAACATCTCTTGGAAGTATGAGGGGAAAACCTCCAGGGCGAATTTGTGCAAACTGAGACTTTTAGGTACTCTTCCAATTGTTGAGTGCAAGAGTGGGTTTGTTTCATAAAAGATTCGACGCCCTCGAGTACATGCGGAGACAGAGTACCAACTGAAAGCGTTGAAGTGGCTGCAAAATGTGCAGCAAGCAGATCGGCTTTGTCTAAAGAACTGACAGTTGAGATATCATTGTTAATAATAGGGCGGATTGAAGACGAGGCAGAATTCTTAATGTTCTTTACGAACCAAAAGTTTTGCTACTCTAGGGATATTGTAGCATTTTTGCCTCACCTTTTGACCATAGGACACGTCAAATCAATGCACTGCAATCATTTTTGACTCATTAAAGCTTATCAGAGGGGTTGGTTTTGTAACCCCAGAAATTCAGCACTATTAACCCGATAGACTATTTGCAGCTCGAATTCTTCAATTCGCTTTCTCGTGTAGCCATTGTTCTCTAACTTGTAGGCGTAGCCAACACCCCACAGTTGTTATTCTTAGCCGACATCAGCACATACCTGTCGTTACCAAAATAGGTTAACCAGGAGTTCTTAATCAGCCAATATTCCTCGCCATTCAGCTTGTTATAACCTACAACCAAAACAGCGTGATCCAACTCATCGATCTTATTGCGGCACTCGGGTCGTAGTACACGCCTTACGAGTAGAAAGTGAAACTCCTATGTGCCGCATCGATAGCGACGGGGAATGGACCATTGTTGACCAAAACAATCTTGAATGCGTTCGAATCCTCACCTGTTACATTGACGTAGCCTGAGATTTTGGCCACCAATTTGACCTCATCGACCTGGCATAGACCATCCTGACCGAGATAGGAACCATATTCCTCTCAGTGGGAATACCTCCGACCATCATCATCCACTGGTATGCGCGGTAAACCTCTTCCACGTCACATCCATTGTTGCCGAAACCATATGAACAATCGATTCAATCGCTTGTCGCGATACGAACCAGATGTTCACCGTTTCTAAGAAAGAATGGGGTTTCCTCAGTACTGACGGTTGCGAATGTCCAGCACAATCCACAGATGGATTGATTCTTGACAGGTGCGACTACTCCATGTAGCCTCCAGTCGAACTGTTCCCGCAGGGAGTCCTTCATCTTCTCGACATTATACTCGTATGAGAATGGTTTTCAGCCATTATAGATTCCAAATGATTTGAATCCATGGCGACCCTTCAACTCATCATCGGTCTTGTCGGCCAAGTGGTTAATTGCCAATGAGAATCCCAGGTTTCTACGGCTTACCTCGAGTGGATGTAACGGAAGATATTCGTGCGGATTTTTTGTTTGGTTTCATTCACGTATCGTACTCCATGCTTGTTTAGGTTTCTAGTTTTGAATTCATTTTTATTTCACAATTTCTTATAACTTTCTTACGCTTGACAAAAATGCTTAAGACTAGCTTAACAATATTAATAAATCGAAATATCTTACTGGCCCTAGATGGGTACTCTAAAACAAGCAGTACAACTTAAACATATGTCTTTCGACTACTATATATGTACATGTATCATTACAATTAACATTTTTATAACTAATTTAAGCTAAGGAAATATTTTTTATTAAAAAAAAAATTAGTATATGATCATTTGTACTCCATGCTTGCCCTTGAAACGGGTGAATTCTATATCGAGATGGTGATCCTTGGTCGGGTAGACGAATTCTTAGAGGTCTTAGCTGATACAATACGATGGTCTGACGAGCCAATATTGTCTTGTCCAAAGGGTTAGCCTAATGATCTGCAATATCAAGTATTCGTGTAACACCATTTACTAGCTCGGTTAGATAATTTAACTCAGAGAAGATCTTAACACACCTTCCTTTGGGGTTGTCTGGCCTGAGCTTTGAAGCCAGTTAGAATTGGGTACATTGCAATTGAAATAACGGTAAAATATAATTTTTGACAAATTATATCTTCAAATTGTTTCCCTGTATTTCCAAGTTTGCAGATTGAGCTATAGTTCCAAACTTTAGTTCGGAGCCATTTTTGTAAATGGGTGATAACTGATAAGAATAAGCACTTCCAAGCCTCCAAGAATTTACACTTATTAAGGGACAGACAAAAAATTACTATTAATGGTTGTGTTAGTGATTGTGTACAGTTTTTTTTAGTAAATATGGGGACCAATCGATTTACAACTATCAAAATGAGCTTCGTCTGACAAAAAAATGGAATTCAGCATAGTCTCGTCCTTTCCTACCATTTGAAGAATCCTCTGGTAATATTCCAAACATTAATTTAAATCTTTTCTGAAATCTTACATTTCAGATAAATTCCTGAAATCGTCTGGAGTAATCTGTATGGCAGCTGCTAGAGCAGCAATAGTGCCGTCGAGCAACTGTCTCACGCTCGGCAAAAGAGTTTACCAGCCTCATTATGGTCCACCCGCTCGGGTGTCTGCTATCAAGAGTGCATCGGATCTCCACTTTTGTCCATTCATTCTCTATTTTTATTAAATCTTGATATCAATTTATAAATTAAAAAGAAAATTGAGTTGATTACCTACTCTTTGATTTTATATCAAACAGGAATATACTAGGCGATGCCATAAAAAGCGCGGCCTTCTTTTGTAGTCTCCTGCTGGGATTGATTGAAAAATTATTTAATAATCGTCGATGCTCCTTTCTTTAAACGCTTCTCATATCTACTCGTATATCAAAGTTGTCGAGCGGCCCATGGAAATTATCACATGGAAGTCCATGCTAACAAAGTCCATCAGCACTAGCTCTTAAATCAGCCTTAACTTATTAACACAGCCTTCCATGCAAACATGTGGCATGGCATAGGATCAATTCGCTAAGGGTCCAATGTGCCTAAGGAAGTTGCTAGTCTTCGAGCTAATTTTCCCGTCCGGTATGGCTAATAAATACATCAAATCGTATCCATGTGACTGGCGGGTGATAGCGATTCAACCTAGCTCCAACTTGCAACACACAATTAATTGCATCGTTGATAGCAGAGTAGTTTTTCAATCAATCGCCGCTGGCGGCGGCTACTCGTCAACTAGCTCGCCTTCGTATAGTTTGTTTGCATCATTAAAATCTCATCTATCGAATGTCTTCGATAGTAACAGCGTCAGAGAATGCCAAAGAACATGAAACAAACATAACAAGCGACAAGTGAACAACTTCCGCCTGTAGGGCCAACAGGTGAAACGTCACCATAATCGACATCAGTTGCTCCCTTCTGCCGCTATCAATCATTCTAAGCAACGAGGACAGTTTCTGAATTCAACAAGCCCCGCTCATTCATGTGTCAATTAAGTACATGGATTGGCATAAAATATTACGAAACAACGATGTAAGATGCGAGATGCATGCATCCTGTCGATCCCTCCATAAGGTGGGATTTAATTAACTTCTTATATTAAATAATGAACTGGAGGGTATTTAGCCGCTCGCTTGCCCGTGCTAAAGTCGGGTAGAGGAAAGTATGGTTAATTGAAAACGTCGTTTTCGGACATATACGAGTACTATATTATATGAGGGATGCTGTTGTCTTCGAATTACCGGCCATCTTCGAAACTTATCTCTTGGGAATCGGAAATGTGCTCGGATTACGAGCATGAGATATGATGGTTCAAATGGAAGCACACACTTACGGATGGCCATGAAGTATTCATGCTCCAGTACAATGGCTGAAGTTTTGCAGTTGCACTAGATTCCCCTTTTAGCCGGGATGCTACGGACTTATAGATACATATATACATGCAGCCAACACTGTTTACTCGTTTTGTTCATGAGAGAGTGCATGGTTGCATGGATGCATCGGAGTATTCTGTATGGATGGATGCAGTCGTAGTTAAGGTAGTTACACCTCTGGGAAAACAAGATTCCATCAAGCCTTCAATTATGCGGAACTCATCGGGTTCATGTGGGACGTAGTGTTCAAATATTTGCATAATCTCATCCTGTGCGATCGATTGAGGGCTTGTACTGATGGGAATTTGGGTTTTTGATGAAAATATTTCCATCTTGAAATGAGTTTGACGTTCAATAAAATTCGGTGAGGGACGAACACGTTTTTAAGGGGTTTGCACAATAACTAGGAGTTAAACGCTTTAAAGTGCACACTTCAGTAAGCAGATGCGAAATATATAATTATGCCAAGAGATGCAAATGATAACCATGTGCCTGGAGTCCTGGTAAATACATTCTGTTTTCAGGATGGTAAAACTTTTGTTTCACGTTTTTGTCAAATAATGTTATTAACAGTTCATAGAGAGCGCATCCTGCGAGAATGGAATTTTCGATAAGGGTCACCTTGCAACGGCTAATCAATGAGATGTGTTTAAACAATAACAGACATTTTTGGTTTTTGAATTCAATTTTAATGCGTTCAGCAAAAATCCGGTCGTTCTTTAAATTGGTTCACGTTCCTTATTATCCCATGACCTTCCGGTGAAAACTGTTGGTGTACTGTGTTATTAAACACATTATTAAAAGAAATGACCAGAGCCATGATATCTAGAATCCACCGCATTTGCCTTGCTTTTTCGATCTTAACGACCGATACTGCCAACTCCTTGTGGAAGACGAAAAAATTCTCCACAGATGGCGACAGTATTGCGAGGAACTTCTGAACGAACAGTTTTCCCAAGTGTACTTTCCAAGAGCCGCCCCGAATTATGCCGAAATATCCGACATCACAGTCGAAGAAGTTCGGTACGCGGTTAAAAACTCCAAGAAAAGAAAAGCTGTTGGGCCGGACGGGATACCCTCTGAGTTCTGGAAAAAGATGGGAGACATCGGGTCTAGATGGCTCATGGTTCTTATCTCCAAACTTATGAGAGGCGACACTATGCCTAATCAAGGGGAGGGAAAGCCATCTTCTTCCTTTGCACAAAGGAAAGGGTGATACGCGAAATTGTGATAACTACCGTTCTGTCAAGCTGATGTCGCACACCATGAAGATCGTTGAACGGGTATTAGATAGCCGACTGCTGAAAATAATACGACTATCTGATGACCAGTGCGGGTTTGTCTCGGGTAAATCAACGACAGATGCAATCCAAAGTATAAGGGTCATGATGGAAAAGCATCGTGATTCATCAAAGGACTTGCATATGGTGTTGGTTGATTTCGAGAAGGCCTTTGACCGGCAACTGTAGCAATAAGTTTGTAGTATTAAGTTATAACATATGTATAAGCATTTATCGTAGCAATAGGTTACAACATGTTTGATGTACGTATGAAAACAGTATGAATACAATTAAGAGAGAGAAAAGGAGCAGAATAAATTGTACAGTCAAGCAGTGCGGACGTCTTTTAATTCGGTCTCCTTACAGTTTTCAGAAGTGGGATAGAAATCCTCCCTTTTTTCCTTCATTTGAACGGGCCAAATAACCGAAAAAAAAAATAATAATAAATAAATAATAAGAAATAAAACGGTGAGAAACAATAAAAAGAAAGCAACAACGAGCGATAAAAAGTTAAAGAAAAGCTAAACCGAGTGAAAAACGATAAAAGAATAGTGTAGCAAAAAAAAAAAAAAATGGACAATTCAGTCGGAGTGCAGGACTTTACCGCTGCACAGTTGCGCCAGTGGCTTTTACGCCTTGGTCTGTCAACACACGGGACGAAGAACGCGCTAGTCATGCGCATTAACAAGATACCGTTCGATGTACGTGGTGAGCCGCCCAGGCCAGAGAGCGAAGAAGACGAAGGTGATAACGGACCAGTCGAGAGCGAAGCTGAGCAACAGGGACAAATGAGTGTTCGAGACGATCAGGAGATAGTACAGAAAGAAATGAAAGAGTTGCAACTACAACGCAAAGAGATCGAACTTCTGAAAAGGGAGGTTGAGCTGGTTCGAAAGGAGAATGAGTGGCTGCATAAAGTTGCGAAACAAAACGAAAGAACAAAGGAAACGACGAGTGAAAAACCAAATGAGTGGACGAATGAAACGACAAATGAGTATGCGAATGAAATGGCAAATGAAGGGACAAATGAAGAGACAAACGAAGGGGCAAATGAAGAGGAGAATGAAGTGACACACGAAGAAAACAACCAGCAAACAAACAAAGCAAAAGAGGAAATTTCTTTTGCCGTCATAAGAGAGCTAATACCTGAGTTCGACGGCAGCGTGTCAGTAGAGGTGTGGTTGACACAATTCGAGGACATCAACCAAACGTACGGGGTGGAAGAAAAAATGAAACGTGCACTCCTCCTGTGCAAGCTAAAGGGAAAAGTCAAAGAGTGGGCCCATTCAAAAGCACACATATTCAATGAAAATTCAGAACGATTGGTGCGATTACTCAAAGAAAAGTTCGGGAAAGAAGACGATAAGCTGGGTCTCCGCAGACAATTCGACGAACGGCAATGGAGAGGTGGGGAGAGCTTTGCCGAATACCTCGACGAAAAAACAACTCTAGGTGACAGATTCCAGCTGGAAGAAAGTGAGCTCATCGAATACGTCATCGAAGGAATTCCGGACGAACAGCTACGACTGCAGGCTCATATACAATGTTATACAACTAGGCAGCAAATCGCTCAGGCATTCAAGCGAGTAACGCTGAAGACAAGGTTCAACAGTCTTCAACCGACGACGTCTGGAAGGACACTTGGCTCAACAGGTGTCAGATCCAGATGCTTCAACTGTAATTCTTTGGGACATGTAGCGTCGCAATGTCGAAAGCCGAGGCGGGAACCTGGTGCATGTTTTGTGTGTGGAAGCCTAGAACACAGAGCAGCATGCTGCCCACAGCATAAGAAGACAGCCATACAGTGTGTCGAACAGGACGAATATGTAAGAAATTTTTGTTTTATGTTTAGAAATAGTGCTAATGTAAATCTAACCCTAGAGTGCCTCATAGATTCAGGAAGCCCGATAAGTTTCGTTCAACAGTCATATATCCCTCGTGAAGTTGAAGTAGTGAAACTATCAAGAAATGAATTGTCTTATTTTGGGTTAAATAAAAGTAAATTAAAAGTTATTGGAAAGTTTGCGGCGTTCATTGTGGTAGAAAATGAATTAGTTAGCCTAGACATTAATGTCGTGGCTGATGGGTCCATGGGGTATGAGGCAGTCCTGGGTAGAGATTTTTTACGAAAAGGAAAATTCAAGATAGTATGTGAAATGTCAAAAATGATAAAAGATAGTAAAAATGATATGTATAAAGTACCGGAAGAAAATGAAAGCTTTGAGAGAGATTTACTTAAGATTGATTATGATGGTAATGATGAGTGCCAAAGTCTGAATGTAAGCGAGGATGTGAGGCCCCGTATCAAAAAGCTTTTTTATGAAATGTTCAACAAATATTATTGTAAGTCCTTGCAGCCCAAAGAACCGCTAGTTAAGTGCGAAATCAAGCTCACTTTGAGCGACACAAAGCCGTTCCATTGTACCCCGAGACGGCTATCGTACGCGGAGAAAGCAGAGCTACAATAATTGTTAGACGAGTATTTGGCAAGTGGTTATATTAAGCCAAGCGAATCGGAGTACGTTTCCCCAATAGTTTTGATTAGGAAAAAGACTGGCGAAATGAGAATGTGTGTCGATTATAGAACATTAAATAAAGTTACAGCAAAAGACTGCTACCCAGTGCCATTAATTGACGACTTATTAGATAGGCTAGCTAACAAAAAAGTATTTACTAAGCTAGATTTAAAAAACGGATTTTTTCACGTGTATGTACATGCAGATTCAGTAAAATATACCTCATTTATTACTCCGATGGGGCAGTTCGAATTTCTACGGATGCCTTTTGGACTTAGGAACGCACCTTCAACTTTTCAAAGGTTCATTAATAAAATATTTGCGGATATGATAAAGGAAGACAAAGTTATAGTCTACATGGACGACCTAATGATAGCAACTGAGGATTGTACGAGCCACTTTGATATCTTGAGCGAAGTCCTTAAGAGGTTAATTGATAATAAACTAGAACTAAGGTTAGACAAATGCGAGTTTTTACAGTCTAGAGTAAAATATCTTGGATATACTATAACGGGGTTAGGTATTCAGGCTGAAGAAAAGGGCATTCAGGCCATTAAAAGTTTCCCGGTGCCCCAATCAGTGCGTTCGGTACAAAGTTTTTTAGGTCTTTGCTCCTACTTTCGAAGGTTCGTCAAAGACTTTTCCGTTATAGCCAAACCACTTTATGATCTAACAAAAAAGGATTGTAAGTTCCATTTCGGACCCGACGAATTACATGCTTTCGAGGTGTTGAAGGAAAAAATGACGGAAGCACCGGTACTTGCGATATACAATCCGAACGACGTTACAGAACTCCATTGCGATGCTAGCTCATTAGGTCTAGGGGCAATACTTGTACAGAGAAAAGATGACGGAAAAATGCACCCAATATTTTACTACTCGAAAAGAACGAGCGAAGCGGAGTCTAAGTACCACAGTTTCGAGCTAGAAACACTAGCAATTATAAGTGCGTTGCAGCGGTTTAGAGTATACCTTCAAGGCATACGATTTAAAATAGTAACGGACTGTAATTCGCTAACGCTTACCTTAAATAAAAAAGAACTGAATGCTAGGATAGCAAGATGGGCGTTGGAGTTACAAAATTATGACTATACGTTAGAACATAGGGCAGGAAATAGAATGCAGCACGTGGATGCACTAAGTCGTTCGACTCAACTTTTGGTGCTAGAAGCTAATACATTAGAAGAAAATTTGATTATATGCCAAACGAAAGATAAGGCGCTGGCCAAGGTACGCAAAATGTTAGAAATGTCGGAGCATTCGTTGTATGAAATGCGTAATGGAATTCTATATAGGAAACGCGGTGATACGATACTATTTTATGTGCCACAGGATATGGAAAAGCAGATAATGCACAAATATCACGACGAAGTAGGTCACGTAGACGTACAAAAGACAATGGATTTGATACTCAAAAGCTATTGGTTCCCTAAGATGAAAGATAAAATTGGCACCCATGTAACGAATTGTCTTAAGTGTATAGTTTATTCTTCAAAAGGGGGGAGAGAAGAAGGATTTATCCACAGTATACCGAAGGGGAACGTTCCGTTTGAAATGGTACATGTGGATCATTATGGCCCCGTTGATCGATCCAGGAAGTCAAATAAACATATCTTAGTGATAATTGACAGTTTTACAAAGTACGTGCGACTGTATCCTACCAAGACCACGAGCTCAAAAGAAGCGATTCGGTCTCTCACAGATTATTTCAGGTCTTATAGTCGTCCAAAATGCATTGTGTCAGATAGGGGTAGTAGCTTCACTTCCAGTGAATTCGAAGAGTTTCTTAGTAAAAACAACGTACAACACATAAAGATCGCTACAGGTTCTCCGCAGGCGAATGGACAAGTAGAAAGAGTAAATAGAAGCCTAGGTCCAATGATAGCTAAGTTGATAAAGCCCGAAGAAGGCCTTTACTGGGATGGAGTTATCGAAGTTGTAGAACATACGCTGAATAATACTTTTCATAGGGCTATTGGGGAACTTCCTAGCGTTATGCTGTTTGGAGTGGCACAAAAAGGTAAGGTTGTAGATTGTCTAAAAGAGAGCTTAGTTGAAGGTACACAACCTCAGCGAAAAAGGAGTCTGGGCCAAGCGCGTAAACAAGCTGCCGAAAGACAGAAGGCGTTGCAATTATATAACGAACGCTACGCAAATTGCAGACGCCGAGCTCCTATAAAATATAAAGAGGATGACTATGTCTTGGTTAGGAACTTTGACTCTCACCCCGGGGCGTCGAAAAAGCTCATTCCTAAGTTCAAAGGTCCGTATAAAGTAGATAAAGTCTTACGCAATGATAGGTATATTCTGAAAGATGTAGAAAATTTTCAGCAGAGTAGGACGCCGTATTCGGGGGTATGGGCGGTTGGTAATATTCGGCCATGGTTTCAGGGCAGCAGGACAAACACGAAAGCGCGTAAAAATAATTACGAGAAAATGAAAGATCAGGGGATCTTATTGGTCAGGATGGCCGAATTGTAGCAATAAGTTTGTAGTATTAAGTTATAACATATGTATAAGCATTTATCGTAGCAATAGGTTACAACATGTTTGATGTACGTATGAAAACAGTATGAATACAATTAAGAGAGAGAAAAGGAGCAGAATAAATTGTACAGTCAAGCAGTGCGGACGTCTTTTAATTCGGTCTCCTTACACAACCAAGAGATCTTTTATGGGTAGCGCTAAGACAAAAAGGAGTTCCAGAAACCTACGTCCAAATGATCATGGACATGTACAAGAGAGCAAGGACAAGAGTAAGATGCACCGCAGGAGTCACCGAAGAGTTCGCAATCAAAGTCGGTGTACACCAAGGGAGCGTCCTCAGCCCACTGCTCTTTATAGCAGTCCTTGATTGCTTGCTTGAAGGAAAAGTGACGGACCCCAATGTGCACCAGCTATTCTTTGCTGACAATGGAGCCATTATAAGTGATGATCAGGCGTCCCTACAACGAGCACTTGATGTGTGGGTGGACATTTTTGAGGGACACGGGTATCGTATTAGTTCGAAGAAGACAGAGTATCTGTGCTGCCCGTTCTCTGACCCTCATCAGCCTGTTCTAGACATTTACTTGAATGGAAGAGTGCTTCTCAAGTGTGAAAAGTTTAAATATCTGGGATCTATGATTAATAAAGAAGCAACTTGTGATGACGACATCAACCATCGCGTAAGCGTAGGGTGGATGAAGTGGCGGGAAAACTCCGCCATCTTCTGTGATCGAAAAATGCCCCCTAAGCTGAAAGGAAGGCTCTACACTTCAGTTGTACATCCGGCGCTCACATACGGTTCACAATGCTGGACAATGCACAATAAGTATGAAAGCAAATTAACGGCAGCTGAGATGAAGATGCTTCGCATGACAGCGGGAGTAACAAAGCGTGACAGAATTAGAAGTTCAAAGATCCGAGGAAGCCTCCACGTAAAAGAAACCATCACAAAAAATATAGAGCGCGACCGACTCAATTGGTATTGCCATGTTCAAAGGAGAGATCCTTTGAACCCCGTCCAAAAGGCAATATCAATCAACATTCCAATTTCAACACGCAAAAAAGGCAGGGCGAAAAACAATTGGTGCAAACAAATGCAAAAACACCAGCATTTGATTGGCCTCAGCGATGAAGTAATCCCAAACCGGGAAGCCTGCCGCTACTTTCTGAGGTCAAACCGGCGCACCCCACAAGCGGACCAGTAGGAATGCAGTTAAGTGGGAAGGTTATGGTCCTACACTTCTGACCATAACCAAAAAAAAAAAGGAAAAGAAGAAGAAGAACGACCGATACTGCCTTACCTTTAATTTCAACGTCATATCATTAGGGTCATATTTTATTCCCTTTATTAGACGTTTTAGTGGGCTTCCTTACTTCACTCAGCAGTGAATTTAGGTTTTTTCAATTGTTTTCAATTTTCAATTCAATTCAATTTTTAGTTGTTATATTGCAATATTTCGGTTGATATGCTTCAAAGGGATGGATGGAGGGAATTTTCTGTCACCTCAGCATCGACTTTGACCCTTCTTTCGGTAATCCGCATCTAGCTTTGTAAGTTTGCGTTCTTCGGCTTTGTTACTTCCATAAAACTTTCAAACGTCAATCTTAAGCCGGTGGCCATTTATTTTCTTTTCGCAAAAAGAATATTTATTTTTTCATCAATATCGACTTTGTCGCCTTTAAAGTAATCCCCCTCAGATATCATACATTTACACGGGCGGTTTTTGTAATCCTCAAAGCACTTCTGAGATTCGCTTATTGGTAAAGCGTCGAGCTCTTCCAGCGATGCAGTCCTTATCCCTTCAATCTTCGTCTTTCGGTTTTGGTCAGAGAAAAACCCGTAGGAGGTCACGTCTGAAATAATATTGGAGTATTGTTTTTGGCCAAAGATTGATGAGCAGATGCGTTATAGTGATGCAACATCCGTGGTTTTTTTTTTCGAAAATCCGGACGTTTTCTTCGTATTGCTTCACGTAAACCGCGCATAACTTCGAGATTATATTCTTTATTGACCGTCAGACTTTCCGGCAAGAATTCATGATAAAGTACGCCATTGTAATCGAAAACAAACAGCAAACCTTCCACATCTGACAAAACCTGGCGGGCTTTTGTCAGTTTTGGCTTTTTTGGTTGCTTCCATTAAGATGATTGAGCTTTGGTTTCGACTTCATAACCAAATATTCATCACTAGTGACAACCCTTTTCAGAAAGTACATGTTATTTAATAACCACGAGCGATGCCAAATCAACGGTTTTTTTGGTCAAAATTTACCTCTTTACCTATTTCGCAACAAACTTCGCTGACACACATTTCCCGTCCAAAATATCTCTAAATTTTGGCATAGGTCAACGGATATGTATCCTCAGCAACTTTTCTGATAGTGAATTGACGCTTCCCCATTACAATTTCCTTCACTCTTTCAATGCTTTCATCCATTGTTGACGTGCTTTGGCGTTAATGCAGATTTCTTGATCCCTTTTTTTCCAATAGCAACAAATCGCCAAGCACACCAAAGCACGTATATTTTTTGTATCTATGACAACAAACTAAATATCCCAAATAGCTGACAATGTCAACATATGTTAAAGGACATCTGTATTTTCCAACATAAGAAAAAAAAATGTAGAAAATCGAATGTACGTAGCTGGCAAAATTTAATTTCAGTTCGATCACGCACACTTTATATTCTTCTCTTAATTTCTCTAGAAAGTAGTGCAGGCTTAAATGCTTTTTGTTTCGCTACACGAGCTTGTCCAAATTTTTCATTAATAATGAATTTTTAAGCCCTACGACCCAGCATATTTAAAACTTGACACTACTCCTATTTTTAGTTACCTAACCATTCACTCCTTAAGGGTATACATTTAATCTGTCTGCCAGCACCCAGAAATATTATTTTAAACTGTCAGCAAAACGGAAAATAAAATGTGCACACAGTACATGGCAAAACGATTGATGTGAGATGCTAGTAAAATCTTTAGCAGAATGTCAACCAGGCGACAATTTCTGCTTAATTGAATTGATCAGATTCGCATCGTTAAAGAAGATGCGACCGACAAACGATCAGCTGGTTCACTTCCCATTCGGAAGTTATTGAAATGCGTATTTTTTTTTCTAACTAGGCATTTTGACATATCTTGATCTTTAAAGTACCAGAACTGCCCATCGTTTTCAGAAAATTATTTGTACGTTGTCATCATAATTATTTTCGTGAAACAGAAGTCGACATATTTTTAGATAATGGTAAACAACAATTAGAAAAAAATTATTTATTTTTTTATTAATATATAAATTTAAGTACTTATTTTTAAATAATTAATTAGAATTTATTAAAAATATTATTATATTTTGACGTTTGGCGTAATTATTTTGAAATTAACAAAAAAAGAAAAAAGAAATAAATTATCCTTCTTTATCCTTGGTTAAAGAATCACTTCTCTTTCGTTTTATGTAGGCTTACACAATTTCAATCGCATTTAAATCAGGCCTTTGGGTCCAGGTCCAGTTTAATGTTTCTATTCGCATATTTTCTAGAAATGCTGTGACCATACGGGTCTTGGAAATGTTTTAATAGAAAATTAATCGCGAATAAGCCTATTGTCAGATGGGAGTGTGTGATTATTTAGGACATTCAAATATTTGCATATTTTTCCAGGACTGGACGAAGAAACAGAACTTTAGAATGCTACTATGATCCGCCAACATGACTCAACTATTTTAGTTTTAATGGGTTTATTTCGGAATTCGTATGGACCACATTTTGGTGAAGATTTTGGTCGGTTCCAGAAGTTCAAAGATTTGTATACCATAGATACAAGTCCTCTGCGAATTGTTCGTCCCCTCTTTATGCATACGAGTATTACTTCACTAGATAGTTTTTGGTGTTGTCAGGGTTCGTTACAAACTGCCACAAAGACTTTTTTTTGCTAGACTTTTTTCTTTTCTGTCTGTAGGGGCAAATTTGTCACAGAACTTGTTTGTTAATAGTTGTTTCTTTCATAGTGTACTGTTTGCCTGGAAAAATTAATTTGGTGTTGATTTGCTTGACAGACACGTCACAACTTCAACTTGTTACTCTACCATATTTAACCTCAATACTCAGTTCGCCGTTTTACCCACATTTCTATTAAAGAAATCTAAAAGACATACTCTAGTCAATGTGGGCCAAACAAAACATTTTTGCTTACCTAGCTTTATCAAAATATATATGTACATATTGTGATGAACAAAGGTTTTCAGAAAAGAAGACTTTAAACAAAATCTAAGCTACATAGTATGGTGAATTGATTCTTTTGAGAAATATTTATTTAATATTGAGATATTAATTTTCACAAGAGTCAAAAATAAATAAAAAATTGTTCATCTGTTCAAAATATTACCATGAAAACAAAAAACATCAAATATTTTATGAAAGCTACTCATCTCTTTGGAAATATATGACTGTTCGTAGTGAATGAATTGTTTCAGTTGCTGTTGACTAAATATTTGATATTTCCGGACTCGATTCTCCAGTTCGTTCCAGATGCTAGGAAGAGTGTGTTAAAAATTGTAAGCGATCCACATTCAAAAATTGTGAGTCGTATGTTTGTGATAACTATCCTGTTGAAAATGGAAGTTTCTGTGTAATCTACATTTTTCGGCGATTTTATTTAAGTTTTCCTTAAAGAGGTTAAGGCAATAATATTAACTCATGGTTTCCTCAATTTAGACAAGATCATCTACACCCCTTGACATCATATTTTTAACATCTTATTCAGCTTTAGGTTCCCCCCACACGAGAAACCTGTCAGCCGATTGAGATATACTCGTAGTATATTGTTTGTTTTTGTTTTGTCCGAAAATAGCACATTGTTTTAAAAGTCCCGTAGCTTATTTACAAATTCCAACCTCTTTATTTTATAAGTGGTTTTCTTGCAACCCATATATCCAGATTTTGGGTGAACATCCTTCTTAAAATAGTTTTAATCTGCTCTCACAATCCGACCCTCTTCTCGGCTTGAAGATTGAAAGCTCAGTTTATTTTTGCATCGTTTGATAATAGGGTAGAGCGGGGCTAGTTGGCCCACTTTTTACTGGAAGTCTCATAATTGTCAAACTATTCATGGCACAACTATGATACTAATGTCAAAAGAAAGAATTGACACCTGGCTTCTAAAGGAAGTTGGAAAAAATTGAAAATATGAAACCCCAGAAGAATAATGGTACATTAAATAAAACAAGTCCAGTGGGTGGGGTAAGTTGGACCAAGCCCTGAGAAGTGGAAAATTGAGTTCCATAAAGGACAACAAATCCAAAATTCAATACATTTTTTTATTTAACACTTAACAAAAAATAACACAAAATACTTCATTTAGCAATAATAAGAGATATAAATTAAAGTTTAAAATAAGTTAGGAATCGTAATCACTGTTACAATTGATGCATACAAAGAAGGGCCTATCTCCGGCTACTGTACGTTTTGTATGAGCCCACTTTCGACAAGTATGGCACTGTATCCACTCTTCACTCGGTAAACTTTCAGCGAATGATTCCATGCACATTAGACAAAAGTATTCCTGTTCTTCATCTTCTGCAGAACTTGATTTTGATATTTTTTTCTTCATTTGAACTTTTTTCTTTTTTGGAATTTTAGGCTTGGAAACTTTGCGATTTTGTTCTTCTTGTATGCATCTTTTTTAGGGGTGTCAGTTAAAAATTGCAGCTCGTCTTTTCCTTCTTTTTGTCAGTGCTTGCTTTCTGGGTCCAGCTTTCGGAAATGGTAAAACAACTTCTGGCGAGAATATATTAGCTCCTCGGGATGTAGACGGTAAAGAATCATTGATGGTATTCTCATCAGGTCTTTCAAGAGCAATATGAGTACCAGTTTGCTGAGTTTCCTGAACCACTGTGGTAAATGCTGAACCTTATAAATATGTATATAGATTACTCTAAGCTTTGACTTTCTTCCACCTACTTACCTGGTTCTGCACGATCTGTCACATACATATGATTGATCGAAGTCGGAGGGAGTAAAAATCTCCCTATTGAATGGAAATATTCCTGTCTTTTTGAATCCATTAATTATATTTATTGGAGATGTAGCTACTACTCGTGCAGGGACGGGTTAAGAATATCCCTGCAGCGATACCTATCGCTTGTCGTAAAAGGCGACTAAACAAAGGTAAACAAAACTCACATCTAGGCAATTAAGAAAACACCAAGGTGAGCCTAGGGACACATATACCACCATTAAACTGCCCCACAAGTGTGCATGCAAATCAGTGGGTTGACAAGACTGGAGATCACCGGTGTTGTAAGAGTAAGATCAATCAAAAAAAAAAATAAAAAATTTGGAGCATGCCCGTGTCAAAAAGGAAGGGAAGAAAGAAAACGGTCAAACCGTAGCATTATGGAAAAGAACGCTAAAAGGAAAAGCACTACCCCGCCAGGCACTACTAATGGTCGCGATCCTGGGACGAGCAGCAATGCTCGGGTCAGAGCTATAGGATTTCCGGGGGATAGCAAAGTAATGCAACGGCGTAAGCCACATTTAAGAGTCGCGAGTTGGAACGTTGGAAGTATGAGTGGTCGCAGCTATGACCTTGAAGAAATGATGGTTAGAAGGCGAGTAGACATCCTGTGCGTACAAGAGACGAAATGGCGAAACACCGGTAATCGGGCACGTTTCTTGGACGTTAAAACAAAAGCCTACAAGATGTTTTACTATGGATTGGAACAAGGAAAAAACGGAATCGCCATCATCCTTGCGGCAGAGTTACTTGGCAACGTCTTAACCATTTCAAAGTCCAGTGACCGTTTGATGGCTCTCAAATTGGTGATGCATGGTGAGGTGTGGAACATCGTAAGCGCATATGCCCCTCAAGTAGGATGCGAACAAAAAGAAAAAGATGCATTCTGGCTAGATTTCCACAACCTTGTCAAAATCATCCCAAAGGAAGAGCTTTTGTTTGTTGGGGGAGATTTAAACGGACATGTCGGGAAGACAAGCGAAGACTATGAAGGCTACCACGGAGGGCTGGGATACGGCACCAGGAACTCTTCAGGTGAAGATATCCTAAACTTGTGCAAGTCGTACGGTCTTATAGTGCTAAATACCATGTTCGTCAAACAAAGCCGGCACCTGATCACTTATAGCAGCGGCGGAAATGAAACTCAAATAGACTATCATTTGGTATCCAGTTTCATGAAGCCACGAGCTAAAGATTGCAAAGTGATCCTGGGAGACGCGATCGCCCCTCAACACCGTCTCCTCCTGACTGAATTTTTTATGGATGCGAGAAAGAAGTCAAAGCAGCAAACGAAGGTGTCTGAGAGAATCAAGTGGTATAAGCTGGATAAAGGAAAAGGCGAAGCTTTTATTACCATCATGGAAAACTACCTCTCTTCCATTATCGATGAGGTCGGTAATGAGGAGTGCAGAGCACAAGACATGTGGGATTCCCTACAACAATCTGGCCTGGAGAAAGCCAAATCACTGCTCGGAACATCTAAAGGCCCCTGCCAACACGCAATAGAAACCTGGTGGTGGACAGACGAAGCCAAAGCAGTGATACACGAAAAGAAAATGGCTTTCCAAGCTTGGTCAAAGTGCTCTTCTACTAATAGAGAGGAAAAAGCTCGCCGTGAAAAGGTATATAGATGTTGCAAAGGTATCGCGAAGAAAAAATGCGCCGAATTCAAAGCGAAAAGCATGGAAGGCCTCTATCAGGAGTTGGAAGAAATATCGTCTTCCGCGTCTGACAGGAACCAGGCTACCCAGGAGCTTCGACAAAGTAATTTGAATAAAGGAGGAAATATCTTTAAGATAGCCGCCCAGAGAAGAAGAAATGCTCAGGAGATTCGTTTCCCAAAGTTTATTAACAATGCTGAAGGCCAACTCCTTGTGGAAGACGAAAAAATTCTCCACAGATGGCGACAGTATTGCGAGGAACTTCTGAACGAACAGTTTCCCCGAGTGTACTTTCCAAGAGCCGCCCCGAATCATGCCGAAATATCCGACATCACAGGCGGTTAAAAACTCCAAGAAAAGAAAAGCTGTTGGGCCGGACGGGATACCCTCTGAGTTCTGGAAAAAGATGGTAGACATCGGGTCTAGATGGCTCATGGTTCTTATCTCCAAACTTATGAGAGGCGACACTATGCCTAATCAATGGAGGGAAAGCTATATTCTTCCATTGCACAAAGGAAAGGGTGATACGCGAAATTGTGATAACTACCGTTCTGTCAAGCTGATGTCGCACACCATGAAGATCGTTGAACGGGTATTAGATAGCCGACTGCGGAAAATAATACGACTATCTGATGACCAGTGCGGGTTTGTCTCGGGTAAATCAACAACAGATGCAATCCAAAGTATAAGGATCATGATGGAAAAGCATCGTGATTCTTCAAAGGACTTGCATATGGTGTTGGTTGATTTCGAGAAGGCCTTTGACCGGCAACCAAGAGATCTTTTATGGGTAGCGCTAAGACAAAAAGGAGTTCCAGAAACCTACGTGCGAGTAATTATGGACATGTACGAGAGAGCAACGACAAGAGTAAGATGCACCGCAGGAGTCACCGAAGAGTTCGCAATCAAAGTCGGTGTACACCAAGGGAGCGTCCTCAGCCCACTGCTTTTTATAGCAGTCCTTGATTGCTTGCTTGAAGGAAAAGTGACGGACCCCAATGTGCACCAGCTATTCTTTGCTGACGATGGGGCCATTATAAGTGATGATCAGGCGTCCCTACAACGAGCACTTGATGTGTGGGTGGACATTTTTGAGGGACACGGGTATCGTATTAGTTCAAAGAAGACAGAGTATCTGTGCTGCCCGTTCTCTGACCCTCATCAGCCTATTCCAGACATTTACTTGAATGGAAGAGTGCTTCCCAAGTGTGAAAAGTTTAAATATCTGGGATCTATGATTAATAGAGAAGCAACTTGTGATGACGACATCAAACATCGCGTAAGCGTAGGGTGGATGAAGTGGCGGGAAAACTCCGCCATCTTCTGTGATCGAAAAATGCCCCCTAAGCTGAAGGGAAGGCTCTACACTTCAGTTGTACGTCCGGCGCTCACATACGGTTCACAATGCTAGACAATGCACAAAAAGTATGAGAGCAAATTAACGGCAGCTGAGATGAAGATGCTTCGCATGACAGCGGGAGTAACAAATCGTGACAGAATTAGAAGTTCAAAGATCCGAGGAAGCCTCCACGTAAAAGAAACCATCACAAGAAAGACAGAGCGCGACCGACTCAGTTGGTATTGCAATGTTCAAGGGACAGATCCTTTGAACCCCGTCCAAAAGGCGTTATCAATCAACGTTCCAATTTCAACACGCAAAAAAGGCAGGCCGAAAAACAATTGGTGCAAACAAATGCAAAAACACCAGCATTTGATTGGCCTCAGCGATGAAGTAATCCCAAACCGGGAAGCCTGCCGCTACTTTCTGAGGTCAAACCGGCGGACCCCACAAGCGGACCAGTAGGAATGCAGTTAAGTGGGAAGGTTATGGCCCTACACTTCTGACCATAACGACGCCGGGATAAAAAAGGAAAAGAAGAAGAAGAAGAAGAAGTAGCTAAAGGAAGAAACTCAGCTAGAATTCGGGGACAATCATATCATAACTATCTTACACTTTTTTTTTACTTCTCTTCTGAGGACACAATGCAACTGAAGGCGATTTTGCATGTGCTCAAAAGAGCGTACGCTTCTTTCGTGTCTGATCATGTTTTTTCAGTAGCATCAGTTTCTGAGTAAATCGCGTGGTCCAACTTGCCCCGTGGTCCAACTAGCCCCGCTCTACCCTACTTGAAATTGTAAATTGTCTTCTTCCCCCTACACTCGTATTCTGGACGTATTCCGATTTACCTTCCTTGTTATGGTTTACATTTATTTGTCTTTTTTTCCTTTGGCTTTTCTTTGTGCATACGATCCCTGATGATGATTTTATAGGTACAAATAAAGAAGCATTTGAATATGCTTTATTGCTGTTCAACCTAGGAGAACTTATTCGTATTACAAATGCGCGGTACCCTTTGTGTGAAAACTTTTTTCCATACCAAATTATGAAGTTTATTGTTATTTTCGGTATTAAATTTTTGAATTTGTGATTCGAATGAATGTTTCCTAAACGAATCAAGTTTAAATGAAGCCAACATTTTGTTTAAAGGCTTTGAGTGAAAAATTTTCATCGTATGCCGTGGAGAAAATCTCACTGGTAATAAAAACTGACGTTCTGTTCTGAACAATACAACTTACATTTAATTACTCTGACAACCCATTGCTCATAAAAAAGACAAATTTTGAATGAGAATCTACGACGGCACAAGTTTGACCGTTACAAATTACGCACAGAATTCAACATGCACTTCTGTCAAACTATTATATTTATACTGTATGTTCCTATATTCAAGTTTTCCTTCACTTCTTATATATAGAACAAATATTGACATCGACTTTGGATAAAATTCATTCATATCATAATTGCATTTTGAACACCTGATGGGCTTTGCAAAATAATGTATCAGCGACCTGTTTTCCACAATGACAAACAAAGTATTTTCTGGTTTGCATATCAGCATAACTGAAAAGGGACAAGTCTTCTTCAGCTAAATATATTTATAAGGGTATTCAAAAAGTTACAGGAATGGTATAATTCTGCGAGTTGTATTTGTATTGTATTGTCTGACTCATTAGAGTATTTTTGTTATGTTGGCAAGTATGTATATCTCATCACTTTGAAATGTGTTGATAAAAATTCAGTCGAAGAACATCTTACTGTGTGGACGTACGAGGTTTGTTCAACAGATAAGGTGACTTTTTATTTTGGTCAAAAATTATTTATTAAAATCTATTTCGTCGCTCTTACCCTCAGATTGAAGCACTTGTGCCAGCGTCATTTTCAATCCCCGCAATATTTCTAATATGCGCTTTTTGCCATAGCCTTCCAGAGATGCTGTTTTAATCCCTTAATCGTAACAAATCTCCGTCCTTTAGTCCTTTCGTCTTTCTAAATTTGGAAAGAAGAAAAATTCGCAGGATGCCAACTCCGGTAAATGCGGTGGCTGGGGAATGGTTACGACATCGTTTTTTGCCAAAAAAAAATTAGGCATAAGCAACTTTGAGTGATGCGACTGCCATGAATTTCTCTCCCACAAATCGGGTGTTTTCTTCGTATTGCCTTTTGATCTTCAGGCAATAACTCATGACGAACAACACCATTGTATTATAATTGAAGAATAGGGTGATCAAAACTTTTACATTTGACCGACCTTGGCGTGCTTTTTTCGGACTTGGCTCTTCTGGTCACTTCCATTGATTACGACGTCATAACCATATAATCATATTCCGCCACCAGTGATGACCCTCTTCAGCAAACCTGGATCGTCATTCAGGTCATTGAATACAACGGTTATTTTAGCCAAAAATAATATTTTCGGAACAAATTTTGTTAACACACGTTTCTTGCCCAATCATCTGATGATGAAATTGCATGTAATGAGCCAATCGACATGCCATTATCCTCAGCAACATCTTTGATAGTGATTCGACGGTTCTCAATAAAAAGTAGTAGTAGTAGTAAAATGACTTATATTTCATTCAATTCAAAAAAAGCGTTAGATATACAAGAAGGTTCTTAGTCTATTATTTTTAGTGTGACGTTACGCTGTCTGAGTTTAAATGATAATTCGTTTTAAGGCAAGTGAATTCTTCTGTAGCGGTAAGCATCAGCAGTGTAGGAGTATAAGCGGTCCCACACTTGTTGACCGTTCAAGATATTGCTTCGACTACGTATCTTTACGAAACTGTTTTAGGATTGGGCATTCTCCAAGAAAGTGTAATACGTCCTCTTTTACTCTTTGATTGCAGAGACTGCACAGAACTGGAAGTTCGGCTTGGTGCGGTATAAAGTTCAATTTCATTAGCTCCCTTCTGATTTTAAAAATAGTACTTATTTTATTTATTATTTATTTTTGTCTTATCGTGCAGGTTATAGTTCGATTTACAAACGGTATTACGAAGCTTGAGCTTCAGATGCAAATTCTTCGTGCATGTACAAACACATTTTTTCCAATAAAGCTCCAAATTGTCTTCTGAGGGCAGTTGGATTCCCGGCGGGGATAAAGAGAAGGCTAAGTTCACGGTCCGATGCGAGGTATCTCCACTCTTGAACAAGACTTCTTCCAGTCGTAATGATGTGCGAAAGTATAATATTATTCTGGGCAACCTTGCTTCTTCCATCTCCATCTAATATATGTAAATGCATCTTCAAACTGCCTAAAAACATTGGTGATGTACCGGTTTCCAAATTTAACATATAATTTGGCGTGTTTTTCGGTCATTGGAAAGTACGCTTTTTAGGGAGTAACGTAGAAACTTCTTCACTTTCTCGAAAGAGCGGTATCCCACACTTGAGCACTGTGTATAAGTATTGAGACAACGATTGAGAGAAATAGTTTTTGTTTCGAACTATGAGCTATTTTTAACTGCTGAAATAGCGGCCCGACACTGAAAATTGGTTTAGCTTCTGCCAATTTACCCTTCAGATATTTTCTCATATTTAGGTTGGCCGATATGAGGACTCCCAGGTATTTATATTCAAGGACAATTTCAACGGCTTCTCCTTGAAACTTCCACTTTTCCTTCCGAGAGTATCTGCCGCAACATCTTCTGAATATCATTATTTACTATTTTGTCAAATTAACCATTAGGTTCCAGCAGTTACAATAGTCATCGAGCCAGTTAATCATAAGCTGCATGCCATCTATCGACTCGGAGAACAAAATTATGTCATCCGCATACAGCAGAGTACAGATTCTTGTACGGCCAATATAAATTCCTACCCCTACGAAGTCCGTAACATCGTTAATGGACAATATAAACAGCAATGTACTCCTGATACACCCCTGCCTCACCCCCGACTGCGTTGGAAATTCCTCAGATATTGATTCTCTGTCCTATACATAAGCAAAGTTGTCGTCACATAATGCTTTTAATATTTGGATGATTTTGCTCAAAATTCCGAACTTATAGTATAGTTTATACCAAAGTGCATCACAACCAATGAAATCGAAAGCCGCCCGGAAGTCAACAAAGAAATCATACTTCTTCTTTTTCTTTTTGTAGATTCCGACGATGTGAATAAATGTAAATATGTATGTGATCAATTTTATTTTTTAATTGGCGTGTGCACAAGAGGTTATGACTACTCTTAAATGTCAAAAAGTCAAGACACAACGAGGGCGGAAGGTATAGAGAGAGTGAGAGAAAGGAGGTACCGGTAAACAACGGTTCTTAATGTTTGTCAATTGTAATGAGTGGGAAAAGTTGAGCTGGCAAGAGCATTCAACATTACTAAAACATTACTAAATTTGACTGTGCGGCCGAAGACAGACTTGAAGGTAAACTGATGATTATTCCGGGCGAGACGTGCATTGCGGTTAAATTCTTGAAGAGGAGGAATGCAGTTGGCTACCTCACTTGAGCATTGCTTGTTAAAATAACAATAAAACAGACAGAGAGAGAGAGTATACATTACGCCGATGTTCGAGTGAGTCGATCGACTTCGCGATATTGTTGTCTCCTATGGGTTTTACGGCTTGCTTTTGCATTTTACGAGTATCTATCAGGTGTAAAGAGGTCTTGGGAGCACCAGACTCAAGCTTGGGACGGATGTAGGCCTTGTAAATGGAAGCCAAGGGGTGAAATATTTTTTGGATCGTTTGAAAAAACAAACGTTTGTGAAACATGTGGTCATTTTAACTAAGAGTTTAATTAACATGCATACCAAGGATGGAAAGTCTTTCGGTTTTCATCGAAATAAGCGCCATTCAAGAATAATTGTTGAGATAAGATAAGACTACTGTCATCAGAGAAGGAGTGTGTTGGAATAAAAGCAGCAGATAAAAGATAATTTATAAAAATGAAGAAGAGTGTCGGTGACAGAACAAACACCAGCGTTTATTTGGTGAATATCAGACTTGAAACCGTCCAAAACAACGGCCCGAAAGGTATTTTCTAATCCATAGAAGAAGAGACTCATCGATACCATAAGCAGAGAGATTTTTCCACAAAAGAGCCAGATGCCAAACTTTGTCAAATGCTTTTGAAATATCGAGCACAACAATATTGCTTTCGCCGAAATGGTGCAAAGATTTGTTCCACTTTTCGATGAGATATGCCATCAAATCACCGGTGGACCTGTTACTGCGGAAACCTTACTGCCGGTCATTAATAAGTTTCTGCGATTCAAGATATTTTATAAGCTGACAATTTATATGCGTTTCCATGACCTTAGAAAGTAGAGACTTTAATGCTATAGGTCGGTAGGAAGTGGGAGGGACGGGTTGGATAAATGCTGTTTTCCATCTACTCAGACAGATACTAGAAGAGTAGGAAAGATGAAAAAGCTTACGCAGTGGTTTTGCCAGCGTAGAAGAACACCTCTTCAGAAGTATTGGGGAAATACCATCAGTGCCAACTGATTTGTACACGTTCGTTAAGTACTCTTGCAACAGTACGAGTGCGAAAGTGGATATGCCCCATGAAAGATTTTACGCTCTCAAGAACAGGCGGAAACAAAGTGCAGTCTGGGAGAGATTGAAGACGAGGCAGAATTCTTTATGTTTTTCATAAATGACGAAAAGTTTTTGCTGTCTTTGGGACAATTTAGCATTTTTTGCCTCGACTTTTGGTTATGGGAGAATTTGACACGTCGAATCAATGCATTACAGTCATTTCTGACTCGTTTAAGCTTATTTCGGTTTTGCTCAGAGGGGTTGGCTTTGTAAGTCCGGAAACTCAGGTCTCTCAATCTGATAACCTCTTTACAGCTCGGGTTATACCACTCATTTGCTTCAGGTTTGACACTCACTCTATGTGGAATGAAGGATGATCCATTAGAAGTATGTTCGTGATCACATCAGCAGCAGCATTTACGTCACATAGCATAGTCAGAAAGCATAGTTAAAATTCCTTTCTTGAGTTCGCTCCTATTGGCTTTCTCGTTGAGCCATACTGTTCTTTTAGGAATTCTTTCTTTAACTGTGTGGTTTGAATACGAGACATTAGTAGTCTGACGAGCCAAGAGGTGACAATATATCGATAGAATACTTAACACGACGAGAGATGAGGAACAAGTCCAGGGTGTTTGCAGACTGATCTGCCATGTTTCGTCACCAGTGATGACCCTTTTCAGCAAACTTGGATCGTCATTCTAGGTATTGAACAGTTCCTGAGCGACGCTACGGTTCTTTTTGTCAAATTTAATATTTTCGGAACAAATTTTGTTGACACACGTTTCTTGCCCAAACTATCTGAAAAAAAAAATGCCTAACATGAGCCAATCGATATGCCAGTATCCTGAGCAATATCTCTGATAGTGATTCGACGGTTATCAATAACAATCAATATCAATATCAACGCTTTCATCTGTTGTTGGCGTGCTGGTAAGTCCAAGGTGGTCATCGTCATTAACATTTTCTCGGCCCTCTGTAAGGAGCTTGTACCACATATATGTAAGCAATTTTTTTTTGCTCAGAGTAGACCCGCCAAATGCCACAGTTAATATTAATATAATAAGTGTTCTTTGATTCACTTTTTGAAATATGAAATAATCGCCAATCACACCAAAACACGTCTAACCTTTCCTATGAAAAACAAACTTCTTCTTCTTTTTCTTTTCCTTTTTCCGGCGTTGTTATGGTCAGAAGTGTAGGACCATAACCTTCCCACTTAACTGCATTCCTACTGGTCCACTTGTGGGGTCCGCCGGTTTGACCTCAGAAAGTAGCGGCAGGCTTCCCGGTTTGGGATTACTTCATCGCTGAGGCCAATCAAATGCTGGTGTTTTTGCATTTGTTTGCACCAATTGTTTTTCGGCCTGCCTGTTTTTTTTTTGTTTTGTGACACAGGCATGCTCCAGATTTTTTTTTGTTTGATCTTACTCTTACAACACCGGTGATCTCCAGTCGTGTCAACCCACTGATTTGCATGTACACTTGTGGGGCAGTTTAATGGTGGTATATGTGTCCCTAGGCTCACTTTGGTGTTTTCTAAATTGCCTAGATGTGATTTTTGTTTACCTTTGTTTTAGTCGCCTTTTACGACAAGCGAGAGGTATCGCTGCAGGGATCTTCTTAACCCGTCCCTGCATGAAAAACAAACTAAATATCTAAAATGGCTGGCAATGTCAACACATGTCAGGAATATGTGTACCAACATAACAAAAAACTAAATTCAAAAATTGAATATACTTCTCGAGAAATTCAAAAAATCACCTTTTTTTAACAAACCTTGTATATGCTCGTACATTCGTGCCTTCGTAATCTTGGAAACACGGTGAGATATCCGTTCCGCACGCATTTGATTCGAAACATTTTTTCATTAAGCTTTCAATAATTTTATGACAAACCAAAAATTTCAAACTTGAGCTGCCGGGTCGTCGTGAATACGTAAGCTGGTAGCTGGGTAGATCAGTTGTACGAAAAAATAGATTTTTCTTCCTTTTTTCCAAAGTGCAATGTTGTTTTGAAACGAGTTCTGATACGTTGTAGAATATAATTTCGATGAAAGGCTATGTTGGCTTACCTTGCGGGTCTTCTCACGAATAGCTTGATTTTTATTTTTTATGAATAGCGTAAGTGCCTAAATTGTTTCATGCATATCAAAGTAACATCGGTCTTTAAAGGTATATAAAAAAAAAAGGTCAAAGCCAGGCCACGTTATTAAAACGGCTGTTTGAAGCTGATTTATTAAATTTAATGTCCCAAAAATCGATTATTACATGGCTTGAGTGGTATATAGTACCATCTTGCGGGAACCATAATTCACCCAAGTCCAATTCATCAGTTTCTCGCCCAAAAAGAAATTAGTTATAAGTTTCTGTATCACTCTTCGTTGACCTTTTATTCTTCAAAGAGAAGTAGGCAAATAATGTGTAAGGGCCAACTGCTGGGGTAACGTTTTGTCAAGTTTGTCCACTAGCTTACCAATATCTGTGATGTCTCCACCTAGTCCTACTTATATTCCTACCCGTTCCCGTGCAAATCCCTCTGTGATCGACCTGTTTTTAACAAATACCCCTGGTTTGATAACCCAACCAGTTGTTATAAATGAACTTAGCTCTGATCACATTCCAGTTCTTTGTAAGCTCCGCTGGTCGGGAGTAGAAGTAGTGCAATATTTCTTTGACTTGCAGAAAGCAAATTGGACCAACTTTCGAAAAGAGGTAAAAAACAGACTACGAACAATTCCCACAAATGTTCAAAGAGTGAGAAGCAAACAAGAAGTTGACTCCATCATCCATCAGTTCACTGAAGATATTAATATCTCTGCTAATAATAGCATTCCCTATGTTGCGAAAAAGACCCATCTTATAAAGCTACCAGCACACATTTTAGAGCTTATTCAAATTCGTAATTTACCCAGAAGAAATTGGCAAAGATTTCATCAGCCCATTTCAAAAATTTTAATGGCATATTTCAATAAATTAATAGCCAAGAATATTCAAGTCTTTCGAAATGAAATGTGGAACAGAAGATTGTCTAATCTAGATAAAGCTTCAAAACCTTTCTGGAATATTTAAAAAATCATTAGAAACAAAGGCAGACAAATATCTTGCCTTAAAAATGGTACTGATGTCTTTTTCACAGACTCAGAAAAATCGAAAGTGTTTGCTTCGAATTTCTTAGCCAACCACAAAGTATCACAGCATTTAGGCAACGCTTATACTAATAGGCTCGTTGAAAACGCGTTGGAAAATTTTAATGTCACCCTCTGTGAAACGCCCATAAGTGAATATATCTCTGAAGAAGAGATTAAGAAATTGGTTAAAAGCTTAAAAACAAGAAAGGTAGGAGGCGTTGATAATATTAAAAATTTGTACCTTAAGAACCTGCCTAAAGACGGTATTATATTTCTAACTTACATCGTTAATATTTGCCTTAAGGTGCAATATTTCCCCGATGCTTGGAAAATAGCAAAAATAGCCAATCCAAAAAACAGGAAAACCTCCTAATGATCCTCAAAGTTATAGACCAATAAGCTTATTGAGTAGTATAAGTAAGATTTATGAAAAAATACTAAAAAACAAAATTATCAGAACTGTCGAGGAAAAGAATATTTATCCTGATGAGCAGTTTGGTTTTCGGCCTGGCCACGAAACTTCTCATCAAGTTCTCAGGATATGCCATTTAATTGAAAAAAATTGTGCAATAGGAAGATCAACGGGCATGCTATTGTTAGATATAGAAAAAGCTTTTGGTTCTGTGTGGCACGATGGACTCGTTTACAAAATGTTAAACAATAATTTCCCTGTATTCATTTGTAAAATTGTCCAAAGTTTTTTGTCAAACCGTGCTTTTCAAGTATTTGTCAATCGTAGTCCGTCCGATTTAGTTATGTTTAATGCAGGTGTACCCCAAGGTTCAGTTCTTGGTCCTGTTTTGTACAACATATATACATCTGATTTTCCCAAACTGACATGCTGCGATGTTGCAATTTATGCAGATGACATACATAGCTTTACTATCATCGCACGAGTTTGGTCTTAATATTGAGACGAACTTAAGAAATGCGATTGATATAATACAAAAATATTACTGCAACTGGAAAATCAAACTTAATGCGGATAAAATTCAAGCTATCTTTTTCACCCGGAAAAGAAAGACTTGTTATTTGCCGTCTAATCAATTTATGTTTAACGGCCAATCGATACCTTGGAAACCGTCAGCGCAGTACCTAGGAATCCATCTCGATTCCAGATTAACATTTTCCAAGCACATTACAGAGACACTAAACAAAGTAAATATTGCAATTCGGATGTTATATTCATTGATAAACAGAAGATCCCATCTTTCAAATGAAAACAAAATATTAATTCACAAAACAATATTTCAGTCAATTTTATTATATGGCTGTCCAATTTGGGGAAAATGCGCCCCAAAAGTCTCATTTAAAAAGATTGCAAATTATGCAGAACAAAATATTAAAGATTATGCTAAATCTCCCCTGGCATTATTCTACAAGAAATCTACATACTAGAGTTAATGTTGAATTGATCTCTCTCAGAATTGACAATCTTATTGAAAATTTTAAGCAAAGATGCGACATTCCCAGTAACCCTCTTATTAACAATTCAAATTTAACATGACATCAAGTCAAGGTTTCTAATGTAAAATCTATGTCAATTATAATTCTTATTATTCATTACTTACTATCCATCTAGTTATATACTTAATTTTCCATTTATTTACTAATTTATTCTATATCTATTTATTTACTTATGTTTTTATTCATTTATTTATTTGTTATTTATTTACATATTTATTTATTTATCTGTTTATATATTTGTTTATCTATTTATTTATTTATTTATTTATTTATTTACTTATTTATTTATTTACTTATTTACTTATTTATTTATTTATTTACATACTTGTTTATTTATTTATATGTATATTTATTTATTTATTTACTTGCTTATTTATCTATTTATTTATTTATTTATTTATTTATTTACTTATTTATTTATTTATTTATTTTTTTATTTTTATTTATTTTTTTCTACATTGAAGGTTTTAACGTATTTTCCTTCAAAGAATAAGATTCTCAATTTATATTCGTATTTATCTTAACATAGTATAATGATACAGTAGAAAGATAGAGCTTAAATATCAAATCTCTGTAAATTGCGCTATAACTCACCAATTGTAAAATTTTTGACAAAAAAAAAAAAAAAAAAAAATGTCGCGTATCCATAAGCTATGTACAATGTTACACGCATTTAGCTGTGGAAGTAATATTTTAGCAACTGAATGGAAACGAGGATGTTCCGACCTGCATTACCGATTTACATGCCAATTTTAGCCTTGTTTTCATAAGCTTGTATACACCAGGCACTACATTACTTCCACCGAAATCTCTTTTCAACATGTTATTGTTTATCGATTGTTGTGATATTGCGGGGCTTAATACTGAAAATTGTCAAATATTTTGATAGACTTAATGCTGCTAAATTCCCAATAACATGCAATCCAAAAACCAGACGATGGCACGCCCTTCTCCCTGCGACAGCCGAAAATCATAGTCCAATAGCATACAGACACAAGACACAAGACATAAATGTCTTTAGCTTTCAGTTTTCTCTTCAAGAAAGTTGCGTAAATTGGGCAAACTCACCAGCACGATAATCCGTTTCTCATTTATAGCTGCGTACAAAAATAGATATATTTCCAGACCTCGTTAGTCTCATGTTGATTATGTAAAGTGCTACCTTCGTACTTTCTCGCGGGCCCAACGTTAGATCCCGCTGTTTGTTCATTAACCAAATAATATTGTAGTTTGAAGATAGTTAGAAAAAAGCCTCTAAACCACAATTCATTTACAGATAATTTGAATCATTTCCTTCTGCACAGCAAGTTCTACTGCAGCATGTCCCAAATCATCTCCAATCCAAGCTCACCTTCGTAATTTTATCTCATATACATATGTATACCAATTACCGAACGATACAAGCCGCACGGCTTCCTCGTTGAGGAAACAGCTCATAATACTTTAATGTTAACAAACAAATCCATATTACGGTGGTTGGTTCCACGACAATTACGCCATTCACGCCAGAATCCACTTATCGCATTCACCGAATCTTCCAAATTGCTCCCACTAACCAGATGCTCGTATTGTCGGGCCCTAATGACAACAATTTGTCACGAGAAACCCTCGCGCTACGGCGAGAAAATCCCGAAGGCAAGCAAAAGAGTATCTTAATGAAGTCATTTATCTTTGGGGTACGAATGCAAACGTAAACCTTAGGACTGCGATAAACCCCAAACACATGTTTCTTTGTTTGAAATTCATCTGTTGGCTAATGTGCTCGCTCACGGGCTTAGCTAGAGTCGGAGCTAAAAATGGCTTATCGTATCCCATTTTACCTCTTGACTATCTTTCTCGTGTTTTATTGTCAACAACGGTGTGAGATGAGGGTTCAACAAACTCTTATGCAAATGTGTAGACTGTAGGTGGTTTATTGATGATTATCGGTGTTATTGATTGGTATCTTTTGCGCAGGCGTGTCAGTCATAATCGTAAATGAAAAAAAGATGGAAATTCTGACATGACGTCCGCCCAAATTGAATAGCCGCGATATGATAAAGGGTGGCATAATAAATAACTGTCATCTTACTGCCATTCGAAGCTGCTTTGTCTAATCCGAATCAGAAGTGACACTAACAACGAAGGTTGATGGTTAGTTCGCGATGGAACTGGTTTCTTCTTCAATCTCGATGGATAGATTTGTTACTTAGGAAAACTGAGATGTCATTCGTTCTAAGTGAGATTACAGGATTCCGTCTGTACATCTCCGTGGAGAAGAATCAACATTCCACTCTGGAGCAGTCTCACATCATTAAGGATGACCTGGCAATGAAATGCGCGTCATCTGCGATGATTCTGCAAACGCGCCTTTTCCTCTGACCACTGTGATTAGCACGAGCAGCCACCAATTACGCTACGAGTACATTCAAACCTTCTCCCATCCTTTTGTCAAAATGCAATGAAAGATATCTGACGCGCCTGATTGACTACTTACACCCAGGAGGAACAACGATCGTCAGAGGCTGACACACATGCGTAATTGTAAGCCATTTATATCAGTTACCAACTTTGGTAATTGCAATTCAAACTTGTTGGCAAGTTAATTGTCTAATGACCGGTTAAATGAACCAATCACGAGCGTTAATGCCAATCAAATGATGCTGCTCACCGACGAGCGTTCAAGTACATACAGTCATTCCAGGCCCTACGCATTCGCCATAGGACGACCGGTCCGCCTTGCTTGTTGCCTTCGGTAGGTAACAAAAAAAAAATCTAAAACAATTTGTGTCCGGTGGCAAGGAGAACCCGTAGCTCAGTGCGAAAATCCAAGTATCGACATGGCAGAAGGTATAAATTATCTGGTAGAATGCCAGTCGGTGAGCCCAATGCATCCGTCTCTGCCAGTCAACGGAGCCCAAGTCAAAGTCAGAGTTGGATGACTTTGACGCCGACTCCGACTCTGACTCCACTCGACCCTTGGATATTGTATTTTGCAACAAACTGCAACTGCCGCCGGCCGGTTAGGATGCATTAAAATTACTCAATCAAATATAATCCACACTTTTTTGTTTTGCAGTTTAGCTGCTATTCCTAGATGACAACCTATGTTGTATGAGAAACCGGCTACAACGAGATGGGCGAGTGAAGGTAGATTCCTTGAATTGCAGGAGGCCTATCGCCTGCATTGGTTGGCAGATTGATTAGGGTAATGCTTCTTCCTTGGTTCCGATCAGCATGCCCTTCGGTGTTGAAGTCATTGTAATAATGTTTAACAAGAGACGAAGCACGGCGGAATTGGTGGATACCACATTCTGGAAAATTATAGTTATTCGTGTTAAACTTTATTGAAATGAGTCGCGTTTCGTGGAGCCAAACCAAGTGAACTTATATGGGTACATCGCGGTATGGGTATTAAGGGCATTTGATAGGATTATAAACAACCAGCTGCGTAATGGGCTTCCATACAAGGATAGAAGTGAGAGAGTGAGTGGTGGATTGCATTTCCGTAGAATACGATCGTTCGTTTGCGTACTTTGTTATGAAAATATAAAATCCAGCAGCTGGGACTAGTCAGTTGATCTGAGGTGGACGGAAGCCAGGGTTTATTAAGGTAAATTGATTAAGGCACAAGCAAAATGAAAAAAATATTGCTTAAGTAGAGTAGAGTAGAATAGAGCGTTTTAATATGCTCTCATCCACTTTATTGAGACTTGTATTGCAATTATTCAGTAAACTATGAAGTCAACTTTGAAGTGTAGTAAGACCGGACAACAGGTCAACATATATGAGTAGGATGCGGAAAATGTAAAATATAAGACGAAAGAAGATGTTTTCGGTACCAATGCTTTATTACAAGTGAGTCTGCTTATCTAGTATACAGTTTATATGAAGATCTAGTATACGGGAATATCATACGTTTGGAGAACCTGTTTTGGAAAACGTCATACATCATTCGATACTACACTCTGTGCGATAAGCAATAAACAAAATAGTAAAAAGATAGGAAAGTGTTACCAATGTGAAATCACACGTCGCTTACAACTCGATCATCCTGACAATAAATCGTCCTCGATTTATATATCTACGAAAGCTCTTGGGCGGACTCCACAAGCGGACCAGTAGGAATGCAGTTAAGTGGGAAGGTTATGGTCATACACTTCTGACCATAACGACGCCGGAAAAAGGGAAAAAAAGAAGAAGAAGAAGACGAAAGCTCTTACATACACCCATCTTACCTGAATCGAACATAATACAATGCGAATATAATTTAAATCTATCATATTATGACATTTTGTAATTGGCTTACATTACGAAAATATTTTATAAATGCACATATCATAACGAAGGTGAATTATATAAACAATCAGAAATGTATAAAACAACATTTATACAGTAATAAATAACAATAAATATTCATACTGAAATTACACAAGCTGAAAAGTCGATATGTGCAAAAGTATCGGTTTCATACGGTTTCATGTTTTCTGGAGATGCTATCCCCTCGTATGGAATGCGAGATATTTGTAAATTATCGATATCCTTTATAACGTATCGATCATTGCAATAAGCTTCTTGTTTATGCCAGGATTTGTGATCACATTTTTAATTATAACAAAATCTCCAACTTTATACTCATGCGGCTTTTTATGATGCTGATCATAGTACACTTTATTTAAACCTTGGTTGCGAATAGTACTTTCACATGCTTTTTTTCCGCCACGTTTGTAAATTCCTGGGTTCGTCAGTAATTATATTTCGTTCCAAATAATCTCGGATCTTGTCATTTACCATTCCCTTTTGTATAACACCAAATAGCAACATGCTTGGTTGGACAAAAACCAGTACTCATATTCACTACGTTATTTATAGCAAACTCAACCTTCGCTAGAAATTTACTCCAGTCATCCGGTTCTAGTTCCGTTTCTTTGCTTAACATCGGCGTAAGGCTTCTGTTTATTCTTTCTACTTGTCCATTAGATTGAGGCGAACTAGTGGCTACCTTGATATGTTGAATGCCGAATCTATCACAAAAACTAGAAAAGTCATCTGAAGTAAAACAACTATCTCTATAAGAAACGATGCGTGTAGGTTTACTATAAGAGCAAAACTAAGCTTCTAACGACTTTATCACTTCCTTGGTGCTTGTTGTATTAACTGCATAAAGTTTAGTAAACTTGGAGAAACCGTCAACAACTAAAAATATATATTTCTTCTTGTTTCGCACAGATGATGGAAATGGACCATAATGATCAACATGAATAGTTTCAAATGGCTTGTCTCCTTTTGGTATGCTGTGTAACACGCCTTCCTTTTTGCCAGTGGGTTGCGAAAAATGAATACATTTTAAGCAGCTGCTACTTATGTATATAGCTTTTCATTTTAGACTTCATATTTGGAAACCAGTATGTTCTCCTTAGAACGTCGTAACACACCAACATGGCATAAGGCATCGTGATGTGTTTGGATTACATTTCTCTCCATCTGAGACGGAACATAGAAAAACACTTTATGATTGGCCTTACGGTATACCAACCCATTTATGAGTTCATAGTCTGGTCTCTCCCTTTGCTCTAAAGCCTCCACCAGTCGCACTATGACTGGATCTTTCAATTGAGAAGCTGCTAATGCATGCTCAAATGAATCAGTTTCAATAATTAAGACATTATGACACCTACTAAGTGCGTCAACATGCGACATCCTTTTACCATCCCTGTGTTCTACAATGTAGTCGTAGTCTTGTAGTTCAAGGGCCCAGCGTGAGATTCGAGGATTTAATAACTTTTATTAAGAGTAAGTGTAAGTGACTTACATTCAGTAATAATCTTAAATGTAATAATCGCAAGGTAGATTCTGATTCTCCTTAATGCTGAGACAATAGTTAGGATTTCTAATTCATAAGAATCGTACCTAGATTCTTGAGCTTCTTGAAGTTCGGTACGCGGTTAAAAACTCCAAGAAAAGAAAAGCTGTTGGGCCGGACGGGATACCCTCTGAGTTCTGGAAAAAGATGGGAGACATCGGGTCTAGATGGCTCATGGTTCTTATCTCCAAACTTATGAGAGGCGACACTATGCCTAATCAATGGAGGGAAAGCTATCTTCTTCCTTTGCACAAAGAAAAGGGTGATACGCGAAATTGTGATAACTACCGTTCCGTCAAGCTGATGTCGCACACCATGAAGATCGTTGAACGGGTATTAGATAGCCGACTGCGAAAAATAATACGACTATCTGATGACCAGTGCGGGTTTGTCTCGGGTAAATCAACAACAATGCAATCCAAGGTATAAGGATCATGATGGAAAAGCATCGTGATTCTTCAAAGGACTTGCATATGGTGTTGGTTGATTTCGAGAAGGCCTTTGATCGGCAACCAAGAGATCTTTTATGGGTAGCGCTAAGACAAAAAGGAGTTCCAGAAACTTACGTGCGAGTGATCATGGACATGTACAAGAGAGCAACGACAAGAGTAAGATGCACCGCAGGAGTCACCGAAGAGTTCGCAATCAAAGTCGGTGTACACCAAGGGAGCGTCCTCAGTCCACTGCTCTTTATAGCAGTCCTTGATTGCTTGCTTGAAGGAAAAGTGACGGACCCCAATGTGCACTAGCTATTCTTTGCTGACGATGGAGCCATTATAAGTGATGATCAAGCGTCCCTACAACGAGCACTTGATGTGTGGGTGGACATTTTTGAGGGACACGGGTATCGTATTAGTTCGAAGAAGACAGAGTATCTGTGCTGCCCGTTCTTTGACCCTCATCAGCCTATTCCAGACATTTACTTGAATGGAAGAGTGCTTCCCAAGTGTGAAAAGTTTAAATATCTGGGATCTATGATTAATAAAGAAGCAACTTGTGATGACGACATCAACCATCGCGTAAGCGTAGGGTGGATGAAGTGGCGGGAAAACTCCGCCATCTTCAGTGATCGAAAAATGCCCCCTAAGCTGAAAGGAAGGCTCTACACTTCAGTTATACATTCGGCGCTCACATACGGTTCACAATGCTGGACAATGCACAAAAAGTATGAGAGCAAATTAACGGCAACTGAGATGAATATGCTTCGCATGACAGCGGGAGTAACAAAGCGTGACAGAATTAGAAGTTCAAAGATCCGAGGAAGCCTCCACGTAAAAGAAACCATCACAAGAAATATAGAGCGCGACCGACTCAGTTGGTATTGCCATGTTCAAAGGAGAGATGGAACAACGTTCCAATTTCAACACGCAAAAAAGGCAGGCCGAAAAACAATTGGTGCAAACAAATGCAAAAACACCAGCATTTGATTGGCCTCAGCGATGAAGTAATCCCAAACCGGGAAGCCTGCCGCTACATTCTGAGGTCAAACCGGCGGACCCCACAAGCGGACCAGTAGGAATGCAGTTAAGTGGGAAGGTTATGGTCCTACACTTCTGACGCCGGAAAAAAGGAAAAGAAGAAGAAGGTACCCAGATTCTTGAGCTGTTGCACGTTTGGAGAAAAAGAAAGTAGGATGAAACAGTTTATCTTCCTGTCACTGAAGTAAGACTGCTCCAAAACCTAAGCTGCTTGCATCACAGTGCAGTTCTGTATCTGCATGAGGATTATAAATCCTCAATAGTGGTGCTATCAATAGCTTCTCCTTCAACATTTGGAAAATTGAAAGTTCCTTCTCACCAAATACGAATACGGCATCTTTTTTCAAAAGATCCTAAAGAGGTTTGGACAAGATGGAAAAGTCCTTTATAAATTTGCGGAAATATGAGCAAAGACCCAAGAAGGAATGCACGTTTTTCACACAAGTCGGAATTGGAAAATCTGCAACTGCTTTAATACCATCAGCATTTGGCCCTATTCCATCAGCTGATACCTCGTAACCGAAGTATGATATCTTCTCGTATAGAAATATACACTTATCAAAACGCAATTGCAAATTATTTACCGACACCACATTCATCACTTCCTTCAAGATCCTAAGGTGCTCGTCCTTCGTTTCCGAAGCAGTAAGAAGATCATCAATGTATATCAACAACTCTCCTGATTTAATGAGCTTACTAAAAAGTGAATTAATAATATTAATATTATTAATTCATATATATATATTTTAATAATAATTTTAATAATATAAAAATTAATACTTTATTGATTCTTCAGCCATTTTGACATGGTGAAAGATCCAAAAAGTGAAAAGTATTTTTTGCCTCGCAATCTATCTAGATGATCTTCAATTATATAAATTTTTTCTTTTAATTTCATTTTTCTCAAGCTCACTTAACTTTTGATTAATCTTTAAGCTAATTGTTTCATCACGACTGTCACACACATCGATATTCAAAATTTCATGTATTTTTTTCATTCATTATCATTCACATAAATTTCTTCCACACATTTTGATCTTTTGTCATCTAATTGTAAACTAATATTTGTTCTTTGCAAAAAATCCCGTCCTAATACAATTGCATATTTCATAGACTCATTTTTTACCAAATACATACATATATTGACATAATTATAATCTATTTTAATCATACAAAACACCTTACCAAACATAACAAACTTGCTGCCATTTATACCCTCGAAATCATTAATGGAAGGCTTTACAGATGTCACCAAATATGGTGGTATATATCGCTGTTGCACAAAGCTATCTATCATCGTCATGGCATGCATCGTAACGTTGACATCTTCGGACTCGTTCTTCAGGAACACGTACTCCAGAACTCCATGGAAGTCTTGCAGGAACGAACAGTCTTGAGGTTTTTTATTTTGCACCGAATCACAATTGTTTAATACCATCACTGATGTTATTTTGGACAATCCTTGATAATGTGATCTTTTGTCCACATCGAAAACATGAATTCCTCTCTCTGCGCGGCTTCGGACAATTAGTAGACACATGCCCCACTTCACTAAAATTAAAACACTTTGTTTTGATTCTGATCGGGTTTTCACTTTTGGGTGGTTGTGATGTCTCCATGTATCCAGGTGTTGACAGTTGATGTTCGCTTTTCATCTTCTCATATTTTCTTAGCGCACACTTTAGTTCGGGGATTGTATTTGCCGTTAGAAGAATCTGTTTATTAAAAACTGAATCGGGAATTCCTCTAATTATATAATTTATCAGCTCCTCAAATTCTGCATCAAATGTTGTCTCGCTCTCATCAATGTCCCCGAGAATACTTGCAGGGAAAAATTCTTCTAGTTGACTATAGCTAAGTGTTGGAATATTTTCCTCCAGGCGAATTTTAAGTGCGGCTTTCAATCCATTTGTGGTCAAACCCATTTGAGCTAGCTTCTCTCTAAGCACTGGAACTGTCGCGAATTGTATAAATTTTTCAGCACGTGCTTGGGTTTCCATAGTACCAACATAATATTTTAAACGCCGATACGACTGATTAATTGAAACTTAAAAGGCTGGCACAACAGTTAAACAATCGATACACTATCCCACTTCTGATTGATTGTAGTAAGACCGGACAACAAGTCAACATATACGAGTAGGATGCGGAATATGTAAAATATAAGACGAAAGAAGATGTTTTCGTTACCAATGCTTTATTACAAGTGCTTATCTAGTATACAGTTTATATGAAGATCTAGTATACGGAAGTATCATACGTTTTGAGAACATGTTTTGGAAAACGTCATACATCATTCGATACTACACTCTGTGCGACAAGCAATAAACAAAATAGTAAAAACATAGAAAAGTGCTACCAATGTGAAATCACAAGTCGCTTACAGAAACGACCGAAAGCCTGCACTTCTCATATATCTTGTGGCTCAAATGAACTTTGACCAATTTCAGAAGGCTGTACATTTTTGAGCATTTAGCAAAACTGTTTGCAGAAGCATTTACGTTTTAATTTCGTGGATGGTTGTTATTCTGATAAGTGGTAAGCCGCAAGTGGCGGTCGTTAAAGCCTTCGAAGATCTCGATGTCAACTACTACTAAAAACCACATCGCACCAGAAGTGGTTTGGGAGGTGAAGGCCCGAATTGAAAATGTCTGCTGAGCTGAAGATATCAAAGACTACCATGAAATGGAGATTGAAAGGTAAGCTAACACTGAATTCTCGTAATTTCCAGAAATTATAAAATTTTACCGATACTCAGAAAGTGAGGTTCGATAGCATGATGCACTGCGACTAGGGTAAGTCTATTGTGCCTGCTAGCCGATTAGACGAGGAGTCCCTCTACGGTCTTAATAAAATTGAGGACGTCTTTAGTAGGAGCTGAGCTGATCCCCTCAAGAGTCACAATTTCTCTGATGAGGATACACTTCCTAAGGTGGCAAAGGGCAGGCTATCAATATAGTATGCGCTCTGCAGTATCCTCGTATTTAAAACAGAGTCGATACTTGGTTTCAGGCGAGAGGTCTGAGATGATGTCTCAGACTACAGTGTCCCGAAAGGTAGCTGACCAGAATTTTGATATCGACTCATATAAATCTTTGTGGAAGATCTTGAACGCTAGTCCAAAAGAGCATGTGTTACGACTTTTTCCACTTGTCTAGAAGAAATTAATCTTTGACATTCCGTAGTCCATCTTGGAGCCATCATGTTGGAGTCGGATTGTACAGCGTATTGCAATCTTTTTAAATAAAAGATGCACTGGAGTAATTCCGATCAGTGTCTCTTTGGCGGCCATTGGGCAGGTTGGCATGGCGCCTGTAATGCCGAGACGTGCTAGTCTCTAAAGGGGTTTATACCATTATACTATTTTGGTCAACTATTGCCCACCATACGGCAGACGCAGTGATGAAGATCTTTCTATCGCGGTATATAACCAGTGGATTACCTTAGGTTTCAATCCCCAGGGTTTATCGTAAGTGCGTCGACAGGCCCACAGTGGCTTAATAGCCTTTGCAAGTTTGTTTTTGATGTTGGAGTTCCAGTTAAGTTTGCCATCAAGGTCAATATCTAGATACTTGACTTTTTCTGAAAATCCTATGTTTGTACCATTTAGAGAGACGGAGCAATGTTGTATTTGTCTCCTCGTATTTTTCTTCTTTTAGTAAACGGGACTAAGATTGTCTTATTTAGGTTTATAGATGGATCCTCTCTGCTACACCAATCAGAGATAGACTGAAGTGCAAGTTACATGAATATTGGTTGGTTGACTTGTAGAGTAGATCGGCGATGACTATTGACCAGAGAATGGGTGAAAGGACGCCACCTTGTGGACACCCTTTATCTGCCGATTCTGTAACAGAGACCTCTCCGGTTGTAGCTGATATAATACGCCTCTCAAGCATCGCCCTAACCCAATGGTTAGTGGGGTGGTCTACATCTCTGCGGGACAGTGCAGTGGTGATTGAATTGTAGCCAGTATTATCAAAAAGTATCTCCTTGCTTGTGAAGTTATTTTTTACATGCGCAACTAAATGATGCAGCGCGTTCTCATAGATCGTTTTTTGGGGTATGTATGTTAATTTGGATGCATCAGTTATTCCATTCTTTTTAGTAGGAAAGATGTTAAGCTGATAAGGCGATAGGATTTAAGTTGTTCACTTGGTTTTCCAAGTACATTTGTTTTTGAAAGATCAGATAAGCCGCTTTGGATTTAAAACATGTCTTCTTTGGCGGCAAGTTTAAGCTCAACTCCAAGAGAACCCAATTGGTTATTTTGAATTGATATCTGTGGTCAGCTTCTCCAGCCTCAGCAGTGATGTTAAATCTGATATGTTGGTGATCAGATAGTGAGGCCTCATTGGAGACGTGGCAGTCACAAATTATATTTGAAACAAAAGGGCTAGAGATTCTAAGGTCAAGCACCACTTCTCCAATAGAGTTTATGAATGTTGGTTTGTTGCCCCTATTGGCAATAGTAAGATTGTAACTAAATATTCAAAGAGTGACTCACCTCGTTTGTTTGTATTGCTGCTGCTTCATTCCACGTGGTGCGCATAGGTTTCGCATCCAATGTTCAGATGCCGTTTGCGCCGGTGATAGTATATTACTAGGTCTTGTAGTTCAGTAGCCGGGATTCGGTTGCTGCCTCCTGGGAAGTAAACGGGGTCGCACATGATCTCCTTACTCGGCCTTCAATAGGGACTTCCACGATAACGGCTGTCAAGTCTCTTGTTATAAATTCTGGGAAGGAAACTTGTATTAAGGCTGATCAAATATGCGCCCCTAGGAGAGGACTCTCTAGTAGTGTAGATTAATTTACGCGACATATATATTTTTTAGGTCCATAATCTTACCTCTTTGAACCCAAGATTCAAAGCTACCTTAGTAATCGAGAAAATACGGAACTTAAAGGTCGATTGCTTGTCCGGTCCTGGCTGACTCTCTGCAATAGTTTAAAAGAAAAAATAGGGAAACATCTGCTCTTACTCTTCATGGCTTAATGCCATGTCCGGTCCTGGCTGACTCTCTGCAATAGTTTAAAAGAAAAAATAGGGAAACATCTGCTCTTACTCTTCATGGCTTAATGCCAATGTTCCATTTCACAGGAACTCTTTATTATACATTATCCCAATCCACAAAAAAGGACGAAAGAATGAGGTGTCCGACTATCGCCCTATTGCTAACTCTTTTGCATTCCCAAACTCTTTTAGAGTAACGTGTATAATATAATGCAGGGGATGGTCGTGGTGCTATGTTAATCATCACCGACTGTTGAGTGGAAGGTCTGTAGTTCATGTCTGTCCATAGCCAAGAACAATTCCTATAGGGAAAAACTCTGCAACAACATCAGATGTGAATGAGAGATTATCAAAAATGCTGACGAAGGCATTACACCTGCAGTATAAGATCACTATAAAAATCCATACTCTGTGTGTACATTTCCATATAAAACCTCAATCAAATAGAAACAAAAAAACAGAGTTACTGTGAACTGAAACCAACGCGATAAATTCAGTCGAACATCTCGAATCCTATCTAGTACAACCACCCCCGGAGAGTAGTGAACGAACATCTTCGACACAAACCATCTACACCCCGTCCAGGTTTTGTGACCAAAACCATAAAAGCGTAACTCTTGAACCTGCGCGAACCTTATAAAAACAAAAATACTCTTTCGTGCAAGCCCAGCCTCTCCCCTGATCAACATGTCTTCCTATAAGGTCGATCGACAATCACTAACTTGATTCAGTTTGCACTGAGGATGGTAAAGGAATTGATGTTTTAGCAACATATGTACGTCAGTAAGGCATTCGACAAAACCTTTCATCAATTTATTAAACTTCTTAATGTTAGCAAAGGTCAAGGTCAAAGGTCAGTTACTTCCGTACGCGCTTTTCCTTCACCTTCTTGAACCTACGTTATCTGCCATGAGGTTGTTCCTCTTATCAATTTTATGGTTTACTTAGGTGTTATCTTTGACCGAGAACTTAACTTTCAAAAGTAACAATTCCGCTTTCGGCTTTGTGAAACGTTGGTCCAAGGAGTTTTCGAATTCTTACATCAAGAAATCCTTATATATGTACTTGCCCCCTCTTACAATGTATGTATATTCACCTTGAGCGCATTGAGGTCGTGACGCACTTTTTTGGCGTTACTCAATAACTTCCCAATTCTTTAATATCAAACATTTTCATAACGATTGTTGGACATTGACAATTGAACATCGACGCTAAATTTAAAATGATACCGGTTGTTGGATGACCCTATACAAATTGCATAACTCCATTTATGTTTCCGGATTGGATTTACTTTCGGGGAAGTTGCTTGTTAACTATTTCCTTATCCCAACATTGATCTACCGTCAAACAGATTATACGCATTTTGATAAATGTCAAAATGCCAATATTTGAGGTTATAAAGCTACCGGTCCACTGAGTCTTTAGTCAACCAGACTCCTATTAAGTATCGATTGAAAAATTATGGCTAATCAATGGTCTGAATCCCCTGGTCTTTAAGTCTAAAATATGTGAGAAGAAATTGGTCATTGCAACCACCGATCACTAACTGCTCGTCATTAACGTAAAACACATGTAAAGTAGTTGCAGAACTTGTTTGTCCTTATGCGCTACTTGGCACAACATAAACGACGAAACCCGATGTATTTTACAGAGCAAACAAAAAAACACGAATAAAAGTAAAACGACCAGGAAACTTGGTAAAACAACTGCTACATACCCTTACACTCATTCACCGAATCTATCAAGATCTAAACTTAATGCTTGTATTCGCCAACTGCATACTCATTGGAGGAATATAAAACTCACGTTTTATATTTTATCGCTTTACGAGTACTTCTCGACGACGACGGCATAAAGGGTGCTTCTCCAGGCGACTGGACGACAATCGACCATACAATCGAGTGTGACGCTGCCAGTCTCCGTCCACAATACCCTTTTTGAATTACGATCTAATTAAATTCACTATTTTAAGACAAACTTAATTAAATGCCTTCATCGGGTGTTCCGTCTCTGTCCAGTTTTTTCCGTTTTCCTTTTTCTCCTAAACTATTAACTCCAATCGTCAAGAACCAGCCAAACAGCCTCAGTGACATTGAAAGAGAAAATTAGAAAAAAAAAAGATATTGAAAGACGAAGTAGAGAGGGAGAGCAAAAGGAAGAACTACGAGTGTCTAGCTATGTACATGGGGATTGTCGATGCAGTAACATGGAGTGACATCATGCAGTCGTTTCTAATTAAGCCACACCGAGGACGCAATCTGAGATCTGACCAAAGTATAGTTACTCCACAGCCTTCGGCAAGGACCGAAGATCCATGGCAATGATTCTTCATGTCACTCGATTGAATCCAATTCCAGATTTCTTTTCCTATTCCTTTTCGGTCACAACGAGTTCCATGAAGTCCTTGAGTGAAACTGATTTATCAGTTTGACTGGGAAACTGAAAATTTGTTCAGTTAATTATAAAATCGATGTCGAACCACAAATAAGCATTTTTTATGGTGCACGAAATCTGATTTCGGATATAGATACGGACATAAATCGCGATCTGGCGATTTGTCGATTAAATTGAAATTCAGTTGGCAGTCGTCGTGTGTTGGATGTTTCTTTAATTAACAAATTGGTAAATATTTGTGCAGCGGTGTGTGGCGTAATTGATTGGGAACCGATATTCATCCAATTTCCGTTCTCCAAATATTGATTTGATATTTTAGTTTTTCTGCAATCGAACGAAGGTGAAAGAAATGTTCACAGCACCATTGCTGTGTGCATTGAACGCGCCTGCAGATAAAATTTAAGTAAGCATAGGTGTCATGTCCTTTATAAAAATGTACTCGTACACTACAGCAACATGGCTATGGTGGTTAGTAACGTTAGAAATTAGCTTAGCAAAGGGTTTTCAATAATTGCGGGTAGATGTTGAAATGGAATAAAACAAGCTGTGTGTGAGGTACTTGTACTCGTATTAACAAAATTTGAAAGGTCCATGCCATCTTGTATGGAATATGACATCGTTCAAATGCCCGCCTCGGCTTCTTACGGTGGCATGGATCCGAGTGGTCCAATTTTCAATGACACTTCCGCATAGTTGAATTTGGGCCTCTGTTATATTTACCGTCAGGGCAACGGTCAATTGTGGTCCTGCGATCTCAGGAAACTCCTCAATAGGGGAGTTAAATCGTATGACCTTAGTGACTAATTCACGTCATCTCCGCGAGAAATAACCTAATCATCAACTCAACAGCAACTACCGCCGTTCTCCTATTGTTTGGATCCATATAGTTCATTTTGGGCCATAACAAAATAACTATAGCATTTATGGTGACCGCCTCACCAACGTCGTTTTCGAAAAAGTATGGACCAATGACGTCGCCGGCCCAAACGGTACATTTTCGAGGATGCTTTGTCACCTGATGAACCTCGTGTAGGTTAGTGTCGTCCCACATATGACAATTTTTTTTTTGTTATAGTCAGCGCAGGTTCAAGAGTTACTTTCTTATGGTGTTTGTCACATAACCTGGACGGGGTGCAGATGGCTTGTGTCGAAGATGTTCGTTCACTACTCTCCGGGGGTGTTTGTCCTAGATAGGATTCGAGAGGTTCCACTGAATTTATCGCGATTGTTGTAGTTCACAGTAACTTTTTTTTCCATGTCACTAAGAAGTATATTGGAAATGCACACACAGAGTATGAATTTTAAAGTAATCTTATATTGCGAGCGTTATGCCTTTGTCAGCATTTTTTGATTATCTCCTATTCGATACTTATGTTGTTGCACAATTTTGCTTGTCAATACAGCCATTCATTCGAAAATGCGCCTCGTCGCTAAAGATGATTTTTCGACCAAAATTGGGGTCGAATCACTCCGAAGCCCAGTCAGCGAACAAACGGCGTTATTTATGGTCACGAACCTTGAGCTCCTGGGTCAGTTGGAACTTGTAGGTGTAGGCCGAAGTCGTGAAGTCTGCAAAAGGCCTAGTTCTTGTGCACGGCGAAGCATCGACTTTCACGGGTTCTGCTGTACACTTTCTCTGCCGGTCTTGCGTTCCTTTGACGTAGTCCGATAGTCTCAAGTTTGGCCACCAAACGTTGAAGAGTCGACTGTGAAGGACCACCACGTCTGCCGTAAAATGGGCGCAATGCGCGCATCGTTTTCACTAACGAAGACTCATTTTGATAATAAAGTTTTATCATTCGGATCAGCAACTGAGTAATCAGATGTCACCAAAACAACGTGGCCGCCACAGGCCGCCAAAATCTACCCTATCTTTACTAATTCTGTCCCAAATAAAATTCCATTTTCTCGAAATAGCGGCCAGATTGGAGCCTGGTTTTATCTTCGCAATATCTTTGTTGTGCTGTCTGTTCTCCTAGTCCCATTCACGTGATGGCCTCTAGGCAATTGGAACTTCAATCTTAGATCGAACAGATTATACTCGAGGCGGCAACAGGAGGATCCCAGGATGGAATCAGTGATACTCGTAAGAGTACTTGCTGACCAACTCGTACTATAACATGTGTGAATCCTAAGTCGGTAAGAACAAGCTTATGAGGTGCGTTCAAAAAGTGACGGGAACTTTTGTTATTTCAAGGAATGTATAAAGTCTCAGTTGAAGTTTGCGTAGTCTGATATTAGCTTTTAAGGAATGCATCAAACTTTTAGTTGTAGCACTATGAACGTTCTAGAGCCAAGATTCCATGATTTTCATTTTCAAATTCCATCATTTGGCCTTATGTCACTTTCAGAAAGCGATAAAAAGCCAAATTATTTTGCGACATAAGACCAAATAGTTTTTGTTTTGTTTTTCATTAACAACAACTTGCTTTACCGTTTGAATTACCTAAATGATAAGAATCGATCACTGATGGCAAATTTGTGTTACAAGCATGCATGGTTCTCATTCGTTTACTGGTTTTAAGCGGAACGTGGTGCCAGGGAAAGTTGAAATGAATAGGTATACTGTTACGAGCTTAGTGAACGTTTCTCGGATAATAAAAATTTGTGATACAAAATGAAAGGCAAACCAAAAGAAGAATGTGCAAATGCTTTGCTTAAGCGAAACGGTATTCGGCAAGTTTTCAATGAAGTGTGTGCAAGCTAGGTAAGCTACACGAGGTTTTTCTTGCATTTGGTTGCTTGCTTTAGTCAAGCAAATTTGTGTTTTATTTCTGTGTTGGTAGAGATTGTCAACATATTGTTCGATAATTATTTAGTCTCTGAAAATGGCGTTTCTTTTTTTAAATTTTTGTCATACACATTTTTTTCTAGCTTTAATAGTTTTAAGAATATAAATTTTAAAGTTCTCTATAGAAAATGCAACTTTGTTGTCTCAAATAATTTATTTTCAAGTTTCGTTTCCATGCAAAATATACAAATCCAATAACACGTGCGTAAAGTCATGCAGAATGTACATGTGTATATACATCCATACATACATATATATGTATATATATACAAATCAGGAAAATATACAGTTTATAATACTTATTTGTTAATTTGCGATTTGAGTGGTATTAAATAAATAACAATGAAATATGTAAGGCATGCTGCCCCTGTAACCCCAATGCTTACAACTGCTGTAAGATTTGGTATAGAAGCAAGGTCACGTCCATCTAAGTCTTGTATTCAACTTCGTATCTACGAGGGTGGTCCGATAAGTACTTAGCCTACAAAAGAAAAACAAAAATTTCGGAGAAATGGCGATTTATTTTTCAACATAGTCTCCTTTTAGCTCGATACACTTGACTCAGCGATGCTCCAACTTCTTTAACCCGTCTGAAAAATACGTTTTCTCTAGGTCTGCCTCCGTGGCGGCGATGACCTCTTCATTCGACTGAAATTTCTGTCCGGCGAATGACTTTTTCAAGTTTGGAAACAAAAAGAAGTCGCACGGGGCCAAATCTGGAGAATATGGTGGATGGGGCAGCAGTTCTTAGCCCAATTCGACCAATTTGGCTCTGGCGAGGGCGGAGGTGTGAGCCGGTGCTTTATCATGGTGGAAGAGCACTTTTTTCTTCGTCAAGTGGGGCCATTTTTTCTTCAATTCGGCGTCGAATCGGCCCAATAATTTGGCATAGTACAGCCCTGTGACCGTTTTGCCCTTCACCAGGTAGTCGATGTGGATCACACCTTGTGAATCCCAGAAAACGGTGGCCATCACCTTTCCGGCCGATGAGACAGTCTTCGCCTTCTTCGGAGCACGTTCGCCGGGTGAAGTCCACTGTTTCGACTGTTCCTTGGTCTCTAGTGTGTACCAGTGGATCCATGTTTCGTCGACTGTCACGAAACTCCTTCGGATTGCGCTTAAACAGCGTCAAACACTGCTTTGAAGTGGTCTCACGATTGCGCTTGTTGTCCGGAGCGCCGACAGCTTTCTCATGCGATCTTTTGAAATGCCTACTGTCTCAGCTATCTCGGCGGTCGTGGATTTTTGTCATGTTATCCTCCGTGGTAGCCGCTTTCGGGGCACCTGGACGTGGCTCATCAAAAACCGACGTGCGACCACGTTGAAACTCGTTAAACCAATTTTTGATGGTCGCCATCGAAGGAGAAGAGTCACCGTACACAGCATCCAAACGCTCTTTGATTTCGCTGGGCGACTTCCCTTCCAAAAACAAGAATCAAATCACCGACCGATATTGCTCTTTTTCCATTTAAAATCCGCGGACACTCCCGCTTCCATACGCGGTCAAAACAAAACTAGTCCGATCCGGCTGAAATTGACAGTAGCCGTCTACTAGAATGTACTGCACGATAGTAAGTTGCTCTTGCGATGCTGGCACCATCTGGCGGTGAGGCTAAGTACTTGTCGGACCACCCTCGTATTCCATTTTCTAAGTCGTCCCAAGCCGAGGAGTTGCAGGGGACTAGCACGCTTTCTCTTTCTCAATGTCACTTATTGAGTTTGATGTAGTTACATATATTGAGTTTTATATGGAAATATATAACTGTTGGTAAAATTTATATTAATATATAAATAATAAATAAATGAATAATAAATAAATAAATAATAAATAAATAAATAATAAATAAATAAATAATAAATAAATAAACAACTAATAATATATTATAAATAGTTTGAATCAACTTTGTTATTGAAGATGTTGCATAATCTGAGGAAAATATGAAACGACACGTCACTTCTTTATTTTGTAAGAGAAATCAAATTTCAAAACTCACAATTGGAGACTATAAACGTTTGACAAACGATTTTTATGTCAACATTTTTTAAAAAAGCGCTGTTTCACAGATAACTTTTTTATCAAAATCGGTAAATAGGTTCTCTTTCTAAATAATTACTTTTTTCTTACTTCCAATTTGTAAAATACGCCAATTTATTATTTATAAGTTCAATTCGGTTAATTGCGAAGGAATCTCAGAAGAATAAGAAAGAAGTCATTTCCAAAAGCTCCAATTACAACGAAAGAAGTTTTGGACTTGAGTGAAACCGAAGTTATAACGAATAGCTTTGGCATGTCGCGATCTTTTTATAGGAGCACCATTATAGAAGATTACTTCTCCTACACAGTATTTGTGTCGCCAACAATTGCTACTGCAATTAAAATCCTGTTAAATGATTCTCGCCGAAATTATCTTTCGGATGGCGCTTTCAATGTTGTACCTACATGTGGTTATAAGCAGCTCCTTACTGTGCACTTTTCGCATGATAATCATGTAAGTTTACACAATTAATTTGTATTGTGGCTGTTTTAAATTAATTTTTTGGAGCTGAAAAAAAGTTCTGAATCAATTAACAAAATATAAACAACTGTTCAATGCTCATTTTTGTTTAAAAAAAACACCTTTCGGTTGCAGATTTACCCTTTCATCTATGTTCTTACGAGTCATAAATAGATGCCCGCTTACACACATGCATTTCAATACATTGAGGCAAATTCATTTCAATTTAAACCAAATTCTTTCACGAAAGCTTTGGGAAATAGCAAACGCTAAACAAACATTTTCCCAAACGCTAAGTATATATCTTGCTGGTTTCATTTTTATCAAGCTGTTAGAAGAAGAGCTTTAAAAATACCAACGTTTGTGACATTTTTGCAAAAAAAACTGGAAGCCAATAGACTCTTTCGTCAATTTTTAACACTTCTCCTTTTAAAGCCGGAAGATACTGTGAGCGTCAAAAGAAAGTTTACACTTCAGTGTTTTATGTTTCTAATTCAACTACAGATTTTATTAAAGATTTATCATATAACTAATTTAACATGTTCATTCATCTATTAATTCTTAATCGAACGATGTAAAAGATTTACAAAAAAAAATCAAAAACAAAAATTTTATAAACAAAAAAGGTAAAACACTTCATATTTTAGGCGTCAAAAGAAAGTTTACACTATTTGAATTGTGATTTGCAGAGCATGGAAACTACCGTTTTGTTCATTTCCCCGCTGTTTTTCGTTTCTCTTGCAGATCATTCTAATAAAGGCTATCTTTCGATTTCATTTTTGTTTGTTTGTTTGTGAAGAAAGTTGTGTCAACTTAGTACAATCAAAGTTTTTTTACAATGGGTAAACAAATGCCTATTGAAATCAGGAAACTCGTTTTGAAATTTTATGAAGAAGGAAAATCTTTAAGAGAAATAGGGAAAATAATTGGCAGAAGCCACCCAGGATATTAAGAAAACTATTGATAAATATAAAAATTTTAAACAAGTTCAAGACCGTCCACGCACTTGTAGATCCAAGCGACCCTCCCATTCTGAAGCAAGATCCATTGTGCGAGAAGTGAAGAAAAATCCATCTGCTAGTGCTGTGAAAATATCCGAAGACATTGAAAAGGCGTCCGGTATTCCCATTAGTGCAAGTACTATTCGACGAGTACTTCACGATAATGGGCTACATGGCAGAGTACCGCGGAAGAAACCGCTCATATCAGCAGCTAATCAAAAGCGGCGACTACAATTTGCAAAAAAGTACGAAGAAAAAGATATTTCAATTTGGAAGAGTGTGGTATTCAGTGACGAAAGTAAATTTGAAGTTTTCAAATCCAGAAAACCACCAAAACTTTGGAGAGCCAAGAACAAGGAGTTCAATGAAAAAAACATTACCTCCACGGTTAAGCATGGGGGAGGTTCGGTTATGGTCTGGGGATGCATGGCGGCGGCAGGTGTGGGAAACCTGGTGTTCATTGAGTCCACAATGAATAAAATGGATTATTAAAATATTTTGAGGGAAAACTTACACCCTAGTGTTGCAAAATTGGGTTTGGATCAAGCATGGGTATTCCAGCATGACAATGACCCCAAGCACACGGCCAAAATTGTGAAAGAATGGTTATTGTATAGGACGCCGAAGCTATTGGATCATCCTCCGCAATCCCCAGACCTTAACCCAATCGAACATTTGTGGGTACATCTCGACAAGCAAGTTCGAAAAAGGGTCATTACAAGTAAAGACTCACTAAAATCCGTCCTGCCGGAAGAGTGGGAAAAAATTCCTTCCGACTTCACAAAAAAATTGGTAGAATCAATGCCCAGGAGGTTGAAGGCCGTTATTAAGGCAAAAGGAAAACAAACAAAGTACTGAATTCACCGTTTATTAATACTTTTTTTTTTTCAGTAATGTAAACTTTCTTTTGACGCCTAAAATATGAAGTGTTTTACCTTTTTTGTTTATAAAATTTTTGTTTTTGATTTTTTTTGTTAACTTTTTACATCGTTCGATTAAGAATTAATAGATGAATGAATATGTTAAATTAGTTATATGATAAATCTTTAATAAAATCTGTAGTTGAATTAGAAACATAAAACACTGAAGTGTAAACTTTCTTTTGACGCTCACGGTGTATATTTGTCATTTGATATTTAAAATTTAAAAGCCAATGACAAATCATTTCATAAAAATTGTGAAAATACCTTTAAGGACTTTTTGGTTTACTTTAGAAAACAATGAAAGAGAAGGTAAATCTCCATTGATTGCTCTTAGGCTACTTAAGTGATTTGATGATCTATCAATGGGATAAATAATTTTATGTAACCCAAAAATGAAAAATATAACATATAATTTTCAAAGTTGTTTTTATTACACAGATCCAGACTCGCTTATAGACGCCTGCCTGACAGTCGTAGACATACCCTTATACCCATAGCGGAGCGACGAAGTCGCGTGAGCGGCTTAATCATGCGGAGAAAAGAATGAAAGTCTGTGAGCGAGTGTAGGTCGTTTGAAACTATAGTTGTCTATTCGATTCATACGTCGAATGGTCTTTGGCATGAAATACAGGTCCCTTGCCATAATTTCATCAGCTATGAAGTGTTAACCTATATACATTAAGTAATAAAAACAGCTGTGATTGGAGTGATGATTCATTTTAACTGCTTATATGAACTACATGTACCTCGTTTTTCGTGATAGTCTAGCCGCTCACGTGACTTTGTCTTCACTTCACGGCATAATTTCAATTGACAATATAGTTATTAAGTCACCGAGATATTCAACTTACGATAACATAAATTAATAATTTTCAATATTAGGAAACTCCATTGCTCTTTTCGGTTTTTGGCTCGCCCATGAGAACAACAAGCGCAAGCGAGGGATATAATGGCCATCTAAGTGGAAAGCTTTCAAAGCATGGGAATTTTTTTCAAATTTCTTGATGTGTAATTAGACGAAGATCAAACCAAATCGAGAGAATTTCTTATGTCTTTAGATGGAACTTTCGACATATTTCATCGTCCAAAAAAGAAAATTAAAGATAAACATTCACAAATTAAGATAATTTCAGACAAATTGGACCGAAATCTAATTTCAATAAATGACTTCCTTAACCAGATGACGAAAGAAAATAATAACTTGTTAACAGATGAATCTGTTAGTCTCGAGCAATGTGTTAAGGATGAAGAAATTGAAGACTTAGATAGTTAAGACAACCAACAAAGTTTCGCCAGTGAAGCACCCATTCTCTGTGTTATTTGCTGCGATAATACTCGTACTATCCTCCTGCAACCGTGTAATCATTTTAAATGATGGTTAAATTGTTATACACAAATGTCGGAGAAATATATGAAAAATAACAATCCTATTCTTTGTCCAATCTGTCGACAAATTGTGAAAAACTGTACCCATATTTATTGTTACATTCGATGGCCAATTTGGAAATAAATCATCAAATAAAACTATTGAATTGAAGTAATTTTGTTTTTATTCACGTTGAGTTTTTTTTTTTTTTAATTTTTAATATAATGTAGGCATATATTAACTAGGCAGATCAGTATGCGCGGGCTTAACTCCGCTACTGAAAATTTTTGATCGAGCGAGCAAATTTGTTGTTTTATCAACCTTGCTCTCGCTCCGCATGGCACTTTTCTAAACTTTACTTCGTTATTTCTCACTATTTTTCAATCAAACAATTTCATTTGATAATTTATGGCTCATCTACAGACCTAGATCTATCGAATGACATGCTGCACACATGTGTGGTTATAGCCGATATCTACATTTAGTGCGTACAAGATTAGTCCGAAATCGTTTTCGGACCACTATATTCCCCGTACATGCACGCGCTAGGCCAAAAAGTGGGTGATTGCTCTCGCTCCGCTAGGTAAGCAAAATAAAATATACATTGGAAAGTGAGATAAAGCCAATGTCACTTTGGGATTGTGACATAAGGCCAAATATTAAAATTTGGCCTTTTGTTACTTGGCGTTATGTCATGGCACCGATATCAATGACAATACTTGCCTTGACGGATGATGAAATTTGCATCAGAACTAGGACTCAATTATAGCGACATTTTGGATCGTCAGGTCTGAATAAAGCTCGACAAGCTTTAGCTGTTTCTTCTGATCGTAGCAATGTAGAGCCACACGTGTTCTAGGCATGAAGTCAAACCAACAAAAATTCAGGACCATATATCCGACGGAGAATTTACTTATCCCCCAACATTCGGCTATGTAAAACAGGACGGGCTCCGTTCAGTAGAGAGTAATTTTGGATTTCTTTGTTAGGAATATTGACCCCAACTGTTTTGTCCAACCGAAGTAGCACCGGTTGTCAAGGAAGATTCTTCGTCGAATCTCCACTAAGTTGTCATTTGTCCACCTAATATTTGGCCGAGGGTAAACAACTTCCTTAACTACCTCGAAATTATATCTGTCGATGGTTACGTTCTGCCAAAGGCGGTGTTCGACGTAGCGATTCTTAGTCGACAGCATTTATTTTGTTTTATCCTCATTTTCTTTTAAACCAACCTGCCTTTTCTTCAATTGACTGCCTCTACTACGGCGCGCAGGGAGCTTGCAATGATGTCCATGTCGTCCGCATAGCACAGTAGTTGAACGCTCTTGAAAAAGAAAAAAATAACACGATAGCACGTCTCTTTGCATATTTGGAAAGGTTACGAGGTGTGGGGTCCAAACTGCACAGTGCATCGCGAGTGTTCTAGTGTGGCGCAACACATCCGAATCAATTTAAGCTTCGGCTTAATACGTTCGAAGGCTACACTGAATAGGATCTTGTAGGCGTCATCTAGCAGGGCTATGCCTCAGTAGTTGGCGCAATACATAGGATAGCCTTTTTTGAATAGGGGGCATATAGAGCTGGTATGCCATTCGTCGGCCATTTTTTTATCCTCCCAAATTTGACAAATGATCTAGTGCATGACCCCTTCCAGAACATCATCGCCAGTTTTAAAGAGTTTTAAAGAGAAGACTATCTGGGCCAGCAGCTTTGTTGAGTTTCAACTTATGTTGAAATCACTATCTCTTGGTCATACCCACTAAGCAGTTGTAGTAAGTGCTGCTTAAATACATTAACTATTTCCTGCTAGTCGGTGACAAGATTGCATTCTCTAAAACCGGACGCAAGGGCTTTGGCCTTTTAGCAGAAGGCTCTAACCTTCTGTCTATCTCGGACCTCTTCGATATTTTTGAGCTGGGAGACTGCGAATGTTCTTTTCTTTTCTTCTCAGTAGCTTCTTTCCCTCCCTTCTTCTTGCTCTGTACTCTTTCCACTTTTTTTCCTCGTTGCTCACCTTCTTTCCTCACATTCGTCATCGTACCACGAGTTTTTGATCGGGAGTGGTCAAATATTAAAAAACATTAATTCGTTCCTTGCGTCAATCAGCAGATGGTCGATTTGGCTTGCTATTCGACCATCTAGAGAGAGCTAGTTTGTTAAGTGGATCTCTTTGTGAGAGAATCTTATACTACTTATCATTGCATTACTAGTTTTTGTAACGTCTGCTTATCGGAAGCCATTATCTGTTGTCGTGTCGTGGTGGCTGTGCTTTCCGATCACCCCGCCAAAAATGTTTTCCTTGCCGATTTTGGCGTTGAAGGCTCCGAATACGATTTTGATGTCGTACTACAGACAGGCTCCGTAGACTCCATCCAAGAGGTTATAGAAATTCTCTTTGAAGGACCCCTCAACCTTATCGAACAAACAGACAAGCAGTAAAGAGCTATACTCCGCAAGAGCGTGGAATAATTGTGTCGATTTGTTTGACCAATAATCGGTCGGTGGTGTTAGTGCAGCGCGAATTTTGACGTCGATTTCCTAATCGCCAACTGGGCAAACATTCCGTCGACTCGAATCGACTGGAACGATGGGAGACCATGCACGGCGTGGCCGCCACCGGACTGGTCGTTCGGCCGAGAATATCGTGGCTGTGGCTGCCGATGTCGCTGAGAACGAAGAAACATTGACCAGACGACGGGCGATGCAATTGGGCATAACCTGACGGACCCTTCAGCGAATTTTAGTGAAAGACTTACAAATGTTCCCGTGCAAAGTGCAGACAGTGCCTGCTGACCGTTAGTCCCATGTGAATTTCAGTCAAGCCATCCTTAATCTCAATAACGAAGAGGACGATTTTGTGTCGAAAATCGTCATGAGCGACGAGGCGCATTTCCATTTAAGCGGCTACGTCAATAAGCAAAATCTTCGTTTTTAGAGCACTGAGAATCCGCGTGAGATATACGAAGAGCCATTAGATCCATTCAAAGTCACTGTGCGGTGCGGCGTTTACGCGGGAGGAGTGATTGGGCCGTATTTTTTTGAGGATGCTTTCGGCAATACGGTCACCATTACTGGCGAACGCTACAGGACCATATTGTGAAGGAAACGTTTCTGGTCGCGTAATATCCCCTTTTGTCGATTTGGCATGGACAGCAAGATCGCCTGATTTAACCATCCCAGACTTCTTTCATTGGACATACACACACTCACAAAAGTATCCGTACGCAGTTGATTTTCTACATTTTTCTTAAATAATGAGTAAAAGTTGCAATTCTTTTTGATATTATTATTTATTGACTTAAAAAAATAATCGGACTGGTAGTTTTGTTTTGACCGCGTGTGGAAGCGGGAGTGTCCGCGGATTTTGGAAAAATGGAAAAAGAGCAAAATCGATCGGTGATTCGAATCTTGTTTTTGGAAGGGAAATCGCGCAGCGAAATCAAAGAGCGTTTGGATGCTGTGTACGGTGATTCTTCTCCTTCGATGGCGACCATCAAAAATTGGTTTAACGAGTTTCAACGTGGTCGCACGTCGCTTTTTGATGAGCCACGTCCAGGTGCCCCGAAAACGGCTACCACGGAGGATAACATGACAAAAATCCACGATCTCGTATTGGCAGACCGCCGAGATAGCTGAGACAGTAGGCATTTCAAAAGATCGCGTGGGTCATATCCTGCATGAAATTTTGGGCATGAGAAAGCTGTCGGCGCGATGGGTGCCGCGTTTGCTCACTCCGGACAACAAGCGCAACCGTGAAACCACTCCAAAGCAGTGTTTGACGCTGTTTAAGCGCAATCCGAAGGAGTTTCTGCGTCGTTTCGTGACAGTCGACGAAACATGGGTCCACTGGTACACACTAGGATACCAAGGAACAGTCGAAACAGTGGACTTCACCCCGCGAACGTGCTCTGAAGAAGGCGAAGACTGTCTCATCGCCCGGAAAGGTGATGGCCACCGTTTTCTGGGATTCACAAGGTGTGATCCACATCGACTACCTAGAGAAGGGCAAAACGGTCACAGGGCTGTACTATGCCAAATTATTGGGCCGATTCGACGCCGAATTGAAGAAAAAACGGCCCCATCTGACGAAGAAAAAAGTGCTCTTCCACCATGATAAAGCACCGGCTCACACCTCCGCCCTCGCCACAGCTAAATTGGTCGAATTGGGCTAAGAACTACCGCCCCATCCACATATTCTCCAGATTTGGCCCCGTGCGACTTCTTTTTGTTTCCAAACTTGAAAAAGTCACTCGCCGGGCAGAAGTTTCAGTCGAATGAAGAGGTCATCGCCGCCACGGAGGCCTACTTTGCAGACCTAGAGAAAACGTATTTTTCAGACGGGTTAAAGAAGTTGGAGCATCGCTGAGTCAAGTGTATCGAGCTAAAAGGAGACTATATCGAAAAATAAATCGCCATTTCTCCAAAATTGTTGTTTTTCTTTTGTAGGCTAAGTACTTATCGGACCACCCTCGTAGTAACTAAATAAAACTTACTTCATAAAGAAACTTACAAAAAACACAGTTTTTCATATTTTTGGCGTTGGGCGATCTCACAAAAGTATACATACGCATTTAAAAAATAATAACAATTAAAAAAATGTACATGCTTAGTACGAGGTATGGCCTCCTTTGGCTTCAATTACTGCAGACAATAGGGAAGGCATGGAAACGGCTTACCTACGTGTTGTTTCTGGGGTTATATTATTTCATTCCTCGACCAGAACTGTCTTAAGCATTGAAATCGAAGTGAAATTTCTTTTTCTGACTTGTTGCTTCAAATGATCCCACAAATGCTCTGTGACATTTAAGTCAGGAGATTGTGGTGGATGTTCCAGCTTCTTTCTAACATTATAAAGCAACCATTCATTTAACAGAGCTGAAGAGTGCTTTGGATCATTGTCCTGTAATAAAACAGCTTTGTCCGTTAAATCCAGTTTCTCTACACTAGGAAGGTAACTATACTTTAGAATGGTTTTGTACATGTGCTTATCCATAATTCCTTCGATAAACCTAAGAATACCGGCGCCATTTGCCGCCATCGCTCCCCATACCATGACCGATCCTCCGCCATGTTTTACAGAGGGAACAACATTTCTGGGATCAAGTTCTTTTTTCGCCACACATTAACGCGCCCATCACCACCAAAAACATTGAATTTACATTCATCAATGAAAATGACAGGTTCCCAAAACGAAGGATCTGTCAGATGAATATTATGGTATTTCTGGGCATATGCTAAACGTTTTGCCTTGTTAATCTCTCTTAAGAATGGCTTCTTACCTGCTACTCTGCAATAGAAATCGCGTTCCTTCAAGGGACGGCGAATGGTCTCTGCGTTAACAGACACCCCATGGTTATTTCGGGTATCTTTCGCAAGCTTAACAGCGCTCTGCTTCGGATTTTCTGTGATTGATCGAACAATATGCCTCCGCATTCTCTCATCCCTCTTACGGGGTCGGCCTGATCGTGGCTTATTTTCAAAGGTTCGACTGTCATTGAAGTTTTTTATTATTGTTTGTACCGTTGATTTCGGTAAATTCAAAGTTTCCGCAATTTTTGCAAGAGATTTTCTTTCATTTTTTAACATTACCACAATTTTTCGGGCTTTCAAAGAAATTTCCTTAGACTTATTTTGGCATTTTGTTCCCGATTTTTACAAATGCAGCGTTCTCTGGCACAGAAATACGATGACTGAATATTGGGCAAACAAAGAAGAACACAATAAATTGGAAATGTAACGGTAAATTTATCCGTAATCGAGCGTATGTATACTTTTGTGAGATCGCCCAACGCCAAAAATATGAAAAAACTGTGTTTTTTTTTAAAGTTTCTTTATGAAGTAAGTTTTATTTAGTTAGTATGTTATTTTTTTAAATGAAGTTATCAAAAATAATTGCAACTTTTGCTTAATACGTACCGATACTTTTGTGTACATGAAGTCGCGAGCTTATGCCAACAAGCCCCAGACAATCGCAGCCCTTAAGGAGAATATTATTTATTAGTTTCAAGCTTCGAAATAACAAGCTTAATTTCATCTAGGTCAGATGGACGGAATTCTCTTGTATCTTCATCCATAGCGAATGGATCATTCTGCCTGACAGCAGTATCAGATCTATCCTCGCCGTTATATAGTCTACAGAAATGGTTTTTCCATATTCTCAGCATCGTCCGTCTTCATACCTAAATGCTTCTGCTCTGGCTTTATAGCCCTGGCGTCTTCGTTTTACTTTTTCGTAAAACTTGCGAGCGTCATTCTTGTGGTAGCATCTCTCCAACTCCTCGATCTCACGCTTTTCGTGCTCTCCCTTTTTCTTCCTAAAAAGCGTGTGCTTCTCCCTCCTTTTCTGTTGGTAGTGCTCACAAGCGACTCTCGTTCATCAATGTAGCAATGCTTTGTAGGCAGTTTGCTTTGCTACTTTGTTTTGTGGTTCTTGTGAGAGATTGCGGGAAACTCGATCGACAAAGTTCATAGCGATCTCCTGTGATTTTAGTTTTCCGACGTCAAACTTTCGTTGTCCTGCTCGATTTCGTATCATACTTGATATCTTCCTTCGTACCTTGGTTACAATAAGGTAGTGATCTGTGTCAATGTTGGCTCCTCGGAAGAATCTTACATCTAGGATGCTAGAGGAGTGTCTAGCGTCGATCGCAATGTGATCAATAATGGTCGACTGATCAGGTGACCGCCAGGTTCCTTTTTGAATGTTGAGATGCGAGAATCGTGTGCTATCTAGAAGGAGATTATGCCCCACCATGGAGTCAAGTAGCCGGCGTCTGTTTTCGCATGTATTGTCATGTAGGCTATACTCAAATGACCTCTTTGCCCAGTCTTGCGTTAGAATCTCCTAGTACAATTTTGGTGCCATAACTCGGGCACTGGGCGTATGTTCGGTCCAGGAGATCGTAGAAGTCATCCTTGAGTCGATCTCATTTTTCTTCCGTAGCGGCATATATACTCGTATGAACGTATATAAGGCTTATATTCCCATTGTCGACTTTTTGTCATAGTCTTCCTCGCAGCTCTTTCCGAAGTATTTAGATGTAGCAATTTTTCATCCGTCTTTTGCTGGGTCCATCCCATCGCACCTCTTGAAGTGCGGATATGTCTACTTTATAGAAGTTCCAATTGATTGCCTGCACTCTGCTCTGTTAAGGGACCTCACGTTCCGGGTGCAGACTCGAAAGTCATTTAGTCGTTAGCAAGGGTCGTCTACTTTGTATTCATTCGTATCCGAGGTTTGTGGTTGTTTTTGAAGAAATTGCTTTTCCGTGATAGGGATGTTACCTCTAAGCACAACCCCCAACCTGGACGGCCAGGTTGCACTTTCCCCAAAAACAAGGCCCAGCATGTGCCGCTCGCAATCGGCCTGAGCTGCAAAAAGTTGTAGTAGCCCAATTAAGGTGTTCATCAAGTAGTTCTGATAGCTCGAACTGTAGACGCCGTTGCTGATTCCATCCTCTTAGTTCCTCCGCCACGTCATGCATCCCTGTATGTTGAACTGAAACAAACTTTGTAAGCTTTATGAAGAAAATCGAGTTAAGGAAACAAGATCATTATAAAAGGCATATTTGGGGCTTTCTTGATCTTTGAAGGGATCACCTGGCGATCAACTAGCTGGATTACGCACTCTGTCATCGCACGCAGAACACTCGCAAAATTAAACTTGGGAGTTATATTGTGAACCTTAAAACGTTCAGTATATGGAGACATATTCGTCGAATTACTGTTTTCAAACAGTTGATGTATTTACAAACCGTACTTTTGGAACTCAAATATCACCTGAAAAGCGAACTGAAAAGTACAGAACCAAAGCTCCTAAGTAAATGCATTCATTAGTAATATAAAGTGTTGTAATGCCAAAATTGCCAAATTGGTTGACCTGAACTCCTGGCTTGAAAACAACCTAACCAAGTCTTTTGAATAATGTCCATGCCCTCAAAAACACTATTCATCTTTGACTGGACTTAACCTACTGACATAAAATCTTAACCTATTACCATCCCTTGTCAACCGTTACCCTCTTTCCTAAAAGAGAAAGAAAAACTAAAAACAGAAACCCAGACCATCGTTAATATTTCACTTCCAGCTCCACAACGGAAATTGAATCACTTTGCAAACTACTTACTCCTTCAGGACGTTCTTGTTGTGGCCTTAATTCCCTGATCGATTAATCATTCCATTACTGACGTGTAGTGGTCTGCAGAGCAAAGTAATAAAAAGGTATTCAATCCTATGTATTTGACCTCGACACGATTTGTACGTACTAACCGAGGACGCTCTACTCTGAAGCAGGTGAATGGTACTTCAGCTTACCAGGTTGTTGGGTTTCTGTTTTGTGGTGCAACAGATGTGTCTGTGTACACCCATGCCACGTCAGAGTTACAATTTTATTTATTGCAATTCCATTGCACCTATTAGACCGACGACACAGGCACCGGAGTGTCGCCGTGCTGTTGCGGAATTTCATTTCGTTTTCATTCCCCATTCGAAATGATTATCCTGGCAACTTACTTTATCACCCGTGCCGGCAAGAGGAGGTGATGAATACATGGAGTAATTAATAGATTTTCGGGAAATTTTCATTATCACGAATGTTTTATTGCCATTGTAGTCGATTGCATGGAATGACACTCAAGCGCTTCGTTACTCCGTTGTCATTCATCACCTGAAGTATGCTCGGTGTGTTTTTTCAGCTGGAATTGGGACGTGAAGGACGAATAAGAATACGAGAATATGTGCTCGACTGTCGCTCATTTATTGTGGATGATGAATGCTGTGAGAGCACTTCCTTAAATACTCGGTGAATAATTAAAGGGGGGGTTGGAGCTATGTTGATGAACTTAAAGTCGTTTGAATGATTTGAGGTGGTTTATTTGAATTTCGAAGTATGCGGGAAGCGGGTTCTAGATGGCTTCATTGTGGTTCAGGTATTGTACTATTTTCCATACTGGATATTACGTATGCCAAGTTTGACAAACAATGGGGTTATAGGGATTTAAATCTCAACGTCTGTTTTCACATCCATGAAACATTTGATTAAATTCTTATCAAGGTCTTCAACCGAGTATGTCAGGTTCTAGTATATAATAGTGTAGGAACATTTTATACCACTTTTCAGACATGGTTTGTGTATTTGATATATGTTTCCATTGTAATAGATTCTTCCATAGGTTTCTCTGAAGAACACGTATTTTCCACAGCGTTTATCAATGCGCCTGAATATATGCAAGATTTCTTGAAATAATAACTGAATTTTGAATATTCTTCTATGACCGCGAACAGCTTTGCTACGAAAAAGCACACTTTTAACGCGGGGTTGGTTAAGGATGACTCTTTCGCAGAAAGACTTTTGAACGAGTAGATTGCACAGTACCACCTCAGGAAACGCTTTCAGGCTAATTGATTAATATATAATAACATTCATCAAAGGATCTGGGGTTCCCCTGATCAAATCAATTCACGGTCAACCACAATAATCAGTTGCGATCGAAGCCAGGAACTACTCAAGGATCTTGGATGTCCCGATCTTGTGAGAAACAATTGCGGATTCGCGAAACCAACAAATCAACGAGTTCAAGTATGTCCATAGCCAAGAACAATTCCTATACCGAAAAACAGTGCAACAACATCAGTTGTGAATGAGAGATGATTAAGAAAAGCATAAGATCATCGGTATAAGATCACCTCAAAATCCATACTCAGTGTGCGCATTTCGAATATAACATCTTAATGATATGGAAATAAAAAGTTACTGTGAACTAAAACCAACGCCACAATTTCTATCGAATCTCTTGAATCCTATCTAGGACACCCACCCCCGGAGAGTAGTGAACGAATATCTTCTACAGAAACCGTCAGCCCCCTAACTTGGTTGTGTGACAAACATTATACATACGAGCATAACTCTTGAACAAAGATAGTTAAGACACCTGCACAAACCATTGAACAGGAATGGAGACGTTGTCAAAGCGTTATCAGGGATGCTGCTGCTGATGCATGTGGCTTAAATCTATTAACTATAAGAAATACCTGATTTGAAGAAGAGACAGGCCCATGAAAAGAAACAGAACGCATACGTGCTGTGCTGCTTGAGAGGTCTACAAATAGTAGAATAGAAAAAGAGAGAAGGATAGGGGGAATGCTAAAGTAGGAAAGAGGAATAGTCTCACCAAAATTATAACTAGGGCATAGAGCATGTACAGACAACTACTGAGCTACTTAAAGAAGTTGACGTTGCGCTTGTTGGAAACATGGACCGACCTACCTGTAAGATATAGTTGGAGGAAAGCATGGCCGAAAAATGGAATCTCAGTATCGTTTACCAGGTCCTTCAGAAAGGTTATCCCTTTAACAGCATCATCTACCACATAGGGACATACATTTCGCCATTTTACATTGTTAAGAAAAAAATTTTTGCAGTATTGTATAAAGTCATGAGTTGGTTTGTAATCATCTGATAGGTGCTTACCAAGGTAATTTTAGGTCAATAAACTATATTGTAGGCCAAATATTCATATAACGGCAAATCTTGGAGCAGACAAGGTCGCATATTACAGTGCTACGAAATGTCGACTTTTCCTCAAACGATGCAAGAAATATTTGTTTTCAATCATATGGCTCGTCTTCGCTTAATCTTTTTACCTTCTATACGCCATCTTAAGAACACATTAAGTGACGTGTTATATATTGCCAATAAAGAAAGACGTGGGACATTAACGCCTTATCGAGAACGTTACCTTTGCAAGATATAAATTTGAAATAGGCAAGGATTTGGTTTAACTAAGCTCATTTGTGACAAGCGACAAAGATACCAGCGCAGCAATACTCTTCCTAATCGACATTTTTCTGGGCTCAAGAGTCAATTAGGAATTAGAGCCCCCTCTTAGAGAACTGAGGTAATACCTTACAAAACTTAAATCATCTTGTACCAATGGATTATACATTATCGAAGGTGGATAAAAAGCGCCCTTGAGCCATTTGAGAAAATAATTCTGACATCGATCTAGTTAGGCGTCTACAGAGTTAAAGTCTTAAATAACTGGTCCAAAATGGTCACTACTCGAATTTTTCGATTCCAATCCCGAGGAAGTCCGCAAGGAACGATCGTATCTAATGTGGTGAAAAAGGGAAATCAATCAACCGAATGTGCGGCACTGGTAGAAGCTGGTTGAAGATTTTGCTGTGTTGAGAGGCTTGTCAATAGGAGTTGTCAACTGTATTTTCAATTAAGTTTTAGGTAGCTACTTTTCCGAAGTCCTGACATATAGTGTGATTTTTCAAAGAACTATTTAAAAAGTTCCTGATTTCTTTGAATCACTTTGAAAAACGTAGCAAACAACATTTTTCTGGCAACTGTCTATTTTTGTTTTTGGGAATTTTCACAACATTTCAGAATTGTTTATCATCTTTGTCTGAGCTGTTGAGTTTTTGATTCCTTTTGATATTTTAGTATTGCTGTAAATGAAACAAAATGTCATCATTCAACTGTTAAACATTTTTCCGAATTGCGGGCTCATGATACCTTCTGTACACATTTCTTAGCTTAATCCGTCTTAAAATAAACTTTTGAAGCTTTATGGAAAGATTGTGTGTCTTCAGAGTTTCGATTCACATTAACAGAATTATGGATATGGTTGGCAAATAAATCTAAAGCCTGATCGATATTATTAAAATAAAATACGCGGGACATTCCTAAGCCGGCTCATCCAGAGCATAGTTTGAATTTTTTAGATCTTATATACAGGGTGTCCCACGAGCAGTGTGCCAAAAAGCTACAGCGTGTAGGTCTAGTCAAGACAAGAAAAAAATCGTATGGGAGGGGGGGGTCTATTTCCCCCCGTTTAGCCGGGAGGGGCAATTTTCTAAAAAATTGACTTATTTTGGAAAAATAATTATTAAAAATCAACAGTTACATCCACAATGCCACGATATACCTTTTTGTAAAGTCAGAAACCTCTTCTTTCATATTGATTTTAAATGAAGCTATTTTAAGGAGTAGTTTTTGAGAAATTAATTTTCAAACTCAAAATTTTGAAAAAAAATTGGAAAAAAAAAATTTCGAACTACTTTTTTCCAAAATTGTATGTAATTAAGTACTATTTTTTTTTTTCCAAAATTCAATTCCCTTATTAGTTTTTAGTTAAAAACAGAAAACCGGATGCAAAAATGTCTTGTAGTTTTTGAGAAATTAAAAAAAAACCCGAACCATTTTTTTCTAAGAAAAACCTTTTTAATTTGGTTTTAAGGCGGCTGGACTTGTAGGCAAATGAATGTATGAAACTTTGACCTCTTTTTTATTATTTTTAAAAAATTCGGAGTTTTATGAGGATAAAATAAAGTGATACACTATTGGAATAACCCTGGATTAATTCTTTTTTTTCATTGATAACGCCTGAAAACTGACCTGCGAATTTCGTCTGGGTCCGCCCGCCGCCGATGGGTTCTACCCGAATTTTGAATTTGGTCCGACGCAATCCCTCCCTTAGTACAAGGAGGATGGCTATTATGCTTGGAGTGCCCAAATCTAGAGTATGGAGAGTGCTTCATACCGAAAACTTACACCCGTACCATTTTAGGCCAGTTCAGGGACTGACCTCAAACGACAAGTTTTTGAGAGCAGAGTTTTGTCGATCATTACTGCTTCGAGATGAAACTGAACGAAACTATTTTGCAAGGATATTCTGGACGGATGAAGCACAGTTTACCAGAGATGGGGTTACTAACTTCAACAATTTGCATCATTGGACAATTAGCACCAATCCACACAACAAAAAACAAAATAAATTACAACACCGCTTTAGCTGTAATGTTTGGCTTGGTATTGTTGGACAAACTGTAATCGGGGCCCGGTTTTTGAATGCCGTTATTAAGGGAGAATCATACCTGCAGTTCCTACGAGACCTTTTGCCCGATTTGATGGACAACGTTTCTTTGGCCATAGCAGATAATTTAATCTACCAGCAAGATGGGGCACCAGCATAGTACAGCTTACGGGTTAGACACTGGCTGGATGATCATTTTAGTGACCGTTGAATCGGAAGAAGGGGCCCCACGAAATGGCCACCTAGATCACCAGATTTAACTCCTCTAGATTTTTATGTGTGGGGATTCATGAAAAATTATGTTTACGAAGTGGAAATAGTATCTTTGGAACAACGGATTGAAGTCGCTGGAGTCAAATTGCAGGAAAATTTGTCAAACATAGACTAATGTGCAGCCATTAGAAGAAGATATAATCTTTGCCTTCTAAAAAATGGGGATTATATTGAAAATTTATTATAATAAAACTCCGAATTTTTTAAAAATAATAAAAAAGAGGTCAATGTTTCATACATTCATTTGCCTACAAGTCCAGCCGCCTTAAAACCAAATTAAAAAGGTTTTTCTTAGAAAAAAATGGTTCGGGTTTTTTTTTAATTTCTCAAAAACTACAAGACATTTTTGCATCCGGTTTTCTGTTTTTAACTAAAAACTAATAAGGGAATTGAATTTTGGAAAAAAAAATAGTACTTAATTACATACAATTTTGGAAAAAAGTAGTTCGAAATTTTTTTTTTCCAATTTTTTTTCAAAATTTTGAGTTTGAAAATTAATTTCTCAAAAACTATTCCTTACAACAGCTTCGTTTAAAAACAAGATCAAAGAAGAGGTTTCTGGCTTTACAAAAAAGTATATCACGGCATTGTGGCTGTTACTGTTGATTTTTAATTAAAATTGCCCTTCCCGGCTAAACGGGGGGAAATAGACCCCCCCCCTCCCATACGATTTTTTTCTTGTCTTGACTAGACCTACACGCTGTAGCTTTTTGGCACACTGCTCGTGGGGCACCCTGTATATTGCACTATCACACGATATCCCACATAATACAGGGTTATGATCTGAACTTAGAGTATTAGTAGACTGGGATGTTAAGGCACCTGAACTAGCAGGAAGTACTCGTAGGACTAAAAGAGAAAAAAAAAACAGAGATTTGAAGCGACAAGAACAGATAATTTAACACATTTCACCAGGAATTTGCTATAAGCTAATCGCACAGTCGTTGTCTGCAGGTTGAATCTCCCCCAACTATAAAGTAATCACCTAGACTGAAAAGTTTTCTAAGGTAATTTCTTAGGTCACACCTTTTACTGGTGAGCTAGATCCACAAGGAAAGTATTCGTATACCCATATTATTTTAACTTTAGTTTGATTACTTAACTTAAATTCTAAGGCGACTTTTTCTATTAGTTTTGCTCTTACTATGGGTGAAAAAGAATGTTGACCTTTGAGAATGCTGGTATAAGAATTGCAACGTCCCCTTCAACACGACAGTAAGCACAATATGCAGGCATGCACTTAATTCAGTAATCATTTCTAATGTAAAAGCATTGATTTCGTCCAATGAAATAAGTTTGAGCACTCGGTCTCTTGTTTGTTGCATAAGGGGCAGATTTATTGATCCCTTCACTAAGGAAATCAAGTATTAAAAATCTGTATATCGCTCATATTTTATTATTTTATCACTTTAATGCTACTAAGCCCAAGATGAATGAGTTCAGATTTTAGGTATTTAATGTTAGCTCCGCGATCATAGCACCCCATATGTATAATTTTGACTGACCAATTACATCAATTAAAAGGTCAGAAAATGGTCATAAAAGGTCAATTAGTTTCATTAATTGGTCAGCGATAGAAAAAAATTTATTAAGGGTTAAAGCTTTTTCAAGGTCACCCAGAAATTCTAGCATGTCATCATTAATAAAATAAAAAATAATTACATCATTTAAAAGGTATTATTTTGTGAAATGTGTTGCATACTTTTTGGCTTATGTAAATAGTTCCTTTACAAGGAACAAGGATAAGCACATGCAATAGCGATATCCTTGATCGCTTCCGGGGCAATGTTCTGGAGGCCCCACCACTCATTCCTAACTCCCCGGCAGCCCGGATCTGAACCTAGAATGGATTGTTTTCTCATTTTTTCGGATGGCTCCAGGACTGGACTGGGGTCCGGCGCTGAAGTTTTCTTTGAATGCGGCTGCCCTTCTGGTTAGGAAAATAAACGTCAGCCTTACGGTTAGAGATATACTTACGCAATCCTAATGACCATGTACTATGTTGTGAGTACAAGGAAAAAGCATATGAATCTGCAGTGAGAGGTAAGCTGTACTCAAAGCTGTGTCCCTCTATCTTTTTGAACAAAGTCGGAAGACTAAATTGACTAAAGCTTGTTTGGGTAGAAGGGGCTCAGACAAGAGTTTCTCAGGACCCGAACCACCTGTTTCCACATTCGAATTTTACATCATTGATTGGGTCTTTAATGCACACAGTCGTAGATGGAGGATGCAGGATAACTAAGCGCGTACGTCCTGATATGTGCAAGATGTCCGCAACATTCTTCTTTTCCTTAAGGAGAAATTATTGCAGGAGGCTTGCGGGGATTATTACGGGCCATTACACTTTTGCTAAGCATCTCTACCGTGAGCCGCCTACCTGTGCTGCATGTTGTGAGGTGGATGACACAGGGAAACACTTTCTCTGCCTTTGTTAGCGCACGATGGCACACCCTTGGCGCCGACGTGGTGTGTGCCGAATCTCTTAGCTCTCCATCACTGAATCCCCTCCTCCTTTTCTCCGGACAACGGGGAGAATACAAGGAAGAGAGGTTTGTCTGGACCAGTATTTGCGTCTGAGCGCTCCAACAGATAGTAGAAGTAGAACAAGAAAAAAACCTTATACTTAAAGTTGATTTTAGTAGTATATTCGATGCAATTCATGTTATTACATTAATCCCAAATGGATACATAAATATACATATACATATACAAATATTCATTGAAAAATAAATATTCCTTAATCTATTCTTCCATTTTCTTTCGTTTCTTTGGTTGATGTCTTACAGCAGTATCTTCTCTTACGAAAATTGCAGCGGTTGGGGTAATTATTGGATCATGTGTGATTCGTACTTCTTTGGGTGACATATCGTTATGAAGCTCCCATTGATTATTGGCCCTTCTACAGTAAGCCAAAAAATGACCTGGGCTATAACCAACGATTCCTCTTAACCTATAAATATTGAATTTATATTAATCATCGATGTAAAAAAGTTATTCAAAAAAAAAATGATTCGTTCATATCATTTAAAGCAGATAAATCAATACCTGAATGTATTGTTATTGGCCGAAAATTCAATACTTTTTTCAAAGTCCGATAGCTTGCAGGTCATTAATTGACCTTTCAATTCTTTCCTAAGCTCAAGCTCAATATATGTATGATGATTGTAAATTCTATTTACATTGCATGTGTTCTCACAGCGATGACAAGTACTTTGGAATGCCGTCGAAATCTCTTGTAAATATTTTTTTAAGGCTTGATAGCCTTCCTCGCAAATTTTTTTTTGTTCTCTTAACCATATGGTGGGGACGTTATTAGTATATTTACCACATTGGTTGCAATCAAAATTATCAAATGCACTTGGTATATCATTGAAACATTTAGACCAACCTTCTGCTGACGTTGTATATATATCTACTATATGTGGCAATAATGTACATTTTTTGTCTACTGAATTTTCTTTTATTTTTTCTGGAAATGTAGTGACGATCAAACTAGCTCTTTCTTTATAAATTAAGTTCATTTTTGCTGTCTTAATAAAATTAATAATAAACTTCATTATATTTGCTCGACTGAGTTTTGCAAACGCATAATACGACGGGTCATCGACAGCTGCAGTTGATAAAATTTGGATGATAGAGTCAAATGGGCAGGTATTTCGGATATAATAATGAATATTATTAATTAAAACGGCTCTTAACGAATTACCGTTTTCAAGAACACTCATTTTTTTCAAAGTTATTTTACAATTTGCATTGTCATTAATGAAAGAAATGCTTGGCTGATTTTGAAAGTAAAACCCGAGTTTTTTCTGCGTGAGATGTGTTGGTGTTTGGTCTTTTGGAGTTTCTTCTTCAATTGGCTTTTCAAAGTCACTATTTTCTACTCTTCCTTTATTCCGCCAATTATCGAATGATTGAGCATCTTCATTTAAACATATATCAGTTTGAACTGTTGAAGAAACTTCTGTAATATCGTGTTTTAATTTCCCCTTCACATTATGAAAATCATTCAATAAGTTAGAATTCAACAATGCTGATCCACCTTGAAGATCCTTGTGTTCGATTTTTAAAAATGTATCTACACGAAGTGGATTCTTATAATCACCTAAGACACGGTGTTTTTTATCATTGAAATAACTCTCTACATATCTTGTTGTAGCATGCTCTACTTTTCCTGGTAAACATGCTGCAGACCATATTGGAAATTCATGTGCAATCAGTTTGACAAAGTCATCTACGAAACGTGTATTGTAAAAACCATTAGGTTCAAATCCTTTTTCATCAATTTCTCCAATCGATAATTTAATATTGTTTATCCATTTCTGAATAACAGAGCTGGGTTCTCCAACATTTTCAATATTATTCATGATTTTATTGGTTTCTTCAGAAGTTGATGATTTAACGTCGTTATTTGTGTGGTATTCACGATTACTGATTATTAATTCCAATTCTTTCCGTTCTTCGATAACGCTTTTTCCATTTCGAAAAACTGTATCCTGGTATTGGTTCGTACAAACTATAAGCATTTTCTTCAAAATTACTTCAAATTCTGCAATATTTTGAGCATCAACTAATAGTGCTATGCAAAATATATAAAATTTCCTTATTGTATTATTTTCAACAGATCTTATAGATGACCAGTTCGTTATCATTTTGATAAAATGAGCAACATCTAATCTAATGAAAGTGGCAATTGGTGGACGCATTTTATTTGATGAATCAATTGCACTTAAAAACAGTGACTCTATTAGTATTTTAATATTCTGTTCGTTGAATGCCAGCGAAAGAGCATTAATAAGTGCTCTTGAATAATCACACGCAACTTCATCCGGTTTTGAAGCACCTATCCTAATCCAATTTTTTATCCAAAACTCCAATAGTACAGTACTTTGGTCGTCGGTTAGAAGTTGGTGGACAGATAGAGTAAAGTGATCGTAATTTATTACTATTACATATAGAAAAATATGGCCACTAGTACGACCATTATCATATAAAATTTTTTTGCAGATGCTTCCAGTACCATCAACTGCAATGCATGATTTTTGTTTTTTAATTTTCATAAGATGATGATATCTTTTGTAAGCGTGTAATTGAATGTTGGAACTGTAGAAAACATAAAATTTATCTTTTTTCACATCTCTGATGGAATTGTTAAATTCATTATTATATTTCATATTTTCAATCGTCTTGATCACGTCTCTTCAATCTTCTTTGTCCACGCCAAGATTATCATCGCGAAACTTATTCACACATTTGCGAATAACAGCAGCGGATGGTATAGTTGGCGGAATACGTCGAATTCCAGATTTACATAATTGACGTTTCAACCAGTTACTGGATCCCACTGCTGCAGCTTCTTGGCCGATTCTGGCACGTTTGTCTTTTCGCACAGGTCTTCTTACATCGTCGTGATTCACTTCAAAAATCGTATCTTTTGTTCTAATTCTAATTGTCGCCGGAAACTGCTCTGGTTTAGAATCCATAAACCCATAAAACGGATTATTACACATTTTAGTCTTGCATTTGCCGCGAATTGTTATGTGATAATTGGCAGATAGACTGTTATACACTTTGGCATTTTTAAAAACAAATGCACATCGAGATTCACTAACTTTGAAAAATTTTCGGCTATATAATCAGTCCATCCCCATCGTTTTAAGACAGTATAGTTGCGGCCGTTGTAATTCACTGCTTCAGCTTCACATAATATTTTATACATGTCTTCAGATAACTTAATTTCAAATTCATCTAATTGCAACAATGCTTCGTCTTCGTAATCATCATCATCCTCATCATCATTCTCATCATCATCACCATTATCATCATCATCGATCGTTGAATTCAATGTTAAATCGACTGAACGTGATAAATCAGTTGTTTCCAGTAACTCAGTAACGCTTGGTCCATTTTCTGGGTGCAATATTGTCCATATCTGCCGTCGATTTTCTTTGCATTCGCGGTAAACATCTCGAGCACTCCATTTTCCCGAAAAACGATTACTTATTTCTATCCAAATGGGTTGCGAGGGTCCAGGCAGATATTTTCGATCATCTGGCAATCTATCCAAATACTTTTTCAACACCGAAAGGCACTCATCAAGTGTCACCTTAGAGACCCGTGTAGGCTTTTTCATGTTATTGAACATTTTTTTTTTTTAAACTTATGTAAAATACACTAAATTTTCCGTGCAGGGACGGGTTAAGAATATCTCTGCAGCGATACCTCTCGCTTGTCGTAAAAGGCGACTAAAACAAAGGTAAACAAAAATCACATCTAGGCAATTTAGAAAACACCAAGGTGAGCCTAGGGACACATATGTATACCACCATTAAACTGCCCCACAAGTGTACATGCAAATCAGTGGGTTGACACGACTGGAGATCACCGGTGTTGTAAGAGTAAGATCAAACAAAAAAAATCTGGAGCATGCCCGTGTCACAAAAAAAAAGCAGGCCGAAAAACAATTGGTGCAAACAAATGCAAAAACACCAGCATTTCATTGGCCTCAGCGATGAAGTAATCCCAACCCGGGAAGCCTGCCGCTACTTTCTGAGGTCAAACCGGCGGACCCCACAAGCGGACCAGTAGGAATGCAGTTAAGTGGGAAAGTTATGGTCCTACACTTCTGACCATAACAACGCCGGAAAAAGGAAAAGAAGAAGATGTAAAATACACTAAATAAATCAGAAATAATTTTATTCCCGGAACACACATAAAAAAAAAAAAAATTATTATGCGTATTATCTTAACACAGGACTAATTTTCGCAAAACAAATAAAAACGTTTATATAACATATATAACATAGATTTTAAGCAAAATCAATAAGGTTTATAGGTAACTCAAGAGCGATCGATCAGTACCTACTAGTAAGTATTCAGTTGAAACATGAAACTTATGAGATACAGCTTAGAAATATAAACATAATAATAAAAACACAATATATAAAAATAATAAAAGAATGGAAATTGAAACATAACACGATCGTCTAAATCGTAGGTTTACGATGTAAGATAGTACAAAATACCGTTATTTTGTTATTATAAAGGTAATAGTTTAATTATACACTTATTTACTCCATATTGTTTTAGCTATATACGGTGACGAAAAAAGTTTTTATTGGAATTTATAATATTTCAATTAGAGCTCATGATATATAACAGATATAACGGTACCCGCATTTTTCGGGTATTACCCGGGTATGCGGGTACCCGGCACGATTACGATTTCCGTGGCGCCGGCTTTTGCAGTTGTTTTCCTATGGAACTCGGTGAAATAAACCAAAAAAATAAGTTTTTATTTTTATATTTTGCTTAGTTTTCGAGATAATGAGGTTTAAAGTTTTCAGTTTTTTTCACTGGAATTTTAATATAATTATTCTGAAATTTTGTTATGCTGTATACTATTGTGTTGCATACTTTTCAACTCAGAAGAAAAACATGTTATGTATAATTTTTGGTTTAGTTTGTTATCAATGTATGATTATTTGCCAAAAAGTATGCAAGACTTTTCACAAAATAATACCTTTTAAATGATGTAATTATTTTTTATTTTATTAATGATGACGTGCTAGAATTTCTGGGTGACCTTGAAAATGCTTTAACCCTTAATAAATTTTTTTTCTATCGCTGACCAATTTATGAAACTAATTGACCTTTTATGACCATTTTCTGACCTTTTAATTTATGTAATTGGTCAGTCAAAATTATACATATGGGGTGCTATGATCGCGGAGCTTTTAATGTCTCCCTCACTTATACCGAAGAGTACAACTTTAAAAGGACTCTTATGTTTGCGGTCATAAGAAAAATATTGGTAATTGGTACTTTTACGTTTAACAACCAGAGTTTCAATCGTCTTTTATTTTAATCCAGTTTCTTCAATTTGAAAATAGTCTCAGCAAAAGAAGGGAGCATTTCCTCTCTGATATTACAACATAGTTTTCCAAATATAGAACCTAATATCCCGCCTACGAGATAAAGGTTAGAATATACCCGCGACTCGGAATATATAAGGTGCGTCCCTTTCCTAAAATTTCTTACAAACTTAATAGTGCACAGTATTTAAAAAAAATAAATTAATTTTGATGCCACTGGTTGTATCTGTATTTTGCGCACAGCTAACTTCCGATGAATCGTCCTTTTTTTTTTGAAATTGTGTTTACAAATTTTTGGATTGCTTCTTTTTCAGTTTTTGCCAACTGTCCACTATTGCGCTCTTAAGCTCAAGAACGTTGTTAAATTGCCGTCCCCCAGCATGCACCAGTCTTGCTAATATGCCCCATAAGTATTGGATTGGGTTCTAGTCTGGCGAACGTGCTGGCCCTCACATAATCGTCACTCCACACAACTTCTCTTCATTGTTCATCAAAGGTCATGTGCCTTTGAGCCCATTCCAATCTGGTTGTTGCGACTTCATTCATTTGGTTTGCATTCGACCGGACGTCTTTACAAATTTGTGAGTGGTGGACTTAGCGGCTTCTCTTCCAGGACATGCTGCAACACATCGAATACTGTTTGTGGAATTATAAAGTTCCCCTAAAATACGCCTTTTCTGGTGATTAGTTAATGCCGACGGACGGCCTGATGACTTTTTCGTGCCATAAAGAGTCCCCAATTTCTCAAAATGTTGAATGAGATGAAGGGAACGATTTAACTGCCTTCCAATTCCACGCGTAGTTTCAATTATTTGACCTTTTTTAAAATCAGTGAATAACTTTCCTTTTCCCATCTCGAGTGCAAATCATCGCTCATACAGCTACGGAGTACATATTGTAAGACATATTAAAATTTTATCGTTAGAGAAAGGAAACAGCTGCAGTCGGAGTTTGGCTCTTACCTTATGGTACACCACTTTTGTGTGTGTTTATCCAAATGACTGCAAATAACGCATTATTTACATAGAATATTTGGAGGATGGCACTATCATTTTGGGACGCACCTTATATGTACATATGTATGAGGTGATTACTCCATGAAATTGCAGAGGTAGGCGCAGAGCTAATGACTCTGTACTACTTACACTCGATCACTACAACAATACGAGGGTGGTCCGATAAGTACTTAGCCTGTAAAAGAAAAACAAAAAATTTGGAGAAATGGCGATTTATTATTCAATATAGTCTCCTTTTAGCTCGATACACTTGACTCAGCGATGCTCCAACTTCTTTAACCAGTCTGAAAAACACGTTTTCTCGAGGTCTGCAAAGTAGGTCTCCGTGGTGGCGATGACCTCCTCATTCGACTGAAACTTCTGCCCGGCGAGTGACTTTTTCAAGTTTAGAAACAAAAAAAAGTCGCACGGGGCCAAATCTGGAGAATACGGTGGATGGGGCAGCAGTTCGTAGCCCAATTCGACCAATTTGGCCGTTGCGAGGGCGAAGGTGTGAGCCGGTGCGTTATTATGGTGGAAGAGCACTTTTTTCTTCGCCAAGTGGGGCCGTTTTTTCTTCAATTCGGCGTCGAATCGGCCCAATAATTTGGCATAGTACAGCCCTGTGACCGTTTTGCCCTTCTCCAGGTGGATCACACCTTGTGAATCCCAGAAAACGGTGGCCATCACCTTTCCGGCCGATGAGACAGTCTTCACCTTCTTCGGAGCACGTTCGCCGGGTGAAGTCCACTGTTTCGACTGTTCCTTGGTCTCTGGTGTGGATCCATGTTTCGTCGACTGTCACGAAATGACGCAGAAACTCCTTCGGATTGCGCTTAAACATCGTCAAACACTGCTTTGAAGTGGTCTCACGGTTGCGCTTGTTGTCCGGAGTGAGCAAACGCGGCACCCATCGCGCCGACAGCTTTCTCATGCCCAAAATTTCATGCAGGATATGACCCACGCGATCTTTTGAAATGCCTACTGTCTCAGCTATCTCGGCGGTCTGCCAATACGAGATCGTGGATTTTTGTCATGTTATCCTCCGTGGTAGCCGTTTTCGGGGCACCTGGATGTGGCTCATCAAAAACCGACATGCGACCACGTTGAAACTCGTTAAACCAATTTTTGATTGTCGCCATCGAAGGAGAAGAGTCACCGTACACAGCATCCAAACGCTCTTTGATTTCGCTGGGCGATTTCCCTTCCAAAAACAAGAATCGAATCACCGACCGATATTGCTCTTTTTTCATTTTTTCTAAAATCCGCGGACACTTCCGCTTCCACACGCGGTCAAAACAAAACTACGAGTCCGATCCGGCTGAAATTTCGACAGTAGCCATCTACTAGAATGTACTATACATAGTAGTTGCTTTTGCGATACTGGCGCGGTAATGGTTTTAGGACAATCGTTTCGCCAGTTCAAAAACGTTTTAAAAACCGAATCATTCAAATACAAGAGAATATAAGTATAAGGCTTCCGAATATCGCTGGATGGAGTAACGCGCAAGCAAATTGTTCATTTTCTGAAAGATAGAAGACATCATTGCAACATACTAGATGTCAAAGGATACAGAGGAATAGATTGAGATTCTGACCAAATATTAATCATCGTCAAAATTAAAAGACAAATAAAGATTCACAGAAGTGACACACAGGATGTACAATATATAAAAATTTAACGGTAAAAAGTTAAAGTAACCTATATCCAGCATCAATATCAGAACGAAAATAATAAACGGTTTGCCCTGTCGCATGGAAACTAATGACGAATCAAGAATCAAGACAAATCAGGCTGTTCCAAAGCTTCCGAGGAATAAGTAAAAGTATTAAGTATGTTCTAAGACTTCAAGCTTTGGAAAATAGTGAAAAAAACACGCTTGCAAAATATCAGAAACTACGAAAGGAAGTCAACCTTTGTCTTTTCCTTCAAAATAAAGAAACGACAATGGAAAGAGAAATAGAGCAAGGAAAAGTTGCTAGAATTGAGAAAGAATGTGCAGCTAGAAACACGATAGCAAAGGGTACAATGAGAAACTCAGTACGAAAAGAATAATAGGGCAGATCGGGATGTTGATAATGAGGAGCTCGTTTCGTAATTCATAAGTTATGCTGGAGAGGGATTAATGGAGTAGTGGCCTGGGATCATCACAACTATATCGAACAATCAAACCATCCCCGAGAAATGGAAAAACTCGGTAATCATTCCCATATTTAAAGGGGACCGAATATAATGCAGCTAAATGCAATTACCAAAGAATATCGCTCCTATCAAGTTGTTATAAGGTGCTATTAATTCTCTTAAATTCACTTATCTTATACGGCAAGGAAATAATCAGTGACTACCAGTGGGCAGTGTGGCTTCAGCAGGAACCACTCGACGTGTGACTAGATTTTTATTATACCATGAGAGCTTTTAGAAGTGAAAATTGCATGAAACGGTCCACCAACTACTCGTAGATTTAAAAAAAAACATTGTGTGGTTTTATGAAACCACGAAGCAAGTGAAACTTTTTAGGCATTAATCTTAATCTTGACTTAATAATTGGAAAATGGGAAATCAATAATAGACAAAATATTTAATTTAAAATTTTAATTTTCATGTACGTATTAAAAAAGCTGCATACCAAGCAACAAACTGAATCAACGAAATATCTTCTAATTCTGCAGGGCGATTTTCGTATTTGTCGAAACAATTATCTTTCCAAATATTAGTATCGTCATCAGGAAGCCTAATTCTTTTTCTGTTTTTCTAATACGATGACGTTCCTGAGGCCACATTGTAGGTATGAATTCAACTTTAAGTGTTGACTTAGACATAGGTTCCCTAAGAAGAAACCACGCTGCTTCTTGGCTGGACATTTCTATTGTATTTAAAATATTGACACTCATTTGTCTTGTCATTTCAACCAAATCTAAATTTGGATTTTCCTCCAAAAGATCCAGTAGCTCCCGTTGAAGATTACTGATGCCTCGATTCGATTTGTTCACATACTCCACAACGTATGCAGCACAGGAATACTCATCTGTTATGTATTGGATATCCATGTTCGATTGCAAGTGGTGAAAAATTAATGGATTAAAGAAGTTATGCCATTTTTCATTAGGGTGACGTTTAACGAAAACTATTGGCCGTAAAATTCCAGCGGACAGAATTTTAGGATAATCTTTATCTGATGTTACGCTATTTTTTTCATAAAAATCATCAATGTCATCGTACACATTGTCTTCGAGATTTTGGTGTATCGTTTGATATCTTTTTCTATACTCTTTAAGAACGCGTCTTTCGTCATCAGTCGATTTAGCCAAAGGCTTAAGTAGTATGGTTGATCGACTAGGCATAAAAGGGGCATTGAATCTGCATTTCCGTTGATTTCGATTATTTTTATAACATGTAAAAGTGTGATGGTGTGTGATGAAATTAATATGTCCTGACGACTCCTTGCTCGACACAGAAATTAAATCATTGATAAGCCGAATAGTAGATTCCATATCGGCCCCAAAAGCATCTTTAGGTAAATGATCATATGCTAAGTTTTTAATAAAAAAAACATTTTTCTTAGCTTAAGCTAGATATAGTAATGTTAGTGGTAAGTTGATATAGTAGTCGAAAGACATAGATTTAAGTTGTTACGTCTATTTTAGAGTGTCCGCCTAGGGCCAGTAAGATATCTAGATTGTTAAGATAGTTAAGCTAGTTTTTAAGCATTTTTGTCTAGGGTAAGATAGATCTAAGAAGTTATGAATAAAAATGAATTAAAAACTAAAAAAAAAAAAAGCATCTTTAGGTGCCTCATTCAGCCAAAGTAAAATATGTGCATGAGGACTTCCTCCGTGTTGGAATTCAATCCTCTTGAAATAATGTTGAACATAATGCTTACCGAATGGGCTAACGGTTTTATTTTGAAGAATTGTCATAATTACATTGACAAGTTTGTTGAAATAAATTGCGTATGTCACAGCTTCTTCATTTATTAAGGCTGCTTTGACTTTATAGTGCAGCTGATCAACTTCAGAAATCAGTGATTTCCGTACCATGTTTCAATTTATGCAATGTTTTCAAAGCGATTTCTATGATATTTCATTGGCACTCATCGTCAGAAATACCGTTGGTTGTCTGATCATCGCAAAGAGGTCTTTATTGATTATTCTCAAATAAGTTTTTGAATAGATTATGAGCTCCGTTATGTCTAATGTACAACGTATAGATTGACAAGGGATCTTCTTCTGCGCGTAATCTTCGTGCATTGAGCCTTTCTCGGTACCGACGACAGTATACGCCCACAGGGGTGCTGGAATTTGCGTCGACAGTTGTATTTTCAGGAGTCTGCGACGAGGATTCATCGTTGGACAAATCTTGATTGTGATTTGACGAATTTTGTAATTCCTCTTCATCAACAACTAATCCTCGATTTGTGCTTGCAACTCGACTCGTGCTTGTGTCTCGACTCTTACTCGTATTACTGTCGCTCGTGCCTTGATTAGCACTGGCGCCCGATTTCAGCCGCTTGCATTTTTGACGATACCTGCGGCATCTTTCTGCATTTAGTCGCTTTTGCTGCAGAATTTTTTCGGATAAAGGCTCGCCACTTTGAATGATCAACGCTGGACCTCTACTAGTACTCGGCATGGCATCCGTTATCAGTCTACCAATTTTTTCCGGTGGCTCATAGTTTATTTTGGCTTGTGAAGATGACTGAAGGACTAAATAAAATTAAATATATTGAATTGACCGGATGAAAATTAAAATACTTCATCAAATATACATACATATGTAATGAGTTAAAATAAATTCAAGCACTCAAAATTAAAATATGTACTAACAAATCCTTCTGTTAGTGCATAAACAACAATATGCACCGGCATAAAATTCTCATAATTCTGTTAACCTTACTATAAAAATAAAACTAACTCACCAAGAACCTTTTTCTTTCCCCTATAAGCACGAACCCTCTCAGCATTCTGTCTCTTATGGCGTAAAATCAATTCATCGTCCGATATTTTCGCACTATCCTTGGATTTTCCCTCGTTGACTGTTTTATTTAACTCACTAGCTGTATCGTTATCCATCACGATCAAGTGAACATGAACATTAACAATAATACACTGATCAAAACCACAGAATAAATAGTATACACACGCACACCCACTTGCATACACATCGTTAGCTGCTTTGCTCTCGTAAAAACAAAACCACCGAAAACGCACATGCTACTCTCTTTCGCTCACACCAGCTTCTCAATTTTTTGTATACTCTCTCATGTTCTCATGCTTGTACTCTCTGTTCAATAGGGTGCCAATATTGGAACCCTAGAACAAAATTTGCTTTGTATGAGATGCAACTTCTGTATACTATTTATTCTGTGTCAAAACACAAAAATACCGCGGTGTACTTGCACGAATAAGTGAGAATATAAATGCTATACGGTCAGCTGAGCGTCTTTCGTTGGGCCAGCGCACAAACGAATACAGAGCAAAACGGAATAGAAAACGCCCAGACTCGAAAAATAGAGAATTGTATACATATATATATATAAGTTTTCTACTTTGTGCACCTGCTCCATTTGCGGTAGAAAAATTATTTTGTTTCATACCGCACCTTTCAGTTCCCTCTCCAACAAACTCGGTTTTCTACTGGCACATGTAGTCTCGTGTGCGCTCGTCCGTTCTATCCCCACTCCGCGGCCGACTTTAATGCGACATGCGATAGATGGACGAAAAAATTTGAGGCGATCAAATAAAAGTTTCACTTTATAAAGTGTGACTATAAACGGGCGATCGAAAGTGCATTAGATTAAGGAATCCCAAAAAAATTCGGTGAAACTGATAAAAGCGCTTAAAGAAAAAGAAAAAAGGAAGAAACGTCTTATTTGAAATATTTGATATACATAAGGGAATAAAACAATTTTAATGTGGTGCTGGATTACGTAATAAAATTCCTTTAGGAAAATGATAGGAGATACAATATAATAAAGGTGAGGAAATAGTTAAATAGAAGTTAAGTTAAATAGAAAAACGCAGAAATTCGAATAATGCAAGGTTTAGAAGTAAATGAAAAAAAATCCAAATTATATGGTTATTGACCGACTGGGATCCTACCAAACATCGTAGCTGATTGTATTCGATGAACGATTTAAGTGGACGAGTAAAGGACGAATAAATTTCGCGATGAAGGAACTATTCAAACCAATTCTTGCCCCGCAATATTAAAATTCGTATTTATAAAACCAGTGACACTTTACGAATGTGAAACTTGGTATATGATTTAAAACGAGGAAAATAAATTTCAGGTCTTTAGAAATAATGTTTTAAGGAGATTCGATGGTGAAAAACGGAATGAAGGAACAGTCAAATGGAGAAAATTACATAATCAAGAACCCGAGTAAAACTATCTAGCGAGAATGCTGAGATGAAAAGAATACGTAGAACGAGTGGACAATGGACGAATAGTCAAACAAATAATGAGTGAAAAAACCGAGGGAAAAAACCCACCAGGATGGCCGCACCTTAAATGGGAGTGCGTACATAAGTAAGGATGGAACTAAATGTAAATCGATAATAAGGACGGGTAGTTGTTGAAATGGGATAAATCAAGCTGCGTGTGAGGTATTGACAGAATTTATTTGAATACTATTATGTATGGAATATGACATCGTTCAAATTCGCCCCTTGGCTTCTTACGGTACCACGAGTACGAGTGGTTCAATTTTCAAAGACTTCTGTTACGTTCATCTTAAGGACATTGTGGATTGTAAGGATTGTGGTCCATGTGAATAAACCTGGACCTGCGACTTCAGAAAACCCCACAAGAAAAGTTCAGCGAGGTCAAATCGCATGACCTTGGTGGCCAATTCACGTCACCTCTGCGGGAGGCAACCTTACCCTCAAATCATTTATTGAGAATGTTAATTGAGCCGTCTGCTGTGTGGCACCTAGCGCGATCCTGCTGGAACCACAACTCGGCTAGGTCTAGGCATCAGTAATTAAATAATAAAAGCTGATTTGACAGATGTCACCAAAACAACATAGACACCACAGGCCGCGAAAATCTACCCGCACCAATTGAAGAATCCTTTATCTTAATTGATACAATACTTCTTGGAGCCATTCGTTATGGAGTGATTTTCAGTACACTAGAGCTATAGATTGTCACGTCCGGAGGAATGTTTTTACCGAGAAAAAAATATTGCCGAACAGGCTACGAGTATTACGTAAATGCATTAAGTAAATGCTCTTTTGTCAAGCAATGGAATGACCTGTCTCAAATATACGAAAGCCCTGCACCTCAAATTAAATACATTTTGGCTGTTATAATCAATCCTTTCGTTTTTGAAGCCTTCATCATGGGATGCACATTTAAAGTGTGGTCGTGATGCAATGGTAATCATCACCGACTGTTGAGCGAAAGATCTGTAGTTCAAGTCTGTCCATAACCAAGATCAATTCCCATATGGAAAAACTGTGCAACAACATCCGTTGTGAATGAGAAATGATCAAAAACTGCTGACGAAGACAAAACACTCGCAGTATAAGATTAATTCAAAATCCACACACAGTGTGCGCATTTTCAATATAACACCTTAATGCCATGGAAACAAAAAGTTACTGTGAACTACAACCAACGCGAAAAATTCAGTCAAATCTCTCAAATCCTATCTAGGACAACCACCCCGGAGAGTAGTGAACGAACATCTTCGACACACCATCAATACCCCGTACAGGTTGTGTGACAAACACCATAAGAGCGTACACTGTTGAACCTGCGCGAACCCTCCTGTTGAGAAAGGTAGATTCGCAATTCAATGTTGATGACCTTAGACCACCATCTAACGCACTGGCGCTATGTCAGTCCATCCCATTGGGGCGTAACTATAGTCATGCAATCCGAATGGTCACGCATTTTGTTTTGAATTAGGAAGGTAGAAGGGAAATGTATGTATGCAACGACAGACCAGCTACGCTCAAAGTTGTATTCAACTCTATCATTAATTCACTCTGGATTCCCTAGTTTATGAAGTCTCTGACGAACTATCATGCTGGGCTCACGGAAAGATTTCCCACGACTTAAATGTGCTGACATCTAGATCTGCCTATACCTTTGGCTAGATTATCCGTGATCGATTCTGTCCTATAGGCACACTACCCCGTTGTCTTGAATGCGTCAGAATTGACAACAAAACATTTACTTTCCTAAATAACTCAACTTGCCTGTGATCAGTGCTACTGTTTTATCTATTCTTGCATCAGGTGGCGCACCTTTAGAGCCGACATGGTATGTTCTGAATCCCTACATTTCTCATAGAATAAGGTGTCTGTCTAGCATCACAGTTGATCAGTAGTCGTGTCCGGGCGCTCCAGCGGATTCACGACATAAACTTGGGAAAGCTGTTTCAGAACACTTACCCTCAAAGTGGAACACTCGATCGAGTCAGCAATTCAAAATTTATTATTAAATATTAAATGAGAATCGAAATCACTTTGATCCAGTTTGACCACATCCACTTCTGAGTCACAGAAATATGGTAATAAAACTCTAATTAGCTGCATCGAGAATCACACCTTCTTGCAAGTAGCATGCGGTATACAGGTTTCAATGCAATTTTTTTATAAATAACTCCAGACAAGCGCCTGCGGTCGAAGATCCTTCGACGCCGTCGCATGTGTTCAGTATGCTTTTCGTGCGATTCGTGATCCGTAAGTGATGCAATTTCAAATAATATTTCCAACTGGAGTGTTTCTTTTTTTCTGTTGATTTAGTGTTCGTAGTGGTCGGAATTGTTTTCGCTAGGAGCGATCAGAGAAAATGTATCTTCGAGTGCGCCGATAGAAGACCCCGGGCACAGTGTGCCTACAACGGCAGGTGTACATTTAAATTCGAGTCGCGATGTGACCTGGACTATTTCAACTGTCAGTACACGGAAGTGTTCAACAGTAAGCGCTAACCACGAATCACGAAAACAACCGACTTAACACATTTTTTTACAGGATTCTTCCCACTCTGGACAGACGTATGCGGAAATTCAATGTATCCCTCGTGCCCGACGTTTTACGATACTCAAAAGCACAAATACTTTCCACTATCATTGTATTCACTGTGGGAATTCTACCCGAACTCGCAACGAATATGAATAAATAAAACAACTTTCAACTGTTTGATGAGCATATTTTTATTTTGTCCAATTTCGATTGCGTTCCGTTTCGTATTTTTTTGCCTTTTTATACTCCAGGAGGTCCTGGCGGTCCAGGAAAGCCGGGAGGGCCCAATGGTCCAGGGAAGCCTTGTGGTCCACGGAAACCGCGAAGTCCTCTTGGCCCTCTGGCACCGGTAAGGCCACGTAATCCGGCACGACCAGTACGTCCCTGTAAACCAAGGGCTCCCGGTGGGCCATCCGGGCCAGGTAGACCCGGATTACCACTGTCTCCTTTGGGTCCTGGGAATCCAGGTGCACCTTGAGGTCCGGGTATTCCTGGAGCTCCCGGTATACATTGGCATATGATTACAGTTTGTATGCGTCTAACGGGAGGCGGTGTTGGGGGTGGCGGGGGTGGTGACGCTGGAATGTAAACGTGCGTGTTGAAGTGTTTGCGGATTGAAGGTTTATCGATCGCTACAGCGATGCCGCAAAAGCCTGAAGAAAAAACAGTGATAAATGAATGACCAGGATGAGAATAGTGTCTACTTACCAATAAGCACAACTATGGTGTGCCTCATGGTTGAATCCAATTTGAAGCGTATGTCATGGGGAAAATGCTTTTATACGGCGGTGCAGGTCGAAAGGGGAATATCTGGTTGCACACAGATGCATTCTATAACATAAACTATCTTCTATATGTTTGATTCTAGAATTCGATTGATTCGAGTGCTGTATCTCTATCGTGTGACGACTGGATTGATTCTGGCTGCTTCGGTTTCGGTTCAGCCATGGCAATTTGCATGTTAATTTCCGAATGCGTGTCTGGTTTTGAGCTAACTTTCCACGTACGCCGAGGATAGGGCCGCCTACTAGGTTGTTAGATGGGTCGTAATGTTCTCGAAATTTTCCAAGACGAGATGAACCGATACGAAAGAGCTGGATCAATGTAAAATGCATCAACTATCTCGTTTAACGTGTCACAGAAAATGTTGTCCACTGAAACCAATGTGAAAAGAGGTCTATGCTACTAGGCTACGGTTAATATTTAATCGAATTTAAAACTAAACTCAATAGCTATGACTGGAATTTGGGAGGACAATTGGAAAGAGAGTCTCAAGCATTGAGTGAAAAAGAATGTGGAGTGGAGACAAAAGATTGTTGTAGACAGACTGGATTGGTGGATATTCTCGATACTGGAAATGTGAATATTTGGTAATGATACCGCACTGGAGAGGCTTATTCAAAACGGGGGTGAGGCTATGTAGAGGGATTGAGGAACACCTTAGACGATTGTTTCACGAAACTGAGTGGGGATCTCCCGAACAGTAGAAATGGGTAGATTATGGAATAAGTAGGGACAGAGAGGAAATAGATATTGATTGGCATTTGGAAATGTTAAGCTCCAAGTAGATTTTGGAGTACCAGAAGAATTGTTGAGATTGAATAAGGATAGAATCATGTCTTTAGGGAATTGTCTTGAAAAACTTGGATGCTGTCAGCGCACAGTGAGATGTAGGAACGCTTAATATTCATTTCAATATCGTTAATGAAAAGAAGTGACCGTAAGTGGTTACCTTGTGGGACACCGGAAGCTACGGAAAGGCAAGCGGTTTTAATATGTGGCTAGGGTTGAGAGTGTAAAGGTCGCAAATTCGACAATGTTTGTGGTTATAAACGTACATTTGAAGAACTCATGTTGTCTAGGCGAGATTAGAGATATGCAGTGAAAATCTAAGATTTCATACAAAGCACTTTCTTCATATAAAGAGATCGATTATATGGGATAGTCTGGCTAGCATGTTCAATTGTTGATCTTAATATGTTTCAGCCTACAAAACAACCAGAAAAAAATCGTTTTGCTATTTATTCGACATGCCGTCATTTAGAGGCTAAAACAGCTCAATAAAATTCTGAACGCTCGGTAGGAGATGCCTCATGGCTCTCGTTGGTATTTCTGATATTGAGCTGCTCTCAAAAATGTAGTGGCCTATAATGTTACCTGTGGGTCTCTTGAAGTCAATTTTCATTAGGGGAAGGTGCAAATTTTTGCAGGCCGCTCGCGCGTACACTAAAGGCATAGATTAAGACAAGAGTGTGGACGTTTTTATGACATTAAATACACATTTTTTGCGAAATCAGTCAATGGTTATTGCGTAATGAAGTTCAATCATTTCAATCATGAATGGAACACAGCATCCATGAAGAAACTTCCTTGACGGGCTCGCAGAAACTCCATTACTTAAGATCCAGCTTACATGGAGAAGCTCTCAAGGTTATCAAGGCATTCCCTATCATCAACGATAACTACCTGGCCTGGGAACTATTAAGTAAGAGGTATAATGTTGAACATTTTATTGTTGATGCTCATTTTCGTACCATGTTTTCCACATCCAAACTATCGTCGATTTTTACATGGACGATCTTTTGACGGGATCGTTTGAGGAAGAGGACTTAAGGAAGGTAGAGATCGAAATTGCGCATAAGACGAATATGTTGAACATGTTGAATCCGTCTTGACCTGACGAATTCCGAAAGTGTAAAGACTTTAGGTCTACAGTGGCTTCCGCATTCTGATGTTTTTCGTACAGCGTGCTGGTTTCTAATTTAGATACATTAAGACTTAGTTAACGCTTACTACTTTCAGACGCCGCTATATTATTTGATCCGCTAGGGTAACTTCCTTCTTACACGCTCATTACAATACTCCTCTTTTAACGACTTTGGAAGCCGAAAGTAAATTGGCACGAGAAAGTGCCTTCGCCAATCATATAAAAGTGGATCGGCTATCGCAAAAGACATTCAGAATTAGTAAGGATTAATATACCCGGATGAATCGGAGTTGGGGCGCCAAATGCAGTCACGGATTTCCATGGGTTAGCAGATGTATCACAATCTGCGTACACTGCCGTTGTGAGTGTCAGAATTACAGATGATAATGGGGTTGTTTTTCGTCTCTTTACCGCAAAAACAAGAGTAGCATCAATAAAACCGATATCTTTGCCACGTCTATAATCAATATAAGCGATCAATGTGTGCGTTCGCGATATCTATGGATAGACCGACTCATCTGCGACTATAGCATGACTCCATCAATATCCGAGCAGATGGTGCTCGTTTTTCGCCAATCGTGTAACACAAATACAGGAAGTTATACAAGTGGATGTCAACGGGTGATATGCATCTGGAACTTTCAAGTGATCTATCGTCCAATACCTTCATGGCCGTATTGAAGAGATTTGTGTCTCGAAGAGGGCACTGCAGGGACCTATAGAGCGATAATGGGACAATTTTTTTTGGTGCGGAAAGGAAGCTTGGGAATTTCTTCCTAGAAGCAACGCGGGACGAGCGTTGCAGCTGCAGTCAAGCGTGTGAAATTTTACTTGCGACGTTCTCTAGGTGATCATCTTTTAATCTTTCGACTCTGCTGGCGGAAATAGAAGCATGCATAAATTCCAGACCACTGTGTCATGCTTCCACTGATGTCAACGATCTTCAACCTTTGACACCGGGTCATTTTTTGATTGAAGAACTACTGAAATCCATCCCGGAAACTTACCCCGAATACGAGAAAATTAGCCTGAACTTATATCTCGTCTATTACTACGACAGCACTTTTGGAGGAGATTGCAGAACGAATTTTTACAGCAACTCCAGCAGCGTGCAAAGTGGACCAAATCTTTTCTTAATTTCGCTGTTGGGGACCTGGTAGTTCTTAGGGAAGATAATATGTCTCCTACTAATCGTAAATGGAAGCTGGGAAGAATATTCGAAGTTCACCCTGGTGCGGACGGGAGAGTACGTGTAGGTACGGTGCGGATTGCATATGGAACAATCATAAGACTTATGATGATAAATCGTACCAGATAAGCTCAATTTATACTTGCCCGCTTTATCTCCCTATATATATGTAGTTCCGACATTTTTGTCAGCTTTCTCCCTCTTTTTCTTTCTTCGTGTAGCAATAGCCTTTTAAAATCGAATCAGCGGGTTCGCTTTCATAACTGATTCTTAGGCCAATCAACTTCTCTTTTAATCGAAATAATGCGATTTTCAAATTTCGTACGCAAGTAGTAAAGTAATTGTTCGAAGGCTTGTATGACCGGCAGCGCCATCCTGTTGAAACCAGAGATCGTCCAGACTCAGTTGATGCAATTTTGAAAAAAGAAACAAATAGTCGGCCAACAAGTTGTGATAACGTTCTCCATTCGTCGCATCTGCCTGTACGGCCTCATCTTGGAAAAAAATACGGGCCCATAATGCCGCCCCCGGGATGCATTGGCTTTTCGTAGATAAGATAAATAAACCCAAAAATATGATGCATTGGAAAAAAGCTAATTTGATGACCTATTATTTTGATGAACCAACATCGTGACACCGTAGATGCACTAAACGTTTCTCTAAGCCGCTGTTTTCGAATACTTTCGCTCACGGTGATAATGTTTCATACTGACCGAAATTGTTGTAGTTCGACCAGATACCGAACCAGTTTCTTCAAAAGCCGTCATTATAACATGACGTCCAACCTCATTAAGACTATTATATTGACAGAATGGAAAATTTCTCTAAGCGGAGAAGACCTCACCATTACTGTGGTTCTTTCTAAAATCTAACCTAAATACATTCCCAATGGCAACATTGAAACCTAAATCGAATAAATGTACTGGCGCAGCTGAACTGTCCGCTGAATTTTCCAATGCAACTAGATATGACCGGGCTGGGAACTTTACGCAGATCGACTATAACATCAGAGGGTAATAGATACGATGAACGGATTCCTTGTATGGTTTCCTCAACCTACATGAAAGTAAGCTTTTTCGACTGCGCCAGTTAATAATGGCATAGTACCATATCCACCTTTACATCCCTTGAAAACTTATCAAATTATGCAGGATGATCATAAAGAATTTTCACTACTATATCAGGATCGGTAGTGACATAATTGCGATCTTTGCTGCCGAAATGATGTGGATGGTAGGATTCGGCATCGACAAGCCCAAATATATGTTGAACTATTGTTATGAAATGTCAACTGCCTACAGTCTAAGAGCAATAAGAAAAAATATTTATTTTTCTGAATAATATCTATTATTCAGCGAAGTGGAAGATCGCAAAGCTCATCAGTAGTGATGACATATGGGTAATATGGTTATGAAGTCGAAACCAAACTCTATTCATCTCAATGGATCGACCAGAAGAGCCATGGCTCTTAAATTACAATGGAGTGGTTTATCATGAGTTCTTGCCGGAAGTTCGTACGGTCAATAGAAATTCTAAAAAAATTAATGACTGTTGCACCACGACAATGCACCTGCTCAATCATTGTCCCTTGTGCGTATTTTTTTTTTGACCAAAAACAATACCGCAATCATCGAACTCGGCCCCCTGCGACCTTTTTCTCTTCGCAAAACTGACCCATGAAAGGATGGAGATTTGCACTATTGAGAAGATAAAGATAAAGACGACATAGCTGGAAAAGCTCAAGAATTGCTTTGAGGATTGGAAAAGCGCTGACGAAAGTGTGTTGAGGAGGGTTACTTTGAAGGGGATAAAATGAATATTAACGAATAAATAAATATTTTTTTCGAGAAAAGCAAACCTCGTACTACCTCCATTATAGGTACCACGAGCACATGCCGATCGGTTATTTCTCTATACTGACTCCAAAAGGTTAGTGCACAATATATACATGTGGTATTCCGGTTATTAACGACCGCCACCCGGACCGCCGGGGACAAACGGCTCGTGACGACGTTGGTGGTACTGAGAAGAAACTACACGTCGAATATTGATAGTCGTCGGCTGGAAATGCTTCCCAGAATTATGCATTACTCGGGAAAGATCTTCCCTCCAAACTCTTTGGTTCGTAAGTAAGATTAGGGTCATCATGATTACATGAGCCTGGGATAGGTAAGGCAATTAAAATAAGCAAAAACGAAAATGATTATATGCTTCAGAAATAAATAAATGTAGTAAAAGTGACCACACAGGGCCAGTAAGCCACATTAAGTTTTAAGCATTTAGCATTCTCCTTTATTCTCCTCTCCTCTTCTCTATTTATTATCATCCCAACTATCCTGTTCTCGTCCATTCAGTCTACGTTCTGACTTCATCCCGTCCGGTTCATTTTCCTTTAATATCGTGAAACATTAAAATCAAAAATCTTTATACCTTCTTCTTTTCCTTTTTTTTATCCCGGCGTCCTTATGGTCAGAAGTGTAGGACCATAACCTTCCCACTTAACTGCATTCCTACTGGTCCGCTTGTGGGCTCCGCCGGTTTGACCTCAGAAAGTAGCGGCAGGCTTCCCGGTTTGGGATTACTTCATCGCTGAGGCCAATCAAATGCTGGTGTTTTTGCATTTGTTTGCACCAATTGTTTTTCGGCCTGCCTTTTTTGCGTGTTGAAATTGGAATGTTGATTGATAACGCCTTTTGGACGGGGTTCAAAGGATCTCTCCTTTGAACATGGCAATACCAACTGAGTCGGTCGCGCTCTATATTTCTTGTGATGGTTTCTTTTACGTGGAGGCTTCCTCGGATCTTTGAACTTCTAATTCTGTCACGCTTTGTTACTCCCGCTGTCATGCGAAGCATCTTCATCTCAGTTGCCGTTAATTTGCTCTCATACTTTTTGTGCATTGTCCAGCATTGTGAACCGTATGTGAGCGCCGGATGTACAACTGAAGTGTAGAGCCTTCCTTTCAGCTTAGGGGGCATTTTTCGATCACAGAAGATGCCGGAGTTTTCCCGCCACTTCATCCACCCTACGCTTACGCGATGTTTGATGTCGTCATCACAAGTTGCTTCTCTATTAATCATAGATCCCAGATATTTAAACTTTTCACACTTGGGAAGCACTCTTCCATTCAAGTAAATGTCTGGAATAGGCTGATGAGGGTCAGAGAACGGGCAGCACAGATACTCTGTCTTCTTTGAACTAATACGATACCCGTGTCCCTCAAAAATGTCCACCCACACATCAAGTGCTCGTTGTAGGGACGCCTGATCATCACTTATAATGGCCCCATCGTCAGCAAAGAATAGCTGGTGCACATTGGGGTCCGTCACTTTTCCTTCAAGCAAGCAATCAAGGACTGCTATAAAAAGCAGTGGGCTGAGGACGCTCCCTTGGTGTACACCGACTTTGATTGCGAACTCTTCGGTGACTCCTGCGGTGCATCTTACTCTTGTCGTTGCTCTCTCGTACATGTCCATAATCACTCGCACGTAGGTTTCTGGAACTCCTTTTTGTCTTAGCGCTACCCATAAAAGATCTCTTGGTTGCCGGTCAAAGGCCTTCTCGAAATCAACCAACACCATATGCAAGTCCTTTGAAGAATCACGATGCTTTTCCATCATGATCCTTATACTTTGGATTGCTTCTGTTGTTGATTTACCCGAGACAAACCCGCACTGGTCATCAGATAGTCGTATTATTTTCCGCAGTCGGCTATCTAATACCCGTTCAACGATCTTCATGGTGTGCGACATCAGCTTGACAGAACGGTAGTTATCACAATTTCGCGTATCACCCTTTCCTTTGTGCAATGGAAGAAGATAGCTTTCCCTCCATTGATTAGGCATAGTGTCGCCTCTCATAAGTTTGGAGATAAGAACCATGAGCCATCTAGACCCGATGTCTCCCATCTTTTTCCAGAACTCAGAGGGTATCCCGTCCGGCCCAACAGCTTTTCTTTTCTTGGAGTTTTTAACCGCGTACCGAACTTCTTCGACTGGGATGTCGGGTATTTCGGCATGATTCGGGGCGGCTCTTGGAAAGTACACTTGGGGAAACTGTTCGTTCAGAAGTTCCTCGCAATACTGTCGCCATCTGTGGAGAATTTTTTCGTCTTCCACAAGGAGTTGGCCTTCAGCATTGTTAATAAACTTTGGGAAACGAATCTCCTGAGCATTTCTTCTTCTCTGGGCGGCTATCTTAAAGATACTTGCTCCTTTGTTCAAATTGTTTTGTCGAAGCTCCTGGGTAGCCTGGTTCCTGTCAGTCGCGGAAGACGATATTTCTTCCAACTCCTGATAGAGGCCTTCCATGCTATTCGCTTTGAATTTGGCGCATTTTTTCTTCGCGATACCTTTGCAACATCTATATACCTTTTCACGGCGAGCTTTTTCCTCTCTATTAGTAGAAGAGCACTTTGACCAAGCATGGAAAGCCATTTTCTTTTCGTGTATCACTGCTTTGGCTTCGTCTGTCCACCACCAGGTTTCTTTTGCGTGTTGGCAGGGGCCTTTAGATGTTCCGAGCAGTGATTTGGCTTTCTCCAGGCCAGATTGTTGTAGGGAATCCCACATGTCTTGTGCTCTGCACTCCTCATTACCGACCTCATCGATAATGGAAGAGAGGTAGTTTTCCATGATGGTAATAAAAGCTTCGCCTTTTCCTTTATCCAGCTTATACCACTTGATTCTCTCTGCTGCTTTGACTTCTTTCTCGCATCCATAAAAAATTCAGTCAGGAGGAGACGGTGTTGAGGGGCGATCGCGTCTCCCAGGATCACTTTGCAATCTTTAGCTCGTGGCTTCATGAAACTGGATACCAAATGATAGTCTATTTGAGTTTCATTTCCGCCGCTGCTATAAGCGATCAGGTGCCGGCTTTGTTTGACGAACATGGTATTTAGCACTATAAGACCGTACGACTTGCACATGTTTAGGATATCTTCACCTGAAGAGTTCCTGGTGCCGTATCCCAGCCCTCCGTGGTAGCCTTCATAGTCTTCGCTTGTCTTCCCGACATGTCCGTTTAAATCTCTCCCAACAAACAAAAGCTCTTCCTTTGGGATGATTTTGACAAGGTTGTGGAAATCTAGCCAGAATGCATCTTTTTCTTTTTGTTCGCATCCTACTTGAGGGGCATATGCGCTTACGATGTTCCACACCTCACCATGCATCACCAATTTGAGAGCCATCAAACGGTCACTGGACTTTGAAATGGTTAAGACGTTGCCAAGTAACTCTGCCGCAAGGATGATGGCGATTCCGTTTTTTCCTTGTTCCAATCCATTGTAAAACATCTTGTAGGCTTTTGTTTTAACGTCCAAGAAACGTGCCCGATTACCGGTGTTTCGCCATTTCGTCTCTTGTACGCACAGGATGTCTACTCGCCTTCTAACCATCATTTCTTCAAGCTCATAGCTGCGCCCACTCATGCTTCCAACGTTCCAACTCGCGACTCTTAAATGTGGCTTACGCCGTTGCATTACTTTGCTATCCCCCGGAAATCCTATAGCTCTGACCCGAGCATTTCTGCTCGTCCCAGGATCACGACCATTAGCAGTGCCTGGCGGGGTAGTGCTTTTCCTTTTAGCGTTCTTTTCCATAATGCTACGGTTTGACCGTTTTCATTCTTCCCTTCCTTTTTGACACGGGCATGCTCCAGATTTTTTATTTTTTTTTTGATTGATCTTACTCTTACAACACCGGTGGTATCCAGTCGTGTCAACCCACTGATTTGCATGCACACTTGTGGGGCAGTTTAATGGTGGTATATGTGTCCCTAGGCTCACCTTGGTGTTTTCTAAATTGCCTAGATGTGAGTTTTGTTTACCTTTGTTTAGTCGCCTTTTACGACAAGCGATAGGTATCGCTGCAGGGATATTCTTAACCCGTCCCTGCACGAGGTCTAATCTTTATACCTAATACACAAAAACGTCTTTTTATCTATTTCCTCCTCTTTCTTCGGTCAAACAACAAACATTTTTGGTCCTTCGATCCACATTTAAATGAATCAGCAATAGTTTTCATCCTTTTCATTGCGTTATCGGGATTGTGGTCGCAGCAAACAGTGCAGACCAGAACGCATTCCGTGTACCGTTACTCAGTGTACATACGAACATTCAAATTCATACACAGCGATCAACGCGTGATCAAACATCCCTCAGTTTTTGTACAGTTTCGGTGCTATAGATACGTCGCGTGTGTTTATGTAGTTTAGTTCGGTGTTTCCTCACAACTGAAGGAACAAAATGATTACGATTTACGAACATACATACATATATCCTTGCCACATCTCTGTTTTACTGAAACGCGATAGTGCGCGAAATGCCATTAAGCGCAGCTTAACCGCGAGCAAAAAAACTGAAATTTACGACGAAGCAACGTTGGAATCATTCTTCGTTCTACTAGACCAGCAATGGAAAACCCTTTGCACAGCGCAAGATGCGGTTGATCTTTCTTGCACCAGTGACACTTTGCATACAGAGGAAGCTGAAAGGGAACAGGGCGAAGAACGGTATAGACAAGCCTTTGCTAATTTCACACGTGCTGCAAAGATTGTAAAAGCCACGATTCAGTCAAGGCCAGATGACATACAACGTCATACTAGTGCGGATATCAAGCTTCCTCCCATGGATGTGCCACATTTCTCCGGTGATCCAAAAGAATGGAGACCCTTTCGCGATGCTTTTACGTCATTTATCCATAATCAGACAAATATTTCCGGGGCTCTCAAGTTGCATTATCTACGGTGCAGCTTGCAAAGTGAAGCTCTCAACGTGGCAAAAGTATTTCCCATAACCGACTACAATTACAGTGGAGCATGGAAGTTATTAAGAAAACGCTATGATGTTGAACGTGTTATTGTAGACTCAGACTTTCGGGCTCTTTTTTCCATCCAAAAAGTGAAAAGTGGTTTAAAGGCTCTCCTCGACAGCACTCAAGAGCATTACCAGTCGCTTAAAGCACTAGGAAGGCCGGTGACGAATTGGGATGACTGGCTCGTTCATCTAACAGTAAGCAAGCTTGACGCGGAAACCTATAGGCAATGGGAACTTTTCCAAAAAGGTGATAAAGTAGCTGACTTCAACACTCCCGTATCTTTCTTGGAAGTGAGATGCCGTTCCTTAGACGCTATTAGTTCTTACCAACTCACATCACCCAATATAAAACCACAGTGGAACCAAAACAAGAGCAAAAGTAAACACACTCCAGGTATTTTCCATATCGCAACACCCGAAAGACAACTGACCCCAGTCACGTCTAATAAAAATCAAAGGGATGTATGCATTTACTGCTCAGCTAGACACAGAATACACATCTGCGACAATTTTCGAAATCCCGACGCTCTGGAACGAGCTTCTTTCGTACAAAGGAAGAACTTATGTACGAACTGCCTCACAGCTGGCCACGATCACGCTAATTGTCGTAGCAAAAATAACTGTCGCGTTTGTCAAGCACGCCACCACAGGTTGCTACATCGTGAGGTACAAATATCAGCCATAACAACTACAAACAGTTGCACTTAAAACAACGTTCTTCTCGGTACAGCTATAGTCAAAGTTATGGACAAAGCCGGAACATTTCAACCAGCGAGGCTGCTTTTTGACAATGGCTCATATTTAACATTCGTCGCCGAAAGCTGTGTGCAACGACTAAAACTTCCGAGAGCTCCCACGACAACCACAATCGAGGTAATAGACGGTACAACAGCTGGAAACTCCAAAGGTGAAGTTCAAATGAACATCTCATCGGTCGATGAAAGCTTTGCTACAACTATTCGTGCGCAAATACTCCCTAAAATAACAAACAACATACAATCTGTTGCATTACATGAAGTTCGTTGGCCTCACATTGAAAAACTCCAATTAGCTGACCCTCAATTCCACACGCCAGCAACTATTGACATCCTCCTAGGAGCAGATGAAATGGGCCAATTTCTGCGAGCTGGCTTAATTAAGGGACCTATCGGGACTCCGTGCGCTCAGCTGTCAACACTCGGTTGGGTTCTTTTCGGGAAGGTCGTCGATTTAGCTCAGGTCTCTACCGCCAACACTGCTGTGTGTATGTATGCCGATACTGCTTTGACAAAGGCTGTATCAACATTTTGCCAAATAGAATCCACACCCGAGATCAAACACCTAACTATTGAAGAAAAACTCTGCGAGGAACACGTCAAGCAAACACATTATCGCCAACAGGATGGTAGGTACGTTGTCAAACTTCCGTTTAAACCTGATTGTCCCCTCGTCCCCCCTTCCATGCACGTTCGTGCACTACTTCGCATGGAAGCGCATTTTGCCAAAGATGAAGATCTTCGAACTCAATACAGGGACTTTATCACAAAACATGCCTCACAGAGCCGTCATCAAGGACACGAGCACAACAACGAAATTAAGAGTCGTTTTCAACGCGTCTTGCCGCACAAGTACTGGATTTTCTCTAAACGACTCTCTAATGATAGGTCCACAGTTACAGCCTGATCTGTTTACAACACTACTACCGATGTAGCAAAAATGTATCGCCAGGTACGAGTGGATCCAGAACATCTCAATTATCAACGAATTGTTTGACGCGATTCTCCTGAGGACGACATCAAAGGCTACCGGCTATTGACGGTCGTCTACGGAGTGGCTTCAGCTTCCCATTTTGCAGTAAAGTCTCTTTAACAAACCGCAATCGACGAAGGCCAAAATCACCAATTAGCTACACAAACCATTTTTTATATGGACGATTTGCTAACCGGTTGTTTCGAAGAAGCCGACTTACATTGCCTACAAGTCAAGATATCCGACATTCTAAGCCGAGGTGGCTTTCATCTCAGAAAATGGTCATCGAATTCGCCACTTGTGCTCAACTCCATACCAGAGGATAAACGCCAAGCAACCCAAGCGAAACATCTTTCCGAAGCAAACAGCGTACACACCTTGGGTCTTCAATGGGAACCTTCTTCAGACAAATTAGGCTTCAGTGTTCAGGTTCATGAAATAAATCACACAAGTCTAACTAAACGTTTATTGCTTGCAGATGTCTCAAAGCTTTTCGACCCTCTTGGATTGCTATTGCCAAGCACAGTCATCTCCTACGTTTGTGGAGACCGAAAATAGATTGGGACGAGGCTGTACCGCACGACGTCAAACGACAGTGGTTTCATTACAGGGAACATATCACTTACCTTGCAGCAATCAAAGTGCCGAGGTGGATCGGTATTGGAACTCCCAACGCTAACACCGAATTGCATGGCTTGCGGATGCTTCGCATACGGATGGACAGATTCTAGTGTTGCACTGGCGTGGATCCGTCAACTCCCTGGGAAATGGTGCACCTTCGTTGCAAACCGTGTGTCACAAATACGGGAAGCAATACCCTCGACGAACTGGTTCCACGTTCCATCTCCGGACAACCCAGCCGACTGTGCAACACGAGGTATATCACCACAACATCTGGTCGACCATTCAATTTGGTGGAATGGTCCGTCGTGGTTAAAGCAACACAAGACATCATGGCCGCCGCAACAACTCTTCACGACAAATTTAGATCAAAGAGCTCATCCGAACTAAAGGGTCAGCCATCTAACGTTTTTTTTTTCAAGTAGTGCTTATTTCGTGAATGGTAACACTTAGCTCATGTCTGATTTGACAGATAATTAGTTTTATCCTTCCGCTGAACGAACATGGTTGTGTATACGCTTGAACAACGCTGGGAAATATTGCGACATTACTTTGAAAATCATGGTAATGTTGCAGAATGTGTGTGAAAATTGCGTACGGATTTTGGAAGAAGAGAAGCACCGTCAGCTCCGTATGTTCATTATCTTGTGAAAAAAGTGAAAGAAACTGGCATCCTCATCGATAAACCAAAGCGTGAAAAGCCAAAAACAGTGCGTACACCCGAGAATATTGCTGCTGCGGCAGAAAGTGTGCGTGAAGCGCCATCAACATCAATTCACCGTCGTTCTCAACAATTGAACATTTCGGAGACATCATTGAGACGAATTTTGCATAAAGACCTTGGTATGACGCCATACAAAGTCCAATTGGTTCAGGAGTTGAAGCCAACTGACCATCCAATGCGTTTTCGCTTCGCTAAGTGGGCCTGCGATCGACTTACAGAAGATGCCGATTTTGCCAAAAAAAAATCATCTTTTCAGATGAAGCTCATTTTGATCTTGGCGGGTATGTAAACAAGCAAAATTGTCGCATTTGGGGCACAGAAAACCCGCACGCATACATTGAAAAGCCGGTGCACCCAAAACGAGCCACTGCTTGGTGCCGATTTTGGTCCAGAGGCATAATTGGGCCATTTTTCTTCGAAAATGAGCAAGGAGTGGCCGTTACAGTCAATGGCAATCGTTATCGGGCCATGTTGAACGAATTTTTGTTCACAAAAATTGAAGAGGAGGATATTGGCAACATTTGGTTTCAACAGGACGGCGCTACGTGCCCCACACAGCCGAAGCTACACTCGATGTTTTGCGCCCTGTTTTTGAAGATCGCATTATCAGCCGCAGAGCTGATGTCGTTTGGCCACCTCGGAGCTGCGATTTGACACCGTTGGACTATTATTTGTGGGGTGCCGTCAAAGATAAGTGTTACGCCGACAAGCCAGAGACAATTGACGCTTATTGTCCTATTCGTGAAGCCATTGGTGAAATACAGCTGCACACAATCGATAATGTGCTTAAAAATTGGTGTAGGCTACTGCATGGCCAGCCGAGGCAGCCATTTGAATGAAATTATTTTCCATTATTAACCGGAAGGATTGTACTTTCAAATAAAAAAAGAAATTTGAGAAAATATTCAGTAGTTTTTTTTATAGCATTTTCAAAAAAAAAAAAAATTATTTGGCGGACCCTTCATTTAGCGAGTGCCTTTCCTCCATCACCTATCTGGGAAGTAATCGATCGATACTCGACAAAACTGAAACGTGTTGCAGCGTATGTATTAAGATTCGCCCACAACGTTCGAGCTGCGTAAGAATCGAGCCGTAACTCGAAGAAGCTCTTACCTTTTGGATAAAGCTTACTTAGCACCATTCCTACGCCGAAGACATTCAACGTATCAGATCCAACAAGCATGTTAGCCGCCAAAGCAAAATTCTACGGCTGCACCCTTTCTTGGACGAAAAAGGACTCCTCAGGGTGGGCGGACGATTGTGTAACGCGCCACTGCGATTTGACAAAAAGTATCCACTTCTACTTCCGGCAAATGCGAAATTCACCATGATCATATGTGAAGACATCCATAAGGTAACATTGCACACAGGGCTACAAACAATGCAGGCCATGCTTCAAATTCGGTTCTGGGTTATTGGAGCTCGGAGCGTTTTACGAAAAATTTCAAGATCGTGTGTGAAATGCCTTCGATATTCACATGTGCGCCAACAACAACTTATGGGCAACCTGCCGAAACCGCGAGTAGAAATATCCAGGCCATTTTATCGCACCGGAGTAGATTTTGCTGGGCCTGTGCGACTCCGTTTATCAAAAGGACGTGGCTCAAAAGCTGTGAAAGGCTACGTAGCTGTATTTATTTGCATGTCAACTGGTGCAATGCATTTGGAGCTTGCAAGCGATCTCTCTACAGCATCATCCATTGCCGCATTCAAGCGTTTCGTTTCTCGCCGTGACCAATGTGGCGAGTTGTACAGCGACAATGGCACCAATTTTGTTGGGGCTGAGAAGGAGCTTAGAACAATGCTGGCAGATACACTTAAAGACCAGAATTTGACCAAACATCTAGCTAACGACGGCACTATCTGGCATTTTCCTCCAGCCGCTCCTCATATGGGAGGGTATTGGGAGGCGGCAGTCAAACGTCTCAAGTATCATCTGCGCCGCACTTTGGAAGAGATTCTCTTGACATATGAAGAATTCACAACGCTATTGGCAGAAATTGAGGCTTGTGTTAACTCAAGGCCTCTTTGCTCAATATCATCTGATGTGAATGATCTCGCCCCGCTTACGCCTGGGCATTTCTTGATCGGGGAACCTCTTAAAACAATACCTGAACCTGAAACGGTTGACTTTAGAGGAAGCATAACAAACAGATGGCAACTCATAACGAACCTACGGCAGCATTTCTGGAGAAGGTGGAGTTCGGAGTACCTGGTGCAATGCAGCAGCGTGCCAAGTGGTCTCGACCTTCCCTAAATTTCCGAATAGGCGATCTAGTTGTCGTTCGGGACGAAACGCTCCTCCGGCCAAATGGAAGCTAGGACGGATAACCAGCATTCATCCTGGAGCAGACCGCAAAGTACGAGTAGTGACGTTGAAAACGGCAGTTGGAGTGCTTACCCGACCGGTTGTTAAGTTATCACCACTAATGAATATCGACGAAGATGACCGCTGAATATGAACGCAGTTTGAACGAAATTTTGCAGTTCGTTCCGCGAAATGTGACGGCCAAATTACGCACTTAACATTCTCCTTTATTCTCCTCTCCTCTTTTCTGTTTATTATCATCCCAATTCCTATCCTGTTCTCGTGGATTCAGTCTATGTTCTGACTCCATCCCGTCCGGTTCATTTTCCTTTAATATCGTGAAACATTAAAATCAAAAATCTTTATATGTACCTAATACACAAAAACATATTTTTATCTATTTCCTCCTTTTTCTTCGGTCAAACAACAAACAAACATTTTAGTCTAGAAAAACAGAATAGAATGGAAAGAATAAAAAATTAATTAAAATCTAAACACCATCGTAAAACACTGAACAGTCATCTTTCTCCCAAATTGAGAGTGGGCTGTTAAACATGATAACCAATGCCTAATGCTAATTTTACGAGAAGGTCAGTCGTATGATGGGTTACCCCGTCTGAATATAGATTTTCCATAAGTTTATTCCTAAGGTACGGTGTACAATGGGCCAAGGCTATCTGTTTTATAACATGATTTCCATGTATGTTTCGGACTTAACTTTTTTACGATCATAGTAAGTTATTCTGTTGTATGTGAATTAGGACAGATGCAACTTTTAACTTTTAACTGAGTAACAGTTTTTTATGCGTCCAGGAATAATCGGTTCCCAAATATTTGGTTTCTATCCGTTACTTTCTCTTTCAGTGTTAAAGAAAAAAAGATTTTATGGATTTTGTATTAAGTATTGATCAAAAGTAATTTGGTATATAAGCCAGTGGCATTCGTAGAATTAGAGCTATTTTGACTGTGATCATGAGACTCACTACATCGATAGTATTCTGTAGGTTATTTTATTACGTCAACAAATAAATATATTTTAATACCCTTTACACTTTCAGGCGCGATATTGTTACATGTATCAGCTAAAGGTGGAAACAGAGTGAAGATCTTGGGTTTCGCTTTCAACAAGGACAAGATCCATAAAGAAGTGGGTGATAAGAAAGTCGAAAGCGAGCAACTGGCGACTGTACAAAGTGTGAACTCAAAAGTGTCAAACGTACCTCAACATTCGAATTTTAAGAAAGATGAAAACGAAACAGAAATTAAAGCAAAAATACCCACCAAAGTGCACAAACTATCAACTAAGCCACGTAAACCTGAGTCAGTGCCACCTATTAAGAAGCCATTTTTAGGAGTACGTTGGTATTTCGGAACTCCGGACTTCCCTCGAGAAAGCGATTCGGCTACAACTGTGCAGCAGGACTACAATCAGTACTACAACGACTCAGCAAAGTATGCTGCGTATTCGGGGCCTTATGAAGAAAATTGGCCTATGTACTGGCGGAGTCAATTACCTCAAGCATTTCCATTCGCACCACAACCAGGCCCACCAACATATCCGCCATGTCCTCCTAGTTTTCCACCATGTTCATGTGGTCTACCAGGACCGCCAGGCCCACCAGGACCGCCAGGACCACCAGGACCGCCGGGACTTCCGGTCATGTCACCGTGGCCTCCAAGCCCGCCATGGTCATCATGGCCAGATTGGTTCACACATAGAACACCACATCGCTACCATTACCACAACGATCTGGAAGATTTCTCCTGGGGTTCTGATTATTCTCACAGACGATCACATTATCATCGCAACAATGACCGCGAAGATTGGCGGCGAGATTCCGATCCACCTCACCTATCACCGGATTCCCTTCGTAGGCGCTCGTCTCCCCCCAGCATTCTTCCGTCATCGCCAAAAGAATAGTTCTGTATAAGATAGAGCTTGGAATTAAAACCTTTAGCGTTAAACCTATTTTCTTCCTTTTTATTTGATCGGGACAAATTAATATTTTTGGAGCTGCAACGACTATCAAATTTTCTCTTGTGTAAATTAGTTTCAGTGTTCTGGTAAATCACCTCCCTTCTTCCTGTCATAAGTATACAAACAAAAACATAAATGTGAAATGAGAGCCAAGTTCAATATTATGATATATGTATGCCTTGGTTATTGACTTCAACGACAAAAGAAGTGAGATCTAAATGGGTGCCAAGTTCAATGGTCAGTCCTGAAATTTATTTATAACAATATAAAATATTTTAAAACAACTGAAAATATCATTTATTATTATAACTTAGGAAAATATATTTAAGCCTAACGTCTGACTTGGCTAGTTCTCATATACGAATTATATAATAGCATTCGCAAGTTGTAAAGCTGTAAGTTCTCATTTTATTCTTCCGAAAATTTGGCTTGCTGGTAGAAACTAGCCATCGAACATAGGGCCCTTCCAAGACTGCTTTAGTAGTATTTAATAATAATTCATATGTTTAGAATAGTTTTATAATAATACATTAGCAAAATATTTTTACAATCTTCATTAACATAATGTTTTAGCTTCCAATTATTTATTCCCTGTCAGCCACAATAAATTAATTTCATACTACCCATGTAAACGAACTCATTCATCATTGCGAAAATCTATTATAGTACAATATTTATTGTTTGACGTTTGCATCTGTTTGCTCTATTTGAAATTTGAAAATAAAATGTAGATTCCATTTTTGTAAACGAATATCTTTGGTTTACTTTATTGTTTGGTTTCTTTTATTGTTTGTTGACTAACAATCCGGTGTGTTTTGGTAAGTATATTTTCGTTTAAGTTGTGTTTTGTGTTTTTTGCATTTCTTTTTGTTGAATTGTCTATAATGTAGTTACCCTTGACCGTGAAATTATCTAGCTTCCTATATTTTGTTTTAGCTTTACCTATCATTCTGTTTTTTATGATATTTGTACAAAGCTTTGAGGTATTTTCCCTACCTTTCTTTAAATTTATTGTAGTTTTTGTATTTTGTTTGCTTTTTGAACCCTTTTCTGATAGAGATACTATATCTTCCCTAGTGAGATTTTTGCAGAAGAAGTCAATTGGACGCATATTGGTGGTGGTATGTATCGCATCGTTATAGTAACATACTATCCTAAACAACTTGCCTTCTAGGTCGGCTTTGTCTTTAGCCGCATACATTAACCTCAGGTATTCGTTAAAGGTGCCATGAAGTCTTTCGATATGGGCATTCCCAGTCTTGTGGTGGCCTGTAGTTTTGTGGAAGGCTATATTGTTTTCTTTGAGAAATTCTTCCACAGCTGAGTTTATGAAACAGGTATCACCATCGAGAATTATTTTTATCGGTTTTCCCAGAAACTTAATTCTTTCCTTTAGTGCTCGTAATATTGCTATCCAGTTCCTATTATCTAATGCATGGATTGTTGCATACTTAGAAAACTTATCTATGGTTGTTAGAAACATTATATTTCTCTCCGGGAACCAGATATCAATATGAACGATACTATTGAACTGGGCTGGAGTTTCTGTTATTTGAAGTGGAATCGTTAGCGGTCACCTATCATGCTTTGAAAGGTTGCAGACGTCGCAGTTATTAATTACTTTCTGAATTTCTACCTGAAGGTTTGGGTAAAAATATAGCTTGTGCATTTCTGCAAAAACTTCGCGAATCCCTCTAGGGCTCTTACTTAGATGTTCCTTTTTGATAAGAGTAAGTATTTCGTTTCTGTCCGTGATATCTTTAAGTTTAATTTGAGATTTTAGTATCTTTAGGTTTTTGTTCATTGAGAAGTATTTGACGTATAACTTTTGAAATTGCAGATATAATTGAGTATCGTTGCAAAATGTACACATAAGGCCTTTGTTTATCAGGATACTCTGCATTATGCCTAACAGATTAGTACTACCCTCTTTTACAAAAATGAAATTTTGCACTTTTTTGTGTACAATTTTTAAACTAACCTTTTCTTTTGTGTCATATGCCAAGTATATTTGGTTTTTATAAAGGTTGACGGGCTTAGTTGTTATATAAATATAGTTGCTCTCGTCTTCCTGGGCACTATGAATTGTTTCCCCTGTGGATAAATTATCTGGGTTCGATTGATCACCTGCACTTATCTTCATCATTATGGCCATTAGTATCAGCGAACTCATTATTGAAAATATCACCCAAGATAGATTCTTCACTACTAGAACCATTAGTTTCGTCGCTATTGTTTTCGCATAGAACCCTGCCTAACCCATCTGCCAAAAAATTGTCTTTTCCTTTTAAATATTCGACTGAAAAATCAAACTCATTTAACTGTATCTTCCATCGTTGCAGCTTCATATTAGGCTCTTTAATTCCATTGAGCCAGACTAATGGTTTATGATCGGTACGGACGACAAAATGTCCATACAGGTATGTCCGATAATATTTTATCGACCACACAATAGCCAAAAGCTCTTTCTCAATTGTTGAGTAGCGTAGTTCATGGTTAATTAGTGTTCGAGAGGCATAGGAGATCGGATGGCCATCCTGGCTCAATACGGCTCCTAGCGCATAATTAGATGCGTCACAGGTAAGTATGAATTTCTTACTGAAGTCGGGACTTCTGATAACTGGATTGCTAGTGAGTAACCTTTTTAAGGTATTAAATGCGTTTAAATACTGTTTGTCTGATACTTTAATTTTTTCCGTCTTTTCTAGGCACTTAATCATAGGATACGTAACTTTTGCATAGTCTATTATAAACTTTCGGTAGTAGCCCGTCATGCCAAGGAACTGCTTAATACCTTTTATAGTAGTTGGAACTTTCATGTGGTGAATGGCCTTTACCTTCTCTTCATCGGGTTTAATACCATTACCAGTTACTGTATGACCTAGATAATTCGTAGAGAGCTTAGCAAATCGGCATTTATTTATTTGTATTTTAAGGTTATTTTCCTTAAGCCTTTGAAGAATTTTACGTAATGAAACTACGTGTTCATCAAAACTAGTCGAGAAGATAAGGATATCGTCGAGATATATGTACCACGCATATTTTATTTATGTATTCCTTAAGGACGCTATTCATAAGCCGTTGGAACGTGGCTGGGGCATTTTTTAATCCAAATGGCAGACGTAAGAATTCATAGTGGCCGTCTTTTGTGGAAAATGCGGTCTTAGGTGTATCTCTTGGTTCGTCTTCGATTTGATAAAATCCCTTTACCAAGTCGATTGTTGAGAAGAAGTTGCACTTTCCCAGCTTATCGAGCAAGTCATCGATAATTGGCATTGGAAACCTATCTTCAATTGTTTCGCTGTTAAGTTCCACTATTCGCTGTAAGACCACTGTTGCCTACCATTTTCGTCATCTTTTTTAGGGACGACCCAGATGGGCGAATTATAGGGGCTATTACTTGGGACAATGATTTTTTGGTGCAATATCTCCTCAATTTGCCGATTAACTTCCTCAGCATGCACTTCTGGATATCGGTAAAGCTTGGTGTAGATTGGAATATTATTCTTCGTATTAATTTGATGCCTAATTTGATTCGTAAAGGTAAGGAGATCACCGTTTTTATAAAAAATAGACTTAAAGGAGTAGAGCAAAGACTTTAATTTTGAAGTTTTATATCTTGATAAATGGTCAGAAAAAACCTTGTCCATAATTTTATCCTCGAAGCTTTCGTTTGAGTAAATTGTTAATGCTTCATCGCTGTAGCACTTTTTCTCATAAACTTCTTCATTCTCGTTAAAATAAATACAAATTTGAGCATCGTTAGTTATAAGCGATCTTTTATCGTAATCGATAATGGCTTTTAGTGGAAACAAGATGTTATTGCCTATGAGGCCGTCAAAGGAGTCATGAAATTGATATTCAAGGATGCTAACATAAAAATTGTTTCTGTTAAATTCGGAGAAAAGGTTCAATCTGTATTTTGTAAAAGTGTTAATACGTCGACCAAGTACTTGAAGCGAATTCATTTAGGGTTTCAAATGCTTTCGTTTATGATACTATACTAAGCCCCAGTGTCAACAACGAATCTAAGAGGACGCGTACGACTATTTACTATTATATAGGGTAATCGTTTCGGCCTCTTTGAGAAAAATTTGTTCGACTAGAAGTGGAAGGAGATTCCGATCGCCTACGCTCATTAATTCCTATGTCCATAGGCTCAAAATCGCGATTCCTATTTGTCTGGACTGTATGTTGTATTCGGAAGCTCTTCTTTGTCGCGATTGAGTATTAGATGTACTGTTATTTGAATAATGTGGTACATTTGTCTGTCTGTAGTTATTATGTTGTTGTAAATAACGGTTCCCTATGCTATCATTCCGTTCCTGCCTTTGATTCGTAGCCAATAGAAAGGCTTAGAATTATATTAGACTTAATTAGCAAAATAAAAGAATTTGACGGGGATTCGTTATATTTTTTAGATTTTATTGAGCGAGTTGATTCCCTAGCAGCCACGATAGACAGTTTCGAGGAGAGTATACGGGTAATTATTATAGGTTATATTAAAGATAAAATAACATAAAATAACTGGGAATGCGAAGAGCGTTTTGCAAATGCATGGTAGATCTAATACCTGGTCAGAAGTAAAGGAAATTTTAAGAAATAGTTTTGGGGAAAAACTGTCCGTCGGTACACTCATAGATAAAATAAGAACAAGCAAAATAGAAACAAATATCGAGGATTACTATAACACTATAAACACATACTTAAGTAGATTAAATAACAGTTGTTCCTTGATTACAACCTTGTTTGTTTGTTTGTACAAACGAGTCTAGTGCGCTGATAAGTTGTGGAAGCTACTCTTTGGTAGATGGCCTTGTACATATAACAATATACATATGTACATATAAACATAATTGTGTTGTGATCACATGGTACTTTTTTTTCTTTATCTTCTTTCTTCTTACTTCTTCTTCTTCTTCTTCATTCTTTTCAATTGCATATGCGAACATCCTTTCATTGGTGTAGTGACGAATACAATTGAAGCGCATCACCAGACAAAAAAACGTGCAGACTCCAAAAATAAAGAGTTGTGTATGTGTTACTCCGTTTCATACTTCAGCTCCCTCTCCCATAAAATCAGTTTTAAATAAAGACTATTTTTCTTATGATTTAATTGCAAATGTATAGTTTTCAGACTTTTTCCTGTACTTATAGTATATGACGATATCACTTGCCAAATTTCATAGTTCTAGCTCATCTGGAAGTGGGTTAGAGTTTTGATCTATAGGTCAGTGATAAAAATGACGATTTTTATACGTTAATATCTAAGTAACCGTTTAAGGTATGTTTATGAAATTTGGAGCACATATCTACTCCGTAAGTCTCAATATATATGCCAAATTTGACATGTTTACATGAAATAGTTTTTGAGTTATGAGGGGGTCAAAAGTGGCTCCAAATGGTTCGTATAATATTACACACGGTGCTGCTCGCCAGTTCTGTTCGCTTGAACTTGGCTTGACACGCTACCGCGTATCTAGACTTCTTACAAAAGTGATTGAAAGAAGATTATTATCTTCTCTAAATAATTCAAAGTTTTATTCAGCTCGTGACAGCTGGGATTTTTTATTGGTTGTACTTTTCTAATCTTGATGAAAAAGAAGTTACTGCTGGTTAATTTGTTGACAAAAAGATGTTAAAACGTTCGATACTAGACTTATAGAACCTAAAGAAGACAGAGATTTCAAAGTTGTAATAAGAGGCTTACAACCCTCAACCGAACCTGACGATATAAGACGATATAAGATAAGACAAGAGCTAGAAGAGATTGGATATAAGGGACTAAACATCCATAACATCCAACAAAAGAGTAGCAAAACTTTTGCACCCTAGATCCAATCTGTGTCAAGTGTGCTAATGAGACAAATACCTGGCAATTATGAAAGCACGCCAGCGCAAACGTCAAACTGTTCTCTGCGGAGGTTACTGCACCGCAAATTATAAAGGTTATGAGGTATATAAATCGTTAAAAATACAACACTTTTCCCCCCTTGCGGCAAAGAGGAAACCTAAAACCAGACAGTCAACCGGCAAAGAGGAAACCTAAAACCAGACAGTCAACCTGTGACTCAACCAAAGGATAAGGAAATGCAGACGATCACTACACCAAAAATAAGCTATGCAAATACCGTATTAAACAACTTACCTTCTCAATGAATTTTATTAGTTCAACCTCCCACACAAGAAGTATTGACTTCTCCACCGGAAAAAATGCAAAGTCCAGCTAACGATCGTTCATCTGGCATACAAGAACTTAAGGAGATGATAGAACAACTCGTCACACATATGACTAACACGTTAAATATTTTGACTCTACTAATAACTATCAAACATGATGAGACCAGACAATAGAAACGTCAAAATTACTGTATGGAATGCAAACGGACTTCATCAAACAATATTTAAGGACAATCAAACCGATAAAATGCTTATCGCTGAAACCCACCTTACTACAAAAAAAAACCATATCCAATTCCCTAACTATGACAGACTACCCAGACGGTTAGGACACGGAGGGTCAGCAGTTATGATAAAGAGACAAATACACTGTTCTGAACTCAATCACTTCCAAACTGAGTATATTTAGTCAGTGTCTATTCAACTAGAAGACATGCATAGAGCCCTAGTTCTATCTTCAATTTATTGTCCTCCCAAACACATGATTATCGTGCTCTAATATGATCTATACTTGAAAACTTTGGAGAACTGATTCATAGTTGCAGGTGACTTTAATGCAAAATATACTGAATGGAAATCCCGACTTATAACTAGAAGGATAAAAATCTATTAGACGCAATTAAGAAAAACAACTGCAAACACATAAGTACGGGCGAACCCAGTTAATGGCCAACAGACGCGACAAAAACCCCCAATCTTATCGACTTTGGCATGTCAATATTAGAAACATCCAAATAAAGTCCTCATTCGACCTTTTGTCCGATCACTCACCCATTTTAACCGAGTTCTCCAACCGACCCGTGATGACAATAAATACCATAAACTATTATACATACATATATAACGTAAAAAATAGATTGGGACACTTATCGAGCAAACATATCTACAAATCTATCTATTACTATACCTCTCAAATCCCAAACCGACATTGAAAAGGTCATGCTAAACTTGAATGACACGATAAATGAGGGGACTCATAGAGCAACGCCCTTAATAGAACCCAATGAGAGATGATCAAAAAGAGCTGACGAAGTCATAACACTCGCAGCATTTCAAAATTCATACTCTGTGTGTGCACTTCTAATATAACATCTCAATGACATGGAAACAAAAAGAAGCTACTGTGGACTACAACCAACGCAAAATTCAGTCGAATCTCTCAAATCCTATCTAGGACAACCACCCTCGGAGAACATCATTCGACACAAACCATCTGCACCCCGTCCAGGTTGTGGGACAAGTTGGACAAACACCATAAGAGCATACACTCTTGCACCTGCACGAATTATAAAAAAAAAACATCGGGTGACAAAAAAAATATCATCTGCGTTGGACAAAAGAGAAGTTTGCGTGGCAGTATATCTCGACGTCGCCAAGGCATTTGACTCAGTTTGGCACAAAGGAATTCTACACAAACTGGCGAATGCTCAAGACTCTCTTGATTTGTTGACAAGTTATCTGACAGATCAATGTTTTAATGTCAGATTTAAAGACAAATGTTCAAAAATACAACCCATCAATGCTAGAGTAGCTCAAGGAAGTATTCTAGAACCACTTTTATATGTTCTATTTACAGCTGACATCCCACATCCGGACAGCGATACGCAACATTTGCCAACGACACGGTTATGCTAAACTCTGGAAGCAGTCTCCTTACCACAACTAACCAATTACAAGACAAGGAAAATGCTTGGTTCTCAAATTGGCACATCAAAGTCAATGAAGATAAAAGAGTCTAAAGTAATCTATACCACAAGAATTAAATTCACACCTTTAACTTTAACAATAAACAATAGAGAGGTTCATGTTCAACGTGTGGCTAAATACCTAGGCATGCTTCTAGGCAGCAAATTGGTATGGAAGTACCAGATTCAACAAAAGCAAAAACAAATATAACATAAATTCAGACTATACTGGCTTCTACCACCTCAATAAAATCTCTCACGTAGGTTAGGTTAGGTTAGGTTAGAGAAGGGGAGTGTGATGGTTGGACATCACTTCCACTCGGAGGCCAAGAGGCCCATTGTGATTCCCTTCGTTTGTGTGGGTACACATAAAATTAACCTGTCCTATCACGTGGTGGCTGAAACCACCCCGTGCTCTTGATGAATCTTAGAAGATCCGATATATCTGCATTAGTCCACGTCTCTGTAAAGAATCTTTGGCCTAGCGACACTAGGCGTTGATTCTGGAGAGCTGGACAGTGGCAGAGCAGATGTTGGATCGTCTCAGTTTCTTCCTCATCGCCGCAGCTCCGGCAGAGATCGCTGGATCCCGAGTCCCATTTCCGGAGCATTGCTCCAATGGGACAGTGTCCTGTGATCATCCCCGACGAGCATACGGATCGAGTAACGGTCCAGCGCCAGGACCTTCTTTGTTTTTCCGACGTTGAGCTCTGGCCACGATGATCTTGTCGTGTAGCTGTCGTTTCTTGTAAGCCAAGACAAGTTGGCCTCTTTGATAATTGTGTCGTTTATGATCTGGTATAATGCGCTGATCGGTGGTTGCAATGACGTGTCCGCTTCGCTAATGTCCATTTCAGAACCTTGCCTGGCCAGTTCGTCTGCTCTTTCGTTCCCTGCGATTGAGCTGTGGCCCGGGACCCAGCAGAGTTTAACTTTATGGTATCCGATGGACTTTAGTGAGTCGCGACATTTCTTGACAGCCTTTGATCTCGTTATACAGGATTCTATTGACTTCAGTGCAGCCTGGCTATCTACGAAAATGGTGATATCAGACGGTGGGATATCGGCCTACCTGTAGGTGTTTGGCTGCTTTCTCTATTGCCAGGATTTCTGCTTGGAACACGCTACACAGATCAGGAAGTCTGAATGATTCCTGTTTGTGTAGGGTATCAGAGTAAAACCCGGCCCCAGTGCCTGTGTCCATTTTCGATCCGTCGGTGAAGAGGGTGATCTCATGGTCGTTGATTACGGCGTTTGATAGCCACTCTTCTCTGTCGGGGAAAAGGATAGGTATACTGAGAGAGAAGTAATTTTGGGAGGGATTATAGTCGGTCGTAGCTGCGAGGCTACTAAAACCATGTTTCCTTCCCAGGTCGTCTATTATCTTAAGTATGGCTGCATGTCCATAGTTGGCTTGCTTCCACAGAGAGGACTCTCTTAGTCTGAGAGCGCTCTTTGCAGCGTAGCCTTTTATGAAAAGATCCAGGGGGAGGAGATGAAGAATCATGTCCAACCCTACCTGCGGCGTGCTTCTCATGGCTCCCGTTGTACAAACAGCTGCTAACCTTTGCACTTTGTTGAGCATGTTCATATAGCTTTTTATTTTTAGGGCCCCATAAGTTAAAATGGGTCTGATGATTGCTGTGTACATCCAATGAATGATGTACGGTTGCAAGCCCCATCTTTTTCCGAAGGTCTTTTTGCATGCATAAAAAAGCGTTCAATCCTTTTTTCATCCTTTCCTCCAGGTTCCTTTTCCAGGAGAGTTTGGAGTCAAGAATGATGCCTAGATATTTTGCTTCCGCTTTGAGTTTGAGTGGAGTACCCTCTAACTTTGGGGGAGCAAATATCGGAATTTTCCTTTTCCTGGTGAACAAGACCAGCTCGGTTTACTGGGGGTTTATTCTCAGACCGTTCTGTCTTGCCCACGAGGAGAGTTCACTAAGCGCAGATTCCATTAGTTCACTGACAGTTGGTAGAAATTTACCTTTTATCAAAATAACCAGGTCATCCGCGTACGCTATGATGTTTATGTCTTTTTCCATAAAGAATTTGAGGATCTTGTTGACTGTAAGAAGCCACAGTAGGGGGGAGAGAACTCCTCCTTGTGGTGTGCCTCTAGTTGTCACCTTCCTTATAGAACTGTGTCCAATGTCTGCATTGATGATTCTGTTCTTCAACATATTCTCAATCCAGATTACAATGGATTTGTCTACTTTTATGTCCTCAAGAGCTGTTGTTATGGCCTCTGTGTTTACATTGTTGAAGGCCCCCTCTATGTCGAGGAAGGCTGCCATTGTAAACTCTTTTAAGTACAGCGAGCCCTCAATCACACGGACAACACTATGCAGAGCACTCTCCACTGATCTGCCTTGAGGTAGGCGTGTTGAGTTTTGCATAGGTTTCGTGAATTTGTGAGTCCTCTGATGTATAGGTCAAGGAGTCTCTCCAAGGTTTTTAATAGAAATGACGAGAGACTAATTGGCCTGTAGTCCTTTGCGGCAGTATGGGATGGTTTACCTGTCTTAGGTATGAAAATAACCTTAATTTCTCTCCACTGTGTTGGGATGTACCCCGTTCGCAGGCAATTGGAAAAAAATGTTTACGAGATGGGGTACAGTGTGGATCTGTGTTTTTTGAAGCATCGCTGGCAAGATATCGTCCGGGCCCGGAGATTTAAAGGGTTTAAACGAATTTATTGCCCATGATACTTTATCCGCTGTGATAATCTTGTTTATCACTTCTTCGGTTGTGTGAACCGTAGGAACCGTCGTCTCGAAGGAGCCTGTGGTTTCAGGGGTTTTACAGCCTGGGAAGTGGGTTTCAGTCAGCAGTTCTAAAGATTCCCGACTGGATTCTGTCCAAGAACCATTTAGTTTAAGGATGAATCCCGGGACGCAGGGGTCCTTGGATAGGATTTTCCTGAGCCATGCGGCTTCGTTGAGATCCTCTATTGATTCGCAGAACTCCCGCCAGGATTTAGATTTTGCTGCTCTTGTTTGGCTCTTGTATTCATTGAAGCTGGACTTGTAATTAACCCAGTCTTCGGTTCTGTTTGAGATCTTTACTCTATTGAATAGAGTTCGGGTCCTGGTCCTGAGTTGCTTTAGCTCTGTGGTCCACCAGACTGCGCTGGTCTTCCTGCGAGCACGCTGCAAAGGACAGGATTTGTTGAAAGCCGCTTTCAGAATTCTCACAAGATTTTCGACTGAATTCTCAATGTAAGTCGGATCAGGATTAGTGGTGTCTTGTGGCGGTTCTAACCTGTTGGCAACTAGGTTTGAGAAAAGATTCCAGTCTGTCCTCTGAGGGTTTCTGAAGGGTTTCGGTTTTTCTTTAATGACGTTAAGGTTGAAGAGTATCCGGCTGTGGTCCGAAAAGGAACAGTTAGTGGACACTCTCCAATCCTCTACTCGGATGGAGTCGGACTCACTTAGTAAAGTGAGGTCAATTACCTCTTCCCTAACCCGATTGCGAAACGTGGGTGTGTTTAAGTATCTCTTGGCGACTATACAGGTTCTTAGCTTACCTTCGGTGTGTGGATAGTATAAATTATACTCTTTAGACCTTAATCCCTGAATTTTGTTCCTAAGGAGCCAAGGTTCTTGGATTAAGGCTATATCCACATCTTCCTGCAGCATGTACATCATCAAGTCGTCGGTGGCTGCTTTGCAGTGGTGTAAATTAATTTGCACCACTAGCAGCCTCCTTTGACTTGCCGCGTTCATTGGGGAGCCTTACCTTCAGGGTTCCCAGCCCGAACTTGATGCTGCCAGATCTGCTGCGGATGTGGTCGAGTGACTTTTGTTCAATGGTAACCATGAGGTCCTTTCCACTCAAGGTATTACTAAATGTATGGTGGGACTGAAGGAATAACTGTTGAGCTGTTGCTTCGTAGCCAGACTATCAGCGCAGAACTCTACTGGGTGTACAGCTTAAAGTCGGTATTAGGGCAGAAAAGGCCAGGTCTGGTAAATCGAAGAGCTGTCCTATTCCAACAGGATAACGCCCTCCCTCATACAGCTAGGACCACCTGCACACACTTAAAGGAGATCGTTTGGGAAAAAATGGCGTATCTGCCTTAATAGAAGAGCTGCGTATTCGATTTTAAAGCATCAACTTAGGAATAACAAGATGGACAGGAATTAACACATACGTTACACGGGCTCATCAGAACTATATGAAACAATGAAAATATTCTCGAGGAATAGAAAAACTCGGTTATCAATATCGCTGCTATCAAGTTATTATTTTATAATTCAAAGTGCTGTGAAGTGACTTATTGTATTTTCCCCGTTGTCCGGAGAGAAGTGAGGAGGAGAGATTCGGCACATACCACGTCGCCACTGATGCTTAGCCGAAGTGTAATGGCCCGTAATGATGCCCGCAAGCTTTCTTTTCACCTTAAGGATAAGAAGAAGGTTGCGGACCTTTTGAAGACATCCGCCTGCGCTAAATGTCAGACAGTCGCTAAACATGAGCCGACAGAGAGAGAACGGCAACATCATCCGCAGGCCTGGGCATAGATTCCAGAGGTATTCAGAGCATCGAGCAGAGAGTCGATCAACATGGACCATAACAGCGGAGGCACGATGCCACCCTGCGGGTAGCACCTGTTCACGCTAGATCTGACACATTGTTAGAAGCCTGCATCAGCGCAAAAACATTGCTTTAATACACAAAACCAGTGCTTCATCTACGCCATGCCTTCTAGCAGCGTTATACATGCTGTCGAAAGTAGCGTTATCAAGAGCTCCCTCAATGTTGACAAAGGTGCATTCAATAACTAGGTTTTGAAGCACAGTCTCGCAGGATTTTCCGCGCTGATAAGCATGTTGCATCTCCGGGAGGGGATGCAGGGGATGCATTCAAAGGGCAACTTTGCGTACTAGTCTCTCCATGCTTTTCAGCAAGAAGGATGTTAGACGGATTGGTCTAAAACTGTTGGCGAATGAGTAATTTTCTTTCCCTATTTTGGAATAAGGAAAGGGAATAAAGGCCACTTTTACCACGCGCCAAGAAATGGGTATACGAGTATAGGCAAGTGCCAAGCTAGCAGAGAAAAGTAGAGTAGGAAGCAGCTGTCTTATACCTTTTTGCAAGGTATATCCCATCAGAACCTAGCGACCTGAAGCCACCGAAAGATGCCACAGCAAAGTCAATGGTCTCAGTAGTTGCCATCCGTGGCGCAATATACCAGCTATGTCGAGTTGTTTCCATCGTTTCAGTCACAGTTACCATTGATTTCCCGGGAAATGGGTCTTGTTAAAGTTAAAAGACTTGTAGATTAGTTAGACGACTTCTTTATTCAAGAGCTTAAACATGACTGACTCCTTGACTCTAACTTAAACGTACATACATAAGTAGCTTAGAAGAGAACGAAACTGAAAGAGAGTGAATTGGGAATAATACGTTATACAACATCTTCCCCATTAGAAGTTAAACAAAGTTTTTTTTTTTTTTTTTTTTTTTTTTTTTTTTTTAAGTTAAATAAGTTAAAAATAAAAATACACAATTCTTAATAAAACTATAAAACTAATTAATTTCATACGTAAGAATCATAGCAAAAATAACGTTATCATAATAATTCAATTGGTAATATTAAACAATAACATGTTGGAAATGTTTCTTGTAAGCCAAGGCAAGTTGGCCTCTTTGATAATTGTGTCGTTTATGATCTGGTATAATGCGCTGATCGGTGGTTGCAATGACGTGTCCGCTTCGCTAATGTCCATTTCAGAACCTTGCCTGGCCAGTTCGTCTGCTCTTTCGTTCCCTGCGATTGAGCTGTGGCCCGGGACCCAGCAGAGTTTAACTTTATGGTATCCGATGGACTTTAGTGAGTCGCGACTAGCGACCTGAAGCCACCGAAAGATGCCACAGCAAAGTCAATGGTCTCAGTAGTTGCCATCCGTGGCGCAATATACCAGCTATGTCGAGTTGTTTCCATCGTTTCAGTCACAGTTACCATTGATTTCCCGGGAAATGGGTCTTGTTAAAGTTAAAAGACTTGTAGATTAGTTAGACGACTTCTTTATTCAAGAGCTTAAACATGACTGACTCCTTGACTCTAACTTAAACGTACATACATAAGTAGCTTAGAAGAGAACGAAACTGAAAGAGAGTGAATTGGGAATAATACGTTATACAACATCTTCCCCATTAGAAGTTAAACAAAGTTTTTTTTTTTTTTTTTTTTTTTTTTTTTTTTTTAAGTTAAATAAGTTAAAAATAAAAATACACAATTCTTAATAAAACTATAAAACTAATTAATTTCATACGTAAGAATCATAGCAAAAATAACGTTATCATAATAATTCAATTGGTAATATTAAACAATAACATGTTGGAAATGTATCATAAAAGTAAAGCAGCAAAACAAGAATGACTCATTTGATGTGATCTTCAGGGCAGGTAAATTTAGAAGGTGGTACTATTTTCCTCCCATATCTAGTTTTGTTTTCAAGTTCGGACCATATTTTCGCGGTATTATCCGTCTCAAGAGATTGTTGTTGTGTTTCTGTTTCTTTAGGATTTGTATCTAAAATGTGTTGTCTATTTCTTCTGTATATATTTCCACTTTGATCCTTTAAAATATATGATTTTGGTTCTTCACATTTTTCTATAATCAAACCTGGTGACCAATAAGAAGTAGGATTTTTTCTATACATTATTTTTTGTCCTGGAATTAAAGGTTTTAACGGTTTAGCTGTCCTATTATAATATCTTTTTGTTTGTTCACTTCTACTTTTTATATCTTTTATATACTTCTTACTGTTAACTAAATTCGGTAAATAAATATTTGATATGGCGGGTAATTTTGTTCTGAGTTTTCTGGACATAAGTAATTCTGAGGGTGAAGGAAGCTTGCCTTTGGAAATAGTCCTATAATGCAATAAAGAAATATAAGGATCGGACCCTGATTCTTTACTTTTAAGTAAAAGATTTTTGATGGTTTGGATTGACCGTTCTGCCAAACCATTCGATCTTGGAAGATAGGGACTTGAAGTCTTATGCTCAATATCCCAGTCATTGCAAAATTGTTTGAATATTTCAGAGTTAAATGGCGGACCATTATCAGACACCATTATTCTAGGTATTCCATGGCGAGCAAAGACAGACTTAAGTTTGTTAATAACAAAGTGGCTACTATAACCGGAGGGTAATAATTCAATTTCAATGTATTTCGACCAGTAATCGACGACTAAAATAAAAGTTTGTTTGTTAAATTCAAACAAATCAGTACCTACTTTGTACCAAGGAATTTCATAAACTTCATGTGGATGTAAAGGTTCTTTTGACTGTGCAGGTCTATGACGCATGCAAATTTCACAACCACTAACTATATTGTAAATGTCGTTATTTATATTGGGCCAAAAAATAATATCCTTTGCAAGATTTTGGCACCTTTGAATACCTAAATGTCCTTCATGCAAAAGTTGTAAAAATTCTCGACGTAAGGAAGATGGAACAACTATCCGGTTAGATTTAAGCAAAATATTGTCAATAATATGTAGTTCATCTTTTATGTTATAATAAGGCATACATGATTTAAAAACATTCTTTTTGCTGCTTGGCCAACCATACTTAATGTATTCTTTAATTTTAGTGATGACTTCATCATTATTACCAGCCTCTTTAATTTTATTTAATCTTTCTGGAGAAACAGACAAATTTGAAATCAATAAATTACAATGAATATCTAAGTCTTTTTCAAATGTTTCCATAACATTTTCCGGCGATGCTGCTCTCGACAGCGTATCAGCGGTATACATGTATTTACCAGGCCTATAAACAACATCTAACTCATATGATTGTAAGCGGAGCATAAATCTTTGAAGTCGAGCAGGTATTTTGTACAAAGGTTTTGTGAACAAGGGAACGAGCGGTTTATGATCTGTTTCAACTAGGATTCGTTTGCCATAGACATATTGGTGAAATTTATTGCAACCGAAGAGAATTGCGAAAAGTTCTTTCTCAATCTGTGCGTAATTTTGTTGACTCGAAGTCAATGTTGCAGAAGCATAAGCAATCGGATTATAGTCATGTGAGATAACTGCACCCACTGCGACTTTAGACGCATCTACTGATAGGGTTATTGGTTTAGTGGGATCATAAAACGTTAATATTGGAGCACTTGAAATTATGGATTTTAAATTTGTAAATTCATTTTCATGAACTTCATCCCAGTGCCAAGCAATGTCTTTTCTTAATAGTTGGCGAAGATTATTGTTATGCACAGACAAATTTTTAATGAAACTTCCTAAATAATTCACCATGCCTAGAAACCTCTGTAACTCCTTGACTGATGAAGGACGAGGCATGTCCTTAATAGCTTTAATCTTGGAGTCATCTGGTCTTATTCCACTTTGATTAAAAATATGCCCAATAAATTTGATTTCGTTAACACATATATTTGATTTATCTTTATTAAATTTAAGACCGATTTTTCGAGCTCGATTTAAAACTTTATCCAAGATCGCGTTATGTTCTTTCATTGTCGAAGCATGTATTAAAAAGTCATCTATGTATATAATAAGGCCTTCAATATCACCGAATTGCTTTATCATTTCAGCATGAAAAATTTCTGGGGCCGCATTAATTCCAAATGGTAGACGTAAAAAACGATATCTTCCAAATGGCGTAATAAATGTACACAATCTGGATGATTCATCATCTAATGGAATAATCCAAAACCCAGAATTTGCATCTAAGGTGCTGAAAATAGTTGAGCCTTTAAGTTTTGATTTGCACTCGTCTAGATTTGGAAACGGATAATGGGATCTTAATATAGCTTTATTTAAATTTCTTGGATCAAGACAAAGACGAATTTTCCCGTTAGGTTTTTTAACTAACACTACTGAATTTACCCATTCAGTAGGCTCTATTATTCTCTCTATAACTTTTAAATCTTCCATGCGGTCTAATTCTTCTTTCAACAATTTCTCTAAGGAAAATGGAATTTTTCGGGGTGGATCGACAGACGGAATAACACCGGGAATAAGTTTCAAATGACACTTGTTTTTTAGTAGCCCAAGACCTTGAAAAACATCACTATAATTATTTAAAATTGTTTTGCAACTTTTGACATCTACATTAGATTTAATATTAAAACTATCAGAGCTTGAATAAGAATATGAACTTTTAGAATTAGAATAAGATTTAGTCATGCATGCAACTTTTATTTGATCTACCTTATTAATTAACTTAAGTTGAACACACGTTGATAACCCGAGTACCGCATGGCACTCAATGTCCAATATTTGAAACTCGATCAAAAAATGTTGTCCAGCATATTCACACTCTAAACTACAACATCCAGCAACAGGTAAGCGTTCTCCACTAAATGTCATGATGCGAGTCGATGAATTTAATAACCGATTAGAGGTGCATCGCAACTGATTGAATTGTTGAAGCGACATAACATTTGCTTGCGCTCCCGTGTCAATTTGGCAGTCAATTACTTGGTCCATTATCTTGAGAGAAATTTTCCAGCTGTTTCTTGGCAAAGATGCGATTGTGGTTTGTTTCAACGCCCCCAAGAAGAATGTTTCTGAATCGTCCGATTGGGATTGACGATCGACATCCACATTTCGTACGTAGGCGGTCTTCTTGTAACACATTTTGGAAAAATGATTTTTGTTTTTGCACGTATTGCAGGTGACGCCAATTGCTGGGCATCGGTATCGATGAATTTCACCACAACGTGAGCAAGGGCCGTTTGTTGTTTTTAAATTCTTGTTTTTATTAACTAAATCATACGCATGTGTAGCAAATTTCTTTTTGAATTGAACTCTTGACTTTTGAGTGTCAGACTTTTGTGTGTTGTAATTAAAATGACGTTTTGGCTGTGCATGTCGGTTTATGGCATTAATAGTATTAGTGGAGCTTTGTATTTCTAACTGTTTCGCATGATCTGTCGTAAGTTCAATGGATTTTGCAATCTCAAGAGCTTTTTCGAGCTTAATTGACCCTTCGTTAAGTAAGCGCTCTTTAATTTTCGTCCAATTATTGCTTAAGCCACATACAAAAATGTCTCGCACCAATTCCTCTCGAATGTCATTAAAATTACATGAGAGACTAAGATTTTTGAGACACGTGACGTATTCATCTATAGACTCACCAGGTTGTTGAGATCTTGTAAAGAATTTATGTCTTTCCATGGCAATGTTGACTTTCGGCATAAAATAGGTTTCCAATTTATGTACTAATTCTTCAAATTGAACGGTGTCTAAGTCCATATTAAATGAATTAAAAACCTGTAATGAATCCGGACCCATGTGATGAAGCAGCAGGGCAACCTTCCTCTGATCAGTTTGGTAATCCAGACCTGACGCACGAAGAAATATTTTAAATTGTGTATACCAATTTTTCCAAGTTAACGGCAGATTGGGCGCTTTTAAATCCATGGGTAAAATTGTACTTGCAAACGAAGGAGCCGCCATTGTTGCAATTGAGCCACTAGCTTTTGCTTTCTGTTCTGTTTCTTTATCAGGCATTTTTAAAGGAATTATTACTTTTGACGATTTTATTTTAATTGAAAATTAATGTTTTTTAATGCAATTAATGTTAAGTAAAAGCACATCTGACACCATGTTAAAGTTAAAAGACTTGTAGATTAGTTAGATGACTTCTTTATTCAAGAGCTTAAACATGACTGACTCCTTGACTCTAACTTAAACGTACATACATAAGTAGCTTAGAAGAGAACGAAACTGAAAGAGAGTGAATTGGGAATAATACGTTATACAACAGGTCTGAGGCGGTAAACTGAGAGTTTCGCTTTAGACTCAGTAAAGTTTCCATCACATTTTCTAAGTACATCCAGCTTTGTCGATTTTCCTCGCTTGAGGACAATTACCAATTTGCTGGTCGGGCACAGGGATTTGATCTCTTCGCAGAAGGACTTATAGGAATCGTTCTTCTATGTATTTACGAATAAGCTTCTTATATTCCTTTTGCTTCGATCGATACTTATTCCAGTCATCTTCCGAGTTCGATTTAAGCGATCTTTTGAGGAGACTCAGCATTCCACCAGGGAACCAATTTGGACATGCGAATTCAAAACAGTTGGTGATGGTGCTACTCAGGTTATGAACGACATCTTACACCAATTGTTTCGTTCTGAGTTTAAGTAGGGCTTGAGTGTATTTCTTAAACCCCTCTCTACTCAATCCGTCTTTCTCACATTGGGCTGCGAGGGGGAGATGGCCTTCACATGCCTATTAGATAGGGTTAAATCAATTACCTCCTGTCGTCTCGCCGTCACAAAGGTTGGTTGAGAGCCAACATTGTTGATGAAAAGGTCAGACGAAAGAGTGAAGTTTAAAAGATGGTCTCCTCTCCGGTTGCATTGCTGTTGCATTGTTTTGTAGCATCGCAACAGATGATGAGTCCAATCTTTCTGGCTTCAGAGTACTCTATTAATTGAGAAACCGCCTTCGGTATTTACATAGATCAGCATCATTTAATCTTGACTTGATTTCGATATCAATCTTGATATCAATTTCGAGCTCGATTTTGTTCTTGCAAAAAGCTCATGCTTTTGTTGGGTTATCGTCTGGGAGCCTTATACGTGAAATTTTCCTCAATTCTTGGGTGTTCACAAATTGGAGTCTCTTTATCGATTTAACCCTTAGTTTACGAGATAAGCTAATTTGTGGTCTAGTAGAAAATTGAAATAATATTGAGCGGAAAACGCGAAGGAAACAAACTGCCAGGAAGGCCGCGAGGGCAAGACAATAGGATTGCTTGTCCTTCCAGATTGGCATCTACATTTTTATAAGATTTAAAAGGATATATTAAGAATTTATACAAAGCAGGATTTTAGTTTATTTTATTTGGAAGAAGAACTTTGGATTTTGGGTACAACGACAAGGATTTCATGTAAATTAAAATGAAAATAAAACAATTATGTTTTGGTCTGCATAATGGTATAAGGCACATGAAGCTAGAGCCATTGAAATATTTAGGTTACAAATAGTAAAATAAGAAGATTTGTTATATAATTAAGTACTAATGTAATTTGAATTGAATTTAGTACTAATTTTCTGGAACACAACAGTATCTCCTAGCACGACGTTCCTCCCTTGCATCACATCGCCTGTAGCCTGAAAAAAAAAACTGATTTCGAAATGCCTTTCTTAAAAACGAAAAAAAATCCCCACCATCCATTATAAGATGAAAGTTATTATCAAACCACTGATAGCAATTGTCCTTTCTCCCACATGTGTATACCCGTCCAGATGGCAATGGAACTGCCGGTGGGGGCAATACTATCGGGTTTGGATTCACCACCAGCGATCCAGCAGCGGTTGGAATCGTGGGTAGCGTTGGCCTCACTGTCGGCAACGTAGTTGTGAGAATTGGGCTAAATATGGGTTGAAATAATGTCCGATTCTCCAAATCCTTCCTATTTCCATCAATGTGGGTACCATCTGCATTCCCATCATTTTCGCCCGGTATCTGATTCAAATCATCAAAGCCCACGGTTGATTCATTTCCATAAACGGCAGAAACCACTAAATTTAAGAGTGTCGTTAAACGATATACTTTTTTAACTACTCACTGCTTACCTAGCCCGATCAGTGCCAAGAGTTGTAAAATTCGTGTTAACATGCTATGACATGAGCGATAAGCGAGCGTTGCTCTGAATGAATGAATCCGGAATGAAACGCTCTTTATATTCCCATGTTGGATCATTTTTATCTGCTATCTTTCCACCATTGTTTGTGAAAGATTTATCTCCGTGTAAATAGTATATGTAGTAAGACTTGAAAGTCGGCAGTAGGTCAGAATCCCGTTCAAAAGGTAAAGTGAACGCGATTATACCGATTGTTGAATCGGTTTTTTTTTATTTCACTACAACCTCAAAGCCTAGTTGTCATACACAAGATATTTCTGTCACCCTGAAAAACTGGGTAGCTATGCAAATTCGGCTGGCTCTGAATATCCCCTTGATCCCTGTTTGCTTATTTTCGGTCTATCATCACCATCCCTATTAGGAAAAACAGGAGATGCTATAGCCTTCCCCAAGCACCCTCAGCACCAACATTATCCCTGTCACAAATTTTTGGATATATCTCCAAACTCACTAGCGGAACTATGTACAGTTATAAGAATTTATCATAACTTCATTTACATACAATATCTACGAACGTTCGAGAAACAACCAGAAAACTTTAAACAAAAAACTTAGTCTTACCCACTTCTGAATACTAAAGAGTATTTTATGGGTTATGGGCTGCTTCCCAATAGCCTCATTTTCAGTCTATCTCTGATCAAGTTAGCTCTCTGCTCTTCAATTATACATGCACCGGAATAGAGCTAATGGTGCTATCTCGTTTATAAATAGTTTTCAATCAGCTGCATTAAATGGAGCGAATGACCTGTGGACTCGTTTCTCATTAACGAGCATACCCATCGATCGGTGATAGCATACTTTTGATGATCGAATAACTGAGTTCCATTGACTTTCCCCAAATGCGTTTTTAATAGCAACGATGTTCCAGTTTACCGCTAGTGAATAGGGAAAATAAATGATGAAAATTGAAATATTTATCTCATCAGAAAAAAGAAAAGCTCTAACTCGCCATTAGAGTCCCTATATGTATGTATATCGAATTGATTCTAGTGCGATTGCAGATTCGGAGCTTTTCTCTCGAGCATTTTGGTCCAATATCACTCCCGTTGGTCGGAACATCTGCGGGTCTCGTGAATTTGATGGGCAAGCTAGGGTTATCCATTAAGAAGTCTCATTTAAAATCAAACATTTTTATGAAAAGTACTAACTTTTGAGTTAGTAATGGAATACAATATCTGCCTGTCTGTTCGCCTTGTTATCCCCTTTAAGAATTATATTTCGTAGCTTATTTTCTTTCAGCTGTATAACATATGGCTCCATATATGGCTGTTGAAAATAAACCTCATGGCACCAATTTGTATCAAAATTACAGATAAATCCAACGCCGTTCAATATTGTTGGGCAACACAATCCATTCATTAAAGTTAGTCAGTTCCTAAAAAAATTGGTTCATTGACATCGTCAGCACGAAAACCACACCGAACAATCACTTGTTGCGAATAAACACGTTATTCTATTGTTTTTCTGGCATTTTCGGAGCCTTAGTGACGACAATTTTGTTTGTTTACTTACCTAGGCAAATGGAAATAAATCTAATCAATCTGAATGACTATCATCATGATCTTGTTCATTAGATTCTATCACCCAATCAGCGAAGGTCTAATGTTGTGCGTGGACTATTGGCTTCAATTCTAATGTCAACCGGTTTCAGGATCCCTATGCACAATGCAGTGCAAAGTAATTGCAAATGGTTGCGGTTACCGCTTTCTTTTTTATCTCATTTTATTTTTCTTTTCTTAAATATATCTTAATCTAGACAAAAATGCCTGTCATCCTCTCGTAATGGACTTATCAGGAAGGCGCTAAATGATGAGCAAAACTGGTAGCAGAGACAGTTGACAGTTCAACAATGTCGTGAAATTTAAAATGTCACTTTTTGTTGGATGACCGTTTATCAGTTGGTGGCTTAGCAGATCATGAACTCATTAACAGCTCATAAATTAAAACTTTTTTTATGATATTTTTGCGTTATAGCGCAACAAATATTTCCTCAACAAAAGAATGGAGGGAGAAATTAAGAATTCAAAAATGAAACACGAGGATTTCCATGCAGTTAGCAGTTCTTTATTGGACTCACCCTTTGGTCAGCAAACAAAACGTCAATCAATAGAGATTGATTTTTAGATTCTGAATGTAATATCGGTTATGATCTGCATAATCTGCTAAGGACCGTCCCAATCCGACTGCAGCCTCGGGCACACTCGTCCTTTTCTCGTTGGGTTGTGAAATCAAACAAAACTGCCCACAGGGCATTTGGGAAAATTGGCATTTACATCATACCTGGCTTTCATTCTCTGGGCCGATCGACGTATTTCCTGTCTGTCGTGAATGTCCTTCAATTGCTGATGTAAATGCTGTGCGAATCCACGAAAATTACTGGGTTACGAAGGGGAGGGTCCAAGCAGAAGATCTTGAGGGAGCCGCATATCACGTGCATAAAGCATCGTATAAGGTATCTCCTTGATGGATTATTGGTATTCGGCTTGTATGTGCGATTCATGCATTATCCGAGGCCATCGGACTGGGCTCATAATTTTCATAACCTTTTATAAGATGTCCGGCTCAAAGCTACGACTTTGATCTGAGTAAAGTTCGGTTGGTACTCCAAAGCGGCAAAACACCTCACATATGTATGTAGGTACCAATGTTTTGGCGACAGTATCAACGATTTAGTCAGGGAGTGCAAAAACATCCACCCATTTAAAAAAGGAATCAATCACAAGCACGTACCTATTACCACGGCTAGAAGGTGCTAGAGTATTTAAGATATCCATTACAACTCCGTGAAAAGGCTCGCCTGCCAATTAAACCTGTAATTCTGCTTGTGTTTTGCTCTGGGGACCACGGTTCGCCATGCAAATAACACACTCGATACAATAGCGCTCTACTTCTTTCCTGACCCCAATCGAATAAACTCATGATCGCAATTTCGAGCCGGAGCCATCTGACCACCGGAGTGTGTGAGATGGTACCTTTTGATGAATTCGCTAGAAAGAGCCCTACATTCACCCGAGACAGAGTGCCAACTGGGGCGGACCTCTTCCTTTACGCATTAAAGTACCGTAGATAAAATCTCATCTTTTTCTTCGGATTGCTTTAGCTTATCGAAATCCAAGTCGCCACTTACTAACGTGATTGCATTAACTGCACATTATTTATCTGTACATAGTCGGCGAGATAGTGCATTGGCGTTTAAATCCATTTTCCCCGATCGATGTTGAATTTTAAAATTATATTGCTGGAGGCGTGCGAGTCAACGCGCGAGTTGACGAGTTGAGTTACAGGTTTTTAAAAGAGAGCAAGCAGTTAAAAACGGCTTGATCTGTCCGTACCCCCGACCAAATAGATAAACTTGGAAATGTTCAATGGCTTTTATCATCCCCAAGAGCTCCTTGCGAATGGTGCAGTAATTGGGCTCCGCCTTGCTTAATGATCGGCTGAAGTAGACCATAACTCTTTTAGTTCCTTCTTGCAGATGGGAAAGTACGGCTCCCTAAGCAAAGTCACTTGCGTCAGTATCCAGCACAAATTCACCTTTTTGTTGAGCATGGCTTAAAATAGGGAATGTTATTAGACAAGTTTTACATCATCAAAAGCTCTGGCACACTGGTCGGTCCATACAAAAGCAGTATTTTTCTCGGTCAGTTGGTAGAGCGGTTGGGCAATTACGGCGAAATGAGGCGCAAACTGGCGATAGTAGGTGCATACTCACACGAAACTGCGCAAATCTGACAAGTTGTTGGGAGTCAGCCAGTTACGAATGACATCTACTTTTGATGGATCGGGCGACACACTTTCGGCACGAGGTATATGTGCAAGGAACTTTATCTCTTTTCGAAACGAGGTGCAAATAAATGGAAACAGAACAGAACGGATATTAGTAATCATCTGATCAAAGGTCGTACGATTTCTATCGGTAGTCCTCTCAAAACATTTGATATCAGGCGTTCAAAAGTACTCGTAGCTGGATTGGTCTGCCCGAAACTCTTGCTTTAAATTGCCAGAGTTCATCCTCGTCATAAAAGCAGTCTTCTCTCAATCTCTTGGGTGTACATCGACTTGACAATATCCCGATTGGCACATATGCTAGGTTTTTTTAAATAAAACCAATTTTTCTTAGCTTGAGTTATCCTAAGATTATAATGTAATATAGTTCTAAGATTATATTTAGTAGTCGAGAGACCTAGCTTTAAGTTGTGCTGTTTGTTTTAGAATGTTCGTCTAGGGCCAGTAAGATATTTAGATTTGTTGAGATAGTTAAGCTAGTTAAAAGCATTTGTTAGATAGTTATAAAAAATTATGAAATAAAAATAAATTCAAAACTAAAAAAAAATCCCGATTGCCAATCAAGAATGCTTAACCAAATAGAATCAGCCACTGCTTCTAGTGTTTCTTCTACTCGAGGCAAAGGGAAGAAGTCTTTTACGATAACTGCATTTAAACGCCTGTAGTCAACACAAAATCTCGTTGACCCGTCCTTCTTCTCGACTACGACGATTGGCGACGCCCATGGGCTAGAACAGGGTTCTATAAGGTCACGTTGTAGCATGTCATCAACTAGCGAGCGGTAATCGGCGGGTGGTTGTTTGATTGGTTTTGCGGTACCGACACCGATTCTGTTGAACCGGTTTGGTTCTATCGAAATCATCAGGTCCACTGGAAGAAATGTCCACGAACTCTCGAAGTAGAGCCTCGGCAGCCTGTAGTTGGAGTGGCTCGAGGTATTCCTGTGACCGTAAAAGAATGTCAGATAAGTGAATCTTATAAGTGATCCGATAAAATGGATTTGGAATGTACTTCAACTTTGATGCATTTCGAGTGTTGATAGGTAGTACAATGGGATAATCAGCCAAATTTGCCACACGAACGAGCATAGTTTCATTGAAGCTTTTGCTGACAGATTTCCCGACTAACAGACCCTTCGGTAAATTACCCTGAAGAGGAAAATACTACGCTCAGAGGATGAAGAAGTCGTAGAAATAATCTTTTCATTTTGAGGAGCAACATGTTTGAAGAAGTACCACTCGCACAGACTGAGTCGAAGTATCACCACAATCAAAGTGGGAGGAGGCGGGGTTCTCGGTAGTCAACGGAATGCGATCACCACGTGCACTTCCACCGTTTGCAGCACGTCTATTTCGAGTATGCCGTAACAATTGGAGGGAAGCGGGAAATCGACCACCAAGTTACTCGGGGGTTGGGATCCTCGTCGACCACCCTTGTCACGCCTCCCTGTCATGAGTGCGTCCCTTTCATGTTTCGCTGTTCTGATCCATCTCTTCTAGCATCCTTAAATTGTCCTTCCATCTGCTGCGCGGCCTTTCTGGCTGTCTTTTCTATGAGTTTTCCACTCATAATTCGTTATACTGTTCGCTCCACGCGTCCAGCCCATCGTAATCTTCGTGATTTAATTACGAATAGATGGTGGACCGTTTCGTGAAATTCCCATTTTTTCTTTAGTTGTTGTGTAGTGAAAATCTAGCCATTCGCTGAGCGATTTCTGCTGAAGCGTATGATGTCAGTCTCTTTAAGAGAATATTTGACGGCACCTTGTAACAACTTGGTAGCAGAGATATTCCTAGGTAATTGTTGTATTGCGTTCGATCGAATGATGACCGGGTTTTCCCATTCCCCGAGGATCATTTTTCCATATAATTGTGATGAGCCCATGTAACATCTCTGTTAATTTTTCTTCTGCTTATTTATTAATTCCGATGGTATGAGATCGACTCTTGTTGCCGGATTATTTTTTGGTCTATGGATTGATTTCTTTACTAGTTCGATGGTGGAGAGTCCGACCTGAATGCCTACCGTGTGGATAACATCGATTTTCAATGCAGCTCTTTTACATCAAGCAGTTTATCGAAATATCACCTACATAGGGCCGCAATTCTTTTTCGATATCCGAAATGGGCTCCCGATTATCGCTGATATGATATTATGGCCTGGTATCATTTTCCTACAGCGTTTACTTCTGCAAACATTACTCTTGCGTTCTCACCGTACATTCTTCCTTAATTTCGGAAAACTTTTTCACTTGTCATGATTCCATCCTGAAAGTTTGACTTCCTCCCGAGGAGTCTGATATCTTGTAAAGGTTTTTTCATCAGTAGTCTTGGAACATTATGATTTTTTTTCCTCGCATTCTTTATCTAACGGCGCGTTGGCCCAGTGGGTAGTGTGTCGGCTTTTGACAAGCGATGAGTGACTTCGGATTCCAATAACACCAACGCCATCGAATGTTTATTTCGCGGCTTGAAAAATGCTTCTTGGCTCCGGTCGGCATCGGCATTAAACTGTAGGTCCATTGTATGAAAAACAAATTTTACACAACATAAGTGAATGAGAGAAGTTTGGCTCTGGCTCTTCATGACCTGTAACGCCATCTAATAATAATAAATTCTTGTTCCGTCCAAGGCTTTTCTTTGAGAGCTTCGAACAGCCAGGTTTGTTTTAAGTGGTTTCCTTTACAACACTTCTTATTGTTGACTTCTTCTTCTTCTTCTTTTCCTTTTTCCGGCGTTGTTATGGTCAGAAGTGTAGGACCGTAACCTTCCCACTTAACTGCATTCCTACTATTCCGCTTGTGGGGTCCGCCGGTTTGACCTCAGAAAGTAGCGGCAGGCTTCCCGGTTTGGGATTACTTCATCGCTGAGGCCAATCAAATGCTGGTGTTCTTCTTCTTATTGTTGACTGTACTGCTTTTATCTGTCTTTCCATGCCATCTGGTAAAACAAACTGATTAGTAATTTTATCCTAGTATTGACGCTATATACGAGAGTCCTTTGACGTTTCAATGTTGAATTTTTGATTTTTGACGATGATTAAAATAACTGTGAGAGTCCGCTCCTATGTATGCTTTGACACCAAGTACCTTGGTGCCTTCTGTCTATCGGAAAATGATAATGCGTCATTCCATGCGGTGATATCTTAGCTGCCTTGTGTATTATTTTGTGTTTGAATGTTTTGTTTTTCACTATCATATTTTTAGACCACCCCAGCCGACGAGCTCACGGTGGTGCAGCAATCATAATCAGAAAAGAAATTAAATGCTATGAAATTGAAGGGTACAAAAAAGATTATCTACAAGCGACGAATATTCAAATCCATGATATGCAAGGACCGCTTATCATTTCTTCATTATACTGCCCGCCTAAACATACATACATACAATTAGCACCCTGTAGTGTGGAGAATTCTGAAAGCATATACATGTAGGACCACGCGTCATCGCAGGAGGTGACTTTAACGCAAAGAATACGGTTTGGGGCTCAAGACTGACCAACAGAAAATGGAAGTAACCTTATGAAAGCATTGACTAGCTACAGTTGCAAGTTTCTTAGCATTAGAGAACCTACATACTGGCCTACGGACCTCAAGCTGAAACCAGACCTTATAGATTTTTGTATCATTAAGCAAATCAACTTAAACCTACTCACAATAAAAGCTTGTCTTGACCTGTCCTCTGACCACTCACCTATACTAATTGGATACCACCAAAAAGCCCAACTGAACGAAACTATACCGCACGTAACAAACCACAAGAGAGGCTGGAATGCGTATCGTGAATTAATTGACAAACAAATTGATATTAAAATCCCACTAAAATCTACCGAAACCTAGAGAGCGTAATAATACACTTCAACGATTCTACCTTGCTGCACTGAAATCGACACCTACACTAAAGCAACCAATTAAGAACTATGCACCCACGTCAAACTTTATTAGACAAAAAATAAAAGATAAACGCAAACTAGAAAAATTTGGCAAGCAACCAGATCACCACTTGACAAAGATAAACTCAATAAATCGACGAAAGAACTAAAAGCAATCCTGAAGGAAGACTAAAACTGCAACCTAACTAAATATTTAATGAAAGTTTCAGCAACTCAAAAAAATAACTACTCGATATGGAACTTAACTAAGAGACTAAAAAACGGAACCACTCACCAGCCATCATTGATGAATGCTGATGGATCCTGGTCCAGAACCCCTGGGGACAAAGCTAAAACCATGGCTGACTACTTCAAAAGTACATTCAGAAATACTATCAACGAACAAAATATTTTAACCTCACCTATAACTACTACAATCAACACAAATTTTAAAAAAAATAACCGCGACCGAAATAAAATTCTATCTAAAAGATAGACTCAACCTAAAAAAAGCCGCTGGAAAGCAACTCCCTGACAAAGGCTTCGTATACCTCAGACAAATCTTCAATGCTATACTCCGACTAAATTATTACTCTAAAGTCTGAAAAGTGTCCAAAATAATAGCCATTCCCAAGCCAGGCAAAGACCCAACAATGACCAACTCATATAGGCCATTAAGCCTATTACCTATTATAACGAAGATTTTTGAAAATATGTGACTTGACCGTATTGACATAGTTGTAAGACAAAGATCTCATACCGGACCACCAATTTGGATATCTGCAAAAGCACTCGACAGCAGCGAGTTACCAATAAAATACTAAATGACCTGGACAAAAAAAGGTTTTTGTGTGGCAGTTTACCTAGCCGTTGCGAAGGCTTTCGATAGTGTTTGGCACAAAGGACTCTTATTTAAACTTAATAAAATGTTACCAGACTACCACGCAATAATCAAAAGTTATTTAGAGGACAGGCACTTCTATGTGCAATACAATGACGTATGCTCCGAACTATGCAAAATAGGCGCAGGTGTTACGTTCGCAGACGACACAGTTATTCTATCCTCCAACAAATGCATTAAACTTGCTACACAAGGAGCTAACTTAGCCCTAGAAAGAACAGCCGCCTGGTTCCGCAAATGGGGAATCAAGATAAACGAGAACAAAACCGTACATGTCATATACACGACAAAAAGAAACTTTGATCCACAAAGCATCCAACTAAACAACAAAGAAATTACTACGACAATGCTGCAAAGTACCTGGGAATAATTATAGACAATAAACTGACATGGAAACCGCATATAATATTCAAACGAAACGTCATCAAAACTAAATTCAGGCAGTTATACTGGCTTCTTGGAAAAAACTCCAAGCTATCCACAGAAAACAAACTCCTAATATACAAGACAATAATAAAACCCATATGGACTTACGGGATCCAAATTTGGGGCAATATCTGCATGACAAACTTAAACATCATTCAACGACTACGAACAAAAATCCTACGAACGATTGTCAATGCACCGTGGTACATTACCAACGAAGACCTGCAGCGCGATCTCAACATAAACACGAGATCAAAAAAATAGGCAGAAAACATCAAATCTCACAATGTTACCACTCAAACAACGAATTACGAAATATACCAGAACAGGAAATCAACGCAAGTAGACGATTAAAAAGACGCAAGCCAGTGGATCTTCAAATTTAAATTTTATTTATTTTTTTTTTTTTGGTTTTTATTGTTCTCGATGTACGAGTATACCCTATGTGTTAAAAAAATTAAAAGAAAGCCAACTATGTATGTATGATAAATGATAATGTTAAACAACACTTTCCGTTCAACTTGAATTTGTAAGGCATTGGCCATAAATATCATTGTATCCCCATCAGTATCTCTTATAACAATTACTAGGTCTGGATGACACCTGTAATGTATAACATATTTGGGAAAAAGAAAAAAAAAATGTAGGCCTGGCGAAACTTATTATTTTAAAAGCACTACCGTTTCATGAGGCATGACATTCAAGCCAATTTTCAATTTTTGGCATATACGAGTAGTATCCATTGTTTTCTTATTTTCACGCTAATATCGCCGAGTACGATTTTCTTGTACTTTTCTTTGATGTGCATGGGAATAATCACACAATCTAGAAACTATTGACGCTTTGAAAACTAATATTCGTCATGTTATGGCCGAGTTATTGCCCGGTTTGTGTCACAAAGTCATCGAAAGCTACCATGCAAGAACTCCTGTGGAAGATACTCGTACGTGTCTAGAATGTATACTATAAAATGTAATACTAAAGATTTAATTCCATAAGAGTTTTCCAAAAGTTTTTCAATTTTCTTAAGTGTATAATATCTAGTTGAAACCAATGAAACGAGAGAGGGCCGGGGTATACTCCCAGGACCAGGGAGCAGCAGACACACTAGTGTTGTCTGTACTCTGTCCTTTCGGCTTAAGACTCGTTGGGTACACTTGTTCGTAGTGGCGCCTTTGTCACCTTGTTGTTACTGTCGCGTTGACAGTACTCAGTCAGTCGCCTTTGGGTAAGAACCCGACCCTGGATTCTGACTTGTAACAGGCTGTCGGGAGTAGCGTGAGGCACAGTCCGTCTGGGTGAAAACCGAGTCGAGGCTCTAGCTGCTGTTGGCTTAGGCCCTCAGGTACGGCTATAAGGCTGGATTAGACCCTTCCGGGTTAAATCACGAATCGTTATTTTAATTTTCACCTCACTCACCGCTTACATGCCGAGCGAAAGCTTCAGCTAGGGTCGGCCACGCAACTCGTTCCCCGCTTGTAGACGACGTAGTCTTAAAAAATAAGAATATTTAGCATCAACACTGCGTCGTTTCGCAAAGCCCCACTCTGACGGCACGATAAGTAAGTAATACACTTAGCTTATTTGTTCTGGTAGTTGTTGTGGTTCTTCGCCTGTCTTGATGTAGCTTCGACCGGACTTTTGAATCACTGACACTCGACTTTTCTTCTTCTTTGTTCCTTGCCTTTATGACAAGTGCCTCGGCCTTTTATAGGGCTCGGCCGAACGGCAATGTGAACGGCGACTGCCCAGTCGTCATTGATGTTTCCCCTATTTACGGAATCTAGCAACGGTGCTGACAGCCGTAGCTGTTTATCTGTTGTGTCTTTAACCTATCCAAGATGTCTGGTGATTTCTTTCACACCACCTTTTAGGGAGCAGCACTGATGTATTTTATATGAATAATTAAATTATTTTCAAAAACCGAAAAACCACCAAAATAAAAACAAAACATAATAAATCTTATTCAAATCTATTATAAAATCAATAACCCAATCTAGCATTTCAAATAGCGTTGAAATGGATATAGCCCATATTCCATTTCAATTTCACTCGTGCGAGAATCAGACAAATGACCTTAGGGTCAATAGAGGAAAGAAGCAAACGACTACTATACACGATTAACATAATACTTTTACTTTTATTTCATTCAAACTTAGGATGAATTCAAATTTGAATACTCGAGGGGTTCGAAAGCCTGTCATGATGTATGAACTGGATAAAGGATGTATTGTTGAAAGGGATTCCTCAGGGCAAAACTTTTATGCGGCGTCGCTGATCGTCCAATGCCGTCATCGAAGTCGACTTCTCGGCTGAAATCTTTGGGCAGATCTTTTAGCTCGGGTAAATCCCCATCGCTGTTTGACTCTTCGTAACTTTCTGTGACCTCTTCTTCTAGATTAAGTTGTGGTCGTAAATTTGGTGGAGTATTGTGGATTGGTTCGATGACTGGTAACGGTTCTTCTACTGAAGTATCGTCTGCATCATGACCAGCTTTAATGTTTTCGATGGTTTCTGGAACTTCATTTTTTGGCGATGCTCTCACGTCTTCAACCACGACGATGTCTTCGTCGTCGGTATTTGCTGAATGTACTGAATAGTGATTGTCGTATCCTTGATGTGATCGATTGGAATAAGGTGATTAAAATGCGGAATGTATTGATTAATAAATTGCCTACCTTTTTCATAAGGGTATGATGGATATGAAGGTGGATAATGTTGGGATGGGTGTGGTGCTGGTGTTGGTGATGATGGTGGAGTTGGTGCAGGTGTTGGCTGATATGATGGATAGTATTGTACTCTGCCTGGTACTATATAGCCCGGTGGCCCGTGTGGCCCTTTCTGACCGGGTGGACCAATCGATCCTGGTAAACCCGGTGCTCCGGGTGATCCTGGTTGACCAGGTGAACCTGGTGCTCCTGGATGACCTGGAGAACCCGGATCGCCTTTTCTACTTTGCCCATGATCTCCAGCAGTACCTTTAGAACCACGGCTACCTTTATCGCCCTTCTCGCCCTTGGCACCCATGGTACCGTTTGTGCCGGGATATCCTTGCTCGCCCTTCAGGCCGTTTAGTCCGTTCACGCCTGGTATGCCGGGAAGTCCAGGACGGCCAGGAGGGCCTGGAGGTCCGGGATGACAATAACATTTTACGCCACTATGACCACCACCGTGGCCACCTCCACCGCCACCACCACCGTGGCCACCTCCACCGCCACCACCACCGTGGCCACCTCCACCATGGCCACCATCGCCATGACCGCCCCCACCGTGACCACCTCCACCATGACCACCTCCACCTTGACCACCTCCACCATGACCACCACCATGTGGAGGATATGGAAATGGTGAATAAGGTGGATGATATGCAGGGTACGGCGGTGGGTACGCTGGCTTGAGAATGATTTGTGGTACATTTATCGTTTGAGGTTGTTCTTCGTGTGATTCAATGTGAATAACGCTTTTCTCAGACTCAGCAAGGTCGCGTCGAGTGGACGTTTCCCCCCTTTTCGCAGCGTTGCCGGAAAAAATAACAGCTCCTGTGCGTATACAAAGAGATTTTTACGTCGGACAGCAAACTTGTATTGTTAAGTGACTTACCAAATATCATCAGTGTGATTGGCGTCCTCATCGTGTCTCTTCTGTTCGTAAATTCTTTCGTGAATTTCTTTTATATCGGTTTAGACTATGCGCATATTAAACATGAAAGATTTTTTTCAAACCCAGAGACCGTCGAGGAAATAAGTTCTTTTTATATTCAGATTAAGGTGACGTATGAATTTCTCTAACGAGGCCATTGGCCACTAAATATATCGGGTTAGTATGCATGATATTTAATATTGATGTATTTAAGGTTCTACTTCAGCTATAAATACATGATGTGTTGCTGGAGCATAACGCTGGGTGAATCGAATGTGCGGTTTTAAATTTATTTATTATACAGGGTGTCACACGAGCAGTGTGCCAAAAAGCTAGAGCGTGTAGGTCAGGTCAAGATAAGAACAAAATCGGATGGGGGGGGGGGGGGGGGGGTTCTATTCCCCCCCGTTTAGCTGGGAAGGGCAATTTTCTAAAAAAATTGACTTCATTTGGAAAAAATAATTATTAAAAATCAACAGTTACATCCACAATGCCGTGATATACTTTTTTGTAAGGCCAGAAACCTCTCCTTTCACCTTATTTTTAAAGGAAGCTTTTTTAAGGAATAGTTTTTGAGAAATTAATTTTCAAACTCAAAATTTTGAAACAAAAATGAAAAAAAAAAAATTTGAACTATTTTTTCTCAAAATTGTTTGTAATTAAGTACTCATTTTTTTTCAAAAATTTAATTCTCTTATTAGTTTTTCGTTAAAAACAGAAAACCGGATGCAAAAATGTCTTGTAGGTTTTGAGAAATTAAAAAAAAAACCCGAACCATTTTTTTTTCTAAAAAAAACCTTTTTTTTTGTTTTAACGGGGCTGGACTTGTAGTCAAATTAATGTATGAAACATTGACCTCTTTTTTATTATTTTTAAAAAATTCGGAGTTTTATGAGGATACAATAAAGTGACACAGTATTGGAATAACCCTGGATTAATCCTTTTTTTTTTCATTGCTAACGCCTGAAAACTGACCTGTCAATTTCGTCTGGGTCCGCCCGCCGCCGATGGGTTCTATCCGCTAGGACCTTGAGACAATAAAACCGCAATTTTTCTTTATTGAAAAACAAAATATTTGCAACCCAAATGTAAATAAAAGGCATCGCATTTTTAATAAAAAACCATTTCCAAATTGGATGTTAACTCTTGAGAAGAATTAACGGACATGCACTTCTGCTACGGTTTAGTTAATGGTCGAGATCGTGAAGCCGAAAGACTCTATGTACGCTGAAAGATATCCCAATCGGAAGTGTCCCAATCGCAGCATGTTTTCAAGAATCCACTGACGTCTGCGAGTGCACGGAGTGCTAGAGCATCGAAGAAGCGAAAGATCAGTTACAGATGGATCAGGAATCTTAGATGAAAGAATTTTGGATTTGGTCCGACGTAATCCCTCCCTTAGTACAAGGAGGATAGCTATTGTGCTTGGAGTGCCCAAATCTAGAGTATGGAGAGTGCTTCATACCGAAAACTTACACCCGTACCATTTTAGGCCAGTTCAGGAACTCACCTCAAACGACAAGTTTTTGAGAGCAGAATTTTGTCGATCATTACTGCTTCGAGATGAAACTGAACGAAACTATTTTGCAAGGATATTCTGGACGGATGAAGCACAGTTTACCAGAGATGGGGCTACTAACTTCCACAATTTGCATCATTGGAGTAGCACCAATCCACACAACAAAAAACAAAATAAATCAAATCACAAATCGCTGTTATATTTGGCTTGGTATTGTTGGACAAATTGTAATCGGGCCCCGGTTTTTGAATGCCGTTATTAATGGAGAATCATACCTGCAATTCCTACGAGACCTTTTGGCCGATTTGATGGACAATGTTCCTTTGGCCATAGCAGATAATTTAATCTACCAGCAAGATGGAGCACCAGCACACTACAGCTTACGGGTTAGAAACTGGCTGGATGATCATTTTAGTGACCGTTGGATCAGAAGAAGGGGCCCCACGGAATGGCCACCTAGATCAACAGATTTAACTCCTCTAGATTTTTATGTGTTGGGATTCATGAAGAATTATGTTTACGAAGTGGAAATAGTATCTTTGGAACAACTGAAAGAACGGATTGAAGTCGCTGGAGTCAAATTGCAGTCAATGTTTCATACATTAATTTGCCTACAAGTCCAGCCGCGTTAAAACCAAAAAAAAGGTTTTTCTTAGAAAAAAATGGTTCGAGTTTTTTTTAATTTCTTAACAACTACAAGACATTTTTGCATCCGGTTTTCTGTTTTCAACGAAAAACTAATAAGAGAATTGAATTTTTGAAAAAAAAATTAGTACTTAATTACAAACAATTTTGAGAAAAAATAGTTCAAATTTTTTTTTTTCATTTTTTTTTCAAAATTTTGAGTTTGAAAATTAATTTCTCAAAAACTATTCCTTAAAACAGCTTCTTTTAAAAATAAGGTGAAAGGGGAGGTTTCTGGCTTTACAAAAAAGTATATCACGGCATTGTGGATGTAACTGTTGATTTTTAATAATTTTTTTTCCAAATTAAGTCAATTTTTAAAGTTGCCCCTCCCGACTAAACGGGGGGGAATAGACCCCTCCCATTCGATTTTTTTCTTGTCTTGACCAGACTTACATGGTATAGCTTTTTGGCACACTGCTCGGGGGACGCCCTGTATAACTAAGAACATAGATCGTTCGAATCAACAGCTTGTATGCCGAAGATGAAATTTTAAATAAGTTTGCGTTAATGACCGCGGTGACCAAGATTTGTTAATTTGTTAATGGTTTTAATTGATCTGTTTTGATGACAATAGAATACAGTCTTCGGAGAATTGACTTCCAATTAACCGCATCTTATTAAAAAAAAAAGGATCCACAAATGATTGTCACATTCAAGAAGATTTGTCGATGGCTGTCGGAGAACTGAATCATCGCGATGAGATTGGTTTGCATTTAATCTTCCCGATTGGCTTGTCGGATTTCATTTGCTTTTGTTTCATCTAAATTCGCCCGATATATTCCAGCGGTCGTTAAATTTTAATAGATGTATTGTCCTTAATATACAGCCAAATCATGGAGATTTTATTTTAAAATGTTTTTACTCCGAACCGAGGTTCCAAGGCAACCGATAGAATACTGTATGTATGCTTACGATTATAGTGTATCACACCGAGTTTTCAAACAGTCAACATGAGCTTCGATATACGTATGTTTTGATTTTCGTTGGTCGCTGCGCACCCACGATCTCGTTCGCCTTGATTTATCGTAATAAATCGAACTTTAGTCCCCAGCAACAGTATGGTGCAGAAAATCTTCCTGGCCATCCTACATCTTTGAGCCTTGATTGTTATGACAGGAATGGCTTGTTGAGCTAAGGCAAGTTAATTAGCGATTGAAATGAATCTTGATCTAGTAATGCCTCCCATTGTTCGTCTTCAAACTTGTTCACCGGTTGCGGACGTTCCTTTACTTCCACGTCGTAATTAAAATCATTGCGGCCGAGTTTATGGCTCATTTTGCAAGTGCTCTAAATCACGCTGGAGTCACACATCACGTGGATCACAAGGTACAGATGGCATTCCCCACGTGTGTTTATAAAAACACAACTGAATATTTTATTGGGGAAGTTCATGCTTTGTTCAACCAAATTTACGAAACTGAAACGATACCCTTCTCCTTCAAAAAATCTGTCATCTCTCCACTTTTTAAAAAGACGCGATGGTTGTAGCTAACTATTGCGGACTCTCATTTTTAATTAACAAACTGTTTACAATAGTGCTCTGGCACCGACTAACCACTTGGATCGAGAACAACAAAATAATCAACGTATACCAAGCTGCCTCTCGTAACAATTATATTGTATATTATAGTCTTTCTTTCTTTAGAGGCTTCTGCTATCTGTTGGAGCACTCAGACACAAATACTGGTTCATTATACTGCCAGACAGATACCTTAGATGGCGTTACAGCTCATGAAGAGCCAGAGCCAAGCTTCCTTTATTCACTTATGTTGTGTGCGATTTGTTTTCCACACAAGTGAACGGAACCTAAAGCTTAATGCCGATTCCGAACGACGAGAGCCGAGAAGCTTTTTGAAGGCAAGTGTACAACGGGAGGTTTTGCCAGTACCCCGCCGCGAAATAATCATATGAAGGAGTTGGTGTTATCGGGATCCGAACTCGCTCATCATGCGTCAGCAGCTGACACACTACCCATTGCGCCACGGTGCTCTCTATCTATATATATAATACGCCAGTGAAGACGCTTCTCCTCCTAAACTAAAAGTCGCACAATCAAGTGCGATACACCGTTGGAAAGGTATTTGTCTGAAGTGATGCACTATGTAATAAAATTTAGCAAAAACTTAATGCTGGAGTGATTTAAACCGGATTTAATTAAATATTCCTTTATGTAGTTTATTTTATATTCCGTCAAATACATGAACCACATTGACCATTAAACCCAATTCCCCAACCGCCAATTGATTGTTGCATTGCATATTTTTAGGAGTCAATCGCCATCTAGATAAATTGAAAAAGGATACATACAGGCACTATCCTATTAGCAATAATATTTGGTGTATCTAGAAAACTGGACCGAAATTGCAAAATATTTTAGTTTTTCCTTGATTTATACACTAAACACTAATTGTATTCTAAATTTCAAGCTTCTATGCCTGCTAGTATATTATAGTACTATAGATCAAATCTACAATCTTTCGTGCCTCATTCAACTGCAACTATGGCAAAAAAAAAACGTTATGCTTGGTTTGTAGATCTAAAAGTTGCATTGAAGAACATCAACCGACAAGCTTTGTTTCACAAGCTTATAGCCCTGGGAATATCAGCTAAAATGATTAGAATTATCAAATTATTGTACCAGGTTTGGAGCAGTCTGCCATGAAACCCATGCATCCAATTTCATCAGGACTAGCAAAGATGTTAAGGAAGGTTGTGTCTTAAGTGCCTTACTATTCGTTCTGTTTTTAAACGATCTCCACTCAGAAATCCCAACTGGGCTATTTTAGAAAAAAAAAATTATCCTATATACCGATGACATAGTGCTCCTGGCGATACTCCTACAAATTATTATCAACAAGTTCAGAACTTACTGTCAAATATGGAACCTGGAAGTTAACTTAGACAAGTCTGAAATAGTTATTTTTAGGAACGGAGGTCAAAGAGCAGTCAGTGAGGAATGGTATTTTAACGATTGTTATATTTACTTACAATATGCCATGGTCTGAACATCTGACAAAAAGACTATCAACATCAAAAAATGCTATAAACGCGACTTGGTCTAAATTCGTAAAAAACAAATATTTCTCACACTTAGCTAAGTTTAAAGTGCATGACGCAGCAGCTAGATTACTGTGTGTTACAGTTGTGGGGGTACAAAGAATATACACAAGTTGAAAAGCTCCAAAATGTTCGTCGTCAAAAGATGTTTCAACCTTCCTGAAAACATCCCAAAGTTCGCAGTACATATCGAAATCGGTCTCCCAAAAGCATTTCTCACAACACATAAAATACATTTCTCATATAACATATACGCAAAGTTTTAAGTCTCCCCAGTGAAAGATTGTATCGTGTTCTCTCTACGGCCGTACTTGAAAAAAATATTTATTGAGCTCAGGAATGGTCTGGCCTATTCCAAAGGACTATAAATGTTTGCTGTCCTGGAGCTTACAATTGCGACTGGAAACTTGCCCATAACATGGTAATAATTAAACTTAAGGATATATTATGGACGTCTTTTACAGATCGCGCATATGATAATGCGAAATGATAAATTATAAAACTGATCCTAAAAGCACGTTGTGGATTATTGGATTTGAATGCAACAACTTTTCGAAATAAAACTGTGCTTTATGCACGATGTGTAACCTAGGTGCAAGGGAAAACGCATACTATTTCGTAGGCGTTTGTCCCATTTTCAAAACATTCGGGAGAACATTTCTAGGTGCTGAAACGATAGACCGCACATATGTAGTTTCTCAACATATTGAATGGCAAATGTTACTTAAACCCTTAGAATTTATTAAAATAATGCTATGAATTATAAAAACTTAATTGTAAATGGATAAAATTCACTTAGATTCAAGTCAAGCAAATATTTAAATTGTAAAACTTTTAACCTGACAGACAACTTTAATAAGTTATTGTCCTAATTAATTCTTCTTTTCCTTTTTTTCCGGCGTCGCTATGGTCAGAAGTGTAGGACCATAATCTTCCCACTTAACTGCATTCCTATTGGTCCGCTTGTGGGGTCCGCCGGTTTGACCTCAGAAAGTAGCGGCAGGCTTCCCGGTTTGGGATTACTTCATCGCTGAGGCCAATCAAATGCTGGTGTTTTTGCATTTGTTTGCAACAATTGTTTTTCGGCCTGCCTTTTTTGCGTGTTGAAATTGGAACGTTGATTGATATCGCCTTTTGGACGGGGTTCAAATAATTTCTCCTTTGAACATGGCAATACCAACTGAGTCGGTCGCGCTCTATCTTTCTTGTGATGGTTTCTTTTACGTGAAGGCTTCCTCGGATCTTTGAACTTCTAATTCTGTCACGCTTTGTTACTCCCGTTGTCATGCGAAGCATCTTCATCTCAGCTGCCGTTAATTTGCTCTCATACTTTTTGTGCATTGTCCAGCATTGTGAACCGTATGCGAGCGCCGGACGTACAACTGAATTGTAGAGCCTTCCTTTCAGCTTAGGGGGCATTTTTCGATCACAGAAGATGGAGGAGTTTTCCCGCCACTTCATCCACCCTACGCTTACGCGATGGTTGATGTCGCCATCACAAGTTGCTTCTTTGTTAATCATAGATCCCAGATATTTAAACTTTTCACACTTGGGTAGCACTCTTCCATGCAAGTAAATGTCTGGAATAGGCTGATGAGGGTCAGAGAACGGGCAGCACAGATACTCTGTCTTTTTTGAACTAATACGATACCCGTCTCCCTCAAAAATGTCCACCCACACATCAAGTGCTCGTTGTAGGGACGCCTGATTATCACTTATAATGGCTCCATCGTCAGCAAAGAATAGCTGGTGCACATTGGGGTCCGTCACTTTTCCTTCAAGCAAGCAATCAAGGACTGCTATAAAGAGCAGTGGGCTGAGGACGCTCCCTTGGTGTACACCGACTTTGATTGCGAACTCTTCGGTGACTCCTGCGGTGCATCTTACTCTTGTCGTTGCTCTCTTGTACATGTCCTTGATCACTGGCACGTACGTTTCTGGAACTCCTTTTTGTCTTAGCGCTACCCATAAAAGATCTCTTGGTTGCCGGTCAAAGGCCTTCTCGAAATCAACCAACACCATATGCAAGTCCTTTGATGAATCACGATGCTTTTCCATCATGATCCTTATACTTTGGATTGCATCTGTTGTTGATTTACCCGAGACAAACCGGCACTGGTCATCAGATAGTCGTATTATTTTCCGCAGTCGGCTATCTAATACCCGTTCAACGATCTTCATGGTGTGCGACATCAGCTTGACAGAACGGTAGTTATCACAATTTCGCGTATCACCTTTTCCTTTGTGCAAAGGAAGAAGATAGCTTTCCCTCCATTGATTAGGCATAGTGTCGCCTCTCATAAGTTTGGAGATAAGAATCATGAGCCATGTAGACCCGATGTCTCCCATCTTTTTCCAGAACTTAGAGGGTATCCCGTCCGGCCTCACAGCTTTCTTTTCTTGGAGTTTTTAACCGCGTACCGAACTTCTTCGACTGTGATGTCGGATATTTCGGCATGATTCGGGGCGGCTCTTGGAAAGTACACTCGGGGAAACTGTTCGTTCAGAAGTTCCTCGCAATACTGTCCATCTGTGGAGAATTTTTTCGTCTTCCACAAGGAGTTGGCTTTCAGCATTGTTAATAAACTTTGGGAAATATCTTAAAGATATTTGCTCCTTTGTTCAAATTGCTTTGTCGAAGCTCCTGGGTAGCCTGGTTCCTGTCAGACGCGGATGACGATATTTCTTCCAATTCCTGATAGAGGCCTTCCATGCTTTTCGCTTTGAATTCGGCGCACTTTTTCTTCGCGATACCTTTGCAATATCTATGTATATATCTTTTCACGGCGAGCTTTTTCCTCTCTATTAGTAAAAGAGCACTTTGACCAAGCTTGGAAAGCCATTTTCTTTTCGTGTATCACTGCTTTGGCTTCGTCTGTCCACCACCAGGTTTCTTTTGCGTGTTGGCAGGGGCCTTTAGATGTTCCGAGCAGTGATTTGGCTTTCTCCAGGCCAGATTGTTGTAGGGAATCCCACATGTCTTGTGCTCTGCACTCCTCATTACCGACCTCATCGATAATGGAAAAGAGGTAGTTTTTCATGTTGGTAATAAAAGCTTCGCATTTTCCTTTATCCAGCTTATACCACTTGATTCTCTCAGACACCTTCGTTTGCTGCTTTGACTTCTTATTCGCCTCCATAGAAAATTCAGTCAGGAGGGGACGGTGTTGAGGGGCGATCGCGTCTCCCAGGATCACTGTGCAATCTTTAACTCGGGGTTTCATGAAACTGGATACCAAATGATAGTCTATTTGAGTTTCATTTCCGCCGCTACTATAAGTGATCAGGTGCCGGCTTTGTTTGATGAACATGGTATTTAGCACTATCAGACCGTACGACTTGCACATGTTTAGGATATCCTCACCTAAAAAGTTCCTGGTGCCGTATGCCTACCACCTCCGTGGTAGTCTTCATAGTCTTCGCTTGTCTTCTCGACATGTCCGTTTAAATCTCCCCCAACAAACAAAAGCTCTTCCTTTGGGATGATTTTTTACAAGGTTGTAGAAATCTGGCCAGGATGCATCTTTTTCTTTTTGTTCGCATCCTACTTGAGAAGCATATGCGCTTACGGTGTTCCACACCTCACCATGCATCACCAATTTGAGAGCCATCAAACTGGACTTTGAAATGGTTAAGACGTTGCCAAGTAGCTCTGCCGCGAGGATGATGGCGATTCCGTTTTTTCCTTGTTCCAATCCATAGTAAAACATCTGGTAGGCTTTTGTTTTAACGTCCAAGAAGCGTGCCCGATTATCGGTGTTTCGCCATTTCGTCTCTTGTATGCACAGGATGTCTACTCGCCTTCTAACCATCATTTCTTCAAGCTCATAGCTGCGACCATTCATGCTTCCAACGTTCCAACTCGCGATTCTTAAGTGTGGCTTACGCCGTTGCATTACTTTGCTATCCCCCGGAAATCCTATAGCTCTGACCGGAGCATTGCTGCTCGTCCCAGGATCACGACCATTAGTAGTGCCTGACGGGGTAATGCTTTTCCTTTTAGCGTTCTTTTCCATAATGCTACGGTTTGACCGTTTTCTTTCTTCCCCTCCTTTTTTCGACACGGGCATGCTCCAGATTTTTATTTTTTTTTTGTTTGATCTTACTCTTACAACACCGGTGATCTCCAGTCGTGTCAACCCACTGATTTGCATGCACACTTGTGAGACAGTTTAATGGTGGTATATGTGTCCCTAGGCTCACCTTGGTGTTTTCTAAATTGCCTAGATGTGATTTTTGTTTACCATTGTTTTAGTCGCCTTTTACGACAAGCGAGAGGTATCGCTGCAAAGATATTCTTAACCCGTCCCTGCACAGACAAGTTATTGTCCTAATTAATAATACTAATAATTCTAATACTGCACTTATAAACAAAAAGAAGACAAAGGTTTCAAAGTTGTAATAAGAGGCTTTCACCCCTCATCCGAACCTGACGATATAAGCCAATAACTAGAAAAGATTGGACACAAGGTACTAAACATCCACAACATCCAACAAAAGAGTACCAAAAAAACACTTTCACTGTTTACAATAGAACTAGAAAACAATACCAATAACAAGGAAATATACCAATTAACACGTCTACTCAAATGTACAATTTCTGTCGAAACCCCCCACTACAAATGAACAATATCCCAATGTACTAACTGTCAAAAATACGGACATACGAAAAACTCTACGGAGGTTACCGAATGGCAAATTATAAAGGTTGTGAGGTGTATAAATCGTTTAAAATGCAACACTTGTCCCCCTTGACAAGAAAATGCAGAAGATCACTAAAACAGCCACTACAGCCACAATAAGCTACGCTAATGACGTATTAAACAACCTAACTTCTCAACAAATGTTATAAGTACAACCTACTACATAAGAAATATTGACCACTACCTCCCAACCAACACAGACTTCTTCACCAGAGAAAATGTAAAGTCCAGCTAACGATTGTTCACCTGACATACAAGAACTTAAGGATATGATAAAACAACTTGTCTCTCAAATGACTAACATATTAAACATATTGAATCTCCTGATAACTAACAAGCATGATGGGACCAGATAATAGAAACATCAGAATCACTGTATGGAATGCAAACGGACTTCATCAACATTATCTGGAACTCAGGCAATACTTAAAAGACAATCAAACCGATATAATGCTTATTGCTGAAACTCCCCTTACTACAAAAAAACATATCCAATTCCCTGGATATGACATTTACCGAACAGACCCACCCAGACGGGGTGCCGTGAAATAACGCCGAGCGAAATAACACCGAATTCTCAAATTCGGCCTTATATCACTTTATGAAAGCGAAATAAGACCGACTTTCAAATTTGGCTTTATTTCGCTTTCATATAGAGAAATAAAGCCGAGCATTGTTTGTGAAATAAAGCCGAATTTCTGAGACAAAGCGAATGTAAAACTTTACCGTATATTTTACAACATATCTAAAAAATAAATGAAGTAGGTATGTAGTTAGAAAAAAAAAACGAATTTTTAATACGATTATATTTTGACTGTTGATATAGGCGCCTGCCTGACGAAAAGCACCTACCCCGAGCGGAGCAACGAAGTTGCGTGAGCGGGACCTGCCGCGTACGAAAAGAGAGTCTAAATCCCTTAATCCCGCGAAGCGGGCCACCCAGGAACTGTTACATTTCATTAAAATAAACCCTAGAGTTTTATTATAAGTATAGATTTAGATAGATGTACATACTGTTTCGCTATTTGTTCAACTATTTTAGCGTTTTTTTTTTTTTTTTCTGTTTTTTATCTGTTACCTAATGGCGTGAAAACCGCTGGACAGATTTTAATGAATTTTAACAGTACCTAAGTGGCCCGCTTCGCGGGACTAAGGGATATGCGGCAGGTCCCGCTCACGCAACTTCGTTGCTCCGCTCGGGGTAGGTGCTTTTCGCCAGGCAGGCGCCTGTATCAACAGTCAAAATATAACAAAACAAACGTTCAAATCAAAGCGAAATAAAGCCGACTCGCCTTTATTTCACACTTGGAAGCGAAATAAGGCCGAATCACAAAATTCGGCTTTATTTCCAACTATGAATGCGAAATAAGGCCGAATTCTCAAATTCGGCGTTATTTCGCTCGGCGTTATTTCACGGCACCCCCAGACGGGACAGGACACGGAGGGTCCGCAATAATAATAAAGAGACAAATTCACTGTACTGAACTCAATAACTTTCAAACCGATTACATTCAGTCAGTGTCTATTCAATTAGAAGACAGGCATTTAGCTCTAGTTCTATCCTCAATTTATTGTTCTCCCTAACACATGATTACCGTGCCCCAATATGACCTCTACTTGAAATCTATGGGTAACCGATTCATAGTTGCAGGTGACTCCAACGCAAAACAAACCGAATGTTGATCCCATTGTAATTAGGAAGAGAAAAAATCTATTAAAAGCAATTAAGAAAAACAACTGCAAGCACATAAGTACGGGCGAACCCACTTACTGGACAACAGACACGACAAAAACTCCCGATCTTATCGACTTTGGCATTATCAAAAATGTCAATATTAAAAACATCCACATAAAGTCCTCATTCGACCTTTCGTCCTATCACTCACCCATTTTAATTGAGTACTCCAACCGACCCGTTAGGACAACAAATCCGATCAAACCATATAATATAAAAACAGAGATTGGGACACTTATCGATAATACCTAGTCCTGCCATAAATTCTGTTACACAATTTCCAGCGCTTATCGTTCAAACATTTTTCCGGGAATAGAACTGTTAACTTTTTTTTCAGAACACATGCACGATCTCCATGGAAACCATACGTGCCGCTATAGCCCAATGGCCACACCGTTTAAAAGCTTGTGTTAAAGCAAAAGGCGGTCGTTTCGAATGAACCCAACTTTTTTTAATAACCAATATTGTGTTCTAATAAATGAAATAATTTTGAATACAATATGTTTAGTTTTTTTTTTTTATAGCGTTTTATATTTGTAACAGAACTTATGGCAGGACTAGGTACATAGCTACAAATCTATCTACAGAGTGCGCCATCTCATATGGGTTGATGTAAGCTTCGAATAACTTCAACAATTGTCAACCGATTTTCATATGTCATATCATTTTGGCAACATCAATTCAGTACAATTTTAACCATGAATCACTTCACACCAAAAGAATGCGCGGAAATAGTTTCAATGTTCATTAAAAATGAACGCTCGATTGTGCTAACTCAACGTGCGTATTATGCAAAATATCCTGATCGTGTTGCGCCCAAAAAAGATAAAATTCGTCGTTGGGCCACGAATTTCTTTTCAATTTGGTTCTGTGGCAAGCCCTCGTGAGCAACCTAGGCCACGTCCACGGCGTTCAAACTCATCTAGTCAGTCTGTGAAGGCCAGTGTTCAAGAAGACCCAAGTTTGTCATATCCGCGCCGTTCGGAGCAGTTAAGCATCAGTGGGACCACTTTGCGGAGAATTTTAAAGGATGATCTTCACTTATTTCCATACAAAGTGCATATAACTCAAAGAATTTTGCCACAAGATGAGCCACGGCGCTTGGCATACTCACAAAATATCGTTGCAATGATTAATGCTGAGCCGGAGTTCTGGCGCTCTCTGGCTCAGTTAATAAACAAAATTGTCGCTTCTGGGGCACCGAAAATCCTCACATTATTCAAGAAGAGCCGCTATATGATCAAAAAGTTACTGTTTGGGTCGGTGTATGCGCTAAAACCATCATTGGACCATATTTCTTCAAAGTTGGCGATACAGTGGATGGCAATTGATATCGGTGGATGTTGGCCCATTATGTGGTCCCAGAAATGCGTAAAAAAGGATTATTTCACTTTTGGTTTCAACAAGACGGGGCGACATGCCATACTGCGGACAAAACAATGAACCTTTTGCGTAAGAAGTTCCCTGGAAGATCGCCGGATTTGACTCCTCCAGACTTTTTTCTTTGGGGATACTTGAAAAGCAAGGTGTGTGCTAACGGCCCGATGACAATAGAACAGCTGAAAAGAAACATTCGTGCGGAAATCGCAGAAATTTCGACCGAAATGCTCGAAAATGCCATGGAGAATACGCGAAAACGCGCCCATTTTTGCATCGGCAATAAAGGCGACCATTTAATTGATATTGTTTTCAAAAATTAATCAAAATAAATGGAATAAAAGTTTTTGAATTTCCAAAATCTGTTGAGAATTGTTGAAGTTATTCGAAATTTACATCGACCCATATGAGATGGCGCACACTGTATTAACATTCCTCTCAAATTCCAAGACGACATTGAAAAAGCCATAATACACTTAAAGACAAAGTTTTCTCTATGGAAGGCTACAAAGCAAATATCGGATACTACAAAGCATCATTCCCATCATACCCATACAAAAATAGGACAACACATGGACAAGAGCAGAAATGCTAGCAGACCACTTTGAGATGACTTTTAAGAATGCTGAAGGTGGTAACGACCCCATGTTACTTTCCCACAATACCATACCAGACAACAAACATATTAAATAAATGGCAACAAAAGAAATAGAAACCTTTTTCAAAACTGAAGTAAAACCAAAAAAGGCACCTGGTTATGACCTTATAAATGGACTCATCCTAAAAGAGTTATCAGTTATCACTAATCGCCTGCGAAATCTATTTAACAGTGTGAGGCTCAAATATTTTCCAAAGTTGTGGAAAGTTGCCGAGGTATAGCGCTACCGAAGCAGGGCCAGGATGCCACCAAAATGACATCTTAGAAACATCAGCTTGCTTCCCATCAGCTTGCATCCATTTGTTTCAAAAAAATTTGAAAAACTGCTAGAAAGACGACTCTAACCAATTTTATTATACCTGACCATCAATTCGGATTTAGAAGAAATCATTCAACTATGGCAAACAAAATATCCTCTGCATTGGACAAACGAGAAGTTTGCGTGGCAGTATATGTGGACGTCGCCAAGGCATTTGACTCAGTTTGGCACAAATGATTTCTATGTGTTCGACCAATCACGTCAATATCATCCGCGGAAGCCAGCAGTTGAACGGACTTCTGGAAGATCGTGCCTCTGGTGGTGACTTGTGAGTTTCGCACGATCTGTAAAAGTGCGACAACTGCCCAATTACAAGACTTATTAAATAAAATACTTGACTGTTTCTCAAATTGGCACATAAAAGTCAAAAAAGACAAAACAGTCCAAGTAATCTACACAACAAGAACTAAATTCACACCTCTACATTTAACAATAAACAACAGAGGTTCATGTTCAACTTGTGGCCAAATACATAGGCATGCACCTAGACAGCAAATTGACGTGGAAGTACCACATCAAAACTTTTACGAACAATTACCAACGCAGATTGGCATATTACCAATCGGGACATACATCAAGATTTACAAATAAATACGGGGCTAATACCCTGTTCATTTCGACGGAAGATCTCCAGATGATCTTTCGGTCATTGAAAAGGAAAAAAATCCGCGGGTATCGATGGTATATCCAATGTTGTGCTTAGGCACCTTCCGCCAGTGGCTGTAGAGAGGTACACCATCCTGTTCAACAATGCACTGAATAATGCATATTATCCAGTGCACTGGAAGACAGCGGTGGTGCAACCAATCCCCAAGAGGGATAAGGACACCTCTAACCCGGCAAATCTCCGGTCGATAAGTCTCCTTCCGAGTGTTAGCAAGGTCTTCGAGAAGAAGAGCCCTGTCGAAGAAGAGCCCTGTCTAAATGGGCTGAGGACAATAAAATCATCCCGGATAACCAATTCGGTTTCAGAGCGGGGCATGACACAATCATGCCGCGTCGAAACTCGTGTCGGATATCCAATGGAATAAATGCAAGAACCAATGCACGGGTGCCTGTCTGATCGACTTGGAAAAAGCCTTCGACACCGTATGGCTAGAAGGTCTTTATTACAAGCTCAATCGGCTGAGCTTAAGTAAACCACTGCTATAACATATATGATTTTTGACATGTTAACAGGTAGAAAGTTCGTAGTGAAAATTGCCAACGTGACTTCTACCCAAACATTTGATATTAACAACGGACTGCAACAGGGTACGGTGAACTCGCCGATCCTTTTCAGCATTTACTTCAGTCATTTGATAGCTTCTCTTCACCATTCAATAGCGTATGCGGACGATCTAATCGCGTACAGATCAGGTCCAACGATCGACGTCATTTTCACCCTCTTGCAGCGTGACTTCGAAAAAATTCAGCAGTATTGTGATGACTGGAAGTTGAAGATCAACTGCCAGAAACTAGAAACTATTTTGTTCAGAACGCCTTTGTCTAGGGCCTCTCGAGACACTAGAAAAAATTGGCGCGAGTTCTCAATTCTTGGACAGGACGGGCGCCCACTGGCGAAACAAAGTGTAGTCAGATACCTTGGGATCTGGCTAGACCAGTATCTATATTTTGACAAACATGTAGATGCTGCTCTGGCAAGGGCCCGAGGCGCTTTCGCTCTGACAAGATGGCTGTTTCATTGCAGCCAACTTGATCCCAGGGTGAAGGTAATCTGCTACATGATTGCCTATGGATGCCCCGTCTGGTTCAATGTGAGAGCCAACTTAATGGAAAAGATTCGGGTATTTGAGCGACAATGTCTTAGGACTTGTCTCGGGTTACATAGGACACCCGAATCTGATTACACGAAATTTTAACCGAACGAGGTCCTATACAATAGGGCCAGGATTGTATAGCCTAATCTCTGGGGCTTACTACCCCAATGATTTATATCACGAGAGAGTGCGCTTTAAAGGCTTTGTCCCACCAGAAGCATTCCTCCATTTAGATAGATGTGGGCTGATCCAGGATAGATTGGCGGTGCCGCTAATCTTCCACGTGGGTCGCAATTCCGTGGAACGGCGATTCCTCTACGGACCCGATGTCGCGCTCAGTGAGCCCGAGCGCCTCAGGTTCTGTAGATCGGTCTCACGCCGGGATCGAGGAGACGTAGTACGCCAGCATCAACGCTTTTGGTGGCTGGAGGGAGCTGCGTCAGTGGACATTTCAATAGCTTCAGCCTCTTCAAGGCAGGGCTTGTATAACACCAATGGCAGGCTTACATATACCCTATGTTAGGGTAGGACAGAAAAAAAAAAGAAAATTAAAAACCAAAAAAATTATAAATATATTAAAACCAAAAGAAAAAAGATGTATATATGTATATATAATATATATAAAATATATATTTATATATGTATATATATGTATATGTATATTTGTTAAGTTAGAATAAGATATGTTTAGTTAGGTTTAGGTAGGTTTAAGGAAAAAAAAAAAAAAAAATATATATATATATATATACACTATAACATTTGTACTCTTTTCGAGAGATTAATAGAGAAAGTAGACTCAAACGCAAAAGGCCCTGCGACGTTATATTAAAAGCTAAATTTTATGTTTTGAAATTTGAGTTTATGGGGAACTGTAACCGTAATATGTGCCTTTGCCACTGCTTCTTTAGACAGCTCCTGAAACGTACATATACAGAGGGTGGCCAAATTATTATACTCAAGCAAAATTTTCCGTATTTTTGTAATTTTTTATTGTGTGACATAGTTTTATTATTATTGTCACATTGTTTTATTATTTTAAACATATTTAGAATATATTTAAACATTTCAAACTTTGATTTACTTCTTGTCTATGCTAAAAATAATTAAAAAAAAAAATATTCTAATATTTGGTAACTCCACCTTTTGCTGCTATTACAGCTTGGATGCGGCGTGGCATGCTTTCAATGCATGATACAGCTACTTGTTGCAGTTTCGGAGTGTTGTGCCATGCTTTGATGATGTTTTCAATCAACTCTCTTTTATTGGTTAAAATTTTTTCTTTGGCTATTTCAGTTTTAAGGACTGCCCACACATTTTCGATGGGATTCATGTCGGGGGAGTTACCAGGCCAGTCTAAAGTGTTGATATTATTATCTTTTAAATATTTGGTGATAGCTTTAGGCCCCTATTGCGAGTGTCGATCAGCGATCGATGATCGACATTTATCGATCATCGATTGCAGATTTCGGTATTGTGAATGTCGATTGTGATCGACAAACGTCAAATTCACTATCGCTTGTTGTCGATCAGAAAATACTGATCGTTGCTTCGTTGGAGAGGATTGCAAATATTTTGTGTGCGTGCGAAATGTAAATAATTTAAATAAAAATTACTTATGATGTACTTATATGTATATATATTTTCCATTTTATTTACTTTATTTATTTTTCAATTTCAATACAAGTCAAAGTAGGTTGCGGACAAAAAAAGGAAAAAACGATTGGAAATTTGTGGTCGTTGGTTGGTGTTTTGACAATTGAAGGGATTTTGAAAAGAAAAATGTGAAGTGTTTTAATGGAATCATTTAAATGAGCGAATAATAAAATTAGGAATATTTTAGGGCAAAACTAGTGACAAACAAGAAACAAATGGAAATAATGGTGTCATATATGGAAGACAACTCCGATTTGGCGAAAGGAATTTGTGTTAAAACGCAGGCGAAAAAACGGTGGGAATTATTAACAACTGAGCTAAATAGCCATGGTCCTCCCGTTCGTAATTGGGAAAAATGGGTAAAGGTAGGGGGAAAACATGCATAATTATATGTTAGTGCTAATTTGAATTTAATAATAAGGTTTGGACGGATTTCAAATTCAAAACACGAAAGAAGAAGGCGCAGAACAAGTTGGAAATGAGATCAACCGGCGGTGGACCAAACAAATTGCACTCATTTAGCCAACTAGAAGAAAGTGTTATATCCCTGCTGGAAATGGACATATATATGGACCCGCCTGGAAGAGAATTTGGTCTAGGGGGCCAAGGATTACCAGAGCCAGACCCAACAGGGAACGAATTTTGCGAGGAAAAAGAAACACCGATTCATGAGTTACTGGAAACGGATATTTGTATGGAGACACCACCGGCAAGAAAACAAATATTTAACCAAACCAAAGTCAAGGAAGATAGATTAGATTTGTTAAGAGCTCAGACGGAAAATCAAGGAAGATTTTACAAAAGCCTTTTAGATACTATGCAGCAAATCAATGAAAGATGTAAGAATACTGAGGATTACACAAGAAAAAGGTACTACATGTGCAAAGATTTTCAGAGAGACTGCTTAGCAATAAAAAAGGAGAAATTGAAAATATTGAAAAACGAACTGGAATGCAGTCAAAGAGATAGGAGGCTTAAACTGAATTTAAAGCAACAAATTTTAGAGCTACAGAGAGCCCAAATTAATAACAATATGTAAAAAAGCAATGAATTTATATCATATTTTAATTTATTTTCTTTTATTTAAACATGATACAATTGTGATTGAAAGACTCTCCTTTTTTAATAATGAATTTATATATTTTTATTTTTTTCTTTTATTTAAACCTGAAACAAATGTGATTGAAATAAATTGAGAGGCTTTAGTTGTAAGAATGTTTACATTACCAAATAATTATGCCGAAGTTAAAGAAAAAAGAATATTGTTTCTTATTTGTACCGCTTCATCTCTTTCTGAAAAATCTTCATGCTGCACATCATCGGAGTTTGGTCCATTCGTTCCTTCATACATCTCTTCTTCCTCGTGAGGGATGTTGTATTTCATACAAATATTGTGCAATGCTGCACAGACATTTGTGATCTGAGCAGCTTTTCTCGGGCTGTAATGTAGTTGGCGCGCTCCTAGTAAGCATCTGAATCTATTTTTCAAAACGCCAATTGTCCGCTCAACAATATTCCTGGCCCTGGCATGTTTAGTATTATAAATTGCTTGTGGCGAACCTGCCTAAGGATCCCTGTATGGAGTCATTAAATAGTATTACAAACAAAACAGAAAAATTGGACAACCTAATAACCACGTTTGTCTTTCCCCCCTGTGGTACTTTTCTTCCAAAATTGTCTTTAAAGTTGACATGTTAAAGACATGGGAATCGTGTGCCGATCCAGGATAACGTGCGTCTATGTAACGTATTGCCATTTTGTCATCACAAACCTGAAACGCAAATGAATTAAAAACAGAACACACTTACTAACGAACTTACTATCATAGCATTGATGCTATAAAACCCTTTCCGGTTGTAGTATAGATGCTGTAACTCTTTCCCTGGAGACGCGATTCTTACGTGGGTTCCATCGATGCAACCGATTACGCCGGGAATTTGGCTCCTTTCAAAAAAATGCATCTTTGCCCTTCGCATTTCACTTTCTGTTTGGTTGAACTGAATCCACTTCGGGCATATGTTTGTCTCCAGCACCTTTTAAAACCAAGGAAACTGTGGATTGTGCAAGTCCAAGGCAATTTTCATTGCCCACACTTATCTGGTAGGATCCATGGGCACAGAAACGCAAAGCTGTAGCAAGCTTTAGGACATCTGGGATAGATGTTTTCCTCACTCCCTTTTTCAGCAACGGTTGAATTTCCGAGAATAAATCCTGAAACGCGGCTTTACTCAATCGGAAATTTTTGTGAAACCTGAAAATGAAGGTGTTAAGGATATGAACTACATATATATGTAATTCAGTTGGGAAACAAATACTTACATTTTTTCTTCCATGTCAAAAGGGTTTGAGGAATCTCTGATTTGTCTCCTTCTGCGAGCTACTTCCAATAATTCCATCTGGTTGGATTCGGAATCAGAATCACTCATATATAACTCAACCGATGTCATTTTAATCGTATTATTTGGTATTTATTAAATTTACACACAGAAAATTATTTACGAAATATGTAATGTCATGTATATGTCAAACGCATGTCAAATTCATATCATTCACAATAATGCGCTGTTTATTCACGATAACACATTTATTCGTCGATTGAGTTACGCAATACCAAATCCAAAATCAATCGACGCAATCGACAGTTGTCGAGTCGATCGCTGATCGACACTCGCAATAGGGGCCTTAGCCTTGTGGCAGGGTGCAGAATCATGCATAAATGTGAAATTTCCATCTGGGAACCATTCTGCTGTCTGTGGGGCCAGCCTTTCCGTCAAAACTTTCATGTACTGGTCGTGACGCATGGTTCCTTGAACGATGTAAAACCTTCCAGTTCCTTTAGCGCTTATGACGGACCATATTATAACTGAAGTAGGATGTTTTACACGTTCTACAATACAGTCTTCGCTAAATTTTTCGCCAGGCCTTCGTCTAACAAACTCAGTTTTGTCCTGAAGGATTTGAATAGACGACTCGTCTGAGAAGCAAACCTGCAAAAAGAAGGTTTTTTACCAATAATCATAAAAATTTCACATTAGTTCCTTCCCTACGTGGCATTACAGCCCATAAAGGACCAGAGCCACATTAGTAATTGTATTTTAATTATACCAACCCGTTTCCAGTCTTCCAGTGTCCAATGTTGGTGCTCTTTAGCCCAGGCTATATGTTTAGCTTTCATGACAGCTGTAAGTCTTGGCTTTTTCTGTGTCGATAGCATTTCAGTCCCATCTCCAAAAATCTTCTTCTGAGAGTCCTTTCTGATAATTGAACCCCAGAGTCATTTAAAACTTTTTGAAAAACATGCCGAGGCTTTCGACGATTCTCTAAAGTAACACGACGAATTTCCCGCTTTGTCCGAGGTGTAGTAATCCGCTTTCTGTCACATCTTTCCATTCGATTCGTCTCAATCGGTTTTCCAGTATCCAATTTTTTCTTAATATTACGAACGCTGGACTGCGAAACTTTTAGTAATTCAGCTATTTGACGCTGGGTATATTCATAATGTTCAAACATTGTGGAAATTTTGGCTATTTTCATTGGTGTGAGGTTTGCACACTTCCCCATCTCTATAGGGCAAATTTTTAAATTTATTTCTTTATAGCACCCATTAATAAAGTAATCACACAAGAAAACGTTAATAAAAATATGCAATCATACAAAGGTATCATAATTTAATAACACTGACCTAGTATTACAGATAAAATAATTTTTACCAAAAATAACAGTCACAAGAAGCAGCTTGCAATTTGAAATTTTAACGTACACTGACTCTGACGTCTGTCACATTTAAAACAATTTAAAAACAGTGCTGCCAGAATACATAGAGTGTTGTCAGAGGTGTAACTAATCATTAAAAAGAAAAAATAATGTACCTAATAGTTTGTAAAATAAGTTATAGCTAGTACTTTCTAAATTATTACAAAAAAATTATTTGAGTACAATAATTTGGCCCCCCTCTGTATACTCTAGGACACGGTCTGGCATCTTAGCAAAGAAGCTGTTCTTAACAATTTTTGGAACGCACTATGGATATATTTGTTGAAGGTTTCTACAAGTCTGTCAATAAGTTCGGTGGAAACATTTCTAATTCTCTTGGAATGCCTCTTAGTTTTGATTAAATTCCTTACTGATATAGAGCCTAGTTCGCACATTTAAAACCTAAAAAATATTGCATTTCTTCTTTTCCTGATTCTATGATAGCATTTGATATATAAGTCAGTTATGAGTCTAGATCAGTAACCGCAACCAGCTGGGAATAAATTGGATGAATTCTTTAGAAAAATATCAAAAGTAGATGGTAAACCACTCAAACAACCTGGAATATATACATATGTACGTATGACTAAACGAAAATAACGCAGAATTGATATATCTGGCATTCAACGCAATAGCAACATTCATTTATGGAGGTAACACGTTATCAATGTGAACCCCAATTTGCCAAAGTAATGGGCCTAAAATCAAGCTTTTATCCTGTTTTATATACGCATTTTTAAGGCCATAACACAGAGACAGAAAACCTAAATGTAAGCTCTTTTCGTTTTTATTTTATTTATTTTTTTCTATACGCTTGTCTGACACGAAGGTATTGGAACTATCCGCAGACTGGTATGTCCTTGGATTTTCAAATAACTTCTGACACACTATGAGAGGAAGTTCTCTCCACTGGTCATCTCCCTCCTTGCATTTAGCTAACTCCAGCCAACATTGGTTGTAGAATATAATAGTTTCCCTTTGACTGATAGCACAGACAGGATCATAAGGTCCTGGACAGGAAGATGGACATTCTGAAGTGGTTAATTTCTCCCGTACCGTAGTGGAATTTGAATTGACGTCTATTATGCTATCCCGCCTCGAGTGGCTTGGACGTGCTGCGTTTATCGATTGAATCGTTAAATATATAAATCCTATAAACGACAAGATGAAAATGATTTCTATGAATCTTGAGGTATTACCTATCACCACGATGGTTCTCATTTCGCGATATACTATTTGCTACGATGTACTCATTGATCGAGCCTTAACCCAAGTGTTTTTATACACCGACTTTATACGACACTGAATATTTCTTATCAGAGTAACCTCAAGCCAAGCAATAAATTGCCAAGAGCAGTGACCGCATTTCTGTGAGATAACAAACCAGTAACCTATAAACACAAAATAAAAACACAAAGCAAAGCCAGTCCGAGTTCCAAAAAGCGTTTATTTCATGTGTTCCAAATATTATCCAAGAGTTAACCACCTGGTGCCACCGTTGTTGTCGTCGTTGTCATTGTCCCTGGTGTTGCTGGGCCAGGCGGACCTATAAACACAAAATAAAAACACAAAGCAAAGCCAGTCCGAGTTCCAAAAAGCGTTTATTTCATGTGTTCCAAATATTATCCAAAAAGTATTATCCAAGAATTAACCACCTGGTGCCACTGTTGTTGTCGTCGTTGTCGTCGTTGTCGTTGTCGCCGGTGCTGCTGGGCCAGGCAGACCGATTGGACCCTGTGGACCTTGCGCTCCTGCAAGGCCAGCTGGGCCAGTAAAACCACGTCGACCACGTGGTCCGGTCGGTCCTCTTGGTCCAACAGGTCCAATAGGCCCTATAAGACCAGGTAAGCCAACAGCTCCTATAGGTCCGGCATTACCCAGGATGCCAGCAGATCCTTTATCACCTGGCTCTCCAATAGGTCCCTGAAAACCAATTGGTCCCATCGGACCAGGTGGTCCTGGTGGACAATTACAATATCCACCATAACCGCCACCGCCATAGCCACCACCGCCGTAGCTACCACCACCGCCGTAGTTACCACCACCGCCACTGCTTATATAACGAAATGATGGCTCCTCGTCATCTATCTCAAATCCACACACCACTGCCACGGTGCCTAAGGAATGAAAATTTCGAAATATTAAAACAAAAAATTAACTTCTATCGAAAATAGGAGGAAGTGTGCAACTCACAGAGAAGCAAAGTTATGAAACCATTCATCGCCGAACGGAATATGATTCGAGCCCGTGGTCGTAAACGCTTCTTATATCCTCTGCGATATGCAATCAATGCATTTTGTGTGTAGCCACGCCCGGGAATAGTGATCGGCAGACGGAAAACCTATGAAAATTCAATTACCAATCAGAAAAGTAGGTGTTGTTGCAGGTTTATTCCATGGATGAAAAACCAGTTTCGTATGGGAAAATGGAAAATTTTTCTTTTCCAATGAAGACAATGAACAGTGGTCATGGTTCTTGGGGTCAATGTATTGAGGAAATCGGATCTTGGTTGTTATTTATGCTAATTAGGGCTTGGAACAGGTATCATGTTGGAAAAGGGGAATAAAGGGTTCCATTTCCACGTATGTAGGATGATGAAGTGGTCAAATATATAAGAACCCAAAACTCGGGTGTGGTGATCATTTGAATAGTCGTTTGGCCCGGTTTTTATAAAGAACCTTAGAAATATTGCCCCAATGTAACCCGAAATAAATTTAGCCGATCTTCGAAATCAGCGTAAAGAGGTAACAATTACAATAGCAAAGAAACAAATTAAGGGTTTTAGTAAATGTGGCTAAAAGTGGGTTAAAAGGCGACATTCTCTTTATACATGAGAATAGGGGTCGATCCATTCAGAGAAATTCAGTGGATAATAGGACTTAATAAAACATTTACGAAGCACTAAACGTCCTTGAACTTATTTTTTACTTTTGTGCTTGTGTCCGTACTTTTTTATGCTGCAGGGAGGTTGTGGCATAACACTCATCATAATCATCAGTATATGGTGTAGTAAGCCTCAAGTAAGTTAAATCACTTCCGAGTTTAAATGCTTAGTCTATTCTCAGCTTATGTGTGTTAGGAAAAAGCAATTCCATTTAGGCCATAGAAGGGTAAAATTTTCTGATTCCCAGGCTTGCTTACTTGAATGACGCCATTCCAGCCGGCACCTTAAATGCGGTCGTCCTTATTCGCTTCTGGGTTAGGGTCGAACAACCTTCGGTCGGAGCAACCTTCAGTCTTTCGCAAAGCCCAGTCTACTTAACCCTTTGATGCCCGAATTATATGTTAGGAGAAATGAAAAAATATTTCTATTAAGAGTGATGTAATGGGTAATAGGTAGATACAAAAAGTGAAAAAAAAAATTTGGATGGGTGGTTAACAGAAGAGAAGGAGAACATGAATAACGGTTTTTGTTTACTTCTGTTTAATAGAAGAGGTGACCATGTTGCGATTTAAATAAAAAAAAACATTCGCCACACATTACTCCCGGTTATTAGAACACGCTGCGTGGAGAATGTGGGCAAATGTGTGCTGACTGATGGAAGGGGATTAAGCGTAGTGTGCGCTTACTTTCCAGGTAAAGCTGGTAAGGCAGGTAAAGCTGGGGACGACCTAAATTGTAGACACCGTGATTGGGGCTGTAATCGAGTAAACGCCTTGGGCAATATTCTTTCGAACTTTTCCAATTTATTTCCGTTTTCTGTTCTTTACCCGTTTAGTCCGTAATATGTACCATCTTGTTCGAGATGTTGTCCATCTGTTATTGATTTTTGTTTCCAACGTTCCACAATTTTTTTTGCAATCGATATCGTTACAAGTATTGAGCTCAGATCATTATCCCGTCTGGTGCGAAATGTGTGAATCTGCCCAAACAGTTTATTTCCGATTTCAAGAGAACCAATTGGGCTAGATTCCAATCAGAATTTAACGCCATATATAGACATTTCCGACCAGTTATTGATGATGTGAGCTCAAAGGATGAAATCGATATGATGGGCAAAACTGATAATATCCTGGAAGTAACAAATTCGTGTACTCATAAAAAAAAGAAAGCAAACACAAGTCTTTAAAATGCCTGATTACATTTTAAATTATATCCGCATACGAAATTCTATTAAGAGACATTGGCAACATTATAGGCTACCAGTCTTTAGATTATACCTCAAATATTAGAATAAGCTTATTTTTAAGGAAATAAAAAAGCAACGGAACTCAAAGCTATCTTCTAACTAACAACTTTATTGCACAACCTATCGAATAGCCTCGAGATTAACTTATATATCAGCATTGTGTGTCGCTTATTACCAAGAAAACTAATGATATGATGTCCAAAACATGTGGTTAAAACAACTTTCCAAATCGGCTATTGGATTTCTAATTCTTTGTACCAGACGTTATTTACTTCGACTATTTGCCAAATTTCTTTCTTGAACTATTTTTTCCCAGGTACTATTGACCCCCATATCATCGAAAATAAATTGGATGATGATGAATTCACTCCTGGGCCCGATGATCTGCCTGGTATTACTAAAAACATGTTCCTGCAGTCTTTCTGTTCCTCTCTCAAAAATATTCGACTCATTCCTGTCCCTTAGAAAATTTCCCCAGATATGGAGAACCGCTTTTATAACTCCTATTCACAAAAAAGGTCCGAAGAGTGATGCTTAGAACTACCGCCCCATCCCCAAATTGTCATATATACCCAAACGCTTCGAAAGTATCTTGTATGACACTCTAAGTTTCCACTGCACATCTCTAATCTCCTCTAAACAACATGCCTTCCTCAAATGCAGGTCTAGAACCACAAGCCTTGTCTCAGCATGAGAGAATGGTAATGAGGTCGACGACTCTGCACTCGATTTCGTGCAGCGTTGGTCTATAGAATTCTCCAATCCCTACGTCACTCGATCCCTCTATATTACCTTTGTTCGCCCTCTTCTTGAATACGCATCTCAAGTGTGGTCCCCTTATCAACAAACTCACATTTCTAGAATGGAGAGCATCCAACATCGGTTCCTACGTTTCGCTATCCGAAGTCTGCCCTGTAACAATCCTTTGCTCCTACCGCCCTATCAGGACCGTCTTAAACTAATCAATTGGAGGAAAGAAGAAGGGTATCTGTCATCCTCTTCATTCATAGACTTCTAATAGGTACCATTTACTGCGCCTTTATAGCTCCATATCTCTTAACACTAACCCCCATCTTCGTTTCTTCTCTCTATCCATCACCCGCACTCCAAAGAACCCATCTCCCGTATGCCTGGAAGTGTTAATTCGAAAATTAACTTCGACCTCAGCAGTCCATGCCTAAAAGTCCGTCTTCACAATAGCTTCTCTTCCTCCCAATCATGGTTTCTAAGAATCACGCTCCTCTCTCACGTTCGTCTTAGTTATTAAGTTAGATTCAGTAAGATTAAGTTAGATTAAGTTAGCTTGAATTAAGCTTGTTGTCCGTGTATGTTAATATGAAGCACATTTTGTAGATCAGATCTAGTCATTCACTCAAATATCTGAAGCATCTAAAAACAACTGGCTGAGTACATTCTGTATTTTACTATGAACAAAGGAGATTTGGCTAGATCACAAATGGTTCGCGTAAGTTCAAAAGTTACGCTATTATGGTGTTTGTCACACAACCTGGACGGGGTGCAGATGGTTTGTGTCGAAGATGTTCGTTCACTACTCTCCGGGGGTGGTTGTCTTGGGATTCGAGAGATTCGACTGAATTTGTCGCGTTGATTGTAGTTTTACAGTAACTTTATTCCATGCCATTAAGATCTTATATTGGAAATGCACACGCAGAGTATGAATTTTGAAGTGATCTTATACTGCGAGTGTTATGCCTTCGTCAGCATTTTTTGATCATCTCTCATTCACAACTGGTGTTGTTGCATGGGTTTTTTCCGTATAGGAATTTTTCTTGGCTATGGTCAGACTTGAACTACAGACCTTCCGCTTAACAGTCGGTGATGATTACCATTGCACCACTACCACCCCCTATTCTATGTCACTAAGGTATTATATTCCAATATAATAATATGCATACACAGAGTATGAATTTTGAAGTGATCTTATAATGCGAGTGTTATGCCTTCATCAGTATTTGTTTTTATTATTTCTCATATACCCATATTTCCTCACCAGTAATGAGCCTTTTCAACAAATCTAGCTCGTCACACCATTCCACAGTGATTTCGGAACTAACTTCGTTAACACACGTTTCATGCCCAAACGTATGAAAAAAATTCATAGCATTTCATCAGTATGCCAATATCGTCAGGAACTTCTTCGAAAGTGATTCGACGATTCTCTATAACAATTTTGTTCACTGTTTCAACGTTTTCATCCGTTGGTGACGTGCTAGAGTGTCGAAGGTGGACATCATCATTAACACATTCCTTCCGCCTTCTGTGAAGAGCTTGTACCACTTACAAACATATTTTTTTTTTTTGTTCAGAGTAGACTACAAATGTCATAATCAAAATTTCAAGTACTTTGTAGCAAGTAGTTTTATTTTTCACTCAAAATTTAATACAGATTTTTCATTTATTTTTTTCAGCAGCCAAGCACACCAAAAACATACCCAAAATGGCTTACAATATCAACAAATGTTAGGGGACCCGTGTACTAACATAAAAAAAAATCAATCGAAAATAAATCAAGGTTAGTCACTTAATTTTTTTGAAAGAATGAATACATGTAAATACAATATATAAACAAATAAATATATAAATATAAGTTTGTATGATACTTAAGTTTTAAGCTGGTGCATCAGAGGCTCATTTAAAATAAAAACGCAACTTTGACGAAGCTTATCTGTGAGTCTTTCAGTTTTACCATTCGATCGGAGATCTAATCGACATTCGATTGAAAGGGAAGGTCATTTGTGAAATGAAATCTAGGCAGACTGAGCATCATTTCCAGCAGGTTATTTTGAGATATTTGCATCTTCTTAATGAGGCACTTGGATTGGTTGCCAAGCAAATTGTGTTGAAATACCACTTTATGGAGTCCTATGAAAGTTCGAGGTACGTTTTATAATACTAGACCAAGGAGAGAATCCTGTGGAACTCCTGCAAAAAAGTGTTGTAATAATGATGCTTTTTTATTGACATAGACTTTAAATGCTCTGATGGTCAAAAGGTTTTGGATAGTCTTGACGATATTGTCAATATCGGTTTTCCGAAATTTCGTTCATACAGTTTTCATATGTCAGGAAAAACTCAGCATTATTCGAAGACTTTACATTATTTGCATTGAAGTTAGTTACCATAGGCTACTGTTTGTAGTAAACTAAACTAATTTTGTTTAAAATTACCTCTGGGAAAATATTATTGACAAGAATCAACGTGTTCCTTATTGCAACCATCTCTTCTTGGCTTTGTAAAACCGATAGCGGACTATCAACCTCTTCTACGAACTGTGTATCCGGTCTTTAATCTTTCCAATATTTGTGAAGCACAATCGTTGATAAATTTTGCCATGCTAAGGCGACGAGAGCATCTGTAACCAGAGATGTACAAAATAGTTTAAGAAAAGTATTTAAATACAAAATGCAAATACCTTTTCGATTTACTATTTCAAATGCAAAATACCAAATAGTTTTGTGTGTTGTATTTTAAATACTAAATGTAAAATATGTAGGTATTATCAAAATACTTCCTCAAATACAAATACTTTTTCTTCAATTCAATTCTCTTTATTTATTACACTTTTTAATAATACAAGTTGTTCGAACGCATTATCGCTCATTTTTCTTCTGTGATGACGCATTATCATGCCACCATATGAAAAAAGTCTTTCTACTGGTGCTGAGCTTGGTAAACATGTGTTGCATTTTAAAAACACTTTTTTTTATTGTAGGATAATGGTTTAATATGGTGTGACTTGTGCACTCATCCTTTAAATATTGAAGGGTGTCCAGATCTACCGATTGGAACCACCCTCACTGGTTGATGAGGAGTCTGAATCCTAGAACATGTAATAAGACTCGTTTTTTTCTTTCTTTTTTTCTGATGTCTGTGACAGGGCTCCACTTTTCAAATCATCATATTTCACTTTACTGACTTCTGTGATAAGCAACTCCTTCACTTACTCCTTTTTATTTTTTGGTACCCATTTCAATTTGAAGAAAGGATATGATACTGCTGCCAGAATACTGTCCTTAGATCTTGGGTCTTCTAACTTATATTTTTCGAAGCGGTTTTGAATGCTTTATTTTATTATTTCAATTAGCGTGCCACAAGCGTATATTCGATTGTCCATTTCCAACGAAGCTAAGATTTTTTGCATTCTTATTAATTCAGGTTGAATTCGTCCATAATATGTGTTATTGTCACCTTTCAAGCTCCTGATTGCTTCAGCTATGGATTTGAAAGTTTTAACAAATTCAACCAAAAACTGAATTTCAATTTTCTTCAAGACTGCCAATTCCAATTTGCTTTGTGCTGCATTTAAAATTGCTTGAACTTTTAAGATATCTATTATGCAATTATCATATGAATCCCACCGAGTTGGGCAGGGTCTCGTTGGAGAATTACTAGTAATAATTTTAGATGCTTTCGACGACTTAGCGCATGGACTCCAAAGATCCTTTTATTTATCCCTAGCCATGTAGTTTCCGGTATGAATCATTTTTACATCTGGCTTTATCTATGTTCAATGTTGACTAAATTTAATCACAAAGTATTTTGAATTTTTAAAATGGAAAATATGTCTCGAAAAGTATTTCAAATAAAATACAAAATGCTTTTTTTGAAAAGGTATTTAAATGCAAAATATAAAATAGGTATTTTGCATTTTGTATTTGTATTTCAAATACAAGTACTTCAAATAAGTCACATCTCTGTCTGTAACGCCTTTTCCCGAACTCACACTTTTGCTTAATAAACTCTTTCTATAAAAAGCTTAGTTACGCGAATCGAGTTCTGACCCATTGCTTGGATTAGTGGTGTGCCATTTGGCAACATATGCAACACCCACATTTTTCCATCAGGTGTTTCCTTTATTTGTTAATATTCAGGAGGATGAATAGATAGAATAATTTGAAAGTTTCCGCTCTTTCAAAAACTTTTTAACCTGTAAAAAAAAATTGGTTGATTGCAGAAAATGTTTTTGATCTGCCTTTCCACTTCGAATTTGCGGCATAAAATTCTTGAAGAAAGCCACCAAGGCAAGCATTCATCAATGCATATTTCGAAAAAGCATTGTCGATTGGTAAAGTTTTGTTTTTGAAAGACCGATGCTTACTTGACTCTCCGATAATATTTTTTTTTTTTTTGAAACCCGTAGCATTCGAGCATGCAAGATTTTCTTTTTCCCTGAATCGTTTGCCTCGCCGGTTTGAACTATCTGGTAGCATTTTTTACTATAGTCCAGTTTCATCAGCATAGAATACCGCGTCTAAGTTGAGATTGTTTTCTTTTATAATTTCAGACAGTTTCCGCTTAAATGGATTAACAAGATCGGCTCGAGGTGAAAGCTTTTCGCCCCTTTTTTTTTTTATAGGGTTCGTGCAGGTTCAAGAGTGTACGCTCTTATGGTGTTTGTCACACAACCTGGACGGGTTTGTGTCAAAGTGTTCGTTAACTACTCTCCGGGGGTAGTTGTCCTAGATATGATTAGAGAGATTCGACTGAAATTGTCGCGTTGGTTGTAGTTCACAGTAACTTTTTTGTTTCCATGTCATTAAGGTGTTGTATTGGAAATGCACACAGAGTATGAATTTTGAAGTGATCTTGTGCTGCGAGTGTTATGCCTTCGTCAGCACTTTTTGATCATCTCTTGTTCTTAGCTATGAATGGACTTGAACTACAGACCTTCCGCTCAACAGTCGGTGATGATTACCATCGCACCACGACCACCTCTTGTTTAAGAATGCTCAACAGAGTAAAAATTGTCTAGGGCTTTGGCTTTAAGAATGTTTCCGTTTTTATAGCTCTCACGTTGGGTTATAAACCATTTACATAACGCAGTTTCCCTTTTTGGAAATACACCTTTTTTCAACGAAAGTCGAAAGTGTGTATCTCTCAGGTTCTTAAGAATGTTGGTTTCAATTTTTTTTATTGTGCAAATGGTTGGTTTGGGAATTCCAAATTTGATGGAAATGATTTTCAATGATTTTCACTTTGTCCTCCAGTGAAAGACGTTTACGAGATATTTTACATGAAATTCTCCTTTATCACACTCTAAGCACCACAAAGCAACGCGACCGCTCTCTAAAAAGTGCTCACTGCTTTAAGGAAAATGTAGTTTTGACGCAAAAAATATATTCACCACGCGTCACACAACGGGACATAGTTCTCTGAAAAACATGTAAAACATTGTGAATGTAAAAACATAACGGTACACAGCAACCAAAATTTATAAATGAACATTTTTACTTAAAATATTATTCCTTAGCGGATTCTTCCTCCAATGTATTCCCAATATAAAACATAAATATTCCTTATATAGGTGTAGGGTATCTAACTTTTTTACCTTCTTTATACTCGTATATAGACACCAACGCATTCGAAAATTGTGTTCGTTAAACTGAACATTCATTTTATTGGCACTCAGTAAACTGGACCTCAATTGTATTTTAAATGTTATCTAGACCAACCGATTTTCTCTGTTGCAATAGTTTAAACCCCTCAGGGGTGTCCATTCGAGTTACAAATTCAGCTGGAAAAGGCATCAGATGTTTCTTGGTCCAAGGAGAAAGTATTATTCTCGAATGTAGAACAAGAAGATGAAGAACACTGGCCTTATCGGAATCCAGATGGAAGACATCACCAGAACTATACAAACTTGGAATCCTGTTTTTGTTCTCTTCAATCTGAAGGGCTTAGTACTTTTATCCAACGAGCTATGTTTTCTCTGCTTCGAAATTTGAATTTATGCGAAGAAACAGTAAGGCGCGTACTTACCACTGCTTCTTTATACAGCTTCTGAAACGTTTATACACTTGGACACGGTCTGGTATCTTAGCAAAGAAGCTTTTCTTTACAATTTTCGGAACACTCAGATCTATTACACTATTGATATGTTTCTTAAAGGTTTCTACAAGTCTGTCAATAAGATCGGTGGAAACATTTCAAATTCTCTTGGAATGCCTCTTAGTTTCGATCTAATTCCCGACCGATAGAGGGCTCCTTTCGCATTTGAAACCTAAGAAATATTGCACTTCTTCTCTTCCTGATTTTATGATAACATTTGACATAAAACTGAGCTATGATTACAGCTGAGGTCAGTAACCGCAACCAACTGGGAATAAATTGGATGAATTTGTTAGAAAAATATCGAGGGTAGATGGTAAACCTTTCGAACCATCTGGAATATATACGTATGATATGATATATCTGGCATTCAATGTAAGAACAAAATTCATTTATGGAGGAAACACGCAATCAATGCGAATCCCAATTTATTAAAATAACAGGCCTAAAGTCAAGCTTCTTATCTTCTTTAAGATTTTTCAGGCTATTTTTAAGACCATAACACAGAGACAGAAAACCTAAATGTAAGCTCTTTTCGTTTTTATTTTATTTATTTTTTTCTATACGCTTGTCTGACACGAAGGTATTGGAACTATCCGCAGACTGGTATGTCCTTGGATTTTCAAATAACTTCTGACACACTATGAGAGGAAGTTCTCTCCACTGGTCATCTCCCTCCTTGCATTTAGCTAACTCCAGCCAACATTGGTTGTAGAATATGATAATTTCCCTTTGACTGATAGCACAGACAGGATCATATGGTCCTGGACAGGAAGATGGACATTCTGAAGTGGTTAATTTCTCCCGTACCGTAGTGGAACTTGAATTGACGTCTATTATGCTATCCGGCCTCGAGTGGCTTGGACGCGCTGCGTTTATCGATTGAATTGTTAAATATAAAAATCCTATAAACGACAAGATGAAAATGATTTCTATGAATCTTGAGGTATTACCTATCACCACGATGGTTCTCATTTCGCGATATACTATTTGCTACGATGTACTCATTGATCGAGCCTTAACCCAAGTGTTTTTATACACCGACTTTATACGACACTGAATATTTCTTATCAGAGTAACCTCAAGCCAAGCAATAAATTGCCAAGAGCAGTGACCGCATTTCTGTGAGATAACAAACCAGTAACCTATAAACACAAAATAAAAACACAAAGCAAAGCCAGTCCGAGTTCCAAAAAGCGTTTATTTCATGTGTTCCAAATATTATCCAAGAGTTAACCACCTGGTGCCACCGTTGTTGTCGTCGTTGTCATTGTCCCTGGTGTTGCTGGGCCAGGCGGACCTATAAACACAAAATAAAAACACAAAGCAAAGCCAGTCCGAGTTCCAAAAAGCGTTTATTTCATGTGTTCCAAATACATATTATCCAAAAAGTATTATCCAAGAATTAACCACCTGGTGCCACTGTTGTTGTCGTCGTTGTCGTCGTTGTCGTTGTCGCCGGTGCTGCTGGGCCAGGCAGACCGATTGGACCCTGTGGACCTTGCGCTCCTGCAAGGCCAGCTGGGCCAGTAAAACCACGTCGACCACGTGGTCCGGTCGGTCCTCTTGGTCCAACAGGTCCAATAGGCCCTATAAGACCAGGTAAGCCAACAGCTCCTAGAGGTCCGGCATTACCCAGGATGCCAGCAGATCCTTTATCACCTGGCTCTCCAATAGGTCCCTGAAAACCAATTGGTCCCATCGGACCAGGTGGTCCTGGTGGACAATTACAATATCCACCATAGCCACCGCCGCCATAGCCACCACCGTAGCTACCACCGCCGTAGCTGCCACCGCCACTGCTTATATAACGAAATGATGGCTCCTCGTCATCCACCTCAACTCCGCACACCACTGCCACGGTGCCTAAGGAATGAAAATTTCGAAATATTAAAACAAAAAATGAATTTCTATCGAAAATACATAGGAGGAAGTGTGCAACTCACAGAGAAGCAAAGTTATGAAACCATTCATCGCCGAACGGAATATGATTCGAGCCCGTGGTCGTAAACGCTTCTTATATCCTCTGCGGTATTCAATCAATGCTTTTTGTCTGTAGCCACGCCGGGGAATAGTGATCGGCAGACGGAAAGCCTATGAAAATTCAATGACCAATCAGAAAAGTAGGTGTTGTTGTAGGTTCTTCCATGGATGAAAAACCAGTTTCGAATGGGAAAATGGAAAATTTTTCTTTTCCAATGAAAACAATGTACAGTGCCCGTGGTTCTTGGGGTCAATGTATTGAGGAAATCGGATCTTGGTTGTTATTTATGCTAATTAGAGGTTCAAACAGGTATCATATTGGAAAAAGGAAATAAAGGCTACCCTTTTCACGTGTGTAGGATGATGAAGTGGACAAGTGTATACTGAAAACCCAAAACTCGAGTGTGGTAATAATTTGAATAGTCGCTTGGGCCGGTTTTTGTAAAGAACCTTAGAAACATTAATAAATTTAGCCAATCTTCAAAATCAGGTAATAAATTCTAATAGCAAAGAAACTCTAGGAAATAATATTGGAATGTGGCTAAAAATGGATTAAAAGGAGAATGTCTCAAGTTATGCGTGAGACTAGAGGTCTATCCATTCAGAGAAATGCACTGGATAATAAGGCTTAGTAAAACATTTACGAAGCACTGTCCAAGCATCCTTAGAACTAATTCCTTACTTTTGTGCATGTGTCGGTTTTATATGCTGCAGGGTGGTTATGGAATAACACTCATCACAATCATCAGTATATGGTGTAGTAAGCCTCAAGTTAGATCACTTCCGAGTTTACTTGCTTTGTCTAGACCCAGCTTATGTAGCTTAGGAAAAAGCTATTCCACTTAGGTCATAGATACCCACGGTCTTGGACGGCGCCATTCCAGCCGGCACCATAAATGCGGTCGTCTTTACTTGCTTTATTCCTTGGGGTTAGGGTCGAGGATCTTCTGTCCGGAGCAATGGTGTTTTTTTCGCAAAACACAGTCAATTTAAACGCTCAATCTGTAGACGCTTTATTAGGCCGACTAGACTGTACATCCTTTACAGCTTTTAAATATATCTTTTCTTAATCATCCGATAAAAAAAAAAACGGGACCAAACAACTTCTTTATCAATTTTCTATATTGTCGAAACTTCTGATCCGAGATGACGAAGGTCTTAGCTTTTGTAAAGAACTGTTTCTGGATCTATCCTCAGCACTGGTGTCGTTACCTCTTACCAAAAATGCGCCAGAGTACACGAAATCTTCGTCTACTTTTAAATTACAACCGCCAAAGGTGACTTTCCTTCCTGTCTCTCTTTGATCGGTTAATTAAAATTAAAATAATTAAATGCTTTATCAGCGCATTTTTAGTTTTTCCAAATGAAGGTTACAAAAGTAGCCTCAGTAAAACCACTATAACATGCGAGCTGTATGTCAGATTACCATAAAATGTTGATTTATCATTGGGAGCTTGGAACTTCCTAAAAATGATATGGATTTCTCGATAGTGGCGCCATCTATACGTCACGTCTTTCTAAATAAAACGAAGTCGAACCAAACGATGGTATACTCGTATTGCTGTTCTATTGTTTCTGCAGATGGCATTCGATCTTAAAAGAGCTCGAGAGAGACATGGTTGGCAAAGGTCTTGGCCTTAGTTGCAACAGATTAATAGTCCTAGTCAAGCTTGACTCTTGAAAAGGTTCAGACATCAAGGATGTTTGAGAGTGTCTGGCGCTGATCGCAATGTGACTAGTTCGTTTGATCTTCAATTGATCAGCGATCCGCCAAGTCCTCTTATGGATAAAAAATGAGGCAAACGTGTACTGGCTAATAAGAAACCTACCCAGCCCCGTGCTTAAATCCCCTAGAGAGGCAGCGAGAATATGTTTTATTTAGCAGACATGCATATTTGGATTGGGGTTCCGAGGTTAGCTTTTATATTTTCTATTTGCTAGAATGGGTGTCACTACAAGTAGTACATGCCGATTAGTGTGTTTTAAGATTTGTGCTATGTGATTTAAGAAGTATAATCAGTACAGAGGATAGTTTCTTCTGGGCAGCATTATGCAGGGATATGTTGCGATACTTATAGCAAGCATAGGACGGCCTTGATGTGACATTCGATCCTGCGCATGATCCCCAGCAAAATATCGCCACCAGCTTTGATGTGTTCAGGCGGTAGATCTTCTGCGCCTGCAATCTCGACCTCAGCCTCCTGATATTTGAGCTTATTTCTTCTAACCTGGGATGGGGAACTACTTTATCAACTGATAATGGTTTTTCTTGCTGCCCTATTACACTCTCACGGTCGTGGTCGTTAAGCAGCTTCCTGGAAATATTTCCTATCCCCTGCACAACATACAAAATTACACTAACAATTTCAAAGAGCTGGAGTGTCCCAAAGTTTTTGCGCTTTTTACATAAAGCTGTTATTTTGGAAACTCTGCGATATCCCTGCGACTACGAGATGTTTTTTCTTTTACACTGTTCATTCTCAGTTGTAATGTCTTTCTATTGTATATGCCGCATCGGTTGGGCTGATTATTTCTGGGCATTCGTCATTGTACCATGACTACAGTTTCCTGGCAATAAATCGTGCTGCTACCAACAAGTAGTCAAAGTTGAAACTCACATCACTGAATGCTTGTACATCCCGGTTGTGTGATGCGTGTTTTGTGTCAATCAGCCCATGATGGGTATGGTTGGTGACTTCACCATTCGGAGATAGCCCGATTGCCCTATAGATTTTACTTCTTATAGCCTTATTACAATCTGGAAAGGCTGTTGGAGGCTGCACCTTGCGGCCGTGTCCGCCAAGATGATTCCCTTAGTAGTTTTGGCGTTGAAGACTCCGAGAATGATTTTGATATCATACTCACCCGAAAAGTCTTGACAATTCTTTTTGAACATCTATCGTCATCGTTTATAATATAATATAATATATATAATCCGATCCGTTGATTTCCAAGAGTGTTCTTGTACATGGTCGGGCCATTATTCGTTGTTTTTTTTGTTTTTTTATTTACATATTCATCGGGTCATTGCTGAGTGAACTTAATCAAAGAGCAAGTTCTAGAGTCTTGTAGGCTTCCGAGCACATGTTGATAGTAGTGAACTACTTGCAAGGGGATACCATTGATGTAAACAAATCATTTTTTAAAATTCAACTCTGCGAAAGTTTACACTTTGCAAAGTGGTTTATTCTAAGCCCAGTTTGAACTATTTATTCACAATTGAGTGTGCTTTAGAGCTTACTTTAAGATCCGCTTATCAATCTTTGGATTAAATGACATGCTAAAATGAAAACGACCAAAGGCGGTAAAAATCAACCAGATAAAAAGAAAGACACAATTTGAGATCCGCAATCTTATGAGCTACGTCAGTGTTCACATCCAAAAAACAATAAAAAATTCAAAAGCAATTAACTTATTTAGCATTTATTTCTAATTCAATTTTCGTGACGTATTTTGCGATACTTGGGTTCCAGGACTTCCTGAAAATTCTGGTCAACCAGATTCTGGTCATCTTCAGCGCTAGGCGACCCAATCCAACTTATTGGACCAAGCTGCTTTGTTTTGCCTTCCTCACCCGACTCACCTTTTCGGCCTGGTTCACCTCTTTCACTTTCATCTCCAATTTCACCAACACAACCCTTGATGCCCTTAGGTCCTCGTTTACCTTTCGGTCCAATCGGGCAATAACAGCCATTTGAACACAACTTTGTTTCAGTTGGAGTAAGTTGGTCTACAATGCCAACAGGCATGTCATAGGGTTTGTCTAATGCATTATCTTCAGTTGATTGCGCCATACTTATACCTCGTATCACGGTTAGGACATCTGAAAAATTGATTCATGCAAATCGAAATAAAATAATTGTTGGGACAATAAACTTACAAAAAAGCAGCATCCACTCTTCCCTGGACTGCATGGTGAAATGACGCTCACTAATGCCACGAAAGAATTAAGAATGCAATGGAAGATGAAAACCTGTTTCATTTAAAATGCAAATGCACCTCAGTCTACTGCCGGCATCAAAGTAGTAGTTCTGCTCCTACGAGTCTTTGTGTCACGCTGACAATAGACATTGATGCATTAATATGGAAATTGTCGTGAACAACGATGCGGGTTCATGCATAGCATATGAGCCGTCGTCCTTCAGTGGGTAATATTAACGGTATCTGAAATTTATTTGATGATTCTATATTAAATTGCTTCTAAATATACCGTCTCATTCGCTGTCGATATTGTTTCGATTACGTAGCCCAAAACATGGTGGGTTATGTCTTTTAGTTGTTTCATCCCATGTTCCATTTTAAGAAAAGAATTTTCAGTCTTAGCTGAACATGAGACTAGTCGTATCGACAATTCTCTGTAAGTCTACTTATTTCCTTTTTATTAACCTGACCCGTAATAGAGTACTTTCTAAATCACCCCCATGCAGGTGTTTTATCAGTGCAAATACATTCGACGGAGGATGTTAGCAAAAATAAATTTTTGGATCTCACTTTCAATAAAATCGACCACGAAGATGGAGCGTACAGCTTGGGGAACATTCATGAAGTAATTAAAATTAAGCCAAACTGCAATTGCCCAGCGGGACCACCTGGTCCACCTGGTTATCCCGGTGAAGCAGGCTCTCTAGGCCCAAGGGGTGATAAGGGGGATATTGGGGAGTTAGGACGTGTTGGACCACCAGGGCCTATAGGAATTGCGGGTAAGCCGGGACCACCAGGCGATGTTGGAGAACCAGGCAAACCAGGTCCAGATGGAGAACAAGGATTACCAGGCCCACCAGGACCTCCCGGACCGCCCGGTCCTGCAGGACCTCCGGGACCTCCTGGCCCTCGAGGTGATCCCGGCAAGAAAGGTATTCCAGGCTGGTTGCATCCTTGGCCACAACATCCGCCATATCCGCCATATCTACCACATCCGCCATATCCACCGTATCCGCCGCATCCTCCACATTATCCGCATCATCATTCACCGTATCCGTCACCGCATCATCCGACACACCCGTCACATCCATCACATCCGTCACATCCGTCACATCCACCAGATCCGTCACATCCCTCACATCCGTCACATCCGTCACATCCGTCACATCCGTCACATCCGTCACATCCGTCACATCCATCACATCCGCCACATCATCCACCGGATCGCTTACCGCATCATCCTACACATCCGCCACCTCAACCACCTCCGCCACCTGCCAATCCATATCCGCCATTCCCCCCGTATCCTCCGTACCCACCATTTCCACCTTTGCCATCATATCCACCTTTTCCTCCTTATCCACCTTATCCACCATATAGTCCCAATCCACCAATAATGATACCCGGTCCCCACTGGCCTCCACACTGGCCTCCACAGGGGCCCCCTCATCAATCACATTCACCCTCACCGCCTCCTTCACCACTGCCACCATCTCCACCACATTCAATACCGCCATATCAGCCTCCCTGGTCACCATGGATTCCAGGAACTCCTGGGATTCCTGGACCATGGTCTTCAGGACCTCCCCCATCTTCTTGGCCACCCCGGCCTTCTGGTCCACCAGGGCAGCCTGGCTCATGGCCATGGCCGCCTTGGTCGCAGGCTCCTCCGAATCCAGTTAAACCGTGGCCACACCATCCGCCACACCATCCTCCCCAGCATTCTCCACACCATCCCCCCCAGTATTCTCCACACGATCCTCCACATCATCCTCCACATCATCCTCCACATAATCGTCCACATCATCCTCCAACTAATCCTCCCCCAACCAATCCTCCACCAACCCCTCCCCCAACGAATCCTCCTCCAACCAACCCCCCCTCAAGCAATTCTCCCCCAACCAATCCTCCCCCAACCAATCGTCCCCCAACCAATCCTCCCCCAACCAATCGTCCCCCAACCAATCCTCCCCCAACCAATCCTCCCCCAACCAATTCTCCCCCAACCAATCCTCCCCCAACCAATCCTCCTCCAACCAATCCTCCCCCAACCAATCCTCCCCCTACCAACCCTCCCCCAACAAATCCTCCCGCAACCAATCCACCCCCAACGAATCCTCCTCCAACCAATCCTCCCCCAGACCATCCTCCACACAATCCTCCACACAATCCTCCACACCATTCACCGGAAAATCCGGAGCATCATCACCGTAGCACCGAATGAGGCTCCTACCGCTTCACAGCCGGCAACACCACATCAGATGACCTAAGATCGCACAGAAACAGCAACAGAAGCTCCAACAGCATCATCTCCATCCAACGCTAGCAGCGACTGAAGCTCCTACCAACTCACCAACAATCCCAACATACGAGTATGCAACACCAACAGACAGAAATGTTTGTAACAATCGAGCAGGACAACAATGCGAAGATTACCATCTAGACTTATTCAGTGAAAATCCTTTTATAAAATCGCAGACAATAAAAACTATGAAATGAACGATTTGTGTTGATATTTTGCTTACTTGACAGAGGCAGACTAGGACTATAGGTCTAAGAAAATATTTCTCACAGAATTAGGGGCATATAGCATTGGCTGATGTTAGTTAAAGATAACTAACCACCATAAGGACATCTTCTTTAAGCTTAATATCGGGTTCACATTTATCTTTTCCATGGATACCATGTTATTGTCGCACTGTCAGGTCCCCCAGTATGCCACTGAATATCCAGTTTTCTCATTGCCCATGTACCATGCCAGGGAACATGAAGCAATAGTCTGCGGTTGACTATATGACCCGAGACTCATCTTTTTCCTATGTTCAATAAATTCTGTTATCCGGCACAATGCCTTTGATTACAAGCCTACATTAATGATCCCAAATCCCAATGCTAGTATGGTAATTGCCCCAACCTGCAACAAGAAACGAGTTACCGGTCACCACCTAGTCGAGCATCCCAAACCACGATCGTCGCTCACTTCCAGTCTTTCCATTCCCATCCAATGCATCCAGAACATTTCTGATTGGTCATCTGTACAACTCATATACAGTCCAGTACGAAGTACACAGGTTGACAAAAAAATTCTTTCCATGGGCGTAGCCATTCTAGCTGAAGGTCTGCACTTCCTATAAAACCTAGACTGGTTTAAAAAATTCGAATCAGATTGAATGCAACCATGAAGCCGATTATCAGCTTGGTTATTTGTAAGTGCTTTCTTCGAACATAAAACGATTTCATTTAATTTTTTTTTGTTTTTTTTCGTCCTTTTTTAAAGGTTTGTTTGCGGTTTGCGTAGCAACTCAGGCCCAGAAGTCTTCAAAATCGCTGACAATCCAAACCGGCGGAGGCAGCGGCGGTGGTGGCGGAGGTTATTATGCTCCATCTTATCCAACGTGCTTGTGTACGCAGGGTGCACCAGGTCCGGTTGGTCAGCAAGGACCACCAGGTTTTCCTGGTCCTAAAGGCGATAGGGGTAATCCCGGAATTCGAGGTTTTGATGGACCCGCAGGTCCAAATGGTCTCCAGGGTCAGCAGGGAAGAATTGGCCCACGGGGTGCTGTAGGGGCAACCGGGGCGCGGGGACGTCGCGGTTTCACGGGACCACAAGGTTTCCCAGGACCAATAGGTCCGCCTGGATTGATTGGACCACCTGGACCTCCTGGCACTTAAGAAGTTACCTTACGCTATTGACTCTCGATTGATGAATGGTTTTTGAACAATAAATATGTGAATTAAAAGCAAATTTGTTTTTCTGCTATAAATCTTACTTTTAAGAAATCCGCTAAAAGGATTTCCTCCCGGTTATAGTGAAAATATATAAAGATGAATTTAAATCAGGAAAGGGGTTTGGTGTGATATAAGTTTGAGACAGAATTAAGGACTTTCTGATGTTACATATTTTGAAAATTTCTCACAAGGCGGTGTTACAAAACCTGCGGGAATGAAAACACTTTTTTAAGAACTCCTCATATATTTCTGATGTCCCCCAAATACCTTATCTCCCTCTCTATTTGGGCTATATTCAAAGGGTAACAAAAATGTTTGGGTCCCTGTTACATTAATAATCATTAAAAACATGTAAAAGACCTATGAAAGGATCACGAGAAATTGCCGGATCGTAATCAAAAAGCTTGCTGGAGATGTTGACATTTCAATTGACATCGTCTGTAACAACAAATTTGCTCCAAAACTTTAGAATTTCGAACAAAACAGCTTCAAATGAAAATTGCTCAAAAGTCGCTCAATAAAATCAATTTTTATTCCAAAAATTCTAAAGTTTTGGAACAAATTTTGTTCTCTCAAGCTGCGTACCAAAAACTTTTCAGAAAATTTCATGACAAGAGCTAATCGATATGCTAACTTGCTCAAAGAGTGTTTTCATTGCGATTCGGTGATCACTTGGGATTTCATCAATCTTGTTCACGTTTTCATCACTTGTTGATAACAGAGACTATCAGGACGTCTAGGCTGATCTAAGCCTTATTGAATGCATCAACAAAAGCAATATTCGATGTTTCTAAGATTTCATTTCATTCTTATAGTCTTTGCTCTATCATGTAAAAAAGACAGTCAAACCTAAGCACAAGTAACATCTTGGTACTTTCCTTTTACTAACGCAATAACAAAACCAACTTCCTTGCGCCTAATTTGAGTACCGTGGAGTGTCTTATCATAAGAATTAATACTAATAACTTAAGGATTGAAGTCGTTTGTATATTTCACCTTTCGTTTCTAAATTTATTTTCTTAATTGAGACTTAGGACCCTTTATGCGGGGGTTTTGTCCATGATACGAGTATCTGCCCTATTAGCGACATGTCATCATTGACTTCTCTGCGTGTTCTGAAAACTGCAACTCCCTAGGATTCTTGGTTTGATAATGGTGGACTTTTTCGATTGTTAGTAGTAGTATAGTATTAGTATTGTACTCGGAGTTGAAGTTTCGTTCACAATACCTAGTCCAAAATTAAAACGATCTTGAGAATTAGAAACATTGGTGTTCCTCAGGGATCTGTTCTTGGTCCTTTAATCTTTATCATATACATATGTTAATCCAGTTTTCAAATGACAGTTTCCTGAAAATATCATTGCATTCGCTGACTGGTTCTTTCATATGTTTTCTGTACGATAAATATGGTCTTGCCTGTGTTAAACAAGTGGTCAATTGGTGCTCAGAAACGTCCTCCAAAAATGAGTTTCTATTGTGCCTGCTAGTCAATTAGACCTGGAGTTCCACTACCTTTTTCATAAAGTTGTAAACTTGAGGATGGCCATCGTAGGAGCTGAGCTGATCCCCTCAGGAGTCATAATTTCACTGAGGAGGATACGCTTTCTAAGATGGCAGAGGGCAGCACACTCGCACAGTATGTGATCTGCAGTTTCCTCGTCCACTAGACAGAGTCGACAGTCGGTTTCAGACGAGAGGTTAATTTTGTTAAGATGATATCTCAGACTACTCGAAAGGTAGCTGTCCAATCTTCCAATATCGACTCTATTATAGTCGAGAATATTGATAGAGTGTTTATTCAGGGGCCGTATGAATCTCTTCGATTCTCCAAAAGTGCAAGTGTTGCGATTTTACCCACTTGTCTAACAGAAAATTAGTCTTTGATTTCGACCTTTCTCCGCAGAAAGTTTTCTGGAATTTGGTAACGGTAAAAAAGAACATCATACTACGCCAATTTATTAGATACATTCAATACAGAATTGATTGCCATAAAAGAAAAAGGAACAAACAATTGTTTTAAATATTATTAGTTTGTTCTCCCAACCTAACCTTAATTTCCTATTATTAAGAGGATACATCATTTTAATAGTTTTATTTTTTTTTTCATTATTAATGTAATACTTATAATTTACACTGTCCGGCCAGATTGTAGTGTCGGTGTTAATTATTAAATTATTGCTTGGTATGAAATATTGTTTTCTTTTCTTCGTGAAAAGAGATAGTCTAGGAGCATTAACTTTAATTTTCCACCTATTGTAATATTCTAAAATAGTATTTAGTGCCGACTGTAGGTTGGTTTCTTTAATAGAACCCAAGATAATACATCGGACGAGTAAAAACACGCATCATTGACAAAGATTGCAGACTCACAATTAAGGAGCGATGGAAAATCGGACATGTACAAATTAAAAATACAGGTCCAAGGACAAACACCTGGGGTACTCTTGCCGGATTTGTTATTTATACAAACACTAAACGTTCGTTCTAAGAAACTTTTAATAATTTTAATAAAAAACAATGGGAATTCGCACAAATACATTTTATAGAGTAGTTCACCATGCGAGACATTGTCAAAGGCTTTTTCGACGTCAAGAAACACTATCCCTGTTGATTTTTGGGAAGTAAAACCTTACGTAATTCTGTCGATTTAGTGAATTCTGCTGTTGTGGCCAAAACCAAACTGCGGGAGGGGAAGCACATCTTTTTCAATAAGCACTTTGTCTATCTAATATTTAATTATTTTTTTCAAAAAGCTTACTTACTGAGCTGAGTAGTCTAATTTGCCTGTAACTATTGGAATTGAAAGTTGGCGCCCCAGGTTTTAATATTGGTATAACCATAGCTTTCTTCTATACCTTTAGGAAACATTGCAACTTAATATATGAATTGAATATAAAAAGTAAAAATTTCGGGTAGTTGCTTAATAAAAAAGTTTTTGATGCCATCAAAACCTGGAGACTTTCGATTTTTGAGCTTACGTATAAAATCCGTTAGCTCCTCAAAAGCAGCATACATGTTTACCTGTAAGCTTACCTGGGTTGACATTGAGTTTGAAAGAGCGGTCGCCAAGACAACTTCCGTCTCTACTCCCCATTTCACTAGAAATTGTGTTACTGAAAAGGTTGGGACATTGACAAACGATAGGATAACACTGCCTTTTTTCCTAATTATCTTCGAAATAATCCAAAAGGGTTTACTGCATTTATCAAAATTCTGAAGCTTTCTGTTCCATGAAATACTGCGAAATTTCTGAATTTCGTCTTTAATGATTTCATTAAGAATACTGACATTCTCAAATAAGACATAAAATCTATATCGTTTTTTTTTTAATTGATCGTGATATATACATAGTTTGGTAGGACTACGTTATTATAGAGCGGTTGGAGCAATTTAGATTTAGAAGAGTTAATTGCGTTATTAATAATACCTTTGAGTACATTTATAATGTTGCCTACTTGGGCAGTAGTGATGCTATCTAGATTGATTGATGCCTGGTGAGGTCTTAAACTAGCGCGAATTTCATGCTTGTATCTACCCCAGTTTGCATGTTTGAGATCAAGAAAGTAGTTACGATCGCTTGCCTCAGGTCTTTGGGGGTTGCTACAAATAACAGGGAGATGGTCGGAGGAAAGATCATTCACAACCGTTGGTTCGTTGGAAAGCTGTGGAACATTTGATAAATATATATCTAATGTTGAAGGATTACATCTCGCATTGTTAGGAACATAAGTTGGCGAATTGCCACAAACATGGCCAGTCATTAACGCAGGTTCACAATAGGTAGTAAACATGCGCGTACGAACAACGCGCATTTCAGTCATTGATATGATGGAGCACGGCTTTTATATTTCCTGTTGCCCTATCGCCCAACTGTCACATATACCCAAACTTTTCGAAAGTATCTTGTATGACACTCTGAGTTTCCACTGCAAATCTCTAACCTCCTCTAAACAATATGGCTTTCTCAAGTACAGGTCTACAACCACAAACCTTGTCGAATTCGTGTCCTTCAGCCTCTCAGCATTAGAGAATGGAAATGAGGCCAACGTCATTTCAACTGATTTCAGTAAAGCCTTTGACAAAATCTCCCACAAAATAATACTTTTCAAACTGTCTTCCCTTGCCTTTAAATCCCCTGCATTAAAATAGATATCTTCTTACTTAAAAAAACAGTGTTCGTTTTTGATCTGCCATTTCACTTTCTTAGCTTCTTCCGGCGTTCCCCAAGGCAGCCACCTACGTCTACTTCTTTTCTTTCTTACCATTAACGACATTGAGTTTGTCATCAAACATTCCAACCTCTCACTGTACCCCGACGACACCAAGTTCCTTAAGATCATTTCCTCTAAACAAAATTCTTCCCTTATTCAATCGGATCTCAACAGCTTTTCCGTCTGGTGCTCCAAAAATTGTTTGGAGTTTAACATTTCCAAACGCCAATCAATCTTTTTTTCATGAATTACGAATCAAATCTGTTCCTCGTCTCTACTTCCTCAATAATCAGCCAATCTTCCCCGTTCATCCGCGATCTTGGCGTAAGATGTGACCACTCGGTTTCGTGAAGCGTTGGTCTAAAAAATTCTCCAATCCCTACGTGATTCGATCCCTCTGATATTACCTTTGTTCGCCCTCTTCTTGAATACGTATCTCAAGTGTGGCTCCCTTATCAACAAACCCACGTTTCTAGAATCAAAAGCATCCAACGTCGGTTCCTACGTTTCGCTCTCTGAAGTCTGTCTTAAATTAATAAATTTGAGTACGTTGGAGGAAAGAGGAAGTCTTCATTAATAGACTTCTTATAGGTACCATTGACTGCGCCACTCTTTATAACTCCATATCTCTTAGCACTAAGCCTCGTATTAAACGCAATCCTCGTCTCTTCTATCTATCCACCTCCCGCTCCTCATACGGCTCCAATGAACCCATTTCATATGCTGGCATGTGTTAATTCGAATATTAACTTTGATTTCAATAGCGTTTTCTCAATAGTCTTTCCGTCCCACAATCTTAGTTCTTACCCGGTCTTCTTAGTTATTAAGTTCGATTAAGTTAGCTTGAATTAAGCTCAATAAATGGGGGTTTTTGTCTCGATGAAAATTACATTAGAATATCTGAAGCTGTTGATAAAGTCTGGCACATGGGACTGCTTTACAAACTTAATAACACCTTTCCACTAGACTTTTATCTGCTACTTAAGAACTAGCTTGGCCCATGGCATTTTGTGAAATAAGAGGACGAATACTCTATATTGTACATCGTACAAGCTGGCGTTCCCCACGATGGCGTATTGGGGCCACTACTTTGCACGGCCGATATACCTACCTCGGCAGCACACCATCCCATTTTCCAAGCTAGCAAATACGTGAAAAACGCAAACAATAAACTTCAAAGCATTTAAACAATACTATACCGTGGATCACTAAATAACCCTGGATCATTATCCAGGTGATCCACACCACAAAGGAAATCGACAAATTACTTCCTAATTTGTATACATTTGTAACAACAGAACCATAAAAACTAGTGATCACTTCAAGTACCTAGGTATGATTATTGACAGTAAGTTAACGTGGAAACAACATAACATCAGCGTACGCAAAACAGGATCCAAAAGAAGAGTGGTCAACACCACTCTGTGTTAATACACGTACAATACTAACCAAGGAATTTCGCAAAGACCTTCACATAGCAACTGTCACAAAGGAAATTTGTCTTTCGACTAATACAGGTTACTGGCCCCGCACCGTAACTCAACCCATATACATGTAAAAACATTAACTTATTATCAAGTGACAGACTACTATCAAATGGAGAAAAAAACAGTCTATTTTCTCCGTAGCGAAAAGTATGTTCAAAAAGTAACGGGAATAATCCGATTATCGCAGTTTTTTCGTCGTTATATTGGTAAACATATCTGAAAGGTATCTGTATAAAGTATATTATCATTAAGGCTATACCAGTCCTTGGGTGTGCTGTCAGCAGGTTTAAGCCCATTGGCGATCATTTTATAAATATTACAAAATAAGTAAGACAATCATCAGATAAATATCGAACTGCATAACTTATACTATTTTCACACAGTTAGAAATGATGAATTCTTCGGAGAAGATGATCATTGTTCTAAATACCATAAGTATTGTATGTGCCGAAAAGCAAGTACTTAGGAATATAGATTGACTACAACTTTAATTAGAGTACGCATAAAGAGGAACATATTAACTTTTTCATCTAGGCTACATTTACCCACAACCCGTACTCGTTATCTCGGGCTTCTTTACTGCTACAACCTTTTTATCCGTTGTTGACGTGCTGCAGCATCCATGGCGGGCATCGTCATTAATATCTTCTGTGAAGAGCTGGTACCCCTCATAAACAATTTTTTTATTTTACTCAGAGAAGATTCGTCAAATACCATAGTCAACATTTTTTTCCGAAACTATCCAAAATGACTGACAATATCAACATATGTTAGGGGACATGTGCACCAACATAACAAACACAAATTGAAAACCGAATGAATGTAGCTCGCGAAATTCAAAAAGTCACCTTATTTTTTGAACCAAACTCGTATGTTAGTATCTATATTTATTTCACTTGTCAAGAAACTATACTATATAAAATGCGTTTCGAAGTAGAGAGGACTTTTTCGGAATAGCACATTCTAATAGCGCCACACAAAAAGACGCACAACACTGACATCTTGGCCAGAACGTCACGGCTACAAACTTGAAGTGGTCAAGGACTTCGTCTATTAGTTGGCCCGTTAGTGACCATTGACAACAACACCAGCGCTGAGATCAAACGCAGAATTACTCTTGCCAACCGCTGCTTGTTTGGGCTATCTCGAAAAACCAAGGTAACACTGTATAAATCACTGATCATCCCAGTCCTTTACGGCGCAGAGGCCTGGACCTTAACAAAAACCGATGAGGATGCCCTTAGTCGCTTCAAGAGGAAGATTTTGCGTTCAATCCATGGCCTCGCTCGTAAAAACAGAGAGGAGATGATACAACGGCGAACTGTACTGGCTGTACAGCGACATCGGCCTAGTACGTCGTCTCCGGATCCAACGTCTAAGATGGCCTACCCATCTTGTAGAGCGAATGAACAGAACAGTTCTGGCCCGAAGAGTCTTCGAATTCAACCCTGGGTAGCAGAGGGCGACTGAATCTAAGGTGGCGCACACAGATGGAAGGTGACGTTAACCAACTTGGAGTGCGGCACTGGAAACAACTGGCAAAAGATCATGCCCGCTGGAGACGCTTGTTAGTTGAGGTCCACGTTCACACCGGCCTGTAGCGCCATCTATGATAAGAAGAAGAAGAACGGTCCCCTGTTAATAACTGCTTGAGTTGGGAAGTATATTCTTCACTGACGTTCTATCGAAATTTCATGACCAATTAAATTCCGGGTTTTATAGTTGACAGTGTGTTTGTTAAATCAGTGCAAAAACGAGCATCGAACAAACAGGCGAAGCTAAGTTCTGTTCATATTTGGTAAACTTTTGACCGAAAGTCACATTCTCATTATTAACCACGTGCCGTATTGCCCTGATCTAGCGTCGTTTGATTTCTAACTATTCAGAAAAATGCATTGGTCCATGACAGGAAAGCGTTACAACAAAAAAAGAGTATATGTCAGCAACTAGTCATCGCTAGATAAGCCTGTCAGGCTTTGCAAATGCTTTTAGTATACTTGTTTCATATTGTTATAAACATTGAATTGAAATCTCTTTTCCCCAACTTTAAACGATGATTTTCGGAAAGCTTTTACTGGACAAGTTCAATTCCAAAAAATACCATATCAGCGCCTTATTAAAAAAAAAACACTCTAATGCCATAACCAAATAATATTTCAATTCTTTTGAGGAAAGCCATAGCTTTAATCTGGTGTACTTCTATATACGGCAAGCAAATGAGTTTGTGGAATCAATATTCAAAACCGGGAAGTCGCAATTCGTCTTATTAAAATTATTTTGCCCATATAAACTTAATAATAATCGCTATAAGAAAACAGTTCTTAAACATGGTAAAAGACTGTTTTAAATTTTCCAATAATCCGGTTCATCCATATATTGGGTATCACATTACACCGATATTTTTTTATTCGTATTTTATTGATCAGAACATACCACTGCTTGAACCTCAATTTCAAATCGAATTTCCCTGGAACGAACGGCCACGCCTCTATGCAGTCGCCTACGATATACAATATCTCCATTCCCCAAATGCAATGGAAAATTCCCGAATGTATAACAAGGGAAACGAGAAGCCAAAGAAACCGAAAAAGAGATGCACGACCGAGATGCATCCAGTATAAAACCGAAGATACTTGGATGCAACTGCTAGAACACCGATAGTCATGCAAGCTTACACGTGCATCGTTTTAGGTAAGAATTCTCCTCAGTTTTCACCACAAATGAAAATATTATATTTTCAATTGGATTTTTGTAGCTATTCTCTTATCCTGCGTGTATGCGAAAGGTGGTGGTGGTGGCGGAGGCGGTGGTGGTGGCGGCGGTGGCGGTGGTGGGCCAATTTACTATACTCAACAAGGCCCACCAGGACTACCCGGACCACCAGGTCCTCCTGGCTTGCCCGGACAGAAAGGTGTTAGAGGAGCAGATGGTGACCAAGGTGGTATTGGTCCGGCAGGAGCACGCGGCCCAACAGGAGTTGATGGTGCTGATGGACCGGTTGGACCCACAGGCCCTCAAGGCACGCGAGGTCGTCGGGGACCAACTGGTTTCCGGGGACCCCCGGGACCCGTAGGCTTACCTGGTCCAATTGGTCTTCCTGGACCACCTGGACTGTCAGCAGCAGCAGTTTCTGGTTAGTTAACACGGTGCAGACAACTTACGCCAGTACAAAAGGAAATTACAATAAATTACGTTATCCAAAATCAGTTATTCAACTTTTAGTTTTGTGTTTCATTTATGGGAAGAAAGTTGTGGTGAAGACCAACATGGGTGAATGGTCTCTTTATCATCATCACCTGCTTGATACCCATTTGGTCAGAAAATAGCATACACACAACGTCGATTTAATGGGCAGATATGGTGTGAGTGAAACCGAGAACGCGTCCAATAGCAAAATGGGATGGTAAATAAATTAGCAAGTCATGCGCGAATATTGAATTAATTTTGTTCAAGCAATTAATATTGAAATACCAACGAGGCACAGTTACTAATAGCAATAATAATGACGAAAAGTTAACCGAAAACTTGGGAATGTAAGGTCGATACACTTCTCGTTCATTTCTCGTATAGGCATGACTAATTTCCAACTCAGAATTCCATGAAAAATTGCGTCTTCGCACCTCCAAGACTTAGCCGAAATAAGTAAGAAGGTATTCTCTTAGACAAAATTTCCTTGCAGCTGCATCAGTGTAGCTTTACCTGTTGTGTTTTAATCAATATTGCCTTAGAATTTCTGCTGCATATTCTGTCTTCTTTTCACTTTTCTTCCAATTGGACATAGTCAACTTTGATATACTGAAAAAGCAGAGCCAAGTCTTATGAGTATATTCTCGTTACCTATCAGATCGTAGGAACCAGCATAGATTATCAGTTTATCGGCAAAACGGTGCACTACATCCTTGTATTTTATAACTGAACGATGTTTTGCCCAATGTAATTGGGTTCGAAGTAGCTATCTTGGCCTGGCTATTTTAGGATATGCTGATGATTCCAAAGGAATATTCGGAAGTTTGACAAATCTTTCTGATGAAGAAAACCTCTGTCTAGGAGAAAGTAGCTACATTACTGAGCCTAAAGCTCTGTATTGTTACTACCGAGCTGGCTTTTCTAGAACTAGGGTCAGACCTTAGGTTAAGTTAAAAAAGGTCGGGTGACTACTTTGACCAAGATCGGTCCATTGTGCTACCACTTGAGTCGGCTTGGTCACCCCTGCTCTGGCAACCACTTTGTGTGCTGAATAATATTTTACAGATTTTCGCTTCAGATATATCCCTTAATTCATCAAAGAAGTATTGTCCCAGAAATCGTCTTCTTGAAGAGGCTAGGGCAGCGCAATTATACGGCAGTCCTAATCTTGCGGCATGTTTTACTAAAGCACAATATCCTGTTAGGACTCCGATTAGACTGTTTATAATCTGCCTGCGTATTTTTAGCAGGTTTGTGGTTTTACATTAACAATACCTGGGCCAGGTTTGTCTCGCGTAGTGGCATCTTTCAAGATCATGCCATATCTCATTTGCCAGTTGCAGTGCTTGTTTCGAGATTTTATATTTTTGCGTTTCCATTAGTGGGTATATTTTCCGTCTAACAGTCAAGAGCTCCAGTGTGCTACCTATTTTGGCTAGTTCGTCTCCTTCACAGTTACCTGGTATGTCGCTATGACCAGGTAACTAGCACAACGTTACGCGTATCTGATTGATATCTCATTTAGAGACGTGCGGTAGTGCCTGTCTAATATTGATCTTATTATTGGTGATTCGAGTGCGTTTATTGCCGCTTGGCTAACTGTGTAGATGACGATGTCTCTTGTGTTCATCGATCTCACAGACAGCCAGTCGGCGGCCTCACGAATTGCCATTCATTCAGTTTGGAATATAGGTATACTACAGTGGTTCGGTAGTCTAAAGGCTGATTTTTAGGGTCGGGGCATATAGTATGCACAGATGTTATATTTAAATTATAATGTTAGAAAACTATCTTTCGAATAAAGTCAATTTCATGACAATTTATAGAAATCATCTTTGTTTTATTCCATTTCAAAGTTTTATACCTCTATAAAAAACACCCTTTAGATAGGATTTGAGAGACTCGACTGAATTTGCGTTGGTTGTAGTTCACAGTAGCTCTGAAATCCCCTTCCGTTGTCGTCGGTTGGGAATTGTTATTTAATCTTGAAGTAAAGGGTCGGGATTAAGTAGTCCGCGACTTCACTTAGATCATTGCTTAGGCGTAGAATACCAGCGTGCCCTATTTCGGAGAAATTTTAATGAGCCGATTCCTTAAGTCGCAGCATCGATTTCTTTGCCTTTTCCTTGCCAAAAACAGATCAAGGGGAGTAGGTGATGCATCGTTTGGAGGGCTGCAGTGGGGGTTGTTCGCAGTGCCCCTCTTATAGCGATGCACGCCATCCAAGAAGTTTACAATAGCTAGATCTGCACTGTGCTGGCGACCAGACTAGGTAGCCGTACATTAGTATAGGTCTAACAACCGTGGTATACAGCCACTACAGCTTTCTGTCAAGTATCACGCCAAGGTATTTGGCGTGGTCTACGAATCTAAGGTAAGTCCCATTGAGCTTTGGTGGGGTGATTTGAGGAATATGCCGTATTCTTGTGAATAAGACTAGCTCCGTTTTGGAGGGATTTATTCCAAGGCCGCAGTTCTGTGCCCATTTGGCCAGTTTGTTTAGGCCTGTTTCCATGAAATCTCTGATTGTTAGGGGATTTTCCCGCTGATTGGTAGCGCAATATCATCTGCATGCGCATTGACCTTGCACCCACTGTCCGCCATAGATAGGAGTATTTCGTTTACAACTAGCACCCACAATTGCGGCGATAGTATTCCTCCTTGTGGTGTGCCACGTTTTACTGCACTTTTTGTGTGATAGCAGCCAAATTTCGAACGAATCAACCTGCTTGAAAGCATCTGTTTGATCCAAAATATTATATTACCATTAACCTCTAGTTTGCTTAAGGCATTGGTGATGGCTATGGTTTTATGTTGTTGAAACCTCCTGCAATATCGAGGAAGGCAATCATGATGAATTTTTTCGTTGGAAAGTGATTTTTCGACGTTTCCAACCATCGTGTGTAGAGCTGTGAATACTGATTTTTCCTTACAACAAGCATGCTGCGATTTCGAAAGCATACTTTTTTGTAGGTTTTCGCGAATGTACAGGTCCACCAGTCTCTCTAGCGTCTGAAGAAGAAAGGAAGAGATACTGATAGGTCTGTAGTCTTTTGTAGTTGTGTGGAAGGTTTTTCCTGCTTTTGGTATAAATGCAACATTTGCTTCCCTCCATGATAGTGGTATATATCCCCAGTCTAGACTGGATGTGAATAATACCAAAAGCCACGGTTCGAAAATGCCGTAGGCAGGTTGCATCTCTACCGGGTAGATTCCATCCGGACCTGCAGATTTGTACGGAAGAAAGCTATTTATTGCAGTTTCCTTTTGCTAACTACTTCCTTTGAAATGAACAGAGGACTCGGCCTCTGCGTTGTCGGGAAAGAGGTCTAGTGACTCTTCGCTAATCACCGTTGCGGTGCCATATGGTTTGTTAATTAGGGCGGGTATAGTGGCAGCCTTTGCAGTATCTTCCTTAATCTACTGGCCTCATTATTCTCTTCTATTTCTGAGCAAAAATTACGCCAGGATGTCATTTGCACTTTTCTTATCTCACTCTTATATAGTCTGAGGCTGTTCTTGTAACGGTTCCAATCCACTGTTCTGTTTTGATTTGCATTTGCTTTCCTTTCTAAGGGTACCAAGATCAGCAGACAACCATGGTGGTTTGGTTGCCTTTGTTGGTTTACTACTTGGTCAAGACTTTAGAAGGGATTTGTTCATTGCTCCTGTAACTTTAGTTGCCAGACGTTCAATGTCTGCACGCGACTTGGGGTTACTTAATTGAGCGGCGTCAAGGGCGCATCATGTTAGCCTCATATTTATCCCAGTGGATCTGTTTAGGATTCCTAAAGGGTTTTTTAGGTGGGATCTCGAAGTTTAGATGGAACCGAATGTAATGGTGATCAGAGAAGGAATTATTTTCCAGACCAGTTTGCAGCCGAGATATTGGAAGAATTGGATACCAAAGTTATATCTAAAACTTCCTGCCTATTTCTTGTTACGAAGGGTGGCCTATGGCTCCTATTACAAATAACAAAACTTGTTTCAATATTGTAAGTAAGTAATACTTCACCTACTGCCCCAAATGGTATGGTGAGACTGACACTGATTGTTGTGAATGGTAAGGGCCCGATATCGTCATAGGTCGCGAAGATCCATAACCCTTCCTCACGGGAGACTTCTACTCTGGCAGTAGTGCTGTCCCAAGTGCTGTAATTAGTTAAAAGAAATATATTAATATGATTTTGGCAGAAGCAACCTTTCTGTGGTGGACGTTTATCTGGGTTACACGTAGCTTTGGTGCACGTAGCTTTGGGTTACACGTAGCTTTATATGCAATTATGCCTCTGCAACTGAAGCAAAATATCTTGTGGCTCGCTGGGTTGTACGAGTGTACGGGCGCGGGCTCTTGGCCTGTGCGGGATCTCGTCCTTGCACTGCCATCATCCCAGGCAATAAGTTTGTAGTACCAATGGAGGCAGCCCCTATCGGTGAAACCGGCTATTATTGCGCATGGAGAGAATCTGAGGTTAATTATACCTTCAAAGATTTTCCAGTGCTCATGGCTCCGATCTATGATCACTACCGCTAGATGATTCCTCACCACCTTATTGAGAGTGGGCGCCGTAGCGGTGTTCCTATGACTCTTTGAGGTGGATGAGGTTTCATCGTGAGTTCGAGTCCTTTTAGATGCCTGCCCATTTCTTTTGGTTGTGGAAGCGGTTGCGGAATGTCCCTTTCTAGTGTTATTATTTTGCTACAGGAGTGGTTTGTAGTGCACATCTTGCACACCCTATGTGCCATATTGTTTTTAACTTCAGCCTTAAGTCTGCCTCAGAGCTTGCCAGGTTTGGAAGATACCCTTCTAAGATGAGTGCTATTTGAAATGTAGATTTGGTTCTTCTATTAAAAATGGTATGGATTGAGGTTAAAGCTGGTAGCCTTAAGCACAATAGATCTGCATTGGTCGCAGTGCCCCAGGCTGTATGTTAGCACTAGCCCTGATAGCCTTCTGAATTTCGTGCAAGATGCACTTTTTTACTTCATGATTGTGAAAACAAAGCGAGAGTAATCAATTCTTTCGACTGGGTCAAACTCTTATATCTTTTAATCTTCTTCTTCTTTCTTCTTTTCCTTTTTATCCCGGCGTCGTTATGGTCAGAAGTGTAGGACCATAGCCTTCCCACTTAACTGCATTCCTACTGGTCCGCTTGTGGGGTCCGCCGGTTTGACCTCAGAAAGTAGCGGCAGGCTTCCCGGTTTGGGATTACTTCATCGCTGAGGCCAATCAAATGCTGGTGTTTTTGCATTTGTTTGCACCAATTGTTTTTCGGCCTGCCTTTTTTGCGTGTTGAAATTGGAATGTTGATTGATAACGCCTTTTGGACGGGGTTCAAAGGATCTCTCCTTTGAACATGGCAATACCAACTGAGTCGGTCGCGCTCTATATTTCTTGTGATGGTTTCTTTTACGTGGAGGCTTCCTCGGATCTTTGAACTTCTAATTCTGTCACGCTTTGTTACTCCCGCTGTCATGCGAAGCATCTTCATCTCAGTTGCCGTTAATTTGCTCTCATACTTTTTGTGCATTGTCCAGCATTGTGAACCGTATGTGAGCGCCGGACGTACAACTGAAGTGTAGAGCCTTCCTTTCAGCTTAGGGGGAAATTTTCGATCACAGAAGATGGCGGAGTTTTCCCGCCACTTCATCCACCCTACGCTTACGCGATGTTTGATGTCGTCATCACAAGTTGCTTCTCTATTAATCATAGATCCCAGATATTTAAACTTTTCACACTTGGGAAGCACTCTTCCATTCAAGTAAATGTCTGGAATAGGCTTATGAGGGTCAGAGAACGGGCAGCACAGATACTCTGTCTTCTTTGAACTAATACGATACCCGTGTCCCTCAAAAATGTCCACCCACACATCAAGTGCTCGTTGTAGGGACGCCTGATCATCACTTATAATGGCCCCATCGTCAGCAAAGAATAGCTGGTGCACATTGGGGTCCGTCACTTTTCCTTCAAGCAAGCAATCAAGGACTGCTATAAAAAGCAGTGGGCTGAGGACGCTCCCTTGGTGTACACCGACTTTGATTGCGAACTCTTCGGTGACTCCTGCGGTGCATCTTACTCTTGTCGTTGCTCTCTCGTACATGTCCATAATCACTCGCACGTAGGTTTCTGGAACTCCTTTTTGTCTTAGCGCTACCCATAAAAGATCTCTTGGTTGCCGGTCAAAGGCCTTCTCGAAATCAACCAACACCATATGCAAGTCCTTTGAAGAATCACGATGCTTTTCCATCATGACCCTTATACTTTGGATTGCATCTGTCGTTGATTTACCCGAGACAAACCCGCACTGGTCATCAGATAGTCGTATTATTTTCCACAGTCGGCTATCTAATACCCGTTCAACGATCTTCATGGTGGCGACATCAGCTTGACAGGACGGTAGTTATCACAATTTAGTTTCCTTTGTGCAAAGGAAGAAGATAACTTTCCCTCCATTGATTAGGCATAGTGTCGCCTCTCATAAGTTTGGAGATAAGAACCATGAGCCATCTAGACCCGATGTCTCCCATCTTTTTCCAGAACTCAGAGGGTATCCCGTCCGGCCCAACAGCTTTTCTTTTCTTGGAGTTTTTAACCGCGTACCGAACTTCTTCGACTGTGATGTCGGGTATTTCGGCATGATTCGGGGCGGCTCTTGGAAAGTACACTCGGGGAAACTGTTCGTTCAGAAGTTCCTCGCAATACTGTCGCCATCTGTGGAGAATTTTTTCGTCTTCCACAAGGAGTTGGCCTTCAGCATTGTTAATAAACTTTGGGGAATATCTTAAAGATATTTGCTCCTTTGTTCAAATTGCTTTGTCGAAGCTCCTGGGTAGCCTGGTTCCTGTCAGACGCGGAAGACGATATTTCTTCCAATTCCTGATAGAGGCCTTCCATGCTTTTCGCTTTGAATTCGGCGCACTTTTTCTTCGCGATACCTTTGCAATATCTATGTATATATCTTTTCACGGCGAGCTTTTTCCTCTCTATTAGTAGAAGAGCACTTTGACCAAGCTTGGAAAGCCATTTTCTTTTCGTGTATCACTGCTTTGGCTTCGTCTGTCCACCACCAGGTTTCTTTTGCGTGTTGGCAGGGGCCTTTAGATGTTCCGAGCAGTGATTTGGCTTTCTCCAGGCCAGATTGTTGTAGGGAATCCCACATGTCTTGTGCTCTGCACTCCTCATTACCGACCTCATCGATAATGGAAGAGAGGTAATTTTCCATGATGGTAATAAAAGCTTCGCCTTTTCCTTTATCCAGCTTATACCACTTGATTCTCTCAGACACCTTCGTTTGCTGCTTTGACTTCTTTCTCGCATCCATAAAAAATTCAGTCAGGAGGAGACGGTGTTGAGGGGCGATCGCGTCTCCCAGGATCACTTTGCAATCTTTAGCTCGTGGCTTCATGAAACTGGATACCAAATGATAGTCTATTTGAGTTTCATTTCCGCCGCTGCTATAAGTGATCAGGTGCCGGCTTTGTTTGACGAACATGGTATTTAGCACTATAAGACCGTACGACTTGCACATGTTTAGGATATCTTCACCTGAAGAGTTCCTGGTGCCGTATCCCAGCCCTCCGTGGTAGCCTTCATAGTCTTCGCTTGTCTTCCCGACATGTCCGTTTAAATCTCCCCCAACAAACAAAAGCTCTTCCTTTGGGATGATTTTGACAAGGTTGTGGAAATCTAGCCAGAATGCATCTTTTTCTTTTTGTTCGCATCCTACTTGAGGGGCATATGCACTTACGATGTTCCACACCTCACCATGCATCACCAATTTGAGAGCCATCAAACGGTCACTGGATGGTTAAGACGTTGCCAAGTAACTCTGCCGCAAGGATGATGGCGATTCCGTTTTTACCTTGTTCCAATCCATAGTAAAACATCTTGTAGGCTTTTGTTTTAACGTCCAAGAAACGTGCCCGATTACCGGTGTTTCGCCATTTCGTCTCTTGTACGCACAGGATGTCTACTCGCCTTCTAACCATCATTTCTTCAAGCTCATAGCTGCGCCCACTCATGCTTCCAACGTTCCAACTCGCGACTCTTAAATGTGGCTTACGCCGTTGCATTACTTTGCTATCCCCCGGAAATCCTATAGCTCTGACCCGAACATTTCTGCTCGTCCCAGGATCACGACCATTAGTAGTGCCTGGCGGGGTAGTGCTTTTCCTTTTAGCGTTCTTTTCCATAATGCTACGGTTTGACCGTTTTCATTCTTCCCTTCCTTTTTGACACGGGCATGCTCCAGATTTTTTATTTTTTTTTTGATTGATCTTACTCTTACAACACCGGTGATCTCCAGTCGTGTCAACCCACTGATTTGCATGCACACTTGTGGGGCAGTTTAATGGTGGTATATGTGTCCCTAGGCTCACCTTGGTGTTTTCTAAATTGCCTAGATGTGAGTTTTGTTTACCTTTGTTTAGTCGCCTTTTACGACAAGCGATAGGTATCGCTGTAGGGATATTCTTAACCCGTCCCTGCAAGAAACTCTTATATCTTTTAATACTACACAATATCCTTACATAGCAAGAGCCCAGAGATATGGGCGTGAATCTCAGTTGTTGTGTGCATGGTTAGTGTCTAGACGTTACTTTTCCCGCTCAAGAGCTTTGAGTGGAAAACACGCGAGCGATTTACACAATTCTCGATCTTTTCCAGAACTTGAAATGTGAAACATACTAAGAAAACCACGGAGTAGCATTAGCCCTCCACTTTCTGGAGCACATTGATCCGATCGTCCAAGCCTGGTTGTTCGACGTGGGCTAAGACGTTTAATATTGACTTCTGTCATCGCTTATATTATAAATAATTACAAACCTTTCAAATGTGTGTTGTTTGACTATTCTAGGATAAGTGTTTGACTGATTAGAATTAGTTTCGGCTTTTTGCTACAGGTCCCAATGTCGTTGGGGAATGTATCATCGTTTTGTCTTCCCTTTTATAACAGCATCAATGTTTTGATGGATGATCATTGTCCAAACCATGGCAAATCTGATATTCGTTCGATGTCCTGGCTTCATTAACCTAATATCTTTGATGTGTCTTAATGTTTCCAGTCACGACCCTTCTTGCATGCCGTCGGCTTTAACTTATGCAATAACAAGTCGAACGAAGAGATTTTGCTCTAAGTCGATGTTATCTTTGCACAACGTCGTTGTACTGGAACTCTTTCTTCGAAGCCGTGAATATTTTAATTGCGTATGCTTGTGCCATTTGCTGCTGCGCTTTTTAGCAGGTTATGATTGCTTTATTTAAAAATGAATTTTATTGAAGTACATATTGGCCATTATTATCCACGGCCCTTTGCCATCTTGTGGGCAATTCTATTATCCCATCAGCGTAGAACTTCTGAGATTTCTGGTGAAAGAACTGAGACAGCCCTTTTACATCTTCTCTTTTTAATGTTAATTTCGTTTTATTAAGGAAGTTTTGCAGAGATATAATGAATAAATGATCATCTGTAGGTGACAGATCTCTCTGTCGATTCCCGCTTCCCCCAATCTGACCAATACAGGTCCACTATTTGGTGTCAAAATCGTATGCTCAGTATTATCAAATCTCGTGCTATTAGTTACTCCTGTAATCTCTTTCTTTCACTTCCCAGAGCCTACGTTATCTGTCATGAAGTTATTTGTCTTGCCAAACTTTGAAATTGAAATTTAATCTTGGCTTTATGAAACGTTATTCCAAGAAGTTCTCGAATCCTTACCTTCCCTAGGTCCCTTCTTGAATAAGCTAGTCAAGTCTGGTGCTTCTTCCACTGCGCGCATCGAGGCCGTCCAATGTAGGCTTATTCGTTTTGTCGTTTGTGGTCTTCCCTCGGCTAAAACATACAATTTACTGTTTCATATTCGCTTAAAACTTACCAATCTTCGACCCCTAGAAGAACGACGCATGTTCGCACACATACTTTTTATCCATACTTACTTACCATTAATATTGACTGAACTGTTTCAAATGATTCCCCTTAACACCAATCCTCGAAATCTTCGGTCCATGACCTTCTTACGCATTAACATTAATGCTGCGTGAAGCAAACTCCGCTCTTTTCGACCCACAACTCACCAAACCCTGTCCTAGAAATATTCTCTATCCTTCTCCTTCCTAATACTAAAGGTATTAAGCTTATTTGGGTTTAGATTGTTTAGGCCAAAAAGAGCGTCAAATTCATTAACTTCGCATTCGGCGGACGCATCAAAACTTCGTATTCAAATTCTCTCAAGTTTTGCTGCTTCGTTAATGATGTGTGTGGTTTGGCGTTATCATGGTAGAAGACAATGCCCTTGATTAATTATGGCCGGTTTTATTTAATTGTTTTTGAATTAATTTAAGACGGTAGAAAATAGAATCATTTGTTTGGCCTGTTTCTAGCACCTTCTAATGTACGACTTCCTTCCAATCCTAACCTTGTGGGGCATCGAACCTGACTTCAAATTCGTTTGTGTTGGTTCATCTCGCCTTTTTTCACAACCTTTTTTGGACAACATTCATGTATTTTAACCACTCTCCATGATCTGTTATTTCTTTCTTAAGAATTGGGTTGATTGGGTTTCGCTTAAATAATGTTTCACGTCACCTAATGTCACCTTAATTTTGAGCTTCTTTGTGTATCCAGCAATCAGCAAATGGTTTACAACTCAGTGTGAGTGCTAATACGTCGATCTTCATAGGTTTTTTGCCAAATTTCCTCAAAATGTTCCACAATACATTGACCTTAAGTTGACCAGTCGACCACATTGAAATTTCCAGAAAGGAATTTTGTAGATCAACTGCATGGCGTTGAATTTGATTAAGCATATTCATCGTTAGCACAAAAAGTGTATTTCGGTCTTGAGCAGAGTTTTTACATTCTTCGAATTGAAATTTCAGAAATTTCACACATGTTCATTCTAAAGATAATCTTCGACAATATTGACGAAATAAGGAACTGTCTGCACGAAAATTGTAGACTGAGATATCACCTTCCAAACGAATGACGCTTTTTGGTTAGTGTTGCACGATGTATGATTCCAAACGCCATCTCGTGACAGATACCCTTCAATACTTTTTTGCTTAACCAATATTTATATTTTTTTATGAACACTTTATACATTCTCACCCATTTCCTTTTACTTCTCTCAGCATCGCTGCCAGTCCTTCTTCATTTACTTATTTGATTCATAACTTCTTTCACAATCAAACTTACCAAATCACTTTGCCGAACTCAACATTGAAGACCGCTTCGTCATTTTACATTTGAGAGACAGAATCTACGAAAACGACCATCTCCTGTCGTCCTACCTTCACGAGAAATCTGACTTCATTTGGCCTAATGGCAAATCTAAAATCACGTAATGCTATCGATCCACCAAGAAAGCCTTCCATCTGACTTTCAAGAGCTAAAGAATTTTTTTTCTGCCCTAATATAATATTTTTTTTACTGCCCTAATATCCCACCCAATGGCTCCATGCATATCGAGTATAAGCGCCTTATACATGCAGAGAACCCGCTCTGATTTCAAAGCTGTAACATATTATATTCTATTTCGTGGCTAAGGCCACAATTCTGTCAATCTGGAGCAGCTGATTCCACTTAACCAGTGCCAGAATAACCTTTCGTAAAACAGAAGCTATAGGTACCTTGGTTGCTGTTATATTTGTCCCTCTCAGCACTACCCATTCATTGAAAGAAAATGTTCGATTCCGCTTACTCCAATGACATTATCATCACCTGAGTGATTTCAACCTTGCATACGTAAAATGGGGTACTTATGATGAGACTCACTTCGTCACGAATCATACTTCTTTTAGTTATGAAACCCTCTTCACACATCGTTTCTCAAACTCTGATTTTCTCCAACTAAGCAATATCATCGATTTTCTCAATACTTGCCAATTACCACAACAGAGTCGCCAACTTTTTTGCTCAAGCAATGGTTTACGAACCAGTTCCTTTAAATCGATACTAATTTGATTGGATATTAGGCTGCCCCCGGATAAATTTCCACTTTAGTCAACTTAAAACACTACTATTCGTCTATTAGTCAAATGCGTATATCACCCACAGCCATAGCCCATAAGGTCTTATTTTTTTTTTCTTCTTTTATTACTTAACCTTAAATTGAGCTTTACTTTTACAATTACTTTATTTTTCAGATCCTTATAAGCTATTTATCTTTTGACAAAATCTATTCTTATATACGAATTTCAGCTGTCCTGGTTTATTTAGGAGTTGATTGGGTGATGCGATGTAAACTTTACTCTACTTCACAGGCAGTTGAGCGCCTTTCAATGTTTACCCAAATCTTGTTTTCGGACGAAATGCACTTCCACCTTCATGGACATACATATGTACATATGCATAAATAAGCAGAATATTCGCTAAAGTTATCGGTGAGATGAGATGGAATTATCGTCCCTTACTTTTTTGAAGACGATAGGGGCGCGAGTTATGTATAAGATAATGTAAGCAATTATGTATAAGATAGAGTAAGCTAAACCTTAGCATTATCTAGTTCCCGCAATTATTCACACCTTGTAACCCAACCACTCATTTCCTCTCTATGGTGTTCCCATAGAATTCCTCATACATGTAATTCAATAATACAGCGTCCCAAATTGTAATGTAAAACTTTTATTTGTCAAACTAAATTCCTGAGCTTGTTTTTGCAACATAATAAATAGATGTGCGGAACTAGATTTCGATACAGTTGTTATTTGTCAGTTGTTAGTCGTGTATCTATCGAGTCGTAAATAAAATTGATTTTTTTTATGAATCTCTTCGTTTTTTAATATAAGTGGCGCAGTCGGTAGGATAGCCAAACTATCCAGTACGTAGTGATTTCATAATTTTCGACGGTTTATCGGGAATAAACGAAATACATCGAAAGTATATCGGTGCAAGTGCTACGTTCGATAGATAATTGGCAGAACGCGAGTGTTATCCGACACGAAAGAAAATCGTGAATGGTTAAACTCGTTTGGTTTTAACCATTAAGTTAAACCTACACCCCAAACATAAATCCTTACAAATAACTTAACAAATACAATAAAAAGAAACCAAATCTAGTGATTAAGTGCGAATTATATATGTACATATAACGAAGAATAACCAATAAATTATACCCCTAAGAAAAAGTAAAAATAAGTGAAGCAAAGATCAATATTGTACAAACAAAAATTAGTAACTAAGTGCAACCGTACAAAAAGAAGGAGAAACAAAAATCTACATAAATACACTACTTGTGAAATAAAGAATAATTTAAACAAAAACTATAAACACCGAGTGCAACATCATCATCAGTAGAAAAAAAACATGAAACAACAAATAATTATATGGCTTTTAACAACAGTAATCACCATCTACGGACACAAACTTGAACTAAACGACTTGACAATCACGGACTTCTACCACTCAAACTAGGAGACGCTAAATTAATTGAAGCAAAGAAAAAATTAATCCATATAATAGAACTATCCAATTATCAAAAAGCTGTTGACAGAATTAGGAGTACCTTAGATGTATTAAGTAAGAGCGACCATAACAGGGAAACGACAGAAACAATAGAGCTTAAATTTAGGGAACTTGAACAGAAATTACATACATTATTGCCAAGAAATAGGAATAAAAGAGGTTTGGTTAACGCTTTGGGTTCCATAATTAAAACTATTACGGGAAATATGGATGCAACCGATGCATCAGAAATAAATAAAGAACTAGAAGCAATAAAATATACCTCTAATACCGAATCGAACAAACAAATTAAAATTAATAAACAGATGATCGAAAGATTTGAAGACATAACTCGTCACATAAATAAACAACAGAAAACAATACAAAACTTTCTAAATTCGTATCAAGAAAACATTGGCAACAAAATTAAAACAGATGAAGAACTTTTAATGCATCTTCAATATATACATAGAATTAATTTCAATATAGATCTGCTCAATAATCATCTAACAAACATAGCGGAAGCTATTTCCTTAGCCAGACTCAATATCATATCTAAACACATTCTGAGCCATACTGAACTGGATGAAATTAGTGAACTCTTTAAAAAACAGGCAATCAATATAATTTCAAATGAACAGATTTATGAATTTTTAAGCTTAAAAGCCTATTACAATGACACTGGGATTATATTCAGCATTGAAATCCCGATACTTTCCAACGATACATACTCCTATTTTCATATCATTCCCCTACCTATCAATAAAACTTTAACTATCCCAACTACACCCTATATCGCCTTTAATGGACTCGACACCTATTATTTTGAACAAGATTGCCCCTTAATTCAAAACGTGTACTTATGCAAAACGTCACGTAATCAGGTCAATCACCCAGAATGCATCCCGAACATCATCGAAAACCAACCATCCAAATGCGATATGGTAAACGGAACGGAATACACCAGCATCTTCCAACCGGAACAAAATTACATCTTGCTTATTAATGTCAACAACATAATAGCCGAAACAAATTGTGGAATCCCAAAATACACAATTCATGGAACAAATCTCATCCATTTTCAAAATTGTACCGTAACCATTAACAACATCACATACGATTCCCGAGTAGATACATTTTGGGACAATATTATTATCCACCCATCAACAAACAAGCAAGTACAAGTATCATCGATCAAACGTCACCTTACCCTCGATGAACTCCATGCGCAGCAGATAGAAAACCGCGATGAAATCAGCCAACTCACTATCAGTTTCTCACAAAAGAACTGGACATTCCTGTACGCCATCATTGCAACCTGCATCGTCATCTTCATAGCATACATCATTAAGAACAACTTAAAACCACTAGAAGAGTCAATTGAACCCACCAATAACCTTGTCCATGAAGAAGAACAACCCAGCACAGCCACACAAACCGTTCCTGTCAAAATCGCACCAAGGTCACTCCTTCAACAGTCGTCTCACTAATATTCGTTTTTTAATATAAGTCGCGTGAGGATGTTAGATGATGCCTATCCTGCAAATATATTTCATGTAGAACGGAGTAATGTCACATTCGAAATTTTGCTATAAAAATTTATCTCCAGGAGTGATGATATAAATTGGGTTCCATGCGATCCTGGTTTATCCCCTATTGACCATCCTGTGGGGCTATCTCTGATCTAAAATGTACGCCTATGTATATACCAACAACCCTGGCACGCAATGTTTAAGGTTTTAATTCTATGTAGTTAGTACGCACTTGAGAAACTCGACGTTTTATCATAATTAACATTTTTCCTTTTCTTCGAATGATCATCTACTGAAATACAACAATATTTACGGCATATAAATACATCGTGTTGTCCTTTTAATTATGCACAATGCATCATTGCAAAAGCTTATCTCAAGCGACAGGTTTCAGGCTTAGCAGATATTGATGTTCATACGAGACGTTAGTAAATTTGTGCAGAGAATCTGTGGAATCTCTGTACTCAAATTATTGATTTCATATGGTAACCAAACTTATCAGCAATGGTGAAGAGGGAGATTATTTGTAGGTGTGTAAAAATGAAATGTCGATTTGCCTAACATATAGCATAACTACTACATACCCGCATGTATATTTAGGTAGAGTAAGCATCTGTCAATTGAATTCAGTACGTTATAGGTCCTGACTTTCCATGATTTTTTTGCCAGATACGAACTATTTGCGGGCAGGGTTATTGTATAAGTAGCGACCCGACAGACGTCGTCCTCTCTTAGACAAGTATGTTCAATTGGATGAGGTAGAAAGAAGTAGAAAAAAAGTAAATTTTAAAAATTAAGTGAAATTTTAATGTTAATTAAATGCATCTATCTGGAATATAAATTGTTGGTCAATACTTTACATCTAAAGTTGCAATGACTTGACTGTAAACAAATATTTTTTGCATATTTTATTTTTAATTTATCGACTTGAAAGTCCTTTTTGTCTTTTGGGAAAACTCCATTTTGTCTATTGGAGTGCTTTTTGGTAGACAACATTTTTTGTTTTATTTTCTGGCGTGAAAAGAAATAATCGTGATGATTTTCCGACACGAGAACAGGCGACGTATAATTGACCATGTGAGAAGCATGAATTTTCCAGATTAATGACGCAAACACTCAACGACTGATTTTAGTTCAATGGCTATTGAAATGCGATCGCAATTATTGTTTACATCGTTCGAGTCCCGAACAACGTTTCGAAATAATTAAGAGTGCAAAGTATGCCAGCGATGACCCAATTTAATTGGACCTCATAAGCTCACACAGCGGAAAATTCACTGTCAGAGTAAATGACCGATGTTACTCGTGCGGAGTAAGTTTTACCAGCCCCCGGGTAACTTTTTTAATGTTTCTATAGGCAAAAACCCTTATTAAACTGTTGAGAACATTTAGGCAAGAAATTAGTGAAATCGGTCCAGCCGTTTACAAGTTATGGCGTTACCAAGGAAATATTGATTTATTTCGGTCTTCTACCTTGCAAAGCTAGGATAGGAAAGACTTATGCGAAGGTTTTCCTATTCATCCGTTTGTCCGTATGCAGATATCAAACCAAACTTGCCGAATAGCTATGAGTCTGAATCTTGGCTGTGTTATAGAGTACATGATTATGAGCTCATAGTGACCGGTTTTAGAACCCTAGCTACCGTGATTCCTGAGATCCAAGTAAAGGTTTGCAAAATTTGCAGTACGAGACCTGGGATTGTAGCTTGGCTCCCGGCGAGCTGATCCTATCTTCTTTATATTGTATATATAGAAAATAGAATATAATTTTTCAAATGAAAACCGTTGCTGAAAGTCATCGATTATTACGGTGAACATGCGCTAACACAAAGGACTTTTAAACGTTGGTTTGTTCGTTTCAAATGTGATAATTTCGGCATCGACAACACAGACCATGGAAGAGCAGGAAAAAATTCCAAGATGCAGCATTGTATACTTATTATACATAAATAACGATTGAAAGAAAGAGACATTGGAAGGTTTTTTGCATTTAATTGATACTAGCAATGGAAAAAAGTCATGAGTAGAACTAGGCTAACTATCAACCCCGTAACCAGTACACAATATTTGCGGAAGGATGGTTAAGCTGCTTGGTGAGACTTTACATATAAGAATGGCTCTGAACTATGAGTTCCAAATAACCAGTAATAATAATAATAATAATTAGGTAGGACCAAAATGAAATGGTGAACTATGTTTTGTTAAAATCTGGGGGTTAGTTCCGTCAACAATTGATTAAATTGGGTCAAACATGGAAGCAAAAACGACAAAAAAAAAATGGCCAAAGACACGTTATTTCCATCAAGACAACGATCATCCACATGTTGCAAACCAAATAAACCATTTGGCAAATATAGGGTCCGCCATCTAACGTTTTTTTTTTTTTTCAAGTAGTGCTTATTTCGTGAATGGTAACACTTCCCAGCAAAAATTGTATCGAAATTTATAAGGCTAAGGGATAAATAAGGGAAACGAAAAATAAAAACCTTACTTTAAAACTATAAAAAGGCTTATATAAGGCTTATATAAACCATATTATAAGGTATAAATAAGGTCACAAAAGATGTCCCTTATATAAGCCTTATTTATGGATTTAAATAAGGGACTTGTTTCCAAAGACTTACTTAAGCCTTATACTAAGGCATATATGTACATAGTATATAATGACGCCGAAAATAATATACTGGAAGGATGTTTGTACATGACAGAAATTTTGAAGTACCTAGAAAGACCATGTGCGCGCGGTCAAATAACGTATTATGTGTTGTTATGTTTTATGATAGGTATTTACATATCAGTAAACAAAATTGAATATTGAGTCATAAAATAAAAAGGATACAATGCTGGGTTCTGGAAATGCACATATGTTCGATCATAAATGAGATTGCGGTCATTTGACCACTTTGGTTTTTCTAGGGTTAAACAGAACAATGCAGAGTAATTGTTCTCATTTCGTGAAGACTTTTGTGCGATTCAGATGTGCGAATAACAAGTGAATAGAATAGTTGAATAGTAAAGTTATTATAGACAGTTAATAGAAAACTGAAGTGAAGCAAAAGTGAAGTAAATAAAAATAATAATTTGACGTGTTTTTGTTTAAAAAAAAATATTATGGCTGCTACTGCCGGGTTCTCCAAACGCCACTATAAGCGGCTTGTAAATAAAATTAAGTGCGAGATATCCGATGTCGCGATGGGAGAAAGCAGGGAACTTGTAAGTAAAATACATATTATATACATAGATATATATATTTATTCATTGGTACATTTTGTTTTAATAAGTTTGTAAATTTGCAGAAAATATTTCTCTCATCCAAATTTAGAGGAAGTGGGCAAATGCTTAGCGTCTTAATATCGGACGACTTCTTGGGAGAAATAAATTGGCATGGACGAAAAAAAATGATATTAATAAAAAATTATACATTTTTTGAATCGACGCTTTATGGTATGTAAATTCACTATTGTTAAACTGTAAAGAATGATTTATTATAATTTATTATTATCCGATTCAGGTTCTGTCGGCAATTATTGTATTATAAAACATTCGTAGAATACGTGGAAGACATAAAGGAAGCAATAAAAAAAGGCAAGAATAGACTTGACCAAAGAAAATTAAAAAGAGTAAATTAAAGTATGTATTCTATATTTTATATCCATATTAGAAAAATAAATGTATATTTTAAGCACACCTTTTTAAATAAATTATTTTTTAATTTCTTTCACCTTAAAATAAAATCTATATAAGGATCATAATAAGCCTTATACTAACGTCTACATCAGGCAACTAAAGCTTATTTTATGCCTTATACTAGGGTCTAAATCAGGTAACTAAAGCTTATTTTATGCATTATAATAAGGTATAATAGAAAATAATTAAAGCTTATTTTACTCCTTATAATAATGCATAAAATAAGGCAACAAGTATATACCTTATGGCCAATGACATGGCAATGTAAAAATAAGGTATGAAATAAGGAATACTGCATGTAGTCGGGATTCCTTATGAATTATAAGCCTTACATACTAAGGCTTATATTCAATTGCTATAAGCCTTATATAAGACTTATGTTTTTTGCTGGGTTAGCTCATGTCTGATTTGACAGATAATTAGTTTTATCCTTCCGCTGAACGAATATGGGTGTGTATACGCTTGAACAACGCTTCGCTAAGTGGGAATGCGATCGACTTACAGAAGATGCCGATTTTGCCAAAAAAATCATCTTTTCAGATGAAGCTCATTTTGATCTTGGCGGGTATGTAAACAAGCAAAATTGTCGCATTTTGGCACAGAAAACCCGCACGCATACATTGAAAAGCCGGTGCACTCAAAACGAGCCACTGTTTGGTGCGGATTTTGGTCCAGAGGCATAATTGGGCCATTTTTCTTCGAAAATGAGCAAGGAGTGGCCGTTACAGTCAATGGCGATCGTTATCGGGCCATGTTGAACGAATTTTTGTTCACAAAAATTGAAGAGGTGGATATTGGCAGCATTTGGTTTCAACAGGAAGGCGCTACGTGCCACACAGCCGAAGCTACACTCGATGTTTTGCGCCCTGTTTTTGAAGATCGCATTATCAGCCGCACAGCTGATGTCGTTTGGTCACCTCGGAGCTGCGATTTGACACCGTTGGACTATTATTTGTGGGGTGCCGTCAAAGATAAGTGTTACGCCGACAAGCCAGAGACAATTTACGCTTTTAAGGACAATATTCGTGAAGCCATTGGTGAAATACAGCTGCACACAATCGATAATGTGCTTAAAAATTGGACCGATCGTGTAGGCTACTGCATGGCCAGCCGAGGCAGCCGTTTCAATGAAATTATTTTCCATTATTAACCGGAAGGATTGTACTTTCAAATAAAAAAAGAAATTTGAGAAAATATTCAGTAGTTTTTTTATAGCATTTTCAAAAAAAAAAAAAGTTATTTGGCGGACCCTATACCTGTCGCCAGGCTTGGTCCGTTTCGATCGATGCTGCAGGAACTTTCCGAAAAGTACTTCCATTGTTATGAGAAGCAAAATATTGATTTGTCCTCAATTCTACCAATGATATTAAAGCGGAATCCCTCAATAGCAAAGATGGGAAAATGTCAAAGTCAACGAAAACTTCAAGCTTGATTATTCAATTCATTCATTAAGTTGTTCGAATAAAGAAGTTTTTCGAACAAAAAAATTATATTTCACATTCATATAAATCCGACAAGGCTCCCTGAACCTTATCTTGCACATGGACAATTTTGTATATTCACAAGTGGAATTACAAATAAAATTTTCTGCCAGCCTTTTGTATGTCTGTTTTATGACGCTTCCTGCTTTAAATCTTATATCGGCTTGAACTCAACATCTGCCGAATGGGCTATTTTAGCCGTTTCTATACGTCTATCATATGAAAATGAATACAAATGCGATGTGATTTGAATTGGCACCAACGGCCGTTCATATCGCGGGTGTCATGAAGCATTAAAAAAAACTGATTATGGATATTTGTCAATACTTACCGTAAGCTAATGAGGGGATAGAGGGTTAACTATGGAACCAATTTAATTTTTCAATTAATTTTAAGGTCTATAGCTTTGTCCTCTAACCCACCCACTTATCAAGTCGCCTTAACTCATATTTATTTCCTCCAAACTTGTCAGTTGCACATGCGAATAAATATTTAAATAAAGGAGGAAGCAGTTGGTGGTGATCAACATGGCGACATGTGATACTTTTAACTCCTCACACAATTAACATCTTGCTTGACACGTGGAAATTCTTCTAAATATCTTGAGGTAAAAATTAAAAATGAGATAAAAAAGGAAAGTCAAAAACATCGATTTCGTTCATTCATCTAATCCTACCCAGCTTCAAGCACTGAAATGTATCGAAAGAATCAACTTGTCCCCTGGATCGAACCCAGTTCTAAATATTTTACTCATGTAATCAATAAATCGAACCTTTTGTCAGATTTTTTTTCATTTTTAGGAAAGAACAAAAACACAGGTACATAAGATAGGGGAGATTAATATGTAAATGAGAGAGCAAGCGCAAGCATAAAGCGAACAGGAACCGAATTTAAATGTTTGTCTTTAACCAAAAGAAAGTCGATGGTGTGGATAACAAAAGTCCAAAGTACTTATATATGAATGTAAAATTTATGTTGCGTTTCATCACAAGTTTGTTTCCTTCCATTTCTTCTTTTTTTTAACATCTGAAAGTATCAACCGGTACCCATGGTTAAATGGGATCTTGTACGCACGTGCGCTGGCAGCTTCTACTTCAGCTCTGATCTCGTCTCTTGAGTAGACGGAATTCTCAATCGAAGTTCGTTCTACCCGCCAGCGGCATTCCTATTATCCAATCTGCAAAAGTATTTTTTCCTTGCTCTTCACATCGACTGTGACTGTATCATGTCAGGCATCCGTTCGAGCTTTATAACCCTGGCATATATGCTTTACTTTTTTGGTAATACTTTAGAAGGTTATTCCTGCAATAGCATCTCTCCATCTTCTCGATTTGGTGCTTCTCTTGCTCTTTTGTTTTTCTTTTTTTTTTTTGATTTTCTGAATGTACTAAAGCCAAACCTAAAAACTACACCACCACCCTAATCTAAGTCTAGCTTAGAGACTACTTAGTCTAAGTCTATATAAACCAACCGGCCGACAGAGCTTCTTCCAGCCACCAAAAACGTTGATACATTCGGTCAACGTCTCTCTTATCTCGGAGTGAAACCGCTAATATTGACTGAAGTCATTGCTCTTTCAACATGGCTTAAAATCAACCTTGTCAGAAAATTGTCCGCCCGTAAAATCCTAGCCCTATCATAAAGGATATTGTTGCAAAGTCGGGGATTGCTCGGGGCTCAACGACAGGATGGCGCACGAAATTAACGATAGAGAAAAATTAAAACACGTATGTGTCCGCAGTAATCAACAACAGGAAAAAAACGGATATGTCTTTTTATTATTTGTCCCAACTGTCAAAATGTTGTTACAAAAAGTACCCAAAAAAACCTTATGAAGTTGACACCGCTTGACGTTCATAATGCGTTCATAAATGCGTTACAATATCATAAAGGTAAAATTTCGTTTACTCAGATTCGGGTTTTCTATGTAATCCAAGGTATGTAAGTCCTATAGTTATAATAGCTACTGTTGTGTAGGCTGTGCTTCCCTGCAACTCGTTCAAAGAGGTCTTTCTTACCCAGTCTCACACTAAAGTCTTCTAGAACGATATTGGTTTCTTAGCAACAGCACTGTTTAGGGGGTCATCGAAGTCATCTTTGAGGCGGTCCTTTTTCCTCCTTTTCCTCCTCTGCGGAGGCGTGAGCCCTTATTAAACTTACATTGCTGGGATTACCTTTATACGGATCATTATGAGTCCTTCATTCGCATGCCGGAAGTTTCAGACTTTTTGCCTAATTTTGCTTCAAATGACCTCACATTACTCGCGACAGGTTTTGGCTTAATTCCTGAAGGTGTTTTAAAAGCCCCAATAAAGTATGCACCAAATAGATTTTCACACATGGTCCGTGGGCACCGAAGTGGGATCCATTCTGGGTATTCTCCCTTCGCCGGAATCCGCCCTTTAGCCCATCTTCCTGGTAGCATACATGTTCCGCGTTGGAAAAACTGCACGTAGTTTGAGGAGATACACGAGTCTGTCCCATGCTTGATTGAAGTGCTGCTTAGTTAGACCATGCGTCATCAATCGGAAGGGGGTAGTCGGAGAGGCGATGTCTGGAGAATATGACATGTATATGACTGCCTCAAAATCAATGGTAGGCTCATACGTATTAGTTGTTTTCGGTAGCGAGCTCCTGTGATCGTTCTATCTGCTCGGAACAACTCATAATATACCACGTCGAACCTGTCCCATCAAATACAGACTACAAGCTTAGATTCATGAATTTGTGCGTTGGTCGTCGATTTTGATGCATGACCGTGGCGGGCTTACGGATTGTCATAATGGATTCGCTTTTCATCGCCGGTCGCAATGATATGCTGAAAATCCCCCTTTTTTGCCCCTGGAGCACTAAATCGACCTTGAAAAACACCCAATTTCCTTGCCTCTGATGCAAGTTATTGTTGTGCTTTACATGGATCTTGATTCCGAAATACCCCTAATCCTTCGTCTTCAAACTTTATCATCGGTCCAGGAATCTCCTAGTTTCTCACATAGAAACAACTCGTTTTGTAGCAACACGTTCTTCCACTAATACAAAGTGGCGCAAAGTTATTCATCCAATTTTGATTTTGAATTACTTTTTCACTAAGTAAAAAAAGAAATGATTTTGCGTTATGGAGATCTTTATTTAAATCTTCACAATTTTATTTACTATTAAGTGGAAAAAATGATATCCGTCAACTGGCTTCCGTCATTGTTGATACACATTTGTACCTGATAAATTGCATTTTCCATGACTTTTCGCAAAATTTCCGGTAATAGCTGTTCGCATCCCTGTCGAATATCCTCCTTAAAGGCTGCAATTGTCTGAGGCTTATTGGCATAAGATTGTGACTTCAAGTAGCCCCAAAGACAGAAGTCTAGGATGGTTAAACCGGGCGATCCTGCTGGCCATGCAAAATCGCCCAAACGGGAGAATACGCGACCAGGAAACGCTTCATTCACAATATTTATGTGGTTTGTGCTGTGTGGTCGGTTGCACCGTCTCGTTAAAACCACATGTTCACCAATTCCCGCTCATCCAATTCTGGCAGTAAGAAGTCGTTTATCATGGCCCTGTAGCGTTCGCCAGTACAGTTACCGTATTACCGATGACATCTTCAAGAAAATACGGACCAATCAGTCCTCCCGCGTGAACTCCTTACCACACAGTGGCTTTGAGTGGATGTAATGGCTCTCCGTGCATCACACGCGGATTTTCAGTGCTCCAAAAGCGAAGATTTTGTGAAAAGGCGCCTCGTCGCTCATGATGATTTTCGATACAAAATCGTCCTCTTCGTTGTTGAGATTAAGGATGGCTTGAAAGTAATTCACACGCGATTGATGGTCAGCAGGCATTGACTGGTGCACGGTTTGCACTTTGAACGGAACATGTGTAAGTTTTTCACTAAAATTCGCTATAGGGTCTGTCTGGCTATGCCCAATTGAGTAGCCCGTCGTCTGGTTGATGCTTCTTCGTTCTCAGCGACATCGGCAGCCACAGCCACGATATTCTCGGCCGAACGACCAGTCCGGTGGCGACCACGCCCTGCATGGTCTCCCGTGGTTCCAGTTTGTTCGAATCGAGTAGCTAAGCGCCGGAATGTTTGCCCAGTTGGCGAGACACGATTATGAACTCCACATCAAAATTCACGCTGCGCTAACACCATCAATTATTTGTCCAAAATCGACACAACTATTTTATCCTCTTGTGGAGTATAGCGCTCCATTGCTTATCTGTTTGTATGCTGCAGCTGTCTAGTTCACAAATATTGAATACAATTGACGTACGTTGCCATTTACCAAAATTATAATATTTTCCGTTTTAATTTTAATTTTGCGCCACCTCGTAGAAGTCTGACCTCAAATTTCTGTAATCATTTTTCAATTAATAGTCGCAGGTCAGCCGCAGATTTTTTCGAGCAAGACTTTTCTCAAAAGAAGAACTCACATTACTCAATTGTAATAATGACAGTCAGGATCAGGATCAGGTTTCTGATGTGATATTTTTGAAGAGCCTGTTCCGCTGACGCTATCTATTGGAAAAATGTGGGTTCTCATGTACACCTTAAAAACTGTTCGGTGTCAGATTGCTATTCACTTCTTTTCAATACCGCCACCCTTGGAAGCTGGTTGTTGATATAATAAGCGCGCGAACTACAATCAGGGGTCAGGATATCTTATATGATTTTAACAACTTTGGCATCTCATCTGGAGACTAATACCCTCAAGCACGTTGTCTTGTGTGTTTACACACCGCCTTACAAATTTCGAGTCAACCCATGAGGAAAGAACACCAGTTGGGTTGGCAGGAGTCACTCGCTTTTTTCATAGATCCAATAACGTGTGTCAGCATCATCACCAAAGAAATGGGACAAAAGATATCACTAACTCTCTACTAGTTTTCGGGATTTGACCTATTTCAATATTTTTAAAAGTGACTCAACTAGACACCATAATTCGACGTTAATCGACCATGTCGCAAGAAACGTTTCAGAAGCACATTAACAAAGCCGAACGGCAATAAACCCCTCGCATACAAATCGATTATGATCGCAAATATTTCAGGCGGGACTATTTAAATAATTTTAATGTTTAACCGAAAAAGAATTATACGTCGAATTTCCCACGGGTGTTGTTCGCCATCCGTCTGGCCCAACATTTGCCCAAATGTTCTCTTTTCGTCTTCTGCCTTAAATCCATCACGCATATGATTTGTTATTTTTATCAGCTCTGAGTTCTGGTTCTTATTTATTTGCATTTTCATAGATTTTTTATTTTTTGCGCGAATTGAGTATAAAAAGAAGAATAGTCCAAGACGGATCATCAGTAGTAAACCAATATGCAGAAGCACATGACCTTACTTAGCTTAGGTAAGTTCGGAATTGTGTATTGAAATCAGTGGCAAATGGTTTAATAATTTGACCTTCACTTATCATTTTGGTCTTGTCAACAGGACTTTTGCTCCTTGCGATAGGTATTGACGCCCGTAGGATTCAACCAAAGTCGATTAACCATAATGCAAATTCGCCTGATGAGACCTATGCGGAGGACACCGATAAGGCAAGTGTGTACGAGCCAGAGGTAAATGAAGATTTGATCAAAGCGGCGAAGCCATCAAGTAGTCCAGATTATGGTTATGGAGGTAGTTATGGAGGTGGTTATGAAGGTGGCTATGGAGGTGGCTATGGAGGTGGATATGATGGTGGTCATGGTGGCGGTTATGGCGGTCATGGAGGCGGTTATGGGGGACATGGAGTTGGGAGCGGGGTTGGCGGCGGTCTTGGTGGCCTTGGAATTGGCGGCGGTCTTGGCGGACTCGGAATTGGAGGCGGTCTTGGCGGACTAGGAATTGGAGGCGGTCTTGGCGGACTTGGAGGCGTCTTGGCGGACTTGGAGGCGGTCTTGGTGGACTTGGAGGCGGTCTTGGCCATGGACGAGGTGTCGACGGAAGTCAATTGCCAGTTATTCTACCGATAAGAGTTCCTTTGTACGTAAGAGTTCCAGTGCCTGTACCCGGACCACCTGGACCACCAGGACCACCAGGACTCCCAGGCATTCCTGGTAGATATGGACCACCTGGACGACCAGGACCACAAGGCCCATCAGGACCACAAGGACCAGTTGGACCCCAAGGGTCGTCTAGTTCAGTGCCAGAGATCTGGATTCCAGATCATGGAGCGTCAAATCCTCATGAAAACCCACATGGACAACGACCATCCTCTCCACATCAACCAAGCGCATCCGGCCATCCTGGTTATTTCAAGAACTCCGAATAAATTTGACGAAAAATGTAAATAAAATGACGACATCTAATTACTGATAACTGAACATTTATTGTTTTATTATTAAAAAATAAAAAAGGTTTTAAAGTCCGCTCTCACATATGTTAAAGATACGAGATGACCCAAAATATATCACCCCCTTGGAAGCTGCAGTAACTTTAGCACAGTTGTGCTGTGTTAAGCAGAAAGTCACTGCACCGTGCACCATTTATGCCGGTGGTATCATTGGGCCTTTAATTCTCGAGAACGCTATGGATAACACGGTTACTGTCACTTGTGAGCGATACAGAACCATGATCAAAGAATTTTCATTGCCGTAAATTGATGAACTGCGACTGGAAGACATTAATGTCTCGTTTTGGTAATTTTCGCTGACTAATTCTAAAGTTCTAGATTTCTTTCTTTGGGAATTCTTGAAGGCATCGGCCTATCAGAAAAAAAAAAAAACAAAAAAACCAAAAAAAAATTATTATGCACTTACATACATCTCTTAGTGAAATACCGAAAATTCAGTAAAAAGCTTCGGAAGCGTCGTAGAAACTTTTGATGAAGTTCATACTGGTTTTGGCCATAATCTATCTTGCTTGGTTAAAATTGACCGTCCCAAAAGATTTAATGATGGGAGGACACCAATTAAAATTTGTAAACTTCAGCAAAAATTGGCGTCACTGTAACAAAACATGATGGAAAACCCAGGTGTGTTAATTATGCTTAAGTTTATCCAAAACCAGTCTTCACAAAATTTTTCATAAAACCTATGTGCTTAGAAAGTCTGATTGTTATAAAAACTGAAGACAGTAGAACACATACAACGCCGTTCTTCCCATGATTGGGAGCTAGAGATTTATGAACAAGATTATTATAATTTACACAAAATTATTCCGAGTCATGAGAGTCATTCCCATTTATTTCGCATTGTAAGTAAATAAAACGTTACTTTGAAAGTCCAATGGAAATAGTGGAGTAACCTCTACTCCAGCCACGGAAAATTTAGTGCGGGATTTGGGGTAACGGTTTCGTTGGGCCATCGTTTTTTTAAAAGGCTCCACTGTACACCCATAAAAATTAAATCCTAAAATCCCCACTGTGAAATCTAACAAGGAAAGTAACTGTTAAAAATGTTCCAAAACTTATTGGGAAATCCGCTTATCTAATAGTGTCACACCATAATCTCGTCTTTCTTCAGAGCCTTATCATACAAAACTATTCTCATGAGAATGGAGTCTATCATGGCACCGAAAATCTTCCTTATCAATTTGAGTCATAGCAAATTCGTAAAGTTGAATAGCCAATTAATCTTTTAAGCAGTCTTAGCAAAATTTGTGAGAGAAATTTGTCTGTCACAGTACATCTTATCAAGGTCTAAGAATTTGTAACGTGATCAAAAGTAGCCGCACTTTTCGACATTGAAAAGGTCTTTATTTTAATTCACTTCTACTCATTAGTCTTCTATCTTGCAAAGCTGAGGCAGGGAAGACTTATGCAAAGGTTTTCTTGTCTGTCTAAAAGCATATATCATATATCTACAAACTTGCGCGAAGCGAGTGTGAATTAAAAATTGTGAATGAGATAAAAATTATCAAATCAAATGCATGAACCGCAATGGCGAATAAACCCAATTCACCAACCACATATTTTTAGGATATGGCATATTAAAATTCACATTCACCTCGCGCAAGTTTGTAGGTACGGCAGAAGGACAGACAGATACATACATATGTACATATATGATATATGCGTGCAGATGGACAGACAGGAAAGCCTTAGCATAAGTTTGCAACATTCAAGGTAGAAGACTTTAAATGTTAGCTTGGCTCCTGGCGAGCTCCCATCGTTTTTTCACTTAAGAGCTACGTTACGCTAGACAAAAATGCTTAAAACTAGCTTAAATAACATAACTAACTTAAAATACGTTACAGGCCCCATAAATAGGAGAAGGTCGGGTAACACCGGACACTTAAGTAAATTGTAAATAAAAATACCAATAAATGAAATTTCTGTCTTTATTTTATGCCTAAAATTAAATCAGGAACTTCTTTGATAATACATATTAAATAAAAAGCATCTGGGCCTAGTCCTTACATTCTTGGTACTGTATCCAGTCCTCTTCAAATGTTTCTTCGCATATGATACATTCGGTCTCCTTTTCTCGATCTTCGTGAGAAAGTGTTTGAAATTTTTTTTTTGTTTTCAACATCTTTTTGTCCCGTTACTTTTTTGTCCTTTCTCTTTGTCTTTTTTATTGTCTCTACTTTTTTATTTATTTTCTAATCTTTTTTAAATGGTGAAGGGGCTATAACCTCCTTCTTTCGTGTTTTTTTTCGAGCTAGCGTTTGTTTTTTTTTTTTGCATCAGGAAATGGTGAGAACGGCTTTAACCTTTCGACAACAACACTTTTTAAATAACGTGCACAACGACAGGGGGGATGTATCACCCCAACTAGAATTTTATTTAAAAAAAAAACTACTTTTGAATAACAAAACATATTTATTTACATATGAAACTTCATAGACTTTAACTTGTTATCTACTTATAATAATGGTTCAATCATCTAAGGAAACAATAGAGGAATCACATATTCTTTAGCTTACGCTAGCTGTCTGGACCTTATCGAAGAAAGTAAGGAAATAGTAAAGAGAAACGCATAAATTGGAATAATGGCAGAAAAGGAAGCCAACTTACTTAGGATATAAATGAAGAGAAAAATAAAAATATATGGTCACTGACCGATTTAGATCAATCATAACTTCGCACCTGACAGTACTCGTTAAACGCTTTAAACTGTGTGTTTAAATATCTTAGAACCCTACTGACTGTTCAAAATGTTATAAAATCGAAATAAATAAAATGCTGCATAGCGTGGGCAAAGCGTGCTTCTTTCCGATAAAGGAAATATCTAATTCAACGCTTTTGTCCCGCAATAGTGCCAGTAACACTTAACGCAAATAGTGGTAGTGGTGCAATGCAATGCAATTACCGACTGTTGAGCGGAAGGTTTGTAGTTCAAGTCTGTCCATAGCCAAGAACAACTCCTATACGAAAAAAACTGTGCAACAACATCAGTTGAGAATGAAAGATGATCAAAAAATGATGACTAAGGTATATCCACTCGCAGTATATGATCACTTCAAAATTCATATTCTGTGTGTGCATTTTCTATATAACACCTTAATGACATGGAAACAAAAAAGTTGCTGTGAACTACAGCCAAGATGACAAAATTTAGTCGAATCTCTCGACAACCACCCCCGGAGAGTAGTGAACGAACATCTTCGACACAAACCGTCGCACCCCATCCAAACACCATAAGAGCGTAACTCTTGAACCTGCGAGAAACCTATAAAGATAATCTGCCTAATAGTATTGTACAATATAATCGATCTCAATCTAAGACTGAGAGCCCCAACGGATAGCAGAAGCCTTCAGAAATTATCTAATCTCCCTCATCTAAATAATACTTCTGCTACGCAATTGCTTCAGTTTGCTCCCTTATATGCAGATGGTGACTGCGGCCCGGAGTTCTCATTAAGATATTGGTGCTGTGTTGGTTTTTTTTTCAAGTTCATATACAAACATATAGTTTTGCCTTTATTGACTAATGCATATCGCACTACGCACGTCCAGCATTGTTACCACAAAACACTGAAAAACATAGGCGACTGTAAATTATAAACGTATGCTAAAGCAATCATCACATTGCTTTCGAGCTAGCGGAATCGATTCTGAAGATCTCGCTTCTACTTAAAGCAGCGAAACCTTGGCGGTAACTTTAAATTGTTAAAAGCTCTCAACATATTCACTTAAATGATCGTCTCGTGCTTAAATCTACCAAAATAGAAATTGAAATTTCCAATGCGAAAAATCCGAAAATAGGTGCGAAATTAGGAATCTGCACAAACTCCACGAGCTGTATCAGTTTCTATCTGCAAAAGTGTGTTGACCCATCGATTTTTAAATTCACTCATTTAAATCATGATGTCACAGAGGTGGACAGGTTCTGTCTTAGATTCCGTAGCGCTATAAATAGAAGACAGTAAGTCGGGGTATTGTTAGTTATATAGCAGAATGCGAAAGGATTTGGCTTTGATTTGGATAGGTATTAAGCTATAGATATAACAAGTTAGCAAATTGCAGTAATATATATTCTAACCTATTTAGGGTTCATTCTCCTGACCACTGGAGGTAGGAGCAAGGCAACCAAATCAACCGCTGGAAAGCTGACTCATGCCTACCAAGACTATGAAATCAATCCGGAAAGGTACAGATTCCAACCACTGAAGAAAACTGAACTACTTGCTGAAAACGATGAAACGCTTATTGACAAAGACGCCCTTCGACCAGGATCGACTCACAAAACCTTCATCCCGGGAAATAATAAATATGAGACATTTGCAGAGAAACTCAGACTCATCCTTAGGGAAAATGTTTCTGTGTCCGCAGACACTGATCTTAAAAACGTGCAGTTTTTCCTAGGACTTGGGAAAGCAATTGAACAAGCCTATCTGGATTATGAGATAAATCCGGAGAAATATAAAGAAAAGCCCGCGAATCAAATCGGGCATATAATAATGTCGAATAGGGAGATAGATAAAATAATACCCATCAGTTCAGTTCCCACACCGCAAATGGATCTTGGAAGTAACCAGGGACTAGTACATGATTATCAAGAATACGAGATCAATCCAGGTAAGTTTAGAACAAAGTTCAAAGTTCAAACCCAAACAGACACCGTTGACAATGAAGACGTAACACAGCGTGAAGGACCGGTATACCTATTGCTTAGAAAAGATGAAACAGTGGATGATGTTGAGGAGGAAAATCTCTCATTCCGGTCAATGCCATTAAAACCTACAGAGGACGAAGAAAAAATCTCGCATAAGTCGATACTGGATCACCCATATCCACACTATATATCTCATGCCCATGGAGGCGGCTATGGAAGTGGCCGTGGAGGTGGTAGTGGAAGTGGATATCCGATTTTGGTACCTATTCCAATAGTCAGCCTGCCTGGACCTGCTGGTCCTAAGGGTGATAAAGGTCCAGCAGGACCCCCCGGGAAAGATGGTATTAAGGGTGAAAAGGGAGACAAAGGAAACACAGGGAATGATGGCCCACCAGGACCAATAGGTCCGCCTGGTCTGCCGGGCCCAGCAAGTGCATCGGATTTACCTGACTCGGCAGATCAAGGAGCTGGGTACAGCAAGAGCAATTATAACTTCCCGGTCTTAACACCAGAACACAGGTCAAATCCACCACCCGGCCCATCATCGAATGAGCTTCATCTTATCGCGAGGCTATCTCCGGAAGTTCCCTCGACCCGCCCACACCAGGTACACTCGTTAGAAAAGAAAACCGAAGAGACCAGTCAGTTAATGTAGATTATGATTAAATGTAAATTAAGAAAATAAAAATATGGAAGAATAAGTAAAAGGTACTTTAATCAAAATATTGTTTTTTTTTTAATTCTGAATACATTTTTACATACATTATTAATTGAAATCTGTAAGCGGTAAGTTGTGATGAATGAAAATAAATTGTTAGTGACCGATTGCCCTTCTCCTCATGAATACTCGTAATACCTATGTACAACCTTGCTCCGACATGGCGACCGGTAATCGATGTCCGAAGGTAGATGTGGCAATCCACAAAGATCAAAGCAAAAACCTGAAGACGGAGAGAACCAAAGATTGCTCCTCGGAGGCGTGCATTTCACACAAAAAAACCTTTCCTCCAGAGAGGAGATCCCAATGACCGTAAAGAGTCGAGACAAGCCTCTCCTACAAAGAGGCAGCCATCTCCTCTGAAAAGGTCAGGATAGGGAAAGCTGGCAGTGACAGTAGAATGAGCAGCGCATTTTGTCAATACTGCAAAGATCGTCTGCTGGAGCAAGCTTCAGCAGCAGGAACTACTACCATCAGGTAATCAGTCTCCCAAAATTAACGCGCGCCATCTGCTGGATTCCGGGGAAACCTGTAAACAAGCTGGATGTGCTGACGCGATTACGTGCGCAGAACCCGGGGCTTGACACGAGGGCCTGGAATGTGTATCCCCGCAAAGATAGCAAGGGCCCTCTGAAAGAAAAGGGCTTCACTCTGGTTGTGGGATTGGACAACGGCTCTATCGAGACCCTGAACTCTGCTTACGATTCAGGTCCCTACTTCCGCCTTAACAGGATTTTATTCCATTTTTGTAATCGAAGAATGGAACGTGCTCTGCAGTCTAAATCTATGATTTTTATTCAGATCAATCTACAGCATTCAAGGCTGCTACCACCCTTCTCAGCAGCAGAATTGCATGCAGTAGTACAAATCATTACATTGAATCCATTCAGGAACCAAGGCCTGGGTGGTCTTGGTGGTATACGTGATGATACGATTCTTTATAATAAGCGATCCGAAAGGCCTAGGGTCTACCTCATCATAACGAACACACTATCGACAAACAAACTTGGTCGATTCTTCGGACAAAACTCGATGGTTGCTAGAATTAGCTACGAAGCTCATGAAGAAATTGAACACTTCGTCATGGCGTCTGCTTACTTCCCCTACGACTCGCTACTGCCCCCGCCACCGAAGGCGATTTCTGAACTCGTAGAGCACAGTGAAGCCTGAAGGATTGAACTCATCATCTGTTGCGATGCTAATGCTCAAAACACTGTTTGGGGCAATCTTTTAAACTTCACTCTTTCGTCTGACCTTATCATCTCAACCAACCTTGGTGATGGCGAGACGTCAGGAGGTGATCGACCTAACCCTGTCTAATAGGCATGTGAAGGCCATCACTAACTGGAGATTCTTACCAGATGCTACGTTGTCAGACCATAGATATATCGAATTCCAATTTAAGTGTGGGATCTCCCCCTCGCAGCCCAAGCGGAATCCAAGACAGACGGACTGGGTACGATTCAGAGAGGAGCTTGAAGATCCACTCAAGCCCTGCCTAGACTCAGGACAAAGAAATTGGTGAAGGATAACGTTCATAACCTGACCAGCACCATCACCAATTGTTTCGAACTCGCATGTCCTGTCGAAAAACCTCCCAGCAGAAAGTCGGTTCCCTGGTGGAACGGTGAGCTCCAATGTCTTCACAGGGAAGTCAGAAGTCTCCTGAATAGTTCGCTTAGATCGAACTCGGAAGATGACTGGAATAAATATCGATCGAAGAAAAAGGAATATAACGAGCTTACTCACAAATCGAAGAATGATTCCTATAAGCTCTTCTGCGAAGAGATCAAATCCCTAAACCCGATCGGCAAGTTGGTTATTGTCCTCAAGCGAGGAAAATTGACAAAGCTGGATGTACTCAGAAAGTCTGATGGTACCTTAATCGAGTCTAAAGGAGAAACTCTTAGTTTACTGCTTCAGACCCATTTCCCGGGAAATCAGACTGACATCGGCTCGTTACACACTCCTTCAATGGTAACTGCGACTGAAACGATGAAAACAACTCGGCGTAGCTGGTATATTGCGTCACACGCGGCAACTACTGAGGCCATTGAATTAGCTATGGCATCTTTCGATGGCTTCAAGTCGCCGGGCACTGATGGGATATACGCTGTTATGCTGCAAACAGGTATAAGACAGCTGCTTCCTACTCTGAGAAGAATGTTCACTGCTAGCCTGGCACTTGCCTACATACCTATTCCTTGGCACGCGGTGAAAGTGGTTTTTATTCCCAAAATAGGGAAAGAACATTACTCACTCGCCAAGAGTTTTAGACCAATCAGTCTAACATCCTTCTTGCCGAAAAGCATGGAAAGATTAGTAGAGTTGCACGTGCGCAAAGTTGCCCTTCGAATGCATCCTCTCTCGGACATGCAACATGCTTATCAGCGCGGAAAATCCAACGAGACTGCGCTTCAGAACCTAGTTGGGAGAATTTAGTGCACTCTCGAAAGGAAAGAGAGTACTAGGCATTTTAGTCGATATTGAGGGAGCTTTTGATAACGCTGCTAGACGGTATGGCATAGATGAAGCACTGGTTTTGTGGATCAAAGCAATGCTTGTACATAGGAAATTGATCGCTGATGCAGGCCTCGAACCATGTGTTAGGTCTGGCGTAAACAGGGGCTGTCCGCAAAGTGGCGCCCTGTCTCCGCTGTTATGGTGCATGGTGGTCGACTCTCTGCTCGATGCTCTCAATGCCTCTGGAATCTATGCCCAGGCCTATGCGGATGATATTGCCGTTCTCTCTGTCGGCTCATACTTAGCGACTGTCTGTCTCAAAGCGCCGGCACAGCTAGAAGTGATCGAGGACTGGTGCATGAGAAATGAGATATCGGTTAGTCTTCTTGTTGTAAAACTGATGTCGTTCTCCTCATGAGAAGGGGGAAAAATACTGACATGACTCAGCTGGTAATAAAAGACATTTCCATCCCGATATCCAAGGAAGGTAAGTACCTGGGAGCCATCTTAGATAGCAAGCTTCTTTGGTAAAGTCAAAAACCATAAAAGCGCTATCAGCTTTTTGGCAATAAAAAGGTGCTTTTGACAAAACATGAATAGACTAATAATACCGATAATCTCATATGCATCGGTCGCTTGGTCGAACAGCAAACACGCGAATACGCCGGGTACTGATTTAGATGCTGTGATGAACCTTCCACCCCTTGACATATACATCAGAGGGTGCGCTCTGAAAGCCATGTCTCGCCTTAAGAAGAATGATTCTTGGCACAACTTGCATTGAAGTGACAGTGGACTTGGGCGAGAAATATCCTGCCCTGTCATTTCCCTGTCTCATGGATATGCCTTCCGACGCAATGACACCTACCATCCTATTGCACATAATTTCAATATCAAATTTCCATGGTGTCAGGATTGGCTCTGGCCAGATACAAAACCTGGACTGGACTGTCTTCACATTATTACAGATGGCTCCAGGTCGGGGCGGTGGTCCGACGCTGGAGTTTTCTTTGAACGCGAAAACATTCGACTGCACTTCTCATTAGGAAAATATGCGTCTGTATTTCAATCAGAGATTTACGCACTGCTAATGGCCTTGCACTATGTTCTGAAGCAGAGGTGGGAAGAAAAAGCATATGAGTCTGCAGTGACAATCAAGCTGCACTCAAAGTGTGTCCAACCCTCTATCCAGCTCCAAATTAGTGTATGAATTCAAGACCTTTTTAAACAAAGCTGGAGGAATAAATTCATTAACGCTTGTATGGGTCCCAGGTCACTATGGGATCCCAGGAAACGAGATCTGCGATGAACTCGCTAGAAGGGTCTCAGAGGAGAATTTCTCAGGACCTGAACCCGCCTTAGGTCTACCTGCTTTCACGGTCAAATCTGACATCAACGACCGGTTCTTTAATGCCAACAGTCGTAGATGGAGGGAATATCCAGGATGCAGGATGACTAAACGCGTACGCCCTGATGTCTGCAAGAAGACCGCAAAATAAGGAGAAATGATTGCAGAAGGCTCGCATGCACCATTACTGGCCATTACACTTTTGCTAGACGCCTATCTGTGCTGCATGTTACGAGGAAGATGACACAACAAAACCCTTTCTCTGCGACTGCCCGGCCTTCGCTCGCGCCCGATGGTGCACCGACGCGACGTGGTGTGTGCTGAATCTCTTAATCTCTTTGCCTACCTTTCTCCGGACAACGGGGAAAATATAATAAAGTTGGTGTCTGTCTGGTAATACAATGGACCAGTATTTGCGTCTCCAACAGACAGTAGGAGCCTCCAACAAAAAAAAACTACCTGTGTACTTCTGAGATTGCCTTTACTATATATAGTAAATGGTAGATAATTGTAAGCTTTGAAATGTAATATATCAATTTTATGAGGCTTGGATATTGTTTTATATGTTTTGACCACCACTTAAGAATAGCTTTCGAATAAAAGTCAGTCCGATTTGTAAAATTTATTCCTCATCCTTATCATTTTGCATATTGTCTGTAGAGAATTACAGACAAGCCGGTCTGAAGAGTCGTCTGATCTAAGAAATTGATCTGCTTGTCAAGTTTAAAGACAGATGTTCTTTCTAGGATTACCTTAGACCTTTGTAGGTTTAGAAAGAGAGAAATAGACGGGCCTAGCCATATTGTGTCCGAGACCTCAAATTATACCCAGGCAAGCAGACTATTAAGAGCATCATCGTTCTATTTAAATCACACGTGTGGCTGTCTTCTAATAAAATCTCAACCAAATTTAGTGGACACCAAATAAATTATACCGGCCATCAATGAGATACATGCAAATGTACCGAAATTACGTATTTTCCACGCTCTAATTCAATTTCGCTCAACACCCTTTCGCTCTTCCTACTCATCCATTCTTTCATAAAAATAAATTCTTATAGAACTGTCCGCATATGCAAATCAGAAAGAATTCATTAGCTAGACATTGAATTTGCCCCTTTCTTCCTATATAAGCTGCGCGATTGTATCTAGTCATCAGTAACTATTGATAATGCGTCCACAAATCATTTGGTTAGCGTTAGGTAAGAACAAATTCGAGAAGGACATGAATTGTTTAATACAAACGTCTCTTAATTTTCAGGTGCATTACTTCTATCCATGGCTTGTGCCTCTGGGGAGAAGGACTACAGGCACGATGAGCATTCGAATTACGACAATGAATTAAGTACTGAACAGGATGGGTCAGCAGAGCAGTCGGACGAAGACATGGCGGGCGGGGAGGAGGAAAATCTTGAAGAGAATACGGATGAACCCACTCCTATGTTGTATCATTCCAATAAATACTCAGGTCATGGTAGCTACTACGGCCCATACCCCCAGAACGTTTATTCTGGCCAGAAGCCACGGCCAGGGTCATACCAATATCCACAGCATACAAGGAAAGGTTATCCCGGCTATTATGGCGATTATCAGAGTGGATATCAAAGTAGTAGCTACCCCGGAGGAGGCCAATCTCCCAGTTATGGCAGCTATCCCGGAAGTAGCCAATATCCCCAGTATGATAGCTATCCTGGAAGTGGCCATTCTCCCAGCTATGGCAATAATGCTGAAAGTAATCAATATCCCGAAATTGACGAATATCCCGATGACGAACAATATCCAGAAAATAGCTGTCCAGAACACCCATCATATCCATCGAAACCATCAAAGCCATCCAAGCCACATAAGCCAAATCCACCCAAGCCACCACGACCATCAAAACCACATAAGCCAAGCAAACCATCCAAAGGACACGGACACGGATCATCTTGGGGACATCCTCTACCTAACTTCTCAGCTCTTCCTGGATACGGAATACCCAGCTTCCCAATTCCTGGAATCCCAAACTTGTCAACTGTGCCAGGATGGGGTGGGCAAGCACTTTACCCAGGCATTCCTGGTCCACCAGGACCACCGGGACTACCAGGTCGACCAGGCATTCCCGGTCCCCCAGGACCACCAGGCCCACCAGGTCCACCCGGACCAGCAGGTCAACCAGGACCCCCAGGACCACCAGGACCAAATGGCTACCCAGGCTATCTAGGCGGACCAAAACCATCCTATCCACAAGGAGGCAGCGACTATGGTAGCTACAATCCACACAAGAAACCATACGGCATACGCACCGCTGAAAAGGAAGAAGAGTCGGAATAAGCAATGTACTTGAATAAATATCGAGGACCTAATAAATGACTTAAAAAAGAAATAATTTTTTAAATTAATCCTAAGTATATCATCCCCATTGTTCAAAAGCTACTCGTAGGCTATGTATTTATAGTAGGACATTGGCGTAATTTTTTTCCTTGACGAAGTCCCGAAGGGAAAAGGCAAATGGTTTTAAATCACACGATTTTCAACCGATGTTGAAGGTTCTTCAACGACACTCTGTGATAGCAGCAGCGGGTAGAGTGTCCACCTTTTGATCCACCAAAATGTCGATCCTCAAGAGAGCCAGTTTCTAGAATTTTTTTTCTATTTACCCTTTAATTGTTATGAATTTTACGATATGTGCTAGAAAGTTAAAATAATAAGGTGACTTCTTAATTTTCTCTTTATCTTCGCGAACGAAAAATTACTTCAGGATAGCATAAACAAGCCTGCTTGTATAAGCAATAGTGAAATGAAGCAATTCACTGTTATGTCCTTAGTCAGGCTCCCGGCTTCAAGATACTACTGGAGTAAATCTGTAGGCCTATTTATCTCATCATCAATATCTACTTTGCCTCTTTCAAAGTAATCTCCCTCAGATATAACACACTCGTGCCACCGCCTCCCCCCATCCTCGAAACACTTCTGATATGCACCTTTTGGTATGATATTTTGCTCTTCCAGCGATGCTGCCTTATCTCCTCAATTGTGGCAAATCACAGTCTTTTCATGGGTTTTTCAGCTTTAGGAAAAGAACAAGTCGCAGGGGCCAAGTTCGGTGTGTACGGTGGCTGAAGCATGATTACGGTATTCGTAAAATGTACGCACAAATCCGGAAGTTTTCATCGTATTGCTTCACGTAAACGACGCGCAACTTCAAGAAAATATTCCGTGTTGACAGTACGACCGTCTGACAAGAACGTCATTGTAATCGAAGAAAACTTTCGCATTTTACCGAACTTGGCCAAACTTCAGCCTTGTCTTGTTTGGCGCTTCAATTGGGATGACGGGGTTTCGATGCAGCAAATCTGGATCGTAATTCACATCTTTCAACAGCTCGTGACTGATATCCATACGCTGGTTTTTTTTGCCAAAATTTGGCAATTTCGGAACAGAATTCACTTCACGCCTAAAATATCTGGAAGAATTTCATGGCATGAACCAACCGATATGCCAATATCTTCAACAACTTCTCTGATAATGATTCGATGGGCCTCTATTACAATTTTCTTCACTGCTTCAACGTTTTCATCCGTAGTTGTCGCTGTGACTTACAGGCGGACATAGTTTCGGCCTTCTGTAAGCAGCTTGTATCATTTATAAACATTTTTTTTCCTAGAGTAAGCCCGCCAAATACCAAAGTCAACATTTCAAACATTTTTTGATCCATTTTTTCCAATAGCAAAAAATTGCCAAACATCCCGAATCACGTCTAACTAAGTCAATGCTGACAATGTCAACATATGTTAGAGGCTGTGAATTCAAAATTCATCTTATTTTTTGAACAAACATCTTACTTCTTAAGTAATTCTACGTCCGGAATTAAAGTTCAGAAATTATTCAGTATTGGCATCTAGACGCGACTTTTGAAAGACTCTGCATAATGAAGCCATTCTCTTAAATTAGCTGTCTTGCTTATAGTGCCGTCCTACTTGAGTGAGTGAATTTTTGGCGATAAACCAACAAATCCAACGCAAATCAATATCATTCGCTAGTGTAATCCATTTATTGATATTGTCGTACTAGCATTTTTTTCAAAAATTTCTTCTTTTTCTAAAAGATCATGATCTTGTTCATTGATCAACTTTTGCTTTAATTAGATCTTGTAGGCATGTACGGTAAGACTTTTGCAACTAAGTTCTCGCTGTTTTTTTGATAAAAATGCAACTTTATTGTGAAAAAACGGTTACAGACGAATCATTCAAAGTATTGCTTATCGCTGGCGATAACTTTTTCACATCTTTCTGGTAGAGCTCATATACCGTCACGGTAGAAGTGTTCGTCTTTTGAGGGATTTTGAGATGTCTTCATATGAATGGAACTGCTGATCAGCCAGACCATGTGCCATCGAGCGGAACAAGTGATAATCGGACGGCGCAGTATCTGGGGAATATGGCGGGTTGGATAGGACTTCCCATTTGAGCGTTTCTAAGTAGGTTTTAACGGGTTTGGCAACGTGAGGCCGAGCGTTGTCATGCTGTAGAATCACTTTTTAATGCCTCTGCTCGTGTTGTGGCCGCTTTTCGCGCAGTTCTCGGCTCAATCGCATCAATTGAGTTCGATACCGTTCCCCAGTGATGGTTTCCTTTGGTTTCAACAGCTCATAATAAATAATACCGCCCTGATCCCACCAAATACACAGCATAACCGTCGCAGCGTGAATATTCGGCCGAGCCGACGACGTAGAACCATGACCGGACTGTCCCCATGATTTTTTTCTCTTTGGGTTGCTGTAATGAATCCATTTTTCATCGCACGTAACGATGCGATGACGAAAACCCTTCCTTTTTTGCCGCTGGAGCAGCTGTTCACAGGCGAAAAAACGACGCTCAAAGTCTCTTGGCTTCAAATCATAAGTTCCTTGCCTTTGAATCATTCCAAGCGCATGCAATCGCTTGGAAATACTCGTAGTTTGACGGATAACTCCTAAGCAAGCTCTTTCTGCGTTTGGCATGGATCCTTATCGAGCAATGCCTCCAATTTAGAGGTTTTGGCTTTCCTTCATGCGAACGATCGTCAACATCGAAATCACCGTCTTTGAAGCGACGGAACTAATCACGGCACGTTGTTTCACTTAGAGCAGCATCTTCGTAAACTTTTTGGAGTTCTCGATGCGCTTCAGCCGCTGTTTTCTTTGAATGAAAGAAGAAAAGCAGCACTTCCCGCAAATGACGATTATTTGCCACAAACTCAGACATTTTCATACAACCAAAAGTATATGACGCAAAAACAAAATCACTAATGTGTCAAAGCGGCTTGTTTACCATATGTCTAAGCTTGATTCATGACATTTTGTATACTTGACAATCGACCAGCACTTTCTACTGGAGCCGTCTATTGACAAACAGCGAGAACTTAGTTGCACACCTAATATAATATTGTTCTGCAGAATCAGTTTGTGTTAGTCTCGATTCATTTCATACTTCTGATATGAAAATACTTGGCTTTGATTTGGAGTCATCAGCATTATTAACCAGCTTGACACGTTATTGCTCTGCGAAAGGTCTCTTGATGGTGACCAAAAGCGTTGCGAACCTTAAGTCACTCTAAGTCTAACTATATTTTACAATATAGCCTCTTAAAATTAGCCTCTTCACTGACGACGTCATTTTATGCCACTAGCACTCATTTGTTTTGTTCCGAGTGGTCACCCTGATTGCGTCTTTCGGCTACTATACTCTGCCATCTCGCTCACCCTGAATGCCCCAGATCTCACTAAGGCTAAAAGGCTCACTCAGTTCTCAGGTTCATCTAAACATAATGACGCACCCAGCTTTCAAAAGATCCTCTAGCTGACCCTGTTCTAACTTACAAATCAAAGAGTGGGGAAAATCTTACCGAATTAACGCACCACTGTGGAGAACGTTTCGACAGCCACCAATATTCGACGTGTTGCTTAGCAACATTGGCGAGATCCCAGTCTGCTGTTGCGATACTAAAACGAAAGAGCTCACGAGCACGTTCAACCCTTCGCTGATGAGCCGTTAATCAGTGGCGTTGGTAAATTACCGGGATACCATTTCTATTTTGCAATAACCTTTCGGAATGGAGGAAAGCTTCTGGGAGAGTGAAGTGAAGCTTTAGAGATATTTTCAATACATTTTAACTCGTTATGGAAGTCACAACGTCAGTTGAATGCTGACAGTTCAAGAGTGACTTACTTACTTACTTAGATGGCGTTACTGTTCGGCGTGAACTTGATCCGCATTCAACGAGCAGTCTACAAGATCTCTTTAGGCAGCTGCTTCCAGTGCCTCATGCCCAGACATCGCTCAAATGCCCGCCTCGGCTTCTTACGATGGCACGGATTCGAGAGGTCCAATTTTCAATGACTCTTCCGCATAGATCCGTATTATTTTTATTTTTTAAGGGCATCAGTCGTTTATAGTATGGTGGACTATGAACTTGCGACTTCAGCAAACCCCTCAAGAAAAAGTCTAGCAGGGTTAAATCGACCTTGGGGACCAATTTAGGTCACCTCTGCGAGAGATAACCTTATCCTCAAGTCGTTTATGCAGAATATCAGCCGTAGCGTCCGCTCTGTGGCACGTAGCGCCATACTGCTGGAATCAATTGTCTTCTAGGTCCATATAGTTTAATTTGGGCCATTAGAAATTGGTTATCATCGTCAGGTAGCGCTCGCCATTGACGGTGATCGCCAAAGTCACCAACGTCATTTTGGAAAAAGTACGGACCAATGACGCCGCCGGTCCAAAATACATACATACGAATCTGACACATTGAATGCCATCTACACGGACTTTCCGAACATCCCAATCGAAAGCACCTCTTGTATTGGCCAATGAGTCCAGGACGATTTTTACGTGAATGATGTTGAAAAAAATTATATGACAATGCGTCACCTGATCTGAATCCTTTTTTAACATCGAAGGTGTCGGTTAGTTCATTACCGACTTTAATGGAGTTGCAAACATTTTTTTAATTGTCATCTGGCTATATACGAGGGTGGTCCGATAAGTACTTAGCCTACAAAAGGAAAACAAAAATTTTGGAGAAATGGTGATTTATTTTTCAATATAGTCTCCTTTTAGCTCGATACACTTGACCCAGCGATGCTCCAACTACTTTAACCCGTCTGAAAAATACGTATTCTCGAGGTCTGCAAAGTAGGCCTCCGTGAGTGACCTTTTCAAGTTTGGAAACAAAAAGAAGTCGCCCTTCAATAATTTGGCATAGTACAACCCTGTGACCGTTTTGCCCTTCTCCAGGTAGTCGAGTGGATCACACCTTGTGAATCCCAGAAAACGGTGGCCATCACCCTTCCGACCGATGGGACCGTCTTCGCCTTCTTCGGAGCACGTTCGCCGGGTGAAGTCCACTGTTTCGACTGTTAATTGGTCTCTGGTGTGTACCAGTGGATCCATGTTTCGTCGACTGTCACGAAACGACACAGAAACTCCTTCGGAACGCGCTTATACAGCGTCAAACACTACACTGTGGTCTCACGGTTGCGCTTGTGATCCGGAGTGATCAAACGCGGCACCCATTGCGCCGACAGCTTTCTCATGCCCAAAATTTCATGCAGGATATGACCTACGCAATCTTTTGAAATGCCTACTGTCTCAGCTATCTCGCGCACCTTCAATCGGCGGTCTGTCAATACGAAATCATGGATTTTTGTCACGTTATTCTACGTGGTAGCCGTTTTCGGGGCATCTGGACGTGGCTCATTAAAAACCGACGTGCGACCACGTTGAAACTCGTTAAACCAATTTTTGATGGTCGCCATCGAAGGAGAAGAGTCACCGTACACAGATTTCCCTTCCAAAAACAAGAATCGAATCACCGACCGATATTGCTCTTTTTCCATTTTTCTAAAATCCGCCGACACTCCCGCTTCCACACGCGGTCAAAACAAAACTACACTGTAGACACTGTTATATGCGGCTTTAAAGTCGACAAATAAACAGTGTCCTCGATCTGAAATGCATGGGTCTTATCAAGTTGTTCATTAACGGTTGAGTTTTGCTGGTCGACTGACTGAGAAGTAATCACGGCTCTCACGCCAAACGGTGTCGATGCAAGCTTATCAGCTTATATTTTGTAGGATCTGTCTCGATTTATAATCAGTCCTTAATATGTCTAGTGAACCATTGACATTTGGTGTTATGGATGTGAGGTTTTTGGTTGGGATATGATTCTCAAATAGGTTATTAGTAGTAAATGTAAAAAACTCGAACTGCTTTTCAACGGTGTTGTTAGTTACTACGATGATGTTAGTTACAATGGTGGTGTCCCTTAGGCTTGGAGGCTTGTAGATGACTCCAACTAGACATTTTTCGAAGCCACAGATAATTTTAAGCAGGAGGTACTCGATACCATTGTTTGAACTCGAATTTCCGATTAATCTGCTGGCTATTTTTTCTGTAAGAAAGATTGCAACACTGCCCCCTCGACTCCCGACACGATCATCCCTATATATTGTATACCCTGACAACGCAATGACCGCATTTTGAAAGCAGGGTATAAGCCAAGTTTTGTAGATGCATAGAATATCGACGTTTCCCCCATTCAAATCAATTTAAGTTCGTTAGTTTGCTTTTTTAGACTTTGAGAATTAATGTGACGTTATTAAGAATGAAAATAAAATACCTACATGTGATCTTCTGTGACGTTTGTATTAACGGGAGCTGGCACACGCGAATTGAAAAAGTCATTAACCAAGAAATGCGTCACTGCAGAGAGCGACTAAGTCGAATCCAGATTCACCCCGAATTCTTGTGCAAATCAGTGAAAGAAGATAAACCGCAAACAGATATTTTATTGATGATATATATACTCGACAGATTTTTATCAAGCTTTCCAAGAAAGAGTTGTTTTTTGCAAACATTATAATTGGCCAATTCGCTTAACCATCTATAGTGAATAAGCAAGCCGAGCATTTATTCTAAATGACCACAAAAAGCAATAGCCTTATTGCATACTAATTTCTGGTGTCATGTATATCGTTTCGCATTTGCATTTTCCATACTATCCTTGCGATAATTAAGTTCGATGATAGTAAAATGAGAATATTGAACTGCCTTTGGAAAAAAAGGCTTGCGTCATAGCTACAGAGAGGTGTTCTTAGAAACTACACTAACATATCAGCATATCGTCATAGCCAACCTTAATTCTGACCAAATTATAAGGAATATCGTTTATTCATTATATTTTAAATATCGCCTAACCGTTATATCCTAAAAGTTGCTGAGAAGATAGATTGTTCTATGAGAAGCGAACGAGGTCAGGATCGAGGACAAAGGAAGCGGATAGGCCAAACGGGCTGCGACTTAGTTAAATGAGCAGATTATCATTTCTTTATATAAATAACCAATGGTTATGTTATGCATATTTGTTCAGCATGTGATTAGGAAGAGTGGATGATACATTTACATTATTTTTCGTTGATCGAGTCAGCGATGTCTGGACAGTTTTGCAAACGAAACTGAAGCGTGTGCTCTGAGGGTTTTTGAGGCTAACACACTTCACGTGCCATTAATTTGGAATGGATTTATTGGTTTTGTTCAGGCTTTGGATCTTTCTATCACTGAATAGTAATAAGCACTTTATAATATCCGTAATGAACTTGTCGGCTCTGAAATGAAAGAGTGAATAGCATTAAGTGTTTTATCATAACTATTATATTTTTGGTTCTGATGCCTATGTAGTAAGAAGGTTAGCGACCTGTTCTTGCTATACTTTTTCAGACAAGGACCCTAGTCCATGTTATGTTGGTGATGTTAAGAATCCTTACCCTTTATGAGACAGAGTTCACATACATTCAGCTACCATTTTAGAAGGAGATGTACTGCAGCATTTTAAACGTGTCGCCTTCTGACCATAACCAATAAACATCGGTCTACCTCGACTTCAAATGAAACGAAGACGAATTACTTACTTTTCTTCCATAAACGTTAGTATGATGACATGTACTCAAAATCACATAGGGACTGACGGTCGATGATAAAAATTAGTTGGTCCACACTACTATCTCCTATATGAAGAGGGAGTTGGTGCCAAGAAATATTTTCCGAAGACAGGATCACCTAAATCTTGTTGCCGTCTGGAAGGGTGTTCACTCCAGGGTGTTCGCCAAGAAACCAAATGAATCCTTGTACCTAGATATCAGCCAAATCCGCTTATCATTTGCAAGTTTCGGCTTAAATAGTCAAATGAGAGGCCATTTACACAAAACTCTAAAATATTCAGCTTAAGCGAACCGGGAGAATACTCTCGTGTTGAACATACATTGTAAAAGGCACATGAAGTTACTAAATAATGTCAAAATTTTATTTATTTATCCAAATGTATTTTGTCGCATCAAGTGCAAGTCAACTATTTCAGTACTTGACCCAATCTTCTTAGAAGACTTACTACAGAAAAATCTTAGGCGGAGCCAAATTAAGCGTATGAATGATCTCTTCTATAACTTCATTTGAATTTTTGTTTAAAATGGGATGATCGGGATGGATGCGATGATGGGAAGGGATGATCGTAGCGCAAAATTCACAAATCTGTTCATTTTCGAATGAATTTTATTTGCGTTTGCTGACGCTTACACTCATTTGGGAGAAACATAAACAATTCTGCCTCGTCCTCAATTCCTAAGCTTATTTGCAATGACATCCCAGCTGTCAGCTTTTTAGACAAAGCCAATTTGCTATTCGCACATTTTCCAGCCAACTCAACGCTCCCAGATTGCACTTTGTCTCCGCCTGTACTTGAGAGCGTTGAATCTTCCAGGGGATATACCCATTTTCGCAGTCGTACAGTTGCTAGAGTACTCGCACTTAAGGATCTCAACGAGCACAAATCCGCTGGCTCTGATAATATTCCCCCAATATTCCTGAAGAGGTGTTCTTCCACGCTGGCAAAACCACAACTTTTCTTATCTTCTGATCTCTGTCCGAGTAGATGGAAAACAGCATTTTTCCAGTTCGTTCCTAAAAAGGGTGAATCCTTGTCTCCCACCTCCTACCGACCCATAGCAAAGTCCCTTCTTCCTAAGATCGTGGAAACGCTGATAAATCCTCAGCTTATGAAATATCTTGAATCGCGGACACTTCTTAATAACCAGTGCGGTTTCCGCAGCAAGAGTCCACTGGTTACTTGACACCATTTAAGGCAAGATAGTTGCGCTCGATATTTCGAAAGCATTTGACAGAATTTGGCATCAGGCTCTTTTGTTGAAAATGCGTGCTTGTGGTATCGATGAGTCTCTTCTTCTCTGGATTAGAAATTACTTTTCGGGTCGCTCAATTCAAATTGTTTTGGAGGGTTTCAGGTCTGGTATTCACCAAATAAACACCAAATAAAGCTCTGTTCTGTCACCAGCACTCTTTTTGTAAATGGGCTCTTAGATGCTACTTCTAATCCATTGGTTTCGTCGCTTCAAGGACGGTGATTTCGATGTTGACGACCGTTCGCATGAAGGAAGGCCAAAAACCTTCGAAGACGCTGAATTGGAGGCATTGCTCAATGAGGATTCATGCCAAACGCAAAAAGAGCTTGCTTCAGTATTCGGAATTACCCGCCAAGCGATTGCATACGTTGGGAATATTCAAAAGCAGGGAACTTGGGTTCCTTTTGATTTGAAGCCAAGAGACGTTGAGCGTCATTTTTTCGCATGTGAACAACTGCTCCAGCGGCAAAAAAGAAGGGTTTTCTTTATCGCATCATTACGGGTGATGAAAAATGGATTCATTACAGCAACCCAAAGAGAAAATAATCATGGAGACAGCCCGGTCATGCTTCTACGTGGTCGACTCGGCCGAATATTGCAGCTGCGAAGATTATGCTGTGTATTTGGTGGGATCAGGGCGGTGTTATTTATTATGAGCTGTTGAAACTAAACGAAACTATCACTAGGGAACGGTATCGAACTCATTTGATGCGATTGAGCCGTGCACTGCGCGAAAAGCGGCCACAATACGGGCAGAGACACGAAAAAGTGATTCTACAGCATGACAACGCTCGGACTCACGTTGCCAAGCCCGTTAAAACCTACTTAGAAACGCCCACCCGCCATATTCCCCAGATATTGCGCCGTCCAATTATCACTTGTTCCGTTCGATGGCACATGGTCTGGCTGATCAGCAGTTCCATTCATATGAAGACATCTCAAAATGGCTTGATTCGTGGATAGCCTCAAAAGACGAACACTTCTACCGTGACGGTATGCGAGCTCTGCCAGAGAGATGGGCAATACTTTGAATGATTAATTTGTAACCGTCTTTCACAATAAAGTTGCATTTTCATAAAAAAAAAAAACAGCGAGAACTTAGTTGCGCAATTTTATTTTTTTTACTCAAAGTAGACTCGCCAAATGCCAAATGCCACGTTCAATATTTCAAGTCCGGTGGAGTACTTAATTTATATTTCACACAGGATATTTTATCCATTTTTTTTTTCAATACCAAAAGATCGCCGAGCACCCCGAAACAAGCTGTATATCTGTGAAAAACAAACAAAAAATCCAAAATGGCTGACAATGTCAGCATATGTTAGGGAACATGTTTGCCAACATAACAAAAAAAAAAACTAAAACAATTGTACTTAGTTCACTAAATTTAAAAAGTCACCTTATTTTTTGGACAAACATCGTATTTGCTTATTTATGTTTGTTTATCATTTTACAATGTGGATTGCCTAGCAATCGCTGAACATGCTAAATTATGATAACTTAGTATAAAATACCGATTTTGCAGTAGACCACAGGTTATATTCGAAATAACCGTCCAGCTGATCGTGCTGTAGGCAAAACTTTAATTAAAGGGACTGCTTCTGTTACAGAAATCTTAAGTCTTAGCATATGCAGAAAATATGGCTGGCTTTAATAAAAGTATTGAAGAAGATCTAAATCTATCGATTTCACAACGAACACGGCCTTTCGACAAATGTTAACAATTTTTTTAGGCCTCCAATCGAAAACATGTACATATGTGGAAGACATGTGATATCAACAAGACGGTGTCACATCTCACATACAACAGTTTTGGTTTTATTGCATGACAATTCTCTGAACGAGTTTTTTCACGTTTTGGTGATATGACTGGCCACCAAGATAGTGTGACTTGCCGTGATAGATTTTATAATCCGCAAGTCTTTGACTTTTTGAAAACGAATTTTCATTAGGTAATTGCGCGAAATCTGTCCAAAAGTCATAGAAAATTACCTGCTCAAGATCACATATGAGTGAAATTATATTACATTGATAATGACAAGCAATATACTGAAGAAAAAAATTATTGAAACCTAAACCCAAAATGTGTCTTATTTGAATTTACTGTCGGAAGCACAAATTGGACGACCTTATGCAAAATGTTGTATATCAAGCCCTGAAACTTCAGAAAACAAAGAATGACTTCTGTGCAGCAATTTACAGAGACCTGTAGTTGGGTCGATTTACGTTTTCAAATCTAAATGTCAATGTTATCGCGGAAAACATTACATTAACGACGTGGCTATTATGAAGAGTTTAAGTACACAACAAATCTTCAATCGGAGGTACATATATTCAATTTGGTGTATTCAGACGACGTCCAATAGGATATAAAGCCTTTAATAGAGGAATGAAAAATTCTTGTCTAGACGGATTTCTTCTTCAACTCTTATGTTCAGTAGATAGACTTGGCTGAGGCAAGACATTCGATTCTATACCGCGATCAATATACGAACAACTTAACAGAGGCTCAGACGTGACTCTTTACCATGAGGGATTTAAGGTCTGGTAGTTAAAGGCCGTATTTCCATCATTTAAACCCTGTTAATTCCTTACAAGTGTTAATGCCAAAACAAGCAGAAATTCAAGGCATGATCCTACCAAACCAACATGGGGATACGCTCAGACTAGTTGCGATTGTTACGGAACACTGATCTGTTGGTATCTATGTGGCGAGAATGTAAGTCCCTTTTCCTGTGCCACCCCCTAGTTATGGAAAATTTGCTTGCCAAAAATTACATCCTGAATATCAGCTTATATAGAATGAAATATGTTAACAAATATTAGATTGTTAAACAGAGGTTTATCGTAGATATCATTAGTAGATGACAAGGCACGGATGGATGCTTAGGTGAGTATTGATGTGATGTAATGTGCTTGATCGACTCGCGAAAGCTGTCATCGTCTTATGATTTCACTAAAGCAGAAGACCATGATGTGCTGTTTAGTTAATTAACTGGTTAGCATCAAGGTGAGAAAAACGTATATCACACATCCGATGGCATAGTTAGAAAGGGATTTTAGAAGGAGTAGAATGAGAATAAAGTGTCCCATTTCATCAATCGAAGAGATCTGTAGTTTGGAGTGATCCTGATGCTACTTTTAGTCCGTTTGATTACATAAAATAAGGTTGTCAATGCAGTAACCGTGACAGTGTCTTGTGCTAAGTGTTTTACACCTTTCATAGATCACGAGTACTTCAGCTTTAAGGATTATCTGGTGAATAGAAAGGCGATATGAATTGGGAATGTTCAGTTCGAACGAAGAGACTTCCATCTCTGTTCTGTGCTTCTTCTTGGTACTATATAAGAATCTTCCAATGAGTAGTACGTCAGTCACTACATAAGTAGTCATGCATTAGCTGTGGAAAGACTTGTATAGAACCCACAATTTTGAATGTTGGTAGTTTTTCTTTAATTATCTGTCTATCTCTACATACCTCTATTTAAATTAATATATAAAAGTATAACCAAGCACAGTCGCTAAAGCGCCTTGTTCACTCGATGGGTACCCAGGATGGGTACCTCGCGTTTTCAATATAAAATTTAAAGCTTCAAGAGAAAAGTGCCTTATGGTAACATATACTGTTCCATGGCTCAAATTCGTTTAGACTATTGCTTTGAATGATCTCAAAACAAATGGAAACCTACAGCATTGCCAGATTTAACGGCCAATTTTATACTCTATGCTTAAGTGCTAGGTATCGAATTAAACTGATGAAAACTTGATTGATTCTGAATAGCAAGATATGGGCCGAATGTACAAACGTACAGACACATACACACTCTCCCTAAAAACTTCACATCTGGACTCGTGAATATCGAGCTTAGAGTCTTACATTTGAGAAAGAATGAAAAATGTGTTGCTACAGCCAACGACTGAACGTAGTACCAAGATAAAAAGCCTAAGGGGTTCATAATGCACCATCTTGGCAGTTATTCCCGTCTTGCAGTTCATGAAATGAACTTCCTAATCGACTTGAATCGTTCACGTTTGGTAATGTAAATTGGGATTCCAGTAATCGTTCGAATCGAATTTAACTGTCATATTTTGTCCGCATCCGTTTTCATTTACTTAATGTACTAACAGGCGAATTGTTCCACATTAAGGAGTCATGTATACTTCCCGGGTAACGCATCTACAAAACGAATCGCTTGTTTATGGTCACAAAAGATCTAAATCTTTTGTAAATTATCCCGCCATTTCCACACAAATTCAAATAAAATTCCAGTAATTTCAAATTTAATATGAATTAAATGTCAAATAAGGAAAGAGAGTTCGAACGATTCGGGAACGATAAAGTAGTGCTCCCGGCGGATATAGGAATGGCAAGGGAGTGCGAAAGTGAATCGAATGTGCGGGTCGAACGTTCGATTCGAACGACTATAGAAATATGCCCCAACAACTCCAATGTTACACCTCATGTAAGGAAGGTATGACGTCTGTTGTCACCACATGTCGTGTAGGCCCATTTTATCTGAGTAAGGCCACAAAAAGTCTGTTAACATGGCCCAATACAAGACAAACTTTCTAGCCATTTTCGTTTCTGAAGATTTATGGCCCAAGGACGCCGCCTGCTCAAAATCCAAACAGTACGTTCCTCTGGATGCAATGGAGACTCTTGATACAGCTACTTCGTGCTCTGTCGCCAAATTCGGAAATGTTGCTTGCTTGTTTATAAAGCCGTTCAACCAAAAATTTGTTCCATCAATAAACATGATTTGTTCGACAAATTTGGAACTAATTCCAACTGCTCCAGAGTCTGATCAAAGATGTACAATGAACTTGATGATCTTGGAGCTTTAGTTCTTGAATCAATGGGACCTTATAGAGATACATGTCTTTTCACAAAATTCGCAAAATTGGGAGGGGTTTGGGTCTTCACTCACACTGTCACACCCGGCGATAAAACGATTTCAAACAATAATTTTTATTCTAAATTTTAATGATTTCGACGAGTTGTTGAATTAGCATTCCCTGTCGACATGATGCCTGTGGTACACTCCGAGTAGAAGCGCCAACAAATTACAGCGCTGTCAATGTTAGAACATAGCTGTTGTTTATCCCATTAGAAAACAAACGGCCGCTTTGATATTTTTGCAAGCCTTGCCTGTTATTCAATATAAATTTATGCGCTCGTTATCATTATTTGTTCTCGAAATATACAAGCCGAAAAAAAGGTCACGAACATACGAACATCCCATTGGACCCATTACAATAACTCCTAAAATGACAGTTTAAAAACTCGAAACTTAAATCTTGTCATCTAATCTTCATACTCTTACCTATGGATTGTATTGCAATTGGTGCCCAAATCCTTCTTGGATATACACACGTTCAGTAATAGCTAAACGCAAATGAAGATTCGCCAAAATGTTTTCGATTAGCAATTCAAACTAGAGTCTGAGTCGAACCAAGAGAATACACATTCGTTAAACTATCTAGGCCATCCGCGAATCCAATCTCTTGGTCGATAAATTTATTCAAAAATCAAAAATGGAAATATAGAAAATATCAATAGCAGTCGCAAAATACTATATAAGGAACGAGAACATTTTTTCGATAACAGATTGAATTCAACATGCGGCAGCTCCTCATTTTAGGTATGTACGCTCACGAATAATCCGAAAATATTTTTTATCCACTGAAATTATGTTTTTAGGACTGCTGTTAGTAGTTGTTGCTATAACAAGAGCGGCGCCTCCTGTCTCAGAGAAAATGACCACGGGCAATAAAACCAAGACATACCCTACACCTGATACCGAGGCGTTACTAAGACAAAGTGTTGAAACTACTACAATTCCTGAGCCAAATGAACCTACCACCATCGAACTTGTCGAAGCTGTCACAGAAGCACTAGAAGTATCCAATACGACAACAAAACGACCACCCCATCGTCCACCACCGTCTCACCGTCCACCACCGTCTCACCGTCCACCATCGCCCCATCGTCCACCATTGCCTCATGGTCCATTCTTACCTCATCGCCCACCATCGTCACCACATCGTCCACCGCCCTATGCCAACTACCCGGGGTCGAGCAGTTATTACCCACCATTCAATTACTACTACCCGCCGGCTCAACCCGATTACTATTCCCAGTCAGACATCTTTAGCAGTTTTCTTCCAGAGCAATCGTTCATCGACTTCTCTTTGCTCGGCTATCCATCGTTTGACTTTTATATCCCACCGCGTAACGAATGCTCGAGCGCGCATCACGAATATGACAAGGAAGATGAAGAAGAAGAAAAAGAGGAAGGAAAAGATGAAGGAGAAGTTGAACATGACTACCATGGATACAGATTTAGGAATTCGAATAAAAAAAAGGAAAAAGGTAATAACAGGAAGACACCAACCCGCCACGGCTCAAAAATTAGACACAATCCCCCGAAGACTAGTACTAAGCAGAACATAAAGCGGTTGCCCTCCTACAGAAACGCTTATGGTGACTACTGAATCTGAATTTAAGAAGTGTGAAGGTTAAATAAATATAACGAAATGATGACATTGACTTTGATACGTGGTATACTCATATAAAGAAGCGAAGCTAATGACAATCTTGTGTTAATTTTTTCGATATATGGGTTATATGTATAGTTTACATGGAAATTCGGTGATTAACTCTGTAGGATATTGGCTAGAAAAGGTCAGAAAGGAACAAACGTAAGCGGTGCAAGGTATTTTATAGTCCAGTACATCGATGCGAAATTCGCCAAGTTGAAATCGCAGATCCTCCAATGATCCGAAAAGAGTTGCCAACTTTTTGTCCATTTCAGCCAGTCGTCCACCAAACAGGTCCGTCTGAAGCCTCTAGCGTCAGTGAATATAACTTCTGCTCAATCAACGAAAAAATACGTAACTTAACGGAGGACTTCTCGTCCGGTCAATGCGGCCTGCCCAACATAGTTCTAAAAAAATGCGCCAACAATCTGCTCCTAGCCCTAACGGCCTTATTTTAAAGTTCCATTTCACATGGCCTTTTTTTCAGCTTTGGAGATACGCTTACGTTATCCCAATCTACAAAAAGGACGACAGAATGAGGTGTCTAACTATTGCCCCATTGGTGAACTCTCTTGCATTTCCAAACCCTTCGTACTACGTTCTCATCTTCTTCCATGGGTTACTCTGTATGTGCATTTCCAATATAACTCCTTAATGACATGGATACAAAAAATAAGTTATTGTGAACTACAACCAAACGCGACAAATTCAATCGAATATCTCGAATCATATCTTGGACAACCACCCCTGGAGAGTAGTAAACGAACATCTTCGATACAAACCATCTGCTGCCCGACAAGGTTGTGCGACAAACATCATAAGAGCGTAACTTTGGAACCTCGCGAAGCCTATAAAAAATATCTTCGTGTGAACTTGAATCTCGCATCAACGTATATTTCTTGAATTAACTGTTCTTGATTCCCTCGGTGTTATACGGTGATCATAAAGATGTATTGTACCTCCTTCTTTGGTCTAAGATATGAGTGCTGCCTTCAAAAATGTTACAACTTCTTCTGTTATGGTTGTTAAGGCTTGGGCAGATGGTTACTATGTGTTCCATAGTTTTTTTAACTTGCCCACATCGCCTACAGTTTTCTGTTCTGCCGAGACCCATTTTGTGAAGATGGTAGTTGCATATCCCGTATCCTGTTAGTACCTCACATAGCACTCTTAGGTCGGCTTTATTTAGTTCTAGAGCCTCTTTGGCACGTTTGGGATTGTGATTCTGTTCGATGAACGTTCTTGAGTGTTTAATACCCTCCTGTTTGTTCCAGAATTGCTTCTTTTCGTTAATGATCCATTTATGCAAGTTTAGGTTTATGTGTGAACTTTCAAAACCATAAAGGGGGTGGGCCCCGTTAAAGGTATCTGAGCATCTTTCTTGGCTTGTATGTCAGTCTCTTCATGGTTTTCATCACCTGGCACCCAGATCAACTTTAGTCTGTTATTTACGGCCAGTTAGTTTATTAGTGTATTGTGATATTTCCAGACAGCCTTAGAGTTTTAACGCTTTAAGAACCAATTGGCCGTTTGAGAATATAGTTATCCTCGTGTTAGTAGCTCTCCTGTCACCAAATATAGTTTACTCATTGCAGAGGAGAATGTGTACGAGTAAGCTACATTTTAAGTAGCTTGAGTTCAACTCATTGGACATCAAATGACTCACTCGGGCTAGCTCCCAGATGTTGTCCACTTTTCTAAGAATTTTATAAGAAGATGTCCAGCAAGGTCTCCTTCTGTGTATTTATAGATTCTTTGCAAGGTTAAGGCTTGTTTTGCTGCTTCAGCCTGTGTGACAGTGTGTGGTTGTAGGATGTTTAGATTTTGATTTTGGTGGAGGCAATATCCCCATTTATTACGCTTATTCAAGCTACATACTTAATTTAATTTGCAATTTAGGAAACTAGGAAAGAGGGCGCAACAAGGAGTGCTGATGTTGAAGTCGAAACAGATTTCGCGTTAACATTCCGTAGCATACGGGTGATAGGTTCGTTGGTGCCGTAAGAGGTACGAGAGGTGGATAGATAGAAGAGACGTGGATTTCGTGTATTACGAGGGTTAGTATTGAAAAGATAGAGTTGTATAGGGGCGCGGAACTAATGGTACCTGAGATGAGCCGATGGATGAAAAGGATATCGGATGTCCTTCTTCGTAACAAGTTTTAGGCGGTCTTGATAGGGAGGTAGGATCAGAGAATTGTGCTAGGATAAACCACGAAGAGCAAAACACGACGTTGGATACTCTCGATTCTGGAAATGTGTGTATGGTAAGGAGACCACACTCGAAAGGCGTATTCGAGTATAGGGCGAACAAAGGTTATGTAGAGAGACCGAGTGACGTAGGGATTGGAAAACTCTTTAAACTATCGTTTCACGAAACCGAGTTCAGAATTGGCCTTAAGAATGCTGATATGTGCAAGGAAATAGAGTTCCTGGTCGCACAATCGCGCATCCCCCGAATGGTAGAAAGGGATTGATTATGGAGAAAATAGAGGCGGAGAGGAGGTTTGATTCGTTTGCGGGAGAAAGTATAAGATTTATACTTGGAAATTTTAAGGTCCAGGAAGTTATTGGAGCACCAGGTGAAAAAACTGTTGAGGTCCGATTGAATAAGGGAAGAGTCATGTTCGGAGGAAATGTTCTTGAAGATCTTAGCGTCGTCGGAGTATAGAGAGATGTGGGAATGGCTTGAAACAGCTTAGTCGATCTGTGAAGAGACATTCTTTGGCTGCTGTGGGATTGGTCGTCTGACGAGATCCATTTAAGATAAGGAAGGTTGAAGTCACTGAAAACTATGATCTCGTCTTGGGGATCCCGTAAATCAATTAAATTATCGATTGTATCAATGGCCAATTTAAATAGATGTGATGGCAAAATGTAAAAGCAAGTGACGTAGAGCGATTGCCGGGCTAGTATAATCTTTATAGAAACAAAGTCGAGACACGGCGAAGATGAAGTTGCTATGAGGGAGGAGTCAATTGAGTTTCGGACGGATAGGAGGACACCGTGGCATGGACAACCATCAGTAGGTCGGTTAACATCATATTTGCGTTTAACGTTAAAGTTTGATGGGAACAGTTTAAGGTTGTTTTTACTGGAGATTACGTTCGTTTCGTTTAAGGCAAAGATTTCAAAAGGTAAGGCATGTGAATTTTCCTTCCTGAATTTTAGAGAGCAGATCTCTTACGATCTGATAATAAAAATTAAGAGGGAGGTTTTCAGTGAGTGTAAGAGTGGCAGGGAGGGGGAGGCTTCTAGAAACGAAAAAACCTATCATGATCAGCTTTACTATGCTAAAGGTGCGATGTACGCTTTGAGTGTATATATTGTCTGAAGGTATCAAGATCGTTTGACACTTTTTTGGGTGAAACATTGAAAAACTCGTGTTATTTAATTAAAAGGTTCTTGAGGGTAGTGAAGTCGGTGGGGAGACCTTCCTATTGAATTGAGACCATTACGCTAGTGTTTCTTTCACCTTCGGAGTCGTTCTACCATATTTGCTCAAGTATTGCAGATACGTTAGCTTTTGTATTTTGTTGATTTTATTCTTGGCGCGGAAGGGGAATGAAATTTGGTGATGTTGAGGTCAAGGTTCTCATATATATATTTAGTTACGATTTAGTTAAACAAATCGAAATGCAATTGTGACTGAAAACTGAGGAAAACACCTCTGAAATAGTAAAGCAGCTTTTCGCGTTCTGTAGCGCTTCTTATAAGTGATGGTTCAAAACCGAGAGCGTCAGAGGCGACCCGTCTGATGACTTTTCGACAACGGATAAGATTGCTGTTCTATGGTTTGTATATATTGCTTCAGGTCTTGAGAAAGTTTGAGAGGGACATAATCGGCAAAGATCCTCGTGGTCTATTGAAATTACAACTGCTTGAAAATATCGGATATCCGATTGTCGTTGCTCATTCTCCGAAACGAACTAGACCCATTTGATGTGGATCTTCTATACGAAGAGCAACCGTTAAAAAAGCCTTTTCAATAAAAAAAATTTCTTTATTTGAGTTTGTCATTCCATGTTCCTATTCATTTTCCTTTTCTGATTTAAGCTGGGCAGAGTGTAAGATCGGCTTGCCATGTGCGTACCAGAATTGCTGCTGTTGACCATGTGTACTGGGTTTTACAGTAGAGGTGACACTAATTGATCCAGGCGGTCCTGGTGGGCCGGGCGGGCCTTGAGGTCCTGGGCGACCAGGTCGACCCACTGGTCCTTGAGGTCCAGGTGGACCTGGTGGACCAGGCGGGCCTGGTGGGCCTACAGCATCATCCCGATTTGATGCTACATTCGGTTGACCCCAACTTCCCTGAATGCCAAAGTCAAATGAACCAGGATAACCCCATAGTTTGGCGAGATTCGTTGGTGGCGCTGGAACTGCCGCTGGTGACCAACATGCCTGATTCATATTGGGATAAATCCAAGGCGGATATACGGGAAAGGGTAGACCAAAGTTTGGAAGAGTCTGCTTCTGATTAGTGTTTGGTGAGTGATTGGTATGAATTGGTGGGTTCACAGGAACTGGTGGTTCAGGATATTTGTTATTGTTGTTGACATTGCTATTCTGTGGGCCTAGGTTTATGCTCCCGAATGACGGTCGTTTTTCGATAAACGGTCTTGGACTTGAATATGCGCCTGAAGTGTCCTCGAATGGTTCTTCGATGTCAGGATCTGGTCTGTTAGCTTTGCGATCGTCAGCGTCACTATTTACGTGTTGATTCTGCTGTTCATCTTCCGAGAAATAATCGTTTTGCGTGTAGAGAATCACTTTTGCTTCGCTATCGCCCAAACTGCGAACTTCTCCTTCCAACTCATGGTGCTTCTGTTGCTGCTGTCTCCTTGGTGAGATCTTTGCTCCCGCTGCCAGTGCGATGCACAGAATTCCTGAAAAGGATTTGTCATTAGATATGTCGCTAGTGCTCCGGAGTACTCACCGAGTGCCAAATTAGTACGCATGTTGAATGCCATCTGTCCGATGAGATGTACCTGCACTTTGCTTTTATACAATCGAGGCACTTAGTTAATTAACGCTCGAAGCAAGAGAACAATATGAAGAGCCATTAAATATTCAATTCGAGGAATTCCCAAAGTGTGCCTATTGTGAGTGTAAGCGGACCGACAAACGCGAAGAGGAAAGAAGACTTAAATCTAATTTAATTGCTGTAACCTTTTGTTGCTATATTTCTTTGCGGATGTAGTTACCGCATGGTCAGGTAGAACGGTTCTGTGCAGTGAATAAGCACCCATGGAAACGGAGGATAGGTTCTTGTTCTCAACAGAACAAAAATTTGAAGATGCTTACCATACACCGCAGATATAAATCTTGGAAAGATGTTATGCTGATGGTCAAGTGTAAAATGTAAATATGAACCGATTTGATGAGGTCTTTGCTCCTAACCTGCCATGTACGATATATCATGGCGAAGGACATTGAACCGTCGGTGGTCCATGCTACTTTTTCGACTCATACTCAGTTGCATCAAATGTCGTTAGGAGGAATTTAATTACCTTAAATTCATATTTATTGTCGCAACATTTACCTTCGAAGAATGAATCGCTCCTCGGTTATGATATGCTGGTTTGTCCAGGAGATCCTTAAACACGTTTTTTTTCCACCCAGCTTTATTCCCTTATATCTTGTTAAGGAATAACGTTTGTGTCACGTCAAAGGTGTGTACTCATTTAGGTTGCATATTCCCTATAGTAGTCTTGACACGGGTATTTTCGAAGCAACTGCTTATATAGGCTGGGTCTTTCTTGAGATGATTTGAAGAATTTACGGGCTTTTAAATTTATCTATTCCGTCGCCTTCTCGGAAAACGTTTACTTTACTTGTAGCGGTGAGAGTTCTTTGGCTGCCCGTCACATATTCAAGATCATATTCCCTGGATCAAATCAACAGTAGCGGTCTTTAAAATAGGATGGGTCTGTCTTATTCTAGCATAATCTCGAGCTTTCTTTGGCCCTAAGCAAGTTTACTGTCGGAATAAATGTTGACGAATCTGGTATGTAACAAGTTCATAGCTAGAATTAACTGGAGCTATCTTTGATTCATATACATATCTACGAAAGTCATCCCCCACATTCAGTTTTCAGGTTTTACATAAAGATTAGTACTTAGGTAATGCTTTATTTCGAGGTAAATCCTCTCGTCTTGCTGCGCTGTCTTAAATTGCTTTAAAGTTGTTAAACAAGCCTTTATCTGAAATTCACTTTTTTTACAGGACCTCCCGTAGTTCGAATATTTGGCCAATTTAAGATGTGCGATGGACGACTGTGGATGAGAGGACTGACAACCTATAAATGGGAAAGGGTGCCCTTTTTATGATTCAACAGAAAATACTTTGATTGGTGGATTTCTCTGTGGTTATTCGCCCTTTTGAATGGTTCATTCTGCCTGCAGTGAGTTTCCAGTCCGCTTTATTATGAGTGTGTTGTCTATTAAATTGTCCCTGCAAATGCTTTTTCTTCCTAACATACCTCCCTATTACTTAATAAAAAAAAAAATCATTCTTCATTCCCGCAGTAGACTCTCTCTAGTTTCTTGATCATTTCTGGTTACTTTCTCTTGGGCAAAAGTACAAGAGTGGTATGACACGGCGTCGAAAAAGCATCCAAACTGTTTGATATTATGGTCTGCTGCATCTCATCTCGTTCAACTTTTCGACCCCTCTGATCAAAATCATTGAATATATTTCCTATTCAATATTCCTATTGCTGCAGATGTACCACAAGGTTAATCGTTTGACCCAGGGCTTTTTTTTTATCTAAAATCCTTTCCACGCTGATGAATTGAGAGTATCCGATGTATGCAGTATGCGATATATCCCCTCGTCAGATAAAATTGGCTCCAATATTGAAATCAATTATTAATCTGTTTTGAATACAATCCAAACATACTTCAGTGACTGGAAGATAAAAACACATGTCTTAAAACCGCGGGTTGACTTTTTTACAAGAAGAAACATAGCCTGTTTCTTACCAAGCAACAATGTTGTTCCGATGGAGTGGAAAACGAATGTAAAGTATTTTGGAGTGCAGCTAAATGAAACGTTAAGAAATGGATTATTCGACATCGGGTTCGAAGGAGAATCGCCGTTCGCGGGATTGCGACCCTCGTAAAATTTCCTGCATTCAGATTCGGGTGTCGTATGTACCCCGGGGCAAGCCTTGAGATATTGTTTCTCAAACATCCAAATCCTTTCAATTAAGCTGGCTCTCACATCGAACCAGATGGGACATTAATGGAAAATGGGTCAAGGCCATGTAGCAGATTACCTTCATTCTGGAATCATGTTGGCTGCTATGAAATAGCCATCTTGTCGGAGCGAAGGTATCTGGCTACACTTTATTTCGCCAGAGGCTGCCCATCTGGTCCAAAAATTGAGAACCTGCGCCAATTTTTGCTAGTGTTTCGGGAGGCCATAGATAAAACTGAAAGTTGATCTTCAATATCCAGTGGTCACAATACTGCTGTTTTTTTTTGGAAGTTAGAATAAAGAGTAAGAATGACGTCGGATCTGATCTGTAGGCATTTAAATCGTGCGCGTACGCTATACTCGTAAATTGGCGAACGAAAACGAAAACCGTACCCTGTTGCATTCCATTTTTGATTTCCAATGTTTGAGTAGAAGTCACGTTGGCTATTTTCATAACGAACTTTCTACCGGATAACATGTCATAAGCCCAGCCGTTTCAGCTTGTAACAAATACCCTCTATTCATACGGTGTCGGAAGCCTTTTCCCGTGGCACTACTGGAAATCGGATACGAATTTTGTCGCGGCATGAATAGTGTCATGCCCCGCTTTGAACAATTTTTTTCCGACCTACTTATACAAAGCTCTGTGCATTATCTTCTTGAAGACTTTGCTGTTACTCGGAAGGGGACTTATTGACCAAAGAATTACGGGGTTGAAGGTGTCTTTACCAATCTTGGGGATGGGGTCCACCACCGCTGTTTTCCAATGGATTATTGAATAGGTTGGTGTGGGTACTACTGATATAACATGTTCGTTTCGCGGAATTTGTTTGTCTTTAATGACCCGAAGATCAACTGGAGATCTTCCGTCGAAATGAACAGAATGTTAGCGACCTCACTGGCGACGTCCTCATCTAGGACGGCGCGGCGCTCTCTAATTCGATGCTGACACATCGTAGTAAGCGTTCATTGTTTAACGTTCTGGAAAGCTTCATATCTTAAATGTCATCTAATTGTTTGTGCGAAATATTTTATTTATTTGCGGGAACATACTGGCGCTATTGGATTTTACAGAACGAATTCTGTGGTTCCAATTCAAACTAACAGATATTCTGTAATTCTCTTCAGGTCTCAGGCTGGAGATTGTTAATCAGTGACTTCAATGTCCTGATCTCCGAGTCTCGTCGGTCGGTAAACCGCCTGTACAAGGGTTTTAGTCTTCTCAGGAGTCTACTTTTTGTCTGTGCAGTGCGTGGATTGTCGCGTTTCGGTATACGTGTGATGTTGTGCTGTCGTTAGCATGGTATCGTACTGTTCATTGTCTGTTTAATGATATCGTCCACTTGTTTGAGATACCTGTCAATATCGTAGTTTGACAGGTTCCAATTGAACGGTGGGGAGAAGGCGCTCGAAGTGAATGCTCTCGTCAAGGAATTGGCAAGCGTGGCCAACGCGCCCTACTGTAATCGTAGGGGTGCGTTAGGGTATACTCTGCCATTTCCACGACCTCGTCAGGTACTGTGATCACGGCACATAGTCCGCAATGTGATCCTCTGTCACTGTCGTATACAATGGTCCGTAGACAGTTAATAGACCATTCGTTCGGGTGTCGGGAATCTGTGATGATCCAGATAGGAACCGCTCCTAGGAACTTGACCCTATTTTCAATGTTGCGAAGAACACAACAATGGCTTAGTGTTGGGAATGTTTTTTTCCCCAATCACTATGTTTGGCATTTAAATCGCGGGCCAAAATGTAGAAGTTTTTTATCGAGCTTAAGCGCAGAGATCGAAAAGGTGTCTTGGGCTCTGGAATGAAAATATTGGGTTGAGGTACTTCAGGTGCATGGGCTGATACAATGTACATTCTCTTTCCATTTCGGGGAGGAATGCACACAATACAGGCCTCTAGCACCTACATATAACCTCCACTCTTTACCGCTATATGTGACTTCATGTTTAAAATAATTTTTAATGAAAATTATAGCTGCCCCGCCTTGAGTAGCGCTGAATCGGTTCCTTCTAATTATTCTATAAGAACTGTGCCGGATTTTGTGCTTCTAGTTTAGCTTTGTTTCGCTTACCAAGAGTACATCGGGGCCTTCGTCCTGCAACAGGTTAAAAAGTACGGCTCGTCGCTCAATCCTTATCAGCGGATTTAAATTCACCGACAGGATCTTCAAGGGCCTCTCTACCAGCGTACCCATCACGACCTTATCTGTTTTTGGAGCTGCCCATTCTGCCCAGGGATTGCGAATAAGATCGAACAGACATCCACCTCGGCCCCCGGTGCCTTAGAGACAGGCATTGGGGCTTTAGCAACAGCCATGGGCTTTTGTACTGTCTTTCCCGAACCTGCCGCAATTTGGGCGTAGACCAACTGGGTTGTGACGGCTGGTGTTTGTAAGCGACCTGAGGGACGCTTCTCCTCGACTTTCTGCTTACGGGCCAGGTTTTGTTTCTTGATGTCCTGGAACTTAGGACATCCCCGATAGTTTGCAGGGTGTCCTCGGTTCCTACACAAGACACACTCGAGCTATTCGCTGTCCACCACCTTGTCTTTCCCAAGGTCGCATTTCTCGTTCTTGTGGTGCTCGAGGCTCCATTTCGCAGTTCGACGTGGCGTGTCCGAACCTTTGACAGCGATACATTGCAAAATGCTTCCGCTCCTCTTAAATTTTTCCATGTGACAGTCTGGGATGCTAGGCTTAGTTTAGTTTATTTCATCAAACAAAGGCAAAGTGCTTTAGTGATTACTAGAATAATAAAATATAATATAACATAAGAGAAAAAAAAAGAAAAAAAAAAATAATAGTATTGTAATTGTACAAGATATTGGATTTAAACATTCCCATCATTAAAGATACTTAAAATTAGTAGCAATTTATTTTTGAATGCAAGTATACTTAGATTAAAATCAATCATATCACAAAATATATTAATATTAGCGACCCTTTTTTTTTTTTTTTTTTTTTTGTTGGAGGCTTCTACTATCTGCTGGAGCACTCAGACACAAGTACTGGTCCATTGTACTACCAGACAGACACCTTGTCTTTATTGTATTTTCCCCGTTGTCCGGAGAAAAGTGAGGAGGGGCTTCAGTGATGTTGAGCTAAGAGATTCGGCACCCACCACGTCGGCCCCAAGGGTGCGCCACCGTGCACGAGCGAAGGCGGGACAGTCGCAGAGAAAGTGTTCCGCTGTGTCGTCCTCCTCGCAACAAGCAGCACAGGTAGGCGTCTCACTGATGCCAAGCACGTAGAGATGCCTGGCAAAAGTGTAATGGCCCGTAATGACGCCCGTTAGCCTTCTGCAGTCATTTCTCCTTAAGGATAAGAAGAATGTTGCGGACTTTTTACAGACGTCAGGGCGTACGCGCTTAGTCATCCTGCATCCTGGATAATCCCTCCATCTGCGACTGTGTACGTTAAAGACCCAGTCATTGATGTCAGATTTAACCGTTGAAGCTGGTAGACCTAAGGCGGGTTCAGGCCCTGAGAAACTCTCCTCTGAGCCTTTTCTAGAGAGTTCATCGGAGATCTCGTTTCCTGGGATTCCAGAGTGACCTGGAACCCATACAAGCCTAAGTGAATTTAGTCTTCCGACTTTGTTCAAAAAGGTCTTGAGTTCATGCACTAGTTTGGAGTTGGACAGAGGATTGGATACAGCTTTGAGTGCAGCTTGGCTGTCACTGGAGACACATATGCTCTTTCCCCTCCATCTGTGTTTCACAACATACAGTCCCTGGCCATATTATTAGACGCACTATAGATTTTATGCAAAATCTCAATTAATAGCTATTTTAATTAGGTTTTCGACTATTCTATTGCACTTAAATTATTTTTTAAGCAGAATATAAACTATTACCTGCTTTTTCCTAGAAGTAAAACAACATATTTATTGAAAATAATTTTTTTTTATTAATATTTTCAATATTTTTGTTATTTTTCTTACTTTTTTCAATTTTTTCAATATTTTGTTGAGCCTCCCTTTGCTTTAATAAGAGCCTCAATTCTGCGCGGCATACTGTTAATGCAAGATTGAACCGTTTCCTGCATTTGTGGGTGGTGATTCCACACGTGAATTATCTTTTCAATAAGGTTGGTTCTTGTTGTGGCCGCATCTTTAGCCACTTCCCTCTTCATCAGCTCCCACACGTTTTCAATCGGGTTCATGTCAGGACTGTTTCCCGGCCAGTCCAACAGAGGGATGTTTTCTTCGTTCAAAAAGGTTTTTATAGACCGGGCTGTGTGGCATGGAGCTCCATCTTGCATAAAAATATATGGTTTTCCATTTGGGAACCATTCCCTGACCTGTGGCACCAACCGATTCTGCAAGACTTCTTTATACTGGTCTTGTCGCATTATCCCTTTTACCACGTACAGACGTCCTGTGCCTTTGCCGCTGATAACTGACCAGATCATCACTTTGGTAGGGTGCTTCATAGTCTGAACGACGCAGTCGGGGTGAAATTTTTCTCCACGGCGTCGACGAACAAACTGAGCTTTGTTCTCCAAAATTTCAAAAGTGCTTTCATCGCTGAAGCACACCTGTCAAAAACGCAAAAAAGAAATAAAAATTCTTAGAGCAATACTGGATTTTAATTATTTTATCGTTTTCGATAAATTTAGTATCAAGTTACCGATCTCCAGAAGTCCGCGTCCTTATCTCGTAACTGTTTCGCCTAATTCAGACGCTTTTTTTTTCATTGCAGCTGTTAACTTCGGCTTTCTGGCGGGTCTGTGGGCCTTAAAACCCAAATCTTCCAGTTTTCTGCGTACGGTGCTCAGAAGCATTAATATTAGCCGCTTCCAATTGCGTTTTGATCGTTTTTGTGGTTGCAAATCTGTTTTCGACGCAAATTTTGGTTACACATCTTTCTGACCTTGGTGTGAAAATCGGCTTCCTTCCGCATCTGCTCTTTCTTTTTGGGCTTAATCCTTCACCACATTCAATTTTATTCTTTATCCGTCTCACGCTAGCCTCAGATAAACACGTTTTTCGAGATATTTCTCGGTTAGAAAAAGTTTTTGTGTTGATCAGGGCTTTCACTTCAGCTTTTTTACGTGGTGACAGGTCTCCCCTCTTACCCATGGTTAAAATGTCACAATTTATTATTTTTGTTTTTCAGAAATGTTGATTAATAAGGGTAAAGAAGCACACAATAAACAAACAATACAATTCAATACCGCTAAAAACCACACAAAGCTCTTAAAGTCACACAGACAAGTCCGAACAGTCAGAATGCGAAAATGCGACTGAGAGAAATCTGTACTTGTTTACGCTTTGTTACTAATACTTTGACATTCTGCATGTATAATGCAACATATCAAAATAAAATAATAAAGAAAATAGAACCACAAAACAAATTTAATAGGCAGAACTTAGTTTCTGTAACGCTAAAAGTTACAAATATTGCGTATAATCTAATAATTATGAAAATTCCACAGTGCGTCTAATAATATGGCCAGGGACTGTAGTGCATGGCCATTAGGATTGCGTAAATCTCCGCCTGGAAGACAGACGCATATTTTCCTAACGAGAAGTGCAGTCGAATGTTTTCGCGCTCGAAGAAAACTCCAGCGCCGGATCCCTGACCAGTCCTGGAGCCATCTGTGAAGATGCGAAGACATTCTATTCCAGGTTCAGTGTCTGGCCAAAGCCAGTCCTGACGCCAAGGAAATGTGACTGTGTAGTTACAGCGCAGTAGGATGGCAGGTGTCATTGCGTCAGAGGGCATATCCATGAGACAGTGGTCGTAGGATATTTCTCTCTCAAGTACACTTTCACTCCACTGCGAGTTGTACCAAAGACCATTCCTCTTTAGGCGAGAAATAGTTTTCAGTGCACACCCTCTGATATATATGTCAAGGGGTGGAAGGTTCATCATAGCATCTAAAGCAGCTCCCGGTGTGCTGGGGAAAGCCCCCGTGCAACTGAGGCAGACCGCTCTTTGGAGTTTGGTGAGTGAACCCACAGCGTGTTTTCGTGTCAGCCTGCTCCACCAAACAACCGATGCATATGAGATTATCGGTCTTACCATTGCCGTGTAGATCCAAAGGACCTTTTTCGGCGATAAGCCCCATGTTTTGCCAAAGGCACCTTTGCATTGCCAGAAAGCTGACAGCGCTTTGGTGGTTTTGGACTCAACATGTTTTGACCAGAGAAGTTTGTTATCTAGAATGACTCCCAGATACTTAGCTTCCTTGGATATAGGGATGGGAATGCCTTTTAGCACCAGCTGAGCAATGCCAGTTGTTTTCCTCCTTCTCGTGAAGAGAACGACATCGGTCTTAAGAGGATTAACCGACAGCCCATTTCTCGTGCACCAGTCTTCGATCACGTTTAGCGCCGCCTGCGCTTTGAGACAGACATTCGCTAAACATGAGCCGACAGAGAGAACAGCAACATCATCCGCATAGGCCTGGGCATAGATTCCAGAGGCATTGAGAGCATCTAGCAGAGAGTCGACCACCATGCACCATAACAGCGGAGACAAGACGCCACCTTGCGGGCAGCCCCTGTTTACTCCAGACTTGACACAATGTTCGAGGCCTGCATCAGCGATCAGTGTCCTGTGCACGAGCATTGCTTTGATCCACAAAACCAGTGCTTCATCTACGCCATGCCGTCTAGCAGCATTACACATGCTGTCAAAAGTAGCGTTATCAAAAGCTCCCTCAATGTCGACAAAAATGCCTAGTACGTACTCTTTCCTTTCGAGAGCGCATTCAATTCTCCCAACTAGGTTTTGAAGCGCAGTCTCGCAGGATTTTCCGCGCTGATAAGCATGTTGCATGTCCGACAGAGGATGCATTCGAAGGGCAACTTTGCGCACGTGCAACTCTACTAGTCTTTCCATGCTTTTCAGCAGGAATGATGTTAGACTTATTGGTCTGAAACTCTTGGCTAGTGAGTAATCCTCTTTCCCTATTTTGGGAATAAAGACCACTTTCACCGCGCGCCAAGGGATAGGTATGTAGGCAAGTGCCAGGCTAGCAGTGAAAATTCTTTTCAGTGTAGGAAGCAGCTGTCTTATACCTTTTTGCAGCATAACGGGGTATATCCCATCAGTGCCCGGCGACTTAAAGCCATCGAAGGATGCCACAGCAAATTCAATGGCCTCAGTAGTTGCCACGCGTGACGCAACATACCAGCTACGCCGAGTTGTTTTCATCGCTACAGCCGCAGTATCCAATGAGGGAGTGTGCAACGAGCCGATGACAGTCTGATTTCCCGGAAAATGGGTCTGAAACAGTAAACTAAGAGTTTCTGCTTTAGACTCGGTAAAGGTACCATCAGACTTTCTGAGTACCTCCAGCCTTGTCGATTTTCCTCGTTTGAGGACTTTAACCAACTTGCTGGTCGCGCTCAGGGATTTGATCTCTTCGCAGAAGGACTTATAGGAATCATTCTTCGATTTTCGAATAAGCTTCTTATATTCCTTCTGCTTCGATCGATATTTATTCCAGTCATCTTCCGAGTTCGATTTAAGCGATCTGTTCAGAAGACTTCTGGCTTCCCTACGAAGCCGTTGGAGCTCAGCATTCCACCAGGGAACCGGCTTCCTGTTGGGAGGTTTTTTGACAGGACATGCGAGTTCAAAACATTTGGTGATGGCGCTGTTCAGGTTATGAACTACATCCTCCACCGATTGATTAGTTTTGAGTTTAGGCGGGGCTTGAGTGGATTTCTCAAGCTCCTCCCTAAATCGCACCCAGTCTGTTTTTCTCGGATTCCGCTCGGGCTGCGAGGGGGAGATCCCGCACTTCAATTGGAATTCGATGTATCTATGGTCTGACAGCGTAACATCTGGTGAGACTCTCCAGTTAGTGATGGCCTTCGCATGCCTGTTAGATAAGGTTAGGTCAATCACTTCCTGTCGTCTCGCCGTCACAAAGGTTGGTAGAGAGCCAACATTGTTGATGAAAAGGTCAGACGAAAGAATGAAGTTTAAAAGATGGTCTCCTCTCCGGTTGCATTTGCTGCTGCCCCAAAATGTGTTTTGAGCGTTAGCATCGCAACAGATGATGAGTCCAATCCTTCTGGCTTCACAGTACTCTACGAGTTCGGAAACCGCCTTAGGTGGCGGGGGTAGTACCGAGTCGTAGGGGAAGTAAGCAGACGCCACGACGAAGTGTTCAATTTCTCCGTGCGCCTTGTAGCTCACTTTCGCAGCTACCAGATCTTGACCACAGAATTGACCAAGTTTGGTTGCCGATAGCGTATTCGATATGATGAGGCAGACCCTGGGCCTTTCGGATCGCTCATCATAAAGGATTGTAGCATCACGTATGCCACCAAGACCACACAGGCGTTTGTTCCACACCCATGGTTCTTGAATGGATACAATGTGATGATTAGCGACCCTTAGGCACGTAGACAATGGTTCGTTGGCAGCATAATTTGTTCTGTGGTATGGAATTTTAAAAGACACCTTGCATCTAAGCATCCTTCCAGGAACGTAAAAGTTTATTAAGGCCAAAATATCGGCACAATCAATATGATTTGCCAAACATCACTTCCGAGCACTTTCTACGAATTTTAAGAGGCAATATTCCAAACAATTTACATCTTGTTTCATAAGAAGGCATATCTATTTCCCAGTGTAACATTTTTACTAGGACTCTAGTCATGCGTTTTTGGATTTTCTCAATTCTAAAAGAATGAGTTTCATACGCAGGATTCCAAATAGTATTACAGTATTCCAGTGTAGATCTAACAAACGCAAAATACAGACTTTTCAACGTGTGGGGATCGCTGAATTCTTTTGAATTGCGCAAGATAAAACCCAACATTAAATTGCCTTTAGCAACTAAATAATCTATGTGTATAACAAAATCAATTTTATGGTCAAAGATAACTCCAAGGTTTTTTTTGAAGGTAACTATTGAAAGAAGGGAATGATTTGTTTTATAACGGAAGTTAATTGGTGAACGATTTCTAGAAAAAGTTAAACTCTGACATTTATAAATATTTAGGTGTAGGGAGTTAAAGGAACGCCAATTTGACAATTTCTCCAGATCATCTTGCAATAAAATGCAATCCTGTTCTGTTTTTATATACCGTAAAAGTTTCAAATCGTCCGCAAACATTAGGCACTTAGAATTTATAAACACGTTGGGGAAGTCATTTACAAATAAAAGAAAAAAAAGGGGGCCGAGATGACTTCCTTGCGGCACACCCGAGGTAACTTTAATGGTGATAGTCCTTAGCCTCTCCGGCTTGATGCTGGGTGTCAGCTGTACCAAGAAGAAAGGAATCACTCGCTTCTCCCGTTGGGAGCTCACCGTGGAGAATGGCTTAACTTCCACGAATTTGAGATCGTTACTCTCGAACTCTTTGAGCTCTGACAGCATTTCCTCGGGGTCTGTTATCGACTCCACGCCTTTAAGGAGTATCGTCTGCAACCTCTCGGCCTTCCCTACCATCAGAGAGGTAGGCAATATCTGTTTCCACGGTGATCGCTGGTTTTGATTGTTGTTGTTGTTGTCCAGCTGCTTTGGACGTCTGTGGTGTTGGTGATGGCATCCCTTTCCTTGTTTCGACCAGCAGCTAGGAAAGTCGAAGAAGTGAGGGAGGAGCGCTTAATTAAATTGGACCTCGGGTTGACCTTTCTGCGCCTTTTGATGACGGCGGCCGGTGTTGCGAAATCGGATGATAAATCAGAGTCACAGTCTCAGATTATTTCCATAGCGTATGATGTCAGTTTCCTTAAGATCATTTTTGACAACACCTTGAAACTGCCTTGTTAAATAGGGGATTGATGACCGTGTTCTTCCATTCCTCGGGGATAGTTTCATTGTTCCACATAATTGTGATGAGGTAATGTAATATCTCTGATAATTCATCTTCAGCGTATTAGATCGGCTCCTACGGACTTGTGATTGCTTATTTTTCTTCCTAGAATCAGTATCAATTGTGTGTCGTATCGATTAACAAGCTTGTAGCGGTGATACTTTTGTTGTGAGTTAGCTTAAAAAGTTCCACAATTCCCAAACGTGCGAGATCTCCGAACACCGGGGGCAACCTCTTGTCTCTGGATAAAAAACCTAAATCGGTTCCTAAAATGGTTTTAACTAAAATGGACTCCAATTATTGGAGTCCTCTACAGTGTTTGCCGGACAGTGACGTTGAAAGTGATAACATGGATGACTATGTGTTGCCCAAAAGTCCTACTCAATCAAATATTCCACCTATCAAACTCTTGTAGAAGTCTTGTAATTACGTGCATAACTTGATGAAATCCGTCAATGTAAATGACTATTGCATTAAAAAAATGTCTATCGGGATAAAAATAATGTGTGAAAGTATGGAGTCCTACTACTCCACATTAGATAAATTAAGATCGGAAAATTGTCAGTATTTCACGCACGACATTAAAAGTGAAAAAGCTTTTAAAGTTCTCCTATTTGGCTTAGGCATCTATGAAATTTCTGTATTAAAAAGTGAACTAATAAGACTGGGTCTTAAGCGCAAAGAAATTAAATTAATAACTAAAATATACGAAAAATACACTGACATTTTATTTAGTTTCCTTCGAAAATGGCACAATTAAATTAAATGAACTTAGGAAAAATATTCGTTCCATCTTTCACACCCAAATTAGATGGTGCCATCAACGTAAACAAAGAAACAGACTAACACAGTGTAGGAACTGTCAAATGTTTGGACATGGGGAACGCAACTGCCATATCAAAACATACTGTTCCATTTGTACGGGCAATCACAAAACAACTGATTGTAACATGTGAACAGTGCCAATTGCAAGGGAAATCACATGTCCACAGACAGTGCCTGCATTAGCAGATCCAGATACTTGAAAACGCGACGAAAACCTGTGATTATTCCTATTCACTCAAGTCGAATTGTTAACAACAACACAGACATTCCACTGTCATCAATGCAGGATTTCCCAGCTCTTCCCACAAGAAAAGTTACGAAGCAAGCGGAAAGAGAACATGCAGATGACATAGCTTTACTATCATCGCATGAGTTTGGTCTTAATATTGAGACGAACTTAAGAAATGCGATTGATATAATACAAAAATATTACTGCAACTGGAAAATCAAACTAAATGCGGATAAAATTCAAGCTATCTTTTTCACCCAAAAAAGAAAGACTTGTTATTTGCCGTCTAATCAATTTATGTTTAACGGCCAATCGATACCTTGGAAACCATCAGCGCAGTACCTAGGGATCCATCTTGATTCCAGATTAACATTTTCCAAGCACATTACAGAGACACTAAACAAAGTAAATATGTATTGCAATCCGGATATTATATTCATTGATAAACAGAAGATCCCATCTTTCAAATGAAAACAAAATACATATTAATTCACAAAACAATATTTCAATCAATTTTATTATATGGCTGTCCAATTTGGGGAAATGCGCCAAGTCTCATTTAAAAAGATTGCAAATTATGCAAAACTGAATATTAAAGATTATGCTTAATCTCCCCTGGCATTATTCCACAAGAAATCTACATACTGGAGCTAATATTGAATTGATCTCTCACAGAATTGACAATCTTATTGAAAACTTTAAATTAAGATGCGACATTCCCAGTAATCCCCTTATTAACAGTTTAAATTTACCATGACATCAAGTCAAGGTTTCTAATGTAAAAGCTATGTTAATTATACAATAATTCTTATTATTTATTACTTACTATCCATTTAGTTATATACTTAATTTTCCATTTATTTACTAATTTATTCTATATACTTATTTGCTTATGTTTTTATTATTTATTTATTTATTATTTATTTACATAATTATTTATTTATCTGTTTATTTATTTGTTTATCTTTTTATTTATTTATTTATATATTGATTTATTTATTTACTTGTCTATTTATCTACTTATTTATTTATTTATTTGTTTGTTTATTTGTTTATATATTTATTCATTTATTAATTTTTTAATTTTTTTTTTTTCAACATTGAAGGTTTTAACGTATTTTCCTTCAAAGAATAACATTCTCATTTTGCATTCGTATTTATCTTAACATATTGTAGTATAATGATACAGTAGAAAGATCGAGCTTATATAACTCACGATAACTCACCAATTGTAAAATGTTTGACGTAAAATAAAAGTCTATATATCTAATCTACTTCCTAGAAGAAATTCTACCTGAAAATGTTCGTTGGCCGAAACGAGCGCCTCGTCATCTTTATGTTTAAATTCTGATCTAGCCTGATATCCTTTTCATACGGCGTTTAGCCTTGCATGCATTACTCTCGCATTTTTAGCTGCACATTGTTCCTGAGTTTTAGCAAACATTTTTTTTAATTTTTAATCCTGAAGGATTTTGGGAGCTTTACCATAGTCTAGTTCGTTTTTTTGATAAACACTTGTTGTTGTTATTGTCATCAAAAAAATCAATTTTATTGCACGATACTCCATCTGATGATATCCAAATAGGCTCTATTTTATAGGATTTTTTTACCAATTCGTTTCTATCTGTCGTAGGACAATGTACATAGTTAGCACGGACCACGAATGTTGGAATGACTTCAGGTCATTGTAAAATGTTACGCTTTATGTTTTGCAAAATGTTGTTACTCGTACTTATATTGAATTCTGTTATCCACGTGCTTATCCACGAAAATGAAGCCTTCTGTTCCAGTTGCTTCATTTAAAAATCGAACTTCTGGTACTGCTGTGATATCAAACTTATACTTACTAATTTCATTGTGTGAGTAATTAAATCTGTGTTTTATAGACCTGTGTCTGAAATTAGAAAAACTAATGTTATCATCTTTAAGCTTAATTTACTTAAAAATAGAACTTGTGATCACGTTATGCAAAACTTTTACTTAAAAATAGTATTCTTATACCTCATTTACTACCCTCCCATAAAAGATACTAGTTCTACGCATATCATCCGAACTAGGCCCAATTCGTTCAATCAACTCATCTTCTCGTCAAGCCCAAAAAGAATCATTAAGTCATCACCATCGTCATTGACTTTTCACTCATCTTCAGGGGTCATACGTCTGACTGATTAGGCAAGCTCATAACATTAGAGCCCCCTGGGCTCTTCTCTAATGAATATACATTCGTTCATATAACCCGTACAAATTTTAAACCCAAGACCGCTTTCTACCCGAAGCGGAATCAATCGCTTTCATTTCCTACAATGACTAATCGCGATGTCAACGAGTGAAATACGTTTCACAACAAAAGAGTCAATAACCCCTGACTGCCTCGGACACCTTTTAATTTCATCTCGAGTGATTTCCCAAAATAGATTCTCGGCCTGGCCGTAAAATAGTGCCTAAAAGGCAAGAACAACAAATATTTTAAAGAAAGAACCTGTTTGCTGTGCTTTATCACCTAAACCCGCATCCGAATTTGAATATCTCATTTGAATAATGTCTGGGTCTCCCGACTGGAAGACGAGGAAATTTGGTTTTATGGCCTTTTTTTATGGGGAATGCATCTAAACCTGTCTCGGGCGCTTAGAAGAAGATGACCGACTAATGGACCATTCGATGTTAATGAGAATAATTTACATATGTATGTATGGTTAAAGGTTGTGTACCTTTAACGAATTCTAGAATAGTTCTTGTCAATCTTGTGGGAACATCGACCGTGCTGAGATGCGGTCGCTTGAGTCTTCTTTAATTTGATGATAGAATGCACTAGTAACATCTGGAGATCTGAAATGCGGATAATGACTCTCATAACAAATCGGATTTGGTCAATAAAATATATGGTCAAGAAAATCCGTAGTGGATCTGCCTAATATGAAGACACAGGTGAACAGGTAGTTCATAGATTTGTGATACTCAACAAGACTACCTTAAGGCAGTACATGTAGTAAGCGCACCATAGAGTGTTGTGAGAGATATTAAATGAAGGCAACCTCCCTTAATATTGAAGCGCCTTTCAACATTCTAAAAACGTGATTAGAGCTAATGTTAGCTCTGATCCAACTCAGCTAGCACTGGGTTGGTAAAAAGGAGAAATGTCAACGCTAACTCCATAGGTAAAAGTATGTACTAAAAGAGGCACACGACAGTACTATTCTCTTGCCCCTTCTATGGCTCGCTATGGAAAGTAAAAAGTCTTCGTGGAAAAAGACGTATAGACGATAGTTTTTTGTTTTTGTTATTCATTTTTGTTTTTATTATTTTGTAGAACACACTTATCCTAGACAAAAATGCTTAAAACTAGCTTAAACAACAACTGATATATATATAGACGATAGTGCACACGTTCTAATTGTCAACTTTCAGTGTGGTTTCAGGATGAACCAGATTTTCAAAATATGACAGCTTCTTAAAATAAAAGAGAAGATCAAAATGAATAAAAGCTACATATTAGCAACGCGCGCTTCTTTGGGATGAAATGTTCAAAATCAATGCTATCTTGGAAAAAACAGGTAATTGGATAAAACTACACAATAGACAACTTAAATAACTTAATTCAGCCCCAAGCATTGTGTGAGTAATATCGTAATCGTGGAATCGAAGATTAAGAAGGTCAGGATACGAACGAATGGACAATGGACAAACAGTCATTCGCAACGGACGAAGATGAAAGAGAATTCCGTCCACCCGATTTAGATGAAATTAAGCTTGCAATTTCGCAGCTTAATATTTATAAAACCGCGGGCGCAGACAGCCTGTCTACTGAATTATTTAAAGCGGATGGAGCTCTACAATAGACCAAATCCACAAAAGACCAAATTTTCACTCTGCGGCAGATCTTAAAAAAGAAACGATTTAAAACCGCAAATGACAGTGTGCATAGGAACGAGCTATACCGAGCCATGTCTAGATTTAACATCCCTGCCAAGCTCAGATTGTGCACGATGACAATGGGGAATTATCGCTGCTCCCTTAAGGTCGGTAGCGATTCAACTAAAACCTTTGATGTAAAAAAAGGATTTAGACAAGGTGACGCACTATCGTGTAACTTTGTCAACATCTTGAAGAGATCATAGGAGACTCACTGGAAAACACAAAAGGTACGATCTATTTCAAGTCTGCGCAATTGCTTGCATACGCGGATGACATTGACGTAATTGCGTAATCACAGCTAGACGTCAATGAAGCATTCAAAAGCATTGAAGCAGAGGCTACTAAAATGGATTTTTCGATAAATGAGGGGAAGACGAATAACATGTTGTCATCCAAAACAAAAGACGCATAATACCGACATCTTGGCTAGAACGTCTTAATTGGCAGCTACCTTGGCGCACTAGTAACCAGCTACAACAACACCAGCGTTGGGATCAAACGCAGAATTACTCTTACTAATCGCTGCTTCTTTGGGCTCAAGTAATTGCTTCTTGTGAAGTAGAGCTCTCTCTCGAAAAGCCAAGGTAGAACTATATAAATCACTGATCATCCCGATCCTCCTATACGGCGCAGAGGCCTGGACTCCAAGAAAACGGATAAGGATATCCTTGGAGTCTTCGAATCCACGCTGAGGGACGACGCAGCAGAGGACGACCGAATCTAAGGTCGCGCACACATGTGTAAGGGACTACTGGGACTACGGCACCGGAAACTAAGAAGAAGAAACTCGGTGATATATTACAGGGTGGGCCATACATTTTTGCAAATAGGAAGTGGCGGGGAATTGTGCGTCGCTTCATGCAATTTTAGTTACGATGCGCTTCACGGTGCTTTTTGTGTAAAACAATTTTACAAAAACAATGATTCCTGCTTTACTGTATGACGCCTATTTAGAATTGAATACGGATTACGTCGTGTGAGTGGGTTTCTAAGAGTTAATTTAATCAAAGCTTGGGTCAAGAATTTCGAGCAAACGAGATCGACGACGAATATTAAACAAACAGGGCGGCCACGTTCAAGAAGAAGCGATGAGAACGTTCGGGAGGTTGAAATTTCCGTAAGGAACGATCCAAAATCATATACGCGTAAGCGTTCGGCGGCTCTGGCAATACCAAGATATAGTCTGGGCGAGTTTTGCATCTTGACCTCAGACTACACCCATATAAGCTTGAGGTTGTGCAGGAGATGAAACCAAAGGATTAAGTTCAACGAAGGTTATTGGCTGACAGCAATAGCAATAGCTATTCCCCTGTTCACAAAAAAGGTCCGAAGAGTGATGTTAACAACACAGCCCTATCCCCAAACTGCCACATGTACCCAAACCTTTCGAAAGTGTATTGTATGACACTCTAAGTTTCCACTGCAAATCTCCTCTAAACAACATGGCTTCCTCAAATGCAGATCTACAACCACAAACCTTGTCGAATGTACATATGTCCTTCACCCTCTCAGCATTAGAGAATGGGAATGAAGTCGACGTGATTTCAACTGATTCGACAAAATCGCCCACAAACTAATACTCTTGAAACTGTCTTCCCTTGGCTTTGAACCCACTGCCTTGAAAAGGATATCTTCTTATTTAAAAAACCGTTCGTTTTAGATCTGCCTTTTCTAACCCTTTCTTAGTTTCTTCAGGCGCTCCCCAAGGCAGCCACCTAGGTCCACTTCTTTTTGTTCTTACCATTAACGATCTTGAAATGGTGATCAAACATTCCCACCCCTCACTGTACGCCGACGACACCAAGTTTTTCGCAACAAGATTCTCCCCATATTCAATCGGATCTCGACAGCTAGTGCTGTTTGGTGCTCCAAAAATTGCTTGGAGCTTAAGATTTCCAAAAGCCAATCAATCACAATTTCAAGTAAACGAATTAAACCTTCTCTTCGCCTCTACTTCCCCAATAATCAGCTCATCTCCGCCGTTCCCGTTATCCGCTATATTGGCATACTTTGTAACCAAGAGCTCAATTTTCGCCCACATAACGACGATATAATTAAAGAATTCTCCAATCCCTACGTGACTCGATCCCTCTATATTACCTTTGTTCGCCCCCTTCTTGAATACGCATCTAAAGTGTGATCTCCTTATCAACAAACCCACATTTCTAGAATCGAGAGCATCCAACTTCGGTTCCTACGTTTCGCTCTTCGAGGTCTGCCCTGGAACTATCCTTTGTTCTTACCGGCCTATCAAGACCGTCTTAAACTAATCAAATTGAGCACGTTGGAGGAAAGAAGAAGGGTATCTGACATCATCTTCATTCATAGACTTCTAAGAGGTACCATTGACTGCGCCAACCTTTATAACTCCATATCTCTTAATATTAACCCTCGTAATACACGCAATCCTCGTCTCTTCTATCTATCCACCCTTGCACCTCATACGGCTCCAGTGGACCCATTTCCCGTATGCTGGGAAGTGTTGATTCGAATATCAACTTCCATTTCAACCTCAGCATTCCATGCCTAAAAATCAGTCTTCTCTATAGCCTTCCCTTCTCTCAATCATGGTTTCTAAGAATAAGCGCTCATAGCTTGAATTAAGCCAAATAAATGGGGGTACAGCTCCCACTAAAATTACTTGAAACAAAAGTATTTAGAGGAATAAGCATATCAGCGTAGAAAGAAAGTACGAATATTCAAAGCTTACGTACGATCTATATTGACGTATGCCGGCGAGAAGAGAGCCGACCCAAAGGCTACTCAACGGGCAACATCAAAATGCTAGCAAGGCTAATGCTAAAAGATCGCATGCGCAACGAAGAGGTAAGAGAGATCTGAGTTGTCCAGGATATCATAAAGTGAACAAGGAGGAGACGCAAAGAGTGGTAATCAGGATGTCATAACAATATCTAGCAAAGTCCAGACCACCAGGACGACCCACTAAGAGGTGACAAGAATGCTATCCAGCTCGAACGAAATCGAGGCGTAAAGTTGCAATGAAGAGGATTTATCATAAAAATAAGAAGAAGAAGATGGAAGTGTATAGGTGATGTGAAGGGGCGTTTAAACCCCGTGTAGTATAGTAAGTTAGATATTTTTCGGACAGTCCACTGAACCTAAGCTTATATCTGAATGCCCTAGTGGATAGCAAAAGTTTCCAATAAGCAAAATAATACATCAACTTCCCAAAGTAAAAGATTCTTAAAAATATTGATGTAAGGTAAATATTGTGTCGGGACTGACTCTAAAATTCTTCACAAAAGCAAATGCCATATAATGGCTTCTACCAGCTGCCATCAAAGTAGTAATAACTTTCAAACTACACAAGTAAGTCATTTCGATTCGTTCACAGTACCACTTACGGACGAATATCTCTCATAAACCAATCCAGAAGAAGTATCCATCTAGTTTCACAGGCCCTAAAGCAATTCTCTAGCATTCCTCCTACTTTATGAGCGAACAATCAAACTTCCAAGGGAAAATGCTCTTCAGACTCATTCAATCCACCCGAGGTAGTCGCTCCATAGATAAAGCCCGAAAGTGCCGGTCAAGCACGTCTTAATAATCATACCCGAATCGTGGTTCATTTGCGGATATTGTTTACCAGCTCAAAGCACAATGACCAGTACCAGTATGTTGATGGCTCAGTTACTCCGTTGTTGTTCCGTAATGAAAACGCAATCATCCTACGAGATCTCTCCGTCGTCGTTGGCCGTTGGATAGTCTTGACCTCGATCTTGAACCAATGTTGCCATTGTTGTCGACTCGATGTTTGTGTGACAATTTCCCCAACCTACTCCGCCCTCTCTCCCCCACTCCCCGGGCAATAAACAAGTGAATAAGAAAACAAAAAACATTAAAATCAGTTTTACTTTCGCTCGTCACACATCTTGAGATGTGAGATGATCATCATCACGATCACGTTGATTGCCAAAGCTGAAGATGAAGATGACAACAATGACAGGCAGTAGCATCGGCTACTCCCAATCCGAAGCGGAATTATGAAGAAAGTTTTACTTCAGTCAATAAATCAATATTTGTCTTGGTATGCCACGTCGATCGCGACACCGCGATGATCCGCGCATGCCTTGCCCAAATAGTTTACATGAAAATATAAACTTGCAAGACAGCTAGCATATCTTTATAGTATCATTGGCGCCAATGCAAATGAATCTGCACCAAAAAAAAAAAACCGGAAAAGTATGAATAAAGATCCGAAATCTGAAATCGGAAGAATCTCGCGAAATCCCCACCATATGGTCGCCATCGAGCGAATGAAACCCGAAACCCCCGTACGACGGACAGCCGAACAAGAGACAATCCGAACCAACAATCCCATACCATTCACTTTATGGCCAGGAGAAACAAATACAAATACAACAAAAAATATCTCAAACTATTTCTCCGCCGGTACATTCGTCAGAATTCAATTTCTCGGTATCGATAGGTTTTCACTTTTTTCTGTTTTTTTTTTATCGGTTTTTTGCAGCCACGAGAAGTCAGTGATATAAAAGCCTCGGAAGTTCAACTCTTTGGATATGACATTCAACGAAATGCGCTTCTCAGACGTTTGGATTACTTTGGGTAATGGAGCAGACGCGGTGCGCGTGGATTTCCTGTTCGATTTATATTTGATTTTCATATTTTGTAGCATTCTGTGCGATATTGTGCATCTATGAGGTGCGTTGCGGACCGGTCAGCCCGCGAAAGGACATCGAAGTGATCGAGGAGCATGAACCGACACCGGAAGCCAGTGCAGAGGATACCGAGGGACAGAAATTAAACTTCCCAGCAGCGCCGGATCAGTCGGAGGATGATGACGGTGATGACAACTATGAGGCGGTAGTTATTCGGCGAAGCGTGAGAGAAGTGTCCCAAAAACCAGTGACCGAAGATGTACCGGAAACCGACGAGGAAAGTGTGATTCCAAACGGATCGGCCCCATTGGTCCCGGAGAAAAAACCATCGGTTCTCGAGCTGCTCTCCACCGCATTGGATAAGGCGATCGAGGTAACATCGAAGATCCCTACGCAGCAAGTGGCAAGTGACGCCGCAGGCGTGTTTCAGATCCTTGGGCAAGTGTTCAGTGAAGCGATCGATAAGGTGATTGGCGTTGATGACGGTCCCGACGATAGTCCTGATGAGAGTCCCGAAGATGTCCCGAAGGTCACCACCGAAGTGCTTCCAAGCCTGAGCGACAATAGCAAAGAACCAGAACTCGCGACCCAGCAACCAGTGCATGAGGCGCCACCGATGATGATCGTCGAACAACAGCAACAGCAGCAGCAGGGGGAGAGTAGTCAAAGTGATAAAGACATTGTAAATACCTTGTGAGTGCGCTGAGTAGGGTAATAAATTAAATTATTTATTTCAATTGTTAATTAGATACATTTGTTGTTTTGGTTGCACTTCCACTTCGAGGTAGCTAATCTGTCAATTAGCACTGGTCGCGATATCCATACACCCCGCTCCAATTAGCGTCGATTTGATTTAATTTGATCGTGATGTCGTGTGCTAGGCATGACGCCGAAATCATCGGTAGTGGTCGCTTGATTCGGAAGTGAAATGGAAATTTCTACTTTTACTTTCTCCCGGGTTGCAGTGACTTAGTTCGAGCTTTGGCTAGTTAGCCTGTGGTCAGTGCTTGGTTTCGGGGAAATTTTGTTTGTTCTCGGTTCCGGCGTATGTGAAAACTGGGGAGGGGCGGTTGGTATTAAGCAAATCGCTAAAAGAATCCATCGACAGACGGCAGTGAAGTGGTGAATAAGGCTAAGAAAGGTGTAGGTTATAAGCTATAAAAGGGTAATAGCCGAGGGCTTCAGAAAACACTTGAACCGCGATGTGTCTTACTAATGGACTGGGAGCAGTAGGTAGTAGTTTGAGTATGTCGATTGACGCAATTTAATTTTATTTCTTTAGGGGTCGTGTTGTGTCTGGGATTGGAATGGGCAACGGACGCAGCAAGTCTAGGGAAACCGCGATATTTTCCGGGTGTCTTTTTGGATGCAGCAACAGGTGATATGGCGAATGCTATGTTCACGAATGGTACAGAGAGTCCAGGCGAATTGGCGTGGCAATGGGGTGGGCTTGTAGATTGGTACGATGACGGGCGGCCTGAGGAATATCATCATCATAGAAGGCGAAAACCTATTCGTAAGCATAAGAATCGGAAAAGGAAAAAGTTTAGAACAAGAAGGGATGTGAATGGTCGGGGGTCAGATCCATTGGCTGACTTACTTCAGGGCAAGCAAAACGATGAATATGATGATGGATATGACGATAGCGGCTATGATGACGGGTATGACGACGGCTACGACGACGATGGATATGATGATAGTGATGATGACAACTCGGTGATAGGAGGTAGACGGAAAAAACCTATCGGTAATGACAATGATGACGACGACGACGAAGATGATTATGGATACGACGATGGGTATGATGACGACGACGATGATGGTTATGATGATGGCTACGACGATGGCTATGACGACGACGATGATGATGATGACGACGATAGTCAGAACGATAACAATAACGAAAATGTTGGACAAAACCCACAATATAATAGGAACAGATATGAGTCCGGAAATTTCGATAACACATATTTCAATAGTATAAACAAAGAAATACAGAGAATCGAGACAAGTAACTTGTTGGCATACCAAGAGCCGGATGACGGTGAGAATATATTTGTGGAAATCAAAGACGAAGACGGGTTACCACACCAGGCTAACCAGAATCAAGCTACCAATGTCAATAAGAAGAAGAAAAAGGACAAAGACGAAGGAGAGGAAGAGGACGATGATGAGGATGAGGATGAAGACGATGATGATGATGACGACGAAGAGGAGGACGACGATGATGAAGACGATGACAGTAAAAATGAAGATGATGATGATGATGAAGATGATGACGACGACGAAGATGATGATGATGACGGAAGAAGCAAGCAATAATAAAATAATTACCAACTGTGTAATGCAGCTGTAGCGCCATATTTCTTTTATAGTGAAGTGCAATATATGATAGCAGTACTGATAGTAAAATAATATTTATTGATAAACTTAGTGTAAGATAAAGCAACAATACAATTAACACGGAATTTAAGGAATTTTGTTTTACTGGGGATTTGTACGCCTATGAGGATTTATAGAGGAAAAGTACGAGTATACCATAGTGCTTGGAGAAGGAGTCTCTGTTTAACTTAGTGAGTTGGCTATTTCAGAGGAGAAGGTATACTTAAGATATATGTATGTTCAAGCGAGCTCACGTGACGTTTGCCTTTGTCGTCCATGACCACAGTGGCCCCATGTGACGGAACCACTTCTCAATGTAAGGGTCAATACGATGCAGAAAACCCTTTCTTTTTTGCCTTTAGAACAACAATTCGTTCATAAAAAATATCTGTCGGCTTCAACTGGTATGACACCGAATTTCCTTGCCTTTGGACCATTCCCAAGCCTTTCAAACTATGAGCTATGGCTTGTGAAATTGCAGGCAATGAATCTGCAAGTTCTTGTTGCATTTGGCATAGCTCCTGATCCTGAAATATATAATTATATTTCATTATAAAATTAATAATGTTATACTTTTTGCAAATGTTGTCGTACGTCAATCATAATTGACATGAACTATTTTGTGAACTAGACAGCCGCAGTATACAAACAGGCAAGCAATAGAGCAATATATGTACTCCGTCAGAGCGTGGAATAATTGTGTCGATTTTTTTGACCAATAATCGGTCGATGGTGTAAGCGTGAATTTCGACGTCGATTTTCTAATCGTGTCGCGCCAACTGAGCAAACATTCCGGCGCTTAGCTACTGGACTCGAGCAAACTTAAACCACAGGAAACCATGCAGGGAGTGGCCGCCACCAGACCGGTCATTCGACCGAGCATATCGCAGCTGTGGCTGCCGACGTGGCTGAGAACGGAGAAACAGTAACTAGACGACGGGCCACACAATCGTGCATCACCAGACGGACTCTACAGCGAATTTTAGTGAAAGACTTACGAGTACACATGTTCCCTTACAAAGTGCAAACAGTGCATCAATTAATGCCTGCTGACCGTCAGTCGCGTGTGAATTACTGTGAAGCCATGATTAATTTTAATAAAGAAGAGGACGATTTTGTGTGGAAAATCATTATGAACGACGAGGCGCATTTCCACATAAGCGGTTACGTCAATACGCAAAATCTTAATTTCTGGGGCACTGAAAATCCGCGTGTGAGTTATGAAGAGCCATTACATCCACTTAAAGCCACTGTGTGGTGCGGCGTTCACGCGGGAGGAGTGATTGGGCGCTACAGGGCCATGATAAACGAGATCTTATTGCCGGAATTGGATGAGCGGGGATTGGTGAACATCGTACATACAGCACAAGCCACAATGGATATTGTGAAGGAAGGGTTTCCTGGTCGCATAATCTCCCGTTTGGCGATTTAGCATGGCCAGCAAGATTGCCCTATTTAACCATCCCAGACTTCGTTCTTTGCGGCTCCTTGAAGTCGCAGATTTATGCCAACAAGCCTCAGACAATCGCAGCCCTTAAGGAGAATATTCGATAGGAATGCAAGCAGTTATCACCGGAAATCTTGCAGGAAGTCGTGGAAAATGATATAAAATGGGTACAAATGTGTATCAACACTGGCGGCAGCCACTTGACGGATATCATCTTTTCCACTTAACAGAAAATATTGCAAAGGTTCAGGTAAAGATTTCCATTACTCAAAATTCTATTTTCTTATTTAGTAAAAAAGTGATTTCAAAATAAAATTGATGATTGATTTTGCGCCACTTTGTATGTAAAGAGTGGGCCATCTAGTATTTTTTTTTAAATCATAGGCTATTTTGACACTGACAGCTGTTTCTCGCTCGAAATCTTGACAGAAAGTCAGTACCATACCTCTGCGGAACGAAATGAGTCGTTTTACGCTTGAACAACGTTGGGAAATATTAAAAACTTATTTCCAAAGTGAGTGCTGTGTAGCCTAAACATTGGGTTTTGAAAAAATTAGTTTTTGCCGAAATGTAGCACCCACCGCGATTGCTGTACGCAAGTTTGTGCAAAAAGTTTGTGAGTTTGTGAGATCCTAGTGGACAACACTCATGGTCCCCGTCGTCATACGGTGCACTTAGATGAGAAATTGGCTGCTGTGGCCGAGAGTGTGAGACTCAATTCACAAACATCAACACACAAAATTGCCACATCTGGGGCTCAGCATCCACAGAGAGTGACAATTTGGTGCGGATTGTGGAGTGGTGGCATCATTGGATCATTTTTATTCGAAAATTAAGCTGGGAACAACGTTTCGGTCAACGATGGGCGTTACAGGACCATGTTAACCGACTTTTTTTTACTGAAATTGAAGACTTGGATTTGGATGAAGGATGGCTCGCCATGCCACACAGCCCATGCCACAATCGCTCTTTTGTGCACCAAATTCTAAAATCGTGTTATCAGGCGTCTTGGCGATGTCAATTGGCCGCCTCGGAGCTGCGATTTGACTCCTTTGTACTTTTTTTTTTAGTGGGGAACCGTGAAGGACCGATATTATGCCAACAATCCGGAAACGATTCAAACACTTAAGGCCAATATCATTCAAGCAATCCGCGAGCTACAGCCCAAAACCATTAACAAGGTCTGGGAAAATTGGGGTGATGGAATGCGCTACGCGAAGCCAGTCGAGGCAGCCACTTGAACGACGTTGTATTTCAAAATGAATGGAAATGTTTGTTCTTACCAATAAAGCCATAATATATGGAAAAAATGTAATTTTGTTAATTTTTTTTGCATTTTTAAAAAGAAACTTATATTTCGCCCACCCTTTATACGTAAATTGGTTTTACTAAGAAAATGAAATAAGGTGAGTTCGTCAGAATCGTCGCTGGCAATGTTGCCATGTCGATCGGCTCATGCCATGATTTTTATCGGAACTCTTACATTCAAGCCCCCTATGTGTAATTAGTATAAATAGTCATCATACTTGGTATGCAAACGGGCCGAGAGTGAATTTCCGCCGAAAACGAGTATCGCTCTCGTTTTGTTCCAACTTCTTCTCCATGGAAGAAGAAGTCCATCGCAGGATCAAGGCGTAAGCTTCTGTGATGAAACGGATAAGACTAAAAATTAAGTTAAGACAACATTAATAAAGTGAGCAAAAAAAAAGTTTCATTTGGAGCGACGCACGTATGTAGCTCTAGAAAACTACATACATATTGTGGTATTGGCGTACAAGTAAAAGACGTGTGTGTTACTTAACAAGGAGCTTTATTGTCGACTCTATGGTGGTTGAGCTTAGACTGTCGTCTAATCACAATTAGAGAATACACCGTCATCAGAAAGAGAGACAGATCTATTTCGGAAATCATATACAACATCTCCCTCCTTTAAAGCGTTTTTTTTTTTTTTTTTAATTCATGTAATTGAAAATCCATTAAAAACAGATAATATAAAAATTTTTAAGGTAATAATATTTTTTATTTTTTTTTTTGTTTAATTATTATGTTGCAAAACGTATAGGCTTTTTCACAATTCGTCCAAAACGAGTACGGTAGTGACCTTGCTGTTCAACAGGAGGCGACAGGTGTTTAGATATGGCATTTTGGTTAATATTATTGTTAACATCTGAATTTTTTGGCTCGACTGTTGCTTGTTTCGTGCATGGTTCTATTTGACTACTTTCCCCTTCCTCACTTACAGTTATAAACTTGGGCTCATTGTATGATCTTCTCAAGTGTTCAGTATTGCGTCGGATGATATTATTATTTTCTGTGCGTACGACGTACGATCTAGGAGCTTCACATCTTGCCTCAACCCTACCAGGTTCCCACATAGATTTACTTCTGTAGACAACATTATCCCCTGGGCTAAGTTTTAATTCCTTTCGATTTGCTATATTGTCGAAATGTTTCTTTTGCTTATCTATTAAACGCTTTATCTGTTCTTCAGCGTCATTGCCTACCAGCTTGGGTTGCAATAAGTTCTTACTGACTGGGAGGGTAGTTCGCAAAACTGTACTCATTAGTAATTGTGATGGTGTTACATCAAAATGTGCAAGCTTAGTACTACGGTATTCCAATAAAGTGAGATGTAGGTCTCCCCCACTATCCAAACATTTTCTAAAGATCGTTTTGGCCAGGTGAACAGCTTTCTCGGCTTGGCCGTTGGATTTGGGATAAAATGGGCTAGAGTATATGAATTTGAATGCCCACTTTTTTGCGAACTGTCTACATTCAAATGAATTGAATGGTTGGTTGTCACAAACGACCTTTTCTGGGATTCCATGCGTTGAAAATATTTCCTTCATAGCCTGAACTACACAACTAGCTGATTTTCTTACTAATTTCTTTAGATCAAACCACTTGGAGAAATAATCTACCATTATAAGAAAATTCTCCCCCTTAAATTCAAGAATGTCACAGCCAATTTTTTGATAGGGAAGCTCAGGCCGGGCGTGAGGAATTAGTTTGTGCGGTTCGTTTGAGGCTCGAAATTTTTCACAAGTCCGACACCTGTTGATCATGTTCTCTATGTCCCTATTCATGTAGGGCCAGTAAAATAGGGTTTTAGCCCGTGCAATAGTTTTAGTTATACCAAAATGCGATTCGTGTAATGCGTTTAAAGTATGGGCTATGAGTGCTTTTGGAACGAAAATTCTTTCATCATAGAAAACAAGACCATTGTCTTCGTAAATTCTATCCTTAATGTTCCAGAAAAATCTAAGATTGTTAGGGACCTTGTCTTTAGACATTGGCCAGCCCTGTTTATAATACCGTATCAGGCTTATTAATGTGTCATCGTCTTTCGTCCCTTGCTTGTACAACTCCCTACTCCTAGTCCCCAAGCTAACTGAATGTATAAATTCGGTTCCAATTTCATTCAGGTTAACATAGTTATCTGTGCTGTGCCTACACTTCGTGATAGCAAGTCGGCTATGTGCAGACTTTTTCCGGGTACATAACGTACATATATCTAAATCATACATTGACAGCTTAATTTTCATTCTTTGTAATCGTGCAGAATAATTACTTCCTAGCGGCTTCTTTGCTATCGATACCAACGGCTTGTGGTCCGTATGCACGATTACTGGACGGCCATATATATATTCGTGAAACTTCTTACAAGCAAAGACTATACCTAGCATCTCCTTTTCTATTTGAGCATAGCGGGATTCGGCGTCAGACAAACTTTTTGATGCACAGCAAATAGGTTTTCCTGCCTGTAGGAGGCAACAACCTAATCCGTCCTTGGAAGCATCCGACTGTATTAATGTAGGGAGTGAGGGATCAAACGTATAAAGAGTGGTTGCTTTTTCTATAGCCTGTTTTACTTTATTCAACACACCCCCATAGTAATCGTTCCATGCAAATATAACGTTTTTCTTCAGGAGTTCTCGGAAAGGAGCAGTAATCTCAGCTAAATTTGGAATGAATGGCCGTAGGTAATTAACGGTTCCTAAAATTTTTTACAATTCCTTTTGGTTGCTGGGTTCTTTTATACCTTTGATTACATCCACCCTTGTTGGATCAGGCTTAACACCTGTAGCCGAAAAAATGTGTCCTAAATATTTGACGCTTTCGGCCCTGAATTGCACTTTCTTAGGATTAAACTTTATGTTAAGTCTCCCTGCTCTATTTAGGCCTGTTTCCAATTTTCGTCGTGTTCATCCAGCGTTCTACCGCCTACAATCAGGTCATCGATATAAACAAAGGTTCCTTTTAGCTGGCCGAAATATAATTGCTTTTCAACTTTTGGAACTTCTCGGGTGCAACTTTTATTCCAAATGGTAAGACGTTAAACCTATAACAGCCATTATAGGGGGTACTAAACACTGTCAAATTTTTTGAATCCTCGTCTAATCGTAGCTGCCAAAATCCCTCCTTCAAGTCCAAGACTGAAAAATATTATAAGTTACGCATATCCTGTCTAAAATCCTCAAATGATGCCAACATAAAATGTTCCTCTTTAATAGCTGCGTTTAGTTCTTTGGGATCTAGACAAATTCGAAGCGATCCATCTTTTTTTTCTACCACCACCATATTATGGGACCAGTCACTTGGCTCATCCACTTTCGAAGATTATCCCTCTCTCCTCCATTCTATCCAGTGTATTTTTAACCCTATCCCTTATGCTTAAAGGTATGCGTCTTGGCGGCTTGTTAACTGGGAGTGCCCCCTCTCGGAGCTCTAAATGACATGTGTCTGGAAAAAATCCAAAGCCCTCAAAAACATCCTTATTCCTTTGTTTAAAAGCCTCCAAGCCTTCTAAAGCTACGCTATCCACACGTTTTACAACACCTAGCTCCATGCACGAATCGATTCCTAGTAAAGGCTGGCAACCGTTCTCTACTACAACGAATGAGAGATTGTACTGCTTAGCTTTGTGAGTAACCATACAGTCTGTTGCACCAACAACTGCAAGCCTAAACCCACCATATGCTTCCAATTTAACCGAATACGCCTTTAGATGGAGCCTATGCTTAAAGCAATTAAAAACTCTAAGTGGCAGTATATTCACCTGGGAGCCTGTATCTAATTTGAAGTCAACCATCTGCCCTTCTACAAGTAAGCTTTCAATGAAAAATTGATTTGATTTCCCGCACAGCGAACATTTTTTGCCAAAAGCTGGACACTTCCCTCTCATATGCGTGTAGTTGCAAAATTTGCATTTACTTTTCTCATTGACCTGATGACTGTGCATTCCCTTTACATCTAGAATTAAAATTAAAAGCTTTACTTTTATTATGCGGTAAATCTGTTTGCTGTTTACTTCCCAATTTTTTTTTGACAACATCCACTGCAACTTTCATTCCACTTACTCCCGCCGCTTCACCCTGCATAATTTTGCTTTGCGCTCCCGTCATTTCAGCTACTCTGCATGTTTCTATAGCCTTTTCCAGCGTGAGATCACCAATTTTCAATAACTGTGCCTGCACCGTTCGATCCGCTATTCCAATGACCACTCTGTCTCTAAGCATTGATTTTTTCTCCTCCCCGAAACTGCAGCTTTCCACCAATGTCGAAATTTCTTTTAGAAAATGGTCAAATGGTTCACCTTCTTTTTGGTTTCTCATATAAAAACGATATCTCTCATATACAACATTTGTCCGTGGATTGCAGTATTCTTCGAACTTGTTAATCACTACTGCAATCTCTTTCTGCAGTTAATCCGAAAGTGGGAAAGAGCTCTATGGCATCCGTACCGGCACAACTCAAAAACCTCGCCACCTGAATTTTCCCTTCTTCTTTATCCGTCTTCGTTGCTGTCGCATATATTTCGAAATGGGTTCTAAATTTTTTCCAATTTTCTTTAAGATTGCCGTCCAAGTTTAACTGTTCTGGTTTAGGAAAATCCATCGCTGCCTTTTCGCCTTGTAGTTTGCTCCACGTATTGTTGCACTGTTTTTTTTTTTTTTTTTGTATACTTAGTGTTTTAAGTAGCTAGCGCAGGTTTTTAAAAAACAAAATTGATAATCACACAATAACCGGCTGCGCCATGTGGTATTGGCGTACAAGTAAAAGACGTGTGTGTTACTTAACAAGGAGCTTTATTGTCGACTCTATGGTGGTTGAGCTTAGACTGTCGTCTAATCACAATTAGAGAATACACCGTCATCAGAAAGAGAGACAGATCTATTTCGGAAATCATATACAACACATATATCATTAATGTCGGCGAATAAATATAATTCTTTTCAAAACAGACAATTCTTAAAAGCTTCAGTTTTCGTACAAGTAAGTTGGAAGCGAAAAATGACGAAAAGCGTGTCTTCTGCGCCATAATCGCAAAATAAGAAGAGTCAGTAAGAATGGCTCGTAGTATGTAACTCAACAGCTCTAAAAACCATCGTCTCATGTTCAGCTGAATAGTATAGAGTCGTAATCGAAGGAATATTTCGTGGCATTATCAATGAAATTTGCGGTTAAAATTAGTCCGTCGCTTTTTCTTTGCATTTTCATAACGGAAATCCATTAAATTACTAGGCATGACACTAGAGACTAGAAAATCTCTCCCTCACGATCTGCAGACATTTACCGGGGAAATAATAACTACAGACTTATGTACATATGTGAACGTACTAGTTTATCACGCCCCTTACAATAATTTGTTGAGCTGAGCAAAGCAAAGCTCTAATACACGGGATTGCCACTTCTTTCAAATCGAACTCCTTTGTCCCTGTTTGACCGATCAAGGTGAAATTTTGCAGATAGCTAGAGTCAAAGGTGGTGATTGTTATTTATATTTTTGGGAAAGTTTTACCACGTTTGTCTGCATGCTTAACGCTAGCCCGCAATTGTCGAATAATGTTAAAACACAATTTGTGGACAGAGCTTTGTCTGCGTAATGGTTCCCTTGGAACAGTAGTCGATATTGTTTATACACCGCAAGAGTCTGATAGCTAGCCTTATGAACTATCACTATGTGTATTGGTAAAATTTCACAACTATCAATGCCCAACTGTTTACAACGACTTGATTCCAATAACGCCACAAACGCCTCAAGACAGACTTTTCAAAAACATCAGCAAGAACTCTTTTTGGAAAGTTAAGAAGCTTGAGCTTGCACGGCTGAATACGAAGGCAAGTGAAAATTAGTGAACATTTTTCGAAAAGCAAAAATGTATGTACTTGAATAAAGGTTTTCTTGACAAATGTTACTGTTTCAAAAAAGCGCCAAATATGCGTTAGAATGTTTCAAAAAAACAAAAACAAAGGTTTTGAAAACATGTCTGAAATTGTGAAATATATACCAATATTACCTTTGAAAGAATATCAACATCGAGAAGAAAGTCAAACAAAAAACAAAAATGTTAAGGAAGTAGCTGGTTTACTTCACGACAAACTAGATGGAGAAGATTTATTGAAACTTGCTAAGTGTGATATCAAAAAATTAGAAAATGATGTGAAGTAGGATGACTACAAACAAAAATTGCTCCTTGTGAATATGAAGCATCAAGAGAAAAACTTCAAATGTGTAATTGTGTACCATCACCTGAAAAAAAAAACTAAAGTAGGTATACAAGAGGAAAAGCAATTATGTAAAGGTTGCTGAGGAAAAAGATGCACTTACATAGAAGACTTCGATTAAGATCAACTTTAAGTTGAAAAAACAAGCAACCAATCGTTTTAAAAAATTTTAAAGTCATTCCAAAAAAATCTGATTCTTTGGTTCTGAAAAATGACAATCGAATCTCATCACCACACTGACTTAAAAGTTTTGAACTCAACAAAAAAAGCTCTAAAGAAAAGAAATATTATAAAGCAAAAAATACCAAACTTGACACCATCAGTATTTGAAGAAATTTGTTTCTGGTAAGCGCTTCACATTCAATGAAGAAGTTTAGAAGGCGGAAGATGAATATTCTTAAAGTCATTCAGACTCTCCAGCAGGGAATGAAAAAACCGCAATGCGTTCTAGAAAGGATGTGATGAAGATTGAAAAAAAATTGGGGCGATATTTTTTTGCACGGGATGTAGTTTTAATAGATAACAATTTTGTTCACTTTGAGTTTCATGAGTTATCTTGATATACATATCTTGAAATCACAGTTGAATAATGAAAGAAAAAATGCAACCCTTTACTGTGCAGCGACCCGATTGATTTCTTCGCCTATGGTTGTACACTGATTGACCCTCGGTTTGCTTTTCCCCAGCCCTTTTATGCCTTCGATTCGGCCATCCTTAAATGCTCGTGTCCTCATGATCCTTAGAGCCTTCGTCGTCCTCTACGAGTCCATGACTCGGCAACTCACACCACCGCTTCAACTTATCCGAGCTCATTTCCGTTGGTTCCGTTGCAGCTCCGGAATATCTTCGATAGCGTAGCGGTTATTGGGTCGTACTACGATGTACGGTCCTTTACAGACTGGTTCCAACTTATGCGATTCACCTGTCGCGGCTGGTTCGTGTTCTACTAACACAAGATCGCCCTCCTCGCACTTCGATTATTTCCGATATCTTAAGTAAGTTGTATCATCGCTTCTGGCTTCTCTAGATATTTCGCAACGCGCGTTCTCTGCTTGCACCCTCTCTTCTACAACTGTTTAATTTTTACTAAGTTATATAGCAGCGCATTTCCCTGAATATCTCTTGTCGTATACGAAAACAGCAGCTCATGTGGGCCTGCTTTTATTGTGCAGTTCCTGGCCGTATTCAGGCCCCATTGAATTATTCGTAGATGTCCCGCCCAGTCTTTTTCGGCGGTTTGTGCGCACTTCAGCGCCCCAAGAATGGTCTCATTACACCGTTCCATTTAACCATTCGCTCTAGGGGTGCTTACAGCCGTTTTGATGTGCTATATTAAGTTTTCTTCACAGTACTCCTCGAAAGCCTTGGACGTGAAAGCTGTTCCACGGCACTCTAAAGTATCCAGTGATATCAATCAGCACGTTGAGCACATCCTTTGTGTTTGCGTTCTTCACCGTTGGTAACACCAAATATTTCGTGATGTTGTCGACAACCGCTAAAACGTACCACCTCTTCTTTTGGTGAATGGAATCAGGTGATCTTGGTATATTGTGTCGAACGGTATAAGAACACGTTCAAAACTATGAAGCTTACCTTCGGGCCTACCACCCCTCCTCTTCGAGTAGGCATACTCTACACACGCCTTGATATATTCCCGTGTCTCTTGTACGCGGGCCAACGTCTTCTCTTCCTAGATGACCCACGTCGTCATGGCAAAGCTTAAGAACTCGCCAACTTACGGCGTACGACAGTACCCATTTCCCAGCGCCTCTTACCAGTCGAAAAAGTCGCATTCCTTCGAGCTTGTATTGCTTCTGTAACTGGCACTTCAAACACGTTGATTCGACCAAACTCAGCTCCTTGATGATTATACGCAGCTTTTCGTCTTGCCAGCATCGTTGCCAGCCAATCCTCATGAAACGGTTGATGAACCGTTTCAAATGAAAACTCCTGCAGCTTAAGCCACCATCCGCCCACGTGGGGTATAATTTTTGGTTTGTTTTTCTACGCACAATCGGAAATCAGTCCAGACTATCCACGATGGCCAACACTTTTCGAAAGAAAGTTTTCGACTTCCTTCCCTCTTTGGAACAAGATCCCTGCCTACGAGTAGCCATTCACAACTTTGCGCAAAAATCTCGTAAGTCCAAGGAACTGACACATTTCATGAGCGGTTTGTGGTCTTGGAAGTTTATGATATAGCTGTCGTTTTACGTGGGCTCGGTGTCAACCCAGTTTTATCCACCTGGTAACCCAGCCATTCGATGTTCGACTTTACAAAAAAACATTTCTTCATGTTGTGTGTTAGCACGAACTCCTTCAGTGCTTCCAGAAACCAGATTGCCTAGCCCCCTTCCATAATCAATTGACATATTTGCGCGAGCAATCATATCATATCATATCAATTGGCAAGCAATCACGCCTAGCTATTACCTTTCCTTTACCCTCCATCGTTTTAACCAAGCAAATACAATATAAAATTAGCTGTCACTTATTAAATGAATATGCTGTCATTGTGCGCTGTCAAGTCATTGGTATGACCATTGATATAAAAAACATTACTTCATTTGTGGTCATATGAATTGACCTCTTTTTCAAAAGACTTTGCTTGAGTTAATAACGTAACCATTTTCCACATGCTTTCAGACCAGGAAAGGTTACATATATTGGATTATATTCTTACATCACAGCTCGATTTCCATAATATCATCCAACAAACCCATAGAAGACCCTAAAGTCTCATCTCATTCTTCAGGAAAAAACCCACAAGCCTCACAAAAACACTATTTTGCATAAGATATCAAGAACCAATCATTCCAAGTGTACCGTATCATTAATTCTCTACACTTCCCACTACGGTGCCATGGATAAGGGTCCAGTTTTCTTCCCGAAGTGAATGACCCCTTCGTCGTCAAACAAGTTTTAAAAAACACCTGATATTAAAAGAAATTGAATGTCCCTAATTCAATATAGAGATCGGACAAGATCTTAGCCTAGAATTGATTAAAAATTCTATAGTATACCACCTCCGACCTGGTATTAAGCTCCATTCCTAAAGCAACGGCTCGTAAATTCCTGATTTATCACCATCACTCAATTAATTCGGTCCCCCTAATCACCCGATCAGATATGGCTAACATCTCCAGCCGAGAAGTTATTCCAGCGACCTACGCTTCAGTTTTCCTGTTTTCCATCCCAGTCGACAAGACGACGACATAAAACAGCATGCGGCATATATAACCTGGATTTGACCCATCCCGTTGATTCCACATGGTCTTCCAGTCGCAGTACATTTAACGACACATCCGCCATAACCAGTCACATATGTTCGATATTTACTGGAATCGGGAAGATGACTCCTCCTCCTATTCTTCCTTCTCATTTTTGCATTTTCCTAATGAAATGCTCATATAAATGGAAGTAAACAGGTCGCGCCTCTCAGACAAATTTAGGATGCGTTCCCCCGTAGTGTGGCTTTGCTTTGGTAAAGAAAAAGAAAAATTAAAATAAACAAAAATATTTTATGAATCCTAATCCCATGATATCCTTTGATTTTTTTCTGTTATAGGGATCGTTGTGCTATGTGCTATAAGTGCCGAATCTGGCTTCCTGAGGCCCTACCATATCGTGCCCGCACTGCCTGGTCCACTCTTCCAAAATGTCATCCCGGTATCAGAATTCAGGCAATTCCAGCCGCAAATTGTTCAGGTGACTAATAGACGTGAAGAACGACAGGACGACCAAAATAACGAAGACGAAGATGATGAGGAAGAAGAGGATGAAGAAGAGGAGGAAGAGGAAGAGGAACAATATGAAGCACAGTTCCCGTATTCTACTGGCGGAGGGGGTGGCGGTGCTGGCTTTTCACCATCCTATGAACAGGAGCAAGAGGAGGAAGAGGAAGAAGAGGACGAGGAGGACGAAGATGACGAGGAGGACGATGAGGACGGTGGAGGACGAGATGACGCCAGAAACGTGGGGCGTCAAGCATATGTCAATAACCAGTTCGTCTATCGGCCACCGATTGCCCGACCACCGCTTGTTATCGCCAGACCACCGGCACAAAATCCAAGCAGAAGGCCATCACAACCACTTCGACCTAATACTGGTAATCGTCCCATCCGACCGACTCACAGACCAACCAAACTACCAGCTACTACTCTTATTCATCCTATATCCAATGCTACTAGGGAGAAGCAGCCGAAAGCCGACCTAGGTCCAAGTCACTCCACAACGCACTTCATCGCAACCCCAATAGCTGATTTAATCCTTCGTCTGTCAATATCGTTGGCCAGGCCTGTTGGTTATGGAAATTCCACGAGCAGCTTCAATGTACCTATCCGTATCTTTCCGGGTACTCTAAAGCCCCACAGCGATAATGTTGTTATCAACTTAGGTTCCCAAAAAAACACTACGGACGTCGCACAAAAGATTGAGAAAGTTATTCCAGCGGTAGACGTGAAAAAGTCCGCTATGGAAGAGAAGGTAGTAGAAGTAGAAGTGAATGCAAAGGAAGAACACCCCACTACCGCCGAGGCCGAGGAATTGATTTATGATTAAATAAAAAGAAAAAAGTACTTAATGACACTAAGCCTTTTCGTTTTATTTTTTTTTCAGTTTTGTTTTGGTTTTGTTCTCCCGTTGTGTGCAAAAAGGGAATAATAAAAACGACATAATAGGCTGCAATGAATATTAGATAAGCTCTCCAACCTTGTTGCGAATATACATAAGTCCAATCCCCGCCCACCGGCTTTCAATCAGTCTCCAACTTCTTACACCCGTCTGAAAAATACGTTTTCTCGAGGTCTGCAAAGTAGGCCTTCGTGGCGGCGATGACCTCCTCATTCGACTGAAATTTCTGCCCGGCGAGTGACTTTTTCAAGTTTGGAAACAAAAAGAAGTCGCACGGGGCCAAATCTGAAGAATACGGTGGATGGGGCAGCAGTTCGTAGCCCAATTCGACCAATTTGGCCGTGGCGAGGGCGGAGGTGTGAGCCGGTGCGTTATCATGGTGGAAAAGCACTTTTCTTCTTCGCCAAGTGGGGCCGTTTTTTCTTCAATTCGGCGTCGAATCCGCCCAATAATTGGGCATAGTACAGCCCTGTGACCGTTTTGCCCTTCTCCAGGTAGTCGATGTGGATCACACCTTGTGAATCCCAGAAAACTGTGGCCATCACCTTTCCGGCTGACAGTCTTGGCCTTCTTCGGAGCACGTTCGCCGGGTGAAGTACACTGTTTCGACTGTTCCTTGGTCTCTGGTGTGTACCAGTGGATCCATGTTTCGTCGACTGTCACGAAACGACGCTGAAACTCCTTCGGATTGCACTTGTTGTCCGGAGTGAGCAAATGCGGCACCCATCGCGCCGACAGCTTTCTCATGCCCAAAATTTCATGCAGGATATGACCCACGCGATCTTTTGAAATGCTTACTGTCTCAGCTATCTCGCGCACCTTCAAACGGCGGTCTGCCAGTACGAGATCAGGCATTTTTGTCACGTTATCCTCCGTGGTAGCCGTTTTCCGGGCACCTGGACGTGGCTCATCAAAAACCGACTTGAAACTCGTTAAACCAATTTTTGATGGTCGCCATCGAAGGAGAAGAGTCACCACCACTACACAGCATCCGAACGCTCTTTGATTTCGCTGCGCGATTTCCCTTCCAAAAACAAGAATCGAATCACCGACCGATATTGCTCTTTTTCAATTTTTCTAAAATCCGCGGAAACTCCCGCTTCCACACGCGGTCAAAACAAAACTACGAGTCCGATCCGGCTGAAATTTCGACAGTAGCCGTCTACTAGAATGTACTACATGATAGTAAGTTGCTCTTGCGATACTGGCGCCATCTGGCGGCGAGGCTAAGTACTTATCCGACCACCCTCGTATATTTCATGCGAAATCGGCTTCATCTAGGAGGCAGCGACCTTCCGCTCTAAAGGATTGCACACGAATGATCCTCGGTAGAGGAGGTGCTAGTCCCGGTGGTGTTGCTCGCATGACCCAACACGATAGCGTCGCGGGGCAGATGGAGAGCTCTTGTTCGGGTCCTTCATCCGTACGACTCCGAGTATCGTACGGTTTAATTTTTAATTTAATTTTAATTTTTTTCATGGGGGCAAACACCCCCATTTATTGAGCTTAATTCAAGCTAAACTTATTCTAACTTAATAACTAATGAGAATGGGTGAGGGGGCGCAAACCTTAGAAACTAAGACTGGAAGGAGGGAAGGTTATTGAGAAGACGGAATTTTAGGCATGGAGTGCTGAGGTTGAAGTCGAAGTTAATATTCGAATTAACACTTGCCAGCATACGGGAAATGGGTTCATTGGAGTCGAATGAGGTGCGGGGGGTGGATAGATAGAAGAGACGAGTATTGCGTGTATTACGGGGGTTAGTGTTAAGAGATATGGAGTTATAAAGGTACCTGTAAGAAGTCTATGAATGAAGATTATATCGGATACTCTTCTTCTTTCCTCCAGAGTACTCAAGTTGATTAGTTTAAGACGGTCTTGATAGGGTGGTAAGAACAGGGGATTGTTCCAGGGCAGACCTCGAAGAGCGAAACGTAGGATTCGACGTTGGATGCTTTCGACTCTAGATATATGAGTTTCTTGATAAGGGGACCACACTTGAGATGCGTATTCGAGAAGGGGGCGAACAGAGGTAATATAGAGGGATCGAGTCACGTAGGGATTGGAGAATTCTTTAGACCAACGTTTCACAAAACCGAGTGCAGAGTTGGCTTTATAAATTATATCATTGATATGTGCGCGAAAATTGAGCTCTTGGTCACATAGTATGCCAAGATCGCGGATAATCTCAACGGTGGAGATGGGCTGATTATTCAGGAAGTAGAGAGGGGGAGGTTTGATTCGTTTACGTGAGAAGGTGATTGATGGGCATTTGGAAATGTTAAGTTCCAAACAATTTTTGAAACACCAAACGGAAAAGCTGTTCAGATCCGATTGAATAAGGGAAGAATCTTGTTGCGAGGAAATGGTCTTGAAGAACTTGGTGTCGTCCGCGTACAGTGAGAGGTGGGAATGTTTGATGATAAACTCAATGTCGTTTATGGTAAGAATAAAAAGAAGTGGACCTAGGTGGCTGCCTTGGGGAACGCCGGCAGAAACTAAGAAGAGGTTGGAAAAGGCAGATCTAAAACGAACACTGTAGTAACGGTTTTTTAAATAAGAAGATATCCACTTCAACGCAGTGGGTTCAAAACCAAGGGAAGACATTTTGAAGAGTATTAGTTTGTGGGAGATTTTGTTAAAAGCTTTACTGAAATCAGTTGAAATGACGTCAACTTCATTTCCATTCTCTAAAGCTGAGAGTGTGAAGGACACAAATTCGACTAGATTTATGGTTGTAGACCTGCGTTTAAGGAAGCCATGTTGTTTGGAGGAAATTAGAGATTTGCAGTGGAAACTTAGAGTGTTATACAAGATACTTTCAAAAAGTTTGGGTATGAGTGACAGTTTGGCGATGGGCCGGTAGTTGTTAACGACATTCTTCGGACCTTTTTTGTGAACAGGAGTTATAAAAGCGGTTCTCCATATCTGGCAATTCTCCAAGCGACAGGGATAAGTTGAATATTTTTGAGAGCGGGACAGAAATAATGGAGGAACATTTTTTTAGTAATATGGCAGGGAGACCATCGGGCCCAGGAGTAAATTCATCATGAAGTTGATTCAATTTATTTTCAATGATATGGGGGTCAATAGTACGTGGGAGAAATGGTCCAAGGGAGGAATTTGGTAAGTAGTCGAAATAGGCAGTTTCCAGGACAAAGGAATCATCGGCGAAAGATTGTTTGAAAAAGTTGGCAATTAAAACGCCACGACAGGGGCAGCTATCGGTAGGTCGATTGAGATCGTCGTCGCGGTAGACGTTAAAATTTGATGGGAACAATTCTTGGTTGTTTATACTAGGTATCAAGTTTGTTTCAGTCAGAGCGAAGATTTGGAATGGTAAAGCATGAGACTGTTGAAAGACTGCTTGGGTTTTTTAGCGAAGACATCTTACATTTTGATAATAGAAGATGAGAGGAAGGTTAGCATGAGGGGCAGGAAGAGAATGGAAATTAGTGTCGAAAATATCTGTCGTGGTCGGCTCTGCTACGCTGGAGGTGGGATATCCGCTTTGAGTGTATATATTGACGAAAGGTCAAAACGAGGAAAGAACTCGTGATACTTAATAAATTGGCACTTGAGGTTGGCAAAGTCAGTAGGGAGGCCTTCCTGTTGAATGGAGACCATTACTCTAGTCTTCGTTTTACCTTCATAGCAGACCGAGTCTAGTTTATCATGGAGATAGGCCAAAAAAAGACGAATGTTTTCGTACGTCTTTTTTCGCGATATGTTCCCCTTGTGTATGATGGCGTGAGGCTTAATTATTTTTCCGCTTTTATCATTTCGTTTTTGGCGCGTGTTTTTTATCATTTCGTTACTACTCCCACATATCCATCTTAGCCTGGGTGGATTTCAACAGTTCTTCTGAAGGACCACTGTAAGGATGCCAGATTGGGCTCCTTGAGAACTACCACATCGCCGACTCGAAAATCTCGGGTAAATTTTCAACATCGGGACGTTCCTGTAACGATGTTAAATACTCGGTGTGCCACCGGCGCCAGAATCCTTGCATCATATTTTGAAACAATTCTCATCGTCCCCGTCGATTAACTGGTTTCTCCAGGTAACTTGACTCGGAGATTGCAGTACATGGCTTTCCTGTGAGAAAATGAGTTGTAAATGGGTTAAGATCTAAGTCAGAGAACGCACAAAGGGGCCTAGAATTCAAAAGGGCTTCGATTTGAGCTAACATGGTACACATTTCTTCGAGGGTAAGAGTATTATTGTCAAGGATGCGATTTAACCTCCGCTTCCCAAAGCCCACCGAGGTGAGGGCCGTGCAGAGAAATAAATTGCCAATCGATGTTTTTTGCAGCCAACATTTCACCAATCTTCTCGTGATGCGCCCGTGGTTGTAGCAACTTGTGCATCTCCGACAGAACCCAAGTTGGTCCCATTATCAGAGTATATTACGTTGCATTTTCGTGCGATGAACCTTTTAAAAACAGCCAAAAACGCATCCGTGGTTAGGTTCGAAACCCTCTCCAGATCGGGGGCCTTAGTATATACACATCAAATAAAGAAATATACCCTTTCACCAGCTAGAAAAGTCCTGGTGGAAAAAAGAATAAAAATCGGATGGGCGGTATGCAGGATGTGGGAAAAAAGTTGTGCTGCTGCGATGCTCTAGGTGTCTTAACTTCAGGCATCTAGCAAAGGCGTATCAAGTTACGTCGGATAGAAGTAAGGATTGCGTCAAATGTGGACAGAAAGGCCATGTGTCCAAAAATTGCACAAATTATGACAGGTGCGTCCTCTACGAAGAAAATGAGGGCTTAAACATCAAACACGCGGCAGGAAGCGCAGTATGTCCTGGATATCAAGAAGCTAAAAAAAGGCAAGAAAAATATTTTATTAACTTTTTATTAAAACTAACCAGACTTCCAGTGTCGAGAAAACAATGATAAGCTTACCAGTTGTACTGAATTAATGACTGCCCTAACGCGTCGAGGTCGAAGTCGTCTTCTGAAACTGCTTCAGGTCCTCTGTTGTTAATGGCGCCTCCGCTTTATTTTCGGTGCTTTTGGACATTGTTTGTAGATTGTTTGGACATTGTTTCTCATACCGTGGCAACAAGCGCTTAAGCTCTCCAGTTAACTTGGTGGCGTATAAGATCGACACTGTTAATCAAGTATCTGCAAGCCCATCAATAATATATTTGATGATGTCGGCTTCGTCCACGTCAGCGTAGGCAGCGATTTCTTACATGGAATCAGAAGTCTACTTAGGCTTTCTGAATTGTTCACTCGTAAAGTTCTCAAAACCACTTTGGCAGCTCCTTTCCCCTTGCACAAATATATTTGCTTCGGTCACCATATCCCATCAACTGGATCACATGTTCGTACTCGGCAATCCACTTTCTGGTACCGTAGGAGTCATCGCCAGAAACGGAAGGAACTGCGTCTTCTATGTCACTGACGTTCACTAGTCTGGTTGATAGCGTTGTCAGCTAGCTCTCGGCGTAGGTCAGCTATATGCTTATGGCTCTCGAGGCAGGCAAGCTCACGTTCTCCTTCCACATCTGAAGACGTTGCAGCGCTATTACCATTTCGAGCGGAAATTGAGGCTCTATGAAATATTATTTGCATGACTGAGTTAACGGAGGTTTGGGAAGTAAGTGTCGCAAAAGTTCCAGATGTAGCAACAAAAGTCTCAGAAGTTCCAGAACTGGCAGTCGCTGTTACCGAAGTGGACACAGAAGTCTCAACGAATCGCAGAAGTTGTCGGGGGTGTTACAGACAGTGAATGAAGATCTTCCAGGTTCCTTTTTCAGGGTCCTTTTTTAGAGTCAAAAATGATGCCTAGATACTTGGCTTCCGCTTTGAATTTGAGTGGAGTACCCTCTAACTTTGGGGTGCAAATATCGGAATTTTCCTTTTCCTGGTGAACAAGACCAGCTCGGTTTTCTGGGAATTTATTCTCAGACCGTTCTGTCTTGCCCACGAGGAGAGTTCCCTCAACGCAGATTCCATTAGTTCGCTGATAGTTGGTAGAAATTTACCTTTTATCAAGATAACCAGGTCATCCGCGTACGCTACTGTCTTTGTGTCTTTCTCCATAAAGAATTTGAGGATTTGGTTAACTGTAAGAAGCCACAGTAGGGGGAGAGAACTCCCCCATGTAGTGTGACTCTAGTTATCACTTTCCTTATAGAGCTGTGTCCAATGTCTGCATTGATAATTCTGTTCTTCAACATATTTTCAATCCAGATTACAATGGATTTGTCTACTTTTACGAGTATGTCCTTTAGAGCTGTTATTATGGCCTCTGTGTTTACGTTGTTGAAGGCCCCCTCTATATCGAGGAAGGCTGCCATTGTAAACTCTTTTAGGTTCAACGAGCTCTCAATTTCACGGACAACACTATGCAGTGCACTTTCCACTGATCTGCCTTTAAGGTAGGCGTGTTGAGTGTTGCATAAGTTGCGTGAGTTGATGAGTCCTCTGATATATAGGTCAAGGAGTCTTTCCAAGGTTTTTAATAGAAACGACGAGAGACGATAGTCCTTTGCGGCAGTATGGATTGGTTTACCTGCCTTAGGTATGAAAACTACCTTTATTTCTTTCCACTGTGTTAGGATGTACCTAACTGCGCTCAAGAAACGGAAAAAATGCTTACGAGGTGGGATTCAGTGTTGGTCTGACTTTTTTGAAGCATCGCTGGCAAGATATCGTCCGACCCCGGAGATTTAAAGGGTTTCAACGAATTTATTGCCCATGATACTTTATCCGTTGTGAGAATTTTGTTTATTACTTCTTCGGTTGTGTGAAGCGTAGGAACCGTCGTCTCGAAAGGGACTGTGGTTTCAGGGGTTTTACAGCCTGGGAAGTGGGTTTCAGTCAGCAGTTCTAGGGATTCCTGACTGGATTCTGTCCAAGAACCATCTGCTTTAAGGATGAATCCCGGGACGGAGGGGTCCTTGGATAGGATCTTTTTGAGCCTTGTGGCTTCGTTGAGATCCTCTATTGATTCGCAGAGCTCCCGCCAGGTTTTAGACTTTGCTGCTCTTGTTTTGCTCTTGTATTCGTTGAAGCTGGATTTGTAGTTATTACAATCTTCGGTTCTTTTAGAGATCTTTGCTCTATTGAATAGAGTTCGGGTCCTGGTCCTGAGTTGCTTTAGCTCTCTCTGTAGTCTACCAGACTGCGCTGGTCTTCTTGCGAGCACGTTGCAAAGGACAGGATTTGTTGAAAGCCGTTTTCAGAATTCTCACAAGATTTTCGACTGAATTCTTAATGTAAGTTGTGTATCGGGGTTAGTGATGACTTGTAGCGATACTAACCTGTTGGCAACTAGGTTTGAGAAAAGATTCCAGTCTGTCTTCTGAGGAAGGTGAAAGGTTTCGGTTTTTCTTTGTTAACGTTAAGGTTGAAGAGTATTCGGCTGTGGTCCGAAAAGGAACAGTTAGTGGACACTCTCCAATTCTCTACTCGGATAGAGTCTCACTTAGACTCACTTAGTAGAGTGAGGTCAATTACTTCTTCCCTAACCCGGTTACGAAACGTTGGTCTATTACCTTTGTTGCATATGTTGAGGTTGGTGGAGATTATGAAATCGAAAATGGACTCACCCCTTTTATTAATATCGCTGCTTCCCCATTGAGTGTGGTATTCATTGGCGTCGCAGGCTATCAATAGATAATACAATCCGCGTGACTTGGCATGTCGCACAAGTGCTCAGACTGCGTCTGGAATTGGGTCCTCCTCATCGTATGGCAAGTATGCGGACGATAGGAGCAAAATTGATTTGTCGTACGTTACCAGCGTGAATTATATACCTTAGACCTTAATCCCTGAATTTTGATTATAAGGAGCCAAGGTTCTTGGATTAAGGCTATATCCACATCTTCTTGCAGCATGTACATATATCATCAAGTCGTCGGTGGCTGCTTTGCAGTGTTGTAAATTAATCTGCACCACTAGCAGCCTCCTTTGACTTGTCGCGTTCCTTGGGGAGCCTTACCTTCAGGGTTCCCAGCCCGAACTTGATGCTGCCAGATCTTTATAATATTAGTGTAGATGTGGAAGATTTCCCTGAGTGTTATTCAATGTGCCTTTATCTAATTATTTTTGCTAAAGTCTGCCTGGTCCTGTATTCTTGTTGGTCATCCGCCATAGTGTTAACCAAGTAAAATCAATATCAAACCCTTACCTTGTGAACTGTCACCGGTATGACTATTGATATCGAAAACTGACCCCATTTGTGGTCCTATGAATTGACCTTTTTTTCAAAAGATTTAGATTCAGTTAATAACGTAACTAGTTCCCATATGCATTCAAATCAGGATAAATAATATTGGATATTATTTATACATCGCAGCTCGATTTCTATAACATCATCCAACAAACCCATAGAAAGTCCTAAAGCCTCATCTTATTCTTCAGGAAAAAACCCACAAACCTGACGAAAACTTTATTTTGCATAAAATATTAAGAACGACTCATTCCAAGTGTACCGTGTCATTAATTCACCATACTTCCCACTACGGTGTCATGGACTAGGGTCCAATTTTCTTCCCGAAGGGAATGACCCCTTCATCGTCAAACAAGTTTTGAAAAACACCTGATATCAAAAGAAATTAAATGTCCCTAATTCAATATTGAGATCGGACAAGATCTTAGCCTAGAATTGATTACAAATTCTATAGTATACCACCTTCGACCTGGCAATAAGCTCTATTCCTAACGCAATGACCGTAGATCGTAAATTCCCGATTTATCACCATCACTCAATTAATTCGGTCCCCCTAATCACCCGATCAGATAGGGTTAACATCTCTAGCCGAGAAGTTATTCCAACGACCTACGCTTCAGTTTTCCTGTTTTCCATCCCACTCGAGAAGACGACGACATAAAACAGCATGCGGCATACATAACCTGGATTTGAACCATCCCGTTGATGCCACATGGTCTTCCAGTCGCAGTACATTTAACGACACATCCGCCATAACCAGTCACATACATATGTTCGATATTTACTGGAATCGGGAAGATGACTCCTCCTCCTATTCTTCCTTCTCATTTCTGCATTTTCCTAATGAAATGCTCATATAAATGGAAGTAAACAGGTCGCGCCTCTCAGACAAATTTAGGATGCGTTCTCCCGTAGTGTGGCTTTGCCTTGGTAAAGAAAAAGAGAAAAATAAAAAAAAACATTTTATGGATCATAATCCCATGATATCCTTTGATTTTTTCCTGTTGTAGGGATCGTTGTACTGTGCGCTATAAGCGCCGAATCTGGCTTACTGAGGCCTTACCATATTGTGCCCGCACTACCTGGTCCACTCTTCCAAAATGTCATCCCAGTATCAGAATTCAGGCAATTCGTACCGCATATTATTCAGGCAGAACCGCCGCATGAACCAAATAACTTTGACGAAGATGAGGGGGAAGAAGAGGATGATGGAGAGGATGATGGAGAGGAGGAGGAGGAAGAGGAACAATATGACGCACAGTACCCGTATTCCATTGGCGAAGGGGGTGGCGGTGCAGGCTATTCACCATCCTATCAACAGGAGCAAGATGAGGAAGAGGACGATGAAGACGAGGAGGACGACGATGACGAGGAGGATGATGGAGAACTAGATAATCCTAGAATTGAAGGGCGCCAGGCATATGTCAATAACCTATATGTCAATTCGATTGTCCGACCACCGACTGCCGTCGCCAGAGCTCCGCCACAAAATCCAAGCAGAAGGCCATCACAACCACTTCGGCCTAATGCTGATAATCATCTCACCCTACCGACTGGAGGACAACCACATCCAACTAACCTACCAGCTACTTCTCTTATTCATCCTATCATCAACGCTACGAGGGAGAAGCATCCCAAAGCCGATCTAGGTCCAAGTCACTCCAAAACGCAATTCATCGCAACCCCAATAGCCGATTTGATCCTTCGTCTGTCAATATCGTTAGTCCGGCCTGTTGGTTATGGAAATTCCACGAGCAGCTTCAATATTCCTATCCGTATCTTTCCGGGTACTCTAAAGCCTCACAGCGATAATATTGTCATCAACTTAGGTTCACAAAAAATCACTACGGACGTCGCAGAAAAGATTGAGAAAGCTATTCCAGCAGTAGACGTGAAAAAGTCCGCTATGGTAGAGAAGGTAGTAGAAAATGAAGTGGATGCAAGGGAAGAACACCCCACTACCACCGAGGCCGACTAATTGATTTATAATTAAATAAAAAGAAAAAAAGTGCTTAATGACACCAGGCTTTGTCGTTTTATTTTTTTTTCTCAGTTGGGTTTTGGTTTTTTCTTCCCGTTGTGTGCGAAAAGGGAATAATTAAAACGATATAATAGGCCGCAATGAATATTAGATAAGCCCTCCAACCTTGTTGCGAATATAAATCCCATCCCCGCCCATCAGCTTTTAATCAGTCTTTATTCAACGTCAACTTTGTGACCAACATGACCACAACATCTCGGATGACCCATGATATTGACTTCTTTTTGGAGTACACCACCCAAGGGTTTAAGTTTGGACTGGTCAAACCATTTTCTCGCCCCAACGATCCCCCACCATCTTATCTCGCTTGGTTCTTTACCATATTCTGTGTCGTGAGTTTGATTTATCAGAACATCGGTTTCATCATCAGACTCTGTATTTCAAGCGATGTGGGCTTCATCCAGGAGGCAGCCGAGGTCCTATCAGTCATGGGTCTGACCTCGATGGCGTTTGGGAAAATATTCCACATCCATTGGTATCGCAAGGATATTGTCAAACTAATTAAAGAATTCGAGAATCTACTACCCAACATCGGCAAGATACATCCATGCTGCTCGTTGGATATGTTCAACATGAATTATTTTTCGAAAATCTCAAGGAAAATGATGTTGTGGATGAATTCGTTAATTTTTTGTGGATATTGCACTCACAACTTGTTGCCATTTATCGAATCGTACTATGAGATGCACTTTCTGCATAAACCGTATCGGTTTAAATATCAATCAGAAGCTTGGTATCCGTGGAATGGAAATTCAATGTGGTTGTTTGCATTCACGTATTTGTGTCAAGCGACATCATTGCTGATGGGATCCGTGCACCTTATGACCGGATTCAGCTTGCCGTGTTTTATGCTAACACAGCTAAGGATACATTATGACTTTCTAATTAATGCTTTGTTGAATGTCGATGCAGTTACGGCGGAGATGGATGGACGTTTCTTGAAATTTGTTGCCCGGTATCACAGCAACTTAATCAGGTAATTCTGTGATTCTCATATCACTTTGTCTTTGAAGATGGTCTTCTGCAGGTTGTCGGGCGAGGTTAACCGAATCTTCAACATTTCGTTTTTCTTGGACTTTTTCGCTTTGACTGTGGCCTTCAGCTTTATGGGATACTCGCTTCTGAATGGATTGAATCCTATACACCTGATTCGATATTCTAATGGAATGATTGCTTTCATTTTGTACGAGTTTTGTGTATGCTACAATGGACATGTTTATACAGAAACGGTAATCAATAATCATAGAGCCAAAGTATACAAAATAGAAATTATTTGATGATTCAGGGTGAGAATCTGCATTCTGCGACTTTTTATCACAATTGGTATGATGCCAGTCCAACTTACAGACGAATGTTGTTGATAATCATGATGCGAGCAAAAGATCCTGTGGTCGTACGGGCCTACAAGTTTGCCCCCATTTCGATGGAGACCTATGTAGCTGTAAGCTGAATCGAGTATTTAGTAGAATTCTTAATCCTTTTGGATTTCCTTACAGCTCATCAAGGTTTCCTATCAATTCTTTGCATGTTTTCAAACTTTGGCTTGAAAATATATCAGAATATTTTCATTCTCTCACGGACAATTGTTCTAGTGCAGCGCGGTATAAGCACTATTGTGTCACAACATATTTTATTGTACCTCACCAAATAGTATAACTAAAGTTAATGGAGTTAGCCGCACTGCCATCACGACATCTTCACACCATAATCTGCTCTCCAAGTCATCACATACGATTGAAATAACCGTTCTATGACAATATTTTTCTGCAGCCCGATTATCTACTTATCATTTTTAATGCACTTTCTATAAGATTCTGAAAATATCTGCACGACACGTTAAATAAATCAAATAAACTATTGCTGAAGTAGCCAGATTAGCTTTATATCGACAAAGGTAGATACACCTGGACATCGATGGTTGCCAGAAAAAGAGATTCAAACTACAATAATGAACAAAGCTGACTTCAGACTTGAGCCGATTCCGACCTAACAAAGATACAAGACATTATTTTTTTCTACACTTCTCCCAACGATACTCCCATCTCTCTAACCCGTCCAAATAGTACTCGGCGTATTTCTCTGCAAAACAACTGTCCGCGAAGTCGCTTGGGGCTAGATCTGGTGAGTAAGGCGGATGGGCAAGCAGTTCAAATCATAATTCGTGGATTTTCGCCATGGTAACAGCTGAGGTATGAGACGGTGCGTTGCTATGGTGAAACAGGATATTCTTTTTCAGTTATCGGTTAAGATAACTCCATGACCATCCCAAAAAACAGTCTCTACCGAAACAACTATTTTTGCTTTTTTTGGAGCCGACTCCCCCTTTGCAGTCCACTGTTTTGATGGTATTTTTGTTCCGGGCGTATAATGGTGTATCTAAGTTTCATCGACAGTAATTAATCGGCGTCAAAACTCGGATTTATTGCACCTAAACTGTGCCAACAGAGGGTTGGAAATGTTCATTCGAACGCGTTTTTGGTCTAACGTGAGCAAACGTGGCACCTAAATGTATAAATCTCGATTTAATGTGCGACAAGGACGTTCTTTAGACATTTTCATAACCTCTGCTATTTCTCTTACTTTAATTCGGCGGTCGCCAAGCACCATTTGGTGAAGTTTAGCGATGTTATCGTCAGTTGTTGCAGTTTTTTGATATCCCGAACGTCCATCTTTTCTTAAGCTCTCACGGGCACGTTTCAATTCAGCTGCCCAAAATTGCACTGTAGTAAATGATGGCGCAGAGTTCCCATACACAGAGTCCAACTCATCTTTGATTTGCGTAGGCGTATTGCCTTTCAAACACAAAAATTTAATGACAGCTCGATACTCAATTTTGTCCATTTTCAGAAAACACTCACATCGACTCACTCAAACGACTGTCAAATAAAAGCTACGCATCCTAAATGGCTGAAATTTTAGTGAGTAACTGTCAAAAGATGAACAACTACATTCATTAGCTTTTATTGACGAGTGCTGCTATCTTCACATTGAGGTCGGAGACTTTTCAGCCCACTCTCGTATTTGGTGTTCTCTTAATCTACTTCCTTTCCTGCCATCATTATTCTTTCTACGATTCTCTTAACTGTTTCCTTTGTACACTGTAACTGTAACATCTTCCAGCAGGTCCAGATCGTCAGTGTAGGCTAGAACGGATATGATCAAATTTTCCTGAAGGGATCTCATTGCGAATTCCAGAACCAAATTAAAAAGAAGTGGTGGCAAGATGTCTCCTCGTTTTTATCCTACGCGTATCTCGACTGTATCAGAGAAAATGTGTCCAACCTTAATTTGTCCTTTTTTCCTTTTAGGTATACGTTTATAAATTTTACTTACTTTTTCGGGATTCCCAGCCTTATAAGGACGTAAAACATTTTCTATCGGTTTACAGAGTCATAGGGCTTTCTAAAATCTGCGAAGAGTTGGTGCACCGCTTCGTGGAATTCCCATTTCATTTTAATGAACTCGAATAACCCCCCGTTTTGAGGTTTTCGAAATACAATATATGTACCACAAGCTACAGATGCTTTTACTTATTTTTATTCCAAAAGATCTCCTAGCTAGCCCTAATCTAACTTGAAAACTAAGGAGTGTGGAAGATCTCACCAGAGTAACGCACCGTTCTGGGTCTTCTTTTCATCAACCCATTTGATCGGAGTTCTCTTTACTACTTACACCTTGCTAACATTCGGAAACAGATAAATTGATCGGAGATTAGCAGGGTTTGTTCTATCTCTATCCAGTTTAGCGATGGAATGGACGGAATGGACCACCGCTGCTTTCCAATGCGTTGGATAACGTTTCCGATTTTTTTTATAAAAAATTAAAAGTCAATATTTCTTTTTTATAAAATTTTATTTAGTCAAAATATGAACCATTGACATCTATAACCATCTTTTATCGTGATTCAAGGTCCATTATTCCCTTTTTATAGAAGGCTTGATTTTTTGACGCAAACAAGTTTTCAACCTTGCTCAGTCTCGGAACACCCGACACAACGACCGAACAGCCGACCGACAAAATGACGCCAGACAGCGTGGAGAAATATCAGGAGAGTTCGGTGGATAAGGAAGAATTTCGAATCCCAACTGTAGCAGCTTTTGCATCGTTTCGTGTGAGGTATGGGGTCTAGCATTGTCATGCAACAGGATCGGACAATGCCTATTGACCAATGCAGGTTGCTTTTCAGCCAATTTCGTGTGCATTATGTCGATTTCCTCACAATATTTGACTGCATTTATCGTTTCCCCTTTCCCATTTCCGGTTTCCTACGCGGTTCGTTTTCGAGACTTAGATCTCCCGAACGGAACTTACCAAACTAACGCCGAATGGTGTGTTCGTTCACCGGTATGTTCTCATAAGCGTCATTTATGTTTTTGGCTGCCAGAGATGAATTATGTCCTAGTTTGAACTCGTAAAGGAAAAGAGTACGAAGTTGAACCGTCGACAGCATGATGTAAAAATTCCCAGAAAAAAAATAACTGTACTTGCAACGGGCCCTAAAAGTCGGACATATCAAACACACATATCACTTTATCTTATGAAACAAAAAAAATCACTGTGTTGTACAGATGTTCACTAGCTTCTAATTGAGGACTAAGTGAAAAATCGGACAGTTCACGTGGTACATCCTAATATCTTTTGTTTCAATTGGCAGGTGTCTTAAAACAACGTTTGGCATACCGTATATTCCCACCGACTTTTTATTTTTAAGTGAGTCCAGAATGCACAGGAGTTTTACCCTTCCCACAAACAAACCGGTAGAAACCTAGTCTTTGGCCACAATTGGCCATTTCCAAGGTTTTCAGCATTGAATACGGTGAAACCGTTATTCTTTGATCGCCAATTTGCTATTTTTCTATTTTTGCCCTCAACTGGAAGAGGAGCTACTTCTCTTATTCATCCTATCATCAACGCTACGAGGGAGAAGCATCCCAAAGCCGACCTAGGTCCAAGTCACTCCAAAACGCAATTCATCGCAACCCCAATAGCCGATTTGATCCTTCGTCTGTCAATATCGTTAGTCCGGCCTGTTGGTTATGGAAATTCCACGAGCAGCTTCAATATTCCTATCCGTATCTTTCCGGGTACTCTAAAGCCTCACAGCGATAATGTTGTTATCAACTTAGGTTCACAAAAAATCACTACGGACGTCGCAGAAAAGATTGAGAAAGCTATTCCAGAGGTAGACGTGAAAAAGTCCGCTATGGAAGAAAAGGTAGTAGAAAATGAAGTGGATGCAAAGGAAGAACACCCCACTACCACCGAGGCCGAGGAATTGATTTATAATTAAATAAAAAGAAAAAAGTACTTAATGACACCAGGCATTGTCGTTTTATTTTTTTTTCTCAGTTTGGTTTTGGTTTGTCTGCCCGTTGTGCGCGAAAAGGGAATAATAAAAATGATATAATAGGCCGCAATGAATATTAGATAAGCTCTCCAACCTTGTTGCGAATATAAATCCCATCCCCGCCCACCAGCTTTTAATCAGTCTTTATTCAACGTCAACTTTGTGACCAACATGACCACAACATCTCGGATGACCCATGATATTGACTTCTTTTTGGAGTACACCACCCAAGGGTTTAAGTTTGGACTGGTCAAACCATTTTCTCGTCCCAACGATCCCCCACCATCTTATTTCGCTTGGTTCTTTACCATATTCTGTGTCGTGAGTTTGATTTATCAGAACATCGGTTTCATCATCAGACTCTGTATTTCAAGCGATGTGGGCTTCATCCACGAGGCAGCCGAGGTCCTATCAATCATGGGTCTGACCTCGATGGCGTTTGGAAAAATGTTCCACATCCATTGGTATCGCAAGGATATTGTCAAACTAATTAAGGAATTCGAGAATCTACTACCCAACATCGGCAAGATACATCCATGCTGCTCGTTGGATATGTTCAACATGAGTTATTTTTCGAAAATCTCAAGGAAAATGATGTTGTGGATGAATTCGTTAATCTTTTGTGGATTTTGCAGTTACAACTTGTTGCCATTTATCGAATCGTACTATGAGATGCACTTTCTGCACAAACCGTATCGGCTTAAATATCAGTCAGAAGCTTGGTATCCGTGGAATGGAAATTCAATGTGGTTGTTTGCATTCACGTATTTGTGTCAAGCGACATCATCGCTGATGGGAGCCGTGTACCTTACGATCGGATTCGGCTTGCCGTGTTTTATGCTGACACAGCTAAGGATACATTATGACTTTCTAACAAATGCTTTGTTGAATGTCGATGCAGTTACGGCGGAGATGGATGGACGTTTCTTGAAATTTGTTGCCCGGTATCACAGCAACTTAATCAGGTAATTCTGTGATTCTCATATCACTTTGTCTTTGAAGATGGTCTTCTGCAGGTTGTCGGGCGAGGTTAACCGAATCTTTAACATTTCGTTTTTCTTGGACTTTTTCGCTTTGACTGTGGCCTTCTGCTTTCTGGGATACTCGCTTCTGAATGGATTGAATCCTATACACCTGATTCGATATTCTAGTGGAATGATTGCTTTAATTTTGTACGAATTTTGGGTATGCTACAATGGACATGTTTATACAGAAACGGTAATAATAATAATCATAGAGCCAAAGTATACAAAATAGAAATTATTTGATGCTTCAGGGTGAGAATCTGCATTCTGCGACTTTTTACCACAATTGGTATGATGCCAGTGCAACTTACAGACGAATGTTGTTGATAATCATGATGCGAACAAAAGATCCTGTGGTCGTACGGGCCTACAAGTTTGCCCCCATTTCGATGGAGACCTATGTAGCTGTAAGCTGAATCGAGTATTTAGTAGAATTCTTAATCCTTTTGGATTTCCTTACAGCTCATCAAGGTTTCCTATCAATTCTTTGCATGTTTTCAAACTTTGGCTTGAAAATATATCAGAATATTTTCATTCTCTCACGGACAATTGTTCTAGTGCAGCGCGGTATAAGCACTATTGTGTCACAACATATTTTATTGTACCTCACCAAATAGTATAACTAAAGTTAATGGAGTTAGCCGCACTGCCATCACGACATCTTCACACCATAATCTGCTCTCCAAGTCGATACGATTCAAACAACCTAGAGCGTTCTATGACAATATTTTTATGCAGCCCGATTATCTGCTTATCATTTTTAGCGCACTTTCTATAAGATTCTGAAAATATCTGCACGACACGTTAAATAAATCAAATAAACTATTGCTGAAGTAGCCAGATTAGCTTTATATCGACAAAGGTAGAAACACCTGGACATCGATGGTTGCCAGAAAAAAAGATTCAAACTACAATAGTGAACGAAGCTGTCCGAAGCTAATCGTGCGTCAGAGGCGCTCTTTAACGACCTCTTCAACGATTTTTATTTCTATTTTTTATTTGCCTTTTTCTATGAGTTTTCCACCCATTCGTTTGACTGTTCGTCGTCCATTGTCCATTCGTTCTACGTGACCTGTTCATCTTATCCTTCACGATTAAATTACTCGACAATGGTTAGGGCTGAATAGAGTTCCTCGAGTTCTTGATTTCTTCATCTGTTTCTTCCTCCTGTCCTCCACTATAGATTCTCCTTAACATTATGTTTTCAACGACCCGAAATCTATTTTCCTCTTTCTTACTCAGGTTTTACGCTCGTATAGTGTCAATGACATGGTTATGGTTTTATAAATGCGAATTCTAACATTACGAGACAAATGAGTAATTTTGAATAATTCCTTCTTCACCATTATATTGAATTTGAATTCTTCCACTTTCTCAAAGCGTTTATCGGACACAGTCCGGTACGAGACTTGGATCGATCCAAGTTGGTCAGTGACTCTATACGAGGGTCGTCTAAAAAGTTTCCGACTTAACAAGATACAAGATATTTTTCTACATGGTCATTGTAACTCTCCACACTTCTCCCAGCTATACTCCCATCTAACTCGTCCAAAATAACTGTTCTGCAAAATAACTGTTCACGAAGGTTAATGTATCCTCATTTGACAAAAATCTCTACCCTTCGAGGAGAATGTTTAGATTAGAGAACAAAACGAAGTCGCTTGGGGCTAGATCTGGTGAGTAATGCGGAAGTACTCGTAAGTTCAAACCTTAATTCGTGGATTTTCGCGTTGTCTTGATGAAACAGGATTTTCTTTTTCAGCAAATGTGGCCATTTTTCTGCAATTTCTGCCTTCAGTTGGTCTAGTAATGATGCGTAGTATGCTGCTGTAATAGTTTTTCCTTTTTGAAGACGATCGATTAAGATAACTCCATGACCATCCCAAAAAACAGTCGTCATCACTTTCCCAGCCGAAACAACAACTTTTGCTTTTTTTGCAGCCGATTCCCCCTTTGCAGTCCACTATTTTGACTGTATTTTTGTTTCGGACGTATAATGGTCTATCCAAGTTTCATCGATAGTAATTAATCGGCGCCAAAACTCGATTTATTGCACCTAAACTGTGCCAACAGAGGGTTGGAAATGTTCATTCGAACGCGTTTTTGGTCTAACGTGTGTAAACGTGGCACCTAAATGTATAAATCTCGATTTAATGTGCGACAAGTACGTTCTTTAGACATTTTCATAACCTCTGCTATTTCTCTTACTTTAATTCGGCGGTCGCCAAGCACCATTTGGTGAAGTTTAGCGATGTTATCGTCAGTTGTTGCAGTTTTTTGATATCCCGAACGTCCATCTTTTCTTAAGCTCTCACGGGCACGTTTCAATTCAGCTGCCCAAAATTGCACTGTAGTAAATGATGGTGCAGAGTTCCCATACACAGAGTCCAACTCATCTTTGATTTGCGTAGGCGTATTGCCTTTCAAACACAAAAATTTAATGACAGCTCGATACTCAATTTTGTCCATTTTCAGAAAACACTCACATCGACTCACTCAAACGACTGTCAAATAAAAGCTACGCATCCTAAATGGCTGAAATTTTAGTGAGTAACTGTCAAAAGATGAACAACTACATTCATTAGCTTTTATTGACGAGTGCTGCTATCTTCACATTGAGGTCGGAGACTTTTCAGCCCACTCTCGTATTTGGTGTTCTCTTAATCTACTTCCTTTCCTGCCATCATTATTCTTTCTACGATTCTCTTAACTATTTCCTTTGTACACTGTAACTGTAACATCTTCCAGCTTTTCAGCCAATTTCGTGTGCATTATGTCGATTTCCTCACAATATTTGACTGCATTTATCGTTTCCCCTTTCCCATTTCCGGTTTCCTACGCGGTTCGTTTTCGAGACTTAGATCTCCCGAACGGAACTTACCAAACTAACGCCAAATGGTGTGTTCGTTCACCGCTATGTTCTTAAAAGCGTCATTTATGTTTTTGGCTGCCAGAGATGAATTATGTCCTAGCTTGAACTTGTAAAGGAAAAGAGTATGAGGTTGAACCGTCGACAGCATGATGTAAAAATTCCCAGAAAAAAAATAACTGTACTTGCAACGGGCCCTAAAAGTCGGACATATCAAACGCACATATCACTTTATCTTATGAAACAAAAAAAATCACTGTGTTGTACAGATGTTCACTTGACAGCTTCGAATTGAGGACTAAGTGAAAAATCGGACAGTTCACGTGGTACATCCTAATATCTTTTGTTTCAATTGGCAGGCGTCTTAAAACAACGTTTGCCATACCGTCTATTCCCACCGACTTTTTATTTTTAAGTGAGTCCAGAATGCACAGGAGTTTTACCCTTCCCACAAATAAACCGGTAGAAACCTGGTCATTGGCCACAATTAGCCATTTCCAAGGTTTTCAGCATTGAATACTTTGAAACCGTTACTCTTTGATCGCCGATTTGCTATTTTTCTATTTTTACCCTCAATTGTAAATGGTTTAAAAAGGCCTTATTTTCAAGCTCGTGATTGCGGTGAGCAGAACAGACTCGAAAAATGCACCGATCGAATTGACTTTGAATGTGAATCCTCAACCACAAAAAGGCCGTAACCACTATCGACACTTTCTGAGCTTTTGCCTGAATATTTAATTTATTTGCAGAAACATGCTCGGACTATGGGATTTTATAGAACGAACTTTATTGTCCCAGTGCAAACTTACAGCTTTTCTGTATTTTTTTTTTTTTATAAATAACTGTTGGAGATTTTCGATCACCGATTTTTATATGTCTGGATATGTCTGGATCAGAGATCTGCAGCGATATACCGCAATCATTCATACCATAAATCTATATTAGTTTTTTCTATGACTTTAACTCATTGATCCTTCATAAAATATGTATCGCCATCGCATTGACCGCAAACACGTATGATGTTGCATTCATGTAGTTATACTACTTCAAGCACTATGCGATGTTTAATATCTTTTTCTCCGATCATAGTTATGAGCGAGCAAAATGCGGTGCGAGTGTAAACTATCGCCGCAATTGATGCGATAGTTCTGCGTACGTATTTATAGTGCATCCTGTACTACCGCATGTTCATAATAAGTTCGCCGAAGCGCTGGTACGTGAAACCGCTTTTGAATAACAAAAACACCGCATATACCGCAACTACACTCAGTTTTAATACGACTCAAAGACAAAAGTTTTTTGATTTTTTTTTTTATATAATTCATTCTTTTTTCCTTTTTTTCATTTAAAGTTAATACAAAATTAGATAAAGTTAAATAGGCTGTAGATCAATAGTAATAATTATTTGTTGAAATTTTTATAATGTGAATGCAAAAATAATATACTATCGACTGTCTTCGGTCCCAGTCTGTTTCTCTTCTCTGTTATAATATTACCGGCTAATGAAAATGTTCGCTGTGCCGCTGCACTACTTGCAGGAAGTGAATGAATTTGCAAAGCTACTTTTGATAAGCGGGGATAGTTGTTTGCATTGATCCTCCATCACTCAATCAAATCAAAATCTTCAGTTATTTTTACTTGTTCTCGGCTATATTTGTCTACTTCTTCTTCAGGAGTTTCTGGGGTTTCCCGTTCAGATTCTCTTAACAAATCTGAGAAAAAGAACTGAATATCTTCTTTAGGGGATGATGATAAATTTGTAGATAAGCAAGCAGATAGGTTATCCACGGTTTCAGTTGGAGTGTATACAATTTGTGGAACTGATATAGATGAAGGTGTTGCAGGAATAGCTGTATCAAAAGTTATTGGGGTAGAGATAATATCGGATAGGTGAACTGATGGAATTTGCTGCGACGTAGACGCTGTTGGAGCATATTCTAATTTGTGAATGAAAGAAATGCAAAATCTCTTAATATCCTCAAGGTCGCTTGGTTGCATACTTGCAGCTGATACAAAAAGAATGCAGCCTTATGCCATAAACTCAAATTTTTTGACCAAATCTCATCAACGTTCTGAATAATTTTTTTCTTCAAAACCGAAATGCTAGTCATGTCTGCGTTGTTAGGTGCACAAAGACTTTTAATTTTATGAATTGAAGGTAAAACGAAATACAAAGAGGGAGAGCTGCAAAGTTGCATTTTCTTAAAAATTATTTCAAAGTCCTTACAGATTTCAACTAGAACTTTAAGTGTTGAAATATTTATATGGAGTAATCGTTGGCTTCCTTCGTTCTCAGTCAGTACTTCATTTATATCGAACCAATTATCTACAATGGACTTGAACATTGTGTAATTAGAATTCCACCGTGTGGGACATTGGTTCTTCAGAGAAGTTTTTAACTTATGCTGCAAATTTGCTTTTTTAAAGTATTTCGCTATTTTTTTGCACGACTCTAATATTTCTGTAAGCTCTGCTGTTTCGTCGAACGACTTATCTAAGACATTTGCTAATAAATGGCTACTGCAATTTAATCGTGTGTTTTGTTCCAAAGCTTTAACAATATTTGTTCCTCTGTCTGTTATAAATTTAATTGAATCGATATTATGGACACCAAACTCACTAAACAAAGTCTTCAACTTTTGAATAATATTATTCCCGGTCGACCTTTCAAAATCCATTGATTTCATCCCTAAAACGATATCAAATAATCTAAAGTCCTTCTGATAGTGCAATGTGACGCCTAAAAAGTTTCGTTTCACATAATTGTCCGACCACATATCAATTGTAGCAGATGCACCACCACTATTCACAACTCTGTTGATCTCGCTACTGAATTGTTTTTTTTTTTCATCTGCCGATTTGTGCACCTTACGCGAAATTGTTGTTGGATCGGGCAGTAAATCATTTACGTCTACGTTTTCCCCATAGGTTGCACCTACCTTATAATCTTAATAAAAAACTTCACCAGCTTTACGAAGCCCGAACCAGTTATAGCCGAAAATGGCCTACAATCTTCAGTAACTCAAGCTGTACATATGTCAATGGCGTTCTTTTTATCCTCTGCTGTAACGGTTTTTAAAACTTCGGATGCTTAAGGGCTTGGCAACACTTATGCCGATTGAGATTAGATGTTTGATGTCCGGAGTATTTAAGTAACTTACGGCATGTACGGCAGTATACCAATCCTTCCACTATTGTTTCGTCTTCTTTCAAGATTTCGGACAGTACATTCCAAATGAAACTTCTGCCTTTATGCCGTTGTGAAAAGGAGTAAACACCAGCAGCAATTTTCTCAGCAACAAAAGCGTGGTTATCCGACATTATACCAAATCTAGTGATAAAATTCTTAGAACACTAATGAATAAATAAAACTTAAAATTGTCTCTCACATCTATTCGCATCAAGCGCACAACACGAATTTGGAATGTTTTACCAAGCTCGTTACACACCATAGACATTCCCAGTCCTATCCCGTTGCTTTTCTCTTCCAGGAAAACCTTTTGACTTGCGGTGTATGCGGTGTTTTTGTTATTCAGAAGCGATCGCGCAAAAAATGTTTAGGGGAAGTCGATATGAACATGCGGTAGTATAAGATGCATTGAGTTAAAAACATGCCATCAAAAACATAACTTGTAAAAAAAACCAAGTCTCGCAACTCAGTTCTTCTACTGTAAAAAGTTGTGAGATCTATGTAATACCAAGTCGGTTAATTTATTCAGCCCCTACTTAAGGGACCTTCTGTCTTAAGTTATTACGTAATTAGCTAACCTAACAACATCTTATAGTGACCATATTAATATTAAAAATCTTTTATGTTTTAAATAAATAGATTGACTTGTCCATCGCATGCATCTCACAAATAATACATATTATATTAAATTAGATTGTCTAGTGCGATTGCCAAGTCAATCTATTTATTTAAAACATAAAAGATTTTTAATATTAATATGGTCACTATAAGATGTTGTTAGGTTAGCTAATTACGTAATAACTTAAGACAGAAGGTCCCTTAAGTAGGGGCTGAATAAATTAACCGACTTGGTATTACATAGATCTCACAACTTTTTACAGTAGAAGAACTGAGTTGCGAGACTTGGTTTTTTTTACAAGTTATGTTTTTGATGGCATCTCATTTCTTTTTGTAGATAGTCCTACTCTTCTTCCTTTCCGGTACCTTCTACTTTTTGAATACCAACAACAGATTTTCTTAAAGCCCACTCTGTGTCTTATGAGCTTTTCTTATTTTTGTAGGTTGTCTTCCTCTTTTTCTTTTCCGGTACTACTTCTTGAGCTTCAGCTGCAGTTTTTCTCAAAGCCCACTCCCTGTCTCTATGGGTTTTTCTCAAAGGCTTTGATGTTACAATTTTTATCAAGTCTGGACGGTAAATGCTTCTTAATCTATTGTATTCACAAATTGAGGATTCCTGCGCTTTAATATTTCCAAAGTCGACATTAATTAGATGTAAGCCGCCCAGACTTGTAAATCTCGAAAGTGCCACGTAAGCTTGACCGGATGTGAATACTGCAGAACCGATATCCATCAGCGCATTATTTAGACTTAGGCCCTGACTTTTGTGTATAGTTATAGCATAGGCTATACATATAGGAAACTGTTCGCGATGAACATAAGCTCTATTAATAATTTCAAATTTAGTTTTGACCGGACCAAGCTCGTAAACCTGTTCTTTATCAAATGTAATGTATATTTTCTTAATTATTTTTGTATTTTCCGGATCAACCTTTACTCTTTGCACTATACCGATAGAACCATTAACTAAACCAAGACTCACGTCAATATTTCGCCTTAACATGACTCTTGCTCCTATTTTTATAATTATGTTCTCTTCTAGGCCCGCAGTCATAGAAGCATCGTCTTCATAATTTTTTATGCATTCACGAGCTCTTTTTGTTATCCTCTTTTTGCAATCTATGCTATCTACAGCTGTAAGTTTTATTTCGGGATGTGGGAGAGATCTAAGCATTGCAGTATTTAATTGTTGACACATGTTTTTTGTAGGTAATAAGCAAACGGTATCATCAGGAAGTTTCGAGAGGTGTTCAATTATTTCAATCAATCTGTTTTCATTTGAATTGGTTTTTAGAGTTATTAATCTAGTCGAGAGTAAGTCGCGTTCTTTTTGTGTAGTCACACCTAATCTTATTCTATTTAGCATTTCAACAAAGTTAGAATCATTAAGCTGTCGCATGTTAATAGTAAGTTCATCGTATACGAACAGTTCAATCCACAGATTCGGCATACTGAGGGAACCTAACAACTTGTTAGCTTCAGCAGTTGAGAGTTTTTCAAAAGGTGACTTTTCTCTTACCGGCGGAAGCTGTAAAAGATCCCCGAAAAGTACAAGATGTTTTTTTTCCAAACCACCAATTCTGATCATCGCTTGTGTCAAATATCTCAGACAAGCGTAAATGAATATATGTTAAAGTAACATTGGATATCATCGACACTTCGTCTATGATAAACAACACTACTTCTTTCAAATCTGATCTCAGAACTTGGAGCACTTCATCGGAAAGTGGCTTGTACCTCGGTGTTTGCTTGTGTTCCACAGGCAGCTGCAATAATCTGTGTATAGTCAATCCATTCACATTGAATGCAGCTATGCCTGTTGGATCACTAACTGCCACTTTTTTGTTTAAATACATCTTAACCCAAACTTTCAGAGTTTTTATTAAAAAGCACTTTCCAGTGCCACCAGTTCCACTCACAAAACAGCGTAAAACGTCAGCGTTATTATCAGTTGTGTCCATTTCATGTGTGATCATATCGAAGACTCTTTTTTGATCGGCATTAAGTTTTGCGATCATACTTTGAAGATCAGTCTGCTCTTCTTCTACCAGATTGATTCTGTGAAAGTCATCCATTGCGTTTGCAGCTTCCACAGCTTCAAAGTCTAAAGGGTTTTCAAGACCATCGTCATCATCAACAATTTCCCTTTCTTCGTTTATCTCAGCAACTTTAGATTCTATCATTTCACATGCTTTTTGTATCTTATATCTTGACTCTATCATTGAATTACCATAATCGATTCCTTCTTTTAAATCTTCTTTCGCCAAATTAAAGGCCTCCGTGTAAGTATCACACCCCATTTTGAGTTCATCTAAGGAACGTCATGGCTTGAATAAAAGAAGTAAAGAGAAGAAATATTTCTCTGGTACTTGTTCTCCGTCGTAGAAATAGTGATTGATCAAATATGGGTTATCTCTTCTTTTCAGGAACTTTTTACCGTCATTTATCTCGTAGCACTCGACTTTAGAGGAGACTGGGCGTGTTTTAACAATATCGTAATTTTGAGCGAAACTGTACAAGTTAGTAGTCTCCAACTCTGACACCGAACATACAATTTGTTTTAAAATTGATTTAATTATAAGTTCATCAAATGGTTATTAAATATATGTACATAATAAAGATATTTATTTTATATTCCGTCAAATACATGAACCACATTGACCACTAAACCCAATTCCCCAACCGCCAATTAATTGTTGCATTGCATATTTTTAGGAGTTAATCGCCATCTGGATAAATTGAAAAAGGATACATACAGACACTACCCTATTAGTAATAATATTTGGTGTATCTAGAAAACTGGACCAAAATTGCAAAATATTTTAGTTTTTCCTTGATTTATACACTAAACACTAATTGTATTCTAAATTTCAAGCTTCTATGTCTGCTAGAAGTGGCCTAGAGTTTTGATGATCGGTGAGTGAGTGAGTGAGTGAGTGAGTGAGTGAGTGAGTGAGTGAGTGAGTGAGTGAGTGACAGAATTAGAAACTTTGACTAGTTATAATTCTTAAACTACTGGTTCAAATTTAATGAAATTTGAAATATACCGTGTCTATGGGATGCCTGCTTGGTTACTGAAAATTCAGGCTTCTAGTTTCATCCACAACGAAGTTATAGGGGGTCGAAAATGGCCCGAACTGCTTCGAGAAAAGGATGGTACGGCCGTGCCGCTTTTTTGCTCGACTTGGCGGGGGCACTGCCGTGCCCCCAGATAACACTCGAGTTCGTAACAGAAACATATCCAATTGACTTCATTGTAGAAAGTATAGTAAACACACCGATCGCTTAGTTTGTGGTGGCCATATACACTTGTACCGCTTTTTTTGTAAGTGGATTTTAGTTCGTAAAAATGTGATCGCATGCCAATCTCTGGCTGTCTGGATATGTCTGGAACCTAACCTAACCTACCCCTTGAGCGAACTCAACTTGTTTCGCCGTGAAGTCGATTGTTGGTGTTCTGTATTTCTCGGTTTAATCGTTGGTCTGAACTATCCAAGGGATATTTATGTCCATTGTTCGTTTTATGACGACGTTTATTTGTTGTAAGTGTTGATCAATTTCCTGGTCGTTTTGACTTGCAGGTGAATTAATTCCGCTCAGGCGAATTTCTCTTTACAAAGATCTTGAGAAGAGTAACCAGCGTAGCTTCACGGTGTTCAAGCATTAACTGCTGAGTATTCGTCATATCTGGTATCCGCTTCCATTCATTGGGCCTTCTGCGGACGAATTTGGTCGTCTCCGTTAGGGATTCTAAACGACATTCTTCGTTAATGACAACTTAAAATAAAATCGTGCTTACGATTTGAGAAAAATTAACTCACCTTGTTCCAATAGACACTCTTGCAGTCTCTGTGATTTCGCAAGACGTTGGTCAATTTTGGCTTCTTTAGTTGTCTATAAGAGACCAGGTAATTTTGCTTAAATCGACACTGCAGGTTGCTCAACGATATGTTGATTCCAATTTCGTTCAGATCCTTCAAAATGCAATAAACTGGTCCTTTGAAGATTTTTGAACGAAGTTTTACGGATTATTTAGCGTAACCAAAGTTCAACCGCCTGGTATGCCCACGTATTTTACTGAGTTGACTTCAGAACACTTCGTAATTCATTCCGGCTATCTTCACTCGCAATAAAAAATATTGCATTTCCAATTATTTCTAGTTTTTCTTTATTGTTTATTAATGGCTTTTCTAATAATGTCTTGTAAATTGTTTCTACTATAATTTTGCCAGCCGTCTTTTTTAATTTTGTTTTGAATTGTCTTTAAAACAAATTTCAGTTGAATATGTGACAGATTTTTTTGAAATTTTTGTAACATGTCAAACTGCTATAAAAAGCCCGACGAAAATAATATTATATGATCATATAACGTTAACATTTTCTATTAAGCTTCTTAGGTAACTGTTTTTTGCCTGTCTTATAAGTAACGAGTTGTATTTTCGTATCTTCGAAAACTTGCCACAAGGTTTCTTAGACGATTTCGGTGTATTCTGCTGCGTTGTTGATTCATAAGAAAAAATCTGAGGACTGATACAATGGCAGTCTCTTCTAATTCAGTGCTTAACCAACACTCAAGAATAAAGTCGTCAAATTTGCTAAACCGAATCAGATCCAAAATAATCGTTTAATAAATCGGTTTTTATGTAAAAAAAATATGGACATTTTATCGCTAGTTGCCATACTCTTTAAATTAGTTGGCAGAATCAAGGTTAGGTTAGGTTAGGTGGCTTGCCTCCGTAAAGATGGTGGGGATCACTTAGACCAGGAACAATCCTTTGTGCTACCACTTGAGTCGGCTTAGTCACCGTTAGTCTTGGAACCATTTTGAGTGCTGAATAAAATTCGATATTTTGTAGATCTCCGTATCGGATAGATTCGTTAGTTTGTTGAAGAAATATTCTCCCAGAAATTGTCTTCTTGAGGCGGCTAGAGCAGGGCAATGGCATAGGAGATGGGATGGAGATTCTTCTTCTTCCTCATCATGACACCTACTTCAGTAGTCGTTGTATGGTAGTCCTAATCTTGCGGCATGTTTTCCCAAAGCGCAATGTCCTATTAGGCCTCCGATTAGGCTGCTTATAATCTGCCTGCGAATTTTTAACAGGCTTGTGGTTTTACGTTGACAGTACCTGGACCAGGAATATCTCGCATAGTTGCATGTTTCAAGGTCCCGCCATCTCTCATTTGTCTGTTGCAGTGTTTTTTCGAGATTTCATATTTTTGCGTTTCCATTGGTGGGTGGATTTCCCCTTTAACAGTCGAGAGCTCCAGTGTGATGCCCATTTTGGCTAGTTCGTCTGTTCACAGTTACCTGGTATGATGCTATGTCCAGGTACCCAGCACAACGTTACAGCGCATCTGCTCGATATCTCATTTAGAGAAATTGCGGCAGTGCCTGACCATATTTTGATCTTAATATTGGTGATTCGAGTGCATTTATTGCAGTTTGGCTATCTGTGTAGATGTCGATGTCTCTGTTGTTCATCGATCTCACAGTCGGCGGCTTCACGAATTGCCGTTAATTCAGCTTGGAAAATGCTGCGGTGATTCGGTAGTCTCAAGGATTGGCTGATTTTTAGGGTCAGTGCATAGACACCGGCAGCCACACCATTGTCTCTCCTAGACCCATCTGTGTACATTTCCAGTGCAGTGCCTTTTTTGGAAATGTATTCCCCTCCCATTGTCGTCGGTTGGGAATTGGTGTTTTGTAGAGAATCTTGAAGTCAAGGGTCGAAATGAAGTAGTCCGTGACTTTACTTATATCATTACTTTGGCGTGCCCTATTTCGGAAAACTTCCAATGAGCGGATTCCTCAAGTCGCAGCGCCGATTTATTTGCCTATTCCTTGCCAAAGAGATGCAGTTGGGGTTCTTCGCAGTGCCCCTGTCATCGCGAAGCACGCCATCCTTTGAATTCTACTTAGAAGTTTGCAATAGTTAGGTCTACACAGTGCCTTCCACCAGACAAGGCATTCGTAAATTAGTATAGGTCTGACAACGGCGGTGTACAGCCAGTGGGTAATATGAGGTTTGATACCCCATCTGGTACTTTTTACAGGTGTATAGCGCAGTTATTGCTTTCTTTATGCGTTCTTCCGCATCCAATTTCCAGTTGAGCTTCCTGTCGAGTATCACGACAAGGTATTTGGCCTCGTCTGCGAATCTAAGGTAAGTCCCATTGAGTGATTTGAGGAATCTGCCGTTTTCTAGTGAATAAAACTAACTACGTTTTGTTGGTTCTTATTCCAAGCCCGCAGTTCTCTGCCCAATTGGCCAGTTTGCCTAGGCCTGTTTCCATCAAATCCCTGATTGTTGGGAGATGTTTCCCGCTAATTGCTAGTTCAATTTGGTCTTCACACGCAATATCTTCCAGGGATAGGAGTATTTCGTTTACAACTAGCACCAACAATTGCAGAGACAATACTCCTCCTTGTGGTGTGCCACGTTTTACTGCCTTTTTTGTTTGGTAGCAGCCGAATTTCGAATGAATCAACCTGCTTGAAAGCATTTGTTTGATCCAAAATATTATAAAGGGTCCGCCATCTAACTTTTTTTTTCAAGTAGTGCTTATTTCGTGAATGGTAACACTTAGCTCATGTCTGATTTGACAGATAATTAGTTTTATCCTTCCGCTGAACGAATATGGTTGTGGTTCCCAGCTTGAACAACGCTGGGAAATATTGCGACATTACTTTGAAAATCATGGTAATGTTGCAGAATGTGTGCGAAAATTGCGTACGGATTTTGGAAGAAGAGAAGCACCGTCAGCTCCGTATGTTCGTTATCTTGTGCAAAAAGTGAAAGAAACTGGCATCCTCATCGATAAACCAAAGCGTGAAAATCCAAAAACAGTGCGTACACCCGAGAATATTGCTGCTGCGGCAGAAAGTGTGCGTGAAGCGCCATCAACATCAATTCACCGTCGTTCTCAACAATTGAACATTTCGGAGACATCATTGAGACGAATTTTGCATAAAGACCTTGGTATGACGCCATACAAAGTCCAATTGGTTCAGGAGTTGAAGCCAACTGACCATCCAATGCGTTTTCGCTTCGCTAAGTGGGCCTGCGATCGACTTACACAAGATGCCGATTTTGCCAAAAAAATCATCTTTTCAGATGAAGCTCATTTTGATCTTGGCGGGTATGTAAACAAGCAAAATTGTCGCATTTTGGCACAGAAAACCCGCACGCATACATTGAAAAGCCGGTGCACTCAAAACGAGCCACTGTTTGGTGCGGATTTTGGTCCAGAGGCATAATTGGGCCATTTTTCTTCGAAAATGAGCAAGGAGTGGCCGTTACAGTCAATGGCGATCGTTATCGGGCCATGTTGAACGAATTTTTGTTCACAAAAATTAAAGAGGAGGATATTGGCAACATTTGGTTTCAACAGGAAGGCGCTACGTGCCACACAGCCGAAGCTACACTCGATGTTTTGCGCCCTGTTTTTGAAGATCGCATTATCAGCCGCAGAGCTGATGTCGTTTGGCCACCTCGGAGCTGCGATTTGACACCGTTGGACTATTATTTGTGGGGTGCCGTCAAAGATAAGTGTTACGCCGACAAGCCAGAGACAATTGACGCTTTAAAGGACAATATTCGTGAAGCCATTGGTGAAATACAGCTGCACACAATCGATAATGTGCTTAAAAATTGGACCGATCGTGTAGGCTACTGCATGGCCAGCCGAGGCAGCCATTTGAATAAAATTATTTTCCATTATTAACCGGAAGGATTGTACTTTCAAATAAAAAAAGAAATTTGAGAAAATATTCAGTAGTTTTTTTTATAGCATTTTCAAAAAAAAAAAAATTATTTGGCGGACCCTATAGCACCAACAATTGCAGAGACAATACTCCTCCTTGTGGTGTGCCACGTTTTACTGCCTTTTTGGTTTGGTAGCAGCCGAATTTCGAATGAATCAACCTGCTTTAAAGCATTTGTTTGATTCAAAATATTATATTACCATTAACCTCTAGTTTGCTTAATGAATTTGTGATGGCTAGTGGTTTTATGTTGTTGAAACCTCTCTCAATATCGAGGAATGCATTCATGGTGAATTCTTTGTAGGAAAATTAATTTTCAACGGTCCGAACTATCGTGTGTAGAGCTGTGTCTTCTGATTTCCCCTTACATTGCGATTTCGAAAGCATTCTTTTTTGTAGGTTTTCGTGAATGTACAGGTCCACCAGTCTCTCTAGCGCTTTAAGAAGAAAGGAGGAGAGACCGATAGGCCTGTAGTCTTTTGCAGTTGGGTGGGAGGTTTTTCCTGCTTTTGTATAAATGGAACATTTGCTTCCCTTCAGGATAATGGTATTTAGCCCCAGTCTAGACTGGATGAGAATAATTGGCGGAATCAAACACTTTAGAAAGTTCTAATACAATTAAGACGTCCAATTATCTTTTATGCATGTTTTCCTGAATATACGACTATAGACCTAACTGGTTACCGTAAAGCATATGTATTTCCAGCAGAGTTCTTCTTCTTTTCCTTTTTCTTTTTCCGGCGTCGTTATAGTCAGAAGTGTAGGACCATAACCTTCCCACTTAACTGCATTCCTACTGGTCCGCTTGTGGGGTCTGCCGGTTTGACCTCAGAAAGTAGCGGCAGGCTTCCCGGTTTGGGATTACTTCATCGCTGAGGCCAATCAAAGGCTGGTGTTTTTGCATTTGTTTGCACCAATTGTTTTTCGGCCTGCCTTTTTTGCGTGTTGAAATTGGAATGTTGATTGATAACGCCTTTTGGACGGGGTTCAAAGGATCTCTCCTTTGAACATGGCAATACCAACTGAGTCGGTCGCGCTCTATCTTTCTTGTGATGGTTTCTTTTACGTGAAGGCTTCCTCGGATCTTTGAACTTCTAATTCTGTCACGCTTTGTTACTTCCGCTGTCATGCGAAGCATCTTCATCTCAGCTGCCGTTAATTTGCTCTCATACTTTTTGTGCATTGTCCAGCATTGTGAACCGTATGTGAGCGCCGGACGTACAACTGAAGTGTAGAGCCTTCCTTTCAGATTAGGGGGCATTTTTCGATCACAGAAGATGGCGGAGTTTTCCCGCCACTTCATCCACCCTACGCTTACGCGATGGTTGATGTCGTCATCACAAGTTGCTTCTTTATTAATCATAGATCCCAGATATTTAAACTTTTCACACTTGGGAAGCACTCTTCCATTCAAGTAAATGTCTGGAATAGGCTGATGAGGGTCAGAGAACGGGCAGCACAGATACTCTGTCTTCTTTGAACTAATACGATACCCGTGTCCCTCAAAAATGTCCACCCACACATCAAGTGCTTGTTGTAGGGACGCCTGGTCATCACTTATAATGGCTCCATCGTCAGCAAAGAATAGGCACATTGGGGTCCGTCACTTTTCCTTCAAGCAAGCAATCAAGGACTGCTATAAAGAGCAGTGGGCTGAGGACGCCCCCTTGGTGTACACCGACTTTGATTGCGAACTCTTCGGTGACTCCTGCGATGCATCTTACTCTTGTCGTTGCTCTCTTGTACGTGTCCATGATCACTCGCACGTAGGTTTCTGGAACTCCTTTTTGTCTTAGCGCTACCCATAAAAGATCTCTTGGTTGCCGGTCAAAAGCCTTCTCGAATTCAACCAACACCATATGCAAGTCCTTTGACGAATCACGATGCTTTTCCATCATGACCCTTATACTTTGGATTGCATCTGTCGTTGATTTACCCGAGACAAACCCGCACTGGTCATCAGATAGTCGTATTATTTTCCGCAGTCGGCTATCTAATACCCGTTCAATGATCTTCATGGTGTGCGACATCAGCTTGACAGAACGGTGGTTATCACAATTTCGCGTATCACCCTTTCCTTTGTGCAAAGGAAGAAGATAGCTTTCCCTCCATTGATTAGGCATAGTGTCGCCTCTCATAAGTTTGGAGATAAGAACCATGAGCCATCTAGACCCGATGTCTCTCATCTTTTTCCAGAACTCAGAGGGTATCCCGTCCGGCCCAACAGCTTTTCTTTTCTTGGAGTTTTTAAGCGCGTACCGAACTTCTTCGACTGTGATGTCGGATATTTCGGCATGATTCGGGGCGGCTCTTGGAAAGTACACTCGGGGAAACTGTTCGTTCAGAAGTTCCTCGCAATACTGTCGCCATCTGTGGAGAATTTTTTCGTCTTCCACAAGGAGTTGGCCTTCAGCATTGTTAATAAACTTTGGGAAACGAATCTCCTGAGCATTTCTTCTTCTCTGGGCGGCTATCTTAAAGATATTTGCTTCTTTTGGTCAAATTGCTTTGTCGAAGCTCCTGGGTAGCCTGGTTCCTGTCAGACGCGGAAGACGATATTTCTTCCAACTCCTGATAGAGGCCTTCCATGCTTTTCGCTTTGAATTCGGCGCACTTTTTCTTCGCGATACCTTTGCAATATCTATATACCTTTTCACGGCGAGCTTTTTCCTCTCTATTAGTAGAAGAGCACTTTGACCTAGCTTGGAAAGCCATTTTCTTTTCGTGTATCACTGCTTTGGCTTCGTCTGTCCACCACCAGGTTTCTTTTGCGTGTTGGCAGGGGCCTTTAGATGTTCCGAGCAGTGATTTGGCTCTGCACTCCTCATTACCGACCTCATCGATAATGGAAAAGAGGTAGTTTTTCATGCTGGTAATAAAAGCTTCGCCTTTTCTTTTATCCAGCTTATACCACTTGACTTCTTACTCGCCTCCATAAAAAATTCAGTTAGGAGGAGACGGTGTTGGCGGGCGATCGCGTCTCCCAGGATCACTTTGCAATCTTTAACTCGTGGCTTCATGAAACTGGATATCAAATGATAGTCTATTTGAGTTTCATTTCCGCCGCTGCTATAAGTGATCAGGTGCCGGCTTTGTTTGACGAACATGGTATTTAGCACTATAAGACCGTACGACTTGCACATGTTTAGGATATCTTCACCTGAAGAGTTCCTGGTGCCGTATCCCAGCCCTCCGTGGTAGTCTTCATAGTCTTCGCTTGTCTTCCCGAAATGTCCGTTTAAATCTCCCCCAACAAACAAAAGCTCTTCCTTTGGGATGATTTTGACAAGGTTGTGGAAATCTAGCCAGAATGCATCTTTTTCTTTTTGTTCGCAACCTACTTGAGGGACATATGCGCTTACGATGTTCCACACCTCACCATGCATCACCAATTAGAGACCATCAAACGGTCACTGGACTTTGAAATGGTTAAGACGTTGCCAAGTAGCTCTGCCGCAAGGATGATGGCGATTCCGTTTTTTCCTTGTTCCAATCCATAGTAAAACATCTTGTAGGCTTTTGTTTTAACGTCCAAGAAACGTGCCCGATTACCGGTGTTTCACCATTTCGTCTCTTGTACGCACAGGATGTCTACTCGCCTTCTAACCATCATTTCTTCAAGCTCATAGCTGCGACCACTCATGCTTCCAACGTTCCAACTCGCGACTCTTAAGTGTGGCTTACGCCGTTGCATTACTTTGCTATCCCCCGGAAACCCTATAGCTCTGACCCGAGCATTGCTGCTCGTCCCAGGATCACGACCATTAGTAGTGCCTAAGTGCCACGACCTTAGTAGACGAAAAGGCTGCCGAAAATTCAGCTGAAAGTAGAAAAAAAAACTCAAGTTGCAGTCCTTATCCCATCATTTAAGAAGTTTCTTTTAGTCTTAATGGGGTTTCCAAAAACGCATAGTCACCATTTTATAGTAAATAGAGTGCTTCATTCAACAACGCATCAAAAATACAATATATGTATTATCAAAAATCCTGTTCTCGTCGCCCAACATTTTACGAGCTACGAAATATGTATTAACCACCGAGAAGATTGTCCAATCGAGCAAGTAATTTGACGATTTCGCGAAATTCGGAGAAAGCGGTTCGATTGCTGATCGAGCAGTAGGAACTGTACGAATATTGCTGCTGTTGCTGAAAGTGTAAGTGAAAACTCAAACCTCTTGATTCCTCGTTGCGTATCTGCTTGCGAATTTTACGAACAAAAAACTTGGTCGCGCATCCGAATAAGATCTAATTGACACAAAAACTGAAATCTCAGGATCAACAAGCTTTTGGCGATGTTTGATAGCCGGCAAGATTGTGACTTTTGTAACAGTATCATACAAAAATTGAATGAAGGTGTCCAGTTACTTTTACGTAAGTAGCCTAGCCTAGCACCTTAAAGTTCATCACCTCGAAATTGACTTCAAGGAAATCCAGTTGCAATTCGAAGAAGATTTCGGAATTGAAACCCTTCATTCAGAAAGTATCACCAATTGAAATGAAAGCTAGCGAACGTTGTTTGTCACGGTGGTCTTTCGAGACCGGACGCAAGGGGAGCATTATTTTAATACTTCTCTCGAAATGGCTTTGGTTGGTTGTGGCCCAAAATATCCGTCATAAAAAAAACCGAGTTAGAAAAGCTAGTCTATATATCAGAATCAAAACTTTCGATAAAAGAAAAACTTAAACCTAAGCTGGTGGACATACCAAACCATTGTTCGCCCCATTCTCAACTATGGCTCGTTAGTTTGGTGACCCCCACTAAGCCAAGTTCATAACATAGGCAAACTAAAGAAGTTTCAAAAATCAGTAAAACGGAAGAAAAATGATCGCGTCCCACTGATATATGTAATGCTGAATACCCCACTCTTGAACCTTTACAATAAATACATCCCATGCTGTCACAGAGACTCGAAAAATGGGGCTACTGACCACTAAATGCTACTCCTTCCCGAGAATCTAACAATGGTTCCAATGGACTATCTACACAATTCCCAATATTGATTACATCAGCATGGTGCATTACCGTCTACCATCCAAAAAGGAATGGAATCTGGCTCCTGATCTACAAGACAGCTCGACCCAATTGAATATTTCCGATTAATTTCTTAATTCGAGCATCCTTGAAGCAGTAACTGCAATCAGGAAGGCAAAACACTAAGTACAACCAGCCCCAACAATAGGGCTCACAGCGATCTTCAGTTGTAAATAACTATATCATAACAATATCCTCAGCAATCATCTTCTCCGAATTGGTGCAGAAATACAAGGCCGAAAATCAAACGGGCTAGCAGCAGAATGAGGTAATTTTCCTCTGGGTTCCAGGGCACTGCTGCAGCTGCCGCAACACTCAATTAGAGAAATGTCCCAACCACTTCCTCTGCAATTGCCTGGCATTTTCAGATCACAGGTTCCGCATCTTTGGTAAACACTTCCCTAATGCCATATCTGAGGTCGCTAACTTCTACAAGTTGGATTTGAACTACCCAACAGTTTCTACAAAGTAAAAAGAGGCGTGGCATCAGTGCTTTATGCAGCTGGTCAATGATGCAGACCTACCTTTCTAGCTTTTTCACGAACTTGGCCTCCCAGCCAGGTACCTTAACTATCACTTGATAAGAGCCATAAGATTGATATCCCAATAGAGTTGTGTACGAAAATTCCCACGATTTTTTACAGCCGACGATCCATGTTCATTCGCGGTGTCGTGGAATAAAATTAACCGATCTCCCATTAGTCTTCCAACCTGGATACCCACTTATCAAGATATTTCTGCTGGAAGGCCCACACACACCATCGATCTTAATTGATTTTATTTACATTCGAACAAAGAAGACGCCCGAGGTCCAAAAGGCAAACACTTACAGCCAGAAATCATTATGCAAGCAAAACCTACACCTTTTTTCGCACACAGTATCACCTTTAGCCCTCTCCCCAGATTATGTTTCAACTTTCATGGTGTGCCGACCGCATCTCTATCCCAGTTAGAATGCCTAACTAATTAATTCTATTTGACCGACCCACTTTGGTTGGAGAATTTCTTAAAAGCCAATTCAAATGAACAAATAGAAATCGTGAAACTTTCCTTTTCACCAGGGTCTTTGAACCCACGATCCACGATGAATATAAAAGCTTCTTACCGTGGAACTTCAGCTACAGATCTAAACAGAATGCAGTCGAGCTGGATTGGATTTTTTGGTTTGATGGACAGAAAATCATAGATCATCGCAGGAACTGAAGAACTGGTCTCATTCGCAGGTATTCTATGCATCGTTTGCAGTCTTGTCCAGGGTGTTCCGGTGGATGTGACCAAAACGGACGTGGGAGCTGAGACGCGAATCATAATTCCACCAGAACTACCGCCACATCACTTTGAATTGTTAAAGGAGAAATCTGATAAACAGGAAAATCGCACTAAAAACCCAGCTGACGATGAGTCGACTCCACTGAATTTCTTGAGAAACGAAGACATGAAGCAAAATGCTGTAAGTAAAATTCGATTTCGAAGGCGATGATCTGAGCTTACATATTTTCGAACTTTAGAGTGTTTTCGAGCTGAAGCCGGTAGTGCTGTTTGGGGGAAGCAAGCAAACTCCCATATATATTACGATTCCTATCTATATCACGACATCTCTGCAGCCGCCTCAAGCTCTCCCAGTAAACCATGGAACTGGAATGCCTGCAGCAGCACTGAGGAATGGCCCTGGAGTTCCGGAAGAACCTGAAATCACAACAAGTGATATAAAACAAGCATTTATAGAATTAGTAAGAGATGTTTACAAGCGTGAGGGCCGACCATACCGCGGTAAGAGAAAGAATTACAAGCGTAACTCCGTAAAGACTGACCATAGGAAACAATAAACTACTGAATAGCAATCTAGTTCTCTACTTTATTTATTTCCTGCTTAAAATCTCTGTATTTGGTGCTATCTTCGGAGATTATTTATTATAAGCTACGAAATCGACGTCTGCTTTTCATGCCGAACTGTCTTAGTACGGGCTCAACGAAAACTTTGAGTGAGACTTGATTGTTACCACTTAAAAAAAATCGAAAAATGAGAGCTTCACACCAAAAAGAAATTCCTAGACCACATTCTTTCTAAAAATAAATTCAAAAAGTTAAGGGAATTAGGTTATTCCCGGACTTCTATCAGTCTGATTCGCCAAGTATCCGTGAATTGCTACACCAACCAGTTGCCTAACTGGTACTATCAGTGATAATATCTATAGCTATAAGAATGAAAAAAGAAGCGTTATGCAACCACGTTAGCTCTTTCAACTGATTCATTGAGCATTTAGAAAATAGGTTACGACACGACAATTGGCATAAATGCGGTCAGTTCTGTAGACAGTTACATGGTCGGCAATTTTTTGTTCAACTTATTAAATTATTTACCAATTGTGACAGTATTTTTGCGTAACTCTTGGTGATTTCCTTTTGAGATGTGAAGCAACATCACAAAACAAAGAACAAGGATATCAGAAAATGTCAAAATGATGCACGGAGTAGCCTACTCGCACATCACTGTGCCAGTATATTTCTATTTCACTGGCCCTCTCTTTCGCACTCATTTGAGTCTTGGCTACTGTTACAGCGTGTAATACCGGAATTAGCCATCTTGCATCCTGGATATTCCCTCCATGTACGACTGTGTTGATGTAGGATTTGACCATGGAAGCATGTCGACCTAAAGCGGGTTCAGGTCCTGAGAAACTCCCCTCTGAGGCCCATCTATGTGTTTTTCGAAGATCTCATTTCGTGGGGTCTCAGAGTGACCTGGGAGCCATTCAACCCTTAATTAATCTAACCTTCCGACTTTGTTCAAAAAGGTCTTGAGTTCATGCGCTAATTTGGAGCTGGATAGTGAGTTGGACACAGGTTTGAGTGCAGCTTGGCTGTTACTGCAGACACATACATATGCTTTTTCCCCTCCACCTGTGTTTCACAACATAGTGCATGGCCATTAGGATTGCGTAAATCTCCGCTTGGAAGATTTGGACTCATATTTTCCTAACAAGAAGTGCAGTCGAATGTTTTCGCGCTGAAAAAAAACTCCACCGCCGGATCCCTGCCCAGTCCTGGAGCCATCTGTGAAAATGCGAAGACATTCCATTCCAGGTTCAGTGTTTGGCCAAAGCCAGTCCTGACGCCATGGAAATGTGACTGTGAAGTTACAGCGCAGTAGGATGGCAGGTGTCATTGCGTCAGAAGGCATATCCATGAGACAGGGGTCGTAGGATATTTCTCCCGCAAGTACACTTTCACTCCAATGCGAGTTGTACCAAAGACCATTTCTCTTTAGACGAGAAATGGCTTTCAATGCATACCCTCTGATATATATGTCAAGGGGTGAAAGATTCATCATAGCATCTAGAGCAGCTCCCGGTATGCTGGCGAAGTCCCCCGTGCAGCTGAGACAGACCGCTCTTTGGAGTTTGGTGAGTGAAGCCACAGCGTGTTTGCGTGTTAGCCTGCACCAAACAACCGATGCATATGAGATTATCGGTCTTATCATTGCCGTGTAGATCCAAAGGACCTTTTTCGGTGATAAGCCCCATGTTTTGCCAAAGGCACCTTTGCATTGCCAAAAAGTTGACAGCGCTTTGGTGGTTTAGGACTCAACATGTTTTGACCAAAGAAGCTTGCTATCTAAGATGACTCCCAGATACTTAGCTTCCTTGGATATCGGGATGGGAATGCCTTTTAGCACCAGCTGAGTAATGCCAGTATTTTTCCTCCTTCTCGTGAAGAGAACGACATCAGTCTTAAGAGGATTAACCGACAGCCCATTTCTCGTGTACCAGTCTTCAATCACATCTAGGGCCGCCTGCGCTTCGAGACAGACATTCGCTAAACATGAGCCGACAGGGAGAACAGCAACACCATCCGCATAGGCCTGGGCATAGATTCCAGAGGCATTGAGAGCATCGAGCAGAGAGTCGAACACCATGCACCATAACAGCGGAGACAAGACGCCACCCTGCGGGCAGCCCCTGTTTATTCCAGACTTGACACACTGTTCGAGGCCTGCATCAGCGATCAATGTCCTGTGCACGAGCATTGCTTTGATCCACAGAACCAGTACTTCATCTACTCCATGCCGTCTAGCAGCGTTACACATGCTATCGAAAGCAGCGTTATCAAATGCTCCCTCAATGTCTACGAAAATGCTTAGTACGTACTCTTTCCTTTCGAGAGCGCATTCAATTCTCCTAACTAGGTTTTGAAGCGCAGTCTCGCAGGATTTTCCGCGCTGATAAGCATGTTGCATGTCCGAGAGAGGATGCATTCGAAGGGCAACTTTGCACACGTGCAACTCTACTAATCTTTCCATGCTTTTCAGCAAGAAGGATGTAGACTGATTGGTCTAAAACTCTTGGCGAGTGAGTAATCTTCTTTCCCTATTTTAGGAATAAAAATAATTTTCACCGCGCGCCAAGGAATAGGTATGTAGGCAAGTGCCAGGCTAGCAGTGAAAATTCTTTTCAGAGTAGGAAGCAGTTGTCTTATACCTTTTTGCAGCATAACGGGCTATATACCATCAGTGCCCGGCGACTTAATGCCATCGAAGGATGCCACAGCAAATTCAATGGCCTCAGTAGTTGCCACGCGTGACGCAACATACCAGCTTCGCCTAGTTGTTTTCATCGTTTCAGTTGCAGTTTCCAATGAGGGAGTGTGCAACGAGCCGATGACAGTCATTTCCCGGAAAATGGGTCTTCAACAGTAAACTAAGAGTTTCTGCTTTAGACTCGGTGAAGGTACCATCAGACTTTCTGAGTACCATACATCCAGCTTTGTCGATTTTCCTCGCTTGAGAACGTTAACCAACTTGCTGGTCGCGCTCATGGATTTGATCTCTTCGCAGAAGGACTTATAGGTATCATTCTTCGATTTACGAATAAGCTTCTTATATTCCTTCTGCTTCGATCGATATTTATTCCAGTCATCTTCTAAGTTCGACTTAAGCGATCTATTCAGGAGACTTCTGGCTTCCCTGCGAAGACATTGGAGCTCAGCGTTCCACCAGGGAACCGACTTCCTGCTGGGAGGTTTTTTGACAGGACATGCGAGTTCGAAAGAGTTGATGATGGCGCTGCTCAGGTTATAAACGGCATCCTCCACCAATTGATTTGTTTTGAGTTTAGGCAGGGCTTGAGTGGATTTCTCAAGCTCCTCCCTGAATCGCACCCAGTCCGTCTTTCTCGGACTCCGCTTGGGCTGCGAGGGGGATATCCCGCACTTCAATTGGAATTCGATGTATCTATGGTCTGACAGCGTAACATCTGGTAAGACTCTCTAGTTAGTGATGGCCTTCACATGCCTATTAGACAGGGTTAGGTCAATCACTTCCTGTCGTCTCGCCGTCACAAAGGTTGGTTAAGAGCCAACATTGTTGATGATAAGGTCAGACGAAAGAATGAAGTTTAAAAGATGGTCTCCTCTCTGGTTCCATTTGCTGCTGCCCCAAACAGTATTTTGAGCGTTAGCGTCGCAACAGATGACGAGTCCAATCCTTCTGGATTCACAGTACTCTACGAGTTCGGAAACCGCCTTAGGTGGCGGGGGCAGTACCGAGTCGTAGGGGAAGTAAGCAGACGCCACGACGAAGTGTTCAATTCTCCGTGCGCTTTGTAGCTAACTTTCGCAGCCACCAGATCTTGACCACAGAATTGACGAAGTTTGGTTGCCGATAGCGTGTTTGATATGATGAGGCAGACCCTGGGCCTTTCGGATCGCTCATCATAAAGGATCGTAGCATCACATATGTATACCACCAAGACCACACAGGCGTTTATTCCACACCCATGGTTCCTGAATGGATACAATGTGATGATTTGTACTACTGCATGCAAATCTACTACTGAGAAGAGCAGTAGCCGCCTTGCAATGCTGTAGGTTAATCTGAGTGAAATTCATAGGTTTGTGTGAAGTGCCCACCTCCGATGAACAGTCTTTGGTCCTCTCCGTCTCAACCTTCGGACTCTGATTTCCCGCCGCTACGTCAGAGGAGGAGACATCACGTTCTCTCTCCCCAGCAAGGTTGTCCCCGGCGGCCGTCTTGCGGTTGCGAGCGCTCTTACCTTTTTCGGTTCGAGCGCCTGCTCCCTTCCGACGCCGCTTTGGAACAGCTCTGCCAGCTTGAGGTTTGTTGTGCTCCGAGACCGCTTCGCCTTCTGTGATCAGGATCTGTCTGTGAGCATCATCGCCTTTTTCGGCGGTAGCGCCGGCCATAACAGGACCCTGAACACTTCCAGCTCCGTCAGTTTTGGAACCTGGCACGCTCTTATTGGGGATTTGACCGTCACCAATAAGAGGAGGAGTGTTTGAGACGCATGCCGTAAGTGTTGGCATGCTTGTGCCTCCTGCAGCAGCCTTTACTAGCCGCCGACACTTAACAGTGCAATCTACAGTGCGTCCCAATTCTGGGGCTCGTTCAACCTTAGCGGTTTCCCGTGCCGCGCCATCGTCGGTGTCGCTTCTGTTGGTTGCACCACTCATGCTAAGTCCAACCAGGTGGTCGGACAATGAGCCGCAGGAGTCGGTGTCGTTCCGGGCTGCCGGAGAGTTGAGAATGAGCTTGGCTGTCACTGCAGATGCATCTGTCTTTTCCCTTCGACTTTTGCTCAACAACATAGTCCATGGCCATTGGGATTCCTAACGAAAGTGCAGTCGGACGTTTTCGTGTTCGAAAAAAGACTTCAGCGCCGAACCCCCGTCCAGTCCTGGAGCCATCTATAAAAGTCGAAGACAGTCCATTCCAGGTTCAGTATCTGACGCAATGGAAATTTGACTGCGAAATTATAGCGCAAGGGGAGGGCAGTTTCATGAGACAGGAGTTGTAGGATATTTCTCGCGCAAGTACACTGTCATTCCAAAGCGAGTTGCACCACTCTTGAGGCGTTGCATTGGCATTATGTGCGCACCCTCTGATATATACATATTTCAAGGTTTGTATTCATTATAGCATCTAGGGCAGCACCCGGTGAGCTGCGGAAAGCCCCCGTACAGCTGAGACAGACCGCTCTTTGGATTTTGGTGAAAACGACGTGTTTGCGTGTTGACCTTTTCCACCAGACAACCAATGCATATATGCGATTATCTGTCTTATCACTGCCGTGTAGATCCAAAGGACCTTTATCGGATAAGCCCCATGTTTTGCCATGTTTTGCCAAAAGGACCTTTGCAATGCCAAAAAGCTGACAGCGCTTTGGTGGTTTTTAACTCAACATGCTTTGACCAAAGAAGTTTGCTACCTAAGATGACTCCCAGGTACGAGGGTGGTCCGGTAAATACTTAGCCTCCCCGCCAGATGGCGCCAGTATCGCAAGAGCAATTTACTATCGTGTAGTACATTCTAGTAGAAGGCTACTGTCGAAATTTCAGCCGGATCGGACTCGTAGTTTTGTTTTGACGGCGTGTGGAAGCGGGAGTGTCCGCGGATTTTAGAAAAATGGAAAAAGAGCAATATCGCTCGGTGATTCGATTCTTGTTTTTAGAAGGGAAATCTCCCAGCGAAATCAAAGAGCGTTTGGATGCTGTGTACAGTGACTCTTCTCCTTCGATGGCGACCATCAGTAATTGGTTTAACGAGTTTCAACGTGGTCGCGCGTCGGTTTTTGATGAGCCACGTCCAGGTGCCCCGAAAAATGCGTGAAATTCTGGGCATGAGAAAGCTGTCGGCGCGATGAGTGTGGCGTTTGCTCACTCCGGACAACAAGTGCAACCGTGAGACCACTTCAGAGCAGTGTTTGACGCTGTTTAAGCGCAATCCGAAGGAGTTTCTGCGTCGTTTCGTGACAGTCGACGAAACATGGATCCACTGGTACACACCAGAAACCAAGGAATAGCCGAAACAGTGGTCTTCACCCGGCGAACGTGCTCCGAAGAAGGCGATGACTGTCCCATCGGCCGGAAAGGCGATGGCCACCGTTTTCTGGGATTCACAAGGTGTGATCCACATCGACTACCTGGAGAAGGGCAAAACGGTGACAGGGCTGTACTATGCCAAATTATTGGGCCGATTCGACGTCGAATTGAAAAAAAAACGGCAGCACTTGGCGAAGAAAAAAAGTACTCTTCCACCATGATAACGCACCGGCTCACACATCCGCGCTCGCCACGGCCAAATTGGTCGAATTGGGCTACGAACTGCTGCCCCATCCACCGTATTCTCCAGATTTGGCCCCGTGCGACTTCTTTTTGTTTACAAATTTGAAAAAGTCACTCGCCAAGCAGAAATTTCAGTCGAATGAGGAGGTCATTGAGGCCACGGAGGCCTACTTTGCAGACCCCGAGAAAACGTATTTTTCAGACGGGTTAAAGAAGTTGGAGCATCGCTGGGTCAAGTGTATCAAGCTAAAAGGAGACTATATTGAAAAATAAATTGCCATTTCTCCAAAATTTTTGTTTTTCTTTTGTAGGCTAAGTACTTATCGGACCACCCTCGTAGAAAGGTCAACAGTATTACCTAAGGACATGTGTGTGCTACTTAATATTGCTGAGAAGGTTATTTAGTTTTGCCAAGTCTGCTTTTCAGAAATTGAAACGTATTTTCCGACTTGAAAATGTTGAAGTGACTATCGAGTAAAAGTATACCCGGTAAGAGTGGATTCATGTTTTTAGTGATGTTGCTGAGTTGAAGGAGTCCAGAGTCGGATAGACGGAAGGTTGAAATCACCCCAAATGATGATAATGTCATTGGACTCAGGGATATCAAATATGGAATCTATGATGGCAAGTTGATAACAACAAGCGGGTTTTGAGCTTCCGTTTTGGGAAATATCTATATTAAGGCGCTTGCAAAGTTGAAAACAGCCGAGTTCGACGAATTGAAGAGTAAAGGATTATAGCGTCTGTGAGTTGCTATGGGACCTCCGCGACCGTCCGGATTGGCAGTATTGTCGTAGCCATCAGCACCAAACAGAATAATATCTGAATAACTCATTCCCTACTAGGGAACAAATTAATTTCAGTAAAGCAAAAATATCGTAAGGCAGTTTTTTTTCGGAATTGAGGGATACTGTGTTATTTTTGTGGCGCAGTCCTCTAACATTCTGATAATAGAAGGAGATGTATTTGGGTGAAATATACTATTGGTGAAGAGATTATACGGGGCTTAGGTTAGGATTGAGTCAACGTGCTATTTGGCCAGGTTAGGAGATGAAGGATATGCCACTGCTGTGTGTCGAATTTAAAGGAAGCGTTCGTGGTTAGATACTGTAGAGGTAAGAGGTGGAGGAAGATTAGGGGTAGTTGAGGATTTGTGAATTTTTGTACAGGAATCGGATTAAGTTGATGAAAATTGGAAAATATTCCTGCCATTGAGAAGGGTATTGAGTTGTAGGGCTTGGTCTGGTTGAGAGTTGCTTAGTATCCTTGGTGGTATTAGGATTAAAGCAAATAGAAATGGGCTTAATGGCCTGATGTTTACAGTCCAAGCCCGTAATCAGCATTTGTTTAACATTCATATCAATATCGCCCAAGATTATTATATTCTTTTGATGTCGCATATTCTTTATCTTATAAAACTCCTCGAAGAATACAATTTATTTATTTGAATATTGGTTTCTGTTAATTGCATAAAAAAAATTGCTTTTTGTTCGAGCTAAGTAATGGCTTGGTAAGTGTTATAAAAACCCTATTCCATCGAGACGGGCCGTACAAACACTGTTGATTGTCTTGATCGTCCAAAATCGGCACTTGTTCCAGAAAACATAAAAGGAATACAAAAAATGGTTTTGGCCGATATCTGACAAGCGAAAGATATCAAAATCTAGTGTATTCCAAAATACAATAAAACCGCGACTACGATTCAAAGCACTGTTTCAGCGCGATAAAAAAAAACATTATGAGGTATAATATATTATATTATTATATATTAATACAATAATATTAAAAGTTCTTGGCATGACAATGAAAAACTGTGTTTTTCAGTCAAAAAATGATTTTATTTTTCTATTATACATACATATATACAGGGTGTCCCACAAGAAAAAAATCGTATGGGAGGGGGGTCTCCCTTTAGCCGTGAGGGGCAATTTTCTAAAAAATTGACTTAATTTGGAAAAAAAAATATTAAAAATCAACAGTTACATCCACAATGCCGTGATATACTTTTTTGTAAAGCCAGAAACCTCTTCTTTCATCTTGTTTTTAAACGAAGCTTTTTTAAGGAATAGTTTTTGAGAAATTAATTTTCAAACTCAAAATTTTGAAAAAAAAATTTCGAACTATTTTTTTTCAAATTTGTATGTAATTAAGTACTAATTTTTTTTTCAAAAATTCAATTCTCTTATTAGTTTTTAGTTAAGAACAGAAAACCGGGTTCAAAAATGTCTTGTAGTTTTTGAGAAATTAAAAAAAAAAAACGAACCACTTTTTTCTAAGAAAAACCTTTTTTTTTGGTTTTAACGCGGCTGGACTTGTAGGCAAATTAGTGTATGAAACATTGACCTCTTTTTTATTATTTTTAAAAAATTCGGAGTTTTATTATAATAAATTTTCAATATGATCCCCATTTTTTAGAAGGCAAAGATTGTATCTCCTTCTAATGGCTGCACATAAGTCTATGCTTGACAAATTTTCCTGCAATTTGATTCCAGCGACTTCAATCCGTTCTTTCAGTTGTTCCAAAGATACTATTTCCACTTCGTAAACATAATTCTTCATGAATCCCAACACATAAAAATCTAGAGGAGTTAAATCTGTTGATCTAGGTGGCCATTCCGTGGGGCCCCTTCTTCCGATCCAACGGTCACTAAAATGATCATCCAGCCAGTTTCTAACCCGTAAGCTGTAGTGTGCTGGTGCTCCATCTTGCTGGTAGATTAAATAATCTGCTATGGCCAAAGGAACGTTGTCCATCAAATCGGGCAAAAGGTCTCGTAGGCACTGCAGGTATGATTCTCCATTAATAACGGCATTCAAAAACCGGGGCCCGATTACAGTTTGTCCAACAATACCAAGCCAAATATTACAGCTAAAGCGGTGTTGTGATTTATTTTGTTTTTTGTTGTGTGGATTGGTGCTACTCCAATGATGCAAATTGTGGAAGTTTACCCCATCTCTGGTAAACTGTGCTTCATCCTTTCAGAATATCCTTGCAAAATAGTTTCGTTCAGTTTCATCTCGAAGCAGTAATCATCGACAAAATTCTGCTCTCAAAAACTTGTCGTTTGAGATGAGTTCCTGAACTGGCCTAAAATGGTACGGGTGTAAGTATGAAGCACTCTCCATACTCTAGATTTGGGCACTCCAAGGATAATAGCTATCCTCCTTGTATTAAGGAAGGGGTTACGTCGGACCAAATCCAAAATTCTTTCATCTAAGATACCTGATCCATCTGTAACTGATCTTTCGCTTCTTCGATGCTCTAGCACTCCGTGCTCTCGCAGACGTCGGTGGATTCTTGAAAACATGCTACGATTGGGACACCTCCGATTGGGATATCTTTCAGCGTAGAGTCTTTCGGCTTCACGATCTCGACCATTAGCTAAACCGTAGCAGAAGTGCATGTCCGTTAATTCTTCTCGAGAGTATGAGTTTGACATTGTAATGTGTTGATGAGTTAACATCCAATTTGGAAATGGTTTTTTATTAAAAATGCGATGCCTTTTATTTACATTTGGGTTGCAAATATTTTGTTTTTCAATAAAGAAAAATTGCGGTTTTATTGTCTTAAGGTCCTAGCGGGTAGAACCCATCGGCGGCGGGCGGACCCTGACGAAATTGGCAGGTCAGTTTTCAGGCGTTATCAATGAAAAAAAAAGGATTAATCTAGGGTTATTCCAATACTGTGTCACTTTATTGTATCCTCATAAAACTCCGAATTTTTTTAAAAATAATAAAAAAGAGGTCAATGTTTCATACACTAATTTACATACAAGTCCAGCCGCGTTAAAACAAAAAAAAAAGGTTTTTCTTAGAAAAAAGTGGTTCGGTTTTTTTTTTTAATTTCTCAAAAACTACAAGACATTTTTGAATCCAGTTTTCTGTTTTTAACTAAAAACTAATAAGAAAATTTAATTTTTGAAAAAAAAATAGTACTTAATTACATACAATTTTGAAAAAAAATAGTTCGAAATTTTTTTTTTTCAAAATTTTGTGGTTGAAAATTAATGTCTCAAAAACTATTCCCTAAAACAGCTTCGTTTAAAAACAGGATGAAAGAAGAGGTTTCTGGCTTTACAAAAAAGTGTATCACGGCATTGTGGATGTAACTGTTGATTTTTAATAATTTTTTTTCCAAATTAAGTCAATTTTTTAGAAAATTGCCCCTCACGGCTAAACGGGGGGGAAAAGACCCCCCCTCCCATGCGATTTTTTTCTTGTCTTGACCAGACCTACACGCTCTAGCTTTTTGGCACACTGCTCGTGGGACACCCAATATAGTAATCTCTCTCTACTTCTACGAACTTCGTCCAGGGTTTTTCAAACATCTTCAAACCAGGACTCCTCTCACAAGTTTCGTGTTCCAGCTGTTCAAGAAGGTTCAAGTAATATTCGCCTTTAAATGTTCTGCCTTTTGCAAGGTAATCAATTAACATGATCCCTTTCGCCTCCTAAAATACGCTAGCCATGATCTTTCGGCAGATGCGATCGACTTCGCTTTCTTTGGCGCTGAACCACTGGCTCCCACTCACTGCTTGACTGCTCTATCGATCCTGGCGCTTAGTGGTGGGCCCATGTTTCATTCTAAGTCAATCCGAGTGGATTCAAGGATTGCTGCGATTTAGTTTTTGATCGGCGTTCAGCAAATGTGGCACCCATCTTACGCAAGGCTTTCGCATCACTAATTCTTTGTGCAAGTTGTTTCACACCTATTGTTCCAATATCCCCACAGCCTCAGCTATCTCGCTCATCTTTACTCACCTATCGTCTAACACGTTATCGTGCACTTTTTCGATGGTTTCCGATGTGACGGCAGTTTTTGGCCGTCCTCGTTTTAATTCAGCTGCCTACTTTTTAACGGTTGACATCGAAGGAGCACAATGCCCATAAACGCTTGTCAGCTTCGGACGAAAGACCACATGATATTCAAGTTTTTTTTCATTTTATCGAAATACGCAAGACGCCTACTTCAACAATTCGTGTAAGCAAACTACTTTAGAGAGTGAAACTTATAATACGAACTAATGACATGTGCTTCCAGGTGGGAAACATACATTTTTGCTGATTGGAACGCTGGTGTCAGGCCGATAACTTTTGACTTTTGACCCACATATGTGGCAATAGATGAAACATGGATTCATCATTACACCCCAGAATCATATAAACAGTCAACAGCAAAGAATGAAAACAGTTAAAAATGCAAATGTCTGCTGGTAAGGTTTCGAATTCTGTGCGATGGACACTGCATATTATCCATCGATTACCTTGAGGTTTGTTCAACAAATAAGGTGACTTTTTGAATTTCGCGAACTAAGTTAATCCGATTCCAATTTTTGTTTTTTCGTTATGTTGGTTCACATGCCTCCTAACATTGTCATGAAATGACATTATCAGCCATTTTCGGATACATATTCAGTTTGTTTTTCACAGATATAAAGGTGAGCTTGGATACATACTCGAAACGTTGGTTGAGGTATTTTGTGGGTCTATTCTAAACTAAAAAAATGTTTATAAGCGATAAAAGGCTCTTTACAGAAGGCCGAGATGTTAATGACGATGCTCACCTTGGACATTTCAGTACTTCAACAACGGAAGAAAACATTGAAGCAGTGAAGAAAATTGCTATATCTGCATATTGGTTGACTCTTGCCATGAAGTCTTTTTCCAGATTTTTGATCGAAATTTTCAAATTTTGACCAAAATAATCGTCGCATGAGCATCTTTCAGCAGCTGTGGGATGACACGAATGACCATCCGGATTGGCTAATAGTTTTGAAAGTGGAAGTTTACCTCTCGATTACAATGGCGTGGTTCATCATGATTTCTTGGTCGTATGATCAATAGGGAATACCGGCGGTTTTTTTATAGTTGACACCTGCACAAGTGGTTATGACTACCCTTAAGTGTCAAGAAGTCAAGACACAAAAAGAGTGGGAAAAGTTGAGCTGGGAAGACCATTCCGATTTAGTGTGGTTCGACTGAAAAACGAGTCTCTAAATTTGAAAGTGCGGTTGAAGACAGGATTGAGGATGAACTGATGAGCATTTCGGGTGAGACGTGTATTGCGGTTAAATTCTTGAAAGGGAGGAATGCAACTGGCTGGCTCACTTGAGTATTGTTTGTTAAAATAACCTAGACATTTCACAGCGTTCTTGGTGGCCTTGAATATGTGGTCATTCCAACTAAGGGTATTATTAACATACATACCATGGAAAACCATTCGGTTTCATCGACACAAGCGCCATTCAAGAATAATGGCTGATTATTGATGATTAGCTTGAATGACAGTCGACAGCATTGTGTTTTGGAAGCATTAAATTCCACTCTATTGTTTATATCCGATTTAATTATGCTGTCAAAGTCGGGATTTAATGTGCTTAACATATGCTGCCGTTCCTACTACGGTCGAAGAAGCAGGGACGTGAGTCCTGGAACGAATATGAAAAGCTAAGACTACTGTCATCAGCGAAGGAGTGTATTGGATTAGAAGTAGCAGCTAAGAGATCGTTCATAAAAATGAGGAAGTGTCGGTAATAGGATAGAGCCCTGGGGAACGCCAGCGTTTATTTGGTAAATATCAGACTTGAAACCGTCCAAAACAACTTGAATTGAACGACCCGAAAAGTAATTTCTAATCCATAGAAGAAGAGACAAATCGATACCATAAGCACGCATTTTCGACAAAAGCATTTTTCATAAGCTGACGATTTGTCAGCGATTCCATGACCTTAGAAAGAAGGGATGTTAGTGTTATGGGTCGGTAGGAGGTGGGAGTCGAAGATTCGACCTTTTTAGGGACGACAAATGCTCTTTTTTATCTACTCGGACAGAGACCAGAAGAGTAGAAAAGATGACAAAGCTTACGCAGTGGTGGAAGAAAACATCTTCAGAAGTGTTGGAGAAATACCACCAGGGCCAGCAACTGTACGAGTGCGAAAATGGATTTGTCCCATGGAAGATTCGACGCTCTCAAGTACAGGCGGAGACAAATTGCAATCTAGGAGCGTTGAGCTGGCTTCAAACTCTGTGGCTAGCAGATTGTTGCCTCAGCGTATTTTTTTGGCTAATAACAATACCGTTATCATGCCTCAACCACCGTATGCACCGGACTTGGCACTTTCTCTTCACAAAACTGAAAAGACCCTCGAAAAGACGGAGATTTACCTCGGTTGAGGAGATAAAGACCGCATCGCTGGAAGAGTTACCAAAAAGTGCTATGAGGATTGGAGAAAGTGCTGGTACAAATGTATTATATCTGAGGGGACTGCTTTGAAGGAGAAAAATAAAGTCACCTTATTATTTGAACAAACTTCGTATAAAAAATCGTTTTTTTTTTAACACACCCTGTACACAGGCAATTCCCTGACGGATAGAACAGTATTTCAATCCGCTCTTAAAATCGAACGACTTCTTCATGATGATAGGTAGCAAACCTATCCAAAAGCCTTGGTCGTGACGGTATATTCTTAGTTCGATAAACATTCACTTCAATGCTCACAAGACATCAATTTATTTATTCGATTTAAAATGCGCGTTTGTTTAACAAACTTTTATAAAACTCTTTTCAAAAATAACTTAAAGACATTGTAGAAACTTAATGCAACGGATTTCGTTGATTAAATATTAAAAATCGAGACCAGGAAAAGGACACTTGCGTAAAATGGGATAGAAATAGAGAAAAAATATTAGCTGCACATCACCACTTAACACGTATACAAGAGAATTTTCTACGTTCTTTAGAACTTCACATTTCTGGCCAGAAATGCTGGGCCGCCAATGGAATCGTTACACCCGCCACAATACTAGAAATCAAATTCACGCTGTGATTATCCAAGATTCGAAGGCCACTTATGTGTTTCACGGTTGGTCCCGGAGATTCGGCTATCTTGCCATCCTGATCGACGCCTGAGAATTGTAAAGTGGCTCCGAGCCAGGAATCAACTAGGGATCCGAAGAACCCAGCTAAGCCACCGTAGAAGATAATGGGCCATTGTGGTGGACTGTGTTGTAAGGCTTTGCTCTCAACGGTGTAGAGGAGTGTAACGTAATATGTCGCTCCGACGACGATTCCTCCGAGGAAGCTGACAAGTAGCCCGATGAGAGATACTGCGCCGTTGGTTCCTCTGGGTACACGTTTCCTTGATGTTATGAGGAAAGGATCGGATTTGCTCAGTACACAGCCAAGTTCACTGGCCCATGTGTCGCCATTACAGCTCGAGATAGCACCTTCAATGGACGATGGTTAGAAAGCAAAAATGGATTCATGGGCCTTATCTTACTCAAGACTGCGATTCCCAGCCAGCTAGAACGATAGTGTTCTGTAAAGTCAATCGGACGCTCGCCGCTTCCGCAGTCGATGAGATAAAGGACAGCAAGCTGTGTTGCCATCCCGCCGTTGCAAAGAACTTGGATCCAGTTTCGCTGTCCCTCTCCTACAATAATGATAGACTACAATCGCTTTCACTGGCTATATGTAGGTAAACACCTGCCTTCCTTGAAATCCTTCTCAATCCGTTTCTTCAAGTGAGCGCGGAACTTTGTCGCGCGGGACGACGAGAAGAAGAACGTTACCAAACACGCAAAGAACATGTGACTTGCAATAGACAGCACAAATGCGACGAGAATTCCTAAAGCCGCACCCGATTTGTTCACCGATTTCCGTCGCAGTCCCACATAAGCGAACAACAGAGGCGCCAATGTAGAAAACAGCCATCGCGTCGGCGGTATCACTTTAGGTTCTGTAACAAAATCTAAATTGATAAAATGATAAGACCTTCAGACGACCAGCCTTACCGTCGCCATCAACGCCCTGGGCAAATCGTGAGAACGCCACATTTCCCAGCCACATGAATAGGGACAGTGGAACCGAAAGGCCGCAGAACAACAACGGAAACAAATCTTTCGAATTCATTGCAACTGGCTACGAAACAACACACTGACGTTGGGCAATTTCCAGAGACCACCATCAAGTGCGGCACTTGCCCCTGATAACGCTGACAGACAATCAAAATATAATTGGCCCCAACTTTCTTTTTTCTTCGTTTTTGAAAAATGATTGGGAAAATGTTTTCACTTTTGTTGCTCCCATTCGCACGTCGAACTGTCAGATAAAGGTAAACAATTATGCGGCGCGTTCACAATGGGAGTGGAGAGTTGGACGGTTGGTGGGGATATTGGCTGTGAAAATTCTGTTGGAAATTTGATTTGAATTTAAACTTCTTTCTGAATTAGTTCTGGAATGTTCCGGACAGAAAAGTACACGTTTTGCTGTTCAGTGAGAAAAATTTCTGTCCGAAAGTGACGGTATTTCGGACACTTCAGGACACGACTTTCTGCACCTATTCTGGAGTCAGAACAGACTCGTGAAAAGTGTCAAAAGCAGTTGTCATTGAAAAAACACTAAAGTGCTCGCTAAAACATTCTTATCATCACTGAAATATGTTGTTGACGAGTCACTAATCACATTAATTTCACTATCAGTGTCCACCGCAACTCTTCTAAAGCATTTTTATGTGAATTAATTTCAGTTTATTATTTAATTCTAAAACATGTTTAATACAATCTGACACATTAGATGTTTTTTCGGTTTTTGACAACTAACATACGGCTGTACTTTTCTGTTCTAACTTGATCTGACAGTTTGCACGAATCTGTGCTGTCCTGTCCTGTTCTGTTCTGATCTTTTCGTCATTGAACACAGTTAATATTGAGCAACGGTGGAAACTGGTCACTGTATTTATATACAAGATGGCGCAAATTTAATCTTCCAATTTTGTTTTTGAATTAAATACTTTTTCATCAAATAAAAAACAAAAAAATGATTTTGAGTAATGGAAATGTTTATATGGACCTTTACAATTTTTTCTGTTAAGTGGAAAAGATGATATCCGTCAAGTGGCTGTCGCACACATTTGTACACGTTTTATTGCATTTCTGCAAAATTTCCGTTCGCATTCCTGTCGAATATTCCCCTTAAGGGGTGCGATTTTTTGAGGCTTGTTGGCATAAGCCCGTGACTTCAAGAAGCCCCAAAGATAGAAGTCTGGGATGGTTAAATCGGGCGATCTTGCTGACCATGCCAAATCGCCAAAACCGAAGATTACGCGACCAGGAAACGCTTCCGTCACAATATTCATTGTGGCTCGTGCTGTGTGTGCGGTTGCAACGTCTAGTTGAAACCACATGTTGAACAAGCTTCGCTCATCTAATTCCGGCACTAAAACCGGATTTTCAATATCCGAGAAACAAAGATTTTGTTTATTGACGCAACCGCCTAAGTAAGAACGCGCCTCGTCGCTCATGATAATTTTCGACACAAAATCGTCCTCTTCGTTGTTGAGATTAAGGATGGCTTGAAAGTAATTCACACGCGATTGACGCTCAGCAGACATTAACTGACGGACTGTTTGCACTTTGTACGGGAACATATGTAAGTCTTTCAATAAAATTCGCTGTAGAGTCCGTCTGGTGATGCCCGATTGCGTGGCTCGTCGTCTGCTTGATGTTTCTTCGTTCTCAGCGACATCGGCAACCACAGCCGTGATATTCTCGGCCGAACGACAAGTCCGGTGATGGCCACTCCCTGCATGGTCTCCTGTGGTTCCAGTCTGTTCGAGTCGAATAGCTAAGCACCGGAATCTTTGCCAGTAGAAATTTACGCGGCGCTATCACCACCGACCGATTATTGGTCAAAAAAATCGACATAGTTATTCCACGCCTTTGCGAAGTATAGCACTGCATTCCTTGTCTGTTTGTATGCAACTGCCTGGTTCACAAATTTCAAATATGATTGACGTATGACGCCATTTGCAAAAATTATAGCATCTTCCGATAGGGTGGTTAATTATGCGCCACCTTGTAGTTAAAAAAATAATTTATTTTTCGACATAGTCTCTTAACAAGTCAACACACAAGCCGCTTCGGTGAGAAGGTTCACTTCCAATCTATGGATTGAGGATCAAAGTGGTGAATCCAGGTCTCGTCAATGGTCACAAAAACATTTCCTGATCTGCTTGGAACTTCTGGAGTTTCAAATTCGAGATTTCGACTCGCTTTTTTTTTTGTTCGTCAGCTAACATTCTCGGTATCCAACGCGCAGAGACGTTTTTCATAGCAAATGGTTCGCAAGAATTCTTTGAGCGCTGCCATATGAGATCCATGTGAACCATTGGATCTGCCATTCCAACATTTTAGAATTTTTTCACGTTATCTTCAGTGAGGGACATGGATGGGCTTCCTTCGTGATGTTCATCTTCAGTGAATGTTTTGCCAGCTTAAACTCCTTGGCCCTGCGTGCTGCGGTAGAATGTAAAGGAGCAGAATCCCCAATGTTTTCACCAAGTCGCTGTGAATGTCTTTGGTAGACAGTTTTTTCAAGCAAACTTACTTTGCTCTAATTTCGTTTTCCTCCATTTTGATGTACCCTTTCAGCGTATTCAAATGAATGTGTCTCCTAGGAATCGTGGTCTATTTACATGATTTTTTACGCGAACCTAGTGGGTATGTAAGCAAGCAAAAAAATCTTTTTTTTTGGATTTTAATGCGGACTGGAAATAACCGATTATCATTACTTTTGGATCACCCCTCGTAGTTAGACGAAATTGTTTAAAAACTAACTTCATTAACTTATGTATTCTTACTAACCCACTGGACTTTTGTGGTCGCTCTAAGCTACTCATAAAATCTTATAACTTTAGATGTTTTTCGGCTTGCCATTGTTAATTTTTCTTTTGTGATTTTGAAATGTTCTACATCCTAAATCTACCTTAATCTAAGCCGGCCACGAGATATCGCTATCGCGAGAAGGCCTGGCATTAAGCTGCTGCTCTAATAAACCGAAGGTGCTCCACATGGTAAATTAGCGAAATTGCACTCCTATCCTGGATCAGAACTATTCGATCCAAAGGTAGGAATGCCTCCGGGAGATAAAGCGGTTAAGGCATATGTTCTCATGATATTGGGCGTATTGCATAAAAAGTCAATTCGGCCCTTGGATTTAGTACACAGTGATTAAAGGCCCATATATTGTACAAATCGCAGTACCCTTGTACCTCCTACCTAAATATTTTACTAAATATTTACGGTCGTGATCGTAAATTGTTCGGAATAGAGCGTACGGTTTTTAAGAACTGAGAAAAAGTAGGGCTGCTTGTATAGAAAATCCATCTTCAGACCGAATTCCGGGTGGAAGCAAACCACCTTTCCCCAAGCTTGACGTACTTCATTACCGGCATGCGTTTAGCGGCTTGTTTTGACCCGAATCAATGTCCCACTGGTCAAAAATTCTTGTATGCTTCCACTAATCTGAACACGAAATTCGTGCTCACCCTTGTCCTTTCCACGTCAATGTGCAAACGCACTTACTCGTATGTTGTGCATAGATGCCACAATAAACATCGCCTGCCTATTCGGATGCGGATTTATTATTCGAGAAAGATTCCAACAAAAAGTCTTAAGCTTTCGGCGTGCAAGCAAACGCCTCATAACAATCCGCATTTAAAAGCCTTAATATAAGGCTTCATGCCCCTACGGAAGAAAACGAAGATCGATTCAAGGATAACATCCATGATCTCCTGGACCGAACGTGCTCTCAAAGCTTCAATTATGACCCCCAAAATTGTTCTAAGGGATTTTAACGGAAAACTGGATAAAGAGGTCATATTTGAGCGATCCTAGGAAAACATAGCCTACATGATACCACATCCGACAAGGACTCAGGCTAATTGACTTCCTAGCGGGGCTAACCTCCTTGTAGCAAGCCCACGATTCCCACATCTTATCGTCCATAAAAGAACCTGGCGGTTACCTGATCAGTTCACCATCAACCAGATTGATCATTTTGCGATCGACGCTATACACTCCTCGAGCATCCTAAATGTACGAACCTTCCAAGGAGCCCACATCGACTCGGATCACTACCTTGTTGTAGCCAAGGTACGAATGAGGTTATGAAGGATACTATGGAACGTGCTGGGTTTCAAACCGCCGTCAGCTAGGAACCCCTAGTTTGATGAGCAATGCAAACAAGCCCATGTAGCAAAGTAAACTGCCTACAAAAACCTACTACATAGACGAATAAGAGCCGCTCGTGAGTTCTATGAGCAGGAAAGGAGAGAGCACGAAAAGCGTGAGATCGAGGAGATGGAGAGATATCATACGAGTCTCACTGGTGAACACAAGAGGTACGATTTATTTCAAATCTGCGCAATTGCTTGCGTAAGCAGATGACATTGACGTAATTGGACGAGCACAGCGAGACGTCAATGAATTGTTCAAAAGCATTGAAACAGAAGCGGCTAAAATGGGTCTTTCGATGAACGAGGGTAAAACCTAATATATGCTGTCATCCAAAAAAGAAGCAAAACAACGACATCTTGGCCTGAAAGTCACAATTGTCGGATACAAATTTGAAGTCGTCAAGGACTTCGTTTACCTTGGCCTACTAGTGACCAGCGACGACAACATCAACGCTGAGATCAAACCAAGAATTACTCTTGCCAACTGCTGCTTCTTTGGGCTCAAGAGGCAATTGAGAAGTAGAGCCCTCTCTCGGAAAACCAAGGTAGCACTATATACATAAATCATTGATCATACCGGACCTCCTTTACGGCACAGAGGCCTAGACCTTAGTGAAAACCCATGGGGATGCCCTTGGTCGCCTCGAGAGGAGAATTCTGCATTCAATCTATGGTCCTGTTTATATAAATGGAGAGTGGAAGAGAAGATACACCGACGAACTGCACGGGCTGCACAGTGACAACGGCCTATCCGGATACAATGTTTAAGATGGATATATCATGTAGAGCGAATGGGCAACACAGCTCCGGCCCGAAGAGTCTTTGAACCCAACCCTGAGAGACGACCGAATCTAAGGTGGCTCATACAGGTGGATGCTTAACTAACTGGGGGTGCGGCACTGGAAACAACTGGCAGAAGGTCATTTCAGCTGGAGAGGCTTGTTATTTGAGGCCCAGGTTCACACCGGACGCTAGCGATATCTAGGAAAAAGAAGAAGGTGCCACAAGCTCCCCACCTTGTAAAGGGTGTTTGATAAAAAAAAACAATTTTTGGAATGTTTGGGGCGAAATTGACAGGCTGCGCATTACACGATTTTTATCTGTTCGCCAAAGCCCGATATAATAGCCTTGTGAATAGTATTGCAGCCAATGACTGAGTTTCTTATGTTTCTGGGAAAGGATAAATTCCCGTCCATCCTGGATTTATTTAAAAATAAAAAGTCGACGGGAATAGATGATAATATACTGTTTAACAACGTTCTGAATTATATCATACAGTGCAGTGAAAACCAGCGGTAGTCTACCCTAACATGAAGCTAAGCTGCAGCCATCAATTCCACCTCCCTTCCCCGGGTATTCCCTCCATTCCCCTCCCTTCCCCTGGGCTGGACTAAGGTGTAAACCGTACCGTGTCGAGAGTCAGCCAGGCTGGGGGCCCAGTTTAAATAATAGCCCAGTCGCTAACGGTGTATCCAGGATACCAGGCACCCTCCTAGATCAAATAGCCTTGCCTGTATACTGCGGGGCTCTGTACAGGTCGACCACCCATACCTGCGCGACTCGTGGGATCACACATGGAAGAAGAAAATTCGGAAAAAAATAAAAAAATGCATCCTCTGAAGAGGTAAACAGCATAGGTTGCCACCGCCGAAGGCGCGATCGATACAGACAGCGTAACCGGGACTCTCCCTCAGGGACTACAAATTGGTACCGCTACCGACGATGAATCCTTGGCTTCATCGCAGGTAAGCAACACCATGCAAGTGGACTCTGAAACTGAGGCTCAGCTGCTGGAAGAAAAGGTCGACCCTAAGGCCACAGGCAAACCTGAAGGAACGATCAGGGCAAAAACGTCAGCCCAAAAAGCAAAGAACAGCTATAAGAGGTCGGTGCAGTATATCAGGAAGATGAGCGCGAGAGACCCCTCAACGCTCTCCGAGCGCGAAAAATTCCTGATTAAGAAGCACAAGAAACAGGTAGCCAAATTCGAGAAGAAATCGGCTCCCACCTCCACTCACGCTGCTAAAAAGGACACAAGGCGAGAGAAGAAGCCATCGAACATGGCCCTAATCAAACCCAACGTCCCAAAATTGACTCGACAACAGTCAACATAACCGGCCACTGTCGAAAAGAGCGCACAGCAACCGAGCACCTCCAAAGGACACACTGATCGAAGCAGAACGTCAAGTGGGGGCGCTCCGGGGAAGAAAGGCGAAAACATCAGCCAGCTTTAACCTTCCCATGAGTCTACAAGTGGCTATTGTCGACCGTTCCAACCCGGATGGGAAGATTACATCCGACAATTGGCTCACGGTTGAAGCCAAAATACTAGAAGCGATGCTTATCGCAGATAGCAGCGATGAGATCAACTTCGACGGAGCAGGCTGACAGAAAGGAGTCAAAGTCGTCGGTTGTGACAATCAGAGGTCCCTAGACTTCTTAAAGCGCACAATCGGCAATTGCGGCGAAATCTAGCAGAACGCTAAACTCGAGGTTATCCCTCGCTCGATGCTTCCGCTTCGCACGTTGGCTTCAATATGAATCCCTCCACCGGTTCCCGAAAAGGACGAATCCATATTGAAGCTAATTGACAAGCAGAATAAAGAGCTTGACACTCACAGCTGGAGAATAATTTCTTCAGCCAAGAGCAAGAACGGAGTGGGAAAGAACCTCATTACCATTGACCAAAAGTCACTCGACCACATGCGCAGCAGATCTGGCAGTATCAAGTTCGGACTGGGAACCCTGAAGGTAGGGCTCCCCAATGAACGCGACAAGTCAAAGGAGGCTGCTAGTGGTGCAAGTGATTCGATGAGCTTGCAATATGGATTTTGGGTCGGAAGCCGACCAGACGTTGACGTTGCAAGATCATCGTTTCACTTGTGTAATTACAAAGAAAAACGCTGATCGATCGATGTGTGTCCCACGGTGTTCACTGGGCCGGTGGGTGCGCTGACCTGATGGTTGATGGTTGCGTATGGGGTGGTAGTGGCGGTGGTTATCGTTATGGTGGTGTGTTGCGGGGAAACTCGTGGCTATCTGGTAACATGAGGTCGTGTATATTGGTTGGGTGATTCAGGGGGCGACGCGACGGGGTGACTGGTGAACGTCGTAAATCGCGCGGGGTACATCCCCAGAGCGGTCTGAGAATAAGCACCCAGAAAACCGAGCTGGTCTTGTTCACCAGGAAAAGGAAAATTCCGATATTTGCTCCCTCAAAGTTAGAGGGTACTCCACTCAAATTCAAAGCGGAAGCCAAGTATCTAGGCATCATTCTTGACTCCAAACTCTCCTGAAAAAGGAACCTGGAGGAAAGGATGAAAAAAGGATTGAATGCTTTTTATGCATGCAAAAAGACCTTCGGCAAAAGATGGGGCTTGCAACCGTACATCATTCATTGGATGTACACAGCAATCATCAGACCCATTTTAACTTATGGGGCCCTAGTCTGGTGGACTGCTAGCAGCACGAAAATCTATATGAACATGCTCAACAAAGTACAGAGGTCAGCCGCTGTTTGTACAACGGGAGCCATGAGAAGCATGCCGCAAGCAGGGTTGGACACGATACTTCATCTCCTTCCCCTGGATCTAATCATATAAGGCTGCGCTGCAAAGAGCGCTCTCAGACTAAGGGAGTCCTCTCTGTGGAAGCAAGCCAACTATGGACATGCGGCCATACTTAGAATAATAGACGGCCTGGGAAAGAAACATGGTTTTAGTAGCCTCGCAGCTACGACCGACTATATTTCCCCCCAAAATGACTTGTCTCCCAGAATACCAATCCTTTTCCCCGACAGAGAAGAGTGGCTCTCAAACGCTGTAATCAACGACCACGAGATCACTCTCTTCACCGACGGATCGAAAATGGACACAGGCACTGGGGCCGGGTTCTACTCTGATACCCTCCACAAACAGGAGTCATTCAGACTCCCTGATCTGTGCAGCGTTTTTCAAGCAGAATTCCTGGCAATAGAGAAAGCAGCCAAACACCTACAGGTAACCGATATCCCACCATCGGATATCACTATCTTCGTAGACAGCCAGGCTGCACTGAAGTCAATAGAATCCTGTATAACGAGATCAAAGGCTGTCATGAAATGTCGCGACTCACTGAAGTCCATCAGACACCACAAAGTCAAACTCTGCTGGGTCCCGGGTCACAGCCCAATCGCAGGGAACGAAAGAGCGGACGAATTGGCCAGGCAAGGGTCTGAACTGGACATCAGCGAAGCGGACACGTCATTGCAACCACCGATCAGCGCAACTACCGGATCATAAATGACACAATCATCAAAGAAGCCAACTTGTCTTGTCTTACAAGAAACGACAGCTACACGACAAGATCATCGTGGTTAGAGCTCAATATCGGAAAGACAAAGAAGCTCTTGACGGTGGACCGAAACCCGAAACTTCGAATGGAAGTGATGCTTAACCATCACACTCCCCTTCTTTAGCCTAACCTAACCTAACCTACCATAACCCTAAACGAGATGGAGATAGAACATACCCTGTTAATCTACGAATGTTAGCAAGGTCTTTGAGAAAATAGTAAACAGCGCTCTGATCGAGTGGGTTGAGGAAAAGAAAATAAGACCGGACGACCAGTTTGGCCGTATGACAATGTCGCGTATGAGCGCTCAGGCGTTTGACAGGCGTGGTACCGATTAACGATAAACATATATCAAACGCGCGACCTAGGAATTTCTATAACGAAATCTGGCTTCAAGCGCTCGGTGGTTCAAAGATCGAGAATATGACAGAATGCAGCAATGTTTCCTGAAACAACCCATACACATTCAGTGCACCCATAAAAACATTGTCAGCTGTCAAAAAACACGACCGAGTAGCCAGTAGGTCTACTCTGGCGTTGAACTCAAGCTGACAATATTTACGATATTAGCCGAGACAACGCCTGAGGTCATATTCCGTGTTACTCCATATGAATTCATTGTTCCTACTCATGCTGTCAAAAGCCCAGAGCGCTCGAACGCCACATTGTGATACGGCCATTAAGGCGAGGAATGACATTCAGTGGAATATGGCAAAAAAACAATGTACGGGTGCTTGTCCGGGCCTACAAGCTCGTCAGGCTGGACATGCCAAGTCACATTCTGTATATGATTTAATTAATGACTATGGATAAGAAGTTTGTTGTTAAATGTGTCAACAAGCAGGGTCTTTGATATTAAGAACGGTTTACAGCAGGGAACGATTAACTCTTCGATATTATTAAGCTTCTACGCCAGCAATTAAATACGTTTTCTCAGCCATTCAATAGCGTACGAGTATATAGATGATTTAGTAGCGTACAGATCAGGTCCAACATTTGTGACTTTGATCATATTGAAAGATATTGCGACGATTGGAAGTTTCCTGTATCTATATTTCAATAGACACATAGACGCTTGTCTTGCTGGAGCTAAGAAAACCTTCAGTATGACAAAGGGTCTGTTTCACAGCAGTCAACTTGACCGCAGAGTAAAAATCATATGTTACATGGGCCTAATAAGGCGCATCATCGTATATGGTTGTCCGGTGTGGTTTAATGTAGCGCCATCTTGTATGGAAAAGATTCGTGAGTTCAGTGCCAGTTCAGTGGCAGTGCCTTAGAGTCTGTCTTAGAATGTACATGATGCCAGAGCCCCAGTTCATTAAGTATTACACTAATAAGATTCTTCATATTCCTGTTAAAATGACTCGAAAACACTCTGCAGGGGCTATGACTAGCTACAATAACGCGACCTCCGGGGTTCACTATCCCAATTATAGATACTGTAGGAGCACATATCGATCGGGCTATATTCTGTCAAAAAGTTAGGGCAAAATAGGGATGGTATCCCAGTAATCTATCACCGTCATCGGGGCGCCAGGGACAAACGGCTCATCCGCGACGGGTACGTTAAGACTGCTCATGTTCTCATTCGTTTTAGTACCACAATGGCGGACTTTAATTTCACGGTGTTGTTTAACAACACGCCGATTATTGGTGGGTATCGGGTGAAAACGCTCCCCGGAACAGTGCGTTACTCCGGTAAGATCTTCCTCACTCCTTAGTTCGTAAGTTAGATTAGGGTTAGGTAGGGGACCTTTTAGAGGTTAGACGCGTAATCATGCTTAGATGAACCTGATAGCTGACTGAAGCTTATTAGTCTTGGTGAGGTCTCGAGCGTGAGGATTAAGCGAGATGACGAAGGCCAGTTCTGGAAAGACACAATTAAAGGGGGTGACCACTCAGAATGAAACAGCTGCCGAGACCCTTCACTCATGCACTCAATGGCACTAACGAAAATCTGATAAAATCTGCACATGGCTTGACAAAAAAATGCGTTGAAACCTTATCATATCCACAGACACGCTATTAACAGCTGACAGCGTTTACGATGACATTTGATGTACTTCAGAAAGTAAACGAATGGGTTTAGAAGGAATGGAGGGGTTTAAGCGACTTATCTCATCGGCCTTTGATAGAGCCGCACCCCAAGTGATACATTTTTGCGGAATTTGAACCAGTCCCTCAAAGTGGTTAATTCCGACCATCCACCCAGCTTGTAGGCAGAAGCATTTTGAATGTAATGTCTCGGTAAATGGTCATTGATATTCATCTTCTGTGTTCTGCACGGGAAGGAATGGAGACTTTCAAGATGACTAGCGCGAGACTATAATGGACATTTAGTATTAATGCCACGAATGTTGTAAAGTGATAGTTCGCGTTGACAGTTGACCATGATGGGACTGATTGGGCAATTTGAGAAAATTTTGAGAAACCCTCGGGGCGTCCACGAGTGAGTGGTCAGCGGAAAACATCGTCGGCGTGAATAATGGTGAAGCCGACAATGTTAGCTAAAGTTCACAGCAAATTAATTTAGACAGACCCAGGATGCAACTCTGCATATTTGACCTAATGATCATAAACGATAATAAAAGTTTTAATGTCTTAAAAGCGTAATGAACTAATAAAAACAAGTTTTCGGGGGAGCTGGCATCACTAGAAGATGATTTCAATTTTTCCAAACGTCTTCTTGACGTTTAATCTCCGCACCGGTTTGTCATTGAACACGCTTGTCGCTGTTGAAGATTTCGTGATTTCAAATCACCTAAGCAACTTTATTTACGTCGCCAAGCAACATTCTAGAACTTTTTTTCGTCATTAAACATACGTAAAAATCCACATTCGAAAAAGAAGACCAAATATCGCTAAAGCATAATGGGGGACGCGGAAAAAATCGAAGTTCGAGACGTGACTCGCATCGAACGCATTGGCGCTCATTCGCACATTCGAGGGCTCGGTTTGGATGATGTTCTCGAAGCTCGTGCTGTTTCACAGGGCATGGTCGGGCAGAAGGATGCCCGACGGGCGGCAGGGGTTGTAGTGCATATGGTTCGTGAGGGAAAAATCGCTGGACGGTGTATACTTCTGGCTGGCGAACCGAGTACTGGCAAGACAGCAATCGCCGTTGGTATGGCTCAGGCTTTGGGAACCGAGACTCCGTTCACTAGTATGTCTGGATCGGAGATATACTCGCTGGAGATGAGCAAGACCGAGGCGCTGTCGCAGTCTTTGAGGAAGAGTATTGGCGTTCGAATCAAGGAGGAAACCGAAATCATCGAGGGGGAGGTGGTCGAGATCCAGATCGACCGTCCAGCCACGGGCACAGGCCAGAAAATTGGGAAAATCACACTGAAGACAACAGAGATGGAAACCAACTATGATTTGGGCAACAAGATCATCGAGTGCTTCATGAAGGAGAAGATCCAAGCGGGGGATGTGATCACCATTGATAAGGCTTCGGGAAAAGTCAGCAAATTGGGTCGGAGTTTTACCCGTGCACGTGATTACGATGCTACCGGGGCACAGACGCGTTTTGTGCAATGCCCCGAGGGTGAGCTACAAAAACGCAAGGAAGTCGTCCACACAGTGACATTGCACGAAATTGATGTGATCAACAGCCGTACACATGGGTTCCTCGCTCTCTTCTCGGGCGATACCGGTGAGATTAAGCAGGAAATCCGTGACCAGATCAACAACAAAGTCCTTGAATGGCGCGAGGAGGGCAAAGCCGAAATCAATCCCGGAGTTCTGTTCATCGACGAGGTCCATATGCTCGACATTGAGTGCTTCTCATACCTTAACCGGGCACTCGAGAGCGACATGGCTCCGGTTGTCATCATGGCAACCAACCGCGGCATCACACGTATTCGCGGCACAAACTACACAAGTCCCCATGGCATTCCGATCGACCTTCTCGACCGTATGATCATCATCCGGACAGTTCAATATTCGGAGAAGGAAATCAAAGAAATCCTCAGGATCCGCTGTGAGGAAGAAGATTGCCTCATGCAGCCGGAAGCGTTGGTCATCCTCACACGCATTGCAATCGAAACAAGTCTACGTTACGCCATTCAGCTGATCACCACCGCAAACTTGGTCTGCAGGCGCCGTAAGGCTACCGAAGTCACCACGGCCGATGTGAAGAAGGTGTATTCGCTATTCTTAGATGAGCAACGTTCCAGTCAGATCTTGAAGGAGTACGAGGACCAGTACATGTTCAATGAAATCGCCGAAGAGCCCAAGCAGGAGGTGGTGGGTCCGGACACCCCGAACGAACAGCCCATGGACTGTGGCGACTACTGAATGATTTCGTTTAGATTCCTTAGTTCTAACTTATGTTTCTCTTTGTTTCTCCAAATAAACTGACGAATTGTTCGTCGATCTCTATTCAATGGGCTGTCTATGATATGATATTTGTAGAAACTCGTTTATTTCGTGTAAATATAATCAACAATCTGCCACCCCGACTCAAACTCCATCCCTCACTTCAGCTTTATCACGACATACAGCAGAAAGAAAACAAACAACACGAACAGGAATACATAGCACATGTGTTTGTTCCCGCCGTGCTTCCCCAGTCGAATCACCCGGGACATGGTATTGCCCAGGAAACCGCCAGTTCGATCCATGTCATCATCGATGCCCTGCATCATCTTGTGTTGGTAACGCACTTCATTTCCAATGTCGATGGTCAGTGATTTGAGTGCACCGATTTTCTGTTGCAGGTCCTCGGCGGCTTTCTCGTTCTCCTCTTCGAGGGAGTCCTGATTCAGCCGACTTGGCCCGGGTTCTTGTGGAATCGGTTGATATGAGTAGTTGTTCCGACGCATGGTGCCACTGAACGAAGCCAGAATGACGAAAATATGTTGTGCTGTGGGGATATTGCTCAATCAAAGTGCGAAATGACCAATATGACACGTACCTGTTTTCACTTGATTCGCGAAGTTTCCCAAGCGAAAACGCAGCTACTTTCAATGACTGACAGCTGTTCTATGTCGGCGATGGTGCTCCTATTGGTTATAGTCGATGTTCATACTTAATTAAATGCAAACGTAAATGGAGTTAAGAATTTAATCAGAATCGAATGATTGTTTGCAATTATGTTTTTGACAGCTTGGAACTTTCTGTGTGGCTGGCATATGTCAAACTGGGCTGTATGTTCACAGTGGAGAATCTAGGAATGAGTCACAATCGATGTGTTTTCGTTCGTGCATAGGATTAGCAACGGTGTACGTTCGTGATGTAAATATTTTTCAATCGATCTGTACTAAGATTGTTTTTTTGTTTTTTGATTTAAAATTTAACGCCTGGTAGGAAAACAATAAAAAATTACATTTTTCGAACTAAAAAAGTTGACATACCTTGAATATGAACTTGAACAAATCGTTTTTAGAATGATTTTGGTGTGTGCGTGTGTACGGACGTTCGTATATTCTTAAGCTTCTTGTTTTCGTCTCGTACATCCATGGAATAAATAATGATTCCTCCTCCATATTTAATTCGTAGCGTAATTAAATAACTAGACTACCGCAGTGCTAGCCATATGGCTTCGCAGTAGCATTATGGAGCGGAGTTTAAATGTACTAAATTTTCTTCCAAAAACAAGAAAAAAAAGTTCTTCCAAAAATTGTATCATTTTGTCTAATGCAAAAACAAATACAGTGCATTCTCGATTATCGCAACTAATTAAAACGAGGGTAGTTGCAATGACCGAGATTGTTGAAATAATCGAGTAAATTTTTTTAGGCTCAATTCGAGATGCAAACTGAAAATCAGAAAACCAGCACATACATATGTATTTAACTGCAACAAATTTATATTCAATATATAATTCTAATAAGAAACAAAACAAAAGGAAGTCGATTCATTTAGATATAAATTTAATTAAGTAAATAAATATGTATAGTTCTCTATTCCTACATGTGCTATTATTTTCTTTTGAAAAAATTAGACATTTTAATTTGGATTTTTTGGTTTGTTACATTTTTTAAAATCGCCTTTTCTCGCAGTTTTTGAAGACTAAAAATTTGTTTTAATGGGGCTGAATTTTGTTCAGCCCATCGAATTGTCGTGTTGAAAGCTTGTATTGCAGTCTCAGCCTTTATTTTGGAAGCATGAATCTCAACCTCGGCCCCGCTTTCACTGGATCTTTCAACTGATTCATTTTCTTCATAGTTTTCGTCATTGTTATAAATAGTTTCGCGTACCCAATCAATTATTTTTTCATTCGAAATGGATTCGCTGCCGGAAATATCATTGAAGAGAGTTGATATGGATTCTACGACCGTTTGTTCATTGATCATTTGAGCTCTCTAAGGAGCGTTATCCCCAATTCGGTTTCAGTGTCGGATATCCAATGGAACAAAGGCAAGAACCAATGCACGGGTGCCTGTCTGATTGACTTGGAAAAAGCCTTCGACACCGTATGGTTAGAAGGGCTGTATTACAAGCTCAGTCGGCTGGGCATAAGTAAACCACTGCTATATATGATTTTTGACATGAAAATTCGTAGTGAAAATTGCCAACGTGACAATTTTCTACCTAAACATTTGATATTAACAACGGACTGCAACAGGGTACGGTGAACTCGCCGATCCTGTTCAACATTTACTTCAGTGATTTGATAGCTTTTCTTCACCATTCAATAGCGTATGCGGACGATTTAATCGCGTACAGATCAGGTCCAACGATCGACGTCATTGTCACTCTCTTGCAGCGTGACTTCGAAAAAATTCAGCAGTATTGTGATGACTGGAAGTTGAAAATCAACTGCCAGAAATCAGAAACTATTTTGTTCAGAACGCCTTTGTCTAGGGCCTCTCGAGACACTAGGAAAAATTGGCGCGGGTTCTCAATTCTTGGACCGGATGGGCGCCCATTGGCGAAACAAAATGTAGTCAAATACCTTGGGATCTTGCTAGACCAGTATCTATATTTTAACAAACATATAGATGCTGCTCTGGCGAGGGCCCGGGGCGCTTTTGCTCTTACAAGATGGCTGTTTCATAGCAACCAACTTGATTCGAGAGTGAAGGTAATTTGCTACATGGCCTTAATCAGGCCCATGATTGCCTATGGATGTCCCGTGTGGTTTAATGTGAGAGCTAGCTTAATGGAAAAGATTCGGGTGCTTGAGAGACAATGTCTCAGAACTTGTCTTGGGTTATATAGGACACCCGAATCTGAGTACACGAAATTTTACTCGAACGAGGTCCTATACAATAGGGCCAGGATTGTACGGGTGGATAACTTTCTGATAAAACTGATTCGAAGCCACGTTGCAAGAGCAATGACTTCGGTCAATAACCTGATCTCCGGGGCTTACTTCCCTAATTACACGTACCACGAGAAAGTTCGCCTTAGCGGCTTTGTCCCCCCAGAGGCATTCCTCTATTTTGATCTATGTGGGCTGATCCAGGATAGATCAGCGGTACCGCTAATCTTCCACGTGGCCCGTAAATCTGTGGAGCGGCGGCTCCTATACGAACATGATGTTGCGCTCCGCGAGCCCGAGCGCCTCAGGTTTAGTAAATCAGTGTCGCACCAAGATCGGGGAGACGTCGCCCGACAGCATCAACGCTTTTGGTGGCTGGAGCAGACTGCGTCAGTGGTTAACTTTAATAGATCAGCCTCTTTAAGGCAAAGCTTGCCATATGCCAATGGCAGGCTTGCATAGACTAGGGTAGATTAGAAGTGGTTAGAGTAGGTTAGAATAGGTTAGGACAGGCTAAGGCAAGCAAGGGTGGCTGGAAGGCTTACTTTAGATTTAGCTGTAATTAAAAAAACAAAAAAAATCACAAAACAATAATGAAAAAATATATATTATACATACAAAAGGTATACGTATGTATTTTTGTATATATATTTTAGTTAGGGTAGGGTTAAGTTGTTTTTAGTTATAAGCTTTTTTATAAAAAAATTATCTGATGCTAAATTTTTAAAAAATATCACTTTTCTTAGCCTAAGTTGTTTATTTATTTTAAATATTGCAAATTAATCATAAGGCTGAAAGGCATAGTCTTAAATTGTTCTGTTTGCTTTAGAGTGTCCGTATAGGGCCAGTAAGGTATTTTATGTTAGTTCTTATGTAAGCTAGTTTTAAGCATTTTTGTCTAGGGTAAGTGTGTTCTTAATATATAAAAACAAAAATGAAATAAATAATAATAATAAAGGAGCGTTATCCAAAAGTAATAGCGCCTTTGTTGGAAGTCCTTTCGAACTTAGAAAGACACAAAAAACCTATGAAAAAAGACCTACTTGTGGCCGGTAAAATTCTGTTACCTCAGGCACAAATGTCGAGTGGAACCATTGTTGAAAGAATGCTAACGTCATCCAAGCATTTTTATTTGCCTTGTATACAACGGGCATGTGGTCAACATTTTTAAAAGATCGTGGGTTTATAGATTTGCCAATGACGATAACTTTGTGCAAACCCGAAGCATTAGTGCGGGCAAGAAACGTGATTCTTTCTTTGCTTGACTTTCGGTCAGGAGCTGACGATTCCTTAAATCCTACAAGGGGATTGTTGGGCATAAGTCGGTAGAATAACCCGGACTCATCGGCGTTGTAAATTTGATGGGACGTCAAATCGAACTCTCTGACTTTTTCCTTAAATTTAATCAAGAAAGGATCTACAAGCTGCGGTTTGTTTGAAAGTTTTTCTCCACAAATTTTTAACAGACGAATTCCTTTTCTTTTCTTCAAATGTGTCACCCACCCATTGCTAACATTAAAAGATCCTGGCCTCTCCTTAATTTTTTCATGCAATGAGCACGCCTTTGTTTTTAGGACCTCGGTGGAAATTGGCACATTTAGCTTCCTTGATTTGGGAACCACTTGTACAAAGCCTTTTCCACCTTGGGATATTCACACCCCTTTAATGTAATCCTCTTTCCGGGTCCACATTCAGCATTAGAAACAAACTTTCCTAATGCATCCTTTTTTCATTTTATTCTGTTTACTGTAGACTTATGAATATTATACTCACGGCATATTGATTTTATTGAAGTTCCTTTATTATTTTTTTCTAAAATTTCACTTTTATTTCTAATTGATAGTTTCACAATTTTTTTCGTAATACCCATTTTTCGAAACACACAAGAGACTGATCACTACACAAAATTCATTTAACTGACAACAAAATCTTGCTTTCAATAGATACATACATTCATACAACTTTACTCACATTCATACAGGCACTCAAAACTAGCGGTAAAATAACTGCCCATACAAAAGGAAACCTCAAAACACAAACATAGCCAAGAACTAGACTAAGCAAAGATACGAGTATGTATAAATATATAAAAACAAAAGTTGCAGTTATCGAGTCAAAATTATTTGAAAAGTTGCGATTACTGCGTCAACAATGATGTAAATTCAGTTGTTGCGAAAATCGAGGAGTTGCGTGAATCGAGAGTTGCGTTAATCGAGAACGTACTATAGTCTTAACTGGGTTTTCAATCCTTAAAGACAATTTTGGGCGGAAAATAGGCTCAGGAACAGTGACATTTTATTCATTTGCTTGCTTGTCATAAATGTAACGGTTAATTCATTTTTATTCACGCTCGCTATCCCGGTCAACTTCAACTTGGGCCTCAAATCGTTCCGCATGATTTTTTGCCCGACGATTTGCATCTTTTGAATTGCCGAATCATCGCTTATTAATCGGTGGCTTTGTAAGGAAAACAAGAAAATAAATTGACAAATACTCATCTCTTGTAAAGTCTGCTAGTCGTCTAGGAAACAAATGCGGAAAAACCTTAACAATATAGCCTGCATGCATGGATTTATTCAAAGGATTTGGATTGCCATATGGCAAATCAATAATGTTATGTATAACATGCCTGTCAAAATAACTCCGGGAGTCTTTGAAATAAATAGACAAACAAAAATTGAATTATCTGAAACGCATTTAATAATTTTAAATTAGACTTTAAAAAAATATGAAACGGAAGCAGTTACAACAAATTTGACAAATTTGCTGTCAGCTGGCTGCCAAACTACTAGGGTTGTCGCATGAATAATTTTAGGATATGCTCGAGGACTATAAATTTAATTTTCAATGCATTTCCAATGGATAAAGCAATTGCACCGGTCGTCTGCTTCCCGATTGATTACCATCGTGCACGAGGACAACCGATCTTTCTGAAATTTTTCGAGTCGAAGCGTTCTTCAATTGATGAGTAAATCTGAGCATTTGCAGGTACTCAGACTTCCAGCATTTCCAAAAGGTTCTCATGTGCTTCAATCTACCTTGCCAACCAAGTCTCAATTGCTCAGGATCATTGCTTCTACCGTCTTTTGTCAGATTCAAGAAGATTCAAGGAAATGGGCAGGACTTAACGGATTCAAATCAAGAGGATCGGAACTGACATAGGTTAAGGGTCTGTCATTTATGTTTGCTTCTACTTCAGTTAAAAACGTCCGAAGTTCCTCTGATGAAATGACATCTTTGCTAACAGTCGTCTTCAACAAGTTCTTAACGATTCGTATGAATCGCTCCCAGTAACCTCCCCACCAAGGCGCTTTCTCAACAATCTGGAACTCGTTCAATCTCCATTCTCATGTTGAAAATGTTCGGAACAAACCTTTCCCAGTGTTCGCATCCCTTTGGCTGCTTTCTTGAAACTTCGTGCGTTGTCGGACATGATAACTCGTGGAACACCTCTTCTTGCGAAAAACCTCCGCAACGTCAACAGACAGCTCTTCGTAGACATATCAGGAACCAGCTTCAAATGAATCGCTCTGTCTGCTGTACAAGTCATGATCATCCAATAAACTTTCGTTGTTTTAGTCGTGTCCGCATCCGTGGTAACGAAAAGTGGGCCTGCGAAATCTATCCCGGTAGTCTCGAAGGGCTTCAATGAGACGAGCCGTTCCACAGGCAATAAAGCAAAGGGTTGACTTCCAGGCTTTACATAGCAGTTGCAAATTACATTCTTCACTAGTTGGCGAGCTCCACAAATCCAAATTTCCTCTCTTAGAGGACACAAAACCATTGAAACTCCCGAATGCATGGACTTTTTGTGGACATCTTTCACCCAAAACTTGGTGAATTGAGACTCCCTTGGCAAAATCACCGGTAATGGCTCGCAGCCATCACTTGTAGCTTTCATCATCTCCAATCGGCTCCCAAGGCGAACAACTCCATCGTTGTCCAACACAGGATTCAGCATCGAGATCTTGGATCTTTCTCTAACGGACTTACGTTCCTTCAGGAAGGCGATTTCTTCGGCGTAAAAATTCTGCTGCACGGCCTTGATCCAAACTAATTTTGCTGACTTCAGAGAAGTTCTCCAGAGAGAACTCTTCGCTCACTGACAACTCCTTTCTTCGTAGTCAAGAAACGCTTCGCATATGATGTTACTCGCAACAGCTCAAAGAAATCATCAAATATGTTAATGTCAAAAAAATACTTATCGTCAGCTCTACTCGAAATGCACTTGGGTTCCGACGAATCCACCATAAACGCCACCATAAAAGTCACCATATTTCAGCTTGTTGTCGTCTCCAGTGGGCCAATTGTTTTTATCCAAAAGCCAAGTTGGACCATTAAACCAGATGCTTGATGTCGCTAAGTGACCAAAGTGACCAAAAGGTCAAATGCATTTTGTAAGAAAGTCAGCCGGATTGCACCAGAACAATGTTGCCATTTGTCAACTTCAGAATTTCGCTTGATTTCTTCAACTCGCTTTGCTATGAAGGGCTTCAACTTTTGCTCGTTTCCTCTTATCCAAAACCATGCGATGTTCGAGTGAGTCCACAGGCGCACTTTATGAATTTTAATTCTGACACTCTAAGTGTGAAAAAATCATCAATCTTATCAAGCGATGTATTATCTTCAGGTGGTGCTATTCCAATTGTCTCTAAGTCCCACATCTTACTGACGCTGACGTCAGATTCCAAACCATCCTCAAGAAATGATGGAGTAAAAAATGAAGCATCTTGGTCATGGCAAAATTCACCAGCCAATCTTTGAATTCTCCATCCCAACTTCGTGTTAACTGCCGTTAGATCCGGAGACAATCGCTTATCTCGCTAGTTACAAATTTCCAGTACAGACCCATACCAATGAGAAAAGAAATTCCCTCGGCCGGTTCGCCAAAATCTAGAGTGTCAGCTATGTTCATTTGAGGAAACTCAGCAACATGAATATCAGGAAGAGGCAGCGTATCAATACAAATGTTGGGCACAGCAATTGGAAAAATCTCAAATTCTTCATTGTTAAAAAGGCTACGACCATGAATTTTAAATCTGTGATAAATCTGTGATAAATCTGCTTAGTTGCTTTCTTTGTAGCGCCAAAAGTTAAAATAAAATTTTTTTTTTACAAACGACTGGCAAATTCAATCTGCGTGCAACGTCCTCAGTGATTTAGGAAAAGTAACTAGCGTTATCCATTATCAGACGCAACAGACGCTTTTGGTCGCCGCTATTCGAAGAAAACCAAGCGCATGCCGTTTGCAGGAAAATACTCGGCGGACATTCGCTCATTGGACACACGCTCGAAGCATTCGTTGAGGACTGCGCTTTTGTCAATGCACCACTTGCTTTTTCTTTCTCCGATTTCATACAGATAACCATGTTCCCCTTACTATTTCAACCCCTTGACTGGCCATTTTCCAGAAACATGGCCTTTCCTTGTGCAACGGAAACATCTTCCTTCTTTTTTCAATATTTCGAGTCTTTCTTTCACAGATTTCTTTACATTGATCCGCAAAGTGATCATCACCACGGCAAAATGCACAGAATTTCTTGTCCGAATACGTCGTAAAAGCAGCCTCGACATTACCAAAAGCAAAGGCAAGCGAATCTGAAGTTTTCCTGGAATACATGGACGGGTAGTCATCTTCTTCGAAAAATTCGCCCCCTTTTTTCAATTCAGGAAACGAACTGTGCTTTCGATAAAATTCAACTCGCAAATCTTGAGGCAAATTTTTCATAATTATTGACTTTAGCATGACACAATAATTATCAAATGGTACGCCCAGTGATTTCAACACCTCTGAATTATCAATATTTTTGTTGTATAATACACGTAGACTCACCACATCATACCGGGATGCCACTTGGGAAAGCCCCATCAACTGTTGAATGTGCTTGTTAACAAATCGCTCTGTGTCTCCAAACTGTTCTCGTAATAAATAAATTTCTGCCTGATAAGAGCGTCCTGTTGTTTGGAGGCCAGCGATGGCATCAGCTGCCTTTACATGTAACAGCGTTATCAAAATGTTATCCAAAGCCCGTGAAAATGTCCCCATAGATTTAACGTTGTGGTTCAAAAATAATTTTTTTTAAAAATGTTGTGGGTCAAAAATTATAATTTCGGCTTCGTCACGACCCAGAGTTTTGTCGGTATGAAAATCGGCCCACTGGTAGCCGAGACCTGTTCGCCGTAACATTTGCCATTCAACCTGTTCCATGGGAGCTCCGTTCGCCTCGCTAACTCTGCTCCAATGAGCAGGTGATAGGGTCTGCAAAATTCGCGTTTCCTTCCTAATATTTGGCATAATCATTAAAAAGACATAGAATCAAGAATGTAAAGAATAGGGGCCTTTCATCTACGAGGTAAAGGAGCCTCCAGTTTGCAAATGAAAAGTCGAAAGAAAATATAGGAACGCCAGTCTCTCATGGCCTTGCGTCTACATAGGTGGTGGTATACATCTGTTGGGATCCATTTATCGTGTTTTTTTATAAAAAAAACATATGTATATACATATATACAAGGTGTCACACGAGCAGTGTGCCAAAAAGTTAGAGCGTGTAGGTCTGGTCAAGACAAGAAAAAAATCGTATGGGGGGGGGGGGGTCTATTTCCCCCCCGTTTAGCCGGGAGGAGCAATTTTCTAAAAAATTGAGTTAATTTGGAAAAAAAAATTATTAAAAATCAACAGTTACATCCACAATGCCGTGATATACTTTTTTGTAAAGCCAGAAACCTCTTCTTTCATTTTGTTTTTAAACGAAGCGTTTTTAAGGAATAGTTTTTGAGAAATTAATTTTCAAACTCAAAATTTTGAAAAAAAAAATTTCGAACTATTTTTTTTTCAAAATTGTATGTAATTAAGTACTAATTTTTTTTTTTTAAAAATCGATTCTCTTATTAGTTTTTAGTTAAAAACAGAAAACCAGATGCAAAAATGTCTTGTAGTTTTTGAGAAATTAAAAAAAAACCCGAACCAATTTTTTCTAAGGAAAACCTTTTTGTTTGGTTTTAACGCGGCTGGACTTGTAGGCAAATTAGTGTATGAAACATTGACCTCTTTTTATTATTTTTAAAAAATTCGGAGTTTTATTATAATAAATTTTCAATATGATCGCCATTTTTTAGAAGGCAAAGATTATATCTCCTTCTAATGGCTGCACATAAGTCTATGCTTGACAAATTTTCCTGCAATTTGATTCCAGCGACTTCAATCCGTTCTTTCAGTTGTTCCAAAGATACTATTTCCACTTCGTATACATAATTCTTCATGATTCCCCACACATAAAAATCTAGAGGAGTTAAATCTGCTGGTGATCTAGGTGTCCATTCCGTGGGGCCCCTTCTTCCGATCCAACTGTCACTAAAATGATCATCCATCCAGTTTCTAACCCGTAAGCTGTAGTGTGCTGGTGCTCCATCTTGCTGGTAGATTAAATTATCTGCTATGGCCAAAGGAACGTTGTCCATCAAATCGGGCAAAAGGTCTCGTAGGAACTGCAGCTATGATTCTCCATTAATAACGGCATTCAAAAACCGAGGCCCGATTACAGTTTGTCCAACAATACCAAGCCAAACATTACATCTAAAGCGGTGTTGTGATTTATTTTGTTTTTTGTTGTGTGGATTGGTGCTACTCCAATGATGCAAATTGTGGAAGTTAGTAACCCCATCTCTGGTAAACTGTGCTTCATCTGTCCAGAATATCCTTGCAAAATAGTTTCGTTCAGTTTCATCTCGAAGCAGTAATGATCGACAAAATTCTGCTCTCAAAAACTTGTCGTTTGAGATGAGTTCCAGAACTGGCCTAAAATGATACGGATGTAAGTTTTCGGTATGAAGCACTCTCCATACTCTAGATTTGGGCACGCCAAGCATAATAGCTATCGTCCTTGTACTAAGGGAGGGATTACGTCGGACCAAATCCAAAATTCTTTCATCTAAGATTCCTGATCCATCTGTAACTGATCTTTTGCTTCTTCGATGCTCTAGCAATCCGTGCTTTCGCAGACGTCGGTGGATTCTTGAAAACATGCTAGAACTGGGACACCTCCGATTGGGATATCTTTCAGCGTAGTCGATTCGGCTTCACGATCTCGACCTTTAGCTAAACCGTAGCAGAAGTGCATGTCCGTTAAATCTTCTCGAGAGTATGAGTTTGACATCGTAATGTGTTGATGAGTTAACATCCAATTCGGAAATTGTTTTTTATTAAAAATGCGATGCCTTTTATTTACATTTGGGTTGCAAATATTTTGTTTTTCAATAAAGAAAAATTGCTGTTTTATTGTCTTAAGGTCCTAGCGGGTAGAACCCATCGGCGGCGGGCGGACCCAGATGAAATTGGCAGGTCAGTTTTCAGGCGTTATCAATGCAAAAAAAGGATTAGTCCAGGGTTATTCCAATACTGTGTCACTTTATTGTATCCTCATAAAACTCCGAATTTTTTAAAAATAATAAAAAGAGGTCAATGTTTCATACAGTAATTTGCCTACCAGTCCAGCCGCGTTAAAACCAAACAAAAAGGTTTTCTTTAGAAAAAAATGGTTCGGGTTTTTTTTTAATTTCTCAAAAACTACAAGACATTTTTGCATCCGGTTTTCTGTTTTTAACTAAAAACTAATAAGAGAATTGAATTTTTGAAAAAAAAAATTGTGCTTAATTACATACAATTTTGAAAAAAAATAGTTCGAAATTTTTTTTTTTTCAAAATTTTGAGTTTGAAAGTTCATTTCTCAAAAACAATTCCTTAAAACAGCTTCGTTTAAAAACAAGATGAAAGAAGAGGTTTCTGGTTTTACAAAAGAGTATATCACGGTATTGTGGATGTAACTGTTGATTTTTAATATTTTTTTTTCCAAATTAAGTCAATTTTTTAGAAAATTGCCCCTCCCGGCTAAACGGGGGGTAATAGACCCCCCTCCCATACGATTTTTTTCTTGTCTTGACCAGACCTACACGCTCTAGCTTTTTGGCACACTGCTCGTGGGACACCCTGTATATATGTATGTATGTACATATACACTTGTGCTCATATAATTAAGTCACAGGGAAAATGTTAGCATTATTGCCAACTATTTTCTTTACCCGCAAACGTATATATTTTTTGTGCATGACTGTGATCCTCTATCAATGCCGTTATGTGTTCATTAGAACAAAAAAGGGAAAAAATGATCCTTTGCGAAATAGCGATCAGTCATTTTCAGTAAGCAGTACGGATAAGTGCTCATATAATTAAGTTATTTGTCTAAAAAGGGTAAGTTGAATATTTACGAAGTGCAAGCTCAATTAAATGATATTAATATTTTTTTTTCATTTGAAATGCATAATAAAGAAAAAAAAACGGAAAATTGCTGCAATGGGAAAGAAGAAAAGCTCCACTCCATCGGAACGCCAGCTGATATGGGAAATTAATTATTAAACTCGAAAAATCACTAAAGCTGAGGACCGGAAGTTGATGAGGATGAGTAAATTAGATCCATTTCTCACCTCAACTGAAATAAGAGCAGAAATGCAGTGCCATTACGGTGTAAACATTTCAGCGCAGACTGTCCGAAGGCTTTTAAAGGAGAATAATTTGAATGGCCGAATTGCGAGACGAAAACCAAATGTATCCAAAAAAAATATCAAAAAAAGGTTGGAATTCGCTTGTGAACACTGGCAAAAAGACTCTTCATTCTGGGAAACCATAATCTGGAGTGATGAGAACAAATTTAACGTCTTCGGGAAGGACGGAAGGCCATATATACGACGACTCCATTAAAAGAATTGGACCCTAAATATACAAACAAAAACAGTCAAACACGGAGGTTCATCGGTTATGGTCAAGGGATGTTTCACCTCATCTTAAGTGGGTCCAATTGTCCAGATTAATGCAAAAATGTACAAAAAAATATTAGAAGACCGCCTAAACGGCGGTTTTGCTGACAATTTACCACTTGTGTGGACATTTCAGCACGACAACGACCCGAAGCACTGCTCTCGGGTCGTTAAGTCATGGCTTGAGAAGGAAAAAATAAAAGTTTTTAACTGGCCTGCTCAAAGTCCTGACTATATATTATAAAAAGGACTGTTTCCGCCAGAAAACCCCACAACAAAAGTTCCCTCTAGGAAATAATCCAAGAAGAGTTGAATAAGATCACTCCTAGCCAATGTGCAGTGTTGGTCCACACAATGAATGATCGGTGTGCGCAGGTAATTAAGCAAAAAGGTTATCCAACCAAATATTAAGACAAGAAAGGTAGAAGTAAGTACTTTAAAATAAAATCTAAGTTAATATCTCAATTTCTTACAGATGACTTAATTATATGTTGCCTTTCCAAAAATGAATTCATCTTAAATTTGACGATATTTTTTTCATGTGATATTTTTGTTTTTTTTTAACTATGAAATTTTACTATTTATAAGCTATATATTAACATATTTGAAGAAACAATATAATTTTGCAGACTAATTTGAAGTTTTAAAATCATTCAATTGAAATTATTTTGATGACTTAATTATATGAGCACAAGTGTATATATTTCAAACAGGAAAAGAGGAGACAGTAGGGAAGAGAGTTCCTCCTGTCTCAATATATGATAAATGGCCTTAGGGTAGTATCTTTCAAACAGTCCCTTCTCTCATTCCTCAGGATGCTCAAAACAATCGTCTATCTCTTTACTTTACACACTCCCACCCCAACCCCTTCCAACTCTCTGCTTCCCGCCATCTTTCTTGGATCCACTCCTCACTTCTAAGCTGAAGCCCAATATGTCATGTCACGCTTGAGAGACAGAAGAATCTACGAAAACGTGCTTTTCTATCCTGCCTACCTTCACGATAAAATTGACGGAAAAAACCAAAACTAACATCATGGTATCCATCCACCAAGAAGGCGTCCCCTTACAAACTGAAAAAAAAAACCTTTAACCATTTCACGAGCTAAACATTTCACCTAATGACGTACATAACTAACGATATCCCCTGGTTCACTGCCCACGTCAGCTCCGAGCGCCTCTCACATCTGCAGAGAACGCATTCGAACATCAAAAACTATTTTCAATTCTAATCCACTCGTAAGTACCATTACATTTCTCCGCCAATCGCTCAGTTCAACCAAATGCATCTGCCTTTATTACCAGAATGTCAGAGGACTGCGCAGCAAAACTTTCCCAGTATTCCTCAATCCTTAGAAACTGCTTCAATTCCTATGTGCCTCAAAGACAGTGAGTTATTTATATCAGATTTTACTCTGTTTTGTACTCACGACACAACTGCCGATCTGCTACGATCATTTTCCCTACAAATCGTTGAACTTTGCTGATTTCAACTTTACAAGCGCTGTACTAACTTTCCCAATACGGTAGCTGTGGCTTGCCACGCTCCCTCACAACCCACTTATTGTTATCAACTTGCCATCGACTTCATAGATTCCATGTTTGATATCATTAACCTCAATGATATTAACATCATCTGGGGCGATTTCAACGCTCCGTACTTGAAATTGGATAAATCCGACTTTGACTCACTTTGTCGCGATGTACACTTTGTTTGCCAAAGAAATGCCAAGATCTTCTCTCCAAGTTTGGTCTTCTTGAGCTCAACAATATCGCTAACAATATGAATCGACAACTTGACCTGATCTTCTTATCTGAAGTCGAAAACTGCGTCATAACTGCAAGCTCCTCTCAACTTTGGAACCGCTCTATCCGTATAGAAAAGATACGGAAACACTTTCACTCGGCAATCAGTGCACCATTCTCCAGTCCGAAAAAAACGTATTTTGCCAATTTCCGAAAAGTATACTTCGCAAAATGAAATAACCTGCCCAGCAATACTTTACCTTTCTCATAAGCCCCAGCAAGCACATGTCCTTTCCAATGGACTACATGTAGGCCTACCTTAAATCGAGTTTATTTTCCGACCTTTCTACTAACCGAATCTAATGCGAATCTACTACCTTCGATACCTGAACTGAATGCAATCCTCCCTTATCACCGATCCCATGAGCTTCTACCACTTTATAAATGCAAAAACAGAAGCTGACAGCTATCCTTCTACTGCTAATTTTCTCAATACTTCCTCCAATTATATGAAAATAATTGCCAACTTTTTGACCATTTCTTCAGTTAGTTTCGATATATAAAAGACTCACAGACGCCTTTAGCGTCAGTGAAGAGAAACTACGTAACTTAAAGAACGACTATTCATCCGGTTCTGACTGCCTTAAAAAAATACGCCGATCATTTGCTCTTACCACTCACGGCTTTATTTCAAATTTACATCTCACCGGAACTCTTTCCTTAGCTTTGGAAAAATGTTTACATATCCAAATCCACAAAAAGGTCGAGAGAACGAGGGATCCAACCTTCACCGCATTGCTAAACTCTCTTGCATTTCTAAACTCTTTGAGAGTATCATCTACGATACAACATTTTTTCATTGCAAGCCCATCTTCTTCCCAAATCAACCTGGGTTCCTAAAAGGTCGATCGACAACCACTAACCTAATTGAGTTGGTCTCACAATGCTTGTGTGCACTTGATGATAGCCAAGAGGTAGATAATGTTTGCCACGGAATTTAGCGAGACTTTCACAAAATCTCGCATCAAATCTTAAATTCACTATTCTTGGTTTTCTCTCGGTTTTATCCATATCGAGATTTTAAAAATTTGGATATATCTTGTCTTCGGGAGCATATTAATAGCATTCCATGGAATTTGGATTACACTATGCTCTCGCTGGACGACCAAGTGGATTTTATCCCCAGGTATATAAATCTTCTCCTTGAGTCGTACGCTCCAACCAAAACTGGGAAAGTTAAGGAAAAACATAAGGTATGGTTAACGAACCATATCCTAGAATTAATGACGCAACGCGATCAAGCTTATCGAAGATGGAAACGTTTCCGTGTCGAAGAGCTTTATAAAACATATAACAATTTAAGAAATGAGGCTATTCGTGAAATAACAGTTGCAAATACACACTTATATTCAACCCGCTTAAATTCGAATGTGGATGGGCGCAAGCTTTGGAATAATCTCCGTAATTTAATGATAGGCAAACAAAAACTGGATTGTACGACTAACATCGACTGCAATAAATTTAATCGCAAGTTCCTATCGATTCCACCTCCTGCAGTTTTAGCAATAAACTCCTATAATACTCCTGATGCAGTTGTGCCTCAGCCAGATTCATCTTTTAGTTTTTCAAGGGTTAATGACACAGACATTGTCGAACGTATCAGTGAAATCGAATGCTGTGGGGGTCGATGGTGTTCATCCGGTCTTTGTTAAAATCATTTTGCCATTACTGTTGCCATATACCATTCATGTAATTATTACTATATTTATGACTAGCATCTTCCCTCGCCAATGGGAAATGGCTAAAATCATACCAATCCCCAGGAACAAGAACTCAATAGGTGATGAGTTTAGGCCTATATCGATTCTGCCATTGCTCTCAAAAGTCTGTGAACGAATTATGCATAAGCAACTGAATGACTACTTGCAACATAACAACTTGCTGGTTCTAGTTCAATCTGAATTTCGTACTAGGCACAGCTGAATATTATTGAAGACATACGAGAAAAATTGGACAGTGGCTATGTAACTTTCTTGGTGCTTTTGAGTTTTTCCAAAGCTTTTGACATGGTTAACCACTCAACCCTCATTAAAAAATTGTCGTATTACTTTAATCTATCCCAACTGCTTTGAATTTACTTTCATCGCACTTACTCGTAAATGGAAGAAAGCAAACTGTGTACATGAATGAGAGTTTCTCGGAGTTTCTTCCCCTACCACGAGGAGTTCCGCAAGGGTCAATATTGGGACCCCTCTTGTTCTCAATATATATAAATGATATAGCTTCGGTAATCTTACACTCTTCAAAACATCTTTACGCTGATGGCGTTCAGATTTATCGGAGCTGTCCCCTGGGCCTTATTGAGAACTGCGCCGATAATATAAATGAAGATCTCCGAAGAATCTCAGACTGGTCGGTGGAAAACAGCCTGTCACTTAATCCAAAGAAATGTAAATGTTTGGTAATTTCAAAAACAAAGCTATTACTCTCATCTTTTCCGTCTATCATGTTGACTAATTCAGCAATGGAATTCGTGGATTTAAAAAAAAAATTGTGGGTAGTATTCAATAGAAATCTTACGTGGAACAACCACATAAATTTGATAGTTGGAAGAGCTTATGGCGTCTTCCGATCATTATGGATTACGCAAAATTTTACACCCATCAGAACAAGAATAATACTTGCCAAAGCATTGGTTATCCCTGTGCTTATGTACGGATGTTAGATTTACGGCAATTGTATTGTTGAAAGTAAACTCAAGCTGCAAGTAGCATTCAATAGTACTATCCGCTTTGTATATAATCTAAGAAGATATGATCATACTTCACATTTGGCGAGGAGCTTACTGAATTTGTCCTTTCAGAGCTACCTAAGGTTTCGCCCAGTTGTCCATCTTTCTAATATTATCAATACAAAAGAACCGGCATATCTCTTCAATAAAATACAGTTTCCAACATCCAACAGATCTGTCAGCTTAATTCTACCGCATTTCTCTTGTCTAACATCTGAGAAGCAAAATTGCAGCTGTCCGCTTGTGGAACTCACTTCCGCGCACCCTGAGGGAACTAAATGACACACGTCGATTTAGGAGCGAGTTATAGCTTTTCCTCAGAAACCAGAGCAACTTCACTTAAACTTAATTTATACTTAAATTTATATTATACTAGCCGACCTGGCGAACTCCGTACCGCCTCAGAATTAATCCAGTTTTTTACTAAGAGTACTGAAAAGAAATAAGTTCAATAATAGTTAAAAATCAAAATCATATACCCTAGCGGATCCCGGCGTGCTTCGCTATGCGCGAATATTAACATTGACTAACATTCATTGGTTTCTTTTAGTTTTCTTCAATATAATTTTATATACAACATTTTTGGTTTGATTGTCTGTGCATGAATGCACGTGGTATTTCAAATGATTTCTACAATATGTATAAAAAATGTATTCATTCACTGATACGTACAGTGAGTGTCAGTAATATTCTGTTTTGAATGTTGATTGAATGTTGAAAGCAAATATCTGCATCAACTGTGCGTCGTACTGTTAAAGCACGTGGATATAGTTTTATTACGATTCTTTATTATTTCTCTTTACAACTAATTACATTTATTTTCTTAAGTGTGTCTTCCTCGACGTCCAACAGAGAAGTGACCTTAAAACTAACTTAAACCTAGCGGAGAGTTTTCTTCACTTTAATTCCTCTGTGCTTATCTTCTATCGAAGAGTGAAGAAAAACCGAATATTAATGACTCTCACTATATATAAATTACCTGAAATCCAAACGCAAATGAAAAGTCAACACTGCTGTCAATGAAAATATGGAAAACTGAAAAACTAAATTAGATGTACATACACACTATATTAAACATCATACCAAAAACAACTATACTTACTATTTACTTACATTAAACAAATTAATTAACAATACTTCCGTCCAGATTGTTGATGAAACATTTGATAATGGTATGGCAGAAAGCAAATAAAGAGTTCGAAAATTGAAATATAAAACCAGTTGTTAAACATGGAGGGGGTGTAAAGTTGCTGGAAATTTGGTAATTACAAAAGATATTATGAATAAGATGATTTATTTATACATACTAAAGAAAAATTTAAGAGTAGGTGCGGAAAGAATGGGAATTTTGCAAAACTTTAAATTTTATCAGGACAACGACTCGATACATAAAACTCATATCGTTCGTGAATGGCTACGTAACAACTGCCATTAAGTAATCCAAACACCTCCACATTCACCGCAACTAAACCCCATTAAAAATGCATCCAAACGCAAACGAACAGTCTGCACGGTTGATAATGAAAGTTGGAAAACAATACCATAAACAATGAAATAACAATACTTACCGGCAAGCGCTGTCACAAACACGTTCGGGCTTAAGCAAATAAATTCAAAATATTTCGTTTCTAATCGGAGCTCGATACAAAAAAATCGTATAATAATCACAAGTGTCAATGTGCGCCTACATATTTTTTTTTTTTTTTTATATGAGCAGAGTCAGATATTGATATAAAAGACCATAACTCACGAACGCCTCAACCAATTTCGTTCAAACTATAACATAAACCATCTACACGACCATACAAACAAACCCTGAAAGTTTGATCAAATTCGGTTAGACCGTTCGTGAGTTATAAAGTCACACCAAAACTTGCAACAATTTTTTATATATATAGATAAGAAGAGTCTTATTTACTATACTACACACATATATTGCCACACATAAACAAAGCCGGCACCTGATCACTTATAGCAGCGGCGGAAATGAAACTCAAATAGACTTTCATTTGGTATCCAGTTTCATGAAGCCACGAGCTAAAGATTGCAAAGTGATCCTGGGAGACGCGATCGCCCCTCAACACCGTCTCCTCCTGACTGAATTTTTTATAGATGCGAGAAAGAAGTCAAAGCAGCAAACGAAGGTGTCTGAGAGAATTAAGTGGTATAAGCTGGATAAAGGAAAAGGTGAAGCTTTTATTACCATCATGGAAAACTACCTCTCTTCCATTATCGATGAGGTCGGTAATGAGGAGTGCAGAGCACAAGACATGTGGGATTCCCTACAACAATCTGGCCTGGAGAAAGCCAAATCACTGCTCGGAACATCTAAAGGCCCCTGCCAACACGCAAAAGAAACCTGGTGGTGGACAGACGAAGCCAAAGCAGTGATACACGAAAAGAAAATGGCTTTCCAAGCTTGGTCAAAGTGCTCTTCTACTAATAGAGAGGAAAAAGCGAGCCGTGAAAAGGTATATAGATGTTGCAAAGGTATCGCGAAGAAAAAATGCGCCGAATTCAAAGCGAAAAGCATGGAAGGCCTCTATCAGGAGTTGGAAGAAATATCGTCTTCCGCGTCTGACAGGAACCAGGCTACCCAGGAGCTTCGACAAAACAATTTGAACAAAGAAGCAAATATCTTTAAGATAGCCGCCCAGAGAAGAAGAAATGCTCAGGAGATTCGTTTCCCAAAGTTTATTAACAATGCTGAAGGCCAACTCCTAGTGGAAGACGAAAAAATTCTCCACAGATGGCGACAGTATTGCGAGGAACTTCTGAACGAACAGTTTCCCCGAGTGTACTTTCCAAGAGCCGCCCCGAATCATGCCGAAATATCCGACATCACAGTCGAAGAAGTTCGGTACGCGGTTAAAAACTCCAAGAAAAGAAAAGCTGTTGGGCCGGACGGGATACCCTCTGAGTTCTGGAAAAAGATGGGAGACATCGGGTCTAGATGGCTCATGGTTCTTATCTCCAAACTTATGAGAGGCGACACTATGCCTAATCAATGGAGGGAAAGCTATCTTCTTCCATTGCACAAAGGAAAGGGTGATACGCGAAATTGTGGTAACTACCGTTCTGTCAAGCTGATGTCGCACACCATGAAGATCGTTGAACGGGTATTAGATAGCCGACTGCGAAAAATAATACGACTATCTGATGACCAGTGCGGGTTTGTCTCGGGTAAATCAACAACAGATGCAATCCAAAGTATAAGGATCATGATGGAAAAGCATCGTGATTCTTCAAAGGACTTGCATATGGTGTTGGTTGATTTCGAGAAGGGCTTTGACCGGCAACCAAGAGATCTTTTATGGGTAGCGCTAAGACAAAAAGGAGTTCCAGAAACCTACGTGCGAGTGATTATGGACATGTACGAGAGAGCAACGACAAGAGTAAGATGCACCGCAGGAGTCACCGAAGAGTTCGCAATCAAAGTCGGTGTACACCAAGGGAGCGTCCTCAGCCCACTGCTTTTTATAGCGGTCCTTGATTGCCTGCTTGAAGGAAAAGTGACGGACCCCAATGTGCACCAGCTATTCTTTGCTGACGATGGGGCCATTATAAGTGATGATCAGGCGTCCCTACAACGAGCACTTGATGTGTGGGTGGACATTTTTGAGGGACACGGGTATCGTATTAGTTCAAAGAAGACAGAGTATCTGTGCTGCCCGTTCTCTGGCCCTCATCCGCCTATTCCAGACATTTACTTGAATGGAAGAGTGCTTCCCAAGTGTGAAAAGTTTAAATATCTGGGATCTATGATTAATAGAGAAGCAACTTGTGATGACGACATCAAACATCGCGTAAGCGTAGGGTGGATGAAGTGGCGGGAAAACTCCGCCATCTTCTGTGATCGAAAAATGCCCCCTAAGCTGAAAGGAAGGCTCTACACTTCAGTTGTACGTCCGGCGCTCACATATGGTTCACAATGCTGGACAATGCACAAAAAGTATGAGAGCAAATTAACGGCAACTGAGATGAAGATGCTTCGCATGACAGCGGGAGTAACAAAGCGTGACAGAATTAGAAGTTCAAAGATCCGAGGAAGCCTCCACGTAAAAGAAACCATCACAAGAAAGATAGAGCGCGACCTACTCAGTTGGAACGCCGTCCAAAAGGCAATATCAATCAACGTTCCAATTTCAACACGCAAAAAAGGCAGGCCGAAAAACAATTGGTGCAAACAAATGCAAAAACACCAGCATTTGATTGGCCTCAGCGATGAAGTAATCCCAAACCGGGAAGCCTGCCGCTACTTTCTGAGGTCAAACCGGCGGACCCCACAAGCGGACCAGTAGGAATGCAGTTAAGTGGGAAGGTTATGGTCCTACACTTCTGACCATAATGACGCCGGAAAAAAGGAAAAGAAGAAGACCAAGAATAATACTTGCCAAAGCATTGGTAATCCCTGTGCTTATGTACGGATGTGAGATTTATGGCAATTGTATTGTTGAAAGTAAACTCAAGCTGCAAGTAGCATTCAATAGTACTATCCGCTATGTATATAATCTAAGAAGATATGATCATACTTCACATTTGGCTAGGAGCTTACTGAATTTGTCCTTTCAGAGCTACCTAAGGTTTCGCCCAGTTTCCATCTTTCTAATATTATCAATACAAAAGAACCGGCATATCTCTTCAATAAAATACAGTTTCCAACATCCAACAGATCTGTCAGCTTAATTCTACCGCGTTTCTCTTGTCTAACATCTGAGAGGCAAAATTGCAGCTGTCGGCTTGTGGAACTCACTTCCGCGCACCCTGAGGGAACTAAATGGCACACGTCGATTTAGGAGCGAGTTATAGCTTTTCCTCACAAACCAGAGCAACTTCACTTAAACTTAATTTATACTTAAATTTATATTATATAAGAAGAGTCTTATTTACTATACTACACACATATATTGCCTTTTCAACTTTTCAAGCAAACCAATTTTTATGTTTCATATTTATTTTAATATTTATATGAAATATTTGTTATATTATAGATGTCAATGTAGTCTTTCAAACATACTTTCTGTCCTTTATATTCTTATATTCTTTTCCTTTTTGTTGTTAATTTTTTTGTTTGTCAAAGCACAACATTCTATGCAATCAGTTTATCTTTCACAGACTTGTAAGTGTATTCTTACTGAAAAATGTACGTTCATCCAGCTTTTTGGATGAAGATAACGAAAAAAAAACAATTTATTTACTGATGTTTTAATTTTATTTTTTGCTCCAACTAGCGCAGCGCCACCGGAAATATAATAATATCTGCTTCAGCTTGTTCCTTCTACATCCGCTTATATTTATATAACTTCATATGACAACAAAAGAACGGGGATCACCGTAGGTATGGAATTCGGTAGATATGGAATTATTTTGTGCAAACATCACAGGGATGTCCCCAATTGTGGAATTCGATGTTATTTTGTGCAAACACTTACTGTATTAAGCATATTAAGTAAACAAATAAATAAATAAATCTCGAAGACCATCAGTACAATACAAAACCTTCGTAATTCGCCAAGGTAGACGTCTAGGCCGACTGATATATATCCGAACTATCAACGATGTTAGCTGTGTCATTATAATATCAAAATTCCCAGTCGATTCCGGCTCCCTTCAATCCCACCAAAACAGGTTCAATATTTGTTTTCAAAAAACTCGTGTTCACTCTTAGCAAATGTCAAGCTATCACTTACTCTCGTAAGCGCTTCCTTCCATCTTCCACCTTATCTGTCATGAAGTTGTGCCTCCTGTCAACTTTTTTTTAGCCTTACATCGGTAACATTGCCAAGCGTGCCAATTTCGCTCTGAAATGTTGGTCCCAGGAGTTCTCGAATTCTTACACCACATTCTTACATATATCCTAACTTTATTAGGTCGGCTCTTGAATATGCTACTCAAGTTTGGTCTCCCTTTTAGGGTAACTACTCTGCCCGCCATTCAAAGTAGGTTTATTGATTTTGCCCTCCATGATCTTTCCTGGGCTGGTACCTATCATTTACCGCCTTATAAGTATTGCTTATAACTAAGCAGCCTACAATTCCTAGAAGAACGACACACGCAAGCTCACAGACAAACTTTTTACCTATGACCTATTTACCGGTGATATATGTATTAACTACCCCTCACTGTTTCAAATGATTTCTTTTAATACTTCCCCTAAGCCTTCAGTCCAGGTCCCCCTATTGCATGTCAACAATAAAAAGTTCTGTAATTGCAGAGGCAGAAAACGAACTGGGCTATTTTAAAGGTCCAAAAAAAAAGTCGTGGTTCGACGAATAATGCAAGAAAAAAAAAAACCCCTGGTGCTCTAAGACTGGAAAATAATGGAGAGATCACACGTAAAATATCCGATCTTACCAAAGTAAGTCAATGGAAGGAAGCCATTTCCATTGACAAGGCCAAGGAAAAAGTGTGCTAACGTTCAGTTAGAATGTACGACAAAAAACCTGAGAGAAACGTATGCATAAACGTTGTACGAACAGGATACCAGATCAGATCAGGAAGATCGTTTCGGATAACAAAAAAGTTGCATCCCAATGGGGGGATATTTCGATAGATTGCTCAATGTACTGGAGAGCAAGCAGCAAGGGAATAACTGGTAGAACTACCAACCATTGAAGAAGTAAGGGAAGCAATCCATCTATTTAAGAACTTGAGAAGGCCACGGGAGTCTACTAATTCGACCATTGCAGTTAATAAAATATGTTGAAAAAGAATTAACAGACAAGTTACATGAGCCCATCACAACTATATGGAACAATGAAGCTATCCCTGTGGAATGGAAAACTCGGTCATCATTCCCGTATTTAAAAAGGGCGACCAAACACAATGCAATACCAAGGAATATCGCTGCAATCAAAGTGTTACAAAGTGTTGCCGAATATTCTCTTAAAGACTACCAGACTTGCACGAAAATATTGTAGATTTTGGGTCTTTGGAAACAAAATCCTAAGCAGAATACGAGGTTATAGTGGAAAATATGACGAAAACACAGGCGAATGGACAAAACTATTATATTCTTCTGTTAAATACTAGTCAGACATTCATTTATATGCATTTATATTGCGGAGAAAGTTGAAAATAATAGAAAGTTCAGTTTTTCCAGGGAAAGAAGAACTGATTTCTTCAGAAATGGGTCATGGTTTTTTATAAATATAAGTTTTCGTGGCCATGGACACGAACGGTTGATTGACTGCGAATAGGAAAAAATAATAATTTTGAAAAAGGAGAAATACCCTAAAGAGCGATTTTCTTCAAAAATCTTTGAATTACTTCAAATTTCAGAAAGCTGTCCCGATTGCAACTCTATCGAAAACCTTTGGAGTATACTTGTTGGCAATGTTTATTCAAATGAGAAGCAGTATAACAGTGTGTTTGAACTGAAAAATGAAATTCGTCGCGCTTGGCATGAATTTGGTCCCGATACCTTAGAAAATAGAATCCATGGCAATTGTTTTTTTTTTAATCAGGCTTTATGGTAACATTTTTCGTGGTGCGAATAACGAAAACAACAAGAAAATTTATCTTCAACAAAGGATCGAAGTCTTTACTGGGCTGTTTGTCGAGACACAATCAAGAACTGTTTAGAACCGGTTCGTTACTTGAGATGAGAAATCGGTTCTTTGCATGAAGTAACCCTCAAGTTGTTCTTAAGTGTATAGTGATGTGCTGAGGGAATAATCCACTTTTAGCTGCTGCCACATAACCAGACCGCAAAAGTCTATTGTCAACAGCTAGGCAGATTAAAGTCGGCACTAGAGCAGAAACGGTCAGGTCTGGTTAATCGAAATTGCATACATTTGCATGAGTTCGGCCAGAAAAAAAATTCTGCGGATATTGCACCTTTAGATTTCTACTTGTTTCGAAGTCTGCAAAACTGCCTTGATGGAACAATTTTAGATCTCATGATAATGTCCAAGAGGTTTTTGGGGTGGTTTTTTCGTCAAAGCCAACGTTAAACACACATTCAAAAAGAGCGCAATGCTTATGTTATCAAGTGATAACTTTAATTTTTTTTTGTTGCTACACTAACTTTACCATAAATAAATGACTATTGAGCGTGAATGAAAAAAAATGCAATCTTTTAACGTGATTGCGTGCCACACAAGTTACTAAGAAAAGTTAAATGCGTATAAACGAATGTCTACCATGAAATTGGCAAACCATAGGTAAGGGGTTTCTTAATTGGTGCGGCTAGATTTTTTGGCGGCCATGTTGTTTTGGTGATATCTTGTTGCTGATACTATGGCAAATTTCACGATTGAACAGCATTTGGAGCATGTCCAAATGATAAAACCTTATTATAAAAATAAGTGTTCGTTAGTGCAAACGTTGTAGGCGTTGCGCCCATTTTACAGTAGACGTCGAGGGCTTTCACAGTCGACTCTTCAACGTTTGGTGGCCAAATTTGAGAAGACCGGTTCGAGAATAAAATTTGTACGTTAAAGGAATGAAATATTGGCCTAGAACATCGCGCAGTGGGTAGTGTGTCGGCCTCTGACGCACGATGAGCGAGTTCGGATCCCGATAAAACCAGCGCCATCGAATGTTCATTACGCGTAGGCTTCTCTCCTCGGCGGGGTACTGGCAAAACAACAAACTTGCCTTGAAAAAGCTTCTCGGCGCTCGCCGTTCGAAATCGGCATACACTGTAGGTCGCTTTCACTTGTGTGAAAAACAAATCGCAGAGAAGCTTGGGTCCGGCTCTCCGTGAGCTGTAACGCCATCTAAGAAGAATCCGTGCCTCCGTAAGAAGCCAAGGCGGGCAATTGGAAAATATCATATTACATAATGGCATATATGGGCCTTTTAAATGAAGAAATAATTTTGTTAATATCTCACACACAGTTTGCTTTATTTCATTTCAACATCTACCCGCCCTTATTGAAAATTGTATATATTATTCAAGATACGGTCTCTCGTTAGCTAGAACTTTTTACCATCGTTCGAATAGCATATAATGTCGGAAGAACGGGTCGCCGTTCAATGCATTTTTTGTAATTGTCATAAGAATAAAACTTCAGCTTCAGTTATCGATCAGAACAAGTGATAATCAGAAGGTGCAATGTTTGGAAAATGCGGCGAGTGGATTTAAAAAGATTTTTTAAAGAATTTTTTGACCGATTTTGCGACGTGCGAATGAGCACTGTTGTGTTGCATATCGTGGCTTGCGGAGTATTCCGGTAATTTTTCCTCCAATGTACGCCCAAGCGCATTAATTGAATTTGTGTTTGACATACGAGTATATGCCTTCATCGAGCAGTTCTTCAAATTCTTCACCTTCGAAGATGCGGCGGTCTAGGTGGTTCCTTGTGACAAGTTAAAATTATCACTTTTAAAAAGTACGAATTACTTCTGATACCTTTAATCAGCTAGAGCATGGCCACCAAAAACTTCCATAAAATGATATGCATATGCAAAGTTCGACAGACAGGGTTTGTATAAAAATACCGGAAATATTATTTTTTGTCGTAGCAACGCACTCGCAAAAAGCAGGCTTGTTGGCTAGGGGAAGGATCTTCAAAACGTGCCAGGGTAGATCGAGTTGTTAGTGGATTCCTCTCAAATGATTCAGAAAGATTGAAGAGCGGTTCGCCATCAAGTTTTTGTGTTGAACTCTGAAATTGGGTACGCAGACGTTGGGCATGATTTGCCAAGTGTTCAAGGAAAGAATATCGCAAACTGCTCTTCAAAGATGGTCGAATAAGTGTTGGGGACGAGCTCCTCTCTAGATGGCCGCCGCGGTCGACGGCAAGGATCGAGGACAGCATGCAACGTATGTTGTTTGTAGTGTGGAATTTATACCGTCGGTTAAAATTGTTCCTAGGTGATCCACTATTGATAAATCAGCGTTGTGACAATCCCCTAACCCGTTTTAGTCCTGGGTTGCATCAGCAGACTTTTTTCCGTTCTCAAAAGTGAAATCCTCCCGTAAAAACTGGACGAATTGGGAGCTTGAGTACCATCAAAGAAACATGCGTTCGGGACCTTCGGAAATCCGTCTACCAGGAGACTTTTTAAATTGTGGAAAAGGCGATGGCAAAAGTGTGTCGACGCTCAAGGCAAGATCTGAAATATGTAAATCTTTTTTTCTGAAACTTTTCCCGACACTCTTTATACAAATCATGTATTCGATAAAATACAAAGTGTTGTTATTCATGCTCCAACCAAGTGACATATACGAGGTTTGTTAAAAAAATTAGGTGACTCTTTGAATTTCGCGAACTAAGTACATTCGATTTTATTTTTATGTTAGTACACATGTCCACTTACAAAGCAAGCCATTGTTAGTCATTTTGGATATTTAATTTATTTTTCACAGATAAAAATTTTAGACATGCTTTGGTGGGTTTGGCGATTTTTTACTATTGAAAATAAATGGAACAAAGAATACTTGAAATGTTGACCGTGGCATGTTGTAAATATTTATGGGTGAAATTGTTATTGACGATGCCCGCTCTGGATACCTCGAAGCAGTGAAGAAAATTATTATGAAAAACCGTTCCTGGGGATATTGGCATGTCAGTTGGCTCATACCATACAATTTTTTCTGATATCTTGGGCATGAAACCTATTAGCAGGGTTTGCTCCAAAATTCCTAAATTTTGACGAATAAAACCTTTGCATTATCATCGCTCAGGGGCTGTTAAATTACGCGAATGACGATCCAGATTTGCTGAAAAGAATCTTCGCTGGTAATGAAACATGGGTGGCGAAATATGATTATGACGTCGAAACCGAAATATGATTATGACGTCGATGGAAGTGACAAAAAGAGTCAAGACTGAAAAAAGCACCCCAAGTTCGGTCTATTGTGAAAGTTTTCTTTCGTTTACAATGACGTTGTTCGTCATGAGTTCTTTTCGGTTTGCGTGGACCAATACGAAGAAAACGTCCAGATTTGTGGGAAAAAAAAATTATTGCTGTTGTATCACGATAATGCTCACTCGTCGTTGTTTGTTCGTAATTTTTTGGCCAAAAACAACACCGCAACTATGCCTCAGCCCCTGTATTGGCTGGACTTGGCGCACAGCGGTTTTTTTCTTTTCCCGAAACTGGGAAGACAATCCCATGGAAGGATGGAGGTATACCACGACTGAACTCAAAGCTATACCAAAAAATGTTTTGTTTAAGAAAGATCACTTTCAAGGGGACAAACTTAATATTAATGTATAAATAGATATTTTTTAGTCACTTTATTTTTTGAACAAACCTCTTTGCTTTACAGAAAATAAAAGATCCATGGTACAATGCTACGAATTAATTAAAAGCGTTTTTTGTTTTTTTTTCATCGCTGGGATCTAATTCAGCTTTTAATTTCCGCCGTTTGCCTGTAGTGGCTCGATGCCTCTAATAGCACTTAATTATATGTGGTGGACTCCCGAATGGCTCAAGGGCGCTTTTTATCCAATTCAATGATGTCTAACCCATTGGTACATGATGATTTAAGTTTTGTAAGATATTACCTCAGTTCTCTGAGAAGGGGCTGTAAATCTCACCAGGAGTCTCATTGGTGCCAAGCACGTAGACATACTTGGCAAAAGTATAACGGCCCGTAAGCCTTCTACAATTATTTCTCTTTAAGGATAAGAAGAATTTTGCGGACTTCTTGCAGACATCAGGGCGTACGTGCTTAATCATCCTGCATCCTGGATATTCCCTCCATCTCCTAACGTTTTCGCGCTCAAAGAACCATCTGTGAAAATGCGAATACATTATATTCTAGGTTTAATGTCTGGTCAAAAGTCAGTCCTGACGCCATGGAAATGTAGATGTGAAATTACAGTGCAGAAGGATAGCAGGTGTCATTGCGTCGGAAGGCATATCCGTGAGGCAGGGGTCGTAGGATATTTCTCGCGCAAGTACACTGCCACTCCAATGCGAGTTGTACCAAAAACCATTTCTGTTGAGGCGAGACATGGATTTCAGTGCGCATCCTCTGATGTCAAAGGGTGGAAAATTCATCATAGCATCTACAGCAGTTCCCGGTGTGCTGGGGAAAGCCCCCGTGCAGCTGAGACAGACCGTTCTTTGGCGTTTGGTGAAAGAGGCATATGAGATTATCGGTCTTATCATTACCGTGTATATCCAGAGGGCCTTTTTCGGCGATAAGCCTCATGTTTCGCCAAAAGCACGTTTGCATTGCGAAAAAGCTGACAGCGCTTTGGTGGTTTTGGACTCAACGTGCTTTGACCAAAGAAGCTTGTTATCTAAGAAGACTCCTAGATACTTAGCTTCGTTGGACATCGAGATGGGAATGCCTTTTAGCACCAGCTGAGTAATGCCAGTATTTTTCCTCCTTCTCGTGAAGAGAACGACATCCGTTTTAAGAGGATTAACCGACAGCCCATTACTCGTGCACCAGTCCTCGATCACATCCAGCGCCACCTGCGCCTTGAGACAGACAGTCGCTAAACATGAGCCGACAGAGAGAACAGCAACCGAGCAGAGAGTCGACCACCATGTATCATAGCAACGGAGACAAGACCACCTTGTGAGCAGCCCCTGCTTACTCCAGACTTGACACATTGTTCGAAGCCTGCATCAGCGAACAAGTGAACAAGAATCTGTGTACAAGCATTGCTTTGATCCACAAAACCACATGCTGTCGAAAGTTCCCTCAATGTCGACGAAAATGCCCAGTACGTACTCTTTCCTTTCGAGAGCGCATTCAATTCTCCCAACTAGATTTTGAAGCGCAGTCTCGCAGGATTTTCCGCGCACGTTGCATCTCCGAGAGGGGCTGCATTCGAAGGGCAACTTTGCGCACGTGCAACTGTGCTAATCTCTCCATTTTTTTTTTTTTTTTTTTATTGGTGGAGGCTTCTGATAAGGATTTAGAGGAATCATTCTTCGATTTACGAATAAGCATCTTATATTCCTTTTGCTTCGATCGATAATTATTCCAGTCAACTTTCGGGTTCGATTTAGGGGTCTATTCAGGAGACTCCTGGCTTCCCTGCGAAGACATTGGAACTCAGCGTTCCACTAGGGAACCAATTTTCTGCTGGGAGGTTTTTTGACAAATTGGACTTCACTAATTTCTTTGTCCTGAGTGTAGGCAGGGCTTGAGTGAATTTCTAAAGCTCCTCTCTAAATCGCACCCAGTCCGTCTTTCTCAGATTCCGCTTGGGCTGCGATGGGGAGATCCCACACTTCAATTGAAATTCGATATATCTATGGTCCGACAGCGTAACATCTGGTAAGACCCTCCACTTAGTGATGGCCTTCACATGCCTATTAGACAGGGTTAGGTCAATCATTTCCTGTCGTTTCGCCGTCACAAAGGTGGGTAGAGAGTTAACATTGTTGATAATAAGGTCAGACGAAAGAGTGAAGTTTAAAAGATAGTCTCCTCTCCGGTTGTGTTTGCTGCTGCCCCAAACAGTATTTTCATCGTTAGCATCGCAACAGATGATGAGTCCAGTCCTTCTGGCTTCACAGTAGTCTACGAGTTCAGAAACCGCCTTCGGTGGCTGGGGCAGTACCGAGTCGTAGGGGAAGTAAGCAGGGGCCACGACGAAGTGTTCAATTTCTCCGTACGCTTTGTAGCTAACTCTCCCAGCCACCAGATTTTGTCAACAGAATCAGATTGCTTACAAAAGGACTCAGGCCTTTATACAGTACTGCAACAAAAAAAAACTTCTAAACGATGTAAAATGTCGAAATATATGTCCCTATGTGGTAGATGATGCTGTTAAAGGGATAGCCTTTCTCAGGGATCCGTTAAACTATGCTGAGATTCCATTTTTCGGCCATGCTTTCCTCCAACCATATCTTACAGGTCAGTCGATCCATGTTCCAACAAGTGCAACGTCAACTTCTTTAAGTATTATATTAGTCAAAGTTAGTGCTTATATTGAACATTGTCTCTGTTTGTCCAGGATATATCTACTTATTTCCTTGTATATTTTCACACATCTCGTCATTATCAATGCCGAAAAGACAGTCCATTGATTGACCATTCCAGGCTCTCATCAGTCGCAGTAGAAACCATTTTCAATTTATTTCCTGCTTCCGGGAAACTCCTTTTCGAAAGGCAAACGCATTATTTCCAGACCAGAGCAGATTTCTTCTAATTAACAACTTGCAAATCTGTCGCAATCCAGTTCAATTCGAAATGTCTTCAGATTGAATCCTAAGACATTCCCTACGACAATTACAAATGATTGCAATCAAGAAATTAGCTAACCCATTCTCAGTTTCATTAGTATCCCTCATGCCCCCTCTCGTTTCATTTCCCTTTCTCCAGCCCAATGACGGGCAAACGTCAATTCGTCAGGTTTGATTGATGTTTTTGTACCGACGAAGCACACGCCAACCCGGTTATCCAGCTGGGCTGAACTTATTACAAAACCAACAACAGGAAAGATAAAAATCCTCAGCAAATACGAGTTCACCACCGCTGCCATTGCATCGTCCATCATATCCACATGCTACATATCGGAGAAGCATACGTGCAAGCACACAAGCCGTGGCCAGTTGCACTCGAGCAAGGACGTGGCACGCACTCATCACGAAGTCATAAAGTGCCATAAGCCCGTTCCACACGAGTTGCTAAGACAATAGTCGAAAGTTCACTTCACAGGAGGAGATGAATCCTTGGTTCGTCGTCCTTCCTGCCACCACCAAATGTCATGCCTTTGTGTTGTTCAACCACCCGACGTGGTACCTATTGTATACACATTGATCTGCCATACAAAAAAAAAAAAATAACACAAAACAAGACTAAAGGAGTAGAAAGAAAAACTTCCCACCCGATTTGAATTTACATTCCATTACGTCAATTGCCATTCGAATGGAAAAGTTTACTTCAACATCTAGCACAAACGCCATGCCACGTCCTCCCTCGTCCTTGACAATTATCCAGCGTCAGTAGCGAAGAAGCTGATTAAATTCAATTGAACTAATTATTGCCACAGAAATGCTATACCCCTCGTCCTAGCCTAACAAAAGCCGACCGACTTAACGTCACTTCCTAGCACTGGAATCCTAACTTTATTCCTTTGCAATACCATTCCTTCGTTCGTGCCCCGTTCGTTGCCTTTTTTCTTCATCGTCTCCTAATGAATGTCTCCTGAACAATCAGTTTTTCTTTCGTCTTGCCAAAGAGCGCGTACATTCCACACAGCGAGCCGAGGCGAAGGAGGACGAGCGTGAACAACATCTTGGCGAAGTAACAAAAGTGCGAAAAACGATAAATTCACCTCAGGGCAGTTGTAATTACTGGACTAGAGGACGGGGGATACCCGGGGACACGGGACGTCCCATCCGTCGTCGTTGCCGTGTGGATCGTAAATGGATTGTGGGAGGAAATTGTATAATTCCTAATTTTTTATTCAATTCGTCAGGTAATTTCGAGTGACGAAGGTTGTGGACGATGGTAGATGGTAAATGGGAGATGGGTGGTAAATGGGGCAATAAAATGGACATGGACGACGACGTGTCGATGGGGTCGGTCGGGGGCTGGAACGTCCGATAGCCACAATTTTATGACCTGAAAACATTATTCCACAAACAGCTTAGTCATTTGGAAGGCATGTTTTCCTTGGGCGTTTGTGGTTTTTCTCGAATTTTATTATTATATTTTTATTTATTTTTTGGTATTCGTGTCCTTTCCGTGTAAGGTCCTTTTCTTTTCAAGCCAGCCATCATCATATTTTATCAAAAAAATTGTGTGTTATTCTTTCAGTTTTATTGTGAATAAGCAATGAGGAAACAATGATGGGAGCAGAGGCGGTGGAAGGGCCGCCGGCGGTTATCATTACTTAAGGCCCCGTTCGCGGTAGAGAGATAATAACGTGAAAGAAATATAAGAACAGGAACAAGACATTCGTGAAGACATATTGCCCCCTTGGACGTACTGAGGGAAAGTTCCTCTTTATTTCTCAGATTCTTGCTACGCCGGAATTATACAGTATGTGGCGAGGGTTGGGATACTCGAGGGAAGAAAAATATTTTTGCAATACGTGGAAAGTTTTTTTTAGCCCATACCTCGGGGTTATTTAAAGTATCATGGATACTTGTGAGTTACGTCGAGACTATTAAGCAAAAAAATGAAATGAATACCGTACATCCTGAAGTAATACGATATTGTATACATTCATTGGGACATACAGTCTAGCCCTCAACAAACAAAAGTTTTCAGGCAAATTTATCAGATTTCAAATTCAACATCACCTTGTATCATCCTTGCAGGCTTCAGCTTGTTTTAATCTCCGGGGTTACTTTCGAACATCTTTCGACCTCAATAATACTTTTTGTTTTCTTTTCTTCGTACTACTTATTCGGCTATTACACTAAGTCCAACAGAAGAGAAAGGCGATGAGAGCGAATTAGATGAAAAATTAGATTCCCGGAAGTTCTTTACGACTCACTCCCTAATTTTCATTTCATTTTCGTGGCTTGTTGAGTGAACATCAGTGGTGCGCTATGTTGGAGCTTATTTCATCCCATCGGCACAGCAGTAAAATGAAAAATATACGGAGAACTGTCAAAACGCTCGTATCACGAATGAAAGTCAAGAGAACGTGAAAAAGAGCCAGGCCTCACCTGAGGCTGCATGTGGAGGCGCTCGCCTTATGGGATTAAAACTGAAAGAGGAAATTGAAAGTACATAAGTCCCGTGGGTCAGAAGGCTGCATATGATAGTCCCATTAGAAACGCTTAAACGTTTCTTGTATAGATGCTGGCCCTTTACAACACACGTCACCATCAGAAGTGATAAGGGTCAGCGAGGGTCGCAATTCTGTGTCGGGCTTTACACGCTGCAGGTATTCCCTTACATGTCTTACGATTTCTCTTTAAACTAATCTTCCATAAAATCACTCATCTTCACACGACGACACTCTAATTTGACATTTGTTTTTCCCTTTTTCTTTTATATGTAAATTAAATCTCTTCTTGAGACGTATTGAAAAAAAAATACTTTTCTGTTTATCTTTTCGTTGATAGACCGCTTTATTGGACTCGCACTTAACAACTAACTCGTACAATTCCGTTTCACTTAAATCTAATCTCTACTTGGCATGCTCAACTTCGTCGTCGCACGATTAAAATTTTTATTCAGCTTTTCGGATGCGCGAACCTGACACAGGTGAGTGCACCAGTTTATGTTATTGAAAATATCGAATGACGGTCCGTGGAATGCACGGGATATGTGAGCTGGCTGAGAGTGGAATGCATAGGATATGTAACCACCCCCCCCCTTAAGATCACAATCCACCGGTATTGTTTGAGGTAGCTGATTACCTCCTTTGAGGGCATTAACCGTTATTTTCAAATTTTTGCTTTTCCGCGCTAATTTTGAATGAATTATTACTATTATAATTAAGATGCAGGCGATAGCTGAAATTGCCAAGTAGCTAACATTCTTATGAATTCTAAGTGTTTTTATATGTTCTAAATTAACAAAACTTTTAAATAAGATTTCCTCGAAACTTGGGGGTTTACTAAAATTATATTTTACATCACTGGTATAAAAAAATCTATCTTCGAAATTTATGTTGGTGTTACTAAAAGTTTGGTTAAATATTTGAATTGAACAGTTATTAACCGTAATTAAATAGTTTCCTCTTAATTTTATCCTTCTATCATCACAACCATTTATTAATTCTTCATTTTCCATATTTTTACAAAGGATTGTATGTTCGTCTAATGCTTTTATTTCAGTTACCCTATTTTCTTTTAGCTTACAATTTTTATTCGTTTTGATTATTATTGATTGGCAACAATTCTTTTTCGTATAAGGATTTGTCATTGTATATGTATTTAGTCTGGTTACTTTCTATAAAGTATTGATCTTCCATGATTATTTCGTTATGTTCTTCTGTGGGTATGGCTGTTAGAAGTTTAAAGTCAACTAATTTATATGAGTGTGGGATTTTAATTGCTATTATTAGTCTGTCTCGGTCGTATTTTAGTAATCCTAATTTTACATTTTTCAACTAATAAAGATCTAGTTCTGTGGATTTTATTTCGATTGCTGTCATCACACTTGGATGTAAAAGTCCCTGTTTCACTAATGCTATGCTATCTAATATTTGGTTAAGTTTATCTTCTAGAATTTTAAGTTTTAGTATTTGATCAGTTTTTAATTGTTGTATAATAATTTGTTTTTCGTTTTCGGTTAACTCTCGATATGCTTGTGCTATTTGTTTTCTATCTTTTTCTATAGTGGTTTTTATGTTAGTAACAGTGTCGTTAAAGTAGGAATTAATTTGAATCTGTTGCTCTAAATTGTAAATAGCATTTCCATTGTTTTGCTCTATAATTTTCATATGCTCTGTTATTGCTTCTCTATCGTCAGCGTCCATTGTCCCGAACAACCATTTCTGTGCGGTTCCTATAGCGTTTATTAGCCCTCGTCTTTGTCTGAAGCTCCTATGTGGTTCTATGGCTGTTATCTTTGACTCTATACTTTCCAATTCCTTCCTAATTGTTGGGTCGTTATTAATGTGTAGCCTTTGAATGTTATCCCTAATGGCGTTTATAGTTTGTCTTAATTCGTTTGTATTTATAATGTGTAGTATCGTCTTCGTCTCTCGTATTAACTCTGTTTGTCCCATTTTTATTTCAATATACCCGTTGTCAGTTGTTATCCTGTCTATCGTCAGTGTCGCTGTCGTTTGTCCTATCATCAGTACAGCCAGTCCGAGAAACGCTAATGTCGTCATCTGCAAACATACGGGGTCTCTTAATATTCATTGGGTGTTCCCTACCTACTCGTTTTAGTCTATATCTACGTTCGCCTTTATAATAGTGTCTCTTATAGTTCTTTACTGGTATAATTTTCCGCTTTTCCTGATAACTTTCCCTATCTAGATTTAATTTCTGTGTTCGTTTTTCTTTTTGTGTCTGTATTCTTTTAACTAAGGTTGCGAAGTCAGCGTACATTGCTTCTTCAGGCGTCATTTGAATAGTGGATTGATATCTATTATTATAGGTCTGTACCGCTCTATGTACCTTTTGAATAAGCGTCAAATCTAAATTTCTCATAGCTACCAAAATTTCCTGTAACGTCGAATGGAATCTTTCGATGTCACTATTTCCAGTGTGAGTGTTGGGCTTAGTCAAGTGGAGTTCGACTTCCTGTTCCCTTAAAAATTCTTTCAGATGTTCGGATTTAAATTCATTGTCTGTTTTGATTTTAGAGGGTTTACCAAATTTGGAAAAGTGTTCTTCTATCGTTTCTATCTTCTTCGTCCAGTTTCGGTTTGGCAGAAAGTAAGCATAAGCTTTTTTTGTCAGTTTATCGATGAGAGTTAAGAATGGATGTTTTTTAAAGTAATATATATCCATGTGGACAATTTCGTTGGGTCTACTTGGTGTTTGACTTACTTCATATTTCAGTTTTATAGGTTTGCGTTCGTACTTGGTCTCTAGGCATGTCTTACAATTGTTGATTATTCTGGTTATTTCTTTTACTAGGTGGGGATAGTATATAATATTCTTTAGGCTGTGGTAAGTTTCTATTATTCCACTATGGGCACTTTGTTTTGTATGGTATAGGGAAATTTGTTTATGTACTTCTTCTAATGTCTTTATTTCCTGTGCTCTTAATGTCGCTTTTATAAATTTAATTTGTTTGTCATGCCCAAATAGTTTTATTAGTAATTGTTGTATTTTATTGAATTCGTGGTCTGAAAGTTCCGTATAGATCCCGGTTAATCCTGGTTTTATGAATCTCATAAGTAGGTCTGTCCAATAGTCTTCTCCTTTTGTCATGTCCACGAATATTATACGTCTGCCATGTAATACTTCTATTTCATTGTTAGCGTCGTTAGTGAGTATTAGTTGTGTTTTATATTTGTTAACTATAGTTTCTTGTATAGGGATATGGTCAAGTAGTTGTTGTTCTTGCGAATGTGTCGTAGCGTTATCGGACATATTGTTTACTGAGTGGTCGTTGTTAAGTTCTTTTTCTGGTACGTCCTCAGGAATTCGACTTAGAAAGTCCGCTATTTTGTTCTCTCTACCTTTAATGTACTCAATGTCAAATTGGTACTCTTGTAGTTTGAGTAGCCATCTTTGTGTTCGTTGGCTGAATTCTTTTCCTGAACATTTTTTATTAAGATATTTAATCGGTTGATGGTCTGTTATAATTTTGAATCGTTTCCCCCACAAATATGGCCTAAAATACCCTACTGCCCAAACTACCGCCAGGAATTCTTTGTCAGTAACGGAGTAGTTTTTTTCGTGGTCCTTTAATGACCTAGAGGCGTAACAGACTGGCTGTCCCTCTTATGTGAGTACGGCCCCGATGGCATAATTACTTGCGTCGGTGAATAGGGTAAATTGTTTTGCAAAATCGGGAAATTTTAGAATAGGGTGTTTTGTTATGTTTAATTTTAACGTCTCAAAAGCCTGGATATATTCCGGATGATTCCGTGTTGATTCTTTTATCTTTTTTTAAGTAATTGATCATTGGATTTGCAATTTTAGCCTAATCCTTCACGAATTTGCGATAATAGCCGGTAACCCCTAAAAATCCTTTAAGTTGTTTCTCATTTTTCGGCAGAGGATATTCCTGGATGCATTTAATTTTAATCGGGTTGGGTTTCATTCCCTCGGCTGTGAGAATGTGGCCCAAAAATTCCGTGTTTTTCTTCATAAATGAACATTTGTCGAACTGTACTTTGAGGTTGTGTTTGGATAGAATATCGAATATTGTTTTGAGAGAGTTAATGTCAAGGTATACCACACAGATCTTGTTTATGTGGTCCCTGAGAATATCGTTCATTAGTCTCTGGAATGTGGCCGGCGCGTTTTTCAGACCGAACGGCATTCTGATATATTCATATAATCCACAAGGTGTCACAAATGCTGTCTTCGGGATGTCGTTTGGTTTCACCTTGATCTGATGGTACCCTTTCGCAAGGTCCAAGGATGAAAAGTATTGTGCCCTACCCAATTTATCCAATATGCTTTCAATATTGGGTAATGGGTATTTGTCGTCTATCGTGATTTCATTCAACTTCCTATAGTCGACACATAGGCGGAACTTCTGCTTTCCAGAATTATCCAATTTCTTTTGCACTACCACAATTGGCGATGCATATCTACTGTTGGATTTTCGTACTATACCTTGTTCTTCCATCTCAGTTATCTGTTTCCGTACTTATTTTTCCTGCTTTGGGGGAAGCCTATAAAGTTTAGCGTTTATTGGGTGCTCTGTCGTCGTACGGATTTCATGCATTATGGTATCGGTGTTAGTAAGTGGATCACCATCTTTGTATATTAGATTATTAAATTTATTTAATAAGGCTTTCATTTTTTCCCTTTCTTCTTCGTTCAGATGGGTAAGGTCAACCTCCTTCTCAGTTGAATGTAGCTCGAAACAATCAAGAGTTGTTTCGTTTCCTTCTGAGTAGAGTGGTATATGACTATTATTTTTCAATATAAGGAGTTTATTGTCAAAATCAAGTGTTTTGACAATTTTTCTTAATAAGTCCATCCCTATCAACATATCGTACGGTTTGCCGGTTAGATCCCTCTTATACCATTTGATAGCCCCTCTTGGGTCGTAGTTAAATTCTTTTGGTATCTTAGTTATAATTCTCTCGACAGTTTCGGTTGTGGCGTTGTTAATCGTCTGAAGTTTTAAATGTACTCGCTCGTAAGTCCTAAATTTGCTACAGTCTACACGTCTGGAGTTAATGATGCTCATGGTTGAGCCTGTGTCAATCAGTCCTATGTATTTTTTTTCGTCAATTGTCATATCCATGAATATTCTGTTCCCGAGGCTTAATTGAGAAAAAAACTCTATATTGTGTGCTTCCTCAGTTCGGTTGGGGGTCTGTCCTTCATTTACTGTTTCACTGTGCGCTACGTGACCTATCTCCATCGGCTCTGGTTGACACGGGGCATTTCTGAACTGGCCAGATGGGTTGAAAACTGGTTGTCTAAAGTTTCCTGACCTAAATTGGTTTGAACTAACTGGTTGAGAGTGATATTGATACCTATGTTGTCCTGAGCTTGTTCTCTGCTGGGGGTTGTTGTTAAAATTGTATCGATTTTGACTAGTCTGTGGGTTCTTGTATTGGGGATTTCTAGGAGGAAATTTATTTTCTGGTTTGGTGGGTTTTGTATGTTGTATTGGTCGCCGATCGTGAATTGTAAAGTCTAAATTATTTTGGTCGTACCCTATATAGGTATATAGAATATTTTTTATTTCGTGTAAATCGAACTTATCTTTAATTTCTCGTGCTAGGTTGCCTGATACTAATTGTTTTATTCTATTTATTACAAGTATATAAAATGTGTTTTTTGATTCTACTGGTTTTACTTCATAGGTAATAAATGAATTTATTTCTTGTATAATTTGTTCTAATTTGTTATTCAAATCTTCAATTGAACTTACTCTTAAATTGGATATTCTTCGTGAGATGTCCTTATAGTTGATGGCTGGCCGGAAATGTTGTTTGAACAGTGTCTTGGCTTCTTCCCAGTCACGCGGCTGATTGTTGAGTAGAAGTTCCTTCGCTCTCCCGGTGATTTTTGAATTGAAGATTGCTTGCCATAGTTCTTTTTTGTGAGCAGGATCCAAGGCGCTGAGATGCGTCTCCACGACGTTTATGAACTGCGTCAACTGGTCCCTTTCTCCAGAGAATTCTTTTATGTAGGAGATTTCCTTCATCAGGCCAACGGCTCTGCTTGGTCGAGGTTGATTGGTTGTGTTTAAGGCAACCAGTGCCTCCAATGCTGCAGACATGCTTTCCAGTACTTCTCGTTCCATTGTTTCTCGTTCTATTACGAGTTTCCAGAATTTGTCCGTTTTTTTTTGCGAGGAATTTTGGATTAGCACACACTGTTTATTATTGGCGAGTTATCTAGTGCGGGTTCTCTTCACTGATTTTTAGTGATTCGCGGTGATTCTTCACTGATTTTTAGTGATCTGCGGTGATTCTTCACTTTTAGTGATTTGCACTACCGGTATTTTTTCTTTTTCACTATTTTCTTTTTCGAGGTTTTTTTTTTTTTCACAAAACTATTATTACTATTTGGTTGCGTTTAGTTAGTTCTTTCTCGTTTGGATCTTTCAGTTGTAGAAAGATCCTACCGACTGCGCCAATTAAATCTCTTCTTGAGACGTATTGAAAAAAAAATACTTTTCTGTTTATCTTTTCGTTGATAGACCACTTTATTGGACTCGCACTTAACAACTAACTCGTACAATTCCGTTTCACTTAAATCTAATCTCTACTTGGCATGCTCAGCTTCGTCGTCGCACGATTAAAGTGTTTATTCAGCTTTTCGGATGCGCGAACCTGACACAGGTGAGTGCACCCGTTTATGTTATTGAAAATATCGAATGACGGTCCGTGGAATGCACGGGATATGTGAGCTGGCTGAGAGTGGAATGCATAGGATATGTAACCTGTATAACGTTTGTTATTGAGTTTCCCCCGATCATCACTCAGTTTCTTGTGCTATAACCCAAAGGCCTTAGAGGAGTGGACGTATCTACTTCCTTCATCTCCAAAATGCTAACTGGAGACGATACAAACATGCAATATTCACCAATTTAAGTTATCATCAGTTACCTAAGTTTTATAGCGTCACTAGAGCTCAGGCTGATGACAATATCCATATACTGAGCTGAAGTGTATGATAAAGAACGGAGTTAACTTCCATACCTTAAAGACAGATACAGCTCTCCCAAACAAAGGAAATCATAAGGAATCATATTTCGAATAAACTGGCAGCGAGATAGGTTTTATGTATTCTTCGAGCATGTTAATATTCACAATAAAATCATTAAGGACGAAATTCAAAATTTTTGCAGTATTCAGTGGAACCCAAAACTCGAAAATCTTAACAAGTGCCACAAGCCTTTGTGGAATATACTGGCAATGACTAAAAAGAAAAGCAGCGCTTTCCTTCGTATGTTGATGTCCCTACCTCATCAATAATTTGTACAGAACAAGAAGTCTCCTCAATTCATTGGGTAAGATGTTCGGAAAAATCATTAAAATTAATGTTGAAAAATTACTTATTGAAAAAGATGTCTTCCCTCATCAGCCGTTTGGGTTTAGACCCTATTATAACACTGTTCAACAAGTTGAAAGAATTACCCAAAACAAGACAATAAATCTAAATCAAAAAATCAACCGGGGTTGTTTCTTTTTGAAAAGGCCTTTGACACCGTCGAGCATGTCGATTTAAATATTATGTAAAATGATATTGAGAGGATTTCCACTTGATAAAAGTAATTAAAAGCTTGGATGAAGGACGGATTTTTTTGTGTTCGTGTAAATAATACCTTATGATCTGACAAAATCTTTCCTGCAGGGGTTTCCCAGGGATCTGTTCTTGGACCTGTTTTGTTTAACTTGTAAACGTCCGACTTCCCATCCCTTACAATCTAAAAACTGTTTTAGATTTTTGCAACAGATGGAAAATTAGGTTTAATGTTTTAACGGCACAAGTTATCTTTTCACGAAAAAAAGAAAATGATGTTTGTTATCAAGCAACAACTTAATAACTGTGAGTTTAAGATTCTTGAAACTCATATTATTCGAGAGGTGACCCAAATATAATGATAATGAAAAATAAAACACGGTGATTATACCTAAAAAAATTATTTATTTTTTTACAAATTCTCTTTACAACTTAATACATTTAATCCATCTTTTTTCTAAACCCAGGATTTCCTTAGAGAAAAATTCTTTGTCTTGGCTCTTTTACTATAGAACGCTCAACAGGGCCATAACTTCCTTTCAATGTTCTTGCCTCGGACGTGTTGCTTGAGCTGAGGAAAGAGGTATAAGTCATTGTGGGCTAGATCTGGCAAACACGGCGGTTGTAGTTAGAATCCCACTCTTGAATGGCAACCATCGCAACTGCGGCGATGTGAGCCGACCTCCCGCAATCTTCTTATCTGTTCGGCGTAGTAAGATAACGAAAAGACTTCAAGCGAGGAAAACCAACAAAGCTGGAGGTACTCAGAAAATATGATGGTACCTTTACTGAGTTTAAAGCGAAAACTCTTAGTTTACTGCTTCGGACCCATTTCCCGGGAAATCAGACTGTCATCGGCTCGTTGCACACTCCTTCAATGGTAATTGCCACTGAAACGATGAAAAAAACGCAGTGTAGCTGGTATGTTGCGTTACGGGTGGCAACCACTGAGGCCATTGAATTTGCTGTGGCATCTTTCGATGGCTTCAAGTCGCCAGGTACTGTTATGCTGAAAAAATGTGTAAGACCGCTGCTTCTTATTCTGCAAAGACACCTCTCTCTCTGACACCTTGGCACTTGCCTATATATCTATTCCTTGGCGTGCGGTGAAAATGGTATTTATTCCCAAAATAGGGAAAGAAGATTACTCACTCGCTAAGAGTTTTAGACCAATCAATCTAACATACATCTTGCTGAAAAACATGGAGAGACTAGTAGAGTTGCACGTGCGTAAAGTTGCCCTTCGAATGCACCCTCTCTCAGAGATGCAAAACTTTTATCAGCGCGGAAAATCCTGCGAGACTGCACTTCAAAATCTAGTTGGTAGAATTGAATGCGCACCCAAATGGAAAGAGTACATATTGGGCATTTTCGTCGACATTGAGGGAGGTTCTGATAAAGCTACTTTCATGGCGTGGCCTAGATAAAGCACTGGTTTTGTGGATCAAAGCAATGCTTGTGCATATTGATGGCTGATGGATCAAGTCTGGCGTAAATAGGGGCTGCCCGCAAGGTCCTGTCTCCGCTGTTATGGTGCATGGCAGTAGATTCTGTGTTCGATGCTCTCAATGCCTCTGGAATCTATGCACAGGCCTATGCGTATGATTTTGCTGTTCTCTCTCTCAGGTTCCTGATGACTATTGCTAGGCAAGGCTGTAACAGAATTTTACAGATATTGTACGCCATTGATAGCCCCAGAGCCTGAGCTTTAAACTAAAACAAAAGTATCACCCCTATTCGCAAAAATCTTGCGTTTTCCTATTGAATTAAAATGACACTTCTTGTTGGATAGCCCTATATTAAGTTTATGCCTATTGTTAAGCAAGGTCGGAGCGGAAATTTGGCAGACATTATATTCTGTTAAAATGACACTTCTTGTTGGATAGCCCTATATTATAGTTATGATTATTTCTAGGCATGGCCGGAGCGGATATTTGGCAGACATTGTATTCCGTTGCTAACCTCGGATTCTGAGCTATATATTATAATAAAAGTATCACCCTGTTTCGCAAAAATGCTGCGTTTTCCTATTGAATTTAAATGACACCTCTTGTTGGATAGCCCAATAATAAGTTTATGACTATTGCTAAACAAGGCCAGAGCGCAAATTTGGCAGATATTGTATTCCATTGCTATCCTCGGATTCTGAGCTATAGATTAAAATAAAAGTATCACCCCGTTTCGCAAAAATGTTGCGCTTTCCTATTCAATTAAAATGACACCTCTTGTTGGATAGCCCTATATAAAATGTATGACTATTTCTAGGCAAGGCCCGAGCGGAAATTTGGCAGATATTGTATTTCATTGCTACCCTCAGACTCCGAGCTTTAGATTAAAATAAAAATATCATCCCCTTTCGCAAAAATGTTGCATTTTGCTATAGAGTCAAAATAACACCTTTTGCTGGATAGCCCTATATTAACGTTATGGCTATTTCTAGGCAAGGCCGGAGCGGAAATTCGGCAGATATTGTATTCCATTGCTAATGTCAGACCCTGAGCTTGAGATTAAAATAAAAGTATCTAGGCAATAGGCTAGTCCTCTGCATCTACACGGCAATGATGAGACCGATAACCTCATATTCATCGTTTGTTTGGTGGAACAGGCTAACACGTAAACACGTCGTGACCTCTTTAACCAAACTCCAAAGAGCGGTCTGTCTCAGCTGCACGGGGCTTTTCCCAGCACACCGTGAGCTGCTCTAGATGCTATGATGAATCTTCCACCCCTAGACATATATATCAGAGGATGTGCACTGAAAGCCATTTCTCGCCTCAAAAGAAATGGTTTTTGGTACAACTCGCATTGGAGTGACAGTGTACGTGCGCGAGAAATATCTTGCGACCCCTGTCTTATGGATATGCCTTCCGACGCAAAGACACCTGCCATTCTATTGGGCTATAATTACATAGTCAAATTTCCATTGCGTCAGGACTGGCTCTGGCCAGATACTGAACCTGGAATGGACTGTTTTCGCATTTTTACAGATGGCATTTTTACGTTTTTTGGAAATTAGTGTTCGTGGACGACTTTGTTGTCTTTGGGTTTAACCATAAAAAAGGAAATAAAGAAAATTTTAGTTTTATTTTAAAGTCTGCACTTTAATGAAGCCTTTAAGTATTTTTTTTAAATTTTTTTTATAATAATTTAATATAAAAAAAATATAAAAAAAAAGTCCTCAATTCAAGGTCGCATAAATAAAAAAACTGTTGAGCGGAATTATGTTGATTTTAAGCAGCATTCCAGACGGAGCAGATTGTATTTTAATGCGAACAAAATAAAAAAGCAGACGCAGATAGGCTCTATTTAATCGTGTACAATATGATATCCATAGCCATATTGCTGATTTATTATATACATATGTTGCAAGTTATTTCAGAACAAATTGATAAAAAAAGTGTTTTAAAAACAATTACGTGATTCCATTTATTGTGGACTAGGTTATACGTCGCGATAATACAGAAATTGAATTAATTTTTAATTTCTCATTTCAATATTTGCTTACGTTTGACTAATAATTATTGCCGTGACATACGACAAAAGCACCCCATAAGCTTTATTGAGTTGTCCTAGTTCTATTGATATTGTAGTTTTTTTTGTCTCTTAAATTGGTTATTAAAATTTATTCATGCAGAGCGTTATTTTCGTTTATTTCGCCAATAAAAAAATTACAAATTTAATGCTTTTTTAATATCCGGCTCAATGAGAGAAAAAATATACTGTTCCCTTGTTAATGCACACAAGCACGTCTGGGGCAGACGTTACAAAAGGTTGGGGCTGTGTGCAAAGCCCCAGTGCCTGTTTCGACGGCACCGGAGAACGAGGTGGATCTGCGTTCGATCTTGCTCGCCATTCAAGGCCAAATCGGCCAGATCCAACAGCAGATCCATGAGCCGGCGACCTAAATGGACGGAATCTACTCGCTTCTGCCGGGCCTATTGCACCTGTATATTGCACCGGTAGAGAGTAACTTAAAGATCCTATCGGTGAATGTGAATTCACTGATTAGGATTGAACGAAGAGCCGTACTTTACAACTTGTTGCGGGACAAAAGCCCCGATGTACTTCTGGTTAGCGAAGCAAAACTAAACCACAAGTTCAAAATCCGGCACGAAGTACAAGAAATTCGAAAAGACCGAACGCCACACGAGGCGGGTGAGTTGCAACCTTCATTCGAAATATTTTTAAACATCAAATTATATATAGCGCTGAAGTACGAAGATTCCAGGTGCTGGAGGCCTGTATTGTGTGCATGCCTCTTCGAAATGGAAAGAGAAGGTACATTATGTCAGCCTATGCACCTGAAGCACCTCACCCCAATATTTTCATCGCAGAGCTGAAGACACTTTTTCAATCTCTGCGCTTAAACTCGGTAGAAAACTTGTACATTCTGGCCTGCGATTTAAATGTCAAGAATAATGGTTAGGGAAAAAACATACCCAACACCAGGGAGAGCCTACTAAGCCATTGGGTTGGGTTGGTGGGTTCTGCAGAGCATAGATTTACAGAGTCATGTTACTTGCAACGGATAGCCCGTGATAGTTTGACTCTCGAACGAGTGGTGTCATCTTCCATTGTAAAAATCACTTCAAAAGATACATTTACGACAGTAAAATTAAAGTTAAAAGTGGTAATTGAGTACTTAAATAATGAAGACCTGGGCTATTTCTAGGAGTTTTAAAATAACTAAGAAAAAAATATGTGCTTCTGCCCATAAAACTGGCATTGGTAACGCAAAGAAGATGACCGAATTTCATAAAAGAATATTTCGCGGTAATCGAAGAAAATTAGCAACATAAGTGACACGACTTGGGTGTTGGTGACGACTATGTATGTTTTAACTGGTTCATAAGTTTACTTTTTCGATCATATTGGCTAGTTTCTCACTAATAACACTTATAACTTTGTTTCCAAGATTGGACGTATCCCAATAAAAAGTCTAAAAGCATCAAAACGATCATGCCGGCTAATTTATCGGTACAAAAAGAGGGATATGGTCATCGAAATCATTTCTCAATTGGTTCATTAGGCTTGTAGCCTAAAGCTTGTAGCCCGAAGTATATACCCAAGTTTTTTTATCTTATCGACATAGCCTCTATTCAGGATTAACGCCTTCGTTTTTGATGCGTTAAGCTTCAAACTATTATCAGCTGACCAATGAAAAACCCGATTCAATTCTTGCGTGAATAATTCCATTGCAGTGGAGGTACACGACTTAGGAAACATACAGTAAACTTGAACATCATCGGCATAGATATGAAACTTACAAACATTAAAACATTGATGGATATCGTTAATAAAACATGAAAATAGTAACGGTCCTAATACCGAGCCTTGTGGAACACCGGAGATGACCGAAATACATGAGGAACGATTACGGTTGAGATACACATATTGCGACCGATTGGAAAAGTACGAAGACATAAGATGACAAAGAGATCCACCACATAGGAATTGACTTTTCAGTTTATGTATGAGCTTTTCGTGACTCACGCAATCAAAGGCTTTGGAGAAATCTAAGCAAACCATTAGACCGACCATGTCACTGTCCATTCCTGCGCGAATATCCTCACAGACTCTAATTAGCGCTATTGTACAGTTCCGCTTAGCGCGAAACCCAGATTGGAACTTTGTGATGAGCTTCTTGTTCTTAAGATGTTCCTTAAGTTGGCAGCTCACTAAGCTTTCGAAAACCTTGCTTAAGTACGGAAGTATGGCTATTGGGCGATACTCCGTGCAGTTAGGAGCTGGGAGGCAAGGCAAGGGAACGATTTCGGCAACTTTCCAACTGTTAGGAAAAGTAGAGGTCGTAATAACGCTATTCATTATGTGAGCAAGCTGGTGTAGGATGCAAGGAAGAAGTGTTTTTATTAATACGGGGGGATTTCATCCGAGCCCACAGCATTCGATTTTATTCCGAACAAAGTGAGCCCAACACAAAGTTCGTCAACACCTGACAGTGAGAAAGAGTCTGGATCATAATCTAAGCTGGAGACAGTAGTTGAGCTTCGTGGTACACTATTCAATGACGATTGAACAAAATTGCGATTGAGTGCCTCGATGTCAATATCATTTGGGGCTATAGGCTTATTTGAGCAGATACCCATTTGGCGCACATTTTTCTAGAAGGCTGAACTTGTGTTGCTATTAGAGAACTTCGCCGCGTAGTAATTTCGCTTATTCCTAGGAATTATTGAGGTTACTGCATTACGTGCGACCAGGGAGTTGTAAACTTTTTTCGAATTCGTTTAATTGGAACATGTTTGGTAAAGAGATAACGAATGTTGCTATTAAAACAATCTATGTACTTCCACGTCAACGTTACTACTATTATAAATTGGCGACCAGTCCAGACTCAGACAATCTATAAATAATAGTGGAGTATTCATTTCGGAGAAATTAAAGAGTGAAACAATAAAGTCATGAGGAGGTGACAGGCAATCAATTGAGTCGTGGTACGAGAAGGCTGGGGCAAACAATTGGTCATAAAGCAACAAAATCTTGGGTTCTGAGACGAGGCACACATCTAGGAGTGAAGAATTACGGGTGGGCATGAAGTGTGTCGGTTGTTGTAGGTTGGCGAAACTAAGCTGCAGTGACCTCATCATTTCAATGAACGGCTTGTTCTTGATGTCCAGAAGATTCAGGTTCAAATCACCAACGACAACAATATCGGTATAATCTGACGCAAAACCCTCCAGGATGTCTGCGGGCAATGAGTGATTAGCCACATTCGGTGGCATGTAAAGACAGCCTACTAGTAGTTTGCCACCACTCAAACAAATTTCAACAAACAAATACTCTACTGAATAAAAAACTGAGGATTGTCTGACAACGTTGTAATTAAATGAGCTTTTTAAATAAATACCAACACCTCGACCCAATTTATTCAACCTATCCGCACGCACCAATTTGTAGTGGGTGGGGGAGTTGCAACTGTAATAAAGAAAACAGTGAAACATTCTTTACTGCCCAAACTAAAAACTAAATTAATAGAGAATATTGGAATCGAACTTTATTTTTCAAATGGAAGAAAATTATCTATTTTTTCAGTTTATTTTCCTGGATCTTCCACGTCAGCCGGCAACAAACATTTGTTTAAGAAGGACCTGCGAGTGTTCATCACCTTTTCGGATCTCTACTTAATAGGTGGAGATTTAAATTGTCGCCATAGGAACTAGGGTTGCATAAGAGCGAATTCTTGGGGAAACATTTTAGATGACCTGAATACAAGTCATCCATTTCAGATTGTGTATCCCACTTCGCCAACTTATATCCCTTACAATGCGAGGTGTAATCCTTCCACATTAGATATATATTTAACAAATGTTCCACAGCTTTTCAACCAACCAATGGTTGTGAATGATCTTTCCTCCGACCATCTCCCTGTTATCTGCAGCATCCAACAGAATGTCAACATTCTCAATAAAATCATTAAAGACGAAATTCAAAAAGTTCGCAATATTTCATGGAACAAAAAGCTTCAAAATCTTGATAAATGCAGTAAACCCTTCTGGAATATTGCAAAGATAATTAAGAAAAAAGGCAGTTTTATTCCATCGTTTATCGATGTCCCAACCCCTTCAGCAACTAGCGCTGAGAAAGCTGAAATCCTCTCCTCATCTTTTCAGCAAAACCACATAGTTGCCAATGAAATGGGAAGTAGAGATACGGAAGTTGTCGTGGCGACCGCTATATCAAACTTAATGTCAACCCCAGTGAGCCTACAGAAAAGCATGTACACTACCCTTGAGGAACTAAAAAATTTAATACAAAATCTCAAAAATCGAAAGTCCCCAGGTTTTGATGGTATCAAAAACATTTTTATTAAACAATTACCTGATCTTGGCTTGAAATTTTTACTTTTTATATTCAATTCATGCATTAAGCTACAATATTTCCCAAAAGGATGGAAGAAAGCTAAGATCATACCAATACTAAAACCTGGAAAGCCAGCTAATAATTCCAATAGTTACAGGCCAATTAGTTTACTCAACTCAGTAAGTAAGCTTTTTGAAAAAATAATTAAAAATAAGATATACAAAGTGCTAATTGAAAAAGATGTCATTCCCCTTCAGCAGTTTGGATTTAGACCGCATTACAGCACAATTCACCAAATCGACAGAATTACACAATACATAAAAAAAGGTTTTACTTCCAAGAAATCAACAGGGATAGTTTTCCTAGACATTGAAAAAGCTTTCGACACCGTCTGGCATGGTGGACTACTTTATAAAATATATTTATTCGAGTTTCCATTGTTCTTAATTAAAATTATTAAAAGCTTCTTAGAAGAACGGACGTTTAGTGTCTGTATAAATAACACATTTTCTTCCGATAGAACGATCCCGGCAGGAGTACCCCAGGGATCTGTCCTTGGACCTGTACTGTTTAATTTGTATATGTCCGATTTTCCATCGCTCCCTAATTGTGAGTATGCAATGTTTGCCGATGATACGTGTATTTACACGTCCCATGTAGTTGGTTCTACTATAGAAACTAACCTACAGTCGGGACTAAACACTATTATAGGATATTGTAACAGGTGGAAAATTAAAGTCAATGCCGATAAGACACAAGCTATCTTTTTCACGAAAAAAGAAAACAATGTTAACAATCAACAACGACATTACAATATGGTCGGACACTGTAAAATATCTAGGTATTACATTAGATAAGAAACTGACATATAACAGTCATGTCTCGGACACCATTAGCAAAATTATTAAGACAATTAAAATTATGTATCCTCTTATTAACAGGAAATCAATGTTAAGTCAGGAGAACAAACTGATAATATTTAAAACAATTTTTTGTTCTTTTATGTTTTATGGCTGTCCAGTCTGGGGAAAATGTGCAATAACACACATTAAAATAATGCAGATAGCGCAAAACAAACTACTCAAAATGATGCTTAAACTTCTATATCATTTCTCTACGCGTAAACTTCACGATATGGCCAATATCGATTTTGTTTCTACTAGAATAAATAGATTAAATGCCAAATACAAAATGAGTTGTGAGATGTCAGATAACATCCTTATTAATAACTTAGTCGCCAATCACACTAATTAAAATCGCAATTGTACCTTCTCTACACTTATTTCATATCCCTTGTTATTATTATTATTTATTTATTTATTTATTTTATTTATTTATTTATTTATTTTATTTATTTATTTATTTATTTTATTTATTTATTTATTTATCTTTATTTATTGTTTAGTATTATTTGATTATTACACGTTATTTAGTTTTTATTATTTTTTGGTTATTATTTACTTATTCGTATGTCTATAAATATTATTATTCTTTTTTTTTTTTTTTTGTTATTATTTCTTAATTACTGTTTGTTTGTTATCAACAAATATACATATATATATATATTTTTTATTTTTTTTTTTGGCAAATGAGAGGTTTTTCTTAACCATTTTCCTCTCGGTAAAGGACTTCATCATAACTCTTGAGATCCATAATATATCATTATTCAGATGTAAGACTTAAGTCACAACTCTGTGTAAATTGTGCAATTACAACCAAATGTACAAATGTAAAATATAAAATGTAATAAATGTAAATGTAAACCAATTTGTAGTTAGTTACATTGAACATATCCGAACCCATTTCCGGCTTCAACCATGTTTCCGATACGCACATGATATCGATCTTGCCACTGACCAAAAGCAAACGCAGATCATAAATTTTACTTTTTATGCTTTGGGCATTTATATGACAAATGTTTCAGCCCTTCTTTTGGTTGCACAAAATATTTAGTAAACATCTGCAATGAATGACTTGAAACTACTTCCAATGCATTCAATATATTTTAGGTATCTTACTCACCACATTCATATCTTGAAAAATAAAATGAATAAACCAACTCATATTTAAATACGATGTGAAAATTTCACCCATTGACAACAAAGCTATTCATGTAGTGTACTCGTAAGAAATGAGTATTCTAAAACAAGTACTCAAAAAATTAGAGTACACTGCACCGAGTATTTTGGTATTTCACTTATGCGTACATACACATGTATGTACACATTTGAATGAGATTCAATGACAACAGCTTCACGTAACATGCCATTAAAGACGATAGACATTAGACAATGGTCAGAGAGCGATTTGCTCGTGGGGGGGGGGGGAGTGGGTATGGTGTAACTTGGAGAAAGGTAAGTATGGGATGGTTAAAATAAATTAAAATTACTGGAAAAAATGTTAAAATTTCAAAATTTTATTATTACTATTTTTTTCTTCAAAGTACGTTTTTTTCTAGATCGTTATAAATCTCTGTTTTATTTATGTTTGAATGAAGAAACATAACTTGGTTTATCAAAACTGGGTCGAAACCAATTAAACTCCTTTTCTCTGAAATAAGCTGTCTAGCTGCTGAAAAAGTTCTTTCAGAAGCAGAACTACTCGCCGTTGCACTTAATATTTTACAACTTACTTTAAATAGTAGTGGGAATTGAACTTGATGTAAGTGCCACCATTGTAAAATATTAAAATCTTCATGAAAAGCAACATTTGTGTTTTCATAAATGTCTATTTCTTTGTTTATTCTATCGATAGAATCCAAAACTTCCGTCGGTTGAATAAAATCTTTAAACAAATCTTTATCGCCAGATAGAAGACTGTGCAACTCTTCATTTAACATGTCATATTCCGAGGCTTGTTCTTGTAGATCAGGAACGTCGTTTATATATTCTTGCATAATTTTTTTACATTTAAACTTAACTTCATTTTTTTCGTCTTCCGTAAACTGAATTAATTTATTTGCCGGTGGAAATAAAAATAGTGCAATTTTATGATTAAGTGTTAAATTGTGCAGCACAATAGAATCTAAATAATGATTTAGTTTAACTTTAAAATTTTGAATTATTTCTAAATCTCCAATATTGACAACACACTGTTTCTTTAATCTATGAATATGAACAATTGTTAAATGAAGCGTTGGATAGTTCTCTCCTTCTAATTTTTTGGATGTTTCCGCGAAAGATTTTAAAATTTTCGTTATTTCATTTATATAATTTAAATTAATGTTGGTGATCCTTATTAATTCATTTTTTTCTTGCAATATTTTCGTTATTTCAGCCCAGTTTTTTTCTACGGAATTGAGTAAGTAATATATAGTGTTCCACCGTGTGCAAATACAACTCTTTAGTGAAATTTTTAAGGTCGAGTTGATGCCAGATTTTTTGAAAAATTTAACTAGTCTGGTGCACATATTACACAGTTCATATATTTGTACATTTTCCTTGATTGCTTTTTCAACGACATTATGTAGAAGATGATTGATGCAAAAAATATGGTTTTCGTTGCGAAAGGCCGTAACCATATTTGCACCCCCGTTTGTTACCATTGTGGCTTTTTCACAAAGTTCACATCCAAATTCTGATAAAAGGTTAACGACTTTAGCCTTGATGTTCTGACCTGAAAAGTTAAATAATATTCATTCTAACACTAAAGCTAATTTTCCAAAAAATTAGAAACAAATACCTGTACAAGATTCACCCTTCATTGATTTAAGCCCCAAAAGTCTACTTATAAATTTTCCGTACTTGATATAGTGTAAGGTTAACGAAAGGTACGTTGTTTTTAGATAATTGTCCGTCCAAATGTCTGATGTTAAACCATAACCAATATTTGTAATGCTTTTTATATCTAATTTAACAATTTCAAAATATTTATTATATAAAATTTTAATATTCCGTGAAATTGTTGTCGGATGAGGTAACATGTTTTCAATATCCACGTTTTGTCCATATTTGACACCTATTGACACTAGAAACTCAGCAAATTTTTTTAGACCAGAGTCTTTAACAATTTGAAAAGGACGGCAATTTTCTATTGTCCATTGCGTTAGTACCCGTACACTTTGTTTTTTATCTTCAATATCCACATTAATTTTTTCGTTTTCTCCACTTTTATTATGTTTTAATATATAGCACTTATGTTTAACTAAATTTGAAGTACTCTTACTATTATATTTATATACACAGAAACAATTCATACATGCAACTATATTTTGAATTTCCTCTTCATTTTCATATTTCACTGTTCCAAACATTTCCCAAACTTTACTCCTCCCCCTTTTATTGCTTATTTTAAATTCTCCACTTACAAGTTTTGCTTTTATGGCTGAATTACTTAATAAACCAGCAATGCTTACCATTGGAACGTCGGAATCATTTGTTGAATCCTAAATTTATAATTTTGTACTTACTACAAATGTTCTTATATTAATATGTCCATGAATGTCACTTACGTTATTGATTTCCATTTCACGATAAAAATAATTAGCCTTCTTATAATTCATTAACACTTGTTGTTTGAACGACTGCTTGATGGCAATTAATCATTGCACCCACTTCATGCACTCGGTGTACTCAGTGGAATACTCACAGTTAGCAATGAACTTGATTTGTATTATTCATATACCCGAACAGTGGAATCGAAGCAAACAGAGTACTCATATTGGTATCAGGTGATCAAAACTGTACCGTTTTTGTTTTTCCATTAGGGTACTCATTTTTAGAATACTCTTTTTTGCATTATTGTAATGAATAGAGTATACTGAAGTACAGTACTCATTAAGAGAGAGCAAATGAATGTTTTCATGCAGACCTTTAATATTTAGCAACATTTGGATCATCATTGGAGCCACCTCGATTGCATACATTCATATTAAGATATGCGAAAACAAAACACAATCAAGCAGAGATCAGTACAAAAGCCAACAATTACAAACATAAACAATGCAAAGCCAATCAGCTTTAATGGAAAACCCTTAGTTTGTAGCGGAAGTAATATTAGATTAGAAAAATTGAATAGAAAGGAGAAGAAAAATTATACATATTTGATAGAAAATTGCAAAACAGAGATAGAGAAAAATTTAAAAATGTAAACAAAAGGAAAGAAATGTGGGAGAAAAAAAATGCATTAAGTTGTTGTTGCAGGAGCGTGGTTGTCTTCATTTGTGGTTGATTCATATCTCTCGGCAATAGTGTGGAGTATTTTTTTGTTGTTTACACATATGTTGTTGTCATTTTTGTGCTCTTTGACAATTACGGATCCACGTCTGGTGAATACTGAATGAAGCTGGCCTCGGCGCTTCATGCTGGTGGCGAGTTGGAGAAGAGAGCGATTTTTCCTGGTGAGACTCTCGTTGATGTAAATCCGCTTATTGGACTCTAGGCCGATATCAATGAGACAGGGATGCTTACCATTAAATTTTCGGTAGTCGGCAATGGATTTAAGCAACTGGGTTCGTTATTGGCTGGTTTTAAATTTGATGACGATGGGTCCGTCGTTTAGTTTTTCCACGCTTGGAGGGCGAAAGATCGTGCTCAGAGTTGGTGGTTTGCATGCGACAGTGAGACATAGCTGGTTGAAAATGGTCCTCAGATTTTCATCAGGAAGGTGTGGCACACCAAAGAGGACCGCATCAGCTACATGCTCCTTCCGTTCTAGGGCATCGCATCTTTCTCTAAGGTCATCCAATTCCTCAATAATTTGATGTTGTACAGGTCGCTTCAATTTTATTTACACGCAGCTCCAGGTCGTTGAGTGATTTGTTGACGCAGTCCATGAATGTTGCACAACTTTGTTGTATTAAGGACATTTTTTGCAGCAGATCATCTCGGAGCGCAACCAAATCAGCTGAAAAGCGATCCAACATGGAGATGGTGTATTTGTTGCGTTGCTCTTCCGGATCGGTAACAGAGAGAGGCTTTGTGAGAACCGTAGTTGAACTTTTAGTATTGCAGCTTTGTCTTGGTATTGAGACATTTACAGCTGGTGTGGTGGTAACCGCGAGTTTTTTGGAACGGGTGTTAACCGAACTGGAACTATTTTCGAGTGGCATCGAACCAGAGTACATTGTTGTTACTATAAGAGTTTATCAAACTCTAATCAAAAAGCTATAGGTATTAAAGTCGTCAAGGAGATCTTCTGTTTTTTTTTTTTTTTTAAATTCATTTTTGTTTTTATATTTTTAGAACTCACTTATATTAGACAAAAATGCTTAAAACTAGCTTAAATATCAACTGACATAAAATACCTTACTTGTCCTATACGGACACTCTAAAGCAAATAGAACAACTTAAGACTATGCCTTTCGGCCTTACGATTTACTTGTAATAATTAAAAAAATAAACAACTTAGGCCAAGAAAAGTGATATTTAAAAAAAACTTGGAATCAGATCATTTTTTTTTAACAAAGAAACTTATAACTAAGAATACCTTAACCCTACCCTAACTAAGATATATACATTTTTTTTTGGTTTTCATAATTGTTTTGTATTTTTTTTTTGTTTTTTTTTTTTCTTTTTTTTTAAATTAAAGCTAAAACTAAACTAAACCTACCTGCCACCCTAGCCTGCCTTAGCCTGCCCTTACCTACTCTAACCTAACCTACCTTAGTCTATGTAAGCCTGCCATTGGCATGTGGCAAACTTTGCTTTAAAGAGGCTGACCTATCAAAGTTAACCACTACGCAGTCCACTCCAGCCACCAAAATCGGAGATCTTCTATCTTCGCTCGCGAGTGACAAACTCAGAATAACCGTCTAAGAAAAGATATTGGCCCTAAGCTTTCTTTCATTTAGTCCCTGTTTAGGAACCCTCTTGAAAAATTCTGTTGAAAAATCATGGGACCAAATCGATCTTTTGTTGTGTGGCTTGTTTTAACGTATGCTGCTATCCGCAGCCTTAAGGCCATTACATAGAGGGCACATACAGAGGTGTATTTTAAATTCTTGCCATTGTTGAGCTGTCAGCATTTAAATATCGTTGTGTTAAGCATAAGTTTACTAAAAAAGTAAACATTTCGGAGGGGTCAATCATGTGGAGACTCAAGCTCGGGTTCGTCTGGCATGGTCTGCTGCCATAGGTGAGAATAGATGGTACGACATTACGTATTTTCCCATTTGGCCCAAGAGTTGTTTTCCCACATGAGAACACCACAGCTACTGTTTAAGATTAAAGGTGATGACTTGATGATGTGAATACGACCTAAGGTTGGGGGAATGATTTGGAAATGATTCATTCCATCTTCAACTCACCCCGCCATTTTTTGCTTGTGTACGCCATTTTTGATACAGAAGTCTGAAGTGGGCAGCATCGGGTTTTTTCTTGGACGCGTGGAAAAGAACATTTGTAATTAATAAAGAAAATAAAGTTATAACAGAGTTTACGTCATAACAGCTACCTTCCTCGTACTATTGTTGTCCTTTGTAGATAGAAACGGCAATTATCCAGCATGTCTGCAAAATAGTCGAATCCGACCTACTGAACCACAGTTCTTGTTTTTAAGATCAAGTAAACCCTGATAAATCGTCAGCTTATAGCATATTTCCAACAACAAGCACTCCTCAATGACCAGCAGTAGGGTTTTCCTGGCAATAAGTCCTCCGAAAAGTGAAACCATGCTCTACTCTCTCAGATGAAAGTGAAATCGTTGCTCCAGACATTTCAATTCTTCAATGAATTAGAACCACTTTTCGGACCGGTCAATTCAAGTCGTATTGAGTCTGATATCCACGGGTTCAATTCTGCTATCTAGGCAGATGCTCTTCAGACTTCACTATTCAATGTAATACAAGCGTGAGCGTTACGATTTATATGCGTTCCAAATATTTTAGGATCAATAACGTCTTTTGTATTTCATTGCTTTGGCTGTTTCAGCGAAATAGGCAGTTACATCCATTTTTTGAACAATTTAACTGGTGAGGTACCACACTAGGAGTGCTTCTTTCATAACTCAAACGGTAAGATACCAGAATGCTTGGTATATACGTTTCCCTCTCATTATAATTTTCCGGCGAGCCTTGCTATGTTTTGACTTTATAAGGGTAGTTATAGTCCCTGTGCGAGTAAATTAAAGAAGAAAAAAAAAACAGGGTCAAATTGACACAAAAATCGAAACCGACGCCGGAAATTAATGAACAAGATCATGACACTAAATTATTTTGAGTGATGAGTGGGATGCAGATGGTTTGTGTCGGAGATGTCCATTCACTACTCTCCGGGGACGGTGGTCCTAGATAGGAGTCGAGAGATTCGACTGAATTTATCGCGTTGGTTGTAGTTCACAGTAACTTTTTTTTTTCCACTCCATTAATTTACGAGTATATTGGAAATGCACACACAGAGTATGAATTTCGAAGTGATCTTATACTGCGAGTGTTATGCCTTCGTCGGCACTTGTTTGATCATCTCTCATTCACAACTGCAGTTTTTCCGTAAAGGAATTGTTCGTAGCTATGGACACATTTGAACTACAGACCTTCCACTCAACAGTCGGTGATGATTACCATTACACCACGGCCATCCCCAAGTGTAGAGTGTTTTTGTGAAAACCGAAAAAAAATCAAGTATCATACTTTACTCAGTCGGCTTATAAAGTTTCTTGACTTTTCCAAGCACTGTAAGTGCTAGTGACGGATGGAGAGCTTGGACCCGATCATAGAGGGTAAAATTACTGACGGCTCTTAACCTGACAGGATGCCAGCAACGATCTTTGTCACTGCTCACGTCAAGATGACATGCCGTTGGGAGGTGAACCAATGTATCCAGCCACTGCGCTAGGCAATATGGCGTAATATCAGGCGGAGAGTTAACAACAACATAAAAAACCTATCGTTATGAAAGACCGACTAACCGCGGATATACATACATATATGGATGCGGATTCGTTGTAGGAAAACGGCTTAATCCAATGTCATCGATTTCAAGTTGATAAATGATAGCCTGGCTGTGATCCGCATACAGGGAAAGCTCTATTACATAAGCCTAAGATGTTCACACTACCGCGCCGATGTAACTGAGGAGTCCACTCAAAAGGTTTTCTATTTCCAGAGTACGCCATCAAAATCGTACCCGGAGACTTCAATCCCATAATCGGCAAGGAAAGCATCTTTGGTGGAGCGATTGAAAAGCAAAGCCTCCACCACACGACAGCAGATAACGGCTTCCGAACTTTGCGACAACTAGTAATTTGGTGATAAATAGCACAAGATTCCCTCACAAAAAAATTCATTCAGCAACCTGGCTATCTCCAGATGGTCGAACCGCCAACCAAATCGACCATGTCCTGATCGACGCAAGGCACGCGTCAAATATCCTGGATGTTCGAACATTTAGAGGCGCAAACGTCGACTCGGACCATTACCTGGTAGCAGCGTGACTCAGAACTCGATTGTCCTATGTCAGAAAGCTACAACCATCAAGAAAACGGAGGTTAGAGATTGAAGGAATGCGCGCATCGGAAATAGCCAGAAACTATAGAGAGCAACTGAGTGAAAGACTCTGCATAAAACCAATACAAGCGCTAACAACATGTATGCCGCACAGCCATGCAGGATGTAAGTGAAACCACACTAGGCTACCGACCATCCCCGAAAAGAAACTTGTGCTACGATGGCAAATGTGTAGAAGGAAGCGAGGAAGAGTAGAGAGCCAGAAGAAGGGAGGAAAAGAAGCTACTGCGAAAAAAGAAAAGAATCTTCGCAGCCTTCTAGCTCAAGAAGGTTAGAGCCTCCTACAAAAAAGTCAAAACCTTTCCATCCAGTTTCAAAACAAGCTTCCAGGCCCTTCGAAATTGTGAAGGTAAACTTGTTACTGATTCGCAGGAAATACGAGTAGTGTAAGTGTTTAAGTAGCACTTCCAACAGCTGCTTAGCGGGCATGACCAAGAGAGAGTGATAGGGTTAAAAGAAAACCCAACAGAAAGAAAATGCAATTGAAGAAAAGGCAGGCCTCATTGGTTTAAAAGTAAATGAGGATAAAATAAAATATATGCTGTCGACTAAGAACCGGTCCGTCCAACCAAGCCTTGGTCAGAACGTAACCATCGACAGATATAATTTTGAGGTAGTCAAGGAGTTTGTCTACTTCGGGGTAAATGTTAACTCCACCGGAAGGCCAAAATCCGTCGACTACATTGGCTCGGTCACGTCGAGCGCATGGACGACTGCGCTCCAGCAAAGAGGGTCTTCGAATCCCAGCCACCCGGTTCGAGAAGGCAAAAAAGACCAAAATTCCGTTTCAGAGACCAAGCGATCGCGGACATCAGGAAACTTGAACCCTCCAATTGGAAGCAGCGTCCCCGGGATCGATATGTGTGGAAGCAGACCCTTCCAAGGGTCGCTAGCCTGATAAGTGAATAAGAAAGTAAGTGAAGGAGATCTATCAAACTTGTTGGTGTTGGATGTGTGCAGTGTGTCTGCTCGGTTTCAATGGTTATGTCGGCTATAGAATTCTATTGTTTACTTTGCAAGGTATAAGTGCATCAAGTGGTCAAGTTTCAACTCGTAAAGGAAAGTTTTTTTTAGTTAATGTCCATGTTCTTCTGATTGGCTATCATGCCCCATTCGTCTGGCGTCTAGAACTAAGCTGATAATCGAAAATCACACCGAATTTCACATCAACCCAAAATCCGACATGACATGTGCAACAATCTGCACAATTCAAACACGTGCTGGACACTGTGCACCATTAACTACTACCCTGAAATTTTGGGCAGCTGAATTTAAACGTGGCCGTACCGAGTCGGGACACGCTGAACGTTCGGGACGGGATGTCCACCAACTACAATCACTGACGACGTGCTAGCCAACTGTCGAATTAAAGTGAAAGAGATAGCTGGGCCAATGAATATGTCCAAAGAACGTGTTCATCACAAATTGAATTAAGATTTAGGCATGAGAATGCTGACCGCGCGTTGGGTACCACAGTTGCGCACGTAGGAACAAAACGTGTTGGAATGGACATTTCCAACGCCCTTTCGCCTAGCTTGGACGCAATAAATCACCGTTCCCGCGCCTGTTAATTATGACATTATAGAAACAAAAATAGGGGGAATGGGCTCGAAAACGATTTTTTTTGTTTTTGGCCGCAAAATAAATGGCAACTGTTATTGGGATGGCTATGGGGTTAGTTTAATCCATTATCTTCAAAAAGGAAAGCTATTACAGGTGCTATTAGGCACCATTACTTGACAAAGCAGACATTTCGGAAAAACGGTTACAATTGCACAAAAAAATTGTTTCACTAAGACAATGCGTCGTTTAAAACCTCATCGGTTGCCATGACGAAAGTCCCCGAATCGTATTGGATTGATGCATACTTGTAGCGGTTTTTTTCAACAAACTTAAATAGTTGAACTGATAAAAATATTTAACTAAAACATTCTAAAATTATTATTCCGGAGCGCAGTCATCATCTTCTTCAAGAACTGCTTCCCATTTGCTTGACAGTCTGTCAATTCGACGGACCAAGAAGTCAAGATTCTTGGTGGCGATCCACGCTTAAACATCGGCCAAGTCATCTAAATCGTCGTAAACTTTTTTCGTTTGTCAGTTTTGCAACGATCGATTGACGTGGTAGTCTGTAGGAGCTCCGGTCGGTGAATATAGCGGATGTGGGAGCAGATTCCAACCTTTATTGGCGATCGATTCGACGACACGACGTTCAACATGACGATGGGCCTTATCATGGTCGAAGACGATATGGTTTTTTTTCGTGGTCGTTTCGCTTCGATTGCAGCGTGAAGGCGGTCAAGTTGAGCCAGATAGACATCCTGTTAATGTTGAACTGCCGCTAGCCATTTTTGTCCGGAATCCGGCACTGTTGGCCTTCATCATTGTCATTCAACAATAGCAAGTGCCGTTTGAGATGATTTCCCAGTGGATGATTTCGCTTCCGTCCGACCATACACACCACATAGCCCTCTTACAGTGGACATCTTTTGGCGTTCCTTTTGAAGAAACTACCGGCGACATGTAAACCTTCTTTCTTGTGACGTTTTTGAAGAGTCGCCATGATTCATTACTGAGACGAGATTCTTCAGAAACGTAGCTTGCCCATTTCGTTGCAGTAAATCAGTAAAAATGCGTACACGTTCTGCTTTGTTGTCGGAGAGTTGGTGGGTCAGTTAATTTCCACACCTTTCCGAACTTTTTGAGACGACCGACGATCGTCGACTTCTTCTTCTTCTACGGCCGTTAAAAGGGCCTGGACGTTGAACTCCGATGGTCGTTCTCTTCCTCCTTCACCTAAAAGGTTTGTGTCGCCCGTTTTGAACCTCTTGAACCATCATTCAACTTGGTTTCCCAAGTGCCCCAGCTGAAAAGTTTTTTGAGATCGCGAAATCATTCTGGTATAAAAAATAATATTCAAAAAAACTAAATAAAAAAAAGGCGCGAAAAAAAAACCGCAATACTTATGCATAAACCTAATAGTTTGAACTGCTTAGCCATTCTCCTTATTCATGAGATCTAGCTCCGAGCGACTTTTTTTATTCCCTAAGCTAAAAGTTGTACTATGAAAACCAGAAGTCTCCCGAATAGATTTTCCAAAATAGGGAAATAAGGTTACTCACCCGCCAAGAGTTTTTGACCAATCAGTCTAACATCCTTCTTGCTGAAAAGCATAGAGAGACTAGTAGAATTGCACTTGCGCAAGGTTGCCCTTCGAATGCATCCTCTCTCGGAGATGCAACATGCTTATCTGCGCGGATAATCCTGCGAGACTGCGCTTCAAAACCTAGTTGGGAGAATTGAATGCGTACTCGAAGGGAAAGAGCACGTACTGGGCATGTTTGTCGACATTGGGAGAGCTTTTGATTACGCTTCTTTCAACAGCATGTGTAACGCTGCTAGATGACATGACGTAGATGGAGCACTGTGCATAGAACTTGATCGCTGATGTGTCAAGGATGGCGTGAACAGGGGCTGCTCGCAAGGTGACGTCCTGTCTCCGCTATTATGGTTCATGGTGTCGACTCTCTATTCGATGCTCTCAATGCCACTGGAATCTATTTCCAGGCCATTTTCTATGTCGTTCTCTTCACGAGAAGGAGGACAAATACTCTCATTATTCAGTCGGTGCTAAAAGGCATTCCCATCCCGATATCCAAGGAAGCTAAGACTCTATGAGCCATTTTAGATGGCAAGCTTCTTTGGTCAAAACTTGTTGTGTCAAAAACCACCAAAGCGGTGTCAGCTTTTTGGCAATGCAAAGATGCTTTTGACAAAACATAGAGCTTATCGCCGAAAAAAGTTATCTGGATCTACACGGCAATGATAAGACCGACAATGTCATATGCATCGGTTTTCTGGTGGAACAGGCTAACACGTAAACAAGTCGCTGGTTTGTCTCGGTTGTTCAGTGGTTTTCCCCAGCACACCGGGCACTGCTTTAGACCCTATGATAAACCTTTCACCCCTTGATATATTTATCAGAGGGTGCACACTGAAAGCCAGGTGTCGCCTCAAGAGAAATGGTTTTTGCTACAACTTGTGATATAGTTCAGTATAAATTCAAAAACAACTTCTTTATTCAACGTCTTACAAGCTAATGAATACAGGCTACCATTGAGGTTACAATTTTGCGCGGGATAAGTACTGAGTTCCCGCCAGAATTGACTTCTAAATGACCTTATATTATTTGACGGATGCCCTTTAATTTTAAGGTATGATCACAAAGTTTGCTATAAACTACCGGATGTATCATTTATCCCTTTTGTTCAATTGACACGAAAACGAAGGTGTTTGTTTCGAAGGCGTTCCGATCTTCGTACGGCGGGTGGTTCGTCATTGGATGAATTTGGTTGGTTTTCAACATTTTGTGATACGCCCTTTCTCCCGGTTGTCAGCTGATGTTCGACGGTCGGATTGCCCAGCGGTGAATAAGTCTCACTAGCCTCTGTTGGGTTGTCATCCTGTTGGTTTGGACCTGGAGAACCTGTTGGAAACAAAATAATCTTTGAAAGGTTAAAATCATCAAAAGCCCTAGTCTTCTGATGGCTTCCTGTATCAGGTCGGATTTGATTCTGATGACGCCGACAGTCTCCCATGCGAGTTTGAATCAAAAACATGCGTCGCCCCATGGTTTTTTTATGACTCCTTCCATCCACTTCTTCCCATGTCCATACTGTCGAGCAAGCACAGTTTGACCGACAACAAACTTCTGTACAACTGGTTTCATCTTCACGACTTGTTTTACTGGCAATATAGCGGACAGGAGCGTTCGATGCTGCCGACCATGTAGCTTTTCCTCTGGCGATATGCCAAATTCATCCGGAGTTGTGCGAAAAGTAGCTAAGAATGTGACAAGCGCCTCTTCACTTTTCCGATTCTCCTCCATAGCCTTGAGAAAGGCTGTTTTAAAAGTTCTCACCATCCTCTCGGCCATGCCATTAGACTCAGGATTGAATGGTGCTGACGTCATGTGTCGAATTGAATGATCTCGACAAAATCGTTGAAAATCTTTGGATGTGAACTGTGTCCCATTGTCTGACACAATTGTTTGTGGAAGCCCCTCCAAAGCAAATATCGTTCGTAGCGCTTGAATGGTTGCTTGAGAGGTTGTGGAGGACATTCGTGCTACAAAAGGAAATCTTGACTTCGCGTCCACCACAATTAACCACATTGCTCCTTGAAAAGGGCCCGCAAAATCCACGTGAATACGCTCCCAGACGTGTTCAGGGGTTGGCCAGCTAGTGTATTCTTTTGGTGCGCGACTAGCATTCGACTGGCATGCTTTACAATTGGCCACTGTTTTCTCAATTTGGTCATCTATATTAGGCCACCAACAGTATCGACGGGCCATCTGCTTCATGCGCGTTATTCCCCAGTGTCCTTGATGAAGAAGAGCTAAGACTGCAGTGCACCTGGTACGACCACTCTTGGATTCTGGCTGTGAAAGAGAAGAACATTAGCAGACAAACTTAAAGAGAACCTTCTTCGAAAATACGGAATCAATTGATCTTGAGTAGCTGATAGGCGATCTGGCCAGCCTTTCTGAACAAAATTGATGACTGCACGTATTTCCGCATCCTTCTGTGAACACTTCGCAATCAAGTTAGCATTAATAGGAAAATCGTCTATTGTAGACTGCGCATTTTCGGTTTGATGACAAAACTCTACTGTTTGATCAAATTCTTCATCTGGTCCCATAGGTAAACGTGATAGGCAGTCTGCATTCCCATGCTTGCTTGTAGAACGATAACGGATTGTATACGTGTATCCTATTAGAAAAATAGCCCATCTCTGGAGTCGTTGAATAGTCATATGAGGTAGCTTCTTGTTGGGGTTGAAAATGGTCACTAGCGGCAGATGATCTGTGACCAGCTCAAATTGACGACCATATAAATATTGGTGAAATTTAGTTACCCCAAAAATGATGGATAGAGCCTCTTTCTCTATCTGACTATACCTTTTCTGAGCCGTATTTAAAGTTTTTGAGGCGAAAGCAATAGGCTTTTCAGTCCCATCTGGGAAAATGTGTGAAATGACAGCGCCAATCCCATGGGATGATGCGTCTACCGCTAAGCTAATTTGTAAATCATCTCTAAAATGTGTTAGCCTGGAAACTTGAGCAATTTTCTCCTTAAATTGATGAAAAGCCTTCTGTTGTTCTTTTCCCCACTTAAAGGTTTCACCTTTTGCGCGAAGCTTGTTCAGCGGTGCAGCTATCTGAGCGAAGTTGTCAATGAACTTATTGTAGTAGTTGAGTTTCCCACAAAAATGCCTCCAACTCTTTTAGATCTTTCGGTTCAGGTAAGCTTGAGATGGCTTTAACCCGAGTTTCCGAAGGCCGGATTCCTGCAGCGTCAATTATGTGACCAAGATATTCAATTTCGAGCTCCGCAAACTTACATTTTTCCAGAGGGCAACGTAGACCGTGGCTTTCAAGTCTTTCTAAGAAAACTGTTAAGTTTTTAAGATGCTCGGCGCTCGTTCTGCCGGAAACGATCACATCGTCTATGTATGACGTGCAAAATTCTAAATCTGCAGTCAACTGATCCATATAGCGTTGAAAAATACCGGTAGAGCTGGATATCCCAAAAGGTAATCGCTGAAATTCGAATAATCCAAATTCAGTATTTATCACACAAATCTTTTTCGATTCCTCATCCAGCGGAATCTGGAGGTAAGCTTCTGACAAATCGATTTTGGTGAAATGCTGTCCCCCTTGCAGTTTATGGAACAAGTCTTCAATGCGGGGAACCGGATGACGGTCTATCTCCAAGCAAGGATTCGTAGTTATTTTGAAATCACCGCATATGCGCAGTGTTCCATTTGCCTTGTTAACTACAACTATGGGTGTGGCCCATTGGCTTGTTTCCAATGGACGCAATACTCCTAAAGCTTGCATTCGTTCAAGCTCATGGCGAACCGCTTCTTTTTGAGCAAAGGGTACTGGACGATATTTAAAATACCTAGGTATGCAATTAGATTTCAAGGTGAGATGTGCCTTAAATGATGTACTACATCCCAATCCAGGCCGAAAAACAGATTCGTGTTTTTTGCACAATGACAGTGCTTCCGAAAGTAAAACTGATTAACACAAAGATCTATGAAGATCTTGTTTTTGTTCATCTCTGTTTCACATTGAGCGGACGATACTATGTCCGAGAATATCTCTGCAGTGTTTAAATAAATTGAATTCACGGAGTGTGCAGATTCTGTCAGCTTTTTGTTATTGCTACCGTTCGGCCTGTTATTCGATTTTGGACATGCCTTGTGATATTGTTGCTTCCTTCCGCGACACTTGGATAGGGCGCGCGGCTGGGACTGTGAGCTAAAAACGTGCTTGACTGATAAGCAAACACTCTGAATGTGTCCGCGTCGGCGGCAAAGGTCGCAAATTGATTGAAGATGTTTGCATGCATTTCTCGGGTGTTGTATGAAACAACCAGGGCACGATTTTCTCAAACTAAAATTATCATGCGACTTACTTGTTTGTGCGTGGTTTGATCCGTTGATGTGATTAACTTCCAAAGACGTTGCTACGTTTGTTATGTTGCTCTCCTTTAATATGTTTGATGCTTGCTGTGTTGATTCGTAGGCAGTGGCCAGTTCTTCTACTTCATTCAACGTGGGGTTCTTTTTTTGTGTCGCAGCCATGCGAACGGCGTCGTGAGGTGTATAGAACACGATCATGTCACTGATCATAATGTCCGCGTATGATCTGTTGCATTCCGCATTGGGACACACAAAAGTGCAATCCCTCGCGCGATCTCTTAAATCCGCGATCCACTCCGCGTAGGACTGACCTGGGACCATTTTTTGTTGGAGGAATTTGCATCTCGAGGCCAGAATGTGCAGTTTCGATTGAAAATATTTCGTAAGTTTCACAGAAAGCTCTTTAAAAGTATGTCTACTTACGTCTTCAGTTCCTACCAATTTCTGGAGTAAGTCGTTTACCTGGTTTCCGCATGTGGATAGAAAATGCGCCTTCTTGAGCTTGTCGTCAACCAATGAATTCGCCGTGAAATGTTGCTGGAGCTGGAAAAGGTAGCTCTCCCAAGATTCTTTCTTCGAATTGAATGCGTGGAACTGAGGAATGGTCGCAGGTCGAATAGATGGATTCTGACTCAGCAGTTGTGCCATTGTAGCTTTATTCTCCGCCAATATTCGTTCAATCCACCGGTTTTGGGGTGAAATTATTTGCTGCAACGCCTCTTCCATATTAAAAATACCTCGTCGCCACTTGATATAATTCAGAATAAATTCAAAAACAACTTCTTTATTCAACGTCTTACAAGCTAATGAGTACAGGCTACCATTGAGGTTACAATTTTGCGCGGGATAAGTCCTGAGTTCCCGCCAGAATTGACTTCTAAATGATCTTATAATATTTGACAGATGCCCTTTAATTTTAAGGTATGATCACAAAGTTTGCTATAAACTACCGGATGTATCAACTTGCATTGGAGTGACAATGTACTTGAGCGACAAATATCCTACGACCCCTGTCTCATGGATACGCTTTCCGACGCAATGATACCTGCTATCTTATTGCGCTATAACTTAAAAGTCGAATTCCCATGTCGTCAGGACTGGCTCTGGCCAGATACTGAACCTGGAATGGACTGTCTTCGCATTTTTACAAATGGCTCCAGGACTGGGCGGCGGTCCGGAGTTTTCTTTGAGCGTGAAAACATTCGATTCCACTTCTCGTTAGGAAAATATGCGTCTATCATTCAATCAGAGATATACGCAATCCTAATGGCCATACACTATGCTGTGAAGCACAGGTGGAAGGGAAAAAGGCATATGCGTCTGCAGTGACAACCAAGCCGCACTCAAAGCTGTGTCCAACCCTCTATCCAACTCCAAATTAGTGCACTCAAGACCTCTTTGAACAAAGTCGGAAGACTAAATTCACTAAGGCTTGTATGGGTCCCAAGTCAATCTGGGATCCCAAAAAATGCTACATTACATTCCATACAGCTAGTAGAACCATGTCTCTGATGGCAGCTTTCGTAGACGTGTGGTTTCTTGAGATTGATTTCAGTTGGCCGCGGAAATCCAGCGATTTTACACTCTTGGGCATTCTTTTTTGAACTTTGTTTAGTAAAAAACTCGGATTCAATGCTCAATCAACGATTTAGGCATTAAAAGAAAATATCAGAGGCCTCCGTCGTGACGAATAATTCCACATAACATACTAAAGGGTGATTTTTAGAGAATTGGTTTTAAAACTTTCAACGCTCTTTCTGCAAACTGTCAATTTTACAATTGAAATTTGATTTGTAGTTAGTATATTTTGCCATTTTATAATAAAAAAATAAACACCAGAACAAGGTATGCAAATTGTGCAAACTTATTTTGAATACCATGGTTCGGTTTGCCAAACTTGTCGTGCACTTCGTCGACATAATCGTCGATTTCAGCAAGTTGTTCGGAACACGATCAATGGCTTACGCATCACGTACATTCTAGAGGATAATTCGCATCCCCTAATATGACAAACAGTGTGAAGAGAAGAAGTTATTATCGTCGAGGAGCGTAGTGTTGAGGAGAATCCGAATAAATCGATTCGCCGTCGTGGACAGCAATTAGAGCTTTGTTCATCCACTTTGCGGAAGATTTTATTGGCTTAAAAGCCTAAAAGACCATGCCTGTACAAGAGTTGTAACCGCGTGGCCATTATATGTTTCGTAGGTTCGACGAATGTGCCGAAAACTTGATTCAGCTTTATCCTCCTTTTCAACACATAATTTTGTTCTCCGATAAGGCCCATTTTTGGATAAATGGATATGTAAACAAGCAAAGTTTTGGAATTTGGAGTGGAGAAAACTCAGAAGCCTTTGTCGGGATCCTCTTACAGCCATTAAAACTAATTGTTTGGGGTGCCTTATGGTCTGTGGGAATCAGCGGCCATTTCTTTAAGGACGCTGCCGGCCAAAATGTTACCGTCAATGGAAAGCTGATTTTCTTTGTTCCTGAGTTGAATGGTATGGTATTGACGCGACAGAGCTTAGCTTCCAACAAGATGGCACAACATGCCACACGGCGCGCGACACTATCAATTTATTACGAGAAACATTTGCTGAGCGGATAATTTCGAGTAATGGACCTGTGAACTGGCCTCCACGGTCCTGTAATCTCATATCTTCGGATTACTTTTTTGGGGGAATATGAAGTCACTAGTCTATGCCGATAAACCAAGGACGTTGAGTGATTTGGAAGTCAACAATTGCCGTGTTATTGCTGTTATACCTATACTGCCTCAGTTGCTCGATAAAGCTATGGATAATTTGACTTCATCATCATCAATCATATTTAAACACTTATGGCATAAAATTGCCTATTAAGTAAAAGTAATATCATAGGTATTAACATTAGCTTCAAGTTTTATATTTCCTATTGCATTTGTATACCTCTAAAATAAGCACCCTTAATCTGTAAGCAGAAACAAGACCGATGTTTGTCAGATCTTTTTTTTTAAACTATGTTTCTATTGATTTAAAATGACACACTTTGTTGGACAATTTCTTGTAAAATGATACGGTTATAAAGGTTTCATTCGCAATTGACCTTTCTCGTACAGTGTTTACTTGTCCGCAGGTAAGCGTTTAAAATGTCATTCTGCAATGCCAACTCCTGGTCTTACCAATTGTGTTTTTCATACTCCTGCGATTGCAATTTTTCGACATACATATATTCGCAACTCAGCCATGAACTTGAGGACATCTCGCCACATAATGCGAGAGGAGGATTGACTGACATCTGTCAGGACAACCATATTTCATGTGATACACTTACACGTATCTAAGAATGTGCGTAAATAGATGCTCACAACACAACTCCGAATTCCGATTCCTTCGGGCATGACAGCACAAATATAGATAAAGCCTCTTTAGCATGGTATTCACCGGGGTGGAATAGGTTAAAATGGAGCAACTATTGTTTCCTTCACAGCAAGGAGGAAAGGGAGGAAGGACTCACTTTAGGAAGTGTGAGATCATGGAAATACGACAACAAGCACAACACAGGGGAATGATTAATCACTTACCCGGCTTTGTCCCTGCGACGGACAAAGGATTTAGGGGTATTCCTAGTGCGACTTGCCAAATGGAGCACAAGCGATTGTTTTCACTGGTGGGACGTAACCTATTATCGTTATTTCTATTGTACCGTCTGGCTGTGTCTGATATGCTGAGGTGTCTGATGTTAAACTTTTTCTTACAACCAGGATGGTAGCTTTAAATTTCGAAATGGAGTGTCTATCATGGACTCATCAGACGTAATACGTTACACGTTTTGTTTTTTTTTTTAACAATTTTAAATCCTTAAAGCCTTAAGTCCTATGTACTCCAACTCGTGCGCCACACTGTCATTTACTCGTATTTATTTCCTTCCGTCCCTTTTCTGCCATCTGTTTCCATTACGAGCTCGGATCTTCCAATTTGCTGTTGCTGTTGTAATTCAATTATCTGCTCCCATTTAGACCCGGTCAATGTCCGTCTCCTTCCCAAGTCGTTCTCGTTTCTTTTCCCTCTTACTTTCAAGAAGGAAAATTTGGTGAGATTTTCATTACGCTGCAGAATTCTTCACACTTTCAGAGCACAACGTCCTACTAGGGGATTGATGTGTTGTCGTCTGTCACCGTTTTTCAGTCTCTTTTATCCCTTTTATCTTTTGTCATTCTGATGCAAAAGTCATAATGTCAATCCCAAGCAATTCGTTTCCTGTTTCTGTTGTCCTCTCTCTGTTTTGCCTTTTTGGTTTTGTTTCTCTTCATTTTTAATGAAGCAATCAGGACAGGAAGGTATGCGCCTTGCTGACGTTCGTGCTAGTCCAAATTTACTTTGTGCAACAGCAGACATTCGCCTAAAGTGCTATCCTTAAGTTTCGTTGGATATGCACTTGATTCCGAGATCCTTCTTCCATCTCGTCCTGTTTTTTATGTGCTATTCGTCTTGTTCGGCGGAAAGTTGATTAAGGCTACTGAAACTATGCGTCTGCTGTTTATGTCCTTGTCGTCCTCGGTTCTATCCTGAGTTGGAAAAAGTTTACAAACAAATTTGTTTCTTTTTTTTCGGATACAATTCAAACGAATGCAGAAAGTAAGTTGCTTGTAAGATGAATAAAGTTTTCGCGGATGCAGCTTAAAAAGAAAGTATCTCTCTGATTAACTCAGGCTAACAGGCTAACGGTCTAATTTGTTTAGTGGACAAGTTACCGAGTGATTCGTGCAGCTTGCCAGAATGGCAAAATATTATTTAATTAATAAAACAATTAAAAAGTTTTTTTTCTTCTGTTTCCTTCCTTTTCTGTTTTTTACCTCGCGGCGAATTGTTTAATTCTGTAAAGATTGCTCGGGATGGGATTCCTGGTTTTGCTTTTCTTCATTCCAAACGGGATAACAACAATGCAAACAAAAGGATTCAACCTTTTTTTTTTGGTTTTTTTTAGGAGATTGTGTTGGTCAGAAGTCAACTTATTCTTTCGAGTAATGAAATTGAATTGAAGAGAGGATCTAAGGCTAAGCAGAGTAATTTGTAGAAAATTGAATAAAGTTGAAGGGTGCCGCGCACAGTTTTTTTGAAAGTCTAATATATTAACGGGCTCCTGGCTTACGGACTCGATGGGATACATCTCTGGTTAGAAGACTTTTCTTGCGATGTAAAACCTCTGGCTAGGAATTATCTTGCTAGCAATCGCTTTTGCGAATATCCTTGAAGGAAGATGGGGTAACTATTCTTCGTGGGATCTCTCTGCAAATGAGTTAGAGGAAGTGAGAATGCCTGCACCTATATTAGAAAGTATTACAAGCATGTAGAGATGCTTGGCAAAAGTGTAATGGCCCGTAATAACGCCCGTGAGCCTTCTGCAATGATTTCTCCTTGAGGATAAGAAGAATGTTGCGGTCTTCTTGCACACATCAGGGCGTACGCGCTTAGTCATCCTGCATCCTGGATATTCCATCCATCTACGACTGTGTGCATTAAAGATCCAATCGTTGATGTAAGATTTGACCGTGGAAGCAGGTGGACCTAAGGTAGGTTCATGTCCTGAGAAACTCTCTTCTGAGCCCCTTTTAGTGAGCTCATCGGAGATCTCATTTCCTGAGATCCCAGAGTGACCTGGGACCCATACAAGCCTTAGTGAATTTAGTCTGCCGACTTTCTTCAAAAAGGTCTTGAGTTCATGCACGAATTTAGAGCTGGATAGAGAGTTGGGCACAGCTTTGAATGCAGCTTGGCTGTCACTGCAGGCGCATATGGTTTTCCCCTTCCACCTGTGCTTGACAGCATAGTGCATGGCCCTTTGGATTGCCTATATCTCTGATTGAAAGACAGACGCATATTTTACTAACGAGAAGTGCAGTCGAATATTTTTGCGCTAAAAAAAAAACTCCAACGCCGGACCCCTGCCCAGTCCTGGAACCATTTGTGAAAATGCGAAGACGGTCCATTCCAGATTCAGTATCTGGCCAGAGCCAGTCCTGACGCTATGGAAATTGGACTGTGAAATTATAGCGCACTAGGATAGCTGGTGTCATTGCCTCGGAAGACATATTCATGAGACAGGGGTCGTAGGATATTTCTCGCGCAAGTACTCTATCATTTCAATGCGAGTTGTACCAAAAACCATTTCTCTTGAAACGAGCCATGGCTTTCAGTGTGCAAGATCTGATAAATATATCAAGGGGTGAAAGGTTCCTGATAGGATCTAGAGCAATGCTCGGTGTGCTGGGGAAAGCTCCCGAACAGCCGAGACAAACCGCTTTTTAGAGTTTTGTGAAAGAGGCCACAACGTGGTTGCGTTCTACTAAACAACCGATGCATATGAGATTATCGGTCTTATCATTGCAGAGACCTTTTTCGGCGATAAGCCCCATGTTTTGCCAAAAGCCTATTTGCATTGCCAAAAAGCTGAAAGTGCTTTGGTGGTTTTTGACTCAACATGCGTTGACCGAAGAAGCTTGCTATCTAAGTTTCTCCCAGGTACTTAGTTTCCTCGTATATCGGGAGGGGAGGGATGCCTTTTAGCACCAGCTGAGGACTGCCAGTATTTTTCCTCCTTCTCGTGAAGAGAACGACATCAGTCTTAAGACGATTAACCGACAACCCATTACTCGTGCACCAGTCCTTGGTCACATTTAGCGCTGCCCGGGTGTTAAGACAGACAATCGCTAAACATGAGCCGACACAGATAACAGCAACACCATCAGCATAAGCCTGGGCATACATTCCAGAGGCATTGAGAGCATGGAGCAGAGAGTCTACTACCATGCACAATAACAGCGGAGACAGGACACTACCTTGCGAACAGCCCTTGTTTACGACGGACTTGACACATAGTTTGAGGCCTGCATCAGCGATCAATGTCCTGTGCACAAGTAATGCTTTTATCCACAAAACCGTCTACGCCATGCCGCCTTGCACATGCTTTCGAAAGTAGCGTTATCAAAAGCTCCCTCAAGCTGCATCTCCAAGAGAGGATGCATTCGAAGGGCAATTTCGCGCACTGTGTAACTCTACTAGTCTCTCCATGATTTTCAGCAAGAAGGATGTTAGACTGATTGGTCTAAAACTCTTGGCGAGTGAATAATCTTGTTTCCCTACTTTGGGAATAAAGACCACTTTCACCGCGCGCCAAGGAATAGGTATAAAAGCAAGTGCCAAGTGAAAATTCTTTTCAGAGTAGGAAGCAACTGTCTTATACCTTTTTGCAGCATAACAGGGTATATCCCATCAGTGCCTGGCGACTTTAATGGACTCAGTCGTTGCCACGCGCGACGCAATATACCAGCTACGCTCAGGGAGGGTACAAGTTATTAATTCAGAAGGACAAGCGCGACCAAATTGTTGATATTGAAGCCGCAGACTCTTTACCTCTGACCTCCCTTTCGAAATCATAGGAGTATGAAAATGCTCATGTAAAATTCTTGTCGCTCCAACAAGATCGGTAGCGATCCAATTGCGACCATCGATGTTAAATTATTGTAATATAGAACCAGCTCATATAATTTCTTAAATATCGCCTTTAAAATGATACAGCAAACCTAACTGGGTAAAGTTTGCATGCGCAGATGACACCGACATGTTTGGAAGGAATTCACTGAGTTGTCACTGTCCTCTTCGTGAGTACAGTAAACGCTCGTTAATTCGGAATGGTTGGGGGGAAGGTCAGACCGAATAAACGAATTTTCCGAATTAATGAGAGATTTTTTTTATGCACTAAAACGCGTTCTTTGCCTGTGCAGGCAACCTCTCGCTTGTTGTAAACGGCGACTAAAACAAAGGTAAACAAAAATCACATCTAGGCAATTTAGAAAACACCAAGGTGAGCCTAGGGACACATATACCACCATTAAACTGCCCCCACAAGTGTGCATGCAAACCAGTGGGTTGACACGACTGGAGATCACCGGTGTTGTAAGAGTAAGATCAATCAAAAAAAAAAAAAATCTGGAGCATGCCCGTGTCAAAAAGGAAGGGGAGAAAGAAAACGGTCAAACCGTGGCATTAGGGAAAAGAACGCTAAAAGGAAAAGCACTACCCCGCCAGGCACTATTAATGGTCGTGATCCTGGGACGAGCAGCAATGCTCGGGTCAGAGCTATAGGATTTCCGGGGTATAGCAAAGTAATGCAACGGCGTAAGCCACACTTAAGAGTCGCGAGTTGGAACGTTGGAAGCATGAGTGGTCGCAGCTATGAGCTTGAAGAAATGATGGTTAGAAGGCGAGTAGACATCCTGTGCGTACAAGAGACGAAATGGCGAAACACCGGTAATCGGGCACGTTTCTTGGACGTTAAAACAAAAGCCTACAAGATGTTTTACTATGGATTGGAACAAAGAAAAAACGGAATCGCCATCATCCTTGCGGCAGAGCTTTTAGGCAACGTCTTAACCATTTCAAAGTCCAGTGTCCGTTTGATGGCTCTCAAATTGGTGAGGTGTGGAACATCGTAAGCGCATATGCCCCTCAAGTAGGATGCGAACAAAAAGAAAAAGATGCATTCTGGCTAGATTTCCACAACCTTGTCAAAATCATCCCAAAGGAAGAGCTTTTGTTTGTTGGGGGAGATTTAAACGGACATGTCGGGAAGACAAGCGAAGACTATGAAGACTACCATGGAGGACTGGGATACGGCACCAGGAACTCTTCAGGTGAAGATATCCTAAACATGTGCAAGTCGTACGGTCTTATAGTGCTAAATACCATGCTCGTCAAACAAAGCCGGCACCTGATCACTTATAGCAGCGGCGGAAATGAAACTCAAATAGACTATCATTTGGTATCCAGTTTCATGAAGCCACGAGCTAAAGATTGCAAAGTGATCCTGGGAGACGCGATCGCCCCTCAACACCGTCTCCTCCTGACTGAATTTTTTATGGATGCGAGAAAGAAGTCAAAGCAGCAAACGAAGGTGTCAGAGAGAATCAAGTGGTATAAGCTGGATAAAGGAAAAGGCGAAGCTTTTATTACCAACACGAAAAACTACCTCTCTTCCATTATCGATGAGGTCGGCAATGAGGAGTGCAGAGCACAAGACTGCTCGGAACATCTAAAGGCCCCTGCCAACACGCAAAAGAAACCTGGTGGTGGACAGACGAAGCCAAAGCAGTGATACGCGAAAAGAAAATGGCTTTCCAAGCTTGGTCAAAGTGCTCTTCTACTATTAGAGAGGAAAAAGCTCGCCGTGAAAAGGTATATAGATATTGCAAAGGTATCGCGAAGAAAAAGTGCGCCGAATTCAAAGCGAAAAGCATGGAAGGCCTATATCAGGAGTTGGAAGAAATATCGTCTTCCGCGTCTGACAGGAACCAGGCTACCCAGGAGCTTCGACAAAGCAATTTGAACAAAGGAGCAAATATCTTTAAGATAGCCGCCCAGAGAAGAAGAAATGCTCAGGAGATTCGGTTCCCAAAGTTTATTAACAATGCTGAAGGCCAACTCCTTGTGGAAGACGAAAAAATTCTCCACAGATGGCGACAGTATTGCGAGGAACTTCTGAACGAACAGTTTCCCCGAGTGTACTTTCCAAGAGCCGCCCCGAATCATGCCGAAATATCCGACATCACAGTCGAAGAAGTTCGGTACGCGGTTAAAAACTCCAAGAAAAGAAAAGCTGTTGGGCCGGACGGGATACCCTCTGAGTTCTGGAAAAAGACGGGAGACATCGAGTCTAGATGGCTCATGGTTCTTATCTCCAAACTTATGAGAGGCGACACTATGTCTAATCAATGGAGGGAAAGCTATCTTCTTCCTTTGCACAAAGGAAAGGGTGATACGCGAAATTGTGATAACTACCGTTCTGTCAAGCTGATGTCGTACACCATGAAGATCGTTGAACGGGTATTAGATAGCCGACTGCGGAAAATAATACGACTATCTGATGACCAGTGCGGGTTTGTCTCGGGTAAATCAACAACAGATGCAATCCAAAGTATAAGGGTCATGATGGAAAAGCATCGTGATTCTTCAAAGGACTTGCATATGGTGTTGGTTGATTTCGAGAAGGCCTTTGACCGCCAACCAAGAGATCTTTTATGGGTAGCGCTAAGACAAAAAGGAGTTTGACCTCTTCGCAGAAATACTTATGGGAATCATTCTTCGATTAACGAATACGCTTTTTGTATTCCTTTTGCTTAGATCGATACTAATTCCAGTCATCTTCCGAGTTCGAATTAAGCGATCTATTCGGGAGACTTATGGCTTCCCTGCGAAGACATTGGAGCTCAGGGTTCCACCAGGGAACCAATTGCCAGCAGGAAGGTTTTTTGACAGGACATGGGAGCTCATAACAGTTAGTGATGGCGCTACTCAAGTTATGAACGGTATCCTCCACCAATTGCCCTGTTCTGAATTTAGGCAGGGCTTGAGTGAATTTCTCAAGCTCCTCTCTAAACCGTATCCAGTCTGTCAGTTTCTCAGATGCCACTTGGGCTGCGGAGGGGGATCCCACGCTTCAAGTGGAATTCGATATATCTATACGAGTATCTATGGTCAGATAACGTAGCATCTGGTAAAACTCTCCAGTTCGTGATGGCCTTCACATGCGTATTAGACAGGGCTAGGTCAATCATTTCCTGTCGTCTGGCCGTCACAAAGGTTGGTTAAGAACCAACATTGTTGATGATAGGGTCAAACGAAAGAGTGAAGTTTAAAAGATAGTTTCCTCTGCAGTTGTATTTGCTGCTGCTTCAAACAATGTTTTGAGCATTGGCATCGAAACAGATGATGAGTTCAATCCTGCTGGCTTTACAGTACTCTACGAGTTCAGAAACCGATTTCAGTGGCGGCGGCAGTACCGAGTCGTAGGGGGAGTAAGCAGACACCACGGCGAAATGTTCAATTTCACTGTGCGTTTTGTAGCTAGCTGTAGCTAGATCTTGTCGACATAATTGACCAAGTTTGGTTGCCGATAGCGTGTTCGATATGATGAGGCAGACTCTAGGCTTTTCGGATCGCTCATCATAAAGAATAGTAGCATGACGTATACCACCAAGACCATACAGGCCTTTATTCCACACACATGGTTCCTGAATGGATCCATTGTGATGATTTGTACTATAGGGCTTAGTTTTGCTTCCATTAAAATATTCTATACTATTCCTAAGAAAATGTGGCAGAGGAGAATGGCAAGGAGTTTCATATGAGTATATTGTAAAGAGTGTTTTTTAGTGGTTCGGTTTTTAAACTGGCAACACTATTTCTATGGATTGTAAACTACTACGTTGATTTGTAGTTAGTACGATTTGCCATTGTACAATACAATAAAAAGATTAATGCTAGAACGACGCATACAAATTGTCCAAACCTATTTTGAAAACCATGATTCGATTCGTCAAACTTATCGTGCGCTACGTCCATTTTACGGTCGACATAATCATCCATCTGAGCAAGTTATTTGGAAGACGATGAATCGTTTTCGCACCACGTACACTCTAGTGGATGACACGCATCCCCAAAGACGACAAACAGTGCGAAGCGAAGAATTAATTGCCGTTGTGGAGCGGAGGGTTGAGGAGAATCCGAATGAGTCGATTCGACGTCGTGCACAGCAATTGGAGCTATCCCCATCCGCTTTGTGGAAGATTTTACAGAAGGATATCGGCTTGAAAGTTTATAAGATCCAGCTTGGGCAAGAGTTGTAAATGCGTAACCATTATACGCGTCGCAGATTTGGTGAATCGGCCGAAAACATGACTCAGCTTGATAGGATATGTAAACAAGCAAGATTGCCGAATTTGGAGTGAACCAAACTCACTGTTTGGTGTGCTTTATGGTGTGCTTTAGTGGAATCATCGGGCATATGCCCGAAGTCATTTTTGAACGCTAAAGGCATAAAATTGTCTATTAAATAAAGCTAATATCATAGACATTACCATTAGCTTCAACTATTTCATTACATATTGGATTTGTGATTTTACAACCCATGGCGGCCCAGAACCTAGCTTCTATTAATCATTTTCGATATTATTTGATCTGAAAAGTGTGTCATCAGCAGGGCTAGGATTTTCATGCACTTAAAAATCCAAAATATGCGCTTAAAAAATGCTCTTAAAAATGGGAAATATGCACTTTAAATATGCATTTAAAACCATTGCGAAGTCACCTATAACGACGTGGTTTACATCGATCAGTCGCATTTAACGACCAATTTTCCCCAAGTGGTTGGTTTCTGCACAAGTAATCTTTCTAGTTTTGAAAAGTCGGATAGAACGACCATTGGCTGTAGTGACCAGTTAAACTGCACGACTGTGGTTAAACTTTGCATTTTTATAATGAAAACCAACAAATTATGTTATTCAGTTTTAAAAAAAAATTGTCTTTTTATGTTAAGAACTAAAAAGCAATAATGTTAATTAAATAGATAAAAAGGTTTAGGTTTTCAAAATGGAAAACGATTGCATCGTTGCAAATGCATCGAAATCCTAGCCCTAGTTATCAGTCTCTTTACTAAATCTGTTATATCGCGGTTATTGATAGGACCCCGGTTGTTGTTATCTTTCTTTTTTTTATGGCTTATAGTAGAACAGATGGACAGTGGACGAACAATCAAAAGAATAATGAGCGGAAAACAAGGAAGAAAAAGACCCCCAGGAAGGCCGCATCGTGGAGGGAAAGACTATATAATGATAGATCTAGAATAGATGAAACAGAATAGCGAAACATGGAAGGAACACACTCATGACAGGCGGCTTGGCGACTTGGCATTGTAAATTTACTTCGGGATGAGAAGAAAGCCTCTGATTTCTTGATATTACTCGTAAGTCATACATACTTTGTCAGTTTATATTCAGGATAGATTGATTGATTCAAAATTGAGACAATAACTGACAGCGCCTAACGAATGATGGAGATAGATCTAGAGGGCCTCGAGTTCTGAGACGCCCTCCTCTCATTCCGGCCGGTTTATCCGAGAAATCATTTCTCGGGAACCCAAAGTGTCACAAACATGCATGTTCAAGGAGACGCCTTGGAAGCGGCTCAGGAAGGTTTAAGCATAAGAAGACTCTCTTCCTCTTCTACCGGTACCATATTTTACAACCAGCGTATATTGCGATTGCTTGAAGGCAGACGCATGATTGCCTAATGAAAAGTGTAGTTCAATATTGTTTTGAGTTTAAATCTAGAACGATTTCTTTATATTTAGCGTGTTTGAATGTTGACACCACAACGTTCGTTGCCGGAAAACGTGCGCCAATCATCGATTTGATTCTTGAAACGTTTGGTTATTAAATATCAAATAAGTCTTCTTCTTCTTCTTCTTTTCCTTTTTCCGGCGTTGTTATGGTCAGAAGTGTAGGACCATAACCTTCCCACTTAACTGCATTCCTACTGGTCCGCTTGTGGGGTCCGCCGGTTTGACCTCAGAAAGTAGCGGCAGGCTTCCCGGTTTGGGATTACTTCATCGCTGAGGCCAATCAAGATTTTTTTGTTTGATCTTACTCTTACAACACCGGTGATCTCCAGTCGTGTCAACCCACTGATTTGCATGTACACTTGTGGGGCAGTTTAATGCTGGTATATGTGTCCCCTAGGCTCACCTTGGTGTTTTCTAAATTGCCTAGATGTGATTTTTGTTTACCTTTGTTTTAGTCGCCTTTTACGACAAGCGAGAGGTATCGCTGCAGGGATATTCTTAACCCGTCCCTGCACGGAAATTTAATTATCAAATAAGTAAACTGGGAAATTGTAAAAGTTATAAAATGTTTATCCAAGGTGATAACCAAAATTTGTCATTTGCCTTATTAAGGATTATTTTGTGTAGATGTTAAGCGCGACTACGTTTTAAGTGGTTCGGTTCATACGGAGGCTCAAATTTTGAGTCACTATATCGACCATATTGGTATCTCGCTTATAACACTTGTAAATATGTCTTTCAAGGCTACAATTGACGCTGACTTATCGGCATAGAGGAGCGATTTGAGGTAACTCCATACAAAGTAATATGAAGGCGTTTAATCGCACGATTTAGTTGACCTATTAACTAGTTCAAAACGATAGGTAAACTGCTTATCGATCTCAATTCTCATTTGGCCCATCGGTTCGTGTGCTCTATGGCATGTAGCACGTCTTGCTGGAACCACATGTTGACCAAGTTCAGCTCGTGCATTTTGAAAAAAATATGGATCAACAAAAACAGTGCATTGACAGCTCTTGTTACGTCTGATATTGCAATTTTTTTATTAACATACCCATTCAACCAAACTGTGTTTCGTCGTTGAAGACAATTTTTCAATGAAAAGCAGATCTTCCTAAAGCTTTCCTAAGGCCTACTCAGCCAAAATTCGACACTGTGACAGGCCGTTTGGCTTCAGTATCTTGTAAGGTTTCAGACCAAGGTCCTTATCTGAAACGTATTAACTAACACGTAGTCGAGTATCACAATCTCTATTGCTGTGAACGGCGGTCGATGGGCAAATCACGGTCTTCATTAACCCTGGCAGATACAATATTTTCGTCTGTACACACTCTACGCATACGGGTAGGTGTCCAATAGGGTGAAATAGTTGCGAAATTTTGTCACTATGGCTTGAATTGTTTGTTCAGTAGGTCGATTATGACGACCGTAAAACGGGCGAAGTGCGTGAAAAATATTTCACAGAGCACGAATATTTTGATGATAAAATTCAATACTTTGCAAATATTACAATATTTAAACCAAAGTCTTTTTATGATAAAATGGCAGTACCAACTAAGTATACTTCAGTTAAACAAATGTTACGAATCATGCGTAAGCTGTCAGAAATAGAACACTAAAAAACGAAACAGCAAAATCTATAAGGTTTATCAGCATAACTCTTATTCACAATACCAGTGCATGATGCAACGCATTTTTTGTGTCAATGTAAATGGTTGGATCGTTTACGACATGTTGAGTGAGCACTCAGTGATTCAAACTATGCTTTGAAGCGCAGTCTCATGGGACTTTCCACAGTAAGAGGCGCGATTGATACTTCTTTGGGAGGCGCAAAAAGGTGCAGCTTATTTTTTTCAGAGTCCCTGTTATACAGGGTTTTTAAATAAGAACATTACAATTTTGTAATTAAGCAAGACCCAGAATAATTCAGATATCGGACCACTGCGAGCAAGTTAGCAGCGATCGATTCTTTAGAACCAATTTTCCATCACTCTATTACAATACACATACCGGCCGGATCTTTGACCACTTTGCGTTCGATATTGTTCCTGAACTCCTCTAACGTCGTAAATCCATGATGTAAAAAGTCAAATGGCGTTGGATCGGATCATTTCTCGACATTACACGATTACCGAACTTCTTCCTCAGTAGGTCAACTGTTCGACCAGCTGTGTTGTAAGCGGCAAAATATTGATAGAGCCACGTATTACAGATGTCTAATTAATTCAATTCTCACCATAAATAGTTATCTAACATGGCCCCATAGCCAGTCTCATTAACCGTAACATGGCGATCATTAGATCAGTAAATTGTAATAATAATAATAATGTCGTAAAAAGAGTTCAAAAAGCAAACTTCAGGCCATCAATATTAGATACGTAATTGATAGTAAGTAGGAAACGCCTTATCTGAAGAATTCGAGATATGTGAAGTATTAAAACAAGGAAACACCTTTTCACTTCATTTTATTGTGAGATTCCTTCTCTAGCTATCCTCCAATTGCTCTTAATGGAATCACATCCGCTCTAGCCGACGCTAACGATCTGGATCTTCTCGGAGAATGTGAGGAAACAATTAAAAAAAAGTAAAGAAAGACTCATGAAGCAGATATCTGGGTACCGTATTGACTGTCAAAAAAAATATAAGGATCGAAATAAATAAGCAGCTGCATGTGGGCAACGCGTGCTTCTTCGCAATGAAGTAACTATTCAAAACAACTTTTTTGCCTTTTGATAATGAAGGTGACAGCTTACGAATGCGAAACCTTGTCTCTGACTAAGAAGGAGGAAAATAGATTTCGGCTCTATGGTGGAAAACAGGATGAAGAAACAGGCGAATGGAGAATACAATACTAACCAATCAAGAACTCGAGGAATTCTATTCAGTCCCAAGCATTGCCCGAGTAATAAAGTCGCTTAGATTAAGATGGCCAGGACACGTAGAATGAATGGATGATGGTCGAACAATTAAAAGACATTAGTCTTTGAGGGGGAAATCCAACTACGACAGGCAGGCTTGGCGAAGGGTTGTCAAAGAAGCTCTGAACTTCCGAATTCCAGATGACCTGAAATAAAAATAATATGTAACAATAATAATAATAATGTCCTCTCAGAAAGGGAAAGACAGGGAAGACTAGCACTTCAGCAGCGTCTGCTGGGATTGCTGCTGAGCTACTACCTGCTGGCAAAACCGCCCACACATTTTTCAAAATCTACATAGTCTTAAACAAAAACCTTCTATGTGCGCAGCACTACGATATAGTGACAACGCAAAGGTATTTGGAGATAGTTGCCTAATTCTTCGGAATCACAGGAAAATCGTGGACAGGAAAAATCAGGCAAGAAAATCGGAAACAGGAAAATCGTGGAAGCTTTCGACCGAATCATATAGGACATTCGTGGAAGGAACCAGGTTATGTTATGAGTAAAATCATATTTTCTTTTGTGACGTTTCCGACAAACACCTTTTGTAGTGAGTAAGGATACCAAGGCTGACGAGGTAAATGCTTCACTATTGCACCTGACAGTCAATGCGCCAAGTCATACTGGCGGTAATTGAAAATTGGTGAAGGAAGAAGAAAATAACCAGATAAACATTCCGGAAACTCTGGGCAAGGATTATTCCTACGAGAAATTTATTCGTTTAGAGGAAGGCGTTGCTATTCTGATTCGGAGATCAATTCAACATTCTCTCCTACCAGTTGTTCATACGCGTTACGTAGAAAATCTAGGTATAGAGGTAACATTGAATAATGGTAGGACCATTAAACTTTTTTGTGTTTATTTCCCGGGCGGTAACGTATCTACTGAAAAACTACATTATTTCAATACTGATTTAAGGAAATTTTTAACAATAAACGAAGACTATATAATTGGAGGGGACCTAAACTGTAGACATAGGGATTGGGGTTGTAATAGAGGGAATGCTTATGGTAACCTGCTCACAAGCTTGTCAAATCTGTTTCCTTTTTCTGTTTTGTTTCCATCTAGTCCAACATATATTCCAGCTGGCTCGAGAGGTCTTCCATCTTCGCTTGACTTTTTTATTAATAATTCACCGAGCTTACTCTCCCAGCCGATTGCATTAAACGAACTAAGTTCTGATCATAACCCAGTCTTCTGTAAAATCCTCCAATCGGGTAAGAAAACAGTGCAATATTATCTTGACTTTAAACATGCCAACTGGGTACGATATCAATCAGAAATTAAATCGAGACTTAGATACACCTCAATAGACCTCGAAAATGTCTCAACTGAATACATTGACAGTCTCGTTAAAGATTTCACAGAGCATATCCTTAGTTCCATAGACTCAAGTGTCCCAAAAGCAGTTAGAACTAATTTCTTCCCTAAGATTTCAGATATCATTCTTATATACATACGAATCAGAAATTCCTTAAAGAGACAATGGCAAAGGTACCGTCTTCCTTTTCTTCGCAAACAAATTAAATATCTGAATAAACTTATTTCTGCCGAAATTGAAAGGCATAGAAATACCGATTGGAACAGAAAACTAAGTTTACTGGATAAAAATGCAAAGCCATTCTGGAATATAGTAAGAATCGTAAGAAATAAGAACAGGAGAATTCCTAGTTTGTTTAGCTCAGGTAATGCTCTTCATACGGATACTGAGAAAGCCAACATTTTTGGCTCAACTTTCATAAAAAATTATGCTGTTTCACAAAATCTCGGCGATACGGTTACTAATTCTGCGGTAAATGAAAGCTGCAATAGACTTTTTTTCCATAGCTATAGCCCATCCCCAAACGACTATGCATCCCAAATGGAATTAATGGAAGTACTAAAGAGTCTGAAAATAAGGAAATCTGACGGTCTTGATGGTATTAAAAATCTGTATCTAAAACAACTACCAAAATCAGGTATACGTTTTCTTACTTTTCTGGTGAATGCATGCTTGAAAATCCAATATTTCCCGAATACCTGGAAAATTGCGAAAGTAATACCTATTTTAAAGACTGGAAAGCAAATTGAAAATCTTGACAGTTACAGACCGATAAGTCTGCTCAGTTGTCTTAGCAAAGTTTTCGAGAAGATTATTAAGAAAAGACTTATAACGTTTATTGACAACAGGCATATCTTTCCTGATGAGCAATTTGGATTCCGGAGTCATCATAGCACGTCATATCAAGTTCTCAGAATATGTCAGCACGTTAAGAAAAACCGTGCCCTGGGCAAATCTACGGGCTTGGTTTTGTTAGATATTGAGAAAGCTTTCGACTCCGTTTGGCACAATGGTATTATTTATAAAATGATTAACTTTGGTTTTCCATTGTATTTAGTTAAAACTATACAAAGTTTCCTGACCAACAGACGTTTTAGAGTCTACGTCCATGGTAAAGCATCATCTCTATATTCTCCTTATGCGGGAGTGCCCCAGGGGTCCGTTCTTGGCCCTGTGCTCTACAATATTTATACCTCTGACTTCTCACGGCTTCCTGAGTGTCAAACAGCTATTTACGCCGACGACACAGGTATATTCTCATCACATGAGTTTAGTCTCAATATCGAGACAAATCTACAAAATGCGATTGGAATATCTGTCAACTATTTTAATAAGTGGAAAATAAAAATCAATCCTGAAAAAGTGCAATCAATCTTTTTCAGTCGAAAGAGAAAGAATTGCTACCTTCCTCATAATCCACTTAATGTGTGTGGGGTAAATGTTGCTTGGAAACCAACTGTAAAGTATCTGGGTATACATCTAGATGAAAAACTTACTTTTAAAAAACACATCTTAAATACCATCGACAAAGTCAATATTGCCATCACAATGCTTTACCCTTTTATCAATAGAAAGTCAAAGCTAAGCAGCTTTAACAAAATCATTATCCATAAAATAGTATTTCAATCAATACTATTATATGGATGCCAAGTATGGGGAAACTGTGCAAAATGTCATATAAAAAAATTGCAAATATCTCAAAATAAACTTTTGAAAATGATGCTTGACTTATCTAGATACCATTCTACCACTGATCTTCATCTCCAATCGAATGTTGAATTGATCTCCGACAGAATCATTAAGTTGACGTCCACTTTTTTGCGAAACCTTGTTATTCCAGACAACCCTCTCATAAACCAGCTAAATACTTAATCAATATCTCTGTACATATTTTCGTTCTATTTAACTGATTATTTATTTTTTTCTGTACTTATTTATTTAGTGATTTATTATATTTATTTATTTATTTCTTAGCTAATTATTTTGTTCATTCATTTATATATACTTATTTATTTACTAACTTATTCATTCAATTATTTTATTATTTATTTATTTATTTATTTATTTATTTATTTATTTATATATTTATTTATAAATTTATTTATATTTATTTATTTATTTATTTATTTATTTATTTAATTATTTAATTATTTATTTATTTATTTATTTATTTATTTATTTATATATTTATTTATATTTATTTATTTTTATTTATTCATTTGTTACTTATTTCTCATGTACCTCACTTACTATGAAGGTTTTTATCGTAGTTTCCTTCAAAGTCAATATTATTTTCCTCCACTTTAGTTATTGTTTTAAAAGATAATGTTTCAGCTGAAAGATATACAATAAGTTATCGAATCTCTGTATGTAAATTGTGTGACAACCTCATTGTAAATTTATATACGAAATAAAATCTCTATCTCTATCTATTCGTTTAGAGTACGAAGACGTTGGACAAATGTCAAATATTGTATCAAAGAATTTTTGAAGAATAATATTTTGTAACAATAGCAATTTCCTTCGCTTTGACAATCAATAAATCGCAAGGACGAACGCTAAGGGTTGTTGGTTTCCACACCACAGGATAGCAGCTACTATAGTTTCTAAATATTTACTCTGGTCTCTAGTTTTAGAAGTACAAAAGGGGAAGTTGGTAAACTAATCGCGACCAAGATCCTGTTTTTCTCTTTCTTTCTATTTGGGATGTTGGAGACTACCTGCAACCTAATGTCCAGATTATAAAGAAACAATAATATTTCAAGCTAATTGGCGGAAAGTTTTCATTTAACAACTAAGTACTCGTAGTAGTTACAAGTTGAAGGAAAAATTAAATTATATCCCACAATTTTACGCCACATAAATATGTACATCATCAACAGGGAATTGTATCGGTCTCTGGCTTCTGTTCTGCCTCCACTAAATACACAGTAAAGCACACTCACTTGACCATGCCTTTAATTAATTTGTGCAAGTTCCAACATAAAGTCGAAACGTGTCCCATTGTTCGCCGGCCAAACAGGTTAATGCAATTGTTAAAAATTTGTTTAAATCTGTTCATTTGTGGAACGGATTTCGCCAGTTTACTATGGGGTAGGTGGACAATAATTCATTTAAGGCGAATTTGGTCCACTGCTCCTTCTGCATATTGAGTTCAGATTTTTTTCCTTTTTTTTTTTCTCTAGCAGAGATTCGTTTGTGATGGGGAAGACGTGTGCGTTGGTATGTTTCCGGAGGTCTACAAATATGAGACAATGTACGCACATGTACATACTCGTATGTATCTGATTCCAATTAAAGCTTTGGTCATACACAATCCGTATGTCTGCTGCTGTGTAAAGGCAAGTGCGAAGGCGAGTGTGATAGACGACGAAGTCGATGATGACTACGATGTGGATGAGATTGACGATGAACGTTTGTGAAATGCAAATTTAAGTGAGAACAAGTGTTATTAGCATGCCACAATGTTCGGATATTCCGGGTTTTATGGTTCCGCATAACAAAGTAAGGGACTTGGGTTTTAAGACGAGGAAAGGCGGCATGGCAGAGGGTTTAATAGATGAATGTTTGTTTGGGTGATCATTCAGTTGCAAATCTCTGGTTTTGTAATGGAATTGCTTTCTCTTACAAGAGTTTCTGGACTTTTATTGCTATGTAGATTTTTATTGAGCGTGCCAATCATACTTACTGATGTCCGTGGTAAAGACTGTTTTTGTGACATTTTGTAACGTACTCATTCAAATTACGAGTATATGTAACAATTTGAGAGCCACTGGTCGATTCCCATGCTCTGGGGCTGCGGATGAGCGTTTTTGGGAGTGTTTAAAGAAAAAGAACTCATCATCGTGTACAAACTGCCGACTCATAGTGTACATAAAAAAAAACTTCAGTGGCATCAACTCTGTTAATCGACTCGGACATGAAACAGAAATGTACGTGCACTTCATGGGTTATGCCTCAACTTCCATAGTTTAAATTGCTGTTCTTTACGACCACCATATTGCACCGAGGTTACTTTGACACCAAACAAAAAAACAATTTGAAAAGAAAACAAATTGCAATTGACCTTAATGACCCACCCGAGAACGCTTAGCCTTTGTTCCCAGTCGCAATAATGGGCTGTTATCCAATATTTCTTTAATCAACGCAGCAATCCTAGCGTACCTTGAGCTGGCCCCATGCAGTGAACACGATAAGGCGTTTTCTTTTCCAAATACACACACGCTCCACTGTAATTATACGCTCCATGCTGGTGCTTCTCTTCAACAAAGTAAATTGTTGTTAAGGACCTTTTCTTGCCGCACTTATGGTCTCGTTGTTGGTTTATAGAGAGAGAGAGCTCCTACTTTCTTGGTGGTAATTATGACTCTTAACAGCCTCTATAGTGTTGCGTTAAAAACACTAGTTCTTGAAATCGGCTCTTATTGGATTTCCACGGTGTTGCGTGTTTATATTTTATGCTTTTCTTCTGCTTTCTTCTCGTATTTGGATTTGACGCTCTGGCGGTTTATGATGAATGGGGAATGAATTGAAATGTAATTAGGGCTTTTGCTTGAACGGACATGTTTATGATACACCAATGAGTTTTCTTGGGAGTTAAAACAAGTCGTAAAGACACGAATGAGTGCTCGCAAAACCTATATTGTTACCGAGTCAGCGAGTATTTATCATACTTTGTGCAGCAGTGGAAAGGAATAATCAAGGAACGTTGAGATATAACGTGTGTTATGGGTACACAAAATAGAATTGGAACATATGGAAGTTGATTGCAGTAAGTGTTTAGAGAATCTGATATGACTTATGTATCTAACCTATGTCCAAGCCCACGAGTGCCCTGCAAGAAGAAGGAGGGAATCAATAAAATTTTTCAAATATTTTTCTTTATGTTTATATCTACCCATGGGGTAAGCTGAGTATCGTGTGTCCAACTTGTTTATTGAAAAGTTGAAATCATTTCTAGTTCTTAACCCTGTCACCTTTAACAGTCTATAAAGCAGCCTCACTAATTTGTTGGCATAGGTACTGTTGGGAGCTGACCTGAATCTAGGATTTATTTAAATAACCACCTGAGCCGGCCTGATTATTTAGGGTCTTCACATCTCAGAAAGCGTGCTGTAAACATAAACAAAGGGTGTTTCTTTTAGAAGTTTGGTTTTTAATCTTTAAGAACTGTTTTTATAGATTATTATATTGATAGTTGAAAGTTGGTTTGTGGTTTATATATTTTGCCATATTGCGATAGGTAGATTAATGCCAGAACAACATATATGTACAAATTGTGCAAACTTATTTTAAAAGCCATGGTTCCGTTCGCCAAACTTATCGTGCACTACGTTCAGTTTACGGTCGACATAATTGTCCATCTGAGAAAGTTATTCGGAACACGATGAATCGATTTCGCACCATGTACACTCAAGTGGATAATACGCATCCTCAAAGACGTCAAACATTGCGAAGTGAAGAAGTTATTGACGTTGCGGAGCGCAGTGGAATGCAGTGTTGACGAGTATCTGAATGAGTCGATTCGCCATCATGCTCAGCAATTCGAGCTATGTGCATCCACTTTGTGAAAGGTTTTGGCCTAGAGGCTTTTAAGATCCAGTTTGTACAAGAGTTGAAACCGCGCTTGACCATTGTACGCATCGTAGGTTTGGTGAATGGGCCGAAAATATGATTTAGCTTGATCCTCATTTTCAATTTATATCCGATGAGGCCCATATTTGGTTAATGCGGATATGTAAACAAGCAAAATTGCCGAATTTGGTGTAGAGAAAACCCAGGAATCTTTGTTGAGATGCCCACTGTTTGGTGTGCTTTATAGGCTGGATGGAATCATCGGCCCATATTTCTTTAAGAACGATTCCGGCCGATGATGTTACTGTCGATGGATAGCGCTATAGAAACATGACTTCTGACTTCTTCGTTTCCCAGTTGAATGGCATTGACGTGATAGAGCCTTGGTTTCAACATGTCACATGGTGTGCGACACCATCAATTTATTGCAGGAAAGATTTGCTGAGCGCGTAATTTCGCGTAATGGACCTGTGAACTGGATTCCGCAATCCTGTGATTTCAGGCTTTTAGATTACTTTCTTTGAGGGTATGTGAAATCACTAGTATATGCCGATAAAACAGACACATTGGACGATTTGGAAGTCAACATTCGCCGTGGTTTTGCTGATATGCGGCTCCAGTTGCTAGATAAAGTTGCCGAAAATTTGACTTCACGATAGTGCTTCATTCGAGCTAGCTGCGGCATATTTAAGTACTAATGGCATATAATTATCTATTAAATAAAGCTAACATCATAGATATTAACACTAGCTTTAAGTATATTATTTGCTGTTTGATTTGTATAGCTCTAAAAAAACACCATTTATATGCCATATCACTATATGGCATCATTTCTATTGCGCCGTTTTCAGAGCTTTAATCAAAAGATTTCTTTTTCATGCCTAAGTGATGCTCCTTTAAGGAGAAATTATCTACCTCAACAGTCTTTGAGCCCAAAGCTATATAAAGCGATTGGCGAAAAAAGTTCTGCTACTAAGATGCGCTGGATGTGCAACCAAGTAAAGTCTAAAGACAAGCTGATGCTGGCTCTTTTTTAATAACACATGTAATTAGTTTTGCTTTTACATGTTTACTTCAGACCTATTTCAACTGCCTCACCTCAGAGCTTAAAGCGTTAGTTGGATCAATGTTGAATCCCTCATGACATGTATGATACTCCCAAAATCTCCTGGTATATCGGCCGAGAATATCGCGGCTGTGCCTGCCAATGTCGCCGAGAACGAAGAAACATCAACCAGACGACGTGCCACGCAACTGGGCATCACCAGACAGACCCTATAGCGAATTTTAGTGAAAAACTTACACATGTTCCCGTACAAAGTGCAAACAGTGCATCAGTTAATCCCTGCGGACCGTCAGTTGCATGTGAATTACTGTCAAGCCATTCTTAATCTCAACAACGAAGAGGACGATTTTGTGTCGAAAATCATTATGAGCGACGAGGCGCTTTTACACTTAAGCGGTTAAGTCAATAAGCAAAATCTTCGTGTCTGGGGCACTGAAAATCCGCGGGTGATATACGAAGAGCCATTACATCCACTCAAAGCCACTGTGTAGTGCGGCGTTCACGCGGGAGGAGTGATTGGGCCGTATTTTCTTGAGGACGCCATCGGCAATACGGTCACTGTGACTGGCGATAGGGCCATGATAAACGACCTCTTATTGCCAGAATTGAATAAGCAGAGCTTGGTTTCAACAAGACGGTGCAACCGCACACGCAGCATGAGCCACAATTACGTTTACGAGCGTAATCTCTCGTTTCGGCGATTTGGCATGGCCAGCAAGATCGCCCGATTTAACCGTCCCAGACTTCTTTCTTTGGAGCTGCTTAGTCGCGGACTTATGCCAAAAAGCCTTGGAAGCATGCCTTAAGGAGAATATTCGACAGGAATAAGTCAACACTGGAAATGTGGGTACAAATGTGTATTAACACTGGCGGCATCCACTTGACGGATATCACCTTTTCCACTTAACAGAAAAAATCGAAAAGGTTCAAATAAAGATTTTCATCACTCAAAATCATTTGTTTATTTACTAAAAGGGTAATTCAAAAACAAAATTGGATGAATAATTTTGCGAATAATAATATTGAAATAATTTAACTCGTATCTGATCCATTGGGCTGAAACTCTTTTGTTGTCCGAAAAAACCTTCCCATTATCATTACGTATAAATATTGATCTGGCCCGGTATGTTTTTGTATAGCGTTTAGCCCTGCAAACATTGCTTTTGTGTTTTGGGCTACACCTTCTTCCTGTATTTCAGCCAACTTTTTCCTTTGCCACTGACGTCGTTTATCCCGTAGGAGATGAGTAACGGCCTTGTACGAGTATCTTGTACGCGTGATCTCTTCGCTATTTTCCAGGGCTTGAAGTCTTGGAACATTACGGGTTTTTACTTTTTTTCTAGGGTTCTTCGTCGAACCAGGGCTTTCCTTTGGAGGCTTGCAATAGCCTAGTTTGTTTTCCGCTGCCTCCTTCACAGCGCTTTTAATCGTTGACCATACTGCTTCTACTTTCCTTGTTTCGTTGTTAGTTTCTATGCCATCTTGAAGCGCGAAACGGCTCTAGTATTGATGCTGAATCAAGGGTCCTTTAACTTTGCAACTTTGAATTTCTGTGAATTTGGCTTCTGATTTTGGCGGTGATTAGGATTCGGTCTGAATCGCAATCCGCTCCTCTGAATGCTTTAACGTATAGTACGCTGGCATAGAGTATTCTATCTACTAGAAAATTATCGATTTGGTTGCACTGTTTCAAAACACGCGTAGTAGGACAATGTACGTTCAAAGGTACATAGTTATAGCAGGGACCCTGGAATTAAGGCCATCTACACAATACACGCATCCATTACATTCTTCACAATTTGGATGGATGCTCTCTTTTGGATAATTCCCGACAGCGAAACTAGTTAACTTCCAGAAAATGTTACCCAACGGCAGCCGTGGGGTGCTGTGGGTAGTGCAGCTTTGCGCCCGCCTCTGTCAATTTTTCATGGGGTAGAGATCCATTAGGAATAAAATCACTTTTTACGGCACTACGAGTCCGCGGTTTTATTCGAATCCCTGTCCCGGTGGGGGTGAAACGTTTTATTGTAGCTGTCTAAACATCAAAGCAACACGCATTCTAATCGTCAAGACTTGAAAAGCTGAGAAATGTGATTGAAATAAGAGATCATGCGAGTCAAATGCCATGCAACAATCCAGCATTCGCACCACAAAAATGTACCTGCTCACAATTCAATGCTTATACTCGTATATACACGTACATATATTTATTGTATATAGCGAGTGTGACAGTCCTTGGAGAACTCGATATAAAGCTGCTTTCAATTAACTACGCTGCGTGTGATTAATTTCATCAATAGATGAAAGGGTTCTATTGTCTATTCATGACTCTAAATCGCGAATTTTGAGAAACTTTTTGCCATACAATACTTAAGGGGGGTTGCATCATCGGCACAGAGGGCAGCAAATTAATCACTAAGCCGCGACACTACCAGAAATATTATTGCGGAAATTGAGATCCAAATGTGATCCGGGATTTAGAAGGATCTCTGGTATATGAGATATATGATTTGATTTGAATGCCGTAAATCAACGCTCTTATTGGGTCAAGCGATAAGCCATTTTTAAATTTACTTTACTGTTTCACTTCATTACGTGTCGAGGTTCGTTATCGAAAAACTCCTCAAAGAACGAATTCAATGGCTCCACTCGCTATTTCCCATTAATACCGGAAAAATAAATTCGATGGAATGTCCTTTTCGAACAGCGTAGTACCTACCCATAATTACTCAGTCATTATTAATAGCGAACTGTCCCCTCCAGAATAAAGAAATACCGTAAACCATCCTCTTCGAACGTTTTTGATTTAAATTAAAATTCAATAACCGCATACCCAACGCACCGCTGCCCTTCCTTTTGGCTTTTTTTAATTATAACGAAGAGCTGAAAAAAAAATCGAAATATTTCAAAAGAATCCCACTAATTGTCAGGGGTGGATAAGGCATCCACAACAATGTCACTCGGCGACCCTGAAAGAGCCAAGAGAGCAGGTCAAGTGCTTAATGAACGTGCATGACCTGTATAAGAGTGCGGAAGAAAAAAAAGAATCGCACTGACTGAGAAAGAGTAATGGCAAGGATGGAAGGACCTAATTCGACGAAGATCTATTTATCGCCCCTTACCCCCTTAGGATAAAGGTCGCAGGCAGAACATGACATCCTTATTCACAGCATTACCATTTGGTATTCATATTAAAGGCTCTGCACGAATGCGAGTGTTCTTGACGGCTGCTGCATACAATCCACAGTCAGCTATCTGGTGCGGATGATTATCATAATAATGATGATGATAGTGAAGATGACTATGTAGTGGTGTGCCACGCCAACGCCGGATAAATGTACCCAGGACCTATTGTACACCGAAGACAAATGTTGCACCGTCTCAATTCCAAGCTATTGCATTCCAACCAACATTTCTCCGGATGAACTAGAATGGAATTTTTGCAAATGCAGGATACGCTGCATACATAGGCTTAAGTGAAGCACCATTATTCCAGGATGACGCTCCATATTTCCGCATTTTGCATCAATAAACCGACCATAACTGTAGCCAAGACGAAAAACGATGATGATGATGATGGTAGTACTCGTACGAGGCGAATCGAGACGGAGCTTGTGGAAAAGAACCGAAAGAACGAACATTTATTAACGCGATAAAAAATTCACGTAATTCGACAAAAGTTTTAGGAAGTTTCATCGTCTAACACTCGGTCTGAATTCCTAAGCCACCACCCATTCCCTCTACAGCTCCACTTCCTTTGACCCGTCAAGGCAACAAAAATGGGAGTGAAATTCTGATGAACACGCTCCTTGGTTTGGCATCTTGAAAAACCTTGAAACTAGCTAAGGAGTGTTTCGTTGGGACATACTTATGTACATAATGACTCAAGGTTGTTATAATTTATGCTTTGGAATGTTGCGGACATTAAAATTTAGATGAGACCAAGCCTAAGTAATTGATACGTATGACCATATGGACGAAGAAGACTATAGACGAAAAGGCAGGGGATGGTGAGACGTGGACGTGGAAGTAATTGATCAACATAACTGAAACCTGCGACAAGGAAATTTATGGTTTTTGTCCTTAATTTGATGCTATTCATGCAGGGAGTGAAGGCGTTTCAAGAGCGCAATGTGCGGCGACTTCGTTAACTTTTCTGCTACGGTACGTGCAGAAGTTTATTTATTATTTATAAGTGATAGACACGTAGGGGATGCGAAATAATGCTTTTCGGCTTCACATGACGTTTTTATAATTGGGGGAGCTTATACGTACTCAATTAAGTTGTCAGTCTTTAATGAAGACAGGCCTGCCCTTCAAAAATAAACCAAACTAACTCGCATCTGCGTACCAGGTATTGGATCGTAAATTAAGAGAAAGATATAGGCCTCATAGCTTAGTGGGTTTGCCCAGGCAAGGGAACCAAATTATCTGGAATTGGCAGGCCAAATAGTATCGTAAAAAAGTATGAAACAGAGATAGTTCATCGAGTTTAAATCGTACATCAAGCGCCTGGAAGTGATGTTGGATAGCAGTCTCATCTTCAGGGACTTCGGCGCTATAGTGTATGTAGGGCATGAAATCGAATGCTAAATGTCGGGGGCCTAGGTAGCTAATATATGTAAATGGGTTGATAATGCCCATCTTAGTTGTATATTAGAAAATTTTTTGCAGAAGGCACTTAGAAATACATCCGTTAAGGGTATGCCTTCGGAACTCTATCTGCGAACGCCATAAGTATCATATCAATCTTTAGAGACTAGGGGAGAAAAAGACTTTGGCTTTGCTAGAAACATAATAACAGTCATAGAGACTATAACAAAAGAGTAGCAAAAGAGACAGAAAACTTGGATCAAAGGGCGGCGTATGTGTCATTTTAAGTCAATTGTAAAACTGACCATTTGTAGGAAAAGCGGTGATATTTTTATTTCAGTCTCAAGTACACGCACTAAGGTAAGAATTCTTACTGTTTTTGCTGAAAAAAAACTTGAATGTTTTTTTAGTGCATGAGTCTTTGGCAGATTACTTATGTAGATTTCATCTTTCACGTAGCTCTGAGGAAAATATGACAAATGGTATTAAATCGCACTATCTACGTGGTCAGTTGAAGTCTCCATTTTGAGAAATCACACATGCTTCACCCAGCAGAGCTATGGTTTTGGTGGCTGTGTGACATATGGCGGCGCCATAGTGGGCCCAGGAGATGTTTTGCGTCTCAAAAATGTGTTTTTTTTTCTGAAAACTAATAGGGGAATAGTCAAATTATATAATAAAATAAATTTTTAATTTAATTTTCGTGGGGGCAAACGCCCCCGTTTATGGGGCTTAGTTCAAGCTAGCTTAATCTAATCTTAATCTAATCTCACTTACTAGCTAGGGAGAACGGGAGAGAGGGGAGGGTGGTTAAAAAGGCGGATTTTTAGGCATCGAGTGCTGAGGTTGAAATCGAAGTAAGGATTCGAATTAACACTTCCCAGCATACGAGAAATAGGTTCATTGGAGCCATAGGCAGTACGGGGGGTGGGTAGATAGAAGAGACGGGGATTTCGTACATTGCGGGGGTTAGTGTTGATAGAGACAGAGTTATAGAGGGTCGCGCAGTCAATGGTACCTCAAAGCGCAAAACGTAGGAATCGGCGTTGGATGTTCTCGATTCTAGAAATGTGGGTTTGTTGATAAGGAGACCACACTTGAGAGGCGTATTCAAGAAGGGGCCGGATAAAGCTTATGTAAAGAGATTGGGTAACGTAAGGGTCCGAGAATTCTTTAGACCATCTTTTCACGAAACGGAGTGCAGAATGAGCTTTAAGGATTATCTCATCGATGTGTGCGCGAAAATTTAGCTCCTGGTCACATAATATGCCAATTTCGCGAATGACTTGAACCGTGGAGATGGGTTGATTATTGAGGAAGTAGAGACGAGGAGGAGGTTTGATTCGTTTACGTGAAAAGGTAATTGATTGACATTTGGAAATATTAAGCTCTAAGCAATTTTTGGAGCACCAGATGGAAAAGCTATTGAGATCAGATTGAATAAGGGAAGAGTCATGACTGGAGGAAATGGTCTTGAAGAACTTGGTGTCGTCGGCGTATAATGAGATGTGGGAGTGTTTGATCACCAATTCAAGATCGTTTATGGAAAGAACGAAAAGAAGTGGACCTAAGTGGCTGCCTTGGGGGACGCCGGAGGAGGCTAAAAAGGGGTTAGAGAAGGCAGATCTAAAACGAACACTGTAATAGCGATTTTCCTGGTAAGAAGATATCCACTTCAAAGAAATGGGGTCGAAGCCAAGGGAGGACAATTTGAAGAGTATCAGTCTGTGGGAGATTTTTCGAAAGCTTTACTGAAATCGGTTGAAATAACGTCGACTTCTTAGCCGTTCTCTAAGGCTCATAGGGTAAAGGACACAAATTCAACAAGGTTAGTGGTTGTGGATCTGCATTTGAGGAAACCGTGTTGTCTAGGGGAGATTAAAGGCTTGCAGCGAAAACTTAGGGTTTCGTACAAAACACTCTCGAAGAGTTTGGGTATATGTGACAGTTTGGCAATGGGACGATAGTTGTTAACAACGTTCTTCGGACCCTTTTTTGTGTATAGGGGTGATAAATGAGGTTTTCCATAAGCGGGGGAATTCCCCTTGGGATAGGGATAGAGTAAAGAATTTTCGAGAGAGGGCGAGAGATGGTTGAGGAGCATATTTTTAGAAATACGGCAGGAAGACAGTCGGGTCCAGGAGTGAATTCATCATTAAGTAGATTTAATTTGTTTTCGATGACATGAGAATCGACTGTGCATGAAAGAAATGGTCCAAGGGAAAAATTCGGTAGATAATCAAAGTATGAGAAGTCTGGAGCAAACGAGTCGTCGGCGAAAGACTGTTTAAAAAAGGTGGCGAAAAAGTTGGCGATAATATTGGGGTCATTCGAGGTTTGATCGTGGAAGGAGAGGGAGGTAGGATAGCCATCAGATTTTCTCTTGTAGTTAACAAACTTAAAGAAGGACTTTGGATCGTTTATAAGATTGGCGCGCGTTTCAGTTAAATAGCGTTGATAGAGGAAGTTGTGAAGGGCGGTAAAGTGGAGATAGCTGCCCAGGTAGTCAGAAAAGTCATTAGATGATTGAGTACGAAGGAAGATTGTCCATTGCTTATTTCTTTTGTTTCTTAGAGAACGGAGCCTGCGATTGTACCAGGGTGGGGAGGTGGACAAAGATTTGCGTTGTGAAACGGGAACGTAAAGAGAGATAGAGTAAAATATTTCCCTGTAGAGTATGGATATTGCATCATTTACGGTTAGGTTATCAAAATTGAGAGGGGCATTTTTAAGGTATTCATTGATTAGGTGAAATTTTGCTTTGTGGAAATCGTAAGAGGCCAGAACTGTAGGGGGTTTATTCTCTGATGGAGAATCGTGAAAGAAGGAAAGGAGGATGGAGGATTGAAGTTATCGATGGTTGAAAGGGAGAGGGGACAAAGTGAAACAGAAGAGTTGAGAGGATCGGTTGTGAATATGAGGTCGAGTTGTCTACCCATGTTGTTTAGGATGCCACTAACTTGGCTAAGGTTTGAGGTTTGAACCTGTTAGGCGATCCAAGAAAAGACATTCTTTGGCAGTAGTGGGATCGGTGGCAGTGTAAAACGATTGATCGTCTGATTTGGTCCATTTAAGGTGAGGAAGGTTGAAGTCACCGAAAATAAGGATTTCATCCTTAAGGTTTCTTAAATCGGTTATTTGGTCGATTGTGTTGATGGCGAGTTGATAGGATTCAATAGGTTGTGAGGGCAAGATGTAGAAACAAATGATGTATAGTGTCTTCCGGGGTAGAGCAATCTTAATTGAAACAAAGTCAAGAAGTGGAGAGGAAGATACTGCAATAAAGGAAGAGTCAATTGTATTAAGGACGGCTAGTAGAACGCCTCGACAAGGGCAACCGTCAGTGGGTCGGCTGAGTTCGCCATCGCGATAAACATTAAAATTTGATGGGAACAGTTCGAGGTTATTTATGCTGGGGATCAGGTTCGTTTCAGTCAACGCGAAGACATCAAAGGGCAAAGCATGTGATTGTTGCAGGATAGCTTGGGTTTTCGAGCGGAGACCTCTTACATTTTGATAATAAATAGTAAGAGGGAGGTTTTTGCAGAGGGTGTGGGTGACAGGGGGATGGCGATAATTAGGAACAAAAAAACCTATCGTGGTCAGCTCGGCTACGCTGGAAGTGCGATATCCGCTTTGAGTGTATATATTGCCGGAAAGTTTCGAGATCATTTGAGACTTTTTGAGGGGAAATATTGAAGAATTCGTGGTATTTTATGAAGAGGTTTTTGAGGCTAGCGAAATCAGCAGGAAGACCTTCCTGTTCGATTGATACCCTCACGCTTGTGTTAGTTTTCCCTTCGTAGCAAACCGAGTCTGACTTATCATAGAGATAAGCTAGGAAGAAACGGATGTTTTCGTATGTATGTTTTTTTATCTCTTAACCGAGAGAGAGCATAACGACATTCGATAGGGTTAGCGGTTTGCTGGGTAAGTTTGACTGTGGGGGGCAGAATGGGTCGATAAAAGATTGAGAGGAGATAGAAAAAGGATTTGTTGTGGAGGGACCTGTTGATGTGGGTGAGGAATTGATTGTGTTGTAGGAGATGGAATTCGATTTGGGGGCAGAGGAGATAGAGCATGGTGTGGGGTTGAGAATATGGGAACTGCGGAAATTTGGGTATTTTGCTCCTGATCTGAGGTCGAAATTGGGAAATGAATTCGGTAGCAATGTTTGGGGTCGGGTTGAAGGAAACCCTTTGACGTTGAGGTTTGGAAGGAGCAGAGTAAGAAGGTTGTACATTAGAAATGGAGGGGTGCGCGAAGTTCGGAAAGAGATTCGTCTTGAAGCTCCAGTTGTCACCGGGGTTAAGGAAAGGGCTGGGAGGCTTATTTGGTTTCGAATGACGATTTGTGGAATTCTGGTTTATGGAGGAAGGCGAAGTGTTGGAAGGGTTGGGTTTGTGGCTGATATTATTAGTTGAGGAGTTTGGCTTATTATTAGTATTATTTTTGACCTTAGATTTAGGTACATACATATATTAATTCTATTGCTGTTACTAATGCTATTACTATTCCTATTGCTGTTGTTGCTGCTTCTGCTGTTGAGGTCCGGTTTTGGTGAAATCCACTTGGATATTTTTAGGTTTCCGATGCTAAGGACGTCATTGAAGGGGTTTGAGAAGAGCCACGCATATTTCGAGGGAACAACGAATTTAAACCGACTTGGGTTGTTGGGGTTGATTTGATGAAGTTCAGCACACTGAAGGATTGTTATGGAGTAATGGTCGAGAAAGTATTTCTTGAGCCAGGAAATGTTGGCGTGGGGAGGGGCTCCTTTCAGGTAGAACTCGGAGAGGTTCATGTTATTAAGTTTATCCAGACGGTGTGCCCATTGAGGTTCGGTCCACGAGGTTCCAAACTTTTGAATTCTTTTTGGGGGGTCGGTAGATGTTGACGGCTGCGCGTTAGTCTCGGTATCACAGTTATCAGTCTGGGCTGGCGTAGTTTACTTTCAGGTTGGTGATTTCTGCAGCTCGTCGAATAGGGATATATTCAGAGGAGGTTGTGGTGATTTGATGATGGAAGGAAGATAATAACATAAAAATGTTATTTCTAAAAATTCCTTTTGCATTCTCTACCTAAAGTGTTTGCTAGTTAGAAACTTTCATGGATAGGCCAATGAAGTTACTATTTAACTGATTTTTTAAAATGATTTGCTGGTGCGATTACACAAGTATTAGATATTGCTGGAAAACCTTGTACTTAAGACTATTCGAAATATTGAAAATATATTGAAAGATTTCAATAAATATAGCATATTTTAATTTTTTATAAAGATGATCTTATGTTTGCTTTTTTCAAATTTTGAAAGAAGTCTTAAGCACTTCCGCTGTTCCCCGCTGACTACTTCTATACTACAATTGGTTCATATATGCATAGGTAACAAGAGAAAAAAAAATTATTTGCTTTAGTCTGCCCCCCTTTGGTCACAAGCAATAAGTTTTGCATGAAGTACAGTACGAAAAAATCTCCAAAAAGTTTGTTTTATAGCGATTTCACAAAGGTAGAAAATTAAACAACCGAGGAGCAGTAACCAAATAGAACCGTGAAAAATGTGAATTATCGGTTGTCGGTAGCGTTACAAAATGTCTGGTATTTACTCGCAAGTTGTGATTTTCTTCTAATCTAACCGCATAAAAACCACATTTTTCAAAAAAAAATGTTAACACTTTATAACAGTATAGGTGTCTCGAAGGTAGAATTTTAAGAGTCCTAAACAAATCAAAGCTGGTACAACGATTTACTTTGCACATAATCCGAACCGCATGTTTTTATTTAATCAACAAAGGCTTAATATTAATGAAGTAAGAACCACTCCAACAAGATAAGCCGTACTGCAGCTTAGATTTCAATAAACCGTTATATACTAATTTCAAAATAGGTAAACTGCAATAAAGGCTGAGGTGGTAGAATTGTTTAATTACTCTGTTTAGATACTGCTTAAGATTGAGAGTATGCTCTTTCCAAATAAGTTTGCTGTCTAATGTAACACCCAAGTATTTAAAGCTGTTGATACGCTCAATTTCGAAGCATGCATCACTACAATTCAATGAATCTTTGAACGCCGTAGGATGAAGGTGGCAACCGCATAGACTAAAACGCAAACAGCTAGGTGAATGATAATATAAAGGAAAATCATTGCAATCTCTACCTTTGATGTTGAAGAACATAAATTTTGTTTTTGGGCTAGTTACAAGCCTATGCTGCTTAAACTAATTCCGCAATATCTCTAGGTCGTTATTGACAGCCAGAAAAAGATGAAAATCATTCGAACAAGAATATGAAAGGACGGTGTCGTCAGAAAATGCGGTAAGCTTACCTTCAAATTGTTGAGAAAAAAGGGACATGAATTAAAAGCAGAATGGGTCCCAAAACAGAACCCTGTGGGACACCCATAACAATGTCTTTCCGTGAATTTAGACAGTTTTTATTCTTTACCATTTGCTTTCGGTTTTTTAAATATGAGGCAAACCAATCATAGACAAAACCTCTAAAGCCCGTGCGATAAATCTTATCTAAAAGTAGGGAATGTTCCACCATATCGAAAGCTTTGGTAATATCTACGAACAGTGCAGCTGAAGCTTTAGATGTGTTTACTCTGTTATATAGTTCACACGTTAATTTAAGTAGGGCACTTTCTGCAGATCTGCCACTTCTAAAGCAAAAAAAAAAAAAGCTGGCAATAACTGAAAAAATTAGACTTATTTAGAAACGAAAGGACTCTAGATTTCACACCCCTTTCCAGAATTTTTGAAAAATTTGACAGATGGGAAATAGGATGGTAATTGTTTAATGCCGTAGTATCGCCTTTTTTATGGAGTGGAATCACAATCGCTGTTTTGAGGGCTTCCGGAAAAATACCCTGCTTAATACTGAAGTTAAAGATATGGCTTAAGACATCTGCGATTTGAAAAGAGATTTGTTTCAAAACGTAGCTGGAAATGCGGTCAAATGAAGACGAATGAGTTGTTTTTAGAGACATAATAATTTTATTAATTTCAAGTGCCGTAAAAGCTTCAAAGACAAAAGTTTGTGATTGGTGAGAATCCTGAATTAAACCATAAGTGCATTGGTAAGAGGAACTATCCTCATTGGAAAAACCCCATGACAAGTTCAAATTTGAAAAGAAATCATTGAGCAAGTTGGCCACTTTCAAAGGCTCAGACACATAAGTATTATTTTGGTTTAAAGTTATATCAACATTGTCCTTGCTTCCATTCAGTATTTCATTGACTACGCCCCATTCTCTTTTAGGGTTGCCCATATAAGCTGCTAATTTATTTCTGAAATAGGTATCCCTGCATTATGGTATTTCCGCTTTTAGTTCAGTACAGATCTTGTGGTAATAGTTTTTCAGTCTAGAATTGTTGGGCCGTCTCTTAACTCGTAGGAAAAGGTGTTTTTTCTTTTTTATTTTACTGAGTAAGGATTGAGTCACCCATGGCTTCAGACATCTAGACTTATTATTTTTAGGAACCATGCTCTTACTACAATTGGATAAATGGGTTTGTAACTTATTTAGAAATATATCGAAAGCAATTGATGGATCCCGTGCTTCGAAAACTTCGTCCCAGAGCTCAAAACTCAAACCTGCTTTCAGACAATCATAGTCAATTTTATTAAAATTCTTATTATACAATGGCTTGACCCTAGATACACTGCAACCAAGTTGAATGCTGGTTAAACAATGGTCAATAATAAGTAAATCGAAGGCCATAGTTCTGTAACTTGCATTATTATTTCTATGTCTTATGAATATGTGATCCAAACAAGACTCAGATCGAGTAGGTTGATTTAAAATAGAATCAAAACCAAACGAAGCCAACATAGTTAGAAAGTCGCCTGCCTCCGCTGAGTTGGACAAAATGTTTATATTTAAGTCACCCAACAAAATCACATTTTTACAAGACTAAAAACTCCGAAAACTCATCCAAAAAACCCTTACCGGATACTTATGAAGTCTGTCGACACAAGTAAATAAGTATCGGATATCAGAAATTTCACAAGCAACATTGATAACATCAGCACTTTTCATTGTGTATTTTTAATTTGACATCCGATTAAATTATTTCTGTAAAATACCGTGACACCCTCGGCTGAATAAGTTCCATTGCAATATATTTTAATACTTCCGTCTTATCAGACTTTAGCACAAGCAAAACAACTGTGCTACTCTCTACAGTCTAGCATTACCATAACTGATATTGGAGTTCACTTACAAGACTTGTTAGATCTTCAAGCTTGGGTCTCAAAACTTGAAACTCCTTATTAAATGGGACTGTGATGGCTCTTCGGGACGGACAAACAAATGTTATTAGTAGAAAATTAAGTTATATCTAATTCCAACTTATTTATAGCGTCACTTGTGCCGATAAAACTTATTAACAAAGATAGCAACATTGTCTTATGGCAAAATAAGACTGTGCGTTATTGTCGTGGAATTTCGATAGAGTTACAAGTTACTCAGTTAAAAACAAATGATGAAGTAACACGAATTCAGCATGAGTTGTTTTTAACAATGGTCGATGGAAAAGAGGGTCAAGTCCTAACTGAAACAGGTTTAAGTGCCGTATATACTGTATGTGGAGCAAAACCAAAAGAAATTAACGACTTAGTGAAAGTAAAATCTAAAACCGAAAATGAAACTGCATACCAGTACGACTTTTCTGCATATATCCCACTACTTTTTTTTTAAGAAGTGGTCTGCAAATACGTCCGAGAACAAAAAAATTAAAGAAAAAAAAAAATTTATACACTTGCTCCCACGACTAATCGGACAGTCAATTAGAACACATTTGAGATCAATTTTCTCAAACAAAGATTCGGGGAATTTTAAGTTTTATATATGGAATTATTTGTTTATTTTTCCTTATTCTATTAATATAACAAAAACAAGAATTCAATAAAACGGTAAAAAGATAACTATAAAAAATTAAAACAACATGAATAATTCATTCCACACGCATACACTTTGAATTTAATATTTTGTAGCGTAACCGTTTGAATTTATTACCGTTTCAAGGCGTCGAGGTATTGAAGAAACAAGATTTGAGCAAACTTCGCTTGTGATCTTTTGCCATTCTACTTGTAGTCCCGTTTTCAACTCCTCAATATTGTTGAATTGTTTCGCAGCGACTCGGCGACCTAATACATCCCATAAATGCTCAATAACGTTCAAGTCTGGGGGTTGTCTTAAGGACTTTGGGACAATTGTATAGCAGCCACGACCTTGCTAAGTATGATGTGTGTTTTGGATCATTGTCTTGGTAGAAGATAAAGTTGTCATTAATACCAAGCTTAATAACACTCTCTTTAAAATTTTGCCTTAAAACAAGTACGTAGACATTTTGATCCATTTTTCCTTCAATAAAATGAAGGTTTCCAAAACCAGAACTCGCCATACATCACCAGACCATGACCGAACCCCCGCCATATTTGACAGTAGCACGTGTATGTCTATGGGAGAATTCTTCATTTGGTTTTCGCAATACATATACTTTTCCATCCGATCTTTCTACGTTGAATTTGCTTTCATCCGTGAATAAAACTTATATTTTTAAAAATCATTGTCAATATTAACAAACATAACAATAAAACAATACATTTTTACCCTATTCCAAAAGGTCACATCCTGCTTTAAATAATCTTTAGCAAACCTTACACTTACTTTTCTATTTTTTTCATTTATGAATGGCTTTTTTCGAGCTACTCGGCCGTTATAATCGTTTTTTCTCAAAACGCGGCGAATAGTCTCAGCACTCACTTCCTTATTTCTCGTTTCTTTGAGTATAACTTGTAAGGATTGCGAGGATATGAAAGATTTTTTTTCACTTCTCTCAATAAAAACTTTTCTTCACTGTCATTTAATTTTTTCCCTTGACCTTTTCTGCTGATATTGCAAATTCTATTTTCGTTTTTCGCGAAATGAAATGACGTCGTGGACTGTTGACCGACTTCTTTTAAAAATTTCAGCTATTTCGCGAACCGATTTACCACTTTCATAAAGCGATAGAACCGATTTTCTAATTTCAACAGATGTTTGTTGACCTCTGGGTGCCATTTTGATCCGTAATATATACCAACTTGCGATAAATGTCAAATTTCAATCAGAAGACCGCAATCAATGGTTACTCAAATTTTAAATGAAAAATTCCCGTTATAATACTAAAAACAAGCCAAGAAAAGTACTGTCCGATTATGCGTGTGGAATGAATTATTCATGTTGTTTTAATTTTTTATAGTTATCTTTTTACCGTTTTATTGAATTGTTGTTTGTGTTATATTAATAGAATAAGGAAAAATAAACAAATAATTCCATATATAAAACTTAAAATTCCCTAAATCTTTGTTTGAGAAAATTGATCTCAAATGTGTTCTAATTGACTGTCCGATTAGTCGTGGGAGCAAGTGTATATTCAAATCCGTTTTCGAGCTGAGCTAGGTTTACATGTGGATAAACCTCGACAACGCACTAGCAACAAGAATGATGGCAACACTGCGCGCAGATTTTTCCAGAACTGTTTATTGTCTGCAGATATAACAGGAATGGATGAATAACTCTTAAAAGCTTTATACTATTCTGCAAACACTTTCATCCGGAATATCTATCAGTGCCCAAAAATTTGGCGGATACGGCTTTAATACTTTATTCATAAAAATATAACTGGTACTATATGCCATCTTCGGTACATAAGATATTAATGCATGGTGAATCCATCATCATTTCATGGCATTGCCTAAAGGTCAGCTATCAGAAGATACCCAGGAGGCGCGTAATAAGAACTACAAAAAAAATAGATTGACGCCTTCCAGAAAGTGTTCAAGAGTAGCAACAAACGAGGATGTTTTTCATCGCCTATTATTGACATCAGATCCTCTTATTTCAAGCTAACGAAAGCAAGAAAGATCCTTATCCAAAGAGCTTTGTGAAGAAGCTATACAGCTTTTGGAACACAAATAATTCCATTTTTTTTTCTCATATTTTTTTTGTAACTTACAAACGCAATTTTTTTTAAGACAGACTTTTAATTTAATATCATAATCAACACTATGGTAAGCACTTTTATATCCACCTGCAACATGGAGCATCAAGGAGTTCAACGACCTCATACCCAAAACACATTCTCCGTCGGCAAAACCAATTCCAACTACAAAAAATGATCGTATCGGACCCAGCTGATTATAAAAATTGGGAGCGCAGAATAGTCATCTATATTGTCGGGGAGCTAATGCTGAGAAAAAGAAAAAACAAATCACCATTTGACTCCGCCCACTGAGCTACAATGCTATAACAATGCAATGATGTTCGGGTTCAATGACCGCAATCCAATGGTAAACGGCAAGAACAGCTGATAAACCATCGAAAGATGTGGGCCAACGGCGAAACCCGCTGATGCGGAGGATTCCTTATACCAAAAACACAAACCACAATGTTTGTCTTCCCACTGCTCAAACCGCAGAGTTCAACCGACATTCAATTAAAATCGTTTCCACGAAGAAGAAAATCTTTTCGTTTTATTTTCTTCATTCAATCAAAGTTGTTAATTCTCTGAACCCAACTCTTTCCCCCTCCCTCCGTCTTTCTTAGATCCACTCTCTCCCACGGCCAAACTCACCAAACATTTTGCCGAACTTAATGCCGAAGACCGCCTATGTTATGTCACGTTTAAGAGACAAAAGAATCTACGAAAATATACGTCTCTATTTGGCCTACCTACATGACAAACCTGACTCCATTTGTATCAACAGTAAAACTAAAATCAACGCCCTTGCGTTAAAAAAAAACCCTTATCCGGTTTCACGAAAGCCTTAATATCTCCCGATTGATATAAATAACGACCTCTCCGCAGAGAAGAATGGAACAACAACCCCTCTTGGATGGAGACCAGAAATGGTATACAGATGGCTAGAAATCTGGAAGCAAGGTAGGGGCTGGTATGATAAGACCAAGGTGCAGCCTACAAATTCCTCTCTGCAATGAGTCAACAATATTTCAGGCTGAGCTATTTCCAATCAATGAAGCAGCATTCAAGTTCAGCGACGGGAGACTAACACTAGGTTAACTGTATTCTCAGACAGCCAAGTGGTTCTTAAAGTGCTACATTAAGCTCTGCGGCTGACTGGGAATGTCACAAAATACTAAATAAACTGGCAGTAAATAACAGCCTAAAGCTGATTTGGGTGGCAAGTCATGAAAACCACGGAGGCAATGAAAAGGCTGACATACAAGCCAAGGAAGGTAGGAAAGGAAAGAAACATACAAGCTCAGATACCCTTTTACGGGGCCATCCCCCTATACGGCTTTGGACAATTTGGACATAAACCTACATCTACATAAATGGATTATTAACAAAAAAACCAATTCTGGAACAGATAGGAGGGTATTAAACATTCAAGACTTTATCTTAAGCGCCACAAAAAAACGTAAAGCCAACAGTCTACCTATAACGCCAATTTTCCCCGCTGATCAGGTACTGGAAATTAATTAAAAATTACTTTAAGTGAAGAAACTTATTTTTATTTGTCTGGGTACGTAAGCGATAAGTAACAGTTTGGTGTAACAGGGCTGGCCGTGTAAGTGGGTCAATTTTGTTTTTCGAAAATGATGTTGGTCAACCTGAACCATGTGAGGAAAAATTTCATTCTCTACCTGAAAGCGACTTTGGCTGATTGATCGATGAATTGTAAATCGACTCCCACCAGGCCTTAAGCTTTAAAGCTTCACATGACAGCGTGTAGAGGAGCGAGCTGTATATATTTGTTTATCGGGCTCGCTTCGGTGAATTGTCTGGTGTAGAGGGCAGTCCAAGAAGTGGTCGCCCGCGCGTCGTCCGTACGAGTGCGGTAGTAAAGGCAGTGCGTGAACGAATTCGGAGAAATCCACGTAGGAAGCAGAAGATCATGTCCAAGGAATTGGACATACCAGATCCATGTTAGGCTAACTGGAGAAGATCTGCATATGGAAGCCTATCGTCGGTCCACGGGTCATCTTCTACAACTCAACTAGAAAAAATTAGGCTAGAAAGATGCAAATGACTTTCGCAGTGGCACGCGAACAATGGGCATAATCACATTCTGTTTACGGATGAGAACATTTTTACCGTGGAAGAAGTTTTCAACAAACAAAATAACAAAATTGATGCCACAAAAAGATGGAACAAAAAGTAGTTCCGTAATGGTTTAGTGGGGGGTCTCTCACCATGGTGTCACATTCCTCCATTTCTGTGAAAAAGGCGTAAGAACTGTAGCTGTAGCCCAATGGCCACACCGTCTGAGATCGTATGTTAAAGCAAAAGGCGGTGATTTCGAATGAACCCAATTTTTTTTTTAATAATCAATATTGTGTTCTAATAAATGAAACAATTTTGAATATAATATGTTTGTTGGTTTTTTTTTTAGAGCGTTTTATATTTGTAACAGAACTTATGGCAGGACTAGGCAGTTTTAACGTCCTCCAAAGTCAACCCATTGCCCAATATTAAGGTTAGAGATGTTAAGTCTATACAACATACCATTTCATACCAAATGAACATGATTGGGCGAACACAGCGAGTCGTCAATAGAATTTTTAATCAGACTACCGACTTATTGGCCGGAATGTCAGATAAAATTTCAATCTTGTTATTGTAGAAACAAGTAGCAACGTAATCAGTGTGATGGTCACTCAGTATTGCAGGACAGAGTTGTTGGTTGATAGGACCCGTCTTTGATGATATGAGTCTTTGCTCTCAAAATAGTTAAAATACCAGGTTCATAACCTGATCACTAGCAATTCCAAGACCTGAGATTGTTTGAATGAATATAAGTATTTTGCTTATGTGAACTATTATTAATCAAGTAAGTGTCGTGCGAAGCTCTTCGGGCAGACAAAGCGATGTCAATTATTTAAAGTATGTGTGCAACTGCATTGCTGCATCACCTCATTGCGGTGGACAGGAGGGCAAAAGCAATTTGAATATGGGAGTAATAGTGAAATTCTACATTACATGTTAGAACGTTGAAGCCGGAATCCCAGTACAGAACTCAAGGAGCATAAAGTAAAAACGCAGAACAACCCCCCATAGCAATACCGGTCTAACGTCGGATTTATAATACCGTGATTTATATATCCTCTTGCGGAAAACTTTCGTTTCACTTGAAATATGAGAAATTGAGAAATTTTTGTTTCGAATATTATTTCGTATTTTGTTGCCATAGTCGCACGCCAGTAAGAATCTCTGCTTTGGTTCTACCACCCTGCATCCTTGCTCTGGTCTATTGCATTCGAATTTCATATTCTATCTACCGGCATGTAAGGGAATTGTGTGTGAGTATAAGAATGCGATGATATCAGAACAGCCTTGTAAACAAGCAAACGTTCATTTGCTTTTCGTTAAAGCTATTTGCAGTTGTTGTTGCAGTTGGCAGTGATATTGGATTTAAAGCATTGTTCGATTGGCAGGCTCGTATGATATTCCAACAGAAGTGTTAAAAAACCATGATTTTAGGTTATCGTCACGTTGAAGGAAACAGTCAAATGACCTTCGCGTCTTTGTTTAAAGAATTCAATTCGAAAGGTCAAAAATTCTATGACTCTGTTGCATAAATCGGAGCGTTGATTGCACGATTTTGGCACTCATTTCAGATCGTCCCTTCTGGGAATACTTTTCGGGAAATTCTATCATCCAAATCCTTGGATGCCATAGATCACAAGAATTTAGTTATCATGGCCCTTAAGAGTCACGTTCACGCCGCCTGCCCAACATCCACATTAGACACTAAGTTTTTCGGACGCTATGGAAACTTCTGGCTTGGTTTTTATGCAAATAATTCAAATCCATTTTCAAGTACACCGTCAGCTAACGTTCGATGAGTTTGGTGAAATTGGGGCTTCAGTTCTTTCAATTGGATCTTTTCTTTTCGGTGGGGACAAGAATCGGTTTTCCTAAATTTTGCGATTATCCGCAAAATTGGTTCCTTAGTTGGACGATCACTTCGCCCGTAAATATTTCATAGCTTGGAAAAGTTTAGCAAACAGAACACAATATTTTGTAACCAATTTTAACAATTCTGATGCATTGACTAGGAAAGAATACAAGCGTACTAAAAATTATAGGGTTACTACTTGAAACGTTTCAGTTGAGGCGTTACACCTCATAATGAGTCAGAGCCAAGAATCTCTCATTCATTATGTTGTGTGCGATCTGTTTTTCACACAAGTGAACAGGGCCTACAGTTTAATGCTGGATTCCGAACGGCGAGAGCCTAGAAGCTTTTTTCAAGGCAAGTGAACCTATGGGAAGTTTTGCCAGTGCCCCGGTGAGGAGAGAAGTCGCGAAATAAACATTCTAAGGCGTTGGTGTTATCGGGATCCGAACACGTTCATCGCGCATCAGAGACGGACACATTACCCACTGCGCCACAGCGCTTCCGAAACCTTAGACAAATTCTTGATGTTAAAGAGCTGTTCACAATATAAAAACGGAGTCAGTAACAAAGCAAAGTTCATAAAAGTAAAAAAACTTAATCACACATCCTTCTACCAGTGAAATACTGGAATATGGATTAATAGACAAAACAGAACCAGGGAACCAACTTTCAGAGACTGAATTGATTCTGTTCATCAGGAAGAAAAAGGCTTCCCTTTTATCACTACCTAAGCTTAAAAGTGTCACACTCAAACTGACGGCTTAGTGATTTCAAGCTAAATTTGTTTCTTTTCGTTCAGGACGAAAGAAAGAAAAAGGACTAAGCCCTCTACATATGTATTTGTTAATTAGTTTTTCCGTGCAGGGACGGGTTAAGAATATCCCTGCAGCGATACCTCTCGCTTGTCGTAAAAGGCGACTAAAACAAAGGTAAACAAAAATCACATCTAGGCAATTTAGAAAACACCAAAGTGAGCCTAGGGACACATATACCACCATTAAACTGCCCCACAAGTGTACATGCAAATCAGTGGGTTGACACGACTGGAGATCACCGGTGTTGTAAAAGTAAGATCAAACAAAAAAATCTGGAGCATGCCCGTGTCACAAAAAAAAAGAGGCAGGCCGAAAAACAATTGGTGCAAACAAATGCAAAAACACCAGCATTTGATTGGCCTCAACGATGAAGTAATCCCAAACCGGGAAGCCTGCCGCTACTTTCTGAGGTCAAACCGGCGGACCCCACAAGCGGACCAGTAGGAATGCAGTTAAGTGGGAAGGTTATGGTCCGACACTTCTGACCATAACAACGCCGGCAAAAGGAAAGAAGAAGAAGAAGTTTTGGCACTTGGTGGATGTGGATGTTCACAGTGAACTTAAGACCCTACGTAAGCAATAAGCATGCTCAACAAAGTACAGAAGCTAGCTGCATTACGTACGGAAGAAAAAAGACGATGCTCCTTCTTCTGAACTTGATCATTAAAGGCGCTGCTACAAAAAGTGCTTTTAGAATAAGAAAGTTTTCTCTGTGGAAACAACTAAAAAATGCTTCGATAAAATATATGGTGGCTGAGACTTCATAGCATCCACTAGTTCATTCTAGAAAGCTGGCAATCGAATTCACATGAGACCCTTGACACCAGGGTTAGTTGTTAAAATGTTTCTTAAGCCAACGTTGGCTTCTGAATGTTCGTATTCCGCAAAAGCTAAGTCGTCGAAATCATACTATATTTTTATTTATAACATCATCCAAGTATGATACGAGGGTAAATTGAAATGAAGGACTTTTCAGTAAAAAATTGATTTTGTTTTGCTACATAATCTCGTTCGAGTTCAACGCACTTGGTCCAGGGTTTCACCAACATCAGTATTCCTTTCCAGAAGTGAGAGTCTGGAAGACTCTAAAAAAATATTCATCTACTGCCCTTTCAACTTGTTCATTGGATGGAAAGTGCTTCCGAGAAACAAATTTCTTCAAGTTTGGGAACAAATGAAAGTCTGAGAATGCAAAATCAGGAGAATAGGAGGGATGAAGGAGCAAATTGTATCCTAAATTCCGCACTTTCCCATCGCCAAAACGACCAGTTTTTTTCTGGCATTAATCTGGGCAAGAAGGTTGGATAATATTCATCTGTAAATGTTCTGCCTTTTGCAAAATAATTAATTAACTGGATCTCTTTCGCATCCCAGCAACACGCTGGCCATGACCTTTTCCAGCAGATACGATGGAGTTCGTTTTCTTTGGCGCTGAACCACCGACTTCCATCGACTCACAGTGTACCTCGTAGAACATGCTTCTTCTTTTCCTTTTTTTATCCCGGCGTCGTTATGGTCAGAAGTGTAGGACCATAACCTTCCCACTTAACTGCATTCCTACTGGTCCGCTTGTGGGGTCCGCCGGTTTGACCTCAGAAAGTAGCGGCAGGGTTCCCGGTTTGGGATTACTTCATAGCTGAGGCCAATCAAATGCTGGTGTTTTTGCATTTGTTTGCACCAATTGTTTTTCGGCCTGCCTTTTTTGCGTGTTGAAATTGGAATGTTGATTGATAACGCCTTTTGGACGGGGTTCAAAGGATCTCTCCTTTGAACATGGCAATACCAACTGAGTCGGTCGCGCTCTATATTTCTTGTGATGGTTTCTTTTACGTGGAGGCTTCCTCGGATCTTTGAACCTCTAATTCTGTCACGCTTTGTTACTCCCGCTGTCATGCGAAGCATCTTCATCTCAGTTGCCGTTAATTTGCTCTCATGCTTTTTGTGCATTGTCCAGCATTGTGAACCGTATGTGAGCGCCGGACGTACAACTGAAGTGTAGAGCCTTCCTTTCAGCTTAGGGGGCATTTTTCGATCACAGAAGATGGCGGAGTTTTCCCGCCACTTCATCCACCCTACGCTTACGCGATGTTTGATGTCGTCATCACAAGTTGCTTCTCTATTAATCATAGATCCCAGATATTTAAACTTTTCACACTTGGGAAGCACTCTTCCATTCAAGTAAATGTCTGGAATAGGCTGATGAGGGTCAGAGAACGGGCAGCACAGATACTCTGTCTTCTTTGAACTAATACGATACCCGTGTCCCTCAAAAATGTCCACCCACACATCAAGTGCTCGTTGTAGGGAAGCCTGATCATCACTTATAATGACCCCATCGTCAGCAAAGAATAGCTGGTGCACATTGGGGTCCGTCACTTTTCCTTCAAGCAAGCAATCAAGGACTACTATAAAAAGCAGTGGGCTGAGGACGCTCCCTTGGTGTACACCGACTTTGATTGCGAATTCTTCGGTGACTCCTGCGGTGCATCTTACTCTTGTCGTTGCTCTCTCGTACATGTCCATAATTACTCGCACGTAGGTTTCTGGAACTCCTTTTTGTCTTAGCGCTACCCATAAAAGATCTCTTGGTTGCCGGTCAAAGGCCTTCTCGAAATCAACCAACACCATATGCAAGTCCTTTGAAGAATCACGATGCTTTTCCATCATGATCCTTATACTTTGGATTGCATCTGTTGTTGATTAACCCGAGACAAACCCGCACTGGTCATCAGATAGTCGTATTATTTTCCGCAGTCGGCTATCTAATACCCGTTCAACGATCTTCATGGTGTGCGACATCAGCTTGACAGAACGGTAGTTATCACAATTTCGCGTATCACCCTTTCCTTTGTGCAAACGAAGAAGATAGCTTTCCCTCCATTGATTAGGCATAGTGTCGCCTCTCATAAGTTTAGAGATAAGAACCATGAGCCATCTAGACCCGATGTCTCCCATCTTTTTCCAGAACTCAGAGGGTATCCCGTCCGGCCCAACAGCTTTTCTTTTCTTGGAGTTTTTAACCGCGTACCGAACTTCTTCGACTTTGATGTCGGGTATTTCGGCATGATTCGGGGCGGCTCTTGGAAAGTACACTCGGGGAAACTGTTCGTTCAGAAGTTCCTCGCAATACTCTCGCCATCTGTGGAGAATTTTTTCGTCTTCCACAAGGAGTTGGCCTTCAGCATTGTTAATAAACTTTGGGAAACGAATCTCCTGAGCATTTCTTCTTCTCTGGGCGGCTATCTTAAAGATACTTGCTCCTTTGTTCAAATTGTTTTGTCGAAGCTCCTGGGTAGCCTGGTTCCTGTCAGACGCGGAAGACGATATTTCTTCCAACTCCTGATAGAGGCCTTCCATGCTATTCGCTTTGAATTTGGCGCATTTTTTCTTCGCGATACCTTTGCAACATCTATATACCTTTTCACGGCGAGCTTTTTCCTCTCTATTAGTAGAAGAGCACTTTGACCAAGCTTGGAAAGCCATTTTCTTTTCGTGTATCACTGCTTTGGCTTCGTCTGTCCACCACCATGTTTCTTTTGCGTGTTGGCAGGGGCCTTTAGATGTTCCGAGCAGTGATTTGGCTTTCTCCAGGCCAGATTGTTGTAGGGAATCCCACATGTCTTGTGCTCTGCACTCCTCATTACCGACCTCATCAATAATGGAAGAGAGGTAGTTTTCCATGATGGTAATAAAAGCTTCGCCTTTTCCTTTATCCAGCTTATACCACTTGATTCTCTCAGACACCTTCGTTTGCTGCTTTGACTTCTTTCTCGCATCCATAAAAAATTCAGTCAGGAGGTTTCGTGGCTTCATGAAACTGGATACCAAATGATAGTCTATTTGAGTTTCATTTCCGCCGCTGCTATAAGTGATCAGGTGCCGGCTTTGTTTGACGAACATGGTATTTAGCACTATAAGACCGTGCAACTTGCACATGTTTAGGATATCTTCACCTGAAGAGTTCCTGGTGCCGTATCCCAGCCCTCCGTGGTAGCCTTCATAGTCTTCGCTTGTCTTCCCGACATGTCCGTTTAAATCTCCCCCAACAAACAAAAGCTCTTCCTTTGGGATGATTTTGACAAGGTTGTGGAAATCTAGCCAGAATGCATCTTTTTCTTTTTGTGCGCATCCTACTTGAGGGGCATATGCGCTTACGGTGTTCCACACCCCACCAATTTGAGAGCCATCAAACGGTCACTGGACTTTGAAATAGTTAAGACGTTGCCAAGTAACTCTGCCGCAAGGATGATGGCGATTCCGTTTTTTCCTTGTTCCAATCCATAGTAAAACATCTTGTAGGCTTTTGTTTTAACGTCCAAGAAACGTGCCCGATTACCGGTGTTTCGCCATTTCGTCTCTTGTACGCACAGGATGTCTACTCGCCTTCTAACCATAATTTCTTCAAGCTCATAGCTGCGCCCACTCATGCTTCCAACGTTCCAACTCGCGACTCTTAAATGTGGCTTACGCCGTTGCATTACTTTGCTATCCCCCGGAAATCCTATAGCTCTGACCCGAGCATTGCTGCTCGTCCCAGGATCACGACCATTAGTAGTGCCTGCCGGGGTAGTGCTTTTCCTTTTAGCGTTCTTTTCCATAATGCTACGGTTTGACCGTTTTCTTCTCTTCCTTTTTGACACGGGCTTGCTCCAGATTTTTTTTTTATTTTTTTTTTGATTGATCTTACTCTTACAACACCGGTGATCTCCAGTCGTGTCAACCCACTGATTTGCATGTACACTTGTGGGGCAGTTTAATGGTGGTATATGTGTCCCTAAGCTCACCTTGGTGTTTTCTAAATTGCCTAGATGTGAGTTTTGTTTACCTTTGTTTAGTCGCCTTTTACGACAAGCGATAGGTATCGCTGCAGGGATATTCTTAACCCGTCCCTGCACGAGTTCTCGTAGAACATGCTAGGTGGACAAAATTATTTTGTGTTATGTAAAGATACTTTTATATGTAGTTCGTCATATTAAGACATTATTTGTATAATTTTGTTTTTTTTTGCAATAAAAACAGTTAAAAGGAAACACTAAACTTTATAATTTTAAAATAATGACTTAACCCAATAATCATCATTAGAATCTTCTGATGAATCGTCTATTGTATAGTCGTCATCATTTTGTGGTATTGTGCGACAATATGACGACGAGTCCGGTCTTGATTCTACTATACTAGGGCTAACAATTAATTTCAATACCTCAGGACATATTTTTTCCGGCTTTTTTTGGGTATATCTCGAAGGCTGTTGTTCAAAGGATCAGATGTTATAATTAACATGGACAGTTAGTCTCTATTTTTTTTTCGTGGCAACACGCAGGCACTTACGGGTGTTGTACTTCCGAAATCTGCGGCAATCTTTGTTCCGTGTTTCCTGAACCTCTTTGGAAAGCTGGCCAATTGGAAGCGTTGCCGCTTTGATGACCTCTATGCTGTGAATTAATATTTTATGTACAGCAGTTTATGTACATACAGTACCACGAATAGAGACTTAGATAATATCTTCTAGTTTCAGGAAAAAAATTCTTAAATTCAACTAAGCTAATCTCGAATCCGGAAGACAGTGTCCTCAAAATAACATCAAATTGTTTGATAATTGTAACATCTAACCCTGTGATCTGAGCACTCATCTTAGCATTCTTAAAAAAGCGACGTGCTGTGTTTCCGTCATTTGAAAAAGCAAATTCTGGCTTTGGTTTATCTACAACAAGTTCCATCTCATTCTTAAATTTCAGCTTGTTGGAACGAGCCTTGCCCGCCATTTCTTAATATTCAACATGCAGCTGATATGTAAGAGGCATTCGAAGCAACGAATCTAAGCTAGAAGTGTAGACAAAATAAAGCCAAAATGTTCTTGATTACTGTTAAACTTAGCAGGTTCATCGTTCATCGTCTCGGGGGTGGTGCCCAAATGAAACACTTGTGAGACGAACGTGCGTCAAGGCGTTACACACTTTTCCGTCTGCCATTGTTAGCAAAAGTTCGGGTTTCACAGAGATTTGAGAATTCCCAAATTTGACAAGTGTTGGAAGAAGAACATTTATTTCTTCTAACATTTTATTGGTCTCCACTAATGTTAAATCTTTCGTTTCTTTAACAAACATAAATTTGATTGGACGACAATATAAAGTTGATGAAGGCCGGATATTTTGCCAAATAATTTTAGACCCGTCTTATATCCTAAGGGGAACTTAAAAAAAATACGAAAAGAAACTCGTCCGAATCTATATAGTAAGCTAAAGCATCGTCACTACTTAACTGTATTTTTGGACTAAAAATATTTTCTGGGATTTCACTAATTACTCTAATCACATTGGCAATCTTCCTTTGCCCTGATGCACGCACAGCAATTTCGGCAGCAGTCACCAATTCACTACAATTCTACCAAATCCACGACGCGACGTTTCTTCGTCTTAAACGACGATTCCTCGAAATCTTTTCGTGGTCTTCCTGTCGGAGTCACAGCCGCACTCGATGTCGAAGATTGTGGCGTAAAAGAAATCGCAGTAAACTGTATCTTTTCTTTATCCAGCCAATTCTTATTTTTAATTAAAAAACGCTCCTTCGACTTTCCTGAAGCCAAGCATTTGGCATCAATCTTGTTTGAATAGTTGGATATCTTCAACTTTATTTCTTTTTGGCTGCTTTCAGTAATGTCACCAAAGTGATATTTTGATGATAAATACTCGTAAATACGTGAGTTTCTATCATTTTTCCTGTGATTTAGCCACTCCTCAAAAAAGACTATTCTTGAATTGAGTAAACGTGTTCTGAAAAAAAATAAATAAATAAATAGTTGTACTTAAGTGTGCTGAACGATATGTATATTTCCACAAAGAACATAGTTATATCTATAATATATCTAAAAACTGTATGTATTTTCTGAACGATCAAAGTAATTGTTTATATAAAAAAAAACGCCTAAATTTCAATGTTTAAAAAATTACTGAAAATTCAATTTAAAAGATTATGATTTAAATAATATATAAAAATATAGCACAAACTGTAAAGGAAACGATCAAACAAAAAGCACAAGAAAAAAAAAATCACAAAGCATCCCTATTTTTGGTTTGCCTAAGACCAGTCAGGTCAAAGACACCAAAGACAACGGCTACGGCTGCCGTCACCGTTGACAGATCCCGTAAACAGGTAAACAGGGGAAATGTCAGCGACGATTGGAAAGGCACCGTTCACATCGCCGTTCGGCCTGGCCCTATATAACGCCGGGACAGTTGTCAGAAGGGCAACGAGTAAGAAGCAGTGACAAGCGGCGAAAACAAGAAAAGCAGTCAAAACAAGTGCAAGGCAACAAGGCAACCAAGATAAGATAAGAAGGAAGGAGACAGCAGTATGGCCGAAGTGTCAACAAGGCGGAACTTCGACAATAACGAGGCAAAAGGTTCTTGTCAAGACGACGACGCATGCTAAGGTGGCATCACATTGCTTGAAATCGCGGAGTAATTCTTTTTTTTTTACAAAAAAAAAAAAATATATAATTTTTTTATTATTATAATAATTATTATAATTATTTCGACCACTTCGCCAAAAAGTGAGGGACGAACGTGTGATATTAGTTGGGGCGATCGCTCAGCGAGTAATACGGTGATTAGGAACTAATAGGGCGAAATCGATTCTCTGACTCGGGTTTTAACCCATACGAGACCGACCAACTCCTATTAGGTTCTGCTCCCGAGGCAAGTATCGTAGGGTCAGCTCCCCGATTTGGGTTTTAACCCGGAAGGGCCTGGCCAGACGATATAGCCGCACTCAAGGGCACAAGCCGACAATAACTAAGGCCTCGACTCGAATTCTTTCGCAGACAGGCTCGACCTCACACTGTTCTTACCAACCGATCACCAGTCGGGATCCGGACTCGGGTTCTCACCCATAGGGAGCCTGACTGGGTGCTGTCAACGCGACAGGTACAAGGTGACAAGGCGCCGCTACGAACGAGTGTCCCGAACGGCCCAGAAAGCTCGATACAAAACCTTCAGAATTAATATCCATCACAAAAAAACTTTCACAATAATACTATAAGTCACTATGAGATGTGTACGAAAATGTCGCTAAATTGCAACTGATTGATTTAAAGGATTGCGTTAACCTCATTACCTGACTTCTGACCCCTATGATTCATTAATCAGTAATTTGACAAACAAACAATTCTCAGAATTCTAACTCTGGGGGTGTTGTTTACATTTTACAATTAAGATTGCCTGGAAATGCTAACATGAATTTTGTCTACCTAGCATGTTCTACGGGGATACTGTGCGACTGATTAAACTGCTGTTTCGTATGGTGATGGACCCATATTTCGTCCATGATGACAAATCGCTGATCCAATGATTGCTGCTAATATCGTTTCCGCTTCTTGTGCAGAACTTTTGCATCACTAATTCTTTTTGAAAGAGCTTTTGTACCTCTTCTTCCAATATCCCCACAATCTCAGCTATCTCACTCATCTTTGCTCGTTTATCGTCCAACTCGATATCATACACACTTTCGGCGGTGTTAAGGTCAACCACCGGGGAGTTAAGGTTTTGACCTTCCAAATTTAGCTACCAATTTTTAATGTTAATCCAAAGCGAAGAATTTTATGACGGCACAATATTCAATTTTAAAGAAAAACACGCAGGATATCTACTGCAAAACTTCGTGTAAACAAACTACTTGAGAGAAAAAGTTGAACGTTTTCACACGAACTAACAACACGTGCACACAGGAAGAAAACTTAGTTTTATGGTAATTCGACCGCCATCTCTGTGCCATGTCGAGAACTTTTCTGTTTTCCCTCATTACAACTTGATTTATAATTTTGATCTAACAAGACAGCTATTCAGCACTAATTTTACCTTGACTGAGTCAGATATAATCAGACAGTCGCCTACTAATCTGCGGTAAAATCCATAAAGACCACAAAGATATATCGTGACTCACTTAGTTCATTAACTAGCTCTATGTTAGAACGTCTGTTTGGTTTGACTATTACCGACAATCGCAGTAATGGATCATAGACAATGTATTACCCCAAGAGGCTTATAAAGGGTAATTGAAATAACATAGCCAAAGTTAAATTTGTATAATCAGGGAATTTCTTGACACTTAATCCAACGTTATGTAGTATGCACGTCGGAGTAATCATAGGCTCGCGCTCCATTGGAACAACCGCTCTAATATTACGAGTAAATAAAGAGTCCAGCGACCTCTGCAAAGTTGTGAATATAGTGATGAATTCACGTCCATCTAACATCCTTTTTGTCACTATTTTGCTCTCTGTAATCGTCACCAAAAACCCTTCGAGCAAATGTCCTTTATGGAAACTGACATCTATCCAGACACGATTAAGCTCTACTCTGTGTTTCACAATCTACTAACTTATGTTACTCGCACCACACAGTGTCACTTCCTTTACTGATTTTTTGATGGAGGCTTTAATATTTTTAATTGGAAGACTTGCAATAGCAATTTCCCTGGGAACAAAATGGGCTCTATTAAAGAGACTTCGGGACTTCTATTCGAAAGCTGCTTATAAAGACTTATACTGTGCAAGGCTTAAACTTTCTTTAAAATATCTTCACCTTCTCTCACTCATTTCAGATTTCAATATATGGATGTGCTTGGCAGCTCATATAGCGATATCGACAGTGGATCACCGGCGATCATCTTACACGACTTCCGCTGCTTTTAAATGAGGGGTAAGTGTTATGTATATTGAACACTTCAAACAAAAAAGAAAGAACAACATAGGTTTTAGGCATAGAGCCACAGCACGAGCTTATTTTGATACCTAGGAAAAGATTCCATATTTACAATAATGCCAGTCTCAGAGGTTGTTCATTCGTACTAATAACCAACATTCTATTGCTAGGAAAAATAAATAATTGCCTCCGGATGTGCGGGCCCTAATACCGTCTTCCGGCTTGGAATGATAAACCAGACAAAAACATTTCTAATTCAAACAAACGTTATTATCTTATGGTAATGTAAAAGGACTGTGCATAACGGTTGCGGGTCAATCAATTGAATAACTATAGTTTCCCTTGGCTTCAGGATATAATTAGTCTTCCCGATCCCCATAGATTTCGTGGACATCTCCAGGAAGTCTTGGAATTATCGTATATCTAAACAACACTAGTCTTTGGGGGCCACAAATGGAAAATTTGTAGTAAGAGTAAAAACAGTTTTAATTTTCAGATGCCTTGGATAAAGAAGGTTAATCGGTTCAAAGGCAATGGCAATGGAAATCACCTTCTTGACTGTTACTCCTCTCATCACCTCTTTGTTGGTGGCATCAAGTTCCTCCGCAAAGACATCATTAAATACACCTGGCAGTCTCCGGACGTATTACTCGCAACTAGGTCGATCACTTCCTGATCAGCGGAAGATTTCTTGGCTTTCTGAAGAACGTGAAAGTCGTTCGCGACGCCGACATATATAGCGACCATAAACTTTTACTGGATATTGTGGGGTTTCGTTCGGCTGCGTCCTTCCACCAGGTTATGACACTGAGCGGCTCCAAAGCACGGTGATCTACTGCCCAATCCGGCTCACGTGAGAGAAGACGACACATCCCAACTGCATACAATGAGGCCGAGAAATCGGTCAAGCGCATATCGCGAGAGGACAAACGGAAGTTCTTCAAGGAGCTGGCAAGCTAAACTGAGGTTTCAGCTCACTGTGGCGACATGAAAGATGAAAGGTGTTTATGCTGCCACGAGAAAGCTCTGTGGAGATGGGATGGCTACCGCTTTTTCCCTGAGAGACAGAGACGAAAACAAGCTCACATCATATCAGCAACAACTTGATCGCTGGAAGGAATTTTCCCGCAGAGTCACTTCCAAATAATGGTGGGGCGTATACTCATTCTCCCCTTCTGTTCGCAGAAATCCACGTAGAACGATCCAGACGATGCCTCCAACAGTTCTTGAAATCGAAGCCGCGATTCGCAGACTGAAGAATGGCAAAGGCACGGGCCCGAACACCTTACCTGCGAAACTATTTAAAGCAATAGTGTCACAAATAGCTTTGATCTTGCATCCCACCATCGCAGAGGCTTGGTCTTCTCGTCGTATCCCTGAAAGTTAGAAGAAGGGCGTCAGGGATGGCAATGAATCCCGAAGAAAGGCAACCTGATTAATGGAAAAACTGGAGAAGCATCACCCTTCTTAACACCATTCAGAAACTTCTCGCCATGCTGACAGTTTCGAGGATCGCAACAACCCTCGAGGAACACCTTCCACGTGAGCAGGCTGAATTTAGACCTAATCGTTTTTGTGTTGACCACACAAACACAATGAGAATGATTATTGAATAATCTGTTGAGTAGACCAGCCCCATCTTCCTCTTGTTCTTCGACTTCGGGAGAGCCTTCGTCATGGTCCTTAGAGATGCTATTTGGAACGCCCTGAAGAACATTGGGATCCCAAACACTATCACCGACCTCGTACGCGAATTGTTCCGATAAGCGCCATGCACGGTGAGATAAGCGTGCGCTATATATCCCATGCTTTACATCGCTGTGCTCGACCATGTCCTCATGTGCAGCAACTCAGAAGCTCTTAATAGCATCTAGAGGTCTCCTACCGAGAAACTCCACGACCTAGACTACGCGGACGACATCTCTCTCATGTCTAACTTAGTTCCTGGCATCGAGCAGACATTGAAGGCTGAGAATCGTTGATGATGAGAATCGGCACGAGATGTGAGACAATCCTCTCTCAACGGAGTACCGATCGAAGATGTTGACTAGTTCTGCTACCTTGGTAGCCTGGTCTGCAAAGAAGGGGGATCAGAACTCGACGTCTCGACGCGCATGAATAAGGCGCGCTCGGCCTACTATGCTTTAAGGAATGTATAGAGATCCAACCAGCTTTCTCCGCATCTTCAACTCCAATAACAAATCCGTCCTCCTCAATGGCTGTGAGACGTGGGAAAACACTGGCAGCATAAACCGGAAGCCACTGGTATTTGATAACAAATGCTTGAAGAGGGCTTTGAAGATCATGAATGAGGACCTGCTACAGAGAGCTTTCCAGTTACCAGTGGCGACGGAGATCCTGAAGAGAAAATTAAATTGAATTGGGCATACCTTGCGCAAACCAGACACGGATGTCGCAAAAATGGCCCTCACATGGAATCCACAGAGCACCCGGAAACGTGGTTGGCCTTGCACCGAGGAAATCCGTGGAGAAAGAACATCGACGAGCTGACAGAACTTGGCCCGAAGTGAGAAAACTAAATCAAGATAAAGTCACGTAGAGGATTTTTTTGCTACCGCTATGTGTTCCTTAGGAGCAGTGTCTCATATTGTATTGTGTTGTCTACACTGCGTATCTGTGAACCAAATAGATAGGTAGGTGCCTGCCTCACCGCTCAGAATAATTTTGTATAAAAAAGTCATGAGATTGTTTATTATAAGTTTTTCGAACCGGACCATGGTTTTCAAAATAAGTTTACACGATTTGCATGTATTATTCTGACGTCTATTTACCGTAAAATGGCAAAATGTACTTACTAAAAACCAACTATCAAATTGATAATCTTTAAAAGCAGTGTTGCCAGTTTAACAACCAAACCTCTCAAAAAAAAAAACGTATTTTATTAAGTGATCCTTATTTAATATTCTTTTAGTTTCACTTGTCAATGATCATCAGAGTGATAGTGTTAATATGACACCACTAATTAGGTGACTTAACTTGATGACTTATCATACCATAATTGCTCCCTGGAATCGTGCGTTGATATTGTATTACCTCCCAAGCTAGGCCTACTTTAAGAACATCAGCAAAATGTACTGCATGACAAGTCGTTAGAGTGTGACTTATATCATTCTTCTACCCAAATTCCGGTTAATGGATTTGATTTCGTTGTATCATCAAATCGTACACTGTATTGTTGACCACATTTCTGTGTACTTCACCCATTTGTACCATTCTAACAAGAGTGTGCTAGGTGTATACACAGGATAGTTATCCATTTATCATGTGAAGATGATGATACAAAAATAAAATAAAGGCAACCCAACCCATCATTTCCAGAACATTGTTAATGGCATGTCATCGATATCGCCGAGTAACATATCTATTTGTTCAATATTTTTTCTCTACGAAAATCTTTTCCTCACCACATCCTCACCGCTTCAAATTCGTCCTTGGTTTAAGCCACAGGGTTCTTCTTCGTTGAAATACCCATCACCGAGTTCACTTATTTTCGGAAATCTTATATCCCACTGACATTTACATTGGTCGCTGTCGGGTCTATAAATCACACAGACAGAACACCCATCAGCCACACCTGTTCGGATGCATCGCAACCAATAATAACGAATCGGAACCCCAAGCTGCCAACGCTGTCAAACATGCACGACTTACATGCGCGGCGTTGAACACAGTGACACCCGTTCGGCCACAATTGAAAACGAATCCCTGGGGATTTTCTTGTCACCGACACTTCCGTCTGAGCATAGTACTACTATCGTCAAATCTTCACTTAACTACGATTGCTTGCTGTACATAGGTAGGTACGTCAGATCTGCGAAAAGCTTGTGGATGCACATGAAGGGGATATGATTCCTTTTTCCTCATTTTAATGGCAGTAGCATCAATGTATTTGCCATTCCTTTCGCATCTAAACAAAAACAATTGAAGGTATGTAAGGATACCTTAGCCCGGCATGGATCGATTGACGATTTCGTTTACCAAGACACGAATCGACAGAATGGTAGTTATCTCACGAAGGATATTTGCAATACAAGAATTAGCGAAGTGAAAACTCTCCACTTGGAAGGGACTTATAACACTTTATACCGTTGCATTTAGTCAAGCGCATCCAGTCTTGATTGGGAAGATTGAGGAACGAAAGCCGGGTAAAGTGGGCATGAGAAATTGTCGTCACACGCCGATGAAAACTTATTAAATGGATATCAACATATTTGGAACTCTTTGATATTCGAACGTTCGACAGGACGACGAATAACGATATTGCCTTGAATCAACGTTGGATTCCGCATACTTTAGTGCGATGCTATGTCAGATACTTATACTAGCATCATGCGCATTTCATTTCCAATATCTAATTACACAAATCGAATTGGAGTTTTGAATTTTGATTGATAATGGGATTAAGTAGTAAACGAGTGAGAACGGGGACATCTCAATGATATGCCGAGGTACTTTAGCGGAAAACCATGCTCCGATGGAGATTGTGCCTTGAGAGATTTCAAAGCATTGAACGGCAATGAAATTTATGGCTGTTGTAAATTCACTCGTTAGTAGATTGCTGAGTTATCGAGCAGGCGAATTGTGAGACGTTAGAGCTGGTGAGCTTTATGGGTGATATACCTTTCTGTGTTTTCTGTACGATAAAATGGATGGAGGCGGATCGTGGGAGGTTTATGGGTTTCGATTTGTTTGTTTTGTTGTTTGAGAGGAATCTGATAAATGGACGGGATTGACAGCATAGGAAATTAAGTTGCTTGACTGAGAGAAGAGAAGCTGCAATTTGTATTAGGCAGGGTATTGGACATGTTACGTGGAGGTGTTTGGAATAAAACAATTTCGTTTATCTTTTGATGAGGTATCTTCCATGTGAGTGGTATGATATGCTCAAAAGTCAGTGCACGATCTCGTTACACTTTTATTTTCCTCATTAGGTATTCAGAAAACAATACCTGCAATACGGAGCTTAACTTTATTTGTTCAATTGCTTTCTCCTTTAAGTACACTAAGAATGCTCTCCTAGTATGATTTTAATTAAATTTTAAAATTAAATTTTTTCTTAAGCTGTAAATAGCGGAAAAATTAATTAAAAAAAAGTCATGTAATTGGCATGATCCCCCCGCGGAGTAGGGGCTAGAATATACACGTGGCTCGGAATGCATGTCATAAAGAGTGACCAAATTTCGAATGAAATTTTGCCCCATGAAATAAAATGACTGATGGCTCTACACTACGAGCACTCACATCATTACAACAGTACACCACTACAGCACTGATGAAATGTGGCTGGTCTCCCTTAGGTAAAATATTCCGATGGCAAACTAGATCCTCGATCGGATTTGCCGGTCGGAGGGAGAGCCTCCATGGGAAAGAATGCACAAAAATTAAGGATAAGCTTGTGGAATATAGAATGCTCGTACCGACCGGATGCCTTCCAAACAGCATTCAACGAATAAAGTACATAAGTAAAGGGTGTTTCTTTTAGAGGTTTGATTTTTAAACTGGCAAAACATTGAAAGTTGATTTGTGGTTTGTACGTTTTGCAATTTTACGATGAATAGATTAATGCCAGGATAATACATGCAAATTGTGCACATTTATTTTGCAAACCATGGTTCGGTTCGCCACTTATAACTTATAGTGCGCTACGTCCATTTTACGGTCGACATAATCGTCCATCTCAGCAAATTATTCGGAAAACGTTGAATCATTTTCGCACCACATACACTCTAGTGATAATACGCATCCCGAAAGATGACAAACAGTGCGAAGAGAAGAGGTTATTGCCGTTGTGTCGAGGAGAATTCGAACGAGTCGATTCGCCACCGTGCACAGCGATAGGAGCTATGCCCATCCACTTTGTGGAAGATTGGCCAGAAAGCTTAGGAGATCTACCTTGTGCAAGAGTTGAAACCCCGTGATCATTATAGGCGTTGAAGGTTCGGTGAATGGCCCGAAAACATGGTTCAGCTTGATCCTCATTTTCAACGCAAAATTTTGCTCTCCGATGACGCCCATTGGAGAAATCCCAGAAGCCTTGTCGACCAGAATGTCATCGTCAATAGAGAGCGCTATAGAAACATGATTTCTGAGTGCTTCGTTCCTTAGTCCAATGACATGGACGTGACAGAGCTTTAGTTTTAACAAGACGACGCGACGCAACATGCCACACGGTGCGAGTTACGCGTTTGGGCCTTGCGAACGATAAAAAAAGACTAATTTCTGTCTGAGTGACTGGCAATTGAATTTTTTATTCTCTTTGCTAATTGCCTTTATACATTTCAAATCGAAAATAATGCTTAGTTGACAAAATGCTTACATTCCCAGAATTAAAATACAATATAAAGAAAAGAAAGAAAATGTTAAACTGACATTACAGTAATTCTGGGAATTGTTTTCTAGATCAATAATGAAATACAATAAATAAATGCTAAATTGACATACAAGAGTAATTCGAGAATAATACTTAAGGAGAAATTGGAGTGAGGAGCGTTGACCGCACTGGGTCAGCTATGCGCTGCATTCACCTAAACGCGGTAGCTTTGCGGGTGCTGCGTCAGAATGATGACCTTGGTGTCATCGCGTAGTGTCCAGATTGCTTTATGGATGAAGTTTCTGCAGGTTGAGGGTGTTGGTGATTGATTTCGCCTGAATATTCGCGTATATTGGAGGTGCGATTCGTATTTCGTCCCAGAATACGTTCAGGTTGTCCTTGTAAGTAATGCCATTGACTTCTACGGAGCAGTTCTTGTAGTAGAGTATTGCTGTGCCTGTGACTTCGTGGATTGTCTTACTGCAAGTGGAATTTATTATTATTTGGAATATTTATAATTATAAATATTTTTATATATTATATAAAAATTTGGAATATATATAATTATTTATTAATATTTGGAATATAAAAAAATATAATATAATTTTCTTCTGGCTGAAAAATTTATTTGATTTCGCCTGTGTCGTTGAGATGGTATTGGGTTTCTTCGTTGTCCAACAGGCGTCCCAGACAGGTGGAATTCCGTGCTTCTTCTTGGTAAATCGGGTTCTTGTAGAAGTAGATGTTTCTATTTTTGGACATGCCTTATCGTAGTACTGAATGCTTATATAGGATTGTGTTATTATTTGTTTCGTACCATTTATTGGGTCCGATTTCCCTGATTTGCGTAATTGTCATGTAGCCCTTTTTGCTGATGACACAGCAATATTAACATAACACGAGTTTGCCTCCAATATTGAAAGCAATCTTAATAATGCAATGGATGTATTAGAAAAATATTATACAAAGTGGAAAATTAAATTGAATGAAGAGAAAATGCAAGCTATCTTTTTCACTAGGAAAAGAAAGCATTGCTTTCTCCCTTCGACCCCATTACAAGTTAATGGAATAACCATTCCCTGGGAGCCCTGTGTCAGATATTTAGGTATCCATCTAGATTCAAAGTTAGTGTTCAATGAACAAACCAAAAGAACGGTCAAGAAAGTAGGGGTGGCAATCAAAATGCTGCATTCATTTATTAACAAAAAATCAGCGCTTTCAACAGAAAATAAAATCATAATTTTCAAAGTTATTTTTCAAGCGATTCTTTTGTATGGATGCCAAGTTTGGGGGGTTTGTGCAAAATGCCATATAAGGAAACTACAGATATGCCAAAATAAAGTTTTAAAAATGATGCTCAACTTACCTTGGCATCACTCTACCGTAGATCTACACCGTAAAGCGAATGTTGAATTGATCTGTCGTAGAATTGAAAAACTTCGATCTAATTTTGTAATTAGGTGTATTTTTCCAGACAACCCACTCTTTAATGAATTGTGTACTAACTAAATGCGGCTTAAGACTGTACTTTCCATCATTTGTGTTTATTTATTTGATTACTTATTTACTTATTTACTTATTTATTTATTTATTTATTTACTTATTTATTTATTGTTTTTGTTTATGTATCCTTTTTGGTTTTTTTTTTTTCTTTTTTTTTTTTTTATGTGGAAGGTTTTTGTCGTATTTTCCTTCCGAACTCTGATTAATGTTAGTTGATTCCTTTTTCCAATTTTTCAAAAATTATTTCAGTGGCAAGATAATATTATCAAATCCCTGTACTGTAAAATGTGCGGTAACAAACCTAATGTAAATTATTATATGAAATTAATAAATCTATCTAAGATATTGCATCTCTATTAATTTACTTTCATCCCGTTGTATACTGTTTGCAATTTCCTGTGTATTTTTTGTCATAAAGGTTTCGATAGTTCGTTGTTCGTTGTTAATGTATGTTGTTAGGTTATTTAGTCTTTCTAGCATTTGGTTATAAAGTGTGTTAGTAATGGCGTGTTCATTGGTGTATAAGCGTTTTATTTGCTTATTTAAGTTTTCCGCATTTGCATCCATATTGCCTGTTATAAAATTTATAGCTGTACCTAGTCTATTAATTTAACCTTTTATTTCTTTTGATGGGTGTTAATGACTGTAGTTTGTTTTCGAGTTTTGTTAGTTTAAGATTTGTTGTTCTTATTATATTTGTTAGTGTACTAGGTTTTTCAAGCATATTTAAGGCATATCCTTTATTCCTAACATTTTTGTGGTATTCTTCAAGATTTACTATATGGATGAGATTATCAAAATGCTTGATTTGTCTTGCTTGTCCAAGTTGTAGCTGGACGTTGCCTTGATTCTTGGCCAGGTCGTGTCCTTGGAGGATCTGGGTAGTTCTATTCTAAATATTTTAATTGTTTGTGTGTATTTCTTTTTATTTTTTTATCCTAGCCTTGTGTATCTTTTGGTTTTTTGTGGTTATTAGTGTTATCTTATTGTTTTTTTTTTTGACCTTATGTCGGGAAAATTTACGGGTTATCTTGTTTCTTCTACATTCTTTCCTGTATACTATTTCGTCATTTTCCCAGTCTTTAGGGTCGTTTCTTGACTCATTTAACCTATCTATTCTTGATTTTGTTAATTCTTCGACTTTTTCTTTTATCATGGGGTAGAGTTTTCTTGAAACTTGTTGAGTTTCTTTAAATATTCGTGTGCGTTAGAGAAGGAGACGGTATTGTTAAATTTGTGGGTTCTTCCGAAGAAGAGCTCGAAGGAGGTATGTTTGGTAGTAGAATGAATAGAATTATTGTAAGTCATAATTGTTTCAAACAGAATCTCGTCGTGTTCTACATCAAGATTGGCTTCTTTTCGCTTAAAAAGTTTGATCCTATAAATTTCTGTTAATGTAGAGTGCAATCTATCTACAGGTGAATTACTGGAACTCTGTTGGAAATAGGTACAGTGCAATTCAATCTGATATTGATTGCAGAAATCTTAAAAGATATTGGCTGTGAACTCTGAACCTTGGTCACAGACAATCTTTTTGGGCATGCCGTAAAGGCTTATAAAGTTTTTTAGTGATTTGAGGATGGAGAGGCTGTTCCTAACTGGAAGGGTATATGCCGAGGCAAATTTTGATGATTTATCGATGATAGTTAAGATTCGTTGAAGATTAATGCTGTAAATGTCGATATGAATTATGTCCAGTGGTTTAAGCGGAGTTCCTGGTATTTGAAATTTGACTTTCGGAGGATTTCTGCCGTATTTGACAGTTGACAGTTGGCATAATTCACAATTATTAATGGTTTGCTGGATTTTTTTATGCATGAATGGAAAGTAATAGTTCCTTTTGAGGTGAAGGTATGTTTCATTAATACTTCTGTGATTATTATTTATGTGGTAATCCCTAATTATTTTGTCTTGATCATCGGATTGTGTTATGTTTGATAACATTTCTTTGCAACGTACTACTCTAAATGTTTTACTATTAGCAAAATATTTCGAATAGACTAGTTGCACTGTTTTAAATGTTTCATCGTCTGAGAATATGGCTGAGAGTTTGTTTGGGGGAAAATATTTTTTGAATATTTCTGAAGGGTCCGCCAAATATTTTTTTTTTTGAAAATGCTATAAAAAAAACTACTAAATATTTTCTCAAATTTCTTTTTTTATTTGAAAGTACAATCCTTCCGGTTAATAATGGAAAATAATTTCATTCAAATGGCTGCCTCGGCTGGCCATGCAGTAGCCTACACGATCGGTCCAATTTTTAAGCACATTATCGGTTGTGTGCAGCTGTATTTCACCAATGGCTTCACGAATATTGTCCTTTAAAGCGTCAATTGTCTCTGGCTTGTCGGCGTAACACTTATCTTTGACGGCACCCCACAAATAATAGTCCAACGGTGTCAAATCGCAGCTCCGAGGTGGCCAAACGGCATCAGCTCTGCGGCTGATAATGCGATATTCAAAAACATCTTGCAAAACATCGAGTGTAGCTTCGGCTGTGTGGCACGTAGCGCCGTCCTGTTGAAACCAAATGTTGCCAATATCCTCCTCTTCAATTTTTGTGAACAAAAATTCGTTCAACATGGCACGATAACGATCGCCATTGACTGTAACGGCCACTCCTTGCTCATTTTCGAAGAAAAATGGCCCAATTATGCCTCTGGACCAAAATCCGCACCAAACAGTGGCTCGTTTTGAGTGCACCGGCTTTTCAATGTATGCGTGCGGGTTTTCTGTGCCCCAAATGCGACAATTTTGCTTGTGTACAGACCCGCCAAGATCAAAATGAGCTTCATCTGAAAAGACGATTTTTTTGGCAAAATCGGCATATTCTGTTTCAAAGTAATGTCGCAATATTTCCCAGCGTTGTTCAAGCGTATACACAACCATATTCGTTCAGCGGAAGGATAAAACTAATTATCTGTCAAATCAGACATGAGCTAGGTGTTACCATTCACGAAATAAGCACTACTTGAAAAAAAAAACGTTAGATGGCGGACCCTGTATTACTTTTTGTTCAGTAAATTTGGCGTTGTTTATTACGAAAGGGTATTTCTAAGTACACTCTCGCTGGCTCAGATGATTTAAGTAAAATTGTTTGGAGATTGAATTCGTTAAGTAGTCTTTCTGATAATTCAATTCCATCATCTAGGTTTTCGTCCGCAGAGTGTATGGTAAGTTTATTTCGAGAATTCGGTTATAAATTTGGGCACGACTTAGTGCGTTGGCATTCGTGTTCATTTTTCTCTTTTTATACACTATCTGATAATCGAATTCCTCTAACTTTATACGCCATCTTACAAGCTTAGAATTGGGTTCTTTCAGGCTCATTAACCAGGTAAGGGGCTTGTGATCTGTTGGTATGGCCTGAAATATTTTGTAGCCCGTACTATGGCTAAGAGCTCCTTTTCGATAGTAGAATAATTTATTTCGGAGTCTGAAAGGGTCCTGCTTGCATAACATATCTGCTTATCGCTTCCTATACGCCCTTGTGAAAGAGATGCCAAGTGCATAGTTGCTGGCATCGGTAGTTAGGATAAAAGGTTTTGAGAAGTCTGGGTATTGTAAAATTGGATCGTTAGTCAGAAGGTTTTCACATTTCGAATGATTTTACATATCGATCAGTTAATTGTACTGACCTAAAGGATTGCTGAGCGCGTAATTTCGCGTAATGGACCTATGAACTGGCCTCCACGATCCTGTGATCCCACACCCTTAGATTACTTTCTTAGGGGGTATGTCACTAGTCTTTTCTGATAAACCAGAGACCATTTGGAAGTCAACATTCGCTATGTAATTGCTGATATACGGCTTCAGTTGCTCAATAAAGTTGTCGAAACTTCAAGATTGCGCTTCATTCGAACTAGTCGTGGCGGAATGTTCGAATATAATAATTGGCATAAAATAATTTATTAAATAAACCTAATATCATAGACATTGAGCTAAAAGTGTTTTATTTTATACTGAATTTGTATACCTTTAAAAAAAACACCCCTTAATTCTGAACGTACATTATCCTACGAAACATAAAGTCGATTGGCCGTCGCCGCTGAAGGGGCCACTCGCGCAGATCCGGGTAGTCTGGGACTCGCATCTCAATGCCTGTCAACAGTCTGAATGGGCTGAACTTTGTGCTCCTTGTTGGTGTGTTATTGATCACTTGCTGTACTCGATCCACGTGTCGGTACCAATTTTGTGGACTCCCGGCGCAAGCTTTGGATAGCATGGGCACTATGATCCTATGGATCCTCTCGACCTGACCGTTTCCGCGAGGAACTCCTGTCGCGATCACCAAGTGTTGGATGTTCTCCTTTTTGCAGTAGCCGCTGAATGCGTTTGATGTGAATCGGAGATGATTCTCCTCGGATTCCCGAACGTAACAGCTTGCTTCTTCAACCTCTCAATGACTTCCTGTGCTCCAGTGCTTTTTGTGGAATGAAGCCAAACAAATTTGGAAAAAGCATCGACAACGACCAGACTGTGGTTATATAATTTGTGAGTCTGCTCCATAGGCCCTAGGTGGTCAATGTGGTAGGTACCCAAAGGTCGGTCTTCCTTATTGATTGGATTCAAGTAGCCCTCCTTCTTACCCGTCTTGGCCTCCGAAATCAAACACTTGATGCAACTTTTAACTATGTTCGCCGCCTTCGTCGCTAGGTTGGGAATGTAGAATGTCTTCTCCACCAGTTCTTGCGTCTTTTTACCGGAATAATGTCCTTGCTGGTGCGCGATACTGATAATCTCCTTTTCCATCGAAGTTGGTATGACGATGAGTTCTCTCACCGGGTCTTTGTGCAAAACCCCTGCCTTCAGATAAAAATCCTCGTAGTCGCTTTTCTCCAAAATTTTCTTCACGGCACGAATCCAGTCGTCTTGCAGCTGCGCTTCTCGTATGCGGTGGTGATCAGAATCTTCTACCAACAGGCAAGCAACCCGGCTTAACGCGTCGACGTGCTTCATTTTTGTACTAGAACGATGCTCAACTTCGTAGTCAAACTCCTGTAGGAACATCGCCCACCTTGACACCCTTAGCGGAACGTCTTCTTTGCGCATCGTCATCGCGAAGGCATTACAGTCAGTCACTATCTTGAATTTCAACCCTAGGACATACACCCTCCACTTCTTCAATGCCTCGATTATCGCCAACACCTCGAGCTCGTATGAGTGGTACTTTTCTTCGACTTGTGTGGTTTTCCGGCTCATGTACTGGATTGGATGGTACTGCCGGTCCTCCATGTCCATCTGCAGTAGTACTGCGCCGTATCCGTACTTGCTGGCATCGGTATGGATCTCCGTGGCCGCCTTGGGGTTGAACAGTTTCAGTACTGGTGCCGTTTTAATTTGGCGAAAAGCTACTAACTGTTCAGCTTCCAGTTTGAATTTGACGTCTTTTTTCAATAGGTCCGACAGTGGCTTAGCCATGACTGCGAATCCTTCGATGAATCTTCGGAAATACGAGGCTAGGCCTAAGAATCGTTGGAGCGTCTTCTTGTCAACCGGAATCGGGAACTCTGCGACTGCTTCCGTCTTCCGCGGCGATGGCTTAATGGCGTTGTTCTCTATCACGTACCCTAGGAACTCGATTCTTTTTTTTAAGAATTGGCATTTCCTCCACTTAATGCGCAGTCCGTACTCCGCTGGCACCCTAAGGACCAACTTCAGTTTCTCTATTACTTCTTCTACATCCTTCGATGGAATGACTAGGTCGTCCATGTACACGGCTATCACTCCTGTTTGGATTAGCGTCCGAAACACAGCGAAAACGAATCTCCCAAATACTGCCGGCGAGTTCGAGAATTACTGGTAGATAAAGGAATTCGTACTGGCCTTGTGATGTGACGAACGAAGTGTACTTCCTCGACCCCGTCTCAACTGGAACGTGAAATAATCCGTTTTCGAGGTCCAGCGTCGTGAAAACTTTGGCTCCCTGGAGCCTGTCCAGCATATCGTCAATGAGAACCATTGGATAATTGTCCCTCACGATTTTCTCGTTTAACTTCCGGAAGTCGCAGCAAAGTCTTTTCGTACCATCCCTTTTGGCAACCAGAACGATCGGCGAAGCATACTCGGACATACTTGGCTGTATTATCCCTTGCTCAAGCCACTGGTTTATTTGTGCTCGCACCAGTTCTCTGTCTGCCGGTGCCAGTCGTCTGCATCTCTGATAAACCGGAATTTCATCTTTTAGGATTATCTTCATTTCCACGGGTGAACTCTGGCGTCCTTCTGGAGTATATTCCTCTATCGGCTTCAACAGTTTCCTACGTGTGACTTCTTCCACATGGTTCAGCTCTGCGTCGATTTCGCTTTCAAACTCCTTGGCCTCTGCTGCTAGACATATCATCCTAGATTCCTCACCTAGGTCAAACCCTTCAACGCAACCCCCGGTGCTTCGACGACTCTTGTCCTTGCTTCCTTCCTTGCTCGCGGCGTCGTCGCTGCCTTCGCCAACACTGCCTACAGCGTCTACTCGGCCACCTTCAACGCACACCTCGGTGCTTCGACGACTCTCGTCCATGCTTCCTTCCTTGCTCGCAGCTTCGTCGCTGCCTTCGCCAACACTGCCTACAGCGTCTACTCGGCCACCTTCAACGCACCCCTCGGTGCTTCGACGACTCTCGTCCATGCTTCCTTCCTTGTTCGCAGCCCTATCACTGCCTTCGCCCACACTGCCTACAGCGTCTGCTTGGCCACCGTCAACTCCCGCCTCGATAGTTCCCTTGTCGGTTGAACTCTCAAGACTCCCTTTCTTCTTGAACTCGACGCCCTCCGCTGTGATCACCATGTCCACCTCACTCAATACGTCGTTGCCAATGACCGCTGAGTATTGCATGTCGCGCTCCCGTACCACGTGGAAATTCACCTTTACCTGCAATCCGTCTATCTCCAGCTCTGTCCAGAAACTTCCTATTGTCAAGATCCTGTTCTGTCCAATTCCCGACAAAATTCTCGTGGCCGGGTCCAGTTCTATCGATCCCATCATCAACAAGGCGTCGTATCTGAGAAGGCATAGATCGCTACCCGTATCCAACAATGCCAAAACTCCAACGTTGTTTATGGTGATGCTCTTGAAGATCCGATTAGTTCCAAACGCCAAGTGAACTTTCGCCTCAGGAATAGATTCCGCTCTGTTGCCCGCTGATGCAGTGCGAACATCGCTTTCCCTGTTCCTGGCTTGCTTCTGCCGCATCTGGCTGTTACTGCCGCACTCTGAAGCCCTTTTTCCTTTTTTCTTTTTCCAAAAAAAAACGCACGGTTCACTTTCGAGCTTCCTTTGTGGTGTTGTTGCACGCACTGTACACAGCTTTGTGTTTTCTCTTCTTTTTTTTCAGAATTTCCTTTTTAACTACAAAAAAAAAACGCACAGGGGATAATTCTTAATTCTTTTAAAACACTTGGGTCATCCCGATTGAGGATCTTGACGGATATCCCGGTTGAGCCCCCAATTTGTAGGATTTTATTTGCGAGTTCATTAATAAAGCATTATCATTTTATTTAGATAATTTATAGAACTATTACATTAGGTTATAATATACTTGCTTACGTCTACACGGCTTGACGGCTGTTCAACGAATGCCCTGTGTTGTGTTTTGCGTTCGTCTTCGTCTGTTTCGTTTCGTTTCGTTTGTGCATGCTGTGCGTTGTGTGTGTTTGGCGTATGGCGTGTTCGTCGGACGATCGTTCTGCTATGTTGTGGCGTACGTGACTGGTTGTAGTCAGATCGTCCGCTTCGTTTCATTCCACTTGTCGGTATCGTGCGTTGTGTGTGTTATATGTGAGTTCGTCGGATGATTGTCCTGCTATGTTGTGGCGTACGTGACTGGTTGTCGTCAGATCATCCGCTTGTCTAGGGTGTTGTCTGCGTATTCGGCCCCTATCCCACATGTACATATATGAAAAATTAAGCTTACATTAAAGGGTATGCTACCTTACTACTCAATTCCAATTCGCCGACCATGGCTGCCTAGTTGTGTCATTTTACATTGAGTAAACACGATAGCTCAAACGTCATGATTTCTCTGCCGCTTTTTATATATACTCATTTCGACAGTAATTAAGCTGCAGTTGCTAGAATGTATCTTCCTAAAACAAACGAAACGTCGAGAACCATACACAAAACCTTGAACCAGGAGTTCACAACTGTCGTACGAGGTTGGATAGTATGCTCTCCTAAGGGCTTTTACCGCCATCATGCCTTGAACAAAAGACAAACTTTTACTATTCACTTTAAGTAATCTACTTCACGTTCATTTTACCACAACCTTTTTGCTCTTTTTGTCTGTCTCAGTTCAATTAAGGCCATCGTTCGTTTACAATCTACACAATCCTTTCTTTGCCTCCAAAACAGCTATTGAATTATCACCCTTAAGCAGTAATTGGGTGTTTTTGACAACAAACTACACAACACTTTTCAACACAATAACGACATCCAGTACTATCAGATTGCCTGCATTTCGTGGCAGGACTTGCATGTCTATCGTATTAAAATTCATGTCACCATGGGTCACTCCTACTCTTAACCAAGAAGTGTCACTATGTACATTGTCATGTTGTTTTAAAGTTCAAAGACTGGTGGAGATTATTCGTTTTTCGTTTCCTTTTTGGACAAGGCAACATGCAATGCATACAATTAGGCAATGTAGACAAGAGTGAAGGAGCTGAATATATTTTGAAATTTTCCAAGGACTAAACGAAAAAAAATGGGAAACTTCTGATTGTGTTTTTAAAGAGAGAATTTATGACGAGATGTTCTTGACATTTCAATGGCCAGTGGTTGCATGCAAATTGGATATCCGTACACACGTATAGTACGTCTGTTGAATTTCTAAAAGTGGAATAGAGAACCATATAATTGGTTGAAAATTGTTTCGACTTCTAAACTAATTATGTTTCTGGTACAGCAGGATTCTTAATTAAAATGTTATTGAAATCATTGGAGCTGTGTTTTGAACATAAGATTTGTCTAGAATTTTGGGGAAAAAATTAAGATTGAGTTGAAATGAATGCCATGACAATTCAATCTAATTCCACTATGTAGTGAAATATGTACTACTTACGGTTATGAAATCATATTAAAATTATGTAATATAAGACAGAGAAGCTTTAGCTTATTTAAAGGATATGCCAGACGAGGTAATCATCACTCATCTGATATCTGATTGTTAGACTAATGCAAAATCAGGATGCATTTGATAAGGTTTTCGATTTAGTGCCGTCCTTTTTTGAATTCTTTACTTAATTAGGTAAGTACAAAGGAAAATTTGGTGTTTTGATATCACAAAACTCATTCACATTGGTCCTTCCAGGAAAGTTCAAATGAAGAAGAGACAGTCGTAAGAGGCCATCTAATTCCTAATGGATCTGTACCCGATGGTAGGCTTAACGCTGATGACTCTGCATTGCGCATTTTTACATTTCACGTTGCATCCAAAGAATATCGAAAATCGTTGACCTACCTCAATGCTAAATATGGTTGGTCCTCCTTGGGTCAATTGTGAAACAGAATATCTTATCAGCAACAAAATTGTGCAGAACGTAAAGGACGTACGAGTAGTATTTCAAAACAAAATGAATGAACATTGTCTGATTATTCCGTTTTCCCACCTTTAATCTGTAATATCTCGACGCTAATAGACGTGTTTTATAGTTGCTGGGCTTTAACATATACATACATATAAAGGGTGACAGTCCTGTGTAAAAAAGACTTAAAAAGTGTGCGCATTCTAAACTAAAATTTACATTTTGCGTTATATTGCAATTTATTTGTGGATCAGACCGTGACAACCATATCACAAATCAAACAACATTTCATTTTCCGCACATTTTTTGTTACATTTAACACCAGTGTGCTACCTCACACAACATGGCACTGCGCTCGGGCAAAGCTGCCGGGAAAAGTTTCACCTCAACACCTTCACAATTGGGATCCCCCACCATTTCCACTCAACCATCCATCGCCTTGAAAGACTTCGAAGCTCGGCTAAGTAGTCAAGAGGAAGCTTTAATAAAAACCATCCGAAGCGAAATAGCTAAAATCCGAACTGATATCCTTGCAACAGTCGCCGACCTGGTAGCGCGGATGGACGGCGTCAGTGCAACAATGGATCAAGTCATTGAGCGTCTTGAGAAATTAGAGAATGATGTAGGAAAGAATGCAATTGAAGAGAAGCTCTCGCATTTAACTGACCACATTGATGTTCTCGAGAGGAGTCAGATTGCAGCAGACGCTGTTTTTTTTGGTGTTCCTTATATGGTTGATGAGAGTCTGGAGTCATACGTAACTGAGCTATGCAGCAGTATAATCTGTCAATGTCCAGTCATAAAAAAACATTTTTCGCCCCAAACTCAGGAACAACAACAACCACAAGCAACCATCTCCCATCGTAGTGCAATTTTCTAATGTACATGAGCGGAACACCGTTCTGCGTGCCGCTGCTATACACCGCAAAAATCAGCGGAGAGATCTCTGTCTCCGTGACCTAGGTATTGGTTCAGATGTCAGCTGTTTTAGTAATGAGAGCCTAACGAAAACAAACAGTACCCTTCTGCACTGTGCAATTCGTCTCAAGCGAAATAAACAAATTTTCTGTGTTTACACAAGTAAAGGGCTAACCATAATAGGCAGGAGCAAGCAGAAGCTTATGTCAACTACGAACGAAATTCTCCCCTCTGTTTCAACGAAAAATCAAGATACCCACAATGAACAGATGCAAGCAGGAGCAAGCATAAGGAAAAGAACTGTCAAATTGATTTCATTCCATTTGTTTATTTTCAGTGTGGCTTTGGCTTTTTCCTCTTTATTGAAATAAAAGCCATCTGCTTTATCATAGAGACACTTATTGTCCTACACAAGTGAAATCAACTTGTTAACAAGCTCGTATTCCATATTTATTTTATCTTTTTTCTCTTTCCTAACCTCAAATGTCACTTGCCAAAAATTCCGTCCGTCATGTCTTCTTTCAAAAAGATCTTCCTTCTGCTTGCATCAGTTAACGAACATTTAACGAAACGTCGTATCTTCCCATTGTGGGCATATCATATGCTTTGCATGTAAGAAGACATTCCCCTCTGCTTACTTCTGCTTGCTCCTGTCTATTATGGTTAGCCCTTAAAGGTACAGTGTTCGTCAAACTCTTTCATTATTGCCATCTGCATTGTTATTCTCATTTTTATTAACTTTATATTCTTAATTTGTTTTTCATTCGATTCTATTTATTTTTCTGTAAATTCTATCATGTCCAGATTAAAACCTCAACTCTCCTCAAAGGCCAAGATAAGTAATAATATTTTTATTATTTTATTATAACAGTTCATACTCCTGCTCGTGTCTCCCTTTTCTCTCTTATTGTTCCATATAGCTTCTCTATGTATGAGTTCCGTTAATTGCCCCAACGTCAGGGATTCCACTGCCAGCAATGATCGTTTATATGATATGATAAGGGTGCTCAGCGCACAGAAGGATGGTTTCCATATCTGTCATATGAATGCACAAAGCTCGAACCCAAAGACTGACGAGTTTAGACAACTGGTCGCATAATCCAATATCGATATAATTTGCGTATCAGAATCATGGGCATGTACTTACGAAAACGATCAAATTTATAGCCTTGATGGCTACAACATTTTTCGATGTGACAGGGTTGATCGTCGTGGAGGTGGTGTCATAATCTATGCTCGACAAACGTTGAAATGCTAAATAATCCGCAAGTCAGAACATAATTTTCCAATTGAATACTTGTTTATAGAACTACTTCTCAACTCAGAAAAGCTTCTACTCGGTGTAATCTATAGGCCGTGTAAGCAAATAAGTCTCACGCCTGTGTATAACGTTTTGGATGAGGTAGCATGTACTGTCCCCAACATTGTTCTTCGCGGGGATCTTGATTGCAATCTCTTGGACACGCATAACTCTGCTTCCCTCTTAGACTATATGACGACATTCAATATGACTCCGGTTAATATGACCACTGCAACGCACTTCTCCGAAAACTCATCTTCTCTTATTGACGTCTTATATCTGACCAACTCTCTGCACCAGGCTTCTCGAAACACGATCTTATTTACTTAACATATGACATCATAAATGATTGCAACGAACCACCAATAAAGTATAGGGACTTTCTGAACATTAACCATCACGCCTTGCTGTATGACATCAGTCAAACCCCCTGGGGAAGTATTTACTACATGTCCTCCGCAGATGAACAGATATCATTTCTCCAACAGCAGCTGCAATCTCTATTTGAAAAATATGTTCCCTTCAAAACCAAAAAGAAGAAGAGTGCCACGTCACCTCAATGGCTAAACGACGAAATCATTCATCTCATGAAGCAAGGCGATACTGCATACAACTATTGGAAAAAGTATCGAGTTGATGACTTCCTCAAAAGCTATCGCATCTTGCGTAATAAGGTAGTTGCAAAATTAAGGTTAGCTAAATCTGCCTTCTATAGCAACAAACTCGACTCTTCCTTATCTGGAAAAAAAATTTGGAAACAGTTCCGACAAATTGGTGTCACTAAGCAGAGTCCAAAAATTGGAGATGACATTGACTGCGATAAGCTAAATGCTCAATTCATCGCCTCATCTGGCTTTCCCTCAAGTAGATTCGAGCCTATTGAGCAATATTTTGAGGGAAGCGAGGATGGTGTTTTTTGTTTCCAAAGAATATATGAAGAAGATGTAGTTAAGGCAATATTAGATATTAAATCTAATGCTACTGGTCTTGACCAACTTGAACCCTAAGTTTGTAAAATTACTGTTGCCTTATGTACTTAAGTACATCACATACATTTTCAATCATATCCTTATGACATCAGTTTACCCCACAGAATGGAAGAGAGTCAAGATTGTGCCCATTCCAAAGAGAGGAAGCCAAAGGAAAGTTGAACACAGACCAATAGCCATACTACCTTACTTCTACTACTCTTACTACTATCGAAAGTTTTTGAAAAGGTAATTACGCCACAAATACAGAAGCATCTCAGTGGTGAATACCTGTTATGCCCTCATCAATCCGGCTTTCGACGAAAGAGAAGTTGCAAAACAGCTCTTATCTATGTTGCTGATGAGATCCGAATTGCACTGAACAATAAAAAGGCAACGCTTCTAACGCTTCTCGATTTTTCAAAAGCTTTTGATAGAGCAAACCATTCGGTTCTATGCAAAAAACTTAGGAAAGATTTTAAGTTTTCAAAATCTTCCACGAAACTCATGCACTCTTACCTCAATGGACGGAAGCAGCGTTTTGTTGCCGGGAAAAATGTCTCTCAATTTATTGATGTCAACACTGGGGTACCACAAGGATTTATACTAGGACCTTGTCTATTCTCACTCTATGTAAATGAATTGCCCAACATTATTAGAAACTGCAAAATCCACATGTATGCGGATGACGTGCAACTTATACTGAGTTGCAATCTCACCCAAATTAACAAGGCTATAGAATTGATAAATGAGGACCTCGCGAGCATTTACCAATGGTCACTCCGACACAACCTGCACTTAAATGCTGCCAAATCTAAAGTGCTTGCTGTTTATCGGAGACCCTTCGACCTTTCCAGGTTTCAGAAGGTACATCTTAATAATAGCCCCATAGAGTGGGTTGATTCCGCCAAAAATCTAGGTGTTATTTTTAACAGTACTCTGTCTTGGGACACTAAACATAAAATGTGATATAAGTAAGGTTTATGGTGGACTACGTACACTATGGGCTACACGGCACTTCATACCAACCAAAACAAAGCTGGTACTGGCAAAAACGCTCCTTTTACCAGTTTTATTATATGGCTGCGAAATTTTTTGCAACCCAGATATCAAGAGTAGAAGAAGACTTAACGTTACTTAAAACAACATTGCTCGATACATTTTTAACTTTAAAATTATCGCGTCTCCTCTTTCTCTAAGCAGATCTCAGGATGTTCCCTCGACGACTTAATAAAATATAGATCATTATGCCTCCTTTATGACGTCATGCAAACACATCAGCCAGAGTACCTGTATGATAAACTGCAATTCCTCCAGTCACGTAGATCAGTGATGCTGGTCCATAAAAGATGCGCTTGTCTTGCATCAGAACGTCAATTTTTCGTTCATGTGACTCGGTTGTGGTGTGAGTTATCGCGCAATTTACAGAGATATGATATTTAAGCTCTATCTTTCTACAGTATCATTATACTATTTTAAGATAAATACGAATATAAATTGAGAATCTTATTCTTTGAAGGAAAATACATTAAAACCTTCAATGTAGAAAAAAAAAAAGAAAAATAAAAATAAAAAAAATAATAAATAAGTAAATAAATAGATAGATAAATAAGCAAGTAAATAAATAAATAAATAAATATATATATAAATAAATAAACAAGTAAATAAATAAATAAATAGATAAACAAATAAATAAACTGATAAATAAATAAATATGTAAATAAATAACAAATAAATAAATGAATAAAAACATAAGTAAATAAATAGATATAGAATAAATTAGTAAATAAATGGAAAATTAAGTATATAACTAGATGGATAGTAAGTAATGAATAATAAGAATTATAATTGACATAGATTTTACGTTAGAAACCTTGACTTGATGTCATGTTAAATTTAAATTGTTAATAAGAGGGTTACTGGGAATGTCGCATCTTTGCTTAAAATTTTCAATAAGATTTTCAATTCTGATAGAGATCAATTCAACATTAGCTCTAGTATGTAGATTTCTTGTACAATAATGAAAGGGGAGATTTAGCCTAATCTTTAATATTTTGTTCTGCATAATTTGCAATCTTTTTAAATGAGACTTGGCGCATTTCTCCCAAATTGGACAGCCATATAATAAAATTGACTGAAATATTGTTTTGTGAATTAATATTTTGTTTTCATTTGAAAGATGGGATCTTCTGTTTATCAATGAATATAACATCCGAATTGCAATATTTACTTTGTTTAGTGTCTCTGTAATGTGCTTGGAAAATGTTAATCTGGAATCGAGATCGATTCCTAGGTACTGCGCTGACGGTTTCCAAGGTATCGATTGGCCGTTAAACATTAATTGATTAGACGGCAAATAGCAAGTCTTTCTTTTCCGGGTGAAAAAGATAGCTTGAATTTTATCCGCATTTAGTTTGATTTTCCAGTTGCAGTAATATTTTTGTATTACATCAATCGCATTTCTTAAGTTCGTCTCAATATTAAGACCAAACTCGTGCGATGATAGTAAAGCTATGTCATCTGCATAAATTGCAACATCGCAGCATGTCAGTTTGGGAAAATCAGAGGTATATATGTTGTACAAAACAGGACCAAGAACTGAACCTTGGGGTACACCTGCATTAAACATAACTAAATCGGACGGACTGCGATTGACAAATACTTGAAAAGCACGGTTTGACAAAAAACTTTGGACAATTTTACAAATGAATACAGGGAAATTATTGTTTAACATTTTGTAAACGAGTCCATCGTGCCACACAGAATCAAAAGCTTTTTCTATGTCTAACAATAGCATGCCCGTTGATCTTCCTATTGCACGATTTTTTTCAATTAAATGGCATATCCTGAGAACTTGATGAGAAGTTCCATGGCCAGGCCGAAAACCAAACTGCTCATCAGGATAAATATTCTTTTCCTCGACAGTTCTGATAATTTTGTTTTTTAGTATTTTTTCATAAATCTTACTTATACTACTCAATAAGATTATTGGTCTATAACTTTGAGTATCATTTGGAGGTTTTCCTGTTTTTGGGATTGGGACTATTTTTGCTATTTTCCAAGCATCGGGGAAATATTGCGCCTTAAGGCAAATATTAACGATGTAAGTTAGAAATATAATACCTTCTTTAGGCAGGTTCTTAAGGTACAAATTTTTAATATTATCAACGCCTCCTACCGTTCTTGTTTTTAAGCTTTTAACCAATTTCTTAATCTCTTCTTCAGAGATATATTCACTTTTGGGCGTTTCACAGAGGGCGACATTAAAATTTTCCAACGCGTTTTCAACGAGCCTATTAGTATAAGCGTTGCCTAAATGCTGTGATACTTTGTGGTTGGCTAAGAAATTCGAAGCAAACACTTTCGATTTTTCTGAGTCTGTGAAAAAGACATCAGTACCATTTTTAAGGCAAGGTATTTGTCTGCCTTTGTTTCTAATGATTTTTGAAATATTCCAGAAAGGTTTTGAAGCTTTATCTAGATTAGACAATCTTCTGTTCCACATTTTATTTCGAAAGACTTGAATATTCTTGGCTATTAATTTATTGAAATATGCCATTAAAGTTTTTGAAATAGGCTGATGAAATCTTTGCCAATTTCTTCTGTGTAAATTACGAATTTTAATAAGCTCTAAAATGTGTGCTGGTAGCTTTATAAGATGGGTCTTTTTCGCAACATAGGGAATGCTATTGTTAGCAGAGATATTAATTTCTTCAGTGAACTGATGGATGATGGAGTCAACTTCTTGTTTGCTTCTCACTGTTTGAACATTTGTCGGAATTGTTCGTAGTCTGTTTTTTACCTCTTTTCGAAAGTTGGTCCAATTTGCTTTCTGCAAGTCAAAGAAATATTGCACTACTTCTACTCCAGACCAGCGGAGCTTACAAAGAACTGGAATGTGATCAGAGCTAAGTTCATTTATAACAACTGGTTTGGTTATCAAACCAGGGGTATTTGTTAAAAACAGGTCGATCACAGAGGGATTTGCACGGGAACGGGTAGGAATATAAGTAGGACTAAGTGGAGACATTACAGATATTGGTAAGCTAGTGGACAAACTTGACAAAACGTTACCCCAGCAGTTAGCCCTTACGCAACCCCAATCCCTGTGTCTACAATTCAGATCGCCCCCTAGTAAGTATTCACAGTTCAAGCTAAATATTTTTTGTAAATCAGTCTTAAATTTTTGTTTTTTTTTGCTAGATGTAATGTTTTCTACAACATTGCCAGGAAAGTAGACACAGTATATCTTAAGTTTTCTATTATTTCTTAATGTTACTTCTACCCCTATATTTTCTATGTACTTGGTTTTTACGCACGGTAAAAGCTCATGTTGAATTGATCTTCTAACGAAGATAGCGACACCCCCGCCTCTTCTATTTTCTCTATCTACGCGATAGCATTTAAACCAGGTATTGAGAAACGATAATTTGATTTTAACCAAGTTTCGGTTACTAATGCAATATCTACTTTGCTGTTATTTAAAAAATTTAAGAATTCTTCATGTTTGTTGGAAATACCTCTTTCATTCCAAGTAATGATATTTAAATTAATATTTGTATTACTTATCATTAGTATACAAAAACTTACACGCTAATTGCGCGATAACCTTAAATTGATCTGCCTTGGTTTTACAAGAACTCAGCTGACTGATCATTTCCATTGTGAGTGCATTTAATTCTTCCATAGAGAACAAATCATCGTTGTTACCAGTTGCTCCCGCATTATTATGTGCGGATGATGCAAAAGCTGTGGTGTTTGTCCAAGCTCTCGGGTGAGAGAAGTTGATTTTTGTTGTTCCTCTTTCCGTTTGCTTCGTAGCTTTTCTTGTAGGAAGAGCTGGGAAATCCTGCATTGATGCCAGTGGAATGTCTGTGTTGTTGTTAACAATTCGACTTGAGTGAATAGGAATAATCACAGGTTTTCGTCGCGTTTCCAAGTATCTGGATCTGCTAATGCAGGCACTGTCTATGGACTTATGATTTCCCTTACAATTCGCACATTTGAACATGCCTGAGTTGTTACAGTCAGTTGTTTTGTGATTGCCCGCACAAATGGAACAGTATGTTTTGATATGGCAGTTGCGTTCGCCATGTCCAAACATTTGACAGTTCCTACACTGTGTTAGTCTGTTTCTTTGTTTACGTTGATGGCACCATCTGATTTGGGTGTGAAAGATGGAACGAATATTTTTCCTAAGTTCATTTAATTTAATTGTGCCATTTTCGAAGGAAACTAAATAAAATGTGTCAGTGTACTTTTCATATGTTTTAGTTATTATTTTAATTTCTTTGCACTTAAGACCCAGTCTTATTAGTTCACTTTTTAAGACAGAAACTTCATAGGTGCCTAAGCCAAATAGGAGATTAATATAGGATTTAAAATAAATCTCCTCAAACTCTTGGCCGCCGAAACGTGTTGACCTTTCATTCTTTTATTGTTTTTTCATCTGTTTCACTTTATATTTCTCTCTTTTTAAACTTAGCAATCAGTTACTTATTTTTCAATCCAAATTTCTTTATTAACTTAACTTACTTCTAGGGTTTTTCCCAGCCCTTATTAAAGTCTTACGAAATTTATAAGATTGTCAATCTTACTCTGTAAGAATATTCAAATAAATAAATAAAATAAATAAACAAATAAATCTTTCAGACAATTTGCTAATTCCACCTCGAAAAAAATGTTTCGTTTTTGTGGTGATAAAATTTTAGAGCGAATTTTCGATTTCTGTGAAAGAAGTAAGCCGGTGACCTGTCAAATAGTGCTGCATCTGTTGGAATAACCAGAAATCAGAAGGGTCAAATTCCAGAGAACATGGGGGTTTCCGTAGAACATCCCACTTGGACGTTTCTAAATATTTTTTTTAAGACGATTGCGATATGTGGTCGAACGTTGTCGTGCAAAAAAATACCTTTGTCATGTGTTTGTTCGTATTCCGACCGTTTATCTCGTAATCTCGGCTCAAACGTATTAGTTGTAGCCTACACCTATCGCCCGTAATGAATTTGCCAGGTTGAGGCAGCTCATGGTAAAAATGCCCTTTTGGGCACCATATACACAGTATGACCTTTGAACTCAAATCTTGCTTTGGTGTTGATGTTGAGGTTGATTGTAACTTGTATCTCTCGATTCATGAGGAACCCAATTGTCGTGCTTCTGAAACATTTCTATGGATTTTGATAATACAGATAGTGCTAACTGAGTTACTGCCAATGAATTTGAAAGCTCCATTTGTGTTTGATTTCAATCTTCATCGAGTTGGTATTGAAATGTATTATTGACAGATGTCTAACCTCTCTGAAACCACCGTGATTAGCTATCACAATGAAACCTTTATAACAGGCAGAGCCATCTTTTGAAAACAGGTCGAACTAATTTGTATTCCCAATATAATATGTGATTTTTTAAGATTTTGGTTCTTAATTCACAAAACTGTCTAGGTTCTAGGTCAATCCGGAGCGTCCAATTTTAAGTCACTTTTTTTTAATGTGGCTGGTAAAATTTAATTTGTCTTACAAGGCTACAATTAACCCCTTCTTGTCGGCGTAGACGAGCGATTTCATCTATCTCCATAAAAAATAGTCTAAAGGCGTCAAAAGGCACGCTTTAACTGGCCAATTCACTAGTCCAAAACGAGAGATGAATTGCTCACCGAACTCTTCTCAATTGGTCCATCGATTCGGCATGTGTGGCGCAAAATTCATCTTCCAATTTTGTTTTTGAATTACTTTTTTACTAAATAAAAAAATATGTTTTTGAGTGTTGAAAATCGTTATCTGGACCCTTGTAATTTCTGTTAAATGGAAAGGATGAGCCGTTTTATCGCATTTTCCATGACTTTCTGCAAGATTTTAGGTGATAACTGTTCGCATTCCTTTCGAATATTCTCCTTAAGGGCTGCGAACGTCCGAGGCTTGTTGGCATAAGTGCGCGCCTTCAAGTAGCCCCAAAGAAAGAAGTATGGGATGGTTAAACCTGGCGATCTTGCTGACCATGCCAAATCGCCAAAATGGGAGATTACGCGACCAGAAAACGCTTCTTTCTGAATATCCTTTGTGGCTCGTGCTGTGTGTACGGTTGCACCGTCTTGTTGAAACCACATGTTCACCTAGCCACGCTCATCCAATCCCGGCAGTAAAAAGTCGTTTATCATGGCCCTGTCGCGTTAGCCAGTACAATGACCGTATTGCCGATGGCTTCTTCAAAAAAAATACGGCCGGATCACTCCTCCCGCGTGTACGCCGCACCAACAGTAGCTTTGAGTGGATGTTATGGCTCTTAATGCACCACACTCAGATTTTCAGTGCCCCAGAAATGAAGATTTTCTTATTGAGGTGACCGCTTAAGTGAAAATGTATATCGTCGCTCATGATTATTTTCGACACAAAATCGTCCTCTTCATTGTTCAGATTAAGGATGGCTTGACAGTAATTCACACGCGACTGACGGTCAGCAGGTATTAGATTTTCAATAAAATTCGCTATGCCCAATTGCATGGCCCGACGTCTGGTTGATGTTTCTTCATTCTCAGCGACATCGGCAGCCATAGCCGCGACACTCTCGGCCGAACGACCAGTCCGGTCCAGATTGGAACCACAGTCGAGTCAAGTAACTAAGCGCCGGAATGTTTGCCCAGTGTTGGCGAGAAATAATTATGAAATCGATTTACGCTGCGCTAACACCACCGACCGATTATTGGTCAAAAAAATCGACACAATTATTCCATGTTTTTGCGCTCCATTACTCCAAGTTGTGCCACATTTAAAAGTCAAAGGACACTTGTATCCAACGCCAAGTCATCAGGCCGAAATGAATAACCTCTACTAGATGGCGTAGGAACTATCAACGAAGCAAGAGAGACAGAAGCAGTATGGTTAACATTAAAAAGTGTTGGAAAGAAGCAGGGAAAAAAAACAAAGCTATTGCAAAGCTCCCAAACGAAAGCTTTGGATCGATGAAAAGTGCGACCAAAAAAATAGAAGACCGTATTGTTTTAAAACTTCAAGCCTTGTAAAGTAGTGAACACATACGAGTAGAAGATATCAAACCCTACTAAAGTAAGTTAGCCACCTCCTTCGGTATGAAAAATGATAATGGCAAAAGAAAAAGTTTGCTAATATTAAGGAAAAATGTACCTTAAAACCACGAGAGCAGTGTTAATAGTGATAAACACTGTACGAAAAGTTTAGAATTTATTCACAATAACAACGTGGAGCTCGTTTTGGACAACGAAAGGTTTGAATCCCAACAAGATATATGTACATATTTCGATAACCTGCTTAATGTACAATATATGGAGAGGAAGCAGCATTGAAAAACGATTACAACATTGCTGGAATTCAGGTAGAATTTCCAACCATCGAGGAAGTTCAAGAAGCTTAAAACTAACAAGGCCATTGGAGTTGGGTTATCAAGTTGTTGCAAGGTATGGTAAAATATTCCCTTAAAAAGACTGATATTATACGCCAAGAAGACATTGTCCCGCAATGTCAAAATCCGTATTTATAAAACCAATACTGAAACTGACTGACTGACTGACTAACAAGAAGATTTTGGGATCTTTGAAAACAAGATCTTAATTAGAATCTATGGTGGAAAACAAGACCACGAAGCAGGCGAATGGAGAGAAATACACCATCATGGACTCGAGGAACTCTATTCAGCCCCAAGCATTGTTCGAGTAATAAAGTTGCGAAGACTGTGGACGGAGTCAAAGGAAAAATGAGTGGGAAACTCGAGGGAGGCTTGAAGAAGGGTTGTCAACATGCTTTGAATCACCTTGCTAATAAAAATAACAATAATAATGAACGGCTTACCAGGTCCGCCTATCTGCACAAAGATCCCTCTTCTCATTTTCCTTCCAGCTCGGATGCAACGTTTTTAAGGTGAGCCAAACTTGGTTGCGTACTTTCCAATCGGTCATAACAATACCACCTTCTCTTGAGATAACGTCTCGAGATTAGTCCAACAGCCTTATCTTTTTTGGGCTTGTAAATGGCCATGTTAAGTAAGAGTCAGATTTTTAATATCGTAGGTTGTCTTACTTTTGTGAGAAGGAATCTGTCCCAACTGCGCATCCGTCCATTTCTTAGCCATTTGTGCTTTGCTCTCTCCTATCTTTTTTTCTCGATTATCTTTTGCCGGCAATTTATTTGGAAAATGATTGTCGAAGCTGACGTTAAAAATGTTTTAATTTCTTCAATGTTTAAGATAGTAGCGAGAGTATGTTTCTCAACGAAGGTTGCGCACGACCTCAGTAGATTTACTTTTGTGGATGTGGATAGATGACTGTTCTGGTGGTTGATTATTTTGGTGCAACCGTTTCAGTAAATGGACTGCGTGGCCTAACGATGGTGACCGATTTGGTTTTTGCCTGAAAATGGTTCTTGGTTGGTGCAACAAAGGCTCTATTGCTTGGTTATAAGCTTATGGTTTATCGAAATGGAGGTTTCAATTGACTGCCGAGAGCATGAATGTGTTAAATTTCATGCCAAAGTTCTACCAATTAGGGGCCGTTATAGCCCCGAAGATTCCCTCAGTCAAATATGTCACGTGTTGAATTACATGTTACTTTGATATTTGCAGGGTGCCAAAGAGTAGATTACGCGAACATATGTAGACACCAGCGTCGACACTAAAGCCTCTGTCTACCTACTCCTCTCTCGCCTCCCCGCGGTGGCTCCCGAGTGAATAGTACCTCAGCCGTAGATTGGGGTTTTAATCCCTTTTGTAAGAATATTGGGTGGAGGCCTTGCCACCAAGGTTGGGTTTCTTTAACATGACGGCGGCGGAGGATTGCCCAGGATGGAATCAACAACGGCGTCCACAGTTAGAGTAAGCAGAACTATTTGGTGAACACCTTAATCAGGTTACTACAACTTATTTGCAGCTCAGACTTTGGGGAAAGAGGAACCTGGCCCTACAGGTCGGAAGTTGTGCTTAGAGGTAACATCTCTTTCACGGAAAAATAATTTGTTTCGAAACAACCACAAGCCTCCGATACGGAGGGATACAGAACTGACGAATACTACAAACGATTAAATGACTTGCAAATCTGCACCACACACCAGATGAAGGCAATCAATTAGAACAAACCCTCAACTGCTATAAAACAGATATAGCCGCATTCCAGGAAGTGCGAAAGGATGGACAAGGAGAACAAACAACGATTATTTGCCTGAAGATTCATTATTTGACAAAGGCTACGACAAAAAGTCTTAAGCTTTCGGCAAGTATGTAAGTGAACGCCTCATAGCAATTCGCATCAGAGCTAATTTCGGGGATATCAGCTTAATACGCGTTCACGCCCCAAACGAAGAAAAAGGCGAGGGATGACTTCTATGATCTCATAGACAGAATCTGTGCCCCGAGTCTCAGTTGCGACACAAAAATAATACTAAGAGATTTAAATGCTAAACTGGGCAAAGAAGACATATTGAGACATATTTCGATCACGGGGAAATATAGCCTACACGACACGTCGTCCGAAAACGGACACCGGCTACTTGACTTCCTGGCGGGGCGTAATCTCCTTCTATCTAGCACATAGATTTAAGAACCTTTCGAGAAGCCAGCATCAAGATGAAATTAAGCTTGTAATATCGAAGTTTAAAACTAATAAAGCAGCGGGCGCAGACGGCCTGACTGCTAAGCTATTTAAAGCGGCTGGAGATGAGTTGGTAGGCCGCATGCTGCAGCTCGTCTGTAAAATATGATCGGAGGAAAGCATGCCCGACGAATGGAATCTCAGCATCGTTTGCCCATAAGAAAGAAAGCTATCATTCTTTAACTTGAAGTTAGTGTTGAATGATACGATTATGAATTAAATTTACACAAATTAGAAATTGTTGTGGGGTGACAATCAGCAATATAATAATAACAATTCATTAAGTTAAGCAAATTAATAAATATTTCAAAGATAGTTTAACAATTACATATATAAAGAAGAGTATAATAATTCAGCCAAAAAAAAAATTGAGGGAGAATAACAGGGTGAATGATACATTTCTTATGATTACATACATAATTTTGATACAAATTTCAATAATAATTTAAGTCAATTGTGTAAAGCCAGTCTTTTACTTTTTTCAAGAAAGAGTTTAAGTTTCGAGTTATTCGGATAGACAGAGGTAATTTATTAAAAGACTTTTGTGAGCAGTGGGTTCATAGACTAGGTGCATGTTATTAATTCTTAGATTATATAGCTGCGGGTTTCTGCTAGGGATATTTCCACTTTGCTTAAAAAAATCTTTCAGTACTTTAAATATATGTATAAAGATGTCTCATAGGTAGAATTCGCAATTCCTTGTATAAGGGCCAACTTTCAGCATAACGATTTTTATTGCAAATTAGTCGAATAATATATTTCTGAGCTATCAAAAAAGGTCTAAAAGTATTTGCATACGAACCATCCCAGCTAGATAACCCGTATTGTAGTTTAGAGTGCGCAAGACCATAATATATTGATGTTAGCAACTTTTTAGAGCAGAAAGGTTTTAAAAGATACATTTTACGCGTTATGAGCATCAAATGATTTTTTATGTTGCGACAATGGTCCTTCCAGTTTAAGTTAGAATCAATTATAATACCTAAGTATTTAAAATTTTCCACTGAATCAATTTTGAAACAAGAATCGGAATAAGAATTTGCATTTTGAAAATTGGGTTTACCACAATCGTGAATTGGAAAGCTAAATTGCTTACAACTCGAGGTATGAAAAAATAAATTATAATTACAAACTCGATGACCGGATGTTTTGAAAGCCATGAATTTAGTTTTTTCACTTATTATTATTGAAATTTATGGTTAGAAAACCAAGTTCTAAGAACCTCGAGGTCCGCTTCAATTTGTAAAACGCAATTAAGATCCGAATTTGACTCATAGGTAAATGATACATCATCTGCAAATTCCGTCGAGAGGCCATTCAATCTGAGGTTAAAAATTAAGTTAATATATACTAAGAAAAACAGAGGACCGAGAGCAGAACCCTGTGCTACTCCATTTTTTAGAAAGCGAGCTTCACTGTGTATTCCGTTTACAATAACTTTTTGAGTTCTACCATTTAAGTATGATTTCATCCATTGAAAAATTACTCCTCTAAATCCTGCATTATACAGCTTACCTAATAGTAAATCGTGGTCAACCATATCGAATGCTTTTGTCATATCGATGAGAAGCGCCATTGTAGATTTATTATTATTTAAGCTACCATAAAGCTGACTGCACAGCCTAAGAATTGCATCTTCGGTTGACTTTCCTGAACGGAAACCAAATTGATTTTCGCTAAAAAAATTATTTTTATTTAGGAAAGAAGTAATTCTATTGAACATAAATTTTTCAAATATTTTTGAAAAATAGGAAGAATAGAAATAGGTCGGTAGTTAACCATATTTTTGTTATCACCCTTTTTGAAGAGAGGAATAACCTCAGCACATTTAAATTGATCAGGGAAACAACCTTGTTCAACACTTAAGTTAAACATATAACTCAAAATATCAGAAACATGATACGCAATTTTTTTGAGTAGATTACTAGATATTCTGGAGTGCAAGAATTTTTATTTTTTAGAGATAAAATGGTTTTGTCGGTTTCAAAGGAGGTGATGGGAATAAATGCAAAGCAGTTTGGTTGTCGGTTATCAGCATCCAGACAATGTTGATTATAATAATTACAATCACCACCGGATCTAACGGATGGCTTCAATGTTTCAGATATTTCTGTGAAATAAAGGATGTTTTTTATAGAGGTATAGAACTTTCTTCTTCTTCTTCTTTTCCTTTTTCCGGCGTTGTTATGGTCAGAAGTGTAGGACCATAACCTTCCCACTTAACTGCATTCCTACTGGTCCGCTTGTGGGGTCCGCCGGTTTGACCTCAGAAAGTAGCGGCAGGCTTCCCGGTTTGGGATTACTTCATCGCTGAGGCCAATCAAATGCTGGTGTTTTTGCATTTGTTTGCATCAATTGTTTTTCGGCCTGCCGTTTTTTTTTTTTTTTGTGACACGGGCATGCTCCAGATTTTTCTGTTTGATCTTACTCTTACAACACCGGTGATCTCCAGTCGTGTCAGCCCACTGATTTGCATGTATGCTTGTGGGGCAGTTTAATGGTGGTATATGTGTCCCTAGGCTCACCTTGGTGTTTTCAAAATTGCCTAGATGTGATTTTTGTTTACCATTGTTTTAGTCGCCTTTTACGACAAGCGAGAGGTATCGCTGCAGGAATATTCTTAACCCGTCCCTGCACGGAACAGAGGTATAGAACTTTGAAATGGAATAAAACAAAGATGATTTTGACTTTATTCGAAAGATAATCTTCTAACATTAAATTTAAATATAATTTCTGGCATATGACCGCCCAAAACAAGATTGCCGTTGATCCCAATTTTCATAAGCGAATTTTGTTTAACGATGAAGCTCACTTTTGGTTGAATGTATACGTCAATAAACAAAACTGCCGTATTTGGAGTGATGATAATCCTCAAGTGTATGTTGAGGCACCGTTACATCCACAAAAACTGTCTGTTTGGTGTGCTTTATGGGTTGGTCCGTACTTCCTTAAAAACGATGCTGGCCAGAACGTTACAGTCAATGGTGACCGCTATAGAGCCATAATTACTGACTTTTTCGTTCATCAATTGAACAACCATGATGTGCAGGAACTGTGGTTTCAACAAGACGGCGCAACATGTCACACAGCTCGTGTCATGTACGGACCTGTGAATTGGCCTCCAAGATCGTGCGATTTAACGCCGCTTGACTATTTTCTGTGGGGATATGCGAAGTCGCTAGTCTACGCCGATAAACCCGAAACGATTGACCACTTGGAGGACAACATTCGCCGCGTTATTGCCGATATACGGCCACAAATGTTGGAAAAAATCATCGAAAAGTAGACCTCCAGATTAAACAACGTCCGAGACAGCCGTGGTGGTCCTATGCCAGAAATTATATTTAAATTATAATGTTAGAGGATTATCCTTCGAATAAAGTCAATTTCATGTCAATTTAAAAAAATCATCTCTGTTTTATTCCATTTCAAAGTTCTATACCTCTATAAAAAACACCCTTTATTCATTGAATTTATTCGATATGCAGTTAGAATTTGTTAGAGGAACATCATTAACCACAATAGTTTCTATTACGTTAGGCTTTCTTGTTTTCCCTAAAATGCTGTCAATTGCTTTCCATTCTTCTTTAATATTGCCCTTTGATTTTACAAATATGTAAGAATAATATAATACTTTTCGCGAGTCAATACAATATTTGTGCTAACAGTTTTACAAAGTGTGAGGTAATACTTTTTTAATTTTTCATTGTTTGGGTGTTTGTTAGTCCTTATACTAATTTTGGTCTTTTTTTTGATCTGCTTTAGGAGGCTCTAATTCATCCAATGTTTTAGAAATTTATTTTTATTAGACATTTTTATCGATACGGAAGTACATGATTCTATATGTTTTTGCAAAAATGAGATAAAAGTAGCACGCGAAGTAGATGGGTCCTTTTCCGAATAAACCATATCTCATATCTCCAATTAAAATTAAATTATGACTTTTGTCTGAACAGATGAACCGTTATTCGGGAGAAATGTCAAATTCAGGAAAGTAAAAGGAAAACCGAATATTAATGGAGCGCTTACATTTCGACCTTCTGCGTTTACATCTGTATTGGTTGATAGAGCAAACACAGAAGTACATTATTTTTATTGCAATACGTAGAGGATAATATATTAATTAATAATAATACATATAAAAATAAAAAATACATATAAAAATAATAAAAAATAAAAAAATAATAGTATACAAAGAATTTTACCCAGTTCCTCTATGAACAAACTTTTGCAAAACGCATGCAATCTATATACACACAGCATTGTATAGTTTTCTTTTTGATAACAAAACGACAACTTTACAACATCCGCGGTACATATAACGATTTTAGAGAATCGGTGAACAAGACTTTCATCAATGTAAACTGCAACACCACCTGATGAATAATATTCATTACAACAACTAGATAACGCATATCCCGGTATATTATAGAGACTCATTTCACTCTCATAAACTCAAATCTCTGTTAAAACAATAATAACTGGCAATTTTTTAAGTGACTCAATGTGAGCTAGGAAATTCGAAAATTTTTTTCTGAGACTGCGGATGTTTTGGTGTATAAAAAACAATTATCAATAGAATTACAAAAAACTGGCACTTCACAAATATTTTGAACAGAAGAAGGAATAGGGTTAACAATATTCATACTTTATCAAAATCAGAAATATATTTAATTCTTACTGTGTTGTCACCCTCACTCTTCCTCATAAAAATATTCCCATTCCTAGTCCAAACGTATTTGACTCCCTTCGTAGTTTTTAGTGGTAGCGCAGTATTAAGAAGTTGACGTCTCTGTTAGGTTAAACAATCGTTGATGTATACATTCTCTGGCTTACCTTGTGCTCCAAATATATTTGTGCAATTAACAGCACTCTTTTCTCTCGTTTGGTTTTCATAATCTTTTCTTTCAAGTGATGGGAAACAAATTTGACATGTAGAACATTGGTGCTCTTCATAACGCCACTCGCAAGAGAATTACCCTTTTTAATTTTTTTGACAAAACATTGATCGATGTCGTCTCATTTACGTTAACATTTAACGCATTGCGTTTTGTTTATAATGGGAAACATTATACACTTCAATGCTGTTGGAGAGGAGTTGTTGTTCAAGGTTGTCAACCTTTTGTTCCAGTGCGACAATTTTCTATTCCCTTACATTTATTTTGGCAACCATTTCATCAATATGAGCTTTGTGGTAGTTCTTCAGTTGCATAATTTCAGCATACACCATCTCCAAGATAACAGCTGGAGGTAGCTCGACGATCGGTGGAATGTAGTTGCTGATACCAGTGGTGGAGGTAGTGGTGGAGGTGAGGGTGGCGGTTAATGTAGTTGCGGTGGCAATGGTGGCAGTGGTAGAAGAAGCATCAATGATGGATGATTTGGTGTAGGTGGTAGCGGTCGTAGTAACGTTGGTAGCGGTGGTAGTGGTGGCAACGGTGGTGGTACTTCGAAGAGCATCAGCGGCAATAGATGGTGATGAATGCGGTGAGAGTTCCGATACCGATCCAGTTGAAGGGCCTTTAAATGGAGTGGAACCAGAAATAGGTCCCCTCCTCTCAGCCGCACAACTAGGGCATCTCCAACCCGCCCTTGAATTCTTCATGAATTCAAGCTCATTTGCTGTAATTTTTGCACATTTTCCATGCAAATAATTATTGCAGCTAATGCACCTGATTTTAAGCTCCGGTCTGTCGACCTTTTTTTCACAAATTCCGCACGACATTTTATTGTATAAGAAATTGTTAAATATAGATGTAAATATTTCACGTAGCGTATCGATCGATGATGATATTATTTTAACACTCAACACAATATTAATAATAATCAATAATTCATTATGCGAACTCAATTCAATTCAGAAGCTCCCGATATGAGTGCACCCCAAAACGTCACAAGAGAGACTCGAGGAATAAGTCTCCTTAACATCGCGTACTGTATAACCGCCTGAAAGTCCTTGTGCATAATCTGATAGGTTCCTATTAGTGTGGTTTCAGGCCACACTGCGGCAGATCTTGGAAAAGATCAAAAATTTCAAATCGACACACACCTAAAATTTGTTGATTTTAAAACCGCATATGATAGTGTGTGTGGGACGAGCTTCACCGAGCCATTTCTAGTTTTAACATCTCTGCCAAACTCGTCTGATTGTACAGGATGGCAATGGAGAATTTTCGCTGCTCCATTAAGATCGGTAGCGAACTAACTAAGACCTTTGGTGTTAAAAAAGGATTAAGACAAGGTGACGCCCTGTCATGTAACCTTTTCAACATCTTGAAAAGATCATACGAGATTCGCTGGCCAACACAAGATGTACGATCTATTTCAAGTCTGCGTAAATGCTTGGGTACGCGGATTACATTGACGTAATTGAACGAATACAGCGAGACGTGGCAGAAACAATTATATGGGCATAAAAGAGGGTATAAAAAAGACGCACAACATCGACGTCCTAAAGCTGTCGTAATTGACAGCTACAACTTTGAAGTGGACAAGTATTTCGTCTACTTTGGCTCACCAGTGACCGATCCGAAGTGTCTTCGATTCCAAATCCGAGGGACTTAGGTGGCACACACAGGTGGAAAGGGACCTTAACAGACTGGGAGTGCGACACTGGAAAGAACTAGCAAAAAATCGTGCTAGCTGAAGTCGCTTGTTGGTCCAGGCTCACACCCGACTGTAGCGCCACCTCAGTTATTAAGTGTGATTAATTATCCTTAATGGATAACTTGGGAAAGCTTTTCACAAGCAAATATATATAATGGAAGATTTTGTCGGCTATGGGAAAACACTGCAGAATTCGATTTCAAAGCTATTGGGGAATACGTCGCCGGCGTCAGAAAGCAACACAGCCTGTTGCCGCCGTGCTTCTTCATGGAATAAAGCCATAATTATGCGAAAACATGCTTAATCATTTCTCAGGAGAACAGCATTTATATTCCAAGCCAATTCCACAACTTTCCCGCATTTGTTAAAAATAAACATCCTTTATAGGCCAACTGACAGCAATATTGTGTTAACTTTTCAAATCCAATTAAGGTACTCCAATTTAAATAACTCTGCTTACATTACCTCCCGTTTTAATCGCACCACATATTCCATTTTCATATTATTTTAAACATTTTTAGAATATAATTATACGCATGAAAGTCTATTATTAAATCCTCTCCTCTATATAATTTTCAATATGCATTTGACACTGAAATTTGGTCAAATAATGGCAACAGCAGGTTATTTATCGTCGGCCATTTTCAAAGGATTAACTCATAGACACACACCCACGACGTATTCCATCATTTTCAAAGCATCGATTAGCATCAATATACCCTTCCGATTGGCTTCTAATTAAAAACCTCCCGATAGCATGTAAATTGAAACATTTTCGAAAAAGAATGGCACAAATATGCACGTTCGAAATATAATTATAGAGCCGTCCCAGTCAGACGACATGTCGAAAACTGTTCTGTTCTGACGAAATGGGATATCCCTCGGATAAGATTATTAGCATTGCTTGTTGGTATATTATTTATGGAGTCGTGGCACGACAGGTCAACGCTGCCACACCCGCCAATGTGCATAAAAATGGAATTTGACGAACGAAGTTTTCGCGTGACTTGACATTTAACCACAACCACACCGCACCTTACCTGCATTCAATACTGAGAAACAACACGCTGAACCTCCAATGGACACAAACAGGCGAAGCAAAAAAAAAAAAACACAAAACCAGAAAACTGAAGGCCTAATTACGGATTAGAGTGTGACCCCTTGGAAACGATTTAGATAACGACGTTCTGCTAACGTTGTTAGCAAGGTTTGTGAAGAAATATTAAGGGTCTTGCAGAGCCTAATTATATACACTTATGTAGTTAGTCGCTGTTTGGAAGCGGACGGACTGAATGGACATCTCGCCACACATGCCGTAAAGGCTGATTAAATCAGGGAAAACCATTTGTTTTTATTATTTGTTTGCTAATTGGTCAACGTTGCCATTAATCGCGTTTTTCTGCTTGTAGTGTGCATAATTCTGACGGGATTAGGATAGCTCTTGGTGCGGTATTCAAAGACGAATCAGTGTTCTGCTTATCTTTTCATGTGCTTGTGTTTCAGTGGATAAGTAAAGTAAAACGTAAAGAAAATGTCCGTCTTGAAATCGATTCCTGTGAATGGCAAGTCCAAAGATGATAACCTGCTACTCCTTTTTCTCGAATACCTTCATTCATGAAATTCTTTGGAATTTATTTAACAAGGTCGGTTAGTTACAGTAGCCAGACAACATGTAATACTGAACCTTGGGTTTCAGGCTATACCGCATAACTTCATTATCCTTTAAATATATGTTCACAATACAATGTATGGTCCTGAACAAAAATCCTAATAGCACCTGCACGTAATGGAACGTAGAAACCAAGTGTCTGCCGGGAGAATGGTTTAACGACCCTGTTGGGAACACTTCAGCTTTCATTACAATGGTGATGGAGGTATTCTATAACAGAATTAATGAAATCGTCTGTAGGTTCCGTCAGTCTCGGTTACCTGGTAAATATCCAAATCCCTCAGGTGCTAGTCGTCGTTGCTTAAATCAAGTTTAAACGGACAAAACATGAGAAACAGGACTCTAGAGCCTTCAGCCCAAGTTTCTTGCTATAAAAGTAAAATTGTTCTAAGTGAATTCAGCACAAGGTTGGGCAAAGTACTCGACGCGTCTCTGGATAAAAACAACTACCTTTCGAAAGGGATTTGGTTTTCGAAGAATTTCTATTTTCATCTTCATTTCCGTATCTATGTATAGAATAAGTGTATAATGGCTTTAGGACGAAAGGCATCATTAGACATTCCTAGAAAATAAAGCGGATGTGTTTGCTACTGTGAATAATTTCAATAAAAGATTTTTACTGCCGATATTTAAAGGAATAAGGATAATATTTAGTTGTCAAGAGCATGACAGTATGATCCACTTGTGAGAAAAAGGCTTTCCTCGTAATGTTGGTAAAGAGCTACGATTCTTAGGGGCATAAGGCTCCTAACAGGCCTATCGGGTGAAGGGCGGGAATCGTTCAGAAAACAAGCAGATGGACACAGACCACCTTTATCTGGACTTCAAAACTGCATCTGAAAGTGTCTATTTAGTTGAGCTGTGCAGAGCTGCAACAGTTTATAAAATGTTAGCTATATAAATTGACCAATACGCGCCATTTGCTTTTTTAAGATTATTTGTGTAAATAATGATCATAACTAGGTTTTAAGTGGTCCATACCGAGAGTAAATTTTTTTATCACTTTTCCAACATACTGGCAATTTGGTTTCATGCTAAAAATACGTGTAATGTCATCCTCCAAGGCTGCAATTGATGCTGGTTTATCGGCATAGACGAGCGATATAGCGCATCCCCTGAAATATAGTCTAAGGGTATAAATTCGAACGATCTAACGACATATAAACGGTTGACCGAACCTATTTCACAATTAGTTCAGGTCCCGGTTCAGCGCCAGGTTCGGTTCGTGTATTTTGGCCAAAAAAGAATTCGAAATAATTGAACGATAGTGGGCACCATTGACGGTAACGTTGCTCTTTCGGTTAAAATATTCGGGCCAATGATTTCGCCGGACCATAAACCGCCATTAAAAAGTGTTTTTTCCAGGTGCATTGGCAGCTCTTGTATTACTTGAGATCGCTCTTGGGCCAAATAGGGCATTTTGTTTATTAACATAACCACTCAACTCGAAATGAAATTTGTCGCCGAAAACAATTTTTAAATAAAAAAGCGGATTTTCCTTCAGCTTTTTTAAGGACCACTCCCCAAAAACTCGATGCTGTGGCAAGCCGCTCGGCTCCAATTCATGCACGAGCTGTATTTTGTAAAATTTAAGACGAAGACCCTTACGTAAAATCGCCCACATAATGGAGTAAATCCGAATTGCTACGAAGGGCGATGAATGGACAAATTACGATCTTCATTAACACTCTGATGTCCAATAGCGTTGGTGTGAAATTTGGATATTAAGGCTTGAATTCCCTGCTCAGTAGGTCGATTATGATGATCGGAAGTATTGGGGGTACAAATTAATTCGGTCCGTTTTCAAAAGATGGCGCCACCTGCAAGTTGTGGCTGATCTTTGAAGCGATTACCTACTTCATTGGAAAGGTGTGACATCTGTCAATAATAATTAGTGTGCATCTTCGTCTGTTTCTGACAACAACATTGTTTTTTGCCTCTTCGAAAATGTCCGGATTTGTCTTAAATAAACAGCATTTACGGGAAGTTTTGATTTTCTTTTTTAATTGGAAGAAAAGTGCAGCTGAAGCCCATCGAATACTTGTAGAAGTTTATGGTGAATCTGCTCCGACCGATAAATCATGGTTTCGACGCTTCAAAAGTGGTGATTTTAGCGTCGAAGACAAAGAGCGTCTTGGCCAGCCCAAAAAGTTTGAAGTTGAGGAATTGGAGGCTTTACTGGATCAAGATCCGTGCCAAACGCAAAGTGAACTCGCAGAATCGTTGGGACTGACTCAGCAAACAATTTCCGTTCGGTTAAAGAAAGTTGGATTTATTTGAAAGGAAGAAAATTGGGTGCCGTACGAGTTGAAACCGAGAGATGTCGAAAGGCGTTTTTTCACCTCGGAACTGCTTCTCGAAAGACATCAAAGGAAGGGATTTTTGCACCGGATCGTGACTGGAGATGAAAAGTGGATATATCCCAAGAAGAAAAAATAATATGCAAAGCCTGGAGAACCCGTTCCATCATTGTCTACATCGACGTCAAAGGAAAACATCCACGGTTCAAAGGTCATTCTCTGCATATGATGGGACCAGACGGGTGTGGTGTACTATGAGCTGCTAAAACCTGGCGAAACCTTTGATGGGAAACGTTATCGACTACAACTAATGCGTTTGAGCCGTGCATTGCGTGAAAAACGGCCAGAAACGACTGAAAGGCATGACAAGGTGATTTTGCAACATGATAACTCGGCCCCACGTGGCTGTAGCGGTCAAAAACTACCTGGAAACGCTGAAATGGGAGGTCTTATCCCACCCGCCGTATTCTCCAGACCTTGCCCCTTCCGACTACTGGCTTTTTCGACGGATGCAAAACGATTTGGGGGGTCACCGGTTCGGGTCTTTTGAAGAAATCGAAGAATGGCTCAATGATTGGATCGATACCAGAAAAGACTCATTTTTTAGAGATGGTATTCGAAAATTACCAGAGAGATGGGAAAAAGTAGTCGCTTCCGACGGACAATATTTTGAGTGATGTATTTTTTACGTTTTTTAAAAAAAAAATTTGAACACAAAAAAACGGACCGAATTAATTTGTACTCCCAATACGTTCCACTTTAATACATGTCACGAATCACGTGTGGGCTGTCAAATATAAAACACTGAAAAACCAAACAGCAAGAAAATTACTATTCACATGACTTCAATAGGGAAGGAAAGGATCCATATTTCATCTAACCCAATTCTAGTCATCGCCAAAATGAAAAGCCGAATCCAAATTCACAGAAGCGGAACACATCAGTGTATTATATAACAAAAATCAGGGTTGAAAAGTTAAAGGACTCTCCTGCTCAGCACCAATACCAGAACGAAATTGATAATCGATTTGTTCTACTAGAATGGATGAAAAATAACGACGAAGCAAGACACATAGAAGTAGAATGCTTATCATAAAAAAATCGTAAAGGAAGCAGTGGAAGACAAAATAGGCCATTGCAAAACTCCGAGATGAAAATCTTTGTTCGTCGAAGAATGCGAGGAAAAAAGGCTGTATTTTCTAAGACTGAAGCGGTAACGCGTACAAGATATCAGATTCTATAAAAGGATAAAAACGGCAATGGCAAAGAAAAAGTTTTCAAAAATTCAGGAAGAATATGCGGTTTAAAACACGAGAGCAATGTATGCAGAGCTAAACACGGTACGAAAAAGATACCGAGCCAGATCAGAATATATACACAACGATAGTGAGGGGCTCGTTTCGGACAACGAAAGGGTTGCAGCCCAATGCAGGAGATATTGGAAAACGGTGTTATTCACACTGCAGAAAGTGCGGTATAACTGGCGATCACCGGGGAATTACACTCCTAAATAGACGTCGAAGTACAGCACTAGCGCCTCGAAAGTTGGGCGACAACAACTGTCTCGTTCCCCTCCCTGGTACTAATCTGAGTTGAAATAGTCCAAGCATAATCCCTTCCGGTCTCTACAAAAGGTCTCTTGTGCCTTAAGTAATGGTGCCATTTGTTGTTGTGTGCATCGTGCACAGCGTATACACGACAGAATTTTTGAGTGAAAAAATATCGTCCACCCAAGATCCATATCGAGCTTACCAAGTGGCACCATGTTAGCGATTTAGTCCCGTATCTCCTCCAGTATCTCCTCCTGAAAGAACATGACATTGTGTTGAACGATACAGTACCCGCTCCGCCCGCCATATATCCTCGAGCGTTAGGTTCTTGGGCGGGTTTTCGCTATGCTTTAAATTTATGCGCTGCCAACGGGAAATTAAGGCCAGCGATAACATCTACCCGATTTGCCTAAAACGCTACCCATGTAGAAGGGTGCGCACGTCACCAAGCCAAAAGTCCTTTAGGATCGGACTAGTACGAGATCTTGCAACGCTTGCGTAGAGGGAACGAGCAATACGGCACCCGGCAGCTCCATCCGCGGCAAGCTTATGCATTTTACAGGAGCAACGCGGCTTTTGCTCATCAGCAACACACTCGTTCATGATCCATTTGTCTGTTTACTGACAGCATACACTGAGGCAGCGTAAGCACGTTCCAAGGCGTTGCTAAACCCATAGGGGTACCATTTTTAACGCGTGTCGATTTGGAGTCATCGGGGTATCTGCATTGTTTGTATTGTCTCTAGGTCTTGAAGGAGACCTCTAGTTTGCGTGACCTCTTTATCCCAGTCCACGCCTAATAGCCACCAGTGTTGGATGAAGATTTTTGACTGGATTAGAACTAGAGCCAAAAGTCTGAGGAGGTCAAAGAGCCACAGGCTTCTCGATAGCAGATGCCGTTTGGTAAGCGTCAAACACTCTACTTCTTTTCATCTGAAATGTGTCTTCCCCAGTTTTCCGCCGAGGCCAAGAGTTGATGTAGACATCTACATTCTCTGCGCGTTACAGTCCGGGGAATTTTTCCGGTAGTAACGCTGCCCACTTGCTGTGAAGGATTGAAACTCAGACAGAGTTCCCTATGAGCTGTTTTGGCATCTTCGAGGGTGTTCCCGCCACCCGACACGTCATCCGCATAAGTGTTATTTGTCAACAGGAGAGCTCTTGTTCCATAGACTTCGTTCCGTAAGTCACTGTGAGTAGTCGAAAGTACTATAAGGCAGTACAAAGGGAGCCAAACTATAATTTATCGATTAAGGTCAGACTCGTTAACTCGAATCTGCCTAAACATCTTTACGATGCCACCCGAAAACTCGTAGCGCAAGAACCAAAATCTTAAAAGCACAATCCATAATGCAAATTAGACCCGGTGAAAAGGGTGTCATTTAGCAATAGACCATTACTCGCAGCCTGCGAGTGTGTACTCCTTTCCGTACAGTTCAACAGCACGACGATCTTCAAGACTTAATTCAGAGCGGCGCTCAACATTTTCGAATTCCCACAACTGACGTATGTATTTGCTCACAAATCGTCTCTAATTCCGTCGCAATGAAAGACGTACTAACGCATTTATCGTCCGCTGACACATTGTGGTATTGTACAGCTCCAACCACGCCAACGACGAAATCGATTAATACACTCTACACCCAAAATACTCGTCTATGCTTCCGGGGCGATCAACATTCGGATCCGCGAGGATCTACTCGTTTTAGGATAACCGCGCTAGTTTTATGTTCAAACGATCGATTTTTCGATGATTCCACTGTTATATCTACCTCCGAAGAAGCGATGGCCGGTAGTCCACCAGCCACTCCACAATATTTTGATCCGCAATAAATTCCGTGGTGACATTCAGATGATCAATGGACAACAACAAAATACATCAACTGAAGCGTTAACCAATAACATCGGTGTTGCCAATGTGCAAATTGCGTCGAGTACTAAAAATACTACAAATAGTACTAAAATACCAATATACCAAAGCGCAATGCCAAGCATCCTCAACATATTTTTGGATCTGTTACTGATGCTTCTCTTACGGGGCTGTTAGAAACAGTTCCGAAGTTACTTTTCCTCCACCTGTCCCGATTCAACATCAACGTTTGCGAAGAAAATATAATAGCATTCGTTGCCGGTAAATTAAGTTTGCCGGACTCTGCTTTTATCTGTCAAAAGTTGATTAAAAAGGACGTCGACATCTCCACACTCCGTTTCATCAACTTTAAGCTAGGACTTCCAGCCAGTACGTTCGATAAGGTCTTCAGTGCCGATTTCTGGCCACTCGGAGTACAAATTAAACCATTTACGTATCGACCAAAAAACGAAGTAACGATGGAAAATCCAGCTAACCAACTCGGACCAGCAAAATCGACTCTTCATCAAACTTAGCTCCGTTAAGAATCTACTACCATAATGCAAGTGGAATTCGCACCAAGATAACGAATCTTTTCGTAAATACCAGCAACGAGTTTTATGACGTCATCATTATAGTCGAATCATGGCTATATCCTGAAATATTATCCTCCGAGATTTTCAACGAGGATATCTACACTTCCTTCAGGATCGACAGATGCAAGTCTTCCGATGAACGTGGTGGTGGAATAATTGTTGCTGTTCGTTCCTGTTTCAACGCTAAAGATGTCGTCCTTCCATTTGCTGGTATCGAACAAATTTGTGTATCTTTAAATCTTAATTTAGCTAACAACGAGCATTTATTTTTACTAATTAGTTATGTCCCACCTAGAAGTGTATTTGAAACTTTTGAACTGCATACTCTTAACATTGAACATATTAATAACCTTTGTAATGAATTCGATAAATTAGCAATTTTAGGTGATTTTAATCTAAGTAATATTATTTGGCGCAAATCCAATAACTTAAACTATCTGTCTCCAGATAATATTTCCCAAGCTCATGAATATTTATTACTTGATCTCTTAAACTCTTTAAATTTACATCAAATTAATCCTGTTGTAAACTCGCTTTCTAAAATTCTAGATTTAATTTTCATATGCTGTGATGAAGTATCCTCAAATGTAACGCAAGTTCCTTTATCGATTTTAAATGACTCAATTAATCACAAAGAAATTTTCATTGAGTTATCTTTATTCTATTATTTAAAGGCTAATGATAATTCTAATTTAAAATATTTGAATTTTTCTAAAGCTGACTACGTCTACCTTAATAACTTTTTTAATACTATAAACTGGAGTAATGAAATGTCTAACTTAAATTTAGTACGTATGTATGAACGCTTCGTTGAAATACTCTCTATCGGGTTTACCAGATTTATACCAATCTCTCGCTATAGAAATATAAATAAGCCTTGCTGGCATAACAGACACCTGGGTAATCTGAAAAACTTAAAAAGCAAAGCTTTCAAAGCATATAAAAAATCGAACTCCCAATCCGATTACTTAACGTTCAGTTTATTACGTAAAAAATGTATCATTTTAAACAAATTTCTTTACAATAATTATATCATGTCCGTTGAACGAAATATTAAATCTGATAGTAAGGCGTTCTGGCACTTTATTAATTCAAAAAGGAAATCGACGGGTATTCCAATCTCAATGCATCTTAGAAATGAGGAATCTAACGCTATTGATAATACTCTTGAACTCTTTGCTAACTTTTTTCAATCTGTGTACACCAGCCATGAACAAACAAGTCCATTTTCCGGCTGCTCTTCAAATTTAGTAAACATTGGATCCTTAAGCCTAACTCACAATGACATCTTCTTCGCTCTCCAAACATTAAAACCAACATCTAGCAGTGGTCCAGATGGTATTCCTCCCATTTTGCTCAATAAATGTAGTGGTCCGCTATCCGTTCCACTGCTATATATTTTTAACCGTTCCCTCTCTGAAGGTATATTTCTTGATGTTTGGAAAAAATCATTTTTAGTTCCCATTCATAAGTCTGGTAATAAAAACGATGTTGAAAATTACAGAGGAATTAGTAAGCTCTCTGCCATTCCGAAATTATTTGAAAGCATTATTAAAACCAAAATCGAATTCCTTGTTAAAGAATATCTACCGGATGAACAACATGGATTCGTTTCTGGTCGATCTACTACCACTAACTTGGCATTATTCTCATCATTCGTCTTAAATCAGATGGAAATTAGGAACCAAATTGATGCCATTTATACTGATTTTAGTAAAGCTTTTGACTCAGTAAACCACACGCGGCTAATTTCCAAACTTGAATCTTTTGGATTTCACTCCGCATTTCTTCGCTGGTTGTCCTCTTTTCTTCTGGGTAGAACCCAAAGGGTTAAAATCGGGAAATCAGTTTCCAAAAAGATTTCGTGCAGTTCCGGTGTTCCACAGGGGAGTCACTTGGGTCCACTTCTTTTCGTTATTTTCATCCGTGATATTGTTCAAGTGGTAAAGAACGGAAAATGTTTATTGTTTGCCGACGACCTCAAATTATTCATGACCGTTAAAAATAGGAATGATTGCCAATTGCTTCAATTGGACTTAGATAGCATTTCGGAATGGTGCAACGCTAACGCTTTGAGGTTAAATATAAATAAATGTAACTTTATTTCATTTTCCAAGTCCTCCTCCAAAATTGATTTTGAATATTCAATTTCTTCATCATCCTTGTCCCGTGTCACTGAAGTTAAAGATTTAGGTGTGGTACTGGATACCACTTTCTCATTTAAATCCCACATAAACCGTGTTCTGGCCAAAGCCAATTCTGCAATGGGTTTTATAAAGAGGAATAGTAAAGAGTTTTCCGATCCGTTTTCACTCCTTTCACTATACACTTCTCTAGTTAGGCCTCATCTTGAATATGCTGTTGTCATTTGGAACACCAATCTCTGTACCGATTCAGATAGAATCGAACGCGTCCAAAGACGTTTCACAAGATTCTTATTTCATAAAATGCATTGGAATTACTGCCCTGATTATAAAGCAAGATGTTTATTTCTTGGATTAAATTCATTAAAAGCCAGACGCACTATACATGACATTATGTTTGCAAGGGATTTGTTATCCTTTCACATTAGATGCCCTTCTCTTTTATGTAAAATAAGGTTATATGTTCCTATAAGACCATTGAGATTACGGCATCTTCTTTACATTGATCATCACAGAACTAATTACGGCACAAATGAACCTTTAACACGTACAGCCAAAGCTTTCAACGAAGTTAGTAATATTTTTGATATGCATTTAAATCGAAACGAATTCAAATCATTACTTGTAACCCTATTTACGTTTGTATAAGAATATCGATATATCTATTTATGTACTTTTACGTCTGTTAGTCTTAGCGACTTGTAGATCGAAAATAAATAAATTGAACAAAATTAAATTTTTTCTATGCAATATGGCTTTATTCCCATTAATTATAAATTATAACGTCGTTCAATGGGCAGGCTTCGCAAAAGCGCATTCTGTCACCTCATTTTTCCAAGACCTTGTTGATGGTTTCGGGCTGTAGCTCACGGATTGCTTGGATGATATTGGCCTTAAGTGCTTGAACAGTTTCCGGATTAACATAACTATGATCCTTCACGGTTACCTATAAGAAAAAAGTCCAAAGGGGTCAAGTCGCAGCTCCAAGGCGGCCAATTGGCATCACCAAAACGGCACGATTTGAAAATTTGGGGCGCAAAAGATCGATTGTGGCATGGGCTGTGTGGCATGACGTGCTATCCTGCATGAGCCAGATGTCGTCCAAGTCTATGTCTTCAATTTCAGTAAAAAAAATGTTGGTTAACATGGCTCTGTAACGCCCACCGTTGACCGAAACGTTGTTCCCAGCCTCAATTTCTAAGAAAAATGGTCCAATAATGCCACCACTCCACAATCCGCTCCAAACTGTCACTCTCTGTGGATGCATTGGCTTTTCGACAATAATGTACGGGTTTTCCGAGCCACAGGTTTGGCAATTTTGCCGCCGAGATGAAAATGCGCTTCATCAGAAAAGATGACTTTTCGCCCAAAATCGTTGACCAATTCAAGTTGCTCTAGGGCCCAAACTGCGAGGCGATAACGAAGCGGATGGTCGCGCGCCCTCAGTTGCTGAATAAATTGGACCTTGTAAGGGGATAATCTGAGATCTTTGTGCAGAATTCTTCTCAGGCTAGTGCGTGAAATGTTGAGCTGTTGAGATCGAGGCCGAGATGATATTCGTGAATTTAGTCTCACACTCTCGGCCGCAGCAGCCACATTCTCATCTGGGCGCACCGTACGACGACGGGGACCATGAGTGTTGTCCACCAGCATATTAGTCTCACGAATTTTTTGCACAAACTTGCGTACAGCAGTCGCGGTGGGTGCTTCATTTTGGCCAAAACTTCTTTTTCAGAAACGAACTGTTTGGGTTACACAGCACTGACTTTGGAAATAAGTTTTCAGTATTTCCCAACGTTTTTCAAGAGTACAGCGTCTCATTTCGTTCCGCGGAGGTATTACTGACTTTCTGTCTAGATTTCGAGCGGGAAACAGCTGTCAGTGTCAAAATAACCTATGATTTAAAAAAAAACACTAGATGGTCCACCCTTTACTGAGTGCAGCTGGACGACGTCTCTTTCGCAAGTTCGAATGTTTAATACGGTATTGCGTTACATTAAATCATATGACATAAAGTCATATTAAATCAGGTATTCACTGTGAAGCAATTCAAAATACATGGGATATGCAGTTCAAAGGAAATTATATATTGATCCATTGTACACTTGAATAGAGATATCAGAATTTCTGGTTCCAAAACCACATTTTAAATTGAGTTATAGTGACTGAACAAAATCATAGAAACCGACCCGAACTTGGCGTGAGTTTTTGCTCTTTTGAGTAGGAGTTGCACCTCTGATCTCAATATAAAGTAATCGTATAACAAGCATAGTGGTCAAGGCAGAAGGAGTTTGCAATATCTTTTAAATAGAACCACTTCTCTGGATTATTGGATTCTCATCTATTATCCAATGTCCCTTTAAGCATATCTATTCCTGTAGTCCGTACGTATGGACCGATGTCAGCTGGTAGGGATATGTGAAGCTATCCAACAGTGCAGTGTATGCAGAATTGAATATTGTCAATGAGGTCAATTGGCGTTGGTTCATAACATTCGACTTTCACAGGAGTTTAATATTTATCCTTGCCCCCGGCACTATCCTATCCATTTCTGGATTATTGCTGCGCTTGCAGAAACATAAATAACCATAGGCAGGACAATCGAATGAGGAATTCTGAAAATCAAACGTAAATGCCTGTGATAGCAATCGGGCAACGTGCGGTGAAGACACACTCCGTGACTTGACACCAGTTCGTATGGGTGTGTGTGCATGAGTGTCATTTCCACCAGGCATCCTGATAGTGGTCCTTGTAATGACCTGCTACCTCGTTGCCTTGATGATTTTATTAAATTTCTTTAAGTTTTGTTGTCGTTAGATACGAGTACACGTAGACGTACTCCAAGCATTTCGTTCTGGTTGAGCTCGACTTATGGAATGTCATAATGTTTAGGGAGCAACTGCAAGGAACGGTGTCCTCTCACAAGTGATGGTTGGCAGTATATGAAACCAGATGGAATTCTAATCCTGTCACATTCCGTAGTAATCCCATTTCGCTTCCTTGCATTTGTACCGACTAGTGTTGGAGAAGCCCACAATGCATGGTAACAATTCGAAGTCGCTTGATCTTCAACACGTAGTGGTGTGTCACTGGTGTAGAGAATGCGAGCAATAGGATAAGCTGACGACAGTACTTTAGGAACTCAGTGAGGCAACTTGGTGCTCTCATTTCTCTTTGATATAAATAAGCAGGGGATTTCGGAATGCATCAAGTGCTTGTTTCTTGGATGATACACAACGCTCAGTTGATTTTGTGTGTCATTAGTTGGGATGTGAGACGAAGCACAAGATAAAAGGGTGGCTGGTAGAAGTTGTGCTAAGGGAATGTGGAGCACCATCACTAAAGCAGACAGGACAAATTCTTCAGCTGGTCTGTTTCACGTGACTTCAATTAATAAGAATTAGGTGAAGTGCATTGCGGGTGGATTGCTCGTGTGGTTGTTGATGTGAAGTTTTTCCAAGAAACCTGTTACACATTGGGTGACGCAGTAGCTGAGTACACAAAGTCAAAACGTTCCGTGAAGGGTAACGAAGCGTAGGTGATTGTATTTGCTATCCGGTTGACTCAAAGACATGTTTCGAATGAAGTGCTTTCAAGCAAATAACAATTAGAAGGAATCATGTGGATAGTGAATATTGCACGTAAGGCTTTCGACCATTTGATTCAAGAGATAATGAAGGATCGTCAATGAATAGAGGACCAGCATGGAAATGTGAGTTTCTTACGCCGATGACACAGAGTTTAAGTTCTGCAATAATGAATTAAGTGCTGTACCATACAGGATCACCTGATTAGAGGTGCCATTCTAAATTTCGCGCAATTGTTAAACCGACAACCCTCAATTGAAACTGCGACAGTTTCTAATAGAAAAATAGATTACATTCCTAGTTGTGTTGTCCATTGCTAGTTGCACTCTCGCCTATCTCTCCGCCAGCATCGTAATTAGGCGTTAGAAAAATCTCACACTTTTAAAGCGATCCACGGACTTATCCGATTTTGTTTAGCTTTTTCGAAAGATCGGAAGTTTTGCGAAGCCAGGAAGTAGGGAGAATAAGGTAGGTGAGGTGTGATGTTTCATTTCACTGCTACCAGATAGATTTTAACGACCTGAGCAACGGTATTGTCATACTGCGAAGTTACTGTGTTGATATTGTCACTCTGCTAATATTGTGACCATTTTTTCTTCAACACTTGGGTCAACCACGTTAGCTGTGTTCGGAGGCGAGTTCCTGTGATGGTTTCACTTCGTTACAATTATGCATAGTACACCGCGTACACCTATTCATGCGCTACGCAAATTTTAAGGTCGACATAATCGTTCATCTGAGCAAGTTATTCGGAATACGATGAATTGTTATCGCATCGCATGCACTTTAGATCTTGGCTTAATCCAGCTTGTGCAAGAGTTGAAACCCCGTGACCATTGTACGTGTCGTAGGTTCGGTGAATGAGCCGACTATTCATATCGATCCTCATTTTCAACGCAAAATTCTGTTCTCCGATTAGGCCAATTTTTGGTTAAATGGATAAAACAAATAAATTTGCCGTATTTGGAGTGGAGAAAACTCGGAAGCCCTTTTCGGGTCACCCTTCTTCTTCTTAGATGGGGTTACAACTCACGGAGAGCCAGAGCCAAATTTCCCTCATTTATTTATGTTGTGTGCGATTTGTTTTCCACACAAGTGAAGGGAACCTAAGCTTAATGCCGACTCCAAAAGGCGAGAGCCGAGAAGCTTTTTCAAGGCAAGTGTACAACGGTGGATTTTCCCAGTACCCTGCCGAGGAGAGAAGCCGCGAAATTAACATTCGATGGCGTTGGTGTTATCGGGATCCGAACTCGGTCATCGTGTGTCAGAGGCCGACATACTACCCAGTGCGCCACGGCGCTTTCGTCGAGACGCCCTTAGAACCATTAAAACTCACTGTTTGGCGTGCTTTATGGGTTGGTGGATTGGTTGGCCCATATTTCTTTAATGTTAGCGTTAATGGAGAGCACTATTAAAACATGATTTCTGACTTTTTCGCTCCTTAGTATAAGGGCATTGACATTTGCTGAGCACATAATGGACCTGTGATGGACCTGTAATGGCCTCCACAATCCTGTGATCTCACACCTTTAGGTTAGATTCTTTGGGAGTATGTGAAGTCACCAATATATGCCGATAGACCAGAGGCGTTGGACGATTTGGAAGTCATCATTTAACGATTAAACGTGTTATTTCTGATGTGCGGCCCCAGTTGCTCGATGAAGTTGTCGAAAATTGGACTTCGCGATTGCGCTTCATTAAGCTATCTGCGGCATATATATGCTTTAAGCACTCCTCTTCTTCTTGGACGGTGTGAACCTGGGCCTAAGCCAACAAGCGTCTCGGGCTGCCACGATATTTTGTCAGTTGTTTCGAGTGCCGCACTCCCAGTTGATTGGTCCCCTTCCATCTGTGTACGCCACCTTAGATTTGGTCATCCTCTGCTGCATCGTCCCTCAGGGTTGGATTCGCAAACGAAAAAAGGAAGAGGACCGGGATGATCAATTATTTATATAGTCCTACTTCTCAATTGCCTCTTGGGCCTACAAAAGCAGCGGTTGGCAAAAGCTATGCTGCGTTTGATCTCAGCTCAAGTGTCGTTGTCACTGGTCACTAGTGAGTCAAGGTAGACGAAGTCCTTGACCATTTTGTCATTTGTAGCCGTCAATTGTAACGTTCTGTTGACGCCGGTGTTGTGCGTCTTTTTGTGGATGACAGCATATATTTGGTTTTACCCTCGTTCACCGAAAGACCCATTTTAGCCGCTTCTTCTCAATGCTTTTTAACACTTCATTGACGTCTCGCGGTGCTCGCCCATTACGTCAACGTCATCCGCGTACGCTAGCAATTGCACAAACTTGAAGTAGATCGTAACTTTCTTGTTGCCCAGTCAGTTTTGTATGATGTTTTTAAGCACGATGTTGAAAAAGTTACATGGCATTGCGTTACCTTGCCTAAATCCCTTTTTAACATCAAAGGTCTCGGTTAATTAGCTACCGACCTTAATGCAGCAGCGAGAATTCTCCATTGTCATCCTGGACAATCTGACGAGTTTGGCAGAGATGTTAAAACTACATATGGTTCGTTATAGCTCGTCTCCATGCACACTATCATATGCGGCTTTAAAATCGACAAAAAATGGTGTGTGTCTCTGGAATTCTTGGGTCTTTTCCAAGATCTGCCGCAGTGTGAAAATTTGGTCTCTTATGGATTTACCTGGCCTGAAACCACACTGATGGGAAACTATCAAATAATCCACAAAGCCTTCAGGCGTTCACACAGTGCGGAAGAGAACATCTGTTAGGATGACTTATTCCTCTATAGTTATTGCAGTTATTAGGTTCTCCTTTCTCATGAATTCCATTCGTCAGGCATGCTTTCCTCTGACCATATTTTACGGATGAGCTGGTGCATGGGACCTACCAGCTCATCTCCAACCGTTAATAGCCATCTGCGCCCGCGGCTTTATTAGTTTTAAGCTTCGAAATAACAAGCTTAATTTCATCTAGGTCAGGTGGACGGGATTCTCTTTCATCTTCGTCCGTTGCGAATGGATCATTCTTCCTAACAGCGGTATCAGATCTATCCTCGTCGTTATACAGTCTACAGAAGTGGTCTTTCCCTCTTCTCAGCATCGACTGTGACTCCACTACTAGTTGCCTCATCATCCCTAAAGACTTCTGCTCTGACTTTATAGCATTACCATGTTCGTTTTACTTTTTCGTAAAACTTGCGAGCGTCATTCCTGCGGTAGCATCTCTCCATCTCCTTAAACTCACGCTTTTTGTGCTCTCTTTTTTCTTCCTTAAAAGCGTGTGCTCCTTCCTTCTTTTCTGCTCGTAGAGCTGACGAGCTGCTTTCGTCAGTGTATGTAGCAGGGCCTTATAGGCAGTTTGCTTTGTTACATGGGTTTTTTCGTATTGCTCATCAAAACCAGGTTTTTCTAGAGGCAGTGTCTCTGATGGCGCGCTGGCAATGCTTTCATTGCTGTTCTGTGAATTATTCCGGTGTCACCGGACTTTGCTAGAGGTTGAGGGAAACTCGATCGGCGAAGATCTTAGCGATCTCCTGCGATTGTAGCTTTCCGACGTCAAATTCTTGTCGTCTTGCTCAACTCCGTAGCATTCTTGATATCCTCATTCGTACCTTGGCTACAACAAGGCAGTGATCCGGGTCGATGTTGGCTGCTCGGAAGGTTCGTACATATATCTAGGATGCTGGAAGAGTGTCTGGCGTCGATCGCAACGTGATCAATCTGGTTGATGGTCGACTGATGTGGTGACCGCCAGGTTCTTTTATGGATGTTTAGATGTGGGAATCTCGTGCAAGGAGACGTGAGTCCGTTGTCGCGTTGTCGGATGTGGTGCTATGGAGGCTATGTTTTCCTATGATCGACTCAAATATATCCTCTTAGCCCAGTTTAGCGTTAAAATCGAATATAAAGCTTCATATTCCCGAGGATGCCGGAAGCTTAAAACCTTTTGTCAGAGTATTCCTCGAATAACAAAACCCCATCCGAATAAGCGTTGTTTATTTTCCTTGTAGCAGTTACCGCAATAGATATCACAGTTTTTCATCCTTTTTTTGCCTAGTCCATCCCATCGGACTTCTTGAAGAGCAATTACGAGTATACATATCTGCTTAGAAGTCGAGGGTTTTTTCCAGTTGGTTGTCTGCACCTGGTCTGTCAAGGGACCGCACATTCCAAGTGCAGACTCGCAGATTGTTTCGTTTATATGGGTCGCCAACATTGTATCCGTTCGTACCCGAGGCCTGTTATTGCTTTGTAACTAATATTTGCTTTAGCGGCACAAATGGAAGAGTTTTCTGCATCGTATTGTAATGGGTGTTTTTTCTAGAGGTATACAAATTTAATATGAAATAAAATACTTGAAGCTTATTATAATGTTTATGATTTTAGCTTTATTCAATATATCATTTTATGCCATTAGTGCTTAAATACAGGGTGTCCCACGAGCAGTGTGCCAAAAAGCTATAGCGTGTAGGTCTGGTCAAGACAAGAAAAAAATCGTATGGGAGGGGGGGGTCTATTCCCCCCCGTTTCGCCGGGAGGGGTAATTTTCTAAAAAAATTGACTTAATTTGGAAAAAAAATTATTAAAAATCACCAGTTACATCCACAATGCCGTGATATACTTTTTTGTAAAGCCGGAAACCTCTTCTTTCATCATGTTTTTAAACGAAGCTGTTTTAAGGAATAGTTTTTGAGAAATTAATTTTCAAACTCAAAATTTTTAAGAAAAAAAATTAAAAAAAAAAATTCGAACTATTTTTTTTCAAAATTGTATGTAATTAAGTACTATTTTTTTTCAAAAATTCAAGCTTTTAGTTAATAACAGAAAACCGGATGCAAAAATGTTTTGTAGTTTTTGAGAAATTAAAAAAAAAACCGAACCATTTTTTTTCTAAGAAAAACCTTTTTTTTTGGTTTTAACGCGGCTGGACTTGTAGGCAAATTAGTGTATGAAACATTGACCTCTTTTTTATTATTTTTAAAAACTTTGGAGTTTTATTATAATCAATTTTCAATATGATCCCGATTTTTTAGAAGGCAAAGATTATATCTCCTTCTAATGGCTGCACATAAGTCAAGCAATTTGACTCCAGCGACTTCAATCCGTTCTTTCAGTTGTTCTAAAGATACTATTTCCACTTCGTAAACATAATTCTTCATGAATCCCCACACATAAAAATCTAGAGGAGTTAAATCTGTTGATCTAGGTGGCCATGCCGTGGGGCCCCTTCTTCCGATCCAACGGTCACTAAAATGATCATCCAGCCAGTTTCTCACCCGTAAGCTGTAGTGTGCTGGTTCTCCATCTTGCTGGTAGATTAAATTATCTGCTATGGCCAAAGGAACGTTGTCCATCAAATCGGGCAAAAGGTCTCGTAGGAACTGCAGGTATGATTCTCCATTAATAACGGCATTCAAAAACCGGGGCCCGATTATAGTTTGTCCAACAATACCAAGCCAAACATTACAGCTAGAGCGATGTTGTGATTTATTTTGTTTTTTGTTGTGTGGATTGGTGTTACTCCAATGATGAAAATTGTGTTGTGGAAGTTAGTAATCCCATCACTGGTAAACTGTGCTTCATCCGTCCAGAATATCTTTGCAAAATAGTTTCGTTCAGTTTCATCTCGAAGCAGTAATGATCAACAAAATTCTGCTCTCAAAAACTTGTCGTTTGAGGTGAGTTCCTGAACTTGCCTGAAATGGTACGGGTGTAAGTTTTCGGTATGAAGCACTCTCCATACTCTAGATTTGGGCACACAATTTTGAAAAAAAAATAGTTCAAAATTTTTTTTTTCATTTTTTTTTCAAAATTTTGAGTTTGAAAATTAATTTCTCAAAAACTATTGCTTAAAACAGCTTCGTTCGAAAACTAAGCTTCAAGTATTTTATTTCATATTAAATTTGTATACATCTAGAAAAAACACCCATTACAATACGATGCAGAAAACTCTTCCATTTGTGCCGCTGAATCTTCAGTTCGCTGGTGACAAAAAACGCGGTTACTCGTCGTGGAAATGGAAACAAATTCTCTCTTCAAAGTTTTGCGGTTGGCATGGCTTTCCAATAATGACCCCAATTCCACAACAAACTTTTTCTGATCCGGGACGTTCCTTACTTCTACTTTTGTAGCGCTGAAAACATTTTTTTTTTCACTAATAGTAGCCTCACGATAAATTTGTAGCATTCAACATACTTACTCGTAAGCTGCAATTTGTTTTAAACTAAAAGAAAAAATGATGCTTGGCTCGAAAGCCTACATTTTTAGCCCCAAACAAACGTATGACGCCGATGAAAATTCATATTTGTAATGATGATGGTCAAGATTAGGATCAAGTCTCTGAACTCACATTTCTAACAAGCATGTACCGCTAGCGCCATAGGAAATGGTAAGTTTCCATTTGTGCACCTATAAATATGGATCAATATTATTCGGGCAGTTAAAATTCACTACTAAAAGATTGAAAATATCTCGAACGGTTTTAGAAAGTTCCTACTGCTTTTGGTTATCATTAAGAGTTTTATTGCGGAGCTAAAAAGAATTCAATCATCTCGGAAAGGTTCGTGATGCTTCAACTCAGGTGTGTCTGAAATAACCCTGCCTTAGCTGAGAGTCTGGCTAAAACTAAAGCGCTATTTGAAGACCATCAGAGGAACCGAGGCTATCCGCAACCACTTTGCAACGCACTTTGCCTACATGTTTATAAAATCCAGTCGGCACATGATTTTCAGTTCGTAGACCATGCACAAAACTGTACTTTCGCTGATTGGTACTGAAATATTGTGAACAATATCCTTATTATATAATTATTCTGGATGACTCGGGTCATTTCCATTTCTCTGTGAAGCAAACTTTCCACCCACAAAGGTTAAGAAAGGCGGTATCATTGGGCCATACTTTTTCTATTAGCTCTATTTCGTAGCAATTGGCCACCGAGCGAGCATTTTAACACCAATCGTTGAGTTTTTATTTGGAATTACATAAATGTCTAAGATAAAGTCTACGTTAGTATTTCATCAAGAATTCATGCTCTTATTTGTATAATGCAGATGCAGTTGTTCGTCTTCTATTATCTTCTATTATTGCAGTTTCAATATTAGTTTTTGCTATTGATCAAATATGACACCGTTTGTTGAACGACTTTATATTTCGCTCTTCACTGGCAAAATTATCCGCAGAAAACATGCCTTCAATCTTGAGATATTTTGATGATGTCAACATTACTTTAGGAAGCGCGGCGATGTATGCTTGAAAATAAATATTTGTACTTGGCCGAAATTTTAAATCATATTAGTCCTAACCCTAAGAGTAGGCGAGCTGCTCGTCTTGTCTTGATCGATACAATGCAGAACCTGCAAAATCCATCATTAATAACCGCCACTTTCTTGACCAATATCTTTCTAGCTTTCAGTATCTGGTGAAAGCTTTCTTTTTATTTGAACCTCATCTACTCGTACTTTTGTTCTATGCATTTTTCAGAAGTGATTTCATCATTGTTGTTTTGTGAGAGTTTTTCTGTTCCCAAATACATGTTTGATGCCACAGAGTGACGCAGATCCGAAGAAAGTTTTTTTAAGCCCATTCCTAGCAAATTCGCGAACTGCTTCATTCTCTTTTTTAAGCCTTTTAACTTTAAATGTATTTTTGAGCAGTCTGGTGAAAATTGCCATCCCATCTGACCGATATATGTAGGTATTTGAAAATTTTATATTTATTTTTGAAAAAAAAATGATATTATATACCTACGATTTGAGGGAAGTACATAGCAGTTGCTGCTAGCTTTAGAGTCACAAACAATCAAGTTTCGATAGCTCCACTGTTTGAAGGGAAAGCTGGGAAGGTTATATTGAAAATTAAATTTCATTCATTCATTTCTCTTCATTCATTTTTCTTTTTTAATTTGTTTCTCTTTTAAATTAGACTGCGATAAAAATATAGGTGAGAAAGAAAAAAGAAACAATTCCCGTCAATGCAGCGGTTTTTTTGATAGTTCACCTCCCTCTTCCATATATTTTCACACTCCACACCTGTCGGGTACTGGAAACTTTGACTTGTGTGTCTTTTTTTTTATGACTTTTATGGCTTAAAAACCGGCGGCCATAAGTTGCGCGTGTATTTTTGGTTTTTTTAAACAACCCAGATGCTCCTGGTATTAGTGGCGATACCTGGGTACAACATTACGTTCACAAGAAGTCCGATAATCTGGTTTCCCGCGCAAGGACTGTCCATGTTTCTATTTGAGTTTTTTATCCCATGCCTTCTCGAATGCCCGATATGTAGATAGTCTTTGCCAATCACGTGGAATAAGTTTCGATTTTAACTTTCCTTGTCATAGACGGGTTTAACTTTGTTAAGTTTGATAGAGCTGTTAGGTCTGAACGTAGTTCAAGTGTTGATTAGGGATAAAAAAGTTTTCTATTGTCGCATAATCAAGACCTAAAAGCCACAGTCTTAGACAATTCACAAACTCTCCACAAAATGCTATTGCTTTCATTGAAGATGGTAATCCATTTAAGAGAAGCCACGAGGAGCCTTAACAAAAATTACAAAGGGCAGTAGTGTGTATAGTTGGAACAGATACCAATATCGAAAGGTTTCTACGTTAATTGAAATCATGAAATAATTTACAATTAAGATTTCCTGATCATAAAAAGAATATTTTTAGGACCTTAAAGCTATATAAATTATGGACTGGGAGAATAATTGATACGAAACAAACGATGACAGGGATGAAGACGATGTTTGCGGCATATTTAAGGACATTCTTTTGTAGAGTTAAAAGGAGAACAATTTTATAACGAGGGACCACCCTATATAAGTACTTAGCCTCACCGCCAGATGGCGCCAGTATTGCAAGAGCAACTCACTATCGTGTAGTACATTCTAGTAGAAGGCTACCGTCGAGTTCAGCCGGATCGGATTCGTAGTTTTGTTTTGACCGCGTGTAGAAGCGGGAGTGTCCGCGGATTTTGGAAAAATGGAAAAAGAACAATGTCGGTCGGTGTTTCGATTCTTGTTTTCGGAAGGGAAATCGCGCAGCGAAATCAAAGAGCGTTTGGATGCCGTGTACGGTGACTCTTCTCCTTCGATGGCGACCATCAAAAATTGGTTGAACGAGTTTCAACGTGGTCGCACGTCGGTTTTTGATGAGCCACGTACAGGTGCCCCGAAAACGGCTACCACGGAGGATAACGTAGCAAAAATCCACGATCTCGTATTGGCAGACCGCCGGTTGAAGGTGCGCGAGATAGTTGAGACAGTAGGCATTTCAAAAGATCGCGTGGGTCATATCCTGCATGAACTTTTGGGCATGAGAAAGCTGTCGGCGCGATGGGTGTCGCGTTTGCTCACTCCGGACAACAAGCGGAGACCACTTCAGAACAGTGTTTGACGCTGTTTAAGCGCAATCCGAAGTTGTTTCTGTGTCGCTTCGTGACAGTCGACGAAACATGGATCCACTGGTACACACCAGAGACCAAGGAACAGTCGAAACAGTGGACTTCACCCGGCGAACATGCTCCGAAGAAGGCGAAGACTGTCCCATCGGCCGAAAAGGTGATGGCCACTGTTTTCTGGGATCCACATCGACTACCTGGAGAAGGGCAAAACGGTCACAGGGCTGTACTCTGCCAAATTCTTGGGCCGATTCGACGCCGAATTGTAGAAAAAATGGCCCGACTTGGCGAAAAAAAAGTGCTCTTCCACCATGATAACGGCACACACCTTCGCCCTCGCCACGGCCAAATTGGTCGAATTGGGCTACGAACTGCTGCCCCATCCACCGCATTCTCCAGATATGGCCCCGTGCGACTTCTTTTTGTTTCCAAACTTGAAAAAGTCACTCGCCGGGCAGAAATTTCAGTCGAATGAGCAGGTCATCGCCGCCACGGAGGCCTACTTTGCAGACCTCGAGACAACGTATTTTTCAGACGGGTTAAAGAAGTGAAGTGTATCGAGCTAAAAGGAGTCTATATTGAAAAATAAATCGCCATTTCTCCAAAATTTTTGTTTTTCTTTTGTAGGCTAAGTATTTACTTATCGGACCAACCTCGTATGTATAAACCTCCCCAACACGTAGATTCTATAGTACATTACTCGAATTAGTTTTATTCAACAAACATTTTTTAGATATTAAAATTTGAAAAGAGTGCGAAAATGTCTCCTTAACAACTCAGTATGGCTTGCAAAATTTTAGAATCTGTAGTAAGCGCCAAGTATTTGAATTCGCCACTTTCTCAACTGAAAAAACATATCGCTGCATGTTAAATTATTACAACACGTAGAGAAAGGTAAGACGGAAATACAACTGCAACCTGTAAATTTGTATCTTTGAGACCATTCATCATTGCTATAGACTAAGCTTTTTTAAGAGCTAATGTTTAATCTGTGCTCAGCGAATAAGGTCGTCACTAGATTAAGATCCCAATTGATGTCGATCCCAATTGATACGAGATTTAAAGAACTGTCGGAATCATTAGAACAACCCACATCCTCTGTGTAAGTAGTATTTTAGCTTTAAAGCTTGGTTTAAACAGAGAATCAATATAAATCAGAAATAAAACAGGTCCTAACACAAAACTCTTTCCTTTGGCGGACGTATTAAACCATTCACTTAACTTAGGGGAAACTCTGGATAATTCGGAGGGGTTATGCCGTCGGTGATTAAGTGGAAATGTTATTTTCGTTCGTTAATCATTCTCTTTCGTATATAGCTCTCAAAAATGTTGGAATGTTCGGAACCAAGCAACTGATCGGCTTGTAGGCTTTCGATCGTCTTTGTTCTTTTTTCCACTTTTGTCCTACTAGTTTGGTATAAATCCCAAGCCAGACTACTTTTCATGTATTTTACCAGGCATATGAACATCATATCCCGACCCCTTTGAAAGAAGATCATTTGAATTGAACTGGCTGAAAAAAGTTTAATGCCTGTTCTAGTCATTTTCTTGTTAACTGTTCCTGCCGAGACCTTTCGAGACCTTCTTCTAAAGAGTTTTTTTTAATTGGCGCGGATAGATCTACGGCACATATATCAAATCTGTTGTTGATTATTCAGTTAATGTTGCCAAATTATCATGTCAAGTAACATGATTGAATAGCACTTCTAAATGATAAAACTTTATTACCAAAATTAGAGTCTGTTAGTGCAAAGATTGCACGTGTTGCGCTCATTTTATGTTAGACGTGGAGCGCCTTCACAGTCGATTCTTCAACGTTTGGTAGCCAAGTTTGAGATAACCGGTTGGGTAACCAATCAGCCAACATTCGTAAAAAGCGTACTGCGGAACTTGAGGCAGTCGATTGCACGTCGTGCACAACAATTCGGCTTGTCGCAGACTTAAACTTGGCAAATTTCGCATCGGGACTTGGGCCTACACCTGTACAAGATCCAACTGACCTAGGAACTCAAAGCTCAGGGCCATAGACAGCGCCGGTTGTTTGCTGACTGGACTTAGGAGCAAAGAAGACCCAATTTTGGCCGAAAAATTATCTTTAGCCACAAATCGAATTTTTGAATAATTGGCTGTGCTAACAAGCAAAATTGTCGTGTATGGCAATCGACGACACACCAGGTTCACTAAGTGACAATGCATCTTCAAAAAGTTACCGTTTGGTGTGGATTTTGTGCCGGCGGCGTCACTGGTCCCAACTTTTTCGAAAACGAGGTTGATGAGGCGGACACCGTCAATGGCGAGCGTTACAGAACGATAATAACCATTTTCTTATGGCCAAATTTTCAATCATATTCACCTAGACGACATGTGGTTCCAGCAAGTCGGCGCTCGCAGAGGTGATGCAAATTGGCCAGCAAGGTCATGCGATTGGACCCCGCTAGAATTTTTCTTATGGGGTTTCCTGAAGTCCCAGCTGTATGCATATAAGCAACAATCGAACGATGCCCTTAAGGTGAACATAACACAGGTCATCGTTCACATTCAGACGGATCTTTGCGGAAGAGTAACAAGCCGAGGCGAACAATTGAACGATGTCATATTCCATACAAAATGGCATATATGTACATATGTATGTGCTTTCAAACAAGAAAAAGATTTTGTTAATAGCTTGTACACATAATCATATAAATAGACCACGATTTCCAGAAAGGGTTAGCATGAAAATGGAAAAAAACGAAATTGGAGCTGTCATCAAGTACCTCTACTATAAAAAACTGTCTACTAAAAACAATCACAGCAACCTGGTGAAAATATTGGGGGACTCGTCTTCTTGGAAAAAGTCGAAAATGTTGTGTTGACAGATCGAAGAATGACCATCACATATGCCTATATAACTGATGTCACAGGGGTGTCATACGGCAGCGATCAAAGAATCTTTGCGAAAGAATTGCATACATATGAAAATGGTCTCTGTGCGTTGGGTACCAAGAATGTCTAAGCGACGAGCAAAAGAAAACACAAGTCGACATTTCGAGGAAGAAACTAGAGAAGTTCCAAGTAGGTGTGAAAATGTTTCTGTTACGTTTCGTGGCCATGAACGAGACCTGGATCCATCATTTTGATTCTGAAAACAAACAACAATGGATGACCTTGAAGCGAGCCTCTTCACCGACGCCAAAGAAATTCAAAGTGTCAAATTCGGCGTTGAAGTCGTTTCGCCGTTTTTTGGAACGCTGGAGGAATAATTATGGAAAGGAATAATTATGAAAACCGAGATCTCCCTACGAATAAGTAGATTGTGGGAGGTCACCAGGACTATGAGCTGGCTTACAACGCATTGGCTTAGGTTGTGACTGCCATTCAAGAAACGGGATTCAAACTGCTCGAACACCCGCCCTATTCGACAGATCTAGCTCATAGTGACTTCTACTTCTTTCCTCGGCTGAAGGAATATATCCGAGGCAAGAAATTTGAAGTCGCCAGCGAAGTTATGGCGGCTATTGAGGCGTTTTGGGAGGATCAAGATAAAGATTTTTTTTCTAAGGGAATCCCATATGATGTGAATCTGCAAGAGAAGAGCTTCTCTTTCTTGAGTTGAGACGTGTTTATTTTCACTGCTTTTACTAAGCTTTGTTGTAGCCTCTGTTGCATTCGGCCAGTGTTTATTAACTTCCCATTTGGAATGCGTTTACATTTTCAAATTAAAAATATTGACATTATTGCACGCTTCAAAGAGCCAGAACTCCAGAAGCTTTATTCGGCCCCAAACATTGCCCGAGTTATAAAAAAACTAAATGGATAGGACATGTAGAACAAATGGACAGTGGACGAACGGTCTCAAGAATTATGAATGGAAAACTTGAGGGAAGAACAAGTAATAATGCTTACTCCGGACCAATTCCCTTCGACTCATAATTGCAGCTCATAGGGTCCGTAAGAAAAAATATTTGGCGGTATCTAAAAGGTGGGCCATCTAGTGGTGTTTTTAAATCATAGGTTATTTTGACACTGACAGCTGTTTCATGCTCGAATATATTTCAGGGAATGACCATATTTTATTTATTTAAAACTTGTTAGGATATTCAATTCAGTCTATGGAGTTGATTTTGATAGCCTAAGGGGCAAACTCGGTCAATGAATTGTATACCGAAACCTGCAGAGCAGGTGGTGCGGAAACCCTCAGATTAGGTGTAGTGGCTGTTAAACAATATATCAAGCCAGGTGGCGTGATTGCCTATAAGTCAGTGGCTCATACTTTAGTATAAAAGTCCAATGGCAATACGTGCAGTATAGGTGGGCCATAATCGCATGGCCATCTTGGTACCGGTTCATGCCGATCTTTTACCCTTTCAAAGTTTGTCTATGCTAAAGCCTTGCTTATGGCGAGCCATACAGGGTTAGCATTGCCTGAAGTCCCCACCTTTTCTTGAAATTTTCGCTGCATGCATAAAAAGCTATGTTAGGTTTTCTAACGGGCTTTCTATTTTAATTTTCAGACCTAGGATGATGCCAAAGTATTTAGCACTGGAGTACGGAGATAGATAGATAAAGACTTGGAAGTTTGGCAGGTTCCTCGTATTAAAGAGTCTCACTTAAGTTTTTTTTGGGCTTAAAACTAGATCGCAGTTTGTAGCCCAAGCATGTACTCTAGCCAAAGGCCTCTCCGTGATTTTATTTTCCACAGAGAGGAAGAACTCTGATACTAAGATGATCACAACGTCTGCATATGCTATCACCTTTATTCCCTTGCTTTGTTAGCTGATTATAATTTGGTTAAGAACTATGGAAAAGAGGTGAGCTAAGTCCACCTTGCGGACGACGTTTGGTTGGTTCTGTTTTTAGAGCTGGAAACTCTTCATTGGCGGATGAAACCTTGCACCTCTAAGATAGTGAGGGATCACTCGAAGGCTTAGCTGTAAATCTTAGACTTCCTTCTTTCGTTTTTCTTAATTAGAAGTCACGAGACTTTCAGGACAAGCGACATACTATCAAAGTTCTCAAAGGACCTATCCCTCTAACTAGGGGCAAATGCAATCGGGACAGTCCGCCAACTCGTTGTTATATTTAACGATTGTATTCCTGTTTGCAACAAGGTAGTATTGAATCGATATGCATATATCCATTGGAAGGCACGCGCCATGGTTCAATATGGTCGGTCAGACAGAGCGATTAATAGTGGATTATGGCAACCGAAAAACATGTGGAGAAGGTATGTCCACGTGGACTTCCCAAGGAACATTAGTCATAATAATTGAAGCCACATTTCTTCAATTTTTTTACGATACATATAATGGACATGGCGATTGGTTAGTTTATTGCGACAGACGTTCTGAAACGCTTCAGGGTAAGCAATATCCAAGCCAAGAAGACCCTAGCCAAAACATTCGTGCAATCTATCGAATTAAATTTAACCAGTTCTTAGAAATTCGATACCACGCCATAGTGCTCTAATTCTAGCAATCCACAACCATTACAATATTTATTCAGTCCATCAACTCCGTCAATTCAGGTTTCATACGTGCTGCTGCACATCGATAACACAGCACAACGATTCACGTTTAAATATTTTAAAGGCAACCAAGGGACACGTGAGTGACGTGCCCCATATCCGACCGTGTTTGCCGCAACGCTACTCACTGAAATCTAATCCCGGATCTAATCCAATGTTATTTACACATCAGCCCTAAAAGGTTGCCACTAATTTTGCATCCCGCTGCTAACCTCCAGTTCTCTACTACCTACCTACCACGCGTGCTTCATAGCGGCGAAAACTACTTGCTCAACGGTGATATTGTATTAAATGCCGTATAAATTTCAATACACCCTTACAAACATTCCGCCTCCTACTTACTGCCCTTAGCTTGTTCCTTGTTTATGGTACGTTGTCCAACGATGAATGCTTAGTGGCGGCAATAAGGGTGGCAATCGCACGTAACCTTTAATGGTAACCATTAGCTTTTCGGTGGGGCTGAGCGGTGAACAGTCTCAAGCGTTCGACGCGGTGCCCTACTAATGAAAGCTTTATGTGTACAGATGTTAACATTGTTGCTGACACACACAGACTTATGCACCTCGGCTCATACAAGCTAGCAAGACAAATTGTGAATTGTTAATTATTTTAATAAGGCGACAGCAGTACATTGTAGCGGATATAAGGCATATGGCAGATGGCATATGAGGCGGTTATACGGCTCCACCATTAAGCAAACCCAGCTGCAGTATATCATACCTTAAGAGCACTAAATCTCCCCTGCATCCGCACATTCGAATAAACAGTAATGTTGCTACAAATTGATAGAGCAGGACTAGGAAACGAAGGGACGTTCGGCTTCGGTGGTAGTGTATTATAGATTGGTTGCAGCATCATGGTGATGGTATGAAAAGTTCTCCATTTAACGTGCTTGTAGGGAATAACATTATTCATGATTAATTACGGGAGCCTTCTAGTCGTAGACTTACACACATACACACCCGACTACATCTAGTCCGATCTCTGGGAACGTCTAATCCTAGAGGAAGATAAGCTCTTGTTTGTTGGGTGCACCTTAATGGTACACATATTGGATTATCAACGACCTTGGTCGGGGTTGCTGTAAGCATCCCTATCTGCCAAGTACACATGTACATGTTGTTGGTGTTTCAGTAAGGATTACCGAGTGCAGGATGGGATGATTTGTGCACTGTATGAGGATGTTGATTAAAACTTTTAAAATATTGTTTACCCAAGCTATATTGTGAAGGAGGACGGCAGCATGGCGGGGATAGAAAACAATTAGGTGAATTTCGGGACAGGATGGAGCGTATATGCTGACTAATTGCAATGTCCTTCTCGGGGATTTGGTTCGCGACGGTGTTGGCGCTTAATCTCTTCGTGGGTATTGTACAGGTGTTGGTCTGTTGGTTAGCCTGCCTCGTGCCGCTTACCGCCGTTGGACTAATTTTGGATTCCGTTTTTATTCTCATATACGCGAGGTACATTGAGGAGAAAAGTTTGTTGCGGCAATGGAAAAAGTTTCGGGATTCATGGGAGCGGTGAAATTGGTAAACTTCAGATAATGTTGTGAAACAGAGGATCGATTATGGAGTTTTGAGCATTCATGTCGTAGTGTCCCAAATGGGATTTTTGAGGGAATTTCAATAAGCGCTTGGGGTGCCATTAACCTCTTTTGTACTTGAGTTCGCATATATTATGTCTTAAAGAAATAACTTATAGAAATATTATTAGTTAGGGTTAAAGCCATAGATAAATTGATGTATGAAGTTAAATTGAAAAGCATTCCCAGAATTCAAACCACTTGATCTACCCATATTACCCCACACACATATTTACGGCGAATCCAAGCTCCGATTTTTTGTGGGTGCTTGGTGGCGATAATTTCATCCAACACATATGTCTTTCTTTACGGAAGGAGGGCAGTTCCATATCATCAGTCAACCTTACTGCCTAAGTCGAAGAACATGACCTGCGGCGATAATCCTTATTAATATACCTTGGCTCATTGTCGCATGTTTATTTGAAAACAATTATTTCAAAGGATATGACCAGACAGGGTAGTAAATATTTTAGTACTTATTGGAACCATGAATAAGTTGTCGCTGTTTTGTTTTCGTGAAAATGGATTCCTTATTTGAAGTTAGTCGTAAAAAATTTCCCACTCCAAATATTGCATCCACCACTAGCCACTATAGCGGCCCTTTTCACTTAAACGTTCCGTCATGGTTTCGCTAGGCCTGAGAAGTTTGTAACAAACTATATCGTGTTAATCCCACCAAATGCAGATCGGCTTACCCTACGATATTTCAGGTTAAGAGTTATCGTACAGAGTCGCCTTTTTATCGCCAGTCATGAGCTGACTCTTTCTGGCGGTATGGCACCTCTTCACTTGTGAAAAAAAGTCTCACGATGTTTCTCGGCTAAATCTCGTGCGATACCCAATATTATTATAATATTATTGCATCTAAATCGTTCGTAATGCTCTAAAAACGTTTCTAAACTTTTGTATCATTTATTTATTATATTTTTGCAAGTTCAGCTAGTCTCTGACATGAGTCTTCATGAAGTATTGCCTCCAATTCTTCGTCTTCAAACTTTTTAGGGACGTCAGGGCGTTCTTTTGTTTCAGAAGCGAAATCACTATTACTGAAGCGTCCACAATAGTCTCTCCAACAAAGCATGATCATCGTTCGTATCAACAAGAATTCTATGTGCTTCAGCTGCAGATTTTTTTAGTAAAATAGTGCAATAATATTGCCCGCATTTAGGTGCTGCAACGGAAAACAAGAGCAGCGCGGCACAGAGGTAGAAGAAGAGAGGAAAAGAAAGGCGCCTTCCAGCTCAAGGATATCGAAGACGCCTGGGATAGACAGAAGGTTAGAGCTTTCTACATAAAAGCCAAGGCGTAGGCATCTGGCTTTAGAACAGGCGCCCAGGTTCTTCAAATTTGTGAAGGTAATCTTGTCACCGACTCGCACAAAATCGTGAATGTGCAGCAGCACTTCCATCAGCTGGGTAGCGGGCATGACCAAGAGAGAATGAAAAGGTCAGAAGAAAACACTGTCCAGTCGAATGACCAATCCCCCCCCCCCCCCCCCCCCCCCCCCCCCCCCCCCGAACCAATCAGCTAGTCTTCAGGCGCAGCCCTTTAAAACTGTCAGTGATATGGGATCATGCACTGGATCATCTGTCAAATTTGGGCGGATGAAAGTCTTGCGTCAACTACCGAGGCTCAATGTCATTTACAAGAACCAGTCTAGTATGTGAACCTTTTAAGCTGTTTTGCATCACACCTATAGGCGGGTACCAGTGTCGATTGTGCACTGTGCAGTTTGGATCCCATAACTTCGATCCTTTCCAAATATGCGCCGGATGTCGGGAAGGAGACGCGCTGTCGAGTGATTTCTTCTATTAGAAAGGATAATGAGGCAGGCAGGTGTCAACACGAAAGGCACTATCTCCTTCAACAGCGTCCAACGGCTGGGATACGCAGACGATATTGACATCGTTGCATGCTCCCAGCGCGCCTTAGTAGAGGCATTGACGGCAATAAGAGAAGTAAATGAAGTGGCTTAAAAGTAAATGAAAATAAAACAAAATATATCCTGTCGACTAAGAACCGCTCTGACGAATACCGCTTTGGGCAGAAAGTAACCATCGACTATATTGGTTCGGCCACATCGAGCGCATAGAGCAAAGCAAAGGTTTTCAAATCCCAGCCACCTTGTTCGAAAAGGCAAGGGAGATCGAATCTCCGGTTCAGAGACCAAGTGATCACGGACATAAGGATACTCAGCGTGTCCGGGACCGACATAAGTGGAAGTAGGCGCTGGACTACGTCCATATCACTTGGACTACGTCATATCATTATACAACTTGTAGAGTTTGAGGTTGTGTCTTCTCCTCCATTCGCTTTCCTCGCAGACAGGATCATACGCCGACGGAGAATTTTTCTTTCAAAAGAACCCAGAATCATCTCTGCTTTCTTGCTTATCGTCCAATATTCGGCTCCGTATAGAACTGGCAATATCAATGTACTGTAGAGAGTAATTTTGGACTGCCTTGTTAGGAGTTTTAATCCTAGCTGTTTTAACAAATCTAAGTAGCACCGGTTGCCCAGGGTGACCCTTCGTTGGATCTCCACTAAGAAAATGTAGTTGTAGAAATTATTTTATAATTTCTAAAACTATCTTATTATAAGTCCTTCTGCGAAGAGATCAAATCCCTGAGCGCGACCAGCAAGTTGGTTAATGTTCTCAAGCGAGGAAAATCGACAAAGCTGTACTCAGAAAATCTGATGGCACCTTTACTGAGTCTAAAACAGAAACTCTTAATTTACTGTTTCAGACCCATTTCCCGGGAAATCAAACTGTCATCGGCTCGATCGGCACACTGAAACGATGAAAACAACACGGCGTAGCTGGTATGTTGCCATTGAATTTGCTGTGGCATCCTTCGATGGCCTCAAGTCGCCGGGCACTGATGGGTATATCCTATTATGCTGCAAAAAGTTATAAGACAGCTGCTTTCTACTCTGAAAAGAATTTTCACTGCTAGCCTGGCACTTGCCTACATACCTATTCCTTGGCGCGAGGTGAAAGTGGTCCTTATTCCCAAACTAGGGAACGAAGATAACTCACTCACCAAGAGTTTTAGACTTAACTAGTTAGGAGAGACTAATAGAGTTGCACGTGCCCAAATGCATCCTCTCTCGGAAATGCAACATGCTTATCAGCGCGAAAAATCCTGCGAAACTGCATTTCAAAACCAAATTTTGAGAATAGAATGCGCTCTCGAAAGGAAAGAGTACGTGCTGGGCATTTTCGTCGACATTAAGGGAGCTTATGATAACGCAACTTTCGACAGCATATGTAACGCCGCTAGAAGACATGGCGTTGATGAAGCACTGGTTTTCTGGCTCAAAGCAATACTTGTGTACAGGACATTGATCGCTGATGCAGGCCTCGAACAATGTGCCAAGTCTGGAGTAATCAGGGTCTGCACGCAAGGTGGCGTCCTATCTCCGCTGTAGTTGTGCATGGTGGTCGACTATCTTCTCGATCTATGCCCAGGCCTATGCGGATGATGTTGCTGTTCTCTCTGTGAGCTCATGTGTAGCGACTGTCGGTCTCAAAGCGCTATAGATGTTCGAAGACTGGTGCACGAGTAATGGGCTGTCGGTTAATCCTCTTAAGACAATACTGGTATTACTCCGCTGGTGCTAAAAGGCATTCCCATCCCGATATCTAAGGAAGCTAAGTACCTGGGAGTCATCCTAGATAGCAAGCCTCTTTGGTCAAAGCATGCTGAGTCAAAAACCACCAAAGCGCTGTCAGCTTTTTGGCAATGCATAGGTGCTTTTGGCAAAACATGGAGCTTATCGCCTTAAAAGCTCCTTTGGATCTACACGGCAATGTTAAGACCGATAATTTCATATGCATCGGTTGTTCGGTGGAACAAGCAAACAAGTTGTGGCCTTTTTCACCAAACTCCAAAGAGCGGTCTGTCTCAGCTGCATGGGGGCTTTCCCCAGCACTATGGGAGCTGATCTAGATGCTATGATGAATCCTCCACCCCTTGACATATGTTTATATCAGTCTTCGATGAAACTCCAATTGGAGTGACAATGTACTTGCGCGAGAAATATCCTACGATCCTGTCTCATGGATATGCCTTCTGACGCAATGACAGCTGCCATCCTATTGCGCTATAATTTCATATTTAAATTTCTGGCCAGATACTGAACCTGGAATGGACTGTATTCGCATTTTCACAGATAGCTCCAGGACTGGGCAGGGTCCGGCACTGGAGCTTTCTTATAGCGCGAAAACATTCGACTACACTTCTCGGTAGGAAAATATGCGCCTTTCTTTCTGTCAGAGATTTACGCAATCCTAATGGCCATGCACTATGCTGTGTAGCACAGGTGGAAGCGAAAAAGCATATGCGTCTGCAGTGACAGCCAAGCTGTGTCCAACCCTCTATCCAGCTCTAAATTAGTGCATGCACTCAAGAGCTTTCTGAACAAACTCAGAAGACTAAATTCACTAAGGCTTGTATGGGTCCCAGGTCACTCTGGGATCCCAGGAAATGAGATCTCCGATGAACTCGCTAGAAGGAGCTCAGAGGAGAGTTTCCACGATCAAATCTGACATCAACGTCTGGCTCTTTAATGCACATAGTCGTAGATGGAGGGACTATCCAGGAGAAAGGGAATATCAAGGAGAATTAAGAAGAAATGATTGCAGAAGGGTTGCGGGCGTCATCACGGGCCATTACACTTTTGCCAAGCATCTCTACGTGCTTGGTATCAGTGAGATGCCTACCTGTGCTACAAGTCCTGAGATATTGTCTCTCAAGCACCCGAATCATTTCCATTAGGCTGGCTCTCACATTGAACCAAATGGGACGTCCATAGGCAACCATGGGCCTGATTAAGACCATGTAGCAGATTAACTTCACTCTGAAATCAAGTTAATTGCTATAAAACCGCCATCTTGTTAGAGCGAAAGCGCCCGGGCCCTTGCTAGAGCAGCATCTATATGATTGTCAAGATATAGATACTGATCTGGCAAGATCCCAAGGTATCTGATTACACTTTGTCTCGCCAGTGGACCAATTTTTGCCAGTGTCCCTAGACTAAGGCGTTCTGAACAATATAATCAACTTCCAGTCATCACAATACTGTTGAATTTTTTTCGAAGTCACGCTGCAGAAGAGTTACAATGTCGTCGATCGTTAGACCCGATCTGTACGCGATTAAGTCGTCTGCGTACGCTATAGAGTGGTGAAGGGAGATTAGCGGATCGCTAGGGAAATGCTGGAAAGCATCGGCGAGTTTACCGTGGCTTGTTGCAATCCATTTTTGACTTCAAATGTTTGGGTAGAAGTCATAATTTTCACAACGAACCTTCTACCGGTTAACAAAGTGTGGCCAACACATCCTACTGTAATCGATGGGGTGCGTTTGGATATACTCTACCATTTCCGCGAACTCGTCATGTACTGTGATCACGGTACATAGTCCGCAATGGTCACTGTCGTATACAATGGTCCGCAGACAATTAATAGACCTTTCGTTCGTGTCTGCCAGTCTCAGTCGAGAATCTATCAGCATGAGATCCAGATACGACGGCCTATCCGTTGCGAGCAACTTGACACTATATTCAATGTTGCGAAGAACCCACCAATGACTTAGTAGGCGCCCCTAGTGCTGGGAATATAATTTCCCCAATCACTATGTTTGGCATTCACATCGCCACTGGTGAATACGTTTAGGTGTTTGCAAGTATGTTTTTACTTCAGTGTTCAGCTCAAGCACATTAGTTGTGTTCAGAATCAAGATCTTGCACAACATCAGCTTTGATCCATGGATGTTTGGTTTGGCCGTCGATGTTGATGGACTACCATAATGGAGCCATTTTTCATCGTCATACGATGCAGTAGTTTGCTCCGCTTGGCGCAGGGACGGTAGTAAAAAACGGCATTCAAAGTCTCCTTGCTTCCACTCTAATGGCAACCAATTTCATTGCTTTTGAGCTATTCACAATTATTTCAAATGATGGGAAATGATTTGTATGGTGTCGGTATATGAGTCTGCCCTCCATGTTTTCGTCGAAACCACCACTTTTTTAATCTTTGAATCATTGAAGACATGTTCTTTCCCTAATAGAAGCCTCATTCTAAGCTTCTCCCATTCATATCACTCGACTTGTTTCAGCTGCAGATTTTTTTGAAATCGATGGCGGAAAGCCAAATTCTCTACAAACCACCATTTCTAAGTGAAAATCCAACTTATGCCAAAGAATATTCACAAACGTAATGACGACGAGTTTTTGCCAAATGCCCAAGCATACTATGTCACGTTCCTGATGTGACATTTCTTACTAGCCTGTACCATTGGCGCCATCTATTGAAAATAAGTGGATTCCCGTTTGTATACTTATTGTTAGTACGTGTACACTATTTCAACAGGTTATACTCGTGTGCGCCGATCCATATTTATAACCTTCTGATTTTACTTTACTAAAAAAAAGTTATCGTAGTGATAGTAGAAGATTGACGGCTCAATTATAAGGCGAAATTCAAAATGACAACTACTGTGGGTGGCACTTTACTAAGGGCACTAATTGCGAACTTGTGAGCAACAAGCAAAAGTATTTTGAGATTCCATCCGCCCTGTTATCCACTAACTTCTGGTTTAAAAGCATTTTCCATATTCATCACAATCCCACTCTCTGCCGAGACACATTAGTATTAATGGAAATTAGCCTTTCGTACGAATCTACAGAAGGATCAAATCCTTCCAACCGAATCTTGTAAATTCTTATGAATTTTAATTTCCCTAACTCAACGCAAGCCCATTTCATGCGAATTCCCCATTTCAGAATCAAATTTAACATTGAAGCAATCGTCATCTGTCCACAACGGAAATTAAATTCAACTCCCAAGCGACGAGCGGATACGTCTCTTTAAACGTCCCTGCACACTTCGGGTTTGTCAAAAAGTGTGGGCGGCATTGACATCATCCGTAAAATGTCTCGGATAAGCTGACTCAACAGCAGCATTAATTTTTAAAGTTCAAGGTTCAACTGTTTCTGGCCAGACGCCTGCCGACGGTGTAGATGTGCAAAATTAATTTAACATTTCTGGCTCGTTCGTTGTCAATTTAATGGGACACTCTCGGAAAGTGTCAATAGCCTCTGTCGGACGGGCTTGCAAGACAGTAATCAAGACACAGTCCTTTTTATCTCAAATAACTTTTGACTTCATTCACTGTCCCAAAAACCAACAACACACCCGCATGGCTGCACATTAATGTGAAAGCTCTAAAGACTCTTCATACGGGAACTCCCTAACTAAGAAACAGTCCAGGTGCAGCTGACGAACCCGCAAGTTGCAAGTATTTTGGCATTTATTCCCCCCTCAGCACCGTTGAATATTTCACTATTCAAAAGTTTGATCTACGAGTAGTAAGGAACAACAAGAAGCCTCCGGGACCAGGGTACGAAAGTGCGAAAGTTTAGTTTCGTATCCGAGGTAGTTTCAGGATTTACATGAAACAAGTTTAAATGAAATTTCAAAATTTCATTCTTTCTGCTCCGTCGGTGTATGCAACAAAGGCGAACGGGTGATCAGGGGAGTGCCTTGAAGGTATGTTAACCGTAAACTTTTCAATGGAAAGTCGGCGTGATAATGGTTGCCATAAATTGAACCTAAGCACTTAACAATGGCGCAAGTAAACAATTTTGTTATGTGTGCGAACAGGACTACAACGGTTCACAATAGACAAGCGGGCGCACTGCACAGCCATGAGAGTGTCCTGGGAGAGTTATGGATGGAAAAAAAATTATTCTGCCACTGACTTCACGCTTATCTATGCAAATTAGAAAACAAGTCGTTCAACCAGCTTTGAAGGAGTTAGGGAATTGGATTCCAGGTACCATACCTTTTGCGGGTACAGTTTGCTTCGTTGCCAGTGGATTGGTTCAAGGTGCGTTTAGAGATGACCATGATGCTGTGGTGGAGGATATTTCAGTTGCTTTCCTTTTGACCTTTTCGTGGTTTGTTTTGAGAAGCTGTTATTATCCCACCGACATTCATTAATAACACTGGAATGGAGAATAAGAATTACCTAAAGCTGGCAAGGACTTTCGAGGATAGACACATGATTTACGAGCTTACGACAAAGTGTTTGTTTGGCGTTATTACATTTAATGTTATCCGCACTCCGGGTGGAAATTGTCGACGTTCAGTTCCTATTATTTAGATCCGTAGCTATGAGGCAACCGATTTGTGGTTATGTGGCAGCACAGTCGGTGGCTACTCAGCGGCAACATCCGTTGCTATGAATAAAATTTGTTAGGCATGACAAGACATTGAGTGCGTAGCCGAATGTAAGAATAAAGAAATGCAAATGAATTGATAGGATTAAACGCTGCTGGAAATGAGTGAACCCCGAATTGTGTGAGCCGACGGCATAGTACAAGACTGTTAGCGCGTTCTTACTAGGAGATGGACTTAGGGTAGACTAGTCAAGTAGCAAACAGACATATTAAACCTGAAATGGGTCCTTAGATTAAGAACTCAGTCAGTCCATTTTTGTATTTGAAGGCAAGAATTCAAGGTAAGTTATAGGAGTACATTTCACAACACAGAGACAGAAAAGCATGTCTCTGTAATCCAAAATATTTTCACTGGGGGTTGTAGCCAATTTATTTAACGCAGTTTTCAGCGTCTTCTCTGATTGTTATTCAGCCATAATGTGTAATCACTTTCTTCATCTTTCGACGTTGATATCATTTTCTAAAGCTCAGGCAGTCATCTTTGCCTTGACTGAAACGAATCTAACCCCTAGTATAATCGTTTTACATTGCCTCTAATCTCATTGGAGCTAAAGAATGTCTCTTCTAGGTTGATTCAAGCCTTAACCAAGCCAGCGGCATTTTAAATTACATGGGCAGACAAACTAGACCTCATTTTCACAACCGACCCCGTTGACTCCTCAGTTTCAGCTTGTCGCTATCCATATCAACCGTCAAAAAAATAAATATTAGTACTAAATCCCCAAATGACTTTTCTAACTATTTCGGCACTTATAGTGCCATTTTATAGAGCCTTTACTCTCTCTTTATCAACACTACTTAGTCAGGATGCAAACTAATCTTATAAATGATCCCAAGTCCTTCTTTCAGTTTGTTAACTTCAAAAGAAAATCGGATGGCTAACCAAACTCTCCCCCCTTCAATGATGAAACTTTCAACGATCCTCATACTTTTCTTTCGATTCCTTTGCAATCGCTTCTATGTATTTATTTCTACTATGTATTTACCAAACTTCTCCTTTGGACCATTTCTCCCTCGTAAGGTCGACCCCGATATCATTGGAAAAAGATCAGAACAAGTTAAAGATGAATTCTGGCCCCAATGACCTTCCTACTATATTTTTTAAAAAATGTTCCTCTTCCCATTCTCTACCTCTCTCCAAAATCTTCAGCCTATCCCTTTCTCAAGGTGAATTTCCCCACATATGGAAAACCTCTTTTAATACACCTACGAGTATTCACAAAAAGGGTCCGAAGAATGACATTAACAACTACCATTACATTGCCAAACTGTCTTATATACCCAAAATCTTCGAAAGTATTTTGTATGATAATTTAAGTTTTAATGCAAGTCTTTAATCTACAACCACAAACCTTATTGAATTCGTATTCTTCACCCTTTCATCCTTAAAAAATAGCAAAGAAATCGATGCTATCTCAACTGACTTCAGTAAGGCCTTTGATAAAATTTCACACGGATTAATACTCTTCAAATTGTCTTCCCTTGGCTTTGAACCCATCTTATTAAAGTGGATATCCTCTTACCTTGAAAATCGCTACAACAGCGTTCGTTTTAGATCTGCCCTCTCTAGCCCCTTCCTTGCTTCCTCCGGTGTCCCCCAAGGCAGTCATTTAGGTCCGCTTCTTTTTATCTTTACCATTAACGATACTGAAATGACGACGTTAAGATCTTTAATACATTTCCTCAGAACATAACAATTCCGTGAGGAGTCATCCGACAAGAGGTGTCATTTTATATTTGACATTGTTTATTTATTTATTTATTTATTGATTTATCAATCAGCATTTAACTATTATTACGCTGACTTTTAATAAGCAAGAACCTGACTTTTAATAAGTAATAGCCAAAATCCACTTCAAAGCAGTAAAATTATGGTGGAAACTTTTCATTAGGTTGGTACTAGTTTTGGTCAACGCCTTCTAGCATAACCATATGAATTTAATCCATTAATTTGAAGTTATACGAAGACCTCAACTAGTCCGACAAGGTGAGCTTTAACACCAGCATAGCTGAAGGTGTGGTTGGCAGGTCTGTCCATTTCAAAGCTGTCAAATCGGGCCATATCGGCCATATGCGCCATATTTTATTCAGAGATCTTGCTGCATGCGTATGAGTCATTTTTTTCTTACAAAATTAATCTGAATTTCATTTCTATGGGCGCGTAATCAAATAAAATACCGGGAAGCTAAAGAAAATAGTGGAAAAATCTCCCTAACCAGAACGAGTGACAGTACGATGCGGTTCTTGGGCAGGCGCCGTCATTAGGCCTTATTTTTTCAATGTGCGATGTGGATAAGACTGTTTTAGTGAATACATAGATTACGATACCGAACGCTGCTGATTGAATTTTTTTCTGGTCTGAGATTAGTGACTACAAAGATGGAAGATGGTTGTTTTCAACAAAACGATTTAACAACTTTCTCATTCAGAGCGAGCAATGTTAAGCCTGACTGGACCATTCAGAAAATTAAAAATATCGCGAGCGTTATAAAAAGTAGTCTACGGATGGATCAGTAATTGAAGTGGGAACAATAATAGAAGTCTTTGGGGCGAAAATCAGATTCTCTGAAACTTTGGAACCCTAGACTGGCATCCTCAAGCCGAACTATGTGTTTTAAAATGAAATACAAGAATTTGTAAAATAGTAAAAATAGCGGTCGGCCAAGCAGCTATACAAGTTCTCAGCTCAATAAAAGCAACCCTCCACTGAATACCAAGGCATATTGGAAGAAAGGAGAATAACCAGCATTAGAACTTCTTTGAAAATAGTATCATTTTAGAGGAAAGTGTCTTCAGATCCTAGGCACTAATCTCCTTTTCAAAAATTAAATTGGAAGGTGAAACATGAATCTGATTTCCCTCAAATTGGCATGATTGGTGCATAATATTTGCGTGTGATTAAAATTATGGACTTTAGAATCCATTACTGGCAGAATGGAATGGAATGGCAGAATGGCAAAAAGAAACACTGTCAAAGGGATACCAGAATTTCACGTGAGCACATGAATTAAAACTTCTTGCACTTAAACAATTTTTCTTAACCTTTAGGTGAGTATTATTTTTGGGACGTTGCCATTTGTTTGGTTATCGTACTATAATGGATTTTTTCTATCGATTTTCCATTACAATTCCGATCTTGTGAAGTGAAGGCCAACACTTTGATCTTCAGTAAAAGACGAGGTCATAAACCCAGCAGATAAAAAAGGGAAAGAAATAAGGACTATAACGTATCGAAGATATAGATGCTTCAAATAAATTTTTCAATGAATAAATCTAACAAACAAATCTGCTATACCTAATGATCAACACCACACTAAATCAAGTAAACAACCACGAGGTATATTCAAAAAATTCCAAAGACACCTTGAAATCGCTTGGATGGAACATCCTTCTGCACCCGCCGTACTCTCCAGACTTGGCGCCATCTGACTATCACCTCTTCGCATCAGTGGGGCACCCGCTCGTAGAACAGCACTTCAGTGACTTCGAGGAAGTTGGAAAATTGCTGGACCAATGGTATTCTCATGAATTACCTGAAAGATAGCGAAATGTGTAGAAGCCGATGGCCAATATTTTGACTAAAAAAAAAATTTATTTCAGCAGAAAAGTACGTATTTTTCTTACCAAAAGAAACGGAAAGAAACGTATGCACCTGGTATACTCTGATTTCAATTTGCGGCCTACATAAGGTGTGTCGGGGCGCCGAAAATAGTCGTTAACTCAAACCTAAACCCTAGTTTTACTCTCTGTAGACATATCTTGTGCTTTGTCGCACTTTATTCAACTGTTGATGCAAAATTAAATGCAAATATTCTGATCCTAATAATATTCAGCCACTTTACGGAGATGTTTACATGCGGATCTTACTAATAAAATCTACGAAATTCCTACTATTGTAGTTTTTGAACCTTATGTGTACATTATACAATGTCCCACAATTGGACATACACGGTTGTGGTGATTTTGCCCGGTTATAGAAGATATCCATTTATCGGAGAGGTAACTTGTGTTCTTTGTTTCAACTGCTCTGTTTTACCTGTCACTTAGAATTAGGCCGTTCAGATCCTCGTTGACAACCCTTCGCCAAGCCTCTCTGTCTCAAGTGTGTTTCCTCCATGTTTCTCTGTTCTGTTCTACCTACTCTAGGTCTATTTCTATATTATGGCGTGTCCTTCCAAGAGGTATTTTTCCCACGAGTATTTCACTCATTATCCGTTTGACTGTTCGTCCATTGTCCATTCGTTCTACGTGTCCTGCCTATCTTAGTCTTCGCGATTTTTTTCGCTCGGGCATTGCTTGAGGCTGAATAAAGTTCCGCGAGTTCTTGATTTTAAAGTTGTCTGTACTCGTCTGTTTCCTAGTCCTATTTTCCACCACAAGTTTTTCTTAAAATTTTGTTTTCAAAGACCCTTCCTTCGTAGTCAGAGGCCATGTTTCACGTTCGTAAAATATCACTGTCATTGTCATGGTGTTATAAATATGGACTTTAACTTTGCGAGGTAAAAGAACTGGTTTAAATAGTTCATACGAAGCCTTTTATTTATTTCGATTTTTATGTCATTTCTGGCAAAAGCGTATATCTACATAGTACAGCCAGGGGCGTGCATGTCGTTTAGTGACCATGTATCAGGTTTTCTCTATATTTACTTCTAAACCTACTTCCCTTTCTGCAATTATTGAACTTTTGCATGTCTCTTAACTATTTCCTAGCTATCTCCAGGTCTAGATCGTCAGTATAAATTTGACCTGATTCTCATTACATACATATTTCAGCATCAAATTAAAAAGTGAAGAGGCGCCACCTCTCTTCACATATCTCGAATGTCCCAAATAAGGCGTTTCTCACTTTACTATAATTCGTTTGCTTCCTTTTAGTCATATTTTTATCAGTTTGACCTACTCTTTCGGTATTTCGAGCCTTATAAGGTCGTGTAATCCCATTTCCTTTCTAAAAGCGGCCGTATAGTGAGAATTCGGTCACTCGTCGAACGGTTCCACTTGAAGCCACACTGGTAGTCTCTGATTATTTTTATTCCATAGCGTCTGATGTCAATATGTTCAAGAGAACAACGCCTGGTTCGATCACCTTAGTTAAACACGGCAATGATGACCGAGTTTTCCATTTCTCGGGGATAGTCTCATTGTACCATCTAGGCGAGATGAGCCCATGTAAGTTTTTCCTCTCTAGCACATTTTATTAATTCCGAAGGTATTACCATAAGTCCACTCCTGCGGCCTTGTTATACTGAAGTTAATGGATTTGCTTCCTTTACTTCCTTAATGGTTGGCAGATTCACCTGACTTCCTGCTGTGTGGATAACATAACTTTCCAATGCTCCCTGTATTTACTTTCAGTAGTTTTTCGAAATACCTTCTCCATTAAAATTCGCAAAATAGTTGCGAAGGAAATCAGAACGTCGAAAAGTAGGGTTTTTACATCTAAACTAGACCCGGCTTTAACGTTGGGCAGACGTTGTGGGAGATTATTAATTATTCTGAGAACTCTGGAGGCATTAATATCGAAAAGATAAATAAGAAATTTACTTCTGTCATTGGTGATCCCAGTATTGCACTCATCTTGACTGATAGCTTTGTCTTTTCTAGAGTCTACGAAGAGGATGTGCGCAAGTCAGTCCTTGGATTTTAAGAACCCCAAATTTTAAAACCAATCATCCACACCATCTCACATATCTGCTAAGTTAAAAAGATCACAGTATGTGAATATAAAAAAGGGGTCACAGGAGACGAAGAAGGTAAAGAAGTGAAAAGAAATTTTATTTAACTAACATTTTAATAAATAAAAACGCAACAATTGATGTGTATGTTATAGGGTCTTTATCAGCTTTCTCTACCCTAGATTCTGGAAGCCTTCTAATCATACCCATTCCAAAACATGGAAGTAATAATGATAATGAATATCGTCCAATCTCTATGTTCTTACACCAACATAAGCTTCTTTCACCATCTCAATCAGGTTTCAGGCTATAACACAGCTGCAACTTCGCGTTACCAGAGATTGTTGAGGACTTTTGTTATTAAATGGATAAGGCCATTATCAATAGTCAGAGCTTACGCGAGCTAACAGTTGCGTTTAACAGCACAGTGTGCTTCATATACAGAGTATGGCGATGAGATCACATCTCGACATTCGTTGCTTGGCATGGACTTTCAACACTGCACTTAGTTAATTAAGTTTAAGATACTAATCTTCCTTTTCACACTCAGACAGAAAAACTACCATATCTTTATTAGAGACCTTGGTTCGTTACATCTGCGAGAAGTGGAACATTGATAGATTTCATAGTTTCAGCAACTTAGGCAACACATAGTGATCTCTTCCCTTATTTCCATGGCTTGAAATCTTAGAACATTATATCCTTTTACTTTTACCTCTCATTCTTCGTTGAACCAAAGCTATTGTTGATCATACTGCCTCCACCTCTCGTATTGTGGTTTTAGTTTTCATGCCATCAAGCAGGGAACAAAAGGGTTAGTATTGTAATTAACGCGGGTTTCTTTAGCTTTTCAACGTCGACTTTTTCATGCCTTCCTGTGTACCGCTCCTGTTAATTTGGATACGAATTTTGATTTTAGCGATTATTAGAGCAGGGTCAGAATCACAATCACTAAGCCTGAAGTCGGCTTTACTTCACTTAAAACGCTCTCTTAAAATTGGTATGTTATAACATATACTATTAATTATGTAATAATTATATTTATTATGAATAATAGCCCCACATCGCGGATAAGATCAGACTGCACGTTTAAGTTAACCACCCTTTGGGAGGCGCTCTAGTTTTGTACTTTGTTTTCAGCTTCATACTTTCGAATTGGAATGCTGCTGTCTACGATCATCACGTTTGGAGCGAACATGTTTTTGCTCAACTGAGTGTAAATCAAATTCCAGTCATTCTAAGTGATTTTAATGCGGGCTATATTTACTCAGGCTGGTCTGCTGTAGGCCAGAGTTTGTTGCCCTCCAATGCGTAAAGGGATTAAGAATGTAATTTAATCGGCTAACTTTTATCACTAAGCCCTATTTAAGTCAACTGCCGTCATAACACCCTAAATTAATTTAATTCCTGTAAACAATGCATTAAATGCAAGTGTTATGTCCACTAACTCACCCTGTCCATCACATTGCAGTTTATGACTACTTAACTGAAGAACAAGATGATTGTAATTATTTTGCTTTAAAATTAAAAAAAAAGTAAATTATGCTGCTTTAGATAATTATTGTAACTTGATAAATTAAATTGGGGTGACTTTTGAAAAAGTGGATTCTAATTTTCTCAATATATCGCCTTGCTATTTATGTACCCATATATAAAGTAAAACAACGATACAAGCTTCCTTGATTTAATAAAGATCTAAAGAATCTCAGCAAACTACAAAGCCTTAAAAAAAATACGAGGGGTGATCCAAAAGCAATGACAGTCGGTTATTTCCAGTTCGCTTGCCTTTTTTCTTGCTTATATACCCACTAGGTTAGCGTCGTAAAAACACATACATATTAACAGATACGATTCAGCAAAGTCTAAATCCTGGCGGGAGTTCTGCAAATCAATAGAGGATCTCAACGAAGCTGCAAGGCACAGAAAGATCCTATCCACGGACCCCTGCGTCCCGGGATTCATCCTTAAACCAGATGGTTCTTGGACAGAATGCAGTCAGGAATCCCTAGAACTGCTGACTAAAACCCACTTCCCAGGCTGTAAAAACCCTGAAACCACAGTCTCCTTCGAGACGACGGTTCCTACGGTTCACACAGCCGAAGAAGTAATAAACAAGATTATCACAACGGATAAAGTATCATGGGCAATAAATTCGTTCAAACCCTTTAAATCTCCGGGGCCGGACGATATCTTGCCAGCGATGCTTCAAAAAACACAGACCCACACTGTACCCCACCTCGTAAGCATTTTTTCCAATTGGGGTACATTGCAACAAAGTGGAAAGAAATCAAGGTAATTTTCATACCTAAGACAGGTAAACCAACCCATACTGCCGCAAAGGACTATAGGCCAATTAGACTCTCGTCGTTTCTATTAAAAACCTTGGAAAGACTCCTTGACCTATACATCAGAGGACTCATCAACTCACGCAACTTATGCAACACTCAACACGCCTACCTCAAGGTAGATCAGTGGAGAGTGCACTGCATAGTGTTGTCCGTGAAATTGAGAGCTAGTTGAACCTAAAAGAGTTTACAATGGCAGCCTTCCTCGATATAGAGGGGGCCTTCAACAACGTAAACACAGAGGCCATAATAACAGCTCTAAAGGACATACTCGTAAAAGTAGACAAATCCATAGTAATCTGGATTGAAAATATGTTGAAGAACAGAATTATCAATGCAGAAATTGGACACAGCTCTATAAGGAAAGTGACAACCAGAGGCACACCACAGGGGGGAGTTCTCTCCCCCTACTGTGTCTTCTTACAGTTAAGAAAATCCTCAAATTCTTTATGGAGAAAGGCAATAGCGTACGCGGATGACCTGTTTATCTTGATAAAAGGTAAATTTCTACCAACCATCAGTGACCTAATGGAATCTGCGTTGAGGGAACTCTCCTCGTGGGCAAGACAGAACGGTCTGAGAATAAACCCCCAGAAAACCGAGCTGGTCTTGTTCACCAGGAAAAGGAAAATTCCGATGTTTGCTCCCCCAAAGTTAGAGGGCACTCCACTCAAACTCAAAGCGGAAGCCAAATATCTATGCATCATTCTTGACTCCAAACTCTCCTGGAAAAGGAACCTGGAGGAAAGGATGAAAAAAGTATTGAATGCTTTTTATGCATGCAAAAGGACCTTCGGAAAAAGATAGGGCTTGCAACCGTACATCATTCATTGGACGTACACAGCAATCATCAGACCCATTTTAACTTATGGAGCCCTAGTCTGGTGGACTGCTAATAGCACGAAAAGCTATATGAACATGCTCAACAAGTACAAAGGTCAACCGCTGTTTGTACAACGGGAGCCATGAGAAGCACGCCGCAAGCAGGGTTGGACATGATACTTCATCTCCTCTCCCTGGATCTATTCATAAAAGGCTGCGCTGCAAAGAGCGCTCTCAGACTAAGGGAGTCCTCTCTGTGGAAGCAAGCCAACTATGGACATGCGGCCATACTTAGAATAATAGACGACCTGGGAAAGAAACATTTTAGTAGCCTCACAGCTACGACCGACTATATTTCCCCCCAAAATGACTTCTCTCTCAGAATACCTTTCCTTTTCCCCGACAGAGAAGAGTGGCTATCAAACGTTGTAATCAACGACCACGAGATCATCTCTTTACCGACGGATCGAAAATGGACACATGCACTGTGGCCGGGTTCTACTCATTCAGACTCCCTGATCTGCGCAGCGTTTTTCAAGCAGAAATCCTGGCAATAGAGAAAGCAGCCAAACACCTACAGGTAACCGATATCCCACCATCGGATATCACTATCTTCGTAGACAGCCAGGCTGCACTGAAGTCAATAGAATCCTGTATAACGAGATCTGTCATGAAATGTCGCCACTCACTGAAGTCCATCAGACACCACAAAGTCAAACTCTGTTGGGTCTCGGGCCACAGCTCAATCGCAGGGAACGAAAGAGCAGACGAATTGGCCAGGCAAGGGTCTGAACTGGACATCAGCGAAGTGGACACGTCATTGCAACCACCGATCAGCGCATTATACCGGATCATAAATGACACAATCATCAAAGAAGCCAACTGGTCTTGGCTTACAAGAAACGACAGCTACACGACAGGATCATCGTGGCCAGAGCTCAATATCGGAAAAACAAAGAAGCTCCTGGCGGTGGATCGTAACTCGATCCGTATGCTCGTCGGAGTGATCACAGGACACTGTCCCATTGGAGCAATGCTCCGGAAATGGGACTCGGGATCCAGAGATCTCTGCCGGAGCTGCGGCGATGAGGAAGAAACTGAGACGATCCAACATCTGCTTTGCCACTGCCCAGCTCTCCAGAATCAACGCCTAGCGTCGCTTGGCCAAAGATTCTTTACAGAGATTGCGGGTGGGGCTAATGCAGATATATCGGATCTTCTAAAATTCATAAAGAGTACTGGGTGGTTTCAGCCACCACGTGATAGGACAGGTTAATTATATGTGTACCCCCACAAATGAAGGGAATCACAATGGGCCTTTTGGCCTCCGAATGGAAGTGATGCTTAACCATCACACTCCCCTTCTTTAACCTAACCTAACCTGACCTAACAGACTGCGATGCATATACGATCCCTCGAAGGGATGACATCAAAATTAAATCAAATGGCCAAGGAGTTTAAGCCGGGCAGAATATCCACTGAAGATGAACCCACGATAACGTGAAAAAAATCGAAAAAGTTGCGCCGACAGATCGAAGAGTGATCATCAGACTTACCGTTGAGGTCACAGGGATCTCATATGGCAGCATTAAATTCGAACGAACTACATATGAAAAAGGTTTTTGAGCATTGAATACCGAAAATGTTAACGGACGAGCAAAAGAAAAAACGAGTCAACATTTTGAAAGTGAATCTCGAGAAGTTCCGAACAGATCAGGAAGTGCTTGTGTTACGTTTCGTGACAATGGATCAATGGATGAGGCAAAAAAACAATCGATGCCTTGGAAGTTCGGCAGGAAAGGTTATGGTATCCATTTTTTGAGTCGCTGAGGCAATAATTATGGTGTAATATTTGGAAAAGGAAACCACTATAAGACGCGCAAACTGCGAACTGGAGTGCTCGAAAACCCACCCATTCGCCAAATCTAGCTCCCAGTGACTTCTACCTCTTTGAAGACGATAACGTTATGCTAGTTGTTGAGGCGTTTTAGTTCAAGACGAAGTTTTTTTTCCTAAGAGAATCTTGGTATAAGGTGCTAGATTATGCGAACATGTTAAGACACAAGTATCGACAATACAGCTTCTGCCTATCAACTACTACACTCATTTCCACGCGGTGGCTCCTAGGTGCCTAGTACCACAAGTGTCGATCAGGTAGAGCCCTTTGTAAGGTTGTTGTTTAAAGTCATAGGATACGCCGATGAGTTATTGTTACAGGTAAATGCGAAATGTGCACGCATGCAACTTGCGCTTCAGTCTATATCTGACTGACCCAAGACTCAAATAAGACACTTTGGTAACAAAAAGGAAGAAAATATAACCTTGTTATCTTAACGTGCGTCAACCTAAACTTAGATACTGGCATAAGGGGTATAACCATCAATATACTCTCAGACCGTCAGGCAGCGCTTAAAGTGTTGCGCTGGTATAGTATGAACTCATAATGCGTCGAAGAATGCCACGATGCCCTGCAGAGACCTAGGCAAAAAAAAATAAGGTCAAACTCTGGTGGGTGCCAGGGCAGAAGGGCATGAAAGGCAACGAAATCGTCGACCAACTCGACATAGGTACCGAGCCTTTCTGCGGAATCGGCAAGTCGAAGATTGATTTTCTCTTAGACAAGTGACACTTTTGGAACAGCGTTCAAGGACTCCGAAAATCGAAAAGATTTTTACGGCCCCTGAACAAGACTGGTCGCAGTGCACTATGCTATTTGTTAGCAGTATTAAAAAACAAAAAGCAAAAAGATTGTTGGTGGCAGCAAACGAGACAGGAGGGTGTCTGACCGGAGTCAACGGCGAAGCTCACGGTTAGAGCGAAAAGAACTGCCTGGTGAACACCCTACTCGGGCTTCTACAACATATTTGAAGCTCAGGCCGACAAGGAATGGCACAGCCCGCCCACTTGTTCTTGGGGAAGATAAAAACCTGGCCCTCCAGGTTGGGGGTTGCACTTAGGGTTAACATCCCTATAAAGTAAGATCAATTTGTGTTAAGATGCAGCCAATAGCCTCGGATATAGACAGATTACATGTTGATGATCTTCGCAAATATCTTAAAGTTCCGGATCTGTACATGGAACGTTCGATCTCTTAATACCTTAATAGATCAGGTGTGACCGAACAACTGAGCAAATTCCTAGAATGCTATAAAGCAGACATTACCATACTCCAAAAGGACTTGGTAAAAAGCGGATGAAAAACTACGGAAATTCCTACAAAGAAAACAAACAACATTTATTGGGATGCGGATTTGTTATGCGAGACCGACTTAGGCAAAAGAACCTTGCGGTACGCCGATCAATTGACAACCAACCAAATTTGTCACAAACCTTCCAAGGAGCCAACATCGACTCAGATCATTAACTTGTTGCTGTCAAGGTAAGGATGCGGATTTCCCAGAAACAACTGAGTCGAGTAAGACCACCAATATTTGATGCGAATCAAATCTCCCTCAAGCTCTCTCGAAACCCGATGTAATTTGCACAGACCATAGAACAGCAATGGAGACGTTGTTCAGATGTGCTCGGTTTCAAACCATCACCTACGAGAAGCCCCTGGTTTATTGGCAAGTGCAGACAGGCCTATGGCTACGCTGCATCGACGGACGAGAGCTGCTCGTAAACTTCTACGAAGGAAAAAGAAAGAGCACGAGAAGCACGAGATGGAGGAAATTGAAAGATGCTATCAGAGGTGTGATCAAAAACAGTGTGTCGCCTTGTCTAATAATTTTTTAACATCAAACGTCTCGGTTAGTTCGTTACTAACCTTAATGGAGCAGCGCGAGTTCTCCACTGTCATCATGCACAACTGCACGAATTTGGCAGGAATATTAAAACTAGACATGGCTCGTCTCTTTACATACTGTCATACGCGCCTTTAAATTCGACGAAAGGGTGATGGATGTCGATTTGGACTTCTTAGGTCTTCTTCAACATTTCCCGCATTGTTGATATTTGGTCTATTGTTGACTTGCCTGTCCTGAAGCCGCACTAATAAAAGCCGATCAGGTTATCCACAATGCGTTAAAATCCCCTAGTACAATTTTGGTGTCATAACTGGGGCATTGGGCGTATATTCAGTCTAGGAGATCATAGAAGTCATCCTTGAATCGATCATCTTTTTCTTCATGAACCAATGTTAGGCTAAAGATTGCTTTTGATGCGGATTGTTATAAGGCGTTCACTTACATGTCGGAAACTTAAAACTTTTTGCCCAAGTCTAAAATAAATAAATTATAAAATAAATACAAATTTTCCTTGTAGCAGTTACCGTAATAGATATCATAGTTTTTCATTCTTTTTTGTCCATCATATCGCTCTTCTTGGAGTGCGGCTATATCTGCTTTGTAGCACTCGAGGGTTTTTTGCCAACCTGGTCTGTTAAGGTAGCTCACATTCCAGGTGCATGTTGGTTTTTCGTTCGTACGGGTTGTCAACATTGTAGCCGTCCGTATTTGAGGATTTTTGTTGCTTCGTAGCAAATTTATTTTTTCCGGGATAGGGATGCTACCCCTAAGCATACCTCCCAACTTGCAGTAGCGTTATAGTATCATCTAATCAGCTCGCAAATAAGCTGTTTGTCACATAACCTCAGAGGAGCAGATGTAAGAAAAGAACACGGACCTGGGCTGGTAGCTAAGCGATTCAGTGAAGAAGGGAAAAAATGTTCCCTTATAACCAACTTCACCCACCTTTATTTCTTTCTTGCAATCTGGATGTTTTTTTTTCATTATTAAATTCTTAAGGTTAAACGCTCTGAGAGCGCTTGTCTTGAATAAGACCAGATTTCTGCTTTTGACATGTTTTCGATTGAAATATCTTCTATGACTGACTTCAGCCATGCAGCGGCAGCATGACCTTACCAACTTACATAATACACCTGATGTTTCCCCGCATTATGCATGAAAACATCACTTGAACTATCACAAACAAGCTGCACAAAGCACATGCTTTCAAACCCTACACATTCCCTCGATTTCCACTTACTTAGCTGACGCACTTCCTGAGACTTGTACTCTTTCACTCAAACACAACCTCTTATCCAAACGGCGGTCTTATTGCCCCCTTGCTATTTCCCAAAATTCCAAGTGACCTTGACTCCCTGGTGCTTACGTAGTCACACTTCAAAACCTTAATCCACCCATTACCGAGGAGAAAGAAGAACGACACGCATTTTTTTCGCAAAGTACAACAACCAACTTCAAGTCATTACAGATTTAGGGAAAAAACAACACCGTTAAGCAGAACCCTACACAATTCGAATATCACCTGAATTCCATTCCTTCGCAGCCCACCAAGTCATACCACAACATGCGGTTCACAATGTCGTGTCGAGCGACCTTCCGTCGCGCCGTATCATTTTGTTTGTTTTGAGAACATTTCGCGGCAACTGAACCGGCTAATGTGTACAAGAGCGGCACCGAAGTAGGACTTCTAGTTATTCCTTTACAGAAAGCGAAAACCTCGACGGAAAAAGGGAAACACGAATTTAATTAAGACGATGAGAGCACTTTTCCTTGGTTGCCACCGCGCCCCCATCGTCATCATCATATATTCTGACTGAAACGAACAAGCATATATCCCATGTTACATTCATGCCTCCGGAGGGTGGAACCGCCGGGGGTTCAGAAGACGATTTTCAAGTCACAAAGAAGGCGAAAATGGACGAACCGTGGCGATGGCATAAAAGAATCAAGAAAAAAGCGTAACACTGACACAGAAAAACTCGACGAAGGCTGTGATAGAGGGTAGTAGCGCTGGTAATAGGATGACACGAGTGGCACCCTGGCACGCAAGAAAAAAAAAAAAAAAGCTGGTTGCCACCCTTTGAAGCAATACAATCAACGACGACAACAAATATGAAAACGACGAAGTGAAGAAAAGGAATAGACGAAGGAGCAATAAGAAGTTTTCCTCGCTTTTTGCACCCCATCTCCCTTCCTTAATTGAGGCGAAAACTTCTGTTGATACTCGTATCCTTGCCGTCATCCTACTAAAAGGAGTCGAACAAAGAGGACGAAATATTTTTTATTTTCATTAAAATGTTTTGTTTTTATTTTGATATTATTTCTTCCTTCCTTTCGCGTTTGTTTGAGGTGTCCTCAGAACACCCAACGAGGTGATCTTCCTTTGATTATGACATTTTGTCCTTTCACGTGCAGATGAAAGGAATCACGGAAGGGTGAGAGAGAGGCTTTGATTTGAGGCAAATGCAGCCGGATGCGACGAAAGATTAAGAACTTAATTTTGTTAATTAATTTCAGGCCAGTATTCCGGACTGACATCAGCCAACAAACACCAGAGGGCAGTACGACTTCTTGTAAGTACTTAATAATCCTTGGCAATTGTCTACTATCAGGAACAGTGTTGAGTGCACGTTTTCACTCCTGCCCCTTCGGTAATATATGATTGCATGTCGACTCATGTGGGTGCTTACAATGGGTAGGCGGATACAAAAGGATTACAAATTGCCTTCGGTGCATAGTGGCCGTTGTATTGTGTACCTTGGTTGGAGGAGGCTTGCTGGTCTGTTATTTGCTAGGTGCAAGGATACATTTGTTGCTGGGGAAGCAATGACCTACATAGGAATTCATTTTATGGCTATCCCCGCCGCGGACATGAACGTCGGACGTGAAATCTGAGCGAATTTCATGCAATGTCGATTCATCAGTAAAACTTTTTTTTTTCCCATCGTTGCTTTCGTCCTTTTTTCTTTTGCTGGGTTGCTTGTTATTTTTGGCAAGAGGACGGAGGTGAGGGAAACGAACTTAAGTGTTTTGGCCTTGCGTGGCAACTAGAGTTGTATGAATATGAATATGCGCTGCCAGGTGGACTGTGTGATGTAACTTTGATTACAGTGTACTCCGTAGGTGGCGTTTTGTTTTTTATAGGAGCAGTAGGAAGCATCCGTGCGTTTGTAACCATCGTACCAGAAATGTAGCAATAACATATGGTTGGAAATTTGGTTGGAGTTGGAGCATTCACCCATGCATGATAGTCGAGGACGGCAGTAGATGGTAACGATGGCAGATGAAGGTGTTGAAGGATGTCTGAGTTAAGTGCTTAGCGAATAACAGGTTGGGAATAAAAATAATGACCGCAAAAGCTGCGGACTTACTTTCTTCATATATCTTTTGCTTAGTAAGCTCCGACGCGAACGTGCAATTAATTAGCGAAAATAGTTTTATGGGTATCTTGCTGAGAAAACTGGGGCAAGGCGTTAGAAAGGCTTATTCTATATAATTGGGCGTACCCTTTATGTAGGAAGGTAAAGGCGGATAGTTGGCGGTGGCTCAGTCTGGGTACAATTAGCACACACCCAGTTAGTCGTACAGGGAAGTTGTTAGGATGATTTGAGTAGAAAACACCGCGAAATATGTTTTCAATGATTTAACAGTTGCGGGGGACAAACCTCGTGATAGGCGTGAAAAATTCTGGGACGCACCCTTTAGTTAGTTTTTCTTTTACTTTTATACTGTAATACTACTGTAATATTGCCGGATATATGTAGGTTCGGCCAGAAGAAGCCTATGTTCTTGGTCAGATCTCCTGTCTGCTTCTAGTCTCTCTCAAAATCATAGGTCCGAGATCACGTAATACAGACATTCCTTCGTTGAGTATGTGACATCGTCCTGCTAAAAATAAACGTCATCCGCGTCCATAACACCAATGTCAAGCAAATTGCAAATTACGCTGCGCCAAAAGATGTGTAATCTTCGAAAGATACTTGTAGCCTGGGCTATTGGTATGCATGATTCGCAAGCCCGAATACTCTTGTTAGAAGTTTATGCTGTGTGCTTTGTATCTGCTTTCCTAACCTTTCGAATCTTCTAAGCTCGTTCTGCACGCCCTTTATGAAGCAGCAGATCTCCAGCCAGTAGTCCCCTGAGCTTATCATTTAGTTTACTAGAAGCTCCGGGATCGGCAGGTCCATTCTTGGGTCTGCGAGAGTGGGATATTGCGTGCTCTGGGTTTTCCTCTTCCTCTGGACATTCTGTCCAAATCTGTGTAGATATTTTCGATAATCGCTGTGAGCTGACAAAAATTGCGTAAGGTGGTAATTGCAGTCCCCGAGTGCTCTTTCCCCCCAAGCCTCGATCGTGGGGATCAACTTGTGGGACCATCTGTCTTTTGCCGTATTGTGCTACAGATGTTGCCCTTTCTCTGCTTTTATCCTCCTAATAACGCCGGTCTCTTGACGGTCCATGGTTCCGTGGACTGACGTGAGCCCTGTACAGTCCGTCGGCAAATTATTAACACAGCCTGCGTCTTGTGGTTAGCTGGCTCAAACTCGACAGATTCTAGCCTATTTTCGATCCTGGCGATCACTTCATCCATAGCGGATTCTATCTCGTGGATGTGTTTCGCTACAGTAACTATGGCGATGTTGTCGGCAAAATCGATAATCTTGACTCCTTGTGGCAGCGTTCTTCTTCTTCTTTTCCTTTTTTCCGGCGTGGTTATGGTCAGAAGTGTAGGACCATAACCTTCCCACTTAACTGCATTCCTACTGGTCCGCTTGTGGAGTCCGCCGGTTTGACCTCAGAAAGTAGCGGCAGGCTTCCCGGTTTGGGATTACTTCATCGCTGAGGCCAATCAAATGCTGGTGTTTTTGCATTTGTTTGCACCAATTGTTTTTCGGCCTGCCTTTTTTGCGTGTTGAAATTGGAACGTTGATTGATATTGCCTTTTGGACGGGGTTCAAAGGATCTCTCCTTTGAACATGGCAATACCAACTGAGTCGGTCGCGCTCTATCTTTCTTGTGATGGTTTCTTTTACGTGGAGGCTTCCTCGGATCTTTGAACTTCTATTTCTGTCACGCTTTGTTACTCCCGCTGTCATGCGAAGCATCTTCATCTCAGCTGCCGTTAATTTGCTCTCATACTTTTTGTGCATTGTCCAGCATTGTGAACCGTATGTGAGCGCCGGACGTACAACTGAAGTGTAGAGCCTTCCTTTCAGCTTAGGGGGCATTTTTCGATCACAGAAGATGGCTGAGTTTTCCCGCCACTTCATCCACCCTACGCTTACGCGATGGTTGATGTCGTCATCACAAGTTGCTTCTCTATTAATCATAGATCCCAGATATTTAAACTTTTCACACTTGGGAAGCACTCTTCCATTCAAGTAAATGTCTGGAATAGGCTGATGAGGGTCAGAGAACGGGCAGCACAGATACTCTGTCTTCTTTGAACTAATACGATACCCGTGTCCCTCAAAAATGTCCACCCACACATCAAGTGCTCGTTGTAGGGACGCCTGATCATCACTTATAATGGCTCCATCGTCAGCAAAGAATAGCTGGTGCACATTGGGGTCCGTCACTTTTCCTTCAAGCAAGGAATCAAGGACTGCTATAAAGAGCAGTGGGCAGCGTCCTTGTGGCAGCGTTAATCGCAAAAATCAATTAAACATTATTTCCACAGAAGAGGTCCAAGGACTGATCCCCGGGGGACTCCCGCGGAAACATTGTAGTATTTAAAGCCGTCATCAGTCTGGTACCTCAGCTTCTTATTAGTGAAGTATAATAGTTAAGAATTATCTTCACAAGGTAATGTGGTGCATCCATTCTGGTCTTAGACTTCCTAATACAATACCACTTTGCGGCATTAAAGACATTTTTAACGTCCAGCGTTACTACTGCGCAGTATTTCTTTGTGCCCTCCCGCATCGCTTAGCTGCTGTATCTACTACCTCTTTTATGGCATCAACTCACATAGAGGTATTTTGATGATCTAGCCGGTCAAAAATCAATTTTTAAGAAGTTGTCGCAGGTAAAAATAACTGGTTTTTATAGTTCTCGAATGACTAGAGAACAATAGATAACCCTTCCTGATCTCTTATCAGATTCACCCGCGCACTTGTTTTGTCGGTAAATAGACATCCCTTCAATTGCACTTATCTTACGCGTTTCCTAAGTGTGGTAGTATCTTACAAAAAGTTAAATATTTTCATGATTACAGACTTCTTTCAAAATATTGTGATGGATATTTTTATTTGATATTTTTATTTGATGTTTGAAAATATAGTTTAAAATTCTTAAAATTTCTAACCTGATTTTAAGTTTGAAAAGGTCTTTGTTGTATTTCCGGCTTCTTCCAGGTTGTAGTTTATATAAAATTATTATGGCCTAATTAGTCGCCCATATCCGCCCGCTTTTTTTGCCAGAGGTGACAGACCTGACAGTCTTGGTTTTTTGAAAATTTTATATGAACATTTTATTTGGAATTTACACTATCTTAATTGTGTAATTATTTGGTAAGTAGTGACCCGTAGATCACTTTTGATAAAATGAAAGAGCAAAATTTGCCTAATTTTGAAGAAAAATTAAGTTATTTGGAAAATTGGATTATGTCCAGCGAAAACTATTCTGAAGATGAATTAAAGGCGTTGAAGTAAAAGTTTTCGCATATTGAGTCGGAATTTCCACAAAGGGGGATAAAACCTGCTAAGACAGAAGCTAGATTTCTTCATAATAATGACGGTTGGCTAAAAAATACATTCGAAATACCGAGAGCGCAGCCTATAAGTTCGGGTCGACCATCAAAACCATTTAATGATCTGAGCGAAAGAAGTAAGAGAAGATTTATTACAGCGCATAATGATGTGTTAATCTATGCTGCACAAATGCAGATTAAGCAGATTATGAATTCTTCAACGAGAGCTACAAAATTAAAAAAAAGCATACAAAATAGTACAAGATGACAAAAAAAAACAGCTAACACCTTTATCAGCACTTTCTGTATTCGTGGAAGCTGACCTCACTCGGCGACAATATGAAATAATAAGAAGTGCCAGTAATAGGTTGTATCCTAGTTACAGCATCCTACAAAAAAGCAAAAAGTGATTGCTATCCGCTCCTTTTGGGCGACTCTTTAGTCATTCGAAGTGACTGAAACACGCGCACATATAAATCTTCAAGATTTATTAAACCGTTCCCCAACAAGATGACTGACTTATTTGAAGGATGTTTTACGGGATCTAAGACCAGATGAATCTGACTCATTAGAGCTGTTCTGCAAGTGGGGCTGTGATGGATAAGTAAAGTGGCTGTATTCCACTTCGTTTGGTATGTGGCACCAAAACGGCATGGCAAAATCCAATCCCTTCCTCACCGCGTTATTGTCGTCCTATTGAAATCAGATTCGTTAAAGAAACTGTGGATATCACCCAAGAAGAAATTGAGAATATGGAAAATGCCATTAAAGCCTTACAAAAAACCAAAATTTTACTGACTTTTTACTTTTACGAGGAAAAGTCATATTCTCCAAAATTTACTATGATGCTTACAATGGTAGAGGCAAAAGCATGTAATGCCGCCAAACAGACCACGTCAACAATGGGGTGCTACATTTATGGAGCGAAAGAATTGAACGATTTAACCATCAAAAGATGGTTATGTTGATACCGACGCACTTTCATTCGGATTATCCACTTTGCACGCCAGAATTCGTCTGTTTGAGAGCATATTGCACCTCTCATACAACCTCTGACAAGATCTGACGTTGACAAAGCTATTGTTAAGGAGAGGAAAAAAACTCATTCAAGAGAAATTTAGACGTTAAACTGGTCCAATACTGGATGTACCGAAAGTTGGGTTTGGAAGTACCAATGACGGTAACACAAGTAGAAGATTTTTTCCAATCCTGAACTAGCTGCGGAAATAACTGGGGTTGATTATAATTTCATTTACCGATTCAAAGTCATCCTTGAAGTCATATCAAGTGATCACAAAGTCCATTTGCACAAGTTTGCAAATTATTGCATAGACACTGCAAAACTTTATATAAGTTTGTATCCGTGGCATCCTATGACACCTACGATCCACAAGATCCTGGTGTATGTTGCTACTGTCATAGACAAGGCATTGTTGCCAATTGGGTTGCTCTCGGAAGAAGCCGCTGAGGCACAAAATAAACGTCAGAATTTCGCGAGAAAATGTATTCATTCTAGTATTCCTCGGGGCGAGGCACATACATAGATGCTCTACTATTGTTCCCAGTATTGTTGGTCAGGATATTTGTATGGACTTACTGCCTCTTAGCTTCTTCGTCGCTATCTTAGATGCCAGGCCCTTGGAATCTAGGTCTGCTTCGTTACAGAGTTGCTTAGAGCATCTTGCTTTGCTCTCTTTGACGGCTTTTTCATGTGATACAAACGCTTCGAGAAGAGCTCGCCCGTATCCGTAGTCCTACTACCCCATTCTATAGCCCATGCGTTGAAATCAACAGTAATAACCACTGTGTGCTTCCCGCGTGCGTCAGCTAGAGGGTGCAGATGTGTAGATGTTGAAATGGATCCTCTAGCAGTGACGAAAATGTTCGCTTTGCCACCGATTTTTTGCAGAGCGTGGTTTTCACAAGTTCATATCACTACTTTCTTTGAGTTACCGTCTATACAGCTACAAACATCCAGAGGTTTTTTTAATTCACTAATAAGGGCAATGTCGACTCTTTTTCTCTAGTCATTTGTGCCAGCAAGTGCTTAAAATTTATCTGCACAACCTCCATCATGGCTTACTAGTAAGGGCATTTCTTTAACACCGGGCATTTGACACTACCGGCTTCTAGGGGTTGCAGGCGGTAAATAATAGGACTCAGCCTAGGGTAGGAAGGGTAAAATGGATAAACCTACATACGTTGGACGTGCACAATGATCGAAATGTGGACACCGTAATCCCCCTCTAACGGTGACCATTCTGACCTGACCAGAATATTCAAGAAGAAGCCTAACGTGATGTACGGATTCGACAATTCCTTGGACCACCACAAAGTCGGGCGCGGAATCGACAAGTTTGATATTATTGCCGATGTGAAGGTAAAAGTTAAGTTCTCGGTCGACGATATCACGTCAATCAAAAATTTGACAAGACGAACAACCTATTCGACAGCCTTCTGGGAACCGAAGGTCAGCGCTTGCGGAATAGCTTGACATGCGCTAACGAAATGTTTTGTTAACACTAATGGTTAGGATGAATATTAGTGGACCGAGGTGGCTCCCTTGGGGGATTTCGAAGGTGGTATTAATTGGATCAGTAACAGAAGACCTCAAAATAACATTGTACTCAAAAACTTCAAGGCAGGATTTGATAAATAGGATGAAACCGGGGGAAACCAAGAATTTAAAAAGTACAATATAATCTCAGACGAAGTTATGTCGAAGGTCTGAAATAACGTCTGAAGTCTGTGAAAATAATGTCTATTTCTTTCCCATCCTTAAGTGCACATAAGGATTGTGATTGTCGTCAGGTTGGTGACTGACGATCTACCTTTTAGGAACCAATGTTGATTTGGGGAGAAGATGGGCTTGCAGTGAGAAAATATTGTATCTCAAAGAGTTTGGCAATGCAGGAGAGTTTGGCAATAGAGCGATAGGTGGACACTTCGTCATCAAGAGAGTTTAGCAATAAAGCTTTGGAGGGTAGGAACAGATGGTTGATGCATTTTTTAAAACCATGACAAGGAGGCAGTTAGGACTTGGCGAGTGGTCGTGGACCACTGGCTGAAGAAGTGGCTAGAGAACTTGTCAACTATCATATTTTCGGATCATTGGACGAAGTATTGAGCAAATTAAAGTTAGGAGATAGTTATTGCCATTTAAGAAGCGATAGAAGCAGTTGGAGAGAGATTCGTATTGTTAAAAGAATTTCGTATGAGACTGGAGGTAAGCAGAAAGGTCGGAAGTAGAGCAGGATCTAAGGAAACCAGGGCTTCATTTGCTACTTTTATTGTGCAAGGACCATAGTTCTAGACCATAGTTCATAGACTATAATGTGACGTTGTTTTTGGGCAACTGATGACCTTAGAGGAGAATCGGGCAAGAGTATCATGTTAGAACATCTGTCTGAAAGGGGCTTGAAACAAGTTAAGGTTAATATTGCAAGTTATTCAGTTTTGTGAAGTCTGCCTTTTAGAAATTGAAGCAGTACGTATTGTCGGAGTGGAGAGTAGTGAAATGATTGTCTTGCGAAAGAGTTCCAGATAATGGTGGATGGATCGAATCCAAGCTAAAGAGGAGATGGTTACTTGTGGTAATAATGTAGCTTTCGGCGTCAGATGGGAAGATCAGGTCAAGTTATCAAAGTCGGACGATCTGTAAAGAGAATTTTTTTAACAGATAAGGTGTTAGTCGCGACAAAGTGAGTTGTATAGTTGGACTTAGTATATTTCAAGTAGGGAAGGATGAAATTGTCACAGATGATGATAAAGTCATTGGGGTCAGCGATATCAAATGTGAAATCTATGAAGTCTATGGCAATGTGATAACAATAAGAGGATTATGGGAAATGACGGAACCGGCAGGTAAAGTAGAAGTTCCGTTTCGGGAAAGTTATTAATGCGCTTTTAAAGTTGAGATCTGCGGAGTTCAATGATTTGAAGAGTAATAGATTGTAGCTACTGTGAATTGCTATGAGAACTCCGCGACTGTTCAGAAGGTAGGCAACATAGGAACGCATGTTTCGTTGATTCTTTTGCTTCTCGATGCTATGCTCAATTTAGCTATAATACGTCATTTTTAGGAAACCTTAATACAAGGCTTGTATGGGAAGACTTTTAAATATTTTAGCGGCCAGTACACTGTTCCTATATCCTCTCCAAGCTCTCTTAAAACCCGACTGCAATCTGCAGAAACTATAGAACAACAATGGAGAGCTTGTCAGAGCTCCACCATAGTTGTCGTGGTGATGGTGTCTTGACGAATGTAGACAATGGATATATTACTACATTCCATCGACGGATAGCGTGAGCCTTAGGAAAAGAAAAGAATAGAGAATCGTGTGAAAGTTTTTCCCTTCGAGTGAGATTCGCGAAATCGACGAGATGGCAAAAATTACGTTCGAAAGTTGATTCATGCCACGGCTATAAAACCAGAGCGGTAGCCTGCAGGGATAAACATGAACAACTTATAATGAAGTCTTAGTCAGTGTTGAGAATGTGGACAGACCTCTTTTGTGCATTATACGAGTATAGCGGTGATAACCACCCAATGCGCTATAAGAGATGAAATCCAATTAAGCAGCTGGCGTAGATTGAATTTATACTAATTTATAAGTTGGTTCGGAGCATGTACATGCATATAGTCGAGGGAAAGATGAACGGAATCCCAGCATCGTTTGCCCGCTCAAAACGAGGGAGGTCCTTAAAACTGCGCCAATTATAGTGGCTTTCAAGGGTCGCTTCTGCTACATACTTGAACGCCTGAAAGCCTTCGTGAACAATCTACTAAGTTCCTATCCTTATATGTATATTATAGATTAAACCACATTCACACTATGACAGATCCTTCTTTCACGAATTCCAGGTGCACACAACAACTCTTAACCCTCTAACGGGTAAGACCGTCTCAAGACTGTCGTCAGTTGTTTGCCTCCAATGTCAAACTTAATAGTTGTTTTTGCTTAAAATAACGGTAACTTGGTTTTGTTTACTATTCTACGCAATGTGAAACATTTACCGTTTCATTTCGACCACGCGTTTGAGTACGGTCATCAGTTGAACACGGAAATTCATTGAACTAACAGTGGAAATAATTTTTTTCAATTTGTTGATTTTGATTTGTCAAAACATTACTTAGAATTAAGAAAAAAATACTCATAATTTTACAGTAAGTAGATTATACAATATATTTATATTTATTAACAAAATTGAAGTGATAAATCAAAGTTATGTGTCTTTTGGAAACAAAAAATGAAAGACCGTCTCTTTTTTTTATCAAAAAAAATATTACGAGTAATTTGCAAAAATTGACTGATGATCAATTGGCTGAATTTATCAATTCAGTAGAAAGTGACGATGGTGTTTACATCAGCGATGACACAATTTATGATCCTGATTACGTTGTTGACAGCATTGAGCGAGAGAATTTAACTCAGGTTACGCAGAATGATGCATAAATAATTGAAGAATGCATCCAGCAAATGAACGACGCTGACACAACATATGCATTTGCAAAAACTATGCACTTAAATTTAAGTGAAATCGTCAATCCAGTAGCTTCTTCAACTTTTGTTTTTGATGCTTCAGAACTGCAGGCATCTACTTCGTCTGCCATTCAAAACTCTCGCTTCAAAGCTCTAAAACGGCCACGATCGCCCTTGCCAACATTTGAAGCTACTGGGCCAACAAATCAGGCTTCTTCTGGGGGATATTAAAAACGCTAACTGGGTACTTTACCGGAGGCAAATAAGCTCACATTTGCGGGGTGTTCCTACTAACCTTGACAGTGTGAACTCCAAGAATCATGTTGATGTTGCAGTCGAATTCTTTTCCCGAAATGTACATCAGGCAATTAGCGATTCTGTCCCAAAAGTTCAGAAACGTAAACACCTTCCCCAGCTTTCAAAACACATACTAGATCTAATAAAAATTCGTAATTCAGCTAGAAGAAATTGGCAGAGATATCGACCTTCCGCTTATAAGCAGGAAATGAAGTATCTTAATAAGCGGACCCCACAAGCGGACCAGTAGGAATGCAGTTAAGTGGGAAGGTTATGGTCCTACATTTCTGACCATAACGACGCCGGGATAAAAAAAAGGAAAAGAAGAAGAAGAAGTATCTTAATAAGCAAATTTCGCTACTCATTAATCATGAACGCAATATTACGTGGAACAATAAGCTTCAGAAACTGGAGAAAAATGCAAAACCCTTCTGGAATATTGCTAAGATAATAAAAAACAAAAATAGACATATTCCACGACTACAAAACGAAGTATATACAGATATTGATAAAGCGAATGAACTTGCTTCTAATTTTATGAAAAACCACTCCGTATCAGAGAATTTAAGCGACCCTGCCACAATCAGTTTGGTCAATGCTCAAATAAACAATTTCAATATGTTGTCTACGGATGCACCACAAAGCGCTTATGTCTCTGATGACGACATTGCATTCCATCTGAAAAATCTTAAGATAAGGAAAACCCCTGGATTTGACCAAATAAGTAATATTTATCTTAAGGAGCTACCCCACATTGGCATCAAATTTATAACATTTATTATAAACGCTTGCTTAAAAATAAGATACTTTCCCAACTCCTGGATATTGGCAAAAATTATTCCAATTAATAAACCTGGAAAACCTCCGGACAAAGTCGAAAATTACAGACCTATTAGCCTTTTCAGTAGCCTAGGTAAACTCCTAGAAAAAATAATAAAAGAGAAGATGATACAGTTTATACGGGAGAACAATATTCTCCCAAATGAACAATTTGGCTTTCAGAATTCGCACAGCACTTCACATCAAGTCTTAAGAATAGTAAAATATGTCAAAGAACAACGAGCTCAAGACAAGTCTACAGGCATGGTCCTGCTTGACATAGAAAAAGCCTTTGACTCTGTGTGGCATGACGGTCTTGTCTTCAAAATGATTCGTCACAAATTCCCGCTTTATCTCTGTAAAATAGTCCAAAGTTTTCTTAGTAATCGTTCTTTTAGTGTATCCGTTAATAATGTGCTTTCTGAAATTAAATACTTTAACGCTGTAACTGCGCAAAGAGTCACCTAGCAAAACTACAAATAGCACAAAATAAACTCCTAAAAATGATGCTAAATCTCCCTTGGCATTTTTCTACATAAGCCTTGCATAAAAGAGCGAAAGTCGAATTGATATCTGATAGAATAAATAAACTTAATGAACACTTTAAGGTTCGCTGCGACAACTCCGAAAACCCCTTAAAAAGAAATTTATTTTCTCAGATTTAATTTTGACAATACTTCCAAGCATATTCAAGAAACCATATTAGAAAAAAAAAAAAAAAAAAAAAACATCCTATTCATATACTTAATTCCCTACTTATTTAACTTTGTATACACTATGTTTGTATTTATTTATTTATTTGATTAAATATTTATTTATTTATTGTTTATTTATATATTTATTTATTTATTTATTTATTTATTTATTTATTTATTTATTTATTTATTATTTATATATTTATTTATTTATTTGTTTATTTATTTTATTTATTTATTTATTTATTTATTTATTTATCTATTTATTTATCTATTTATTTATCTATTTATTTATCTATTTACTATTTATTTTTCTTTTTTCAAATGAGGTTCTTTTCAAGAATCTGTTTTTCTTTTCCTCAAACTGTAAGCTTTTTCTTGTAAACAAATAAAATGGCAATTTCAGTAGCAAGATACAATTAGGTATCAAATCTCTGTGTTAAATATTGTGCGGTAACTCAGACCATGTAAATTTTAACAAAAATCTGAATAAAATATACATACATACTTCTGGGGGATTCAATGGTGTGCTCGGTTCTGTTACAAATGATTCAAAAAAGCTTTCTAATTTGGTCGGGCGTAAACGCTCAATGTGCCTACACGTGAATGAAGTTGCATTTTGTGGTGTAGCATCACTTCCATTAACTGTCAAAAACCTTGACACGCCAATGGAAATCTTCTATTGGTTTTTTACCGAAGAAATAATTGAACTTATTACTGCAGAGACAAATCGATGCGCTTTGAAGGAAAACATAAATTCTGGTTTTAAAACCACTGCCCCAGAAATAAAAAATTATATAGGAATATTGATTTACATGTCGCTTTACCGTTATCCTAATATGGAAAGCTACTGGGGCAAAAATGCATTCCCATCTATTCAAAAATGAATGTCGTTAAAACGATTTACAGCAATAAAGAAGTATTTATGTTTTCAAGATGAATCCCAACGAATAAAAAAAAGTGAACTGGCTACGACCCTGTGTTTCGAAAGGGAACCACTACTAGAAGCCAACAAATTCAACGAGAGGTTCGATTCAATTCCGAAAACAGCTAGACTTTGCGTCGATGAGCAAATGTGCAGCACTAAGACGAAACACCATCTCCGTCAATATATGCCAGACAAACCGCACAAGTGGGGTGTCAAATTGTTTGTTATCTGCGATTCAAACGGATGTGCATTCCGTTTTGAGATTTATAATGGTGCAGGTGATAATGTCATCTTACCTAGCACACCGAATCTAGGAGCTACATCCAAAATTGTTATTCGGTTATCGCAAACGATTCCTGAATATGATATTCTCTACTTCGACAATTTTTATACGTCGCTGTCTCTTTTGGTGTATTTGTGAGCCCGAGGAATATTCAGTTTAGGCACAATAAATACTTAGGCGATAAAATGTATTTTTTTTTACGTAGCTAATCGCATACCAGCGTGTAAATTGCCGACCAACAATCAAGCAAGTAAAGAAAGCAGAGGATTTTCCACAGAATATATGACGTCAATCGATGAAGTGGATGTTAATACGCTTTTATGGAAGGACAACAAGTGTGTACGTTTAGCATACATCCACGTAGGTATTGAACCATTTGAAAGGTTCAATCGTGATCAAGCTATAGCTAAGACAACTCGATATGATAGAAAGCAGAAACAATTCATCCAATAAACTGCCCTCAAATCATCCGGGAATATAATGCCCATATGGGTGGAGTTGACCCCATGGATGGGCTTATGGGTCGGTATCATATTCAAGCTAAAAGTCGAAACATCATGACGAGGCTCTTTTACCATTTTATTGACATGGCTGCATCCAACGCATACGTTCTATACAAAAGAATCTATGCCGAAAAGAGGAATAATTTGTCTGTAGAAAAACAACTTCTGCAACTTCCTCAGTTTCAGGAGAAAATAGCTGCTGGACTCGTTTCTATCACGGAAAAACGACCGGTAGGACGACCATCATCGGGTCATAGTGTGGAGCCAACATCACCAGTTCCTAGCACATCCGGTGTTGGGAAAAGAGCTGTTCACCCCGTTGCTGATATTCGTTTTGATGGCCAAAATCATTTTCCCATTTGGGTTGATGAACCGAAAAGAAAAGGTGTAAACACTGTAAAAAGTCAGATACACAAGTTCTTTGTGCGAAATGTAATATTCATATGTGCTGTACGACTGACAAAAATTGTTTCTTGGACTATCACCATAAAAAGTAAAACATTTCAAATTCATTTTCTTGTTTTTTGTTAATAATTTTTTTTTTAATTAATATTTCCATCAAACTATTTTTTTCACGTAAACCGACAAGATCGTCTTGAGACGGTCTTCAGTAATTCTCACCTAGTGGTCGATGTGGTTAAACCTTTTACCTGAATTTATGCTTATATTACTCATATCTATGTACATAAAAAAAATTATCAACTTGATGCGATCATTTTTACTATTTTGCCGGTTAGAGGGTTAAGTGATTTTAAAATCGCAGTCTATAGAGACGTTTCTAGAGTCTGCGATCAGGAATCTTATGATGACAAAGAAAAACGACTTCGAAGAAATTTGACAGTGGTGTTGAAATCAGGAATAGAGTTCTTAAAAACAGCTTTTTCAATTATTCCTACAAAGCCTTTTCCACTTCATGAGAAATTGATTCCTCCAAGGTGTTGGATGCCTCTCACGTTATTGTGTTAGACTTGGAAAAAGACATTCCACAAAGTCGAGTAGGAGCACACCGTTGCGCTGAAACATAGACATCTCCATCTGCTCTGTTGCTTCCTAGGATCCTAGTGTCAGCACACCTCCTTTATTCAAAGTAAAGAAACGAAGGAACAAAGCTTGTATGATGGTGGAAAAATAACATTTCCGACAAAAAGTTACTTCGGAACTAATACTCGAGCTTGGCTGCGTGCTGTGGATGGGTAATTCAACTAAGGCTTCCCAGAATCACGAACAGACACTAGTTGAAAAGGGTTTTTGTGCATCGTTCTTCGTACTTCCTGGATACCAATGCATTTTAAGTTTTCTTGTAAAAACTAAAAATAGCCCAGCAACTTTTCCAGTTTCCTTTTACCCTAAGAACGAACGCTTTCGACTGCTTTTTACCCAATTAACTTCGTAATTAGTTTGCATCTTCTCAAATTATTAATTCCAGTAACAGAATTTCTATTTATTTTTGTCTCCTTAATGGCCACCGAACGAAACACTGAACTGAGTTCCAAATAGCTAAAAGTCCTTTCGTGGAATAAACTATTCCGAAGAACAAAAAACTTTCACCTAACCATCTGCCTCGGCAGAAGGAAGGATTGGATTGGAATTAAAGTAATGCAAGGATCATGTTAAATTTCCTAAATACATTCATCTGAAGACAGAATAGAATATAGAAATACAAGTCGTTGACAAGCTAAATCCGGACAAGATTTATCAAATATCTTTCCTATGCAATGCCTTGAGTCATCCATGATTAAAAGCAACACAGAAAAATAAAAACGACGACGGAAGAGTGGTGGAGTAGTTAAGAAAAAAAAATAACCGAAGCTTCCTGAAATAATAATTCATGAACCAACATTTATGTATTGTGCAGAGAGGAAAGAGCCCGCTACCATTTGTACTAAAGGAATTAGCACAGCTAAGGAACGACAGCGAAATAAGGACTTAAAGTAGCAGAAGAATTAAAGAACAAAATTGTGCACGCACGCATATTTGACATATAACCATAATTACCCTACTTCCCATCGTAGCACCTCCACTTTACCGGAAGGTGAGCCATAACAAGGCCCCAGGATATAAAAGGAAACAAAAGGATAAATGAAAAGAACAAGAAACAGGAGGAGAAAAGCAAACGGAAGAGGAACAGCAGGAAACTCCATCGTTTCTTTTCAGAACTTATCGATTTGCCGGTACACTCGCAATCCGTCCGCCTACGAACAGGTCCTGACCCCTACTCCCCTTTGATGTACTTCCGTAAATATAAATAATTGATGCCAATCAGCTTTTCGATTCACAATTTAACGTGAACGTAGGATCAAACGTCAACAAACTACAACGAAGTAGCGGTATACTCGTATACGGCAGCAAGTACTCTTAGTCGTACCTAACTTGTAAGAACTTTTTCTTCGTCTTCGTTTCTCCGACATCGGGCTGGACTATCCGTTTAATAGCGACGTCGATAGAGGGTGTATGCAATAGATCCATAGCATAATCTTGAACATATTCGAGGACCTCCTCAAGTTATTAGTTAATGCCAGGAAAACGGAAAAGAAAAACAGATCCTTAACAGGCGAACTTAAACTAGCATCATTTGCTAATAGAACTCGAGCGGACATGTATGAGTTCAGTAGCCTCGACTCTGTCAGCTACTCAGTCAATCATTCTCTTGCAGATCGATTGGAAATATCCTCTTTATATTTACATTTCCCACTGCTGCTACCCCATTGATGCATACACTGCTGCCCCTATCGAACCTCCATAAAAAGGGAGAAAAAAAAACTGCGCTTAGCTGTTTCCATTGGGCGAAAGGACCCTCCGGGCACCACTGTATCCTGTTTACAACACGAAGGAACAGAACACGAGCTCTCTCTGCGATGCAGTAGTGGTGTGACTCCCCGAGCGACGTAGCTCCATTCAGAGTTGGCTTTGTGACATCGAGTGCACTTGGAAAATGTTAGTAGATGCAGATGTTGACGCTGACATCCTTGCCTCGTTGTTATGCATCATGTAACGAGGACATTTTTATATTTTATTTACGCTTCATTTTCATTAAATTATTTGTCGCATCTCTCGAAATCCTTCGAGCTCGCGAACTTTGAAAGTTGCATTTAGCTTCACAAAGCTTCACTTGTAAGGGACGATGAGTAGGGGTGCAGTTGCTCGTATTTTGTATAACAAGGTCATTTGTCGTAAACGCCGAAGTAGATTCGGTGCAGTGATTGGGCGACAGGCGACTGCAGAAAGCAATGAAGTCGGAAGTAGTTGCTGGAGAGTGGTAGAGATCGTTGATAGAATCCAATTTGAGATGTCAATTATCGTTGGATTAGGAAGAAAGTTGAAGATTTTTAGAGCTTGGAATAGCATGCAATCAAGCGTGACGATGCGTTTTATTCCGCCTTTCTCGGTTGAAGTGAAGGATTAGAGCTAATTTGGGAAGTGTAGTTAGAGGCGCGAATCTTTTCAAGACTTTTTTGTACATTTTATGAAAATGGAGGAAACATATTACCTAAATAGGGGCTTAATGACTCAGTCAAATCAGAAAATTAGATAACGTAAGGGCCTCCTTCTTTATATTGAATACAGTCTCTGCAACTAACTATTGTCAGGATTTAACGTCAGGTTGACGGCAGAGAAACGTTTGCATTGGGCCAGCTTAATTCCCTATGGCTGAATACTGCCGCCTCCATAAGCCTCAGTTTCTGGACTCGTAAAATAATATGTAATCAGAAAGATCTTACCTTGTGTTGTAATACCAATTTCATGAACACATGTAACCCATCGCTCAGGGAAGGGTTGGGAGGGCATGTACCATGTAAACAAAGACCTCTGAACACAAGTCAGAAAGAGTAAGGACTAACAGCTATAGCTGTCACTTCTGCTGACAGTCTCGCAAGCAGCGGAAAAGTCAGCCAGGACGTTACATCATCCATTCAACTAAGGCCTATGAAAGGGAAAGACATGTCGGCCTTTCTCTTTTTCTTTCATTTTGTACACAAAGCAAACATTTCTGACCAAATCAACGACCAGAAAGAACCTAAAGACAACGTGAACATCTACTTATTGTAGTTTGTGGCGTTCGCGAAAATTAACCGTACATTAGGGTCGAAATTCATACAGATTCATACAGATATAGCGGAATATGTAGCGTCGTCCACACCAAATATACGAGTAGCTGTTGCTCACACGAGATGTGAGTATGAAGGCAAGTACTCGTAGATAACGATGACACGAAGACGGGCCTAAGCGCAGAAAAGCTTAGACGAGTACTACCATTATCTGCTTCTTTTGGTAAATACCGCGAAAACAAGTGTTCCGACTTGGCTCATAAATGAAAGGGTGCGTCTCGCACATTAAGGGAATAAGGCTCTAAGTGGGCCTAACACTACCTTCATCCCATCGCTGCCAATTAATGTCCCGATTTAGGTTTTAACAAAGCAGGAACTGACCATTACTGTCAACACTATAAAACCGAGCGGAACGACCGCGTTGCCGATACGAAACAGTTTCTAACTCAGAGGGACAAATTAGCGTTATACATAGTTGCCCCGACAGCTCTAGCGAGTCGCCGGTGAGTATATCTAAGCCTGAAAAGTTCGTTACTTTCGCGCCTGAGCGGAGACACTAAAGCTAGCAAGGTTGTCGCCACCAAGACAACCCCAAACTTACGATAAGAACAGAGAGGGTCTATATCCTTATCAATGACGAACTCCAGCTGTTATTAATCTTGAACTTAACAGTACAATCGACATCCGCGACAAAGGCGATAACCAATTTGGATAGCGGGGAGAGAGTTTACGACAAGTCAGGAGAGGTACGTCATTTGACAAGCAATAGCTCCATGCCTACCACACGAGGACTATCCTCTATACCATTCTGTAATCTTCATTTCATCCTTACCAATTATTTATATGTATATATAAATAAATTATATTTTAAAAATGCATTGAACTCCTAGCTTAAGGGGATACGGAGATAAGCTAAATATCTTCTGAGCAGATCCCTTAAAACAAATTCGTAAGAGAACATCAATATAAAAGGAATATAGAAAGCCCATTTGTAAATTGAAATCTGCTCGAAGATCAAATCGGTGAGCTATGAAAGGTCTGTGTGGTCTCAGGATTGGATTTATCCTGATATTGAGCCCGGGAATAATTGTTTTCGTAGCAATTATATTTTACGTCTGTTTTTCAAGTTGAGACCTATGTTATCATAATGGCAATCATTATATAGCGACAGCTATGTAGGTTGAGTTCATGGCTGTGTTTCACCCTTGCAAAATAGCGAAATATAATGTGAACTCTAGACCTCTCTGAATAATGTTGGAAAACTAATGCAATGAGCTAACATAGGCTTGGGTGCTATGTTATGTTGTTGTGAAATGACTAGCAATAGGAATTCATCGGAATTCTAGCTAGCCAGAATGGACTGAAAAGATTGAAATACTTTTGTGTGACAGATATTTTAATGATTCTTTTTCGCCACTTTTAAGGTTTTCCCTCCAGCGTTTCCTGGGTTGGACAATGGACATCGTCAATATCATTCAAAATTGAGTTCCAGCATTTTTCGAGAAGCTGAGCAGTAACTTTATCCCAAGACTTTGAAATCAAAATGATGGCAATGAACAAATTGAAATCTTTGAGGGCAGAAATGATGCCCTCATTTTTCCTGACAATTATAGATGAAAGCAAGCTTGATTTATAATGCAGCGTTGTAATTCTTATTGCATTTTGATCCATGGGCTATATCAAAACAGTAATTTAAAAAGAATGAAATAAAAATAAAATTAAAAATGTTAAGTAACCCCCGACAAAAAAAAACTCCAAAAAGTAAAAAAATAATAATTTTTTTCTCTCGGTCTTTTGACTTCATTAAAAGAACCTATTAATATTTTTAAGATGATGTCGTCGCGTCGAGGAATTACTTTTTGGAGTTTTTTTTTTGTCGGGGGTTACTTAAAATTTTTAATTTTATTTTTATGTACTTACGTATAAGCCCTTTTCACAAATTTAAACTGGTTGGTAAACTATGTATAATATTTCTTGGAGTAATTAGGAATGCAAGAGAGAGAGTTTTTAATTTCGAGTTTAGATTCAAATTTGAATATAGGAGAGAGGACTTTCCAGCCTTCCAAAAATTTGCTCATACTTGAGGTTTGATTAAACATTTTTGTCAAAGGCTCTGTTAACGATTACGCATAGTTTTTTTAGCACACGTGGGGAAAGTTTATTCGGGACAGTTAATTTACCGGCATCAACTCGAGATAGAGATTTAAGATTTTAGACTTAGGTAATTCATGGAATTGGAAATTTCGTTAGATTTACGTCTGGAATTAATACATTTTTAAAAAATTACATTTTTAAAGTAATTACAAAAATTACAGCGAATATATTGAAAGGGACAATTCCAAGATTTTTCGGATTATTCCGAATTTTATTGAATGCTTTATTCTTTTGGTTTTTGATTCAGATTTTTTGTTGATTTTTTTAGTGCTGAACGTATTCCGTATTTGCAACAACAATGTTATTGGTTACTTTACTACTTTAATGTCAGCAGTCGTTAATGAAATTTAGATATGTATAGATAAATGACAAAAAAGTTGAAAAAAAAAATGCAAAAACACTGATTCGCATACCATAATCATATGACCTGCCTTCCAATCTGTAAAAACTCACAATATTGCGTTCTATTGAGTCAATCAACTCAAAAAGATCTTGCGTGCAGCCATCCACGGCGCCTAATCCCCATCTCTATATTCCTATCTACCAGCTGCCATAGAGCTTGACTCTGGCTGAAAAATGAAATCAAAATGGAAATCTTGTTTTTTTCGAGTCGAAATCCATGGAATCGGCGATCGGTGATTCGATGATTACCTACAAATCTCATTAAATCCCGGCCTTTACCTTTCCTCATAGTGAATTTTCAAAATTATCTAACCGAAGGGGGTGAAGTTATATCAATAATGAATTCAATTTTGAGGTTAGTCTCTGACTTTGGGTTAGCATCTAATCTAAGAGCGAAACATCCATAGTAGTTTGGAAGTCTCATTTGTGTTCCATTTGTTCTTGTCGAGCAAAGTGATTTCTAAACCAAATCTGAAAGATATAATGGTGATGATTAGAATGGAAGCTTCATGAATAGGCTAGAGACATGAGACGTTATGTTTACGTTATAACTAAAGTACATGTGTAGATGAAAGTCAAAAAACAAGTCTGTTTTCTCATTTTCACACAATTTTCTATCGTTGTTTCGGCTTGCTTCTAATCCTCATGATTCGGCTGATGTATGTAACTGGCGATGACTGGTTGAAGACCTAGTTCAAGTTTAATATTGTTGTAACTCAGGACTGACTGTCACGTCATCGGTATGAACAAAGTTTGATATTTTTAGGGAAGACTCTCAGCTCGATTGAAGTCAATGGTTCTTTTAGGGCAGCTTTCGTTTATAGTCAGTATACAGTACACAATTCTTACCAGTAACTTTTACTCTTACCTGTAACTCTTACAGGTAACTTTTTCAACATTAAGACAGGCCGTCATCGTAAATCTTTCGTTGAGGCATGCTGTATAGACACTCTGTCCTCACTCTACTCCACTCGTATATGTCTGATATCGGTTGTACCTACTTCACTCATATATGTTTGATATCAATTGCTTCTTGCTTTCATTGAATTCATGCTAAAAGTATTATAAACCAGGATGTGCTTTCGTGGAAATTTTCAATAAAATATCAATAGAAGGAACAAACGAGGCATAGATCCTAACACATGTGTATAATACCTCCTTACTGTCCAATGAAATAAACTTTCGGGAACCACATCCTACCATCTTTCATCTGCATTCGAAAGAACGACGTAAGAATTTAAAAAACTCTACAAACTTTCTACTTGAGGTTTCATTTAGTGTTTCGCTAACAGGACAGAATCCTGCAGCGAGACAACTGAATCGAAAAAGTCATCTCTTCTTCTCATTAAGGACATTACATATGAAAACTTGTCCTTCCGGAATTATATTGCATCTACCGCACTCGAAAGTTTGCTTATTACATTTTGTTCACAGTTTTTTTCCCTCATCCGCTCATCGTTCAAGTGAAAAAAGAAACTTCAACTCCATGGATGCAGTAATGTCTTTGATGTATCGCACAGTAAAAAGAATATCATACTCGTATCTACCATCTTCCTTAGTTTTAAAGTTTGTCTAATATAGAAAAAGTTTCGCATTTTTCTCTGCCCTTGTTGTGCTAACTTTCAGCTTGGTTTGCGTTTTCTCGGGTTATTCAAGAATTTGATGGGATCCTTTCACTGTCAATTGAAGGACGAGGAGTCGAGGAACAAAAGAAAAACAAAAAGGGAAGATTCGAGTAACGTACGGTTGGTGTTATTCAAATGTACATTCTTTGATATGATGGACGTTTGGTAGAATATCGCTCGTTTTGTTCCCTCATCAGTCCTGTCAAGTGACAACAAAAACGTATGTTTAGGGATTTTGAAGATGAAAGGGACCTGGAATGGAAATGGCTCATGTTTCTAAGTCACAGTTGGTTCTTTTGAAAGTAAGATTAATTTGAAAGAAAAGGGGATAAATGGGGAAATGTTGGGGGTTTTATTTAGGTTTTTCGGCTTGTCATGATTCAGATGAAAGTTCACACATTTTATCCAAATATCTAATCTTTGGGCGATCAGCAAATGCCTTTAAAGAGAACATGTTACCATGGCACGCCTTAGGAGATTATAAGTAAGAACATTTCCACAGCTAATGAGTTTCTTGGGAAGTAGCAGTCGCTAAGGTTATATTTATTAAGGAATTAACATTCCTTTATTGTATGGAGTTGTATGGAGCAATCTCCTTCAATCTGTGAATAGAGCCCTCTCCCTGGTTCCATGGATTCCACTTTTTGAAATTTCAATAAAATGCTCCGACATGTAGCTTGTTTCAGCTTTTACACACCTGGTTCCAAGCCAATAAGTCCTACAATCCATTGTCATATTGTTACTTTCGCTACGCCCCACCTGAGTACACAAGCTGTCTGCGCGAATGTTTCCAAGTCGCAACAGAAAAGCCTGATTTCTGTTCCCACAGCTAATTTATGTGAAAAGAGGTCGCCCATTACGGACGTACTCGTATCAACTGCAAAGCAAAATCCAAAAATTGCCACCATATTAGGGCCACCGCTTTTCTAGTCATATAAGTTAAGTTTTAAGCCCGATTGGGTTCTTATTCATTTACTGCCCTTAAGCTGTTGTTATTATCCTTTCACTCGGTCTGGTTCAACTATTTTAGATATACATACTCGTATATATGCTGCAGAACTGACGGATATGACACCGTTGATATCGTCGCTCGGTCAATTTGTTTACTTGCTTTGCATACTTACTTAGATTAAGCAGTAATTCGTGACTGAGCCTGAGCCTGAGCCTTAACCAACAAGCTTGTTAAGACTTTTCAATCATCTGCTTTCGTTGCCGCACGTCCAGATGGTTAAGATCTCCTTCCATTTGTGTGCGTCCCCTCAGAAGCGGTCGTTTACTGATACGTCGTCGCTCTGAGTTGAAACCGAAAACTGTTCTGGTCGGTGCAGTGGTGTCATTGGTACTAAATAACCTAGAAATATTGGACATTGGATCCACGATTAAGCTGTATCGCACGTAATGTTTTTGATTGTGTCTTTTCTCCACTCCACGTTAACAGAAACGGAAACAAAGATTGCACGCAAGTTTTTTTTTCTCGAATCTCTCTAGGGCTTCTTCATCCACTTTTGGTACCTTCTTGACCGAGCTGATTAAAATTTTGTAAGGAGTTAGCTTGATTTTTCGAGAGTGGGCTCTGTTTCTCAATAGTTTCTTGAGTCTAAAGACGCAGTAGTTAACAAGTGTTATTCTGCGTCCGATGTTAGCATAGGCTTTCTTACTGCTTGTCACTAATCAGTCAAGGAGGATGAAATCCTTGACCATTTCGAAGCTAAAGCTGCCAAAGATAACATTGTGAAAAAAAAACCGGCGTCTCTGTTGAGCGACAGCATCTCCATAACCAATCCTTCTTCTGTCTCATCTCAATCTTTTATCGACCCCCTTCTGCCCCCCACAGTCAAACTTACTCTGCAAACCGCTAACCCCGTCGTTATGCTCTCTCTCGGTTAAGGGATAAAAAAATATACGAAAACATCCGACTCTTCCTAGCTTATCTCCATGATAAGTTAGACTCGGTTTGCTACGAAGGAAAAACTAACACAAGCGTAAGGGTATCAATCGAACAGGAAGGTCTTCCTGCTGACTTCGCTAGCCTCAAAAACCTCTTCGTAAAATACCACGAATTCTTCAATATTTCCCCTCAAAAAGTCTCAAATGATCTCGAAACTTTCCGGCAATATATACACTCAAAGCGGATATCGCACCTCCAGCGTAGCCGAGCCGACCACGACAGGTTTTTTCGTTCCTAATTGTCGCCATCCTCCTGTCACCCACACCCTCTGCAAAAACCTCCCTCTTACTATTTATTATCAAAATGTAAGAGGTCTCCGCTCGAAAACCCAAGCTATCCTGCAACAATCACATGCACAACCTTTGATGTCTTCGCGTTGACTGAAACGAATCTGATCCCCAGCATAAATAACCTCGAACTGTTCCCACCAAATTTTAATGTTTATCGCGATGACGAACTCAGCCGACTCACTGACGGTTGTCCTTGTCGAGGCGTTCTACTAGCCGTCCTTAATACAATTGACTCTTCCCTTATTGCAGTATCATCCTCCCCACTTCTCGACTTTGTTTCAATTAAGATTGCTCTACCCCAGAAGACACTATACATCATTTGTTTCTACATCTTGCCCTCACAACCTATTGAATCCTATCAATCCGCCATCAACACAATCGACCAATTAACCGACTTAAGAAACCCTCAAGATGAAATCCTTGTTTTCGGTGACTTCAACCTTCCTCATCTTAAATGGACCCAATTAGACGATCAATCGTCTTACACTGCCACCAATCCCACTACTGCCAAAGAATGTCTCTTCTTGGATCGCCTAACAGATTCAAACCTCAGCCAAGTTAGTGGCGTACTAAACTACATGGGTAGACAACTCGACTTCATATTCACAACCGATCCTCTCAACTCTTCTGATTCACTTAGACCCCTTTCCCTTTCAACCATCGATAACTTCCATCCTCCCCTCCTCCTTTCCTTCTTTCACGATTCTCCATCACAGAATAAACCTCCTACAGTTCTGGCCACTTACGATTTCCACAAAGCAAAATTTCATCTAATAAATGAATGACTTAAAAATGCCCCTCTCAATTTTGATAACCTAACCGTAAATGATGCTATATTCATACTCTACAGGGAAATATTTTACTCTATCTCTCTTTACGTTCCCGTTTCACAACGCAAAACTTCGTCCACCTCCCCACCCTGGTATAATCGCAGGCTCCGTTCTCTAAGAAACAAAAGAAATAAGCAATGGACAATCTTCCTTCGTACTCAATCATCCAATGACTTTTCTAACTACCTGGGCAGCTATCTCCACTTTACCGCCCTACACAACTTCCTCTATCAACGGTATTTAACAGAAACGCAAGCCAATCTTATAAACGATCCAAAGTCCTTCTTTAAGTTTGTTAACTATAAAAGAAAATCCGATGGCTATCCTACCTCCCTCTCCTTCCACGATCAAACCTCGAATGATCCCAATATTATCGCCAAATTTTTCGCCACCTTTTTTAAACAGTCTTTCGCCGACGACTCGTTTGCTCCAGACTTCTCATACTTTGATTACATACCGAATTTTTCGCTTGGACCATTTCTCCCACACACAGTTGATTCTCATGTCATCGAAAACAAATTAAATCTACTTAATGATGAATTCACTCCTGGACCCGACGGTCTCCCTGCCATATTTCTAAAAAAATGCTCCTCAACCATCTCTCACCCTCTCTCGAAAATCTTCACCCTATCCCTATCCCAAGGTGAATTCCCCCGCTTATGGAAAAACTCATTTATCACCCTTATCACCCCTATACATAAAAAAGGTCCGAAGAACGTTGTTAACAACTATCGTCCCATTGCCAAACTATCACATATACCTAAACTCTTCGAGAGTGTTTTGAACGAAACACTAAGTTTTCGCTGCAAGTCATTAATCTCCCCTAGACAACACGGTTTCCTCAAATGCAGATCCACAACCACTAACCTTATTGAATTTGTGTCCTTTGCCCTATCAGCCTTAGAGAACGGCAAAGAAGTCGACGTTATCTTAACCGATTTCAGTAAAGCTTTCGATAAAATCTTCCACAGACTGATACTCTTCAAATTGTCCTCCCTTGGCTTCGACCCCATTTCTTTGAAGTGGATATCTTCTTACCTGGAAAATCGCTATTATAATGTTCGTTTTAGATCTGCCTTCTCTAACCCCTTTTCAGCCTCCTCCGGCGTCCCCCAAGGAAGCCACTTGGGTCCACTTCTTTTCGTTCTTTCCATAAACGATCTTGAATTGGTGATCAAACACTCCCACATCTCATTATACGCCGACGAGACCAAGTTCTTCAAGACCATTTCCTCCAGTCATGACTCTTCCCTTATTCAATCTGATCTCAATAGCTTTTCCATCTGGTGCTCCAAAAATTGCTTAGAGCTTAATATTTCCAAATGCCAATCAATTACCTTTTCACGTAAACGAATCAAACCTCCTCCTCGTCTCTACTTCCTCAATAATCAACCCATCTCCACGGTTCAAGTCATTCGCGATCTTGGCATATTATGTGACCAAGAGCTTAATTTTCGGGCACACATCGATGAGATAATCCTTAAAGCTAATTCTGCACTCGGTTTCGTGAAGCGATGGTGTAAAGAATTCTCGGACCCTTACGTTACCCGATCTCTTTACATAACCTTTGTCCGGCCCCTTCTTGAATACGCCTCCCAAGTGTGGTCTCCCTACCAACAAACCCACATTTCTAGAATCGAGAGCATCCAACGCCGATTCCTACGTTTTGCACTTCGAGGTCTCCCCCTGGGGCAATCCTTTGATTTTACCACCCTACCAAGACCGCCTTAAACTAATCAACATGAACACGTTGGAAGAAAGAAGAGTTGTATCTGACATTCTTTTTATCCATCGTCTCCTTTCAGGTACCATTGACTGCGCGACTCTCTATAACTCTGTCTCTATCAACACTAACCCCCGCAACGTACGAAATCCCCGTCTCTTCTATCTACCCACTCCCCGTACTGCCTATGGCTCTAATGAACCTATTTCTCGTATGCTGGGAATTGTTAATTCGAATCTTTACTTCGATTTCAACCTCAGCACTCGATGCCTAAAAATCCGCCTTCTTAACCACCCTCCCCTTCTCCCTACCTAGTAAGTGAGATTAGGTTAAGATTAGATTAAGCTAGCTTGAATTAAGCCCAATAAATGGGGGCGTTCGCCCCCCCCGAAAATTAAAATATAGAGTTCCACAAAAAACGGCAGATAAAATGTTTAAGGGATACTTAGGAGACTTTTCTGACGAAATGTGGCATAGGCTATGTTTTCCTGCGACTCGTTCAAAGATGTATTGTGAATTGTAATTAAAGGTTTTCGCTGAAACATTTTGAGAACCACAGGATAAAACCACCGCGGAAGACCTTCTACTCAGTGAAGTGCTGCGGGTGTTGTTTTCTTTTCTTTTTTTGTGTGCGACTCTCCGTCTCCTCTTTCCTTAGTCTTGTCTACTAGAGGAAGGCCCTCTCACTGGAAATCGTTCTTCTTTTGTTTCTTGGAAAGTCGTATGATCGTTAACCTTCGTTAGGGCGAACGGGCAAGTGGCGTGATCACGGGAGTTGATGGGTGACGAGCAGCCTGAGAAATAAGGATTCGGGGAGTTGGTTTTTAGACGTGACCGCGAAAGGTTGAGGTCGAGGGCGACCATCGAAAAGAGATAAGACAGTGCGTGAGTTAGTCGGACGGTTTTTTTTTTTTTTCTCGGTCCGTAGTACGAGGAAAGCGAGTAAAAAAAAAAAAAAAAAAAAAAAAAAAAAAAAACGTGTCCGGGCAACCAGAATTCGTTCAAGAAGTCGGGTGTTGAGAAACGGTCCTCCCCCTCCCCCCCTTTGCAGCGTGCTCCCTGTTCCGAGTGGGAGACCTCGTTACACAAAAAAAAAGAAGTTATTAGTGAAAAAAAAAGAAGAGAAAAAGTGCTAGGGCACTACTTGTGAATGATATAGTGGGCATTTAGAGTTTTAGTAACCCAAAAACAAAAACCAGAAAAAAAACAAACTTCTACTTTTTTTGATGTGGGTTGTGGGAGGAAAGGAGTAGTCCTGGAGAAGGAGGAAACGGTATGGTGGCAGCATATGAAGAGCGGGTCCAGAGATAACGGTTTCAGGTTCCAGAAGCGGAGGAGCTAAGTGTTAAATTTTTTTTTTTCTATCAGTCTTTTTTTTCTTCTTCTTGGATTTTTACTTCCACTGTAATTTTGGCCTATGAATTTTTCTTGTATTCTGTTTAGATACATATGTGAGCTATATCCATATTTATGACTTATGAAATTATGAAATCCATATTATATATTTTTTTTTTTATACATATATACTTAAGGCCATTTAGGGTAGCTGTGTCTTGTAAGCAGGCACCGGTGGTAGGGTTAAGAAAAGAAGAGGAGATACGTTAAGAAACGGTTGAAAAAATAAACAAAAAAAAATATAGGTATATATACATATATACATATATATTCATCTCTTGTTCTGGGAACTTGGAGCAGGTTCAGGCGGACTCTAGTACCTCGTCGCGGTTCTGGGTACTAGGGTAAAGCGTCCACTGGGTCCAAACTCGTGGCGCCCTCTCATCACCTTTACTCACGACCACTCTCGCGGAGTTGGCGGGCGGCTTGGTGGACGCCACCGCGGAAGGGATGCCGGGCGACGGTAACAGATGTTCTTGGGCTATAATCTTGGTGTCATAACTGGGGCATTTAGCGTATGTTATATATGTAAATCATTCTAGAGTAGGCGTCAGTCTCTCCTGTTGGGGCTGAAGCGCATATTATATTTATTTGACGAGGTTACCTTTGATACGGATTATTACTAGGCGTTTGCTCACAAGCCGAAGCTTGAGACAGTCGAAGCTTTACATAAGAAGTAAGCAAACCAGTAGAGGCTAGTAGCTGTAATTATGAACAATTCATATCGAGCCTTCCGTTCATTTCAAAGGAAGCAAAAGGAAACTTTCCAATTTCAATTTTCAAATACAAATATCCCCGTTTATTGAGCTTAATTCAAACTAACTTAATATAACTTAACCCCATGTATACCGCGGTTTTAAGACCTATATTAATGTACGGCTGCTTAGTCTGGTGGCCGACACTGTGCAGATCTAACTATGCCTAATTTCTAAGTAGAGTCCAAAGGATGGCGTGCATTGCTATAACCAGGACACTGCAAATAGTCCAAACTGCAGCCCTCGAAACGATGCTTTACCTACTTCCCTTGGATCTTTTTTGGTAAGGAAAAGGCAAAGAAATCGGCACTGCGACTTAAGGGATCAGCTCATTGGAAGTTCTCCGAAATAGGACACGCTTTTATTCTTCAACAAAGCAGTGATCTAAGTAAAGTTAGGGACTACTTAATCCTGACCCTAGGGTTCAAGATTCCTTATAAAATAACAATTCCCAACCGACGACAATGGGAGGAGAACGAATTTTCAAGAAGAGGCACTGCATTGGAAATATACACAGACGGGTCTAGGACAGGCAATGATGTGGGTGCCGGTGTCTATGCACCCACCCTAAAAATCAGCTAATTCTTTAGACTACTGAATCACTATAGTATATTCCAAGCTGAACTAATGGCAATTCGTGAGGCCGCCCATGGGCTGTCTGTGAGATCAGTGAACAATAGGAATTTCGTCTTCTGACGGCAATAAAAGCACTCGAATCACAATAATAAGATCAAAATTAGTCAGGCACAGCCGCACGTTTCTAAATGAGATAGGTGGGTAGATTTAGATTGAGGAGGCTATTCGACTATGCGCGTCAAGGTACAATTAGCGCTTAAGCGCCATTTAAATACCACAAAACTCGTGAAACTAAGGGATGTGAAGGGGGATGTTCATTTAACTCCAGCCTGTGGAGTTAAGAAAACTTATGTTGGCCAAGCTGATGTTGGCTTCTTCGGAGAGGTTGTCGATGAAGTATTCGCAAAGAAAACGTTTCACGGTTTCTTCTGCGTGGTGTTGTGACAACTACGACAGTGGGAGTCAGACCAGAAGCCTATTCTGGCATCGTAAGTTCTTAGAGACCAATGACCGTAAAACGCGATTCTAGCTTTGTTGGGGCGGTGTCTATTGAGGAGGTCGTTGGTTTTGTTTTCTGAATAGGAGGGCCAGGTTTTTCGTGATATTTAGTTGATTTGGTTCACTTACAATTGGTTTGAAACTTTGAGAAGGTTCAGCGACAGACCAATAGTTTGGGTAGGGGAGTTTGAGGTGGCCCTGAGCTTGGCTAACTCATCAACGTGGTAGCAGACTAAAGAGCTTTAATAGCGGCTTGGCTGTCGCTACAAATAGCGGCGGACGCCTGATTGGGGCGGGCTGCATGCTTCCCGGATCACTAGCACCAGCTTAAGAGATGCTCGAGTGATCGGGGAGCCGGAATGAATTTGAGATATGGTGGTGTTGGTGCATTTATTAAAAATACATTTCATATTGAATTTTATGGTTTTAATTTGCATAGTTGCGATGTTCTAAAAGTTAAAGATAGTAATTCTAAGTTAACCTTTTTCTGTGTCTATAGATTTAATAATCCATCTCTGTCAGATAACATGTTTTGTGAAGAATTAGGTAATTTGCTATCAAAAGAGGCAAACGATGTTATTATTGTGGGTGATATTAACATAGATATTTTACAAAACTCTAGTCTAGTCGATAATTATTTATTTATGTTATCTTCCCTCGGCTTTGAGTCATGCATGAACAGACCAACTCGTATTACGGCTTCCACTTGTACTTGCATCGACCATATTATGGTACGTTTTTCAAACCCCCAAATAACTGAAATCTATAGTTCAGTTGCTGATTTGCAAGTATCTGATCATTGTATGACTTGTCTTAGCTTAAAATATTCTAGTATTTCTATCAATAAAATACCACGATCTAGTCCTTCCCTTGTCAACATTGACTTTACCTGTTTAAATACTTACCTTCGTTTTGAATGTTGGGAAAGCGTACTAAATGAAAGCGATCCTTCCGCTGCCTTTTCTATGTTTATTAAAATTCTTGAAAACTATGTTTTACAAAGTTCTAAAATAATTGTAAAAAAGAGAAGTAAATGGAAAAAACTAAAACCTTGGATATCTTTTGCCTTAGTAAAGAAAATTAGCACTAAAAACAAATTGTACAAAAAAAAGTTAAAAAATCCCAACAACAATAATATCTCAACTGCCTACAAACAAATATGCAAAGAAATTTCCAAAGATGTTTCGTTATGCAAAAATAGCTTCTATGTGAACAAATTCCGTGCGGCCAAAGGTGATTCCAGGAAAGAATGGGAGCTAGTAAGAACTATATTGAATAAATCTACTCAACAAAGTCAAATATTAGGTTTAAAAGAAAATGACGCTTTAATAACTGACACTAAAATTTTAGCAAAAAAATTCAATTGCTTCTTTTCCTCTGTAGGTACTAAAGTAGTATCTGGTAGTTGTAATTCTTACTGTGATTGTAACTGTTTAGCCAAAGAAATATCCTGTCCCCAGAGTTTTTTGTTTAATCCCATATCGTCCTACGAATTGTTCAAAATTATTCTGTCCCTTAAGAATTCAAATTCTAAAACATCTGATGGATTCTCAAGCAATTTTGTTAAAAAAATAGCCCTTAACATCTGTGATATTTTATGTTTCATTTTCAACAAAAGCGTTGAATGTGGTGTTTTTCCAGAGTATTTAAAAACTGCGGAAGTTATACCTTTGTTTAAAAAAGGAGACAAAACTACAATTAATAATTATAGACCTATTTCCCTACTGTCGGTTTTTTCCAAAATTTTTGAAAAAGCAATGAAGATGAGAATGGTCCACTTTTTAGAAAAATACAGTTTTTTTAGTGAATGTCAATTTGGCTTTCGTACAGGTCATTCTACTGAGAGTGCCCTCCTTAATTTTTGTTCCAATATTTATAATGGCTTCAATAACAAAAAACTGATAGCAGCGCTTTATGTTGACATTACAAAGGCCTTTGACACCGTTGATCATAAAATACTTTTGGACAAACTGTTTAAGTGTGGTTTTAGGGGTAGTATTCATAATTGGCTTAAGTCTTATTTATCTAACAGAGATCAAAGAGTGAAAATAGATGGAGAGTTAAGTTCAAGAAGTTTTGTTACCATAGGTGTTCCACAGGGTTCCGTTCTTGGGCCCTTACTCTTCCTAATATTTATTAACTCACTTTTCTTACAAAAATACAAAAGCATAGTTACAGCGTATGCAGACGACATGGCTTGTACCTTTACCTCTAATTCTGCCCTAGATCTTTCTGCCAATATTAATCATGACCTTGAAGTCTTAAGTCATTGGTTCAAAACACACAAGATGGTTATTAGTGATAAAACTAAATTAATGTTTTTTAGTCCTAATGGTAGAGAAATAGACTATGGTCCTTTTATTTTTCATTGTGCTAATTGCGAAAAATTCAAGCATAGTAAGTTTACTTGCAACTCAGAATGTAGCTCACAATCATATTTTGAGGAACGCCTATGTTCTGACAAATGTTTTTGTATTGAGAACGTAAAACAATTTAAATATCTTGGTGTCCTGTTGGACTGGAAAATGAACTGGTCTGAACATACAAATATAGTAAAGAGGTATCTCATGGCTGCTACTAGACAAGTTTACTTTTTAAAATCTTATTGTTCAGTGGATCTCCTTAAGTGTATTTATTACAGTTTAATTCAATCCAAACTTGAGTATGGCATCGCTTCCTGGGGTGGCACTCACTACAATAAAATGTATCCCCTTCTTGTGTCACAAAAACATGTTATCCGGCTTATTTGTAAGAAACATCGCATGTCTAATAGTCTAATACTTTTTAGAAACCTTAAAATTTTGCCTCTAAAGCATTTATATTGCTACAAAGTTTTAAAAATATTTTTTGAACGATCTGGATATTTATTAAGTAGAAGCTCTTCTAGCTACCAGCTAAGAGTAAACGAACAAAATCTTGTTCAAGTGCCTCACCACAGCTTGCATATATTTTCCCAGTTTTTTTCTGTTGCTGCTCCTAGACTTTTCAACAAACTACCTGACAACATAAGATGTATTCAAAATAAATCCATTTTTCTAAAAAAGGTGAAATCGTGGCTTTTAGATATTAATTATGAAAATATTCTTCAAATGCTTTGTGTTTTGGTCTAGTAAATTAATTATATTATATTATAATTTTTTGATACATATTAAACTCGTAACGACCCCATCCATTTATTCATTCATTTTGTTATATACTTTACTTATAAAATTGTAATATTGTTCAAACTGCTTTCGCTTCTAGTTTCTTAATAACTATAGATTGCAGATACTTTTTAATTTAATTTCCGTTTTAACATTGTTCACATTTATTTGTTTCGTACTTTATCTATATGTATTACTTAAAAAGTCAATAAAAGTCAATATCAATATCAATATTCAGTTGTGTCAAGAATATTGCCGGTCCTACATCGTGCTCCAGTTAGGAACCATCTGTTAAAATCAGAAGTTGCGACTGCCTTGCATGCTTTCCATTATTCTCTGAAAGGAAAGTGAGAGCTCACCACATTATTGAAGTCGTGGCAGGGTATGATGTAGTCCATGGAAAGGGAGGTCACATTTCTTGGCAGAAGTGACAGAGCTTTGCCGTGGTCATACGGTCTGAGTGACCTAAAGTCCGCTTCCTTGAGTCTGATGGCGCCACATGCCGCCGTGTCTTTGATGCGAAGGTTCATGGCCAGGAGATGCAGTAAGATATTAAGTGCATCGGAGGGGCATGTCCTCATGGGTCCCGTGGTTCCGATTCCTATTGACCTTTGGATCTTATTAAGTTTTTTGATTTTATAAGCTTTGCTTATATAGGGATTCATAGGTGAGGCAAGGACCGAAAACGGCTATGTGAATCTAAAGGGTCAGCTTGGGTTTGAGTCCTCCCTTTTTACCGAAAATGTTGCTGCAAGCAAAGAAACTTACTTCAACATTCCTTAGTTGGAGATCGAAGTTCAAATGGCGGTATTTTGGTCTTCGTGGTAAATAGCAGCAGCTCAGTTTTCTTTAGGTTTATGATTAGACCACAGCTTGTAGAACAAGCATAATCTCTGGCCAAAGCCCGCGTGATTTCACTAATCACAAAGGGGAACATCCCTGATACTAAAATTATCAGGTCGTCCACACACGCTACTACTTTTATTCCCTTGCTTTCCAGCTCAACTAGGATACTGTTAATGGCTAAAAGTCATAAAAAGGTGAGATGACCCCACCTAGGGGAATAACTCTATTGACGAATATAGTACCTTGAGGCACTACAATATAAATCTATCTTTGGAAGCAGAATGCAGACTCTGTTTTGAGGACGATGGAACCAATTTTTTACCAGGGGGGAAATCGCAAACACTGGTGAAGACATCTTTTTTCTTGTGAGATCAATGGCAATCAATGAGGTAGAGGTAGAACCAATTCTAAAGGGGCAAGTGGACACATCGGCTTATACATAATAATGAGGCCAGTGAAGATAAGCTGTATGCGATTTACGTTTCATGCCAAATCGAATACAAGTCAATTGAAAGGCATTTGAAGAAACACGAAATCCAGATTATATTGTAAAATATAATATCGTTGAGATAAATATGGGATACGGTGAATCAATTTGCCACAATTATTACAAGTTTAAAAATTAGAGACAGAGCCTGAGTTAGTACCTCGGGGTAAGGCATTGGTTGCAAACCAACCCTGGAAGTAATACCAAACGTTGGTTCATCGATATCACTTCCTACGCTTAGTGAATCCTTTCGAAAGAGAGATTTCGAAATTCTTCAGATTTCAAATGGCGTAAAAAGGAATTTACTTTGAGCACAAGTCCAGTTGATGGTCTACAATCGTCAATATGTATCTCTTTTTTAACCGAAAAGAGCTTGTACCATCACGTTGCACTATGTTCACTATGAACTCATATTCTCGATCCCACTGATTTCTTCAATCAATGGAAAGAGGCATTAGAAGCTTTAAAAAAAACGTATTTCCGAAACGAAACGAATTGTATGTTGCTAAAAAACGTACATGTTCGGCTTTAGTATGTGCTCGCCATGAAATACGAACATGTGCTTATGTATACAACTACATACGTAAGACTCGCAGGTGTTTTTCTTTTTCGTCCACAGAAAACCTAAAAATTGCTTTCGAACTCACTCGAGCATTTCTGTTCGCAGTGTCAGTTTCTTTTTGGTTAATCTATGCTCAACTCTCCTCATCCCGGATCTAAAAGCTGTGATTCTTCTATGTCGTTAGTGCTATAGTCAGTAAATAGTCAAGGTAAAAAAGGAATCCTTATTTCGCAGAGCTTCTCTCAGAAAATGTCAGGTTTTTTAGGACCGGTCTGAGGATTAATTTAATCCTTGCGGATCTTGAACCCTGTCTTACACATAGGTGTAAGACTTCTTTCTTCCCCTTTTCGCCAGCACCCACTTTTCGATAGGCCATTTGTATGCTTTAGTGATTTCCGATATCAGCACTATGAAGAAAATTTTGACTTCTATTGTATTACAGTTCATGTGTTACTAACGTCATATTTAATATACCTATCTGGCTGTAGCCAGTTTTACTATCTCATGCTCTAGTGACTTGTTCGCATGTTATTGCTCTGGAATCGATGTATACCCCTATGACATACTTGACACAAGTTTTATCGATTTTGCAACGCTTGCTCAAGCCTTTTAATTTATAAAACCATCAAGCAACCGCCTCTCAAGATTCCAGATTCATATAGTATGACGCAAGGACATTCAACGTCGGTGCCGCAACATCTCAAGAAAATTTGGGAAATGGAAGCTAAATTAGAACGACGGAATCCATACAAGCCTTTGCTTCATCTTCTCACTAATTTCCCCGCTCCGATAGGTTGACCAATAAAAGTTCTCTTTGCTCCTCGTCCCCATGTCGACACGTGTGCCTCAAGGCAGAACACTATAACGTCATTTTCTCAAATTTATCTGGAGATGGGAATTTAATTAAAGGACTCAAGACACAAGTCATTACAATGCCTTCCAGCCCATCTTCGTCACATCCCCATCTGCCCATCCCTACAATCTACAAACCACTGCACTTAACGCAATCACTTCAACCATTCAACTACTCCTTCACTTACCCGTAGAAACCACTAGCATTGTTACAACAAAGAAGCTCTCCAAAGTCAATGTTACCATTAGGACGAGCGAATGTACGAGTGTATTAACATAACGAAGACATCTCCATCGTCACTTTCCACAGTAATTTGTCCACAAAAAAGTCCTTGAAATCAAAAATGCTTTCACAAGCCTGCAGCTCCTCCTCGCCGCTGTAAGTTACGTTTCGTTCTCTTCCGTTCCGGAACTTGACGCTTAAAAGGATTTTAATATTTCTCAGAAAACGGCCTCAGGGACTTTATCTTTTTTGTTCTTTTCGCACCTTTCCTCTCTGTCCTGTCTCTTTACTCCGTTTCCCCATTCAGGACAAAAGGATCCTTCTCCTCCACAATCAGTGTGTCACTCAGATTAAGAGCCATGCAAACACTTTCACTTCAACATTCTCACCCGCAGGGTAGATACTTTTTTTTATGAATACTTTATCTGTAAATAATTCTGTTAAATCCGTAAACTTTAAATTAGGATTAAAATGCATTACAGACGAATGGCAGAAAGGTCGGAAAAGGATCCCAAAGCAGAGATGGGCAAATGAGAGTGAAAAGAGAAACGCAAAAAAAAAATATTGCAAAGGATCGTGAGTTTAAATTCACTTTCCTTACGAACTACGAACTTTGTTCGCGTCCTAGATTAGCTGGTTAACTCGCCGCTCACACAGAGGAGCGTCAGTGGTTCTCGAGATATGATAGTAAGTATGTACGAGTACCTACCGACGGTGTCCCTAATCAAAGGATATAAAAATATCCACACAAACAAACCTCATTACTGGCCCGACCCAATGGCGTGCTTGTAGTATTGTGGTCCCCGCAGAGACTAAAGAAACGAAAAAAAAAGTAAGGATCAACCCAGCAATGAAGGAGAAGTAACAAGGAAGTGAAGAAATGTTAGTGGATACCTTGCTTTTTCGCTTCTTTTTGCGGCACGTACTTTGGTCCTTTTCATAAAATTATAACCGAAATTTTTGTGCGGCGGCATCCTGGCTACTAGCACATTGCGAATAGTATCTGGACCACTTTGGGCTTCTGAAGCCGCCGGGGGTCGGCAGTTGTTTTTGGGTTTTGCAAACGTCCTACCGGAAGACGTTGAGTTGACTATTCCCGGTGCGGTTTGCCTCCTGAATTTCCAACATTTTTATCGAACCCCAAGGGCTCGAGGTAATTTTTTTCTCCTCCTCTTCTCACCTTTTTGTCTAGGCTTTTGTTTTGTTTTGCCGGTTTATATATATTATTACATTACCCACTCGTGCTCCTGTGTATAGGAGACTTTGCAGTGGGACGGGTTCTTGAATTGGCGCAGTGGTAATGGAATTCACAGTGTCATGTCCGCGTGAGTTGTTTTTGGATTCTACCCTGGCGACTACAAGCAGGAGCGCGAATATGGATACGAGTTTGGATATTTTTACATTTCTACTGCAGTGGAAAGGATATTCATAAATTTCTCTACACTCATGTGAAGAGAAAATATTTTCACCTCCTGCGCTGTTATATCCTTATTTTTGAAAAAAGTTAACGCTTTTTTTTTTTTGGTTATTTTGCTTTGGAGATGTAGGACGTGAAAATAGTATGGTCGAGCAGGGACGATGTAGGATCGAGGGTCTATATCCACTTAGAGAAGGGTTGAGTGTACAAGGAGCCGGGTACCTTTTAGACACCTGGGAGCTGGGAGCTGGCCGGTTGGTATGCACGCCCTTATCTTGTTCGGAGGAATCAACTATGTGGCATTTTTTTTATTTTTCGTGGTCAGACGAGATTGGACTTTTTGTGCCTTTTAAGTAAGGGTTGGGTATACATTTTGCCTTATTTTACAGTAATAGTCAGGTAACATAAGAAGTATATTTTGTTTTTCAGGCAGTGGCTATGCAAAAATTTAAATTTACTGTTACTGTTTTAATGAGGTTATGTAGTAGCTTCTCACATAGTGCCGTCAGATAAGGACTTGAGTTAAAACGTGGTTAGTGGTGTTAATTAGATAAAAGGTAAAGGAACTTTATATATTCCTACATTTCCATTTGGAAGTTACAGAAATGGATTCGATTTTTCGAATTAAGTATGCTGCAATGTCTTCTGTCTTAAGAACACGTTGTTCTTAAGATAGATGAGATGAGATAGATGTCTGTGTGTTTGTATGCTCCTGAGCTTTGTTTTTCGCCTCGTTCATTTCGTGAACAATTAATGGCATCAGCTGTGGATCGCTTTCATTTGGCGCATAATTAGTAAATGATAATTTGATAAGGTTTGCAAATAGTTTAAGTTCATGGTTTGTATTTTATGTTGAGAAAACTGCCACTTGTCTCACATATTTCAAAACATAAAAAGGGAAAACTAACATTTTGGGCAGACCAGACGCTTTCAGGAACTTAGTCTTTCGCTTTGAAACGATGCGCGGTGTATCCAAATATGAATTAGGGCGATTATTGCCACCATGATCAATAAATTAATGAAAATTCTTGAATCCTGGAAAATTATAAAAAATTGCGTAATTCGAGGCAATCAAGATTCATATTGAAAGAAACCAGAAGTTGCAAGCTTGGAGCCATAAAATTTGAAGCCAAGAGACGTCGAAAAGCGAAATAAATTGCAAGAGCTAAGCTAAATATCCAGGGATGGAAGCTCGTGCTACGAATTTGGTCTTGAAAAAGGTCTCACAGGAGTTGGCTGTGGAAAACAACTGATGAGTTTGAGCCGAGCATTGAAGAAACCTTCTTTCTCACAATATCAGCAAAGATATGATAAAGTAATTTTCCACCACGACAGTCCGGCCACATGCTGCTTAAATCGTTAAAACCTAAATTGAAACGCTAAAAGGGTACGTCCTATCGTACCCGCTATTTTTCCCTTATTACCTTTACAAATATAGGCAAATTCAATCGATGACGGATGGCTGAGTGGCTCTTCAGATCTTTCGATCTAAAATTCGAGCCTAAAGTTGAGTCGATTTAAAAGTCGTGCAATTATTTCAAGCGGGATTCGTGTGCTGGCAGAAAATGTGCAAGAATTGTAAAGCGCGATGAACAATTTATTTGAAATGAAGCTTCAAATTATATTGAACAGCTGATAAGCAGATGTAGGTCACTGGTCTCTAGTCTTAAACACTATCAAATGGCAGTTAGACTCAGGAGCTTATTTTTAATTCCATTTTTTTTTTGTCATGTCTGTGTTCGCATTCCGGTCATTCTTCTCGCAAGGCATGGCTCAAATGAATCAGTTGTACCAATACCAATCGCATGTAAGAATTCGCCCGGTTGTAGCGGCTCATAGTTTATCGGAACAATTTGGGCCCACCAGATACACACGACCTTCGAACTTAAACTTTGTTCTGGTGTTGATGTTGATGTCGACGGTTACGATCCACAAGGATCGTATCGTACACTAGCTTTAAAGTAGAATTCGCAGTAATAATTCAATATTAGCAAGGTCAATAGCAAAAATCCAAGTTCTTATTTTGTTAACGTAGTTGTTATAATTATTTGTTAAACGTATGGAATGTGGAAGTCTATTGAAATAGCATGGAGTAGTAAAAGTAGAGAATTTAGAAAAATGTGTTGTACGTGCAATTGGTACGTTAACTAAACCCGTGTTATTTGTCTTTAAATTTTAAGTTGAATTTGTCCTGCTAGGAATGTTTCCGCTTTGCTTAAAAAATTCTCCAAGAACTTTAAATATACATATAATAGTGTCTTATTGGTAAAATATTACATTTTTTAAACAAGGGCCAACTATGAGCACGACGACTGCAATTAGCCAGAATGCGAACTAGATATTTTTGAGCAACCAAGACTGGTCTAATCGTATTGAAATATGATCCTCGCGAATATACAATGCCATATTGCAATTTAGAGTGTACCAGTCGGTAGTAAAATTTAAAAAAAAAATTTTAATTGAGCAGTATGGTTTACGAGCCACCAGGTATGTGTGTGATTTTATTTTTTGTAAATTGTCCTTCCAGTTCAGATTTTGATCTATTAAGACTCCAAGATACTTAAAATTCTTGACTGATTCAACAAACACTTTTCGGAGCACGTATTCTGTTCATAAAAGTTTTGTATGCCGCATGTATGAAGCGGTAGTCTAAATCTAGTACATTCATGCGAGAGAAAGCGAAGGTTGTATACGGGTATAGTATTGCCGGATATTTTCAATGTCAGTAATTTAGTTTTTTCGCTAATCAGTAACTTGTGGTGAGGTTTGCTCACTCTAAATTTAAAATTGAAAGGTCTTCTCCAATTTTCGTAATGCAATCATTTTGGTTTTGGAACGTGTATGTAAAGGTTATATCATTAGCGAATGCAGTAGCTATTCCATTGAATTGCTGTCTGAAAATTGACTTAATAATAAAGGGTTTTCCAATGGGGACTTGGCAGCTTTGAATTTAATTTGTGAACGCACCCTCACTAATCATCGAAGTGTCATTGTCAATTTATTCAGTAAACTCAACATTCTCATCTTGGTAAAGTACACGAACGAGCAACGTCTGCAAATTATAAAAATTTTCTCCCGAAATTCGGAGTCGGTGACCGCAACTTTAAGAGCGTTAACTCCAATTTTCGGTCGTAATTTTCGCCCTAGTAGACAGGCTTAGTGCAAAAATTTGAGTCTACATATTCGTTGTGTGATGTTGCCATGTCAGTGAGACAACGGGTTGGTCGAAGTGTCGAAAATATAGCTGCCGTTCAGGCGTCCGTAGCAAACGATCCAACTCAATCAATTCCACGGCGTTCTCAGGAATTGGGCATCGCTCAGACGACATTATGGCGTATTTTGCTTAAGGATCTTGGTTTACACCCATACAAGATCAAGCTGACTCAAGAATTGAAGCGGATGGACCATTTGAAGCGACGTACGTTCTCCGATTGGGCTCTGGAGAAGATGCGCCAAGATGATGAATTTCATCGCAAAATCATCTTCAGTGACGAAGCTCATTTTTGGCTCGATGGGTTCGTCAATAAGCAAAATATGCGTTATTGGTCGCGCGAAAATCCACATGTGCTTCATGAATCACCACTTTATCCACAAAAAATAACTGTTTGGTGCGGTTTGCATGCTGGCGGCGTTATTGGGCCATATTTTTTCGTCGACGATAACGATCGTCACGTTACTGTGAATGGCCAGCGTTATCGCGCAATGATTACCGATTTTTTTTGGCCCGAATTGGAAGATATGGACTTGGACGACATGTGGTTTCAACAGGATAGTGCCACAAGCCACGCAGCACACGTTATAATCGATTTATTGAAGAGTAAGTTTGATGAGCGTGTTATCTCAAGAAATGGGCCAGTCGATTGGCCGCCTCGTTCGTGCGATTTAACGCCTCTATACTATTTTCTTTAGGGCTACGTTAAGTCATTGGTTTATGCCAACAAGCCGACGAAGTTGGAAGAGCTCAGAGCCAACATTGAACGCGAAATAGCGGCCGTTTCGGCTGAAATGTGTGACCGAGTCATCGAAAATTGGGTCCAACGAATCGACCACTGCAAACGTGCTCGCGGTGGCCATATGAAGGAAGTCCAGTTCCATTCATAAATGTTTTGATTGTACTTCAAGCCGATAATAAAGTTTTTGAAATATCTCAAATGGTTTGCATTTTATAAAAAAAAAAAAAAGTTGTCAAGTCCTTTTTGGAAAACCCTATATTAAAAATAAAAGTGGCCCTAGTACAGAACCCTGAGGGACTCCATTTTTTAAGACTAGTGGCTTACTGAAAACAATTAACCTTCACTTTCTGAACTCTGTCTTTAAGATATGTTTTGTAACAGTTATGTATTGTTCCCCTAAATCCAGCATTGTATAATTTATCTAATAAGAACTGATGGTCAACCATATCAAAAGTCTTTGCCATGTCTATGAATAAAGCCATAGTAGACATATTTTTGTTTAACCCTTCATAAAGCTGACCATAAGAATAGTATCTTCTGTTGATAATTCAGTTCTAAAACAAAATTGATTATTTGAAAAGAACTTATTTTTCTCCAAGAATTGAAGCATTATCTTTTTGATAATTTTCTCAAATACTTTTGAAGATGTGATAATAATGATATGGTCCTGTAGTTGAATACATATTTTTTGTTACCTTTCTTAAAAGGTGAAATTTCCTCTACACACTTAAATGGACTTGGAAAACATCCTAGTTATTGATACTTAGATTAAATAAACACATCTACTATTTGCCAAGCAATGTTTTTTATCACAATACTTGTTACACCTTTACTTGAGCAGGAATTTTTGTTCTTTAAGATCATAATGACTTTATAGATTTCGACAGAATCAATGTACCATACACAAAATTATTTTTTTAAATCTGTCAGCAATAATATTACTATTTAAAAAACAGTTATAGGAATGGGAAGGTTCTATTGAAGGTTTAAGTAGCTCAGAGATTCCAATAAAATGTTCATTAAGTGTCTTAGAGACTGCTTCTGGAGACCTGTTATTAGAGTTCCATTATCTTCCAAAACATTTATTTCTTTAGGTTGTTTATATTTACCCAAAATATTTTCTATAACTCTCCATTCATCTCTGCTATTTCCAATTGCCCTTTCAAATAAGTTTAAGTAGTATTTTTCACGTGGTTCTTTTACTTTAATAGTGACAATTTTACAAAGTTTTTTATAATATTTATTCAGCCTTTCATTATTAGGATATCTAGCATGTTTGGTTGCATATCTATTTTTCTTTCTTATAAGATTAAGAAGATCTTTTGTTATCCATGGTTTTAAGAATCTATTACGATTAGCTATATTGGAGTCTTCTCTAGTGCAACGTTTTATATCTATACTTGTGCAGAGTCGATAAAAATATCTCAAATGCACTGGAATGATCATTTTCGTTATAAACTGATACCCAAAACTCGTATGAGAGGTATTCTTTAAGCAAATGATGCAAATGATAGTCTATTTTTTGTGTCGTTTTAGGAGATGTAGTTTTGGGATTTTGGAACGTATACTAGTGCTGAAAGAAGTCATATGATGGTCAGTAATTCCGTTGTCATGAACTGCTCCTTTAATAATTTTATTAAAATGTTTGCACACTCTTATAAAAATATTGTCAATACAACTGACAGATGAATTACTAACTCTAGTCGGGTCATTAACAATACTTTTTAAGCCGTTCGAAGTCATCAAAAACAAAAGGTCCTCAGTTTCTTTATCGGAGTGATCGAGAATATTGATATTGATGTCACCTAGGACAACCGAATTTAAAAATAGTCTTTTAACATCTCTCGGTTTTTCCCATGGATTCTAATCGTCCCAGTAATTCTGCAAGCTTCATTTACATTTGCCTTGGATCTTAGTCTTCTTCTTTTCCTTTTTCCGGCGTTGTTATGGTCAGAAATGTAGGACCATAACCTTCCCACTTAACTGCATTCCTACTGGTCCGCTTGTGGGGTCCGCCGGTTTGACCTCAGAAAGTAGCGGCAGGCTTCCCGGTTTGGGATTACTTCATCGCTGAGGCCAATCAAATGCTGGTGTTTTTGCATTTGTTTGCACCAATTGTTTTTCGGCCTGCCTTTTTTGCATGTTGAAATTGGAACGTTGAACACTTACCTTAAAAAAGTTTCTCGGCTCTCGCCGATCGGAATCGACATTAAGCTTTAGGTTTCGTTCACTTGTGTGAAGAACAAATCTAAGGAGTCTGTCTGGCAGTAGTTGTGTCTGAATGCTCCAACAGATATCAGAAGCATCATTGGTGTAGGATTTGACCGTGAAAGCTAGTTGACCTAAAGCGGGTTCAGGTCCTGAGAAACTCTCCTCGAGACCCTTCAGTCGAACTCATCAGATATCTAATACAAGCTTTAGTGAATTTAGTCTGCCTTTGGCTTTGTGAAATTATAACGCACAATAATCCATGAGACAATGGTCGTAGGATATTTCTTGAGGCCATGAGGTGTTTGCGTGTTAGCCTGTTCCACCCAACAACCGATGCATATGAGATTATCGGTCTTATTATTGCCGTGTAGCTCCAAAGTACATTTTTCCGCGATAAGCCGCACGTTTTGCCAAAAGCACCTTTGCATTGCCAAAAAGCTGACAGCGCTTTGGTGGTTTTTGACTCATCATGCTTTGGCTAAAGAAGCTTGCTATATAAGATGACTACCAGGTGCTTAGCTTCCTCATATATCGGAATGGGAATGTCTGTTGGCCCCAGCTAAGTCATGCCAGTATTTTTTTTCTGTCTGTCTGTCTGTGCTCTGAGAAATGAGCCAATAGAGACAACGGCAACATCTTCCATCAACAGCGGAGATAGGGCGCCACCTTGCGGGCAGCCTTTCTTTTTTTTGTTTCTTTTCTTTCAGTTCTCCTGCGCAGTCTTGCAGGATTTTCCCCGCTGATAAGCATGTTGCTTGTCCGAGAGGATGCATTCGAAGGGCAACTTTGCGCACGTGCAACTCTACTAGTCTCTCCATGCTTTTCAGCAAGATGTTAGACTGATTGGTCTAAGACTCTTGGCGAGTGAGTAATCTTCTTTCCTTATTTTGGGTATAAAGACCACTTTCACCGCGCGCCAAGGAATAGGTATATAGGCAAGTGCCAAGCTAGCAGTACCTTTTGCAGCATAACATGGTATATCCCATCAGTTCCAGACGACGTCTAAAAATGGCACAACAATCCTCCACCAATTGTTTCGTCCTGGGTGTGGGTAGGACTCGAGCGCATTTTTCAAACTCCTCTCTACACCATACCCAGTCCGCCTTTCTCGGATTCCGCTTGGCCCTTTTTTTTATTGGATTCTCGCAGGATCATGAGTATACGTTCTTATGGTGTTTGTCACACAACCTGGACGGGGTGCGATGGTTTGTGCCGAAGATGTTCGTTCACTACTTTGCGGGGGTGGTTGTCCTAGAAAGGACGAGAAATTGAAAGATTCGACTAAATATGTCGCTTGGTTGTAATTCACAGAAATGCACACCCAGAGTATACATTTTTGAAGTGATCTTATACTGCGGGTGTTATGCCTTCGCCAGCATTTTTTGATCATCTCTCATTCACAACTGATGCTGTTGCACAGTTTTTCCCTATAGTAATTGGTCTTGGCTGTTGACCGACTTAAACTACAAACCTTCCGCTCAACAGTCGCTCAACAGATGGTTACCATTGCACCACCACCACCCCTGCTGCGAGGGGGAGATCCCACAGTTCAAATAGAATTCGATATGCAAGAGTTTTGTGCCAAACTCCAATTTTGTTTTTGAATTACTTTTTTACTAAATACAAAAAAAAAGAATTTTGAGTGGTGGAAATCTTTATTTGGACCTTTACAATTTCTTCTGTTAAGTTGAAAAGATGATATCCGTCAAGAGGCTGCCGCCAAAGCTGATACACATTTGTATCCGTTTAATCGCATTTTCCATGCCTTTCCGCAAGATTTTCTGTGATAACTGTTCGCATTCCTGTCAAATGAAGCTTGTTGGCATAAACCCGGGACTCATGCTCCAGATTTTTTTGTTTGATCTTACTCTTACAACGCCGGTGATCTTCAGTCGTGTCAACCCACTGATTTGCATGTACACTTGTTGTGCAGTATATGTATATGTGTCCCTAGGCTCACCTTGGTGTTTTCTAAATTGCCTAGATGTGATTTTTGTTTACCTTTGTTTTAGTCGCCTTTTACGACAAGCGAGAGGTATCGCTGCAGGGATATTCTTAACCCGTCCCTGCCTTGGATCTTAGTAATGCCTCAAATTCTTTGTCATTCTCCAAAGCTGAAACCACAATTTTTGAAACGTCGAAATCAATCCCAACATGTTTTATCAGTTGGAGCATTGTGACCAAAAACTCTCAAGAACTTCAGCTGCACATTTATTCCAATTAAAAAAACAAGAAAGCTAAAAATACCAAATGCAAATGTTGAATAGTTAACACAAAATTTGACATATTCAACAAATAACAAAAAACCCAGTTTATTTTATGAAACTGAAAATTACATATATAAACATCGAGGTAAGCTATCACTATGAATCAGCCAGGCCCATCTTTTTAAAACTGACCGAACTAATTTGAAAATGATAATGTGCGAAAAGCAAAAACAAAATACACTCAATTCTCTTTTTTCCGCGGCAGATACGTTCCTTGGAAAACCACATGGAAAAAAATCCCACAAAAGTTTATATTGTATTAAATTCGTATTAAAGCTCAAAACTGGAAAAAAAATATTTTGAAATGAATTTCATTTGTATTGCATGTTATTTCTCTACTCTGCTCGTTCATTTTGCTTACATACTGTTCGTCCACATTTCGTGGACAACCTTAAGCCGATTCTTTATTATGCCCACCATATAATTTACTGGGCCCTCTTAGCTATGCCCTATTCTTGGCCTACTTACTATATAAGTTGATTCAATTAATCGCAACTTTTTGAAACGTATTTTTTCTTATTTGATATCGATTTATATTTAAGTAGGCACAAGAAAAAAAAATTCCAAAAAAGTTTTGCCTAAGTATTTCTTTTACTTTCTTAAACAAGAGTTATGCCCTCGATTTAATGTCGAACTAGCTGCTTATTGCATGAATGTGAGTGAAAAATCGCACACTTTGATATTTGCCTTCAAAGAACCATCTATAACACTTCCCCGGCAAACATTCACATTTACCTTGAAACCAAGGTCCGAAAACATAAGCGGCGACGTCCATCGGCAGTCATAGCCGCTCAAACAATGACAAATGGTGGTGCCTGACTTTTGGTATTCCGCAGTGAAAAATGTTTTTCTCATCAGAGAACACAGTATGGGGCAACTGGCCACACTTGTGCAGGTGCAATGACTCATTTGCTCTATCGACCCTAATAATTTTTTATTAGGACTTTGAATAAATGTTCCCTTTTTAAAGGAAATTAATCCTATATTTGAAATTAGTCTTAAAAAAACATGTCACCCAATTTTCCTATTTTCCTGAAGGCCTTAAAATTCCGTGTCAGACAAGCAATACGTATTTTTGAGTTATCCAAGAATTTACCCTTTTTTGGCATCTTCATAAGAATGTAAATATGCTCAGCCAGGCCATATGCCATCAAATGGAACAAGCGATAATCGGAAGATACTTTGCCTGGTGAGTACGACGTTGGGGAGGACTTTCCATTTATGCGTTTCCAAATACGTTTTCACAGATTTCTTAACACGCGGTTGAGCGATGTCTTGTAGCATCTCTGCTCGTATAGTGGACGCTTTTCCTTCAATGCCCGGCCGAAATGCCTCAATTGGGGTCAATAGCAATCTGCTGTGATGGTTTCGTTCGATTTGATCAGGTTATGATAAAATGCATCCTGCTGATCCCAACAGATGCAGGGAAGAATTTTTTAACCGTGGGCATTTGCTTTTGCCGAACGATGTTGATGCAAAGCTAGCCACGATTCTCTACGCCTAGGGTTATAGTACAATATCCATTTTTCATCCTTCGACGTTTCTCAGTTTCAAATCGAACAGCACCTTTCTACTATTATTTAATCGACATGTTGAAAACTACGACAAAGAAAAGTTGTTTATACTTCGGCAAACATACACTGAAGTTCAAGGTTGTCTTCGCTGTAGTCGTGTTACCATCTTAAATTACATGCACATAGTCCTAGTCCTAGTAATGTCATCCGTTGGGAAATAATGAGGGCTTAATCAAGATCCCAAAAGCTTTGGCGTATTTTGTTCCTTTTGGAACTCATAACGCTTAAGGTTGAGCTCAGTTTTCAATATCCAGATTATGACTGCCTTGATATCATATTCCAGCTACTCCGTCTAAGATTTCGTTTAATTCCGGTGCTGTTGCAGTTTTTTCCCGACCACCATGATAGCGTTTAACAATACTGTCAGTACTTTTGTGACATGTACATAAGTTGCATTGATATCGAGGTACTGGCACCCCCTAACAAATGCTACTTATCCCACCTTTTCCGTCGCTTCTCGGGATGTTTGGGTTTTACCATCACATTCAATTGATGCCTCTCCAACCCTCAGGGTTCACTATCCTATATGATGTAACGAGCAACCATTTTGTTTTTTCTCAAACTGAATAGAAAAGAAATTGAGGACTGACCATCATTTGGATGTACTAATATATCCCTCAATAAAATCGAAGGATGACTAGTAAAGCAACAACATTTAAGCCAAATCTTATTTACCTTTAGTCTTAAAATACCCTTCAGTTTCGGTTTAAAATAGCAATAGTAGGCTTGAAGGAATTCTAAGACGTATTGACAGATGACACAGAATGATCTTTTGGTCGAAATTGGGATAATGTGGAGCCTACTTCAACAATCAAAGGTGATCTTCATTAGTGAGCTCGAGAGCCCAGATAAGCCTTTTGAAAAAATGACGAAAAAAAACGATCTAAAGCTGACAAGACTTTCAAACAGTTTTCAGTGCCACAGGCGAAATTGGTTTGGATCGCATCAGTGTACGACAATTTAAATGTGTTTGTCCTCTTCTGCGTCGTTCCTCGAGCTTGAAATCGCAGACTTCGAGCCAGAGTAGTAGTGTCCATTCGCTGCACATAGTCCATCCTAACCCGGAAGACGCAGATGATGCTCGTCTTTTTTTGCTAATAGCATATATTTTGTTTTGCCCTCAAGGTGTACGTCCAATCGTGTCAGATATGTCGGTTTGAAATAGATCTTGCCTGTTCAGAGAAGATGTTAGAAGAATTCACATGACAATGCGTCGCCCTGTTTGAAATATCTTATAACATCGAAGACCTTGGTTAATTTCGTACCTATCTTAATGGAGCGATTGCACATTTTTGTTACGATCCTACACAGTCTGACTAGTTAAGCAGGGATGTTAAAACATGACATAGTTGTGTATAACCCGAATCTTTAGACACGAGCCCTATATGAGCTTTAAGGACAACAAGCAGGTCATGTGTGACGACTTAAATATCGTGATTTTCGCCAAGATCTCTGAATATCAGACGAACGAATACTCAACGAACGATAGAAGAAGCTGAGCGATAGACTCCACATATTATTCTGATAGCGCAATATCTAAATATTTAAACAGATTCATTATTTCCATTTTAAAACAACGTGGGTCATAGGATCCTTGGATCTAAGGACAGCCCTTGTACAATTGTTTCCATAGAAAATAATTTAATTTAACAAAGTTAAGGGACTCTTGCATATTTAGACTGAGAGGCATCAATTTAGTCGCGTTGCTGATAACTGGTTCGTGTTCCGGGAACTTAAATCTCAGAAGGAGAAGATCATGATTTTTATCCACGTTTAAGTTTAGAAGACTATCAATGTGGTTGCGAGTCCAAAATCATCTGTGAAAGCTGTACCTTTCCCTATAAACAGTTGGCGGAATTGATGTAAAGTAGGAACAGAACGGGGACACACCTAAGTTCATAGTTTTAGATCGACTAACAGAGTAACCTATTCTAACTTTTTGAATTCTATTTTTATGAGGACCCAAATCATAAAAACACGAAGTCCTTCATAGTGTAATTTGTTTAAAAGAACCCTGTGGTAGACCATACTAAATGCCTTAACAAAGTCTATTATACGAAAAGACTGGCGCATAATTTTTTTTTTATCATCCAGAGATTTATAAATGCAGGAGCAAGAATCTAAGAGGTATCTCTGTGGCAAGGCCTTTCCTGAAACAGTTTGGTTAGGAATTAAAAGAAACTCTTAATAGCTTATTAAAAAAAAAAAAAACTTTTAAAACTGGTGACAATAAAGAAATAGGCTTATAGTGGTTTTTGTCACTACTACCATGTTTCAATTTACCAGAGATGGAAATATGAGCTAATATGTCTAGCGTATTAACTGCAATATTTTTTTAATTTTTAAAACTAGGAAGGAAAATCGAAATACCATTATTACCGTAAGAGCTTGAGCTGCTAAGTTAACAGATAATTTTATAGAGCTCTAGCGCCAGTCGAAGAACTAATCCCCCTTTTCAGTTTAGACAAAGTCAGCTCAGCTATGCTTAAGCTGAAATCCAACGAAGCTGCTGGCCCAGATCATTCAGGCTGAACTCTTTGGTAGGGATCGTACACCAGATCAGCAAATTTGGGAGCACAAAAGCATGCCTGACGACTGATGTGCCAGCTCTATATACCCCGTATTCAAAAAAGGTGATCCTGTATCTTGTGCCAACTACCGAGACAGAACCCTGCTCAATGTCGCCTATAATATCCTATCTATCCTATCCTAGCATATCGACTATAGACCAGATCTTCATATTACGCCAGATCCTGGAAAAAACCAACTCACGGTCAATACTCACCATCTCTTCATCGACTTTAAAGCCGCATACGACAGCGTTTAATTTTAAGGACGATGGCCGATTTCAGAATCCGAGGAAAATTGATTCGGATGTGTCGGGTAACACTAGAAGATTTGCGATGCACTGTGCAGTTTGGACCCCAAACTTCCGAACCTTTACAAGCACGCGCCGGATTTCGGCAAGGAAGTGCACTGTCGATTTCTTTAATTTAGTCCTTGAAAGGATAGTGAAACAGACAGGTGTCGACACCGAAGCCACTACCTTCTTCAAGAGCGCCAAATTGTTGCGATACGCGGACAGCATTGCAAGCTCGCAGCGCGCCGTAATAGAGGCATTCACGGCAACTGAAGAAATGGCAGGCCTGGTTGGTTTTAAAGTAAATGAGGATAAAATAAAATGTACTCATATACTGTCGACTAAGAACCGCTCCGTCGAACACCGCCTTGGGCAGAACGTAACCATCGACAGAATACTCCAACGAAGAATTACCCTGGGCAACCGGTGCTTTTTCGGTTTGTCAAAACATCTGGTCAAGATTTCTAACAAGGAAGTCCAAAATTAATTTTCTACAGAACACTGATTTTGCCAATCCTACCTTATGGAGCATATACTGGATGATAAGCAAGAAAGCCGAGATGATTCTGGGCTCATTTGAAAGAGAAATTTTCAGTGGGATAGAGGGTCTTTGGATACCAGTAACTTCGTTCGAGAAAGCAAGGGGAACCGAACCTCCCGTTCAGAAATAAAGTGACCGCTGACATCAGTGCCAACGGATGTGTAATCTTCTGAAGATACCAATAACCCGGACTACTGGCATGTACGATTTGCAAACCTCAATACTTGATGCCAGGAACTCGCCTACGTACTAACCCATATCCTACAAACCTCAACCACTCTCCCCGCGGGACTGTCGTTAGGTATTACTTCGCTGGTTAGCATTTTATACTAACGGGTAGATGCCCGTGTTTGCCCTTCCTTGTTCCGAGGGGGCTATCGTTTGGGTTTCGTTGCTCTGTGTTGGTAACTCTTTCCAGCCACCAGTTCAGAATATTCTCCGGAGTTGGTATTTCTCCAAATATTCCTTCAAGTCCACTGCGTTCTGTGCAAAAATGTGGGCACTGAAAAAATATATGCTCTGCGTCTTCTCTATTCTCTCCACAGTTTTTGACAAATAGAAATTCATCAAGCTCAAACCTGTTCAGATAAGGCTCGGAAGCAGCCATAACCATTGAGATAAAAATCTACTTCTCCGTGGTATCGGTTCATCCATTTTGTATATCCGGTATAAGCCGATGGGTTCATGTTCCCTTTTTTGACTTATTCGATCTGCCATGTTCTCATGCTTTGCTGTCTTTTTCCCGCTTAATATCGTTGACTGAAGCAAGAAGTTCCTGGATTATGGCGTCAGCCATCTCACCTTCAACGGCTTTAAATAGATCAGCACTCTGTTCGTCTATATTAGACTTCAACTTCTATACCTTGGCTGCCACATAGTAAAGATCCGAGTCGATCTTGGCTCTTTTGAAGGTTCAGATATCCAGAATGTTGGTGGAGTGTCTAGTAATGTGACCGTTAGGATATTAAAAGGTTTAAATTGTGAGAGCACAAAATCTATTAGCTTGAATCTGTTTTCTGGTTATTTGGCTTAGTGTAGTGTAGTGCGTTTCGTTCAAAGACAACTTCCTTACCCTCGCACTAAAATCTCCATAGGCTTGGTGAAAGAGCACTTTATTCTTGTTCATAAGGGGTCCTCTTCTCCTTCTTGTTTCCTATAGTTTGAAGGTTAGCAGCTGCTAAAAATTGGTCAATAGTGGCGCCATCTATACATCATCTCAGAGAGTGTGCTCTAGAGTATTCTCGACGAGCTCGTCGCCCATAAGTCGGACGCTTGTTCCTCGTGACCCTCATGATAGTGACAAATTATCTAGGAGAGTACTTCCATGATGCCTTTGAATGGGTTTGTAGCTCAAAAAATCAGCCGTGATCGGAAATTGTTGACAGTTGATACTTTGCAATGTGCTGTTGAGTCATCCTAAATAAAACATTTCAGATTCTGTTAAGTCATTACTTAAAGCTGTGAAGAAGTTCATTGCCATGAAACAACGTCTTGTTTCTTGAAGTCTCTACTGTTGCATGGATGTGACTCAAGTGAACAACCTTAAAAATTACAAAAAAACACAAAATATTATACTGCATGCATGCAAAACGTATGGCAGTATTCAAAAATAATTTGATCCATCAAATCCAGGAAAGTTTGACAGGAAATAAAGTTACCCAAAACCAGTGGTAAAACCTCAGCCACTCACACAGAAATATAGTTCCTCGAAATTCTTGGTCCGTTTTCATACCATAATTGAAATATTATACAGAAATTGAAAAAAATATTATAAGGATGCAGAAGATTTAAATATTACTGCAGTCATTCCTAAGGACTACTTCGTTTAGCTACCACATGTGGATGTCATTTCTACTCAGTTACAGAACACAAGACGAATCCTGCGGTTTCCACGGAAATTAATTTCCGAAAAAAACCCACAACTCACGTTCACGTTAATACGAAAAAAATAATTTCTTACTGGAGGAAAAAGGACGAGAAGATGAAAAGATAGAAAATAAGCAAATACGAAAAAAGACTTTACGTGTCGCGTAGCCACAACATTACCGTTAATGTGACGTCTCCTGGCATTACACAAAAGGTGATAGCCTAGATAAGTTATTTCCTAATTGAAGGGAGACGTGTAACTTCCGATGGCCATATAATTAGATCGGAGCTACAAATTTATTTGGCGAAGCGAAACGGAAGCGTTTAGAGCGCCCTATGTACAATGAATAGCCTCGTTTGCCATACAAACTTCCTGATCCATGTCAAGTGATTGTTGGTAATGGACACATGTCATGCTATGATTTCGTGTGGATGTAAACGGAAGTTGGGAAGAGGGAACGTAAATAGTGCCGTCAAATTGGGTGTGTCTGTGGATAAGTGCTCATGAGGAGGTGACATTTTTTACTAATAGATTTTTGTAGTCAATTTGAGCGCTTTGTGTCTTCTTCAACAATAGGGAGTTGCCTTATTGCATAATAAGACTAAAATCTCCAATTGTAATCAAGCTATTCTTGAACATTCCATCACCGGAATCAATACCTTACCCGACTAGGCTCGCCATAATATCATTACCTAACCACCAAGACGGACTTTGTAAACTCCATTTTCTCGAAATTAAACTTTCTTATTCAATTCCCTTGGGTTAAAACGTCGGTGTCAACATCAGAATCTCCGTCACCGAAAAACTCAGACAGTTTCAAATTTTAGCCTCGGAAAGCGATCCTAACCATGCGACTAAACTACAAAAGCAAAAAGAGCAAACTTTCCTGTAAGTACAAACTTCGTCGTCCCATTAAATATTTATTTAATTTATCTCAACACGAAGCGAAATTGGGGTTGCTAACTTCTGGCGCGATACACTGGAAGCATGGAGAGGACAAAACCAATACACAAAACCTCTCGCACAGGATTAAACATAAATGAAGGCTTTCTGAATGTTGTTAGTGCTCCTACAGTACATATTGAAAAGTCGAACAAAAAAAAAAACAATGCACCGAGTCTGCCCATAAGTGCGAGAGACTACAAGCAAAAGCTTCAACACAAGGCAATTCGAGGACGAACCTTACATCGTAGTGTAGTCAGTCTGATCACGAAGTGCCATGATTCCTTCCTGATTCACATTGGGTCTGTCATTATCACCCAAATGTCGATGCAAAAGGACAATAAAACTGTTCCATATACCGATTATCCATTGGCTCATACGTCCCACCTGTTGTTTCCATCGCTATACCGTGTACTCGAGAGTATCCCTAGCATCCTTGATTGGCCCGCATACATACGAGAAGTCGAGCTACTCCAACAAAAGCCAGAAAACTAAAGCGAAACAATATGAGGTAAGTGGAACAGGAAGAAGCACCCAGAAAAAAGGTGAAGCGCAAAAAAGTGGGAAAGGGAGGAAAAAACTGAAAAAAGTGAGAAAAACAGAAGAGGGAGAGGAAAACGATAAAAATTTTCGCAACGTCCACACAAATTAAGTGAACGTGATATTGGGAAGTCTTCACGGTTTTCCCGTACGTTTGGAGGAGAAGTATTGCATAAGGGGTGAAAAGCATACAGCGAAGCTATAGGGAAGTGTCGGACCGATGTGGTGACGATGCACCCTTCATTGGGTTTTGCGTAAAGAAAGTCGGGTCAGGAAAGTGACATCTAATCATTTTGTTTCCACGTATAGACGAGAAATGTGGTCTGTAATTCAAGTCTGTCCATAGCCAAGAACACTTCCTATACGGAAAAATTGTGTAACAACATCAGTTGTGAATGAGAGATGATCAAAAAAATGCTGACCAAGGCGTAATACTTGCAGTATAAGATTACTTTAAAATCCACACTCTGTGTGTGCATATCCAATGTAATAACTTAATGACATGGAAACAAAAAAAAAAGAAGTTACTGTGAACTACAACCAACGCGACGAATTCAGTCGAATCCCTCAAATCCTATCTAGGACAACCACCCGCTGAGTAGGACAACCACCCGCAGAGAGAAGTAAACGAACGTCTCCGACACAAAACATCTGCACCCCGTCTAGGTTGTTTGACAAACACCATAAGAGCGTTACTCTTGAAAAAAAAAAAAAAAATGTCAATGGCACATTAAGGTCTGTTAGGCTGTTAGGCTACAACCCGGCGAACCGTAATCGTAAAAAAATACAATTACCATTAACTGTTAATGTCTCATGCGAACGTTCTGTGAACTGCTTTTAGACCTAGTATGTTGGACCCCTAAACAGGCTACGCGCAACGAGGCCCTAGACAGCGACAATAAAATGGATCAAATAAAAAGCTGCGAGAAGGAAGCGTATTTTAGGATGCGAGTTTGTTATTCAAATCCATCATGCGCAAAAAGTCTTAAGTTTTCAGCTGGTGAGCAAGCGCCTCATAGGATTCGCATCAAGGTTAGAAAATGATATTAGCTTAAGACCCCACAGAATTGCAAACTGTGGCCACGACCCAAGAGTAGATGATGGGTCGTGGTAGAGTGTAAAGTTCTCGACCTGACACCGAGATGGCGTTCCAATCAGAAATGTAAATAATATTTCAATAAGGGCGGATAGATTATAGATAGCTGGGTATTAACAAATTTCTTTTTTCTTATTTTAAAGCCCCCTGAATTCCATAATGTATGAAATATGAAAGGGTTCAAATGTCCGCCTCGGCTCAGTATGGTGGCATGGACCCAGCTCAACTTTAGCGATAGCCTGTGTTATATTCACCTTAAGGGCACTGGTCGATTGTGTCTTATTTGCAAAGACTTGCGATCTAAAAAAAAACCCAAAGTATAGCGGGGTCAAAATATTTTGGTCATAAAATTTAACGTTTTGGATAGATTAACCCCTAAGGAAACTCATCCGAGGTTGACAAAAGTTTACGTGAACTTTGTTCCTTCGATGTCCGTTAAGTTTTGGGCAACTGATTTAAAACGAGGTTGGACGTCTCTCGAAGATGATCTACGTGAAGGATCGCAAATAACCGCAGGCGAAGGAAGGTGAGTGAGATAGCTGAGGCTTTCGAAGGAAAGGGTGCGAAACATCATACACAAGTAATTAGTGATGTAAAAACTCTGCGTAAGATAGGGGCCGCATTTGTTGAAAACAGCAGCAATGGGGATTGATTTTGTGCGGCAATTTGTCGCCATGAATGAGATACCACCATGAGCCCATCACTACGCGAAATAAACAAAACAGCAGTCTAAGCGGTGGTTGAATCCCGTTGTTTCAGCGCCAAAGAAAGCGAAGTCGATCGCATATGCTCGAATGCTCATGACCAACATGTTTTGGGGATGCAAAAAGGATCCTGTTAATATCCCGTTAATAATAACAGGCGAATTTTACATAACCTTCTGACTAACTGAATTCTACAGAATATTATTATTTTTCTGATGTCGCACCCTCAGGCTTCCATCTGTTCCCAAATTTGAAGAAATTTGTTTCTGGGAAGCGCTTCGCATCCAGAGAAGACGTTGAGAGTGCCGTACATAAATGAATATTTTCACAGCCTTCCATACTCTCACTTTCGGAAAGGAATACTGATGTAGGAGCGACGCTGGACGAAGTTTGTTGAAGTCAAGCGAGATTAAAATCATTTTTTAACTAAGAATCGCTGTCTTTCATTGGCAGGCCGAGAACCGTTTATCTTATTCTCGTACAGAGTAGATCAAAAACTCTTTCATATTTTCATTATCTTTTGAAGATGATATCAAACAATTTCGGAGAGAACTTTGTGCTTAAAGTTCGCATATTTATCAGATGTTCACGGTAGAAACCCGTGATTTTAGAACATCCCAAATAATCGGGGTCCGTTCAAACACCTCATCACACAGATGTACATCACAGTTGTCAGATCAATCACTACCTGAACCATTTCAGATGTTTTGTTTGAATAGGCAGGGTACATGCAATCTCGCAAGAGGCTAACGAAACCGCACAAAAGTCACTCGAGAATTCTACATTATACATACGGCAGAGGAAATGTAGCCCTAAGCATTTTCAGGTTATAATATTTCATGTTGTGTTATGTATGCCAAACAGCCGCAAACTAATAGGACCAGGCAATTCTATCATCGATCAAATATTCGCTCTACAAATGATCTTAGAAAAAGCCCATGAAATAGGATCGACGTCTGTAACCGCTCGACTGTAAAGCAATATACGACAACGTATATGGAGACAAGCTGCATGATACCTACACCAATAGGCAGATTTTGCAGGATAATTTTGGTAAGCTTTCATTAGGATCAATAACAGACCAATGTGTCAAAAAGACCTTAGACATTGCGATGCGCACTCATAGCCTTGAACATCGCTCTTGAAAAAGTAATGCAAAACTTAACGGCTTAAGTTAATTGGCTTAACTGAACTAACATAGCTAGACTTCAAGTAGCTATATGAAACGAAAGCACGTCTATAATACATTGGTACAAAATATGTATCATAGAAGGCTAACGCATTTCATATTAACCAACTGATTATACTGTAATCAAAACGGTTAGAGCAAAACCATTTGGCTAGAAAGGCATGTTGAATAAGGTCCAAGTTCATCCCAAATTGTTGGGCTATCTAAGGAGGCAGTTAATGTTTGAAAGGAGTCATGCCCTCGTTCTTAAAGGAAAGGGTCTAGTAGAGTGTTAATTTAGTCGTTGAAGAGGGCTTTGCTTTATTTGTCCAAAGAACTTTAAAAAAAAAAAAACATTAAGGAGACGTATGTACCGATACTGGTTCAGGTTCATTTTATAGACCAACATCTAACAAGTCTTATCTAAAAACTTGTGCTACTTTAAGATTTCATATTATACATATCTATAGCTGTTTACCATTATTGTTGGGGGATTTATTGAGATATTCTGCTAAATTGTTCTCACTCAGTAGTGAGTATGACTAGTGCTGAAGCTCCGTTTCGATAGCATTTTCCGTATCTTGTAAATATGTAGATGTGAATGGATGCTAAGAGGATATTCTGAGAAGTACAGTACAATTATAATTTCGATAACTTCGAATTGCACTACACAATCAGCGTCAAAAGTAAACACTTTAATTATGGAGCGGTGATGTCCTTTTCATTTCTCATGTTGACAGTAGATAGACCCGATAACGTCCAGAGTCTTTGTGAATACCAAGGGGCGGTTAAGGTAAAAAAAAACATTTCTATTGGCCTCGCATTTATATAGCAGTAGTAGACCAAAGCTCCAATTTAGTGTGCGGCTCTGATTTTAAAAAAAAAAATCAAACATTGTGGATAGGAGCAAGGCCTGGATTCATGGAGTTACATTTAAAAAAATTATCAGTTCACCGATTGATTTGTGAAAAAGCTCATTGAGATCATTGAAAAATGATTTGATTGATTTTGGTCATCCTTTTGGTTTAAGTGGATCTAGTGGCAAACAATGTCATCGCCAATGAGGGGGTTAATACCCTGTTCATATCGACGGAAGATCTTCAGATGATCTTCGAGTCATTGAGGAAGAAAAAATCCGCGGGAGTCGACGGTATATCCAATGTTGTGCTTAGGCACCTTCCGCCAGTGGCTGTAGAGAGGTACACCATCCTGTTCAACAATGCACTGAATAATGCATATTATCCAGTGCACTGGAAGACAGCGGTGGTGCAACCAATTCCCAAGAGGGGTAAAGACACATCTAACCCGGAAAATCTCCGGTCAATAAGTCTCCTTCCGAATATCAGCAAGGTCTTCGAGAAGGTGATCCATAGGGCCCTGTCTAAATGGGTTGAGGACAATAAAATCATCCCGGATAACCAATTCGGTTTCAGAGCGGGGCATGACACTATTCATGCCGCGTCGAAGCTTGTGTCGGATGTCCAATGGAATAAATGCAAGAACCAATGCACGGGTGCCTGTCTGATTGACTTGGAAAAAGCCTTCGATACCGTATGGTTAGAAGGTCTTTATTACAAGCTCAGTCGGCTGGGCATAAGTAAACCACTGCTATATATGATTTTTGACATGTTAACAGGTAGAAAGTTCGTAGTGAAAATTGCCAACGTGACTTCTACCCAAACATTTGAAATCAAAAATGGACTGCAACAGGGTACGGTAAATTCGCCGATCCTTTTCAGCATTTACCTAAGCGATCTGCTAGTTTCTCTTCACCATTCAATAGCGTACGCAGACGACCTAATCGCGTACAGATCAGGTCCAACGATCGACGTTATTGTTATTCTTCTGCAGCGTGATTTCGAAAAAATTCAGCGGTATTGTGATGACTGGAAGTTGAAAATCAACTTCCGGAAATCAGAATCTATATTGTTCAGAACGCCTTTGTCTAGGGCCTCTCGGGACACTAGAAAAAACTGGCGCGGGTTCTTAATTTTAGGACCGGACGGACGTCCACTGGTGAGACAAAGTGTAGTCAGATACCTTGGGATCGTGCTGGATCAGTATCTATATTTTGACAAACATGTAGATGCTGCTCTGGCAAGGGCCCGGGGCGCTTTCGCTCTGACAAGATGGCTGTTTCATAGCAGCCAACTTGATTCTAGGGTGAAGGTAATCTGCTACATGGCCTTAATCAGGCCCATGGTTGCCTATGGATGTCCCGTCTGGTTCAATGTGAGAGCCAGCTTAATGGAAAGGATTCGGGTGTTTGAGAGACAATGTCTCAGGATGTGTCTGGGGCTACATAGGACACCCGAATCTGAGTACACGAAATTTTACCCGAACGAGGGCCAGGATTGTACGGATAGATAATTTTTTGATCAAACTGATTCGAAGCCACGTTGCGAGAGCAATGACTTCGGTCAATAGCCTAATCTTCGGGGCTTACTACCCCAACGATTTATATCACGAGAGAGTGCGCCTTAATGGCTTTGTGCCGCCAGAAGCATTCCTCTATTTAGATAGATGTGGGCTGATCCAGGATAGATTGGCGGTACCGCTAATCTTCCACGTGGGTCGCAATTCCGTGGAACGGCGATTCCTCTACGAACCCGATGTCGCGCTCCGTGAGCCCGAGCGCCTCAGGTTCTGTAGATAGCTCTCACGCCGGGATCGAGGAGACGTAGTCCGACAGCATCAACGCTTTTGGTGGCTGGAGAGAGCTACGTCAGTTGACACTTTGAGAGCTTCAGCCTCTTCAAGGCATGGCCTGCCTAACACCAATGGCAGGCTTACATAGGCTAGGGTAGGGTAAGGTAGGGTAGATAGTAGTAGCGTAGTATGTATTAAAAAAAAAAAAAAAAAAAAAAAAAAAAAAGATATATGTATACAGGGTGTCCCACGAGCAGTGTGCCAAAAAGCTAGAGCGTGTAGGTCTAGTCAAGACAAGAAAAAAATCGTATGGGAGGGGGGGTCTATTTCCCCCCGTTTAGCCGGGAGGGGCAATTTTCTAAAAAATTGACTTATTTTGGAAAAATAATTATTAAAAATCAACAGTTACATCCACAATGCCACGATATACCTTTTTGTAAAGTCAGAAACCTCTTCTTTCATATTGATTTTAAATGAAGCTGTTTTAAGGAGTAGTTTTTGAGAAATTAATTTTCAAACTCAAAATTTTGAAAAAAAATTGAAAAAAAAAATTTTCGAACTATTTTTTTTCAAAATTGTATGTAATTAAGTAGTAATTTTTTTTCCAAAATTCAATGCTCTCATTAGTTTTTACTTGAAAGCAGAAAACCGGATGCAAAAATGTCTTGTAGTTTTTGAGAAATAAAACAAAACCCCGAACCATTTTTTTCTAAGAAAAACTTTTTTTTTGGTTTTAACGCGGCTGGACGGGTAGAACCCATTGGCGGTGGGCGGACCCAGACGAAATTCGCAATTCAGTTTTCAGGCGTTATCAATGAATTAATCCAGGGTTATTCCAATACTGTATCACTTTATTGTATCCTCATAAAACTCCGATTTTTTTTAAAAATAATAAAAAAAGAGGTCAATGTTTCATACATTAATTTGCCTACAAGTCCAGCCGCGTTAAAACCAAAAAAAAAGTTGTTCTTAGAAAAAAATGGTTCGGGGTTTTTTTTTATTTCTCAAAAACTACAAGACATTTTTGCATCCGGTTTTCTGCTTTTAACTAAAAACTAATAAGAGAATTGAATTTTGGACAAAAAATTAGTACTTAATTACATACAATTTTGAAAAAAAATAGTTCGAATTTTTTTTTTTTCAATTTTTTTTCAAAATTTTGAGTTTGAAAATTATTTTCTCAAAAACTACTCCTTAAAACAGCTTCATTTAAAATCAATATGAAAGAAGAGGTTTCTGACTTTACAAAATGGTATATCGTGGCATTGTGGATGTAACTGTTGATTTTTAATAATTATTTTTCCAAAATAAGTCAATTTTTTAGAAAATTGCCCCTCCCGGCTAAACGGGGGGAAATAGACCCCCCCCCTCCCATACGATTTTTTTCTTGTCTTGACTAGACCTACACGCTGTAGCTTTTTGGCACACTGCTCGTGGGACACCCTGTATATTATGTATATAATTTATATATATATATTTTAGTTAAGGTAGAATAAGTTAGGGTTAGTTACATTAAGGTAGGCTTACGTTTTATATATAATACAAAAAATGATCATATGCTAAGTTTTTAATAAAAAACATTTTTCTTAGCTTAAGCTAGATATAGTAATGTTAGTGGTAAGTTGATATAGTAGTCGAAAGACATAGACTTAAGTTGTTACGTATATTTTAGAGTGTCCGCCCAGGGCCAGTAAGATATCTAGATTGTTAAGATAGTTAAGCTAGTTTTTAAGCATTTTTGTCTAGGGTAAGATAGATCTAAGAAATTATGAATAAAAATGAATTAAAAACTAAAACTAAAGTAGATCTAGTGCCTGGCAACGGCGGAGAAAGTGGGCAAGAGTCTCTCTTCCATTATAGCTTTTGTGGCTAAGGCAGAAGTTGTTTTGCGGATACCAGTAGTCCATACCGGTAGCAATTGTGATTGAGATGTATTCTCCAGGTACGTTTAATATGCCCATCGTTTAAGAAGTATTCGCAGTGGGCCAAAGGTTTTCATGGCATGACACAGTTCACTAGCCTTTGGCATTCTAGATTGACTAGTTGTGGTTGATTGATTTATTGAATACTTAACCGTCCTTATAAAATTACGGTTTGGCACTGTCGGATCTCTCCCTTACATGCCCTTCTGTCGTTTTATTACCTTAACAATCGCCTTCTGTACTTCTGCCAGGCAATCAAAATCATTAATTCTAAGAGGATGAATCCCTTTTCGATAGCTTTGTAAATGAGAATAGGATGCACAATGACGGGGCACATCTATAAGATGGTTTTATACTGAAGGAGCCATTTTTTTACAGACGGAAGGAAGCTATGTTTGGCTTTTAGACGGCGTTAGGTATCCAACTAATTTTGGGATCTTAAGCGTTTAGGATGATTCTTAAAATGCTTGGGCTCTTTAAGGTTACCGCCTAGATAGAATGGTTATACCGCCTGCATATGCAACGGCTTTTATGGTTGGTCGTATGAAGTCTCACTGGAATGTAGTGTAGTAGGCACGGAAGGGGAAAGATTTCGCCAAGTTGATTTGACTTTGAGATACTACTACGACTATTTGGAATTCCGATGCTCAGAACCTCATTGACAACCACCGTAAAGGTTCATCCTTATATTGTACTCCCATCTGAAGGCAACCTTCCTGTTGGTCAGGTTAAGAAAAAAAGAAGTCTGACCTCCAGGATCTTACGAATGTGGGTTTCTAGGATACGGGCGGATATGGGCCGTGATCACACACATGTGAGAGTAATATTATGGTAATTCAACAACCTTGTCAATGGGTTATAATATATATTTGCCCTGATGCCATCACCTGGCACTAAGGGTAGGAGTTGGCACGAAGAACCATTCCATGACCAAGGCGTGACTTTTTGCGCTCGAATTAATACGAAAAGAATATTTGGCTCGTTCTTCTTCGGAGACGACTCTGGAGCAACCGTATCCGTCAATAGAGAGCGCTATCGGTATCTAATGTCCATTCTTAACAATTATTAAATTGGGGGAAAATGCCAAAGATACCACGTTTTCCAGGTCATTTCACACTATTCAAAGCCGGCTATAACGAGAAGAAATTGACCTCTAATTTGCTTCTTTATCAATCTTCTTGGCTAGCCTATTCGCAAATAGGAGGTTGAGTTACCCTATTCAAATGAAAACAGAAAAAATCCTATAAAGGAAAGAAATGAATGACATACGAGCACGGGTAGGAGCATCTCTCATAAATTATACTACGGCGTGAGTCTCACGTAATTTTGCGGATCACCTGGCGCAATTGAATAGGCGACGCCGAAGGCTACGAACTTCCCGGGGATAAGTAAATACAAAAGTGCACTCACGTTGCAAAGTACTTAAAACCTATCTATACCGTTGTATGCTGCATTACCACACCACTGTCATAGGGGCATGACAGACGCCACGGAAACTGTCGGATGAATAAAATAAATATAGCTGTACTTCCTTGCAGACCCTGTTCAAGCTAAATCGATACATGTATCCGCAGGCATTTGTTTATACTTTCTGCCCTGACATATCGGTGCTTTTGTGTGTATTTAGTTGAAGTTAATGAACAGACTGGCGGTTGATGACCTGCTGTGCCGGAGTCGATTTCAGATTTGCAATTCCCCTTAATGGAATATCGATTAATGAGCCCATGTCATATCCTTTTTTCAATGAATTGTTTGTTAACCGTGTCACTTTATTTTCTGCGTTTCCGTTTCAGAGATTGTCTGTAATCAAAGATGAAAAGCGGAAATATGTTTGCCTTACTGCGTGTGAGGCAGTTAATGTAACGGCGGCGAAGCCATTTGTGGTGGAGTTTTCTTGTGATTCGAATGAAATTATTTCTGTTACTTAATTTCACTTTGACTGCAGATGCAGATTTATCTTGCGAGAGTTTTTGGCATGCCAGTGAACATCCTATAGTAAAGGATTTTTGACTGACCAAATAATTGAGGAGCACTTTTGCACTGTAATTACACTGAATGCTTTTATCCTTTTTAATTGTAGAAAAATTTAATTTTAATATAATGAACGCGTTCGTCCACTTAGTACACCGCAAGTAATAAAGGCCAGTCCAGGAGCAGAAGAATGAAGAGTCATGTCAGTAGTTTTTACTAAAGTCGGGATTATTGAAAAAATTGAACGTTTTTTGTCCGAAATTATTTTGTACGGGTATTATTGGCGGACTCGGCTTGCTTCGCAAATCTGACGGAAATTTCAGTATCAATCGCAGGGAAACCTTGGAGGCTTTGCTTAAGGTACCTTTCCCTGGTTCTACTACCCAGCTAACAGCTCTCGCTGCTCTAATGAGCGTCATAAATTACATCGAGAGTAGAACAAATAGTCTCTCTGGTAGAATCTTCAGCCCTGATGTAGTTAAATGGGCAATTGGCTCATTTAAACCCTTCAAAGTTCCAGGTAAAAACGGTGTTATCTTCCAGAGAGGCATAGACATGCGACGGACAGCTCTCTTCAACTACTGTTTCAACTTGGGATACATTCCTCAAATCTGGAAGTCAACCTTGCCTTCATCCCTTCAAACCAAATTAACAACCTAAATCATATCGCCCTATCAGCCTAACATCTTTCCTAGTAAGAGCAATGAAACAATTGATAGAGCTTCGTATTACAGGTATATTAGAAAATCAAGCACCTTTGCATCCAAATCAATATACATACTGCGAAGAATGATCTACTGAGAATGCGCTGCTTCACTTGGTAGCGTATTTAGCAAATAGTATCATACGCAAGAAGATCACAATTTGTGCCTTCCTCGATATTGAGGGGACATTTGATCTTCTTCTTTTCCTTTTTATCCCGGCGTCGTTATGGTCAGAAGTGTAGGATCATAACCTTCCCACTTAACTGCATTCCTACTGGTCCGCTTGTGGGGTCCGCCGATCGGTCTCTGATTTTCTCTTTGACAAGTAGGAAAAATCGCAAAACCTGCGCTTTTGGGACGGCGTTCAAGGACTCCGACAATCGAAGAGATTCATATGGTCCCTGAACAAACACTCTATCAATATTCTTAAATCTAATAGAGTCGATATCAGAAGACTGGTCAGTTATCTTTCCGTCATCATCTATCTTAACAAATTTAACCTCTCGTCCGAAACCGAGTGTCGACTCTGTCTAGAGGACGAGGAAACTGCAGAGCACATAATATGCGAGTGTGCTGCCCTCTGCCACCTTGGGAAGCGTATCCTCCTCAGAGAAAACGTGACTCTTGAGGGGATTAGCTCAGTTCATACGAGGGACATCCTCAGCTTTATTAAGAAAGCAGAGGAACTTCTCGTCTAATTGGCTAACATAGACCTACTCTTGTCGCATCGGTCAGTACTGGCCCCTAATTAAATAAAAAGAAAAAAAAAAGATTGGCCCAAAACTAGGCTCTGTTACTTCCTCGCTGAGGGAAGAAACGTTGTTAAAGGTAGGTTGAGGTGGCTACCCGACCTTGCGCGTCAGAGTACAATTAACGCTTAGGCGCCGTTTTGGTGCCACAAAACTCGTAAAACCTACAAGATGTGAAGGGTGATGTTAATTTAAATCCAGCCTGTGGAGTTAAGAAAACTGGTTAGGTTGGCCAAGTTGAGGTTGGCTACCTCCGAGAGATCATCGAGGAAGTATTTGCTAAAGACGGGAAACCTGCGAATACCTTCTGCATTCGCAAAGAAAACGTTTTAGGGTTTCCTCTGCGTGGTGGCAGCTACGACAGTAGGTGTTAGACCGGAAGCCTGCCCTGGCAGTGTGGCCAATGGCCCGCTGTTTTGTTTTTTGAATAGAAGGTCCAGGTTTTTCCTTGATATCCTGTATCTAGTTGATTTAGTCCACCTACGATTAACTAAAAAGTGAAAACTGAGAAAGTGTTGCAGGATGTTGCCTTTGAAAAGATTGAGCGACAGGCTCACAGTTTCAATAGGGAAGGTTGAGGTGGCTCCGAGCTTGGCTAACTCATCGGCCCTCCTATTTCCCTCTATGTTACTGTATCCTGGAAACCAAAGGAGGGTCCAGCCGTCAGCTCGTCTAATTTCTTTCCACCAGCTTAGAGGAGGTGGTAGGAGACGCAAGGCCTTTAACAGCGACTTGGCTGTCACTACAAATTCAGTTGTGTCAAGAATATTCTCAGTCCTACACCCTGCCCCAGCCAGGAACCATCAGTTGAAATCAGAAGTTGGAATTTCGCGACTGGGTTGCATGCCACACCACATACCACACTATTTAAGTCGAGAGAGGGTATGATGTAGTTAAAGGAAGCGAGGTCAAATTTCTTGGCCTACGCTCTAGGTGACCAAATGCCCGCCTTTTTGAGTCTGATGATGTCACACGCCGCCGTGTATTTGATGTGTAGGCCGCAAATCCACATGGTCAGCTTAAGTCTGATTTCCCACCTTTTAACGAAAGTTTTGCTGAAGGCGTAGAAAGTTACACTAGCTTTCCTTACCCGGTTTTCTATATTGGACTTCCAGTTAGGCTTTGGATGTGGTATATTGCACTACATCGCAGGACGAGAGCTACAGAAACAACATGTTCATGTTTCACTTTTAGTTACATATTTCTGTAGCAGATAAATTAAAGTACGGCTCTCCCAGTGATGATAATCAATAAATTTATTTTCAAAGGCAGGTCACTTGAATCACTTACTCACGCGTCAACTCGTTTGACACTAAAGGAAGTGAGAGTACAATATAATAACAGGAAAACTGAATAAAGCCGACGTGCGTAAGGACTTCTCTTCACAGAATTTTGTTACCGAATCTTATTATCTTAACAATTTCCTGGATTTCAATACAGAATTGGATAACCAAACAGGTACTTGAGTTATCGACACCTAAAATAATACACCTAAGTCAAAATACTTATAGCACAACTCCTTTCTATATTCTCCGAAGGTAATAAAATTAATTAATTCCAAGAGAGCGATAGTGTTCTGAGAAATGCATTCATCAGTTCACTATAGAGTAGGTTGGTTTCTTTATCCGTTTTGAACTTTCTCCATGAACATAATATCCTCGTGTTCTTTCAAAACCCTTACATTTTTAATGAAGCTGGTATTACCTACACATGCGAAGAGGTTTGGATGTGATGCCTCCATTCTGTCTGCCTTTTTAATGAATTTCTCTCGACTTAACTATACTGAATATATCTTTTTTAAAAATATAACTAAGCTTAATGATATTTTGAGGTAATTCTTCCTAGAGACTGTTTTGTATTCTTGATCTCCGATGTTTCCAAGAAAATCACATTAAATTCAGGAATGCGAGACCATCTTTATCGCGTCGGAGAGTTTGGGTGAGGTTGTAGTTATGTACCCCTCTATTCTTGCTCCAAATTTGTGAATAAACAATAAATTAATTTGTTCTCCAATGATTAAAGCTAATTTGGCCATTCTGTCAAATTCTGAGTGTTTTACAAGATTTTCGTGTCCTACACTTCCTAGACTATCCTACATCTTTAAGGCATTTGTTGCCAGCATTACTAGAATAAAGTCGAGATTTTATAAATTCACTTTCGTTTATCTCTTCCATGTCGTGAAAAAAAATTGAGACCAATTGGCAAAAGTATTCGCCTACAGATGTGGATTTGATTAGTTGCCAGACAGGATAACTAATGAATTTTATTACATTAAGAATCTCACCGATGAGACGAAATATAATCTCAATCAGTCCGATGGAATTCGGGACATTCGTCGATGATTCGGAGAAAATCTTTTTTCTAAATTTCCCATTAGTTTTGTGCTCTGGGGCTGCATTAGTTATTACGGAACTGGTGACTTAGCAATTGCGGGGCAATTATCAAATAGAAAAATACGCATCGCAATCCGAGAAACAAGGCAGAGCTTAAATTTGCAATAATGGAAGCCTGGGAAAAAGATAAAACCCTAGATTATTGCCGAAAGTTATTATACTCCATGCCTCGCAGAATCGAGGCTGTAATCAAGACTAGAGGGGGACATTGGACATACCAAATTAAATTGAATTTAATATTTAACATTTATTTCTATTTTTAATTTTTGTACAAATATTTTATTTTTTTTTAAATTGTTTTTTAAATTTAGAATTAATTAATTAATTAATTTTACAAACATTCTTTATATAACCCAATTGCTAAATTTATTATAATCAGCAACTTTTCTTCTTTATTTCTGAAAAGTATTGTTTTCAAAACACCTACTTAACACTTTTCGAAAAGTAGCTTTTTAAACTATTTTAGGGATGGTAACTTTTATCTGGCCACTACGGTAGAAGTCTACCTATATTTCTTAATCACTAATGCCTTCTGGCTAATTTTAAAATTTAAAATTTGATTTTCTAGGAAAACTTTATTTAAAAAGAAAAGGCTTATTATTTTTTATGATTTTTAAGCTTAACCCACCCTTAACTACTCAATTCCAGTCTTAAATATAAGCAGGTTGGCTAGCACATAGGTCTTTTGTTCTAAGTGGTCACCGTCTTTCAGCGACTGGACTTCGCCATCTTGCTCACTCTGCCTGCCCGATATCTCAGCAAGGCTAACAAGCCTCACTCAATGCTCAGGTTCATCTAAGCGCAGCCTTCAAAAGATCCTCTAGCAAAAAGAGTGGGAAGGATTTCATCGGAGCTCTGGCTCTGAGAATTTTTTTTCATCTGACAGCCACCAAAAATTGGCGTGCGGTTTAGCAAAATCGGCGAGATCCCAGTCCACCATTGAGGTACTTTCCACAAGTCAACATACCCTTCGCGGATGAGACATTTGTCCTGGGGCCCCGGTGACCTATTTTGTACCTACTTATCTTTCGAAATCAATATGGTATTTATAATTAGGGCAGTAAGCCCTGGAGTCAGGCTGTTTTCTTTGGTCAAAGCCATTGCAATGTGTTTTCGAGTCATTTTCACAAAAAAAGTTATCGATTATGTGTAGGTCTGTTCCGAGATTGAACTGTGACTCTGGCGTTCTGTGACAACATGTTTCCTTCTTCAAATAATGGAGAAACTGATAGAGCTTCATACTAGAGATATACTAAAGAATCGAATACCAATACTCATTGAAATCAATATGCATACCGCAAAGAACGATCTACTGAGAACGCGCTGCATTACTTCAATCACCACGGCACGAAGTGTCGAGAGAGAGATGCTTGAGAGCCGTATTATATCAGTTACATCTGGAGAGGTCTCTGTAACAGTATTGACAGCTAAAGGGTGTCCACTTTCATCGACGACCTACTCTACAAGTTAACCGGGAAAGCGGCGATCATTTCCTAAATGTCAAACGCCTCAGGTGGTACACAGATGGCTCTAAGATGGATTCGGGTGTTGGTGCCTTTTCGGACTAATTCGGAAAATATCGAAGGCTTTGAGAAAGAGTCCTAATATCCTGCAAGCCGAAGTACAATATACGCCATCCTGACGTGCATCAACCTAAACTTAGAGACTGGCATAACCAACAATATATGTACCCTCAGACAGTCAAGCAGCATTCAAAGCATTGACCTCGTATAGTACAAACTCAAAATCCGTTAAGCAATGCCATGATGCCCTGCAGGACCTAGCCAAAAGAAACAAGGTCAAACTCTGGTGGGTGGCAGGGCACAAGTGCATTAAGGCAGTGAAATCGCCGACCAACCCGTTAGAAAAGTTTCCAACGAAAGGTACAAAGTTGCCGAATCTTTCCCAAGTCGGAGATTTTTTTTTCCGCAGACAATTGGGAAAAATCACAGCACCTGCTTTTTTGGAACAGCGTTCAGAGACTCCGACAACCGAAAAGATTTATGCGCCCCTGAACAAACACTCTATTAATATTCCTAAATATAATAAAGACGATATTAGAAGACTGGTCAGCTACCTTTCGGAACATTGTAGTCTGAGTAATCATCTCAACAAAATTAGCTCCTCGAAACCGAGTGTCAACTCGATCTTATGGACGAGGAAACTACAGAGCACATACTTTGTGAATGTGCTGCCCTCTGCCACCTTAGGAAGCGTATCCTCCTTAGAGAAATTATTACTCCTGAGGAGATCATCTCAGCTCCTACGAGAGATATCCTCAACTTTATTAAGAAAGTAGAGAAACTCCTCGTCTGATCGGCTAGCAAGTAAAATAGATCTGCAATGGTTGCAGTGCCCCATGCTATAAGTTTTCATTAACCCCTTAAAAAAAATTAAACCACCCTGGACAACCATACGTGATGGGGCTTATTAGGGGCAAGTAGCATACGATTTTTAGCCTGCGGTCAAGTTGACTGTTGTGAAACAAATTCTTTGTCATTCCGAAGTCTTTCTTAGCTCCAACACGACAATCATCTACATATATGTCTGTTGAAATATAGGTACTGGTCAAGCTAGATACCAAGATATCCAGCATTGTTTGTCACCGTGACAACCATGTTGCCCAATGACAGCAAATTTGCTCCAGTTTTTTTCTAGTATCCGTTGAGGCCCAATCGTCACAATATCTCTTACTATTACAGTGTGATCGAAGTCACACTGTAGCGTTGCATTGATGACCTCAATTTTTGGACCTAATCTGTACGTTTCTATATCATCTGCATACGCCTTTGAGTGGTTGAGAAAAACTATAAGATCGCTTGTGTAGATAATAAGCAGTATCGGAGAATTAACTCGTTGTAAACCGTTTTTAATATTAAAGATCATGTTTGAAGGAACGTTAAGCAACGAACTTTTTCCCATAGTCAATATATTATATAAATCATGTATAGAAGGTCATTTGGTATGCCTAGCCCGGTGAGCTTGTGGAACAGACCTTCAAACCATAGAGTGTCGAAGGCCTTTCCAAGGTCGACCAGACAAACACCTGTACAATAGTTTTTCATCTTATTCCACTCAATCTCGAAAAACCAGATTTAACATAGCGTGCCATGCTTAAAACCTATCTGGTTGTTCGGATAATGGATGATGAATATTATTCAGTGCATTGTTGTGCAGCATGGTGCAGGTGCTTTAATTGGCACGTGGCTTAAAACGACGTCTATTTCCGTCGATTTTTTATTTTTAAATGAGTCCAGGATGCACGAGTTCATTCTTTCCCACAAACAAACTAAAAGAAATTCGGTCATTGGCGACACTACCATCCGTAAAGTTTTCATCATTGAATACTGTGAAGCTGCTTTGCTCGGATCGCCAATTCTCTATTTCTGCACGAACTAGCTCTTTACGACTGATGAGTTTATGCACCAATAAACGATACGCATGTACTACTTCGTTCAAAGACAGTTGATTGTGTATCAGGTTGTAACATTCATAAGTATTGTGCGGTTTTTTCTCGATCGAACTTCTGTAACCGTGTCCCATCGGTATGAGAGTGGGCGTTATCCTGATGGAATATAGCACCCGTTCGATTAACCAGACGGGGCCGTTTCCGCTCTAGTGCCGGCTTTAATCTGCACAGCAGCTGATAGTTGGCTTTTACGTTGGAACACCTTAAGTGGGTGAAGTTCATCTCTGCGATATTGTGCTGGTCGGCCTACTGGACTAAACCATTGGTGGCGACGTTAAATGGCCTATTCGATTGTGGTTCAAAATAAGCATATCTGGATTTTGCGAACCAAAGCCGACAGTTGGACTCACTGAGAACACCGTCTCCATACACATTATGATTTTATTTTTGCGCGAGTTATGGCAATTTAAAAATAACTCCTATAAAATGCGCAATATTTACATATGTTACAGCCTGATATATATATATATATATTTTATTTTATTGATATTATTCCAACACAAGATCAACCCCTCCCATATGCTTGTTGTAATATTCAAGAATTCCTAAACGACAAATGTTTACAAACTTCTTCTCTTTACGACACCATCGTACTTGGTTTTTCTCTATATTATTCGAAAGCACTTTGATTATTATCATTCCATCGACAAGCAATTAAGGTATTTGCTTCTACAAATTTAAAATCGCTTGATCCTCGACCTCGTCTAAGAAGATCCCCATTTGTTTTAAACAAATCATCAGACTTATGAAAGGAAACCAGTTCTCAAAATCAACTTGAAATGTTTGTTTGCCGGAACAGGGGAAGCTGAAAGTAAAATATACATAGGTAATGTCTGATGATATGGCTAATCTAAGGGGTAAAATTCGTCTACGATATCAGACACACCAGCTCTAGTGAACATTTTAAACCTAACTTGTGAGACCCTTTTCGACAGATATTGCTTCAAACTTTTTTGTTTTGAAAGGGGGACTAGTGCTAGCTATCATGGAGCACTGTGACAAATGTAGATTTATTGTGCTTACTAGCCGATTAGACGATACTTTCTTAATAAAGTTGAGGACGTCTCTCATAGGAGCTGAGATGATCCCCCAAGTGTCATCATTTCTCCTCAAGACAGAGCCGACACTCGGTTTCAGACGAGAAGTTAATTTTGTTAAGATGATATCTCAGAGTACAATTCTATTATTATATTTAAGGATCTTAAGTGTTTGATCAGGATCCGTATAAATCTTTTCGATTGTCAAAATCCTTGAATGACGTTCCAAAAGTGCAGGTATTGCGATTTCTCTCACTTGTATAAGAGAAAATTAATCTTCGACTTGGGAATTCCACGGATAGATTCATCATGTACCTTTCTCTGGAACCTTTTCTAGCGAATCGGTCGGCGATTTCGTTGCCCTTAATGCCTTGTGCCCCGGCAACCACCAGAGTTTTAACTTATTTCAGGACATCGCGGGATTCCTTAGGGGATTTCGAGTTCTGTGCATAAATGCAATTTTTTTTGAGTCCAGCGTCGACAACTTGATCTACGAGTATGTCGACCCGTTGAAATGTTTTAGCCCCTTACCTAGCCCTTGGCAATTGAGGTGTCAATTACAGCCTCTTGAATTGCTGCCATTTGTGGGTTTGTGCCCAGATCATTGGGGACGGTACCGGGTCTAATTTTTCCAGCTACACAGCTGTAGATTTCTTTATCGGCTTGGGATTGCGAATCTTTTTGCGTTTGGTGGCAGGATTCAGTGAGATGTTTTCGGCTGAGCGATTACTTTTCGGTTCCGACACTTAGTGGCAGGGGCAATTTTGCGTACATATACTAAAGCTTCATCTCTAGTTTTACCCTGTTTAAAGACGGCATTGAAGCGTCTCTCCAGATGGTAGAGACTTCTTCTCCACGTGGTTGATGGTTTCATTTCCTTCATTTCTGGGAGTTTATCTGAGAACATACTCACAGAATCTCCATACAGCGTAGTGTCAAAGTCGGAGTCGGAGAGTTGAGACACATCTTCAAAATCTTCCAAAAAAGGCAAAAAATACCGATATTGCGGCTGTTTGTTGAGCTGTTAAGGGCTCACAGGCTCTAGAGAGCGATGGCATCTGAGATGCATCACTCTATTTAGCATTTTTTAGTTTTGAAATTTTGTTCTTTCGAGTAGACGTGTAAAAAACGGTCACCTAAAGCGAAGCTCGAGACGCTGCAGGAAGACTTGAGTGAAATCGGAGCACGCCCAGTATCCGAAGTTCGCATGCTAAAGGAGCAATTGAGCAATTTTCTCGAAGATGTCTAAAATATTAGACTCTAAAAGTACTCAGTCGTCTTCTTTCAGATAAAAAAACTACAATTTTATGGAAAAAGTTTGCTAAAAGTCATGAAGAACTTACGGCGAAGAACACGAAAGCAGTGTATACAGGGACGTCTGCTGTATGGAAAGTATACCAGAATAGATCAAGATTTATACCCAACGATAATGAAGAGCTCGTTTGGGATAACCAAAAAGGTCTATTTTAGGAGATATTTAGACTTCTTATTGCACGTGGAAAGCAAGTAACATTGGAACACCGCAGAAATTCATGCCGAACAGCCAATCATCCAGCTAGTAAATGAAGCAATCTATCAGCTTAAGAAAATCGCAGGAGTCAACCTTATCCTTATGCCAGTATGCTCTACGTGAATCAACGAAAAAGTGGGCTCATTACATCTATATGGAATAATGAAGCTATACCTAGTTTATCATTTCCAAATTTAAAAAAATTGATCGAATACAGTGCAACAATTCCCGAGGATTATCACCACTATCAAGTTGTTACAAGGTGCTGTCGAATATCCTCTGAATGAGGCTGATATCATTCACATCGGAGACTCCCAGTGTGGCTTCAGGAGGAACCGTTGGACGAGTGACCAGATTTTCACTACATGACAGCTTCATGGAAAGTAAATGGAATTGCACGAAACACTGTTTGAGGCAGCAGCAAGTTCAACTTGAGAGGAGACCATGTTTTAAACTTCACTCTTTCGTCTGGCCTTATCATCAACAATATTGGCCCTCAACCATTTTTTGTGACGACGAGACGACAGGAGGTGATTGACCTAACCCTGGCATCACTAACTGCAGAGCCTTACCAGATGAAGTGTGGGATCTCCCCCTCGCAGCCAAGGCGGAAACTGAGAAAAACAGAATGAGTACGGTTCAGAGAGTAGCTTGAGAAATCCACTTAAGCCCTACTTAAACTCCGAACATAGCAATTGGTGTTCCTAACCTGAGTAGCGCCATCACCGAATGTCGAATGTCTCATCAAAAAATCTTCCGGCATGAAATTGGTTCCCGGGTAGAACGCTAAGCTCCAATGTCCTCATGGGAAAGCCAGCATTCTCCTGAATAAATCGCTTTAATCGAACATGGAAGGTGACTGGAATCGAAGCAAAAGGAATATAAGAAGCTTACTCGTAAATCGAAGAAAGACTTCTATAAGTCCTTCTGCGAAGGGATCCAATCCCTGAGCGCAAGTTGTCCTTAAGCGAAGAAAATCGACAAGGATGGATGTACTCAGAAAGTCTGAGGATAACTTCACCGAGTCTAAAGCAGAAACTGCTTCAGATCCATTTCCGGGAAATCAGACTGTCATCAGCTCGTTGCACATTCCCTCATTGGAAATTGCGAAACTGAAACGATGAAAACAACTTGGCGTAGTTGGTATATTGCGCCGCGCTTGGTAACTACTGGGGCCATTGAATTTGCTGTGACATCTTTCGATGGCTCCAAGTCGCTGTTATGCTGCAAAAAGGAATAAGACAGCTGCTTCCTACTTTCACTGTTAGCTTGGCACTTGAGGGAAAAGAGGTTTTTATCCCCAAAATAGGAAAAGAATATTACTCACTCGCCAAATGTTTTAGACCAATCAGTCTAACATCCTTCTTCCAAAAAAGCATTAAGAGACTAGTGGACAAGGTTGCCCTTCGAATGCATCCTCTCTCGGAGATGCAACATGCTTATCAGCGTGGAAAATCCTGCGGGACTGAGCTTTAAAACCTAGTTGGGAGACTGGGCATTTTCGTCGACACTGAGGGAGCCTTTGGTGACACTGATGTCGTTTTCATCACGAGAAGTAGGAAAAATACTCAGCTGGTACTAAAAAGCAATCCCATTCCGGTATCCAAGGAAGCTAAGTACCTGGGAGTCATCTTAGATAGCCAGCTTCTTAGGTCAAAGCATGCTGAGTCAAAAAACACAAAGCGCTGTCAGCTTTTTGGCAATGCATAGGTGCTTTTGGCCAAACATGGGTTTTATCGCCAAAAAAGATTTTCTGAATCTACACGGCAAGGATAAAAAAAAATTCATATGCACCGGTTGTGTGGTGCAACAGGCTAACACTCCAACACGTCGTGGTCTCTTTCACCAAACCCCAAAGAATGGTGTGTCTCAGTTGTATGGGGCTTTCCCCAACACGCCGGGAGTTGCTCTAGATGCTATGACATAATTATCAGAGAGTACGCACTGAAAATCATGTCTTGCCTCAAAAGAAATGGTTTTTGGTACAACTCGCATTGGAGTGAAAGTGTACTTGCGCGAGAAATATCGTACAACCCCTGTCTCTTGGATATGACATCCGATACATTGACACCTGCCATCCTATGTTGTGAAGCACAAATACGTCTGCAGTGACAGCCAAGCTACACTTAAAGCTGTGTCCCACCTTTAAACAGCTCCAAATTAGTGCATGAAGTCAAGCCCTTTTTGAACAAAGTCGATAGACCAAATTCACTAAGGCCTGTGTGGGTCCCAGGTCACTCTGGCGTTCCAGGAAATGAGATCTCTGAAGAACTCGCTAGAAAGGGCTCAGAGGAGAGTTTCCCAGTGCCTCCACAATCAGAACCTGCATTAACAATTGGGCCTTTAATGCACACCATCATAGATGGAGGGAGTTTTCAGGATGCAGGATGATTAAGCGCGTACGCCCTGAGGTCTGTAAGGGATTCGCTACATTCTTCTTATCCTTTAGGAGAATTGATTATAGAAGACCTACGGGCGCTATTACGGGCCATTACATTTTCTTAGTATCTCTATGTGCTTGGCATCACTGAGACGCCCACCTGTGCTGCATGTTGCGAGGAGGATGACACAGCAGAATATTTCCTCTGCGACTGTCCGGACTTCGCTCGCACACGTTGGTGCACTCTCTTCACTTTTCTCCGGGCAGCCGGAAAAATACAATAAAGAAAGGTGTCTATCTGGTTGTACAATGGCCTAGTATTTGCGTCTGAATACTCCAATAGATAGCAGAAGGCTCCAACCAAAAAAAAATTACTTAGCAGGCATTAGCGCCTCCTCTTCTTTCTTCAAGTTGCTCATGAAATAGTTTTACTTTCTCTTTCAGCTTTTCTTTTCTAACTGATCGATTTTTGAACGTTGCTCTAAAAAGCATCCTTACAACGCTACCAGGATACTCACTCTGTTGTGAGGTTTTTTGTTTTAGAACTGATTGTAAATCGCACTGCAAACGTAAACTTGATGCCATAATACCAATTTCCCAATTTTTTCTACTTTCCTTTATTGGTAATTACTACGGCTTATAGACTTTTTTTTCTCAAAAACTGAACTTCAACCAAACGCAAACTTATGCCCATAGTGGGCGGGTAGCTTGCGATGTTAAATTCTCGACTTCGAGTTTTGACTTTGCTAATACTAAGAGGACAACAAAAAGTTGCTGTGTAGACGCGACGTACAAGAGTTGAAATTAATCTCTCACACCAGCCGTATTCCAACCGCGTATTCTTCGGCCTTGAAAAAAATTCCGGACGATTGATGTAGAATAAAGCAGCCTTTCCGAGGTAATGAGTAACGCCTATGATCCGTTACTCGCAAAATTATATTTTTTCTACTTCAAGTTATGAACGTAACTGTGGACCTTGGAAGTTGTTTCTCATAAACAAAGACTTAGTGGTGTCGGTTATGTTTGCACTCCTTGGTACCACCTAACCTTGATGAATTCAGTGAATTCTGCGTTTGCTAGTCGTCAATAATTCTCCTCAAGTCGTCCTCAGAGCAACTGCACTGTATGGTATTCGTTCTCTGATGTTCTTTGATGACATTAGGAAAAAAACAGATTTCCTTTGCTTATCCACCCATGGGTGAAGAATCAATATGCGTCTTTATCACTGTTATAGGATGTGCGGATTCATATATATTTCTACTTTAACTAAATATGCTATTAGCTCCCTAAAAGGGGTCACTTTGTTAGGCCTTTGATGTTAGAGCGTTAGAACGGGATTGACAACGTACACGTCCTCACGTAACAAAAATCTGATTAACCGAACTTGATTAGATTGACGCCTTACAACACCATCAGAAAATTAATCTCAATTTCTCGTGATAACATTTTGGAATACCTTGAAGTGGAAACCCCATATCAATCCATGAATTAATCCACTTCAAACCCTAATATTGCGCCTAATGACACAATTTATTTGAAGGTCACAAGGGTTAATTAAATTGCGAACCACAGTTTCCCTTATACTGAGCATGAATCTCTTAAATCCGTAGCATATGACAAAGAGGAACAAAGGAAGCCAAGGATAGTGATAGTAATTTGCTGCCAGATACAACGTTTCGTCACATCAATCGTTTTTAATAAAACCCAAACAAAAGGTTGCCTCCGATAAGACGTCGCTCTACCGCAGGCACTCCAGTCAACCGCAACCGTTTCGCTTTTGTTCTACGTACAGATACATTCAATAACTCCTCGTCGAGATACCAATTTATTGCCATCAACCAGTGTAAGACAATAACTTTTCACATCATTTCAGTTTTATTGATTTCGCAAGTACGCCCGACCAGTTTGCACTCTCCATCCATCATTCCTCGCCGCTTAATCTGCCAAGGACTGCAACGACGACAAAACTCCTTTTGTGTCATGCAAGAAAAAAGCAAAAAAAAAACCGAAACATTCATGCAGATACATTGTCAGCAAATGATTGTACATAAAAATTAATAAACCCTAGCTGGCATCTTAGAACAATGCAACATCAACTTAACTGAACTGAATAACGACCACTAAGGACGAAGGTCCTTATTTTCCTAGTTTTCCCGGTTTTCCCTTTTTTCGCTCTTCCGGCTCCAAGGAGTAAAAGTCAATTTAATTGCATTTGTAGTTGTTTTATTTCATGCGCTTTGCGCCATCAACGCAATCATTTCCTCAATTTCATACCGATCGTTACACAACACGCTATGTCCACCCGCCCGTTCGTCGTCGTCGTCCTGTCGTGCACAACATGCATCGGGAAATATGAAAACGGTAGTAAATTCCAACTCACAGGATGCCAGCTATTAGTACTTGTACTACTGCCTCTGAGGAGTACGAGTCGAGGTAGTTGTGGTGTTCTTTCGAAGGCATCCAATCCATTAACAGGTTGTACAAACTACTTCAAACTACTGCAGCATTCAGTACAAGCGCATATACATACGTCCTCACGCGTGTGGTACGAATACGTAAGGGGGTGCTTCGACGTAGACAGAATGACTATTATGGCAACAATTGTGCAGCAAAGTCCTGTTCATGTTCTCGGTACTTGGGGCTTGAATAGCATCTATTCCCCCATCCGGCGGGAGCGCGGACGTAGGAACATTTGTACAGTACGAGCGGAAGATAAATAAAGTGGGTCAGGCGTCATCTTTTTCCCGGCGTCATGTCCTGCATAAGTGGTGCCTCGAACTGGGCCTTTGTTAAGACTTGCTTCAAGTGGCATGCTCTCTTCCTTGCCTCGTCTGAGCCACATCATATACCGCCACCGGTTGGTTTGTTCGACTCGTTCTAGTCGATTCTACGTTGTTCGTTGAAGCTGACGGTGTCTGTGCACTTGTCGCTTCATTCTTCATTCTATTCTATTCTCTTCCTTGTCGTGTTTTTCTTTTTTTGTTCCCTCGTTCTGGTGGTGTTCAAAGTTGTTTTTATTTCCTTTCTTCTATTGTTTTTTCTTGTTATTTCCGTTTTGACAAGTGCACGGTTACGTCTGTTCCTCAGTCTGTTGCGTTTTTCCGCGCACCACAGTACGCTGGCATAACATAGATCCTTGCCGCCGTAGGCGTGAAAATCCTGTTGGTTGCCGTTGTTCCTTATCAAACGTATCCTGAATGTATGTTCTTGTAGGAGGACCAAATCGTTCTTCACCTTTTAAATTGCGATTCAACAGAACGTGCTGTTGATGCCATTATTCATTCCATCAAGATCGTAGCGCAGCCGGAAATAAAATATGCGTTTTATGCCACAGCGCACCTAACAATGTGAACACGGGGGCGGGAGTGCAAGTCGTAATGTAGTGCAAGAACCCTTTGGTTGCAGAACATTGAATAATTGTTGCGAGGAAATTCTTGAGGGTGTCAGGGCATGGGACTTTTTAATTAATAGCGAGATTCACACGTACGTTCTTATTCCGACGCTTTTATTCTTGTTTATGAATGTCCCTTACATGCCATTATTATCTAGGGCCTACGCATAAGTATTTGGTTCACGACCTGCTGTATATCACTATCCTAGTGAAATGGAATTCATAAAGGGTGTTGGGAAGATGACGAAGCGTATTTCATCAGCTTAAGTCGCCTTATTGGGGTGAGAGATCTAAGATGTTAAAATTGTAGAACCTATACAAAATAAGGCGAGCCCTAGATTTAAGAACTGGAAATGGTTCGTACTCTAAGCAGTATTCGCTACGAAGCGAAAGGAAAAGCAAACAATACGCAATACAGTTGGTTAGCAATTAGCAAGCCTACGAGTATGGTCGTAATCAAATTGGTTGAAAAAGCCTAGTGACACGATACACAGCTACCAGGGCTTAGAAATTAATGAGAAGAATGGGACGGTATGTTGTCAAGTCTTTCATCCTGCAGCAGAACGCTTCTCGGTCTAAATTGTATGGTCTTCTCTAGATCTATAAATATTGCTTTGTAAGCCCATTTTTCTACTAATCCTAGTACAGTCAAAAGCTGGTTGATAAAGCGTATACTGGAACTGTTACATACATTTAAAATGCATCGTAGACGATAGACGAGCTTGCGTAATCGGTTTCTGTCTCTTTAGATTTCTTTTCTATTAAGACGGATAATCCTTTCTGCTATCTGCATAAAGCTTTCCTAATTTCCAGCACAACTTAATGGCTGGCAGTATTACCCTGTTGGAACTGGAATCAAAAGCTCCCTGTTGGATTTCATAGATTTTGACATCTCACTCAAATCCTTTTGTCATACTATCTCCGGTCCTTAGTTACTTCGACTGGTCATTTAGAAAAAAAATGCTTGATCCACCTTGGTCTGATATGGACTTGTAACCAAAGGCATAGTCTTCGCATTTGAGCCTTACGATGATGCACTTTCAAGGTCATTCTATATGTATCAATACACCGATAATAAGAAGGAAGTCGATCATAAGCCCCCTACACCTTAAGCAACGAATTTCATTGCTTCATTACTAAGCAGACGCTATGGTTAGCCAATCTGGAACGCAGACCCAACAGGGTCAGTACAATATCCATATGGCCAGATAATTTTTACCCTGGAAAAGTTGTACTGGAAATAAAGTAGAAGTTTCTGACTTCGATATCAATATCAAGTCCTTCGACTCTTATTATAAGGGACTATTTGTAACACGGAAATTCGTAGCCTCGTTACTAAACTTTTGCAAAGTCTCTGTGTCATGAATGTGTCCCTTCAATGTTTCGCTGTTGATCTTATCTACCGCCGCGTAGAGTAGTCTTTTCCTTCGGGCTTTCTATTCATTATTCGTCCACTGTCCATTCGTTCTACTGGTCCTGCCCATCTTAGTTTTCGCGATTTTATTACTCGGACAAGGCAGAATATAGGTACTCGAGTTCTTGATTATACCTTTATATGTAAATGTTCCTTCAGATCTTGTTATCAAAGACCCGAAATCTATTTTCCTCCTTCTTAGTCAGAGACCACGTTTCACATCCGTAAAGTGTCAGTAGCATTAATACTCGTAATATTATGGGACCAAGCTGCTGTTTCGATAAGTTCGTTGAATGAACTGTGGCCCGGCCTATGGCTCCATCTTGTGGGAACTAAAAGTCGTTCATTCGCCTGTCAGTTGTGGAGAGGTTCCGGGTGAATTAATTAAAGGAAATGATAACGGGTGGGCCAGGTGTAGAATCGACAAATTGCATTCCTAAATTCACATCATTCAAACAACGTAACTTGCCGGTTATTGGCAATGCTTGGGGACAACGTAAATCATAGAACATTATGCGTCGGAGGGACACGTGAAGGTGTCCAATTGCGAAAACATTGCCCTGAACAGCTTCAATTTTTTTATCAGACCGTCTCGGGTGACATCAGCCTGATGACTGGTATCGCCAGAAGATTGCGGGTGGTGACTGAGGGTATTGTGAAGGCGCCTCGTTCTTTCGAAATTTTGCACTATAGAAACGTTTGTTTCGAGACGATGTTTTGAATGTAATCCTGCGTAATAAAAGCACCTCAGATTGACGTTTCAAAAATGGGCTGTCATTACTCGACCTATATTAGAGGGATGCCAGTTTGCGAATAACCCTACCACAATAATACTAATTTGAAAAATCTTGTTCAATTATGTATATGTAAATACGGAGTTTGTTCAAAAACAAACTTGACTGGTATGAGCAGCCAAACGATATGCCAATATTCGTATTTTCAGCAACTACTATGGCAATGATTCGACGTTGCTCTATAACAATTTTCTTCACTTCTCAACATTTTCACTCGTTGTTGACCTACTGGAGCGTCGGTTCCGTGCAGGGACGGGTTAAGAATATCCCTGCAGCGATACCTCTCGCTTGTCGTAAAAGGCGACTAAAACAAAGGTACACAAAAATCACATCTAGGCAATTTAGAAAACACCAAAGCGAACCTAGGGACACATATACTGCCCCACAAGTGTACATGCAAATCAGTGGGTTGACACGACTGGAGATCACCGGTGTTGTAAGAGTAAGATCAAACAAAAAATCTGGAGCATGCCCGTGTCACAAAAAAAAAAAAAAAAAAAAAAAAACAGGCCGAAAAACAATTGGTGGAAACAAATGCAAAAACACCAGCATTTGATTGGCCTCAGCGATGAAGTAATCCCAAACCGGGAAGCCTGCCGCTACTTTCTGAGGCCAAACCGGCAGATCCCACAAGCGGACCAGTAGGAATGCAGTTAAGTGGGAAGGTTATGGTCCTACACTTCTGACCATAACAACGCCGAAAAAAGGAAAAGAAGAAGAAGAAGAACTTGACCTATTGGAGCGTCCAGGCCAGATTTTTTCAGCCTTCTGTGGAGAGTTTATACCATTTATAAACATAAAGCGTTTTTTTTTTTTTTTTTTAGGTTTGGTTTTTGAACTGGAAACACTGTTGGGTGTGAGCTGAGATTGATGGTATCTCGTAGGGCCGTGGTATAGGTGATGATGGGTGGCACTTTCTCCTTTTACGAATGTTGTTGCTGCTTTTGTTGTTGTGGCTGTTTCTGCTGCTGTGGCTGCTGTTGTTGTTGCTGTTTTTGATGTTGGGCGGCTCTTGCCTCCTCTCTCTCCTTCTGCTGTATCGCTTTAAGCTTTTCGACTAAGTCCTGCAGTTGGGCGCGTAGGAAGCGTTTTTCCTCCTCAAGCTCGCTACGCTCCTCCTCCGTAACCGAACTTTGAAGGGCGGCGAAGGGGCGGCGAAGGGGTTGTTGTCCTCCGCGTAGCGGCTGTCCCTACCTTCGGAGAAGTAGACAATATCCGCCTCGACGGGGATCACTGATTTTGGTTCTTGTTGCCCAGCTGCCTTGGACGTCTGATGGCGCCCCTTTCCTCGCTTCTACCTGTAGCTTTTCAGTCGAAGTAGTGAGGGAGGGGCGCTTAATTAAATTGGGCCTCGAGTTGACCCTTCTGCGCCTTTTCATGACGACGGTCGGTGGTACGAAATCGGATGATAAATCCTTTCGAGGAACCAACACGGATTCGGATCACCTTGTTGTAACCAAAGAAAGAATGAGGATATCTAGGATGTTACGGAGTTGAGCAAGACAACAAGAGTTGGACGTCGGAAAGCAGTAGATCGCTAGGAGCTTCGCCGATCGAGTGTCCCTCAACCTCTCGCAAAGTCCTATGACACCTGCACAATTCACAAAACAATAGTGGGGGCATTGCCAGTTCGCCATCAGGGACGCTGCCTCTGATGTGTTGGGTTTCAAACCCGCGGCCAGTTAGAAGCCCCAGATTTGATGAGCAATGCAAACAAGCTCATGTAGCAAAGCAAACCGCCTACAAAACCATGCTACATAGACGGATGAAAGCCTCTCGTGAGCTCTACGAGCAGAGAGAACTAAAAGCCTGAGATTGAGGAGATGGAGAGATGCTACTGCAGAAATTTCGCTCGCAAGTCGTACGAAAAAGTAAAACGACAATGTCGGGGCTATAAAACCAGAGCGGAAGCCTGTCGGGATGAAGACGGATAACTACATAAGAATAGGGTCACAGTCGAAGTTGAGAATATGGACACTTCTGTAGACCGTATAACGGCGAGGATAGATCTGATGCCGCGATCAGGCAGAATGATCCATTCGCAACGGACAAAGATGTAAGACAATTCAGTCCAACCGACCTAGATGAGATTAAGCATGTAATATCGAAGCCTAAAACTTACAAAGCCGCAGGCGCACACGGCCTGACTGTTGAGCTATTTAAAGCGGCTGGAGATGAGTTGGTAGGGCGAATGCACTAGCTTATCTGTAAAATATAGTCGGAGGGAAGCATGTCCGACGAATGGAATCTCAGCATCGTTTGCCCAGTCCATAAAGCCTGCTTAACATCGCGTACAAGATCTTCACTGCCGTACTGTGTGAACGCCTGAGGCCTTTGTGGAAAATTTGATAGTGTGGTTTTAGGCCAGGTAAGTCCACGATAGACCAAATTTTCACACTCTGATAGATCTTGGAAAAAACCCAAGAATTCCAAATCGACACACACCATTTTTTTTGTCGATTTTAAAGCCGCATATGACAGTGCGCATAGGGACGAGCTATACAGAGCCATGTGTAGCTTAAACATTCTTGCCAAACTCGTCCGATTGTGCACGATGACAATGAAGACTTCTCGCTACCCCATTGAGATCGGTAGCGATTTAACCGAGATCTTTGATGTTAAAAAGGGATTTAGGCAAGGTGACGCACTGTCATGTACATTTTTCAATATCGTGCTTGAAAAAATCATAGACTCACTGGCAAACGCAAGAGGTAACATCTGTTTCAAGTCCACGCAATTGCTGGCGGGTGACATTGACGTAATTGGGCGAGCACAGCAAGACGTCGATGAAGTGTTGTAAAGAATTGAAGCAGAAGCGGCTAAAATGGGTCTTTCGGTGAAAGAGGACACCAGCGCTGAGATCAAACGCAGAATTACTCTTGTCAACCGCTGCTAAGCCTTTGTATAGGTCTTCCCTGCCTTAGTTTTGCAAGGTAGAAAACTAAAACAGAATTATCACTTTAACACGTGTGGGGTTTCAGGACACCTCAGTACTTACGATATTTTCAATGCGGGGGGAGAAAATGCACTGAGTAACTTTCAATAATCAACATACATACTTATTAATTGACATCATTGCAAGCTCCCAGCGCGCCACAGTAGATTCACGGTAATTGAAGAAAAAGCAGGGCTCGTTGGTTTAAAAGTAAATGAGGATAAAACAAAATGTATGCTGTCGACTAAGAACCGCTCTGTCGAATACCGCCTTGGGCAGAACATAACCATCAGCAGATATGATTTTGAGGTAGTTGAGGAATTTGTCTTCCTCGGAGAAAATGTTAGCTCCACAAATGACAACTTAGTGGAGATCCGACAAAGAATCCTCCTGGGCAACTGGTGCTACTTCGGTTTGTAAAAACAGGTAAAGTCAAAACTCCTAACTAGAAAATCCAAATTCACTCTCTACAGAACACTGATCTTGCCAGTTCTTCTTTGACTGAGCCGAATTTTGGAAGATAAGCAAGAAAGTAGAGATAATTCCTATCTGTGCGAGGCAGGCAAATGGAGGAAAAGACACAACCGCGTACTCTAGGATCTGTATAATGATGTGGATTCAATCCGGAAGGCAAAAATCCGTCGACTACATTGACTCGGGCACATCGAGGGCATGGACGAGCGCGCTCAAGCAAAAAGAGTCTTCGAGTCCCAGCCATGTGGTTCGAGAAGGCAAGGGAGATCGAACCTCCCGTTCAGAGACCAAGTGATCGCGTACATCAGGAAACTTGAACTCTCCCAATTGAAAGCAACGTGCCCGGGACCGAAATGAGTTAAAGTAGGCTCTTGTCCAGGCTCAGAAAAACTAAGGGTCGCTAGCCTGATAAGTAACCTTAACTTACGAAAAAAAACCAAAGTCTAACGCTCTACGAAAATAACGTCATTTTAGGGTTAAGCATGTCGGGATGTTGATGGTGAAGGTTCTTAGGTGATACCTTGTGTTATCATCAAGCGTCCATTCTTAGTCGGTTAAATTTTCTTCAAATCGACAGACCCAGTTTTTTTCAAATTTTTCTCAGCAACCTTTAACTCATTTGGATGATTATTCACACCAATGACAAAAATCATGAAATCTATAATATTTACAATTTTTAGAATTAGTAAACGACATATGTATATTTTTTTTTTGATCTACGAATATAAAGGAGCATTTGCGGGAAGTTTTACTTTACTTCATTAATCGAGAAATCGTTGTGAAAGTCATCGGTTGAAAATTAGGGTGATGATACTCCGTCGACTCCGACATATGAGTACTGGTTTCGTCAGTTCAAAAGTGGTGATTTTGGCACGAAAGACAAGAAACTGTTTGAAGATGAAGAGTTGGAAGCAATACTAAATGAAGATCCATGTCAAATGCAAGAAAAACGTGCAAAATCATTGAATGTTGACCAAGCAACAATTCAACAATCAGACGATTGAAGGCATTGGGAATGATTTAAAATCAAGGGAATTGGGTGTCATACGAGTTAAAGCTGGAAGACATCGAAAGGCGATTTTGCACGTTCGAAATTCTGCTTAGTCGCCAAAAAAAAAAAATAATCTTTTTTGCATCGTACTATGATTGGCGATGGAAAGTGGTTCAATTATGATAATTCACAGAGGAGAAAAAAAAGCCAAATCGACTGAAAAGCTAAATATCTATGTTGCCAAGGTAATGCTGTATATTTGATGGAATCAATAGGCAGTGATCTATTATTTGCTGCTGAGAAGTTGTCAAACAATCGATGAACCTCATTACCGTCAACAATCGGATGGAAAGCTTTGCCCAACCCGCCATATAGTTTAGATCTTGCGCCATTCGATTCCCACTTGTTTCAGTCCATTCAGAAGGCATTTTCTGGAATACGCTTCACTGTGGTCGAAGGTATCAAAAATTGGCTCAATTCAAAAAGTGAAGAGTTTTCTTGGGCCGGAATCCATGAATTGCCAGAAAGATTGGATTATGTAGAAAAAAGGGAAAGTTGAACACCCGCGAAAAATGAACGAGTAAAAAAATACCAAAAAAACCTTTACTTAAACGTATGCCTTTATTGAGGAACTCAAGCGAACAACCAATCAAAACGCAAGCGGGCCGGAAGTGATCCTATGTGTCGGCCGATTTTCTTTTTTTGTAAAGAAGTCAAATTGCTGAACTTTGGTGGAGAGTAAGTTCGAAAGCAGTGTTGCCATTATTTTTTAACATCCTCCGCCGGGCAAGAAGAAATTTCCAGAGGGTAAAGCAACTGGATTGGTCTCCTCAACTGTTTTCCATCAGCTAGTCTGATCAGACAAGACCTGACTTTCTGGTCCCGCCCAACAAACGTCTGTTCCACAATGGCCATTTTCCAATTAATACGTGAGATCGAAGGATCAGAGACCAACACCACATCACCTGTCTTCAGTTGTACTGAGGGGCCGTTCGGGTGAAAATGGAATGAACGCAAGAGTTGTAAGTACTCCGAATACCATCGTTTTTTAAGTTGAGTTGTAAATTTCAAACGCTGTTTCCATACATTACGAAGAAAGCCCGCTTACGAATGTTCTGTCCAGGGACTTAAACTTATTGTGCGAGGCCCGATCAAAAAACTTGACGGCGTTAACGGCGATAAGTCCAATGGATCAGCACTAACATATGTTAGGGGGCGTCTATTTATAATTTCTTCCGCTTCAGTGAGAAGAGTCCTCAATTGATCAAAATTTAACTTCGCCTTACCAATTGTAACCTTCAAAACGTTTTTCATAGTGCGAATCATTCTTTCCCAGAAACCGCCCCACCACGGGGCTCGCTCTACTATAAAACGCCACTGGATTTTTCGTTGCGACAGGAACCCTTGAAGTGCTTCTTCGTCCCAAGAGCAATCGGGATTCTTTAACTCAATTGCGGCCCTCCGGAATGTTTTAGCATTGTCAGACATGATTAAAGAGGGTACACCTCTTCTACTGATGAAGCGCCTCAAGGCCATCAGAAAATTTTCCGTCGAAAGACTTGTTACCAACTCCAAATGAACGGCTCGTATAGCCGCACAAGTGAAAATTGCAATATAAACCTTGGCCGCCTCCCGCTTATCATTGTAACAATAGAGGGGACCCGCAAAATCCACTCCCACGTTATCGAATGGTCGAGACAAAACTATCCTTTCTTTGGGCAGCGGCGCAAAAGGCTGGCAGGCAGGCTGACCCCACAGCTTCCTGCATATAACACACCCCTTGATACGTCTTTTTATTGCTTGGCGGCTCTTGATAATCCACATACGCCTCCGAAGTTCAGTCAAAACAATATTGACACCGGCATGAAGAAAACGTCGATGGTATTCATCAATAATTAAATCGACGAGATGCGAATTTGCAGGAAGTATCACTGGATGTTTGGCTATCGAGGATTCTTCGAGAGCCTGAAGGCGACCACCCAACCTCAGAATTCCGTCATGGTCCAGGAAAGGTGCGAGTTTTTCTATTTTCGATGACTTTATAACTTTTCCCTTCTGCAAAAGAGAGACTTCATCAGCAAAATGATCCTTTTGTACATACCTCAGCCAATAATTCTCGGCAGCCTGAATCTCTGATGCGGAAAGAGGTTTCATAGAGCATTCTCTGTCAGAATACGGTCTCTTCTTTTCCTTTAAATGCTGAACGAAACGTTGAATGAATGCGGTCACTCTAAGCAAGCGACCCCAGCTGCTATAGTCTTTGTAAGCTATTAATGGCGGATTATTTCCAACCGGAGGTGAAGATGTTAAATCTGCTAAAAGCAAAGTAGAAGTGATCGCTGATTCATCTTGGCCATCTTCCTCCCAAACGTCATCGAAATCTTGAAGCCATTGTGGTCCATGGGCCCATAAGGTAGATTTTCGAAGAGCATCACCGGAAATCCCTCGGGTGAGTAGATCGGCTGGATTTTCTTTGCCCTTGCAGTGGCGCCACTGTGACACCCGCGTAAGTTTACGTATTTCTTCTACCCTATTTTGGACATAGGGCTTCCATCTCTGCGAATCGCCTCGAATCCAGCTCAATGTTATCTTGGAATCTGTCCACAGATAGTACGTCACATTTGTAAGTTTTAATAACCTCTTGAGATACGAATGAAGGCGTGAAGCTATAAGAGCAGCTGTCAACTCAAGCTTAGGTAATGTCAGTTCACTATCTCCATCTTCCTTAATAGGCGCAATGCGATTTTTGGCGCATAAAAATTCAACTTGGACCTGGCCACTTAATGAAACGCTTTTGAAGAATGCAACAGTACCAAAGGCCTTTATACTGGCATCTGCAAAGATATGAATTTGGATAGCAATCTGATTAGGGTGACAAGTCAAGACTGCTCTTGGAAATGTCACAGATTTTAGTTCAATAATGCTTTTTATACAGTCTTCCCACTGGATTAATAAATCTCCCACCAGCATTTGATCCTAAAGATAGTTTTTCTTCCACAAGATCTGGAAGAGAATTTTCAATTTAACAATAGTAGGGCCAAGAATACCTAGGGGATCATAAATCCTAGCAATGGCTTGCAAAACATTGCGTTTGGTTCCTCTTGTCATACTTGAACTCAGCATCGCTTCTATAGTATCCACCGGTACGGACAACTCATCGGTATGCAGAAACCACGAAAGACCAAGAACCTTTTGTACGGGTGGTGGTTCACAAGAACTCATCCGACTTCGGACAAGGATACTATTGGAATTCCACTTGTGTAAGTTCATGGAAGCTCTTTTGAAAATGCTTGTGGCTTCAACACAGGTCCGCAATGCCTCGGCTTCCGTATTAACGCTAATAACCAAGTCGTCCATATAGATGTTTTGCAGAGCCGTACATGTATCCGGAAACTGATGTTTTTCGCTCGCAAGATGATGTCGAATAGTAGCGCCTAATAGGAAGGGGCTGCTGTTTACACCAAAAGTTACCCTGGTCATCCTGAATTCAGCGCGCTCTAAGCTATCAGAAGGTGATCTTAGCTCGTTAGCAAACCAAAAGAAGCGATGGGTATCACGGTCTTCTTCATGTAGTATGATTTGGAGGAATGCCTTTTCGATGTCCGCAACTATGCCATATGGGCCTAAACGAAAATTTAGTAAAACCATCAAAACGTCTGGCAGCAGGTTGGCTCCAGTCCAAAGTAAATCGTTGAGCGAATGCACGCCCTCTTCATGAGCGGAAGCATCGAAAACTATACGCAGCTTTGTTGACAAGTTGGTATCTTTATACACGGGCCGATGCGGCAGATAGAAGATACGCTGATTAGGCTGTTCTTTCGACTCCTGTACTGGCTCTACAATACCCTCTTTAATTAGTTCCCGTATCGCCGCATCATAATCCATCAGTTTGTTGGGGTCTCGTGCTAGGCGACGATAAAGTGCTTCAAAACGCCTACTTGCTTGAGCCTTATTGCTACATAGAACGGAATCATTATCTTTCCAGGGTAACTTGGCGACGTAACGTGAACCTTCCTTGGAAATGCATCTATCGATCAACGTATTTGTCAGCGCAGTATTTTCATCGGCATCGTTCCTTATCCCAATGGTTTCCAGCGACCAGAAATCATGCGGATATGCCAAACTCAGCAAATTACTAGAACGAAGGCAAGAGTTTTCATTAAGTGCATGTTTATTTTCACTTACGGAATTGTGAAGTCCCTGCAATGTCCAACCAAATACGGTTTCAATAGCTCTTAGCTGATTTGTAAGACGACGCTGTTTCCCTGTTATGACGGTCCAGTAAAAATCAGAACCAATGAGAAGGCTCAGACCATCCATGGATTCAACTCCTTCAGGCCGAACGTCGACTAGTTTTATACTCCTAAAGAGCGAACAATCTTCCTGTGGTACTTCTAATACAACGAGGCAAATTTCTGGGACCACCACTGCTACCAAAGAAACCATAGCCCCATTGTCCATCTCGTTACGTAGGTTGACAGCGACCTTGGCAAAGGTTTGCATAGGATTTGCTTTCTTATTTCCGAATGGAATGACGGATAGTCTTATTTCTCCTAGTCGCTTCAGCCTTAATTTTTGGACAACGCTTTCCCGGATGTAGGTGTAGTGACTCCCACCATCTATTATCGCCCGTATAGAAAGAAGTTGATTTTTTTCTTGCGCGGTGCATCTCACCGTCTTAAGAAAAATATTTGATTTATCATTATGTGCACACAAGTTTAGCGTACTGTCTCTTGTCATATTTGACATTTCGCCCTTCTCTTCGTTTTCCATTTGTGATACTGGTGGAGAGCTCTTATAGTTGGGATCGCACATTGTTGTCATATGTCTACCATGACACTTTTTGCATGACAGAAATTTGCCGCTCCTGCATTTCTTCGATGAATGTCCCTGCTTTGCACAGCGGAAGCATCGACCGCTTGTTCTTAATGTGTTTCTTTTCTCTGAGAAAGAAATTTTGCTGTCGCACTCTTTTGTAGCATGACTCTTGGATTTGCAAAATACACAAGTGTCATCGCTAAAAACTATTAAGCTCGATGCTGTGTTTGTGACAGATGGTTTTGGTTTTACGTTTGCGTGTGTGACACCACTTCTCTCCAGAGATTCGACCTCGCGTTTTAGGAATCGTAGAATATCATTAACTTCATCGCTGTTAATGATGGGAAGTGATGACTCACCTTTATTAGAGGATGTATCGGTTACGTCAGGGGAAGTCTGATCCATTTGTCTATGATAATCAGTTCGCAAGTCCGTTGGTAGGCAACGCAGTAGAATTGATCGAAGCATTACACAGTAATGATTGCTGGGCACTTGCAGTGCCGTGAGCGAACGAGTGCATGCAATTACCTTTCCGTACAGATTACGTAAACCAGAAACATCAGTACGGTTTTGGACAACACTGAGGTTTATCAACTGCTGAATGTGCTTGTCAATGAGCTTTTCTGAGTTTCCGAACTGCTCTTGTAGCAGAGAGATAGCAGATTCATAGCACTTCTCCGAAGGCGTAAACCCAGCTATGGTTTTCCTTGCATCACCGGTCAATACGGATTCCAAATAATTGAACTTTTCAGGAGGAGAAAGGTTTGGATTTTCATGCACAGAACAGTGAAACTGTTCCCAAAATGGTAGCCATTGATCAAAGCTCCCATCAAAGCGTTTGAGCTGAAGCTTTAGCAGTTTAGATCCGTTACTGTGAGATCTCGATGAAATTGAAAGGTTACCTGGTTCAATAACTGTTGGAGCGGGATTTTGCTTTTGGCGTAGTTTCACTAACCGCATATTAAGACGAGCGAGTGTACCGACAGCTTGATCTTGATATTGGATGATTTTTTCAACAGGATCATTCGCCGTGAGTAATAACTTTTGCTTTAGGTCCTCGTTGACAGAATTGAGGCTATCGTTTAGTGCCGTCAATCTTTGAATTAGGCTAACAATTTCCTCTTCGATCTCATCGAATTTTGGTGAATTATCATCCGTGAGTTGCGAGCTCTCATCTTTTAAATATTCCGTAGCGGCCTTGACGATCTTTGTTATTTGTCCTCTAAATGCCCCACGTGTTGAAAACTCCACCTTGAATCGCGATAATTCTCTTTTAATTTCTGAACGCCGGAGTTGTACGCCTTTTTTTTTTTTTTTTTTTTTTTTTACCGATTTTTCTGATTCCCGGGTTTCGGCACCAAATGTAGAAAAAAGGGAAAGTTGAACACCCGCGAAAAATGAACGAGTAAAAAAATACCAAAAAAACCTTTACTTAAACGTATGCCTTTATTGAGGAACTCAAGCGAACAACCAATCAAAACGCAAGCGGGCCGGAAGTGATCCTATGTGTCGGCCGATTTTCTTTTTTTGTAAAGAAGTCAAATTGCTGAACTTTGGTGGAGAGTAAGTTCGAAAGCAGTGTTGCCATTATTTTTTAACAGATTAAGACATACGAGTAGCTTGCGATGGACACTACTTTGAATGACTTATTTTGTATCAATTTTAATTAAAACAAGCTTCTTAAAATTAATTCATACGATCGATAAAAACTTTTTTTTTTAAAGATAATGCTGGTCTAAAATAAATCATTGTTTATATGGATCCACGCATACACTTGTTCCATGTTTATTCTGAAAAACCTAAATTGGTAAGGTAATTTTCTCTTTTAGCCATGAACAACAACTTTCACGTGATTATCCTGATTATCCACTTCATCAGGATTGTTTTCGGTTGGGAGAAGTAGTTATTTAGACTAGTTTAGATAACATACATTATCATATAAATAGGTTCAATTCAAAACACTGAACGTTTTACTGCCATTATAGGCCCGGAACCGGTTTATCTGAATTACTAGTCCAAAAAGTAATAGTAAAAGGGAAATAAATTATTCAGACGTTATGAATTCTACCTCCTCTAAAATGTTCCAGCTCTCCCTCCATATGATATCAGTAAAAAAAGTCAACAAAATCTATGCATGTTCCCTACTCTGATAAACTCAGGTAATATAAATCACAGCAGATAATAGCTTTAAACAAAACAGAAAACGACACCTAGGAATTCGTAAAAGCCTTTCTTCATTCCCCATAATCGTGCAAATGTACCCTAAATACTATTCGTATCTACATCTCAAAAATATACACAATGGATTCTTCGTGTATTTTCAGCATACCCCTTGCGGCACGATAAAGTCGGTAACGATTGTCGCTCACGCTACCAGGCTGCCATTAAAAGAATTACATGTTTCATACACCACTAACCGAATTAGAAAAACATTTAGGGATCCACCTTATACCACCATCAATGAGGTGTAAACCACAATGTTGACAGAAAAAAAGAAAAAGAAATTAGGGAGCGAAAAAACGTTCTTAGGCGAAGGACGTCATTTTGAATGTCCTTAAAAGTATATTTCATTTAAGAATAAGTGGATGTATGGTGAGAATTGATTTTTTCGGAGCCCGTTTTAATATGCGTCTTTGAATAGAATTTGGGAAAAAATTACGAATACGTGCCCTATAGTGGGGATGGATTTTCTGACTTTGAATATCGTGGTTGAATATTTACCTAGTCTTGTTTATGTAGAGCGATTCTAGTTTATAAAGGGTGTTTTTTTAGAGGTATACAGATTCAATATTAAATAAAGAACTTGAAGCTTATGTCATGTCTATGATATTAGCTTTAGTTAATAGATAATTTTATGCCATTGGTATAATTTTCGACAACTTTATTAAGCAATTGAAGTTGTATATCACCAATAGCACGGTGAATGTTGACTTCCAAATCGTTCAACGTCTCTGGTCGGCATAGAATAGTGATTTCACATACTCCCACGGAAAGTAATCTAAAGGCTTGAGACTACACAGAAATTATCCGTTCAGCAAATGTTTCCACCAATAAATTGATGGCATGGCATGTTGCGCCATCAACTGAGGAACGAAGAAGCCAGAAATCATGTCAGGAGGTGCAACCAGACTCCTTCACCCAGAAATAGACCTACCATGTAGATCATTGGGTCATATGTCTATCCTGTAAAGCCTTCCTGATCTGGATTAATTACTACAGTTTCGGACGCATTACCACACTTTTGACAAGAGATTTGAGATACTAACCCCAAACCGAACAGCTTGGGAAAGCGGCGATCCCTTGCTAATGTCAAAAGCCTCAGGTGGTCCACAGATAGCTTCAAGATGGGTTCCGAGGTTTGAAATTGAAAAATAAAATTGATGGATTCCGATGTTGGCGCTGACATCTTTGGACCAAATCGGAAAGTCTCGTAGGCTTTGGAAATGAGCCCTAGTATTTTTCAGGCTGAATTATACGTCATCCCGACGTGCGTCAACCTAAATTTACAGACTGGCATAAAAGGTATAACCATAAATAAACTTTTAGCGACGCTCAAAGCTATGAGCTCGTATGGCAAAATCTGTTAACGAATACCACGATACCAAGAAACAAGGTCAAACTCTGGCGACTGACAGGCCACAAAGGCATTGGAGCAACGAAATCGCCGATCAACTCACATAGGTGCTGACCCTTTCTGCGGAATTCCCAAATCGAAGATTAATTTTCTCCTAGACAAGTGGGAATAATTGCAACAACAGCACTTTTGGAACAGCGTTCAAGGATTCTGATAATCGAAAAGATTTATACGGTCCCTGAACAAACACTCTTCTAACATTCTTAAATATAAAAGAAGCGATATCAGAAGACATGTCAGCTACCTTTCGGGACACCGTAGTCTGAGATATCATCTGAACAAAATTAGCCTCTCGTCTGAAACAAGTGTCGACTCTGTCTTGAGGAAACTGCAGAGCACATACTATGTGAGTGTGCTGCTCTCTGCCACCTTTGGAAGCGTATCCTCCTCAGAGAAATAATGACTCCTAAGGGGGTCAGCTCAGCTCCTTCGGGAGACATCCGCGAATTATCCAGGCCTGCAAAATACACTTATCAGCTGTTCACTGAGATTTTTCCAAAACTCGGCAGAGAAAATGTTTAAGGGATGCCTTAAAAACTTATGCTGTTACAATTAGTCTCCTTTCTTGTGGCCCGGAAAAGAGTACTGAAATTCTATTTATTGGTCATGCTTTCCTGTACTATAAATATACGAGTATTGATGCAAGTTCCTTACCAAATCATCTCTAGCTGCTTTAATAGCTCAGACACTTCGTCTAAGGCGGCAGAATGGAATTCTCTCTTATCTTCGCCGATTATGAATGGGTCGTTTCGCTTTAAAACAGTGTTTTCACTATTATTATCGTTTTATAATCTGCAGATGTGGTCTTGCAAAATGTTCAGCATCGACTGTGGCAAGATTCTTCTGTTCAACCGTGTAGGCTTCCTCTCTGGTTTCATAGCCTTGGCACGCTCGTTTTACTTGTTGGTCAAAGTCTCGCACGTCAGCCCTTTCGAGCTCCTTCCTTTTAACTCCCAGAGAAGTTCATGTTCTTCTATTTTTCTGTTTGTAGAGTTGTGTAAGGGTTGAATCTGTGTGACCATTAACACGTCGTAGGTTCGGTGAAGGGGCCGAAAACATGATTCAGCTTGATCCTCTTTTTCAAAGCAAAATTTTGTTCATGAGTCCCATTTTTGGTTAAATGGATATGTAAACAAACAAATTAACCGAGTTCGGAGTGGAGAAAACTCAGAAGCCTTTATCGAGACGCTCTTAAAAGCATTAAAACTCACTGTTTGGTGTGCTTTATGGGCTGGTGGAATCATCGGTCCATATTTCTTTAACGACGATGCCCGTCAGAATATTACCGTCAATGGAGAGCGCTATAGAAACATGATTTCTGACTTCTTCGTTCCTCAATTAAATGGCTTCTTCGCGACAGAACTTTGCTTTCAACAAGATGGCGCAACATTCCACACGGCACGGACTTTGAAATGGACTTGTGCCACCACGATCCTGAGATCTCACACCTTTAGATTACTTTCTTTAGAAGCCCCAGTTACTCAATAAAGGTATCGAAAATTGAACTTCATTTCATTCGAGCTAGATGTGGCGCGGATTTGTCCGAAATTATATTTAATCAGTAATGGCATGATATTAAGCATGATATGATATTACATCACATTAACATTAGCTTCAATTGATTTACTTCACATTAATTTTGTACATCCCTAAAAAAACACATTTTTATAAACAGACGCCCCAAGGAACGCTTTATTCCTCAAAAACGTCATTAGTCATTTATGGGTAATTCGGCAGCTATTTTGGCACAACATGATTTTTGGCGCAGAATTTCCTACTATCCTACGCTAACGGGTCAAATATAAAGGCGTTGTCGTGGTGCAATAGTAATCATAATCGACTGTTGAGTTCAAGTCTGTTCATAGCCAAGAATAATTCCTAGAACAAACTGTGCAATAATATCAGTTGTGAATGAGAAATGATCAAAAAAATGCTGACCAAGGCATAACACTCGCAGTATAACGTCACTTCAAAATTCATACTCTGTGTGTGCATTTCCAATATAACACCTTAATGACATGGAAACAAAAAGTTATTGTGAACTACAACCAACGCGACAAATTCAGTCGAATCTCTCAAAAAAATCCTATCTAGGACAACCACCCCAGGAGAGTAGTTAACGAACATCTTCGATACAAACCATCTGCACCCAGGTTGTGTGACAAACACCATAAGAGCGTACACTCTTGAATCTGCACGAAAAAAGAAAAAAACAAAACAAAAAAAGGCATCCGCTTTGGCTGACAATAACGCCAATTAATCTTCAATGTCGGTTAGACGATGTGCTGCGCTATTGGTTCATCTCTGCGGCGCAGTTTGGTGAAAAACATGAAGGTGTTCCCTTTCAAAGTGCAACCAGTCTATCGATTGATGTTTTTAGACTCATAAACATCAATACCATCTGAGTTACGCTAACGCCTTCTTGAATTTCAAAGACAAAGCTGAATTTTAAATAAAATTTGTGCTTCTTTGGGCCTGAGAATCCACGAGGCGCCATTGGATCACTGCATGAGGCGCTATTTATCCCAGAGGTGTCAAGGGTCCTCATATGTTCGAGCGACTTAGGACCATGATCAATGAGTTTTTACTGCCGCAAATCGATGAATTGGGACTGGAGGACATGAGGTTCGAACAACACGGTGTAATAGTAGAAACATCTCGCACGACAATACACATATTAAAGGATGCTTTCCCAGGTCGCCTAATGTCAAGTTTTGGAGATTTACACTGGCCAGTAAGAATGCCAAAGAATGATTTGATTCCTCAAGGTTTCTTACTTCGGGATATTTTAAAGTCACGGATCTATCAGAACAAGCCACAGCATTTGGAAGCTCTAAAAAGAATATCTGACAACAATACAATACAACAGGGCAAAAACTTTAAAATCCAATGAAAAGACCCCGAATATTCAAAAATGTAAATAATGATGTCAATAAGTAATGGGATAAAACTTAAAGGTGTTAGGAAAATAACATCGGAAGAGTGTTTTTGAGTCACCCTGTATTATAAACAGCTGGCTTTACGGTCTGTGATGGACCAGAATGGAAGCTTCTCACAATCACCTACGATTACGAGTGGAAACACCACGTCAAGGAACAGCACACAAGCCACTGAATCACGGTGGGTCCGTATCCACCTTCGCGTTAATATGAGCTGTCAAAGTTGCTTCTTGCAGCTAGGTAAAGCAACGCATTCGATTGTTGCGCTACTAGCCTAAGCCTGGTTTGCGCAAGTAGTAGTTTACCCTACCAATTGCAATCCAGAATTCCCTTATCTAGAAATTTGGGAAATTGGGGAACAAATAGCCAATTTAATGTTGTCAGTGTAGGTTTTTGTCCAAGCTAATTCTGCAGAATTAGATAATTTGCTCCTAATTTTCTGCAGAGCCTTTTTTCTAAGGCTCAGCAGTCTATAAACTTTATTGCTCCGACCTTTGTTAAGCGAGAGGGAATTGCCTTACCTTGATGTTCAACCTCTGAGGTTCGTATGTGTGATAGATGATTAGAAAGTGTCCCCATTGCACTCGAATTTAATTCCCGACGCCTGGATGTCTAGCACCAAGTGTGAAAGCCGCATAACTATCCATATACGCACCGAACATTCAATTCAAATACAATTATTAATTCACTGTGAATCTATTTGCCAAATCCAAACTACAAACTACTTGCTACACCATTAGCGGTCACCATGACAAATAGAGGATAATGAACACCCGTACGTCCAGTCTAAGCACATATAATTCCCCGGCATACGACCCATCAACCTCAATCACCGTCATTAACCATCTTTATCTATGTATGTGCTCATCATCCGATTATAGCCCACCAAAGGCCACCCCGAGTCGATTGTTAATGCCGGAACACTGATTAATTAATAACCATTACCGTCGAGCAAATTCACCCGGCGACGACGTTTCAGACCCACTTCCCGGCTCGTTTAATTACTTAACCTCGTACAGGCAGCGACGACTTAATGGCAAGACATTGACTCGACCCGAGCAAGGACCGTCGGAGTGCGCCTCCCCTGCGTTCCTTCGCTGACGATCGAGCTTATGAATTTATTGCACAAGCAGCAAAAGTCCCCTAACCGGAGTACCTCCATGTCCAGCCTAACGTCTATTCCATAATTCCGGTCGAATTGAAAACTATTATTGCGTGATAACGCACAAAATGTGAACCGCACATTATACAACTGGAAATGCCAACACCATTTGTCTTTGGTCAGCCCCCGGACCATTCGGACGGGCGTGGGTGCGCGTCGAGTATGGAACGCGAGATGATGACCAGCAAATTGCTTCTGGTCGAACGTTTGTTTTCATACTCACAAACACACACACACACATGGAAATCTACTTTCGGTCTTTTGTTTTTCGGGGTGTGTCCATCGATTCATGCGGTCGAATGCACCTGAAATTGTTTTGATAAAGGATATCCGGATTACAATACTAATCCGGGTTGGTAATCGTTGATGTGCGGTGTCTACGCAGGATTTGTTCCATTTAAACCGCGTCGGATTACGTGGTAGCGATAGTGTGGTTAGATACAGTTTGAAACCATAAATATACCTCATACACTCGGATACGTCATCCCTCGAGTCTGTCGACACATCAAGGACGACTAAATGAAAAAGCGATCGGAAGGAAGGGTGAACTAAATGTAAGTCGGCTAACAGCCATTTTCGTTGCCACAAATTTCGCTCGCGTGACTCCTAGAGATTCAGATCGAATGTTGGCGATAGCACTTGTACGTTTCTCGTTGTGCTCCACGAAAGAAACACACTTCCTTCTCAGGTGTTTTTTTTTTTTTTTAATCATTTCCACTCCTGCAAGGACGAGAACATTGGAGTATAAATTTTCAAGAGTCCTTTTCGGCTTTTCCATCAACAACCTATACGTATGGGTTGGTTCAAATGCTTTGTTGGCTCGCGATGACCGACTTCGTGGTGGCAGTGGCGGCTGCGATGGTTGTTGTTGTGGCATTGTCGACGATTTGGCACATTCAACTGTCGTTCCCAATCCCACCGCTACTACCGCGTAGTTGCTGTTGCTGTTGGTACTTATTGTAGCAATTGTTGTTGCGGTGTACAATGTCCTGGTGGCTGGAGGATGGTGTACTATTCTGTTGTCCTTGCGGGTAGTGGTTTACCACCACTTTTTGGCGGTAGTGTTTCGCGTCGAATTGCCTCGAAACGCCCCGCAAGAGGTTTAATTCCTTTTTCGTTTTCCATCCACATCCTTCGGCGCTAAAGGATTCACAGGATATCCGAAGAATACTCGTAAGAAAGGAACGTACCCGTAAGAGGTAATTTAAAATCTGATATTGCTATACAGCAGCTTATACTAAATTGCAAACGGGCTATGCTCGTAAGACGGAAAGACAGCGAAGCTTCGCCTTTGCGTTGGCCATGCATTAGGATAATTGCGAATGTAGCAATATAGGATTTACAGTTCATCTCTTCCTGTTGGCACAGTTTACCTTCCGCTCTTAGTTTTATGCTACTTTTTAGGAAAGCCTTCACGTTCGACTTTATCGGCAAGTAATCACGAATTTGTGAGCAAGTTTGTTTGGTACACGGCTCAAGTCAAGTTGCACCTATTGGTCCCGGAGATACGAGTACATAAGTGCGCGTTACGATCTGAAGTAGCCCACTAATTCGTGATTTGATTCGATATAAATAATTCGCAGCGCTTGGCAGATTTATGAAGCGACACTTTAACAAATGGAGTACTGTGCCAGGAAATAAATTTCTCAACGGCTGATGTTGTTTATACCTTTCGCTGGCTCGGTGGTGATGGAGTGCTTTTAAAAGTGAAGATGCGTCGGGGGCAGCGGAAATGGAGTTGTTTGTGAGCGCGCTGTCGGCTGCCATATATAAGGGCAACGGATTAATGGTCTTAAAAGTATAAGCCTCCCTCCACGGCTTAGAAGTATATAGGTCGATAGATGGTGATTAAAAAGATACACATTTTCATTTCAAGCGAATGATAGGACGGGTTGTAGAGTCTCGCACTACTCTCCTTTAATAAATTATTTTATTGCGAAGAAGTCGAGAACTTTAAGTTATTTCTCAATTTCTTTTGCAGTTAGCATTATAGCAGACATAATCACAGGCACTTAGTCCATAATTCGCATGAAGGTGTATATTTTCAATAGGGGGCATTGCTGGCACAAATTAACTTCTGCTTCATGAAGACGGCGAAGGTTCATAAATGAACCAGCGGTAATGTTGATAGCTCTGGAAAAATTAAATTACCAGGGGGTCCCTTGCTCCTTTTAGGGGCATTCTGATACATACATACATAGCTAATGTTGAAGCTCTGCGATTACTTTGTAATATTATGGTAGAAGTGTTGCTTTTAGTCCCATTAAGGCTACCTGGGAATTACTCGATGCATAGTGGCTATCCTACCTTTCTACATTCTTGCCGTACACATGATGTATGACTTCATTCAGAAGCAGGTGTATAGGGAGGACGAAAAAAACCCTTTCACTTCTAAAAATGAACTCTAGCCCCGTCGCCCTACCGAGCTTTTCGAGTGTTTTCTTCTTCGGATTCTCTTTCACCATCAATTTTTTTCAAGCTTTAAAAAAATAGTCATGAGACGAACCTGTTTACTTACTAGCCTACCTGATGTAGGAATCTGGTGTTTTGCTTTGAAATCGAAAATCTAGGGTAGGTCTTTTTACATCTAACTTATTCTAGGCAACGCCTTGTGTTATACTAAAGAAGGCAGCATATTTTTAAGATTAAAAAATAGGATCAAAAAATCTGTATTAAAGTTTTTTGTGAAAAATAAACTTAAGTGCTCCGACGTACTGCGATATTTGGCGTCTCTACTCTGAGAAAAAAAAAATGTTTATAAGTGGTGCAAGTTTCTCACAGAAAGCCTGGACGTTGTTAATAACGTCGTCCACCCTGGACGCCTCAGCACGTCAAAAACAGGTGAAAACATTGAAGTAGTAGAAACTTTGGGAATAAAAAGTGTGTCAACTAAGTTTGCTCCGAAATTGCTAAAATTCGACAGAAAAATCCGTCGCATGAGCACGAGATCTGTTTACTGAAAAGGGTTATCACTATTGACCAAACATGGGTATATAATTATAGCATCATACCACAGCTCAATCATACTAATGAATGCCACCAGAACAGCCAAGACTGAATGTGAGTTGTGCTCACTGTTTTCTACGATTGTTTTCTGCAATGCACCTGTTCATTTATCGTTCCTTGTGCATAATTTTTCGCCAAAAACAATATCATCAATAATGTCCGAAAACCGAAAAGACCCACGAAAGGACAAAGATCTGGAATGAGTAGATCAAAACCGCGTTGCTGGAGGAGCTCAAACATATAGCAAAAAGTGCATATCCGAAGAGTTTGAGGATCGGAAAAAGCACCGTCAAAAGCGCATTATATCTAACGGGGATTACTTTGAAGAGAACGAAATAAATTTGATGAATAAATACATATTTTTCGAAAAAAATAAAAAGTCACTTTATATTTTGAACAAACTTTTTATGCTTGTTTTGTTATTTATTACTTTTGTGTTATTTTATAATTTTATTATTTTATGTTATGTAAATCAATTAAAACTAAACGTAAAACTATTCCTACCGCAAATCTACAACTAGGCTAGTTTGTGTAAGCCAGCCATTGGCAAGGTTTCCCTTGAAGAGGATGAGGTTATTTAAGTACTTTCTTTTTTCCTTTTTAATACCTTTTATATTTAATTTAAAACAATTCTAGAAGAATATTTTATCTCAATTTCTGCACGGCTATTAATGAATTTAATTATTAATAATGATTTTCGTTTAGGTTATTGTCCGTATTTTTCTTTGTTTTCAATTTTTCTATAATGCTCTATGAAATTTCTCTGTTACTTTGTATTTGAATATGGTACTGTTTCAGCTTTCGGTTTTCGGTATATACAAGCAAGATACTTTTTATCTATATTAAAATATGTATTTAAACCATCCAGATAGTATTAGGACTGTTCTCAACACAATGTGCAGTTTAAAACAGGGCTTAATATTTGCCATGTTAACCCCGGAAGTCTCTCCTCCAAATATACAGTGTTGTTTCAAATGTTTAGCTGCTCTAAAGTGGATGTCTTGATGGTATCAGAATCGTGGATTTCGTTCAGTAAATCATCTCAAAGCGGATCTCATGCAGAAATTATCGAATTAAAAGAATTGGTTGGTGTATATGTATGCATTTTAGAGATGTTACAAAAGCTAAAGGTATATACTCATCTCATAAGTCCATAGTACAGTTTCCTTGTGTTGAAATCAATAGTGTTAATGAAAAATACCTCTTAGTTGTAATATATTCTCCTCCCAGGTGTTTCAAGGAAGAACATTTAATCGAACTCGAAGAAACATTAATTGATTTACGTTCAAAATACAATATTCTGATTGGCTGTGATCTTAATGTTAATTACTTTGAGTGCAATAGAACAACCAATCAGTTTCAATTCCTCTGTGATAAAATAGGACTTTCGCTTATAAACGATTGTTACCCTACATGCTTCCAGTCCCCCACTAACCCTTCACTAATCGACATGTTTTTAACTAACAACGTATCTAACATTTTATGTATCCATCAAGCGACGCCTACTAGCGAATTCATTCATGATATATTGTTTTGATCGGTTAAATTCAATGTTGACTATGCGAAAGCATTTGAAAAAATACTTGCTACACAAATACAACAATATCCTAACGTATGTAATTGGTTATTGAACTGGCAGTCGGGAGTTCAATCAAAACATAGGAGTATTAGTATTGCTTGATTTCTCGTAAGCTTTTGACTATATTGAACACTCAATACTTCTTATGAGTTAAAACAATATTTCAGTTTCTCCTCTTCTTCAATAAGGATACTTCAAGCTTACCTATACCACCGTATTCAAACTATAATTACCGAACTCGGTATGTCGACTCCTTTTCGAATTAATATAGGGGTCCCCTAGGGCTCTGTTTTGGGACCACTTCTATTCTCATTATATAATCACGATCTCGCACAAGTGATAAGGAGCTGTATGGTTCATATATATGTATGCGGACGATGTTTAATATACATCTTACGCCCAATCGGATTAAGAAGAGATTGTATACAAAGAATCAATGAGGATTTTTGCAGCATTGCATTGTGGTCGTCGCAGAACAAACTAAGACTTATTCCCTCTAACTCCACAAGTCTTATCTGCTTACTTTTGACCAACATACTTTTCCACCAATAATTCTATTTATGGTAGTGCAATAATACCTATTGCAAATAATGTGAAATATCTTGTGTACCAAATTAATTCGTCACTAACATGTAGTAATGCTTTAACTGACACCATTAAAAAAATATACCAGCTTGTGATACTTACGACACTCCGCTTACGTGTTAAGTTTATCAATAAAACTGCGTCTCTTTAAAACTGTAATCATGTCGTTCTTTAAATAGAATTGCTCATCTTGACTGTGAATGCAAAGGAAGATTAAATGTTGCTTTTAATGACTGTATTCGTTTTATCTATAATGTTCCTAGGTACTGTAGTGTGTCTCGTCTTAATGCTGGAGTCTTATTTTTAGACATTCGTAATATTTTGAAATTATATAGAATTATTCGTCGTATGTGCCCAGAGTACCTTCACGACATGCTAACATTTTCAAGTTCAGCTCTCGGTCTAAGCAACGATTTAACTATTTTCAACGAATTTTCTACCTGCTAACGTGTCAAAAATCATATAAGCTTATAAAGACCTTCCAATCGTATCGATAGCCTTTATGGACCACCTTCTCGAAGACCTTGCTGATACTCGGAAGAAGACTTATCGACCGAAGATTTTTTGGGGATTATTTACACCACCGCTGTCTTCTAACGCACTGGATAATATGCACTATTCAGTGATTTGTTGATCAGGATGATACATCTCTTCAGCTACTGGTGGGATGTACCTAAGCATAACATTGAATATATCGTCCGTTCCTGTGGTTTTTTTTCTCCTCAATGACTTGAAGATCTTCGGCAAAATGAACAAGGTGTTAGACCTTTCATTGGCGATAGTATTATTTGTCATGAAATACTTATTAAACATGGTATGATCAAGGTTCTCTGATCGCCAATGATCGAGATCATTTTGTAAGTAGAAGTGATGCAGTAGGGCTCTGTTCTCCAGGTGGTGGTTTGGGCGAATGTTCTCATTCAACTTATACACTTCCTAAAAGACAGCTCTTATCGCCGCCTTCTTCTGGGGATCGTCGATCACAAAGAAATCGTCATACAATACGGCGCTCTGTGGATCAATGCTGACTGTTGTTGTAAAAGGTCTGACGTTCTTGCAAGTTACATAATGTCATTCTGATTGTTTCTCCGAAATATTTTATTTATTTGCGGGAACATACTCGTGCTGTTGGATTTTACAGCACGAATCCTGTTGTTCCAATGCAAACATACAGATATTCCGTAATTTTCGTTGATCAACTGTTGGAGATTTTTAATTAGCGACTTCTTGCTTTGTCTGTCAGTAAACCGACTCAAACTGGGGTCAACAGTTTATTTTTCTGTCTGTGCAGTGCCTCGATAGTCGCCTTTCGATACTTCGAGATTACGTTGACATGATATTGTACTGTCCATTGTCTGTTGAACTATATCGTTAAAGTGTTGACAAAGCGCCCTAGTGTAATCGTAGGGATGCGTTTGAACACACTCTGCCATCTCCGTGAATGGATCTGGTGATGTGATTACGGCACTAAGTCCACAATAGTCACCGTCTGATACCATTCGTTCGTATCGGCCAGTCTCAGTCGAAAGTCAAGCAGCATGAGTTCCAGATAGGAGCCGATTCCAGGAAACGACGGACTATACGTTACGAGTAACTTGACCTACAAACGGCTTAGTAGGCTCTCCCTAGTGTTGGGTATGTTATTTCCCCAATCACTATCGGCGTTTAAATCGCCATCCAGAATGTAGAAGTTCTCTACCGAGCTAGTAAAAAGTGCTTCGAACTCTGTGATAAAAATATTGGGTCGAGTTGCATTATGTGTATAGGCTCTGCATTCATAAAGAAACGCACATCTCCCTGGTGCCTAGAACCTTCGCATTTGAATTTGAATTTGAATTTATTTATTTAAGGCATAAGCTACCATATAAGATGTATAATCTTAAATAAATAAAAAATAATAAAGACTCTGATAAAGATATGATGGGGCTTTGCTCTGCATGAGTTTGAAAAGGAAAGTTAATATCCTAAACTTAAGGAAGCTTTGAAAGTCCATGCCAAGCAGGGTTTTAACGAATGACGAGATGTGATCCCGCCGCCGTACTCTGTATATGAAACGCACTGTGCTGTTAAGCGCAACGGATAAGTTGCGTGAGCTGTAACTATCGAGATCGCAGAAGACCGGGAGCGCATAGGTTAAAATAGGGATCAGTAGCGTCTTGACAAGCATTGATTTAATGCTAATTGGGAGACAATTTCCAGCATAGCATAGTATACGCAAGACACCGTAGACTCGACCTGTTACGTTGGTGATGTGATCCCCCCACGTAAGCTGTTGATTAAAGATGACTCCAAGGTTTTTAACATAGTCGATGTTGCTTCCGCTGGCTTGGATTGGTGGAAAGTTACTTGAGTCTTGGATAATACGACCTATGACGATGGCTTGGCTCTTGGTGGAGTTGAGCATAAGTTAGTTTTTATGTGACCATCATGTGAGGGCATGGAGATCCTCATTTAGCCGCGCAGTAGCGTCTACCTTTAGGTGGAGTGGAAAGCTGATGTATAGTTGGACGTCGTCTGCGTACATATGTACCTTACAGTGTTTGAGAATTGTAGGGATGTCGTTATTAAATAGCGAGAACAGTAAGGGCCCCAGTATAGATCCTTGAGGGACTCCCGTTTTGGTTTTCAGAAAGGTGGATAAGTAACCGTTAGCATACACAGCTTGGCTACGATCTCCAAGGTAATTCTTAATGAGTTTTAACGCTGAGAAATCCAAATTAAAATAATATTTTAGCTTTTTGAGAAGAATTTCGTGTGGGACAGTATCGAATGCTTTAGAGAATTCTAATAATACTAACGATGTCACATAGTCCTTATCAATTTCATAACGAAAGTCTTCAACAATCTTTAATAGCGCGGAAGTGCAGCTGTGTTTTGGCTTGAAACCTGACTGAAACAGTGAGAGGAGCTTATGTTGGTTTAAGAATGAGTATAATTGCGTGCTTAGAAGCTTTTCGAAAACCTTGGATATGAATGGCAGTATAGCGACCGGGCGGTATTCCTTATCATTATTATTTCCATGTTTAGGAACGGGTATGATTTTAGAGGCCTTCCAGGAATTAGGGTAGACGGAGGTGGTAAGGATGCTATTAAATACGTATGTGAGAGGTTTTAAGACTATCGTCTTAATTTTATATTCGAAATTGTTTCAAATGGAGATCGCAACTCCTGGTCTTGTTCGGTCTCTTCAACTAACTTCATAAGGACTTTGCCGGATTTTGTGCTTCTGGCTTAGCTTTGTTTCGTCATCCAAAGGACATCGTTATGCTGTAAGTTAGAAACCACGGCCCTCTGTTCGATCCTAAGTAGTGACTTGATTTGTAGTGGCGGGATTTTCAAATGTTTCTCAACCAACCGAACCAATTACTATTCGCTGCGTCTTTAGCTTAGGTTTATAATGGCTCTGGTAAACCTACATATCTAACCTAAAGTCATAAAAAGACTAATTTAGTGATTATTTTATACACAACTGTTTTTGTTTATATTTAAAAGTCCATCATTCTTATTGATAGACCATTTACAAGCATTCGCAATTTTTTTGTCTGTTAGTCTTAGCCGTATCGACATCTAGATAGAATCTGCTCATGGGAAACTTTGGATTATCCGTTACAAGCAACTAAGCTTTTATATTCTCAACAATATATTTTTTCTAGTGGTGAATGCATTGATTTCCAGAAATGACGTTTAGGTCTTCGTCCAAGAAATAAAAGCCCGTTTTATAAAAAGTGTTTCAACGATGAACAGCTGTACCACCAAATTTTATGTTGGAATGAAGAAATGAGTTTTCAGGAAATAAAGCATTTCACAAACTGCAGCTTTGAGGTGGTATATGCTCTTCAAAAATGATCTAGAAATTAAAAACAAACGAAAACGTGGGCGTGGAATGCTGAATTAAGATCGTCGATTAAGTGTAGGCATGGTGCTTTTTACTTAGACGTCCTCAGGCCAGCCATCAACGAAATTATACCACTACGATAAACCAAGCCTCATTTGTTTCAAAGTGACTGACTGCTTGATACAAACAGCGTCATGAAGGGTCATCAATCTCTGTACAGTCCCGATCTGATCCCAACAGCCTTGTCTATTTCCAGAAGTGAAATCCTTCTTCAAACGACATCACCATGAGACCCTAAGTGCCGTCAAAGAAGCTTGCATGCTTCTTTATATCTCTGAGGGAGGTTAAAGCTGTTCTATAGAAGTTTTTTGAAGTTAGAAAGTGCACTAGCAGGCTTAATTGATGCAACAACTGGGAGTAAATCTGTGACTCGATCAACAAGTCCTTTACCCAGCTCTCACAAACTTTGCCGCACGCTCAGTTGGTTAATGTCTCTTTCTACCTGATTAAGACACCGAAATGCTATCTTACAGGGTGGACTGTCGAAGACGATGTCGCTGTATAGCTTGTACAATTCTTGGTTATATTTTGCCCTTCACTGTCCGTTAACATAAATGCGGCCAAAGACTACATTTTGCGTATGCCAAGGCAGTTGAATCGCCTTTTCTTTAGTCTATTTGTTGGTTCTTTAAAAAGTAGATCGGCCATCCTGAATTTACTGAACTGAAAGAATTCCCTTGATAGTCATCATCCTCGAGCCTCGGCTCAATTGTAAAGAATGATTACCGTCATGCATTACACTTTTCTAGCTTGGTCTGAATATATACACATCCTTCATTAGGGTTCTTGAAAAATAGACTCAATTCCCTTCATCTATTAGTTTTGTAGACAATGATCCCGATTACTTACCTTCTTATGTCAAAAACCCTCTCTGTTTAAAGTTTTTGGGGTATAAATGCGTGCTGGTCTAAGAGGCTCTCTCTATTTTTTATATTAGCTCTCTCATACAGAAGTGGATCGACATTATCTCCATAAAATTTCCTTGTCTAGCCAGCCCAAGGGGTTTTTCTAGTTTCATAAATGGCAAAGATAATTCAGCTAACAACCAGAGTGAAGTTCAAGTAGAAGTAATAATCCTGTTGATAGGTTTTCAAGGTGTTTGCTTATGTGCTGCATCGGAAGCTAGCCTGAAATGGTGACAGTTTTCCTGAGATGTCTTTAATAATTGCCGGGCAATTGAACTTGTCTTCTTAGGTGGGGTACACTATGTCTCTAGTAATAACCTTGAGTATCGGTACCGAGAAATATATGTAAATTCTCGTTGCCAAGGGGAGTCGCTTGAAGTTGTCAAATAGACAAGTAGAATGATTCGTTGTTATTCGTTAGAACCAAATACGATTAAGCTATGAGATAAGCTTTCGAGAAATCCTGACCCAAGCAACGCTTCCCCCCTGCGTCCATTTCCTCTAGACACATAACTGTCCTCGGCAAAAAACCCTTTATAAATACATTTATCTTACTAAGCACTCACCCGACGCCGAAGCCGCAAAACACAGTTCGATTGTATGCATTCACTCATATCTAGATCTAACCGAACTCCCATTGTGCTTATCCACAGCAAAAAGGACATACATATGTACATTTTCGTATAGCTCAGAGGAAAATATTTAGTTTCGAACGAATTCCCATCCGAGTTGAAACCAAATCAATCCTCAGTCTTCCGTCTCTGCATAATAGCTATTGGCGCCAATATTTCAAAACAAAAAACCAAAAAAACATTGAAATGAGTGACATCAATCGAAACCGAAACGGATCGTACATCAGCTGCATGTCGACGCGAATTCAAATTGTTTGCATCTGCAATTTTGACTTCATCAATCAAAATCAATTCTTTGCTTTTTGGTTTCCAGCTTTCCGTTCGAAACACTCCACGAGTGTTGCAACAACAGAAGCACATTACCGGAACCACCAGCATCGATGTCAATCCCATTTCTCATTTTCTATCTCTATCGCTGCACTTCTTTCTGTCATTTAGTTGCAAATTCAAAATCAATTGTCATTAGACGCCTACACTCCCGCCATGGAAATTCAATTATGCAACCGAATTACATTTTAATCGGATGCACTTGCCGCAAGAGTGTGATAGTCCCGCGGAGAGCGCGATACGCTGCCAAATAGAACACAATCGACATGATCCGTAAGGGGCGGTTTGCCGACGCCTGATCGATTACATAAAACTGCGAATAATAAACGCCCGAATGTAAATAGCTAAATTAAATTATGTTTAATTAAGCGATCCCATGATTTTACCAATCTTTTCGTTTCCGGTAAATTGCGTCACCACGCTTGGCTCGCATCATCACCCAGGAATCCGTCCGACTGACTGTCTAATTGCATGCAGACCTCCGACGTGCACACTGTCCGGTTAAGGGCTAATCATCTGCACGTTTGTATTTAGATTTACCTCGGACCATGTAATTTGCGAAATTAAATTTTGCACTCGTATTTAGGTACATGCAAGCGGACTAATTAGGACATAAAAATTCCTGGCACAGTGGATGTGCGCGATGCGTGGGCGGATGCCATACGAGGCGACATTATCCTTGCCGATGCAACGACTGTAAAGAGCTTAATTATTGTTTGCTGTTCGCGTTGTTCTTTTGTAGCTTAATTATTATTGGATGCAGAACATGATATGTTCGGAGCATGAATATTGGATATCGGAGGTGGATGCCGCTGATTGGACTGACCGTGGTGATGATGACGGTAGCGCTTCTTGGATGCGAGTTGTTTGAATTTACTTTGCAACGGACGATTAGCGGTGTTTGGTGTTTTGCAAATTTGAGGCTGGACTTAAGCAAGCGGAAGTAGTGGTGTAAACATGTCATGTTAGTTTTTCCGGGCCTCGGTAGAGGTGCGACAAATGTGCTCGAGAGCAAATGTGTACCAATCGAGGTTTTGGGATGAATCGTCAGTATTCTGGAGAACAAACTGGATTTTATACGTTGTAGGTTCAATTAGAGGCAGAAGGACAAAGCAAATAGTGAAACCATTTCAATTAGCGGTGATTCAGCGGATTTTGTGCAATAATTAGGAATTATGGCGCACTATTAGAAGGAGATTAAGAGCTGGAGCTTTCGGTGGTAGATATAACATACTCATATAGTAGATTCACCCTTCGACTGTGACCTGATTCCAACAAACCTACCGACATTTGGTATAGCTGTGGCGCTCCACATTTTTTTATGCTTTGGATTGTTGTAATGAATTGACTTTTCATCGATTGTCGCAATTCTTTTCCTTCCCTGCTTTTGTCTTCCCTGCTTTTCGTGCTGCTAGCAGTCCACCAGACTAGTGCCCCATAAGTTAAAATGGGTCTGATGATTGCTGTGTACCTCCAATGAATGATGTACGGTTGCATAAAAAGCATTGAATCCTTTTTTCATCCTGTTTTCCAAGTTCCTTTTCCAGGAAAGGCTGGAGTCAAGAATGATGCCTACATACTTGGCTTCCGCTTTGAATTTGAGTAGAGTACCCTTTAACTTTGAGGGAGCAAATATCGGAATATTCCTTTTCCTGGTGAACAAGATCAGCTCGGTTTTCTGGGGGTTTATTCTCAGACCGTTCTGTCTTGCCCACGAGGAGAGCTCCCTCAACGCAGATTCCATTAGTTCACTGATAGTTGGTAGAAATTTACCTTTTATTAAGATAGCTAGGTCATCCGCGTATGCTATTGTCTTTGTGTCTTTCTCCATAAAGAATTTGAGGATTTTGTTAACTGTAAGAAGCCACAGTAGTGGTGAGAGAACTCTCCCCTGTGGTGTGCCTTTATAGAGCTGTGTCCAATGCCTGTATTGATAATTCTGTTCTTTAACATATTTTCAATCCAGATTTCAATGGGTTTGTCTACTTTTATGTCCTCTAGAGCTGTTATTATGTCCTCTGTGTTTACGTTGTTCAAGCTCCCTCTTTATAGAGGAAGGCTGCCATTGAAAATTCTTTTAAGTTGAATGAGCTCTCAATTTCACGAACAACACTATGCAGGGCATTTTCCACTGATCTGCCTTTAAGGTAGGCGTGTTGAGTGTTGCTTAAGTTGTGTGAGTTGATGAGTCCTCTGATGTATAGGTCAAGGAGTCATTCCAAGGTTTTTAATAGAAATGATGAGAGATTAATTGGCCTATATCCTTTGCGGCAGTATAGATTAGTTTACCTGCCTCAGGTATGAAAACTACCTTTATTTCTTTCCACTGTGTCGGGATGTAACCCGCGCGCAAGCAATTGGAAAAAAATTCTTACGAGATGGGGTACAGTGTGGGTCTGCATTTTTTGAAGCATCGCTGGCAAGATATCGTCCGGCCCCGGAGATTTAAAAGGTTTGAACGAATTTATTACCCGTGATACTTTATCCGTTGTAATAATTTCGTTTATTACTTTTTCGGTTGTGTGAGCCGTAGGAACCGTCGTCTCGAAGGGGACTATGGTTTCAGGGGTTTTACAACCTGGGAAGTGGATTTCAGTCAGCAGTTCTAGGGATTCCTGACTAGATTCTGTCCAAGAACCATCTGGTTTAAGAATGAATCGCGGGACGCAGGAGGATGTATATTTAGCGTTTGAACGTTATTGAAATAAAACTAAAATTCTTTACTCAACAAATTACAAACGTGTTACAAAATGGGTTGCGATTCATTCATGCATCTTCGAAAAAACAGCTTCAATTGCTAACAGAAAAAGTTATATCCAAGTTATCAGCTGCCGGCTTAAAACTAAATAAGGAAAAATGTATTTTCTGTGCAACGTCCATAAGATTCTTTGGACATATTTTAACATCGAATGGCACTGAGGTAGACCAAGATATCAAGATATCAGGATACCAAGATATCAGACCAAATAATCAAGAAATCTACCAATGTACTAGAGCTTCAACGGTTTTTAGGAATGGTCACCTATCTTGGCAAATTTATAGAAAATTTTTCTTAAATCATACAACCTCTAAGAGACTTGATGAAAAAAGATATAGCATGGAATTTGTTAGCATTCAGTTAGGATGTCAAACTGCGAGTAAATGCAAGTAAGCATAGCTTAGGTGCAGTCCTGATGCAAAAAGATCAACCGAATGCATATGCACCAAAAGCTCTAACAGCTACTCAACAAAATTATCCTCAGATAAAGAAAGAAGCACTAGCCATTCAGTTTGCGTGTAAAAAAATTCATGAATATGTTTTCGGGAAGCGTCTCTCAGTGGAAACCGACCACAAGCCCCTAGAGGCCATACTCAAAAAGCCACTACATTGCGCACCAAATAGACTACAAAGGATATTAGGTGAAGTAATGCCGTATGCACCAAAAATCACTTATAAGAAAGGAAAGGAAATAGCTCTAGGTGACGCACTTAGTCGCGATTGTGTCGAATCGACATCGAGGCAAGAGACTATTTCGGATAGTGAATTACAAATCAACTGTTTAGTACAAGTATGAGATCACAAAAGCGAAATGCTTTGGCAGCAGAGACAAGGAATTTTTTTGGGTCGATAAAAATATCTTGATGAAGGGTGAGAAGGTAGTAGTGCCAAAAACTATGAAAAAGTCCATGATACAAAAAAGCATGCTGGGCATCAAGGTATACAGTAATCTCTCAGTCTTGCAAGAGGTATTCTTTTATGGCTTGGGATGACAGAGGACGTAACGAACTTCGTAAAAAATTGCAGTATTTGTCAGGCCAACCAATCATCTAAGCCAAAGGAGCCGCCCATCACCTTCTATAGGAAATCGTAGCGACAGATATTTTTACGTTGAAAGGTAAAGAATACTTGCTTGCAGTTTCCAGTTATTCAAGTTTTTTTAATTTCCACAACTTTCGTCTAAAGAATTCAAAGGCTTTGTGAAGTCTTGGACATTTCATCATTAAAGCTCCAGCCCATACTATCCACGTTCAAACGGTCTCACTGGGAGATATGTTCAGGAAGCGAAAAAGATTTTAAAGCCTGGACTTAGCCTTACTGAACGGGAGAAACACGCCGAGGGACAATGAAATGCAATCTCCAAATCAGAAATTAATGAGCCGATGCACACGATCAACTTTACCATTAACAAAAAATTAACTTAAACCTAACATAGCGAAGAACGTCAAACAAAACATGTCGCAGTCCAGACTAATCGGTAAATATTATGCCGATACCAAAACGAAGCTTTCAAAATCTTTTATTCCAGGAGATAGAGTATGTATTCAAAAAGGCGTATGCAACTGAATTTCTGATACACTTTGTTCATATGTTATTTGTACTGATGATTGCAAAACCATTCGTGGGAATTCACTTCATTTAAATCCGCAGAATCAAACACCACATGAGGCAACTACTGAAAATTCAGGGGAAAAGAGTAAAATGGTCATCGATCTACACATTTCAAAAAGTATTTCCAACTATGAACATCAGCAACGATGTCGCAGCCTTAACATATAAAACACGATATGGTAGCACGGTGACACCTATTATCAAATATCAACAATATCTAAATATCAATATAACGAATCATGTACATAATATATAGATACATTGCACACACGAACAAGAACTTTGTTTGAGAAGATAAAAAAAAAAATTAATTGAATTTATGTGAATCGAAATAGAAAAAAAAAACTATCATCAGTCATAATTGAGTCAAAGACATTCTCTTGTATGTCCGCTTGAATAAAGATCAGCCCTCTACCTCAACTGCAAACGTGTTAACTTCTCTAAAACATAACAGTGGTTTCATGTCTTGTTCATCGTTTGCGCATTTGCGAATGCGGCACCTAACTTGCGCAGAGTTTTCGCATCTCTAACTTTTCGTCTAAGGTGTTTCGCATCCTTTCTTTCGATATCCCCACAGGCTCAGCTATCTCAATCACCTTCACTCGCCTATCGTCCGAAATGATTTCATGCACTTTTTTGATGGTTTCCGGTGTGGTTAGGGTTTTTGGCCGTCCTTCATCGAAAAACCTTCATCGAAAAAATCAGATCAAGGGAAAATGCAACATATGACATGATCTACCAGGAAGCTTTCAGGTTGAAGGAGTCAAGTCTTGGGTTTCATTCAATTTAAAAAAGGCATAATTTTATACAAATTTGTACCTCTCCGGGAGCTTGAAATGGAAGATACCATAATAAATGACTCATAGTTTAAGTAAACATTCACTTTTTAGATAGTAGAAGTTGCGAAGAGGGCTGTGAAAATACTTCCTTAACGACTCAGTATGGTTTATAAAGCTCATTCTAGAATCTATGATGAGGCCCAAGTATTTGAATTCGTCTACCTTCTCAACTGAAAAACAATTATTGCTGCAACTTGAATTACTACAGAAAGTAGAAGACGGTGAGGTAGAAATACAACTACAACCTGTAAGTTTGTATCTTGGACATTCAGGTACGTGAAAAAATACTTCAACATTTTTATTTCGGAGGTAATATTAATTTGTGCTCAGCGAACCAGATCCTCAATCAATTTAAATCCCAATTGATGTCAGATACGAGATTTAGAGCACTGATCCGTAAGAGCAGCCTACGTCAACAGCGAAGGCAGTAATTTTAGCTTTAAAGCGAGGTATAAATAGAGAGTCAACGTAGATCAGGAACAGAATAGGTCCCAGCACAGAACTTTGTGGCACTCCTAACTTTAATAAAAAACAGCATTTCGCTCCTCGCTTCTTCAATCTCTACTCTTTGAGATCGGTCAGAGAGGTATGAGCTATACCAGTCAAGCATGAAATGAAGTTTTATTTAGACACTATCCTTTCGTTAACGATTTTTTTCAAAAACTTTACTAAAAAACGGGAAGAAGAGAGGCCTGTAATTACCCGTATCTTATCAATCTCCTTCCCGCGAACTTTGCGATTAGCTGAAGGCTTGATGTGCCTTGTGCCCGCCCAAACCTGAGCGCGTAAAATATACTCGCATACGCAGGTTAACTAGTGTACTTAAAAATCTCAGTACACACAAATCCGCTGCTCCAAATAGTATGACAATACCGATTTCGCAATTAGTTCCAAAAAGGTGTTCCTATTTCGCTGGCAAAACAACTGCTTACGCTTTAAATTACATATCTTTTACCCTTCCTCTCTCTTTCATAGTAGAGCATATGTCCACCTTACCCCTAGAAAAGGTGAAACTTCTTCTCCCTTGTACTACAGGCTTATTGAATTAATGTTGACTCCCCGCAGTACACTTGCATTGAAAATTGTAACTTAAATGGTAGGTCCCTTGCACTTGTGTCGATAACAAATCGCACACAACATACTCGTAAGTGAATGAGAGAAACTTGGCTCTGGCTCTTCATGAGCTGTAACGCCTTCTAAGAAGAAGAAGAACGACCGGCAGAACGGTTACCCTAGATTTAGGCCCACTGGTGTTTTGACGGCATATCTCATCGAAAAATCAAACTACGCCCTACCTATCTCAGGTGCAAGTAAAATCGTTACGCTAAATACTTCAAAGGCTTTTGATTAGAAACCACTTTTCCGGCCGTTTAATCCAAATCGTATTGGATCTTTTTCTCTGATACTCTTTATTCTTCAGCGACCCGTGACTCAGAGAAGGGTGTAATGGCTTTTGACCTCGATGATACGGGGTTTAAATCCCGCAATAGACAAGTTATTAAAATTTTATTAGGTTGTACCACAGCAATGTCCGATTTTTTGTAAAAAATTAAAAGTCAATATTTCTTTTTTATAAAATTTTATTTTGTCGGAATATGAACCATTGACATCTATAACCTTCTTCCACCGTAATTCAAGGTTCATTATTCTTTTTTTATAGAAGGCTTGACGCTAAACAATTTTCAAAGGCTTCTATGACTTCTGCTCGGTTTCGGAACACCTTTTGCAGACAAAATGACGCCAGACTGCGGAAAAGGTGATAATCCGTTGGGGAAATATCAGGAGAGTACAGTGGATGCGGAAGAATTTTGAATCCCAACTGTAGCAGCTTTTGCACCGTAACGTATGAGGTATGAGATCTAGGATTGTCAAGCAACAGGATCGGACCATGCTTATTGATCAATGCAGGTTGCTTGTCTTTCTGGGTGAAGAGCAAGTTTGGGGGTATGTTTTGTGTTTTCGTCTGCATCCAACCACTGCCCAGATCTTTTACGGTTGTCATACAAAATCCACTTTTCATCAAATGTGATTATACGGTGCAAAAATGCATTTCGGTGCCTTAGACTCAGTGATACACAGATTTCTAAACAGCGAAGTCTATGGGCCTCGTTCAATTCATGGGATACCCACTTGCCGAGTTTTTTCCTATTTGAGATAGATGTCGACTTATTGTCATGGGGATACTCCCATGTTGTGTGCAATGTCCCGCACGGTTTTTGTTGGGTCTGCATCCACCGTTTCTCGAAAAATTGCGTCATCAATTACTTTTTCCAGTTTCCCTTGCGGTTCGTTTTCGAGGCTTAGATCTCCCGAACGGAGATCTGTCCCAGTTTGAACTCGTAAAGGAAAAGAATACGAATTTGAACCGATAGCATGATAGAAAATTCCTAGAAAAAAAATAACTGTACCTGTAACGGACCCTAAAAGTCGCACATATCAAACACACATGCCACTTTATTATATAAAAAATAATCACTGTGTTGTACGGATGTTCACTCGACAGCTACTAATTGAGCTACCTAATATTTACTCAAGTTTCTTCTGAACGACATACGGATCCGTTTCTAAAAAGCTTCTCAAAAAGGTCTACTTACTTACTTATTAGGCTAGCGACCTTGGGGGGTCTGAGCTGAACGAGAGTCTGCTTCCAGTCATATCGGGCACGCTGCTTCCAAATGGAGAGTCCAAGTTTCCTGATGTCCGCGATCACTTGGTCTTTGAACCGGATATTCGCTCTGCCTTGCGTTCTGGAACCCGTTGGTTTGGATTCGAAGCCCCTCTTTGCTGGAGCGCGGTCGTCCATGCGCTCCATGTGGCCGAGCTAATGTAGTCGACGGATTTTTGGCTTCCGGTCTACGTCCACATCATTATACAGCTCGTAGAGTTTGCGGTTGTGTTTTCTCCTCCATTCGTCTTCCTTGCAGACAGGGCCATATGTATATCCGACTGAGAATTTTTCTTTCAAAAGAGCCCAGAACCAACTCTGCTTTCTTACTTATCGTCCAACAATCGTAGAGTGGTGATAAGACGAAGTAGCGGTTGCCCAGTGTGATTCTTCCACTAAGTTGTCATTTGTCGAGTTAAACTTTGCTTTGAGGTAGACAAACTCCTTAACTACCTCAAAATGATGAAATGCTCGACGAAGCGATTCTTAGTTGACAGCATATATTTTGTTTTTTCCTCACTTACTTTTAAACCAACAAGGCCCGACTTTTCTTTAGTTGCCGTGAATGCCTCTACTAGGGCACTCTGGGAGCTTGCAATGATGTCAATGTCGTCCAAGTATCCCAGCAGTTGGATGCTCTTGAAGAAGATAGTGTCTTCCGTGTTGACACCTGCCTGCCTCACTAGCCTTTCAATGACTAAACTGAAGAAATCACATGACAGCGCGTCTCCACGCCGAAATCCGGTGCATGTTCGGAAAGGTTCGAAGGTATAGGGTCCAAACTGCACAGTACATCGCGAGTCGTGTGGCGCGACACACCCGAATCGATTTTCCCGATTAATACTCGGTGGTTGGCGCAAGGCATATGATCACCATTTTTGAACATGGGATGTTATACCAGTCGTCGGGCATGTTTGAGTCCTCCCAAATTTGACGGATGATCTGGTGCATGATCCCTACCAGAACATCACCGCCAGTTTTGTTTTTAAACCGCCAGTATTTTTGTCAAACATGCATGATAATCAGAAAAAAAACACTGTGATTTTCAGTCATGAATAAATTGTGATGTACTTTATAAGCTCCCAGTTTTGACTTATGTAACTTATACGATATAACCGTCCTATTGGACGACCCTTCTGTAGAGAAGTATCGCTATAGTATGCTGGGAGTAATTTTAAACGAGAATGTTTTGAATATACGGCTAATGATCCACGTAATGATCCTCGTAAAAGTACAGTTTTTAAGGAACCATAGGCATAAATTCAGTCTTTAATTATTTTCATTCCATCGGGGTGCTCCCTTAATATCAAGGATAATAGGATTAAATTACCACTTTGCCATAATATTATTATTGATTTGTTTCCATATTACAATACGCTCGTAATTAGTTTTGAGGGTGCAATTTGTATTCCTCTCTTTAAGCTTCTAAATATCACAATAAAAATATATTGTTTAAAGGGTTATAAGCACTAAGTCCCTTCAAACCAGTGCCTCTAATGTGGGCAATTATAAATCCTAATCCCCAATTAATTGATTACATTCTATATGGTAATAAATTCCACACTAAATACGCTTTATTGTTCAAAATCTATTTTAAGAGATGAAGGAAATTAATTACAGGTCATCCGTTAGAATTTATTTTTGTTTGGGTTAAAACTAAGATTTTTCTCGGTCGAATTGGATTACTCAGTAATGAGATCCTTAGCATATCAAATAACGCTAATGACGATAATTGTGAATAAATTAAGTCTACAGATACTAAAAACGTGTTTTCATGCTAAATTCAATTATTCCGCACTACAGCAATGTGCGGTAGATACGCGTATGAATGTTTGCAAGGACATGACGAATTTGTGGTAGAATATAGTATAAATTAACGATTATTTCGTGTTTTCCAAATCAGTGAAACAAATCGATCATTTTGGTTGGAGTAAAGGGCTTTAGTAAAACTGGCTATAAAGTCAACAAAACGTTATTTACGAGTATCTGTTTAAAATAATTGAGAAAAAGATACGTATTTAATTTACATGGCATTTTTCATACTCTTGATTGGATGGACCAATTGAATTCTCAAATTCAGTCGAAGTCAAGTCTCTGCGTTGTTTTGAGTTTCTTATAAATAATTTATGAGAGCGGACAATCCGGAAGAAACCCCCTTATCTAATCCAATGTGAAAATCTATGGAAAATAGATCTTACGTCAGTAATACTATGATAAATCTGGGAAATAAAGCGAAAAATCCTTTTTGTGTAAGGCTCACTCCTCAGTTCTACAAGCAAGGATGGAGGAAAGCACAACGATTGTTCCCGAAAAACAGGAATATTTTTCTAAGGCTACAACCACCTTTTCTGATAGAACGACGGATAATGTACCTAAACAAATATTGTTTTACCTTAACTTCAAGTTACATAAACAATGGCGGGCAAAAATTCTCTAATTCGAGTCTTCCTCGTGGGCGCCCGCTGAAAATTACTAAACACCAGTTAGTGTCAGCTAAAGCATTACTCCCATGGATTATTCGTGCGCAGTAACAAGAGATACCTAATTCCCTGGTGGTGTGAGTGAAAGAACCATGCCGAGGAATGGAAGGCTGGGGGTTAAGCCAGCCCTAGCGAACTCCTAAAAAGCCCCAAAGCTCCAAAGCTCCCGATTTTGGCAATGCCTTATCACAGTAGAACCGGAAATGCTGTGGTGGACCTTTTCCATATTAGCTTTTTCGTGGGATCAAGGGGATACCGCCCAAAACACTCAGAAGACTTATAGTAATAACACTTCCCAGGTAACGGCATCGACCCTTAGGAGAGGAAAAGACGTGCTGCTTTTTAATTCCTTAGCCGACTGTAAGAGAGGACAAGGACAATTGGGACGAGAATGACTTATCCTCGTATCAATGGGCTTCAGAAGCTATAAAGGACCAGAAGATTCGACCTAGAAAGGGACCTTCCGCAGGCGCTTCCACAGCCAAGTAGAGGGTGGGCATCTAAAAGGCCTCGATCTTACGATGAAAACTCATCCACCTCAAGGAGGTATGGGAGCACCGCTGCAACGCCCATTTTCAATGAGGTGGTCAGGGATCATCTTGCTATAGTGATATAGATCGGAGCCATCAGAAGGACCACATCACCCATGAGGGGCTGACTTCATCGATACCAAAAACTAATTGCCTGCGAGGATGACAGCGCTGCATCCTTTTTTAGGACTACTGTCGTCGCGGTGGACAATTTGTGGAAAGGTGTCAAGCTGGAGGTTGTGAGCAAGGACGAGATCTTGCTCAGGCCAAGGGGCCTGGACACCAAGTTTTATATAACATATATAATAACTTTGTTATGCAATTTTGCCAACATCCCGATTACAAACTAGACGGTCTCTGATTACCTTCTCTGATTACCATTACATTCGCTTCCATCTAAGATTTGAGATCCCACCTAAAAAACCCTTTAGGAAACCCAAGCCAATCAACTGGGATAAATATGAGACTGACCTTACAGGCGCCCTTGACACCGCTCAATTAAGTAACCCCAAGTCGCATGCAGATATTGAACGTCTGGTGAATAAAGTTACAGGGGCAATGAACAAATCCCTTTCAAAGTTTTGCCCAAGTAGTAGACCAACAAAATGAATTAAACCTCCATGGTGGTCTGCTGATCTTGATACCCTTAGAAAGAAAAGCAGACGGCTTTTCAACAAAGCAAAAGAATCAAAACAGAACACACCACGGGAACCGTTACAATAACAGCCTCAGACTATATGTATAAAAGTGAGATGGTCAAAAAACATCCTAGCGTTATTTCTGCTCGGAAATAGACGAGAATAATGAGACCAGTAGAGTGAGGAAGATACTGCCAAAGGCTTCCGATATACCCGTCCTAATTGACAAAGCAGATGGCACCGCAACGGTGACTAACTAAGAGTCACTAGACCTTTTGCTCAATACACACTTTCCGGACAACGCAGAGGTTAGTAGCTTCAATTTTGAGCAACTCATACCGAGTCTGCCGTTCATTTCAAAGAATTTAGTAACCAAAAGGTAACTCGAATGGGCAATAAATTGCTTCCTTCCATACAAATCTGCAGGTCCGGATGGAATCTACCCGGTAGAGATGCAACGTTCTTACGGTAGGTATTCTCCAACCGTGGTTTTCGGTATTATTCTCAACAAGTCTAGACTTTCTGGAGATAAGCAAATGTTACATTTATACCAAAGGCAGGAAAAACCTCTTACACAAGACCAATCAGTTTCTTTTCCTTTCTTCTTAAGACGCTAGAGAGACTGGTGGACCTGTACATTCGCGAAAACCTCCAAAAAATATGCCTTCGAAATCGCAACATGCTTATTGTGAGGGGAAATCAGTAGACACAGCTCTACACACGTTAGCTGGAACCGCTGAAAAATCAATTTCCAACAAGGAATTCACCATGAATACCTTCCTCGATATTGAAGGAGCTTTCAACTACGTAAAACCACCAGCCATCACCAATGCATTAAGCAAACTAGAGGTTAATGGTAATAGGAGTATAATACTTTGGACCAAACAAATGCTTTGAAGCAGGTGGATTCATTCCAAATTCGGCTGCTACCACACAAAAAGGGCAGTAAGACGTGGCCCACCACACGGAGGAGTAATATTGCAGCAATTTTGGGTGCTAGTCGTAAACGAAATACTCCTATCAACTAGTGCAAAGTCATTGTGTATGGAGACGATATTGGTTTAGCAATCAGCGGGAAAAATGTCCCAACAACCAGAGATTTGATGGAAACAGGCCTAGGCAAACTGGCCAAATGGGCAGAGAACTACGGATTTGAAATAAATCCCTCTAAAACGTAGCTAGTTTTATTAACAAGAAAACGGCAGATTCCTCAAATCACTCCACCAAAACTCGAAACGATGCTTCATCCCCTATCCTTGGATCTTTTTGGCAAGGAAAAGGCAAGGAAATCAGCGCTGCGACTTAAGGTATCAGATCATTGGAAATTCTCTGAAATAGGGCACACTGGTATTCTACGTCACGGACTACTTAATCCCGACCAAAGACTTTATAAAATAACAATTCCCAACCGACGACAATGGGAGGGGAATGAATTTTCAAGAAAAGGCACTGCAATGGAAATATACACAGACGGGTCTATCCTTTAGACTACCGAACCACAGCAGTATATTCGAAGCTGAATTAACGGCAATTCGTGAGGCTGTCTGTGAGATCGATGAACAACAGAGACCTCGTCATCTACACAGATAGCCAAGCGGCAATATAAATACTCGGATCGCCAATGATAAGATCAAAATTGGTCCGGCACTGCCACACAACTCTAAATAAGATATCGAGCAGATGTGCTGTAACGTTGTGCTAGGTACCTGGGCATAGTGATATACCAGGCAACTGTGAGGCAGACGCACTAGCCAAAATAGGCACCACACTACAGTTCTCGACTGTTAAAGGGGAAATCCACCCACCAATGGAAACGCACTGCAATAGTCAAATGAGAGATGGCGTGACCTAGAAACATGCAGCTACGCGAGACAAGCCCACGTGTATAAGCAGCGTAATCGATCGGTGTTATCCCAACCGACTTTTCACGATTGACCACAAATTGTCAATCGGATTGAGGTCGAGACTTTGGGCCGGTCACTTCATCATTTTGAAATTTTGTTCGGTAATTCCCTCACTATATTGGACGTGTGTTTTGAGTCGGCATCGTGTTGAAATATGAATTCCTCTTCAGGATACGAGTTCGTATCTACAAAATTGGGAAGATGTGTCTGTAAATAATCATCTTTTCTCATTATTTCATTGATTTTTTGAAGTGGTCCAACGTGCCATCATGTGAATCAACCCCACACCACAACACTTCCCTCACCGTGCTTTAGTTTTTCCATAGCATGGTGCCTTTGGATGATCTCCTAAGGGCGGCGCCAGTAATATTGTGTACCGTCGGTCTAAATCCGATTACATTTTGATTCGTCTGACCACACTACACGTTTCCAGTCATCTGCTGTCCAATTTCTACGTTCTCTGGCGAACTTCATCCGAGCTTTAATATTTTTTACCAACAATGCATGTTTCTGTTTCTCTAGGTTTATCATGCTCATACTTTTGAGCTGTATACTGAACTGAAATTCGTGTGTCTCTTCACACACACATACGTTTTCCAAAGTCAACCAACCTTCACAGAAACCATATATAGACCAATACTAAAGATGTGTGAAATTTTAGTTGAAATCGGTAAATGCGTTAAGGCGTGAATCGGCGACAAACGAACAGAATTCTAAGGCTCAATTTTTGTATACGTACGAGTATATTCATTCCGAGTATTTTGTGTGGGATAATACAAGGTGACACAAAATTAGCAATCCAATTTTGGTTTTGAATTACTTTTTTAATATAAAAAAAAAAGTGATTTTGATTGATGGAAATTTATAATTGGACCTTTACAATTTTTCTCTTAAGTAGAAAAGATGATATCCCTCAAGTGCCGCCATTGTTGATACACATTTGTACCCGTTTTATCGCATTTGCCATGACTTTCTGCAATATTTCCGGTGATTACTGTTGCCACTACTGTCGCATTTATTTTTTTAAGGGCTGCGATTGTCGAAGACTTGTTGGCATAAGTCCGCGACTTCAAGTACCTAGCCCCAAAGAAAGAAGTGTGGGATGGTTATATCGGGCGACCTTTCTCGCCATGCCAAATCGCCAAAGCGAGAGATTTCGCGACCAGGAAACTCTTCCCTCACAATATTCATTGTGGCTCGCGCCGTGGGTGCGGTTGCACCGTCTTGTTAAAACCACATGTTCACCAAGCCCCGCTCATTCAGTTCCGGCAGTAAGAAGTCATTTATCGTGGACCTGTAGCGTTCGCCAGTAACAGTGACCGTACTGCCGATGGCGTCCTCAAAAACATACGGCCCAATCACTCTCTCTGCGTGAACGCGGCACTACAGAGTGGCTTAAATGGCTCTTCGTGCATTACACGTAACGACTATCTTTAATTTTATATCGACAGTGTTTATATGCCTGTCTCGCTGTTTTAAAGTTTCAAGTTTCATCTGCAGATGGATTTTAATACAATTCTCTATCAACATAGTATTTCACGGTATTTCAGCTAGAGGGAACATTGACAAACCACTGTGTAAGATACTCATCTTGACCGTAAACAATAGCGGCCTTAACAATGAGAGGAAATGTATTACACGTAACTGGGTGTTGGGGGAAGCTTCACCTCTGGGCCTCCACAATAAAGGCCTATAAGAATGAGTTTTTTCTTTTTGGTCAATCTAATTCCAAGAAGCTAAGAATGTTCTGAATATATTCGTATAAAATATAGCCTAGACAGCTCTGCATATTTCCACTGTTAAGCGACCACAAAAAGTAGCAAGTCACAAACTGATATATAAGAGTTTAACACTTCTTATTGCAATAGCATAAGATCACGAGATCTTCCACATCTGACACTTAATTGTGCCTTACAGAAATTACTGATAGAACCTTACCCTCATCATCTCGTTTTATCATTTAACTCTTATTGAATATAATCACCTACAGAACGCACATATGCACTCACAAAAATGAAAATTAACAAAAGAAAATTCAGAAACAAATATAATCACTTAAAAAGGATCGCGAGAAAGTTGGCATTATGCTTCTTGCCAGCAGAAAGGCAAAAATAATTTGCAACTTTTCCAAGTTTAATGAGTTAATGAGTTTCCGGTGGCGATGCTCTTATCCGTTTTTATTAAAAGTTTTTTTTTATTTCTTTTTCGCGGGAACACTTGACTTTGTCAAACTCATTTGAATGCGAGTTCTCATCACAACCTTGGGTCACACGTAATTTAATTACATTTTAACGAAGTTATAATGCATCCTCATGGGAAATTTATTAATAGGTGTGGGGTGAGAAAAATCAGACCTCAAGTGAGGATATATGTGTTTCAGTGTAGACTTAGACTAAACGACTGGAGGTTTTGATTACACTTCTTTGAATATTTACCGTGGGGCATTGTCACGTGTTATGTTTGTGTTTGACAGACTGTTTGACATGAGTGATGGTGATGACTTTTGAATTCATAGGAAAGCTAATAGTCAGAATCCTTTACTTCATCGGCGGAGTTCGGTCTACAACATCAAGTTGTTAGTTATCTATAAAGTTTTCTACAATGTTGTCTAAATGGACTTTTAAGCTTTTTAGAAAAACTTGTTTTTACTGCAAAATATTATATAATAGGTCATTATTTAGGAGAAAACATATGAATTCCCGACACACTTTGGCTGGTTCCTTTCTGAAAACATTTAATTTGGACATTGTCAATACAAGCTCATCAAAAAATTTGGCAATTACTAGCTCAAACTGGAACAATGATCGTAAATCTGTTCGAACTCGGTTTCAAGGAAAAACGTAAAACTTAATCAACATTGTTAGATCTGAAGAGACGCCAGGTTCCTGCATTATGTGTGGTGGTTTCGGTATTTCGCACTATGGAGCGAATACGTAACTTTTTCAAAATGTTGGGACTAACTGTGTGAAATTGGTTTTCCTCAAGCAAAAATGTAAAACTTTATCAAAATGGTTAGATCTGAATAGACGCCAGGTTCCCGCATTATGCGCAAGCCGAGGAAGTAGCTGTGGGACTCGGGAGAATGAAATTATATTTCATAACTAATTTTTTTTTCAACTAAACGTTAAGCCTTTTTGTGCGATTCGGAAAGGGGAACGCCGCTCGCCCATAACCTGTGATATTTATTTTTCTTATATATATGTATATGAAAGCGAGCTGCTACTGGCAACACCCATTTATAAAATTCAAAAAGCTATTCCTAGACAAGACTGCCTTAAAGAAATAAAAAATAAAGGAAACAAATATTGTCCATGTCATAGACCAATCTTCCGTCCATGGAGCTATAGTGCGCTTTTACTAACATGACAGTAATTCAATCGTAAAGCGATCGGAAAGGCCTAGGGTCTGTCTCTTCACTTCGAAAACACTATCGGCAACCAAACATCGACAATTCTGTGCAAGATCTGGTATCTGCTAGAGTTAGCTGCCAAGCGCACGGAGGTATTGAACACTTCGTCGTGGCATCTGCATAGTTCCCCTACGACTCGCTACTGCCTCCGCCACCGAAGGCGCTTTCTGAGCTCGGAGAGTACTGTTGCTGTACTGAGTACTAGAGAGTTTTACAATATGCTTCTTTATCACACCATAGACATCGAATTCCAATTGAAGTGTGGGAACTCCCCCTCGCAGCCTAAGCGGAGCTTGAAAAGTCCGTTCAAGCCCTACCTAAACTCCTCAAGCAATTGGTGGAGGATGTTGTTCATAACCTGAGTAGTGCCATCACCAATTGTTTTTCGCAGGAAATTGGTTAACTGGTGGAACACTGAACTTCAATGTCTTCGCAGCGAAGTCAGAACTTCCCTGAATAGATCACTCAAATCGAATTCGGAAGATCACTGGGGTAAGCATCGATTGAAGCAGAAAAAATATAAAAAGCTTATTCCTTAATCGAAAAATGATTCTTATATAGGTATAACCTTCTGGGAAGAGATCGAATCCCTGAGCGCGACCAGAAAGTTGGTTAAATTCTTCAGAAGAGGAAAATCGACAAAGCTGGATGTACTCAGAAAATATGATGGTACCTTTACCGAGTCTAAGCCGGAAACTGTCAGTTTACTGCCTCAGACCCATTTCCTGGGAAGTCAGACTGTCATCTGCTCGCTGTACACTCCTTCAACGGTATCTGCGACTGAAATGATGAACACAACGCAGCGTAGCTGGTATATTCCGTCACACGTGGCAACGACTGAGGCCATTGAATTTCCTGTGGCAATTGTCTAATACCTAAATTGTTTTTCTTCCACATACAGGTTGACGCGTTTTGGTATACTTTTCGATTTTTTGCTACTGAAAAAATGGATCTAATAATCCGGTGGGCCTGTAAACTGTGAATAAGGCGGTTTGAATCTGGAGAAAAGTCTGTTTTTTTTTCACAGTGAAGCACATCGATTTATTTATTTATTTATTTATTTGATATTATTATTTTAAATCCTCAAACAATTAAGATTAACATCTTTTAAATTTGCCGAGCTTAAGAAACTAAAACAATTAAAATTAACATCCTTTACTTTACTAAAATATAAAAATTAAACTAATTGAAAATAAAGAAAAAGGGGGAAGAGACTAAAGAATTAAACAATATAGAACAGTAAAACAGAGAAGAAAGACGAGAGGATTTCACTAGTCATTTTCAGCAAGATATTTAAAGCATCTCGACTTGCATCGTCGCTTGCTTGATGTGGAGGGGTAACATGTTCCAAAGTTGAACCGCATTCACAAAAAATTGTCGAGACGTTGCTAAATATTTGTGTCTAGGGACAATTAATAATGAGCCACGCTGAGCCTTAGCAAAACGAATACTCTTGTAGAGATATTCGGATTCTTTGGTGTTAATTATTTTCTGTAATAGTAGCAAGGTACGGAATTTAAACAGCGATTTGAGGGAACAGCCTACTATTTTCTTGGCGAATTGTTGAGGTTTTTTTTATAGTTTTTAGTTTGATCGTTGGTCGGACCCGCCATACTATGCTGACCACTTATATATGTATTATTTCTCGGAAAAAAGAAGGACTTCTTAAAAGAAATAATTTGTTTACAATAAGTATTAGGTTTTGCCTAATTAGATAATTTAAACATAGGTCCTCCCATGCTATATTACCAGTCTATTTTTTGGTTCAAATATTCAAGCCAGTACTTTAACTAAGTACCAATTCGATTCATTTTCCTTCACCACGTGCCAATATACTCCTACATACATATATGAAAAAGAAAAAAAAACGCCCATGTTGACAAATCATTATAAAGAATTTGCTCAGATCCCCCAGAATGACCCTCCTATGCAAATATCTCCTATTGCTTCAAATGGACCAAGTGCTCGGGATGTAATAATATCATAACATCCCTATAACCACTCAAGGAGTCGCTGTTCAAACAGACCAATCTTTGTAGGCAATTCTTTTGTTCCGATTAATGAATATTGCATACAACCAGAAAGGAGCCGACTATTGAAAACCATCGGAGCTGAATCTGTGATTTCAATTTCCACCGCATTCAAAATGGATGAAGTTTTGTATTTTTATTTTATTTTTTATCTTCCTTGCTTGTTCGTGTCCATAACCATTCGTAGGGATGTCTGGAGAATGCCTCCTTTAATTATCGTATCCTCTGATCTGTATCAATACATCGCTACACGTGTTATAGTACGATATCCCCCCTGAGTTAAGCGAGGTAATGAGTTAGTATCGAAATACGAGAACACGCATTCATTCGTACATATTTAGATGGATATTGAGGGCCGCATACATAGATGTAATCTAATTTTTTCAGCTCGACTGGGTATAATTGTGTAAATTCGAGTTCGAGGCAAACAAAAAAAAAAAAAAAACATTTCAAATTTAAATAAATTGAACATTAATGAAAAGCAATTGTATGCCAGTGACGTATGAGAACGAGTGTACGATGCGAATCTGACGGTTTGTGTAAATGCGATACGCGCCTAATGTAATCAAAAGCAATTCGCAGATGGCGTGTACGTATTTCACTGACTGTAGCTATTATCATTAGGCAGGGGAGGTGCCAGTATATCCGATTTTTTTGATTTTATTTTTGTGTTTATTTATTTCAGCGCTTTTTGCAAGTCAGCTATTGATGGTGAGGATTCTCGAACCAAAGTTTCGGGAAATTTCCTTTTCTGTGTTTTGATTAAAGACAAATCGTTTGCTTTGATGAAGGACATTTTCGTTACGGATCGAACCCGAGGGAACGGGGACTTTGGGGATTGGTATAATTTCTAGAGAAAGTTAAATAAATCAAGATATTTACTTGGAAAGAAAATTTCGCTTTCAAATTGATGACTTATGATTTATTTTGAATTGCCTAAGCCTTAAATCTGGCCTTGGCCAAGGAAGAGATAGTGCTGACTTGCTGACTTGCTGACTCGGTGATTTGGAAAATCAATAATTTAAATTTGAAGAATTCCGAATTGGCACTGTTTGAATTGCAAACGAAATGGATTTCAGGGAACATCAGTTAAGATAAATTCTCGGAATAGATTGATTTTTGTAGATTGCTGATTGAGATATCACAGCCCTCACTCAGAGTAAATACATTTTAATCTAATTGTCAGTTTTCACCTGACACTCTGACATCCTTTTTGTAGACTATTCCTTAAAATTGAAATAGGGAAAATAGGAATTGATTTGCTGAAAGGTTTGTGACAAAGTTTGTTCCGGAATGATCCGGACATCGTGGGCTGGTTTGTCAGTTTTTAGTCGTGATAGGTAGAGTAGGGTTTCGAGCAAATTTGCATTTATGTTAAACATGATCAAAAATGAATTAAATGACATTTATTATAAATTGGTTGAAAAGAGGCCTTGATGTTTTGATTTTCCAGAAGTGGTCTTCATTGAATTCCAATGATTATTCTAAATGTACCCAAACATGATTGATAATAAATACTCCGATTCAGTGGACGAACGTAGAATCATAATACTTAAACAATTTGTTGATAGCAGCAGAATAGATAAGCACACAAGTTATTTTCAAAATATATGGAAAATTGTATTTCAGCCTCTTCACGATTATTAAAGGGTGATTTTTTTGGTGTTTCGTTTTTCAGGTTATTATTTTTGACAGGTCACGCGTAACTTTTGGCAGGCATCAAAATCAAGTATACTCAGCCAGGATTGCCATTTAATTATGTAAAGACTTATATCTGAACAAAGTTTACAAGATATTGGATTTTACTATGTATTATGAAATGTTTTTTCGGGCGCTTCGGCAATTTTATGATCTTCATTATCGACCTACTGAGCGAGCAATTCAGGCCATGATGCCCAGATTTTGCAGCAATTTCACGCCATTATACATCAAGCCACCTATCCCGTACTTGCAGTGTTATCCGCAAGTGTTAATGAATACCGTGATTTGTCTATTCGCCGGCGCTCGCATCGAATGGAATTGTGGTATTCTACCTTGTGAAAGATTTCACGCTAGGATCTTGGATCTTGGTCTAAAACCTTTGAATATAAAGCTCACGTGAGATTATTTTACTGTACAAGGGGTTATGACACGGACCGAAGCTATAGAGGGCGGGAGGGAGGGAGGTAAAGGAGGTGCGTGCACATTGGTTTTAAATGTTTGTGGATTGTAGTGAGTGGGAAAGGTTGAGCTAGGAAGAGCATTCGTTCGGTTCGTCTAAAAAACTAGTCTCTGAAATTGACTGTGCATCCGAAGACAGGCTTGAGGGTCAACTGATGAGCATTGCGGAGAGAATGAGAAATTCTTGAATGGGAGGAAGGAAATTGGCTAGCTCACTTGAGCATTGTTTGTTAAAATAACGATAAAACAGAGAGATAAGGGACATTACGTCGATGTTCAAGGGAGTCGATCGATTTCGCAATATTGTTGTCTCCTATGAAATTTATCGCTCGCTTTTGTATTCTATCTAGCAGGTGCAGAGAGAAGATCACTAGACTAGATATTTTTCTGCATCGTTTGAGGAAACATACACATACCAAGGACGGTAAGCCTTTCGGTTTCATCGACACAAGCGCTATTCAAGGAGAATGGCTGATTAATTATGGTTAGCTTGAGTGACAGTAGACAGCATTGTGTTTTGGAAGCATTAAACTCCACTCTATTGTTGATATCCTATTTAATTATGTTGTCAAGGTTGGAATTTAACAAAGCAAAGGAACTTCGACAAAGCAATTTGAACAAAGGAGCAAATATCTTTAAGATAGCCGCCCAGAGAAGAAGAAATGCTCAGGAGATTCGTTTCCTAAAGTTTATTAACAATGCTGAAGGCCAACTCCTTGTGGAAGACGAAAAAATTCTCCAGAGATGGCGACAGTATTGCGAGGAACTTCTGAACGAACAGTTTCCCCGAGTGTACTTTCCAAGAGCCGCCCCGACTCATGCCGAAATATCCGACATCATAGTCGAAAAAGTTCGGTACGCGGTTAAAAACTCCAAGAAAAGAAAAGCTGTTGGGCCGGACGGGATACCCTCTGAGTTCTGGAAAAAGATGGGAGACATCGGGTCTAGATGGCTCATGGTTCTTATCTCCAAACTTATGAGAGGCGACACTATGCCTAATCAATGGAGGGAAAGCTTTGCACAAAGGAAAGGGTGACACGCGAAATTATGATAACTACCGTTCTGTCAAGCTGATGTCGCACACCATGAAGATCGTTGAACGGGTATTAGATAGCCGACTGCGGAAAATAATACGACTATCTGATGACCAGTGCGAGTTTGTCTCGGGTAAATCAACGACAGATGCAATCCAAAGTATAAGGGTCATGATGGAAAAGCATCGTGATTCTTCAAAGGACTTGCATATGGTGTTGGTTGATTTCGAGAAGGCAACCAAGAGATCTTTTATGGGTAGCGCTAAGACAAAAAGGAGTTCCCAAAGGAGGAGGAGGAGAGAGGAGCAACGACAAGGGTAAGATGCACCGCAGGACTCACCGAAGAGTTCGCAATCAAGGTCGGTGTACACCAAGGGAGCATCCTCAGCCCCCCTGCTCTTTAGCAGTCCTTGATTGCTTGCTTGAAAGAAAAGTGACGGACCCCAATGTGCACCAGCTATTCTTTGCTGACGATGGATCCATTATAAGTGATGATCAGGCGTCCCTACAACGAGCACTTGATGTGTGGGTGGACATTTTTGAGGGACACGGGTATCGTATTAGATCAAAGAAGACAGAGTATCTATGCTGCCCGTTCTCTGACCCTCATCAGCCTATTCCAGACATTTACTTGAATGGAAGAGTGCTTCCCAAGTGTGAAAAGTTTAAATATCTGGGATCTATGATTAATAAAGAAGCAACTTGTGATGACGACATCAACCATCGCGTAAGCGTAGGGTGGATGAAGTAGCGGGAAAACTCCGCCATCTTCTGTGATCGAAAAATGCCCCCTAAGCTGAAAGAAAGGCTCTACACTTCAGTTGTACGTCCGGCGCTCACATACGGTTCACAATGCTGGACAATGCACAAAAAGTTTATGGCAGCTGAGATGAAGATGCTTCGCATGACAGCGAGAGTAACAAAGCGTGACAGATTTAGAAGTTCAAAGATCCGAGGAAGCCTCCACGTAAAAGAAACCATCACAAGAAAGATAGAGCGCGACCGACTCAGTTGGTATTGCCATGTTCAAAGGAGAGATCCTTTGAACCCCACCCAAAAGGCGATATCAATCAACGTTCAAATTTCAACACGCAAAAAAGGCAGACCGAAAAACAATTGGTGCAACCAAATGCAAAAACACCAGCATTTGATTGGCCTCAGCGATGAAGTAATCCCAAACCGGGAAGCCTGCCGCTACTTTCTGAGGTCAAACCGGCGGACCCCACAAGCGGACCAGTAGGAATGCAGTTAAGTGGGAAGGTTATGGTCCTACACTTCTGACCATAACGACGGCGGAAAAAAGGAAAAGAAAGAAGAAGAAGAAGTCAAGGTCGGAATTTAAGGTGCTTAACATACGCTGCCGTTCCACTTCTGCGGCCGAGCAGCAGAGACGTGAGTCCGGGAACGAAGACGTGAGTCCGGGAACGAAGACGTGAGTCCGGGAACGAAGACGTGAGTCCGGGAACGAATATGAAAAACTAAGAGTACTGTCATCAGCGAAGGAGTGTATTGGATTAAAAGAAGCAATTAAGAGATCATATATAAAAAGGAAGGAGGAAGAGTGTCAGTGACAGAATAGAGCCCTGGGGAACACCAGCGTTTATTTGATAAATATCAGATTTCAAACTGTCCAAACCACCTTGAATTGAACGAACCAAAAGGTAATTTCATATCCATAGAAAAAGAGACTCATCCATACCATAAGCAAGCATTTTCGACAAAAGAGCCTGATGCAAAACTCTGTCAAATGCTTGTGAAATATCGAGCGCAACAACCTTGCTATATCAGCAAGGTTGATTTGATTTATCACCGTTCCCATGGCCTTGGATAGAAGGGACGTTAGTGCTATGGATCGGTAGGAGGTAGGAGACGAAGATTCGCTCTTTTTAGGAACGGGCTGGACAAATGCTATTTTTCGTCTACTCGGATAGAGACTAGAAGAGTAGGAAAGATGCACAGTTTGGTGCGGTTTATGATCCGGCGGAATCATTGCCTCATATTTTTGACCGTGAGAACAACCTTACCATTAACGATCGTTATTTGACTTTGTGACCAAAATGCTTGAGCTGAACCTGGTCGAGATATGGCTCCAGCGAAACGGCGCTACATACCAATGAAATTGAGTTTGTTGAGCGATTTATCTCGCGTTTTGGACTGGTGAATTAGCCAGCTACATCGTGAGATTCGAAGCCTATTTTATGGGGATATGTCAAATCACTCTTCTATGGTGATAAAGCTAGTTTCAATTGCAGCCTTGAAAAACAACATTACACGTGTTATTAGCGAGATAAAAATATGTAAGAAAATTTGACTTTGGATCACTTAAGAGCAATGCGAACTAGCAATGAAATGCGAACAGATGTCATCAGCATGAAAGATCGCCTGGTTTGAACCTGTGGTAAAATTTCATAAGGCTGTTTCAATCAGGACACACGGCCAGGATGACCTTCACATTCGATCGCATTTGCCTAGCTTTCTCGGTCTTGGTGATCCAACATATCGATTGGGCCTTAGTTTCGACGTCATATTCACAGATTCGTTTTTTATCATTTATTCCCTCATTTTTCAGTGGATCGGCATTCACTATTTCCTTCATTTAGCGGCTGCTGATATTTTCAGTTTAAAGTTGGAACAAATTTTCCTTTGACAAGGTTTTTAAATAACACAGTTAACTGTATGATATGAACCACTTGATATAGCAACAATTTCATGAATTACTCGGATTGTAATTTGGCAATCGTTCACATCCATCTTTGTCACGTTCTCTTGGTCCTTGATCATCGTAACCTTCAATATCTTCACGCCCCTTCTGAAAAAACTTATACAGCTCGTAAACCTTATTTTGGCTCATCATCAGAAGCATTCGATGTTAATGCATAACCACAATGCACTTAGGTAATTGATCCAATTTTTATCGTCAGTCATAATATGATGCACAAATCCTTAGTGTTACTAAAGTAGCAGTTTACTTGTGAATAAAACGCCGTTCGACGTCCATTCGACTCGCATGGCAATTTCCTTGCTTTTGAAACATTCCCAAGGCTTACAGACGATGGGAGAAGACATGTTGCGTTACGACCATTGAACCTCATTGCATTTGACATGAATCTTCTGCGTTTTCCAATCTCTTCCCCGGTCAGGGACAATAAGCGGAGTTATCGTGATTGAATCGGATATTTGCCCGTTATGGGAATTTGCTTCATATAGCGGTCAGGTCGAGATCTGCAGATTTAGGTCAGTGCAATTGCTACGTTTATGGCTGATTCGACTACTTGAACATATTTTGAAACAATTACGATAGCCATGGTACCTTAGTCGCGGGACGCCGCGGCCGTCGTACATTAAAATCCATGGAAGGGGACTCACCATATAGCCCTGAGGTACTCCTGTGGAGATGGAGTAATATCGAACTTTTCTTCTATATCCTTTCTAACTTCCCGTTCGTATACTAGTTCGAGACTATAGTAAGCAAATAGTAAGCTGTTTCCATCCTTAGGAATGACTCTCTTATTTGTTTAAAGTAGGTTTCGTTGCATGTGCTTTTCAGATCTTCCTAATTGTCTCTTAAAAACATGCAGGCCGATATGAAGATGGCTTATTAGCTATTAGAGCAACCACGGCATTGCAGGCAGCTGTAGGCATAGAATATATCCTTTGGAAAAACATGTTCGCCACAATAATTCTCAGCACTATTGGTCATATTATCTATGGAGATCTACAGGCCTTTAGTCTGTAACCATTCTGGCCGGGCCCTATGGTTATAAACATTTTTTCTTGCTCCCTCGCATTTGAAACATTCAAGTAATCGATTCTTAAAGAAATCGACTGCACCTCTAGGCCGTTGGGTTTTGCATTAAGACTTAAGGCAGTGAGTCCTGAATGTTTTCATTTCATCGTTCTACCAGTAACATGGAACACCTCTTCGTGCTGCTGCTTTTATAGGCCGTACTGCACCAATGATGAGTTTAACTGTGTCAGAGAGATATTCCATGCCTTCTTCTAGTGGTGCAAATGTTTCAAGAAAAATGCGCCCGATACCCATAGTTTGAAGGACGGTTTTGCTTCCTTGCGGTTTGGTGGAATTGGCGGGGAATTATCTACTGTGAACTGCACCCCTACAGCAAAACTCTTAATTCGGAACGGTATTGTCAACAGTTGGACAGTCAGACATCGCCAGAAACGGCCAGCTTTGGCTAATAGGAGAGGAATTGTGTTGCGACGGTAGGACGCCAGGCCACCTACAACGATGGTGATTCGTTAGCTGCTGCGGGTATAGATTGTGAAGTACTTTCGCCGCCACACTATAGACCGGACATGGCATCAAATTTTATAACTACCACTGTCGATGGAGCATGATTTTGCTGAGGAAATATTCGCCTCAAGAAAAGCTTGTGAAAAACGACTAGGGACTAGGACTAATAAATTCAAAATTGTAACAATATATCGAATAAAGAGGCACATATTTGCCTTGAATTAGATCTTTTATTTTCAGCCAAAAATAATGGATCTCTTTTCACCATACGTTATATAAAAAAAGAAATTTTTCGTCAACATTTTTATGTCCTCGCTAAAGTGCTCGTAGGTGCCGGCGCTTAGCTCATAACTCCAAACTTTTCCTATGCCCGGCCTTCTTCAGCAAATTAACTTTTTCCTTGAAGTCGTAATTTAACTTCGCCTAAGCACATTTATTCCTGTTATGACTGGACCTTCAGGAGCATACGAATATTTTCGAACAGTAGCTTTTAATTTTACGATGTTTTCCTCGTTCGTAGATATTAAAGTTGGAAAAGATTGAATGAACACAACTTCTCAGCTTTTTTTTTACACATTTCATCAACGTCGCTGACAACCGCTTTTTCTATAGCAACATCTTTCCACTGTCTTAGCCACTCGATAAAATTGCAGGTCGTTGGAACGTGTATCGAACTTCTTCTTCTTCTTCTTAGATGGCGCTACAGTCCGGTGAGAACCTGGGTCTCAACCAACAAGCGTTTCAAACTGGTACGTTCTTTTGCCAGTTGTTTCCAGTGCGTTTCCAAGTTGGTTAAGGTTTCGGGCCGGAGCTGTGCTGTCCATTCGCTCTACATGGCCCAGCCATCTTAGACGTTGGATCCGGAGACGTCGTACAAGGCCGATTTCGCTGTACTGTCCGTACCGTTCATCGTTGTGTCTTCTCCATGGATCCATGGATTGAACGCAAAACTTTCCTCTCGAAGCGACCGAGGGCATCCGCATCCATTTTCGTTAAGGTCCATAAATGATTTATATGGTGCTACCTTGGTTTTTCGAGAGAGGCCTCTACTCCTCAATTGTCTCTTGAGCCCAAAGAAGAAGGGGTTGGCAAAAGTTAGTCTGCGTTTGATCTCAACGCTCGTGTTGCTGTTGCTGTTGCTGGTCACTGGTGAGCCAAGGTATACGAAGTCCTTGAATACTTCAAATTTGAAGCCGTCAATTGTGCGTTCTGGCTAAGATGTCGGTGTTGTGCGCCGTGTTGGATAACAGCATATATTTGGTTTTATCTTCATTCACCGAAAGACCCATTTTAGCCGCTCTGCTTTTGACCTCTCGCTGTGATCGCCCAATTACGTCAATGTCATCCGCGTACGCAAGCAATTGCGCAGACTTGAAATAGATCGCATCTCTTGTGTTGTTGTGTCTCATATGATCTTTTCAAGCACGATATTGAAAAATTTACATGACAGTGCGTCACCTTGCCTAAATAATTTTTTAAGATCGAAGGTCACGGTAATTCGCCACCAACCTTAATGGAGCAGCGAGCATTCTCCATTGCCATTCTGCACAATCGGACGAGTTTGGCAGGGATGTTCAAACTAGTCATGGCTCGATATACATAGCTCGTCCCTATGCACACTGTCATATTAAAATCTACAAAAAATGGTGTGTGTCGGTTTGGAATTCTTGGATCAGGATCTAATGCAGTGTGAAAATTTGGTCTATTATGGATTTGCCTAGCCTAGAACCACACTGGTAGGAACCTATCAGATTTTCCACAAAGGCTTCAGGCGTTCACACAGTACGGCAGGGAAGATCTTGTACGTGAAGTTGATTACACTTATTCCTCTATAGTTGGCGCAGTTATATGGGTCTCCTTTCTTGTGGACTGGGCAAACGATGCTGAAATTCCATCCGTTAGGCATGCTTCCCTCCGACCATATTTTACAGATGAGCTGGTGCATGCGTCCTACCAACTCATCTCCAGCCGCTTTAAATAGCTCAGCAGTCAGGCCGACTGCGCCCGCGGCTTTTTTAGTTTTAAGCTTCAAAATAACAAGCTTTATTTCATCTAGGTCAGGTGGACGGAATTCTCTTGTATCGTCCGTTGCGAATGGATCATTTTGCCTGACAGCGGTACCAGTTATATTATCGCCATTATAGAGTCTTCAGAAGTGGTTTTTCCATATTCTCAGAATCGACTGTGATTCTACTACTAGTAGTCCGTCTTCATCCCTATAGGCTTCCGCTCTGGCTTTATAGCCTTGGCATGTTCGTTTTACTTTTTCGTAAAACCTGCGATCGTTATTCTTATGGTAGCATCTCTCCATCTCCTTGATTTCACGCTTTTCGTGATCTTTTTTTTTCTTCCTTAAAAGCGTGTGTTCCTCTCTCCTTTTCTGCTCATAGAGCTCACGAGTCGCTCTCGTCCATCTATATAGCATGGCTTTGTAGGCGGTTTGCTTTGCTCATCAAACCAGAGGTTTCTAGTTGGTGGCGGTTTGAAACCCAGCACATCAGAGGCAGCGTCTCTGATGGCGCGCTGGCAATGCTTCCACTGTTATTCTGTGGATTGTGCCGGTGTCACCTCGTAGCAGTCGAGGGTGTTTTCTAGTTGGTTTTCTGCACCTGGTTAGGGACCACAAATTCCAGATCCAGACTCGCAGATTTTTCCGTTTATATGGGTCGTCAATATTGTATCCGTCCGTATCCCAGGCTTGGTGTTGCTTCATAACAGTTTTTGTTTTCCGCGATATAAATGTCAACCATAAGCATAGCCCCCAACCTAGAGGGCCAGGTTCTCTACCCGGCGGATGCCAGGCCAGCTATTCAGGAGAGGCCGCGTGGAGGCTATGTGACAGCTTGGATTGAGCAGAGCAAAGAACTTCTTTGCTCTGTTTGCTTGCTCCTTCACTCCTTTATTGAACTACATAATTATAAAGTCATCCAAACTCGTGTAAAAACAATTTACAGTCGTCACAGCATATTCAAATTTAGGATTTACAGTATAGAAACTGATGGGGTTAAAACGGAATCATCCACCATGGGAGACTTCTGAATAATCAAGCGCCAAACAAGTGGAAAAGCAAATTAAAATCCTATTACGAGTATATACATTTTCAATGACTACTACGAAATCGCCAGGATTTGGTTGGACAGTTTCAAACTAATTGAATTTTAAAAAGAAGAACCTCCAATTTTCCAAAGCGATTATTTATCGTCTTAAAGAAAAAATAATGGCAGATTAATTAGTTTTACTTAAAGGCGATAGCGACAATATTTTTTTTTGTTTTTTACAATTTAAGCTGAATGTCATCCCTTTTTGGAAATGGGTTTTCATGGCTATAGCGCCTTACCATACTGGTGCCCGCCAGCGTAATTCGCAAGTAAACTAATTCTATTAAACTTCTATTTCATTAATGGTCACCTCTTACTTACAAGTAAGTTTAAATCTAAAATTCTTATCAATTTTGAGGAACTTCGTCGCAGAAAATCAATAACTAATTTATCTGACAAAAATAAAAATGTTGCTGTTCAAAGAATCACAACTCAGAGATAAACTGATTTAATAAGAGCTGTTTAAAAAAATCAGACTTCTGACAAAACTGTTGATCGGTATTGTTGCAATGAAACAGAGATGCGATAAAAGTTGGCATTTCGCGTAGAAGTTGATGCAGGATGCATAACTTATTCATAAAACAAATGCTATGTGTTGTGCTTATGGTGGGGAATCTGGCACATCAACAGGAGAATGGTAGCCAAGAAGCGACACAGTTTTTGGTATTATTGACCGGAAGAAGGAAGAAGCCGCGACTCAGTAGTTAAACGATCCCGACAGTGAAGTCAAGGATTTTGCGGCTTCCTGCAAGGCGGTTCAACCGATAATCAAGCAATATACCTGTAAATTCCGCAATATTTCCTGTTCTTCAAAATTGATTACATAATTAAAAGAAAACTCCTTAAGAATCGTTCTTATATTTAACTTTCGTAAAGAATCCTGACTATATATAGAGTTCCTCTAGAAATGGAAGAGAAGCACTCATTAATTTCATAAATATAACATATTAGGCTTCACTACCTACAGAAATAGATTCGAACCTCATGACAGAGAAGGTCTTGTCTCCGAAATAAATCAGTTTTTGTGAATTCATGGATATTCAAAGATATTTTCACACCATCCACTTTTTTCCCAAATTACACCTTCATGATTTATAAGGTATAATGATGAAATAAATTTAATTAAGGAGATTACGCTATATCGAATCTTCCTTTTTTTATAAATCGTTAGTATAACCATCCAGAAGCATGTCATTTAATTTTATTGCGAAAGCCCAAAAAGTTTACAAGTTGTTGGTACTAAATCATCAGAGTATGGAGTCATTGAGTGTGCCCCAGCTCTTTAAAATGTACTTCTTAGACTGTTTCTATTCCTTGTGAGGAAGATGCTTTGAGTTGGATTTCGTATAGAAAGCGATGGGATCGATGCGATTCCTTGCAGTCATTAAATCCATCAACGTTTAAATGTCAACAATTTGAAACTAATTTTTCAAGGGTGAGTAAGGTATTATTAGATAGTTAAGACACTCGTATGTAAGCTAATGTTGATAATTTTTGTCTAGCGTAAGGTTATCCTAAGAAACGATAATAAAAATGTAGTTAAAAACTGTTTAAAATTCAAAGTTTAATTCGATCGGCTTGTGACACGTTGCATTATCGTGGAGATAGTATGGAAATATGTAGTTAGTTATAGTTAGGTAAGTCTAATCATGGCAAGAATGGAAGTAGGCTTAGAAGTAAATAAGGAGAAAACCATACGTATGGTGACTAGCTGACTTGAAACGCTGAATTTCTGAGCTCCAAATGGCTGGTAATAATAGTAGCGCAAATCGTTTAAAAGTTGGTAAATTTTCCTGACATGTTATATGCCATTTTGATCTTTGCACTCAACCCTTTCAGGAACTGAATAACACAGCTCTACCATTATTTATTATTTTTAGATCAAATCCATTTTTTTTCCGTTGATAACATAAATATTTTCCGGTAATCGGGCACGTTTCTTGGACATTAAAACAAAAGCCTACAAGATGTTTTACTATGGATTGGAACAAGGAAAAAACGGAATCGCCATCATCCTTGCGGCAGAGTTACTTGGCAACGTCTTAACCATTTCAAAGTCCAGTGACCGTTTGATGGCTCTCAAATTGGTGATGCATGGTGAGGTGTGGAACATCGTAAGCGCATATGCCCCTCAAGTAGGATGCGAACAAAAAGAAAAAGATGCATTCTGGCTAGATTTCCACAACCTTGTCAAAATCATCCCAAAGGATGAGCTTTTGTTTGTTGGGGGAGATTTAAACGGACATGTCGGGAAGACAAGCGAAGACTATGAAGGCTACCACGGAGGGCTGGGATACGGCACCAGGAACTCTTCAGGTGAAGATATCCTAAACATGTGCAAGCCGTACAGTCTTTTAGTGCTAAATACCATGTTCGTCAAACAAAGGCGGCACCTGATCACTTATAGCATTGGCGGAAATGAAACTCAAATATCATTTGGTATCCAGTTTCATGAAACCACGAGTTAAAGATTGCAAAGTAATCCTGGGAGACGCGATCGCCCCTCAACACCGTCTCCTCCTGAATTTTTTATGGAGGCGAGTAAGAAGTCAAAGCAGCAAACGAAGGTATCTGAGAGAATCAAGCGGTATAAGCTGGATAAAAGAAAAGGCGAAGCTTTTATTTCCAGCATGAAAACCTCTTTTCCATTATCGATGAGGTCGGTAATGAGGAGTGCAGAGCATATGTGGGATTCCCTACAACAATCTGGCCTGGAGAAAGCCAAATCACTGCTCGGAACATCTAAAGGCCCCTGCCAACACGCAAAAGAAATCTGGTGGTGGACAGACGAAGCCAAAGCAGTGATACACGAAAAGAAAATGGCTTTCCAAGCTTGGTCAAAGTGCTCTTCTACTAATAGAGAGGAAAAAGCTCGCCGTGAAAAGGTATATAGATGTTGCAAAGGTATCGCGAAGAAAAAATGCGCCGAATTCAAAGCGAAAAGCATGGAAGGCCTCTATCAGGAGTTGGAAGAAATATCGTCTTCCGCGTCTGACAGGAACCAGGCTACCCAGGAGCTTCGACAAAACAATTTGAACAAAGGAGCAAATATCTTTAAGATAGCCGCCCAGAGAAGAAAAAATGCTCAGGAGATTCGTTTCCCAAAGTTTATTAACAATGCTGAAGGCCAACTCCTTGTGGAAGACGAACAAATTCTCCACAGATGGCGACAGTATTGCGAGGAACTTCTGAACGAACAGTTTCCCCGAGTGTACTTTCCAAGAGCTGCCCCGAATCATGCCGAAATATCCGACATCACAGTCGAAGAAGTTCGGTACGCGGTTAAAAACTCCAAGAAAAGAAAAGCTGTTGGGCCGGACGGGATACCCTCTGAGTTCTGGAAAAAGATGGGAGACATCGGGTCTAGATGGCTCATGGTTCTTATCTCCAAACTTATGAGAGGCGACACTATGCCTAATCAATGGAGGGAAAGCTATCTTCTTCCATTGCACAAAGGAAAGGGTGATACGCGAAATTGTGATAACTACCGTTCTGTCAAGCTGATGTCGCACACCATGAAGATCGTTGAACGGGTATTAGATAGCCGACTGCGAAAAATAATACGACTATCTGATGACCAGTGCGGGTTTGTCTCGGGTAAATCAACAACAGATGCAATCCAAAGTATAAGGATCATGATGGAAAAGCATCGTGATTCTTCAAAGGACTTGCATATGGTGTTGGTTGATTTCGAGAAGGCCTTTGACCGGCAACCAAGAGATCTTTTATGGGTAGCGCTAAGACAAAAAGGAGTTCCAGAAACCTACGTGCGAGTGATTATGGACATGTACGAAAGAGCAACGACAAGAGTAAGATGCACTGCAGGAGTCACCGAAGAGTTCGCAATCAAAGTCGGTGTACACCAAGGGAGCGTCCTCAGCCCACTGCTTTTTATAGCAGTTCTTGATTGCTTGCTTGAAGGAAAAGTGACGGACCCCAATGTGCACCAGCTATTCTTTGCTGACGATGGGGCCATTATAAGTGATGATCAGGCGTCCCTACAACGAGCACTTAATGTGTGGGTGGACATTTTTGAGGGACATGGGTATCGTATTAGTTCAAAGAAGACAGAGTATCTGTGCTGCCCGTTCTCTGACCCTCATCAGCCTATTCCAGACATTTACTTGAATGGAAGAGTGCTTCCCAAGTGTGAAAAGTTTAAATATCTGGGATCTATGATTAATAGAGAAGCAACTTGTGATGACGACATCAAACATCGCGTAAGCGTAGGGTGGATGAAGTGGCGGGAAAACTCCGCCATCTTCTGTGATCGAAAAATGCCCCCTAAGCTGAAAGCAAGGCTCTACACTTCAGTTGTACGTCCGGCGCTCACATACGGTTCACAATGCTGGACAATGCACAAAAAGTATGAGAGCAAATTAACGGCAACTGAGATGAAGATGCTTCGCATGACAGCGGGAGTAACAAAGCGTGACAGAATTAGAAGTTCAAAGATCCGAGGAAGCCTCCACGTAAAAGAAACCATCACAAGAAATATAGAGCGCGACCGACTCAGTTGGTATTGCCATGTTCGAAGGAGAGATCCTTTGAACCCCGTCCAAAAGGCGTTATCAATCAACATTCCAATTTCAACACGCAAAAAAGGCAGGCCGAAAAACAATTGGTGCAAACAAATGCAAAAACACCAGCATTTGATTGGCCTCAGCGATGAAGTAATCCCAAACCGGGAAGCCTGCCGCTACTTTCTGAGGTCAAACCGGCGGACCCCACAAGCGGACCAGTAGGAATGCAGTTAAGTGGGAAGGTTATGGTCCTACACTTCTGACCATAACGACGCCGGGATAAAAAAGGAAAGAAGAAGATAACATACATAAATATTTTCGGAAGAATTGAGTTATTAATTTTATGCGAAAAGAAAAATAACAATTTCACATTTTATAAACATATAATGGAATCCGCTTAAGATATCTGTGCAGGATTATATACGATATTGAGTTTCTAAGAATTTCGACCTTTTTTTGGTTGCTAAAATCTTTATTTATTATCAACAGATTAAGGAATTAATTGCCGCTGGAAAGTTGTTGTAACATTTTAAGACTACGCTTTGAGGCTTTGGTTAAGTTGGGTTGGATTGAGTATCTCGCCATTCCATGAAATATGAATATAATTTCGGATTTGCCCAGTACGCACTCTTGAGGTACTTCCGCGGTGAGGTAGTTACATTTAGCCCCTTCTTATATGAAATTTCTTAACTTCTTGTTGATTTGGTAGATAAAAACAATTTTATGCAAATATGGCTTGAGACTTAATGTAGAGCACTGTTCAAATGGCGTTAACAATTAGGAGAGATGTCCATATACGTGCTTTTCTGCGCATTTGTATCATGAGATCATGTTTCGCGTGGTTTTAAGCAAATTATTATATGAATCCCCTCCCTCTTTTTTAAACGTAGGAGTTTTTAAAATGTTCATCAGTCGTTGAAAGTTTTTTTTTTTTCAGTAACTCTATTTTAATCATTATAATTATTATACAATATTCCTGAACTCCGTAATGAGTTTAGACAGATCAGAAACAAAGTTAACAGAGAAGTCAGAAATGCTAAAAGAATTTTTTTTCGGGTCCAAGTTTAATCCTAATTTAAATAACGCAATTCTGTGGAAGAACATAAGAGGATTAGGTTTCGGAAACAAAAACCCTCTGTCTCACTGGAGGATGGGATAGATCCTAATGACTTAAATATAAAATTTGCAGCCGCTTCGATTGCTTCAGACGCGCAGTGCGATAGAGTTGCCGAAACGCACATATGTATATGTATAATGAGACCAATAATGGAACTGCACCTGCCTCATCACAAAGGTTCTTCTTCCAAAGAGTATCTGAACGCGATGTTCTCAAAGCTTTTCGTTCTATAAAATCGAATGCAATTGGTTTGGATGGTATACACCCGAGATTTCTAAAACTGATCATTCCTGTGACACTGCCAGTAATAACCTACATCTTTAACAACATCCTAACCTACTCTCTCTACCCGGCAATATGGAAAGAGTCTAAAATTATTTCAGTCATGAAAAGCGCAAACTGTAGAAACAAAGAGTACCGGCCGATCTCCTTACTCTCGTTCATATCAAAAGCTTTTGAGAAACTCATGAGCTAACAAATCCAGAACTATCTGAAGGAATTTGGCTTAATATCGCCACACCAGTCTGGCTTGAAGTGAAATGGATAAAGGTCTCGTAACATCACGATAGTTCGATACGGTGCCACACCAAATATTATTAACTAAACTCCAAAACAATTTTAACTTTGACTTTACAGCACTAAAACTACTAAGGAGCTACCTTAGTGGTCGTACCCTAGCGGTTTATGTTAATAATATAATTTCGATTTCACAGAAACCATGACCGGCGTCCCACAAGGATCTATATTGGGGCCGCTTTTGTTCACCCTATTTAATAATGACCTACCTGCAGTGCTAAAACACTGTAAAATACAAATCTACGCTGACGATGTTCAGCTGCATCTAAGCTATCCATTGGAATTGGCAAAAAAACGCATCAGAACGTTTCAATGCGGACCTTGCTTCCATTGTTGCATGGTCGAAAAATAATAAACTCACTCTAAATGCTTCAAAAAGTATTGCTATTGTTATCAACCGATATAAGCTAGATACTATACACCTACCCCGGCTCTTTGTAGATGCTTCACCCTTAGACTACGTATCCACCGTTAAAAACCTCGGAGTTATATTTAACCAAAAACTAACTTGGAAGATCATGTGACCATCACAGTTTCTAAAGTCTACGGGACGCTGCGAGCAATAAACCAAGTAGGAAACTGTCTTCCTTCAAAGACTAAAACAATGCTAATAAAGACCCCGCTGTTGCCAATTCTGTTATATGCTCACCCAGTTTTCTGTGTCCTCGATAGCTCCAGTAAGCGCAAATTCAAAGAAGCCGTCAACAGTGCTGTAAGATTTGTTTACAACCTACGCAGAGGAGAACATATATCAGCCTATGTCCATGACTTCTTTGGAATGAGCCTTGAGAATTTCCTCGATTACAAAACACTCACTTTTCTATTCAACCTTAAGAAAAATAAAAAACCAGAGTACCTTTCCCAAGGACTTCAGTTTGCCTCCTCTACCAGAAGCTCAAGTTTCGTCACTCCAACTTTTAGCATCATCTCAACTAAAAACCAATTCTTTGTTTATGCCATAGGACTATGGAATTCACTACCAATTCGTATTAGGAGAATTGCAGATATGAGCGACTTCCAAAAAGAACTTAAACAACATCTATGCACATAATTTGTAATTATGGATCTTATTGCTTTCTCTTCTTTTTTCTTTTTTCTTCTCGTCGTTTACATTTTATATCGAATAAAACTAAACCACTTGTATGTAACACAATAAAGATAACTGTATCTAAGTGTTAAACATATTATAATAAAATAAATACAAATAAAATACAAATATAAATAATAGCTAGTGACATTCATATTTAAAACTCAAATAGTGCTGAATGCCACATGAATGACATAAGAAAGATTTCATATACAATATCTAACAAAAATGTAAGTCGAAGTGATACAATAAGCAGAAATGGAGGAATAAAAAAGGAAATATAAAAATAACATTCAGACATGGAGCATTGGACAGCAAAACTTCAATTTGATTGTGATCAAAATTAAGAAGCCAATTTTTGACTTTGTTTAGGAAGGATGTTCGTGCTCTAACTAAGCGTATCGAAGGAGGAAGACGATTTAATAGTTCGTAGCTGACAACGGATTAAAAGTCTCTTAAGTGGGTGGTTCGAAGTGATGATATGTTTACCAGAAATTCAGTTCCCTAACCGGCAGGTTTTTCAGAATTTCAAATAGTGCCATAGAATGGCTGAAACTAGGAATTCCACAAATCGCCTTAACAGTACATTTTTGCAATACAAGTTTTCGTGCGGTGAGCATCTCCCCAACATCCTAAACTATAATGTAGTTTGGAGTGAAAAATCCCGAAGTAAACAGTTCTTAAACAATTATTTGTGCATTATTTACGAAGAAGAAACAGACCACGAAGAGAAGAACGAATATAATGTTTTAGGTTTGTAATTTGATCAGACCAATTCATATTTCGGTCAATTGTAATACCTAGGTGTTGTTATACCTAGTATTTGTACTATCTAAATCTTAAAACAATTAGCACGGCACACTGAGTGATCATCAAACACAATTTCAGAGGAAGCTTCGTTGCGAGTACAGTTATGGTTTATTAACGAAAATCAAGGTCCCTTTGCGACCTAAGGCTGAAAAGTATTAGTTTTGTTTTGTTGCTAACACTAAGTTTATGTTTGGCGAACCACAGTCTCATCAGGCACACATCATAGTTAATGTCAGTATGTAGCTGGAGATGGCTAAGAGAGTCGTAGCCAGTACTTCGATAGTTAGCAAAAGCTGTGACTTTACCTGCAAACGGCTGACGAAACAATGAGTTTATATACACTAGGAAGAGAGTGTTATATAAACACTTACATATACTTGAAATTATATATTATACTAAGCCATTACATAGCTCACTTACATACTTCCTTTTTCCTTTTTTTTGCCGGCGTCGTTATGGTCAGAAGTGTAGGACCATAACCTTCCCACTTAACTGTGTTCCTACTGGTCCGCTTGTGGGGTCCGCCGGTTTGACCTCAGAAAGTAGCGGCAGGCTTCCCGGTTTGGGATTACTTCATCGCTGAGGCCAATCAAATGCTGGTGTTTTTGCACTTGTTTGCACCAATTGTTTTTCGGCCTGCCTTTTTTGCGTGTTGAAATTGGAACGTTGATTGATATTGCCTTTTGGACGGCGTCCAAAGGATCTCTCCTTTGAACATGGCAATACCAACTGAGTCGGTCGCGCTCTATCTTTCTTGTGATGGTTTCTTTTACGTGGAGGCTTCCTCGGGTTTTTGAACTTCTAATTCTGTCACGCTTCAAGCATCTTCATCTCAGCTGCCGTTAATTTGCTCTCATACTTTTTGTGCATTGTCCAGCATTGTGAACCGTATGTGAGCGCCGGACGTACAACTGAAGTGTAGGGCCTTCCTTTCAGCTTAGGGGCATTTTTCGATCACAGAAGATGGCGGAGTTTTCCCGCCACTTCATCCACCCTACGCTTACGCGATGGTTGATGTCGTCATCACAAGTTGCTTCTTTATTAATCATAGATCCCAGATATTTAAACTTTTCACACTTGGGAAATAAATGTCTGGAATAGGCTCATGAGGGTCAGAGAACGGGCAGCACAGATATTCTGTCTTCTTTGAACTAATACGATACCCGTGTCCCTCAAAAATGTCCACCCACACATCAAGTGCTCGTTGCAGGGACGCCTGATCATCACTTTAATGGCTCCATCGTCAGCAAAGAATAGCTGGTGCACATTGGGGTCCGTCACTTTTCCTTCAAGCAAGCAATCAAGGACTGCTATAAAGAGCAGTGGGCTGAGGACGCTCCCTTGGTGTACACCGACTTTGATTGCGAACTCTTCGGTGACTCCTGCGGTGCATCTTACTCTTGTCGTGGCTCTATTGTACATGTCCATGATCACTCGCACGTAGGTTTCTGGAACTCCTTTTTGTCTTAGCGCTACCCATAAAAGATCTCTTGGTTGCCGGTCAAAGGCCTTCTCGAAATCAACCAACACCATATGCAAGTCCTTTGACGAATCACGATGCTTTTCCATCATGACCCTTATACTTTGGATTGCATCTGTCGTTGATTTACCCGAGACAAACCCGCACTGGTCATCAGATAGTCGTATTATTTTCCGCAGTCGGCTATCTAATACCCGTTCAACGATCTTCATGGTGTGCGACATCAGCTTGACAGAACGGTAGTTATCATAATTTCGCGTGTCACCCTTTCCTTTGTGCAAAGGAAGAAGATAGCTTTCCCTCCATTGATTAGGCATAGTGTCGCCTCTCATAAGTTTGGAGATAAGAACCATGAGCCATCTAGACCCGATGTCTCCCATCTTTTTCCAGAACTCAGAGGGTATCCCGTCCGGCCCAACAGCTTTTCTTTTCTTGGAGTTTTTAACCGCGTACCGAACTTCTTCGACTGTGATGTCGGATATTTCGGCATGATTCGGGGCGGCTCTTGGAAAGTACACTCGGGGAAACTGTTCGTTCAGAAGTTCCTCGCAATACTGTCGCCATCTGTGGAGAATTTTTTCGTCTTTTACAAGGAGTTGGCCTTCAACATTATTAATAAACTTTGGGAAACGAATCTCCTGAGCATTTCTTCTTCTCTGGACGGCTATCTTAAAGATATTTGCTCCTTTGTTCAAATTGCTTTGTCGAAGCTCCTGGGTAGCCTGGTTCCTGTCAGACGCGGGAGACGATATTTCTTCCAACTCCTGACAGAGGCCTTCCATGCTTTTCGCTTTGAATTCGGCGCACTTTTTCTTCGCGATACCTTTGCAATATCTATATACCTTTTCACGGCGAGCTTTTTCCTCTCTATTAGTAGAAGAGCACTTTAACCAAGCTTGGAAAGCCATTTTCTTTTCGTGTATCACTGCTTTGGCTTCGTCTGTCCACCACCAGGTTTCTTTTGCGTGTTGGCAGGGGCCTTTAGATGTTCCGAGCAGTCTTGTGCTCTGCACTCCTCATTACCGACCTCATCGATAATGGAAGAGAGGTAGTTTTTCGTGTTGGTAATAAAAGCTTCGCCTTTTCCTTTATCCAGGTTATACCACTTGATTCTCTCTGACACCTTCGTTTGCTGCTTTGACTTCTTTCTCGCATCCATAAAAAATTCAGTCAGGAGGAGACGGTGTTGAGGGGCGATCGCGTCTCCCAGGATCACTTTGCAATCTTTAGCTCGTGGCTTCATGAAACTGGATACCAAATGATAGTCTATTTGAGTTTCATTTCCGCCGCTGCTATAAGTGATCAGGTGCCGGCTTTGTTTGACGAACATGGTATTTAGCACTATAAGACCGTACGACTTGCACATGTTTAGGATATCTTCACCTGAAGAGTTCCTGGTACTGTATCCCAGCCCTCCGTGGGCATATGCGCTTACGATGTTCCACACCTCACCATGCATCACCAATTTGAGAGCCATCAAACGGTCACTGGACTTTGAAATGGTTAAGACGTTGCCAAGTAGCTCTGCCGCAAGGATGATGGCGATTCCGTTTTTTCCTTTTCCAATCCATAGTAAAACATCTTGTAGGCTTTTGTTTTAACGTGCAAGAAACGTGCCCGATTACCGGTGTTTCGCCATTTCGTCTCTTGTACGCACAGGATGTCTACTCGCCTTCTAACCATCATTTCTTCAAGCTCATAGCTGCGACCACTCATGCTTCCAACGTTCCAACTCGCGACTCTTAAGTGTGGCTTACGCCGTTGCATTACTTTGCTATCCCCCGGAAAACCTATAGCTCTGACCCGAGCATTGCTGCTCGTCCCAGGATCACGACCATTAGTAGTGCCTGACGGGGTAGTGCTTTTCCTTTTAGCGTTCGTTTCCAGAATGCTACGGTTTGACCGTTTTCTTTCTTCTCCTCCTTTTTTTGACACGGGCATGCTCCAGATTTTAATTTTTTTTTTTGTTTGATCCTCTTACAACACCGGTGATCTTCAGTCGTGTCAACCCACTGATTTGCATGTACACTTGTGGGGCAGTTTAATGGTGGTATATGTGTCCCTAGGCTCACCTTGGTGTTTTCTAAATTGCCTAGATGTGATTTTTGTTTACCTTTGTTTAGTCGCCTTTTACGACAAGCGAGAGGTATCGCTGCAGGGATATTCTTAACCCTTCCCTGCACAGGTAAGCTCACTTACATACATACATGAAATTATGAATTTGAAGTAATAAAGTCAGTCTTAACAAACCCGTCGTTTAGACAGAGAGTAGGGCCCAATATAGTCCCCTGGGGTACCCCGGGTTTAATTATCCGATTATCACTAAAACAGTCTCCAACTTTCACTTTTTGTCTTCTGTCTGTGAGATATGATTCCAGCCAACTATGTATGAATGGATCCTCGAAAACACGCCCGATGCAATTCGCTCAAGAGAATATTATGGTTTACCATGTCAAAAGTCTTGGTCATGTCAAGAAACAGGCCAGCACATCTTTTTTCGAGTCAAGTCCTTTGTTTATAGGCCAACAAAAATCCATAAACGCATCTTCAGTTGAGATTTCTGTCCTAAAGCCATATTGCAAAGGACAGAAAAAACGTGTTCTCTTCAGGAACCGCAGAATTATACTTTTGACAGCTTCTTCAAAAATGTTCGAGATAGAAGAAACAAGTAAGATAGGCCTGTAGTTACCTTTTGTTGCCCTTCTTAAGAACTGCTAGAACATTTGCGAATTTTAACCCGTCCGGAATCGTACCAGTGAAAATACTTACATAGATTATTTTTATAATAAAAAAAAATTGAAAAATTGTCTGATCACCTTTTCTAAATATCTTCAAAGTTCTTGCTAAGGTCTTTATTAACCCTTACAGGCAGTGAACAGGGATTTCAAGTCGAGAAGATCTTGTAGACTGTGCTGATATAATTATTTTCATCTATTGGAGCCAAATACTTTCTTATGGACTTGGCAAATTGTGTTGAAATTCCACAATTGAGTTTTTGGGTTTTTGAAGGCTTAGTTCGAAAAATATTATGTGAGAATGAAAGATTAATTGGAATGATTATCGAATGTCAGTGTTGTCCTCACCTCACCCTGAAATATCTAAATTTCCACCTCTTTCAATAAAACTATCTTTCACCGTTTTGCGCATCCCAGCAACTAGAGTAACCAATTGAAGAAAAATTCCGCGGGTCACCATATTCAGAAATTTTGAGAGACAAACGACTAGATTGATCGATATTTACAATAAATAATTACCGCCACAGAGCGGCAAATAGGTTCTTGCCTACTATAACCACCCACGAAGCTTACATAGAGACAATACAATTAGTCTGAGTATGCTTCTGCAAATAATCAAAATATTCAGGAGAAGCATAACGACATTCCTAGCTTCCAGGTCCCTCGAACGCCATAATGCATAGCAGTATAAGTATTGCTATAAATCCAGAAAGTCTGGGCACATGTGTTAGCTTCTTCATAATCGATAACAATCTTTAGAACGTGGTCATTTGAACCAGTCGCAATTTCCGCATGAAAATAGATAATTGGTAATTTGAAGATAATGGTTTCATCCGATTCAATGACAATGGCAAAAATCCGAGGCTTGCCAAAAGTTTTATTGATTTTAGATATATTTGATATCACTGACTCCCATGTGTTATCAACATTATCAAAAATATGAACAGACAATTTGACCTGAACCTTTTAATTGGTGCCGAAAACTGCGGTATCAGTTAAGATAGTAATATTATTAATGATCGGTATTGGCAAGAATGTTGTGCTTGATATTTTAAAAGCATTTGACAGAGTTTGGCATCAGACTCTTTTGTCGAAAATGATATCGATGAGCCTATTCTTCTATGGATTAGATAACAGTACTCTTAGCTCTTCATATTCATTCCAGGACTTACATTCCTCCTCTTCGGTTGCTGAACTGGAACGGCAGCGTATGTTAAGCACATTAAATTTGAACCTTGATAGCATAACTAAATAAGGTACAAACAATAGGATGGAATTTAATTCTTCCAAAACACAATGTTATTTACTGTCACTCAAGCTATCCATCAATAATCAGCCATTATCCTTGAATGGCGCTTGCGTCGATAAAACCGAAAGACTTTCCATCTTTGATATGTGTGTTACTAAAACTCTTAGTTGGAATTACCACATATTCGAAGTCGCCAAGAAGGCTGCGAAATGTTTAGTTTTCCTCAAGCGAGGCAAAAAATATTTCACTCCCTCTGCTCTGGCTTCAATTTACGAGAGCTACATCCATCCCAAACTTGAGTACAACGCTCATATGGTGCTCCCAAGACCCCTTTGCACAAAAGCGTGCGATAAAACTCATAGGAGACAACAATTTCGCGAAGTCGATGAACTCACTCTAACATCGACATAATATCCTATTTCTCTCTCTGCTTTACTGATATTTAAACTAACAATGCTCAAGTCGGCTAGCCAATTGCATTTCTCCCCTTCAAGAATTTCTCATTCTCTTCGGAATGCTCATCAGTTCACCCTCAAGCCTAACTTCGGATGCACAGTTAAGCTTAGAGACCCGTTTGTTAGCCGAACCACACGAATATGGAATGCTCTTGCCAGCTCAACTTTTCCCATTCATTAAAATCCACAAGCATTTAAAACCAATGTGGTCCTTCTTTCCCTCTCTCCATCTTTACCTTCGGTGTCTTGACTTCTTGACATTTAAGGATAGTCATAAAGCCTTGTAGACGCGTCAATTATATAAAGAAAAAAAAAACCACCTCTTCACTACCATAGATCCGTTTCACCCACCCCTATAGGGAACGCTTTCTCTCGACGATTAATCCTAACATGCACATGTCTTAAGATGATACTCTTTGCTATCCTGCTCCAAAATCCTACAGCTCATTTCAATTCTGGTACACCAGCAACTACGCTTCCAACGCAAAAAAGGTAACAAACGCTGACATATGACGCCTCTGATTGCCTGTAGCCTTATATTAAACTCGGAAGCTATATGAATCTCTCAACCACCGATACCTGAACTTACTGCACTAACTATCCTTCTGTTTTAGTTTTCTAAATAATTCTTTCAGTTGGCCATTTCTTCAGCCAATGGTAAACTGAGTAGGTTTTTCAACCTTATCACTACTATTATTGTTATATGAAAGACATTTTTAGCCTTAGTTATTGAGAAAATAAGTTGATTAAAGGACGACTACTTAACCGAAAACGATTGCCCCTCTCGACATCATACCTATAGTATAAAAAAAAACCTTATTCCAAAGTTTCATTTTACAAAGACTCTTTCAGTAAAATGCTTATACCATTCCACTCCGAAGAAAAAGGCGAAGGATGATGTGCCCAATTATGCCCGATTACTAAACTCTCATTCATATCCCAACCTTTTAGTATCGTCTACGATAAAATATTCCTTCATTGCAAGCCTATCTTTTCCTCAAATCAATAAAAAAAAGGACTATTTTGTTATCGAATTCAGCAAGGCTTTTAGCGAAATCCCGCATCAAATTATACTTCTTAAGTTCACCGTCCTAGGTTCTCCCCCAGTTAGGGTAACCTATGGATTAAGTGTTATCTAGGAGATTGACAATATAATATTATTTTTAAATCTTCTATTTCTGATAAAATAATGTTACTTCCGGAGTCCCTCAGGGTAGCCACTCCGGGCCAGTAATATTAATCCTAACCATTAATGATGCTAACTCTGTTATCAAGTAATCCTATCTTTCCGTATACGCCGATGATACGACTGCTGTTGACTTCTGCTCCATCCAATGCAATTTAAAAACGTTCACTACTTAGTGTCAAAAAAACCGTTTCGTGCTCAACGTTGGCAAATGTCAAGCTATCACTTACTCTCTTAGCGCTTACCCTTAAACCCCAAGAGTATGTTATCTTTCCTGAAATTGTACTTATTTTAACTGAACTTTCGTCTTCACATCGACTAAAGTGCCAACTCTCGCCTCGACTATGCGAAACATTCATTAAAAGTGTTGTTGAATTCTTATTTCTATTTTTTTATTTGTACTGCGGAAAAATTCATTTACGTATACCCGAAACTAATGATCTCAGTGTTCTCGGCTTATGTGGGACTCAGCTGTATAGATTCACTACTTTTAGCTACTACCCACTAAAACAACCGCAGCGTTGCATCCTCACATCATGGTGAGTGTCGGCTTTATTACTTGCTGCCTTAAAAGATGGTAGGGCGCAAGTAACCCTAGTAATTATTCGTTCTCACCAGCTCATCCTATACCAAGCCTGGGCCATCGTCGGACATGGTGTTTTTGCTCGATTGCAGATATAATGTTGCATTATCGGCATAATACTTCCTCTTCCTCTCATGGGCTTTATTTGGTGATGTTGCTCCGCTGACTATCTGACTGTCTATGACGCAAACTTTGACATCCCGAGCCACAACAATATCAGGTTTACGAAGACGCTGTCGTGTGAGAAAACGTGTTTAATGCCCCACTATCCATCCTTTGTCGCGCAGGCCGAATGAAAGTACTTTGCATATAGCGTCATGTTTCAAAATACGGCCACTGTGCGTTCGAAAGCAGTTCTGGATTATATGACTTATGTGACTTGTGACGGTGACTTGACATCTAGCGCGACAATAAGACATCCCGATCTGCTGGTCGGACGCATCGAGATGTTCTAATCTGTAAGGCGAGACAGTTGAACCGTACATGATTGTATTAGACATAGTCCCGTCCAGAAATATACATGCCATTATGTACCCAAGAGCTCGAGAAGTTGATTTTTCCTTTTTATCGTAGTTCGTGGCCATCTAGGAAATTGTTCAAAGATTGGGCCCATCAATTTTCCGCTTCTTCATTGCTGTTAAAGAGCTCGGTCAGCACAAAAAAAAAAAAAAGAGAAGTGGAGTTCCCCAGTGCCTGGAGTCTGCGCCCGATGGAAGACCATAACCTCCGTTGTTTGTCGACGTGCGGAAATAAGCTTTTGGAGTATCGTGCGGCAAACGAGCCATTTGCGTACTGCAGCTCGAATTTGTGGTCCAAGGCTTTGAGTTTCCCCAGGGTTGGACGGCGAGGACGACCTTATGATACAGGCGAGGCATCAGATAGCTTCTTGTGAGGAGGAGCCTTTGTTGCGGTCTCAACGGGGCTGTCGTAAGACGTTCCAGTTCAACAGCAAGAGTACCACTGGCTTTCTTTGGTCCGATTAGCGTAAAGTCGACTCCAAGATATCTCCATTCTGAATCGTTGAGATTGTTCCTGCCGGACGGGACAATGAAAAAGACACTTTGCAGCACTGAACAAGTGCCCAAGTTTCTGAGCCTCTATCTCTGCGGTGCGCAAAAGTTTCTTCATTCCTGGCTCTGTGCTGGATATAAGGATGGCATCATCTGCGAAAAGTCAGATGTTGAGCCGCGAACCATTTAGTTCTTACCTTATATTATCAGATAGGGCGCGAGTGACTTCATCCAGAACGAAGCAAAAAACGAAAGTGGACAGAGGGTCACCCTGACGCACTCCTTTAGAGACTTTAATGGGTCCTGATGTACCCCCATTCACTTCAAGTACAGTTAAGGTTTGGCTATACGAGTTCGGCAGGCAATTGACAAGGCCTGTTGGAAGACCCCTCTCTCCCAGTATGGCGCTAATTGCCCTATGCTGATGCTGTCATATGCCTTCGCACATTCGATAAAGATAACATGAGGCTTCCTAAGTCTGTGCTTGACATCGTCTAGCAAAGAGGCTAAGACAGCAATATCTTCCGCACATCATCATCTAAACATCGCTGGCGGACGTCGATCAAGCTGGTAGGATGATTGCGCGAAGCCAGGATCTTATGAAGGTGGCGGACAGCAACAGATGATATGCTGATGGGCCTAAAATCCGCTGAACTGATGCTTGTGCCTTTATTGAGAATAAAGATGATTCTTCCGCTCAACATTTCCTCAGGAAAGCATCCTATCTTCAAAACCAGGTTGAAAAACAGTGCTTGGATCGCCATCGTCGGGATATCAACCCGTCAATGCCAGGTGCGGTGTTCACCGGCAAGTAGACGGAAGAGATTTCCAAGTTGGTAGTGGGGTACCAGAGGTGTTCAAGATCGGGGCTAGGCCAATTCACCGAGGTCATGTTGTAAGGTGTCGATTCGGACGAAAAGATGGGACCCCAGAAGTCAACTATACGGTGAAGATCCGGGATCTGCGACTCATTCTTACCATCCAAAATTTATTTTCAGCTCTGCCAACAACCTAGTGCATTCTGCGTTCTGGCGTATTCTCTCCTCCTCAGTCTCCAATTTGGGATATTGACGTTCTGTGGCACTCGATCGAAAAAATGCTGCGAGTGAGGCGGACACATCATCGACTTCAAGACTTCTTTGGGCAATTTCTCTCAGCCGCCAGGTGTCAATTCGAGAGCTATGCGTATCAAATCCTTTATCGATGCTGTGAAAAGGTCTTCAGATCTTCAGGTCGGGCTTCATGGGGGGCTTCACCTTCAGCTTCGTATCTAGCCATCATCCTGATTTCTTCATCAACTTCGGAGTTGTTTTTTTTATAATTCATGCAGGTTCAAGAGTGTACGTTCACATGATGTTTGTCACACAACCTGGACGAGGTGCAGATGGTTTGTGTGAAGGATGTTCGTCCACTACTCTCTGGGGGTGGTTGTCCTAGATATGGTTGTCCTAGATAGGATTTGAGAGATTTGACTGAATTTGCGTTGGTTGTAGTTCACAGTAACTCTTTTGCTTCCATGTGATGGTGTGAACTTCATCAAGGTGTGATAATGAACAGTGGCCACGTTTTATCCTAAAAGCACGATCGCAATTATGACGAGGGAACATTTTTGCATCCGCCTGTTCCAGCGGTGGAGCTGGAAACGCATGACTGGCTGGAGCTGGTGAGTTCGAAGGACTTGTTAGATCGGCAGTCCGAGGCCTCTTTTCATTTTCCATTGCAAGGAGGACTAACGCAGGGTTGCAGGCCATACATTACTATGGTCGTCTCCTCCTAGTATAATTCGTCATCACCCTCAGGCAGGAGATCAGCTTGGCCGAGAAGCCTGATGACGAAGTTCGCCATGCAGCAGTTGGTCCACCTTACCCCGAAGGGCTTGGTACTACGAGAAGGTAGTGCATGACTTGGTGCAGAGAGACTAGATCTATTGCTAGATTATATTGAGCATCAACACCCTGTGGTAACTTGACTAAGAGAGTCATAGTTACTGCCGCCTTATGAAATCCTCATTCACTACTTTCTTTGGGCCACTTCTTAAATATGCTAATCAAGTTTGCCCCCTTTCTTCCGCACTGCACGTATTGAGGCCGTTCAACATAAATTCGTTTTACCCTGCGTGGTCTTACCTGGGCTGATACATATATATAATTTACTAACTCAGAAGGATCGTCTTCTTGATATTTATCTTCGAAACCTTCGCTCCATGCTCCTCTTTTGCACCAACTCCAATGGAACGAACTTTGACTAGTATAAGCCAATGTCCAGGATGCTGCGCGAAGCTGAATCCACTCTTATCTCTACTTTTATTAACTAGTAAAATGCCTTAAAAAAGTTCCTCTGCTATGGTGGCGTCATGGTTTGAACGCTACAAATGTGGTGATTCCTATAATGGAGATGTGGAGCCTTTGAAGATTCAAAATTGGATGCATTTCTGGATAAAGACGAATAAACTGCTGTTCCAGCGCCAAGAGAAGAAGGGCTTCCGCGTTATTTTGTGACTGACGATGGAAAGTGGAATTATTACAATCTAAAACATAGATAATCACCGTAACCAAAAATCCATTGATAAGAGCTCACGTTGCGTGGGACCAGCTCGGGGTGGTGTATTATGAGTTGTTACAACCGGGTGAAACCATCACAGGAGCTCGTTACCTGGACAACTAATGCGTTTGAGACGAGCATTGAAGGAAAGATAGTCGCGATACGATAAAGTAATTTTGCGGCACGACAACGTTCGACCACATGTTACTTAGGTCGTTAAGACCTACAAGAAAACACTGAAATGGGGCGTCTTAGCCCATCCATCTTTTTTTTTATGATCGAGACTCCCACCTCTACGCTACCTTAATTTGTACTTTGAATACGCTGTAAGTGTACATATTTTTAATCAATCTTAAGGGACTAAATATACAGCTCATAATTCGCTTGACACTCTATCTTATACGGAAATAGCTTTTTATATTTTCTGGATCTTATGAAAAGCACCCAATTGGCTATAAAAATTGCTCGCTTCTCCGTAACAGCTTCTTTGGTCGCATAAAATTTCATGGGGCCTCCAAAATACAAGACCACAATGTACTCAGAGTGTTATTTAGGTGATTTATCACTCATCCATCAATCTGTCCCTTTTTCCAAAATTACGCTTATATTGTGGTCATTAACGGTCTTAAATTCCAAGCATCACAGTTACCGCTTCCACCTAAGTGCCACGCCAGCACTTTTTAAATACATATTTAAACTTGGATATATGTATATATATAGAAAACGCCTAAAATACTAATGGCATTCGTGGCAATTCTGTGAATTTCCACCCACACACCGACTCTATGAGAAGAATAATTTCATCAAAGCCAGCGTGGTTCCGTGGCTCCCCATTAAATAAAGACCCACTATTCCCGCGAGAAGCATATACTTAGCTTTGCCTCGCGCTTGTACTTTAAATCAACTTACAAGCGTGGCATTGAACGTGGTGACCGTGAAACTAGCCGCCATCCGGCGCGCAATTTAGTGATACCCCATTACTCGCGTAATGGCCCATGTAATAAAGGAAATAATTTCTTTTTTCCAACCTTTCAAATCCCCGAATTCAGTTAATTCACCTTCCGTCCCGCTCCAGATTTACGGCAACTAGTGGTTCATGGTCAGTTTTGAGGGGTATAATAAATATCCCTGATTAGCTTCCAAGATTTATGACAGTAATCCCGTACACTTCGGCAGCACATCGCCTCTAATCACCGACGTGTTGTCGTGTCGAACCTGGAACCTGATCATATCCAACACACAACCGGTTGCCATCAAACAGAATTCTCTTTATCCGGTTGTAAGCAAAGGAGAATGGAGAACTCCGAATGTATGGAACGCATCCACACCCGTGTTCGATGGCAACCGGCTGAATATGGAGAACAAGGATCTGCGCAGAATCGGATACACTAGGATAGGCAGTTCACCGGGAGTGAACCATCGGTAGACTACTTGAGGTAAGCTACTGGCTAAACCTAGACCCAGTTTGCTGGGGAACCCACTTTGACGAGTCGTCATTAACCCGGAAAGCGTTGTATCACCTTTTCGCATTTGTTGCAGTGTTGTCTTTTAGTGTCTTGCCCTAGGGCTACGCCGTAGATATGTACATATGTATTCCCCACCATTACTCGTCGTATCAGTGATAGATTCTTTTTCCTCGCATTGAATAAATTATTGGATTCGCATTCCGGAGCGAGATGTTTTCCAAAGGAATGTGTTAATTCATGGCCACTGATCTAGGGGTTGGGTCGGCAGTAACACCCAAGCCGGGAATGATAATGCTGAGGGTAGGCTGGAGACCGAGGACATCGTGACCAGGCCGCTTGGCACATTCTTTTTAGACAGATGAAAATCAATAAATTCACTATTTTACGTTGAATTGCCCGAATATCTATCTACCCGTTTCTATTATATTTTTTTTGCTCCCCTTTTTGTTTTTGGCGACCCCGGGTGTAAGGAGGGGGTGACGATAAGGGATGGTGACAGATACAAGCACCAACAAGCAATTTCATTAATTCAAGGCTACGATAAACACAGGTATTACAATCAAGTACACGTACTAGATAGGCAAACTTGCGACGATGACAGAAAATGAGGGAGAGCAAGTGCAAGCAAATTCGATACGGAAAACTTGGACGGAATCAATGCAGGGTGAATAAGGATGTTTATTTGTTTTTAAGTTCTCGAATGACCTATCACTGAAGCATTTTATTGTTTTGGCATCTACGAGAAAATTATTTTCAGTCGAACAGCTATGCCTGAAGATGGAGAGACGTGCTTTAATTTACAGATTCGTAGTTGATTAGAAAGTTGGAAAAACACTTGCTGAATGCAGTTTTGTTTTTCGAACTATTGTTATGGTTCAAGGATATCGATCGGGCTAGAGATGTCGAGTGTTTTCGTTTCAGTTTCTTTGATGATATTGATTGTGGTGATTGTTTCCCAAGTCTTTTCAATAGATTTATGGGCGTGCGATGTATCAAAAACAAAAAAAAAACGGAAATCATTAGTGCAATGAAGGCTAATGGAATGTATTGGAAACGTTTGATATTTTAAATTATTTCCACATTTCGCATTGAAATGGAATTTAAAAAGGTCGAGTTGTGTCAATTGGCTTCTGAGTTCGAGAAAAATCGGTAAAAGTAGTGGAAGCTTGAATTTCATTGGTTTCGGATTATGTTCTTTTGCTTGTGTGAGAATATGCTGAAGCCAAGTGAATTCAGTTTGGAATGTTCATGACGACTTTTAAGGGTGATTAGATAAGTAAGCGCCCTCGAATATGTAAGTTACCTTTCTGCAGTTGTGTTTGACGTATTTCCGGGCTTAATTTTAATAAATTTAAAAGTGTTGAAAGAGAAGAAAGCACAACTTAAATGAAAAGTTAAGAGCAAAGGAAAGGACAAATAAGTTGGCCCAAGAAGTTATGGTTTGTCTTTTGCAGTCAAGCTTCAGTATATGAAAATGGTACGTCGAGTCTATAATGAGCACCAGCGAAAAGAACACTTTTCTGAAGATCGTAAGAGACAGCCTATTTTTCGAAGCTCTGTTTTCTATAGTAAAGGGTGTTTTTTTAGAAATATACAAATTCAACATAAAATAAAATAGTTAAAGCTAATGTTAATGGCCATGATATTAGCTTTATTTAATAGATAATTTTATGCCATTTGTGTTTAAATTTAATTTCTTGCATACACACGCCACTGATGTGAGTAATGTGCGTGGGCTAAGAGCGAATCTCTTTGCTGTATACGTCCACCTTTCTCGTTACAAACAAGCTATTTTGGCACTAAGTGATACACAGGTGGGCGAAATACCGACTTTTTGGATTTGAGCCTGCCTAGATATAACTTGGTTCAATTATTCTTTCTACACCGCGGTCATGCCATTTATGTCCGTAGTGATGTATGTAGCTTACCACCTTCAACCACAATATGGCCACTGTTCCAATCCGGAATACAGTTTCATGTGGTATAAAATTCCATGTCTGTAAGCATTTAATTCACTACTGTTTCATTTACAGAAATCCAAACCTGGACAGTAACTAGACTTTTATCAAGTTCGATGCGCTGTCAGACTCCATTACAAGAATTGTATCCCTGTTTCCTCGCACTGAAATCGTTGTTGCTGGCGATTTCAATGTACGCAATTCTAATTGCCTTCAACATTCGGGTCGGATAACACTCTTAGGAAGGTATGTAGGGATCTTTGCTGCTGTAAACAATCTAACCCAACTAGTAAATTAACCAACACGAATACCTGATATTACAAATCATTCCGGAAACAAACTGGATTTGTTCCTCACCTCTCATCCTGATAAGTCGTCAAACCACTGTGTCATTTCAGAGAATTTCCCGCATTCAAACCACACAGTTAGGGAACGAACTCCCAAAAGAAGAGTATGGCTCTACGAGAAAGCCAATTGGACTTAATAACTTTAGGAATTTTAACTGGTCACTCTGCTTCCTCGATAGTGACTTGGATGCAGAGATGTACAAAATAGTTTAAGAAAAATATTTAAATACAAAATGCAAATACCTTTTCGATTTACTATTTCAAATGCAAAATAACAAATAGTTTTGTGTGTTGTATTTTAAATACTAAATGTAAAATAAGTATTTTCAAAATACTTGCTCAAATACAAATACTTTTTGTTCAATTCAATTCTCTTTATTTATGACACTTTTTAATAATACAAGTTGTTCGAACGCATTATCGCTCATTTTTCTTCTGTGAGGACGCATTATCATGCCACCATATGAAAAAAGCCTTTCTACTGGTGCTGAACTTGGTAAACATGTGTTGCATTTTAAAAACACTTTTTTTATTGTAGGATAATGGTTAAATATAGTCTGAATTGTGCACTTATCCTATAAATATTGAAGGATGTCCAGATCTACCGATTGGAACCACCCTCACTGGTTGTTGAGGAGTCTGAATCCTAGAACATGTAATAAGACTCGTTTTTTTCTTTCTTTTTTTCTGATGTCTGTGACAGGGCTCCACTTTTCAAATCATCATATTTCACTTTACTGACTTCTGTGATAAACAACTCCTTCACTTACTCCTTTTTATTTTTTGGCACCCATTTCAATTTGAAGAAAGGATATGATACTGCTGCCAGAATACTGTCCTTGGATCTTGGGTCTTCTAACTTATATTTTTCGAAGCGGGTTTGAATGCTTTCTTTTATTATTTCAATTAGCGTGCCACAAGCGTATATTGGATTGTCCATTTCCAAAGAAGCTAAGATTTTTTGCATTCTTGAATTCGTCCATAATATGTGTTATTGTCATTTTCCAAGCTCCTGATTGCTTCAGCTATGGTTTCAAACCCATAGCAAATACAACCAAGAACTGAATTTAAATTTACTTCAAGACTGCCAATTCCAATTTACTTTGTGCTGCATTTAAAATTTCTTGAAATTTTAAGATATATGTTATGCAATTATCATATGAATCCCACCGAGTTGGGCAGGGGCTCGTTGGAGATTTACTAGTAACTTCCAATAAAATTTCAGATACTTTCGACGACCTAGCGCATAGATTCCAAAGATCCTTACATTTGCCCTGTAGTTTCCGGTATGAATAATTTTTACATCTGGCTTTATCTATGTTCAATGTTGACTAAATCACAAAGTATTTTGAATTTTTAAATTGGAAAATATGTCTCGAAAAGTATTTCAAATAAAATACAAAATGCTTTTTTTGAAAAGGTATTTAAATGCAAAATACAAAATAGGTATTTTGCATTTTGTATTTGCATTTCAAATACAAGTACTTCAAATAAGTCACATCTCTGCGTGGATGCCGCTGCTGATGCTATCACGAACATATTTATGCTGGGTATGAGATCCTCCATTCCACATAGAGTGAAGAGTATCAAACCTAAATCAAATGCGTGGTAGTACTCGAGCTGTAAAGAGGCTATCAGATTGAGAGAGCCAATCCTTCTGAGGAAAACCGAAATAAGTTTAAACGAGCCAGAAATGACTATAATCAATGCATCATTTCGACGTGTTAAAGTTTCCCATGACCAAAAGCTGAGGCAAAAAGTGCTAAATTGTCCCAAAGATAGCAAAACCTTTTGGTCATTTCTAAAATATATAAAAAATTCTACCTCGTCCTAAATCCCTACGCTCATCTACAATGACATCCCTGCCGGCAGCTCTTTAGACAAAATCAATCTGCTGGCCGCACAATTTGCAGTCAGCTCAACGCTCCCAGATTGCATTTTGTCTCCACCTGTACTTGAGAGCGTAGAATCTTCCATGGGAAAAATCCTCTTTCGCACTCATACAGTTTGCAAGAGTATTTAAGGAACGCTGGTCCTGATGGTATTCCCCCAATTCTTCTGAAGAGGTGTTCTTCCACAATGGCAAAACCGCTGTGTAAGCTTTTTCATCTTTCTTACTCTTCTGGTCTCTGTCCGAGTAGAGGAAAAACAGCATTAGCCCAGCCTGTTCCTAAACAGAGCGATTCTTCGTCCTCTGACCTCCGCCCTCCGACCCATAACTCTAAAGTCCCTTCTTTCTAAGGTCATGGAAACGCTGATAAATCGTCAGCTTATGAAATATCTTGAATCACGGAAACTTCTTAATGACCGGCAGTACGGTCTCGGCAGCAACAGGTCCACTGGTGCTTTGATGGCATATCTCACTGAAAAATGTATCCTGCACAACCTCGGTGAAGGCAAGATCGTTGAGCTTGGGATTTCTAAGGCATTTGACAGAGTTTGTCATCAAGCTTTCATTGTCGAAATTGCGTGCTTATGGTATCAATGAATATCTTCTTCTATGGATTAGAAATTACCTTTGGATGATTTCAAGTTTGCTATTCACCAAATAAATGATGGTGCGCTCCAGGGCTCTGTTCTGTCACCGTTACTCTTCCTCATTTATATAAATGATCTCCTGTCTGCTACCAATCCACTTTTTCCCCGATATGTTCTCAGCTTATTATCACGTCCTGCTCTTATGTACCGCACAATTGGAAATGCAATCAATTTTAAGCACATTAAATTCCGACCTCAAGAAGCATGATTTAATGGGGTTTAAGCAACAGACTCACTCTCACTTAAGCGAGCGCTGAGTAATCAGCCATTATCTATGAATGGTGCTTGCGTCGCTGAAACCGAAAAATTCTTCGTCCTTGATTGTTCCCTAATAAAACACTTAGTTGAATTGACCACATATTCGAGGTTGCCAAGAATGCTAGGAAATTTCTAGGTTTCTTAAACGAAGCAAAAAATATTTCACCCCCTCTGATTTGGCTTCAACCTCAAGGCTTATATCCGTTAAAAACTACAAGCTCAAGAATACCGCACTCATATCTGCTCTCCCAAGACCTCTTTGCACTTGCTAGATTGAATTCAAAAGCGTGCGATAAAACTTATAGGAGACATTGATATTGGAAATGCACTTGACTCGCTTAAACATCGATGCAATGATACGTCTCTCGAGGAATTCCATTCCTTCCGTACAAGAATTCAGCCGCAATACTCGTTTCGCTAGGAATGCCCATCAATTTACCCTTAAGCCTCTCTTCGAACATGAAGTTAAAATAAGGGACACGCGTTTAGCTAAATATGGAATGTTATTTCCAGCCCGAATTTTCCCATACATTACAATCCGCAAGCATTTAAAACCAATGTGTCTTCTCTTCCTTGCTCCCTTTATACCTTCGGCCCATGCTGTGGTTTGGCAAAGGTGGGTATTTATAAATCTTATTGCGCGCAGTAGAAAAATAAAAATGGGTCGTGGAACAAAGGTAATCATCACCAACTGTTGAGCGGAAAGTCTGTAGTTCAAGTTTGTCCATAGCCCAGAACAATTCCCAACGGAAAAACTGTGCAAATATTTCAGTTGTGAATTGTGTATGCATTTCCAATATAATATCTTAATGACATGTAAACAAAAAAGTAACTGTGAACTACAACCAACGCGACAAATTCAGTCGAATCTCTCGAATCCTATCTAGGACAACCACCCGAGAGTAGTGAACGAATATCTTCGAAACAAACTATCTATCTATCTAACTCTTGAATCTGTGCAGACCCTATAAAAAAAATTAAACACTTTGGAGATCAGGATGAAGCCTTATAGCACGAGCTGAGCCCAGCTCCTTATGTTCCTACCTAGAGTTCGTTTCTGCCTGACCTTGAGTGGAGATTTCTTTTTTTTTTTTTAATCTATCTTGATCTAAACAAAAATGCTAACTACCTCAACACAATAAACTTTCTTACTGGCAAACAGTACTACCTTACGGCAAAGAGCATATTTTTGAAACTATTTGAAATAAGCGAATGATGATTGAAGTAAAAGCTCTAATACAGACATTCGCCATACATTAATCGAGGGAGAGAACGGCGACATCATCCGTATAGGCGTCAGGTCGCATACTTCCGACGCATTTAGAGCACTGACCACCATGCATCTAAATTTCCTTTCCTAAATCCTCAGCAGGAAGGAGGTATGTACAAGCACAGAGAAGAAGAATCCAACTGGCGTTCGCCTGAAAGGTCAGCTCTAAAGATATCGCGCCTATAGCACAGAGAGTAACTGAAAACTCATGTGTGTCCATTTCATAGGGCTATAAGGTAACTCAAGAAAACAAAAGACAACAGCCAATGCAACATACATTTACGACGAGGGAATAACCTCTGTCCGTAGTGAGCGACAAGTTGGTGTGGTTTTTGGCTGGCGGTGACATCAGGTCATACTTTTTTCGAAATTGTTTCTGAAGATATTGTATTCCATTAATAACTTCAGAACTTTGGAATAAATTAAAAATTTGAATTTTTATATCGCCTTGTTGGATAATCTGACATCTATGTGAGCCACGCGTAAAGCAAGATATAGAATGATGTTCACAGATGCAGCTACGCGCTCGTGGGTTCTAAAATTAGCCGATGTCTATCTGATTTCTTATAAAGTGGATTTGAATTTAGTGGACGTGGCTAAATTCGAGTTATCTCAAATGCGGCAATCCAACGAAAGCACTAAAAAAGTCGGAAATTCGAAACGATGCGTTTTTTGTGCAGATTGAATCGGAGTCACGAAAAATAATGTTTATTATTACCACAGCAGAGTATGCTTCCGACTATAATTCCTCTTTATACTATCCTTTTAATGGATGTTTTTATTTGTATTTTAATAGACCTTATTCGCATTCTTAGAAATGCAAAGATATCAAAGATGTTCGTCCGAAATAGTATTTTAAAACTATTTGTAGATAATCCTATACTTACCATACAAGGAGCTTTTATATCCATAGAAGAATTCTTCCCAAACTGCTACGTGTCCTTGTATGATATCTAATGTTTTTATAGAGCCATAATTCGAAGAATTATTCGTCTCCAAAGCATAATTTCGATTTCGCGACTTTCCCCTCGGTATTAAAGTGCCTTATAAATGAAGGAAAAGTTTTTTGTTGTCTTCGGAAATACTTAATTCAAAGAAATTGCCGCCTAACGATTTGGCTACATACCCGTCGTTTCTTATAATAAATTATTTTCTTATGGTTGACATAGTGTAGGATGGTCTTCATTGAGGGGTATGAATTACATATGTACATACACGCATCAGTCATATAAAGCAAACGCTCATGTAATGGATAGGACCCATTTCCAAGTATTAATCTATACACACATATTCTCACGGGCTATTAGGGGATGTATGTTAAAGGTGTAATTTCCCACGGTGATCTGCTGTAATTAGAGTCTGTATGAATCACTATGTCGTTTATGTTGTTAGATGATAGATGATTCAAATATGAGATGACAAGAACCTTTTGAAAGTATTGAATTAATTCTTTAGGAGATGGAGAAACCCTGGGGACAAAGAGGCGGATATAGGGACTATTTTCTCAACAATGTAACCCATTTTCTCAGAAAATAGCTGCCTGATGTGTTTAATTCCATGCGACCGAAGTCATTGGAGAATATCATCGATCTTTTTTATTGAAACCTTTGCTTACCCCTGTCATATTAGTTGAGTTAACATGTCTTCAAATATGTACATATATACGTTGTTGCGAAGGGTCGGAACGTGCTCTTGGGTCAAAGTTTGGCGTCATTAATATAACATGCTCTTTCAAAATGCTAAGTTTTTCTTGTTGGGTGGTATTACTTAATTGACGGTCTTTCACAGTGACTAATTAATGTTCTCCTTGGGAAAATATAGTCTCCTCGGTTGCATTGTGACTTCTGTCCAATTTTTGTATTGTTGTTCATAATAAGATAACTCCTAGGTAATGCACAACGCATATACTTTTCAGTATTGTTCTTCAATGTATGAGGTTCAGTGTGAACCTGGGCTTCACCCAGTTGCGCTGGCGCCAAACTTAGCAAAATCATTGAGGTAGCCTCTAAATTTTCAAGAGAGGCTCGACTTCTCTGATCGGCGTCTCATCTTAACGCTGGTGTCATTACCGCCTGTCACTAGTAGGATACCAAAGGTGACTTTTTTTGCCTCTTCTAACATATTGGCCGGTGAAGTTGAAGAATCATCATTTGGCATTGCGTCAACCTGCCTACATGGCAAAAGATATTGGTGGTCTCCTGCGCCTGCAGAATTCTGACGTAAAATGTTGGTCATTTTATTTGACCCTATAGTATCCGTAGTATGTACATCTGCACCTTGACTGCAAAACGTAATGATACGAGGCGATGTTGGCTCTTCGGAACATTTGGACATCCGGAGTGTCCGTCGTCTGTTTTTTGCGTGGTCATATGCATTGAAATAAGCAATATCGGAGTTAGATCGCGACAAAATAAACGATGATTTTTGACTTATTATTATAGGGTTAAGCCTGTAGCTGAACAGGTCATGTATAAAAACTATTTCTGCCACCTTACATTATCCTTGGTTGGTTTATAAGTTTTAAGTGATCCATATAAGACGATAAATTACAGGCATCAGCCCAGGAAAGATCAGTAAGGACAAAACGAATAAGTTGAACGGCTTCATACAAGCATTGTGTGGATCGCGTTAAAGGAGATCCGGACGTAATTAGCAAGTCAATAAGAAATGAGGATTTTGTAATCCAAGGATTCTATAACTCAGTGAATTTAAGAAGTTTGATGTGAGATTTAATCGAAGGTCTTTCTGATACCTGTGGGAGCAGGGTTTATTTTTTGGAATCCTCAAGCTCAATTAGGTTAGTGTCTTTTTCGAACGATCTTTTAGGAACCTTTTTCGTTTTGGAGAGAAGATGGGCTTGCATTAAAAGAACATTGTATGGTAGACGATACTCTCAAGGAGTTTTGGATTGGAAGGGAGTTTAACAATGGGGTGATAGTTGGACACTTCATTCATTTGTCCTTTTTTATGGATTGGGACAATTTAAACACTTTTCTAAAGCTGAGTAAAGAGTCTATAAAATGGAGCAGCAGGTTTCCGAATTTTTTTAAAACCAGACGAGCAGTCTACTCACTTACTCACTTACGCTAGAGATGTCTAAGGGCAGTCTTTCATACAACGAAAGTTATCATAATCAGAAGGAGCCATTTGGTCAACGACTAGCTGAAGGAATGAGCAAAAAAGTTGGCAATTATTTTCGGCCCATCGGGAGAATTATTGAGAAAATTAAAAGTAGAGGGTTCAGGTACCGGACATGAAGCGGTTCTTATCGTTCTGCGAATTCAGACTGCAGGCAAGTAAAAATATCGGAAGGAGAACGGGACTTACAAAAACCCTACAATCGTTTGTTTGACGGGTGGATGGAGCGGATCTAAGATAGAGAGGAAGTGGCTACTTGGGGTAATAACGCAATTTTCGGCAATTGATGAGAAGATAAGTTCAATTTGTCGATTTATGTTGTTGGTAACTTTAGCGAATTAAGGGAGGCCAGAATTTGAATTTGAGAGATCTGAGAAGAGGATTTCCTTACCAGAGCAGGTGTTAGTAGTAAGAAAATGAGTCTCATCAACGGATTTAGGCAGGCTGAGTAAAACTTCCGTTTCAGGAAAGTTAATAAGGCGAGTGTAAATTTGAAATTAGCAGAGTTCAGCAATTTGTCGAGTAAGGGATCGTAGCGGCTGTGAATTGCTATGAGATACAATCTAAGAAAGGCGATGGGATGGACCAGATGATAGCGAGACACTTTATTCGTCGTTGTTCTTCTCAATTTAGCAGGGTGGGCCGTCTAGTGGTTTTTAAATCATAGGTTATTTTGACACTGACAGCTGTTTCCCGCTCGAAATCTTGACAGAAAGTCAGTATCATACCTCCTCGAAATGAGTCGCTTTACGCTTGAACAACATTGAGAAATATTGAAAACCTATTTCCAAAGTGAGTGCTGTGTAGCCCTAACAGTGCGTTTTTTAAAGAGAAGTTTTGGCCGAAATGAAGCACCCGCCGCGACTGCTGTACGCAAGTTTGTGCAAAAAGTTCGTCAGACTGTAATGCTAGTGGACAACACTAATGATATCCGTCGTCGTATGGTGTGCACAGATGAGAATGTGGCTGCTGTGGCCGACAGTGTGAGACTCAATTCACGAACATCAACTCGCCATCGATCTCAACAGCTCAACATTTCACGCACTAGCCTGAGAATTCTGCATAAAGATCTCGGATTTTTCGCTTACAAGGTCATTTGACTCAGCAATTGAAGGCGCGCAACCATCCGCTCGTTATCGCTTCGCAGTTTGGGCCTTGGAGCAGCTTGAATTGGACAACGATTTTGGGCGAAAAATCATCTTTTCTGATGAGGCGCATTTTCATCTCGGCGGCTACGTTAACAAACAAAATTGTCCGCACGTTATTGTCGAGAAGCCAATTCATCCATAGAGAGTGACAGTTTGGTGCGGATTTTGGAGTGGTGGCATCATTTCATCAATTGTCTACACAGAGCCATGTTACCCGACTTCTTTTTTACTGAAATTCAAGACATGAATGTGAACGATCTCTGGTTCATACAGGATGGCGCGCCCAATCAGCACAGCCCATGCTACAATCGATCTTTTGCGCACCTAATTCCAGTATAGTGTTATCAGTCTTCTTGGCGATGTTAATTAGCCGCCTCAAAGCTGCAATTTGACCGCTTTGGACCGATGTTATGCCAACAATCCGGAAACGGTTCAAGCACTTAATGCCAATATTATCCAAGCAATCCGTGAGTTACAGCCCAAAACCATTAACAAGATCGTGGATAATTGGGGTCACAAAATGCGTTACTGCGAAACTAGTCGAGGCAGCCACTTGAACGACGTTGTATTTTATAATTAATGGGAATGTTTGTTCTTACTTATAAAGCCATAATACATGGAAAAAATTTAATTTTGTTCATTTTAGTGAATTTTTAATAATATACTTGTATTTTGGCCCACCCTGTATGTAAAAGTATTGGTTCAGCTTACTTAACAGCAAGAGTAGATAAAGAAAACCCCGCTTGTTTTAAAACAAAACTGGCGGACGACCCATTTTAAGTACAAGCTCGAATGCAAATCAGTTACAGATGGATCAGGAAACTTAGATGAAAGAATTTTGGATTTGGTCCGACGTAATCCCTCCCTTAGTACAAGGAGGATAGCTATTATGCTTGGAGTGCCCAAATCTAGAGTATGGAGAGTGCTTCATACCGAAAACTTACACCCGTACCATTTTATGCCAGTTCAGGAACTCACCTCAAACGACAAGTTTTTGAGAGCAGAATTTTGTCGATCATTACTGCTTCGAGATGAAACTGAACGAAACTATTTTGCAAGGATATTTTGGACGGATGAAGCACAGTTTATCAGAGATGGGATAACTAACTTCCACAATTTGCATCATTGGACTAGCACCAATCCACACAACGAAAAACAAAATAAATCACAACACCGCTTTAGCTGTAATGTTTGGCTTGGTATTGTTGGACAAACTGTAATCAGGCCCCGGTTTTTGAATGCCGTTATTAATGGAGAATCATACCTGCAGTTCCTAAGGGACCATTTGCCCGATTTGATGGACAACGTTCCTTTGGCCATAGCACATAATTTAATCTACCAGCAAGATGGAGCACCAGCACACTCAGCTTACGGGTTAGAAACTGGCTGGATGATCATTTTAGTGACCGTTGGATCGGAAGAAGGAGCCCCACGGAATGGGTACCTAGATCACCAGATTTAACTCCTCTAAATTTTTATGTGTGGGGATTCATGAAGAATTATGTTTACGAAGTGGAAATAGTATCTTTGGAACAACTGAAAGAACGGATTGAAGTTGCTTGAGTCAAATTGCAGGAAAATTTGTCAAGCATAGACTTATCTGCAGCCATTAGAAGGAGATATAATTTTTGCCTTCTAAAAAAATGGGGATCATATTCAAAATTTATTATAATAAAACTCCGAGGTTTTTAAAAATAATAAAATAGGATCAATGTTTCATATATTAATTTGCCTACAAGTTCAGCCGCGTTAAAACCAAAAAAAAAGGTTTTTCTTAGAAAAAAGTGGTTCGGGTTTTTGTTTTTAATTTCTCAAAAACTACAAGACATTTTTGCATCCGGTTTTCTGTTTTTAACTAAAAACTAATAAGAGAATTGAATTTTTGGAAAAAAAATAGTACTTAATTACATACAATTTTGGAAAAAAAATATTGCGAAATTTTTTTTTTTCATTTTTTTTTTCAAAATTTTGAGTTTGAAAATTAATTTCTCAAAAACTATTCCTTAAAAAAAAAATATTCGTTTAAAAACAAGACGAAAGAAGAGGTTTCTGGCTTTACAAAAAAGTATATCACGGCATTGTGGATGTAACTGTTGATTTTTAATAATTTTTTTTTCCAAATTAAGTCAATTTTTTTAGAAAATTGCCCCTCCCGGCTAAAGGGGGGGGGGGGAATAGACACCCCCTCCCATACGATTTTTTTCTTTTCTTGACCAGACCTACACGCTCTAGTTTTTTGGCACACTGCTCCTGGGACACCCTGTAAAGGTTTATAAAGTGTATCTACAATTGAGAATTCGGCTTTTTGTTACTTATTTCTAAATTGAAGCTTTATTTCATGATTACGTGTTTGTTCCTGTAATTACTGTAAATCACTAGCTAACACTTTTGCCCATCTTTCGACAGGAAATGAATTCCGCGTTGGATAATTCCATAATTAAGGTTATTCACGAATGGACGGACCCACTTTTGCGCTATATCTACATATTTAGACGTGTGATCGGAACAGAGAGTAGTCGTAAAGGGCAGGGTGTAGAGATCGTGTTGTTCAGGTTGATATTACTGATCTGAGGAACATGTGACTCACTTTGACGAGTCTCATATTGTCATCGTTTTTACTTCAGTTCTCGGCTCAAGTACCCAGAAGTGCATCCGCATTTTATTTTGCAGTTTTTAATGGATGCTTTTTCATAAATTTTTATTTGAAATTTGATTTTGAACAAAGCTCATGAATTTTGATTAAATAACCATTTATTTGTCTTCAATCGGGAGAAAGCCTTATGCAAAAAAATTTAGATAAAAACCCATATGCCCACCATGGTAATAACATCCGAGGAACCAACTTTTTGAGCATTTTTTCAGTCATTTGTGTAAAGTCGTATGTCCACAATAACGCGAATAATATTGGTCCAAAGCGTCGTAGAATAGCCACTTAAGGTATTCCAAGAGAATAAACAATAGGCATCAAATCACAAGATCCTGGGGTCTATTGCCAAAAGTTATTAAATTATGAAATTATATTTCATTTGCTGAATGGCTTATAGCGGTATCCTTCAGGAAACATATCTCTTCCACATTCATGCCATTAATGGCTCCTGGATAGTTTCATGTAGATTATCTTCATTTCAAAAGAAACAATTTTACTTACAGCCGTACCCATTAAGCCAAAAAAGAGCCTTATTTTGGAACACAATTTGTTGATAAAACAGCGGAACTAATGGCAGTTAATTTTGTGCCCATTCTCTGAACTGTATCTTGCAAGCCTTTAAATTTAGATCTTTACGTAATATTACTTATAAAGTAAACGGAAAAAGACTAAGCTGGTGTAAACGAAGTCGAATCAATAAATTTTGATATTCTCCAAAATTAATGCAGCATTCTACGCACTTTTCTTCTGAATGTCAGAATGTCGATAATTTGCATGATGTTGAAACTTAATTTCTAAAATTCAATAAAATTGTCAAAGCGTATATGTTCATCACTTTTTCATCGTAATCCTCATTTCATAGTAACTACCAATTCGATGCATAGTAACTACTCTTCTCTTCTTCTCGTGGGTACACTTATGGCATCTAATTTCCCTACTTTTGAACCATTCCCAAAGCTTCCAAACGATGGGAAATGACTTATTAAATGCTTTCACATATGTGTTTTCAAACTGATTCTCTGTTCCGATACGCTTATTGCCTTCCACGTCGAAACCACCACATTTTGTTGTGTTGAAACCATTTACGATATGTTTTTTTCATTAATATAAGCAAGACCGTAAGATTGTGTAATGATTCAACTGCAAATTAAACTTTCAAATTAAATCTTCTCGCAAATCACGCTTATTTGGCTCAGAAGTCGACAATTTCAGGCACAAAATATAAGGAGTTTTTTTTAGAGCTGTACAAATTCAACATGAAATAAAGAACTTGGAGCTATTGCTAATGTCTATGATATTGGCTTTATTTAATAGACAATTTTATACAGTTTCGAGTATATGCGCGCCATGGCTAGTTCGAATAAAGCGCAATCGTAAAGTCAAATTTTCGACAACTTTATCGAGCAACTGGGGCCATATATCAGCTCTAACACGGGGGACTCACATACCTCCAAAGAAGGTAATCTAACGGTGTGAGATCACAGGGTCGTGGAGGCCGGTTCACAAGTCCATTGCCCGAAACTACGAGGGTGGCCTGAAAAGTTACCGACCTAACAAAGATTCAAGACATTTTTTCTGAAAATTTATTTTTGTTTTTCTACATAATCTCCTTGTAACTCTACACTTTTCTCCCAGCGATACCCCCATCTCTCTAACCCGTCTAAATAGTATTCGACGTTTTTCTCTGCAAAATAACTGTTCACGAAAGCAGGGCTAGAGGCTTGGGGCTAGATCTGCAGTAAGGCAGATGGTCAAGCAGTTCAAACCGTAATTCGTGAATTTTCGCCTTGGCAACCGCTGAGGTGTGAGACGGCGCGTTATCTTGGTGAAACAGGTTTTTCTTTTTCTGCAAATGTGGCCGTTTTTCCGCAATTTCTGCCTCCAGTTGGTCAAGTAATGATGCGTAGTATGCCCCTGTAATGATTTTTTCCTTTTTGAATATAATCGATTAAGATAACTTCATGACTATCCCAAGAAACAGTCCTCATCACTTTCCCCGTCGAAAAAACAGTTTTTACTTTTTTTTTGGAGCCGATTTCCCCTTTGTTTTGACTGTATTTTTATTTCAGGCGTATAATGATGTAATCAAGTCCCATCGAAAGCAATTGATCGGCGCCAAAACTTGGATTTATTGCGCCTAAACTGCGCCAACAGAGCGTTGGAAATGTTCATTCGAACACGTTTTTGGTCTAAGTTGAGCAAACGCAATACCCAACGCGAATTAAATTATTGCAACGAAAAATGAAATAAATAATTTTGAGGAAAGACGTCTTTATTGGGCGACACTCTTCACAAGACCCCATTATTCTATTTTTTTTAAAGTTCACTCTTTACCTATCTTAACATTAATTGTACACCGAGTACGTTGACTCATCAACGTAATCAGATATATGAACGGAAATCCATGAATGACCGCCGTTTGTGTCATATAAATTACCAAGCAAGCGGTTTTGGCTTTGGTTTAATTTGATATGCACTTGGCAGGTCAACGCCTACCGATACATCGGCATTTTCATGTTGCCGATTAGTGCCGATTTTTGAGCTATTCTGTTTATATGTAACTCGCGCGAACATCTTTCTCATGCCTAAATCTTGATTTAATATATGACAAACACGTTCTTTGGACATTTTCATTACCTCTGCTATCTCTCTCACGTTAATTTGGCAGTCGCCTAGCACCATTTGGTAAACTATAGTTATCGTCAGTTGTATCAGTTTTTGGACGTTCCGAACGTTCATCGTTTCCCAAGTTCTCACGACCACGTTCAAATTCAGCTACCCATAATTTCACTATGGTATATGATAGTGCAGAGTCCCACTCATCTTTGATTGACGTAGGCGTATTGCCTTTCAAAAACAAAAATTTATTGACAGCTCGATACTCAATTTTGTTCATTTTCACAAAAACACTCACATCGACTTACTCAAACGACTGTCAAATAAAAACTTCGCGTCCAAAATAGTTGAAATTTTAGGGAGTAGCTGTCAAAAGATGCACAACTACATTCACAAGCTTTTATTACCGAGTGCTGCTATCTTCACGTTGAGAAATGTGAAGATGTTTCCCGCAATAAGTTTATGGTGTCGCGCGCCATGTGGCATGTGGCGCCATCGCCGATGATTCCACCAGCTCATAAAGCACACCAAACAGTGAGTTTTAATGTTTGTAAGGTCGACTCGACAAAAACTTCTGAGTTTTGGCGACTCCAAATCCGGCAATTTTGCTTGTTTACATATCCAAACCATGGGCTTCATCGGAGAACAAGATTTTGTGTCGAAAATGAGGTCACGCGGTTTCAACTCTTGCACAAGCTGGATCCTATAAGCTTTAAGCCAAGATCTTTCCGTAAAATATTCCTGGGGATGCGTATTATCCACTAGAATCTACGTGGTGCCAAAATGATTCATTGTGTTCTACTCGTAAATAACTTACTCAGATGGGCTATTATGTCGACCGTGACATGGAAGTAGCGCACAGCAAGTTTGGCGAACCGAACCATGATTTTTAAAATATATTTGCACAATTTGCATGCGTTGTTCTGGCATTAATCTGTTGATTGTAGAATGGCAATACGTATAAACTACAAATTCACTTTCAACTGCTAAATTGAAGATCCGTAGAAACATTGTTGAACCAAAACTCTAAAAAAATTCTTTATATCTAATAGGTGCCAGCAGACGCAACGCTTTTAGAATATCTTGTCATTGAATGATGATAGCATAACATGGGGTATACATGCAGTATGTAGGCAGGATTGAGATTCTGTATAAAGGGCATGTATCTAAAAACCATAAAAATCGAACAACCCCCAAACAAATTAAAGGAATCTATCAAAAAATAAAAAATAAAAGAAACTAATGAAGACTACTGACACGGGGTATGTTAAAAAAAATAACGGTAATTGTCAGTTTCTTGTTGGTCAGTTTTCATTTGATATTATGCAAGCGCGCCAGAGTTTAGTTTAACCACTGAAAATCTTCTGGAAAATTGAGGAGGTGTACTGCTGCATCCTTTTTGGACTGGATAATCTAAATGCCTCGTGCAGGGACGGGTTAAGAATATCCCTGCAGCGATACCTATCGCTTGTCGTAAAAGGCGACTAAACAAAGGTAAACAAAACTCACATCTAGGCAATTTAGAAAACACCAAGGTGAGCCTAGGGACACATATACCACCATTAAACTGCCCCACAAGTGTGCATGCAAATCAGTGGGTTGACACGACTGGAGATCACCGGTGTTGTAAGAGTAAGATCAATCAAAAAAAAAATAAAAAATCTGGAGCATGCCCGTGTCAAAAAGGAAGGGAAGAATGAAAACGGTCAAACCGTAGCATTATGGAAAAGAACGCTAAAAGGAAAAGCACTACCCCGCCAGGCACTACTAATGGTCGTGATCCTGGGACGAGCAGAAATACTCGGGTCAGAGCTATAGGATTTCCGGGGGATAGCAAAGTAATGCAACGGCGTAAGCCACATTTAAGAGTCGCGAGTTGGAACGTTGGAAGCATGAGTGGGCGCAGCTATGAGCTTGAAGAAATGATGGCTAGAAGGCGAGTAGACATCCTGTGCGTACAAGAGACGAAATGGCGAAACACCGGTAATCGGGCACGTTTCTTGGACGTTAAAACAAAAGCCTACAAGATGTTTTACTATGGATTGGAACAAGGAAAAAACGGAATCGCCATCATCATTGCGGCAGAGTTACTTGGCAACGTCTTAACCATTTCAAAGTCCAGTGACCGTTTGATGGCTCTCAAATTGGTGATGCATGGTGAGGTGTGGAACATCGTAAGCGCATATGCCCCTCAAGTAGGATGCGAACAAAAAGAAAAAGATGCATTCTGGCTAGATTTCCACAACCTTGTCAAAATCATCCCAAAGGAAGAGCTTTTGTTTGTTGGGGGAGATTTAAACGGACATGTCGGGAAGACAAGCGAAGACTATGAAGGCTACCACGGAGGGCTGGGATACGGCACCAGGAACTCTTCAGGTGAAGATATCCTAAACATGTGCAAGTCGTACGGTCTTATAGTGCTAAATACCATGTTCGTCAAACAAAGCCGGCACCTGATCACTTATAGCAGCGGCGGAAATGAAACTCAAATAGACTATCATTTGGTATCCAGTTTCATGAAGCCACGAGCTAAAGATTGCAAAGTGATCCTGGGAGACGCGATCGCCCCTCAACACCGTCTCCTCCTGACTGAATTTTTTATGGATGCGAGAAAGAAGTCAAAGCAGCAAACGAAGGTGTCTGAGAGAATCAAGTGGTATAAGCTGGATAAAGGAAAAGGCGAAGCTTTTATTACCATCATGGAAAACTACCTCTCTTCCATTATCGATGAGGTCGGTAATGAGGAGTGCAGAGCACAAGACATGTGGGATTCCCTACAACAATCTGGCCTGGAGAAAGCCAAATCACTGCTCGGAACATCTAAAGGCCCCTGCCAACACGCAAAAGAAACCTGGTGGTGGACAGACGAAGCCAAAGCAGTGATACACGAAAAGAAAATGGCTTTCCAAGCTTGGTCAAAGTGCTCTTCTACTAATAGAGAGGAAAAAGCTCGCCGTGAAAAGGTATATAGATGTTGCAAAGGTATCGCGAAGAAAAAATGCGCCGAATTCAAAGCGAAAAGCATGGAAGGCCTCTATCAGGAGGTGGAAGAAATATCGTCTTCCGCGTCTGACAGGAACCAGGCTACCCAGGAGCTTCGACAAAACAATTTGAACAAAGGAGCAAATATCTTTAAGATAGCCGCCCAGAGAAGAAGAAATGCTCAGGAGATTCGTTTCCCAAAGTTTATTAACAATGCTGAAGGCCAACTCCTTGTGGAAGACGAAAAAATTCTCCACAGATGGCGACAGTATTGCGAGGAACTTCTGAACGAACAGTTTCCCCGAGTGTACTTTCCAAGAGCCGCCCCGAATCATGCCGAAATACCCGACATCACAGTCGAAGAAGTTCGGTACGCGGTTAAAAACTCCAAGAAAAGAAAAGCTGTTGGGCCGGACGGGATACCCTCTGAGTTCTGGAAAAAGATGGGAGACATCGGGTCTAGATGGCTCATGGTTCTTATCTCCAAACTTATGAGAGGCGACACTATGCCTAATCAATGGAGGGAAAGCTATCTTCTTCCATTGCACAAAGGAAAGGGTGATACGCGAAATTGTGATAACTACCGTTCTGTCAAGCTGATGTCGCACACCATGAAGATCGTTGAACGGGTATTAGATAGCCGACTGCGGAAAATACCTAATACGACTATCTGATGACCAGTGCGGGTTTGTCTCGGGTAAATCAACAACAGATGCAATCCAAAGTATAAGGATCATGATGGAAAAGCATCGTGATTCTTCAAAGGACTTGCATATGGTGTTGGTTGATTTCGAGAAGGCCTTTGACCGGCAACCAAGAGATCTTTTATGGGTAGCGCTAAGACAAAAAGGAGTTCCAGAAACCTACGTGCGAGTGATTATGGACATGTACGAGAGAGCAACGACAAGAGAAGATGCACCGCAGGAGTCACCGAAGAGTTCGCAATCAAAGTCGGTGTACACCAAGGGAGCGTCCTCAGCCCACTGCTTTTTATAGCAGTCCTTGATTGCTTGCTTGAAGGAAAAGTGACGGACCCCAATGTGCACCAGCTATTCTTTGCTGACGATGGGGCCATTATAAGTGATGATCAGGCGTCCCTACAACGAGCACTTGATGTGTGGGTGGACATTTTTGAGGGACACGGGTATCGTATTAGTTCAAAGAAGACAGAGTATCTGTGCTGCCCGTTCTCTGACCCTCATCAGCCTATTCCAGACATTTACTTGAATGGAAGAGTGCTTCCCAAGTGTGAAAAGTTTAAATATCTGGGATCTATGATTAATAGAGAAGCAACTTGTGATGACGACATCAAACATCGCGTAAGCGTAGGGTGGATGAAGTGGCGGGAAAACTCCGCCATCTTCTGTGATCGAAAATTTCCCCCTAAGCTGAAAGGAAGGCTCTACACTTCAGTTGTACGTCCGGCGCTCACATACGGTTCACAATGCTGGACAATGCACAAAAAGTATGAGAGCAAATTAACGGCAACTGAGATGAAGATGCTTCGCATGACAGCGGGAGTAACAAAGCGTGACAGAATTAGAAGTTCAAAGATCCGAGGAAGCCTCCACGTAAAAGAAACCATCACAAGAAATATAGAGCGCGACCGACTCAGTTGGTATTGCCATGTTCAAAGGAGAGATCCTTTGAACCCCGTCCAAAAGGCGTTATCAATCAACATTCCAATTTCAACACGCAAAAAAGGCAGGCCGAAAAACAATTGGTGCAAACAAATGCAAAAACACCAGCATTTGATTGGCCTCAGCGATGAAGTAATCCCAAACCGGGAAGCCTGCCGCTACTTTCTGAGGTCAAACCGGCGGACCCCACAAGCGGACCAGTAGGAATGCAGTTAAGTGGGAAGGATATGGTCCTACACTTCTGACCATAACGACGCCGGGATAAAAAGGAAAAGAAGAAGACATTTTTAAATTCCGATTATATTTGAACACATTTTGGTATTTTTACTTCCCTAAATGTTAACTTTTCTTAAGCATTCATTGTTTTTATTTTTAGCTAGACACAAGCTTAATATTTTCGACGATTGTCTAAAAGCTAGTTAATGGAAAGGTACCAAGAACTCAAAATCCCGAGTTTTTATTGCTAACTTTACATCGGTATCATGGTATCTCATGTTATCTTTCAAGTTTCTTTCAAGCTGTCATTTATACCATGTAAGACTTCTTAGACTGACATCTCTATCCAGATAGCTGTCGCGCTTTAAGCTGTGCATCCCGAGGTAAGGTTATGCATCTTATGTAAATTTGTTCATTTCTAAGGAGATTACAACGTTTGCACAAAGCCACTTAAACCCCTAAGCACTTACCGAAGCGATAGTCATAGGCTGACTCAGAGTTACGCTGGCATTCAAGGCAATATACATTTTATTTTGTACATCAGACATGAAAAAAACAAATAATTTCCTTGAGAATACTTCTCTCAACAACTACATGTTTCAAATTGCTCCAATCCCCTTTACGTGAGGGAAGTAAAATAAGAGTAGTCATCCTACCATGACAGGCAAACATGTGCTCAGGCTTCAATTAATTTTCAACAAAACAATCATCATATCTGGTTGCATAAGTAAGCACAATACCTTCGGGTTTATCTTTAATATAAATCTGAGTTGGAATACCCATAAACCTAGTTCCGAATCCCAAACACCGAATTCATATTCTTCACACTTGCAAGATTAATTTTTTTAAGAATACCTTTCTTCCTGCCGCAGTTTATCCATTGTTCCGCTAGTTTCCACATATGCATCGTCCATCCCATACCGAAAACATTTCGCAGAACATGTATCCATCCACAATACCTTGTACGAGTACATAATTTTCAAAAGCTGCTCCAGATTACATCCTCGCCACAATAGAATCACAATCCTGAGACCGGCAGCAACACCCATAGCAATACCGACTTGCACGCCAACAACATCAGCAAAAGCAATACCATAAGTATCCATCTAATCCTTCCTTCTCTTCCCTTCGTTCTAATTCCAGCTCACGACTTCTCTCATTTCTTTATTTTTTATTTTTTGGCTTGTCCCCACATATTCTTGAATAATTATTGTAGACAAACCTGGAAAAAGGCACGGCACACCTCAGTACTCATATTCGAGAAGCACATTCGGTTTTACATCCGACAAAACAGTCATAGACAGGAGGACAGATTCTTGTTTGGAATCTGGTATAAAATTCATAGCATCGCCCTGCGGCGCTTGTCCCGCTTTCCAGACCTGAATTACACGCTTGTTCCTCGTATGCAATTACTCTTGTATTTGTGCTGGCCTTGCAGCATCTCGTCTCGTACGAATACACCGAGTAGTCATTGTCCTCCTCCTCATCCTCACATGACTTAAATCGTTCCCCGTTACGTAAAAGAATCCACCACCTAAATACAAGCACGAGTATCTACAACTCATGATGCTGTTCTTAACTACACTCTATATTATTCTGTCTTGTTTTCTGGTGCACACCCGTCATCAGCACCACGAGACTGCATGTCGAACCAGCATTAAAACTTCCATCCGGCACTTTAGCATTTACAGAACGAATGGCAATGATGCTCCTTCCATTTAAGTGAACACCCAAACACATGCATCGAAAAGAAACCAAAAAGGGATTCGCAGAAAAGGAAGCGCAAGGATAAAGCTTCCCAGACTCCTTCGGTCGCATGCATTTTGAATTTCCGACCACATCGTCGGATGGTTTGCAAAATCTTTGCGCAAATTTGAAATTTAAATCATTGCCGACGACCATGCTCTCTACACCACCACTCCTCGCCACCACTCTACTATGCACACCACAAATGCCTTGTGCACACAGACATCGTCTCGCCCCCTTTATCGCACTATCAACTTTCATAAATAGACAGCCATCGAGCTAAATCGTACGAACGAACAAAGAAAACGCAGCTTAGAATGGACGTAACGATATCGTTGCTTCTGCTAACATTGGTTCTGGGTGGTATTACTTGAAGCGTAAACCTCTAAAAGTCTCAACTAAACCCGGTTGCAGCCTTTACCCTTGTCGTCGTCCTTGCCCTTGTGCCTTCGTTCAACCAAACGGCAACATCACTATTTTCGTCAGCGGGAAGCAAAGAGTTAAGCGAACACTCGGTGTCACCAATCGATGCCACAAGAAGATGGCTCTTGAGTGCATGGCCATGGACAATTGCATGTTATACTCCATGCTCTTTGGTATGCGTATGTGCAGGCTAGTGTCATGCACGAATCGGGAAACTAGTTAAGAGACGATTCGGCGAGTTCCCCAAACAATCGCCTGGCACGAAGGACGAGGTCTTTTGCTCACATGCTGTCGTTAGCTTAAACTATGTTCAAGATTGTACGCCACGGAAGACCACGTGAGTAACCGCATGGAGTCGTCCAATAATACATTTGCTTGTTATCCCATATTGTGTCCTTTAAATAAGCGACATATTTGATATGAGTCCTGGCAGCGTGTGTATCAGCTTGTCGGTTTTGAAGCAACATTAATGCTGACGATGATAGTGCAGCCGGTGTCAGCCACACGATCGATGGAAATAGTTGAGTGGGCCAGAAATGGCTTTAATCTGCCATGGATATGCAATGAGATATAAATTGGAAAAGGTTCGATGGACCGCTATTCTATACATGAGTGTCAAATCAAACAAAGTCGAATAGCTCAAAGGCTTTAAAGCTGATTGAAATAATTAAGCAAAGGTATAATGATCCAGGAAACCTTCTGCACTTAAAGACATGTAAACATCAAAGGTAAAGGACCTGGAATTGTAGCTTGGTTCTGGCAAGCTGATCCCACCTTGTTTTTAATTTTATTTGAAATTTGAACTTTTTTTCCATTACCTTTTGAAGATGATATTGGTCAAGTGGGTGTAGCAATTGTCAGTAATCCTTTGGGGTCATTTAATCGCATTTTCAAACACTTCTGCGAGAACTTCGCGTGGTAAGTTGGATATTCTTATCGGATATTCTCTTTGAAACTTTCCAGATTCTAGGGCGCATGCTGATAAGCCCATGGCTTTAAAAAAACGCAAAAGAAAGAAATCTGGAGCGTAAATGGCGCACCATGCAATAATTTTGAGTGGGTGTAATACCTATTCGTGAATGGTGCGTGGAATCTTAGTGCATTAGAGTCGTAATGACCAATTGCGTGGCCTGTCACCTGGTTCCAGTCTCTTTTAGGCGACCGGATAAAATCTCTCTGATTGGCCAGTTGTCCTGTACCGGTCGAAAATTTGCGCCGAAATTCATGTTGCGTCAAAATTAAATTTTACAATAAAAATTTGCAACGAATATTAGGCGATCTTGACTTGTCGAAGTATATTCTCAATAAAAAATTGATAGTTATCAGGTTATCACCATTTGCAAGAGTTGTAGAACTCTCCAATTGGGTAATTAATTTTGGGCCATCTTGTATAAATTGTTTTATTTGTCTGTAACTACTCATCCAGTTGTTAGATTAATTGTTGTAGTTTTCTTAGCAATAAATGTACTAGTGATTCGATGACATACATATTCCACTGATACTAAATATGTACTTCCTTTACTTTTTCAACTGATATTGCGCTAGATATTTAAAAGACATTTAGCAGAATTTGACATATATCCCTTTTTCCGAAAAGGCGTATCGTATCATTCATATCGCTTATCATGAGATTCACTTATTCATTGGATTTAAAACTAACTTTTAGTTCAAATGCTCAAACTGCAAAGCCCACCGAGTATCCAGAAAGTTAAACTCCTAGTCTTATAGGCTAGCAAGCACAATTGATTCACATCGGTCGCATTGCCGTTGCCCCATGCTATACTTTAACATTAGCCCCCCATTAAAAAAAAACCATAAGAGCCATCGAAATACTCGCCTCGCTAGATATATCCATTATGGTACTTACAAACGTACCATAAAATACGGCGCTGCCTTCATAAGTAGAATGTCAAAAAAATGGGACTCCTCTACCTCCTGTGTCAGATCTGTGTCTTGACATTTACAAGGGTATTCATAGCCATAGGTGGGTAAGTTTTATTACCGCTGAAGAAACTATTTAATACCACGCCTTGACTAACATAGCTTGTAAAAACAGGGTCGTCCATTTGCAATCGTATCTTATTGAATAAGAGAAAACAGAATTTAAAAGAGCGCGTCCACATTTTGATAATACTTAGCACTAACCTAGAGGTCAAGAGAAGTGATTTAGCGTCTAGTGACTGTTGTCATCGAGTAGTCGTTGTATCGAAGAAATTAAGTAAGGGTCATTGTTCTTTGACTACTCTTTGTTGACGCGTGCGTTGTGCGTTAGTGCAGAGTCCTGTTGCAGAGTCCCTCAAGTTCCGCAAGACTTTAAGCGGCGAACATCCGTTGGCCGTCACAGCTACCCAAGCATGGTATCGATTTAAACTTTCCAAACAACCATTCACCTTTCCAAACAACTGTCGAATGGGCCAAATTGAGGTTAGCGTAACAGCTTCTTTGCTTTATCGAATCTCCTTTTACTCCTTTAACTAATGAGCCGTTGTCTTTAATGTCTTCAATATAGGCTTTCCAAAACACTTCTGGTGTTGATGCAGTTCTTTTCGACCAACATCATAACGTTTTATTGCACTACCAGTATTCTTGTGATGTAGTATTGTTTAAGACACGAAAGGTTTATCGACATCGAGCCTGATAGCTCTAACCATAGTCACTTGCGTCTTTCTACTCAAGTAGAAATTATGATATCTTTCTATCTAAATTATGATATCTTTGTGTTTCAATTTCTGTTTGACTTTTTTATGTTCTATTTTTAAGGCCTGTCAAATCACGATTCCTGGCATGTTAGGAAGCCAAACATACTCAGTTAGCATTGCCATTTCATCATAAAAAACCATAAAATTCAGACCCTGTGAAAAATGTCAAACGCGCACCGTTGACCTATAATTGACCAACTGAGCAGGCAATTCAATCTATAGTGACCAAATTCCGCACCAATCTCGCGCTATTAGACAACAACCCATCTACCACTATGCTTAAAGAAAGATTTTGCGCTAGGATCTTGGTCTGAAATCTTACAAAATACAGCTCGTGCAAGAACTAAAGCCGAACCACCTATCACAGCGTGGAACTTTCGATGAGTCGCCCTTAGGAAAGCTAGACGAATATAAGCTTAATTTTTAGAAAAATTGCATTCAGCGCCGGAGCTCATTTTTGGTTGAATGGATGTTAATAAACAATACTGCCGTATTTTTTCTCTGACGATTATTCTCGGACAATATAAGAGCTGCAAATGTTCTGTCTGATGCGGCTTATGGTCTTGATTTTTTCAATGGTGTCCGCTATTATTCAATGATTTGGAACTTTTTTTAACCCAAAATGTGAACATGTCACACAGTGAAACGCCGACGAACATTGCGAGCAGTGAAGCCAAAATGCCCAGTATTACAAATAAATACGAATCCGTCGTTTTCCAATAGATGGCACTTGAGTCGATTGAGAAATGAGTTCGGTGAAAAATTCATCTCCCGTTTTGAACCGGTGAATTGGCTGGTTGGTGCGATTGTAGGTATTTAGATAGATAATTATCTATGCTGATAAGCCCGCTTTGATTGCAGCATTGGGAAACACGTTATTAGAAAAATATCAGCCGACATGCTCGAAAAATGCCTTAAGCTTAAGCACTCCTTAGCAGATGTTTACGGGCAATAGGGAAGATCAATAAACTCGATAACGAGTTGAATGAAGGTCAAATGGAAAATCGCAAAGTCACTTGTAAAATGCCGCTTCAACGCAACGAAAGGAAATAATTTTTGCATCGAATTTTGACGGGTGACGAAAAATTGATTTATTTTGAAAATCCGAAGTGGAAAAAATTGTGGCTTTCATCCGGCGAAACGTCCTCCAACATCAAGCCAAAATCACTTCAGTAGGAAGACCATGCTCTTTATTTAATGGGACGAGAGCGGTATTGTGGATTATGAACTTTTAAAGCCCGGCGAAACGTATAATACACAACAAATCATCAACAAATGATTAATTTAAACACGGCATTAATCGAAAGACGACCGGAATGGGCCAGAAGACATGGCAAAGTGAATTTGTTACACGACAACGCGCCGGCATCCACTATACTCCCAAGACTTGACGCCATGTGACTATCACCTCGTCGCATCAATGGGGCACACCCCTCGCTGAGCAGCACTTCAGCGATTTTGAGGAAGTTAGAAAAGGGCTCGAATGGTTTGCCGTGAAAGACAAGCAGTTTTTTTGGCACAGTATTCATACACTACCTGAAAGTTGGGAAAGATTGTACTAGGTGCAATGAATCTATCTGTTATTGGGTGAAATATTGACGCTTTTTACCAACTACTTAAAAAAAAAGTAGCCTTCTGAATTTGGTGCTCAATTGGGCCACACGATATATCTAAATGGATATTGCTATCATGTTTAAAGACAGTTTTGGGGAGAAAATACATCGAAATATAGGTTCGATGCTTAACCAGATGTGAGATAGAAACGTTTTATCATCGGCGTCAGAAATCAATATTTTAATCATGAAAAAAACTTGGTGTTGTGTGATTAAAACTCGGTTCCAACTACGTTTCAGCAGCGCTTGTGACCTACATACAAAACCGTGCTGCTAAAAAAAACAAAACCTAGGTTTAATGAGATTAAAAAAAAAGGTGTCATTTGAAATTTAATGTCATTATTGAACTATCAGGATGGTAAACGGCTAACAGCACTGTTAGTTATGCCCTACTCCCACAACCTCGAGGTGTCATCTGGAAATTTCCTAACTTAGGAAATTACTAACGGAAGAGGGCGAATGGCGAGCATCCCGCGTCACATAACTGCGTTAGTGTCGGCTACGCTATGGCCTAGCAAGCCGTAACCATAAAAAAAACAAAAGCTCCGAAACAACCGAAAGCCTCGGATAGAACGGACCGGATTCACGTGGACGACCTACAGAAAATAAAAAAGAAAACAAAGGACAACGACATTCGGATCTGCACGTGGAATGTTAGGTCCCTAAACAGATCACAAGCAGCCGAACAACTTGCGGACACCCCAGACCGCAATAGAGCGGACTTAACCGTCATCCAAGAAATGCGAAGGGATGGAGCGGGCAAACAACGGATGAAAAACTGTCACATCTACTATGGCGACTGCTATAAGGAGAGGGGACAACAATTGTTCGGGGGCGGATTTGTTGTTCGAGACAGACTAAGGCAAAAAGTTTTAAGCTGCCGGTATGTGATAATGCAAAGCAGGGTAAAGAAAACATCTTTGAGCGAGTCATCGGTAAACATAGCCTGCACAACACCACATCCGATAACAGAATCAGGCTTATCAATCTTGCAAGGAGGCGAAACGTCTTTCTAACCGTTACCCGTTTCCCGCACCTCAAAATACACAAAGGCACCTGGCGGTCGCCAGATCAGTCAACCACCAATCAAATTGATCACATCGCGATCGACGTGAGACACTCCTCCACTATTCTTGATTTTCGTACATTTCGAGGTGCTAAAACATCGACTTGGATCACTATCTTGTAGATGCGCCTACGGATATAAAGGACGCAGGGGAGTAGAGCCAGAACACAAGAATATGACGTCGAAAATCTACTATCGCTTTCCCTTAAGCACTCCTATGCACCCCTATCAGTGACCAACAATGGAACCTTTGTAAGCCGGCCCTGAAAAGCACTGACACCGAAGTTCTGGGCTACTAATTATCTAAGATACAACACAAGAGACACTATATATTTCAAATCGTCACAACTACTCGCCAACGCGGATGACATTGACATAATTGGAAGGGGTCAACGAGATGTCAATGACGCGTTTACGAGTATTGAGGCGGAAGCGGCAAAATTTGGTCTAACGGTAAATGAGGGCAAAACAAAATATATGCTGTCATCAAAAAAGGACGCTCACCACCAACGTCTCGGCCAGAACGTCAATATTGGCAACTACAATTTCAAGGTAGCCAAGGACTTCGTCTACCTTGGCTCCGCAGTTACCTGGAACAACGACATCAGTTCTAAAATCAAACGCAGGATCACTCTTGCCAATCGCTGTTTTTTTGGGCTCAGTAGGCAATTGTGTAATAGAGCCCTCTCTCGTACGACCAGGTTAACTCTATACAAGACCCTTATCATCCCAGTGCTACTGTCTTCTTCTTCTTTTCCTTTTTTTTCCGGCGTCGTTATGGTCAGAAGTGTAGGACCATAACCTTTCCACTTAACTGCATTCCTACTGGTCCGCTTGTGGGGTCCGCCGGTTTGACCTCAGAAAGTAGCGGCAGGCTTCCCGGTTTGGGATTACTTCATCGCTGAGGCCAATCAAATGCTGGTGTTTTTGCATTTGTTTGCACCAATTGTTTTTCGGCCTGCCTTTTTTGCGTGTTGAAATTGGAACGTTGATTGATATTGCCTTTTGGACGGCGTTCCAACTGAGTAGGTCGCGCTCTATCTTTCTTGTGATGGTTTCTTTTACGTGGAGGCTTCCTCGGATCTTTGAACTTCTAATTCTGTCACGCTTTGTTACTCCCGCTGTCATGCGAAGCATCTTCATCTCAGCTGCTGTTAATTTGCTCTCATACTTTTTGTGCATTGTCCAGCATTGTGAACCGTATGTGAGCGCCGGACGTACAACTGAAGTGTAGAGCCTTCCTTTCAGCTTAGGGGGCATTTTTCGATCACAGAAGATGGCGGAGTTTGCCCGCCACTTCATCCACCCTACGCTTACGCGATGGTTGATGTCGTCATCACAAGTTGCTTCTTTATTAATCATAGATCCCAGATATATAAACTTTTCACACTTGGGAAGCACTCTTCCATTCGAGTAAATGTCTGGAATAGGCTGATGAGGGTCAGAGAACGGGCAGCACAGATACTCTGTCTTCTTTGAACTAATACGATACCCATGTCCCTCAAAAATGTCCACCCACACATCAAGTGCTCGTTGTAGGGACGCCTGATCATCACTTATAATGGCTCCATCGTCAGCAAAGAATAGCTGGTGCACATTGGGGTCCGTCACTTTTCTTTCAAGCAAGCAATCAAGGACTGCTATAAAGAGCAGTGGGCTGAGGACGCTCCCTTGGTGTACACCGACTTTGATTGCGAACTCTTCGGTGACTCCTGCGGTGCATCTTACTCTTGTCGTTGCTCTATTGTACATGTCCATGATCACTCGCACGTAGGTTTCTGGAACTCCTTTTTGTCTTAGCGCTACCCATAAAAGATCTCTTGGTTGCCGGTCAAAGGCCTTCTCGAAATCAACCAACACCATATGCAAGTCCTTTGAAGAATCACGATGCTTTTCCATCATGACCCTTATACTTTGGATTGCATCTGTCGTTGATTTACCCGAGGCAAACCCGCACTGGTCATCAGATAGTCGTATTATTTTCCGCAGTCGGCTATCTAATACCCGTTTAACGATCTTCATGGTGTGCGACATCAGCTTGACAGAACGGTAGTTATCACAATTTCGCGTATCACCCTTTCCTTTGTGCAATGGAAGAAGATAGCTTTCCCTCCATTGATTAGGCATAGTGTCGCCTCTCATAAGTTTGGAGATAAGAACCATGAGCCATCTAGACCCGATGTCTCCCATCTTTTTCCAGAACTCAGAGGGTATCCCGTCCGGCCCAACAGCTTTTCTTTTCCTGGAGTTTTTAACCGCGTACCGAACTTCTTCGACTGTGATGTCGGATATTTCGGCATGATTCGGGGCGGCTCTTGGAAAGTACACTCGGGGAAACTGTTCGTTCAGAAGTTCCTCGCAATACTGTCGCCATCTGTGGAGAATTTTTTCGTCTTCCACAAGGAGTTGGCCTTCAGCATTGTTAATAAACTTTGGGAACCGAATCTCCTGAGCATTTCTTCTTCTCTGGGCGGCTATCTTAAAGATATTTGCTCCTTTGTTCAAATTGCTTTGTCGAAGCTCCTGGGTAGCCTGGTTCCTGTCAGACGCGGAAGACGATATTTCTTCCAACTCCTGATATAGGCCTTCCATGCTTTTCGCTTTGAATTCGGCGCACTTTTTCTTCGCGATACCTTTGCAATATCTATATACCTTTTCACGGCGAGCTTTTTCCTCTCTATTAGTAGAAGAGCACTTTGACCAAGCTTGGAAAGCCATTTTCTTTTCGTGTATCACTGCTTTGGCTTCGTCTGTCCACCACCAGGTTTCTTTTGCGTGTTGGCAGGAGCCTTTAGATGTTCCAAGCAGTGATTTGGCTTTCTCCAGGCCAGATTGTTGTAGGGAATCCCACATATGCTCTGCACTCCTCATTACCGACCTCATCGATAATGGAAAAGAGGTTTTCATGCTGGAAATAAAAGCTTCGCCTTTTCTTTTATCCAGCTTATACCGCTTGATTCTCTCAGATACCTTCGTTTGCTGCTTTGACTTCTTACTCGCCTCCATAAAGAATTCAGGAGGAGACGGTGTTGAGGGGCGATCGCGTCTCCCAGGATTACTTTGCAATCTTTAACTCGTGGTTTCATGAAACTGGATACCAAATGATATTTGAGTTTCATTTCCGCCAATGCTATAAGTGATCAGGTGCCGCCTTTGTTTGACGAACATGGTATTTAGCACTATAAGACGGTACGACTTGCACATGTTTAGGATATCTTCACCTGAAGAGTTCCTGGTGCCGTATCCCAGCCCTCCGTGGTAGTGTTTATAGTCTTCGCTTGTCTTCCCGACATGTCCGTTTAAATCTCCCCCAACAAACAAAAGCTCTTCCTTTGGGATGATTTTGACAAGGTTGTGGAAATCTAGCCAGAATGCATCTTTTTCTTTTTGTTCGCATCCTACTTGAGGGGCATATGGGCTTACGATGTTCCACACCTCACCATGCATCACCAATTTGAGAGCCATCAAACGGTCACTGGACTTTGAAATGGTTAGGACGTTGCCAAGTAGCTCTGCCGCAAGGATGATGGCGATTCCGTTTTTTCCTTGTTCCAATCCATAGTAAAACATCTTGTAGGCTTTTGTTTTAACGTCCAAGAAACGTGCCCGATTACCGGTGTTTCGCCATTTCGTCTCTTGTACGCACAGGATGTCTACTCGCCGTCTAAGTGCTCCCAGTGCTACTGTATGGCTCAAAAACATGGACCCTATCAAAAGTGGATGAAGAGGCGCTTGGCCGTTTTGAGAGAAAGATGCTGCGTTTGATTTTTGGTCCAATCAATACCGATTGAAGAACTGTACGATCACGAACTGTACGGGTTGTATCGACATGAGGCTGGTCAGGCGTCTACGGATCCAACGTCTAAGATGGCTATGCCATGTAGAGCGAATGGACATCTCAGCTCCAGCCCGGAGAGTCTTAGAATTCAAACCCGAGGGACGACGGAGTAGAGGCAAAAGACCGCCCCGAAGGCCGCGATGTAGATGGGGGGACAATACATATAAAAACGGCTTAAAGGAGATGAAACAGAATAGCGAAATCTGGAAGGAACACACTCATGACTGGGAGGCTTATCGAAAAGCTGTCAACGAGGCTCTGAACTTTTGAGTTCCAAATGATCAGTAAAAGTAATAATAATTCACTACAAAAACGATGAAAATATCGGGGAATGTTTCATGAATTTTGTATTGCATTTGCATAATATTAAGTCACTTTTCCCAGAGCTTTAGTATATTTCATGCAGAAATTTTAACGTAAGTGATGTTAGTACACCAACTCGGTACGGTCAACTGCCGAGGCTGAGAGCGTGACCGGAAACCCAGGCGTGCCGGTAGATGATGAAAATGAATGAGCAAGATAATTTTTTTACACAAAATTATGATATCCTGAATGACATGACTCACTTTGGTCAACAACACTGTGGTATATTGCACTAGAAACCCAGGTAGAGGGTAAGGAATCGCAGAAATAAAAATTCCCAGCTTTCAACAAGTGTAGATGGGATTAACTGAAAACAGGAGTTGAACTAAAAAAATAGTCACTGAATTGACGCGCAAATTTTTTTTTGGCAGTAAACTACATACATACATAAGACCCTCATGGAAATGAAATTATCTTTTCGTTTTATTTTTACATAGTGCATCCTACGTACTTTCTCTCTAAACAGTAGAGCCGAAACTTGAATGCTTGCGAATTGCTTAGACTAGCAGCGATTACCACTACCTCCACCTGCCCAAAACGCAGCAACATGCTATTCTTAAAACGAATTTCAATGAAACTTACAGATGTACAGAAGCACTTGTACTCGTAATCTCTGAATCTGACATTTCGTCAATTCAAAGCACCAAATTCCCTCTTAACAACGCAATTCGAGGATATTTCGAAGGCCTACTGTTTTCTGGATGATGTGAATGGTTTGATGGTTGCACTGCAGACGAATTCCAGCATCTCGCATTGTCTGTCATCTCTCGGGGAAAGCAGAGGAGATTAGAGGGATCCAATGCTTACATAGCAATCGCCTAGCATGTATGATTAAATATTAGCCGGATTTTTTGCGTGTGGAAATCAAAGCACAACTCACTTTCCCGGCTACATTTTTGCATTGATCCGATGGTGAGTGGCGTTTTCTCAAAATCAACCTGCAGGAAGATATGCCACGCAGTTGTGCTTTACATTGAACCACTACCATATCCTGTTGCTAAAAATAAAATAAAAATACGGAAAAAACCAAAACAAAACAAACCTGAAACAAAAGTTTATCTCATGGTGGTTTCCTTTTCAATATTGAACCAAACAGTCATGCAAACGTGAAGGAATGAACACAACATGTGGCCGAGCACATGCACTCGCCATTCAGAGGACGAGCCGCCCACAGGCACATTGCTCAGGCAACCTTCATCTGAATCGTTGAATTCATTCATTCCGCATCCAAGAACGCCGTAAAAGCATAATGTGTACATACTCGTATATGTCTAAGAGCAAAAAAATACACAAAGGATACACAAAAAACTACAAGACTACAATGCCATTGTGCCAGAACGCATTGTGTATCAAGGATACACAAATCATAAGCACACACATCCGCATGTCTCCGGCTTTATATGTAGTGTATGTGACTTATTGTCGGGGCGGTGTCATGGCGGGTGGCTGTGACTGGCGGATCCCACGAAACGTCAAGACGGCAGTGTGGCACAATGAGATACTATATGGCGGCATTATGCGTTCAACGAAGTATCTAATTGTGTGCCATATGAGTGTATCTATCGGTATTTATTAATATTTCTGATAAAATTTATCACCGGCTTATCAACGCTGCGCGCCATAAACAAAGTCGTTATGTGTGGGATCAATATTGGGTAGCGGTTATGCTCGTGGCTTACTAGACGTCCTTGAATGAGCAAATAAAAAGCGAAAAGAAAACAAACAAAAATCATCCATTTTTGAGTGGCTTGTATTGTAGTACATAATTCGCCTTGTGAGTGTACGTATTTTGCTTTTCTAGAGCATATGTTACTAAGGGATTTTGGTTGCAATGGGACATTGAATGATTATGAACTATTTGAGCGAGGACAGACAAATATTTTGGATTCATATCTAGCTAGACAGTGATTTTGATATATGTTTTGTTATTATTGTGCTGAAATAACATTTGCGCTTTACTACCAGAAAAAGGCAAAAAGAAAAAGAGAGGAAAAGTATAATGACCTCGATTCTAGACTAAGTGAAAAGGACTGTTGAGGACCTGTCAGTATTTCTAAAGCGAACCAACAATTGTGGATTTGCTATAAAAAGGAATTTGTCATATTGTGGCCGAATTACAACCAAGAAATATGAATTCCTTAAATGGTTTAAAATTGATTTTAATGGGTTTGATAAAGACACCTTGATCTAGACCATCTTTAAAGCTGTAGATGAAGAACTGGAACTCACATAATCAATTGCACAGACCAGCGCTATAGTTATCATCTAACACGATTTAATGAAGCCCTAAAGAAAAACTGTCGGAAATGGTCAACAAAAAAAAATCACCTTCAACCACGTCAACGGGCAATCACATGCTTCGTTGATGATCCAAAAAAAAAAACTAAGAAGCTTAGTTAGCAAGTCATGATGCATCCACGATATACCATGTGGCACTGCAAGTAATGGAACAACTGCAACAGAGAAAAATACACTTCAAGCAAGGCAATGGCTTGACATCCAATGAGACTGCAACTTTCTATACAGATAATGAAACAGCGTCAGTGTATCGTCTGCTGATGACTGGGTCCTTTGCAAACACAAGGAAGCATTTGCATCTCAATTTCTTGGATTTCTTATTATCCGCTGATACCTGAATTCTAACGTAAAAGTGTGATAGGGCTATATAAATGAAATGTTACAAGGGGCTATCGTTAGATCGATGTAAACAAATGTTTCGTGTCCCGAACCATACCATGCTAAGAACATTAGGGTGGTAACAATGGACAAAACTATCCGGACAAAACTATCCCTCGGATAGTTTAGGCCAACGATCAAACCGACAGATACAGGACACCAACAATCGATATGCTTCACAGCGAAAAGAGTAGAGTTCTCTCCAGGCTTAAACGATTATATAGAAAAATTGCAGACCCATACAATACAGAAATAAGGACATCAAACTTGGTGGTGATTTTTTGTGGCGTTCATTTTGTGGTGATCATTTGAAGCATTCACAGCTCCATTCAGAAATACAACTCCCTTGCATCGTGAACTCACTTAAGAATAAAAAGTCATATCGCAAGCGTCTTTTCAAAACACCTGCAAATTGAAGCAATAAATGTTCTCAACACGCAGTTCAACAAAGCCCTGAATAACAATCATTGACCTTAAGTAATAAGGCAAAAATCCAATGTACAGTTGCTTTTTTAGTTTTTTACCTTGCAAAGCTGGGGTAGGGAAGACTTAGTCCTGTCCATTCGTCTGTATGCATATATCACATATCTGCAAACTTGCGCGAAGTGAATATGAATTATAAACATGTTTATCCGCCATCTAATATTATAACATAACACATCAATTCACCAACTGCCAATATTTTTGTTGCCACGTTTTGGAAACTCGCGAATAAACGTTTGATTGAGACGTGTCGTGAGGTATGTTGTAGAGAACCGGAAATCCCTCAAAGCCCAGGCTACTGGTATGTAAGATACGCGAACCCGAATACTCGATGCCAGAAATACGCCCATACACTAAACCGCATAGATATAACTTCGCAGAGCTGGTTAACTTATGCTATGGGCTCTGTATCTGCCGTTTCATATCTTCTTTATTATTATTTTTTTTTTTTTTTATTATTTACTTAATTTTAGTTTTTATATATTTAGCTTTGATACCATCAAAGTGACTAGCAAATACTTTGACTGGCAAAGTTACCAACATAACAACGATAAAAAAGGCGCATATCCTATTATACTAATATAATCCGTGACATTAATATTACGCCAGTGACGTAATTCTAATTGCTTTTGTTGTCTTTCTTGACATTCTTTTTTTGTCAATTCAAATAAAAATCAAATTTCATTTCATTGAAGAATTAAGTTAAAACTTTAAAACAAAACCTTGACTAGAGGACATAAACGCGCTGGCCACGTCCAATTCGTGTGATTTCAGGGGCGACAAAATTGAAAATTCCACATCATACTACTGTCCTCCCAGTCTCGAACTTCGAACTCCTTGCTATGCCATTTCTTTAACTGAGTTTGGGGACAAAATATTCGCGAAAAAAAACACGTCTCCAACGCAGAAAGGGGCTCGTAATGAAAAAGCCTAAATGACCTACTCCGTGCGTCAGTTCCTCGCCAAATAGATCTCAGGGCTTTGTAGGGTTAGCGATATTATCTTGGTATCCATGGAAAGGTCTTTCCGTTGAGATTTTGAGTCTATTTTTATTTTAATAAATTCTGTATATGTAGAAGCCGTGGTCTGTCAAGGATTGTTCGTGTAATCGAAGCGCCTGCCTTATAACTTATTGTATTATCATTGCAGTAATTTTTTTTTAGCTTAAATTGTAATAAAGGAAATGTTGATGCTCACGTAATGAGACAGGCTCTATCACAAACCTAGCGATGTAGGTATACTACATTTCAAATATGTCACAGAAGACGTGAACATTATTAATCTTCTCCGTGATTAATATTCAGGCTTTGGTATTTATGGCTTCAAGTTGAAGGGCATCAGACACAATGAACGATTTAGTACCAAAGTCATAAGTAACATCCGCACGAGTGCCTTTCAATTCTCATCGCCTCGCTGGGTGACATGTACGATTATATTTACGTAATCGTCAAGGATTCGCAAAAGCATCTTTCAATTTTTCAACAAAGCTTATGAATACTCAACGATGTTAATGTAATCGTAGTCCTGACATCGACAAATGATGTCAAGCCCTTATGAAATCCATAGTCCATTACTGTCAAAGCATATTTGTGCCCCACCACCTAATGACACCGTCATAGACTTGAACTCAATCCGGTGACCGAATCTTCAATTTGTCATTCAACGAGAGACCATTCAAATGGTCCTCCTTTTCAATTCGTTCCCATCAAAGCACATCAAACAGCTTAAGGACACGAATGAAGGCACAACAACAGAAAAACAACCCGAAATCAGACAGATAAGAAACGAACAAATGACAGGCAGAAGACCTAATTTGCAGATAAAAGATACATTTCCTCTTCAAATAAAATCCAGAATACTTTTACTATGTATTCGAGTATCCTTCTCGGCATTCAGTGTAATGTAAACCAAAACTCGATTTCCCTCTCGAGATCCTTTGACTTAACGATTAAGAGTTATTCGATAAGCCACTTTCAAATTCAAAATTCCCGGAAGACTGAACATCCTCGGTGGCAACAGCACCAATGTGTACTCAGACTGTTGCCGAATTATGCCGAGTCAATAAGATAAAATGCTTGTGCTGATGTTAAGATAGCACTTCGAGCGCAAGGACATTCCTGGAAATCACTAAACTGTGTGTCATCGAAGAATACTAGCCTCAAAAGCCAAATGATGTCAATACATACTACGTTTCATCTGAGTTAATCGAGGTTCATCGAGATTGTGTTCTGAATGGCTGTACCTTGGGTATCTACAAACAGAAAGTGGATTTAAGCTGGGAGTTGTTTTGTTCCGGAAATGGAATGCTACACCATAGTATGGAAAGTAAGAAAGGATGGTCAGTTGGTCAAAAGAAAAAACCTTTCACACCATGATGGGAAGAAATCCCTAAAAAGATTTCAGAATACAGATGGTCTACTCATATAATGGAGAATTTTGCTTTTATATCTGACATGTATATTGAACATATGGTACCTTAGTTTCCAAGGTCAATTATTATCTCCTTTGGCAATATACCTACCCAACATATAATGTTACTTCAGCATAAAGAGGAACTTTCTCCATTATTATTATTATGATCATTATTAAGGGCCATTTGGCACTCGGAAGTTCAGAGTCTCTTTGACAACCCTTCGCCAAGCCGCCCTACCATGAGTGTGCTCCTTTCCATGTTCCGCTGTTCTGTTCCATCTCTTCTTATATTATTGTCCCATTTATGGCGCGGCCTTCCTGGTGGTGTTTTTCCTTCGAGTTTTTAACTTAAACTATACTTTTGACTGTTTGTTTTGAATAGTTCCTTCATCGCGCAAAAGGACGCGTTTTCCATATGCAGCCTTTTACTTATTTCGATGTCATTGTTGAAAGTGAGTGCAGCTTCCAGATGTTTGAACTTATCCATCTCGTCAAAACGCTAATCGATTACAATCAGGTGTGAGGGTTGGATCAATCCAATTTTGCTTAGCGTAAGAGATCCTTCTTTTTAAGAGTATATTTGACAATACCTTGCAACATCCTGATGATAGTGATGCCGCTTGGTATTTTTTGCATTGTATTCTGTCAGTCTTTTTGAAGTAGGGAATGATGGCCGAGTTTTTCCATTTCTTAGGGAGAGTTTCATTGTTCCATATAGTTGTGATGAGCCCATGTAACTTCTCTGCTAATTCCTCCCCTGCATATTTTATAAGGCTTGAAGTCTTAGAACATTATGAGCTTTTCCTTTTTCGTCGCATTCTCCTTGAATTTTTCGATTGGGAGCTTCGCAATAGCCTAGTTTGTTTCCTGCTGCTTCTTTACAACATTTGCTATTATTGACCATGGATGGAGCCTATGGAGCCTGTACGACATCAAAATCGAACCCGAAGATTTCAATGCCAAAATCGGCAAGGAAAACATATTTGGCTGCGCGATCAGAAAACAAAGCCTCCATGACACGACGACAGATAGCGGTTTCCGATAAACAGACTTTGCGATAACTAGCAATACGGTGATAAGTAGCAGAATATTGCCTCACAAAAGGATCCACTCGGCAACCTCGGCTGTTGCCAGATAGTTTTACCGACAATTTTCTAATTGGCGTAAGGCACGCGTCAAACATCCTGGATGTACGAACATTCAAGGGCGCAAACGTCGACTCTGACCATCACCTCGTAGCAGCACGACGCAGTGCTCGACTGTCCAGTGTCAGCAGGCTCCAACGACCAACAAAACGGATGCTACACATTAGGCGACTGCACGCATTGGATGTAGCCCGAGACTTCAGAGAGATGGGCTCTCTCGTATGCCTCAAGCCCATGCAAGTGCTGACCACATGTGGTTGCACTGCTGCACTACCATCTAGGAAGAAGTTGAAACCACCGTAGACCCGTGGCACGAAGTTGAATATGCAGAAAGGAAGCGAGCAATAAATGAAGCACATCAGAAGGTGCTGCAACGGAAAATATGAGCAGCGCAGGAAAAGGATAGAACCGGAAAAAGGGAGAAAGAAGCTACTTTAAGCGAAAAAAAATCCAAAGAGCCTTCGCAGCCTTCCAGCTCAAGGATATCGAAGAGGCCCGAGATCGACGGGCTTCAGATCGGGCGCCCAGGCTCTTCGAATTTGTGAAGATAATCTTGTCACCGACTCGCAGGAAATAGTGAATGTGTTTAGACAGCACTTCCAACAGCTGCTTAGCGGGCATGCTCTTGGTCATGTGATAGTGATAGGGTCACCGAAAACCAAGGCCAGTCGAAGAACGAATCTCCCCTCCCAGTTTAGAAGAAGTCAGCTCAGCTGTACATAAGCTGAAATCCAACAAAGCTGCTGGCCCAGATTGTCTTCAGGCTAAGCTCTTTAAAACTGGCAGTGATGTGCTGGTAGGGATCGTGCATCAGATCATCTATCAAATTTGGGAGGATGAAAGCATGCCCGACGACTGGCATATCAACTCTATTTGTTCTATATTCAAAAAAGGCGACCCTATGTCTTGCGCCAACTACCGACGCATAACCTTGGTTAATGTCGCCGAGGAGATGCGGGGTCGTGTGATTTCTTCAATTTAATCCTTAAAAGGATAGTGAGGCAGGCAGGTGTCAACACGAAAGGCACTATCTTTCTAAAAAGCGTCCAATTGCTGGGATATGCGGACGAAATTGACATCATTGACACAGAGGCATTCACGGCAATTGAAAAAAAGGCAGGTCCTGTTGGTTTAAAAGTAAATGAAGATACAAAAAAAAATATTGTGGAGAATAAAACAATATTCTTTGTTGCTGACTGATCGGCGACTGCATTGTTCTCCACTTCATATTTTTACTCACGCTTGCCAAAAGTCAAGGTAAGCATAACCGGCTGATCGCGTGCACATTGCCAAACCCTTGCGAGCCGCTGATAAAATTGGTTCCCAAGCGCCCAGACAGGGCTTAGATTACGTCTGGAAATTGTGGCCAGACGCAATATGACGCGTATCAGGTTTACTACAATATGCTGTCGACTAAAAAACGCTCCGTCGAACAACGCTTTAGGCAGAACGTAACTGTCGATAGATATAAATTTGAGGTTGTTAAAGAGTTTGTCTACCTCGGGGCAAATGTTAACTCCATAAATGACAACTAAGTGGAGATCCGACGAAGAATCACCTTGGGAAATCGCTGCTACTTCGATTTGTCCAAACGGCCAAAACTCTTAACAAAGAAGTCCAAAATCAGTCTCTACAGAACACTGATATTGCCAGTCCTGCTTCACGGAGCCGAATGTTATACGATAAACAAGAAAGCAGAAATAATTCTGGGCTGTTTTGAAAGAAAAATTCTGCAAGGAAGGCAAATGGGGAAGAAGATACAACCTCGAACTCTATGAGCTGTATAATTGTCTATCGAATCCGAGCCACCTTATTCGAAAAGGCAAGGTAGACTGATTCTCCGGTTCAGAGACCAAGTGATAGTGGACATTAGGAAACTTGGATCCACCATGAATGGAAGCAGGCTCTCATCCAGAAGCAGACCCTCCAAGAGTCGCTAGCCTGATAAGTACGAGTAAGTTATTATCGACAATACTGTTCCTACCTGTGTTGCTTCGTCGTTGGTTTCCATGCCATTTATGATAGGTAGGGCAAACCGGTTATTAATTTTGTACTGATATTATCGCTGGGCTCTTTGACTTTTAAGCTTTTTCCACTTCTGTGAATTTGGATTCGCCTTTTGATTTTGGCTATGGTTAGAATGTGGTCATAAAAGCAAACATGTTGTTCGCATGGCACCGTATGGTGTCTTCTATTTATCAGAAAATGATCAATTGGGTTGCGGATTACTACATTTGGTAACTCAAGTATCGTTGTGAATTCTCTTGTATTTATGTGTTGTAGTTTTCAGTATCATACATTTTAACTAGAGAACTTATTGACCTAAGATCAGTATCATTTAATGAGACAAAGAGACTTTTCTACTATTGTTGTCATGTATATCGCAGTCGAATATTTCCTCCACTGTTTCGTAAAACGCTTCCTTCACCTCCTAGTCCTTATCACTGTACAGTGAACCGCCAGAAGTATATAGATATAGCGGGATATATCCCGTTTAGCACAATTTTGTTGCCGAAACAATCCTATTCCAATATGGTAGGTGTCCGTACCGCCGCAAAGAGTGCAGGCGTCTTAGGCCATTTTTTCGTTTGATAGTCGGACATCTTATATAGCTGTGGTATCTAATTTACTTACTTGTTTCGTTCAATGCTGCTTGGCAGGCACCAGATCTATACAGGCTTCGTATGCTCTGCAAGAATATTAATTTTTGTGCATTCTTTTTCAATGATGAAATTCCTTAGTTAGTCCCACTGGAAGATGGGTGAGCTATGTAGTTTACTTTCCAAATATAATACCAAAGGCAGATCAACCTTATGTATTCGACATTAAGGTATGTTGTTGCAGTAATGTAACTTTTGGTAGAGAAGAGTCATCAACTCGGCGCCTAACTGTGCCATTTTTTTTAGTTTCGGTTATAGCAGAGATCCACTACGAATTTAGTCAAATCTTGCGATTGGCATTCCGAGCCGCGGGTATATTTTAACCCCTATCCCGCATTGGGGTGCTAATAACTGTATGAACAAATGTGAAGAACGAGATATTGTAAGAGCTTTTGCGAGAGCATATTTAGCATCTCCATTCGTTTTTGGACCTTGAAGGTGGAAGGCATGTAAACTTTTTAGAAATCTACGAAGGCATGTGCTGTATTGGCATGTGCGGCAATTTTGCTTGGAATCACATTGTGTCCCATGACCTGGAGGATGCAAATACTAATGCAATTGTAGAAGATGCTTTAAGAACCTTATACTTTTCTAGTCACTTAACTCATATCAAAAATATTTATTTAACCAAATTGAAGGGTTGTAAGACTAAAGCGTCTAAGTGCCAATTTTATTATTAAGAGATATACGAAAAAATACATAATAAAAAGAAATTTTCTGGGTTAGGTTTTCTCTGAATGTTTTGATCACTCGATGTTGTAGCGTCCATTTCGTACCGTGTAATTTAGTCAACTAACTGTTAACAAACATAATGCTAACAGCCACCACCACCCGCTAATTCGCCCTGAACGCACACAGGCACAGACCCTTTTGAGCGAAAGTTCGTTGGCACCTAGATCCTACCACAACTTTATTTGTGGGTAAAATTTTAAAAGAAAAAGACACTTGGATCCATTTGGATATTATTAGGCTTGGCACTTAGATTGTATTTTCCTAAAAATATTGACTTTTGCATTTTTGGCACTTAGACCCTTTAGGCTAACAACCCTTCAATTGCCAAAACGGGAATTGAATTTCTTACTTTTGTCATTAACTCGTGTCTTAAGGTTCACTATTTTCTAGACACATGAAAATAGCAAAGATAATTCCAATACCAAAGGCAGGAAAAGCTTTGAGTCTATTAGCCTACTAAGTTCAGTAAGTAAGATATACGAGCAAATCATTGAAGAAAAACTATTAAATATACCTAATAGAAGTTTAGCATATACATATATCCTAACGAACAGTTCGGCTTTAGACGTTATCACGGTACTTAACATCTAGTTCTAAGCATATTCAATCTGTAATGGGGTGAGTCGCCGTGGTAGCTAAGCCCTTGTAACACAACCCCTCTTGTACAACGCAGCTTTGCTTTTCTCTCCGCGGCAAGTTGTGCTGTCCGAAGACCGCAGCAGCCGCTGAACGGGCAGTCAAGCAAATGTAAGAAGTAAGTCCAAAAGGACGGAGTGGAGCCGAAGGAAATAAAACACTTTGGCTTTGTAATATAGTATAATGTTAATCAAATTAAAATTATTAAATTAAGAGGTAATTAAAATTGAAAAAGAATAGATTAGACTTAATCAAACTTAGGCGCTCTTATTCAAGCGCGTTAAGGTATTCTATTAGGAGAACCCGACCGTCGAATGGAACAACTAAACTCGCTCAAATAACAAAAAAAGCTTTCGCTTATGCCCAAGTGTAGCACTCTTCTTGACAGTGGAATTGACCTGACTGATCGTTGCGAAGTGCTAAACCTGAGTGGTTTTACACTGGCATAAGCTCGGCTTTTATACAGTCCTGTGCTGTTTACATTTGCGAGCGCATCCCGTTACTGTTTAAATTTTAGGGTTGTCAGGTTGCATTTACCAAAAATAAATTTTATAATATATTAAAATGTAATAAATTTGTGAAAGAATAAAGTAATGGAATACAATTCAATATTGATAATTATAAATGTAACGTTACAAATTTAAAAAAAACATAATTCAGAATAATAAAAATATACGTAGTGTTACAAATCTCATTAAGAGATATCGTACAATAGGCAAATCTATTCCGCAATATTATTGTCTCATGAGTTCGATTTCAACATTGAATCGAACTTAAGAAATTTTGCGATACTATTACAGGAATGTTATAGGAAATGGAAAATAAATCTTAACGCCGACAAGATTCGATTTATCTTTTTTACTCGAAAAAGAAAGTCTTGTTTCCTACCGGCTAATCAACTCAACAATTTAATGTGCGCATTGCTCAGATCCTTAAAAAATTAATATTGCAACTCGGATATTATACCCCATTATTAACCGAAAATCTATGCTTTCAAAAGCAAACAAAATAATTTTACACAAAACAATATTTTAAGCAATTCCTCTGTATGGGTGCCAAGTTTGGGGTAACTGAGCCAAGTGTTATAACGGGTCCGCCAAATAATTTTTTTTTTTTTTGAAAATACTATAAAAAAAACTACTGAATATTTTCTCAAATTTCTTTTTTTATTTGAAAGTACAATCCTTCCGGTAATAATGGAAAATAATTTCATTCAAATGGCTGCCTCGGCTGGCCATGCAGTAGCCTACACGATCGGTCCAATTTTTAAGCACATTATCGATTGTGTGCAGCTGTATTTCACCAATGGCTTCACGAATATTGTCCTTTTAAGCGTCAATTGTCTCTGGCTTGTCGGCGTAACACTTATCTTTGACGGCACCCCACAAATAATAGTCCAACGGTGTCAAATCGAAGCTCCGAGGTGGCCAAACGACATCAGCTCTGCGGCTGATAATGCGATCTTCAAAAACAGGGCGCAAAACATCGAGTGTAGCTTCGGCTGTGTGGCACGTAGCGCCGTCCTGTTGAAACCAAATGTTGCCAATATCCTCCTCTTCAATTTTTGTGAACAAAAATTCGTTCAACATGGCCCGATAACGATCGCCATTGACTGTAACGGCCACTCCTTGCTCATTTTCGAAGAAAAATGGCCCAATTATGCCTCTGGACCAAAATCCGCACCAAACAGTGACTCGTTTTGGGTGCACCGGCTTTTCAATGTATGCGTGCGGGTTTTCTGTGCCCCAAATGCGAAAATTTTGCTTGTTTACATACCCGCCAAGATCAAAATGAGCTTCATCTGAAAAGATGATTTTTTGGCAAAATCGGCATCTTCTGTAAGTCGATCCCAGGCCCACTTAGCGAATCGAAAACGCATTGGATGGTGAGTTGGCTTCAACTCCTGAACCAATTGGACTTTGTATGGCGTCATACCAAGGTCTTTATGCAAAATTCGTCTCAATGATGTCTCCGAAATGTTCAATTGTTGAGAACGACGGTGAATTGATGTTGATGGCGCTTCACGCACACTTTCTGCCGCAGCAGCAATATTCTCGGGTGTACGCACTGTTTTTGGCTTTTCACGCTTTGGTTTATCGATGAGGATGCCAGTTTCTTTCACTTTTTTCACAAGATAAGGAACATACGGAGCTGACGGTGCTTCTCTTCTTCCAAAATCGGTACGCAATTTTCGCACACATTCTGCAACATTACCATGATTTTCAAAGTAATGTCGTAATATTTCCCAGCGTTGTTCAAGCGTATACACAACCATATTCGTTCAGCGGAAGGATAAAACTAATTATCTGTCAAATCAGACATGAGCTAAGTGTTACCATTCACGAAATAAGCACTACTTGAAAAAAAAAAAACTTTAGATGGTGGACCCTTTATAAAGAAGTTACAAATTTCGCAAAACAAAATACTAAAAACTATGTTTAGGCTGCCTTGGTTTCATTCTACTATAGATCACAGAACTGAAATGATCTCTTCCAGAATACGCAAACTATGTGAATTAGAATCCTTATGTACGAACGGGTGCTGCTGCGAGTGCCAGGCTGTCTGCTGAGGTCTGATTTGCTGCATTCTCCGTCGGGGGTCCGAAACGAAGTCGGTTTTAAAGCGATTGTCTTGCGTGGAAGTTAGCAAATCATCTTGGAGTGAAGTATTGTGCCGTGGACCAATTCTGCAGGGGTAGCTCCGACATCTTCGTTTATTGTTGACCGCAGGCCTAACATGATAAGAGGAAGATGCTTTGTCCAGTGGGCAGAGTCGGTGCAGTTGATCGCTCATTTTAGGGACCTGTGAAATCGTTCCACGATTGGTACAATGTTGTCATGGAGTGGTTTGTACCTGTAAATGATCGTATGCTAAGTTTTTAAAAAAAAAAAAACATTTTTCTTAGCTTAAGTTAGTTATAATAATGTTAATAGTAAATTCATGTAGACGTCGAAAGACATAAGTATGTTTCAATTGTTCTGTTTGTTTTAGAGTGTCCGCCTAGGGCCAGTAAGATAGTTACATTTGTTAAGATAGTTAAGCTAGTTTTAAGCATTTTTGACTAGGGTAAGATAGATATAAGTTAATATGAAATAAAAATGAATTGAATTGAATTGAATTGTGGTTTGTACCTGTGCGTCTGCACACTTCACTGAAGATGAAGAGGTGAACTGCCTACCTTGATCGGATATGATCCGAGAGAGTACTCCGAAACGGGCCAACCATCCTGTACTTAGGGTATTTGCGCAACTAGTTACGGTTTATAATAATCAGCAAATAATGATAGGTCAGGGACTTCTCCCGGTAGGTATCGACGGACGGTTGTTTTATCGTGTGATGACGCGTCGTCGATGAATTTAGAAGAGATGTTCGCTTTGACAATTCTAAGGCTGCAGCCACACCGCCACATATACATATGTATATTGCGCCAACTCTCTATGGCACTGAATTTATAAAAGACCATCCACAGACAAGGACCCTTTACAAACCTTACAGGAAATATTTAAAAAAGTAGGATCAGTGATACCGATTGCCACATTATCTGGTCAACTTTTGTGAATATTATTCACTCCATATAACATCACTTCCCTAGAGCTCTTTTGTTCGCACATGAATTACTGTACCAAACGTGAGTCACGCCAATAAAGAAGATAAGCTACGAGTATGCTTTTGTGATATCGGTTTTATATTGTGGTGAGACTGGGGTCCAATATTTTCAAAACAATTTCGGATGATACAGAAAAATATTTGTTGTGTGCATCTTTTTTTTTGGGTTTTGTTTTCAAGTAATATAAAATACAAAAATTAAAAATATGTTAAGGGCTCAAAACCTTTGGTTAAAAGAGAATCAATCAGTAAAAAACACATCAAGTAGAGAGTTCACAAGCCTGTTGTTATCACTGTCCCCAGTGATAAATACGTTCAAGGATCTGTGAGATGGCGAGAATATGGAAAACAATGCAGTGTTCGAAGCTGTGCAACGTTTAGGTAAGAGAAAGTGTTCTTACGGACAGAATGTTTTTGAGTGACTTCATTTTGCTTGTATAAATACATACAAATGAGTATTGTGATGATTTAAAACGAGATTAAACTGATTTCAGGGTTAGTTCACATTAAAGCCTACAACAAGAAGAACAGATCCATTGACATACATAGGTTCATGTGCCAAATATTCTTCATACTTTCTTATACTTTGTTGATTTTAAGGCACTAATTATAACATAACTAGAACTCTTTATAAGATAAGAGCACCGATAATAAAGTGTGACATCTTGAGTGTTTGTGCCAGTTTCAGTCATGCAGCCTTAAAGGAACACTTCACTTATGTTCAAATTCGCATTTACTCGTTTACGTCAATAATGTTATCCTTCAAAATAGTCACCATTGGATATTATATCCGCCATACCTGGCGAAAGTAGTTATTGAGTCATCATTAATTTTTGTTTTTCATCAAACAAAGAATGAAATATCAACAGGTGTCTTATCGTGATTTAAAGGCCATCAATTCTTCCGCCACACATCCTGATATTTTTTTTTTAGATTGCTTCGGTAAACTGTAATGGGTTTGTCATGCTAGACTATAGAGTTCAAATTATCGGTTATTGATTGTTAGATTCAGGGCACGTATTTTTGTTTATTTGTTAATTGTTTGTATGCTTGGGATGAGTTTGGTTAAAAATATTTGCGAACCAGAAATAGTAAAATAAACTACCAAGAAAAAATTGAATAAGATATAAATGACCAGAGTAACTCCAACGTGGACAACAGCGCTATCATAAAGACTATGGCCTACATACCTAAAGCCCAGTTCAGTCAAGAATTGAAACCAGCAGATCACGTACAAAACCATACTTTAGCTGATTTAGTCTTGAAAATTAATAATCTATGGCTTTATCAAAACTATTCTGAGTAATGAAGCTTATTAGAACTGTCGAAAACTAGTTTGGTGCGACAAATCTGATGCGACCGTTTGAGTGAATGGATTGCGTTACCGATTTTATCGATATTTACTGGTGCTTTTTGCCTGAAATTACTGCTACTGGTGTAGACGTATGTAGATGTTTTCTTAGTAAATGGTGCTACACTAACCTTATTAGTCGACAAATTGTCTTTATGGAAAACGTTTGAATGAAGGCTTGAACTGGCCGCCTTGCGTTAAACACCATTATAATTTTCCTTTGGAGCGAAGTTAAGGAATAGTCTGTGTCAATGCCATTTGTCATTTTGAATCTTTCTCGGGCAAGGCTTGGGCAGACCGTCAGTATGTGTTTCATAGTTTCCTCAGTCTGCCCACATCGCTTACAGATTTCTATGCCGCTGAGGCCCATTTTATAAGGATGGTAGTTGCATACCTCATGTCCTGTTAGTGCGTCATATCGCACTCTTAGATCGGCATTTATAACTTCTAGAGCTTCTTAGGCACGTTTGGGATAATGATTCTGTTTCATAAATATTTTTGAGTGTTTACCCTCATGTCTTTTCCAGAGTTGGTTATTTTGTTTAGTGATCCATTTATGTAGATGTTGGTTAACGTCTGAATTGTCAAAACCATAAAGGAGGGATGGCTTCGTAAAAGGTATCTGAGCATCTTTCTTGACTTACATGTCAGCCTTTTATTTGCCTTCGTGGTTTTCATGACCTGGCAACCAGATCAGCCTAAGTCTGTTATTTACTGCCAGTTCGACATTTCCATTCAGCCTTAGAATTGGAAGTGTACCTCTTTAGGGCTTTAAGAACAACTTGGCCGTCTGAGAATATAGTTATCCTAGTATTCGTGGGTCTCCTATCACTGATGCTGTGTGCTGATTCAGTGATTGCAAATAGTTCTGCCTGAAATATTGTTGACTCATTGCAAAGGGGAATGTGTAGGCTGCATCTTCATCTTCATCTGCATCACCTATTTAAAATATTTAACTCAGGGAATATCAGATCACACACTCGGGTTAGTTCCCAAATATTGTCCATTCTTTTAAGAATTTCTAGATGTCCAACAAGGTCTCCTTCCTTGTATTTGTAGCATCTATTTAAATAACCACTTGTTTTGCAGCTTCAGCCTATATGGCAATGCGTAACTTAGGAGTTTCTCCAAAATCATTTTTACTTTGATTCAAAAATACATTATAAATCCACTTTGGAAAAAGAGAATCGAGAGACTCATAGGCCCTTCAGTACTCACTAATGCTATAAATGGACTTAAAAAAAAAAAATGAAAAGGAAACTTATGGGCAACTCACTACATTAAAAATCCGCAATGCGCTGCAATTCATATCAGCGAATGAGGACTTGAATTATGGATACAATTTGATGAAAACTCGCATGGCGTTTAAGTAACGAATTTATGAGTGGGAATATACATTTCCCTCCAACTGTTGTGCCGCCGCGTATCCTGTTCATTATTTATGGTATTTTGGTTCGAATAATTTATGGTTTATATCACAAAAAAAAAGAACGAAAATGGATGATTGTGTTGATATGATCTGTGTATTCGTATGTTTTACTGGGGCGTGGATAAATTTAATTAAACAAATCGCAAAAAAATATAATTTCCAGATCTCATTTGAACTCATTTAAATACATTATTTGTGAGTATATCTTGCATTTCTGACATTTTATTGTGAAGGCAGATGTGCAAGAGTCATGTGGAATGCATTGGTATGAAAGCGAGGAGGTGGACGGTCGAATTTTTATCATTAATTGGTCAAAACGAAAAGTGGCAAACAAAAAGCAGATTTTTGAGGTTTTTTAGGTGTCATGTGTAGATCAAACGGTCTTTGCCAGTTTACCTTTTAGCGCTATCACTTGTGGTATTTAACCACCCCAAGTGCTTCCGAATTGTTTTGTTTTTCAGGACGAGCCCTCAAGTAAATATTTTGCGATGTACCTTCTTGAAGAAATTAAAGTCCACTCTCGAATTCTATAGTGTGTTATTAGTGTCCTTCATGACCTAACAAGTCTTGCGGCAAATAGCACATGTGAATAGTTTGACACATTCCCAGGTAGAATTCAAAGCTTATTATAATTTGACAGAGAGAATTGAAGGCATTTGAGGATTATAAGAGAAAGTTAATCGAAACTTCGTAAGTGATTTAAAGGATTACACAGCGTTGCGAAGGCTTTAGGCTTTATCGTGTAGCTCCATTAATAGAACCAACTTCCTAAGTCTAATTAGTTGGTAAAGCTGCGTAAATGTTTCACCTAATGTTAGTTCGATTCATGATTTACTAGCGTGCAGAAATATTAGTATCTCAATTTCGGTTTATCTGTTGTTTAGCGTGATAGTTTTGTTTGATATTCTTTATTCCCGAAATTATATTTCCATAGGTAAAATATTCCGGAGGTAAACTAATTTCCCAATCCGATCTCCGGGTGGGAACTATCCAAAGGCATCCAAGCATCAATGAGAAAAAATGAAGAAAAATTAAGGATAGACTCGTGGAACATACGCAGCTTATACCGACTGGGTGTTTTCCAAACAGGAAGGAAGTCAGCCATCTCTTACGGAATAAAAAATGATATTGGCAAGGGAAAAGGTTTCAGGAAGAATGTATAGCTAAAAATTCAAGAGCAGTATATACAGGGCTAAACGCTGTATGAAAAGAATACCAGGCCAAAACAGGTTTTATTCGCAACTATATATGATGGGGGGCTCGTTTTGGACAACGAAAGATTTGCAACAATGGAGGAGATATTTCGATAATATGCTGAATGTATGTACATGGAGAGCAATTTTGTCCACAGGTAGAACCGTCAACCATTGAGCCAGTAAAAGAAGCAATCCGTCGGCTTAAGAATAGCAAGGCCGCAGTAATCGAACTATGTAATTCCGTTGGAATTATTAAAATATGGGGGACAAAAATTAACAGAGAAATTATATGGCCTTATCACAGCTATGTAGAGAGCGTCGTGGCGCAATGAGCGAATTTGGATCCTGAATAACATCAAAGCCATGAAATGTTTATTTCACGGTATATCTCCTCGGCGAGGTACCGGCAAAAAATCCGTAGTACACTTGCCTTGAAAAAGCTTCTCAGCCCTCGCCGTTCGGAATCGGTATTAAAACTGTAGGTTCGTTCACTTGTGTGAAATAACAAATCGCACACAACATAAGTGGATGAAAGGAAATTGGCTCTGGCTCTCCATGAGCTGTAGCGCCATCTTATAATCATAATAATCACAATAATTACAACTACGAGAAATAAGAAATAATCGGACACTACCAGTGTAACTTCAGGAGGAATCGCTTCGTAATAAGATCCCTTAAAGAAAATGAGAGCAGAATAACCATTAATGGAACCACATCCATTCTAGCTTACGCAGAAAATCTGGGCCTACTGAAGATAGTGATTACCCAGTTGAGAGAAATATAGAAAGATTTTAGATTTAGATTTATTCAGGTTGACACTTCTTAATATAGAAAGTCTAATAATGTCAGAAAGCGAAGTTGGCTAAATGAAGAGAAAACCAATTACATATATGGTCCCTGACCGACTGATTGATCCAAATCTCGCACCTGACTGTACCCGATAAATGCTTTGGACGGATTCAAATATCTGCCAAAGAGGGCATAAATGTTGAAATAAATAAAAAGCATGTTTCTCCGCGATGAAGAAACTATTCAAAAACTCTTTTGTCAGGCAATATTAAAACCGCATTTATAAAACCATAATAATGCCAAGTCACGCTTTGCAGATATGAAACCTTGACTTTGACTAAGAAAGAGGAAAATGGATTTCGGGTCATTGAAAATATGGTAAGGTAAGGTAAATATATAAGGAGAATCTGTTGTGGAAAACAGAAATAGGCGAATGGAGAAAACTACACAATCAAGAACTTGAGGAACTCTGTCCGAGTAATTTAATCGCGAAGACTAAAATGAGCAGGACACTTAGAACAAACAGTCAACAGTCAAACGTACAATGATTGGAAAATTCGCAAGAGAAACACTACCAGAAGAGATGGGCCAGCACAGCAAAACATGGAAGCAACACACTCATAACAGGGAGGCCTGACGAAGGGTGGTCAAAGAGTCTCTGAATTTCCAAGTTCCAAATGGCCAGTAGTAATAATAATAATAATATGGTAATCATTATTTGAATGATAAATTAGACATTGAAACAAAATTTCGGTTTGATAGTGTTGAAAAGCCAAAATTTTATACAACAATTGTTTTAACGTTCCAATTATTCGAATGTCTTCGCGAAGAGTGTTAAATAATTTTCAAGGCACGATCGAATATAAATTTTCTAAAGCAAGCGGTACAAAAGATGGAATGGTAATTAGAGAACGGATATTACTACGAAGATTATGTATTCGGTTGATAGGACTCTGAAAGCAGCCAGAAAGTAGTTTCAAAAAGCGTATGTGAATATTTCAACTAAGATTTTCAGCTATAATGACTCCTACGTACCACTAGCTCTTAACTAATCGGAAAATAATTAGCGACTCGCCAAAAACATTCATTTTAAGAATCACTTTAATTAAGTAATCTATGGGTTCTGTAGCAACTAGGTTAGTTTCATCACTAACTATTAATTTATGTTCTGCGAATCAGAACCTTGACAGATGGACGTTATCCTTTACGTTAAATGAATGTACAAAAGGACAAGTGAAGATTGAGTTGACAAATGTTAAGAACAATGATGACCCGAAGACAGACCTTCGACGAACACCAAGTTTGAGAACCTTAGATTCACCCAGGGTGTCACCATTTTTTAACATTTGTTTTCTGTTTTCCACGTTGGTAACCAATCGAAGATAAAGTCACGAAATTCTAAGCGAGCAAAATATCCAGAGCTGTCCACGAAGAGAATGGCGCAAATTTTGCTCTCATTCAGTCCCAACAGTTAAGACCCTATATTTCACAGGTTTTTCAAAATTATATGAGAAAACGAAAAGTAAAGAAATTGGGCTGTAGTTTGTTTTATTTTTCTTGTTACACTTTTTGAAAAGTGGAATTATTAATACCCGTCTGAATATTTCAGCGAAGATCTCAAAGAACTTGCTTAAGTTGAAGAGGTAAGCTAAAATATCGCCAACATTTAAAGCTAGCCTCTTAAGCATGAAATTTTAAATACCATCTTCGCCTCTCGCATTAGAATTTATTTTTAATAACTCTAAACCCGAAATGGGACTAAGAACGAAGCTAGTATTACAAGTTGTCCTTTTTACGTATCGAGACAATGGACAACTTAATCAAGTTGTATTGTAGTAACGAACGTAATGGAAAAGGCCCAAGCTCTTATATTCAGGGAATCCGTTGCTCAGTCGTTTTTAAGAAGCTTTTTAGATAGAAACAACACATTGATATGGAAGGTGTCCCATAACCAACGGATATAAAACTTCGATATAAGCTAAGGCATTTAAACAAACTTGCATAGAAGATTGGGCTAATGTGAGTTGAATTATTCAGATTACTTGGTAAGTATATTTCCCTTCAACTTGCATACACATCTCCCATTGGATTATCCTACTTTGTATTGATTCTTTCCATATACAAGTGCGTTATTGAATGTCTCTCCTTTTATCGATTAAGCTCTATATTCATCTAATAGTGCACTGTCCTACTGTTTTTCTATGCGATAAGAACAGAAAAAAAATCACCGAAGAAATCAAAGGCTCTGCCTAAACAAGTCTACTTACCATGTTCGAAGGACTAAGTCGAGACTCGGCATTGTTGTAATGGCCAACATTGAAGGGGACAAACTACAATTTGATGAATCTTCTTTTTTTCTTCTTCTCCTCTTTTAAAAAGCCTCTCCAACTGGCACGAACCTTTGCCAATAGCCTCTAATGTCGCACACCTACTTGGTTGAGGTCTCCTTCCACTTGTGTGCGTCACTTTAAGTTTGGCTGTCCTCGACCGCGTCGCCCCTCAGGATTGGATAGGAAGGACCTTTCGAGCCGGAATTGTGGTGTCCATGCGCTCTACATGACCTAGCCCCTTTAGACGTTGAATCCGTTGACGCCGTGCTACGTTCGTGTCGCTGAACAGCCCAACAATTCACTGTTAAGTCTTCTGCTCTATTCCCCATTTATGCAAATCGGGCTGAAAATCGCACGCAGAATTTTTCTCTCAAAACTCCAAACAACTTCAATTCTCATCCGCTTTCAATAAGGTTCGCAGAACGGGGATGATAAGGATGCTGTATATGGTCACACGGCAAGAGTTCTGCATTTTATTTTGGAACTGGTGTCATTGCTGCGTGTCACTGCGAAGCCAAGGTAGATGAAGTTATTAACTACCGCGCTCTGGCCAAGACGCGGGTGATCCTTTTACATATCTCATTTTGATCTCATTTACCGCCTGTCCCATTTTAGCCGCGTCAATGCTCGTAAGGGCCTAATTGACATTTCGCTGGGTACGTCCAATTATGTTAATGTTTCTATTTTCGCCCCTGCAGGCTTCCATTCTGGCCTTATATCCCTGGAATAAAATTCGTTGATAAAACCTCCCAACGTGATTTCGGCGATAGCATCTCAACTCTTCGATCGCAACTTCTCACGCTCTCTTTTTTTTGTTTTGAAAAGCCTCTTCTGCTCATAATACTCACGAGCTCGTGTCCTTCTGTGCAGCGCCGCTTGATAGGTTTGCTAGTTGGCAGCGTGTGAATTGTTGCATTCGTTTTCAAACCATGAGTTTCTTGTTAGCAGTGTTTTGAAACAGCGTTCCCTAAGGCTTGTTGACAACTGGTTCAATGGTGTTGTATGGACTGAGGAGGTGTTGGAGTATTTCAGAGGTGTTGGAGTATTTTCTAGGCCAGATATATTCGTAGTCGTAACCTGCTTTCCACAAGATAGTGGTCCGAGTCGATGTTGGCATCGAGAATATTGGATGCGTGCTTGTCGTCAATCGTAATGTAGTCAATCTGGTTGACGGCTGATTGGTGCGAAACCCGCAAGGGTCCCCATGTTCATATTGAGGTGCGTGAAACGCGTGCTGGCAGATTTCTAGAAGATTTCGCCCCATTGCAAAGTTTATCAGCCTTAATCCATTTTCAGATCTGCTGTTGTGTAGGCTGTTATTGGCAATGACTCTATCAAAAGCGACTTCCTTGCCTAGTTTCGCGTTCTCCTAGCATAATTTTAACATGGTAGTTGGGACAATGGGTGTATGTTCTATCTTGGAGATTGTAGAAGTCGTCTTTTGCGGCGTCACCCTTGTCTTCGGTGAGGGTGAGGCTGATGTTGGCGAATTTAGCCTTGATGCGAATTGTTATGAGGCCCGGGCTTACATGCCGGAAGCTCAAGAATTTTGCTTAAGCCTACCTCCAATAACAATACCACATCCGAAAAAGCATTGTCTTCTATCCTTTTAATAGCCCGCGTAGTAGATGTTGCAGTTTTTCATCCGTTTCTTGCCCGATCCAACCCAACGCACTTCCTGGATTGCCACAGGCCTCTGCAGGTTGATCGGGTCCACGTGGTATGTTGATGGACCTAACAAACAAACTTAAACTAATCCTGTTTTGTGATGCAGGAAATTCGCCATTCGTTTTTTTCGTTGGCAATTTCATATAAAAATCCCCAGGTGGCGCCCCGAGGAGGTGAAAATAGGAATTACTAACAGAACTGCTAGGAGTTCGGCTGCAATGGCTTCTATTCGCTATCTTACGAACCAACGCACATCGGATACGTTATCCCTACGAGACCTTTGTTAGTGGTTTACCACCTTAGTTTGATGGATATCTATACTTTATTTTGATTCTTTTAAAAATTCCCGATGCTTCTTACACAAAGTGGATAATTCATACATACGAGGGTAAGACTGCGATCTTCAGTTAAAAAATGATTTTATTTTTCCATATAATCTCTGTCGATTTCTGACAGACTTGATCCAGTAAGAGTATTCCTTCCCAGAAGTGAGAGTGTGGAAGGCGATGAAAATAGTCACCTACGGCCTTCCTAACTTTTTCATTGCATGCAAAAACGGTTCCCAGAAACAACTTTCCTTAAGTTTGGGAAAAGATGAAGGAGTGAGGGTGCCAAATCAAGGGAATAAGGGGGATGACCAAGTGTAATCCGAATCCTGCAGGTATCTCATCGTCCACTCACCTTGTGGATGCGTTGTCCTGGTAAAATATGATTTTTTTTAAGCCAGGCCTCTTCTCGTAAATTTCGATATCCGGCTGGTCAAGAAGGTTGAAGTAATATTCGCCTAAAACTTGCTGGCCTTGAGCTTTCCGGCAGATGCCATCGACTTCGCTTTCTTTGACTCTGAATCAATGGTTTCCGCCCATTGCCCAGACTATTTTTCAGTTCCTGTCGTAAAATTGGTGGACTCATGTCTCATCGATGGTAATAAACTACCGCACAAAATTGATCGGATCCCTATTGAAGCGGTCCAAAAATTCCTGTGGTTGCATTCTGCGCAGAACTTTGGCTTCTCTAATTCTTTGTGGAAGATGTTTCGCACTCTTTCTTCCAATATCCCCACAGTCTCAGCAATCTCACTTACACTCCTAGCGTCCAACACGATATCATCCACATTTCCGATGGTTTCCAGTGTGGTTGCGGTTTTTCACCGTCCTCCATTTGGGTCATCTTCGAAGGATGTGCCACTACGTTTAAATTCAGCTACCCATTCTTTACCGAAAGTTAAAAGAGAAGAATCGCTTTTGTCAACTTCTTTTGAATTTCCTTAGGCATTAATCCATCTAAAACGAAGAATTTTGTGCCCGCACGATATTTAAGTTTGTCTATTTTAACGAAAAACACGCAAGAAGTCTACTGCAAAAATTCGCGTAAGCAAACTACTTGAGAGAATAGGTTGAAACTTGTCACACGAACTAATGACACGTGCGCTCAGGCAGGAAAAATACATTTTTGCTGATTGAAATGCCATCTCTGTGTCAGACCAAGAGCTTTCCATCTTATTGTGCGTCGAATGTTTCAACCCTACTCTAGGTTCTCCATTGACGTATCGATTAACTCGTGTATTTGTGTTGCCGATATCTAAGGTGGAATTCACTATGCAATTCATTCAGACTAGACAACAAAATAGAATAGTAAGCCCTGATAAAACCAAAGTTAAGCGCATGCTATTCTCTACTTCAACATACTCATCTAAGTTAAAATATGAAAAGACGAACGAAAAGCTTACAACTGCATAGGTATCCAAGAAATCACTCTGACACGTATCCAACTAACACCGTTAAGGAGATGAAGGACATTTTTCCAGAATCCCAAGAGCATCCCCTGATGGAGTTGCTATAAATAGAAAAGTGTACAAGAGTGTGTAGATGATTGTACGGCCGGTCCCTACCCCTTAAAGTAAAGAGGAAAACCTGTTATCGTATTGATAATAGCTCGGGATGGGTTGTTTCAATGAAAACTGAGGGTAGAGTAGGAATAGTACTAGTGTACCGACGAGACAAAAGATGGAAAATGGAAATAAGTACGAATAAAAGCATAGCGAGCCGAACAAAACCTTCGTTTGTCCCGCTCCGTGCGGGAACATCACAAAGGCCAGGACGACATGAATACGTATACAACTGTGCGAATTTCAAAATAAGACAAAAATGGAAAAAGAAAAGCGGAAAAAGGACGAATAAAAAAGGAAACAAGGGTAAACCGGAATATCCTCACTCGTAAATACAGAAATATGAATGCGTATCTGTATCTGTATCTCATTCGTTTATGTCTAGATAAATTCTGGATGTCGTATGGTCGTTGCTTGTAAGCAACAAACAAAGTGAACATGGACTGGAATAAATATTAAAGCACACACTTGAGCCCTTTAACGATAAAGCTGCAGGAGTGCCGAGTGAGTGAGCTAGGAACAACTGAGGCTAAGCCTTTACGTATGAACGTATGTCGGAATGCAGGTAGTTGTGGCTGATGATTCATGACAGAGTTTGCCGGGACAAGAGTCAAGCAAAGGGGATCAAATAGAAGGATAAGCCTATTACGGTGCACCAAGAACGAAGCGCGATACCAACATTAGTAAATTCAGTAAGATGCTCATCGCCCTTTTCATACCATTTTTCCCTCAGTCCCATTGTTCTGCCCCATTTCTTTCTGGCTCACTTCAGTTCGCCCTACGGCCATTGTGCTCCTCCACCACTTGCCCGGTCAATGTATCTTCATAGCTATTTTATCTGTCCCCGTGCTCGCTGAGCATTTTTTCTGCTCGTATGTATCCCCTTTTGTTCGTTTCCTGCTCTAAACTTATTTATGGTTTTGTTTCATTTGGCTAGAAATATACGTCCATCACTTATTCCACCGGCCCAAGGGGCCGACAACGGGGTGTTGCGTTGCGATGCGATGTGGACTAAAAGGTTTAACGTGACTCTAATGGGATATTATGTGAATTATACTGAACGAATGTGTTGGCGGATGGGTGGCTCTAATACGATTCAAATTTCACTCTTTATTTATGACAACTCGACGATGTGGGTCCGGGGTCCACATGTATACATGTAAGTAGTTGCATACCAGTCGAGGATGAATCTTTATTTTTTTTCCTTTTTTTTTCTGTATGCTTCGATTCCTCGTACGACGGTCGCTCGGTTACTCGGTGAGATGAAGACTGATAGGTGGAATGTGTATTAATGAGGGTGCTAATGTGTTTTATGGCTTCGCCTCGAGGAGCTGGAATTGTCGATTAAGGGGGTGCACAGAGGGGGAATGACAGCAGTTTTTCATTTCATAATTACGTTTATCTCGGCTTGGAGCTGTATTAGGAACCGGTAGAAGCGTAAGATAGAAGCAGTGAGTTAATTAGTTTTGTTTTGATATATCTGATATGTTGAAGAGATTGGAGCTAACAATGATGTTTTAATGAATAACTGATGGCGACTTGACTGCAGTCGATGAGATAAGCTTGCGGAATGGTGTTAGATAGCAATAATTGCACTGAAATTAATTCTGATTTGATTTAATGTGAACCTGCGATCTAAAGCTTTGAACGCGTGGTGTTTCCTAAAGTCCTTGTTCCTAATCCACATCAGTGAGATTTTGCTTTTACTTTTTCCTTTTCTTTCTAGTTCTTGCTGGAAATTGGGCCAAAATTCTGTAGAATATTAAGAGGTCCTTGATACTAGTTCCTGGGTAGACTTAGCGCTTTAAGTGCAACTTGACTGTTTTTTTTTCAAATCTTTCATATACATATGTACATATCTGTCCTAGGGACAGTAAGTACAGTTTTTACATAGTGATACGCTGTCGGAACCAACTCAGATCGCAGTAAACGATCAAGTGGGGGGAAGATCAGCTCCCAAAACATCCACTCCTGCACCCACAGAAAACCCCCACCGAATTGAAATAAATTGGTAAGAAATAAAATTGATAAGAAAGAGTATATTAAATAGACAAAGCAGACAAAAATTGTCCTGCCCTTAGGTTCATGGCCACCTCTGCCAGAGATGGACGGCTATCAATTACCTGTCATGACACAGACACCGAAAAACTGGCTCATGTCAACGCAATGATGTCAGGGCAATGATATTCCCAAGCTATACACCTGTGTTACATTCGTCCCTGAAGCCGACGGCTTGACCAAGGACATCTTCCTTATGTGAATCACCAAACAAAATGTTGGTGTTAGCACTAAAATTTGGAGAGTCCTCAGGATCACAAAAGAAAAAAGCGGCGGGAACAAAGTCACCTTTGCCATAGATGTGGCAGTTTCAATTTTTCTCAGAATCCAATCCGAATCAAGGGAGTTTCTAGACAAGTGAGTTCAACCGTGTATAAGCTATAAGGTACGATACCAAATCTCAGAAATTCTGCATAAGTAAAAACCTGTGTAAGGTAAAAACCTAAGAAAAGGCCTTCTTATAGAGTATGCTAATTAAAATATAAAATGTCAATATCTCTGACACCCTTACACGCATTAACGCAGCAATACCACCGTCTTATAGAGCATCTTATAAACTATAAAATGAGATAAATGAGATAATCAGTTTAACTGTCTCACAAGTTCTGCATAAAAAGGTAAAAACCTAGGAAAAGGCCTTTTTATAAAGTATGCTAACTAAAATATAAAATGTCAATTTCTCTGGCACCCTTACACGCAATAACACAGCAATACCACCGTCTTGTAGAGCATCTTAGAAGCTGTAAGATGAGATACAGAATTACTTTAACTTTTTAGATAGATCATTTTTATTTCGTATAATGATGTGTACAAAGGTAATTTTTACAGTATAATTTAGAGATGTGATATTACAATATCTTTCTTCTGAAGCATTGTATATATGTGAAAAAAGTAGAAAGAAATAATTAAGGTAATTTCAGTAATTTGGAGGAAAATACGAAGAAAAACCTCCAATGAAACGGAAACAAAAAAAAAAAAAAACAAAAAAAAAAAAAAAAAACCAAGAGAAAAAGAATTCGATAAATAAGTGTAAAAAGATACAAATAGATAAACAAATAAATAAATAAATAAAATATGTATATATATAAATAAATAAAGGAAAAAAAAAAATATATATATAATTAAATAAATAAATAAATTAGTAAATAAATAATTTAATAGATAAATAAATATATAAATAAATAAATAAATAAATAAATAAATAAATAAATAAATAAATAAATAAATAAATAAATAAGAAAATGTACAAACAATTAAATAAATATAATCAGTATAACAAATACATAATTTAATGCAGTACAATTAACATATGTAGATTATGTATCAGTTAAGTTTTAAATGAGGGGATTATCAGCAATACTACAGCGTTCTTGAAATCTTGTTTTCAGTTTTTGTATTCTGTCAGAGATCAATTCAACATTCGCTTTTCTATGAACATCTATGGTTGAGTGAAGCCATGGTAAATTTAACATCATTTTAAGTACTTTATTTTGGGATACCTGCAATCTTTTAATGTGACATTGTGCACAGTCTCCCCAAACTTGGCATCCATATAGCATAATTGCCTGAAAGATAACTTTGTAGATGATCATCTTATTTTCTGTTGAGAGTACTGATTTTCTATTTATAAATGGGTAGAGCATTTTGGTCGCAATCCCAACCTTTTTTATTTTTTTTTTTTTTTTTTATTTCATTTTTGTTTTTATATATTAAGAACACACTTACCCTAGACAAAAATGTTTAAAACTAGCTTACATAACAACTAACATAAAATACCTTACTGGCCCTATACGGACACTCTAAAGCAAACAGAACAATTTAAGACTATGCCTTTCGGCCTTATGATTAATTTGCAATAATTAAAATAAATAAACAACTTAGGCTAAGAAAGTGATATTTTTTAAAAACTTAGCATCAGATAATTTTTTTATAAAAAAGCTTATAACTAAAAACAACTTAACCCTACCTTAACTAAAATATACAATATATACAAAAATACATACGTATACCTTTTGTATGTATAATATATCTTTTTCTTCATTATTGTTTTCTGATTTTTTTTTGTTTTTTTTAATTACAGCTAAATCTAAAGTAAGCCTTCCAGCCACCCTTGCTTGCCTTAGCCTGTCCTAACCTATCCTAACCTACTCTAACCTCTTCTAATCTACCCTAGTCTATGCAAGCCTGCCACTGGCATATGGCAAGCTTTGTCTTAAAGAGGCTGACCTATTAAAGTTAACCACTGACGCAGTCTGCTCCAGCCACCAAAAGCGTTGATGCTGTCGGGCGACGTCTCCCCGATCTTGGTGCGACACTGATTTACTAAACCTGAGGCGCTCGGGCTCGCGGAGCGCAACATCATGTTCGTATAGGAGCCGCCGCTCCACAGATTTACGGGCCACGTGGAAGATTAGCGGTACCGCTGATCTATCCTGGATCAGCCCACATTGATCAAAATAGAGGAATGCCTCTGGGGGGACAAAGCCGCTAAGGCGAACTTTCTCGTGGTACATGTAATTAGGGAAGTAAGCCCCGGAGATCAGGTTATTGACCGAAGTCATTGCTCTTGCAACGTGGCTTCGAATCAGTTTTATCAGAAAGTTATCCACCCGTACAATCCTGGCCCTATTGTATAGGACCTCGTTCGAGTAAAATTTCGTGTACTCAGATTCGGGTGTCCTATATAACCCAAGACAAGTTCTGAGACATTGTCTCTCAAGCACCCGAATCTTTTCCATTAAGCTAGCTCTCACATTAAACCACACGGGACATCCATAAGCAATCATGGGCCTGATTAAGGCCATGTAGCAAATTACCTTTACTCTCGAATCAAGTTGGTTGCTATGAAACAGCCATCTTGTAAGAGCAAAAGCGCCTCGGGCCCTCGCCAGAGCAGCATCTATATGTTTGTCAAAATATAGATACTGGTCTAGCCAGATCCCAAGGTATTTGACTACATTTTGTTTCGCCAATGGGCGCCCGTCCGGTCCGAGAATTGAGAACCCGCGCCAATAACCAACCTTTTTTATTGTATGACTGATATGTTCATTAAAAGTCAGTTTCGTATCTAGATGTATCCCTAAATATCGTACCGAGGATTCCCAGTTTAAGGCAATTGTATTAAGCTGCAAATGTCCGCTGGGAAGAAAGCAGGGCTTTCTTTTTCGTGTGAAAAAGATAGCCTGAGTTTTTTCCTCATTAAGTTTGATTTTCCATTTGCTAAAATAATTTTCCACTATTCTGAACACATTGACTAGATTTCTCTCAATAATGGGAGCAAGTTCATGTGAAGAAAAAATGACTGTGTCATCAGCAAATATTGCGGTATGACAGTCGGGTAAAGTTGGGAAATCCGATAAGTAAATATTGTACAGGATAGGCGCCAGGACTGAGCCTTGTGGGACACCAGAATTGAAATAAATTTGTTCAGAGACGACACTATTCACTTGGACAACGAAACGACGACGATCTAAGAACCTTTGGACAATTTTACAAATATATGCCGGAAAACGGAAATGTATAAGTTTATACAAGAGCCCATCATGCCATACAGTATCGAATGCTTTTTCGATGTCAAGCAGAAGCAAACCAGTTGATTTGCCTGTTGCTCGATTTGTTTTAATGTGATTACATATCCTTAGTACCTGGTGCGTTGAGCTGTGGTGTGATCTAAAACCAAATTGTTCATTTGGATAAATATTATTATCACAGATATGTTTTAGAATTTTTTCTTTGAGAACTTTCTCGTAAATCTTGCTGAGAGTACTAAGGAGACTTATTGGTCTATAACTATTAGGATTTTCAGGAGATTTGCCTGCTTTTATAATAGGTACTATTTTAGCTAGTTTCCATCTGTCAGGAAAATACATCATCTTCAGACAGGAATTTATAAGAAAGACTAAGAATTTCCTTCCGCTTCTAGGGAGATGTTTGATATAAATATTTCTTATCAAGTCAAGACCTCCTGTCTTGCGAATTTTTAAATTGTTGATAAAAAAATTAATATCACCTTCTGATACAAAGATTTCAGTAGGAATTTGATTTAAGTTATTAGTAAGGACGTTCAAAACTGTATTTTTCACCACGTCATTTGTTACTTGATTACCGAGATTTCTGGACACAAGGTGGTTATCTGCAAAATGTTGCGCAAGTGCATTTGCTTTTTCTGAGTCCGTAAAGAACGTGTTCGAAGAAACTTTGAGTAATGGTATATGTCTGTTTTTGTTCCTTATGACTTTGATTACGTTCCAAAAAGGTTTGGCATTTTTCTCAAGGTTTTTAAGTTTGGTGTTCCATTCTTTATTGCGAAAGTCTAAAATTTGTTTGGAAATCATATTATTGAGATATTTTAATTGGTATATAAAACATGGCTGACGGTACCTCTGCCAGTCACGTCTGCATTTATTTCTAAGCCTAATAAGATCCAAAACTTGGTGGGGAAGCTTAGGAGAGAATGTTCTTTTTGGAACTTTTGGTACAGCAGTTTCAATTGAATTTAAGATGTGTGCTTCAAAGTCAGTAATAAAGGAGTCCACATCGTCTTTGCTGGAAATATTGTCTAGATTCATTTGTGTATTTATCAGTTTTACATTGATTTCTTTTTCATAAGTAGCCCAATTCGCGTTTTTTAAATCTAGAATATATTCCTCTCTCTTTTCTCCAGAGTGGAGGATTTGGCAAGTGACCGGAATGTGGTCAGAGCTAAGGGCACTCACCGCGATAGGAACAGTAACATGACTAGGAACATTTGTGACAAAGACATCAAGTACAGAAGGATTATAGCGAGAATTTGTAGGAATATATGTTGCGCTAGGAGGAAACAAAACCGAGAAAGGTCGAGTAACAGAGAGATCATGAAGAATATTTCCCCAGGAATTTGCTCTTTGACAACCCCAGGCCCTATGCCTACAATTTAAATCACCACCAACAAGGAAGGTATTATTTTGGTTAAATAATTTAAGTAGGTCATTTTTAAGAGCAGTCTTTTTGGTGAGTGTTTGGTTTCCACCAGGGAAGTAGGCACAAAAAATCTTAATAGGATTGTGATTTCTCAGTTTGATTTCAACACCTACATTCTCTACAAACTGAGTTTTTATAATAGGTAAAAGCGAATGTTGAATTGACCGTTTTATAAGGATAGCGACACCTCCACCTCCTCTTCCAATTCTATCATTCCTGTAGCATTTAAAATTAGGTGTAGATAAATTTAAATCATTTTTTAGTAGGGTTTCAGTGACTAGTGCAATATGTATGTTGTTAGTATGTAGGAAATTCAAGAATTCTATAATTTTGCTACGAATACCCCTCGCATTCCAGGTAACGATATTGATATTATGATCTACCATATTAATTAAGATTAGGATACAAAAATTTGGTCGCTAACTGTGCGATAACATTAAACTGTTCAATTTTCGTTTTACAAACTGATAATTTTGTAACCATTTCCATGGCAAGAGAATTAAGTTCCTCCGGTGTAGACAGGTCATTAGATTTGTAGCCAGATGTGTTCCTGGGAATGTTGACATCGATGTTGCAGGGAAAGTTGCTCGAATCATTGCTGAATTGACTATTTGAGTTGGTTTGAGAAGTATTCAGCCACACATTGGATGCTTGTGGTTGAGATGTATTATTACTTTTCTCATTGTTGACCTGGAACTGCTGACGGCGACTTGGCAGAGAGGGAAATTCGTTTAGAGAAGCGATCGAAATTGGTTTGTGTATTGGGTTAATAGGAACATGGAAGGTTTGCTGAGCATATGGTCTTCTCTTTCGTTCTGTTGATTTTCCCATCAGCTGAATATAATCTGTTCTGCTCTCACATGTTGGATCAGTGGATTTATGTGCTTTTCCGCAATTTGCACACTTGTAAGAGGTTGTGTTCTCGCATTCGGCGGTTTTGTGTGCACCAGCACAATTTGAGCAATAAGTTTTGACGTGACAATTTCGTTCCCCATGGCCAAACATCTGGCAGTTATGGCACTGGGTAGGTTTACCTTTCAATTTACGCTGATAGTTCCACTTCACTTGTGTATGGAAGATGGATCGATATTGTTTGTTTAATTCAGCTAGTTTAATCGACCCATTTTCTAGGGAAACAATATAAATGGTGTCACTATAGTGTTCGAATTTTCTAACAACTTTCTTTAAGTCAATGCACTTCAGTCCGAGTTTAATTAATTCATTTTTTAATGAGTCACTATTTAGATCATCCATACCGTTTAGTATGACCTTGAAGGCTTTAGAACTTTTCAAATCATGAGAAAAGAATTGACAGTTCTGAGCTTTTAATTTGCCAATTACTAGGTTATAGGATTCAACAGTGGTACACATAATTTTTATTCCGATTGATAGTTTTTTGACCGTGTAATCATTTATTTTTAGCGCATTCATAAGAGCGTGCACAAAATCACAGGACTTTTGTAATAGTTTGATTGGGGGAACAAACACTTTTTTCACTGCTTCAGATGCGATTTAATCGGCCATATCATCATTATCGCTATCTGGTAGACACTGTAGTGGACTAAAGTAATTAGCACTTGAGTCTTTCTTGCGAGTAGTCATGATTTTAGTTTTTTTTATCAAGGACAGGTTACCCTTGATATCCGGAGATCTTGCGCGTTTCGTAATTTTGAAGGATTTTGGTAAGTAATAATTTGACATAGAAAATCAGACGAGGATGACATGCACAGGCAAAAGCTCCGCGTTGACTGATGAATTACTTTAACTGTTTCAGAAATCCTGCATAGAAAGCTAAGAATCTTAGAAAAGGGCTTCTTATAGAGTATATACTACATATAAAAATGTCAATATCTCTGGCACCCTTACAGCAATCAATGCAGTAATACCACCGCCTTGTAGATCATCTTATAAGCTATTAGGTACTATACAAAATCATTTTGACTGTCTCAGCAATTCTGCATAAATAGATAAGAACCAGCCGCACTCGGATACGAAGATTTGCTTAATCCACATTACTCACCAGCTTCTACTATAACCAGCTTTTCTCACTTTTGAGCAATCATTTTCAAAATAGACAGTTGAAAGAACTTTCTCAAAATTGGCATCTTGGCTTTATTTTTTTTGGATTAGTATGTAAATATGGACCGATTATCCCTCCAGCCTATAAATCACACTAAACAGTGCGTCTTGATGGCTGTATGGGCGCCTCGACAAAGGCTTCTGGGTTTTCTACACTCCAAATTCGGCATGTTGACATATCCATTTAACCCTTCTGTCAATGGGTGTTTTAAAAGCTTCCCATCAATGGAATAGGTCTGGCTGGACCTTCATATATTTTGTATGAAAATTAAAGGAATTCATTGAAATAATTGAAGTTTTTTTGTTTTTTTGGACTTGTTATTATTTTTATTATTAATATTAAGTTTTTTTTACATAGCATCGATATTATGAAATATGTGCACATTTATGGCATTTATGTAGTTGAATGCAATGTTGTAAACAAACATGCTTTTCGAAGGTAGTGCATGCAAATCTGGTTTTTCTTTGAAAATTATCGTTTATTCTGAAAATTCTGCACGACTTCCTCTGGCCCGTTGATGTCTGACTACCGGTGGGCTGTGGAATCCTATTTTGCAATGGAGGAAATATTCGATGCCATTTCGAACGGAAAACACTCCTACTATCCTTGGTTCATCCTTGCTTCGATCTGAGGGTTCACTAACTGCTTAATCAACGAATGCAAAAAATTGTAAATTATAAAAGATGCTAATGCTGCGACATCCAAGATGTTGTAGAAAAAAGCCAATGGCCATCGCTTCGTCGGCCGTTTACGCGTATATTCTCCCAACATTTAATCCATGACGTCGACACCAACTTTATGTTTGTTGTAAAACAGAACTGCTTGTGGCTTTATTGCTGTTCCAACCAATTCGGTGTCATAGTGAACTGTTGACAATAAAATAACTGCTTTAGATTTTTTCGGCACGTAAGACACTGCTGCGACATTATCCGTAAATCCGAAGATTGTAGAATGTGTTAAGCGACTACGATCCGGAAGCATTCCTTTAGGAATGCACTTTTTATTCCGTCGAATAGTTCCAACAAAGGCCAGTCCAGATTTTCAAAGTTTTTCCACACCTTCAAAACTTGTAAAGAAGTTGTCAGCAACAACAGTTCTCGCGCTGGGTATCCGTTGCTAGAATCACAAGCCCACCATACTTTTATTCCGTATTGCGCAGGCTTCGATGGTATGTATTGTGTAAATCGTGTGTTTTCTCTGTATGGGAATAGTTGTTCGTCAACGGTTATAACTTCTGTCGGTGTATACGCAGTGTCCAAATGATGATTTAGCATTGTCCTCATGTCCCGAATGGGAGCCGCTTTATCTGCACTTTGCCGTTCAACACGAGTCCTTTGATCGTCAAATCTTATAAAACGATTTATAGCCCAAGATCGGTTTAGCGACATCGTTGCTCTGAATACGGGATCCATATTGGTTTTCCACAGCTCTACTTTATGTAGCATGTTGGCGTGATTTACACCAGCAGCTAGACACAGACCAAAATAGGCATATAATTCCTCCTCAGTAACAGATTTCCAAACTATTCGGTTATTTTCGTGTACTTCACAATTTCTGTTAGATTCTCGCATAATGATAATGATCATATCTTCTGATATCATTGTCTTGAAGATACCAATATGATTACGAGGCATTCCTCGTCTTGAGTAGCCACCGACTTCTCGAATGACATTGTGTGCTCTTAGACGAGCTGTTGCTGGTGGTTATCGGCACCATTTTGTTCCATCACGGGCCAAATAGTATTCCTCGGAGAATTGTCTTTCTTGCGCTTGATGGGCTGGATCTTTTTCTGCCTGCAGCTCTTCTATCATCTCGTCATCATCAGTATCTTCTATATCTGATATTCCCCCTACTAAATACTAAGTCCATCTCCGCATCAGAATTATTTCCATGGGGAACATAGTACTCATCACTATCGCCATTAAAATCTTCAACTTCGGACCCATTTTCCAAAGTCTGGAAATTTGGCAAAGATAGCTACAGAAACAATTATGAAGAAATGGTCTCGAAAATGGAAAAGGTCTGGCCAGACCTACTCATTGACAGAAGGGTTAACCAAAAATGGGCTTCATCGGGGAACAATTTTGCGTTGAAAATGAAGATCAAGCTGAATCATCTTGTCGACACATTCACGGAACCTACAACACATATAGTGGTCACGATAATTCAACTCTTACACAAGCTGGGTCTTATATCTAAGCTTTTAAGCCAAGATCTTTCCGTAGCTCTGTATGATGGCGAATCAACGCATTCGGATTCTCCTCAACACTGTGCTCCACAACTACAATAACTTCTCTTCGCTAGAGGGAACATGGTGCAAAAGCGATTATTCGTGTTCAAAATAGCTTGCTTCGATGGACAATGTCGACTGTAAACCGGAGGTAGTGCACGATAAGTTTGGCGAACCGAACCATTATTTTCAAAATATGTTTGCACAATATCTACATATGTACGTTGTTCGCGCAGTAATCTGCTCATTGTAAAATACCAAATCGTACTGACTGTCAAGTTGACAGTCTGTGGAAACAATGTTGCCAGTTTAAAAACCCAATCTCTAAAAAAACACCCTTTATTTAGTCTCAACATTGAAACAAATCTGAAAAGTTTCGCTGAAAAATTACAGTATACTGCCATAAATGGAAAATATAGTAATACTTTATGCTGAGAAAATTCAAGCCATGTTTTCCACGTGAATTGATTTATTCCTAATAATCCATTAATTCTGAATGGAAATTCAATACTATGTAGATCCCGAGATAGATCTACCTGCATATTAGTGTATTAGAGGCCAGTTTCAGTTCAAACTATAATGCGATATTTCCTCCCATCGTTCGATTCCCTAAATATTAAGCTATTCGAATTCAGTGGCATACTAGCAGAACACACTGTTCATAAACGTGTTATCAATTTATTTTCAGCGGGAAAGTAATCAGATTTCACACCATGAAACCATCGTACTAGAAAGAAGCAGGTTTATTGCTAATTAGTCGCAGTTGTGTATGAAGCTAATTAAAGGGAACCTCATCTGGTATCGAGTTCTCCCACTCACTTCTCTTCCAAATTTTGTTGAACAGAACTTAATTGTTTTGCATTACTAGTCGCCTCAGGACCGTTGACAATTTCACTAATAGCATGTAATTGATTAGATGATCTGAATTACCGTTAATTTGCATTTATTTTTAATTGTTTCCCGAGTCCCTAACCGGCAGGAAACCATCCGGATGGACAGTAATATCTAATTAGGACAGCCACACGAAAAAATATTAATTAATACCCATGGGAATTTGGAAACCAAGTAAAAGCGCCTTACTTCGGCACATTCCCCTAACAGCAACAGGATTTTCGCATAAATCCCTTTGCTCTTTAAGGTACCTGTGTTTATATCACATCGAAGAGCATCCTCTCGCTCGACCCCTGACGATAAATTAATTCCACGGCCTAACTGAACAGTATCGTTGGGGAACCTTTACCATACGGATGAAATCCAACTCCGGGCAATTATCTTATCATCATTTGAATAGCCCTAATAACAGGACAATTGAAGGCAGCTCCCCGACCACGGTACAGGCACCAAAGCATCTGCCACAAATTTGTGTCTATTAGTCTATTAGAAACTGTAACCGTCCACTTCGTAAAAATGTCTGTTCGAATTTCGAATCCCTTGTCCGATGAACCTAATATCCATATACATATGTACATATGTACCTTTGGAATAATCGAGCTGATGTATGCGGAGCTGTGCGTTTATTTTACGTTTTATCTGTCCGATTCATTCGGTGGAAGATAATGTCGTTGATCCCATTTGTATTCCAGAACTAACATCGTCATTATAAACCGTATCCCCGTGCACATTATTATGGAAACGACTTGACACAACAAGTCATTCAAAGCTTAGCTAGCTCAGCCCGACCGACATCAGCACTCACGCCGGCCTCGGTATCGAGATCAAGGATCCAAGTGAAAGTGTACGAGGAGGGGGAATGAGATATTTAAATAACACTCGCCAAGGCCAGTACTTGTGGGTGATGCTCTGTTTGTGTTATGAAGAAGGTTTCTTTGGGTGACTTCAATGGAACGCCATGGGAATTTCGTATTCAGTGTGTGGAATTTTCGTTGGTTTTGTTGAATTTTTAATATCAACTTCACAAGAATTCCAGTAAACTTATAAATGAGGATAGTATGGCAGGGTAGTCCATTTGCCTTTAAAAAATATTGGTAGGCTTCATAGGCCGTTTGATTGTTTCTTGAAGCAACTTTGAAGAATTATTGAATTTCGGCATTAAATAAGAGCATTATGCAGTAATACATCAAGGAGTGTCATCATCTTTTGAATAGAAAAACACAACATTTTCACGAAAAGTTATTTTACTTGTACTTAAGAACTCTGATGTTAGTAACAAGGGGAAAAGATTATCTCGGCTGTGCTTACTAACTAGAAATTATTGCCATAATAGTTACCATATTTTGGGGAAATACCGTTTTTTCCCTTTAGTCCATGAACTATTGGCTTCGCCTCGACATATTTATTTATGCCTAACACAAGCAATTGTTAACTTAAACCAAGATTTAGACGGTATGCTTAGGTTAGAATGGCAGCATCTTGGTGATAGGTTCCAGGTGGCCATAGTCAGTTGTCAGTGAGAAGGAAATAGAAGTGAAGTGAAATAATGATACCGATCTAGGGCGGTGGGGATTGATATAAAATAAAACCATCTTCATTAATTCCAAGGAATCAATTACTCTATTCAGGAGTCGATTTACGAACAATATCGGTCTGCAGTTGGTGGCAGGTAGAAGATCGCAAAGGAAGAAACGCAAAAATACACGCTGAACCGATTGAATTCTGCGTCGTGTGAAGACCAAACCTGGTTAGTATGTTCTAATAAAAGTCTAACAGGAGTAACGTATAGTGATTTTGTGACATATGGGTCATCCAATTTTTTTGACCATCGTTTTACGAACTCTAATGAGGAGTCGACTTTGCTTATATGATATGATCGAAAAGGGCATGGATCAATATCGTATATGTATTTTGCTAACGGAACATATTGTTTCATTATTGACAGGCTTGGACCTGATCATACGGGGTAAAGTTGCTGACTGGTCTAACCTGGCAAGAAGCCAGCAACGATCCTTGCCACTTCCCTGCGCCCTTTGGATAACCTCTCCACCAGCCGTTGGGAAGTGAACTAATATACGCAGCCACTATCCTAAGCAAGAGGGCATAATATCAACCCGCTGGTGCTTGTGCGGGGGGCTAACAACCCACCCACGTGAAAAACCCACTGTTATGAAAGGACCACTAGCCTTAGAACTATGTCAGAACCCTTTACACTCCTGCTGCTGCACAGAAATTGGAAAATGTCCTTATGTACATAGTATAAGCCAGACGCTACTGCGATCCAGGAAATTGGCTGAATAGGAAGTGGAATGAAAAAATGGAATGGAAAGAAAAAAACATTGTGACATCTGCAAGTAGGTACATATGTATATTGCACAAAATAGGATGCGGACTCGTTGTTGGAAACCGGTTTAGATCGAAGGTCATCGCTTTCACACCGATAAATGATCGCCTGGCTGTTATCCGCATCCAGGGAAGGTTCTTTAACATAAGCCTAATATGTACACACGCCCCCAGCGATGAGGCTGAGTAGTTCGTAACAGGGGATTTCTGTGACCTTTTAGACGGAGTCTATGGAGTCTGTCTGGAGTGCGACATCAAAATCGTACTCGAAGACTTAAATGCCAAAATCGGCAATGAAAACATCTTTGGCAGCGCGATCGAAAAGTATAGCCTCCACGACTCGACAACAGATAACGGCTTCAGATTATCAGACTTTGCGACAACTATCAATACGGTGATAAGTAGCAGAAGATTCCCTCATAAAAAAATCCACTCAGCAACCTGGCTATCTCCAGATATTGGAACCGCCAACCAAATCGACCATGTGGAGATTGTCGCAAGGCACGCGTCAAACATCCTGGACGTACGAATATGCGTAAACGTCGGCCTTGTGCATCACCTGGCAGCAATATGACTCATAGCTCTACTGTCCAATGTCAGAAAGCTGCAGTCACCAACAAAACGAAAGTTAGACATTGCGCGACTGCACGCATCGGAAATAACCAGAGACTACATAGAGCGGCTGGGCGAAAGACTCTCCCATATGCCTCGACCACACACAAGCACTCACAAAATGTGGTTGCGCTGGCGCACTGCCATCAAGGAAGTAGCTGAAACCACCTACTATCGACCATCCCCGACCAGAAACCTGTGGTACGATGGCGAATGTACAGAAAGAAAGCGAGCAACGAATGAGGCATATCAAAAGGCGCTGCAATGCAAAACAAGAGCAGCGCGGGAAGAGTACAGAGCCAGAAGAAGGGAGAAAGAAGCTACTGCGAAAAAAGAAAAGTGCCTTCACATCCTCCTAGGTCAAGGATATCGAAGAGGCCTACGATATACAGAAGGTTAGAGCCTTCTACAAAAACGGCAAGGCCCTTGCATCCGACTTTAGAACGGGCACCCAGGCTCTTCGAAGAGTAATCCTATCACCGACTCGCAGGAGATATGGAATGTGTTTAGGCAGCACTTCTAACAGCTGCTCAGCGGGCCTGACCAAGGGCGACTGTTAGGGTCAGAAGAAAACCCAGCGCCACCCAGTTTAGAAGGGGTCAGCTCAGCCGTACATAAGCTGAAAACCAAAAAAAAACTGCTCGTCATATCTTCTTCAGGCTGAGCTCAATAGAACTGCCGGTGATGTTCTGGTAGGGGTCATGCACCAGATCATCTGTCAAATTTGGGAAGATCAGATCATGCCCGACCATATTCAAAAAAGATGATCCTATTTCTTCAACTAACTACGGAGGCACTGCTCAATGTCGCCTACAAGATCTTATCCAGTGTACTATGAGAATGTCTTAATCCGTTTTGCACAACACTAATAGGCACGTGCCAGTGTGCATTACGACCTGGCGAATCGACTACAGACTAGATATTCACATTATGCCAGATCCTGAAAAAAACCAACGAGTTCCAAGTCGATAAGCAACATCTTTTCACCGCATACGACAGCGTTCATCGTCAAGAACTCTACAGGACGATGGCCGATTTCGGAATCTATGGAAAATTGATTCGGATGTGTCGCGCCACATTGGATGACTCGCGATGCACTGTGCAGTTTGGACTCTATAAGTCTGAACCTTTCCGAACATGAAGTGGACTTCGGCAAGGAGACGCACTGTTATGTGATTTCTTCCAGAAAGGATAGTGAGGATAACAGGTATCAACACGGAAGGCACTATCATTTTCAAGACCAACTGCTGGGATACGCGGACGACATTAACATCATTGCAAACTCCCAGCGCGCTGTAGTTGGTTGTTTTAAGTAAATGAGGATAAAACAAAATAACATATATGCTGTCGACTAAGAACCACTCCGTCGAACAACCGCCTTGGCAGAGCATACCCATCGACAGAAATAATTTTGAGGTAGTTAAGGATTTTGTCTACCTCGGTGCAAATGTTAACTCCTCAAATGACAACTTAGTGGAGATCCAACGAAGAATCACCCTAGGCAACCGGTGCTATTTCAGCTTGTCCCAAATTACTCTCTGCACTGATCTTGCCAGTCCTGTTACGATAAGCAAGAAAGCAGAGATGTTTCTTGGCTCTTTTGAAGAAAAAATTCTCTGTCGAAGAAAGAAAGCGAGTGGAAAAGAAGACACAACCGCGAACGAGCTGCATAATGATGTGGACGTAGTCAGGAAGGCAAAAATTTGTCGATTACATTGGCTCGTCCACATCGAACGAATAACGATAATGTATTTGCTTTCTCATCCTTGCTTGTGCGTAATTTTTTTGACCGTAACCATACCTCAGTCACTGTATTCACCGGATTCAACTGAAGCAACCCATGAAAGGACAGAGATTTTGTCGAACAAATAAATATTTTTTGAGACTTTGTATATCGACATTATTCATATAAATGCAGCAATCTTTAAGAGTCAAAGAAAAATAAATGGGTGAAGGTGGCCACCTTGTGGGACGCCCGAGGTGGCGTAAGTGCGATCAGTGACAGGCTAACGAAAATATAACTTTGTATTGGCGCTCTTCGAAGTATGATTTTGATTAGCTAAGATTGTTAACCGAGTGCTTTTGGCTTCAGATAAATAATTTGATGATTTAGCTTATCAAAGGCCTTGCTATAATCGGTGGTAATAACATTAAATTCTTTATGTTTCCCTCTCGCAAGAAGAGTTTTTGAGACAAATTTGATGAGATTGGTGGTAGTTGGTTAGCTTGTTGGTTGGTTAAAATGTAGATTTGCAGTGAAAGTATAAGCAATCGTAGATTATAATTTCAAACAAGTAAGGAATTTTAAACAGCTAAGCAACCGGACGAGAGTTAACTATTTCGTTTCTGTTTAGAATGCTTTCACAGTTTAGGGAAAATTTGATGAATGGGATGTCCGATTAGACTCCGTTGCATTTTGGTGAAGTAATCAGGGTAATCAGGAAACTTGGAAAAAGTCTTTGTAAATTGAGTAGTCAGAAGAGGATTTTTAATTAGGGTATGAACGAATTCAAAAGAGTGCGGAACTCTTTATTTTACCAAGAAGGTTTTTAATGAGACAGGTAGGGTGAGACAGTTAAAAACGAGCGTCTACAATGCTTCCAGCACACTATCTACATATATGGGTATTTATTGTATACCAAAGAGAGTGTCGATGTTGAATTTGCTAAGCAGATTGTTTAGTCTAGTGAAGTCTGTTTTGCGAAAGTTGAAGGAGTATGATTGTTCGTAAGAGAATGTGAGAAGGAGAGGAAAGTGAAAGTTGTCCAGATTGGACAGAGGATGACTGACCGATGAATTCTGAGCACCTGAAGAAATTAACAGATCTATTGTAGGTGATAACATTTAAAACAAACAGACCTGAATCGGGGAGGTGTTAGATTAGAAGCGTTTCACATCAATTGGAAGTGTCTGTTCAAACCAATCAATCAATCAGACAAGCAATCACATTCTAGAGCAGAGGTTGAACGATTAACCACAATCCAGTGTACAATTGCGGGACCGGTTTTTGTAGCCAAAATTCTTGGTAGCCATTTTTGAACTTGATTTTTATTTCCTCGTTCGTTGTCAATTCTATAAGTTCTTCTTCTAGCTGAGGTGATATTGCTGTGTTGACATTTGAAAACGGATCCAACACACAGTCTGGTATTTCCAAGTTCAAAATGTCCTGGTATCGTTCGGTGAAGTCAATGTGGAGGTTTGGCAGTAGGCAAACAAGTCGTTGTTACTGCAGGATACTGATAAATGCGGAAAATTGTGAAACTCACGTCTGCCGATATTCTTTTTGTGTAGAAGCAGTTTGGCTGCGAAAGCAGCAACGACATTTTTTGTTTTAATTAAATTTAGTCCATCCCATTGCAGTTGGAGATTCATGTCGTTGAACAATTTATACAGATCTGTCATGTAGGCTATATCATTCTTTGATGTAATGAGCTTATTGCGCAATTCTGTATCTTTGGTTTCCAAGAACTCTATCACAGAGTCAAACAGGTTGTAAAATCGAGTCAGAGAATTGCCTCTTGATAGCCAACGAACTTCAGTATGAAACAGCAAACGGTTGAAATCTTCGTCATTAGTAACACAAAGCTGATATAGCTCTATCATTCAAAGAGCTGTTGCGGATTTTATTGACTGCCTTGATAACATATTGCAGTGATTGAAATAGTCGTTCACTTAAATTTCGAGCAACCAAATGTTGTCGATGAATAACGCAATGTGAAGCAAGGACATCTGGAATTTTATTTTTAAGATACCCTATGAAGCCTTTATGGCACCATCCGTGGCAGCTGATTTAATATTCTTCAAGGGAATTTCTTTGTCGTCACAAAACTTTTCCAATGTATTGAATATGGTTTCGCCTTTTGTATCGGTCTCTAGATTTCTAACAAACAAGAGTTATTCACATATTTTCTCATCTTTAATAAACCTCACGTAAGACAGCAACAATGCTTCATTAGTTGGTAAAGTGGACTCATCGAGCTGAATTGAGAATTGACTAGTCCTCAGACGATTGCACAATGATTCTTCAATGTTTTCAGCCATTTCATCAATTCGTCTTTGCACAGAATTATTACTCTAAGAAATTTTTCGGATAATATCTGCCGCCGGTTTATGAAGCACAGTAGTTATTACTTCCTTTATTGCTGGCAAAATTAACTCTTCTCCGATGTTGTGTAGTTTGCCTTTTTGAGCAATTAACAAAGAGATATTGTACGAAGCTCGAAGTCCGTCGTCATCTTGATTAGCAGTCGCCGAAAAGAGTTTTGATACACTTGATTGAGCATTATGCTTCTTCTCTAGGTCTTGAAAATATGATACATTCTTGTCTTTCTTATCTGGATGCATTTTATTCAAATGATCTTGCAGTCTTGAAGGCTTCATTGCTTCATTCGAAAATGTTTTTAGACATAGAAGGCACAAACGCGCCGATGGGTTGTGGGGTTTTCAATGAATCCGTATTTAATATATTGCGCACTGTATTGTCGACTCCTTTTTTACTTCCGACATTGTTCTGTTTTCAGAAATACATACGTAAGTAAGTGTTGAGCTTAAGTACTGCTTATCTATTACGCGCGAAACCGTAAATGAAACTAAAATAAATATTATGTTACGTTACCTTATATAGGATTGCAAATGCAGCACGCACCGACAGATTCCGGCAATTGCTTTACGTGGACACCTGCTATGATTGCTTAATTCCACGGCGGGCCTTCCCGCAAGGGGTTGGTTTTAGGGACGACAACCAACGTCCTTATTTGCTACCAAGATCAGTAAACAGACAAGTACCAGATTCGAGCCATGCGTAGGGACATGGCTGCCCTCTTGGTTTGAGGCGAGGCCTACCTAAAACCTCTTGCCGATATTAAGGGTATCGGCACCCTCTGAACAACTAAGTAAATTATAACTTGTTGTTCATTAATGCATTAATTCCCGCGATTTTGGGATAACCACAGCCCCTACGATACTCCCACAAGGGGGCCTACCGCAAGACAGGCCGGGACTGTCTTCCGATATCTGACATTGCTGTCATTTATTATCTGATATTATTGTCCCGGGGGCATCCTGTCCCCGTGGTTCCGGAATTTGGCCTCCGGTCGAGCCGTTACTCCTAGTAGGGTTACCCTACACCCAACTGGGAGCCTTAGAAATGATAGGAAGAGAATTAGATTAGCTAACTAGCTGCATGGCTAATAAATAGTCATACTGCTAGAAAGCTATGTAGGCCGAGCCGCTTAGCCTTTTAATGTTGCCCCCCAGGTACATGAGTCGCATATTGAGGATGCGACCCGTTGTTACCCAGAGGGCGTAGCACGCACCGACAGGAATAAGACAAACATGCATAGACTCGTTTATCTCATTCGATGCTCAATCGTACTGAACAAGTAAGAACGAGTATCTATGAATCAGCCGATACATGATTGCACAAATCGCGTTATTTAACAAAAACTTGTTAAAACATGATTGCTCGCGATCTACTACGAAAATTACCTATCTAGGAATACTAATACCTATTAAAATGCGAAAGTGTGTTTGTTGCCTTTTTATTTGTTTGTTTGTGTCTACTTTCATTTCGAAACGGAGCGACCGATTGACATGATTTTTGGAATGGGAATAGAATAGGAAGGACCGAAGAGTGACAGACTACTTTTTATCCAGAAAAACATCTCATTCCTAAGGGATAATCAAATCTCTCTCTATTCTATATACGGACGAATCCGCGGGGAAGTCACTAGTATTAAATATTTTTAGTTTTTATTTATTCAATCAAACAGGATATATGAACTAACTAAGTAAGTAAGTACCTAACTAAATAAAATTTATGTTGTGAATTGTTGTGAATTTTGATGAATTTAAAAAAAATTAAGTACCTCCCTACCTACCTAGATGAAATTATAAATCGCCCTCTCAGCCTCTACAACGCCCCCCTTTTTGTCTGGGTCTCTTATCGCCCCCCTTTAGGTATGCTGCGCCCACAAGGGGGCGTTATCGCCCACTTTGGGAAAGACTGTTCTAGAGGAAACTATTGCAATGTGGGATGTTGAAGTCGCCATAAATCCCTAAGCATCACTAGGATGATCAGGGTCGAATATTGAATCAATTGTTTCGGTAAAAAATCCTGTAAGGGGACAAATATGCCCAGAGATAATGGACACATTTTTATTAGGAAATTATATTCACACATATACGAATTTAAAAAAAAAACACTGTTTGGGATCTTAACTAGGGTTGAGTCGAGCCACATGCGTATGACAAGAACTTAATAAAAATGGATTAAAAACTAAAATACGAACTTTAAATAGCTATCTGCTCGAAAAATATTTAAGTCGGATAATAATTTCTAATTAAGAAGTTTTGTAAAGGCAAATATGTCAAAAGGAATCGATTGGGCAGTAAGATATGGTGCCGTGAAATAACGCCGAGCGAAATAACGAGAATTCGGCGTTATTTCGCGTTCATAGTTGGAAATAAAGCCGAATTTTGTGATTCGGCCTCATTTCGCTTTCAAGTGTGAAATAAAGGCGAGTCGGCTTTATTTCGCTTTGATTTTAGCGTTTGTTTTGTTATATTTTGACTGTTGATATAGGCGTCTGCCTGACGAAAAGCACCTACCCCGAGCGGAGCAACGAAGTTGCGTGAGCGGGACCTGCCGCATATGAAAAGAGAGTTTAAATCCCTTAGTCCCGCGAAGCGGACCACTCAGGTACTGTTAAAATTCATTAAAATCTGTCCAGCGGTTTTCACGCCATTAGGTAACAGATAAAAAACAGAAAAAAAAAAACGCTAAAATAGTTGAACAAATAGCGAAACAATATGTACATCTATCTACATATGTATATCTATACTTATAATAAAACTCTAGGGCTTATTTTAATGAAATGTAACAGTACCTGGGTGGCCCGCTTCGCGATATGTTGCAGATATATGTAGATATGTTGTAAAATATAACATTTATATTTGTCAACAGAAAGATATAAATTCTAAGTAAAGGATCCGCCATCTAACGTTTTTTTTTTCAAGTAGTGCTTATTTCGTGAATGTTAACACTTAGCTCATGTCTGATTTGACAGATAATTAGTTTTATCCTTCCCCTGAACGAATATGGTTGTGTATACGCTTGAACAATGCTGGGAAATATTGCGACATTACTTTGAAACAGAAGATGCCGATTTTGCCAAAAAAATCATCTTTTCAGATGAAGCTCATTTTGATCTTGGCGGGTATGTAAACAAGCAAAATTGTCGCATTTGGGGCACAGAAAACCCGCACGCATACATTGAAAAGCCGGTGCACTCAAAACGAGCCACTGTTTGGTGCGGTTTTTTATTCCAGAGGCATAATTGGGCCATTTTTCTTCGAAAATGAGCAAGGAGTGGCCGTTACAGTCAATGGCGATCGTTATCGGGCCATGTTGAACAAATTTTTGTTCACAAAAATTGAAGAGGAGGATATTGGCAACATTTGGTTTCAACAGGACGGCGCTACGTGCCACACAGCCGAAGCTACACTCGATGTTTTGCGCCCTGCATTATCAGCCGCAGAGCTGATGTCGTTTGGCCACCTCGGAGCTGCGATTTGACACCGTTGGACTATTATTTGTGGGGTGCCGTCAAAGATAAGTGTTACGCCGACAAGCCAGAGACAATTGACGCTTTAAAGGACAATATTCGTGAAGCCATTTTTTTCCATTATTAACCGGAAGGATTGTACTTTCAAATAAAAAAAGAAATTTGAGAAAATATTCAGTAGTTTTTTTTATTGCATTTTCAAAAAAAAAAAAATATTTGGCGGACCCTTTATTTCAGAAGACATTCGCTTTATCTCAGAAATTCGGCTTTATTTCACAAACAATGCTCGGCTTTATTTCTCTATACGAAAGCGAAATAAAGCCAAATTTGAAAGTCGGTCTTATTTCGCTTTCATAAAGTGATATAAGGCCGAATTTGAGAATTCGGTGTTATTTCGCTCGGCGTTATTTCACGGCACCGTAAGATATACCATATCTGGACAAAGATTTTATCTTAACATAACTTCAAAGAACAAATTTCGCCAGAATTTTATAAAAACACTTTCTCCTTGCTCATTGAGGATAAGACTGGCAGCCAAATCTCTTTCCCTGCAGCATTATTTTTAGGTCTGTCACTATAAGTCCATCCACCGAGAAAGCGATTCCAAGTGCAATTGTTGCAATTTTGCCATTATTGCGACCGACAATTTCGTTTTTCATCTTCGGGTTTAAGAAGATGTACGTCCTTTGCTTTTTACTCAGCTGACTGCGAATTCTGGAGTGCGAATTTTTATTTTCATTTTTTTTTGTGGAAGGCTTCTGTTAATTTTTAGGGCACTTAGACGAAAATACTGGTCCATTGTACTGCCAGACAGACACCTATCTTTATTGTATTTTCCCAGTTCTCCGGAGAGCTTCAGTTCTTTGGTGCTTCAGTGACGTAGAGCTAAGAGATTATGCACACACCACGGCATGCCCAAGGGTGCTCCACCTTGCGCGAGCGAAGGTGGAACTGTCGCAGGGAAAGTGTTCTGCTGCGTCATCCTCCTCGCAACATGCAGCTCAGATAGGCATCTCTCTGATACCAATCACGCAGAGATGGTTAGCAAAAGTGTAATGGCCTGTAATGATCACCGCAAGTCCTGCAAAAAAATTACCTTAAGGATAAAAGGAATGTTGCGATTGGTGCGCTTAGTCATCCTGCATCATGGATATTCCCTCCATCTACGATTGTGTGCATTAAAATCCCAATTGTTGATGTAGGATTTGACCGTGGAAACAAATAGACCTAAAGTGGGTGTAGGTCCTGAGAAACTTCCCTCTAATCCCATTCTAGCGAGTTCATCAGAGATCTAAATTCATGCGGTTTCAGAGTGACCTGGAACCCATAAAACCTTTAGCGAATTTAGTCTTCCGACTTCGCTCAAAACTGTCTTGAGTTCATGAACTAATGTGGAGCTGGTGAAAGGGTTGGACACAGCATTGAGTGAAGCTTGGCTGTCGCTGCAAACGAATATTAATTTTCCCCTTCACTTGTGCTTCACAACATAGTGCATCTCCATTAGAATTGCGTATATCTCTGACTGAAAGTTAGATGCATATTTCCCTAACGAAAAGTTCAGTCAGATCTTTTGGCGTTCAAAAAAAACTCCAACTCCAGACCCCGACCCAGTCCGGAGCCATCTGTAAAAATGCAAAGACAGTCTTTTCTAGGTTCAGTATCTGGTCTGAGCCAGTCCTGACGCCATGGGGGTTTAACTGTAAAATTATAGCGCATTAGGATGACAGGTGTCATTGCGTCGGAAGGCATATCCATGCGACAGGGTTCGTCACCCCGATGCGAGTAGTACCATTGTCTCGAGGCGAGACATCGCTTTCAGTGTACACCCTCTGATAAATATATAAAGGGATAGAAGGTTCACCATAGCATCTAGAGCAGTGCCCGGAGTGTTGAGGAAAGCTCGTGCACAGCCTAGACGAATCGCTCTTTCGAGTCTGGTGAAAGAGGCTATAACGTGTTTGCGTGTTAGACTGTTCCACCAGGCAACCGATGCATATGAGATTATCGGTCGTGTAGATCCGGAGGTTCATTTTCGGCAATAAGCCCCATGTTTTGCCGAAAGCACATTTGCGTTGCCAAAAAGCTGACAGCAATTTGACAGTTTTTGACCCAACATGTTTGGACTAAGGTTGTTATGTAAGGTGACTCCCAGGTACCTAGCTTCCTTGGATATCGATTGATGCCAGTAATTTGCCTCCTTCCCGTGAAAGGGACGACATCAGTCTTAAGAGGACAGCCCATTACTCGTGCGCCGCCTGTGATTTGAGAAGGCAGTCGCTAAACATGTCTTTATGTCCTCCGTTCTTTTTTTCAGTTTTGGTAAAAGAAAAAAACGCAGAGGCCAAGTCCGGCGAATACACTGTCATGATTTTAATTGCTTTTGGGCTAAAAATTACGCGCAAACAACGATGAGTAAGCAAGTGTATTGTCGTGATACAATAGCCTTGCATTGTTTTCCCTTCATATTTCTTCACGCAAACGACGCATAATATCAAAATAATATGCTTTATTGACAAGAAAGCATAATGAACAACGCCACTATCATGGAAAAAAATTAGCATTTGGCCTGCTTTTCTGCGGTCTTGGCTCTTCTAGTCGCTTCCACTGGAAAGATAGAGCTTTGCTTTCGACATCGCAACCATATACCCAACTTTCGTTACCAGTGGTGACCCTTTTCAGCAAATTCGGATCGTCATTCACGTCATTCAAAAACTCCGGAGGGATGCTCATGCGACAGTTCTTTGCCCAAAATATTTGTAAAGATTTTCTGGCATGTCGTCCAGCCCATCATCATAAACATCTTCACGGCCTTTTGTGATGGGCTTCACCATTTATAAACAAATATTTTGGTCAGGAAAGACTCGCCAAAGACCACTCCCAACATTTCAATTGTTTATAATTTTGCGGAGGTAGTGATTGCACCAGATGCTCCATGCCTCATGTACGTTCAATGTATAATATAATATTTTCTATGTATTCCCTACAACTTTGACATTTTCAGAAATTTAACAGCCATAATAGCCGATCAATTTGAGCAATATGCGATCCGAGATTGTTTCCAGTCCAACTATTTCTATTCTGTTTCTATTTCATCTGTCATAAACACGATGAAATTGCTCCCAAATGGTTCTAAGGTGAAAAAGTATATAGACAACCAAGGCTATAGAAATAATTGATATTATGTAAGGGAAATTAAACTCAAGGTGAGACTAAACCGTTTTCTTGGACTCATTACCATAACTTAGTCATGCGTTCTTATAACATAATGAGCAGCACCATTACTTCGGATGTTCCGACACAAATGGCAGGCAATTTAAATTATTTATTCAAATCTTGTTCAAGCTCCATGGCAATGCTCTGATGATATTACCCTCAGTTTAGGATGAAGGAAATAACAATGTAGGTACTCTCCTTGCTTCAAGCTCATTCAAAACGAAAACACTCCCCGACCCAGCTGAGAAAAAAGGAAGAAAACCAACACCGATTTCCGTCTCTTGGATAAACAACATGAAACTCGAACAAAAAGCCAAACATCATAAAGACAACAATAACCGCTCAGAGGAGTTGATAATCTGAAGGACAATCAACCAACTATGTACATCTAATGTTTATCAGACTCCATAGTCTCGCTTAAATGAGCCACAAAACGTACCCATCTAGGATAATACCCGCATGTGAATGGCCACCATTGTTGACACGTAATCGATTTCCTTGCGATGGAATTTCACAAAGTTTAACTGTCGTTAAGATAATAAACTACATTCCTTATTCCGATACAACCCCGCTGCCAACGATGCGGCTAAAAGACGATCCCCTTTAGCCAAGCACATCATGTTGGTTGTCTATTGCCATGGTGACTACTGGCTCTTTCCGGCGGTAAGATAGCAAATAAAAATCAATAAAACTTGATACAAACAATCACAAATGGGTTGAGTAAGTTAAGGAATCTCGTCATTGAAGATGGGATAATTGTTGTGACATCTGTGCGGATATGAGTATCCATAATCGATATCGATTGCAATCCAAGTAAGCTCTAAACGTGAGTGCTTCGGAGTGGTTCATGTTATTATTCTCTTTTTAGTTCGAACTGATGGTGTTTACACGTAGTTGATTCTTTTGTTATTCTATCGCCCGAAGGATCATCTCAAACAACTGTCGGGATTAACGCCATTAGAACATCCGAAAAGTTTTCGCAAAACTCGTTACACCTAAGTCGCCTCAAGGACCTGTTTGATACTTCCCTCTGAAGTGTAACTAAAGCTCCACTCATCCCGTCACGCCAATCACACATGTACCATACCTGTTGTTCCTAATAAAGTAATTAGCCCCGAGGAACTTTGCACACTCCATCAGCCGCCGGTGCTCAGAATTCTCCCTCATACCAAATGCAAACAACCTGAGAAACCTAGCACTCAGATACGAATCCCACATCCTTACCTCGAAATTATAACGCAATCAATCCGTAAATCCACAGTCGTACTGTTAGTCATATCTAGCCCCGCAATGTCTTGTCGCAAACTTCCAAACGAATTAATCTCCATCAGTCGTGGCCGTCTCGCTCCCAAAAATTTAACATTTGCATCCGTACTTGCACGTTAGCGCCTCCTGACCCCCGTCAACAAATCAGCACTCAGCAGTCCCGCGAATTCACAAATTCAGCCTGGTTGCTACATTCACGCCGCAGTTCTCATGTGGAGCGAGAGTGTTTGTAACCGGATCCGTCGCAGAGCAGTTCATCTAAGCGGACACAGCATACCAAATGAATCCAATTCCAAATTGGAACCGAATTAAGGTATTACGCCCATGTGTTTGCTTAATAAAGTAGCGATTGTTGAGAATTTGTATGTGCGAAGGTAGCGAATACCGAGAATGAAGCGCTCGAGGGTAGAACTGAAATTAGACGAGTCGGATGACGATGTCAACGAAGCTCTTCTACTGTTCTCGTATACTCGGGTTCTGTATTAAGTCCTGTTGTCGGTGTAGGATTTCGGTTTCCGCACTTGTGTTTCTACAGTCGGTTGGCTCCCGAGGGCGGAGGCGCGTTATCCCAATACATCAAGCACTTGAGTTCCATTCCGAAATGGGTAAATTGGTGTGGAAGTCTGCCCAGATAATATATGCACATGTGAAGTGGCTAGCGATGCTGATGATGAGGTTGGAGTCGTTCTTTGTTATTTGGTGTGTGCATCCGATCGAATTGTTCTGTGTTCTTTTTTGAAAGTGGAAGAACTGAACGTTTCTCTGTGATTCATTTCTTAGGCTTATCGGGGGACTTCTAGTCAGTGGAGCGAATTGCAACTCGACGTGATGTCAGTAGTGATTCATTTATAATTTGAATCTGGGTTCTCGATGGTCAATGTAATTGATGTGCATGCGGAAACCACAAACCGGCAACTGGAGCAGATAGCAGGGATGCAGGGCATGCATGAGGCGAAATAGCCTCCAAATTAAACTTTAAACTGTGCAAAATCTGTTTGATCGAACGGAATGAGAAAATTAAGCCCTCGTGGAAAATGTGACTAAACGGCTACATATGTAGGTAACGCGGAAGTTTTTAACAGGTTGAACTTAGCAATTCTCAAGACAGGATAGTGACAGGGAATTTGTGTAAGTATAGTTTTATGTCTGAATTGTCGAAACCATAAAGGGGGATGATCCCGTAAAAGGCATCTGAGCACCTTTCTTGGCTTGTATGTCAGCTTTTTCTTTGCCTTCCTGGTTTTCATCCTAGCATCCAGATCAGCTTTAATCTGTTATTTGCATCCAGTTTGTTCAGTGTATTGTGACATTCCCAGACAGCCTTAGAGTTAAACGTGAACCTGTTTTAAGAACCGGCTGTTTGAGAATGCCTTCGTCAGCATTTTTTGATCATCTCTCATTCCCAGCTGATGTTGTTGACCTTTCGCTCAACATTCAATGATGAATATCATTGCACCACGACTACCCCCATGATGAAGAGGAAGTACTGTGACGTGGGTCAACTTGAGCCGAAATAAGTACTTTAAATGAGTCTTACAAACACTCTTTTTAAGAGTGACCTTTACCGTTGATAAAATCATCGATTTCTTATAAGCCCAGTGAACTTTTGAAGTTAGTGAAATTGGTGATTCAACTCTGCCCACAGATAGCTGCCAAAAGTGTTTCGGAATGATCGAATGACATTTCGACCACGATATAAAGATTATTTTAATCTCTCATTACCATTTCCAAAATCTTTCTCTCCTTCAGTACCTCTTCATTATTATCTAAATACATTCTTGACTCCATTCCAAAACACGTTGTAGAAGCAAAAAAATATCTCGAATGGTATTTAGAATCGATTTTATATTCCAATCAATTGAAGTCTTTCATGGCAGCCCATCACATCAGCAGCACCATCTGGTCCGTGGACATCATTTTGACAAACAATGACATTTGAATGACATCGAACAACCATCAACTGACATCGATGTGATAGCTTCTGGATATATTGGAACGCTTACTTGTAAATGGGGATTTTAACAACACACAAAAAAAAAAGCGAACATTGGCTCCCAAATGCACGAATTCATTGCATTTTCAAGCACCGGAAGGCAAATGCTGTTCTGTCAATTTGCCATGATGACATCGCCTACATGGTATACAGAAATATCCGCTCATGCACATATCGTTTTACGAGCGTGTATCTACGTTGCGATAATGCCGATGGATGTCCATAATGACCATTGCCAAACATTCAAAGAGCCCAAGCAAACTGGCAAAGCACTCCAGAGAGCTCTGCAGCTTAACTATAAATAATTTAGAGTTACTCGTCGAAATTTGTTTGCGTATTTTCTTGCCTTTTTTTTTTAATCCCACTCTCGCCATGTAGTCGAGGGAGATAACAGAAAAAACAGGCAACACAACCGAGTGAAGGATACAAATCCTTTCGGACCAGGCATTATCCAATGCATTTAATTCGTGTTCGTATTCCTGCTTGTACACGACTGTTGGTCCTTCCGATTTTACCATCGGGACCAGCCCCCTTTCAGCCTCCTAGCATTGTGTATAATATTGCTCTCGTGACGGCAAATAATGAGTAGCGACTATTCGGCGTAAAACTTAATTGAAATTCGATGTGAAAACATCGAAATTACAGAATGAAATTGATTTACCTAGGTTAATGAACCTTTTCTTGCCCCGTCACGCTATAGTTATGTGTATCTATGGCGGCACGTATTTTTCCGGTTCATTGCTACCATTTGTGATTTCTCTTGGGAGCTGAAAATTCAGCAAAAATTACCACGTATCGACGGGCGGATATGCTCGAACGATGTTGAAGGATCATCGTGTGCCGCAGGATAGTAAATTATTCAGCAAGCCAAAAAGCCGCGTGATGAGATAGCGACGTACGAACAGAGTGAATCAGTGAATCCGAAGTATGTACGTGTGGTAAAGTTCGACCCCAGGGAAAATAGCGGTCTACCGAATTGAATAAAAAAAATATAAATATAAATAAGGGTCAACTAAATTAACTGTATCAAAGGGAGCCTAACAACAATCGGTTAGAGACAAGCCGGATGCGAATGGGGAACGATTCCCCTCGCTATATTGGGATTTATGAATATTTCGCTAAAAAACCGGAAGTCCTCGGTTTTTCGTACGTATTTTTGAAAAATATATTTTTTGGAAAGCCAAACCCCGTGAACTGTGGAATTAAAATGTTATTAAACCGTTGGTGTATGTAAATTTAATCTCGCCTGTCCGATATTCATTTTTAATACTTTGCAGTAACTACTGGTATGGGTTGGATTTTTATTCAGATGCTCACATGCTTCTGGTGTAACATGTTTGTACAATAGATGGATACTTATCGCTCTTTTGTGTGTGAATTCGAATTGGATTACAGAATTAATTGAATTTAACTTTAATGGAGCTTGTAGTTTAATGGCGGGTTGTACGAGGGTCAATTTTTTCAGTTCAATAATTAAGCGGAATGTTTAATTTGTTTTCGTTTATTTTACTTATATATATCATTGGCGGATAGAAATTAAGGGTGATTGAATTAACCATTCCAACCTGAGCCCAAATTTGTGACCCATTAATTATGTAGAATTTTTAATAAGAAATTGAGATATCAGTCAATTTTTTTAATTTATTTGAAAGGCCTATCGGTGCCGTTATACGAGGTTTGTACAAAAGATACGGTGACTTATATTTTTCTCCAAAAAATATTTCTTTATTCATGAATATTTATTTTGTCGCCTTAAAAGTATGTATGTAATCCTCCTCAAATGAAATACACATGCACCAGCGCTTTTTACAATCCTCGAAGAACTTATAATTCACGCTTTTTGTATAATCTTGAGCTCTTCATGAGATCCGCTCTTTATATCTTCAATCGTAGAAAATCCCCGTCCTTTCATGTGTTTTTTCAGTTTTAAGAGGAGAAGAAAGTTGTAGGAGGCCAAGTTCGGTGAATACGGTGAATATGTTGACAATATTGTCTTTGGCCAATAAATTACGCACAAGCAAGGGTGACTGAGTAGACGCATTATCGTGATGCAACAGCCAGGAATTTTTTTCACCACGAACGGCGCAGAACTTCAAAGTTATATTCCTTATTGACTGTAAGAACTTCTGGCAAGAACTTATGATGAACTACACATATGCCATCAAAAAAAATGTTAGCAAAACTTCCACGTTTGACTTGGTGCGCTTTTTCCGGTATTTGCTTTTCTGGCCGCTTCCATTAACGCCGTTTTTATATTTCATCAGCAATGATGACCCTTTTCAGCGAATCTGGATTGTCATTCACGTCATTCAACAGCTCCTGAGCGATGCTCGTGCGACGGTTCTTTTAGTCAAAATTTTATTGATATTTTAGATTTATAGATTTATTGTTTCATCTTTTCAATAGCAAAAAACCACCAAGCTCGTCTAACCAAGACTCGTCTAACCTGTATTTCTGAGAAAAAGAAACTTAATATCTAAAATGGCAGACAATATCGACCTATGTTCGTAGGCCGCACAATTTAAAAAATCACCTTATCTCTTGAAAACTTGAAAACCACTTATATGGAATATGACATTGGTAGCTGCGCATTCGAGAGGCCCAATTTTCGAGGACTCTGTCATTTGGGTTATGCTGAATGTCGGCATTAGTACTAGTAATTTTGACTTGCCCCATTCACAATAAAGGCGATGCAACCTCTTGCAAGAGCTATCCCTGCTTAATGTCGCATACAAGATCCTGTGCGGCATATTGTGTGAACATCTTAAGCCCTTTTGCACCGCACTAATCGGCAGCTGCCAGTGCGAGGCCCGGTCCGGCACATCTACTATAGACCAAATTTTCACACTTCGACAAATCCTGGAAAAGACCAACGAGTTCCAAATCGATAGACACCATCTCTTCATCGATTTCAAAGCCGCATACGACAGCATTCATCGTAAAGAATCGTCTGATGCGATGGCTGAATTCGGGATCCCGGGAAAACTGATCCGTTTGTGTAGCACCACGCTTAAAAATACGCGATGCATCGTGCAGCTCGATTCTAGGACCTCTGAGCTGTTTGAAACATGCACCGTATTCCCGCAAGGAGATGCGCTGTCGTGTGACTTCTTCAACCTGGTGCTGGAGCACATAGAGCGAAGGGCAGGCATTAACAGGGAAGGCACAATCTTCTGCAAGTCTGTCCAGCTGCTAGGATACGAGAATGATATTGACATCATAGCACGGTCGCGCCGTGACGTTGTGGAAGCGTTCACGGCGATTGAAGGACAGGCAAAACGAGTTAGTCTTAAGGCCAATGAGGATAAAATAAAGTACATGCTGTGGAGCAAAAACCAATCCGTCGCTCACCGACTGGGACAAAATGTAACAATTGAAGGCTACAATTTCGAGGTGGTTAAGGAGTTTGTCTACCTCGTAAATTTCACAAACGGCACCACAGTGGAGATCCGGCATAGAATCGCCCTTAGCAACCGCTGGTACTTTGGATAGTCCAAACAACTTGGATCAAAACTCTTCACTCGAGGAACCAAAGTCATGCTTTACAAAAGGCTTATACTGCCAGTCTTGCTGTACGGAGCCGAAAGCAGGACAGCGGAGCTAATTTTGGGTTCTTTCGAAACAAAAATTCTGCGCCGGATATTTGGTCCTGTCTATGAAGAAGATGTAACCGCAAACTCACTTAAATATGGGTGAGACCTTTTACACTTTGTGATCGCTTGATACTAAAAGCAAATTCACTTAATACGAGGCAAAAGGTAGCGCAAGCAGCAGTCATAAGTTTTAATGGATTTTTTAAGAAATCATGAGCTCATTGTTTACGCGGGTTTTGAAGCCAACAATTTATTAGATCGAAAGAAATTTTATTTAAGATATGTGCCTGAACCCGATATTTTAAATTCAATTTGAGTAATGATCCAAATAAAATATTTTTAAAAGATAACGTGGGAGACATATTCTCTTATCGGTTTTCAACAAAACTAAGCTGAGCTTAAATACAATGTGACCAAAAATGTATCACCCTCTTGAAAGATGTTACGACTTTTGCAAATGGCAGAAACTGTCAATTTTGTTTCGATACTTATCTTTTTGAAATAAACAGATTATGAATATAAGTCGATAAACTAGGGAACGCTGTACTCATAATTCTTAAGATATTTCTGATATTTTTTTTACGGAATAACTCAGCGATTTTGACGTAACATGAATTTTGATCCAGATTTTCCTACCGTCCTGCAACATGTGGTCAAATATTACGGCGTTTAGCCGCTCGGCTCGAAGATGGAAGGTCGAAATTAGTCATAAGCGATCGTCAAGAAGAGTTATTATATTAAATTAAAGTAACTAGTGTCATCGGGTTTCATTTTTTCTAGGGCGCCGTGTATGTATTACGATTACATGATTTAGCGAGCATAATCAACGAGTTTTAAAGGTGCGAATTGTTGAATTGGGATTAGAGGATATGTGGTTCGAAAGGTTGGTACAACCGCTCGCAAAAGACATTTTGAAGGATATGTTTCGGGTTCACCGAATGTCTTTGCGAATGGTGGTCAATCAGACTATGAACAAATGGCCAGTAATGATAATACAAAAACTATAATATGTGTCGCAAAAAGACAATAAATATAAGGACTAAGAGACGTATCCGATGCCTTAATATTCAACCAACACCTTCTCAGTCTACAATTATTATTATTCGTTAAAGGTAAAATTCTTTGCAACGTCTTGCTGGCTAAATTGCTATTAAGACCAATCATTTTTGGGTCACGTATCTTCTTGGAAAAGTTACAGGTTTTTCAGTTTTTCCATACTTAAATCTGGATGTTGAAAATTAAAGTTTAAAATGTAAATTTCTATTGTTTGCTCACAAATCATTTATATAACTTCCCTGTACTTTGATATAATCTTTCCTTTACTTTTTGCCTTTTCTAATAACTATAATATGTACATATGTATGTATATTAGCATATTAAGACTTTCTAGAATGAGTAACGACCTCTTTGCCTTTCTTCCTTTGTAACCAAGTAAGTGTAGACAGAATAAAGGATTATTGCGGTTTTAAATCTTGGCTGATCTTTTAGTGAGTTGTAGTAGCGGGTTTTTTTTATACTGGATGAGAAATACCCGATAATGATGAAATAGTGAAAATTCAATACCAAAGGGGGGTGGTCGCGGTGCAATGGTAATCATCATCGACTGTTGAGCGGAAGGTCTGTAGTTCAAGTCTGTCCATATCCAAGAACAATTCCTATGCGGAAAACTGTGCAACAACATCAGTTGTGAATTGTGCGTGCATTTGCAATATAACCCCTCAATCACATGGAAACAAAAGAGTTACTGTGAACTACAACCAACGCAAATTCAGTCGAATCTCTCAATCCTATCCTAAACCACTACCCCCGAAGAGTAGTAAACGAACATCTTCGACACAAACCATCTGTACCCCGTCCAGGTTGTCTGACAAATACCATAAGAGCGTACACTCTTGAACCTGCACGAATCCTATACAAAAAAAAAAAAAAAAGATTGTAAAAATATTGTTACCGGTCTATAAAAAAACGACACGGATTACACTTTAAAAATTCGGTTTCTTTTCTCTTTATTTTTCCTTAGTTGTGTTGACAAAGCGGAGCCACCATGCGTGTTCACTGACAGTTCGCTACAACAAAAAAAAAATTGACAGATCTCAAAATAGTGCAGAAATGACATGCACTGTTTTACCGATGTTAATGGTTGCAGTCAACACCGTTCAATAAGTTTCCCTTTTCTTTTTATAGAAAAATCGATAACAATATTAACAATTTGTTGAGCCTTTTTTACAGCCAAAGTGAATTTAACTGGCGAATTGGACAGGCTAGTCATGTGTAGATTGTAATTTATGTTCGGCTGACAAGGTTAGCTGGAAATATGGCTCCCACAACTGAGAGTACGTCTCAAAACCTAGATGTGTCCATTTCGATAATCAGAGAAGTTGGGTATTTTTGCAGTACATTTTTGCATGATGCTCGTGTCCATGCTTATTAGGCCGGGTTGACTTAATAATGTCAGCCTACAGAGCACACACAATGCCGTACTTTAGCTAATTGGATCTTCGAAATTAATGAACACAAAATTATTCTGAGTAATGAGGCTCATTCCCATTTTTGGGTTTCCGATAATCCAAGCAAAATTCCACAATGAGCAACAGTTTGGTTTGATGGTGTTATTGGGTCATATTTTTTTGCATATGAAGCCATTTTGATGAAATTATTTGCCTGGAATTGAATGACTTTCAACTTTTAGCAGGACATCACCAATGGCACACAGCTAGTGACTCATTGTGTGATAAGTTACGTGGAACTGTGATTCTTGATTTGGGCTATATTAATAATAAAGTATATTAATAATAAAGTCTATGCAAAAAATACACTGGTGATTCATACTCGAAGGATATGGTTTTGCTGAACGCAAAAAAAAGAGATAAAAGTGTTCTTCTAAAGAGTCACTTTTTATAGATATAGCCGAAACAAACGTTTGGCAGATGTTTTATTTCTTTACTAGTTTCATGACCTGTAACATAGACTGGAATAAAAATATCACTAACTTCCATAAAAACTGCTAAGTTTTCGTATTGATTGACACCTCTTGCTGGATAATCTTATATACTCCCCAACACTTGATTACACTTACTTAAAATTTGTTCCTAATTTATAAAGCAAGGGACCCATTCGGATCCATTGTTAAAACTTTTATTTTTACAGTCTTTCTACTACTAAATTTAAGGAAATAAAAAATACTCGCCGTTTTCGGTGTTTTGCCACTTGAAGAAAAAAGGAATATTTTTAATGTTTTTATTTTTTTTATTGCTTATATTTTGTAAGTCCTCACTTATTGCGTATAGCTTTAAAGATCTACATAATTTTTTTAAGTACATAACTTACCACAATTTTTTCAATGGCCTTGTGTGGTTCCGAAACTTCAAAATACTAGCAAGAAAAATGACGGAGATCGCATCATTGAAGTTGAGACAGAAAATGGTGTAAATAAAATTCAATAATCACGAAAATAGCGGGCAAAAAAAAATTAACATAAGAAAATATAATATAAATGAATGAAATTATTAATTTAAATTTTAAAAATAAATACAATGAATGAAATGCACAATTACATAGAATACAATGGAAAACTCTTGTGTTTATTCTTAAATATAACATCACTAAGGAAAAATTGGGATGCGTTTATTTTGTATGTTGAAAGTGTTATACCCAAAATAGATGTACTGATGCTCTCTGAAATAAACATATGCTCAAATGAGAATAGCTTCTATGAAATAAAATGAAAACAATAGGCAAGGTGGAGGATTAGCAATGTACTTGAAAGTCGATATACAGTCCCAGAGGCATAACAGGATTAGCATCGTTTACGAAAATATGTATATCTGTTAATATACATCGCAGTGAGTTTAATGCTGCAATCATTGCAGTTTACAGACCACCCCAGGAAAAACGTACAATACACTCTTTCGTAAACGAACTGAATGAACACATTGATGTATTTCACAAACACAAAAACATGTTCGTTAAAGGATATGTTTAGGTCATAAATACCCAGGCAAAGGAAACTTACGTAAGTAATTACAAAACAATGATAGCATCGAAAGGCCTGATAAATACAATCTCTTCTTGTATACAAAGATATTGATCGATCATTGCTTAGTACGAGTTACAGACGATGAAATTATGTCAGGAGTAATTGAAATGAACATCTCGGAACACTATGCGATATATGTATTGCGGAATCAAATCCAACGTTTATATCAGACACATTAATACAGAAACAGCAATATGTCCTAGATGCAATGATGCTGAATAATGTTAATATCTATGTATAATCGGGGAGATCTTAAGAAATACAACAATGTCAACGATTTCTACGAAGGGTTCAAGAACACGCCTTCTACTATTTAGCAATCATCAACTGTAGTGTGTCAACACAGACAGAGAAACAATGAATACAAGTGGATGACGAACAAATTAAGGAATGCATGTTACGAAAAATCAAGGTTTACAGAAGATATAAAAACAACCGAAGGAATGAATAATATGCAAAAGAGTACAAAAAGTATCGAAACGAGCTCAACAAAATAATCTTCCGCACAAAAACTCAATTCCTCAAACAACAGTTCCAGAAGTCTAAAACTAATCCCAAAGAAACCTGCAAACTAGTTAGTTATATTCTGGGTAAGAGGGACAACAACCTTGGTGAGACTCTGAAGGTAAATTTTGCAAATGAAACCAACATAATGGATTTAGCTAACAGATTTGCACGTGTGCTCTCTTCGGAAGTTAATAACACAGTTTACGGATGCAGCGACAGAACTTCGAACCGAACAACAGGCAACGTACAAAGATCAGTGTTTCTTGAAGAAGCATTAGTCGTCGAAATAGTAAATGTTCTCAGAGCTCTAAAAGATAATAAGTCACTTGGCGTAGACGGAATTTGACCAAGAGACCGGAAAATGAACGCAACAGCATTAGGTCCGGTTATGACGAAACTGGTTAACATGATACTAGACCAATCCTCAGTCCCAACTCTCTTAAAAGCATCTTTCATCCGACCGATCTACATGAGTGGAAAGAAAAATGATGTAAAGAACTACAGGCCCATCCCTATACTCTCAGTTGTTAATAAAGTGCTGGAAGAAGTTCTGAACAACTGAACAAAGACTGTACAACAACATCGAGAAATATAATATTCTTCATGAGAAGCAATTTGGTTTCAGAAAAAACGAAAGTACAAGCTGATTGCGAACATACAAGAACATACAAGACTTTGCGAACAGGCTGTATAGTATCCTTGATAAAACCCACAGCTCCATTGTCCTTTTCATTGAATTCAATAAGGCTTTACGAAGGTGGTCCGATAAGTACTTATCCTCACTGCCAGTTGGCGCCAGTATCGCAAGAGCTAACTATCGTGTAGCACATTCTAGTAGACGACTACTGTCGAAATTTCAGCCGGATCGGATTCGTAGTTTTGTTTTGACCGCGTGTGGAAGCGGGAATGTCCGCGGATTTTAGAAAAATGGAAAAAGAGCAATATCGGTCGGTGATTCGATTCTTGGTTTTGGAAGGGAAATCGCGCAGCGTTTGGATGCTGTGTACGGTGACTCTCCTTCGATAGCGACCATCAAAAATTGGTTTAACGAGTTTCAAATTGGTCGCACGTCGGTTTTTGATGAGCCACGTCCAGGTGCCCCGAAAACGGCTACCGCGGAGGATAACGTGACAAAAATCCACGATCTCGTATTGGCAGACCGCCGATTGAAGGTGCGCTAGATAGCTGAGACAGTAGGCAAAGATCGCGTGGGTCATATCCTGCATGAAATTTTGGGCATGAGAAAGCTGTCGACGCGATGGGTGCCGCGTTTACTCACTCCGGATAACAAGCGCAACCGTGAGACCACTTCAGAACAGTGTTTGACGCTGTTTAAGCACAATCTGAATTGAAGAAAAAACGCCCACACTTGGCGAAGAAAAAAGTGCGCTTCCACCATGATAACGCACCGGCTCACACTTCCGCCCTCGCCACGGCCAAATTGGTCGAATTGGGCTACGAACTGCTGCCCCATCCACCGTAATCTCGAGATTTGGCCCCGTGCGACTTCTTTTTGTTTCCAGCCGGCCAGAAATTTCAGTCGAATGAGGAGGTCATCGCCGCCGCGGAGGCCTACTTTGCAGACCTCGAGAAAACGTATTTTTCAGACGGGTTAAAGAAGTTGGAGCATCGCTGGGTCAAGTGTATCGAGCTAAAAGGAGACTATATTGAAAAATAAATCGCCATTTCTCCAAAATTTTTGTTTTTCTTTTGTTGGCTAAGTACTTATCGGACCTTATGCTACAAAAATATTTTAAAGCAACTCGAGAAAATGGGAGTTCGTGGGAGGATTTTATACTGTTTGGAGAGTATCTGAAAACAGGCACTTTAAAATGAAAATTGAGGATGAGTATAGCGAGGAAGAAGGTGTTAAATACGCAGTCCCGCATGGATCAAAATTGGGACCGCTCATCTTCCTCATATAGGTCAACGATATGCTGTCAATCCTCCAACAAACTACTGGTTACGACTACGCCGACGACAAAGCCATTATTGCAAGCCATAAGCACGTGATTTTAATGCAATCACTGCGTGGTGTCACGATCTTGGCCTCGTTATAAACGTTAAAAAACGATGGTAATGTACCTCTACCGCATATTCCTAAAACGAACATTTTCTGAAAATGCACGATCAGAAATGCGCCTCGTGCAGGGACGGGTTAAGAATATCCCTGCAGCGATACCTATCGCTTGTCGTAAAAGGCGACTAAACAAAGGTAAACAAAACTCACATCTAGGCAATTTAGAAAACACCAAGGTGAGCCTAGGGACACATATACCACCATTAAACTGCCCCACAAGTGTGCATGCAAATCAGTGGGTTGACACGACTGGAGATCACCGGTGTTGTAAGAGTAAGATCAATCAAAAAAAAAATAAAAAATCTGGAGCATGCCCGTGTCAAAAAGGAAGGGAAGAATGAAAACGGTCAAACCGTAGCATTATGGAAAAGAACGCTAAAAGGAAAAGCACTACCCCGCCAGGCACTACTAATGGTCGTGATCCTGGGACGAGCAGAAATGCTCGGGTCAGAGCTATAGGATTTCCGGGGGATAGCAAAGTAATGCAACGGCGTAAGCGACATTTAAGAGTCGCGAGTTGGAACGTTGGAAGCATGAGTGGGCGCAGCTATGAGCTTGAAGAAATGATGGTTAGAAGGCGAGTAGACATCCTGTGCGTACAAGAGACGAAATGGCGAAACACCGGTAATTGGGCACGTTTCTTGGACGTTAAAACAAAAGCCTACAAGATGTTTTACTATGGATTGGAACAAGGTAAAAACGGAATCGCCATCATCCTTGCGGCAGAGTTACTTGGCAACGTCTTAACCATTTCAAAGTCCAGTGACCGTTTGATGGCTCTCAAATTGGTGATGCATGGTGAAGTGTGGAACATCGTAAGCGCATATGCCCCTCAAGTAGGATGCGAACAAAAAGAAAAAGATGCATTCTGGCTAGATTTCCACAACCTTGTCAAAATCATCCCAAAGGAAGAGCTTTTGTTTGTTGGGGGAGATTTAAACGGACATGTCGGGAAGACAAGCGAAGACTATGAAGGCTACCACGGAGGGCTGGGATACGGCACCAGGAACTCTTCAGGTGAAGATATCCTAAACATGTGCAAGTCGTACGGTCTTATAGTGCTAAATACCATGTTCGTCAAACAAAGCCGGCACCTGATCACTTATAGCAGCGGCGGAAATGAAACTCAAATAGACTATCATTTGGTATCCAGTTTCATGAAGCCACGAGCTAAAGATTGCAAAGTGATCCTGGGAGACGCGATCGCCCCTCAACACCGTCTCCTCCTGACTGAATTTTTTATGGATGCGAGAAAGAAGTCAAAGCAGCAAACGAAGGTGTCTGAGAGAATCAAGTGGTATAAGCTGGATAAAGGAAAAGGCGAAGCTTTTATTACCATCATGGAAAACTACCTCTCTTCCATTATCGATGAGGTCGGTAATGAGGAGTGCAGAGCACAAGACATGTGGGATTCCCTACAACAATCTGGCCTGGAGAAAGCCAAATCACTGCTCGGAACATCTAAAGGCCCCTGCCAACACGCAAAAGAAACCTGGTGGTGGACAGACGAAGCCAAAGCAGTGATACACGAAAAGAAAATGGCTTTCCAAGCTTGGTCAAAGTGCTCTTCTACTAATAGAGAGGAAAAAGCTCGCCGTGAAAAGGTATATAGATGTTGCAAAGGTATCGCGAAGAAAAAATGCGCCGAATTCAAAGCGAAAAGCTTGGAAGGCCTCTATCAGGAGTTGGAAGAAATATCGTCTTCCGCGTCTGACAGGAACCAGGCTACCCAGGAGCTTCGACAAAACAATTTGAACAAAGGAGCAAATATCTTTAAGATAGCCGCCCAGAGAAGAAGAAATGCTCAGGAGATTCGTTTCCCAAAGTTTATTAACAATGCTGAAGGCCAACTCCTTGTGGAAGACGAAAAAATTCTCCACAGATGGCGACAGTATTGCGAGGAACTTCTGAACGAACAGTTTCCCCGAGTGTACTTTCCAAGAGCCGCCCCGAATCATGCCGAAATACCCGACATCACAGTCGAAGAAGTTCGGTACGCGGTTAAAAACTCCAAGAAAAGAAAAGCTGTTGGGCCGGACGGGATACCCTCTGAGTTCTGGAAAAAGATGGGAGACATCGGGTCTAGATGGCTCATGGTTCTTATCTCCAAACTTATGAGAGGCGACACTATGCCTAATCAATGGAGGGAAAGCTATCTTCTTCCATTGCACAAAGGAAAGGGTGATACGCGAAATTGTGATAACTACCGTTCTGTCAAGCTGATGTCGCACACCATGAAGATCGTTGAACGGGTATTAGATAGCCGACTGCGGAAAATAATACGACTATCTGATGACCAGTGCGGGTTTGTCTCGGGTAAATCAACAACAGATGCAATCCAAAGTATAAGGATCATGATGGAAAAGCATCGTGATTCTTCAAAGGACTTGCATATGGTGTTGGTTGATTTCGAGAAGGCCTTTGACCGGCAACCAAGAGATCTTTTATGGGTAGCGCTAAGACAAAAAGGAGTTCCAGAAACCTACGTGCGAGTGATTATGGACATGTACGAGAGAGCAACGACAAGAGTAAGATGCACCGCAGGAGTCACCGAAGAGTTCGCAATCAAAGTCGGTGTACACCAAGGGAGCGTCCTCAGCCCACTGCTTTTTATAGCAGTCCTTGATTGCTTGCTTGAAGGAAAAGTGACGGACCCCAATGTGCACCAGCTATTCTTTGCTGACGATGGGGCCATTATAAGTGATGATCAGGCGTCCCTACAACGAGCACTTGATGTGTGGGTGGACATTTTTGAGGGACACGGGTATCGTATTAGTTCAAAGAAGACAGAGTATCTGTGCTGCCCGTTCTCTGACCCTCATCAGCCTATTCCAGACATTTACTTGAATGGAAGAGTGCTTCCCAAGTGTGAAAAGTTTAAATATCTGGGATCTATGATTAATAGAGAAGCAACTTGTGATGACGACATCAAACATCGCGTAAGCGTAGGGTGGATGAAGTGGCGGGAAAACTCCGCCATCTTCTGTGACCGAAAATTTCCCCCTAAGCTGAAAGGAAGGCTCTACACTTCAGTTGTACGTCCGGCGCTCACATACGGTTCACAATGCTGGACAATGCACAAAAAGTATGAGAGCAAATTAACGGCAACTGAGATGAAGATGCTTCGCATGACAGCGGGAGTAACAAAGCGTGACAGAATTAGAAGTTCAAAGATCCGAGGAAGCCTCCACGTAAAAGAAACCATCACAAGAAATATAGAGCGCGACCGACTCAGTTGGTATTGCCATGTTCAAAGGAGAGATCCTTTGAACCCCGTCCAAAAGGCGTTATCAATCAACATTCCAATTTCAACACGCAAAAAAGGCAGGCCGAAAAACAATTGGTGCAAACAAATGCAAAAACACCAGCATTTGATTGGCCTCAGCGATGAAGTAATCCCAAACCGGGAAGCCTGCCGCTACTTTCTGAGGTCAAACCGGCGGACCCCACAAGCGGACCAGTAGGAATGCAGTTAAGTGGGAAGGTTATGGTCCTACACTTCTGACCATAACGACGCCGGGATAAAAAGGAAAAGAAGAAGAAGAAGAAGAAGCACGATCAGAAATGCCTTCATGAAGTTGAGCGTCATTCGTAGCTGCAAAATAACGACAAATGCAGCGAAATGATAGATAGATAGTCGATCTACGACTGATTGTAAATGGTATAAAGATGTTGAGCGTATCTCATCCCTACAAACTCGAGGTCATCTCTAGCTTTTGGAACTGCAGTAACTACAAAACACCAACTCAACAAATTTTCAATACGCGACGAAGGAAGCAAGGGCGTTATGACATCCCAAGATTCTGAACGAGTATGGCCGAAGAAAATATAAGGTCGTAAATCCAATGTTTTTCAACGCGCTTGCAACTAGTTTCAACAGCATGATAAAAAAGATATTGCTAAATAAGGTTAAAGAACTGTATTGTAACTCTCCATGATTGTATATTTTGTAAATAGTATTCATGCTTTTCTTTTCATTGTTCCCTTGTTATTCTTTTACAAATGTCTGTTTTCAATTGAATTCTATATCCACGTAAACTTGTAATGTTTTCTTTTTGTAATCAGTCTTCTGCCCTCAATGCCTTAATAGATATTGTTAAATATTTTTAATATGAGTAAATATAAATAATATGAATAAAAGCCTGATGTAATCTTCTGATTTCTGTCGACCATCTAAGACAACCAAATTTATTGGGCCATGAAATGAAATTGCAGGCCATACAATGTGGGAACGAACAACAGTATGACGACGTGACAGGAACATCTCCGATTTACTCAAAACGTGAAAGTAATACTGAAAGCCATCAGGACCATCCATATGATTTTTTTTCTCTTCGGGAAAAATTACGTTTCCCATTCTTTCTGCCAGCTTATGTGACCCCGGCAGAATTCTGTTTTTTTCAGTTTTGCCATCGGAGACTGTGTTAGCACTGTTGAAACACTCTTTGAACTGTCCGGACACAGGCTGAAGTTCTAACTTTCCCTTTTATATTAAGAGCGGTCGCAGCGGAATTTGAAGCTTCGCGTAAAATGCACCCGCGATGTCGTTCTCTTGTCGCTCTTGCTGTGCGTTCTCTTCGGTTTCTGCCATAATTATTTTGGATTTTTTAGAATATTATTTATATATTTATATACATATATTTTTTAGAATATCCATGGATCTCGACCAATTTTTTGTAGCAATCTTCCGGTTGGAATAATTTTCTTGTTTATATGCAAGAATTTTGCCAATTTCTAAATTTGTTAGAGTATTACCTTGACCCATCCACAAAAACAATTTTAAAAAATAACAAGTAGCAACAAAACAGAAGACAATTTTATAGTAAGTTAAACTGGAGGAGCTTGTACTTTGAATGTTGAAAACAAACTGATGAGGCACTTGAAATAGGCAAAAAACCGAAAATGGCGATTTTCTTTATTTAGAGATTGTGAAAATTAAAGTTTTAACAATGGGTCCGAAGAAATATTACTCCTGCTTTATGATTAAGGTAGAAATTTTAAGTGTGGGTAATCAAGTTAACATAACATAATTGGCTAACAACATTCAAGCGGTAACCAAGCCATCAGAACGATTACTGTAAATAATTGGGCATGTACCAAAACAACAACAAACAAAACACAACCGACCACGTAAATCAAACCAGGAAAGTTCGTGTTAAGTTCTACAAACATAGGAAAGAGAATAGGCAAAACTCCAGAGGTTTATCAACTTTCCACTGCTGCCTTATTAGGACTTGTAACGTGGTCGGCGCCTATAAAATGCACGAAATATGTTGCGACACATGATAATATCTCCGAAAATATCGTTTGTTCATGGCCAGGTAGATAATACCGCCTCAAATTCACTAATAATTATTAGGCACTTAACTACCTGTAAGCGAATGTTTCGTAATCCCACTCTCTGGATTATGGGACCTATTGTGAACTCACGTACCCTAGACAACTGCCAGCACAAGACATATCCTACGTTTCTTAGATATTTCAAAAGCTGATTATTCAAGAGAAATATTCAAGCCAATTTATACATTCCCAGCCACTTATTCTCTAATAAATATTAAACAATCTTTGTTAAGGTCGAATTTCGCGACTGTCGAAACCCATCCCTTCGTTCGTTATTAAAAATACACAACCAGTCGCTTGTCACGAACACGAAAAAATAATTTGATTCAAAAATTAATTAAAACAACATTCGCTACTGTCAAAACCAAAACAAACTTTCATGTACTTTTCCCGTGGGCATATCTGCCATAAAAAGTTCATGACTTTCGTCACCCGTGGGCCACCAAATTCAAAATATACAATTGCTTTGCATGCGACAAAGCCTCATTAGTATGCAGCTGAAAAGCATATGTCAGCAATCAATGCAACAAAGCGCCAGAAAGTCAGCATCGGCATCTGCATAATACCTCTCATCGTCGATAAGCCCAACGACCCTCAATCAATCAATATTTGCATAATTGTATGCAAACTCCAATAGAAAACTTTCACATATTTCATGATATCTGTATCTGCATGCAGATAAACATTATTCCCCAGTGCCAAGTCGAGTAGAAGTCGAGCAGAAAAAAACAAGCAAAAGCTTCAAACAACAAAACCGATTCGAAAGATGGAATGAAATCCATGGCCCCAGGCAATAGTTGACGTTAACAGCACTCTACGTCTTCCTGTGCCGCGCGCCCCCGATGTCTCCGGCACATGCGACATCCGAACCAACCTATCCTGATTAAAATTATGTACATTCTATGATTTTGAATTTACATAGGATAATGACATGTTCAAGTGGCAGCAAAGACAAATTGTAACCCTCGAGCGTGACGTTTTCGTGCTTTTTTTTTATTCGATTCTGCCCCACGGATTCCGGCATACAGGGCATCGCCTCTGGGGATTGCGAAAACTGGAGCAACAATTTCATTTTGCTCCTACATCCCTATATCCCTTCGGGGTGTTCACTGCTCTTTCTTCGTCGGCAGTTTAAGAATAATTCAAAGCCATATAGCATCCACGATAATGAATTAATATCCTTGAAACGCAAGTACAAACAAACGCGAGGGTTGCCCGCCCATACCTTCGCCCATACCCTCCTGATGTGGTGAAATGTTGACTGCGTTTCAACGCTCCCCACAACACGAATGACAGTGTTTCACGTTGCTCCTAAGTAGTCATAATCGAGCGACTTTAGCTACTCAACCGGCAAAAAGTGAAAAAGCAAGTGGAACTCGCAAGGGAACCTGAGCGGCGTATAAACAGAATGAAGGGCAATGGCTTCAAGGGCGCTTATCGATTATTTTTTCTTTTTCGCAAATACCTTGTACTTGAGTATGCCATTAAGTCCTAGAGAAATAACGAAGACAAAAATAAATTCAACGACTATTGTCGCAAAGGACAACGATTTATATTTGTCATGTTCCCCACACCACTCCACTCGTATGTGGTGGTGGTATGTGTACGCCTCGAATTGGGTTACCGAGGTTAGAGGAGGGCGGTAATGAAACCGATAGCAAGTTGCCCTTAACAAATTGTTTGTCGTTAGGTTTTTTCTTCGATTTCCTTTTATTCACAAGGATTCAACTAATCCTCGACTTGAATACATAGATTTCAATAACATCGAGATATGGCTTAACCTACTTGGGTTAAACTGTGGGTGGTGACCGAGGGGTGGCCGCAATAGCACCATTTGACATATTGGACTAATCGTGGGCGTTGATTTGTTTATTTTCCTCGTAGTCAGGAAGTTCCTTCTGGCTTATCGAACTCCTGATTGACATATGGACGGCCATAATTGTGGAAATTCTATACAATCTGTTAGCATTAATGTATTCATTTGTTTTCAAGTTTTCCGAAAATAACTCTGCACCCACGGGTGGAGGCGTTTCCGTTTCATAATTCATATTTTCCGAGTTCCGGGGAAATTGATACTCGGAGAAAAATTTGATTTTCATATATTTATCGCCTTCTTCGAATAGGACGTAAACATCCAAACGAAGCCTTCAAATTATCTTTGTCAGTTGTCATCGTCAATCGGGGTAAGTTTCTTAATTGTATTTGACGTTGGTCACCATGTGGCTTTAAGTGGTTTACTTGGAGCTTGGAGAGAAATCGCTCCAGCACATCTTTAATGGGAAGTTCTATGAGTGATTTTATAGCTCCCAAGAGTAATATCGCTTTTAATTGGGAACAATTTGAAATGAATCGCGAACGGCAGAACATAGAACAAAATACGACAATTGTTCAAAAAGTAATGGACATTTTGTAATTTTTTTCGCTTTTGTGTTGGTAAGTATTTCTATTTCGATAACTCGATAACCAGCCGGTTTTTTAGTCTGCTGTCTGGTAACAAAAAAAATTGTAGGGTCGGCCATTATTCGTTAGGTTACAAAAATATCGAAAAATTCCGTTTCATTTTAATATAAGTGTCTGCAAATTTGTTATGTAGAAATAAGTAATATAGTAGGCCCTACAAAATCATGGTCCCGCCTTCAGGAGGTATAGCCCTGAAATATTATTATCAATGCCGGCTCTTCCAACCTGCTGTTCGGAATTAACATCCCTGATTCAATCAACAGTGATCCGTGACAGCATATTTTCGGTTTAAGGGTCGTTTGACAATCAGTTTACAGCAGATTGTGGACACTATAATTGTTAATCCGAGCGAACAAAAACTTCAACGTCGCTGGTTCTGTTATAGATGTCAATTTTAAATTTTTTTTTTTCAATTCAATTTCAATTTTATTTATCAAAAAAGTCTTGATTACACAGTTAAATCCTGCAAAGCCTGAAGGGCTTATCTGCAGGCGACTAGATAGCAAATATACATTTTTTCAGAAAAACTTGTGAGAAATTGAATCATACATATGTATATCTAAATACAATCTTCAATTTATAAATCTTGCATTTCTAAATACATTTTTTTGCGTTTTTCATGCACTTTGTTTTAGGCATGTTTCTGAGACATATTGGAAGCTCATTTAAAACGGTTGGTACTATGACTTACATACATACATATCTTCTTCTACCATATTCGTTCCATAATTTCGGAACAGCGATGCGTCCTGGTTCTCTTCTTCTTGTATTAAAATATTGTTGAGTTGTTCTAGTTGATTCCTGCCTGACGTTTTATATATCATCTTCTTGATCGTGTTGTGTGCGGTTTCAAATTGTGACATCTGTGGTGCTTCGTCCCAAGCTAGAATACCATATCTAAGATGTGATTCCACCAGACCAAAATAACTTTGCCTTAATACTGATGGTGGGCAGAAGTTGGCCAGATGGTATAGCGCATACGAAGGTTGCCGTAACTTTTTCATACATACATAAGTGTCTCAATAGGGTTGCTCCATTTAAGATTATAGTCTACGTGAACCCCTAAATACTCGTACTTGTAGACTGACACGTTCTCAATTATTTCGCCACATGAATCATTATCTTTTAGCTGTAAGTGGCACTCAGCTTGATGCAGACATTCTCTATCATGTATTTTAGATAGATTGATAGATATTCTTTATTTCGTATAAAATTACAATGTGGTTGTCACACAATTTATTGTACATACAGAGATTCGATATTTATTATATCTTTCAGCTGAAAAAAATTATTAAAAAAATTATTTTTGAAAAAAAATAGTACTTAATTTACACACAATTTTGAAAAAAAAAAATAGTTCGAATTTTTTTTCATTTTTTTTCAAAATTTTGAGTTTGAAAATTATCTTCTCAAAAACTATTCCTTAAAACAGCTTCGTTTAAAAACAAGATGAACGAAGAGGTTCCTGGCTTTACAAAAAAGTATATCACGGCATTATGGATGTAACTGTTGACTTTTAATAATTTACAGGGGGGGAATAGACCCCCCTAAATACTAAATACTAAATAAAATACTAAATAACTAAAATAAATAAATATATATATGTATATATGTATAAATAAAAAATAAATAAATAAATATATACATATATAAATTTAAATATAAATAAATAAATAAACAAATAAGTAAATAAATATACTTTAAACATAGATAAATGAGTATATAAATAAATAAATAAATAAACAAATAAATAGTAGTCAATAAACATTTACATTAGTGAATAAGTTGTTGTATCAGAGGATTATCTGAAAAAACGCAATTTTGTCGAAATTTATCGACAAGTTTAGCTATTTGAACGGAGATCAATTCAACTTTCGATTTTATATGAAGATCAGAAGTGGAATGATATCAAGCATCATTTTCAACAGTTTATTTTGGGTTATTTGTAGCTTTTTAATGTGACAGTTTGCGCAATCTCCCCATACTTGGCAACCATAAAGTAATATGAATTGAAATATTACCTTATGTATTATTGGGCGTTCTAAGCATTGATTTTCTATTTATAAATGGGTAAAGCAGCTTAATGGCAATACCTATTTTATTAATTGTATTTAAGATATGTTTCTTAAATGTTAACCTTCTATCCAAATAAATTCCTAGGTACTTTACACTAGTATTCCAATGCACACTGACTCCACAAACGTTAAGTGGATTGTTGGGTAAATAGCAACTCTTTCTTTTCCGACTAAAAAAGATAGGTTGCACTTTATCAGCGTTAATTTTAATTTTCCACCTATTTAGATAGTCGGTATATATTCTGATTGTTCTCAATATTGAGAGCAAACTCATGGGAAGAAAAAATACCTGTGTCATCGGCGTATATATGTAGCTAATTCGCACTCTGGCAGCCTGGGAATGTCAGAAGTGTATATGTTATATAATATAGGGCCCAGGACAGAACCCTGGGGAACCCCCGCAAAAAAGTGTTGTAATGATGATGGCTCATTATTAACATATACTCTAAAGGCTCTGTTAGTTAAAAAGGTATGAAAAGTTTTGACAAGATACAAGGGAAATCCTAGATTAATCATTTTACATATTATACCAGACTCAATCAAAAGCTTTTTCAATATCAAGTAAAACCATGCCTGTAGATCCTCTTATGTCAAAGTTGTGCCTTATATGTTGACATATTCGGAGTACTTGATGTGATGTACTGTGCTGATTTCTAAATCCAAACTTTTCATTTGGGAATATACCTTTTTCGTCAAAATACTTCATAAGCTTTGTTTTTATAATTTTACAAAAACTTTGCTGATACAGCTTAGCAGGATTTACGAGTTCCTTTCCTGGTTTTAATATTGGTATCACTTTTGCTATTTTCCAGATATTTGGAAAATATTGCAGCTTGAGACATGCGTTGACTAGAAAAGTAATAAATACTACCCCTGAGTTAGGTAAATGTTTTAGATGTGCGTTTTTAATGCCGTCAAGGCCATTTGATTTTCTCAATTGCAACTGCTTTAGTACTTGAGCGATTTCTATACGAGTTACAGACTCAGATAAAGAAGGCTCACAGTTTTGCAAACGAAGCCTATCAGAGGTTTCTTTCACTAAGGTATTTGTACCAGGAACACCAAGGTTCTGAGAGATAGTATGGTTTTTCTCGAAAGCACGTTTAAGAATATTAGCTTTATCGGAATTGGAATGGTATACATTATCAGAACTATGCAAACTTGGAATCCTTCTATTTCTGTTCCTAATAATTCTAGCTACATTCCAAAACGGTTTAGCATTTTTATCTAACGATCTTAGTTTTTTATTCCACTCTTCATTCCTATGCTTTGAAATTTCGGAGGAAATGAGCTTATTAAATTCGTTCATTATTACGCGAAGGAGCGGTATGCAATAACTTTGCCATTGTCTCTTTAGACAGTTTCTAAAACGTATAAATACTAGAACGGTCAGGTAAGTTGACGGATAAACTTTTATAGAGCAAAACCCGTAATCTCCGATCAATATTTTTTTTTTGTTGGAGGCTTTTGCTATCTGTTGGAGTACTCAGACGCAAATGCTGGCCCATTGTACTAGTAGACAGACACCTTTCCTTATTATATTTTCCCCGTTGTCCGGAGAAAAGTGAGGAGGAACTTCAGTAATGTAGAGCTAAGAGATTTGGCACCACGTCGGCCCCAAGGATGCGCCACTCTGTGCGATTGAAGGCAAGATAGTCGTAGAGAAAGTATTCGCATTAGAGAAAGAGAAAGTATGTGCATTAAAGACCCACGATTTTACAGTGGAAGGAGGTAGAACTGAAACGGATTCAGGTCCTAACAAACTCTCTTCTGAACCCCTTCTGGCGAGTTCATGAAAGTTCTCATTTCCTGTGATCCTAGAGTGACCTGGGACCCTTACAAGCCTTAGTGAATTTAGTGTTCCGACTTTGTTCAAAAAGGTCTTGAGTTCATGCACTAATTTAGAGTTGGATAGAGGGTTTGATACAGCATATGCTTTTTCTTTCCACTTGTACTTCACAACATAGTGCAGTGCCAATAGGAATGCGTATATCGCTGACTGAAAGATAGATTGATATTTTCCTAACGAAAAGTGCAGTCAGACGCCCGCCCCCGACCGGAGCCATCTGTAAAAATGCGAATACAGTCTTCTCGAGCTTTGTCGGAAATTTGTCTGCGAGATTATGGGATGGCAAGTGTCATTGCGTCGGAAGGCATATCCATGAGGGGTTGTAGGATATTTCTCGCGTAAGTATACTGTCACTATAATGCGAGTTGTAGCGACATATGACTTTCAGTGTGCACCCTCTGATATATATATCAAAGGGGTGGAAGTTTATTCAAAAGATCTAGAGCAGTGCTCGGTGTGCTGAGGAAACCCCCCGAACAGCCGAGACAAACCGCTCTTTGGAGTTTCGTGAAAGAGGCCATGACTTGTTTGCGTTAGTCTATTCCACCGGACAACCGATGTATATGAGATTATCGGTCGTATCATTGCCGTGTGTATCCAGAGGACCCTTTTCGGCGATAAACCCCAAGTTTTGCAAAGAGCACCTTTGCATTTCCAAAAAGCTGACACCGCCTTGTTTGTTTTTGACTCAACATGTTTAAACCCAAGAGGACTTGCTATTTAAGATGTCTCCCAGGTTCTTAGCTTCCTTGGATATCGGGATCGGAATATCTGCACTAGCTCAGTAATTTGACTTGAAAAAGCTCAGTAATTTGACTTGAAAATTTATTATAATAAAACTCCGAATTTTTAAAAATAATAAAAAAGAGGTCAATGTTTCATACATTAATTTGTCTACAAGTCCAGCCGCGTTAAAACCAAAAAAAAGGTTTTTCTTAGAAAAAAATGGTTCGGGCTTTTTTTTAATTTCTCAAAAACTACAAGACATTTTTGCATCCGGTTTTCTGTTTTTAACTAAAAACTAATAAGGGAATTGAATTGAAAAAAAATAGTACTTAATTACATACAATTTTGAAAAAAAATAGTTCGAAATTTTTTTTTTTAATTTTTTTTTCAAAATTTTGAGTTTAAAAATTAATTTCTCAAAAACTATTCCTTAAAACAGAAGATGAAAGAAGAGGTTTCTGGCTTTACAAAAAAGTATATCACGGCATTGTGGATGTAACTATTGATTTTTAATAATTTTTTTTCCAAATTAAGTAAATTTTTCCAAATTAAGAAAATTGCCCTTCCCGGCTAAACGGGGGGGAATAGACCCCCCTCTCCCATACAATTTTTTTCGTGTCTTGACCAGACCTACACGCTCTAGCTTTTTGGCACACTGCTCGTGGGACACCCTGTATACATCCTATGAACCATCGAGTTTTTCCTCCTTTAAAGGTGATATATTAAATTTGCATCAACGTCTTGTCGTTGTTTTTTTTTTTTTAATTTATGGACCACCCACTTTGTAGGTAGGAAGAAAACAGCAAGCATAGCATTAGAGCATTAATTTTGTCCTTGACTAAATTCCTGTTGATACCCAATTTCTTAAATTTGAAAATCTCAAGCGTTCAATATTCTGTACAAGCCAAGGGTATCAAATCTTCAAATCCTCTTAGCAAGTCCTCTTTAAATCACTGCTAAGCTGATATGAGTATATCAAATTCTTTTCTAGTGAATCAGAATAAATATGACTTAAGAATGATTGTTCTTTTATCATAACCTAAACGATTTTGACATAATCTTCAATCAGCAGTTGACCGAAAACATTTATCAACGCAAAAGCATATTCCAGCACTTTAAGGAAAATACGGCCTCAACGATAAGAAATGGGTGAGAATTCTGAGGAAATAACTATCCAAGTATATGTACATACTCGTATATCAAGTGGATCCTTTTCGGTTTCACCTGTCGGTTACTCGCCAGCAACCACCCTCTGTAATCTTCGCTCTAATGTTACGTACAAATCAAGTGTATTTCGGGAAAACACTTGGTTTGTAAGAGGAGATTATCCTTAATAACTAGCCTGGGGTGCGAAAATCGTTTCATGTCATAAGCTAAGTATCGGTAATTATGATAAAATGGACTCGAAATCACTTTTTTTTGTAGGTGACTGTGAAAGCTTGTAATTATGAATAAATGTATTGTATAATTATGAAAAAATGTATTGTAATAGATAGCTTTTGTACGTAGAGTTTTTCAATAAGAGCGGAAGATGTTGATATGGAATGAAACAAACTGTGTCCGAGGTATTATATGAACATAATATTGTTTTTCTTTGAAAGAATCATGTATGCCATTATGTATGGAATATGACACTGTTCAAATGCCCGTCTCGGCTTCTTACGGTGGCAGTGGTGGATCCGAATGATTCAATTTTCAATGACTCTTCCGCCGAATACCAGCGATGGCTTGTGTTATGTTGACAGTTAGGGGATCGGTTGATTGTGTTTTATTCGAATAGACAAGAGAGAGTGGGGTCAAAATGTGTAACCTTGGTGGCCAATTCACGTCAGCTCCACGAGCGATAACTTTACACTCAAAACGTTTATTCACTTTCTACTGGAACTACATGTCATCTAGGTCCCTTTGGTTCAATTTGGGCCTAAAGAAATTGGTTATCGTCGTTCTGACCGCCTTACTAACATCGTGTTCGAAAAAGTACAGACAAATTACCCCGTCGACCCAAAATCTGCCCCAAACCGTAACTTTTTGAGGATGCATTGGCAGCTGGTGAGCCTCTTGTGGGTTGGTGTCCTCCCATATACAGCAATTTTGCTTGTTAACACAGCCATTCATCCAAAAATGCGACTTGTCGCAAAAAATGATTTGTCAGCCAAAATTGGGGTCCTCTTCCAAACGCTCCGAAGCCCAGTCAGCGAACAAACCGCATTGTCTATGGTCATGAACTTTGGGCTTCTGGGTCGGATGGATCTTGTACGGACGTAGGTACAAGTCCTGACGTGAAATTTGCCAAGTTGATGTTTGCAAAAGGCCGAATTCTTGTTCGACTTCCACGAATTCTGCTGTACAGCTTCATGGAACGGCAGTGATGATCTCAGCCCATCTTACGTTCCTTTGACGTTGGAATATATGATAAATTGCCGAACCGTTCATCTCAAATTTGGCTACCAAACGTTGAGAAGCGGACTGTGAAGGACCACTACGTTTACTGTAAAATGGGCGCAATCGAGGGTATTTTGTACGAAACTCTAGGTTTTTGCTGCAAGTCTTTAATCTCCCCTAAACAACACAGTTTCCTCAAATGCCGATCTACAACTACTAACCTTGTTGTCCTTTACTCTATCAGACACAAATACTGGTCCATTGTGCTGCCAGACACCTTAGATGGCGTTAGAGCTCATAAAGAGCCAGAGCCAGAGCCAAGCTTCTTTTTTATTTACCAATGTTGTGTGCGATTTGTTTTTCACACAAGTGAACGGAACCTAAAGCTTAATGCCGATTCCGAACGGCGAGAGCCGAGAAGCTTTTTCAAGGCAAGTGAACAACGGTGGGTTTTGCCAGTAATCATTCGATGGCGTTGGTGTTATAGGGTTTCGAACTCGCTCATCTTGCGTCAGTCAATAAATGCCAATCATTCACTTTTTCACATAAACGAATCAAACCTCCTCCTCGTCTCTACTTCCTCAATAATCAGCCCAACTCCGCCATTCAGGATATACGCGATCTTGGCATATTATGTGACCAGGAGCCAAATGTCGCGCACATGAGATAATCTTTAAAGCTAATTCTGCACTCGGTTTCTGAAGCGATGGTCTAAATAATTCTCAAACCCTTACGTTATCCAATCTCTTTACATAATCCTTCTCCGGCCCCTTCTTTAATTCGCCTCTCAAGTGTGGTCTCCTTACCAACAAACCTACATTTCGAGAATCGAAAGCTTCCAACGCCGGTTCCTAGGTTTTGCTCTTCGAGGTCTTCCCTGGTGCAATCCTTTGATTTTACCACCCTGCCAAGACCGCCTTAGATAGATATATAGAACTTTACTTCGTACAAGTATTTTACATTATAATAGTATGACATCGCACATTGTACAGAGATATGATAACGTATTTTATCTTTCAACTGAAACATTATTCTCCTTGATGAAAATTTTACGGTTACGAACAAAGAATATCTTAGAAGGAAAAAACGAAGAAAAAATACCTTATCTCTATTAATCAAGATATTACATAGAGATATAAATAAAAATATCAGCAAACTTGCAATAAATAAATAGATAAAATAGAAATATACAAAAGATAAATAGATAAATAAATAAATAAATAAATATTAAGTTAATAGTAAATAAATAACAGGTATGTATATAGGTACAGGGTGTCCCACGAGCAGTGTGCCAAAAAGCTAGAGCGTGTAGGTCTAGTCAAGACAAGAAAAAAATCGTATGGGAGGGGGGTTGTCGAGTTATAATCAGGTCGTTCAGAGTGAAACAGAGTGTTTTTATTTTTAGCAGATTTCTTAGACTGCACCCGGCAATTAGTTTTGAGAATCTTGAAACATGGTCCCTTTTTCTTAGATTGAATACGTACCTAGCAATGTTATTATAGACCGCAATCAGTTTTCTCATGCTCTTTTCATCAGGCTTGCAGAAGATTACGCACCCATATAGCAGCACTGGTAGAAGTAGGGATTTAGCAAGCATCAATTTGATTTAAGTGGGTAAAAAGTTCTGAGTAGCCCAAAGAGTGCGTAATCCGCCATAAGTCTTAGCAATAGCTGTATTAATGTGAGTATCCCAGGTGAGAGTACGATTAAAAACTATGCCGAGATTCTTAACTGATGTAACCCACTCTAGAACACGCGGAAGAGGTGAAAGATCAAATGTCTTGCAGTAAATAACAACGACTTTTGACTTATCTGGATTAAGCCGCAAATCATGTCTTGTAGACCATTCATAGATTTTGGATAGATCTTCATTTAGTGCGTTAATTGCATTATTAAGTTCTTTTAGAGGTCGACTTAAAAAAAGCTAAACATCATCCGCGTACATATGGATTTTACAGCGCTTAATAATTCCAGGCAAGTCATTTACATATAGGGAGAATAACGTAGGGCCGAGAATTGAACTTTGTGGAACTCCATTCAGTACATTCATAAAGATAGATGAGCTATCATCAGCAATTACGCGTTGTTGTCTTCCACTCAGATACGACAACATTAGCTTAGTAGAAGGAGAAGAGAACCCAAAGTTGTTCCGCAATTTATTGCACAGGATCGAATGGTTGACAGCGTCAAAAGCTTTCGAGAAATCGAGTAGCGTTAGAAGGGTTGCCCTCTTATTGTCTAAATCTTGTCGGATTTCATCGACTACTAGTACAAGCGCAGTATTACAGCTTCTCTCAGGTCGAAAGCCAGACTGCCTGTTGCTGAGCAAGTTTTTCCTGGTTAGATAATTTTGCATTTGGTGTAATACCAACTTTTCAAACACTTTGGATATAAAAGGTAAGATGGCTATAGGTCTGTACTCAACAGCATTACTTGATCTATTTTTAGGTATAGGGACTATTTTAACTTTTTTCCATTCGGAAGGGAAAGTTGAGGTAGTAATGCAACAATTTAGTATGTGTGTTAAATATTTTAGAATAAACGGCAGTAGCAATTTGATAAATTTTGGACATAGGCTATCGCGGCCCATAGAGTTCGATTTGATAGAGTGTATGGCAAGAACAACATCGGGCGGATATACTCTTTGGAAACAAAAGGCATCTTCGTGATCGGATGCTGGACTTAGGTCGATTGAAAGCGTTCTTGAAGGGGCACCGGATAAAGTGATGAATTCAGCATTCAGCTTATTGCAATCAAGACCATCTGTGCGTGGGGAATTTTTCTTGCATAACCCAATGTTTGGAATCTGTTTCCTTCTTTCGAGACTTCTGTTCGAGGCAGACATGTCCATAAAATTCAGTTTTAGCAGTTCTAATTTTTTACATCCACAATGCCGTGATATACTTTTTTGTAAAGCCAGAAACCTCTTTTTTCATCTTGTTTTTAAACAAAGCTGTTCTAGGGAATAGCTTTTGAGAAATTAATTTTCAAACTCAAAATTCTGAAAAAAAATGAAAAAAAAAAATTTCGAACTATTTTTTTCCAAAATTGTATGAAATTACATAAGTACTAATTTTTTTTTTTCAAAAATTCAGTTCTCTTATTAGTTTTTAGTTAAAAACAGAAAATGCAAAAATGTCTTGCAGTTTTTGAGAAATTAAAAAAAAACCCGAACCACTTTTTTCTAAGAAAAATCTTTTTTTTGGTTTTAACGCGGCTGGACTTGTAGGCAAATTAATGTATGAAACATTGACCTCTTTTTTATTTTTTTTTTTTAAATTCGGAGTTTTATGAGGATACAATAAAGTGACACAGTATTGGAATAACCCTGGATTAGCCGTTTTTTTTCATTGATAACGCCTGAAAACTGACCTGCCAATTTCGTCTGGGTCCGCCCGCCGCCTATGGGTTCTACCCGCTCGTGGGACACCCTGTATATTAGTAAATATATAGAAAAATAAATTAATAAATAATATTAAATTCCCATAAATAGATAATAAAGAATGGTGTAACAATGAAAAGAAAAAAAACACGAAAACAAAAATTAATAAATAGACAAACTAAAGAACAACATACTATATGTATGTATATAACAAAAAAAAAAAAAAAAAACAAAAAGTTTAGCTATAAATATATTCAAAATAAATATGTTCTTCTTCTTTTCCTTTTTGGCGTTGTTATGATCAGAAGTGTAGGACCATAACTTTCCCACTTAACTGCATTCCTACTGGTCCGCTTGTGGGGTTGCCGGTTTGACCTCAGAAAGTAGCGGCAGGCTTCCCGGTTTGGGATTACTTCATCGCTGAGGCCAATCAAATGCTGGTGTTTTTGCATTTGTTTGCACCAATTGTTTTTCGGCCTGCCTTTTTTTTTTTGTTTTGTGACACGGGCATGCTCCAGATTTTTTTTGTTTGATCTTACTCTTACAACACCGGTGATCTCCAGTCGTGTCAACTTACTGATTTGAATGTACACTTGTGGGGCAGTTTAATGGTGGTATATGTGTCCCTAGGCTCACCTTGGTGTTTTCTAAATTGCCTAGATGTGGTTTGTTTACCTTTGTTTTAGTCGGCTTTTACGACAAGCGAGAGGTATCGCTGCAGAGATATTCTTAACCCGTCCCTGCACGGGTCATTCAAAATATTCAAAATAAATATGTTAATCAAACAAATTGCTAATCAAACTATTATCAACGAAGGCACACTTGTTAATAAAACTCTGGCTTAGTTTTTGAATCATATCAGAGATTAATTCAACATTCGCTCGCCGATGTAAATTTTCCATCGATTGATGCGAGGGAAGATTGAGCATCATTTTTAATAATTTGTTTTGGGAGACTTGTAATCTTTTGATGTGACATTTTGCGCAAGAACCCCAGACAGGACAGCCATACAAAAGGATGGCTTGAAATATAACCTTATATATTATGATTCTATTTTACAAGGATAGAGAAGATTTTCTTTTTAAAAATGTACATATATAACATCTTGATTGCAAGATTGAATTTGGCAATGGTTCGAGTGATGTGTTCACTAAAAGTTAGTTTTTGATCCAGAAAAACCCCTAAATATTTAACACCCATGAGATAGATGTTCGACTGATCTGGAGAGTGGAATTCGGTAAAAAACAAGCTTTTCTTTTCCTAGTAAAGAATAGCTATCGCCTGTAGTTTATTATAATTTTGCTTGATTTTCCACTTGATAAAGTACATAGTTATCCAACACTTCTATTGCATGTTTAAGATTGGTCTCAATATTGCGAGCAATTTCATGCGATGAAAGTATAGCTATATCATCGGCAAACATAACTTTATCACAGTCAGGAAAATTTGGAAGGTCTGAGGTATAAATGTTGTATAAGATTGGCCCCAAAATCGATCCCTGGGGAACACCCGAATGAACGTTGAATAATATTTAAGCACATCCATTTACATAAACCTTAAAGCACCGAAACGACAAGAAAAATTGAATGATTTTTGGGGTAAAAAAAATTGTTGGGTATGCCTCTCGCATTCCAAGCAACAACATTTAATTGTTTATGGCTGGCCATTAGAATATAAGAATTTAGGGGCTAAATGTGCGATGACATTAAACTGATCAAAACTTAAACCAATCAACATTAACACGTTGGAGGAAAAAAGAATTGTATCTGACATTCTTTTCATCCATCGACTTCTTTCAGGTACCATTGACTGCGCAACCCTCTACAACTCTGTCTCTATGAACACTAACCCCCGTTATGTACGAAATCCCCGTCTCTTCTATCTATCCACCCCCCGTACTGCCTATGTCTCCAATGCACCCATTTCTCGCATGCTGGGAAGTGTTAATTCGAATCCTTACTTCGATTTTAACCTCAGCACTTCATGAGTAAAAATCCGCCTATTGAATCACGTAGGGAATCTCAAAAACCCTTTGACTGAAATTGTTCAAGGGCTTAAATCGAATGCATTTACCGTTGTTGGCATACTCATGCTTTCCTCTGTGCCTCCTTGATTTTAGTAAGGCCTTCAACACGTTGAATCATGACATTTAATGCCAAAAACTTGCTGCTTATTTTGGTTTAATTCTCGTCTTATAAATGCAACAATTATTTATCAAATAGAACCCAGAGGGTGTTGGTGCAAGGGGCAAGTTCACTACTTAGAATCATTCTCTCGAGAGTACCCTAGGATTCGATTTTTGTCCAATCCTCTTCTGTATATTCATCAATGACTTATCCAGGGTTGTACTTATCGAGTCATATTCGCCTTATTGATAAATTTATTGTCAGAAATAATGAAGACCCCAAGGTAATCCATGATTGATCGGGATACAAACGGCTCCAGTTTGCATTAAGGACTTCAAATTACCATTCTAGAAGTCAGTGACAAGCAATCTTTTTTTTCAATTTTATATTCATTTTTATTATACATTTCCTGTAAGTATCTTGCGCTAGACAAAAATGCTTAAAATTAGCTTAACTGTGTTAACAAGTCTTAATATTTTACTGGCCCTAGGCGGACACTCTAAAATAGACATTACAACTTACACCTATGTATGTCGTTCGACTACTAAATATATTCTTAGAATTTACTTTAAGATAACTTAAACTAAGAAAATTTGTTTTACTTTAAAAGCTTAGCATACATATGTATGCCATATAGTAAGTGACAAGCCAGAGTTTTAATCTTGTCTGATATTGATCACATCAATTTCAATGTTGGACACTGTTCAGAAGTCTGCAAAACTGTGTACAATGTTTATTCGATAAACCAATGCCTGCCATCTCAGGATTATTTCCTCTTGCGTTGAGCGTAAAAGAATCAAATTGCATGAACTAGCCGGCCTAAAACGAGAGATAAATTGCTCACCGAACTTATTTTTCAATTGGTTCATAATTAGCTCGCTCTGCGACATGTAGCGCCAACTGCTGTCAACCAGGTTCGGCTAGTACATTTTTGGCAAAAAAATAGCTCGATATCATTACCAGAGGGCGCTATTGATGGTGACGCTCTTCTCACGGTCATCGTTGAAGAAATAGGGGTCGTCGCTAAAGACAATTTTTCGATAAAAAATTTACCTTTCCCCATCTTTTCTAAGGCCCAAATTACCAGAAATTTGACGATAAACTAGTCGTTCGGCTTCATTCCCTGCACGACCTGTACTTTTAGACCAAGATCCCTGCGTACAATCTTCCAAGAATTGAGTAAAAAAATCCCAATTACTGGGTACGGTGGGGAATGGACAAATATCTGTTTTCATTACTACTGGCGAATAGAGCAGCAATATTTTGGTCGGTATGCACTCTAAGCACACGGATAAGCGGTTTGATATCCAGTAGGTCAATTATGATGATGGTCGAAGTGTGCGAAGAGTACGTAATTTTATAATAAAATTTAATAAATTGTAAGCATTATTCGGCTGAAAGTCGCGATAAAACGGCAATATTAGCTGAGTATGCTTAACTTAAACGCATGTCACAAATTCAAAAATAGAATACGCAAAAGCCAAACAACAAGAAAAACACTTTGCCTTGACTTTTTCTAGTACTCTTTCCCCAAATAATTTCAATGGGGCTGAGCGTACCCCATAAAACCAAAAAAAAAATTCTGACATGACACAATTCACACCTAATATATGGCGGTCATTGATGTATTGGTAATTAACCGAATTGATCACATTGCGTTCGACCCCAGATGGTTCGCCAATATGCTGGATATCCACATCTTCCAAAAGGGCCTGTTGCGACTCCCTCAGGGATGTCAATCAAGGGCTACTCGGGCTGGTGTCCATTCACTCAGTCATCGTACACGATGAACCTGGAGGTGCCCAACCTGATCGATGTTGCTATACAGGCCAATCAGCTCATTGTTCAATCTCTCTCGTAGAAGCGGAATCGAAAGTCACACATAGACTCTTCTTCCTGCGATTCTGATGACAATAATAAGTTTGTACCATATATGTAGAAGGGCCGAGTTAATTAAAGTCTTAGGTAAAGTTGCTTCCGGAGCACAAAAAAATAGCGATTGGCGAGCGGCTTAGACATCTAAAGGTCTAAACCTTGTTGGAGTTTCATTGAAAGTATTACGTTGTACAATTATGGCAAGGCACCATGGTTCTAAAGGGAGGTTGCTATGATTTTTAAGTCCAGCCATTTAAACTATTTTGATCGAGCTGAAATTTGCGACCTTAGACAGATCATCAAGGAGAGGCTTGGCAAGCTCGCCGAAGGTGCAATTCGCAAATGTCGGGCATTTACAGATATATGAAAATGGTATCAATTAGTTGACATGTCTTACCTATTTTTAGCTCCGAATAAGAAATGTTGAAGATTGCTGTATTTCAAGTAGTTCAACGGAGGACCAATGATTTCAGTTCGGGGTTTATCGGTAGCACCGAGGCTCGTTGACTTCGCATTTTCTGTATACTTGTATTACCGTGACCTAGCACCCAAGAAAGAGTGATATTTATCCTGCTTTTGATTTTTGCGCTGATATCGCGAACAATTGTACAGATTTTAAATGAATCATGCTGCTTGTGCTGACCAGTTTTGTTGGATGTTTCTACGGAATACCAGAGATTACTTCGATATTCATTTTTGAAATAAGACATTTGATCAGGCTAAAAGACAATAAGTTTGGGGGGCATTGCAATTGATCAAAATTATAATGCTTCAGCTCAAGGTTTGCTCCGTAATTTATTAAAAAAGCACAATCATTCAGAAAATTGCCTGGAAGTGGGAACCTGTCCATTGGTTATGGCTATAGTAAACAAAATGAATATCGGATTTTCAAACATAACTTCACTCACCCCTGATACCACATTAACTTTTTGGCCTTTTTGACACGTGCCAAATCGAACTGTCAATGTCTCTCCAAGGACGAAGGGCTTTCAAAGAATTAAAACTACAAACTACGGGTACTCCTCGAAATGAAAAATACCTATTGTTCAGTACAAAAATGTCATATTGAGTTTGTTGTTAAAAACAAGAACCATTCATACTCGTATGTTGCGGTGGATTTCGAAAGACATCATATGATTGGATTCCTGTCTTCCAAATGTCACCCTCTTCTGTTATCCAATCGTATGTGTGTTATCACGATCTTCCAGGTTTTGGATTTTTCAACCACCATCAAATGGAATTCCATAACATGTGCAAGATTCTAGTTAACCCAGGTCGAACGATAAATTGTGTCTGTGCATCTAGATACTTCAACATTGTGCTAGTACTTACCGTAACATTTTTGCGAAGCATTACAAATTGGACTACAAAGTTGGCAGATGTACAAATGAGTTCGGTGTACTCGTGTTTATAAGCTGTGGGCATCCGAACAATGAAACATGAACGTAGGATTGTGTTCGAAACCAAACAATAGGATATTTATTTGTTATTGTTTCTCGTTCGTTTCCTTGTTCTGTTCCGATAGGAATACGTACAAGTATCTAAGTATATACGATGTTGGTGAAACTGGAAACGAATTCAGGAAGCTTGTGTAGGATGTCACACAAGTCATCATTTTTGTTATATGCTTCTTGATAGACATCATCATCTTCTTGAGAGTGTACAAAATGGGACTGGAAAATTGTTTCTCGGATTAGAGTTGTTGTGCGCAGCAACGAAGCGTATATGGACACTATTGACTAGTACAGGTCAACAATATATTATGCTTGGAGCACAGTTCTTCATTAATATCTGCATACTAAATATGTGCACGAAAAAATCACATGTTACCTACGGAAAAAGATAATTTGTTCCCGTCCAATTGTAAAATCAGACACTTTCAAGGCTAAAATAAGTTGGCTATTAACACGGGTTAGAAAATAAATTAACGTAGACTTTTCTTTTCGGACAGACGTCGAGTATAGTTTTCAACAATTTTGGTCATGAGGTTCTCTATTTTTGTTAATCTTATGCACGAACTATTAAAGTTGCATTTTATAAAATTCGTACATTTTTGGTCAACATAATCGCCCTAGTTAATTTGAATTGGTCAGGTGGTTTGAAGAAAACGGGTCAATTCTATAAATACATGCTAGGAAAGCACATACACGACAAATCCTCATCGCTTTAACCGAAAGTGTTCGAAACCAGCCAGGTACTTTATTTCAACGGCGAAGTCAACAACGTCATGAGTACATGATATGGTCTAACTCATGGCATTTTACGCAAATCATAAAGTTGATCATCATTTACATGTCTATAAAATTCAAATTTTAGATCAATTGAAGCCTTTAGATTATCCATGATATTGTCGATTTGCTAAATGAATGTTGAATCCCCAAGAATGAATCACATTATTTGAATGGATTGGTATGTAAACAAACTAAATCATTTTGTGGCATACCAAAAAGTCACTGTGTGGAGGAGATTGTGGGCTGGCTTTATCATTGGTTCGTACCTTTTTGAAGGTGAGGCTAGCGAGGCAGTCAGAGTGGATGGAATTATCGCAACATGTTGACACAATTTTTTTCTGGACGAATTCTTGGCCTGCTATAATGCAGGACCTAACACATAACATCTTTTGCAGTCGTTGATTCGTTTATTCATCAAAAAGTCATCAATAAGTTGGATTCTCAGGTGGCTGCCGGAGTAGATGCCGTGGGGATCACATGATCACATGGTTCCACTCTCAATTGTCATAAACTGAACTTCCTAAAAAATGTACGTTCAATTCGACGAAAACTTTCACACTAGCTGTTGGCTCACAAAATTGGCAAAAGAGTGGGAGCATTCGTTTTAAGGACGTAAGGTCTTTCAGGAGGATCTTATTAGCATTCTTAGCTTATAGATTAGCATTTAATATTGAAGATTTTATATACTGAACTGATAAAATATTAGTTATAAATTTTTAGACACTGATTAGCTTGTATAATGAGGCCGAGTATGCCTATGCTAACGTCTCTGGCCCCTTAATTAATCAGTTTTTAAAATCGATGAAAGCATGAAGTGAGTAATATTCGTGAGCTATGAGCGAATTTCGTTGCTGTGTACATCAACCTATCTCATTACAAATCAGCAGTTTTGGCACTAAGTAAAACACAGATGGGCGAAAATACCGACTTCTCGGATTGGCGCCTGTCTTGGCGCCTGTCTGGATATACATAACTTGGTGACATTATTCTTTCTACACCCCAGTTTTGCCTTTCATGTCGGTAGACTGTTGTAGCCTAGAATTTAATTTCATGTGGTTAAAATTCCATGTCCGTAATCATTTTATCCACTGCTGTTTCCTTTACAGAAGTCTAAGCCTGGACAGTAACTCGACTTTCACCGAGTTCATTGCGCTGTCCGACTCCATTACAAGAATTTAATTTTATTTCAATGTACACAATTTTAATTGGCTTCGACTTTCGGTTTAGACAACACCCGTAGGAAGATATGTAGAGATCTTTGCTGTGGTAAACAATCGAAGGCAGCTAGTATAAATGAGTATATGAATGCCTGACATTGCAGATCATTTCGCCAACACCCTAGACTTGTTCCTCACTTCCCATCCTGATAAGTATTCTATCGATATATTGTCTAGGCTCTCTACGCTCATCAAACCACTGTGTCGTTTCAATTCCTAAAAGAACAGTATGGTTCTACGAGAAAGCCAATTGGAGCGGACTCAACAACTTGTTTAGGAATTTTGACTGGATACTGTGCTTCCTCGATATTGACCTGGATGCCGCTGCTGATGCGATTACGAACATACTTCTGCTGGGTATGAGATCCTTCTTTCCACATAGAGTGAAGAGTAGCAAATGCGTGCAATAGCTGAGTTTTCGGACTTACAAAGCCAACCTCTTTGAGGAAAACTGGAATAAGTTTAAACAAGCGAGAAGTGAATGTAATGCATTGATTCGACATGTCAAATTCTCCAATGATCAAAAGTTGAGACAAAAGGTGCTAAATTGGCCATAGGCAGCACAAACTTGGTTCTGAGCGTGGTGTGGGAATCACAATTAGTATTGTAGGAACAAGTATTTTTAGATGCGCGTGGAATGTGGGAATAGGAATCTGTTGGAAAAGGCTTTCGGTTAGACTAATAAAGTGTGGGAGCGGAAATTAATCGGAGGTCCTGTTTGGCATTCAATCACAAGCATAATCACATGAATAGAAATGCCACATGGACATAACATTTGTCGTGGTTGGTATGCCAAAGAATCCTTATTGAAAAAGCTATAGTGGAAAAAGGGTAAAGAACCAATTAGCATCATCATACAATGAAAGTCACATTATACAATAGGGGGACAGAAGCATGCCATTGAATCCATTATTATAAGGTCACAGAATAAACAGTAGCATTCTAAGAGTACATTAATGTCTCCGCGATTAAGTGTGTGCTCCTGTGATAAAATGGGTCTCTTCTGAAAATATAATTTTTTAAGCAAATTAGATTTCAATTTCATACTGATCGTAATTTCAAGCAGAGAATTGGTAACAACGCCGAAGTTGATGAGTCTAAATTTAATTTCTAAGATCTGTTTCGGTGCCCAGCTCACAGTACTTTTCAAATTTTTTTTTTGTTCCATCGTGGTTCGAGTAAACCGAAAATAGTCAAATATTTTGAAAAAATCAATCGCAATAACACTTAAAAATTAACTATTCCATGGCACATCCTTTATACATGACGTTCATTTATCTTTTAAGGAATTTCGGTGTAAGCCCAATTTGATATCCTACAGCGTCATCAGCATATGGCGGCAGAGCTACATAAGTTACTCCTATATTCTTGGTTTTATTTTTCTCCGACTCAGTTACAGGTCTTCTAATCTTCGATCTTCTGGTAAGATGGACGAATGAATTCATTTTAATTTTTTTTTAAGGTGACAGGTAAATAAGGATAATGCAGGCATATTAATAGACGACTACACAGAATATATTATATGAAGGAAGAGGTGTTACTTTAAATTTCTCGCGATTGCCGAACCATTAATTCAACTACGATGATCTTGATAAATTAAGTCATGGAACGACACATACTCCCACAACATGTTGAAGTGATCATGATTCTTAAGCTTTGAACTGCTATCATTTATTATCAAGCGGGGTCCCGGAGGGCTATAGTGAATGAAATGATAATTTTAACCGCCTCGCACAGGTTAGGGGTTTTTAAGGTTTATTTTATTACGTTCGTTATAATCACTTTTCACAATTTACAATTTTACAATTTACATTTACATTTTATTCTTACATTTACATTTATAACATTTATTATTATTTCTTAAATTATCTGCGAAGCCTTAATGGCTTGTCTGCAGAACACTAGGTGCAGATATGTATATAATTCCATCACACTTTCAAATTAAACTTTACTGCTACAACTAAATACATTAGTCACGTTTTACAGATATGAAATAGTAAGGGGTCCGCCATCTAACGTTTTTTTTTTCAAGTAGTGCTTATTTCGTGAATGGTAACACTTAGTTCATGTCTGATTTGACAGATAATTAGTTTTATCCTTTCGCTGAACGAATATGGTTGTGTATACGCTTGAACAACGCTGGGAAATATTGCGACATTACTTTGAAAATCATGGTAATGTTGCAGAATGTGTGCGAAAATTGCGTACGGATTTTGGAAGAAGAGAAGCACCGTCAGCTCCGTATGTTCGTTATCTTGTGAAAAAAAGTGAAAGAAACTGGCATCCTCATCGATAAACCAAAGCGTGAAAAGCCAAAAACAGTGCGTACACCCGAGAATATTGCTGCTGCGGCAGAAAGTGTGCGTGAAGCGCCATCAACATCAATTCACCGTCGTTCTCAACAATTGAACATTTCGGAGACATCATTGAGACGAATTTTGCATAAAGACCTTGGTATGACGCCATACAAAGTCCAATTGGTTCAGGAGTTGAAGCCAACTGACCATCCAATGCGTTTTCGCTTCGCTAAGTGGGCCTGCGATCGACTTACAGAAGATGCCGATTTTGCCAAAAAAATCATCTTTTCAGATGAAGCTCATTTTGATCTTGGCGGGTATGTAAACAAGCAATTTGGGGCACAGAAAACCCGCACGCATACATTGAAAAGCCGGTGCACTCAAAACGAGCCACTGTTTGGTGCGGATTTTGGTCCAGAGGCATAATTGGGCCATTTTTCTTCGAAAATGAGCAAGGAGTGGCCGTTACATTCAATGGCGATCGTTATCGGGCCATGTTGAACGAATTTTTGTTCACAAAAATTAAAGAGGAGGATATTGGCAACATTTGGTTTCAACAGGACGGCGCTACGTGCCACACAGCCGAAGCTACACTCGATGTTTTGCGCCCTGTTTTTGAAGATCGCATTATCAGCCGCAGAGCTGATGTCGTTTGGCCACCTCGGAGCTGCGATTTGACACTGTTGGACTATTATTTGTGGAGTGCCGTCAAAGATAAGTGTTACGCTGACAAGCCAGAGACAATTGACGCTTTAAAGGACAATATTCGTGAAGCCATTGCTGAAATACAGCTGCACACAATCGATAATGTGCTTAAAAATTGGACCGATCGTGTAGGCTACTGCATGGCCAGCCGAGGCAGCCATTTGAATGAAATTATTTTCCATTATTAACCGGAAGGATTGTACTTTCAAATAAAAAAAGAAATTTGAGAAAATATTCAGTAGTTTTTTTTATAGCATTTTCAAAAAAAAAAAAATTATTTGGCGGACCCGGTATATGTGTATCTACAATCAACAATCATTATGAATTCACATACACATTTTTAACGCTCTTTAAAAGCTGGTGTCTTGTCATGTTGATGAAGGACGTCGGGTCTGCTGATAGCTGTATGCCTCGTGCGATCTTCGTATAACCTTTTGAATACTTCTCACTAAGGAGTGGAGGATTATCATTTGTGGTGCTTGTCCCCATGCAAGCACTCCATACCTCAGATGAGATTCGACTAGACCAAAATAACATTGGCGTAAGACGGATGGTGAACAGAAGTTGCTCAAGTGGTAGGGAGCTTATGCGGATTGGCGTAACTTCTTAGTTAGCTGTTCTACTTGATAGCTCCACTTAAAATAGTAGTCCACCCTAACACCAAGGTATTTGTAAACTGATACGCTTTCTATTTTGTCGCAATTGTCATTGTCCTGTAATTTCAGGTAGTTACCTGACATATGGAGGCTCATGTACTTTATTTTCATATTTGCTTTTGGAATATGTGAAGGACGTATATGCATAGTTTTGATCTTTTTTGAGTTTACAATAAGACCATTATCGTGACACCACGCAATTATTGCGTTGAGCTCTTGTTGCATTATTTTCACAGCTTGATCAGCATGTTTGTGACTTAAAACTATAGCAGTATCATTAGCGTATGCATATCCAGTACTTTTTTGGAGCACTGAGAGCATATTATTTATATAAATGATGAAAATAAGGGGTCCCAGTTTTGACCCTTGCGGAACTCACTGAATTCATCACTAATTCGCACTTTAAACTTTCTATTGTTGAGGTGACTCTGAATCCAAAGCAAAATATGTCCTCGGACACCTATATTTTGTAATTTTTCTATAATCCTTGCATGGCACAATGTATCAAAAGCTTTGTTAAAATCGATGAACAAGACGATAAAACTATGGTATTTATTTAGGCTGTTATTTATCTGATTTGCAAAATCACCAAGCAATCGACTTGTGCTTTTATTTTTGCGAAATCAAAATTATTTTGGATGTAGAATGCTAAATGTTTCTACATAATTATATAGCCTTTTAGCTATCGTCTCTTCCAGTACCTTATCCACCACTGAGAGTAATGAAATAGGTCTGTAGTTCGTAATCTCATTTTTCTTTCCACTTTTGTAGGTACATTGATCTTCCCATTTGGCTTGATCCTCGATCAAACATTTTTATGTCGCAAACGTGGACAATCTCCTTGATTTCAGATGATAGTACACAAACAAATTTATTGACTAAAGAACTTATCTTTTCTTTATTTGCAAAATTTGCTTTCAAGGTTTCATCAAGATTACGCGACTCTCTCCCTAGGACTTCATTCACTAGTTTCCAAGTTTCTTTTATGTTACTTCGGAACCTTTCAAACTGAAGAAATATTGAAGCTTCGCGTGACGAATTTTTTTATTAAGGTTATTACGAAAGATTTTATATGCTCTCGCATATTCTTCATTTGCTTTATTGTTTTTATACTGCCTGTATATTCTATCTCGCTCCTTGCATGCACTTCTTAATTCATATGCCATCAACCTGTGTTCATTGTTTCTCTGCTTATATCGTTGAATCAGAGTGGAAGACTGTACGATCTCCGAGAATACATTATTAAATCCTTCGTAAAATTCGTTCACGGTGTTATATTTATTAAGCTCATCCCAGTTATAGATTGCTATGTTGTTCATAAGTTGTCTACTAGAAACATACTGTTGGCTTATGTTATTTTCAATATTTCCCTCACAGTTTTTTTGTTTAATTCCACAATATATCGCATAGTGATCCGAGATGTTCATTTCTATTACTGCTGACATTATGTTCTAGTCTGTAACTCGTATTAAGCAATGATCGATTAGTGATTTTGTGTCTCGAGCAACATCGACTATTGTGTAAGGTGAAATTACATTTATGTAACTGAAAACTCGACTTTGTTTATCTGAGAGAGCCGTGACCAGCGGGAGCATCGTGCAGCAGAATCTAGTACTTAAGGTAGTGTAAGAAATATTTGTTTTTAGTTTTAAGTTGACGAGTGTAACGGTAACTGCTGCCCAAAAGCGGAGTAAAATAAAAAGACTTTTTTTCTAAACCTACTAAGTAAATATTTTCTTAATTTATTATACTTAGAAATGCTTGGTCGTGGTGATTCCGCAATCAGCGGCCATCATCGTCCAGACCATGTTCTGTCTCATGCGCATTGCTTGAATAAAAATTTCGTCTTACGGCACCATATTTTTTTTCATAATCCCGTTCGATATTTTTATAGGGCAATGGGCAACAAACTCGACTCGTATGACAGCGATGTTTGCGAGTATTGTACCCCCGCGGATTAACATAGTCTATTTTTCAGGCAGTCAATAAAAATGGGGGTAAAATATTTATTACATATGTATGTGTCAATTGCTTTGTTACTCCTTTGTTACTTCACAAAAGTTTATTCCTATTAAACGATGTCTGTAAAAAATTCAAATGGTATAGGGTTATCCATCAGGGACAGCTTATGACAGCCTCATTGTTTTCTCTATTGTTAAATTCCTGCTTTTCATTTTTCAGGTACTTAAAACAAATCACCATGGCAAGTTACATCGTCAAGCAACACGTGCAAATTATAAGAGTTTATTCACACAAAGAGTATTCTGTTGGCAAGGAAGCGCGTTTCATGCCCATCTTACGACTTATATAGTCAACCAACACCCGTAAGCCACACCGAAAACATAGACTCTCTTCGTGAGGGTGTGTAGTCAATTCCGTGCCGCGCACAAAAAATCGGCCTTTCGCAGACATCAACTTGGCGAGTATTGCGTCGAGACGTGGGCAAAAATCCGCACCAAATACGACTGACCTAGGAGTTAAAGGGCAATAGACAATATTAATAGACAACACCGTATGTTCATTAAGTGGTCTCTTCAACAGTTGGAAGCAGACCCCGTTTTCGGCAAAACAATCGTTTTCAGCCACGAGCTCCATTTTTGGATACACGGGTACGTCAACAAGCTAAATTTCCGAGTTTGAGAGGATGCCAATGCACACGAAGTCCACGAAGTGGCAGAAAATCACTGTTTGCTGTAGGATGTTGCCCGGCGAAGTTATCGGTCCATACTACTTTGATCAAAATGATGGGCACTGCCATCAACATCAACAGAGAGCGTTATCGACATATAGTACCAACAGGAAACAAGGGATATTTTGCATAAGCATTGTGATGACATAGAATTTCCTTAAGTCATAAATCAGTGCAATAAGCCGCAAACTACAAAGCCAACATTACTTAATTACTTACTTACATAACAGGCCAGGAGGATCTGAACCTGGGCTATGGCTGCCTTCCATGCTTGACGCTCCCGGGCACCCTGCTTCCAGTTGTCAAGACCAAGTTGTCTAACATCCGTGATTACTTGGTCTTTATACCGGAGGTTCGGTCTTCCTCTTCTTTTCGAGGCTCGGAGTAGAAGTCTCTCTTAGCTGGGGGGTTGGTGTTCATGCGCTCGATGTGAGCCATTGTAGTCGACGGATCTTTGCCTACATACTACATAGACTAAGTCATTTGGCCGTAAGGGTATGAATATCACTCAGCTTGATCTCAGTTACAAAATATTAGATTGCAAAATCTGATTTTGAAAATTTTAATTTAACTATGAAAGATTATATCGTTGAACAGTATTTACAATTGATCTAAATTTTACTTTTACAATCAGTGTTTTGTTCTACAAACGTTCCACGCGACTTAGCCCCCCGGCTTAGTCAACTAATCGGCGATTGGTGGAACACTTTGGATCAAATGCTTATTAATTAATCAACAAAGGCACGCAAGCCAGCAAAACACAAGGTTATGTAGCTCTAAAAGGTCAAATTAATCCAGGATTAAGGACAACTGCCTTTCTTCGCTGATTGGGCTCTGAACCCATTGGAAGCTGACCCAAGTTGCGCAAAATAAAAAATCATTTTTCGATGAATCGATGTGTGAACAAACGAAATTGTTGGATTTGAGACGATACCAATCTACAAGAGATACACAAACATCTAATACATTACGAGAAATGCACTGTAGACGAGTTGATTCTAACTTTGGAAACTATTTTATAAAGGTCAAAAGCACTTTACACACAATTATACAACATTAGCTTGAAAAATCCATCTAATCTCTGACATACTACAATATATAAGGAGTTAAGTTGTACCATAAAACCGTAGAGGACACATGTCGCCGACCCAATTGTCAAATGGATAAGCAGCATAAGCGAAGTCAACTAATCGTTTTCACCTCTGGCTGCCCATTAAAATGTTTAATTAACGACATTCCAGTAGCCACGTCGACCAAAAAACTCCCAAAAAACCACCACCACCACCAGCCGTATTGGTGTCACACAAACAGTCCACTCGCAGGATGATACGTGTGATGGCACGACAATGGCCGGATATACCAGTTAAGGTTCAAGCCTCAATCCGATACGAATTTTTTATATAATTTTTAATAAAGTACTTGCAGCATACATATGTGTACATATAACTTATTTATTTTGAATTTATACATGCCCAAACTGGATTCTTCACATAAAAGTCTTGAGTCGCAGAGTCGTTATGAATTTGAGGCCATTTACGATGAATAGATTAATGCCAGAACAACGCATGCAACTTGTGCAAAGCTATTTTGAAAACCATGGTTCGGTTCGCCAAACTAATCGTGCGCTAGGTCCATTATACGGTCGACTTAATCGTCCATCTGGGCAAATTATTAGAAAAACCATGAATCATTTTCGCGCCACGTACTGGGTGGCCAATATACGCGTCGTAGGCTCGGTGAATATGTCGAAAACATGATTCAGCTTGATCCTTATTTTCAATGCAAAATTTTGTTCTCCGATGAGGCTCATTTTTGGCTAAATGAATAAGTGAATAAGAAAAATTGCCAAATTTGGAGTGGAGAAAACCCAGAAGCGTTTGTCAAAACGCCCTTACAACCATTAGAACTCACTGTTTGGTGTGCTTTATGAGCTGGTGGAATCATCGGCCCATATTTCTCTAAGGACGATGCGGGCCAGAATGTTATCGTCAATTGAGAGCGCTATAAAAAGATGATTTCTGACTTCTTCGTTCCCCGGTTGAATGGCATGGATGTGACAGACCTTTGTTTTCAACAAGATTGCACAACATGCCACACTTCGCGCGACCATCAATTTATTGCGGGAAACATTTGCTGAGCGCATAATTTCGCGTAATTGACTTGTGAACTCCTTCACGATCCCGTGAAGGTATGTGAAGCCACTATTCTATGTTTATAAACCAGTGATGTTGGACGATTTGAATGTCAACACTGGCCGTGTTATTGCTGATATACGGCCCCAGTTGCTCGATAAAGTTGTCAAAAATTGGATGATTGCGCTTTCTTCAAGCTAGCTGTGGCATATATGTATATGCCCGAAATTATATTGGAGCTTTAATGGCATAAAATTATCATTATCTATCAATTTGCTTGTCTTCAATTAGCATAATATCAAGCCCAAATGCGTGGCAAGAGTTAGATAAGAGCCTTCTTCGTGAAGGACTGCTTTTCTGGATGACAGTATAGTAAAGAGGATGTTTGCTGTTTCAAAAGCATATCTCATTTCCTAAATTATCATTCGTTTGGTCAGGATCAGGATTTTGTTCCGATGGAGATGGGGAACACATAGTGTAATCCAATTTTATTAGCAGGAGAGTGTGGTATACTGGACAGGGACGGAGTCTCAAAGTAAATTCCATTTTCCATTTGGCTGTCCTTTAAATATGAAAAAAACGCAGCGCATCGCCTAAAAAAATGTAGGTGGAGCATAGGCGTCAGAGATCAGCTTGTCAACATTATAAGGATGAGTTTTAAATTAAATTTCCTCAATGCTCTCGAAGGAATTTAAGCTCAACATGCTATGCCACTATTTATTATAAATATAATGGGGAAAATATATTTTTATAACCACGGCAACCTAGTCTATGCTCAATCAGACATAGACACAGGGTGTTTGTTACTTGCCCGATTTTTCCTACTGTACTATCTGCCATATAGTCCAGAAGGAGATTTCATTTCGGACGGCCACCAACTATGCATACGCCTTTTCCAGAGGGTGTTGTGTGTTTGACTGTATTTCGTGGCTCGACAAACATTTGTTAAGGCCATGTCATGATGATTAATGCGTGCTTATAGTCTTGCTCTAACGGCAATGTGATTTGATTTGTTGAATTAAGCGATTGACCAGAGGGATTTAACTGGCTTTACTAATATTAAGTTGCATTTATCACTTCAGAGTTTCTGCGTTAGGGTCAAGACGAATTTATGTGGATACGAAAAAATTAATTACAATAGCTTTACAACGTAGATTTATTAAATGGTTGCGTGTGCCTGAGGGCAGGGAACTCAAGTTTAGTTGAATATCTGATGGTCGCCTTGGTTGGTGACGTCTTTAATGGGAGGTATAGGCTCAAACTTATTTAGATTGCGTTCGAATGAAAAAAGAAAAAAACGTCGCTCGTGTCTCGACCTATAGGAGTGAGGAAATACGAGTATACAGGCACGGAACAACAAGTTGTAAGGTTCGTGCGTGTCTGAATATTTGAAAGCTTATTAAGCACAGGCCGCTGTTGGAGGGATTGTTCTCTTGTATGTTTAGTGCATGCTGAACCTTATCGTATATGGGATACAGCACAGCCAGTAGGAGTGAGGAGTAGAGAAAAAGTCGGAAGACATTGAATGCGTGTAAATCATACTGAACTTGAAACAAAGTTCGACAGTTGTGTGGTTCGGTTAGCAATTGATTTCTAAATTCGAATGTATGCCCAAAAACATATGTACTTCAGACAGAGTGAGTATTTTGGAAAAAATTCTGAATAGTAAAAATGTTGCTAGCTAGTTGAGCAAAGTAGTTTCTATAGAAACAATGCTAAAACAAGAGGTACTTTGGCTCAGAGAATGTCGTGTCTGATGTCAATGACATGGTGTTTGTCTGGAAAAAAAGATTCTCGAATTCCAACTCTGAAGGTAATGAACAGTAGATCCGTTTCAAATATGAGAAGAATTTGATTACACGCCATAACGCTGATTGAGAGAAGCTTCAGCTATACGTCATCCCAGTCATAAGTATTGAATTCTAACCTGAGGATAATATCCCTTAATAATAAATAATAGCCGAATTCGTGGGCAAAAAATATTTCTTGCAGCTTCTTCTTTTTTTTTTGGCGTTACAGACCGAAGTGAACCTGGGCTGCAACCAACAAGCGTCTCCAGGCTGGCTGTTTCCAGCTCTGCACTCCCGGTTGGTTAAGGTCCCTTTTCACCTGAGTGCGCCAACCGTAGATGCGGTCGTCCTCTGCTGCGTCGTCCCTCTGGGTCGGATTCGAAGACTCTCCGGGCCGAAGCTGCGTTGTCCATGAACTCTACACGGTCCAGCCATCTTAGACGCAGGATCCGAAGGACGCAGAATTTTCCTCTCGAAACGACCAAGGGCCTCCCTATCCACTTTCGTTAAAACCCAGGCCTCTGCGCCTTAGAGGGGGAACGAGATGATTACGGTTTTGTATGGCTCAACCTTGGTCTTTCGAGAGAGGGTTCTACTTTTAAATTGGTAAGAGTAGTTCTGCGTTTTACCAGCGCTGGTGTTGTTGTCGCTGGTCATAAGTGAGCCAAGGTAGAAGAAGTCCTTAACCACTTCGAAATTAAAGCTGCCAATAGTGACATTTTGGCTAAGGCGTTGGTGTTGGGCATCCTGGATTTACGCTCATCGATCTTAAGACCCATCTTAGCCGCGTTCGCTTCAACGTCTCACTGTATTTTTCCAATCACTCGATGTCATTGCGTCAAGCACAAACTTCAAATATATCATACCTCTTGTGTTGGCCAGTGACTCTTGCAATATTTTTTCAAATACGATGTCGAAAAAGTTACATGTCGCCTTATTTACTCGTAAATTCTTTTTTAACGTCAAAGGTCTCGATTAGTTCTTTGTCAACCTTAATGGAGCAGGGAGAGTTCTCCATTATCATCCTGAACAGCCAGGCGAATCTGGCAGTTCATCTACATATATGCACACTCTCATACGCGATCTAAAATCGCCGAAAAAGTGATGGGCGTCGATTTGGGATTCTTGGTTCTTCTCCAAGAACTGCCGCAGTGTGAATGCTTGGTCTATTGTCTGCTTGCCTGGCCTGAAGCCGCACTGATAGGAACCGATTAGGAAAGGCAAAGAAGAATTAGTATGCGATGTTAAGGAGACTTATTTCCCGGTAGTTTTAGCAATTATGGGGGTCTACTTCCTTGTGGACTGGGCAAATGATGCTGAGATTTCTTGCAGCTATTGCTATACAATCCTCAGCATTTGGTAATTTGATTATATGATGATTCCATTCGAGGCCATACCTGGGTAGAAAAACTTTTCTCTTTCAGAAATGTAAGTGCGATTTGTACATAGGGGTTGGATTCAAAGGATTCAAAAGCATAATGCTTCAAAATTTAGATAGCTAGGCATACGCAGTCTTTTCAGTTTCACTAAGAGTAGGTTCATGAATCTGGGAATTAATTTATAACAAGTAGTGAGCCAGCGAAGGAGAGAATTGGATTAGAAGTTATATATGTATGCACAAGAGACCATTTAAAAAAAATTAGAAAGAGCGTTGGAAGCAATAAGGGACCCTGAGGGGCAGCAATATTTAAATAAACCCGTCTTGAACCCAACCAAGATATTTTGTATTGAACGATGTTAAAAGGTGTTTCATCATCAAGAAGATGTGTCGATCCCAAATGTACCTACTTTCATGCTTCATACCAAACCATACTGATTGCTTTTAAGATATCAAAAGCAATTATTTTGATCTTGCCCACTTTAAAGAGCAAAGGTCAGATATGACATCGAATCAACTGTGATTCTATTGATACTGTTGGACATTCATTAGTTTCCTCGAATCAATATACAGTGGATCTCCAGTAATACGGCCCCTGACTAATCCGGCATCCCCTGTAATCCGACATGCCCCGCGTTACCACTAATGAGTTAATTTTCCAGTAGCTTAACAAGTGAATACGGCGTAAGCCGATCAACAATTTATGACATTAAAAAGAACCACGAAAAGAATACAAACTTCGTGTCAATTACTGACTAAGATGGGCCAGGCAAGAGACAGACACTTAAGAAAGTTGAACATCAAGAAAAAAACAGGGAGATACGTTGGATATGAAAGCTAAGATATTTTACATAGCAATTATAAAAAAGATGACTTTGTGACTAGTGACTTTGTGATGGCTCGAACATTTTAAAAGTCGTCATGGCATACGCTTAATGACTATTACGAGAGAGATAATGTCTAGTGATACAACCTTCATAGAGCCTTTAAATGGAAATTTTTACAAAAAGCGCACGACTTAAAATTTAAAATTTACTCCGTTACAAGTATACAATGCAGATGAATCAGGGCTTTTTTGGTGTGTGATGCCTAAAAAAACGTTTGTTTCATGTAACGAAAAATCTGTACCTAGTCGTAAGGTGAGTCTTTGGAGAGCGCCATGGCGCAATGGGTAGTGTGTGGGCCGCTAACGCGTAATGAACGAGTTCGGATCCCGATAACACCAACACCATCGAATGATTATTTCGCGGCTCCTCTCCTCGGCGGGATACTGGTAAAATCCTCCGTTGTACACTTGCCTTGAAAAAGCGTATCGGTTTTCACTTTTGGAATCGGCATTATGCTTTAAGTTACGTTCACTTGTGTGAAATACAAATTGCCCACAACATAAGTGAATAAAAGAAGCTTGGCTCTAGCTCTTCATGAGCTGCACCGACATCTCATGTGTCTGCCGGTACAGTACAAAAAAAAAAAAAGGGGTGTAAGAAACTGTAATATCATGTGCTACTGCTGCGGGTACACATGCGCTAAAAATTGCGGTCGTTGGAAAACCTATTAAACAATACAATTTTTCACTTCGATTTTCTTTTAAATGTTGATATCCATCCAAGGATTAAGTTTTTTTAGCTTTCTTTTTCTTTTTACTATAGAGCTTTGTAAGACATAAATTGAAAAATGTCGAGAAGGCTGCAGAAGAATCAGTTTCACAGCGAACACTTTCCCAATCTTCAAAACGTAAATGATTGTTAAGAGACACAAAATCCGTTTTAACATAAATAAAATTAGAAGATATCTTTTTTAGTTGAATTAGAACTAGAACATTTTAAACTGAGTCAAATCATACAGTGATCCGATATCTGCAAATCAAAAGCAGAGCTCCAAAGGTGAACTATTTGGGAGTTGGAGACTACGCGAACCTACTCTCACCTTCACTCGGTGGCTCCTCGGTGCCTAGTACCTCAACTGTAGATCGGATAGACTCTTTTGTAAGGTTGTTGGGGGCAGCGGCGGAAGAATTCCCAAGATGGAGTCAACGGTTCGAGCGAGAAGAACTACCTGGTGAACACCTTATTTCGGTGTACTACAACATATTTGGACCTCAGGCCGATAAGGAACGGCACAGCCGACCCCTTGTTCTTAGGGGTTAAGTAAGAACCTGGTCCTCAAGGATGGGGGTTCCGCTTAGGGTCAACATCCCTCTCGTGTAAAATAAACACTTGTTCAGAGATAACCAGTGGCCTCGGATACGAACGGATTACATGTTGACGACCCCGCAAAAGTCAAAAAGTAAACGAATTCCGGATCTGCAGCTGGAACGTTAGGTTTATTCACAGACCAGGTGCGGCCGGACAACTGGTCAACTCTCTAGACTGCTATAAGGCAGACATTACCGCACGCCAAAAAGTACGATGAGATGGGCCAGGTAAAAAGCGGCTAAAAAACTGTGATATCTACTACGGAAACTGCTACAGAGAAAATAAACAACGCTTATTCGGATGCGGATTTATTATTCGAGGTTGACTCTGGCAAAAAGTTTCAATCTTTCGGTATGTAAGCGAACGCCTCATCCGCCTATCCGCCAATTTCGGCAATATAAGCCGTCCACGTCCCCACAGAGGAGGAAGACGACCGACCGAAAGATGAATTCTATGATCTCCTAGGTTGAACATATACAATGTCCAACGTATGGCACCAAAATCATTCTAGGAGATTTCAATGCGAAGCTGGGTAAGGAAGCTATCTTTGAACGAGTCGTAGGAAAGCACAGCTTACATAACACCAGGTCAGAAAACGGACTAAGGCTAGTGGACTTTATGGCGGAACGTAATCTTGTAATAGCAAGTACGCGAATTCCACGCCTCAAAATCCATAAGGGGAACATAAGGGGACCTGGTGGTCTCCGGATCAATCGACAACCAACCAAAGTGATCACATTGCGATCGACGGCAGACACTCCTCCAGCAGCCTAGATGTCCGAACCTATCGAGGAGCCAACATTGATTCGGATCATTACCTTGTGGCAGCCAAAGTACGGATGCGAAATTCTCGGAATCAACGGAGTCGAGTAAGAACACCAAAATTTAACGTCGGAAAGCTGCTATCGCAAGAGACCGCCAGGACCTTCGCCGATCAAGTCTCCCTCAAGCTCTCTCAAGACCCGATGCAAAGTGCACAAACCATAGCAATGGAGACGTAGTCAGAACGCCACTACTTCTACAGACTGTATAACGGCGATGATAGTCAAAATGCCGCCGTCAGGCAGATCGAACCATTCTCAATGGACGAAGACGAAAGAGAATCCCGTCCACCCGATCTAGACGATGTTAAGATAGCGATATCGAAACTTAAGTCTTATAAAAGCTTATAAAGATGGCTGGGCCATGTAGAACGAATGGACATCACTGCTCCGGCCCGAAGAGTCTTCGAATCCAATCCCGGGGGACGTCGCAGTGGGGTAATAAAGTAAGTAATATAAGTAAGTAAGTAATAAATGTCCTAGACGTACGACTAGGGTACTGATTCTATCTTCATTCAGTCTTTCCTAGTCAGTGTCTGCCTCACGTTTCAACTAGACAGAACCGGGCAGAATGGCCGCTGTGCGCTACGAGTAAGTGTCCCGAAAATATTTTAAAAGATTTAAAGTTATAGTTGGGCAGAAACAGCTTGTGAGTCTTCGGATGCTATAAATGTGTGTAAAAGACCCGGACCGGCGAGTATACCCTGGTCAGAAAGCTAATTTCACAAGCGGACTGGGTTAGTCTAAGGGTGCAAGAGGTAAGCGCTTATGACGAACAGGAGTATTGACGATGGTTCCGACTACTTGATATTGCTTTCTTTGGTACATCGAAGGATATTTTTCCTCGGGGGACTATCTTATTTGTCCGAAAGCTTAACTGCTTATGCTTCAAACCTCTTTATAGGTCAAATCGACTTACATATTGTCCTTAAGACAATTATCCTTTGATTAAGAATAAGGCTTTTTATTCCAGTATGAATAATACTCGTTACCAAATAAGCAGCGATGTCCACATCTCAACTAAAGAAGTTATGAAATCGGATCAAATCGGTTTCCTCCTGTAGCCATATTATTAGCTTGGGAAATTAATCTCTACTTGTGCGAGAGAGGCATGAAAATTAAGTGATCAGAGGAGCCTTCGATAGTGTACTTACTAGGAGGGGCGGTAGGGGGTTTTTTTTTTTTTTGTTTTTTTATAATTTGCGCGCGCAAAAGGTGTTATGACTACCCTTAAGTGTCCAGAATCAAGACACAGCACGGGCCGAAGGTATAGAGGGAGAAAGGGAGAGGAGGTATCTGTGCACATTGGTCCTAAATGTCTGTGGATTGTAGTGAGTAGGAAATATTGGGCTGGGAAGAGCATTCCATAACCGTGTTGTGCGGCTGAAGAACGAATCCCTGAACTTAACTGTACGTCCGAAAGCAGGCTTAAGGGTAAACTGATGAGCATTCCTGGCAAGACGAGTATTGCGGGTGAATTCATGGAGGTGAGGAATGCAATAGGCTAACTCATTTGAGCAACGGTTGTTAAAATAGCGATAAAACAATGACAAGGAAGACACATTACTCCTATAAGTTTTATTGCTCGCTGTTGTATTCTATCTAGTAGGTGCAGTGAGGTCTTGGGGCACCAGAGCAGATATGAGCGTTATACTCCAGCTTGGGGCGGATGTAGGCCTTATAAATTGAAGCCAAATCGGAGGGGGTGAAATATTTCTTGTATCGTTTTTGACATAGACATTTTGCCGTGTTTTTGGCGACTTCAAATATGTGATCATTCCAATTAAGTTTGGTATTAATACACACACCGAGGATGGAAAGTTTTTCGGCTTCATAAACACAAGCGCCATTCATGGATAATGGCTGATTATTACGGGTTCGCTTTAACGACAGTAGAGAGCATTGAGTTTTAGAAGCATTGAATTCCACTGTATTATTTTTACCCCAATCGATTATGCTGTCAAGATCGGAATTCAATGTGCTTAACATACGCTGCCGTTCCAGTTCTATGGCCGAAGAGCAGGCACGTGAGTCCTGGAACGAATATGAAAAGCTGAGAGTACTGTCATCAGCGAAGGAGTGGATTGGATTATAAGTAACAGACAAGAGATCATTTATAAAAATGAGAAAGAGAGTCGGAGACAAAACAGAGCCTTGGGGGACACCAGCATTAAATTGGTGAATATCAGACTTGAACCCATCCAAAACAACTTGAATTGAACGGTTCGAAAGGTAATTTCTAATCCATAGAAGCAGAGATTCATCGATGCCATAAGCACGCATTTTCGACAAAAGAGCCTGATGCCAAACTCTGTCAAATGCTTTTGAAAAATCAAGCGCAACGATCTTGCTTTCGCCTAAATTGTGCAAAGATTGGTTCCACTTTTCGGTGAGATATGCCATCAAATCACTAGTGGACCTGTTGCTGCGAAAACCGTATTGCCGGTCATTAAGAAGCTTCCGCGATTCAAGATATTTCATAAGCTGACGGTTTATCAGCGTTTCCATGACCTTGGAAAGAAGGGACGTTAGTGCTATGGGTCGGTAGGAGGATGGGGACGAAGATTTGCCCTTTTTAGGGACGGGCTGTTTTCCATCTACTCGGAAAGAGACCCGAAGAGTAGGACAGATGGAAAAGCTTACGCAGAGGCTTTGGCAGCGCAGAAGAACACCTCTTCAGAAGTATTGGGGGTATACCATCCGGGCCAGCGGATTTGTGTACGTTGAGATCTTTTAGTACTCTCGCAACTGTACGAGTGCGAAAATAGATTTGTCCCATGGTGAAATCAACGCTCTCAAGTATAGGCGGAGACAATGTGGAATCTGGCAGCGTTGAGCTATACGCGAAATGCGCAGCAAGCAAGCAGATTGGCCTTGTCTAAAGAGCTGGCAGCTGGAATGTCATTGTAAATGAGCGTGGGAATTGAAGACGAGGCTGAATTCTTTACGTTTTTCAGGAACGACCAAAAGTTTTTGCTACCCTTGGGACATTGTAGCACTTTCTGCCTCAACTTTTGTTCGTGGAAGAATTTTACACGTCTATTTACTAAATTGCAGTCATTCTGGCCCGTTTGATTTTGTTCCGGTTTTCCTCAGTAGGGTTGGTTTTGTAGTTCCGAAAACCCAACTCTCTCAACCTGATAGCCTCTTTATAGCTCGAGTCATACCACGCATTTTCTTTGGGTTTGATACTCTTCACTCTGTGAGGAATGAAGGATCTCATACCCAGCAAAAGAATGTTCGTGATCATATCAGCAGCGGCGTCCACGTTACTATCGAGGAAGCATAGTGGCCAGTTAAAATTCCTAAAAAAAGTCGTTAAGGCCGCTCCAATTGGCTTTCTCGTATAGCCATACTGCTCTTTTAGGAATTTGTTCTCTAACTGTGTGGGGTGAAGACGAGAAATTAGCTGATACGACACAGTGGTCAGGCGAGCCTAGGGGCGACAATATGGCAACAGAATATTTGTCAGGATGAGAGGTGAGAAACAGGTCCAAGGTGTTGGCGGAATGATCTGCAATGTCAGGTATTCGTGTAGGCTCATTTACTAGCTGGGTCAGATTATTTACCTCAGCAACGTACCGTTCTTCGGGTGTTGTCTGGCATGAATGTCGAAGCCAATTAGAATTGTGTACATTGAAATCGCCCGCAATGGCAATCTCAGTGTGAGGATGTCGGGATACAATTCTTGTGATGGAGTCGGATAGCATATCGAACTCATTGAAAGTTGAATTGCTATCCAGGTTTGGACTTCTATAAATAAAACAGTAGTGGATTAAATGCTTACGGACATGGATTTTTAGTCACAGAAAATTAAATTCCGGATTGGAACAGTGGCCGTATTGTGGCTGAATTTGGTAAGCTACATCACTACGAATATAAAGGGCGAGACCGCGGTGGAGAAAGAAAAGGGGCACCAAGTTGTATCCAGGCAGCTTCAAATCCGATAAATCGGTATTCTCCCCTACCTGTGTTTCATTCAGTGCCAAGATAGCTGGTTTATATAGGGACAGGTGAACGTATACAACGAACAGATTCGTTCCAAGGCCACGAATATTACTCACACCAACCCTAAAATTTTCTATAGCACAAAACACAGACACCAAAGGAACCAACTCCGACGTCTGAAAGGTGGTAAAGCAAAATTGAGAAGTGCAAATTTCAAGTAGCTTCCCAACATCAAATCGATGTAGGTGTTATGCCCATACACCGATTAGAGTTGGTCCACCAACAATTTGCACTTTTGATTCCGCTACGTCAGATGCTACGCACTCTAGGTCATTGCACTGACCTGTCTGATGAAATCAAACAGGAGATGCGACCGAGAATGCGCAGCCATGGCTTGTGGAGGAAGGGACGGAAGGAAGCGGGCCGGATGCACTCGATCCGAAATCCGAATCACTTCACTGCACTTGTTTGCACTTGTTATTGTTTTGTTTTTTTTTTTACACTTCGCACTCGCGAGGGGGTGGCGGGTTCGCGGAAAAAAAAAACTAAACAAAGACTAGTGCACGCGTCGGAGGATGGCACGGTAAATTTGATAAGTCCAGTATGTTGGCGGCATGACCATTAGGTAACAACCCAATATAACGACTACTATCCGAGCGGACCAGGAGACCGTGTTCTGGATGGCATCGGACAGAGCATCAACCAATTTAAATTTTAAATATTTGTTCATGACGGAATTTCTGTAGATAATATTGAAAGGTGAGCTTGCGGATGATGAACTGTAGTCAACTATAGTTGAATAGTGTGGTGAATGGTTGACATACCTGGCGACTATTACGACTGAATGTGGTTTGCTGTAATACATATCTTGTATATGATGTACTCGCACTCACGTTTATATGAAATTGAGAGTCACCGAATCATCAGTCTTTATACCCACGGAACTGCACGTAAAAAGTGTTTTCAAGACTGGTAGCCAATTCAGTACGGACGAAAACGTTTAATCTCTGTCCGATACACGCGTCATAAAATCAAAAATCCTTCCTAAATGAAATTATTACAAAAGGTGCCAGTTTGCGGATTCGAAAAACTCAGACATAAAAAGCACTGGTTTCGGGTGACGCTGACATAAGATTTTGCGGTTTCAACGCATATCAAACAGCGCCTCCACCGAAAACCAGGTCAACACGGATACAACCTGAATGAAAATCGCTTTTCTGAGGATGTGGCAAAAAAGTTAAATCATCTTTTTATGGCCGGATCACCCTCATCTGGTCTCTTTATTGCCGTGTATCTGCCTCAGCTGTTGTAGCTCCTTCTCGAAATTCGTCTACATGATTTCATTCGAAACGCACATTCAAGGTGGAGCACAAACGCACACTCAACCCAATTCAAGTGCTACGTACCAACTCGTAGGTACCATGTCGGGAATTAATTATTCCCAATTCACTTTATAACCCAATTGAATTGGCGAACACCATTTGCAGATACATAAATTCATTTGCTCTTCTCATTCCACTTTCAAGGATGGATGTGGTGTTGTTTGGCTTATGTGCATGTAGGAAGATCAGGACTACGCCTGGAGCAAGACTGGCTTGGGAATACTTTCGTTCTATGACACATATACGAGCAATTTAGAATACTAATGAAAATAAATTTCCGGGGTATCATAACATAGATTGGGGAGCACTACGGGGATGTGATGAGTCGGGAGCTATACATTACCACGTCGAACACTGGCACTGAGAGATACGTACAATATTGGGATGGTGTGTCGGCTCGAGTTAGTGAAAGGAAAAGTGATTAGGAATTTCTTGGAAGAGCAGACACCGTGCTCTTGGTTGTTGGCGTTGCCCTTAGTTAAATTCTATTAATTAGTATGATTAACCATACAATTAATTATGGCAGACTGAGTAGGGGAAGCTTGAGTTGTGATTGTGGTCGGAGATGCGGCACAAGCCTCGAAGCGAAATATTGCCATTAATTTCGATAATAAGGGGATTTTTTTATTCTGGTATGGGTTATGGGCCAGTCAGCGTTGGTCTTGCTTATGATACAACAAGTGATTTGATAGACATTACTCAGGGTTATGCTTTAACAAAGAAGGATATATGCGACTCATATTATATTATGGACTCAGTACTGTATTAATAGAAAAGTACTTCTGAATATGTATGAAGTACCCCAAAGCGCAGAAGGAGTAAGATAAATCTGCTTAGTGTAGCAACATAAACAAGAAGTAATGGTTAGACGTCTGGAATGTTTTCCCATGTTACCAACCCAACAATCTGGAAAATAATGCACCTGATATAGAATGAAACCACACTCGTATCAGGATGGTTTGTTGAGCCTGTTTTTTAGACTCAGCCTGTGCCTAGATATTGAGTATACCTTCCTTAGTAGATCTCATTACTTCTCATCACTTCTCGTTTATTTTCAGGTAATACTGGAATCTAACTTTCACCTCTTTCAGTCCAAATGAGAAATTTAAAATTCCAATCCTCTAAGTTATTTAGTATTCTCGATAAAATTTTGAAAAGTGAAGCACTCCCACGCGACTTCAATCCCAAGTTGATTTTAAAACTCAAAGTTGATCTCAAGTTTGTCGATAATCCTCTACGTGAGTGCACGTGACCACAGCTATTGTCGTCAACCGTTTCCGTAGAATGTATTTTGAAAACGTGTCTGGTTGCCAGTTCCTCTTGATTGCATAGCGCGTGGGATGATAGATTGTTTTAGAGAACCTCTCAATGGTCATAAAAACAAAAAAAATAAATATGAAAATGTGAACTCAGAATAATACTTTCGCCTGTACTCTTCGGTCGTGATCGTGAACGCTGGGATGATGTTAATATAAAAGTGAAATGGCTGTCGTGATAATTTAACCGGCTTTACTTAGAATATCCACCTGGAGAACTTATTTTATTATACAGGATGGGTCACTTAAGTCTTCGGTATCTAGCAACAATGTGGGTTTAATATCTGGTTTTATTTCAGTTTATGGCAGTTCTCGTCCGAATTTATGCCAGGCAATTGTACATTGCAGTGCAGCATTATGCACCGTGCAAAATATCGCTTTGGGCAATACTATCAGGCACTAGGAATTGACTTCCACCAGCTCTTGGTAATGCCAGCCATGAGGCCCGAGATGGTTTGATGGAAACATCAATTTTGATCAGGTCAGCGTGGAGAGGTCATTGACGAATATCGAATATGTCGAATAGTAGCCTTTTTTCAGCTAGTTCATTTTTGGAAACGGCAATATAGAAAGTTGACCATTCTACGCCAATGTAAACCCAAATTGATTCACAAGACAGCTATTCACGACTTACGCTTGTGTATTTGTGCGAGAACAATCAAAATATTTCGAATATCAAAGGCGACTTTGGAGCAGCTGTAACCTTTAAAACAGAGAGCGCCGTGGCGCAGGGGGTCGTGTGTCGGTCACTGACGCGTGATTAGCGAGTTCGGATGCCGATAACACCAACGCTAACGAATGATTATTTCGCGGCTTCTCTCCTCGGCGGGGTACTGGCAAAACCCCTCGTTGTACACTTGCCTTGAAAAAGCTTCTCGGCTCTCGCCGGCCGTTCGGAATCGGCACTAAGCTTTATTTTGCGTTCACTTGTGTGAAAATCATATCGCACACAAAATACGTGGATAAAAGAAGCTTGGCTCTGACTCTTCATGAGTTGTAACACCATCTAAGGTGTCTAATGGACACAATATTGTGTCTGGATAGTAGAAGCCTCCAACAGAAAAAAAAAAGACCTTTACTGAAGACGTTATCGATCCATAAAGATAAATGTTTTTTATGTAAATTCTGCCTGGACAAAATCAGGCATTATTGTCAATAAGGACGTTGACAATTTTTGGTTCTAAGCAGGACGACATCACAGTTCACATATTATTGAGTTCTTTGTTCGTCTGTTAATTTAACGTCTCCAGACATTTTTCCCTGAGGTGATCTGAAGCCCAACGTTTATATCACGAAGTAGCGGACGCTAGAAGCTCTGAAAGATAATATCCGACTCGAAATAACGGCCTTAAACAACTTGAAAAGTGAGCGTTATTCGCTCTGGCGATTATCACTGCTGATACCATATTCGAAAAGTAGTTAGAACGCTTTTTTAAGGTTTACAGAACACGAAAAAATACTTCACAGCAAATATTTAATTTTTTTGTTTTTCTTTTTTAATTATAATGAAAAAAGTACGCCGAAGGTAAATGACCAACTCGTTGCTATCATATGAAATTTTAACCGAGAGTATTATCTCAGCAATTACAGCTATTAGATACTCGTACCTACCGTCGGGATTGAATCCCTCAGCAGTCTCGATGAATTGTCTGTTTTGAATTCAATCCCATTCGCGGTTATTCTCCTCACCAAGGTACTGACCAAATCCTATGTAGTGTGCTTGTTTGAAAGAACCTTTCACCTATGGGAGAAACATACTGTGGGCTTTGGATCTCTGTAATCTGCAACGCTAATAATAATACAAAAAACTGTTTAATATAATAGAAAGAACAATGTAGCGGTTTTGGGTATTGCAGTTAAATATTGTACATTTATTTATCGAAGCAACTAACTGAATTTTTGTTAGAGCACTCATACGCAAATACTGGCCCATTTATTGTATTTTCGTCGTTAACCGAAGAAAAGTGTGGAGGACCTTCAGTGAGGTAGAGCTAAGAGATTCAGAAAATACCACGTTGACCCCAATGCTCCACCATAGTGCGCGAGCGAATACGGGACAGTTACAGAGAAAGTGTTCTGCTTTGTCATCCTCCTCACAACATGCAACACTGATGACAAGCGCGCAGAGAAGCGTAACAAGAGTAAGATAATGGCTCGTAATGGCGCCTGCAAGTCTTCTGCAACCAATTCTACATTAAGGCGTACCCTTTTAGTCATCCAGCATCCTAGATATTCCCTCCATCTATGATTGTGTGCATTAAAGATTCAACCGTTGAAGTAGGATTTGACCGTGGAAGCAGGTAGACTGAAGACGGGTTCAGGCCCTGAGAAGCTCTCCTCTGAGCCCCTTTTAGCGAGTTCATCGGATATCTCATTTCCTTTGATCCCAGAGTCTTGTGTTCGCTGACTAAAAGACAGATGCATATTTTTCTAGCTAAAAGTGCAGCCGGACGTTCAAAGAAAACCCCAGCGCTGGACCTCCGCGCAGAACAGAGCCATCTGTAAAAATGCGAAGATAGTCCCTTTCAGGTTCAGAATGTGGCCAGAGCCAGTCCTGCCATGGAAATTTGACTGTGAAATTATAGCGCAATAGGAGGGCAGGTGTCATTGCGTCGAAGGGCATATCTATGAGGCAGGGATAGTAGGATATTTCTCGCGCAAGTAAACTGTCACTCCAGTGCGAGTTGTACCAGAAACCATTACTTTTGAGGCGCGACATGGTTTTCAGTCCGCACCTTCTGATAAGGGTTTCAAGGGGTGAAAGTTTCATCATGGCATTTACGAGTATAGTAGCGCCCGGAGTGCTGAGGAAAGCCCCCGTACAACTGAGACAAACCACTTTTTGGAGTGTGATGACGGAGGCCACGACGTGTTTGCTTGTCAGCTTGTCCCACCAGACAACCGATAGATATGTACAAGATTGTCGATCTTATCATTACCGTGAAGAATCAGAGGACTTTCCTCGGCGATAAGCCCCATGTTTTGCCAAAAAGCTAATAGCGCTTGGCATGCTTGGCATGCTCAGCATGCTTTTACCGAAGAAGCTTGCTTTCTAAGATGACTCCCAGGTACTTAGCTTCCTTCGATATTGGATGCCACATTACGGATGGCCCCTGTTTACGCCAGATTTGACACATTGTTCGTGACCTGCATCAGCGATCAATGTCCTATGCACAAGCATTCCTTTGATTCATAAAGCCCGTGCTTCATCTAGACCATGCCACCTAGCAGCGTTACACATGCTATCAAACTTGTGTTATCAAAAGCTCCCTCAATGTCGAAGAGTGCGCATATAATTCTCCCAACTAGGTTTTAAAGCGCAGTCTCGCAAGGATTTCCCGCGCTGATAAGCATGTTGCATTTCCGAGAGAGGATGCATACGAAGGGCAACTTTGCACATGTGCAACTCTACTAGTCTCTCCATGCTTTTCAACAAGAAGGATGTTAGACTGATTGGTCTTAAACTCTTGGGGAGGGAGTAATCTTTCTTCCCTATTTTGGGAATAGAGCCCACTTTCACCGCCTGCCAAAGAACAGGTATGTAGACAAGTACCAGGCTAGCAGTGAAAATTCTTTTCAAAGTATACCTTTTTGCAGCATTAGTACCTAGCGACTTAAAACCATCAAAAGAAGCTACAACAAATTCAATAGCCTCAGTCGTTGCCATATATACCAGCAATATACCAGCTACGCCGATTTGTTTTCATCGTTTCAGTCGCAGTTCACGTTGATGGAGTATTCTTTCCCGAGAAATGGGTCTGAAACAGTAAGCTGAGAGTTTTCGCTTTAGACTCAGTAAAAGTACCATCAGAATTTCTGAGTACATCCAGATCGTCAATTTTTCTCGTTTGAGGACTTTAACCAACTTGCTGGTCGCGTTCAGTGATTTGATCTCTTCACAGAAGGTCTTATAAGAATAAGCTTATTTTATTCCTTCTGCTTCGATCGATACTTATTCCAGTTATCTTCCGAATTCTTCCTTGCTTGAGTCGACGTCTCAAGCTCCTCTCTAAGCCGTACCCATTCCGTCATTTTCGGATCCCACTTGGGTTGCGAGGGTGAGATACCACAGTTCAATCGGAATCTGTGGTCTGACAACATAGCTTTTAGTAAGACTCTCCAGTTAGTGATGGCATACATACCTGTTTGATAGGGTTAGGTCAATCACCTCCTGTCGTCTCAGTGACCCAACATTGTTGATGATAAGGTCAGACAAAAGAGTGAAGTTTAAAAGATGGTCCCTCTCCGATTGCATTCCCTGCTGCCTCAAACAGTGTTTTGAGCATTAGCATTGCAACAAATGACGAGTCCAATCTTTCTGTCTTCACAGTACTCTACGAGTTCAGAGATTGCCTTCCGTGGCGGTGGCAGTACCAATCTTGGACTCTTAAGTTTTTATTTTAAATTTTTTGGTTTTAATTGATAATTTATTTTAATTAATCTTTAGTTAGAAAGAAATAGTTCTAAGAATTCGGTGTCTGTTTTAGAGAACTCATATAGTACCCGTAAGGTAGTTTAATAATTTGTGTTTAAATGAAGATACACATCCTCATTGCACATTGCACGAATACTTTACAGTTAAGTTTATTTAATATTTTCTACTTGCAAACTAAAAAGTAACTGTTGTTTTCCAATCATACATCTTCGCTGTAAATTCAATAGTCGTATTCAGGGTTTCAACTGATGAGCAGGCACAAAATTATTCGCACAAGATCAAACGCTGTATTATAATACCCACTCATTCTTTATGAATGCGGTGATTGACAACCAGATTGAGGGATGATATTTCTGAGAAAATAAAATCGAAAATAACAAAAAAAGAGGAAAATGGTACTAAAAAAAATCGGAAAATTCTTTAAAAGAGCGGAAGCGAAAGGAAACCAAGCTAGCACTTGAGAAAGAGTAAGTTAACAAAACTCAACACTTTTGGAACACCTTTATTTTGAGTGCGTGACCTCAACATCCTAAGGTAAGGAAAGTTTGTGTTGTTTTGTAATGGTGGGAAACAAAAGCGACGATGAAATATGGCAGTGGTAATGGAAGTGCCATGATGTATATCTGCGAGCGGGGTAGGTCAAACGGAATTTACTGGCTATAGAATGAAGCAGTATGACTACCTTAACATAGTTAGGGTAAAATTATATCTTTCGATTTGACAACAACTCAAAGCATACTGTTCACAATGTCGAAAGGTGACTGCTTTTTAATATTCGCTTACAGTTCACAACCCCTCCGCTGTCACCCTTCCTGCCTTAATGGCGATCTTTTTCTTATAAGTTTTCCACTTTTTATTCGTTGGATTGTTGGTCCACTGTCCATTTGATCGACGTGTCTTGCCCATTTTAGTATACGGAAAACTCGGACCATTCGCCTATTTCTTCGTCTTGTTTTTCAACATAGATTATCTTTAAGATCTCATCTATTTTTCTCCTTCTTGCTAAAGATCAGGTTTTACATCGCTAAAGTGTCACTGGTATTATTATGGTTTTATATGGATTTTGACATTACGCGACAAAAGAGTTGTTTTGAATAAGTCCTTCATCGCGACGAAGCACGCGAGACCCATATGCAGCCTTTTATTTATTTCGATCTCTATGTCACTGATCAGTACGGTTCTCAGATATCACCTTCACAAAGTCTTTATTGAGTATAGTCAGGTGCTAGGTTGCAATCGGTGCAAACCAGGCAGTGATCATATAAAGGATACTTTTTTAGAGGTCTGATTTTCTGGGTTTACGGATTGTCAAATAGACAGTTGAAAGTTGATTTGTAGTAAGTGCGTTTTGCTATTTTGCGATAAATAGACTAACGCCAGAACAACGCGCGACACCATCAATTTATTGCGAGAAACCTTTGCTGTGACCTCACACCTTAAGATTACTTTCTTTTGGGGTAATAGAAGTCACTACTCTATGCCAAAAAAACTAGAGACGTTTGACGATTTGGAAGTCAGAATTGGAAGGGTTATTGCTGATATACGGCCTCAGTTGCTTAATAAAGTTGTCGAAAATTGGTCTTAACGATTGCGCTTCAGTCGAACTAGCTGTGGCGCCCATATGCCCTAAGTCATATTTAAATGGCATGCAAGTACATATTTTATTTCATATGGTATACCTCTAAAAAAACACTCTTTATTACGTTTTATCTTCACTTACTTTTTAACCCTTTCCTTTCCATCAAGGTCCAGATCGTCACCTTTACCTCGAGCTTATATGGTTATATTCAGGGTTATTTCGCTATCATATTCCTGAACCGATCTCATTACGTACATTTACTGCAGCACCAAATGAAATAAATAGAAGTGATGACCAGGGATCTCCTTATTTTAATAGAAAGTGGTGAAATAAAGTTCAAAACTATTTAAAAAAAATTGACCACTTTATTTGCATATTTTTTTTTTTAGTTTTAAAAGATTTTGTTGTTCAATATTGTTGCCATTATCGATTCTATTCACGTTGTCAGAAGCATCCACCCTACTGGGTTCAGGAATTTATGTCATATCAATATATCAACCATATTTTCTTTATCAAGATTTTCATTCGCTGCATCCCACATCCAGCTTTGGATTTCTTGACGTAATTTTGTTTAAAACAAATGTCAACGTAAACGTCATTTTATCGAGCTACATAAGAAATGAAGTGCTTATATTGATCGACTTCATACATATTCCAATGTCCGTTTCATCCTTCCATCAAAAGCAAATAACTTTAAAAGACGTTATAAAATCATAACACTTTTACTCTTCGGCTGACCAGGTGTTTTACCATCCGACTTTTACAAGGCTTTCGATATTTTTTGACATGCCGTATAATCGTAAAGGAAAGGTCTAACGTATTACTCAGTCAATTTTCACAAGACTTTTCAACTACTGTCCCGCAAATATCGTTAAGTATAATACAGAGTCAAAGGTCATTTAAATGTCCATAACGAGTACAACTACAAGCTTCAAGCTGAGCTCATCAAATTCGTTTCGAGTTTTTTTTCCAGCTGTGCAATATTATCTGACTTATCAAAAAAAAAAAAAACTATAAATGCTTTTGAGTCGCAGTGGACAGTTGACTTCAAATTAATCAACCAGAAAACTCAAACGAATCACTCCATCCCGTTGAAAAAAAAATCAAGACCTATTATATTTCCATTTCTTCAAATCCAGGCTACAAAAAAATCTTTAATGATTCCTTTAAAGCATTGTCCATTGACAGTAACAACTCTCTCATTTGCATCTTCGAAGAAAAATGGAACAATGATTCCACGAGCCCAAAAACAATACCAAACAGTGCTTTTGCTTTTGGATTTAATAATTTTTTTGAAATTATTCGGGAATTATTCTTCACCCCAGATGCGACGATTTTGTTTCTTGGCGAATCTATCCAATGAGATTCTTCACCAAAGCTAATTTTGCGTAAAAACCAGCATCTGCGATCTTGGTTGGCCTTAGTTCATGTGTTAATTGAATTTCTTAAGGACGTAAATGCAAATTTTCTGAAATATGTTTAATGCTTGCGAACCACGGGATATATGATTGTTGACGGTTCTTCAGCGACACTTGTTGTCGGTAGAGCGGTCTGAAAGACCCTTTATTACTTCGCAGGGCTGATTTGTAAATGTGCTTTTTCCATTTGATGGTTCAGCATTGAGTTAACGTTTGCTGTTCGTTCCATCTGTCAAAATTCCTTTATAATTATTGTTGCAATCTGTTTCACGGCATCCCCATTTTCCCGGGAGTTAATATATCTTCCGGGATGGTAAAGAGCTAACGAAGGCATCGTAAGAATAGTATCGTGACGGGTGCTAAAAAGTGAATAAGAGAATAAGAGGATGGATCGGGCAAACAAAAAAATAAAAACGGATGAGGAGAGAGGATAACGATTGTTCGGGTGCAGATTCCAACATCAGTCCGATCACACCCCTGTGGAAGACAGTGATGACCACGTCAAGGATTGGTTCTACGATCTCCTAGACAGAGCGTATGTCCCAGCTATAACATCAAAATTGTGCTAGGAGACTCTAATGCTGGGTAGAGAAAGCATCCTTTAGAGAGTCATTGGTAAACACAGCCTGCACGAAATCACTCCCGATAACGGGCTCACTGCTAAGGTTTATCGATGTTACAACGGGGCAAGAGCGCTAACCTCACCTCAAAATACCAAAAGTCATCAGGCGGTTGCCAGATCAATCAATTACCAACAAAATTGATCTTGATGTTCGAACATTCCGAGGTGCTAACATCGACTCGGATCATTCTTGACATTTTGTAGAAGAACAACAATGGAACGTGTTAGCAAGCCCTCCTGAAAAGCACTGTCTCTGACGTTCTGTGCAATAAGGTTCCACCACGAAGGAATAGCTGGTTCGATGACGAATGCAGGGAAGTACATGCACCGTAAATAAAGCCTCGCTGCATAGAAGGACGAGAGCTGATCGTGTCTTCTTCGAGTTAAAAAGAAGAGAAGAACATAGGCTTCTCAGAAAAAAAAAAATGACACGAAAAAGCGCGCAATTGAAGACTTGGAGAGGTGCTACTGCAGGCACGATTTTCGAAAGTTTTATCAAAAGATAAAACGAATATGCCAAGGCTAAAAGCTAGAACAGAAACCTGTGGAAAAGAGAACGGACACCTAGTAGCAGAATCGCAGTCGCTGCTGAGAATATAGAAAATACAATTCTGCATACCGTATAACGGCGACGCCAGTCAACATACCGCTGTCAGGCAGAATCTTTCATTCCCTGATCTAGATAAAGTTAAGATTGCCATATCTAAACTGAAATCTAACAAAGGTGCTGGCACAGGCAGACCATCTGCGGAGCTCTTTAAAGCAGACGGAGATGACAAAATGACACCCTTTTGACTGCACCAACCACAGAGGGATGTCTTCTGAACCTCGCATTCAAAACTTTCTTTGCCATTTTATGTAAACGCCTGAAGGTGTTCATAAATCAGCTGATAGGTTCTTATCAGTGTGGCTTCAGGCCAGGGAAATTCAACATCGATCAAATCTTCACGGCAAATCCTGGAGAAAACCACGGGTGTCGATCTGAGACACCCACCAACTATTTATCGATTTCAAAGCCACATACGACAGCGTATTTAGAGAGGAGCTATACAGCGCCATATTTATGTTTGACATCCCTGCTAAGCTCGTGAGAGTATGCGGAATGACTTTAGAGAACGCTCGCTTCATCATTCGAGTCGGTGTAGACCTAACTGATGGATATTATAATATCAAAAAAAGGATTTAGGCAAGGCGATGAACTGTTGTGTGATTTTTTCAACATCATTTTAGAAATAATTGTGGGAAAATCATTGGCCAACACAAACGAAACAATATATTTCTCATCGTCACGTTGTGGATGATATGGACATGACGTAATTGAAAGAACTCAGCGAGATATCATTGAAGCGTTTACGAGTATTGAGGCGAAAGCGGCGAAAATTGATTTAGCGATAAATAAGAGCAGATAAAATATATGTTGTCATCAAAAAATTACGGTCACCAGGTAGTAAAGAAGTTCGTCTACTATGGCTCGGAGTTTCCTGGAACTACGACATCAGTACCGGAGTCAAACACAAGAGAACTCTTGCTCCTTCGGGTTCAGGAGGCAATTAAGTAGTAGAGCCCTCTCCCGTATGACCAAGTTTAATCTATACATGACCCTCATGATCCCAGTCTTACTGTATGGCGCAGAAGCATGGTACCTATCAAAAGTAGATGAAGAGGCCCTATAAACTCAGACGGAGAAGAAGATTCAACCACGAATTGTACGAGTTGTACCACGACATGAGCTTAGTCAGACGTCTGTGGAATCAATGCCTAAAGTGTTTAAGTACTTCACAAAATAAACTGACTGTCAATTACTGACTATTTTATTGGGTCTTTTAAGAACATAATAGACAGAAGTGCATTTCGTGAATGTCCGAAACAGAAGTGTCGCCAAAAACAAAATGTCCGATCTCGGTGTGGTATGTCATCTCAAGGCTCGTTTTCGATAATAATAATCAATAATTGATATCGATAAGAACAATTTCTATACGGAAAAATTGTGCAACAACATCAGTTATGAATTAGAGATGATCAAAAAAGGCTAACGAAGGCATAACACTCGCAGCATAAGATCACTTCAAAAGTTATATTCTGTGTGGGCATTTCAAATATAACAACTTAATAAGATGGAAACAAAAGAGTTACTGTGAACTACAACCAACGCAACAAATTCAGTCGAATCTCCCAAAAATCATGTCTAGCACAACCACCCTCGGAAAATAGTGAACGAACATCTTCGTCACAAACCATCTGCACCCCGTGCAGATTGTGTGACAAACACCATAAGAGCGTACACTCTTTAACCTGCGCCCTATAAAAAAAAAACCTCAATCGGCTGAGGAGCGAACTAGCGCTGGATGGAGAGCCATGTCGGCTGAGCCCCAGGTTCACCCCGAGCTGTAGCGCCTGTTAAAAAGAAGAATATTTCCCCCTTTAGTTCTTGAATAGTGTATACTGAATAAAACTGTATGGCCATTACAAACTGTCGAAATCAATGCCCTATAGTTGCTTTGTGACCCATCATATTTAAGAATAAGTCTCAAAAGTCCACTTAAACCTACAACCCATTCCTCCTTCCCTTACTCGTTGTAGAATGCTTTAAACCATCCCTATGATTCATCTTAGGCCGGGCCACCAACTGATGAACCTAGTTCCACAGCCTCAGGAGTTGAAAAAAAAGAAAAACCAATTCTAAATTAACCATTAAATTGAGAAATCCATCTCATCTGCAAAGAATCCTTAAGTCGCACTTACTCAGCTGAACAGAAACTGAGGCTCGTCTCGTCCGTCCATCGTAATTTACCACTTGGGACCGTTCTTTCAGGTTGTGAAAACCTAATCTAATTAATGACCTCTCTTAACATAGATCCTGAAAGAGTTTTCAATTAACGACTAAACTCTTCTTACCCATTTCAATGGCTAGTTAAATTCTAAGAAACGGAAAATGACTACAAACAAAACAAGAAAAAAAAAAAAGAAACAGGAAAGGGAAAAGGCAAATCTCCTTAATCCATTTCCACTGCAAATCCCACTCGAGAAGACTTCCAACAGACCATTGGAGGGCATGTGAGCATCAGATTGGCCCGTAGCAACATCGACCATCAACCGGCAAGGATGTGATCCTCGTCTTTTCTCCATTTCCATATCAATCGATTGCCATCCTCTTTCTCGGTCTCAATTGCACTTTTCCTTACAAATCATCAGTTATAAAGTGTTGCTCCATGCACATTCATCTTCGGCTTCGCAGGACACACATGAGTGTTCATCCTTCGAGCCGAAGCGAGTTGAAATCAGTCAATTTACTCAGTACCCTGCCATCTGTTCCGATCTACTATCGTTGCACATGACTGCCATGACATACCAATCTATACAACGGGTACATCCACATGCTGCTGCTCGGTACTCGTTTGGTAATCCAATGTCTAGCCAAATGGATTCTACAATCTCACACTCTCATCCATATAGTATGGTAAATGGTTCCTGGTTAACAGGCAGAAACCCATAGAGGACATAGATACAATTGACCGCTTGGATCCGAAGGAAAAAACCCACTTCCAAGGAGTCCTCGATACTCTCCACTCGTCACAGTAAAGTATAGATTGATGCTGCTCTTGTGTCAGATTGAAATTGATGAAATTATCAGTGAGGTGCCATTGTCCTTGTGAATTACTAGAAACGCTCCTGCGGAAGTAATATTATCTATCGAGGTGATGGAACACCTCTCCCGTCCCACGAGTCAACATCTGTATAGTATGAGTACATATATTCATCAGGAAAAGTGTCGAGCACGGAATCAAGGACATAGCATCGATTATTATTCGACTTACGTGGATGAATGATTAAATTTCTGTGTGGCTGCAGGAGCAAATATTTCGGATAGATTTCACCAAATGGATAGCGAAAAAATACATTAATTCAATCCGATAGAACGTGAAGGAAAATGTATATTAGGTATACGTACGTGCGTACGTGATTGTTAACCATACACTCGTAGGCTTCATCCATACCATAATGGATTGCTTCTAAGCAAATGAGTTGTAGCAGGAACAGACCAATGTGCCGAGATCGTATCGCCGTACCGGGAAATTTTATTAGGATGCCTGTCTACACAATGGATTATAGATAATTGGAAATAATCAGTAGCGAATTTATGGAGTGTATAAAGCCACCATTCCGACCTATCCATGTGGGTTGGTTACCGAATTGCGTTCGACTTCGGGTGTTGGAGTTTGGGATAATGCGGTGTTTGTTAGGTCGGATGCTATCGATTTTATTGGCCAACAAGTGAGGAACGGACGGAATATGGCTAATGGACCGTGACTTAAATTTTTGTGTTTCAGAGGCGAACAAACGTTTGGAGATATTTGCTTAAAGGGGGATAGAAGTGCTTTCGGAATAGCACAGTCATTCAAGTTTTTACCTTGTACATATAAACCCATTTCGTTAGGGTGATAGGCAATAAACAGGGAAAGGGTCATCTTTCATAGAGGCTAAGTGGAAAACTACGATGATTATGCATCATTTGGGTGATATAGAAAGTAGATATATAAGTGGTCGGCTGCATGTTTCTTTTCTGCCAATAACTTTTGTTAGGAATTTCGTTGATTCGTGGAATCGGTTGCCTCACCTGCGTTTTTGCTTATAACCGGAGTGAGTTGCCAACGCTTTTGGCAATCTTAACCCAGCTAATAAGGTGTATTCTCTAAATAAGAGGAAAAAAATGCACAAGTTTCATAGATAGCCTATTCCAGAACGGGGAAAAGGTAGTCGCTCAATATAGTGATGGATAACTCAACACTTACCCGAAGTATACGAATATATGAACACACCAGTGTCGATAACTAAACCTCTGTCTACTAACACCTACTCTCCACTTTGTAGATCTAGGGCTATCAGCTCTAGATAGGACAAATCCCTTTTGAGGTTGTTGGGGGCAGCAAATGAGAGAGATAGAGGCTTAAACTGTAATCAGGGCTCGGCTCCGAATTTATATTAGATTCAATGGCGACATGTACAGATCGAATAAGTCGAACTACTTGCTGGCACATGTTGACTTCCTGTTCTGGAGCAAGTGAGACCCTGGCCCTCTAGGTTAGAGTTTTCGCATAAGGATAATATTATCACTAGTTCAGAGACGGTCAACTGCTTAGAATATTGTCGGAATGTAAGCTCCAATATTCCAAGACCTTGTTTATGGTTTCGGGTTGTAGCTCATGGATTGCTTGGATGATATTGGCCTTAAGTGCTTGAATCGTTTCCGGATTATTGGCATAACATCGTTCCTTCACGCTTCCCCACAAATCACAGTTCCGAAGAGGCCAATTGACATCGCCAAGACTGCTGATAACACGATTTGGGAATGTAGTGAACAAAAGAGCGATTGTGGCATGGGCTGTGTGGCATGGCGCGCCATCCTGCATCAACCAGAGATCATCTAAATCCTTGTCTTCAATTTCAGTAAATAAAAAGGCGGTTAATATTCAGTTAATATTCAAAAGAAAATGGTCCAATGATGCCACCACTCCACAATCCGCACCAAACTGTCACTCTCTGTGAATGCATTGGCTTCTCGACAATAACGTGTCCCAGATGCAGCAATTTTGTTTGTTAACATAGCCGCCGAGATGAAAATGCGCCTCGTCAGAAAATATGGTCAGAAATTATGGCGAGTTGATGTTCTTCAATTTAGTCTCACACTCTCGGCGACAGCAGCCACACTAGCATACTTGCTCCTTGGTTTCTTGCTATTAATTCCTGGCAGGATACACGTAACTGGTGACATGCGCTAGAGCCAGTCGAACTTAGTTAGTATTGCCATTTCGTCGCGAAAATCCTTACAAATTACTGAACTTTATTATCAATATTTTTGCTCTGTGAAACATGTTTTACCCATCCTTCAACAATTTTACGATCGTCATAATTGACATTTAAGCCCTAGTGACCAAATTTTGCATCAAACAAGATAGGCACGCGTCTTCCTAAGGCACGGGCCTTAGGAAGGCAGGAGGAAGATAGGTTTTTTTAAAGGTACTGTTTGAATCGTTATCCCGTATTTATTTGCCCAAAATGCACGAGCTGAACCTGGTCAACATGTGGTTTCGGCAAGACGGCGTTCATGTCACACAGTACGTGAATCGATGAAATAATTGAAAAAAAAGTTCGGTGAGGAATATATATAGCGTTTTGGACCGCCGAATCAGTTGGCGAATATTTATATGGGAATGCATCAAATCACACGTCTATGCCGACAAGCCAAATCGATAGCGCATATCGACATCTTTGAAAGTCAATATTAGACTTGTTTTTGGTGAGATACCAACTAATATCCTCACTTAAAATATAGTTGTAGTCAACGCTTATACAAAATAAAGTAAAAAGTAAATGACAAGGATTAGCTTTTCAACTCAAATTGGAATTGTTTGAATTCTTTTCGAATTTAAAATTTTTTTTTTGATAATTAAAAACCAGATACATAAAAAACAGATGCTATTAGATAATAAAACTTAATATGATAAGTAGGACAAAATGGTGATAAACGCCTCGTATCCATCGGTATTCAAAATACTCTGAGGAACATAAGCTTGATATGAGTTTTGCCCCCTACAGAAAAGAACGAAGACCGATTCATGGATGACTTCTACAATCTCAATGCCCCAGCTTTGACAAACCCCAAGGCCGTTCGAGAAAACCTTGACCCAAAGATGCATACTAAAGGCATGAAAGGACTTAGATGAGCGCCTACGAGAAATCCTTGCTTTGACTATAAGTGCAAGTAGTCCCAGTTGAGCGACAGAAAACCTATATCGATAGGCAGGAACTATTCCTCAGTAGCTACCAGAAAAGAAGGGGAAAGCAAACAATGAATATTAATGTTCGGAAGTTTTATTAAAAAGTTAAATGAAAATTCTAAGGCTATATTGCTAGAGCGGAAACCCGCAGGGACTAGGACGGACAATTTGTGAAATCACACTGAATGCTAAGAGTATGGACAGCCCACTTGATGGCGATGATAATTAAAATACTGCTGTCAGGCTTTCATCAGACTATGCCAATGTTACGTTGAGGCCTGAAGGTCAATTAGCGGCAATGACAATAGGACTGAATAACTTGTGCCAACCGAAGAAGCAACTATTAAATACAGAGCTCTCTTGGAAAACTTAGATAAGGTTTTGCAAAGAGAAAAGCCTGATCATGGACCTTATTAAGAGACAAGGAGATGAGGATTTTCTGCGTGCAATTTTTGGTCTCGTTTGTGTTGACCAAGAGTAGAGCAAACCGCGTACTGCACATGCCCTGCAGTGACATCAAATCCAACATACGGCTGTTTATTCTAGTCCCGAGAAATAAAGAAGCAGAAGATGACCGCATCTAAGGTACTGCACACAAGTAAAACAAGATGGGATCAGCTCGCCGGGAGCAAAGCTACAATTCCAGGTCTTCTAACTTGAATTTTGCAAACTTCTACGAGTACCTGGATCTAAGGAACCACAGTTGCTAGGGTTCTTAAACTCGTCGCTATCAGCTCAGAATCATGTTCTCTATAACACAGCCAAGTTTCAGACTCGAAGCTACTCGGCATGTTTAGAGGACCAAAAAGACCTTAAGACAGCAGGTAAACGGCACTTGAAGCTGAACATCATATCGGCACGAAGGGCTGGCTGGGTAAAGCCCAATTTCACCCCGAATTTTCACGTCATCTAAGAGTAACTCAAGACTCACGCTTATGTGGTGAGCTTGTTTCTAAGTAAAGGTTCAGGTATATCTCATGGACATCAAACTCCTAATCTTAAGCAAAACTAGCGTAATGGATGGATGGCAAAAGAGATATAAGAAACATTTAGAATGTGTTTCAGCTTTTCGCTCTAATAAAAAATATCAGGACCGTCCTAAAGGGAATATCGTACACATATAGACAGCACAGCAGACATCTTGAAAACATTCTTTCTTCAAACTAAAAGGAATTTATTTGGACCATGAAATTGTCCAATCTCGAATCTTTGAGTCATATGAAGGAATTTGTTTTTTGGATTTCATTGTGTCAAGGAGCTATAGGCCTTAACTTCATTGGTTCGGAGAAGACCTGGCCTGCCTATATGAAAAGCAGTGCTTTAAATAGATACTCGTACCTATTCAACGCTAATGGTACCTAAAGAACAGCCAATTTGTCGCCTTTATGCGAAGGTTTTTTTAAATTTCTATGACTTAGGCGTTCATTAGAAATATTTGTAATAACGAGTATAACAGTACATGAATTTTGTGCAAAAGGTACAGGAATTTTCGGATTTTAAAAATATTTTTTTTTATTCGTCCATTAATATTATTTTGTAGAAACACTTTCAATCGATGATTTCGAACATGGCACTACAGAAATCCTCCACTGAAATAATATTTAACATTTAAGGTGTGTCAGTAGCTTCACTTCATCTAGCGACTCCTTGATCTAGCAACAAAGTTCTTTTTTTTATTATTATTATTTTTATCGGCCATTTGGAACTCGGAAGCTCAAAGCCAGGTTGATAACCCTTTGCCAAGCCTCCTTGTCATGAGTTCCTTTCATATTTCGCTTTTCTTCTCCTCCATATTTCTCTTTTCCATCTCTTCGCGACCTTACTGTGAATCTTTTTCCTACGGGTAGTCTGCTCATTATTCTTTTGAGTGTTCGTCCACTGTCCATCCGTTCTACGCTTATTAACCGCGTTTCGATCATCATTTTGTTTTTCCACGTTTTTATTGGTTGTTGGTGTTTTAGGGTGAATTTACACAGCAACCTGGCGATCTCTGGATGATCGAACCGCCAACCAAATCGACCAAGTGCTCGGAAGATACTCGCCAAACATCCTAGATGTGCGAACATTCAGAGGGGCAAATATCGACTCTGATCATGACCTCGTACCAGAAAGATTCAGAGCTCGACTGTCCATTATCAGAAAGTTGCACCAACCCACCATGAAGAGGTTCGACATTGGACGCCTGAGCACACTGGAGGTTGCCAGAGTCTACAGGGAGCAACTGACCGAAAGAATCCATGGTAATCCATGGCCTACGTCGAAAACAAATGCCAACAGTATGCGGCTGCATTGCTGCTCTGCCATTCAGAAAATAGCCGAGACCACCTTAGGCTACCTATCATCCCAAGAAACCCGTGGTACGTTGAAGAGTGTAAGCAGAAAAAGGCAGCAACCGACGAGGCGCTACATCGCAAAACCAGGGCAGCCCAAGATGAGTACCGAGCCAGAAGAAGGGAGGAGAAAAAAACTACTGCGACGAAAGAAAAAAATCTTCGCGGCACAAAATTCGAGGCTTTTATAAGAAAGCCAAAGGCAAGGAAGGCAGTAAGCTTCAAGAAAGACACACGTATTTAAGAAGCATTTCCAGCAGCTGCTTAACTAGCACAACCAAGAGAGAGTGGTAGGAACCGAGGAAATCCCAACTCCATCCGCTGAAGTAGTCCTCCCACCTAGCATCGAAGAAGTCGGCACAGCTATTCACAAGCTGAACAACAACAAGGCCGCAGGCTCAGGTGGCTTGGGGAGCATGCACCAGATCATCTGCAGAATTTGGGAAGATGAAAACATGCCCGACGACTGGAATATCGGCTCTATTTGTCTCATCCACAAAAAAGACCCTCTTGCAAGAACTGTAGAGGTACATATATCCCTGCTTAATGTCGCATATAAGATCCTGTCCAGCGTATTATGTGAACGTCTAAAGCCCTTTGCACCGCACTAATCGGCAGCTATCAGTGTGGCTTCCGGCCCGGCAAATCGACTATGGACCACATATTCGCACTTCGACAAATCCTGGAAAAGTCAAACGAGTTTCGAATCGATACCACCTCTTCATAGATTTCAAAGAAGCATACGACAGCATTCATCGTAAAGAATTGTTCGATGCGATGGCTGAATTCGAGATCCAGGGAAAACTGATCCGGTTGTGTAGCGCCACGCTAAAAAATACGCGATGCACATACACCGTAATTCGGCAAGGAGATGCGCTGTCGTGTGACTTCTTCAACCTAGGCTGGAGCAGATAATGCGAAGGGCAGGCATCAACAGGGAAGGCATTATCTTCTACAAGTCTGTCCAGCTGCTAGCATACGCGAATGATATTGACATCATCGCGTGGTCGCGCCGTGACGTTGTGGAAGCGTTCACGGCTATTGAAGAACAGGCAAAACGAGTTGGTCTTAAGGTCAATGAGGATAAAACAAAGTACATGCTGTCAAGCAAAAATCAATCCGTCGCTCACCACCTGGGACAAAACATACGAACCATACAAAACATAACAATTGACAGTTACAATTTCGAGGTGATTAAGGAGTTTGTATACTTCGGGGCAAACGTAAATTTCACAAACGACACCACAGTGGAGATCCGGCATAGAATCTCCGTTGGCAACCGTTTCTACTTCCGATTGTCTAAATAACTTGGGTCAAAACTTCTCACTCGAAGAACCAAAGTCATGCTTTACAAAACGCTTATACGGCCAGTCTTGCTGTACGGAGCCGAAAGCTTAACGATAAGCAGGACAGCGGAGCTGATTTTGGGTTCGAAAGAAAAATCCTCCGCCGGATATTTGGTCCTGCCCGTAAGGAAGGTGAATGGAGGAGAAGACATAACCGCGTACTTTACGAGCTGTACAAAAATGTGTATGTAGTCCGGAAGCAAAGATCCGTCGGCTACACTGGCTCGGACACATCGAGCGCATGAACACCAACCCCCCAGCTAAGAGGGACTTCGACTCCGAGCCTCCTGGTTCGACAAGAAGGGGAAGACCGAATCTCCGGTATAAAGACCAAGTAATCGCGGATGTTAGGCAACTTGGTCTTGACAACTGGAAATAGGGCGCCCGGGTGCCCGTCAAGGATGGAAGGCAGCCATAGCCCAAGCTCAGATCCTTCATGGATCGCTGGCCTGTTAAGTAAGTAAGTAAGTGTGTCTTCCTATCCAAGGCACTAGTTATTTTGGAACTTTGTATACCACTCATAAGCCCAATTTTTCTTTACAGCATATTTGAGGAGAGCAGAATTTAATATTTCTAAAACTTTGTGCATTTGATTCCATTCTTTATAACTCAATTACCGATTATTTTTGAAAGCGAATAAATGACTTCGTCCGTACCTAAACACATTTTTGACATCCTTGACAAATGAAAGACTACTACACAACTGGTTTTGCTAGTAATATATACATATGTATGTACCTGAAATATATGTAGATCTTCAAGCTATGCTTGCCATATTTACATGTGAGCTAATAGAGCCCCGTAAATTTCCCGTCATTTATTGAACACATGGTAAGTACACAGCCATAAAATCTCCTATTTTGTGAAAAGCTGACATTATCTGGTTCAACTGACATCCCCTGAGATGGAATGAATTTTATCGAATGCTTTCCTTGATAACTTAATTTTCATATTGTATATACATATTAGCTTGTTGCTGAGCACCGAGCTGATTTGTCAGCAATAAGAAAAAGAAATTCTTAGAAATGCTAGATACACAGGTAACAATAACACATCTGAAAAGCAAATTTATTTAGAAATCTTTTGATCTTGTAAACTTAATAACCTGCACATAATGGATGTTTCCACGAACAACGATATGATTCAGTCCTAATTCTCATTCGATTCCATTTTCTTATACGATACCATATTTACTATTGTATAAAAATATTTACGGGCAAATGAAGCCGTCACATTTTAGCTTTCAAAGCTTCTTCTTCTTCTCCGAAAAACTAATTTTAGTCTCACTTAAGGTGTGGGTAACCAATTAAAACCAATTTCACTGGAATCTTACATTAAGACTTTAACCAAAGCCATATAATGATGTCTAATTAAAGCAATAATTTAATTCCGCCTATCCTGAAAGGGCTGAGAAGGCGAGTGACGACTACTTTGACCGGATTATACCACCAAGCCAATTTGTAAGTTCAAAACTTATGTTGTAGATTAAGGAGATAGCCATAAAAAGCTGTGTGTTCGGTTATTCACTGGTGGTCAAAATCGGCTTTGTAACTCGGGCAGCATTTATTTAGGTAGTTTTAAAATGAAACTCGAAATGATTCTTCTTACTCAAAATCATTGTTCTGGGTCTTATAGTCGGCTTCCTAAACTATCGTTTTCCTCTAGGCTGATTTGGTCTTCGAATGTTGTCAAAGTAACTTTTTTTAAGTCGAAAATTCAATATAGACCACATTTAATGTTAATTTTTTTTGTTAATTTATCGCGCATACCTCTTGAAAAAAAATTAAAAAATTGCCTTCACCCGCGTTTTATTCGAAGCCTAATAGCATTAATATATTTTTCAAAAAGAGCTTGGATAGAACGTGCGCTTTGTTCTATTCCATGAGATTTCTTTAACCAATTATGTGAGTATGTTCAAAAAGTAAAAGGAATTATATACTTTCGCCTGTAGAATCTCTCGCTTTTAGTGCAAAGTCACTGCTTGTTTGTACATAACTTCATGAACTTACTTTATCGAGGCATATCATGGGAGCCACTATCAACTTCGACTGCATAGTGAAGAGCAATTAAAATAAGGTCCACATTCCTATAAGCCAGAGGTCTTATCGACACCTACCACATTTGTCGACAAACATTGCTTCAGCCTGTAGGCAGGGTTTTATTTTTTATAACTTTCCAAAAGTTTTAATTGAAAGGAGCATAGCAATTTGCAGAAAATAGTTTAAATCCACACCTGGAGTACTTAAATTTTTATTTATTTCTTTTAAAGAATATTCCAACAAACGGAAGCAAAAATACCACAAAATTCCTGAATAGTTTTCTATCCCTCTTCACTCGATCTCCTTTAATCACATTGGAATCCTCCTGCAGCTATTCAGGTAGAGCTCAACAGGTGTTTCTAATCGTCCCCCATTTTGTTTCCTTTGTTTTCCTTGTATTTTTAAATATTTAATCGTCTCGCATGCCCGCACAGATTTTACCGAACAACCTAGCTCTCCCATTTTATTGTATTGTAAATGAAAATCGTATTTGAGTACCCTAAATAAACAATGACAGAGAGAAGGGTCTGACAAGCTGGGCTACTTGTAGTCTGAATTGGATGTGCTGTTTCATATGATGTTGTTCGTGTGCATGTTTTGAATAACATTGAGCAAATGGACACTTAACAGAATAAAACGCCATTCATTGTGTTTAAATATCAGTGAATAGGATATCCGATTACGTAAAATATTGCCGGGATTTTTTTCCGGAATCCCATGTCAGCTTTTATCTAAAAACAACACATACTCGGCGGTCTGTAAGCCATTAATACATGCTTTTAGACGCAAATATCTCTATTAGAAACGAAAAATAGACAACTGGTTATCCGACGCACAGAAGGACGTACAAGTATGTAACGTAACCGGAAGCTGTCAACAAAACTGCAAAATCGGACACCGAAATGAATGAGTGCAGCTCGGTTTGGGTAATCTAAAACATTATAAATGGCTTAAAAACGCATTATGGTCCGGCAGAGGGGAAGTGAAATATTCAAGTTGTCAATTGTTGCTTGTTCTGGCGGCGTTATGTTATTTAAAACCTCTCTCAGCATGATGATGCCCTTGCATCCTGTATAATGCATATGGTAGTAGAACAACTGATTAATTATGGGAATTGTTGACAGTGGTGTTTTGAAGTTGGTTTAGTTGGTTTGTCCTACGAACAATATTGTCGCATATTTAGAGCTTGTGCAAGGGGGTAGTTAGAGAAGTGATTTATTCTATCTAGGTGATATGCTGTTAATGTAATTAATTTATCGATGGAATGTTTGGTTGGGGTAATCAAGTGTTAATCAAGTTCCGTGTTGCGGAAAATGGCTTATGGGCTAATTATACATTGATGTGATATGGTAACTTTTCTTCTCAGTTTAAGTTTTGTTTACTATTATACTAAAAATGAAGCTTCTGCTGTGAATTTATTTATTTTTTTAGAGGCTTCTTGATTTTTTCTTTCTTGTTGTTTGGTCATATACACATTAAAGAGCGAAAACATCTATTCTTACTTGACTCTATCGGGATTTTTTCTTGTGTAAAGCGAAACAAGTAAAACGAATAACAAGCTCGAAAGCCGTTAGTGAAGACTCTTTTCTAAATATCAGGTGTAGATATGGCATGGGGTTTTTTGTTTCAAAAGCTTCAGTTCGTAAGAATGGTTACATAGCTATATTTGAAAGTATTGTCCGTCGCTAGCTTAAACTTATACAATTTTTTTCTGGAAAAAACTGAAACCTAATAATTTGAAATGCAATCAGCGCTTCTAAGCATTGAAGAAATTCGGCTTATGTCTTAACTGCCTCAGAATTAGACATAACTACGGTGGATGTCGACAATGAGGTCGAAATCACCATATGCTCTTTAACCGTGGAAATGATGGTCCAGCTCTCGTTTATGTGCCATCGATATCGCAATCCAGAGATGGTTCAGGAGTTCATGCAATGTTGTCGCAGCCACCTTTATGACTAGCCAATCTTCTCATCACTTGCCTTACTCGAGGAGATCACATAGCGTTGCTTGCTACTGCACGCGCATATGCAAATGGAGAAGAGAATGAACAACGTCTAGTTCGTGTCCTCTGCAATCCTGGATCGCAGGCAGTTTTCATCTCAGATCGTGTAGCTCGTTATCACCAAACGGGGCTCAGAGAAAACTTCTCAGGACCTGAACCCGCCTTAGGTCTACCTGCTTTCACGATCAAATCTGACATCAACGATTGGGTCTTTAATGCACACAGTCGTAGATGGAGGGAATATCCAGGATGCAGGATGACTAAGCGCGCAAATTATGTTGTCCGGGATGAACAACAGCAAAAAAAAATATATTTCTTTTTATTACTTTGTTTATTTCTTATTTAATATTTAATGATTCACAAAAGCGATCTTTCCACCGCGACGTCAGAACACGAACTCCCAGAGATCTTCCAAGCTAAATCACTCCCAGTCATTGTCAAAATGTTTGGTCAGCAGAAATCGAATGCTTGACCAGTCGGATATTCAGATTGTCGTCTGCTCCGTGAAGCAAATGTGCCGACTCAGATAACTATGTGGGAGTAAGAAAGTATTCATATCTCATTACGTTTGAGATAACTAAAAGCATCCGCTAATCGGACATCCAATGTACTGGGAGAGGAATGTGTCGTGTACATAACTCGCACGCCTTGATATCTATAAGGAGTCCGCTATATTCTTCTTATCCTTTCCTTTCTTCTTATCCATTGGGGCCGACGTGGTGTGTGCCGAATCTCTTAGCTCTACATCAATGAAGCCCTTCCTCACTTTTCTCCGGGGAAACTAAAATAAAGAAAGGTATCTGTCTGGTAGTACAATGGAGCGGTATTTGCGTCTGAGTGCTCCAAGAGATAGTAGAAGCCTCCACCAAAAAAAGAAGCTCATGATCTACATTTTCCCAGAAATAAATGCAACTTGGAGACTCAGATTCGTACAAAGGGCAGCGTGAGCATTCTCACTGCGCATCCATGCTTTGGTAGTTTCTTCGATCACTTCGTTAACCCCAGCGGTACACGTCGATGTGACTCAATGGAAACATTATTTGAATAGTCTCTAACTAGCCGACTCAACTTTTGGCACTCCAGGTGGCATAGATTTACTTATAGGCTCCGATGTGTGGGGACTGGTCGTCAAAGGTAATATAATTTACCGGCTCAGCGGATCCAATTTGGATGGGTAGTTTTTGGTCGAGCTTCGACTATGTCAACGTCAAAGACTGCAATTCGGTTATTTCATGCCCAGAATACTGAAGGTGAACCTGTTTTTTTAGGGTTCGCCCAGGTTAAAGTTACGCTCTTATGGAGTTTGACACACGGGGGTGAAGAAGGTTTGTATCGAAGATGTTCGTTCACTATTCGAGAGATTTGACTGAATTTGTCGCGTTGGTTGTAGTTCACAGTAACTTTTTTGTTTCAATGTCATTAAGATGTTATATTGGAAATACACACACAAAGTATGAATTTTAAAGTGATCTTATACTGGGAGCGTTATACCTTCGTCAGCATTTTTTTTTCTTTGATCATTTCTCATTCAAAACTGATGTTGTTGCACAGTTTTTCCGTAAAGGAATTGTTTTTGACTATGCACAGACTTGAACTACAAACCTTCCGCTCAACAGCCGGTGATGATTACCATAGCACCACGACCAGCTTTTCTGTAAGCTTGTCGTGCGAAACTTTTGGAACCTTTAAGAGGTGCTTGGGAATGAGGATCAGAATGACGAATGTGAACGGATATTCACAGCGGCACACTCCGGGAGTAAAGATGGCAGATATGTTGTACATATACCGTTTGGTAACTATGTACACAAGCTCGGGTATTACTATCAAACTGCACTGCGATAGTTCTACTGCCTTGAACGTCGACTGGCTGGGAATAGTAACTTTCGGGAAAGGATATTCGTACCTTTGCCTTCATGCCTGAACATTCTACTCTAGGTCATATGAAATAAATTGCTGAGTCTGGCGACTACTTCACTGGGTATTACTTTCAACACCACGCAGTGCATTAGCTCGAACAAGTATGTACTATACTTTCGTTAAATGACATCCAACTGGTTAGTCCCACGATACAGGATTCCTTGGTGAACATCATCTTTCGTTTTCGTTTTTACCACTCAGAGCCGACATTGAAAGCACGTTTCGTCAAGTAGTGGTAGCACCTGAGCATTTTCTGACGGGAGTCGCCCAACAATGATATCGGAGTATATAACCTGAAGACAGTAGATAACGTATAGGATGGCTTGTAGCTCCTTCAATGTTCCTTGCACCATTGTGCTCAAAAATGTGACAGAATATTTCTCGGTTGAAAAGAAACACGATATTTCATTCGAGCACGATATTTCACGTGTGCTTATTCCACTTGTACCAAAAGAAGGAAAAGAGGAGCAACAAAAAAAAAAGAAGGAAAGTGCCGAACAATTGTTCTGTTCTGTTCTGTTCGGCGGGTGTACCGTCACTTCGGTTAAGAAAGTGATGCCCCACCTGGTTCGAAAGCTTCTACAAGTCGGCATAAGTACTGCCCGGAAATAGGTTCCATATGCCATTTTCACTGTTTCATTGCGAATAAGAGCATCCCTACCTTAATGAACTTCTGTGATTTGGCCCAGCCGCCAAGAGGTTGGAGGTGAGTTTTCGTGTCTCATCAAGACGATGTCGCCAACTCGCATGTCCTCTTCTCGTCGATGCGATTTACTTCGAGTTTTTAGTGTGTGAAAATACTCATCAATCCACCGTTGTCAGAATTTCTGGTAAATTTGTTACAAGCAATGCTTGAGCCGATTGCGTGGAACCTCAGTCAGGTTTGGTTTAGGAACGGCGATAATATAAGTCTCAATGAGGATGTCTTCTGGATCATGATACACAGCTACAGGCGAGCGTGAATTGAGACGCCGTGAGCGTGAATTGAGTGAACCGTCAGGGTCGGCAGCTGACTGTATCCTAAAGTTTAGGATCCCCCAAACTGCACAGGATCCCGTTCTGCCGATTTCATCGTAGCCTCTCATAGACTGCCTTGATGAGGAGCCCCAGGGAAGATAAAATGCTAGTATGTTCCCATGTTGGCCAATGCTTGTGTGTTTGAATCGTAGATCTCGACAGAGTCCGCGGCGAATGATAAATCTTGTATGCATGCTGCATGATAAGAAAAATTAGTTTTATTTAAAAATAAAACTTAGCATTTAATCGTTGCGAGCATTTTGTATGAGGCTTTGATTTTCATGCTGCAGATATCACATCTCCTCTGCTTTTGACGAAGCTATGGAAATGAATCTCTTTGTTTCCCACCCTCACATCTTTAACTTTTAACTTTAACCCGACTTACATCGCCTTGACCCACTTGAGCTTGGAACATTGTCTCCTGTCGATATTTTTTTTTTTTTTAGAAACTGGCAAGCCTTTCTCCGACATAAGGCCTTCTGCCACTGACCTTCCAAACTCTTATAGTGGCCATGCACAATATAGGCATTTATAAATGCTATACTTAGCATACTCCAAAATAATCCATGCCACTACGTTGAAGATTTTCTATCTATACAGTATAATGTTCTCACATTCTGCGGTATCCACTCCTCCCAACAATTCGGACAAGAAACTAAAGATCCACTTTCACAGCCCAAAATCGGAATTTGGAAACTTGTAGTCATATTTTTCAAATGTTTATCAGATTGCATATTGACAGGCAATCTCGTTCGGTTACCTCTGATTGTTCCACAGCCAAAGGTCCCTTTAGTTATCAATTTCTCCAGGGAGGGAACAGATGAGTATAAATTGTTAAATATATGACTTTGTTTTTGTGCTAACCATTTTCTGTCAGTTCCGATACAACTTCTACTCCGAGCACCATCATTTATCTCCCCTTTTTATAGGTTTCATTGAAGATACCCTATTAAATCCGATCTGCCTACGACTTATCAACACAAATTTTTCTGGGTCCATGATAATATTCTCAAATGCTCATCCACAGCTCTTCCAGGATTGGCTTATCGTGACCAATTTGTCTTTACAGTTCCGGGCCATCATAGAATTATCTTTACAACGTAAAAGTGATAGTATTGCGACAAATCTGCCCTGGTCATCGTTTTGCATTGTCTTGTTTAAATCAAGTGCAGAGGAGAAATGGTCAGTTCTCGAATCATAACCCCTATAAAAATGTATACCTGCGAGGACTATCAACTCTTAGAACTTAGTATTTTATTCCTCTTGGTATCATAAAGATCACTTTATAGGATTTTACACGATTACAATAAAGTGTCTGTTCTGACAAGTTAGTTTGCTGATCACATTTTTTTCCACTTCTGTTAAAGTCTTCGAGTCCCTTCCCTGAATTTACCCTGGTAGCTACCGAAGTGTCTGGTATTGAAGCAGCAGTATTCGCATCAGGTCTTAATGAAGAAGATGAAGAAGTACTGGTTGCGGCTTCTATCTGCTGAAGGTTCAATGATTGATCTCTTTTTTCCTTCAAAGTCGACAGCTGGTTTAGCCCCCTTTCCAATGTTTAATGTTTCTCCGAAACTTCTTAAGGATTGTGGTTGAATGTTACTTGATTCTTGTCATTGGACACTTTTAAATCAGATCGTAACGCAGGATCTGGAAGGTCTTCTATAAGATAGGCATCGATCGATGCGATATTATTCTAGACATTCTTGTAAAGGATTTGAAATAACGCAACATCTTCAGCTTTAACTCCTATAGAATACATACTAATTTCCTTGGTTTTGAACCATTCTTTTAAGCGTTGGAGAATGCCTTGCTGAGTTACGGCCTATGAATCTGCTGGTCCCTATTGCATTTATTATGGATCTTAATGCAACAAAATCCTGTGAATTCTCATTGTAAATTTCTACTATAATTTGGGCGCCTCAGCAACAGACTTTTTCAAACTAAAGCAAAACTGACACTTATTCGGCTTCGAAATTTGCATTTTCCAAAAAAGTGACGTAGATGAAAATCCACCAATGAAATCACAAGCTTTTGTGTGACATTTCTGATTTGATATTTCTGAACAACTAACGTTATCTATTGGAAAACGGCAGATTTCGATTAATATATCCGATATTTTGTTAAAAGCAATAAAAACTTTAGTGATAAGTTATCTTATTTATTGTGCGACGAAAGACAGTGGTTAAGATGGGTATGAGGACCGAACTGCACGAACTTTAGAATTAGCCAAAAAATGCCCAGGGTGAACTTCTGTATGACATTCTGCTAAGTTTTGGATAAAATAATTCAGCCGTACATGACTAAATCCCTAAATATTTGACCATTATTCTCGAACTTACGAGTAGCCTAGTGGAAACATTTTGATGTAGCGGATTTGTTCCAATAGTCCATTTAAAACCGCAGTTGTCGATGAGTGGATAAAAAGGTAGGAATTCATATTTTAATGTTACAAAACGTAATTAATTTAATGTCTTCCGGTACTTATTATTCAATGTATAATGTTTTCCTCTTATTTTTTTGGTTTTAATATTATTTCTAGAAAAAAAATTAAATGAAAAATTATATTCCAATTAAAAGTAATCTATTTTTTTAAGTATTTTACTCCATATTTATTTCGTGTATGAATTGAAAACAGGACATATCCCCTATGGATATCAAAGAATATAATTTTCTTTCTCAATGGATGAAATGGAAATCATGTCGACAACCGAGCCAGCACAGTTCGGAAAAGAGGCCCGTGGGTGCAACTGATTTACCCACACACACCCTTTAAGTGTAATCAACTGTTTATTACCCAATTAGGGGTGGAACAAAACTGGGCTGAAATAAGTACCATAATTTGTTAGCAATGTAGGTGAGATGAAACAAATTTACAATCATACAATCACACGCTTGTAGGAGATATGTCATAATTTTTAATTTGTAAAATCGGACACGTGAGCATTTAAAGCCCTTGACTTCTATACTGTTACCAATAAGAGATTTTGTCTTTATAAAATAATAAGATAGTACGGTGGAACTGATAAGAACTTTCGTCATCTTAGCACTAGTTACTGGAATTGTTTTTAATGGAATAGATTTTATAAATACGTGTTTTTCTTAACTATATCATGACTATCTACCAGAACGTCCAGATCGTCATCGTTAGTTAGAGCGTATGTAATTCTGTTATATGTATGTTATATACAAATGTTTTCTAGATGGATCTCATTACAAATTGCGGCATCAAATTTAAAAGAAGTAAAAGAAGTGGTGGCAAGACATGTCCTTGTTTTAATCCTCCAGGTATCCTGAATGTTTCAGATAAAACACTTCCTGTCAGTAGTATTTTAACTGAAAAAGATTACGCAGTGGTTTTGTTAGCGTGGAGGAACACCTCTTCAAAAATATTGGGGGAATACCATTAGGGCCAGCAGATTTGTGCACATTGAGATCTTTAAGTACTCTTGGAACTATACGAGTGCGAAAGTGGATTTGTCCCCTGGGCGATTTTTCGCTCTCAAGTACAGGTGGAGACAAAGTGGAATCTGGGATCATTGAGGTGACTGCGAAATGAGCTGCTAGCAGATTGGCAATGTCCAAAGAGCTGACAGCTGGGATGTCGGAAACTCAGCTCTCTCATTCTGATAGCCTCTCTACAGCTCGAGCATACCACGCATTTTCTTTGGGTTTGGGTTCTCTAACTATGTGGTTTGTCTCTTCAAGTGAATATTTGACAACATTTTTTGCAGCTTGATGTTCCTCGGTAATCTTTGAATTGTATTCGATTATTCTTTTTAAATACAGGAGCTATGACCGAGTGTTTTTATTCCTCGGAGATAGTTTGATTAATAGTTCTTCTCTAGACTGGCAGCAATGCCCCTGCTTGTTTTACTTCAGTCGACGGATTGGTGGCAATACACAAAGCAGATCGAGAAAGGAATTTTAGTTAAAATGTAAGAGCCATGCTTTCACTGTTTAATGGCAAATAATTCCATTATGAATACATCTTATATTATTAAATGGTTTATGAAATATTCTTGAAGAAATTGCTGAAAAGAACTGAAAAACCTACTGTTGTGATGATGTACTCGACTTCTGAGTTAATAGCTAGAACAGATTTATTTTTTAATATATTATCCAGATCCTGTAAAAGATATTTTTAAAAATTTATAACAGAATAAATGTTTTAAAGACAAAACTTTGAATCTTATTAATAGAACCAAGCTATCAGACCAACCACTTTTTTAAAAAAAAAAATAAAACGAATAATATGTTCTTGAGACACAAGAAGACATATTTTATTAAAATGACTAAAGCAACCCCCATGAACAAACTATTGATGTTAGTTGCAACGGACGTCAGACTGAAGCGACAAAAATAATTTTTTTTACTACTTTTTTACATTTTATTAGACGAATTAATAATAAGAACATAAGATTGTTCATTACAGAAAACAAAACAAAAATTCTTTAAGCACAAAAAGTCAAATTTGCACTTGAACAAATTAAAGCACCCCTATATGTATAAGAATTTAAAAACCTTACAAAAAATATACAAAACAGATAATATTTAGTTGCATATGTTTGTATCTTAAGGCTCTTTATCACGGTCATAGGCATGTTTTTCGAAGCGTCCTCCACTATCTTGTTTAATTCATCCAAGGTTTTGCACTTGTCCCTGTTAACTCGGCTGTTGACGATCTCCCACAAGTTCTCAATTGGGTTCAGATCAGGAGATTGCGCGGGCCAATCCAAGGTCTTGAAAACTCTACTTGTATGTTTTGGATCGTTGTCCAGTGGAAACGTCCGCTTCAATGGCATTTCCTCTTCAGCATAAGATTACTGTTGCCTGTTAAAATATCTAAATATTTGAAACGATTCATGATGCCATTTATTCTATAGATTGGCCTGATCCCTCAACACATTTCCTCCACCGAATTCAACTGTTGGGACGCGATATTTCGGATCCATAATTTTTCCTATTGGTCTCCTTATTCTGATGATACCACCTGAATTTTTTTTTTATCAGAAAATAGGATGGTTTTCCACAATATTTTCTTGTGGTTCTTCTTGGAAACGAACGTGCTGGGCGGTGGCTGAACAAACCCAATTAGACAGACCTTCTACGAATCGTTCTGGCACTCACTGGCAATTGCAAGACGTGTAAAAGTTGATTAGAGAAAACTGTGGGATCTTGTAGGATTGCTCGTTTTGTGAGTTATTTATATTTTGAAGTCGTTTTCCGAAACTTTCCTCCGGAATGTATGGTAGTCGTCTTACCGATGGTTTTATACTTCCGAATCAGACGCGAAATAACTGATCTATCAATTCCATATTTATCGCTAATCTTATGTCTTGTTAATCCGTTTTGAAAATCAGCAATCATTTTTCCTTTTAGAACTTGGTTGTTATTATTTCGTGGCATATTTTTAGAAATTATTCGAAGGTCAATTGATCTCAAAAATTCCTTTCAAATTCGACCTAGAACTATGCTGTACTGACAGTCTACTTATACAAAATATAACGGTAAAATAAGTAAGAATGCAAGGCAATGTGCGGCTTGCAAGTAATTGAGCTGAGCGACCATCTTTTACACCGTTTTAATGATATTTTTTTTTAAACCCATCACTTTCATTGATTCTGGTAATCTGTGTGGAGTGAATACTCTTTTTTTTCAACAATATTTCTTTGCTTAAGAAATTTTTTTGTTGATCTCAAAATTTTAAAGTCACTGTGGCCATGAGATTAGATTGTCATCAAGTAAGAAGCAAATATTTTTTTTGTGACCAGTGACTTAAAATCTGTTTTTTTTTTTGGAATGATCTTGAAAGAAAATGAAATTGAAAGTTGATCTAAATACACGTAACATTTTTTTGAATGTGTGACATTGTACAGTTTTCCTTCTTTCTTTACCTTCAACAACCTTTACATGATTGTTTTTTCTCTTGCAAACTTTAACTTTTTCGGGTGGTGGTACATATCTGAAGTTTTTCTTATGAAGCTTCATATTCACAGCGAGCAATTTTTATTTGTAGTCATCAGACTTCATATCATTTTCAAATTTCTTGATATCGCACTTACGTAGCTTCACTTCAATAAATCTTCTCCATCCAGTTTGTTGCGAAGTAAACCAGCTATTTCCTTAACATTTTTGTTTGCCATTCTACTCTTTCAAAGGTAATATATACCAATATTTCACAATTTCAGAGATGTTTTCAAAACCTCTGTTTTTGTTTTTTGAAATCAGTGAAACATTAATGTGAATCATTAATCATTATCATTAATTTTCACTTGCCTTCGCATGCAGCCGTGCAAACTCAGGCATCTTAACTTGCCAAACCGAGTTCTTGTTGATGTCCGTCCTGAGAAAATGCCGGGTCTATCAAGAGCCCAGTAAACGATCGAACACGCGATACTGCTACATATCTTGGCCCAAATGCAAACTCTGATGTGCCGATGTCCACTATAGCTCTGTCAGCGGTAGTGCTTTGACTTTTTTGGACCGTAACTGAAGGAGAAACTGTTTCCTGGTGCATGAAAGGTTTCCTTTTTTTCCAGCTGTTTGTGGCATTATCGGAATCAAGCCGTTGTAAACAGTTGGGCCTTGATAGTTTTCAAATTTTACCAATATATGTACATACATAATGGTAGTTCATAAAGGTGGTTATCAGAGTCTTGCGGTGTATGAACAATATCAGTTCCGTTCCGTTCTTCATATGGAGTAGACGTGTTTTCATCTTGCGGCATATATTTCACTTAGCGCTTTGGTAGCCTCCCTAAATATTTATAACCATTTTAACGCAGTTGTTAAGTTCGCGTTGATCATGCCTAAAACACACGAAAAGGCTACAAGGTTGCAGACGAATCTCATGAAGCAGTTAACCCAGAACTCAGCCTCTCCGTCAATATCCTCCGCAAGGCAACGGTCGCCAACAACATCAATTCACTCACCTTCCGCTGCTCTAATGACGTCAGACAGCAAAACGACTCAATTCGTCACTCTGTCAAGTCAAATTGAAAACCAAGGGGACATAATTATGAACCGTTTGATTGCCATGGAAAATAATCTTTCGTCGCGAATCACCACCATTGAAAACGCCATTAACGCGAAACTAGACGCAATTGATAGTGAAGTGAGTAATTTAAAACAACGTATTTGCGCTCTCGAAGACTGCTCAGGAAAATTCAACTGCTTGCAATTGGAAGTTGAGAAATATAAACAACAACTGGACCAACAGCTGGAGCAGGTGAGCCACCCTGAGCTTAATATTAGCAATGAGCTGTCACACTTAAGGACACAAGTTGAGAAACTGCACAGGAAAAACATTGAAACGGATGCACTACTTATTGGTATTCCTTTCTCGGAAAATGAAAATCTAAAATGCACCTTCAACCGACTGTGTGTTACACTCAATTGTAAACAACCACCGCCCGTCAGCAGAATCTTTCGCACCAAACAAACTAGTGATGGTGTTGTTGTTGTTAAATTTTTCTCCACTCATGACAAGTACTCAGTTATGAAGGCATTCACTATTTTCAAAAAGTCAAACTCGCGAAACTTTTGCCAATCTGATATCGGATTTAATAATAATCGGCCGATCTTTATGCACGAATGCCTTACGACACAAAACCGAGCTACGTTAAGAGAAGCACTACACCTCAAGCGTCGGAAAATTATCCACTCCGCGTTCACTATCCGAGGGCTTGTTTACGTGAAAATCTCGAAAGACAAAGACAAGATGAACATTGACAGCGAGGACCAGCTGAATAAAATCGCCCAAAAGCTGCTACCTGAAGATAACCAACATTCGCCGCTGAAATCCTAAGCTCCTCAAACCACTTAAGCTGCTCAAACTTTAACTTTAAACTTTTTTGTATATTTACTATTATCATTGTTATTTGCTTTTTCTTTTTATTCTTTTTTTGGTCTTGCTTTTAATTTTTAATGTCTAATTTTTACTTCTATTTTCGTTTAAACTTCATCCTTTTACTGTCTCCTTCCACCCTTCCCATTTTTCATCCTATAGTGCTAATTCTTAATATTTTTTCAAGCTTTCACTTAACTAACTTGATACTAGTGCGCTCTCTACTTGTTCGCTGTTCTCTTTTGTTACTCGTGTCTCTGTTATGACATCTACAGAGAATATAACAGGTACTAATGCTGCTGGCAGGTATTCGGTGCATACAATGCTTAAAATACTTTCTAACTTGCATGGTGGCTTAAAAGTTTGCCATCTAAATGCTAGGAGTCTTAATATACCGAAGCTAGATTATCTTCGTAGCGTTCTCGACAGAGTAAGTATTGACATCATCTGTGTTAGTGAAACATGGTTTAAGTCTGATATACCCAACCAATTATATGACATACCTAATTATATCTTATATCGCAATGATAGAGCCACAAGTACTTGTGGTGGAGGCGTTGCTATATACTGTAGATCCTCCCTGCACTGCAGGATCATTTGTAGGTCTGTGAACACTGATGTGGAATACATAGTACTAGAAGTATCAGGCGGTAGTACAAAATGCGTGGTATCTTGTGTGTATAACCCGAGCAGGAATCTCTCCCCCGAACCGTTCTTTGGGGCATTATCTGAGTTTTCTCCTATGTACGAGAATATTATTGTCTGTGGTGATTTTAACGTTAATTTGTTGAAAGTTGACTCCTTCTCGACTCAATTAACTGACTTAGTCACAGCTACTGGGATGCAAGTAATGAATTGCTTGTATCCTACTCGATATTCTCCAAATGCTGTCCCGACTCTGCTTGACCTCCTGATTGGATCGAATCCCTCTAATGTACTCCTACATGACCAATTGGCTCTTGGTGGGATTTCTGACCATGACCTACTTTACTGCACATATGACATTGACCTCACCCACTCGCCTGTGCCCTTAACCTTTCAATACAGAGACTATAAATCTATAGATTTAAACTCTCTTGCCTTTGATGCGAACTGTATGCCCTGGGATGATTGTAAATATGTTTCGAGTGTGGATGATAAGTTGTGCTGTATAAATTCCTGTATCAATACGCTTTTTGAGTGGCACGTTCCTTTAAAAACAGTCCGTATACGTAATCAAAAGTGTCCCTGGTTTACTTCTGAAGTACATGCATCCGTTAGGCAACGCCACAAAAAGTACCTTAAGTGGAGAAACAATCCATGTCCACAAAATTGGTTGCTATATTGTCAGGCACGAAACCGAGCTACATCAGTTACTAGGTCGGCAAAGAGAAGTTTTTTCGCCTCTAAGCTGAACGGGAAACTGTCCTCTAAACAGCTTTGGTCTAATCTGCGTGAGATCGGTATAGGCAAGCGGGAGAAGCTAGATTGTGCAGTTGATCCCAATACTCTAAATGATTATTTTCTGGCCAACACTTTAAGCCAGCCCAACTTCTTCCCCAATAATACTCTACGTAGGGAAGTCTTAGAGCCTTTTGAGTTTCAAGTTGTAACGGAAAGTGATGTGGCTGTAATTGTTAGAAATCTTAATTCCAACGCAATTGGTGTTGACGGTATATCTCTTAGGTTTGTAAAACTAATACTCACCTATTTATTAAGCCCACTTACGCACCTCATTAACCATTGCATTTCCTCTTTAAACATTCCACTCCTATGGAAAGAAGGCAGAATCACTCCTGTCGCAAAAAAACCAAATCCCTTGATCCCTAGTGACTACCGGCCAATTAGTATACTGCCCTGTTTGTCTAAGGTCTTCGAGAAGATACTCGCTAAACAAATTAGTTCATACCTCGATAACAATAATCTTCTTGTTGAAAGTCAATCTGGGTTCAGAGCTAAACATAGCTGTTCCACTGCCATGGTAAAGGTTCTCGACGATATAAGAGTTGATCTTGATGAGGACAGACTTACTGTCCTGTGCCTCCTTGATTTTTCCAAAGCCTTCGATAAGGTGAATCACGACATTTTATGTCAAAAACTTGATATCTACTTTGGATTCGGCGACAGGGCAACTCGCCTCTTAAAAAACTATCTGTCAAACAGGATACAAAGAGTGGTGGTTAACGAGGTCATTTCTGAACCCAGACCCATTCTATCGGGAGTTCCCCAGGGATCGATCTTGGGCCCAATTCTCTTCTGCATGTTCATAAATGACTTACCCTCAGTATGTAAAAATGTTTCTATTCACCTTTATGCTGATGACGTCCAGATCTATCTATCGGCACGTATTGGTCTTATCTAAGATCTTGTTTTTAGAATAAATGAGGACCTCTTGGAAATACATAGGTGGGCGGAGACGAATGGTCTATCTTTGAATCCAAGCAAGACACAGGCAATATTGCTCTCTTATAGAGATTATAATACTAAGAACTTTCCATCCATCTGTATAAATGACTTCAAGGTACCATTCTCAACGACAGTGACAAGCTTGGGCTTCAGAGTGAGCACACATCTGTCCGGTACTGACCATATCAGATCGACTATTGGGCGAGTTTATGGAGTATTGAGAAAACTCTGGATGTCTAGCAACTTTATTCCAACGGAAATAAGACTTCGTATAGCCAAAACCTTAGTTTTGCCGCTGATTTCATATTCGGAGGTGGTGTATCCAAAATTGGACTCTGTCTCTGAACATGCTCTACTTGTAGCATTCAACGATATCACTCGGTACGTGTATGGCTTACGAAGATATGACCACATATCGGCGCATCAAACCAGCATCTTAGGATGTACTCTATTGCAGTATGTCAATGCAAGAAACTGCATCTTTCTCCACAAAATAATATATCAGAAGTCTCCACGCTATCTCTATGAAAAACTAAACTTCTGCCAATCTGTTAGAAGGCTTAACCTTGTAACACCACGTCATAGGTATTTGAATTCATCGCGCCTCTTCTTCGTTAACAGCATTCGTCTCTGGAATTCATTGCCGGCATGCATCAAACAAGTCAGAGAGTTCACAAGTTTCAAAAAGAATATTTTTAAATATTTTTCTAATCAGCGCTAATCCTCATCGCTTTTCCTCATCCTTTCCCGACCCTCCCTCTTTTCAACATTTTTCCTTTTCTTTCTTTTCTTATTGATTTAACTTAATTTTATGATAACTTTAATTTAACCTTATTTTTAAAATATCACCAAATTGTACTATAAAAGACATAAGTCTTACTTGTACGAATCCTCCTAAACTGTAATAAATTGAATTGAATTGAATTGAATTGAATTGAATTGAATATCGACTACTGTGCCAAGAGAACCATTACACATACCTAGCTCTGTCCACAAATTGTGTTTTAACATTACTCGACAGTTGCGGGCTAGCGTTAAGCATGCAGACAAACCATGTGCTTCGTCATCTGACGCGCGAGTTACATACCCAAAACTGCCAACAACAACTCCAAAGCCTATCATATTGGGGTCAACAGCCGGCACATCCGCACTGTCAATAGCCCAACGTACGTAGAATTGACACCTACGAGTATCAATTAACGAAAAAAACATTTATTGTGAAATTCATAAAGTTCATTGTAATTGCACAGTGAACACAGAAATGCATAATCAGTGTCTGGTGTTTTTCCACTTTTGCGTTCACCTGTGCAACAACCGAAATATGTATGCATAAAGAAGAGAACATAATAAAAAGATAGTCAGATTGATTAGAGCTCGCTTCGAGTAAAGTCGTTATTTTTTTAAACGCCATAGATCTCGGATCTATAACTCGCGCAGAGAGAGAACAGCTCTTATGCGAGTTAATTTGGCGAAGCAATGACTCCACCGCAAGCTTCGGTTTGACGGTTAGGGTAGGCTTGCCTTAGTCGCTTATCGATTTAAACCGCACATCGATGTTGGTTCAAGAATACAAACTCTAACAACATTCAACGGCTTTCAAACAGCGACAGATAAGTTTGATTTAAAAGAAATGGCAATCCCGTGTATTAGTATGCTTTATCACTGTTTTCGTGCATTGATACTCGTACTGATGAGCGCTCGCCGTAATATCAACATTGAAAATTTGATTGACGTTGTTCAAGTCAATCAATCACCACCTTATACTCTAGTTAGTTGCAAGCTCCAGCTTTCATCTTGATCGGTCAACAGGACAGATGAGTTCGATTTGAAAGAAGTAGCAATCCCGCGTATTTGAAAAATTCGCTAAATGTATTGAATAAAAATTAAAGGTGGCCGACGAATTCAAAAGAAAACCTGTCTTTATACCAGGGGATACTTAAGTTTTGTCCAAGTGAAAATATAACTTGTAAAATTTATCCTAATCCACTACTTTATATATTTGAAACCAGTGACTATGGAATTCAAGATCACGATTGATATCAACAGATAAGTTCAAAGCAGAAACATTAGTAAAGTCACATATCATATCATCTTCAAACGCAGTAATTTTCCTATGATATTATTGCAAAAATAGTGACTTGATAAAAATGAGGAAAAGTAAAAGACTAAGCTGGCAACCTTGAGGAACACCTAACTTTTATCAAATGAATCTTTAATACACACCACCAGATGCATATGCACTGTTACAACAAGATATGAATCTATACAATTCGATATTAACAATGCGATATAACAAGCAGGTAACAACGAATTTGAATGACCAAGAAAATTATCAAAAACTCATCAAAACAGCAAAAAAAAAATCAGAAAATTTGTTTTTCAATATTAAAAATTTCTTAAGTTTGTAAACAAATTTCACAACAAAAAGATATATCTTACTGTCAGTCACAGTATTGAACTTTGAAACATTTTTAAATTCAAGTAACACTGATCAGTTTCCATTTCTCATACATTTGCAGAGACACCGTCTGAAAAAAACTTGCACCTGAGAGCATTGTCATTGTTTAGATTTGGGCCACCGACAATTGTTGTCTTTGCCTTCCATGGTCTTGATGTTGTTTTCATAATTTAATTCTCTACTCGTTTCTACGTCAACTGAGGAGCGAACTTATCCTTGCTGGAACGGAGCAACTCTTAATTCGAATACTTTTATTATATTTATTTATTGTAGAACGTCGCGTTTGAATAAAAACCCAAATACAATGAAATTTCTGGCTGATTACGCCCAACTTGACAAACACAAAGCATTTTACAATATTTAATATGGAAAGTAAAAATCAGACTGAAAACCTATAACAAAATACGTCAAACACGATTGATTGACCTTCATTTCTAATTTTCAATGCTACGAGTACTTGCTCCCCATGCAGTTTATCGAAATATCTCCACCACTGGGTTCCAACTCTTTCGTTGTCTGAAACGAACTCCTCATTATCGCTGCATATAAATCCTGATTTGGCCAGCATCTTTACCTATTTGTTTTTTGCCACACATTTTTCCTGAATGTTACCAAACTTTTTCCTTTGGCATCGTCGTTATTTATCCTGAATGAGATGGCTGACTTCCTTTCATAGTTTCTGATATCGTCTACTCGTCTTAAAGTTTTAGAACATTAGGGGGGTTTACTTTTTTTTCATGTTATTCGAGCCATGGCTTCTTCTTGGTGTTTTGCAATAGCCTTGTTTGTTTTACGCTGTTTCCTTTAGAGCACTTTAGTGTGTGCTGCTTCTAGCTGCCTTGCTTCGTCGTTAGTTTCCAGGCCATCTAGTAGGCTCAACCTGTTATTAACTTCGTCCTGGTATTGTCGTTGATGTGATTGTTATTTAACTTAACTTTAAAAGAAAATAATTTGTTGGATAAAAACAATAACAGATAGTGCCGAAATTCGTTGTTGACTATAATTATTTAGTAATTTATTATAATTAATAAAATATTTCAATAGGCAGTGCATCCACAAAATACATTTATTGCTCAGCACTACAGTAAGTGGAAATGGTTGACAATCAGTCCGTATTCAATGTTGCTTTTTCAGTTTCAATAATGAATCTTGCGGACATTTCGGCCGTCTATTCTGGAGAGTCATAGCAAAGCAAAACAAATGCCTCATTTCCTCAGCTCCTGCTAGGTTCCGCGTTCCATTTTCGAACCATCGTTCAATATCTTTTCTGTGATGATTCGGGTGAAAAGTTGTCCGAGTGCCAACAGCATTCCTTTTGTATTGTAATCAATCGCTTGGCTTCCATGATAAACCCCCGCCTATCAAATTACTCAGCTTTATCGTCCCCCGCTATCATGCCATGGATTAGAGTTTGATCCTGTATCAGCTGGTTGATTTTAATGATTTGGCTTTCAACATTCTATTGATTTCAGTAGAGCTTGAGATTCTACAAAAACTGAAATATTCGATGGTGGAATAAGTGGCTTAGGTATTTGAATGCTCTTTGCATTGCCAGGTTTTCTTCTTGAAAGCCTGTACGAGTCTTGTTTGCTGTTTTGTTTGTTTATGAGTTTGTTTTCAGCTTTCGCATCGTACCATTTGTGACCGGCAGTGGAAAGAGAATATCATTCTCGTTAATTACACAGTGGCCTAACAGCTTTTTTCGTTGAAAAATGATAGTCGTCTCCGGTAGACTGTTGACGCTTTGATAGCTTATTGACGTTCAATGCCAAAATAACATATAGCATTGGATGAGAAGTGGGGTAAACGACATGAACTGTAACTCTTTAAAAAGGATGATCAATTATATACTACCGCAAAATGTTTCAAAGTTAAACCCTTTTAAGTATAATTTTTAAGGCGATCGGTCTTATCTCTATAAGACGTCATTTATCATAGGCCTTGCCACCGAAAGTAAACAGGCAGTAAGCACTGTATCCTTCGTATATTGTATTTACACATCTCGTAGCTCATAATGGCATAGGATTGCCCAAAGCAACTAAAATACTATTGTAGGCGTTATTTTTGCATGTTAAAAGGAGTGTTGACATTAACAACCGCTCACGTTATAGGTTGATTGAAAGGCTAATGGAATGTGTATAGCAGATTCTATTTAGTCATACATCAACATGTGGGCGATGAAAGGGCCATTCAATAGTTGATGGATGACAATTTATCACAAGTGTTAGGATAGTACTTAATAGCTTGTGTTGAGAGGTATCGGTTCGTGTTCGTTTAAGAATTGAATTGGGTGGATAAAAAAATATAATATAATGAGGACGTGATTAAGGTTTCGACCTGATGTCCTTCAAGCAGGTTGTCTTCAAAATGTAGGAATTCCTTTGAATGTGGTTGAAATGTGTAACTACAGCAATATGGACATGGTGTTTATCAATGGTGTATTTAGTGCGTCTTAGCGGTGTATCATCTGAAGAGATAAGTTTGATGCGCAGTTATGCAAAATTTTGCTTTCATCACACGAGAAAGGAGTTTAAATTTGTTTGGAGATGCTATTCTGTCCATTTGGTTATCGAACATCTTGCAGCTGCACATAAAAGCTATTGCCAAATAAAGATAGCAAAGAATGTAGTATTGCAACAAAATATTACCGTAATTAAAACTCGTACAACCACTTTCTTTTCCAAATACACAGTAATAGATATATATAGTATAAATAAATAAAACTCAACTTCAGTACCATAAATTCGATTTTATTTTAATCAAAATTGACAAGTTGTCATTCATTTCTTACATTTTCTTACGATTACGATAGTTCTATGGTCTGATAAAGAAGTTAAGTTTTCATTTTTTGAACAGTTTACTTCGTGGAAGATGTAACAGGTCTCTATTATCATGAAGCAACAGGCTACGGTCATCCGGCAAGAAGAGTTATTTTAACTCAATAGAAAAACTAAAAGTACGAATATTTATAATTTGGCCTAAAATAAAAGCTATCAAATCAACAATTTACAATGTCTACCAAATATACCCTTTGTTATGCCTATAAATAACTATTCATTAAGAATTTGTCCTCTATCTTATAATTGGGCCTATATTTCGCGAATAATAATTATGATATTTTCGACTACAACATGGATTTAAATAGTTGGTTCAATATTTTCATCAACTCTATTTGCTCCAAAAGAAAATATGTAGATAGCAAAGCACTAATGGAAAAAGCAGTAATGACACCGCCAGGCTAAGAACTTCGTTAAGCTGTTAACTTTCAAAGGAAGAAGCGACAGTTATGTTCGTTTCCAATCAAGAACCTTATACACAAGAAGGCCAAAACCTTTATGTAAAGGATTGGTATGTCGATTTCCAGTGTAGATCTCGAAATGGATATACTTGTGGTTATATTTTTAAATGTCCTTACCGTACGAACATGAGTTTTAATGTCTTCGTTCTAAGAACCTAAATTGATCAATTAAATTTCTTTAGCTATGCAGTCGTACCTTACAAAAAAATTCCGAGATATTTTTATGATTTTTGTGGTAAATTTTCACTGTTTGAACATGTTGAGTGTACGTTCAACAATCTTCCGTAAATAACCTATTAAATTTATTTATCAGTTTAGCTTGAATTAAGCTCAATAAATGGGGGTGTTTGCCCCCACGAAAAATTAAATAAAAAATGACACCTTTTGTTGAATATAAAATAGCACAACATAAACGAAGCATTTGCTATAAGCAATATATGTTTCCAAGGTTCTGCGAGTATGACTACTTAGTCTATCCTTACTTCTTATACATTTCTAAGAAAATGGGGCAGAAAGGCCCATCTGTTTGAAATTCTGAGAAAGATTATGGAAAACAGCCGGAAATTATTGGGGGTACAAATTAATTCGGTCCGTTCTCAAAAGATGGCGCCACCTGCAAGTTGTGGCTGATCTTGGATTACCTACTTCATTGGAAAGGTATGACATCTGTCAACAATAATTAGTGTGCATCAGCGTCTGTTTCTGACAACAACATTGTTTTTTGCCTCTTCGAAAATGTCCGGATTTGTCTTAAATAAACAGCATTTGCGGGAAGTTTTGATTTTCTTTTTTAATTGGAAGAAAAGTGCAGCTGAAGCCCATCGAATGCTTGTAGAAGTTTATGGTGAATCTGCTCCGATCGATAAATCATGCAGAGAGTGGTTTCGACGCTTCAAAAGTGGTGATTTTAGCGTCGAAGACAAAGAGCGTCACTTTTTGGCCAGCCCAAAAAGTTTGAAGATGAGGAATTGGAGGCTTTACTGGATCAAGATCATCCGTGCAAGGACGGGTTAAGAATATCCCTGCAGCGATACCTCTCGCTTGTCGTAAAAGGCGACTAAAACAAAGGTAAACAAAAATCACATCTAGGCAATTTAGAAAACACCAAGGTGAGCCTAGGGACACATATACCACCATTAAACTGCCCCACAAGTGTACATGCAAATCAGTGGGTTGACACGACTGGAGATCACCGGTGTTGTAAGAGTAAGATCAAACAAAAAAAAATCTGGAGCATTCCCGTGTCAAAAAAACAGGCAGGCCGAAAAACAATTGGTGCAAACAAATGCGAAAACACCAGCATTTGATTGGCCTCAGCTATGAAGTAATCCCAAACCGGGAAGCCTGCCGCTACTTTCTGAGGTCAAACCGGCGGACCCCACAAGCGGACCAGTAGGAATGCAGTTAAGTGGGAAGGTTATGGTCCTACACTTCTGACCATAACAACGCCGGAAAAAAGGAAAAGAAGAAGAAGAAGACTGGATCAAGATCCGTGCCAAACGCAAAGTGAACTCGCAGAATCGTTGGGAGTGACTCAGCAAACAATTTCCGTTTGGTTAAAGACATTTGGATTTATTCAAAAGCAAGGAAATTGGGTGCCGTACGAGTTGAAACCGAGAGATGTCGAAAGGCAATTTTTCTCCTCGGAAGTGCTTCTTGAAAGACAACAAAGGAAAGGAATACCACAAGAAGAAAAAATACTATGCAAAGCCTATTGAACCCGTTCCATCATCGTCTACATCGACGCCAAAGAAAAACATCCACGGTTCAAAGGTCATGCTCTGCATATGGTGAGACCAGACGGATGTGGTGTACTATGAGCTGCTAAAACCAGGCGAAACCATTGATGGGAAACGTTATCGACTATAACTAATGCGTTTGAGCCGTGCATTGCGTGAAAAACGGCCAGAAACGACCGAAAGGCATGACAAGGTGATTTTGCACCATGATAACGCTCGGCCCCACTACCTGGAAACGCTGAAATGGGAGGTCTTACCACACCCGCCGTATTCTCCAGACCTTGCTCCTTTCGACTGCTGGCTTTTTCGACGGATGCAAAACGATTTGGGGGGTCACCGGTTCGGGTCTTTTGAAGAAATCGAAGAATGGCTCAATGATTGGATAGATGCCAGATAGGACTCATTTTTTAGAGATGCTATTCGAAAATTACCAAAGAGAAGGGAAAAAGTAGTCGCTTCCGACGGACAATACTTTGAGTGATGTATTTTTTACGTTTTTTTCAATAAAAAAAAAAAAATTTTAATACAAAAAAACAGACCGAATTAATTTGTACTCCCAATTTTGACAGCGACGACCACGATTAGGGCGAATCAGCATCATGGCCAAAAGGAAGAAGTGAAAGTTCATTTATTTGGTTAAGATCTAAAAGATCATCAACGTCGCAAACTTCCAGTCTTCCTTTTCTTCTTCTTAGATGGCGCTAGAGCTCACGGAGAGCCAGAGGCAAGCTTCTCTCATTCACTTATATTGTGTGCGATTTGTTTCTCACACATGTAAGCAGGACCTACAGTTCAATACCGATTCCGATTGCTTTTTCAAGGCAAGTGTACTACGGGGGGGTCTTGACAGTACCACGCCGAGGAGGCGGATAAGGAGTAGTTCCAGTGCGTGTCAGTGGAAAGGGAACCAAAAGGCTATATTAAAATTATATTATAATAATAAATTATTAGTATATTGTCAATCCTAGGTTATAACAAAACTATATATCTCTGATGATCTATGCCCATCGGCGCCATAAAATTGTTAAAATTTCTACCAAGCTAATGTTACATCCAAAGCCCAAGTGCTAGGTTCGATTTTGTTTGCCATTTAATGGCAGATCAACCAGTCCCAACATCTTAAACCGACGGATTAGAATTTAATTAACTTATGCTGGACTTACCGTACTATTATTCATAATGTGAAGACCTTACTGATGAATGTGAGATCATTGAATGAGCTCGACTGAAGAGCAGTTTTTTTTTTAAATAGTTGTAGGAAAAAAACGTTTAAACAAAGTACAAGGTGTACTTGAGAAGTGACTTTTTTCGAAAAATATTTATTTATTCATCAATATCTATTGTGTCCCTTTCAAAGTAATTCCCCTCAGATATGATATACATTCGCTAGAGCCTTTTCCAATACTCGAAGAACTTCTGATATGCGCTTCTAACATAACAAAGAACACACACAAAATTCGACATAGTTCTTATAACGAGTTCTGAGAAGTTCTTCCGAAACAGGTCGCTTACAGAACGTTTTCACAGTATACCTTGAAAAAAATGCCTCGCAGAAGATAATTTCGGTGATTTGATTAATATTCAAATTTCATGACCTAACCTTATCAAGCACGCATCGGTGTTTCTTATCGTGTCTAGTTGAATGTGTGTGCAGCAACCCTTCATTCTACATTTATTGTAGAACCAAACCTAAATTCCATTCGCAGAAATGCATTGAAAAACCAGAACTTATTTTCTATTCCTAGGGCTAGAGTAGCTGCATTGGATTTGGTTTCGGTCGCATCCTAAGAGGTTAGGAATGCAAAGATGGACTAAGCTGTCTTGATAACATACTAAGTAATGAACTCTGCTGGAGCTTGGATTATAAGGTCCACTAGGCAACCAGAATACTGATGAACCTGCCGGTAGTTTTCTGGTCTTAGAGAACATCGACGTCTGTTAACTAAAACCACCTCTTACTCTCACCTAACTAAAAACAGCCTCTTCTTAGTCGCAATTAGATGTCTAATTTAAATAAAAACGTGAAGTGTATGGGGTATGCAATGACTTTCAGACATTATGACAGTATGAGGCTATTGTTAAACTAATTGCAATCATCTCGGGACACGAACCTATTACCACCAGTAACCTATACACGCCTGCTATTTACCAATTGTGTCTGTCTATTTAATCAAATTCCAGCGTATCAGGATCTTAAAAAATACAACAGTGCCAGTTGAGTTTTTCCAAGGTTCAAAATCACCATTTCTATGTATGAAGTATGCTGTTCTCAGCCAGAACGTTAATGCTAGTTCATAAATGACTAAAAACTAAATCTATCTCGAGTCATCGGAGATTAAAAGCAATCATGTCACCGTATGCATATTTCACACATTTGTTAAATATGAACAAATTGAGCATTACTGACCGCCAACTTCCACAATCAGACATAAATAGAATCTCGGAATGGTGCAATGCTAATGCTTTAAAGCTGAATATAAACAAATGCAACTTCATATCCTTTTCCTAGTCCCTCTCCATAATCAACTTTGATTATTTCATTGGTTCTCAACCTATATCCCGTATTACCGAAGTTAAAGATTTGGGTGTTGTGTTGGACACCACTTTCTCATTTAAAACACACATTAACCATACTAAGGCTAACTCGACTATGGGGTTTATTAAGAGGAATTTTAGAGGGTTCTCTGATCCTTTTTCTCTCCTGTCATTGTACACCTCCCTCGTTAGGCCTCATCTTGAGTACGCAGTTATAATATGGAATACCAATCTGTGTACTGACTCCGATCGAATCGAACGTGTCCAGAGGCGTTTCACAAGATTTATTTTTCACAAAATGCATTGGAATTTTTGCCCCAAATATGAAGCCAGATGTTTACTTCTTGGCATAAAATCATTGAAAACTAGGCGTACTTTACATGATATAATGTTTCATGTATCATTGTTATATCACTGTTATCATATAAGATGCCCTACTCTCTTGTCAAAAATACGACTTTATGTCCCTGCAAGGCCTTTGAGAATAAGACATCTTCTTTTTGTCGACTATCATAGGACTAATTATGGTACAAATGAGCCTCTTACACGCATAGAGCATAGGGTATTCACTGGCCAATGTAAGAAGCACGACCTATGTCAAGTCCACATACTTAGATAGCATTCGTATGATTGAGCAAACGTCAATAAAGCCTTGGCGAGCATTGAAACATAAGTGGCTATAGTACATTTGAGGATAAATGAGGGCAAAACCAAGTGATCTCTTGGTCAGACCGTCATCTTTGTGTGCTTTCGTCTACCTTGACTCGCTAGTGGGCAGAATAACTCTTGCAGAATCGAACGTAGCGCTGCGCCATCTTAGAGTGAATGAACGCCTTAAGAAACTTCGAGAGCAACTTCGAGGATGTACCAGTACAAAACAATACATCTAAGGTGACGCACACATATAGAAAGGGGTCCCAATCAACGAAGCGTGCGGAACTGGAAGCTAAGGATCGTGTCCACTGGTTGTTTATGGTCTAGGCTCTCTCCGAATTGAAGCGTCATGTATGAAAGTAAGTAAGCAGGCTGTCACTCGTAGCGAAGAGGCCTTATAGTCTCACTTCGAACCCTTCGTCGTGGAATAAATCTGAGGGTTAGGAATGCAATCTCGGTATCGATGGAAAGGTCTTCACGAAGGCACTTTGAATCCACTGAGGTTATAAGCCTCTATTTAGAGTTCTACAGTCCCAAAGTACTGCAAACAACTCTGATGCTATTACCTTTGGGAGCCAAAACAGAACCAAGTTAAGAGACAACGAACCCAATTACTTAAGCAACCAGACCATTATAAGCATTCTTCTGGCGGAAGAATCTTCTACTTCAACTCTAAACGGCAGAGGACGATTTATGTAATGTGTTTATATTACGTTGGCCCTTGGCCTATCTGGCTTGTAATATTGAAAGTAGAGATCGTGTTGGTGTGCTCATGTCGAACCCGAAGGTAGCCAAAACTCATAGAGACAATTTATGAATAGCTTAATAACGAGCATGCTGATCATATTGAAGAGGGTGATTCTCGGTATTCTCTCAACCCGACTCAGCTTAAAAGCCTCCTTTCCCATAGGTTGTTTCTTCACAATCAATCCAAAAGGTGGATTGCCTAATATTTTAAAGTCGGAAATTGCTTAAAATATAAAAATAATGTTCAAAAGCCCTCAATTGCATAACTATTTGATTCTGCCATGAGATCCGAATACATATATGATCTTGTATCTTCGAACCAAAAACGAAATCTCATAATAGTGTCCAAATTATTCTTTGAAAAGTCGATGTGTATGTCGTCAAAACCATGATGTTGCTTTCCTCGAACCTCGATGATTAAAACAGTTTAACCGCCTCTGGTTTTACGCATGTGGATTATATTTCAAAAGTCATGAAAATCAGTTGAAGTGGTTTACAATCTAAGCGGTAACAAGCCTAATACTAGAGCTTTAGCTTATTCCATCAAGCATTATCCAACATGCCTAGAGAGATTTCCAACGTTTGATGTTGCACTCTCAAGGGATTAAAGCGCCCCAAAATAGGTAAATAATTCTCCATAGTTCGATGAAATTTCCACCGAAGCCCTGAACTTCATTGATATTAGCTCATATCGTTTAAAACCAAATCACCACAAGCTGTTCCAATCCCACTGCACTAGATTATTTCCACCCTAAATTCGAAATTATATCCGTTTTCGAAGCAAATAGAAATTCACTTTCCCATCGCGATAATAACCGAAATATACAAAGCATTTGCGTTCATAATGTAACGTCTATCGTCAAATGAAGTCGTCTTATCTCTGACGCTTACTACACCCCATCGCGGAGATTCCTTAAAGAGCTTAAATGCTTCCGCTTCATGGGGATGAAGTTATTGAACCACCACCATAAACAGCGTACTGACGACAGACAATTTTGCAAGGCACCTGGAGCTCGACGGGAATGAAGGAAATCCACTCCGCCCCTATAGCCATGGGATTGGTAGCAGAACGACCGCCATGTATAATATTATATCTATGCAGTTGTTTTACAGAAAAGACAACACCGTTTCGATGGAGGGTTTTAGAAACCGGACGTTTACAAAGGAAGGGAGTTGGGCGTGGAAATATAATGTTATGTCCCCAGAGCGTTGGTGTGACGATGGCAGTTCGAACCAGCAGAAGGGATATATAGTACACAGCCTACCCCGTGTTGTAGGGAGAGATTCTCTCTTTTAATAATGATATTTCATCTCCTGCAGATAAAAGATAGAGACATCGAAGACGAAGTAGTTCAATGTTTGATAGCGACAACACGAACGAAGGACTATGGTTATAACGAGAAACAGACGTTGCCGGAGTCGGAAAGGAATAGGAGAAAGAGGAAACCGAACAACAGACGTCCTGATGGAGGAGATGGTTTGCGAAAGCAATATTCCAACGTTGATGGGATTTATAATTGCTTTATGAAGGATTAAGGCGAAATTAATTGAAGACGCTGGTAATGTTGCGAAATTAGAACAGCAATCACTTGGATCTAGCCATTACACCTTTGTGCCTTTTTAGAGTAGGTGTTGCATCCTTCCCTTTACTATTTTTGATTTCAAGATGTCGGTCGTGATGTTGTTTTTTATGATGGTGTTGGTCCCAGGTGATAATACATCACTGGATATGACGAAGGAATGTTTGCTCCTTTCGGGAGCTCTTGACTAACGTCGAATTTCGAGCCAAATTTTCCCTTTTCTCCACGGAATTTCCACTTGAACGGAATTTTAATAAAATAAGAGAGAAACGTCAATGTAATGGAGTTGGAGTTGGAGCTCGTGCCATGGAAACATTGTTTTTCAACAACTATGTATATTTGATATAATGCTCATTTGAAAATGTTCGACGCTATGAAGCGTCATATTACGTGTGAGGGATTTAACTTTTTCAAGTCCCCAGTGAGGCATTGGGAGAATGTATCTTACTTGCAGGGAATTGTACACTTGGTTCTTGGAGATTGCGCGAATATGTGGAAATTTCTTTGACAACTTTTGAGTCGGGGAACATAAGCCGGAAGACATTGAGTACTTCAACAGTAAAACATCCCGAAAAAGAAGATGGAATTTATATTTTTTCGGCGAACGGATGTAGAAAATGAAGTGACATAATGTGGGTGCGCGTACTCGTATGTATCGTCTATCAAGGATTATGTGCAAAGCATGTGCTGCAGACAGATGTGGTTTCCAATTGGGCGCCTTGGTGTTGTAAGCATTCTCAAGAGGATTAGAACTGAATATGGTGTTTGCTATCATCACCACGAAGTGATTGTAAATTACCACTGGTGGCAGGAGTTATACTCAAACGTATCCTTCGAAGACGACCTTAAAACGTGTCATGCAAATTAAACCAAATAAGGTATCAAGAAATATTGAAGAGTACAATTACGGGATTACGACGAAGTGAATGGAAAAAATATTACAAATACCAGCGTAAGATGCATATTAAGGAATTCGCAGAAATGTTGATCTCCTTATCGAGACCTGCCCTAAGATGCAAAGCGAATGGGAAGGATTTCCAGAATTCCTTGAGTTACGAGTAGCATGGTCATAGTGCACTCAAGGAAGCAGTGGAATGCAACTCACTTATCGCTCAGAGTACTTTTAGCGGAAATGATTATAAAATGGGAGAAGGAGGCTGAATTTGAATCATTAAAATATCTTTATTTTTCTTTTAGGAAGTTACATAACAGAAGTACACTGTCATACGTACTTTGTATATACACATATATACAGCTCTATGCAAAAAGAGGCACCAACTTATTATGACATTTTATAAAAGAAAATCTTAAAAACTAGTGAGAATTTTGATTTTGTCTTACTTAGATATTAAAAGTTTAAGTTTCGATACATCCTAAATATAACATTTCATTCATTACACTGGGGAACAAAAAAATATTATTTTTCTGCGGCAAGAATTTTGTTATTGGTTTTAATAAACACTTACATTAGACATACACGAAATGTATATACTTTTTTTTGATTGACTCTGGTTCTTGAGATAAATGACATATAACCAAGCATTTGAAAAAATATGAACCTACCCTCCCGACTTGTATTAATTTGAGTATTTCCAACTAAATTTTGTTTTCTATTCATGTAGGTAGTTGTAATAGTTCCGATTACAAATATTAGACCTTAAGGTTATCAGTTCGTGCTCTATTTTAAGTATAAATTATCTTGTTTTTCGTGAAAAATATGAGTTCGTGATGATATGAGACTGTGATGAAGTTGAAATGTTCAGTCAGAATAACAGCAGGGAAAGTGAGTTCGAAGGATGTAGTTCTACAAGACAGGGATTTTCTCAAGAGGAACTCAATGATTTGGTTCGTGATTTGAATTTACCAAAGAAATCAGCTGAACTTCTTGCTTCGAGACTAAAAGAAAAACATTGTCTTTAACCTGACGTTACTATAACATCCTACCGGACCAGAGAGCAAGATATTCTCCCTTACTTTACCGAAGAAGACAAATTGGTCTTTTGCAACAATGTTTCTGGCCTCTTAAGTTGTATGGGTCTTCCTGAATATAAGCCAGAAGATTTCCGGCTTTTTATAGACAGCTCAAAAAGGAGTCTAACATGTGTATTATTGCATAATGGAAATAAATTTGCTTCCGTCCCAATTGGTCACTCTACCAAACTCAAGGAAGAGTACCAAAATATTAAATTTGTTTTAGAGAAGATTTCGTACGTACATCATCAGTGGTCAGTATGCGTAGACTTGAAGATGGTAAACTTTTTATTAGGCCAGCAAAGTGGGTATACCAAATACCCCTGTTTCCTATGCCTTTGGGATAGTCGCGCATGGAAAGTCGAGTATGGAAAAATTAAAAGCAGGCATCTTTGATGGACCCCAAATCCGTACCCTTATAAAAGACACCGCATTTACAAGCCATATGACACGGATCGAATCAGAAGCATGGCTAAGCTTTGTATTAGTGGTCAAACACTTTTTGGGTAATCACAAAGTACCAGAATATGAAGAACTAGTTGTAAAAATGCGGACAACCTAGGCGACTACAGCGAGGAGCAAGGAGAACGGTTCCACCGGGACATTAGGACCATGGAAGAAAGATATCAAGGTCGATGGGACAGCCATATGATGGCAGGCTACTGATGGACTTTAATTAGGGATTGTCCTGATCAAAAACACAATAGAAAAGTCTACAAAAAAAGTTTTTTTTTGTCTTAACAGCATATATATTTAGTTTTTTATCATTGATTATAATTATAGCCGCTCTTAAAATATATATATTTTAATACGTCATTGTATTTATTATTTTGACCTTTTTAGTCAAATATTTATTAAAGCCTTTATCTCATGAACTAGAGTCAATTTGACAAATCTGATATTTTTCTCGTATTCAGCATCCTGAACTTATACAAAATTGACTTCAATCTACCTTGCCGCAAAATGACTGTTCCCCAGTGTATAGTTATATGCAAAAAAATTACATGAATTTACAAAAAAGAGGTCAATTCTGAAGCGTGCAGTACTCAAGAGGCATATTCGATTCTGCGTAAGGGACCATGAATTTCTTTATAATATCGACACATATGTCAACGGTCGTTACCAGCTTGATCCAAAATATGGGAGCAGCACCATTATAGGAGAAGCATCTTTACGGGTAAATTTTTGAGTCTCCACGCTCAATCGTCTTTATAGGGTGGGCCAAATACAAGTTTCTTTTCAAAAATGGAATAAAATGAACAAAATTAAATTTTGTCCATGTATTATGGCTTTATTAATAAGGACAAACATTACCATTTATTATGAAATACAACGTCGTTAGAGTGGCTACCTCAACTGGCTTCGCAGTAGCGCATTCTGTGACCCCAATTTTCCAAGACCTTGTTGATGGTTTCGGGCTGTAGCTCACGGATTGCTTGGATGATATTGGCCTTTTTTGCTTGAATAGTTTCCGGATTGTTGGCATACCATCGGTACTTCACGGTTCCCCACAAAAAATAAGTCCAAAGGGGTCAAATCGCAGCTCCGAGGCGGCCAATTGACATCGCCAAGATCGCTTATAACACGATTTGGGAATTTGGTGCGCAAAAGATCGATTGTAACATGGCGCGCCATCCTCCATGAACCAGAGGTCGTCCATATTGTTACATATTATTAGTAGTTGATCTTGTTTACGAGCCATGGTTTGTTCACATTAGCTCGTAAACGGGATACAGTTGCGTATCCAACTGCACCTCCACAATAGCTCGTAAACAGGATACAGTTGCGTATCCAAATGCACCTCCACAATAGCTCGTAAACAAGACACAGTTGCGTATCCAACTGCACCTTGTTTACAACCCATCACATTCATCATATTGGCGCGTAAACAAGGTTTACTCTCTATCTTCGTCTTCTTCGGAAGACCAAGTTATGAGAGTAAATCGCAGTACAGGCGATCTGATCCCTTGATCAGTAGTCAGTCGAGGATCGGTTGTCGAAGAAAAAGCTACTTAGAAAAGCAACGTAAGAGTTCGTCACCATTTTTGTTAACCAATAAGTTAGGACAGTATTGGTAATAATAAACGATAGTGATTAAATAAAGAATTGTGTCGCATTTTATTACTATATCCATGTCTTCAATTTCAGTACAAAAAAAAAAAAGTCGGTTAACCTGGCTCTGTGACGCCCTCCGTTGTCCGAAACATTGTTCCCAGCCTCATTTTCGAAGAAGAATGGTCCGATGATGCCACCACTCCACAATCCACAATTGTCACTCTCTGTGGATGCATTGGCTTCTCGACAATAACGTGCAGGTTTTCTGGGCCCCTGATGCGACAATTTTGTTTGTTAACGTAGCCGTCGAGATGAAAATGCGCCTCGTCAGAAAAGATGGTTGTTCGCCCAAAATCGTTGTCCAATTCAAGCTGCTCTAAGGATGGTCGCGCACCTTCAATTGCTGAATCAATTGGGCCTTGTACGCGAATAATCTGAGATGTTTGTGCAGAATTCTCCTTAGGCTATTGCGTGAAATGAAATGCTGTGGAGATCGATGGCGAGTTGATGTCCGTGAATTGAGTCTCACACTCTCGGTCACAGCAGCCACATTCTCATCTGTGCGCACCGTACGACGACGGTAACCATGAGTGTTGTTCACTAACATACCAGTCTCACGAACTTTCTTGGGTACAGTGTAGTGCAGTGCAGTCGCGGTGGTCGCTTCATTTCGGTTAAAACTTCTTTAAAGAAACAAAACGGGTTTGGACTTTGCAAACATACTAAAAACTTAAAAAGCATTTTGATAATTTGTGTAAGTTGGTGCGCTAAAATATTGAAGATACGCGTAACAAGTTTTATTCTGACTTACTAGAACGTGCTCGTGGTAATTTAGTTAGTATTTGAAAAACTTGGAGATAGATAGTTGCTGTTACACAGGTTTAACCTTCATTCTAACTCAATGAATATTTCACCGAAGTCTCGGAAAAACTTAAACTATCCGTAGGAACTGACTTAAATTGTTCTGTTCAATCAGTAGTATTGTCATTAAAAAATAAAAGTTCATGTACAAGTGATTGTTCCTGATCGTTCCTGAAAATAATTAGCTTTTATGTAGTGGACGTTTTATGTTATCTGTTCAATCTTAGTGTTCTAAATGGTTGTTTTGAAATCATAATAAAAATAATATGTGAAATCATAAACCGATTTCACTATTGCCATAATTTTGTAAAATAATTGAGAAACTGATAAAGCCTCGAATAATATCGTTCTCAGACAAAAATGATTCTTTTTAGTAAAAATCACTTTAGTTTTAGAAAGGGTTTGTCTACCGAGTATGCTATTCTAAGAGTTAGTTGCCAATTGTATAATAACACTCATTGTAATAAATTAACCATGGTTCTTTTTATTGATATGGCGAACGCATTTAACATGGTTGATCATGACCAGCAGCGATGCGTGATTAAAAAATGTAGTCGTTCAGTTTCCTAATCGAACAACTATGCCCTAGCTAGTCGTTTTTCTCTTTCCTTCATTCCATTTATTCAACAAAAAAAAGCTTTACTCGTTCAAAACTGATTTGAACGAAATGGTCCCTACAACGCGCGATCTGCCTTTTTTTTTCTTGTATGCTTCTATTGAGCTCATTTCGTTGCCAAATCGTTTGAACGAGTTGGATAGATACACAAATTGGTTGAGGGGGAAAAAAAAACAGTGGCAGGTGGTTTGTTTTGCTTTATTTAAGTGGTTCACAGAAGGGATGCACTATGTGGAAAATCGAAAATAGGTATAAATAATGTATAAAATAAGAAGAAAAGTGTGAATATGTTTTGTGATGATTATTGGATATAAAATTAAAGTAATATCAGCTGAAAGTTAGGCGTTCATGAACGAGTTGAACAATAGGACGCCTCGCCATTGATCATGACCTCCTGTTAAAAAAAAAATACTCTATAAGAGAAGTAGTTTTAAGACTTAATTAAATTATAGAAAACAAAGAGTTAATGTAAATGTTAATCACAGTGAATTACGTACGTTAAAGAGTGGTGTACCCCAGGATTCAGTTCTCGGTCCTGTGTTGTTGTAATTCGTTCTTTGAACTGAATTTGAATGGAGCCTCAACTGCTTGTGCAGATGCTTATTAGATGGCGCACAAGGGTCTCCAGCTAGCACGATCTTTTGTTTCCAGCACCGCACTCCCAGTTGGTTAAGATCCCCTTTCATCTGTGTGGGCCATCTTAGATTCGGTCGTCCTCTGCTGTGTCGCCCTCAGGGTTGGATTCGAAGCCTCCTCGAGCCGGATCTGTGCTCTCCATTCGCTCAACAAGGCTTAGCCATCTTAGGCCTTGGATCCGGAGACGTCGTACTAGGCCGATGTCGCTTTACAGCCCGTACAGTTCGTCGTTGTATCTTCTCCTCCACTCTCCGTTTATATAAACGGAACCATAGATTGAACGCAGAATTTTCCTTTCCAAGCAAGCCAGGGCATCCTCATCCATTTTCGCAAATGTCGAGGCCTCTGCGCCGTAAGGGAGGACCGGTCTCAGTGATTTAAATAGTGCTACCTTGGTTTTTCGAGAGAGGGTTCTACTTCACAATTGTCTTTTGAGCTCAAAGAAGCATCGGGTGGCAAAAGTAATTCTGCCAAATTTGACGAAGTCCTCGACCACTTCGAATTTATACGTCAATTGTTATGTTCTGGCCAAGCCGTTGGTATTATACGCCTTTTTTGAATAACAGCATATATTTGGTTTTACCCTCGTTTGCCGAAAAACTCATTGTAGTTGTTTCTGTTGCAATGTTTTTGAACGCTTCATTGACGACTCGCAGTGTTCTCCTAATTACGGCAATGTCATCCGCCTACTCAAAAAATTGCACAGACTTGAAATAGATCGTACCCCTTGTGTTGGCCAATGAGTCTCGTATGATTTTTTCAAGCACGATGTTGAAGAAGTTACATGGCAGTGCGTCACCTTGCTTAAATCCTTTTTTTTTGCATCGAAGGTCTCGGTTAATTCGCTACCGACCTTAATGGAGCAGCAAGAATTCTCCATTGTCATCCTGTACAATCTGACGAGTTTGGCACGGATGTTAAAACTAGACATCGCTCGGTATAGCCCATCCCTATGCACAATGTCTTATGCGGCTTTGAAATCGACGAAAAAATGGTGTGTGTCGATTTGGCATTCTTGGGACTTCCCCAAGATCCGCCTCAGTGAGAAAACTTGGTATGGTGGATTTACCTGGCCTGAAACCGCACTGAGAGGAACGTATCAGACTATCCACAAGGGCTTTCAGGACTTCACACTGTACGGCAGAGAAAATCTTGTACGCGATGTTGAGGAGACTTATTCTTCTATAGTTGGCGCAGTTATAGGGGTCTCCTTTCTTATTGACCGGGTAATCGATGCTGAGATTCCATTCGTCGGGCATACTTTCCTCCGACCATATTTTACAGTTGAGCTGGTGCGTGCCGCTTTAAATAGTTCAGCAGTCAGGCCTTCCGCACCTGTGGCTTTGTTAGTTTTAAGCTCCGAAATAACAAGCTTAATTGCATCCAGTTCAGGTGGACGGAATTCTCTTGTATCTTCGTCCGTTGCGAATGGTTCATTCTGTCTGTCAGCGGTATCAGATCTATCATCATCGTTATACAGTCTACAGAAGTGGTGTTTCCATATTCTCAGCATCGACTGTTACTCTACTACTAGTTGTCCGTGTTCTTCCCTACAGGCTTCCGTTCTGACTTTAAAGCCCTGGTATGTTCGTTTTACTTTTTCTTAAAACTTGCGAGCGTCATTTCTGTGGTAGCATCTCTCCTTCCCCTCGATCTCATGCTTTTCGTGCTCTCTTTTTTTCTTCCTTAAAAGCGTTCCTCTCTCCTTTTCTACTCGTAGAGCTCACGAGCGGCTCTCGTCCGTCTATGTAGCATGGCTTTGTAGGCAGTTTGCTTTGCCCTCATCGCTATAACTTGAATTAGTACAAAAGGTGAAGAAAGGTAAGGTGGAAATACAACTGCAATCTGAAAATAAAAAATACTTCAGCATTGTTACAGATCTTGGAAGTGAGGTTTAAATACATGATTTTTGTTTTAGGGCTAATTTTAACCTCTGCTCAGTGAACCAGATCCTTAGTAGATTAAAATCTCAATTGATGTCACATACGATACTGTGAGAAACATAAGAACATCTTATGTCATCAGCGAAAGCAATTATTTTAGTTTTGGCGGCCTGTAGCGCCCATATCGTATACGTGACATCCGTCAAATCTGGTGTTTATCAGTCCAAATGATAAAACTTATTATCAAAATGAGTATTCCTTAGTGCAAACATTGACTCTTCAAAGTTTGGAAGCCAAATTTAAGACGAGAATTGGTTCGGTATTCAATCAGGCAACATTCATGGGCTGAAGGAATGGAATGTCGGCCGAGAATATCACCGCGGTCCGTGAAAGTGTAGAGCAGAACTCGAAGCAGTCGATTCCTTACCGTGCACTAGAACTCGGCCATTCGCAGACTTCAACTTGGCGAATTTTCTGTCGAGACTTGGGCATATACCCATACAAGATCCATTTGACCAAGGAACTCAAAGCGTATGACTATAGACAACACCGTTTGTTCGATGAATATGCTTCAGAGCGTTTGTAAGAGGACCCCATTTTTTGGCCGAAAAATCATCTTTAGTAACGAGGCGCATTTTTGGACGACACCAACTCACACGGGGTTCATGGGGTATTTTTTTCGAAAATGACGTTGGTGACGTGGTCATCGTCAATGGCGAACACTATAGAACGATGATAACCAATTTCTTATGGTCCAAATTGAACCATAAGGATCTAGACGTCGTGTGGTTCCATACAGGATGGCGCCACACAGCGGACGCCACGATTGATATTCTATATGAACGATTTGAAGGTATCGCAGACGTGACGTGAATTGGGCATCAAATTCATGCGATTTGGCCGCCTAGACTTTTTCTTGTAGAGTTTTCTGGAGTCACAGCTCTGTGGAAAAAAAACACAATCGGCCGATAGCCTTAGGATGAACATAACACAGGCCATCGATCGAATTCAGCCCAATATATTGAAATTTATTTATTTTTTTTATTGAAGTGTTATGAACTAGTTAACACTATCGAGTAGTTGACATGTTATATATTACATTACATTATTTACATTAAACAAATACACGCTTATTTTACATTTCTGTTGTATCTTTTAGATAACATTGTTCCCATTTAGCTCATGTGGTTTAATTCGCTTTAGTCTTCGAGTAATCCCAATTGTATCGCAAAGTTTTGTTGCTTCCTGGTAAATATGTTGTCCAAGTCTTGAGTGATGGGCTGCTGCAAATTCACGGATCGTTTCTTCTACAGATTTAAGCTTATAGTCGCGATGTAAGTCGTAGTTTCTGACATACCATGAAGCATTTACTAAACATCTTAAGACTTTGTTTTGGAAGCGCTGAATTATTTCTAAGTTATTTTTAGCAGCACACCCCCAGTGTTGAATGCCGTATGTCCTTATAGGTCTTAATGTTTGTTTATATATGAGAAGTGTGTTACATATGTATTGATAGAATAGATCTTCTGCCAATCGAGTTTTCTCAGCTTCATATTAAACTCTTTTCTTTTCTTTTTTATATGTTCTTTCCATCGAAATTTAGAGTCCAGGTTTATTCCTAAGTAGTTTGCTGTATTGGAATAAGGAATTTGTATCCCATCAACAATGATTGGAGTAACAATGAATGGAATGATTTTGGTCCAGTCAGATATAGTATTTACAGCATTCTGTAGGGTTTGAGTTGATTCTAATTCATTTTTTCCAACTGAGAGAATGGTAGTGTCATCAGCAAACGTAGCAAGTGTGCAATTCGAAAAGGTTGGCATGTCATTTGTGAATAGTATATACATTGTTGGGCCTAGTATGCTTCCTTGGGGAACACCGGCTTTGATCGCTTTCAACGCAGAATAGGCATCTTCTTGTTTTACTCGGAAATATGTATATATCAGTGAGATAAGATTCTAGAATTGTTGGATATTCTCAAGGAAAAAGAGTTTTGAGCTTATAGAGTAGGCGTTCATGCCATACTTTATCGAACGCTTGAGCGACGTCCAGGAATATTGCAGAACATATGATTTTATTTTCAAAGGCTTCTTCGACAATGTCGAATAGAGTGTCGGTCTCTAAAGCCAAATTGATGAGATAGAATCATATTCTCGCTGTTTATAAATGCCTCAAGCCTCGTCAGCAGGTTCATTTGTAGGATGACATTTCGTGCGAATCTTTACCTGGCTTGGGAATCATTATAACCTCCGAAACTTTCCAATAGCAGGGGACAAGCTTCAGGCGCAAACAAGCATTTAGAAGCATTGTTAATTTAATCTTAGCTCTAGGCGGTAGGTGTTGTAATAGCTCAGCATTAATAAGATCATATCCAGGTGACTTTTTCCTCTAACGATCTTTTTGTATATTAGTTTCTACCTCGAAAGGTGTAACTGAAGGAATTTCCACGGATTGTTGCTGGATTTCCGGCCATATTACTAGATGTTGTCTCTCATTGGGTTGAAATACATTCGTCAGATACTCGGCGAATGCTTCTGCTTTCTCAAGGTTGCTTTTGGCCCATGAATTATTTAATTTAATTGATGGGTTGTGTTGTATAGGGCGTTTAAGTTTTTTTGTTATTTTCCACAATGAGTATTCGGTCGATTTGTCGGCTGTTAGTTGGCGTAATTTTTGGTTAACTGCTTTATTTTTAAGCTCATTTAATTGGGAGCGAATCATTTCTGTAAGCTTGTTTAATTGTGACTTGTACAACGGGTATCTTGATTGTTGCCATTTTCTTCCTTAATTTTCTCTTCTCGGATATTAAGTTAAGTATTGGTTTCGAATAACTATACCCGATTTCTTTCTTTTTTATCTGAGAAGTACTTTTCGATGCAGCTTTTTGTATTTGTTCCGTAAAATCCAATATTTCATCTTCTAGTTGATTTTTATTACAAAGCACTGTGTTAACGTTTAAATTCTGATCTAATATTGCTTGGAAGTAATTCCAATCTGTAAATTTATTTACAAGGTAAGAGTTTTGAAAATTGGATCACTTGAATTAATGCCAATGTAATAAGCCTAAATAAAGAAAATTGCTTTATTTAGGAAGGAAACTATCCTCTACTTAACGTTTTTTTTTCAAAAAACCTTTACTAAAAAACAGGAAAAAGAAAAATTGGTCTATAAATATGTTCTTTTGAACAATGGAAAACTTCTAGTCTACAACCAATATGTTTTACAATTCTGTTTGGAATGATATCAGATCCTGATTGCCTTTAAGGTTTCTAATTCAATTATAGGCAGGAAGGCAAAAATAATTTCCTTCAACTGGCTCATGAGAGTCAATAGGACACGAACACAGATTACAAATCGTTTGGTTAATTTGAGTTGTTGAACTGCACGCTACTGAAGCAAAGTACTTGTTAAAAACGTTTGCAATGACAAGGGCACAGTAGAGGTATAGTTTGCTAAATGCATGCTAAAATACTCCATAAAGAGCCTATAGGATACAGGAGCACCGTTTTGGATGGGTTTATATACATATTGATTCAATTTTCTGCTGGAGTCCATGTGAACCAACAGCCTTGTTATCGAGTGATCAAAGATATTCAAATCAAATCTGCTCTTATTTATTGGTACCAATCTGCATTCCTTGCGATCACAATAGGGGCAACTTATATTTGCTTGTAAAAAAAATTAGCAGTCCTGGCATTCAATATGACTTACACATGAGCTCCGCATGTGATATTCAGAACAATTTTTCTGTTGTCCTGCACCTTCCAGCTTTTCTGAGTAATTACTTCAGTGCTTATTTTCATGCCATTTAATTTCAGTAAAACGGAAAACACTGCATCCTGTCCTTCTCCATTACATTTTATCCCATTCCATGCGGGAATAAACCATCATTTCTCGTCTTCCTCATCATTCGTTACAAGTCCACGTCACCACTGCTCGCCATTGTTAACTACTCACATCAAAAGACGCCATTAGAAACGGCTGCTCATTTATCCCAGAACTTCAAATGTTCTTTTCTGGTCTTCATTTCCACTTTTCATTTATCCTAGCTATCATTTTAATTTTTTTTTCTTTTTTTCGGTAGCACTTTCCTCTCGAGAAATTCCCAATTAAAAGGTTTCAGCTCCTTTTTCGGCTCCTATACCATAAAGTCGTGCAGTCGGACAGGTGTGGGTCGCATTGTCGTCTCTCGATGTGAGTGAAATGAAAAATTTCCTCGAATTCTTTCAATTGCAGCATTAAATTTCCATATACTTGAAAGGTAAGTAGTCGTCCTACCCTTCACACAGTATCCGGTCGGTGGTTCGAAGCATTGTTATGCAGAGGAAAGTGGAAGAAAAAGTGAAATCACTCTTCAAATGTAGCACGGGGTATGGACAGGAAAGAAAGTGGAAAGTGGAAAATGAAAGGAGCAGATCGCAAATCCTTTTAGTAGAAAAGGAAGTAGCCCGTTTGTTACAGTCGAATCCATCCACTATTGTTATAGCCACAGAATTGATAAACCTTAAGTATGATCCCTGAGCACACTACAACAGATTCGACTGGTAAGAGGCGGGAAAGTCCTTAAACATATTAAATGCTACGATATGTGGAGAACGGGTTCGAAGGTGAAATGGAATAATACCCGCACCGTAGCGCATACTAAAACTAAAACATTCGTGAGCCGTGCAGCTTTGAATTACGTCCTTTACGATCCATACAACAGTATCGAGTGGTGCATGGTGTGGTGAAGAGAAGACGATTACGAGCATTAAGGTTGAACTGAACGGAAACCTTAATAGGAAGCGCACAAGCAAGGAGAACCGCACAAGCACGAGGCAAACGAAGAAAGTTCCTTAAAGGATAATTAATTTGTTCCTTGTTTAATTGTGTTTTTATTTGCAGGCAATTCGATGAACTTCCCACGCCTGCTAGAGTCTTTTCTCTCCTTTTCGTTTCCTTCGAAGTTTTCGACCGTCATTCTGGCAGCTGAAGGCAATATCCGTCCGAAGGATATCACTTTAGCAGCATTTTGTCCTGTGTCGCACTGAATTCGTTTCTCTACTCTTATTGGGAAATCAGGTCAAATTAACATCCCTTGCTACTAACCAGGATGTACAGCAATCTAAACGACATGTCCCACTTTGTCGTGTCTGTGAGTAATTACAAACATTTCCCGCATGCTTGGGCGCACAAACTTGTTGAGGCCACCTATTTGATTGGTAGCTCATAAAGGATTAACCCAATATTACTATTCGATTAGGATAATATAATCATAACCAATCAATAACTTCTTATATTTCCCAGAGGATGAACTCAAGAAAGTTTTCGTCCTGAACTTCGGTCTGTCGGATGCTTATGTTTTCGTAACAAGGATTTCAATAAGAGAATGAAACTGTTATCGCGATCGGAGATTAAAGCGATTCTCGGTGTTAGTCTGTCTCTTACCTCTTGTCCCGAAAGACGAATAGATAACGTTTTCGGGAAAAGTTTTTCTTTTCGGCCGGAAGTTTATTCTTTTCCTAGCAAAACTTTGATGACTTTTCTTTTATTTCCTTTCCTCTCGATAGTTAGATTCAAGTGTTTAGTATGTGACAAGTTTGAATGACACTTCAGTGTGTATTGGCAAATACACACACATACACATATCGATTTTAAACTATGCAAGAAGGCGTATGGGAGACTGTTAAGCAGATCGCTTTCTCAAAGTTTGCTGATGGGCGGAGGTCTGACAGACTGGTGTTTGTTTCAAGGATATAATGAAATTTTACGGGGCTGCGAAATCATTTTGTGAAAGTTTGTCGATTTGAATAAAATTTTAAAATGCACTCAAGTGAGGAGTAAACAAGAATATTGAGGAGCAAAGTTTTCAGTCAGTTTAATTGGGATTTTCATTTTCAGAAGTGCCGCTTTTAGGGGGCGATAAAGGGAACAGTCCTTTGTGTAAATTTATATGGATCAGGTTGTAAGGAAGCAGAGTATTGAGAAGTTTGGACTTTGTTTATGTCTTGAAATTGTTATAACGAATTTGGGAATATGAATAAAACAATGAGGTTATCGATTATTTTGGAAATTAGTTCGTAAGTTGACGCTGCTTTTTTGTGTCTTTCTTAGCTACTGTTTGGTTACATAAGCCTTTGATTTATTTTTGATCATAGCTATCCCCCTCCCCAATAATTAATTAATTTTTTGATGTGTTTCAGTTTTAGGTTCGATTAGGCTAGACACAAATCAGTATATTGTACACATAGGGTGTTTCCATGAACTATTACCGACTTTGTGGCGTTGTACCTGCCAAACTGAGAACGACAGCGCGCTAAAACTGCGACAATTGTTAATTTATTTTTTTGTTGAAAATCATATTTATAGACATTTTAATGCCTGTTTAGTTTTCGCTCCCTTTTAGGCTCACAAGGAAGAGCAACCAATCACCAAACATCATGTTCTCTGATGAAGCAACCTTCTTATTTCAGTAACATACTAACAAGCAAAATGGTGATCGATCGGGCTAACTTGTTTCTTGCACTGACTGCAGATGATAATTTTGGTGCATTCAGATCATTTTTTTCTTTTTTTACGAGGGTAGATGAAAATCTTCAAAAGACACCATGAGGATATCAAGCGCTCATACTCTGGTGAGATTTCTACTCACTAAATCACCTCCCATTGAAACGAGTTTATACTACATTACAACTAAGTCATTCCATTTATCTAGTAATATCTCGTTCTCGACTTCTCGATGTATTCGCATTTGGCAGGCGGCATTCCAACAAAGTTTTCTGCAATTTCCACTATATTCGTGAGATTAAAGTTATCGCTCTAAGTCAAGAGGTTTTTCCTTTCGATTCGGCGCAATACATTTTGTTGGTCGAGTAATTGGAAAGCTTCTCAAGTCAACGTTTATGTTTCCCTGCGAAATTTTTAATTTCATGCCTTACAGTTACGATACTCAGATATCGGTTAATGGCCTCATTTCTAATATACCACGGTGCATTGACGACAGCTCGTGGTAACTTACTTTGAGAGTTGTCTACCATAAATCGAAACTGGTTTTAGCATTTGCTTGTGTAGAAGCAGTTTGTTTTCAATACTGAGTTTAGAATACCTCAGTATATTTCTTTGTATAATATTTACATTCAAGTTCGCCTTCCATTTTAATTTCTCATCGAGAGTCATCCCGAGATACTTAGCTCCATTCGCGAATGGAATTCATTTACACAGTCAAGGGTACGTTTCACAGTTGATTCCTCAATCGAATTACCCGTTGCAAGAATAGCTGTACCATCGGCGAACGTGGTTAGGATGCGGTATATCCCGAGTATAAAGTAAATACAGAAGTGGGCCAAATACACTTCCCTGAGGAATGCCAGCCGAAATCGCTTTAAAGTCGGAAGACGGACTTCCGGCAACTGGGACCCTATCAGCAATAACACGGCGAATGTTGACTTCCAAATAGCCCAACGTCTCTGGTTTATCAGCATAGACTAGGGACTTCACATACTCCTAAAGAAAATAATCTAAAGGTGTGAGATCACACGATCGTGGAAGCCAGTTGACAGTTCCATTACGCGAAATTATGCGCTCAGGAAATGTTTCACCGCAATAAATTGATGGTTGTTTTGTTTTTTTTTGGATGCGCCAAGCGGATGGCGCATGACATGCGCGGTGACATGCACGATTCCCAGTTGCTTCGAGTCTGCACCTACATACGAGTATGTACGTACTAACCCACACCCTGCACTCCCCCTAGGTATTACTTCGCGGGGCTGGCAAGCAATTCATGCTACTCCTTTGCTTATAAGTTTCCTCCTGCTCCTGCTTCTTTTGCTTTTGTTGCCTCTGCTGCTTTTCTTGCAGCTTTCATGGTTAGTGTATTCATCGACTCCACCATTAGCTGAATTATATTTTCTGGTCCTGGTTGAGTATCCCTCCAACCTGCGAAGCGTCTACATTCGAAGATCACGTGCCTCACGTCTTCCTCTTGGTTTGGACAGTTTGGACAAAGAGGAGAAGTATCGGTTCCTAATCAATATAGGTATTTACGGTAGTCACCGCGAGCAGAGAGGAACTGGGTGAGATGGTAGTTGCAGTTTCCTTGTGTTCGATTTAACCATATAACGATTGATGGAATCAGGGTATGAGTCCATCTTCCCTTTGTGGTGTTATCCCACCGAGATCGCCATCGGACCATCGAGCTCGACCTTTCTTCCTCCCTGATTTTCTTTACCTCTCCGGGTTTCATTGCCTTTGACGGCTTCCTCCGATAGATCCTTTTCAGCAAGGAAAAAGCGGCTTCGTTCGAAATCGTCCGGTAGCCGCATATTGTCTTCAGGACACAGAGCCGGTATACCGATGATTGTTTTCGGCAAATTTCCTTCCTTTTAAGCGTTCTGCCGAGACTGGTGCAGAATACAGCCCCAATCCACCAACGTTTGGCCGTATTCTATAGAGTGCCAATTTCAGTGTAGATGCCTTTTTGCTCACATGGTCTGCGTGTGATTTGAACCGCAGTCGGTTGTCAAACATCACTCCTAGGCATTTAACCGCTTCCTTGGATCGGACATTCTGGTTGCCGACTCGAATATCGATGTATTCTACGGTTTACCTGCTTGTTATAAGGACTGGCTCCGTCATATGGTCTACCAGTTAAAGGCCTGCAGATTCAAGCATGTGCTTTATTTTGGCTGACTTAACTTCGTATGTATGCTTTGCAGCAACCACGATAGCCTTGGGGAAACCTTATTGTATTTATATAATCATCCAATACCTCATTCATCATCCTTTGAAAGGATGCAGGCGCGTTTTTAAAGCCGAATGGCATACGAGTAAACTCATAGTGACCATTTGCTGTGGAGAAAGCGGTCTAATGCCTGTCTTCTTTGCAAATTGGGATTTGATGGAACCCTTTTGCAAGATCCAGCGTCGAAAAATATTGGGAATTTCCTAACTTTGATAGTATATCCTCAATGTTAGGTATCGGAAACTTATCTTCTATGGTCACATCATTGAGTTTTCTATAATCAATAACAATGCGCCATTTTTGTTCCCCAGAATTGTCAAGTTTTTTAGGAACCACCCAAATTGGAGCATTATATGGACTAGAGGAGTTCACAATAATACGGCATTTGAGCATTTCGGAAATCTGTTTGTTTACCTCATATGTGTGTGCTTCGGGGTACCTATAGATTTTTGAAAATATAGGGATGTCATTTTTTGTTGGTATTTTATGACTATATTTTAGTACTGAAGTCGCCTTCGAGGTAAAAGACCTTCTTAAACTTTTTAATAGATGAAATTAAAGACTTGATTTGCTCTTTGTTGATATTATATAATTTCAGCCTATTAATTATACAATCTATATCAAGGGATTTAAAACTGATGTCCTCATCATTGTTATGAAGATTACTTATTTCATTCTCTGTTGGCCTTGTTTGAGAGATATCAAATATTAAGGGAGGTGTGGCTTCTTTGGTAACGAGTTTGCAATTTTCAAAGTCTATTTTGGCCTGCAATGGTTTTAAGATATTGCACCCATCAAAATATGCCATCAAAATCACCTACAATTTCGGGCTCAAGCATTTCAATTGTACCTGCTTTTTTAAATTCTTTAAAAAGAGGTATGGTTATTTTGGAATTAACTACGATATTTGAATTCACTGATTTGAGAAATAATGGGTTCGCCAAATTTGTTTTAAATATTTCATAAAAAGGAAATTTTTGTATAACTGACGTACTTGCCCCTGTATCAATTAAGAGTTTGATGGGAGTTGGTGTAGTTTGTACTACTATGCAGGAAAGTGGTCTTGGCCGGGCAATTGAAAATTTTGTAACCCAGAACAAGTTGGCAAGTCTACTGATTGTTCTACTCTGTTCTACTCTGTTGACTATGTTTAAAAGCGTTTGGATTTAACCGGTTCTGATTCGATCTTAGGTTGTAGTTGTCTGAAGGCATCCTATGTGTAAATTTATTTGTATTGTTTGATTGTTGTGAAAAACTGGGAATATCGTGAGAGTTTTGTGGAATATTTCTGGAATTAGTTGTACTATTGCCTTGATAATAACCTGAATCATGGAAGTTATTTTGATTGTATTTTTGATGTTCGACCGGTCTATCGTACATATGTATTGAATTTTAAGTTTTGTGAATTATTTTGGCAGTCGCGTTGGTTAAATTGTCTTTGGTAGATTGGTCTATACATTCGTGGCGTGGGATTGTTAGGATATGTCTGGGGAAAAAAAAATTATTAAATGTGTCTGTTTCGACGAGGATTCTTCTGGCTTCACTAATACTAGAGGGATTCCTTGCATTTAAAATTAGTTTAGCATCAACGGGAAGCTTATTTATTAGAAGTTTAATCACATTTTTTTCATTTTCCTTACTACTATACCAACCAGGATTTTCTAAATTCAAAGATGTTTTAATATTTAACTTAGTTAAAAGATTAATACATCGCTCAAACATTTCGCTTACAGTACTTTAAAATTGTAATGTTTTTATTTGCGTAATTATATTCTCGACACTTTCGTCAATAGTACAATTAGTTAAAAGTAATTGCCTTATCGCATACCACTCTGTTGGATTATTATTATTTATTAAAATTAGATTTGCTTTGCCTTTAATTTTTTTTCTTATACGTAAATTAATGAATCCTTTTGAACTTATATCTAAATCAGTTGAAAAAGAATATACATAATCAATGTGCTTGATAAAAGATCAAGCTCTTCAGGCAATCCGGTAAAATCCGAGACATCCTTAACCATATCTAATAAACTTATGCTAGCCATACCTGTTTTTTTTTGTCTAATCTTAATAATAATTATTACTTAAGTACGTATAACTATTGTTTCCTGTTGAAATCGTTGTCTTGACGTGTTGGTACTTGTTTAGTTTAGTTTAGTTTATTCATCTACCGAGCTTAACTCTAACAGATTTCAGATACAAATAGCTCAAAAAAAAAAAAGTGTATATAAATGATTAATAATAATAATAATACTAAATTACAGGATATATAAATTCAGAAGGGTTTAAAATTAAGTATATTTTATTTTATATTTATTAATAATATATATTAAGGACAAAAGATTCATTAGAGATAATTTAAATTTCGATCTATCATCACACAAGTCTATATCAGAACAAGGAGAATTAAAAAGATTAATACATTTTGTTAAAGGTTCATTGAGACCATAGTTGTAAGGATGCACTTTGTTGAATAACAAATTTCTTGTTCGAAGTATTCTTTCTGGAGCATATAATTTAATCATCATGAATCATGATCATCATGAATAAACAGTATATATTGAACATTGCGCCTTTTTTCCAAGGTATCTAGACCAATTAGAGCACATCTTGTATGATAAGGAGGCATTGCATCAAGATTCCATCTCTTTTGTTTTATTGCAAATCTCGTAAAGGACTTTTGCACCCTCTCAAGTTGTATTATAGAGTTTGCATATTTTGGACACCAGACAATAGTACAATATTCAAGGAAAGGACGTACAAGTGACATATAAACAGACTTCAAGGCATACGGATTCGAGAGATCAACACATGTTCGCTTTAGAAATCCAAGCATCGAGTTAGCTTTAGCAACTACATAATCAATGTGGAACGAAAAAGTAAGTTTCGTGTCGAAAATAACACCAAGATCTTTAACTTCGGTTTGTCGTGTAAGACTGGTATAACAAATAGCATAGTCATAAATAGCAGGTATTAATATATGAAAAACAGAGAACGAGTGGCATTTGCTTATATTTAGGACAAGTCGATTACTCTCACACCAGGTAGCTACTGTGTTTAAATCATGTTGAAGATTCTCACAATCACGAATGGATTTAACACGTAAAAATATTTTAAGGTCATCAGCATACATCAGGCAATTTGCATTATTAAGCAAAGATGGAATTTCATTAATATAAATGATAAAGAGTAAAGGCCCTAGGTGACCGCCTTGTGGGACACCAGACAAGACTTCGATAGTTCGAGACTGGCAATACCCAATTTTTACAAATTGCTTCCTGTTTGATATATAACTAGAGATCCATTTAAGTAAATTGGAATGAATTCCAAATGAATACAATTTGTCTATGAGGATACTATGACAAATTGTATCGAAGGCTTTCTTGAAATCTGTAAAAATTACATCAGCTTGATATCCTGATTCCAGTGAATCAATAAGATATTTAGTGAATATAGTCAAGTTGGTTAATGTAGATCTAGCAGAAACAAATCCATGTCGTTTTAAAGATATATGTTCTTTAAACGCAAAATACAACTTTTATGTAATAATCGACTCAAACAATTTCGGAACAGCTGAAATCTTGCAAATGGCTCGATAATTTTCTACATTATGTCGGGATCCAGATTTGAAAATAGGAGTAATAAATGAGCATTTCCATTCATCTAAAAATGTCCCCGAGGATAAAGATGTATTAAAAATGACTTTCAATGGTAAGGACAGCGATAAGTTGCATTGCTTAATAAAATCAAATGGAATTTGATAAGGTGGCACTTGTGGCACTTATTTATTTGTTTTTTGATATTGTTTAATATTCGGCACTTTATTGTTTATTTTTGCACTTTATTCTTATTTTTCCAGTTTATTGTCTAACACTGCTGTTAATTTTCAGTAATTTTTTCTTACTACATATCTTCTTTACCGACTGCGCCAATAACACTTGGGAGCAGAATAAAAAACCTTTCCTTTTTGTTTTTACAATAGTCGATCTTTATTCGACGACGCTCGCGCCAAGAGTGAGTTCAACTTTCTTAAAAACACATTTTAGATAACTGATAATTCTATTTTGACAAACAAGCTTGGGTTAACAGAAAATTAGAGTACATAAAAACAACAGAGTCACTATCTTTAAACACAATACTTAATCTTAACATGTAAACAGAACAGAGATACATAAAAGGTTTAGCACTCGGTTAGCAACAGGATCGCACATTGATTTTTACATTGGCTTTCCTGTGGTAAGTTTTTCTTATCGTATTATACGATATATATAAAAATGGTTATTGTCCTGACCAAAAGTGTACATATGTATATCGTAAATAGGGTTTGGATATTAGTATAACATATCACTCGTGGCGGACGTATGCCAGAAGTTATATTTATATTATAATGTCAGAAGATTATCTTTCGAATAAAGCCAATTTCATGTCAATTTAAAAAAAATAATCTTTCTTTTATTCCGTTTCAAGGTTCTGTAACTCTATAAAAAACACCCTTTACACATAAAAAGAAAAGAAAACTTGGGCATTAAAGTGTTAAGTTTGTTCTCTGAATATTTTTATAAATTCAAGAGATTATTAGGTCAGGTTTCTTATTAATGTCGCTGGGCCAGTAGGTTGGTTCTCCTGTACTCAGAAAGCTTATATTGTATTAGTTTAGCACTCTTAGTAGTATGGTACCCTTTTATTTCTTATTCTTGAGCCCCAGTCGGTAGTCCCCGCCTGCAAGATATCTTTTTCCTGAGTATATAGCTATTGCTTATATTGGTATATTGTTATTATGTGTTTTGGAGGGTAGAAAAAAGATAGACTAAATGTATTGACTTGCTAGGAGACTATGTAGAAAAAGAAATAGTTTTTTAATTTTTATTTTTGTTATCATTACTTTCAAATCATATCTCTTATTTTGATGTTGGTATTTTTCTTTATTTCTGTCAAGTTCAGATTAGTATTAACAGTTGTCAAGGAATCAGATTTGCCGTGATATCTGATATATTTCATTTCACATTGCTGCAATATAGTATCCCTTTTTATTAAATTGTTGTCAACAGTTATTTGTTATTTGCATGAATTCCGCCATTGAAGTCAGATGCGCCTGGTCGAACGGTAGACCCTCTTTGGGAAGAAGTTCTTTCTCTGCTGTTTGACAACCAGATTTAACTTTCTTCATTTTTTACATCATTAATGTATTCTTTTTGCATTCCTTGTTCTACGATCTATGTAGGTACTCCATGTTCAAATATGACGTCTTTGAGACACAATTGGCATACAAAACTTTGTGAAGAGAAAAATGAAAGACAAATAACAGAATACCTAATGCTCAAAATTTGCACAAAATAACGACCTTAAAATAGAAATAACTTGTATTAAACCCACAAATAAACAGTATTTTCTTATACGAATAACAACATAACAATAAAACAGAAAGAAATACAACACCCACGGGAGGTAAACTTTACACAAATACTTTTGTGTTTTTATTTTAGGTGTACGGAAAGGAAATCACGTCAACTTGCTATATAAAGTAGAATCGTAGTTCTTAAGTATATTCAAGTTTATATCTTGTTATATACAACAATGGGCTGCCACCTAACAAAGAATAGAAAACATAATTTGTCTACGAACTTGTCCTGTTTACTTTCACAAACAAGTATCCATTTCCGAGAAGGCTATCAATTTTATTTTGCACTCCAACTTCGTCCTTAGCAGACCAAGTCGAGCACTACTCCTTTTCAATTTCAATCGAAAGAGTGTGAATACCTTAAAAGCAATGCTCCGAAATCTTCCTGTATGTTAATTAAAAATAAGTTTTAGATTTTCAAGTCGTGAGAAAATACTTTAAAAATAACTATTATTATTAATGATCACCAAGCATTCCTGTCGTGAGTGTGTGTGTACCGTCCATGTTTCGTTGTTCTGTTAGATTTCTTCTAGGTCCATATTAATATTGTCCTTCTATATAAGGCCAGAGCTTCTTGGCAGTCTTTTTTCTACGGGCTTTCCATTCATTATTATTTTGACTGTTAGTCCACTGTTCGCCATTCATTCTACGCGTCTTGTCTTCGTCTTCGTGATTTTATTATTCGGACAATACTTCGGGCGGAATAAATATCCTCAAGCTCTTGATTGTCTACTTTTCTCTATTCGCCTGTCTCCACGTCCTGTTTACCAATAGATTCTCTATCTAATAAGATCTTGTTTTTCAAAGATCCGAACACTATTTTCTTCCTTCTTAGTTAGAGACCAAGTTTCACATCCGTATTTGGCATTACTCTAGTTTAATACGTAGTTTCGGCATTGTGGTAAAAGAGAATTGTTTTGAATAGTTCCTTCATCGTGAAGAAGCACGATGGTAGGATATGGGTAGCGCCATATGCAACGTTTTATTTATTTCGATATTAATATCGTTTTTGGCAATCAATACGGTTTCCAGATATTAGAATTCGTTGATTTTCTCAAAGCGTTTATCGAGTACAGTCAAGTAGGAGGTTTGGATCGATCCGAGTATGTCAGTGATCATATACATGTATATGTGTTTGGTTTTCTCTTCATTTACTTCTAGGCCTATGTTCTTTTTTGGCAGTAATAGACTTCATACATTTCTTTTAATTATCGGCTCACTATCATGCGGCAGATCCAGATCGTCAGCGTAAGCTAGAACGGACATGATTCTGTCAAGGGTTGTTCCCTTGATACAAGACGTGATACATTTTTGATCGACTTATAGAGTCATATGTCCCTATGAATAGTTCTTGTACCGCTTCATGGCACTCCCATATATTTTATAAAAGCTCTGAAGCACTCGTAGTGTCCGATTATTTCCTTAGCGTATACTGTCAATCTTTTCATAAGAATATTTGACAGCACCTCGTAACAACATGCTAGCAAGGATATTCCTCTGTAATTGCTGTTTGGTCACCCTTTTTAAGTGCTGGAATGATGACCGAGTTTTTCATTTCTTGGTGGTGATTTCATTATAGTTGTGATGAGTAACTTCTCTGTTAATTTTTCTCCAGCATATTTTATAAATTATAATGGTATTAGGTCAATTCGGCGGTCTTGTTATTCTTAAGCTTATGAATTGCTTATTTTATTTCTTTATTTTTATTTATTGCTGCTTCTTCATGTAGATTCACCAGTTAACAGCAATATCTCCTATATTGGGCTGCAACTCTTTCGTTTACCAAAATGATCTCCCCATTATTATTGCGAATAAATCCTGATCTAGCCTGGTATCCTTTTCGTACTGGATTTATCATTGCTCTCGTGTTCTTAACTGCACATTCTGCCTGAATTTTAGCTAATTTTTTCTTTGCCTTCGTTTTTTTTTTATCCTAAGGGAGTTGGCTGACTTCCTTTCGTAGGGTTATCTTGTAGGTACACGTGATCTCTTCGCTTTTTTCCATGGCTTTAACACTACAGGGTTTTACTTTTTACTCACATTCTTCGTCGAACCAAGATTTTACTTTGGGAGTTTCGCAATAGGTTCATTTACTGCTGCCTTCTTTACACAACTTTTCATTGTTGACCATACTGCTTTTATCTGTCTTGTCATTATATTCTATGCCATTTAGGATGAATCGGTTATTTATTTCGTCCTGGTATTGATACTGCATACGAGGGCTTCTTAATTTTTGGACGTTGAATTTTTTATACATGTTGTGTTCCGCTTCTGTGAATTAGGCGATGATTAGGATGTGGTCTGAATCACAATCCGCTCTTCTCTATGCTTTAACGTTGGTATAGTATTTTCTATATGTACATATATCAGAAAATGATTTATTTAGTTGCGCGTTACTCTATCCGATGATATCCAGGTAGCCTTGTGTATTCTCTTGTGTTTGAATGCTGTAGTTTTTATCATAATTTTTTAGCTGGCGAAACTTGTTGTCCTAAGACCATAAGCCTTTGAGGAGGCGGAGACTTTCATCTTCTATTGATGGCCTGTATTTCTCTTCTTGTCGTATTTTCGCGTTGAAGTTAAGGGACTAGAAAATGTCAAACATTTGATCAAATATTTCATAAAACGCGTTATTTACCTCTTCATTTTTTTCTTCCATGAAGAATGTACATTCAGAAGTGTATAGTTATATCGGGTGTGTCGCGCGGACACTAGCGATTATAGAAAAAAAAATATGGAAATGAATAATCAAATTACTCCGGACGCGGTATTCACATTGACTATTAGCAAAAGTATAAAACAAAGATAAATGTTTAAAAGTATAAAGATTTATTTGGATCCTTTCGATCTCAATTCTGTACAAGAAGTGCTCGACAAGAAACAATCTTGGTGTATATGTACACTCGCCATAGTACACTCGCTTCTTTATGTAATCTGGTCTCTGCAGGAGATTCCCGTCGGATCAGCTGATGACGACCGTTTTTTTGTTGGGAAAGGTCATTGATCTTGGAGTAATTCCCTCTTCTCCACGCACGGCGATTTCGTCTAGGCCTGGCATGGCTAGTTTGCTACACACACGCACACATGCGTGCATGCGTAAGTGGGAGGAGCCAGCAAAACCAAAAACATCGCATTTTTTTTGCATTAAGAATTGATGTGGGCGCTTCTCGTACTGAGACCTGTGATTTCGGTGTTTAATCATGGTCTCCCGAATTTCAGCCCGAATGCATATTTGCCGTCGGCATTCAGCCCGAATGCATATTTGCCGTCGGCATTTGCGTTTGACAAATTATTATGCAGAATAATGTTGCACTGCAACATCCTGCCGGCCGCCGGAAAGTTCATCCATCATCAGACTTGCGTGTTGATCTGCTTCTGTTGCGAGATAAATCCATCGTCCCATGATTGCTCGTAGTTGAAACATAAAAGATTAGAAAAGATAAGGGGGTGAATGGTGTGTGGCTATATTGGATTATAATTATTATTTTATTATGTTAAACAATTCAATTGATAAATTCATTTGTGTGAGTGAGTAAGAGAACCTGAGTCTTTATTGGTGTATGTTCTGTTCATTTACCATTGGAAGGAGGCAAAGTTTGGCTATCGGACGTTTCATTACTGCCGTTGATGTTTTGATTGTGACAACCCGAATTTTTCCATCAGTGCCTGGATGTGTTGCCTCAATCCTTCCTAATCGCCAGAGGGTTGGAGGCGTTTGTTCATCTAGCAGGAGGACAAGATCGCCTACTTTCAGTTGGACGTTAGAGGTCAACCATTTTGGTCGCTGTTGAAGTCTAGCGAGGTATTCCGCCTTCCATCTCCGCCAGAAATCTTGTTGAATTTTCTGCATTAGTAGCCATCTGCTTAAATGATTCGGATTAATGTTGTTTAGATCATCTTCGGGTGTGGTGTTTAAGGCTGAGCCAACTAAAAAATGTCCTGGTGTCAAAATTGAGAAGTCATTTGGATCATCAGTCACTGGACAAAGTGGTCGCGAGTTTAGACAGGCCTCTACTTGAGCTAAAATTGTTGCATATTCCTCAAACGTTAGAGTATGTTGACCGATGATTCGTTTCAGGTGGTACTTCATTGACTTTACACCGGCTTCCCAGAGTCCGCCAAAATGAGGAGCCGCAGGAGGGTTGAAATGCCAAGTGGTACCATTAGCTTGCACCATTTTCACGATGTCATCAGTCCAATGTTTCGTCAACTTCTTCTTTTCCGTCTTAAGCATATTTGCAGCTCCTTGAAAAGTAGTTCCACAGTCACTGTAAAGATTGGCACATATTCCGCGGCGGGCTGTGAAGCGCTTAAACGCCGCTACAAAGGCAGCTGAAGTATAGTCGCTGACAAGCTCAAGGTGAACTGCCTTTGTGCAAAAACATACAAATACTGCGATATATGCTTTAGTTACCTTATTACAACGACCCTTCCAAGCCTTAAGTTGTACAGGGCCAGCGTAGTCTACTCCTGAAGTCTGAAATGGTCGTGCTGGATTCACTCGCGCAGCTGGCAGATTCCCCATTTTTTGGTGCATTTGTGTAGCGGTGTGTCTGTAGCATATTAAACACTTATGAATACACCTTTTGACATTGGATTTCAGTTTTAAAATCCAATAATTTGTTCGAAGCGTTGCCATTAGAAGTTGTTGTCCTCCGTGCAGTGACCTGATGTGTGCATCATGAATTATGAGGGACGTTAATGGATTTTGAGCGGGAAGTATGATTGGATGACGCTGCGAATAAGGTAAATCAGCGTTTTCTAATCGACCCCCAACACGTAAGATGCCATTCCCGTCTATTATTGGAGAAAGTCGTGATAGTTTACTTCCTTTTGGGACCGTTGTACCCTTGGTTAGCTTCGAGATTTCTTCACCAAAGTTTTCTTGTTGCACCAATACGATCAATCGGTTCAGAGCTCCAGTAACCTCGCCTACAGTCAGTATTCCATCAATGCGTGGTGATTTCCTGCGTATGTTATTAGCGAATCTAAGACAATATGCTACAACTCGTTGAAGTCGCTGTAGTGTGGAAAACCTGGTGAGAACGGCATTAGAATCAAAGGACATGAAATGAGTGCAAAATTCATTTTGAAATTTTTTATTTTCCGGTGCTTTTAGTTCTTCTGTGGTAGCTGGGATGTTTATCTTAGAGTGTTCCCCTTCATCAAAAGTTTGTAGAAACTCTGGCCCATGCCACCATTGACAGTTATTTGAAAGCTCTCTTGGAGATAATCCCCTAGATGCCAAGTCTGCTGGATTACTCTTAGATGGGACATAGTTCCATTGCCTGGAATTTGTTAACCGCTGAATTTCCGCTATTCTATTTGCAACGAATGTTGTTCTAGTGTAAGACGGCGAGTTGATCCACGCAAGCGTGATTTTCGAATCACTCCATGCAAACACCTTTGCATCATTGAACTGCATGATTTCTGTAACGTGCTCTAATAAATGGGCTAGCAATACAGCTCCACAAAGCTCTAACCGTGCTAGCGATTGATTTTTTAGCGGAGCAACCCTTGTTTTCGCAAGAAGGAGATGTGAATGAGATGTATCTTGCTGCATTGATCGCACATATACTACTGCAGCATATGCTTTCTCGGAGGCATCACAAAATCCATGGATTTCTACCGGCGATTTGCTGGTGATGTTAATCCAGCGTGGAATTTCAATGTCGACGAGATGTTTTAATTCCATTTTTAGAGTCTGCCACTTACCAATGATCGCTGATGGTAACTCGCTGTCCCATGTTTGCTTCTCCTTCCAGATTTCCTGCATTAGAATCTTACCAACAATGACGCAAGGAGAAATCCATCCCATGGGGTCATATAACCGAGCAATGTCGGATAGGATAGATCGTTTGGTAGTTGTCGGAGAATCTTTGAGCACCATCTTGAACTTGAAAATGTCCCTTCCAGGATGCCATTGAATACCCAATGTCTTGATTGTATTGCCTTCGTCGAATGAGAGAGGGAGCCGTACTTCTCTATCCTCTTCCGGAACTGCAGCTATAAGCTTCTCGTTGTTGCTAGCCCACTTTCTTAGTGGAAACCCTCCGCGTCTCAGCATAGTTGTGAGTTGGCGTTGCATTTCCATAGCTTCCTCTGTGGAATCTGCCCCATGAATTACATCGTCAACATAAAAATTGTTTGTTGCAATGCTTGATGCCATCGGGAAATCACCTCGTTCATCAGCAGCAAGCTTTTGCAGAGTACGGACTGCCAAATAGGGCGCCGAGGCAGTGCCAAAAGTTACTGTATTAAGACGGTATGTTTTAATTTTGTCTTCTCTACCATCTCTCCACAGAACAAGTTGATACATCGAATCGTCCGCTGAAACCCAGATTTGACGGTACATTTTGCTGATATCTGCCACAAAACCAATTTTGTATTTTCGAAACCGGAGAATATGATCCACGATGTCATTTTGTAACCTTGGACCAATTAGTTGATGATCATTCAGGGACGTGCCGTCGGAAGTCTTGCACGAAGCATCGAAGACAATTCGTAGTTTCGTTGAGGAACTCGTTTCCTTTATCACAGCGTGGTGAGGCATGAAGTAGTGCTTGCATGCAAGTGATCTGGGATCCACTTCCGTCATATGTCCTAGTGCAATGTATTCCTCAAAAACCCTTTTGTATTCAGTGTAGAATACTGAATTTGCATAGAATTTTTTCTCCAGCTGCAAAAATCGTACAAGGGCTGATTTGTAGGAGAGACCTAATACTGGAGGAATCCCTTCTTTGAAGGGAATTTGGACCACGTATCTGCCGTCCATCAATCGCTGATGAGTCCGGCAGAAATGAGTCTCACATTGTTCCTCTTCTGGTGATAGCATTTTTCTTTTTGACACTTCTTCTAATTCCCAGAATTTGTGCAATATACTTTCAAGCTCCTGAACCTCCGTTGTTATATGTAGGGAGGTTAGGGTTGGTGAAGTGTTAGAGTAAACGCTACCTGAAATGACCCAGCCCAGTTCCGTGCGCTGAGCCATGGGAGTACCTGGAGTACCTTTGATGATACCATCAAGAATTACTGCCGAATATATATCGCTTCCGAGCAATATATCGATCTTGCTTGGCTTGTAAAATGTTGGATCCGCAAGTTGAATCCTTTGTAGATGATCCCACTTGATGCAGGATATGCTACTTGTTGGAAGTGCAGCTGTAAGCTTGGGTAGAACCATGGCCTTCACCTGAACGTTGAACTTCTCGTTGATATTTGAGAAAATGGTGAGAGACACTGCATGCTTAGCTATACTTGTGCTGCCTCCTCCTACGCCTATGATATTTACGTGGCTTCGTTCCCTTCTAAGTTTTAGCGATTGTGCGGCAAACTCAGAAATGAATGAGGCCTCCGACCCCGGATCCAGTAGCGCCCGCAGCACCAACGGTTGGCCAGTGGTTGAATAAACCTTGACTAGCGCAGTAGCGAGAAGAACCGTACGTGTTGTCTAGTTTTCTGCTATGCAAGTGTTGTGTGCTGAAGCAGTCCTGATAGAGGATAGTGGATCTTGGGATTTTTCACGATGGGTGGAAGAGGAGCTGAAATGATGTGATGGCTGGCTAGCCACTGTTGAGCGTGATTCATGAACATGCGCTTCGTTGATTGGCTCACTTAAATGCAGCAACGAATGATGTTTTTGCTTGCACGTAGCACACGTAAATGTACTTGTGCAATGATCTGTGATGTGTGAATCCGAAAGACAGTTGAAACAAAGACGATTTTTCTTGACAATTTCTTGTCTTCTTTTAGGATTCAATGCCTTAAATTTGAAGCATTTCCTGATGGAATGCGGTTCTTTACACATCGCACATTTAGACATAGTATGTGAAAGATGTGATCGAACTACGCCGGATGTGTGTTTCTTGGATCTTATTTGAGACGAAGACGAGGAAGATTCCATAATCTCCAAAGTTCTTGCCTTCGTGAACAAGAAATCCTCAAGAACACTGTATGTGGGATAGTCGATATAAGATGATATGTGTGCTTCCCACTGACCTCTGGTTGTATGCGGTAGTTTCTGCACGGTGTGATAAATTAAGACGTCTTCCCAAGACCTGACAGGCACTCCTAGATTTTCTAGCGAACGCCTTGCCTCGTTTGTGGTATCTATAAGCAGTTTTATATCGTAGGATGATTCTTGGGAGAGAACGGATTGGTCGAAAAGTAATCTAAAATAATTATCCTTTAGGAACCTCAGATTTTGGTATCTCTTCATGAGTGTAGCCCATGCAGACTCAAAATTGCCATCGGTGATTGCTGTATTGCGAAGGATTCTTTCGGCTTCACCGCTTAGATTGGATTTCAAATAATGAAGCTTCTGAGCATCAGATATCGACGAATTTTTCACAACGAGACTTTCAAATAAACTTCTAAATTCAGGCCATAATTGATATGAGCCCGAGAAAGTTGGAATTTTAATTGCCGGTAATTTTAATTCAACTTCCGGAGATTTGGATGGTGTTATTGAATTATTTAAACTTCCCTGAGTTTGATTTTCGACGCTAGCTAACTGTTCTTTTAGCATGGACGAGTACGTGTAGTACAATTCCTTTAATTTGTGAAACGTCGAGGCTTCCATATATTTGCGCCTTGTCTCTTCGTTCGGAGCTGCTACAATCTTTTGATGTAGTCCTCTAGCTTCTTCAAAAGATTTCTCCAAATTACTTAAGCGCGCTTCATACATATATACGGATTTACTCGACCCCTCCAATGCCAAATAAGCCCTATAGTCATCGCACAACTCTAACTCAATGGTTTGCACCGTCTCTATTAAATTATCTAACTTCGTCTTACTCATTTTATACTCACAAACTCAGTATAATATATTTATAATATATTTTGATATTTATTTAAACGTTATAAAATTAATATTATAAAAGAGCCACACACCTGATGTAACGCGTTGCTCCAGAAGAAATTCGAACCAGGAACGTTTGCTTTCGAAGAAAACTCGAACCAGGAACACTTCGTCGACCAACAGCTTAAGAACAGATCTTCACTTCGTTTCCCACTGAATTTGCGATCTAGCTTTAAATTGTCCCATGACTATATACAAAACGTTTTGCAATTAATACAGTTTCTCTGACTAATGTTCACTCTGTGTTCACTTTGAAATTGAGGTTTTAGTGAGATTTCACACTGTTTTTAGATTTTTGTTACACCGATCCGGCTCGAAGGACCATAATGTGTCGCGCGGACACTAGCGATTATAGAAAAAAAAATATGGAAATGAATAATCAAATTACTCCGGACGCGGTATTCACATTGACTATTAGCAAAAGTATAAAACAAAGATAAATGTTTAAAAGTATAAAGATTTATTTGGATCCTTTCGATCTCAATTCTGTACAAGAAGTGCTCGACAAGAAACAATCTTGGTGTATATGTACACTCGCCATAGTACACTCGCTTCTTTATGTAATCTGGTCTCTGCAGGAGATTCCCGTCGGATCAGCTGATGACGACCGTTTTTTTGTTGGGAAAGGTCATTGATCTTGGAGTAATTCCCTCTTCTCCCCGCACGGCGATTTCGTCTAGGCCTGGCATGGCTAGTTTGCTACACACACGCACACATGCGTGCATGCGTAAGTGGGAGGAGCCAGCAAAACCAAAAACATCGCATTTTTTTTGCATTAAGAATTGATGTGGGCGCTTCTCGTACTGAGACCTGTGATTTCGGTGTTTAATCATGGTCTCCCGAATTTCAGCCCGAATGCATATTTGCCGTCGGCATTCAGCCCGAATGCATATTTGCCGTCGGCATTTGCGTTTGACAAATTATTATGCAGAATAATGTTGCACTGCAACATCGGGGTTCCCGGATTTTGGCCATCGACATTCGTTCTGCGCAATTTTGTTGCTGATGAAGAATCCTGTTACAAGATTGTAACATTGATAAAAGTATACCCCCTCTTAAAGATTGTTACGTTTGAAAGTCGAACTTCTTGTACAGCTACGATGACCAATTTATACTTATTAATTTCATTGAGTGCTGTTTGGAAAGCAACCGGTCTGTACAAGCTGCGTATGTTCCATTTTTGTGAATTTCTTTTCATGTATGACCCCTTTTGTATAGTTCCCACCTGAAAGTCCAATCGGAGAACTAGTTCACCTCCGGAATATTTTGCACAAGGAAGACCAGCCAAAAGGTGGGTCAATGATTTTTTATAATGATGATGATGTTGTTTTATACAAAATAAATCATCCAATTTTGTTTTCGAATTACTTTTTGACTAAATAAAACTAGGCAGATCAGTATGCGCGGGCTTAACTACTGAACATTTTTGATCGAGCGAGCAAATTTGTTGTTTTATCAAATTACAATCATAACCAATACTCTCAAGTAAATACATATAGCTAAGTGTGATACATCAAATTAATTGTCTACTTGAAAGGACGTTTAGATTTAAGATCATATTTTCGAGAAACGTGTTGTTCTGAAGCTTTGACCACATCTTCGCACCTTTTGCCTTATAGGCTTTTCTGACGAAATTGAAAGCTCGTTGCATGCAATCTATGGATTCTTCTTGGGTACCTCTACCCGGCGCATGGGGATCATATTGCGTCAACTTGTATTTGCCATTAATTTTATCCACCAATGCGACAATAGCGTGAAACGAAGGAATAATTAAGCCAGTGAGTGGATATATTGCTCTCTTCTTTGTGACTTCAATTTCTTGAGTGGAGAATACAATTACGCGTTTTGAAGAAGACTGAAAATGTAATCGGATCGCATTGACAGCTTGAGAGATTGTGGTCTTATATCCGAAACATGGACCATCTTTATCGACCTCCTTGTTTAAAATTCTAGTCCTTGCATCTACAATTAATTCTTTAGAACCAAATGACGAATAAAAACGCTGTTTCTCGAGTAATTGTTGATCTGGATCAGGAGTAAAAGTAAATTTCTGCATTTTGGGACAAAAGTTCGGAAAAACAAATCGTCTGTTCATTAGGCGCCAAAGTTAACGATGGCGCAAATTTTGAAATTGTGTTCATCATAATGTAGTTAATTATATTACGAAAACGACAGTTCCGATTGAGATGCAAATTGGAATGAATGTACACTAAACTTTACTTCGTTATTTCTCACTATTTTTCAATCAAACAATTTCATTTGATAATTTATGGCTCATCTACAGACCTAGATCTATCGAATGACATGCTGCACACATGTGTGGTTATAGCCGATATCTACATTTAGTGCGTACAAGATTAGTCCGAAATCGTTTTCGGACCACTATATTCCCCGTACATGCACGCGCTAGGCCAAAAAGTGGGTGATTGCTCTCGCTCCGCTACGCTCCGCTCGATCAAAAAAGGGATTTTGAGTATTGGACGTCTTTATTTGGATCTTTATAATGTTTTCTGTTAAGTGGGACAGATGATATCCGTCAAGTGGCTGCCAACAGTGTTGCTAAACACTTTATCGCATTTTTCATGACTTTCCGCAAGATTCCGGTGATAACTTTTCGCATTCTTCTCGAATACTCTTCTTTAGGACTGCTATTATCTGAGGCTTGTTGGCATAAGCCCGCGATTCCAAGTAGCTCCAAAGAAAGAAGGTTATCGAGCGATCTTGTGGCCATACCAAATCGTCAAAACGGGAGATTGTGCGGTTGAACTGTCTTGTCGAAACCACATGTTCACCAAGCTCCGCTCATCCAATTCCGGCAGTAAGAAGTCGATTATCATGGCCCTGTAGCATTCGCCAGTAATAGTGGTCGTATTGTCGATGGTGTCTTCAATAAAATACGGCCCAATCACTATTCCCGCGAGAACGGCGCGCCACACAGTGGCTTTAAATGGATGTAACGTCTCTTGGTGCATCACACGTGGATTTTCAGTGCCCAGAAGTGAAGATTTTGCTTATTGACGTAACCCGTTAAGTGGAATGATGACACAAAATCGTCCTTTTTGTTGTTAAGATTAAGGATGGCTCGACAGTAATTCACACGCGACTGATGGGCAGCAGGCATTAACTGATGCAATGTTTGCACTTTGTACGGGAATATGTGTAAATCTTTCACTACGGTTTGTCCGCTGATGCCCAATTCCGTGGCCCGTCGTCTGGTTGATATTTCTTTGTTCTCAGCGACATCGGCCGAACGACCAGTCCGGTGGCGGCCATGCGCTGCATGGTCTCCTGTGGATCCAGTCTGTTCGAGTGGAGGAGCTAAGTGCCGGAATGTTTGCTCAGTTGGCGCGGGACGATTGGGAAATCCACGCCAAAATTCACGCTGCGTTAACACCACCGACCGATTATTAGTGAAAAAAATCGACACAATTACTCCACGCTTTTGCAGAATATAGCGCTCCATTGCTTGTCTGTTTACATACTGCAACTGTCTAGTTCACAAGTGTCAAATATAATTGACGTACGGCGCCATTTGAAAAATTATAACATCTTTCAATAGGGTGATTAATTTTGCGTCACTTTGTTTGATGTATCGGTGTAGTGAGTATGTCAGTGCGCCTTTGTCACTTTTCTTTATGGGGTAGAGATCCATTAGAATTTTGGTCGCCTCTTAAGACTGGCATTCTGAGCTGTCCCACAGCAAGAATATTTCTGAACAGTACTGATAAAATGTTAAAATAATAAGAAAATTCATTGTTTCCGCTCTTTTTGTTTAGACTTTTTCGAACATTTAATAAACAAATGGAAGTTAGGTAGAAATACTTATTAATTACTGGGGAGTACTCATAACAGATAATTATGATCGTAGTTATTAGCCATTCTTCAATCATTTCGGTATGGGTTCTATGACCGCAAGTGTATATATGAGGTGTTTTTCCTCACCAGGTCTCATATATTTTATATTTGTTTGCGTTGAGAACCTTAAGCGGTTCAACAAAATCTAGATTATAAAACAAAATCTACCCTTCGCGGATAAAATCGAAACCGGAAGTGTACAAATGCCATTACATGCTTCAAACATAAAATTGTGTTTCGGTCTCTCACTTACTTTTTTGTGTCCTCGGTTTTATTGTTCAATGGAACTTGTGTTCCCAACTACGATTTTTTTATTTATTCACTCGAATATTATTTTCATTGCACATTTTTATGATATAGCCAATTAAACCTTTTCGAAATGGCATTAGATCCCGTTTACACCTCATAGGGGGTTTTATTAGCTTTCTATTCGTTTTATGTACTCGTATTACTCTGCGGCTGAAGTATGTATATTAGTTTTCAAATAAAACGTATGCGGTACAATTTTTGTATTCGCAATAACTCAGTCGAAAGTAGGAAGAGTTATGACCAGCCCGGCAAAATATGTTGACTTTTCAACTTTTTAATATTTTATAGTCGCAACAAATAAGGACATGAAATAGATTATTAAGTCATAATAAATTAATGTCTCAATCTGCATTATGAAGTAAGATAACATTATATCTTTCGTATAACGTGAGGAAGCTACAGTATATAAATATATGACAAATTAATGTACGAGCACATGTGTGTAAATTCATGACAGAAAGAGAAAGAAAACAAGCATACTTATAATTATAATTAAAACAGTCCATAACAGTATGATGAAGAAAGGACATGAGCCGAAAAGGAATGTGTAAAGGAAAAAGGATAAGATACTGCGTTGAAGGTTGAATCGCGTAGGCAAAAAATTGACGGGATGTGTTGCAGTTCTTTCATTTCATTAAATTTTTCGGAAAGGTACTCAAGTTTTCTGATTAGGTTAGGATGCGATGCAACGTCATTATAGTTCTCAAGTTCATCAAACCCATTAACGAAGATCTGGCTATTTGTTTTATCAAATTGTCACAGAATATAACCTCTTCAGGCCTGAGGATAATGCAGATTTGAATTTTTTTTGTTGAAACAAAATATTTAGGTCTTAAGGGAACTGTGTTTGGAGTTAAAAGATTATTTTAAGAAGGATCTACGGATTTAGAGGACATATCACCAGTGATACTTTGGGTCTTGGCGAAGTAAAAAAACACAAACTCACATTTCAATTATATTTTATTCGTGAAGGTTTTACAGTTTTACAAGGTTACATGTGGAGTGGTGTAAACTCTCAGAATTTGTCATTTCTGGCATGTGTATTGATGTCCTTGTGCTAATAGGAGGTGATGGTTGTGCTTTTCTTCGCCGCTTTCCAGTATTGGTTTCGCCTACTTCGAGGACAGAATCACTTGTTTTTTTTTCGCCACCAAGATTCCGGTTCGAGGAATTAAAAATTAAATTTTCAGCAATATCTATACGAAAGTTAAAATAGGTCAAAGTATTTTTTTTTTAGCCAACCGCACCGATTTGCTTCATATACCTAGATATTGTATCTAAGATGCAACTATAACGAAGTCCATAAAATGGTGTAAGGATCTTACTGCCCACTTTCTTGTCCGGCTGCGCATTGCATACTTTCCCAAAACTCTATATAACAAGTCAACTCCTCCTGTACATACATTATATTTTTTATTGCATTTAGATGACTGATGTGAGCCTTATCTCTTCGGGCCAGAAGCCTCTGGGCATAACCTTCAAATGGTTCCTGAGGTAATGAAACTTATCTCTTGTTAGGTTGTCGGCAATCAAAGGATATCTGGTAGTTGCTTCTGATGCCATTCTTAGTCTCAGGAAACTCAACAATACTGCAAGAATGCTTAGACACCAAAGCTTTCTGACCTCTTCAGAATCGGTATTCAAGGCCTTTCCTAAAGAAGAAAGGTAGCTTGTGTTTGAAATCCTGGCTTATTCCTAAAGAAATGTGTCATTAAGGTTATCCGAAAAATATTCATAGGATTTCCTCACAGCAAGTGTAAAGGATGCATACATAACTTCTGGCTCACCTGGAATATTGCTTTCTTTTTCTCTTACGAAATGAGGTTCAAAATAATTTTTGCGGAACCATTTCGTACTCCTCCTTTGTAGCTCTACTAAGGAAATATTACTTCCTTGATTTTCCGATTCTTCAAGAACTGATGTCAACTTCGGACAGCACTGAACTAACTGGCCTTGCGAAAAAATCTTCATTATCACCCATTATACATTTTCTAAAAACTGCTAAATATCTGCGTCATTTAATACTCCTAAAATAATACAGTTAACAAAATCAACATTTAGAAAAAAATCTAACTTAGAAATAAAAAAAATGGCTTTGACTCCTGAATTATCATGGTTGATACTTCTTGAAAAGAATGGAAGAGGATATTCTTTGCGCAGCTATTATAAACCCCCCTTAGTTTCCTTTTTTTCTTCATTAATTGACAATAAGTTAATGATTTTATGGTACATGTACAAGGGCTCAGTAACGATGTGCAATCGTATCATCCCGAACGGCGAGAGCCGAGAAGCTTTTCCAGGAGAGAAGCCGCGAAATAATCATTCGATGGCGTTGGTGTTGGGACCCACATAATATATTATTTATTTTTATTATTATTTCCGTTTAATATATTTAGACGTTGCCCCCACTTTAACCTATGTAAGTCTCTTGGTCTATAGCGTTTAAGTCTTCGCCTTTGTGTTTGTTCATCGTTTGTACAATATGTTGTAGAATATTTTGCCTGTATTTCCGCCTTGATAATAATTCTAAGGATCAGGTTTTGCGTGCTGAACTCTGAGGTTTATAACGCTATCTACATACTCAACAGGATCAAAACTCGGCGCAACTATCCTATAGCCGGTAGACTTTTGGTCTTGGAAGAATTGAGTTTAAGAGACCGTTCATACATTCTGTTCAGTTCCCTATTTCTTATATTTCTAACTAAGGTTTTGTCAGTTTTCGGAACCAAAAATATATTTTCACGACGTTAGAGTTGATGTGATGTTTAAAGGGTGCTAAACGTTCGGATATTTAATTTATAAAACACGTAAATAAAAGTGGTCCAACTGCAGATCCCTGGGACACTTAAAGGAATAAGACGACAGGATGAGAATTTACTGTGAAGATTGATTCACTGAAGATTGAACAAAGAATTTTCCAACTATAATTGTGTTTGAAGTTTTGCTTTAGTAATTATTTTATAGTTTACAGAGTCGAATGTCTATAAAGTTTAAAACACAAAAACCATCAGTTCCCAATGGTTGTTATCCTAGCTGGTATATAGGTAATCACATATTTTTATAGGGCTGTGGTGCAGTTGTGCTTAGAAAGAAAGCCCGACTGGTATTTGGTTATCAGTTCTTTTTGTTCGTTTAAATGGGTTCTGATCTGGTGGTTTAATATCGTTTCAAAAGCTTAAGTTGAGGACGGGAGAATAACAATTGGATGATATTCAAAACTATTCGAAGGTACAGGTGTAGGCAGGACCTATTTAATTCTCCAATTTTCGGAAAAAAAAGAGAATTATTATGAATATGTCCAAAATGTATGTGATTTGATGGACCATAATTGGGAGCAGAATTTTTATAAATTGTTGACCAATGTTATTGGCATTGGTTTTGATTTTATACATAGAATGATTTTTCCAACACCTGCTTCGTCAACTCGAGAGACTCGCTAACGGTCTCCTGAATCATACAAATCATTAAGGCAAATTACAGGCGGTATAGAAAAAATTGATGTGTGCTTGTTTTGCGAATCTGACTTTGCGAAACAATCCTCCATTCAATTTAAAATTAAGGCACATATTGGACAAACCACTCTCACAACAATGGAAAAGGAGGAAATCAAAAAGCCTTATACATCACTGAAGAAAACAAGATTTACACAGACAACTTTCAAGCAACAACAATAATCATTAAAACGAATCAGGGCTTATTATCACTCACTGCTGTTTATAGCCCACCAAAACGTAACATTATTTCAAAATAACACAAGGAATTATTACAAAAACATAGAAACTTCTAGTGAAATTAAATAATTATAATTCAAAAGTTGATCAATTTAATGTCATAACTTCATTAGCTATTAAGTATGTATACGCTAATAACATGTTAAGTAATTCACTCAATATTGCAACTTGGAATGCCAGAGGCATCAAGAAGAAACAACTAGAATTATTAAATTTTTTTAATGAATGTAAAAGTTGGGCACGAGTACGATAACCTTGGCGCCAAAAATTAATAGTGGTTTTTTTATAGCGGGGTCAAAAACTTTTACTATGGGGAGGGTGAGGTCCATCTCGTCCCGTTTAGGAGGTAGCGGCAATTTTAGAAAAAAATGACTTTAAATGAAAAAAAAAATAATAAGAAACAACAGCAACACCTACAATAAAGTACCCTAACGGTTTTGAAAGCCAGAAACTTTTTCTTTAATATTAAATTTAAGTAAATTATTTGTATAAAGAGTTTTTGAAAAATTCGCAAGCAAACTCAAAAATTTGACTAAAAAATTGAAAAAAAAAAAGTTTAGACCTTTTTTTTTTTTAAAGTATGAATAGAAGTGTTAAATTGGCTTTTTGTGGTCAATGCTCATATCAATTCTGAATCGAATACAAAAAACCGAAATGTTTTATGTCTTGCAGTTTTTGAGATAATCGAATATTACTAAAACTACTTTTTTATGGAATTTTTTGTTTTCTGGTATTTACGGTGATAATATGTATGGTGGGCATACTGCCCCTCTGCAACCCCCCTGCTTGGCCCAATGTCGGATTTGGGGTAAGTTCGAGGTTAGATGTATTTACTATGTATAGGGTCCGCCAAATAACTTTTTTTTTTTTTGAAAATGCTATAAAAAAAACTACTGAATATTTTCTCAAATTTCTTTTTTTATTTGAAAGTACAATCCTTCCGGTTAATAATGGAAAATAATTTCATTCAAATGGCTGCCTCGGCTGGCCATGCAGTAGCCTACACGATCGGTCCAATTTTTAAGCACATTATCGATTGTGTGCAGCTGTATTTCACCAATGGCTTCACGAATATTGTCCTTTAAAGCGTCAATTGTCTCTGCCTTGTCGGCGTAACACTTATCTTTGACGGCACCCCACAAATAATAGTCCAACGGTGTCAGATCGCAGCTCCGAGGTGGCCAAACGACATCAGCTCTGCGGCTGATAATGCGATCTTCAAAAACAGGGCGCAAAACATCGAGTGTAGCTTCGGCTGTGTGGCACGTAGCGCCGTCCTGTTGAAACCAAATGTTGCCAATATCCTCCTCTTCAATTTTTGTGAACAAAAATTCGTTCAACATGGCCCGATAACGATCGCCATTGACTGTAACGGCCACTCCTTGCTCATTTTCGAAGAAAAATGGCCTAATTATGCCTCTGGACCAAAATCCGCACCAAACAGTGGCTCGTTTTGGGTGCACCGGCTTTTCAATGTATGCGTGCGGGTTTTCTGTGCCCCAAATGCGACAATTTAGCTTGTTTACATACCCGCCAAGATCAAAATGAGCTTCATCTGAAAAGATAATTTTTTTTGGCAAAATCGGCATCTTCTGTAAGTCGATCGCAGGCCCACTTAGCGAAGCGTTGTTCAAGCGTATACACAACCATATTCGTTCAGCGGAAGGATAAAACTAATTATCTGTCAAATCAGACATGAGCTAAGTGTTACCATTCACGAAATAAGCACTACTTGAAAAAAAAAACGTTAGATGGCGGACCCTTTATATAGTTCCATTGAACTGATGCAAGACTTCGATATCAATATGTTGATGACGGGTTCATCTTTGTAAGTAAAGTACAGCAATTCCTATAGCATTACCCAGAATGCACTACGAGGTGGTAGAATTGCATTACATTCCACGTCTTAGTCAGTCGGGGTGTAAGTAAGTCTGAAGTTAGTTCAAAATAGTTAAGTCAATTTTCAATGTATTAAAAGGTATGTGAGACTCGTCAATGAAGTCATCGTCCGTACTGGTGTTACTGTCGAGTTCGTTGAGTTCATCGCTGATAGTGAGAAGCCGAGGTTGTTTTGGCGGTAAAATGGCCTCTAGGTTTTATTTATTTATTTACCGTCTTTCAAGTTACAAGCTTTATAAAGACTACAGCTAAGACCAAATTATATAATGCAAATTGTTATGACACTATTACAATATAATTTTTTTTTTTTTTTTTTTTTTTTCGATAAATTAAATATAATAAAATTTACAACAAACGTAATAATTTTTTTTTAATTTTCTCCCTATTTACATTGAAATCAATAGCATAATCAAACTCATTAAAATCAATGCATGCATTATTAATTGGATTGCTCCTGGCATAACTAGTACTATGGTATGGAACGTTTAAAAAATCTCCATTTCTTGGTCGCAGACTGCGGCAAGGTACATATATATTAAACATTGATAACAACATCGGACAATTGATGTTACAATTTAAAACGTCGTAAGCAAAGAGTACGGAATTTAACTTTCTTCTCGAAACAAGAGGCTTAAGGTCAATAAGACTACATCTGTTCTCATAACATGGAACACTTAGATTCCCAAAGGTTTTGCGTAAGGCAAATCTAGTAAATTTTTTCTGAATTTTTTCAATTCGTTGTATACTTGAGTTAGTATAGGGGTTCCAAATAACGCTGCAATACTCCAACAGTGGTCTGACAATACTCATGTAAAGGGTTTTAAGTGTATAAGGATCTTCGAAACATTTTGAATGACGAATTACAAAACCCAGCATCGAGTTAGCTCTTGAAATTAAATGATCGATATGAAGAGAAAAATTAATTTTGGAGTCGAAAATAACTCCAAGATCTTTCTGGTTGTCACACCTTGGTAAAGAATCGTTACCAAGTTTGTATTCGAAATACACAGGATTTTGGATCTTAGAATAAGTAACGACACTGCATTTATGATTGTTAAAATGGAGCCCATTTAATTTACTCCATTGAAGAATTTTATTAAGATCAGCTTGAACACAATTAGCATCAGACAAAGATTTTATGCAGCTGAATATTTTTAAGTCATCGGCATACAAGAGACATTTTGAATGAGAAAGAAGATTTGGCACATCATTTATAAAAATAATAAAAAGCAACGGACCAAGATGACTGCCTTGAGGAACACCTGAGAGGTTAACAATTTCTTCAGATAAAACATTGCCAATTTTGACAAATTGTTTTCGACCTATTAAGTAACTCTTTATCCACTTAAGAAGAGAAGAGTGAAAACCAAAGTTCTCAAGTTTCTTCAGTAGAATATTGTGTTGCACACGATCGAACGCTTTAGAAAAATCGGTATAAATAGTGTCGATTTGAGATCGCTTTTCCATGTTAGTGAGACAGTAATTAGTGAAAATCGATAAGTTAGTAGCCGTCGATCTTCCGGCCATAAACCCATGTTGATGTTCAGATAAATGGTTCTTAACTATGCTATATAATTTATCTTTTATTATTGCTTCAAATACTTTAGGAAACAACTGAAGTTTTGCGATAGGTCTGTAGTTTTCTACAAACCCTTTAGAACCAGACTTATGTAAAGGAGTTATAAACGAGTATTTCCACGTATCTAAAAATAAACCTTGATTTAAAGACAAGTTAAATATATAACACATAGGGGCTACAAGTTTAAATCTGCAAGTTTTTAAAAGAACCGGTGGTATATTATCCGGCGCAGCAGAAGAATCATTTACGAGAGAGGACAAAAATGTTAGCACATCGCTTTCAGATAGGTGCAATTGACCAGCCTCAATGACAGAATTAAAGCTACTGAGTTCATCACAATTTAAATTTAAATCAATGAAATTGGACTGAAAAAATGATGCGAAACTGTTGCAAATAACATTTATATTATCTGAGGAAACACCATTGTAAGCAAGGTTAGATGGAATACCAAGTGATTTTCTCTTTGTATTTAAAAATGACCAAAAACTTTTTGGGTTATTTTTAATATTCGATTCCAGAGAACGAATGTATTGCTTATAAATAAATTTTCTCAACATTTCGTACTCTTTTCTTACTTGCCTAAATTGTTCATGAAATGAGATACAAACTTTACTCCTTTTTTGTAATTTATTCATAACGTTTTTAAGTCTGGATAGGCTTTTATTGAACCAAACTGGTTTCTTTGAATGTTTTAATTGTTTAATAGGAACAAGAACCGAGATCATATAATCCAATATGTTCCGAAACATAGTAAAAGCAAGCTCTAAGTTTGAGCAATCAAAAATTGGTTGCCAATCAACAGATTCTAAATAAATATTCATTGAGTCATAGTCAGCGTTTTTAAAATCATACGTTTGAACAGTATTATATGCTCCGGCTTCAATTAATACAGAAAAATTAAATGTTATTTCAAGTGGTTTATGATGAATGCTATTATCTAACAGATGAAAACTTGCTTCACTTAGTTGAGCCTCAAGATTACAATCAATAAATATTAGATCTAAAATACGGCCAATGGAATTTGAAATATTATTAATTTGGTACATATTTAAAGCAATTAAACCATCAATCACAGTATGTTCAAAATCTTTTGTAACATTACTAGCAAACAATCTTTTTTCATCATTTGAGAACAACCATCCAACATTGGGCAGATTAAAATCTCCAAAAACCATAAAATAACAATTTTCATCAGTAGTTTCGACAATATTTGTAATATTCTTAATATGTGCCTCATAAGTTTCATAATTCGATAAAGGTGGAATATAAGAAACAAAACAGTAGATATGAATTATTTTTAAAGTTGGGCCAATAGGAATATCTACACATACAGAAAGTTGTTCAATCTGTCCAGAACAATCCGATAAAATAATTTCCCTACTTACATAATCAGATCTTATCGCTAATAAAACACCGCCACCTCTAATGAGACCAGTCTGTTTGCAGCAACGATCTTTACGAAAAACGTTAAAATCCGTGTTGAAATATTCACTGGTGAGAAAGTTGTCGTTCAACCACGTTTCGGTAAGAGCAATAATATCGTAAGAACAATCAGCAGCAGCAGTAAAGAATTCCTGAGACTTAGTTCTCATACCACCAGCATTATGATAAAACATGGAAAAACATTTGTCCGAGACTGATAATGATTTGTTTACGTGCCTTCCTTTTCCAGTTTTCGATCCGACACGTTTTTTGGACGACTCATAAACTGCTTAATTTGAACTCCCACTGGCCAGATGGACGATTTAAGGACATGATCATAAAAGCCGACAGGGACTCCAAGTTTAAAATTAATAAAATGTAATGATGGCACATCCGCATCTTTTTTAACCAGTTTGGAGCAAGTTATATTTGTCGCTGGCAAACTAAGTTTTTGCGCAACAAATTCAATGACATCCTGCTCAGTGACTGTGTTCATAAGCCGTGAGATATGAATGAAACGAAGCCGAGGTACAGATGGAAGTAATGTTACAGCATCGACATCACTGCCCATTATCCGTTTTTGTTTGCGCTTTCCAATAGAAAATGCAGTTTCCCTTTCGCCAACAGCTGCAGGGGTGTCGACAGCATCACTTTTGTCACCATCAGCAGCAACATTATTCGTAACTACAGCATCAAGAACAGGAACAGCCTCATCAGCTTCAGAGTCATCAACATCTTGGCGAGCAACATTTCTTTCATCAACATCGCCATTCTCTCCATTTGCAACACTCCCCTTTTCGTTCTCACTGTGAACGGTGGGAGGGTCGAATTCCTTTAGTTGCAAGCCCACACTTTCTTCACCATCGATAAAATCTGGAAAAACTTTTTTTACGTCTAGTAAAAATTCCATGATTTGGGAGCCCAAGTCGTGCTTATATTTTTTTTCATGGTAGTACTTTCGATAAAAGAAAAGTGCCATATACTGGCGAAGGTGGTGCATAGTTTTGCGGCATAAAAGAGATTTTCTCAGAAGTTTGTTCTGATTCTCCAGATCGATAATAGTGTTACTTGCATCGGTCTTATCAACATATTTCCCTTTGCTGTGGTTCGTCACTTCACGGGTCGTAGAACTAGAAAACATTTTCTTAGCACCTATATACTGGCGTGCGCTCTCGGTACAAATACGACTGGTGTTGGAGTTAACGTATTTATGGATAAAAGGCCATAAATCTTCCTTACATTTAGATTTCACTTTAAGGAACCCTCCGACCTTACCTTCTTTGCAAAACAACCCCAATACCACGATTGTCATCTGTTCGGTAACACGGACTCTGTGATATTTTTTTTTTTGTAAGAAAAGTCTCGTCGATTTACACAGTTTTTCTTCGCCGCCAATGCTGACATCAACGTGAGACGCTATTATTTCGGCTATTTCACGACAATAGTTAAAGTTATCTATTATAGTAGATTTACTTAGTTCGCTTTTATTGTCGTGATGGCGCCAAGCGGTTAAATGCTAATTTTAAAATAATGATTTACAATAATATTTAAAAAAAAATTGTAGGTTAAGATTTAATTAATTTACCTGGAAAATCGTGTTCACAGGCATTTCGAGGACAAAAGAGATAATTATCGCAAGCACCTCGAAATCTCTAACCGACATTGAGGCCCATGGAAAAGTGTGCTGATTGATGGGTTGATTGTATTCCTACAACTTTTGTCACCTTTTTTTTAGAGCTTTTTGTTGAGCACCGCCACATCTAACCGAACTTAATGTTTTTACATATTTCCACCTTCATCGGTAAGTCGCAACCCAGTTGGAAAGTTGAAATTTTAGAAGGAATTATACCAATTTCTTCTAAAAACGCAATGCTTTTTTCGTTGGTCGATACCAAATCCGCGAACGAACAAAATATTGAGAAGTTTTGTATCTTTGGATGGATTAGAGAATGCTTAGCCGCCATCATTTAATCTAAGGTTGATCACAGAATGACCTTTGTAAATATCAATAACTACACGCCTTACCACACGTGTATGAAAAAACAACAATGGTAAAAAAGTGAAACGTTTGTTTGGCGAGAGACGAAGTTGTGACAGCGAGACCTGCCACATGCAAAAAGAGAGTTTAAATTCCTTAACTCGCGAAGCAAGCCAAGTTCAACTATAAAATAAATCCTCAAATTAATGGCAAGTTTTGCATAGCAAAATACGGAATATATGTACATGGGGGAATGGAGAAAGGGGGAAAAAGGAAGGGAAATACGTATTATCACCGTAAATACCAGATTTTTTAGAATTTATAGATTTTCTCAAAAACTAGAACACGTAAACCCATTCGATTTTTTGTGTTCGATTCAGAATTGATATGAGCATTGACCACAAAAAGCCAATTTAGCACTTTTATTCATCATTTAAAAAGAAAAGGTCTAAACTTTTTTTTTCAATTTTTTAACCAAATTTTTGAGCTTGCATGCGAATTTTTCAAAAACTATTTATACAATATATTTATACTATTATAGTACTTCATTGTAAGTGTTGTTTTTTTTTTCATTTTAAATAATTTCTTTTTAAAATTGTCCCTACCTCCTAAACGGGCGAAATAGACCCCATAGTAAAAAATGCTTGTTTTTGACCCCTCTACAAAAAACCGTTATCAATTTTTGGGGCCAAAGTTATCATACTCTCCTCAAAAGTTGACATTGCGCTTGTAACTGAGACATGGCTGATTGAAAATTGTTTTCGCATCCAAAATTTTTCTACTATCGCCTAGACAGAACTCATACACTAGGTGGCGGAGTTGCCATTATTGTTAGAGAAGGTATCGAACATTCTCTCCGCCCCTGCAATAACCTCAAGTTGCTTGAAGGTATTGGTATTTATGTACCCTTATTAGATGTTGAGTGTTTTTTTCCGCCTATTTCGCTGGTGGAAATAGAAGTGTTGGGAAAATAGCTCACTTTAAAATAGATTTGCGAAAACTGTTTAGAATAAACAACAAAAATATTTAAGATCGAACTGCTGAGGTAATGTACTACACAATACAGTGGTGATCAACCCTAGTTTTTCAATACCAGTTACTCACACCTACGTTCCAATATCATCCTTAAAAATCCATCCACTCTCGATATTTTCTTTACGAATATTCCTTACTTTTGCACTCAACCTAGAACGCATCTTGGATCCGATAATCTCCTATTCTCTATTATTTTAAATAGTTAACCAACATCCCCTTGACTTATAGGTATTCTGCTGCCAACTGGGCTTTATTTAAATCTTCGATAAACATAAATCTCAATTCCATTGAAACTGAGTCAAGCTCCATGCAAAACACTGAACAAGTGGATAAATGATGCGAAACTTTTTCAGTAACTATTTCTAGAGCAACTGAATATGCAATTTTTAAAAGTCTCCGAAAATATTCTATTATTGATTAGGTTGAGAAACTTCGTAAGAAGAAAATGGCTTCGCTATCGATGTAACTGCTTTTTCCATAGTATGAAATTCTTAAAGAACGCAATTGGAGGCAAGATTGCGGCATACAAAAATATTCACTAGAATAATTTTCTTTCTCCTTTCGACGAATCAAGTAAGCCATTTTGGAAAGTTTCCAAATTCCTCAAAAAAAGAAGCACCAGCACCCCACGACTTAGAATTGACCCTAACGAAAAGGCCAATCTTGTAGCTTCTATTTTTACCAAGAACACAATATCAGCGCATTTAACTGATGCAAATATTATGTCCGAAATAATATGTACAAAACCTACTATATGCAATTCAACTGTTTTCTTGAATGAATCTTATCTAATAGTAACTACCAAAGTTAAAGAATTGATTAAAACATCTAAACCCAATGTTGGAGAACTTATTATCATTATAACTAAATATAAATTGTAAACTATTTTTTTTTGTAATCGAATGTAATTGTGAATTGTGCTAAACTTCGTTTATTTTTTTGAATTTGGCGCCTACGTTTTTTGTTCCGCCATATTTTTAATAATTAACATTCGTTAAATGTATGCCCACTGTACGATATAAATAGTTATTAAAGTGTAGACCCGGTCTTCTTTTTGGTCCGGGTTCGGCTAAGTCAGAAAACACTAGTTTTTTTTTTTCGGTGAATTCGGTGAAGTGCATGGTTTCCTCAAAATCAAAGAAACTTCCTGCAATTATTGCTCTCCTTTCTGAACTTATGGTTCTTGGAAAAAAAGTACTTCGTTTCTTGATTATAGAACCCGCAAAACCCTTAGTTTGGTAAAAATGTCCCTACGTGCTTAATAACAAAAAGTAAATTTTTTCACCAAGCGGTCAGAATCACTGATCGTACACCCCAAAAAAAAAATTAGCTGGTCTAGATAAAGTTAACAATAGGTTGCGTAAGGAACTTCCATCCAAAATTACTTAACTTTTATTTTTAACTTGTGTCTTAGACTGTTCTAAAGGGTCCGCCATCTAACGTTTTTTTTTCAAGTAGTGCTTATTTCGTGAATGGTAACACTTAGCTCATGTCTGATTTGACAGATAATTAGTTTTATCCTTCCGCTGAACGAATATGGTTGTGTATACGCTTGAACAACGCTGGGAAATATTGCGACATTACTTTGAAAATCATGGTAATGTTGCAGAATGTGTGCGAAAATTGCGTACGGATTTTGGAAGAAGAGAAGCACCGTCAGCTCCGTATGCTCGTTATCTTGTGAAAAAAATGAAAGAAACTGGCATCCCCATCGCGTGAAAAGCCAAAAACAGTGCGTACACCCGAGAATATTGCTGCTGCGGCAGAAAGTGTGCGTGAAGCGCCATCAACATCAATTCACCGTCGTTCTAAACAATTGAACATTTCGGAGACATCATTGAGACGAATTTTGCATAAAGACCTTGGTATGACGCCATACAAAGTCCAATTGGTTCAGGAGTTGAAGCCAACTGACCATCTAATGCGTTTTCGCTTCGCTAAGTGGGCCTGCGATCGACTTACAGAAGATGCCGATTTTGCCAAAAAAATCATCTTTTCAGATGAAGCTCATTTTGATCTTGGCGGGTATGTAAACAAGCAAAATTGTCGCATTTGGGGCACAGAAAACCCGCACGCATACATTGAAAAGCCGGTGCACCCAAAACGAGCCACTGTTTGGTGCCGATTTTGGTCCAGAGGCATAATTGGGCCATTTTTCTTCGAAAATGACCAAGGAGTGGCCGTTACAGTCAATGGCGATCGTTATCGGGCCATGTTGAACGAATTTTTGTTCACAAAAATTGAAGAAGAGGATATTGGCAACATTTGGTTTCAACAGGAAGGCGCTACGTGCCACACAGCCGAAGCTACACTCGATGTTTTGCGCCCTGTTTTTGAAAATCGCATTATCAACCGCAGAGCTTATGTCGTTTGGCCACCTCGGAGCTGCGATTTGACACCGTTGGATTATTATTTGTGGGGTGCCGTCAAAGATAAGTGTTACGCCGACAAGCCAGAGACAATTGACGCTTTAAAGGACAATATTCGTGAAGCCATTGGTGAAATACAGCTGCACACAATCGATAATGTGCTTAAAAATTGGACCGATCGTGTAGGCTACTGCATGGCCAGCCGAGGCAGCCATTTGAATGAAATTATTTTCCATTATTAACCGGAAGGATTGCACTTTCAAATAGAAAAAGAAATTTGAGAAAATATTCAGTAGTTTTTTTTATAGCATTTCAAAAAAAAAAAAATTATTTGGCGGACCCTTTATTTTCCTATACAGTGGAAAAAGGTGTTGGTTGTACCCATACGTATTGCAAAATCTGGTAAACTGGAAAAAAGACCCTACAGATATACCCCTATTGTGCTTGCTAAGCAAGTTATTCGAAAACATTATCAAAGAAAAAATGGATATAATTTTAACCGACAAGAACATAATACCTACCTGACTTTCAATTCGGTTTCAGAAAGCAACATAACACTAACCATCAAGTAGTCCGGATGTCTCAATCCCAAGGTTTTACTGTAAGTGTGTCGACAGGTCCATAGCGGCTTAGTCGCCTTTGTAGGTTTGTTTGTAGTGTTGGAGTTTCAGTCAAGTTTACGATCAAGGTCAATACCAAGATATTTGACTTCTTCTGAAAATCCTCTGTTGGTACCGTTTAGGAAAACGGGGCAAGGCTCCGTAGAAACTAAAATTGTCTTATTTGAGCTTATCGATATACCCTCTCTGATACACCAGTCAGAGGTAGACTGAAGCGCAAGTTGCATGCGTAACAATAATTGCAAGGTCATCGGCGCATCCGATAACTAGAAAAGATTTTAGGGTCATAGGGCAATAGGATTTAGGTTGTTCCCTTGGTTTTCCAATATTAGTGATGAAGAGAGGGTTGACTTCTCTCCATATTTGAGGAATGTAAGCCAAGTTGAAACTTGACCTAAGAGAGCTTTCAGTGGTGCTAGAATGATTTCTAGGCCTCTCTGGAGGATAGTAGAAAAGACATTTCCTTACCTGGAGCTTTATAGGGTTTAAATAGGCCAATTGCCCACTTAACTCTATCAGAGCTGAAGAGTCTACCAGAGAGGCTATTTGTTCTACTATCGATTTAGTTTTTGACACTCATTAGAGCATCGGGAGGTGTTAGTTGCGTAGAAGAACCAGGGAAATGTACCTTAAGCAAAGTCTCCAAGGTTTTCCTGCGATCGACAGTGAAATTGTCCTCTGATATGCGAAACAACCCTAGTCCATTAGTGTGCTCTTGGGATAGGACTTTATAGAGTCGGACCGCGGTTGGTTGTGAGTCTACATTTTCTCAATGTTTTCGCCAAGACCTTCTCTTGGATTTCCTCAATTCCAGGTTGTTTTTTGTTGGAGCAGATCTATAATTAGTTCAATTCTTTGTACTTGTACCTCTGTTAAATGGAGATCTCATCAATGTTATCCGTCGATTTGATGGATTTAAGAAGCGGCAACGATAATGATCGTAAACAATACTCAAGGTAAGAGAGTTTAGCAGTAGGGTGATAATTGCACCTCATTCCTCAGTCACAGTGAAATGGAACTTCAAAGTACGATATGAATGGTTGGCGTAGTTCGGGACGAGTATTCGCGAGTACTAAGTTATGTATAATTTCGATGACTGAGGCGGTAGTCCCTAGAAACGTCTCAGGGCAGCCTTTCCTATAACAAAAGTAGTCTCAATCGGGTTGAATGGCTGGCTAATAGGCAAAAAATTGGCGACTATTTTCGGATCATTGGAGGAAGTATTGAGAAAAAATGTTCGAGGATCAGCCTTTTCTATCGATTAAAGGAAGGGATTGCATTTAATTTAAGTAACAGAGAAAGAGCGATCCGCTTGTACCTCTCCTAGGTGGTTTTAATGCTCAAGGGATTTTTCTAGGTGGCAGTTTTTTTCTAGAGAGTATCCACGGGGAAAAATAGAAAAAGACATATATTCTTGTCTTTTAAAGGCTAGGTTACTAGCCTAGCATGTGGATCTTCACCCCAGTGATTTTTCACTTAGTGTCTAGGCTGAAAATATTCCTACATTTTCATCAATTACTTTTAACATCCAAAAATGTTTAATGTACCCTTTTCGATCACTTTTAACTCATGTTCTACCACAAGTTTGGCGGACTATATTGCCCGAATTCTTGAAAAAACACCACAATCGACAAGGAAATTATTCCGAAACACAGAGGAATCTAGGTAAAGATCTATAAACTAATCCACACCCGCAATCTTAGCCATTCTGCGCATGAAATCGTGTTCCATTTACTCCAACGTCGAACTGTTCTATTCATCTGTTCTAACTTCAATTTAGAATGCACCAAGGTGAACTTCACTTCTGGCATATCATCGTGAAGCGTAACATCAAATCAATTCAAAGCCACAGCAGTTATACATCCAAGAGCACAATCCATCATCAACTGCTCTCGTCACAGGTATACATACACACATATACTCATATCCAAGAGCATGAACAATTCTTTTCGCATAAAACCGATTGTGTGTTTGCCATGACATTAAGAGCATGCACGCATTCCACATGGAATGGCTTCTATGCATGTGTATGTATGGATGACATTGAGGATTTCAGGTGAGTCCTGGAAAAAATATGTAAACAACGTCGGGTGCAGGAGTGTTGCATACTAATCAGTCGAATCCTCCACCACCGTTAGTTGTCGAACGTTTGATATTCCAGTTGTTGTCGCATCGTTTCCATCCCGTCTCCATCATCACGGATCGTGAGCACTTTGAGCTGAATGCTGCCGCATGTTAACAGAGACGGTTCTTTGAAGTCCCTTCTTTTTGTTGTTGTTATGTTCTGTATAGGGAGTTGGTAGTCTTATTTCGCTATGTTTTCTGCAAACCTTGAGACTTCTTCAGGAGGAGACTTCAAGAGGATTCGCATGTTTATTATAAAATTTGCATCCAAACGATGGAAGTGCGACGCGAGGGGCTCACAATAAATGTAAAATTGAACACTAAAGATGAAGAAGGAGAGCAAAGTGCGTAGCTCAATATTATGGGAGTATACAAGTGGAAATTTAAGATTGCGATTATGATGTGTGCTAAGATTCATGTTGCACGTGATATAACAAATGATTGTTTGAACTCTAGCGGAACGGATGCGGTTATGGGTGAAATTTATTTATTGTTGGATTTGTTGTTGTTCTAGTCTTTAAGAATTTCGAAAAGTTTGTTTGTTTTTGTTCTTTGAACTAGTGTCATACAGCGTAAGTGCATGGATCAGAAAAGAAGACAACAACTCCAGACGGGAAGGAAGGATATATTTTCGGGAAGAAAAAATTCAGAAACTTAATTGATTATCATCAGACGTGGAGGGAGCAGACAGAATCTATTTAGGTGTTACCTAGGACAATTAATCGGAAACCTAGTCCGTTTGCCTTAATACCAGATTCCAAGAAATAAACGAATAAAAGGAAGATTAGCAACAAGACTGTTGCTTGAAAACAGAAAAAGACAAAACCGATAACCGAGGAAGATACCTTCATTCTGTACACAAAAAAAACTGTATTGTGATGCTATGTGGCATTTACGATGAATGTTATTATTCATTTACGTCTATAAAATGAAAATTCCGCAATAATTGAAACCCTAACAACGTCACCTATTGGTTAAATAAATATTAAATTGCCGAGAAAATTTGTCGTACATATATAGTGAAAGGAAAAAGGTCGAAATACACTTTGTGGTGCGGATTATCGTCTGGCGGCATCACTGCCTCGCGCTTCTTCGAAGACAAGGCTGGAGATGTAGTTACATTGAATAAAGAACATTATTGCAGCATGAAGACTGATTACTGGATTCCTCCGGATTACTCTTGTTTCAGTAAGATGACGCTACAGCTCGACAAAGCATTTCCGAACTCATGGTTTGACGACGAGTGTAGGAGGGCACATGCAGCCAAGCAGTGCGTTGCACAGAAGGACGAGAGCTACTCGTAAGCTATATGAGCAGAAGAGGAGGGAAGAACATAAACCTCTTAGAAGGTAAAAAAAGCGATCGAAGAGATGGAGGGATGCTATTGCAGGAATGACTTTTGGAGGTTTTATCGATGAATAAAATAAGCCTGCCAAGGGTATAAGACCAGAACGTAAGCCTGCAGGGACGAAAATGGAGACCTAGTAGTAGATTCGCAGTCGGTACTGAGAATTTGGAAAGAATACTTCCGCGGACTTTATAATATACGATGACGAAATAGATTCCGCTATCAGACAGGATGACCCATTCACAATGGACGATGGTAGCAGAGAATTCCGTCCCCCTGATCTGGACGAAATTAGGAATGCTTTTTTTGAACTTAAGTCCAATAAAGCTGCTTTAGCAGACGGACTACCTGCGGAGCTTCTTAAAGCAGCTGGAGATGACCTGGTTGGGAGTGTGCAAAAGCTCATCTGCCAGGTATGGTCAAAGGAATACATGCCCGATGATTCCATTCATTCGTTAGTATCGTTTTCCCGATCCACAAGAAAGGAGAACCTTCGTCTGCGCCAATTACAGAGATATAAGTCTCCTGAACATCGCATACAAGATCTTCTCTGCTGTTTTGTGTGAACGCCTGAAACCGTACGTTAATAAACTGATTGGTCCATATCAGTGTTTGTAAAACAAACGAGTTCTAAATCTCACACCATCTTTTTGTCGACTTTAAGTCCTCATACGATAGATAAATATCCACATAGAAACGAGCTATACAGCGCCATATCTAGTTTTGATATCACTGCCAAACTCGTCAGGTTGTGCAGGATGGCATTGGAGAATTCTCGTTGCTCCATCAGGGTCGGAAACGACCTAATCGAGTCCTTTAATGTCAAAAAAGGCTTTAGACAGGGAGACACGCTATCATGTGACTTTTTCAAAATCGTCCTTGAACGAATCATGCAAAACTCACTGGTCAACACGAGGGCACGATATTTTTTAAGTTCGTACAACTACTCGCTTATGCCGACGATACTGACATAATTGGTCGAACTCAGCGAAATGTCAATGAGACATTTACGAGCATTGAGACGGAAGCGGCTGAGATGGGACTGTCTACCGGCTACCTACTACCGGCGTCTTGACCAGGGCGCACATATTGGCAGGCATAAATTGGAGGTAATCAAGAACTTCGTCTGCCTTGGCTCCGCAGTGACATGCAGCAATGACATCAGTGCGGAAATCAAGCGCAGAATAGCTCTTGCCAACCGCTGTTTCTTTGGGCTCGGGAGGTAATTGAGAAGCAGAGCCCTCTCTCAGAAAACCAAGTTAACCATATACAAGATGCTTATCATCCCGGCCCTGCTTTATAGCACAGAGGCATGGACCTTATCGAAAGCGGATGAGGAGGCCCTAGGTCGTTTTGAGAGAAAAATTCTGCGCTCGATCTGCGTAAATGGGGAATGGAGGAGAAGATTGAACAGTGAATTGTACGGGCTGTAGGGCGACATGAGCGTAGCAAGGCGTCTACGGATACAACGCCTAAGAAAGCTAGGCCATGTAGAGAGCATGGACACCATAGCTCCGGCCCGAAAAGTCTCTGAATCCAACCCTGAAGAGCGACACGGTCGAGGACGGCAAACTTTTGGAGCAAACATTACTCTGCAATTAGATTAGATTTTATATATTAGTTTAAGGAAGTAAATGTGTTTCTTGCGCCACCCATTGGGTTGAATTTCTTGTCGGTATTGAATCCATGATGATGTCATTACAAATTCCAGAAAGTACATCAAGACTTTTACAGTTCAATCAGTACAGTCTTTGGTAATCACTCTGTCTAGATGGCCGACAGCTTCCATGTTTTCATTGTAGCGTTGGACTATATTTGGTCGAGGAATTTCGATATACTGTAAATATTTGTTTGACCAACGCCAACAGTTTTCAGTAGGTAAGCCGTGAGCGCTTGACCAAAGAATATTGGTTAGTTGGCAAACCATTTTGTTATTGCAATAGCACCATTATTCCTTAGGGGCGTCCAAGTATTACGTAACGCAATTTGGGGAGAGGGGGTCATGGACAACGTTACAATGCGTTACAATGGTGGGAGGGGGGTTCGAACAACGCGTTATGTAACATTGTTTTATTTATTTAAATTAAAAAATTATTTAAATAAAAAGTTCACGAAGAAATAAAAATAACTACGGAAAGAATTGGAAGAAGAAAAAAATGTTTAAAAAAAAGAAGGGACAATGCCAAGCGTGCAAAAAAAAATTGAACCAAAAAAAACCTTAGATAGGTGAACGTCAGAAAAACAATCCTTTTTCAGTAAAACCTCAATCCGGTTATGGGTAGCCTCCTTTGGTTGACTCACTTCCTGCTCCTCTGAGCAACACAATTAACATTGCCATTCACGGTAGCGCTGCTGATGAATACCACCGAACAGAGATGATTAGGGGCTGTCTCACTCTGTCCGACCTGCATGAGAGGTTGTTGTTGATGGGATTGAAAATTTCTCGAAGCATCACGTATCTTCATTTACTCCCACGCGTTTCTAACACTCAAGAGGGAAGGAGGCACGTGCGTACCGTACCCTCAAAGTTAGAAAGACTACAGACTCAGATGCACAAAAAGCACGATGCACTGCACTGCTACAATTAGATTCATGGAATCTCTCGCGTCGCCTCTGGGACCGCAGCAAGTGCTCTCTCAAGACGATAAGGCCCGTGTACTAATTGGTTTACCGGTAGTTAAAAGCCAGAGCCCTGTTTTAATGCATATGGAATATAGAGTACTTTTACTTGACTATGACTGGGTCATAGCAGAGCGGCATAAATGTATTCCTTCTGTATGAGCCGGTGTCAACGTGGAACGTGGTTCCAGTAAGAAAGAAGCTGTTGGTTACCGTAGGCACATAAGGAGTGGGAAACATCCCACCCATCCTCCAAATCGGACACCCATGCTTATGATTTCGAATCAGGAGTTCCGTGCCACCGTCCGATGCGTGCACTTGTTTCTTTCTGTTTTTTTCCGCGAAGTGATTCGGATCGAGTGCATCTGGCCCCCTTCCTCCACAAGCCACGGCTGCGCATTCTCGGTCGCAACTTCAATTTGATTTCATCAGAAGGGCAAGTACAATGACTGAGAGTACATAGTATCTGACGTAGCGGAATCAAAAATACAAATTGTTGGTGGACCAACTCTAATCGGTGTATGGGCATAACACCTACGTCGATTTGATGTTGGGAAGCTACCTGAAATTTGCACTTCTCAATTCTGCTTTACCACCTTTGAGACGTCGGACTTGTTTCCTTTAGTGTCTGTGTTTCGTGTTATGGGAAACTTTAGGGTTGATGTGAGCAACATTTGTGGCCCTAGAACGGATTTCTTCCCTGTATACGTTCTTCCCAGCTCTCTTGGCCACACAGGTAGGAGAGAATACCGAATTATCGGATTTGAAGCTGCCTGGATACAACTTGGTTCCCCTTTTCCACCGCGGTCTCGCTCTTTATATTCGTAGTGATGTAGCTTACCAACTTCAGCCACATTACGGCCTCTGTTCCAATCCTTTTATTTTTTGAATTTAAATCTAATCTGTGGTTAAAAATCCATGTCCGTAAGCATTTAATCCAATACTGTTTTATTTATAGAAGTCTAAACCTGGAGAGCAATCCAAATTTCAATGAGTTTGATGTGCTATCCGACATCATCATCACAAGAATTTTATCCTAGCTGTGTCCTCACACTGAGATTGCCATTGCCGGTGATTTCTAATTGGCTTCGACATTCAAGCCAGACAACACCCCAAGGACGGTATGTAGAGATCTTTGCTGAGGCAAATAATCTGACCCAGCTAGTAAATGAGCCCACACCAATACCTGACATTGCAGATCACTCCGCCAACACCTCGGACTTGTTTCTCACCTCTCATCCTGACAAATTTGCTGTTGCCATATTATCGCCTCTAGGCTCGTCTGGCCACTGTATCGTATCAGCTAACTTCTCGTCTTCACCCCACACACTTAGAGTACAAATTTCTAAAAGATCAGAATGGCTATACGAGAAAGCTAATTGGAGGGGCCTTAACGATTTCTCTAGGAATTTCAACTGATCATTATATTTTCGCGATAGTGACGTGGATGCCGCTGCTGATAAGAGCAAAAACTTTTGGTCATTCGTGAAAAAACCTAAAGAACTCATTATCGTCTTCAATTCTCATGCTCATTTCCAATGACATTCCAGCTGTCAGCTCTATAGACGAGGCCAATCTGCTTGTCAAATCACTTGTTAAGATCTGGAGTGAAATGAAAATTGACGACTTCGATGTTTCAGCGGAATATAGAAAGCCTGAATATAGCTTGCAGGATCCAGCTGAACCTAATGTGGCATGGTCCGTGATGCGCAATTTTTCTTGGAAGTGATTAAATGCGCGGACGAATTCTGGTGTTCCCGCTCGAGGAGTGCATTGAAATCTCTCTTGCCGGATACTTTCCTGGCGCCAGCCTGCCCAACCTTTCAAACCCCAAGCAAGCTCGTGGTACCTAGTCAGCTAGAAGAAGGATCATGCAACATTTCATCACTTCTTTGTTATAAGTTACATAAGTTACATTGATTTTACTAACACTACTTTCGTTATTTTGGGATCAATGGGCAAATTTGATTTCGTGTGTTAATTAGAAAAATAGTGCCGTTCCAGCATTGCGAAGGCTGGACAAGTTTTATTGAGACACGTAGAAAAGTGGTTTGGTGATTTGGAACGCGGCCGTAAAACACTGATGATGCTAAACACTCTGGTCGAATAAAACCGAAAAATATTCCAGCATACAAAAAACGTCCATCAATACCGAATAACTTTTCGTTTCTTAGATATTGAGGTATATTATTTATTACATTCGGCACGGCATACATAAGTCTTCTCCTGCCGTACTCGTTGATGAATGTTGGGAGATGATACATTCTATCAGCTTATCTTCGAGTACTAAATGGATGACTTATTGGTATGCGAAAATTTGCATCATCGCGGTACTCCAGTGCCAGGCTCATATTGTATATCTGCCTCACCTTAAGAACTTTTACGTTAGGGACTCTTCTTCTACGTAGCAATTTGACCGCACTGTTTTGAATATTTTGTAATTGATGTGTGTTTGCGCTGCAGCTCCCCACTCTAGTACACCGTAGCGTAGCCTGGACTCCACAAGTGCGTGGTACACTTGTTTATATACGCTCGTCGTTGCTTTGTACTGCAGACAAACGAGCGCAAACAACGGCTCAGTTTTCTACGCAGATAGCTTTTGTGCGGTTCCCATAGAAAACGTGAATCAATGATACTTTTATGTTTCAACTACTTCAATTTGTTCGAAGTCAGACTCTCTGGAACATTCACAAGTCCGCAAAACAATATGTGACGGAGCATACATTGGGCTTCGAATATGCATTAGTTTTGTCTTCGAACCGTTCAATATCAGCCCATTATCATTACACCGTTTTGCTACTTCATTGAGCTCCTCTTGCATAACCTTATTTGTATCAATTAACAAATTATTAACTAAATGGTTATAAAAAAAACAATATTTATTTTACCGTTGATGGGCAGCGGTTACCCTTACACTATGAACTTAAGACTAAACTTGATATTTTTCTAAACTACCTTAAATACTAATTGTGCGGGATGTGAATGGAAGGGATCAGGTAGCACGCCGTCTGGAGCTATGCACTGGCTGGTGGAAGTGGTGTCTCGTATTCCGTCTGCTCACCGGTACGTGTTGGAATGTGGGTGCATTGTCAGCAGCCTTGAAGGTGGTGTTTGGATTGCGGCGGGATTTATCGTCACTTCGAATGCGCGTGTCAGCTTTGAATCTTTGTGTCGTTAACTTATCTTCCACTGACGGACGGCATACAACAATCGCCGTATCATCAGCATGTGCAAACGGAACACTTTTTTATAAACACTTGAGCATTTCATTTGTGTACAAAAGAAATAGTAGAGGTGCAAGTTTTGAACCCTGTGGCACCCCGTATTGAATTGTATGTTTATCACTATAGAATTTTTTTGTTTTTATGCTGAATGTCTTATCTGCAAAGCAGTTTATTAGCCAGTCCGACAGCCTGCCTCTAATTCCTGCTTTATGTAATGTGCTGATGACCTTATTGTGATCAGGGGTATCAAATGCCTTACTGAAATCCAAAAGAAGAACTAGAACATGATGATGTTTGCTGAGAGCTGTATTTATTATATTTGCGAAGTCGCCAAAATGTGTGCTCTTTCCCTTTTGAAAACTGCATTGGCTCCTACAGACCAAATGATGTTCTTTTATAAAGTTCCATGTACGATCAGCAACGAGTTGCTCTATAATTTTTTCTATGGCAGGTAAGATTGCAATCGGTCTGTAGTTCGTAATGTTATTTTTAGCACCTCCATTATAAATAGGTCGCACAATTGATGTATTGAGTAAAGTCGAATTGCCTTAAAGTTCTTGTTATGTTAGTCATCCTAGGATCGAGTGAAGTGTTATTGTATATAGAGAGAAATTGACTGATATATTTGTAATTTGAAAGCAGTAACTTTAAACATTTTAGAAGACCTAGCAAATGTTGATCAAGTAAGAAGCCAAAAGCAAAAGCAAGTGCAGGATTATCAGTAAGAGTTTCATTCTAAATTATCATGACAAAGGTATCACTTCTAAGAATTAAAAGCACGCAAGTCTGGTATCCAAATTCACCTCCATTTTAAATGCAGCGCTCTTATTCAGCCCTCAGATTTTGCTCCAGAAAAGCGAAAATGCAATATACTGTGGAGGATAACAAGGAAAAACTCTCGTAGTTCTCCCAAGGCCGGTTAAGGTTAAGGGCCTACCGAGATTTTTGATCGCGAAATAGCTTTTAGACACCATTTGGTCTAAAGACTATTAATTTCGTCCACATCTTCAATATAAACATGTAAGGAGGTCTAGTAGACTGTATAAAGACTGTTTCTTTTTCTGGCCTGATAACCTTTCTCCTACTTTGTATACTTGTATCCAGGCAATGAATCTACCAATTTGCATTTTAAATTTTATCCCCAATCAGTCCGATGATATTTTAATGTCAGGCATACTATAGAAGAAATTTTAAATTAAGTCATTCACCTCATCCAAAACAAAAGAATATTTTTATGAAGCTTTTTTCTGAAGATTAGATAATAACTTCTTTATTTCTTGTCTACCTTCCATCTAGTAAGGTAAACAGAGAGGAAAATAACTCTGTGAAACATTATACCCAATCTGGGTATTCCACCTTTTAGGATTTAACTTCGCACCTATATCAGAACACCAAACACGGTAGCTAGATTTAAAGACCTCGCTCCCTCCCTTCCCCACACACATCAAATATCCTAAGAGCCGTTATAAGCGCTTGGCTTGTCGATGATGAAGGCAAAACCATTCCAGGAATACATGCCAGATATGTAGAGATTATGTATTTAAAACGAAATCCCAGATGGGCCCGGTCGGTCGCAAATGGCTCGGTTAGATAGTCTGGTGAAGTCGAAAGCTAAGTGTGCTCTTAGTCGAGCTCCGTTACGTTGAGTGGCATGGAAATAAAATTACAATTCTTGTATTACCTGACCACCTAATGTCCTATAGAAAGATAAAAAGAGAAGTAAAGCAAGCACTTTGCAATTCTACCCCCACATCAAAGGGGGGCTCTGGGTGCACTGGATAACAATCGATAGGTACACAATAGTCGATATCAATTGTCCTAAAGCATTTCGAATTTCAGTTCGGTAAATAGTTTCTCTTGGTAATTCGATTTCAAGAATGAATTGATTCAGCATCGAGTCGCATGGAGCTCCTTTTTTGCATTTAAATAAGTCGAAGTGCCGGAGTATGTGGGCCGGAGCAGCTACGAGGGCCTTTGCATTCGCATTATGTCCATTCGGTAAATTCAGTTGATTCAAGGATTCCTTACGATTCATTTGTTCCCGAGGGACCTGGTTGGTAGCGTTTTTTTTTTCCTTCCACATCCTTTCATCCTTTTGTTTGCTTGTCCATTATTTATACTCATCTACCTGTGCGTCTGTGGTTTTCTGTGTGCACATTCGGAGACCCAGTGGGCAATTTAATACGCAAATATTTACTCACAGAAGATTTGTTATCTTCAATTAACATACTTTACCCAAGTTTTCCTTAGTTCCGAGACACCAGGATAAAAGAGACGAAGGACAATGGGTGAGTTGCGTTAAGTCCGAGCACCTGGTGATGGTATTCTTGTGCTTTCGGATTTAAAGTCAAACAAATTAATCCAATAACTTGGACTACAAGTATTTATTGCTTTAGCATCCAACACTTTTGTCTATTGAGTGGGGCAGGGGGGTGATTGGAAATGAGTTACATGTGCAGTAGCCACAAGCTAAACTTTGCATTGTGATAGCTTATGCAAGCTACGGGGGATAATAGTGCGGACAACTGAAATTGGAAATGAGTGGGTGTGAATCGAATCATAGTCGAGAAACTCATGAATATTCAAAGGATTTTAGAATGTCGTCTTTTCGATCGAAGGTAAAGTGAAGATAGCACGTCAGTAGTGGGTTTTGCACTAAGAATGTGCTAAGAAAGAGGCATTTCAGAGAGATAGGTCTGCATGTGCTTATAGTTCGCAGGATGTGGTAGCTACGTTGGCATGGGAGGATAAATCTGTATACCTTAAGGACAACAAAGAGTTGTAATTATGGAGAGTAATAAATTTAATATAAACGAAAACACGACCAGGAGGTAAATGATGAAACAAAGCGTTGGAATTGGATTTTAATTGAGAAGGGGCTATGATCCTTAATAAAGTTTATGAAATATGGATTCAGGACAAATTGGTCTCATGAATTGAATTTTTGAGTTATTGCGTAAGTGACGTGGAGCAATATGAATTATGGATACTAGTTTAGATTTAGTTTCCGCCACGTTTGGTGTTTTCTTAATCAGCTTAGGTAATTCAAGGCGGATATTAATGATATTGTGCTGCGTTCGAACGAGTTTCAATTCCTTCTGAATTCAGTTTGCTTAAACCAAATAGAACTATTGAGGTAGAGGCTTGGCAAACAATATCATTTTCAATCATTCGCAGTTTAGTGAAAAGTGGCAATGTTTTCATTTTAATATTGACTTCGAGATGTGAGTCTTCTTACAGAGTACCAATTCAGCCAAATGTCTGCTTTGACTCTGCCTACAAATACGCGCACTGTTGACGAAATTTCATATATATTTTGCGAATAACGACTTTTTGGAAAAATCAGAGGTCCAAGGCATTCGAAACACAATAAAGTCAAAATTTTTTTTAGACAACAAGTCTAAGCATCCAAGGTAATCCATTGAGTCATCAGTCCCACCAGTATCACTAACGAAAAACTGTGGCCTAATGACACCGCCTTCCCAAAAGTATGTGCACGGACATTTTTTGCCAAATGAGGTCAAAAGGTGATATGATTACTCTTAGTTCCTGGCGATTCGATACATACCTGGACTATCAGTCAGCTTCTCAGCAATGGTTGTCGTATTTCCAGCTCATTCCGACAGATGAACACGAGTCATATCGTTAACCTGTCCAGGGTGTTCAAGTTTATCGTATAAATTCATTAAAGCTAAGCGAGAAACGGCCTTGATGACGGCCAAAAACATGGCGAACTTTGTGATATTTTCACTGATTTTGTAGTGAATTGTCCCCATATATTGATCACCTCTCAGTTTTTCCTAATAAAAAGTGTATAAAAGGTACATCAATTACCTGAAGATTAAAGTGAAACAAGTTGGATTGCTGCTTGTTGTTTCAACTGAGGTAAGCAGGATAGCAAATAGTTTCGGTATAAAAGCAATTGACTAATAGTCATCGAATGCTTATCTCTATGTGACCCAACAGAGGACAGCCGAATTACGCCAAGGGCGGTTCATACTAAGCACGGCTACTATACTTGTACTTATACCTACACATTTATTCCTAAATGCATCTTGAGTAAGCATAGCTCGCATGCAATCACATACGTAGAGGGATCTACCTGCCAACCTCACATTTAACCTCCTTTACAAAATCACTGGCAAACTAAAAACCTCCCAATCAATGAGATCGCCTCTAGATTCATTTCTATAGGGTCCAGGTCAATCACATTTTGTCTATTTATTTTGTGACACTCGCAGACTCTCCAGCTATGTCGGGCCAAGAGCCGCACTATTTTATCTCCGTGACCTAGATCCCGGGCCCACGGTTGATCTTTTCAGTCCGTGCAGTCAAGTGCTCGTTGTAGGGACGCCTGATCACCACTTATAATAACTCCATCGTCAGCAAAGAATAGCTGGTGCACATTGGGGTCCGTCACTTTTCCTTCAAGCAAGCAATCAAGGACTGCTATAAAGAGCAGTGGGCTGGGGAGGCTCCCTTGGTGTACACCGACTTTGATTGCGAACTCTTTGGTGACTCCTGGCGGTGCATCTTACTCTTGTCGTTGCTCTATTGTACATGTCCATGATCACTCGCACGTAGGTTTCTGGAACTCCTTTTTGTCTTAGCGCTACCCATAAAAGATCTCTTGGTTGCCGGTCAAAGGCCTTCTCGAAATCAACCAACACCATATGCAAGTCCTTTGACGAATCACGATGCTTTTCCATCATGACCCTTATACTTTGGATTGCATCTGTTGTTGATTTACCCGAGACAAACCCGCCCTGGTCATCAGATAGTCGTATTATTTTCCGCAGTCGGCTATCTAATACCCGTTCAACGATCTTCATGGTGTGCGACATCAGCTTGACAGAACGGTAGTTATCACAATTTCGCGTATCACCCTTTCCTTTGTACAAAGGAAGAAGATAGCTTTCCCTCCATTGATTAGGCATAGTGTCGCCTCTCATAAGTTTGGAGATAAGAACCATGAGCCATCTAGACCCGATGTCTCCTATCTTTTTCCAGAACTCAGAGGGTATCCCGTCCGGCCCAACAGCTTTTCTTTTCTTGGAGTTTTTAACCGCGTACCGAACTTCTTCGACTGTGATGTCGGATATTTCGGCATAATTCGGGGCGGCTCTTGGAAAGTATACTTGGGGAAACTGTGCGTTGAGAAGTTCCTCGCAATACTGTCGCCATCTGTGGAGAATTTTTTCGTCTTCCACAAGGAGTTGGCCTTCAGCATTGTTAATAAACTTTGGGAACCGAATCTCCTGAGCATTTCTTCTTCTCTGGGCGGCTATCTTAAAGATATTTGCTCCTTTGTTCAAATTGCTTTGTCGAAGCTCCTGGGTAGCCTGGTTCCTGTCAGACGCGGAAGACGATATTTCTTCCAACTCCTGATATAGGGCTTCCATGCTTTTCGCTTTGAATTCGGCGCACTTTTTCTTCGCGATACCTTTGCAATATCTATATACCTTTTCACGGCGAGCTTTTTCCTCTCTATTAGTGGAAGAGCACTTTGGCCAAGCTTGGAAAGCCATTTTCTTTTCGCGTATCACTGCTTTGGCTTCGTCCGTCCACCACCAGGTTTCTTTTGCCTGTTGGCAGGAGCCTTTAGATGTTCCGAGCAGTGATTTGGCTTTTTCCAGGCCAGATTGTTGTAGGGAATCCCACATGTCCTGTGCTCTGCACTCCTCATTACCGACCTCATCGATAATGGAAAAGAGGTAGTTTTTCATGCTGGTAATAAAAGCTTCGCCTTTTCTTTTATCCAGCTTATACCATTTGATTCTCTCAGACACCTTCGTTTGCTGCTTTGACTTCTTACTCGCCTCCATAAAAAATTCAGTCAGGAGGAGACGGTGTTGAGGGGCGATCGCGTCTCCCAGGATCACTTTGCAATCTTCAACTCGTGGCTTCATGAAACTGGATACCAAATGATAGTTAGTCTATTTGAGTTTCATTTCCGCCGCTGCTATAAGTGATCAGGTGCCGGCTTTGTTTGACGAACATGGTATTTAGCACTATAAGACCGTACGACTTGCACATGTTTAGGATATCTTCACCTGAAGAGTTCCTGGTGCCGTATCCCAGCCCTACGTGGTAGCCTCCATAGTCTTCGCTTGTCTTCCCGACATGTCCGTTTAAATCTCCCCCAACAAACAAAAGCTCTTCCTTGGGGATGATTTTGACAAGGTTGTGGAAATCTAGCCAGAATGCATCTTTTTCTTTTTGTTCGCATCCTACTTGAGGGGCATATGGGCTTACGATGTTCCACACCTCACCATGCATCACCAATTTGAGAGGCTAATTAAAATAATATTATATAATGTAAAGAAGTAAATGTAACATTTAGTAACTAGGAAGTTAGTGCGGAATGTTACTTCAGATAGAGAATAACTAGATAAAACTGAAGTGGGGTGAATAATGGATATCATACATAAAATTCATATAGTATTGTAAAAATAGTCAAAGAAGAAAAGTTGGAAAATACAAATATTTATAAGAAACATAAATTGAATAAAGCAATTGAACAATATTACGGTATTATATTTTTAAAACTTCAATATTGATATTATTCTGTGCTGTTGCTTAAGATATTAAGATATGTTCCCCAAAAGAACTTCAACATTTACATAGTCGAACGTGAATAACCATTCTTTAACTTTCGATAAGAATGGTTTTTACACGAAGTGGTAACTTATTGAAAGCGGTGGGAGAAATTGAAAAAAATGGGTTCTAAAAGCGAAAGAAACGTTCACAAGATGCATATTATTTACACGTAAGCTATAATGTTGAGAGGTTCTGCTCGGTATATTACCACTTCTTTTAAAGAAATCTCTCAGGACTTTAAAAACGTAAAGGTGTCTTAAAGGAAGAATATGTAAATTTTTGAATAGGGGCCAACTCTGAGTGAAGCGATTTTAACGGCAAATTATCCGAATTAGATGTTTTTGTGCCAATAGCAGTGGTCTGAGAGTACTTGTATAACAGCCAATCCCATATTGTAGTTTAGATTGGGCCAGTCCAAAATAAATTGTCTTAAGAACTTTTTTGGAGCAATATTGGTCTATCAGATACATTTTCCTCGTCACTAACAACATATGCGATTTAATATTTTGTACGCAATCTTTCCAGTTTAAATTACAGTTATATTTATTTATATTTTTGAACTGACTCAATATTAAAACATTTTGACGAACAAGTACGATTAGATAAGAAATTGTTTTTACCACAGCTATGGACAGGTAGACAAAATTTAGTGCAATCATAGGCGTGAAAACATATATTGTAGTCGTGTATGACCTTACTGCTGATATTAAAAGACATTAACTTTGTTTTCTCGCTAATAATTAATTTATGCGCAGTAAACCAGGGTCTCAAGGTTTCTAGAACCTCCGAAATCTTGGTAACACAATCAAATTCAGTCTGAGATTGTACAACGAAAACTATATCGTCCGCAAAAGCAGTAGGCATACCCCCAAAGTTAATATCAAGAAGTGAGTTAATATATGTATATTAAAAATAACAGAGGTCCCAAAACTGAACCTTGAGGTACACCATTTTTTAAAGTACAAGATTCACTGAAAGTGTCACTAATTATAACTTTCTGTTCCCTGCCTTTCAAGTACGAACAGAACCATTTGTGTATTACCCCCCTAAACCCAGCATTATAAAGCTTTCCAAGCAGTATATCATGATCGACCATGTCAAAAGCTTTAGTCATATCAATGAAGAGCGCCATCGTCGAATTATTTTGGTTAATATTCTCGTACAGCTGACAACATACTCTGAGAATAGCATCCTCAGTTGACATACCTGTTCTAAATCCGAATTGACTGTTAATAAAAAAGTTATTTCTATCTAAAAAGGACACAATGCGAGATTTAATGACCTTTTCGAAGACTTTGGCAAAGGTTGGCATAAGCTAAATGGGCCTGTAGTTGGATACAGAATTTCTACTACCTTTTTTAAATAGGGGAATGACTTCAGCACATTTGAGATCACGAGGAAAACTGCCATTTAGAACGCTTAGGTTAAACATATGTTTTTTAATAAGCCGCTTGATATGCCATCACTTGTACGCGAGTTTTTATTTTTTAAGGATAAAATGGTATAATAGAATTCCTGCGAAGAAAATGGGTTAAAACCAAAACTTTTTCGCTGAATGTTACCGGCTAAATCAGAGGAAATGGAGCAGTTACAACTTTCAGAGTGTTCGAAAGAAGACTTCAGCTGATCTGATATTTCAGTAAAATAGTTATTAAATGAATTTGAGATGCTGTTAGGGTCTGATATGCTGACACCATTAACTATTAAGCTACTAATCTCCGTATGTTGTTTGCTTTTACCTAAAATATTGTCAACTATTTTCGATTCTTCTTTCACATTGCCCTTAGCTCGCGCAAAAAGATCAGAGTAGAACTTGTCACGTTTTTCTTTAATGTTTTTGTGAACTTTCTTACACAGATCATTATAATATCCCTTTAACCTAGCATTCTGCGGATGTTTTTTGCATTTAACAGCCAATTTGTTTTTTCTTCTAATCTGTTGCAACAGATTGTAAGACATCCAAGACTTAAAGAATTTCTTACTACTCGAGTTACGTACGGAACTCGAGTTACGTACGGAAGCACTAGTAATTGCCGTCTCTACCAAAGACAGGAGAATCTGGTAATACTCGTCCAAGCTCTAGCGGGTTAAAACCTGAGACAGAGTATTAACGCGATATTACTCGCTCTCCATTTCGCTCACTTTCCGGTACGAGCATAAGCTTAAATTCGTGAAGGCAACGCTACCCACAATTCACTCTATATAAACCTAGCGCTGGCATTTACGAAACTAACTGCCTTCTTCCAGGTATATGCCTATGTACTAAACCGCATCGTACACTCTTCAGCCACTCTCTCCGAGTACCTCGCCATTCTGGGAAGCGTTCCTTAATTTCGGTTTACCCATCACATCTGGTTGTGAGCCCTTCTGTCCCTGTGGTATTATTTCACAGAGTTTGCCGTAATACCATTGAACGTGTTCTTTCTTCCTCCTTGGTTTTCCTTTCTCTTTAAGCCTAAGCTGCATGGACAATCTCCTGCAGTGAATCCTTTCTTCTGAATGCTTCTGCCCAGACAATATAACGTTTAAGAGAACAAAACTGACCGCTGTTGGTATTCTGAAGATTGTTTTAAACCAAAACCTGTTATCGAGCACCCTTCCTAAATATTTTATCGATATTATGATTCCCGACCCGAATATTGATATATTCCATGGACTTTCTGCTCGTGATGAGAACAGCCACCAATTTATAGTTGACCAGTTCGAGACCTTCAAGCTTGAGCTAAGCTGTTGTTGCGTTTTGCGGCTGACTCGACAACTTGAATACACAACGGCTAAGACAGTTATGATGTCGAAGAAACTGATGATACTGACTCCTCAGTCCCCGTTGTGGTCGTAATTATGGGACGCTGTTGTACATACGATTTCATTTGAGAGATTCCAGCAGGGAATTCTGACCCTCAGTTCTCACGCGGCGACATAATAGTGTATTCAAGTCTGTTTTCTGTGTGATATTTTAACTTTTTTTGGCAAGGTAGTTTGAGACTATCCTAAGCAAAAAGAAAGGTGTTTCCATCTTTCGGGGCGATTACCTTATTTGGGACTAGTCAGCCGAGTTAAAGACGTTTTAAGCAACCTGTATTACCACGGCCAGTGTTTTATGGTCCATGCCTCCAAGAGTCTCCTTCTATATTTTCTGCACTTTTTCAATGGTAGTTAGAGTCCGATTTTCTGGAGCCATTCTTGTGATTTGATAAAGCTCCTGACCCCCGACTGCTACAGTCAGCAAACTGTCGAATATTATGTGTCTAGCGATGTGAAGTGGAATTTACTAATATCATTCCTGACGACGAAATAAGCAGCAGGAAAGCACTATGTCCTAAAATTTTTGCTACAAGAATGTTATGGAAAATGCGTGGTAGCCATATGAGACTAGCTAGACATAAAAGATTTTAGTACTTAAAACGGCAGGGTCATCTTAAGCGAGAAACCACAGAAAAAAGTCTAAAGGGTTTTCTAAAGAATACTGAATTCAGAGACCTGCTGGTTCAGGCCCAGTCTTACCTTGGCCTAAAGAACCTAAGTAGAAGTTTGTACATATATCAATTCATTTTAGTTTTTCTTACAACTACTCATTTATTATTATTGGCAAGCTCAACTAAGTGTCCTAATTGAGTTTAATGTAAAAGATCTATTAATAAGTTTGGCTTATACAAGGTTAGTCCTGAAAGAGCGTTAGTCAATAAGGTAATGAGCTCGAGTAGATTTTATTCCTGACGCTCAGTTCGAAAACGTGATGACAATTTTGCTGTAGGCTTACTGTGATTCACGTTATTACTTAAGTCCGGAAAGTTCAAACATTACAAACATTTATTTAACGCCAGATAGAAAATCGAAAACAATAGTCTGCGAAAAATGTAAATACAATCGAAGTTCCAAAGCCCATTAATGCCACAAATTAATTTTAGCAAAAATGCAAACAAAAAATATTTGCATTAAGGGAATTCGCACACGTTCTATGAAAAGTATTCAATAGTGGATTTAAAAAAAACCCAATAACCCTCCCTAGCAAAATCAAATATTTAGTTAAAAGTGCACTCGCATGTACTCGTATGTTCACATTCGTATCTATCAAATTGAAATTCCTGAATGATATTCAAAATCAAATTTATAAATTCGGTTTTTTATTAAGTATCAATTTTTTGAAATCACATTATTGATTTAACATAGTATTCATATGTGCATCTATGGTAAATTGAAAAGCTTTTTTGTTTTTGGTTTTATGTAGTATGGATGATGGATTTCATTCAACGCGTTAACTAAAGTAGTTTTAGTAAAAATTTAAATTTATCTCGAATAACAAATTGGATAATTAATACGTATGCTAAAGGAGTAATTGCAGGGAAGAGTGGCCTCCCTCGTTAGCAGCCATGAAAATTATTGAATGGAAAACCTATTATTGCGCATATGCCCTTAGATCGTTCTTATCCGTCGGCAAATTTGGACTCGTCATGCTATATATTTTTATACAACTCCATGTTTTCGAGGTATCGGTGTCAGAGACTAATCGACTACGCTGTGGCTAACTGCATAAAACAGTAGTTGGTTGCTGGTTGTGCTACACAGCTTTTGATAACACCACGCATTAGGTGGTCAGCATTGCCTTGAGCTGGAAATTAATCGATAGGAAGGTATCAAGATCAATAGAAAAACTGCTGGGCACCAGATAGGTTCAAGCTCACATTAGTTTAAGAACAATAAAAATAACTGTCTGATAAAACTGGTTCGAAGCCATGTTGCGGGGGCAATGACTTCGGTTAATAATCTCCGTAGCTTATTACCACAACTACATTTACCACAACAAAATGCCTTGTCCCACCAGAGGCATTCCTTTATTTGGATCAAAGTCCAGGATAAATTGCCGGTCCCGCAAATCCTCCACATGGCCCGTAAGTCCATGATGTTGCTCTCCGTAAGCCCGAGCGCCTCAGCTTTAGTAGATCAGTGTCACACCAAGATCGGGGAGACGTTGTCCGACAACATCAACGTTTTTGATGGCTGGAGCGGACTGCGTCAGTGATTCGTTTTAATAGGTCAGCCTCTTTAAGGCAAAGCCTGCAACATGCCAATGGCAGGCGTATATAGACTAGGATAGGTGAGGAGAGATCACTTCGGGTAGGTTAGGGTAGGCTAAGGCAGACTAGAGTGGCAGGTATTTTCAATCTGGTTTATTTTTAGCTTTAATTAAAAAAAATCAAAGCAAATAAAAAAAAAATTACAGAGCAAAAAAAAATTTGAAAGCAATAATGAAAACAAGACAAGATGGGACCCAGCTTTGCAAGGTAGAAGAATAAAAAAGATATACAGGGTGTCCCACGAGCAGTGTGCCAAAAAGCTAGAGCGTGTAGGTCTGGTCAAGACAGGAAAAACAGGGGGGGTCTATCCCCCCCGTTTAGCCGGGAGGGGCAATTTTCTAAAAAAATTGACTTACTTTGGAATAAAAATTATTAAAAATCAACAGTTACATCGACAATGCCGCGAGAATACTTTTTTGTAAAGCCAGAAACCTCTTCTTTCAACCTGTTCTTAAACGAAGCTGTTTTAAGGAATAGTTTTTGAGAAATTAATTTTCAAACTCAAAATTTTCAAAAAAAAGCAATTTCGAACTATTTTTTTTTCAAAATTGTATGTAATTAAGTACTAACTTTTTTCAAAAATTAAATTCTCTTATTAGTTTTTAGTTAAAAACAGAAAACCGAATGCAAAAATGTCTTGCAGTTTTTGAGAAATTAAAAAAAAAACCGAGCCATTTTTTTCTAAGAAAAACCTTTTTTTTGGTTTTAACGCGGCTGGACTTGTAGGCAAATTAATGTATGAAACATTGGCCTCTTTTTATTATTTTTAAAAAATTCGGAGTTTCATTATAATACATTTTCAATATGATCCCCATTTTTTAGAAGGCAAAGATTATATCTCCTTCTAATTAATGGCTGCACATAAGTCTATGCTTGACAAATTTTCCTGCAATTTGACTCCAGCGACTTCAATCCGTTCTTTCAGTTGTTCCAAAGATACTATTTCCACTTCGTAAACATAATTCTTCATGAATTCCCACACATAAAAATCTAGAGGAGTTAAATCTGGTGATCTAGGTGGCCATTCCGTTGGGCCCCTTCTTCCGATCCAACGGTCACTAATATTATCATCCAGCCAGTTTCTAACCCGTAAGCTGTAGTGTGCTGGTAGAGTAAGTAACCCCATCTCTGGTAAACTGTGCTTCATCCGTTCAGAATATCCTTGCAAAATAGTTTCGTTCAGTTTCATCTCGAAGCAGTAATGATCGACGAAATTGTGCTCTCAAAAACTTGTCGTTTGAGGTGAGTTCTTGAATTGGCCTAAAATGGTACGGGTGTAAGTTTTCAGTGTGAAGCACTCTCCATACTCTAGATTTGGGCACTCCAAGCATAATAGCTATCCTCCTTTTACTAAAGGAGGGATTACGTCGGACCAAATCCAAAATTCTTTCATCTAAGATTCCTGATCCATCTGTAACTGATCTTTCGCTTCTTCGATGCTTTAGCACTCCGTGCTCTCGCAGACGTCGGTGGATTCTTGAAAACATGCTACGACTGGGACACCTCCGATTGGGATATCTTTCAGCGTAGAGTCTGTCGGCTTCACGATCTCGACCATTAGCTAAACCGTAGCAGACGTGCATGTCCGTTAATTCTTCTCGAGAGTATGAGTTTGACATCGTAATGTGTTGATGAGTTAACATCTAATTTGGAAATGGTTTTTCATTAAAAATGCGATGCCTTTTATTTACATTTGGGTTGCGAATATTTTATTTTTCAAGAAAGAAAAATTGCGGTTTTATTGTCTTAAGGTCCTAGCGGGTAGAACCCATCGGCGGCGGGCGGACCCAGACGAAATTGCCAGGTCAGTTTTCAGGCGTTATCAATGAAAAAAAAGGATTAATCCAAAGTTATTCCAATACTGTGTCACTTTATTGTATCCTCATAAAACTTCTAATTTCTTAAAAATAATAAAAAAGAGGTCAATGTTTCATACATTAATTTGCCTACAAATCCAGCCGCGTTAAAACCAAAAAAAAAAGGTTTTTCTTAGAAAAAACTGGTTCGGGTTTTTTTTTAATTTCTCAAAAACTGCAAGACATTTTTGCATCCGGTTTTCTGTTTTTGACTAAAAACTAAAAAGAGAATTGAATTTTTGAAAAAAAAATTAGTACATACTTAATTACATACAATTTTGAAAAAAAATATTTCGAAATTGTTTTTTTTCATTTTTTTTTTCAAAATTTTGAGTTTGAAAATTAATTTCTCAAAAACTGATCATTAAAACAGCTTCGTTTAAAAACAAGATGAAAGAAGAGGTTTCTGGCTTTACAAGAAAGTATATCACGGCATTGTGGATGTAACTGTAGATTTTTAATTTTTTTTTCCAAATTAAGTCAATTTTTTAGAAAATTGCCCCTCCCGGCTAAACGATGGGGAATAGACCCCCCTCCCGTACGATTTTTTTCTTGTCTTGACCAGACCTACACGCTCTTGCTTTTCGGCACACTGCTCGTGGGACACTCTGTATATGTATACAAAATATATATCATGTATGTATTTCTGTATATATGTATATTCTAGTTAAAGTGGGGTTAAGTTATTTATAGTTATAAGTATCTTTGTAAAAAAAATTACTTGATGCTGAAGTTTTCTTAAAATGTCACTTTTCTTGGCCAAGTTCTTATTTATTTAAATTACATGTTAATCGTGAGGCCGAAAGGTATAGTATTAAGTTGACTGTTAGCTCTAGAATGTCCGTATAAGTTCAGTAAGGTATTTTGTGTTAGTTATTATCTATTTAGCTAGTTTTGAGCATTTTTGTCTAGGGTAAGTGTGTTTTAAAAATATAAAAAAAAAAGTATTTAATAAAAAAAACAATAAAAATCAGAACAATTGTAGAATACTACGAAGGAACCCTTTTCCAAACAATCTGTGAAGCTCTTAAATCAACGAGTAACTGAGGCTGCGTGGCTGAAAATTAACTCAGTCAAATCTACCATATAATTCTTTATGACGGAAAGAAAACTTCCCCGATAGAAATTTATAGAATGAATATGCATGACACCAGAGCTAGTAAATTAAGTTACATATGGCCAGAACACGTTGAACGAATGGACAGTCAATGGAAGGTCGCGCTATAGATGGGATATCAATATAGGATGGACCTACCAGAGAAACATGGACGTAACGCGTTCATAACAGGGGGGCTTGGCGAATGGTGGTCAAAAAGGCTCTGAGCTTCCGATTTCCAAGGGACTGGTAATGTTAACACCGTCGACCGAGGCCAAGGACAAAGGTCGAAACATCGTTGCGAGTGGGATTCGCTGTGTCATAATTTTGTATGGTTCACCTTGCTTCGCACATTCGTACCTAATCGTGTTGATTCAGGTGCGCTGAGCTCATATTCAGTCTGGTGCAATCAGATGTGTGCATTGCGACCAGCCTGGAAAGTATACATCAAGCGGATGCGTGTGCACCCAGAAAAAGTCTATATTGCGGATTCGGGCGAAGCAACTGGTTTCCTGCGGAAAGCAAGATTAGTTTATAAGTTCTAAGTTGAACTCAACCGAATAAAGACATTATAACCTATCGGCAGTTATTCACGTGCAAGTAGTAAGTCGAACAGTTGGGCGAAAGCTCTGCTTCCCCGTTCGCGATAGTAGAAAAGCAAATACAGAAGTGGATCGAGTACTCTTCCCTGAGGAACATAAGCCGAAATCACTTTAAAGTCAGAATACGCACTTTTGTATTTAACAGGAAATAATCTATTCACATGTATTTAAAATATTGGATAGTTCCTCTAATAAGTTTTGTTTAAACATCAAGATTTCGTGCCACATTTTGCCAAAGCCTTGAGAAACGTCAAGGAATACATTCGAACACATCAGTTTGTGTTCGAGTGCTTTTTATATTATATCAGTTATTCGATGTATTTAGTCAATAGTTAAATGCTTGCTTCTGAAACCACACTGATAATCTGGTAAGAGACGCTTTTTTTCAATAATCGGTTTTAAGCGATTAAATAAAATTCTTTCAAAAATGTTTTAAATGATCGGAAACTCTGAAATCGGATACTGAATACGATATCTTGTCCGTTAGTGCTCTATCCGGTTTTGGAACTATTATGAGTTCTGCGACTTTCCACTGCCTCGGAACTTATTCTAATCTAATCGCTGCGGTAATAAGAAACAGGAGTTGTAATAAAGCCTTGCTTGGTAGAGCCTTGAGAACTTCTCCTTTAATTAGATTGTAGTCTTAAGCCTTGTTTGTTTTGAACGAATCGACAATAGCTTTTACTTCAGCGAATGAGGATCGTGTTATTGTATATTCTGGTGTTTCGTTCGTCGGGTAAATCAATTCTGCAATCTGATACTTTTGAGAGCATTCCAAGCTTCGTACAGTGTTTTGCCTCTCTTTGAAATCTTGAGCCCCAAAACGTATGTTTGGAGTTAAAGTCGCCACCAAGGAGAAATTCGGTATCAGGGAGTGGTTCATTCTTTTCGAATGTGCAGCGCGGTGTACAGTATATTGATGAGATACTGAAACAATAATTTTTGTTTTTAACGCAAACTGTACTTATTTGCACTGTCTCAAGCTCTACCTTGCCTTTTCATCGGTATAATACTTTGTTTGCGTAAAAATGTCAACTTGTGAGCCAAATTATTGCCATTGATAGGAAATCGGGTTCGGTCGCATGGAAATGATGCTTTCAACTGGGAAGGCAAGGAACGCAAGGCTGATGCAAACATTTGAAGACAGATTCATTGGCCCTAATTCATTCAAGTTAAGGCAAGCAAGCCATTCTTCATTGTTTGAATGCTTGGAGATTTTTATAGAATCAAAGAAGTTGAACGCGTTTAATGGCGTTTATTTCACGAGTGAACTGTTGCTTCTGCATTGTATTATGACTGGCAAAAGAAATTGCGGATATACATGGACCAAAGCTTTTGTTGATCACGAGGTTTGTTAATTTTAAATAATTAGATATAATAAACTTGCCCCAACGTTTTTTCCCATCCCCGAAATACTTCGCGTACTATGGTATGGCGTATAACCTTTAGCTCCTCAATCAGAGCAAATTTCCGTCCTTTCTTGGGCCGCGGAAGTCCGGTGAATACGGTGGCCGGGGCTTGATTACTGTATAGGTTTTGGGCGAAAATTAGTGAGCAGGGGCATTATCGTGATGCAACAACCATTTCAATTTTATTTAATTCAATTTATTTAAAGTAAGAGCTATGTACATTAAGATTTATATCTTTTTTAGTACTTAGTATTTAAATTCTAGTTGAACAGTTTAATTTAAGATTAACATAAATAATTCGTAAAACGAAAGGATGGGAGAGATGAGTTTTTATGGGACTGTTGAGAAATGAAGGATAATTGCACTGTTGAAGTCTCCGTGATTGGATATGGATTTTATAACAGAAGACAAAGAGTTCCATAGTCTTATAGTGTGGATGAAAAGTAAACGAGGCGGATTTAAAAAGTAACTACGATAAGGAATTAAGTTGATTGTCCTGTTAGAATGGGTGAAATTTATCCTGTTAAACAAGTATTTCGGACTACGACTCTAAATACCCCCTACCGGAAAGGGGTTAGAATATTCCCGCGGCATGGAATGCCAGTCGTAAGAGACGACTAAATTCCAGAAGCCACTTCTAAGCCAAAGTGTTGAGGTACCCGTGCCGATGACTGCATGGTCAGTTAGTGGTTAAAGAGTACTGGCCGTTAACGGTCCCCTCCGATGCCCAGGCAAGGTCGGTTGTATAAGTGCCTTATCCCAGTATGTCGGCTCTGCTGGGATGGACCTTTCTTTCCGGACCTACTCGTGGGACCAACGGCTAAAGTCAGCAGCAGCGACCAAAAGCCGGTTAAAAAGCAAAAATCCTCCGGCCAGATTATGAGAGAGAAGTACCTTAAGGTTGTATTCATTCTTGGCAAGATTGCAAAGAATGAAGCAGCCGGTACTCCTCATGAGAAAGACCTAGAGGATCGGCGCAAATATCAGGAAGTGGTGGATGAGTACACCCGACTCAAAACTACATCAAATCGCGAGGTAGCGAAAAGGAACAGGTCTCAAGACGAGACCTCAATCGCTCTTCAAAGAAGCAAAGTCACGGCAGCAGCGGCCGCCGTGCCCTCCTCGCGTAAACCCCCCAGCAAGTTTTCCTCCTACGCGGAAACTGCGAGAGATCACCTCCAGTTCGCGCTGGGTGACGAAAACTCCTCCAACGGTAAAGCGGTGCTTGACAGGTGGCCGAGCATCGAGGCTAAGCTTACCGTAATGACGGTGGATCACGTCATTAGTAACCCCAATGGCCAGATGCCTGGGTTCGACTCCGAAGAGATTGTTAGGGGTTTCCGGGTTATCAAATGCGCTGACCAATTCTCCAAAGACTTCCTTAGCGAGTGCATCGCTAAGGTTAACGATGCCTGGGATGAACTGAAGATCAAGATCATCCCCGTTAAGGATATCCCCAGGATACCAAGGGCACGTATTTGGCTACCCCGGACGACTATAGACAGCGGAAAGGTTCTCCAATGTCTCAAGTTGCAAAACCCCAACATCCCCACGGAGGACTGGGCCATCATAAAGGTGGAAGAACCACAGAACAACTCCCAAACTTACTTGCTCTCCATCAATGAAAAGTGCTTGGAAGTACTGAAGGAGGCAAACTACAAAATGAAGTTTGGCGTCAGGCAAGCCAAACTCAAAATCTTCCGGCCGACAGGTCCTGGTGACGATCTAGTTGAGATCGATGCAACTGACAAATTGCTGGAGGGCCTATCGATCGAAACGGAACACCAACCTCAACAACACCAAGAGCAACAACGAAAGCAACAACAGTAACTACAATATGCTTAATGTCATACAGTTTAATCTCCAGCACTCGAAATGTGCGTCGGAGAATCTGCTAGTTTTCCTGCGGGAGGAAAACATTGACATTGGCATATTGCAGGAGCCCTGGGTAAACGGTTCTATTATCCGAGGACTCAACGACACCAACTACAACATTTTTTACAAAAAACAAACCGGTAAGCCCAGAACCTGTATATTAGCTAAGAAACATATTAAAGCCTTTTTATGTCCCCACCTTAGCTCCGAAGATTTAACAGTCGTTAATCTGGAAGGTTCTGGCCAGCCGAACCTCATTATAGCATCAGGCTACATGTTGCACGATATGCCATCTCCACCGGTTGAAGTGCAACTACTGGTCAGGCAAGTTCAAAAGGGTAAGGATACCCTTCTTCTCGGATGCGACGCCAACGCCAGACACTCTCTATGGGGCAGTTCGGAAATCAACGAAAGGGGTGAGTCTCTGTTTGATTTCTTAATAACCTCCAAGCTCAATATATGTAATGTAGGTAGCTCCCCAACCTTTGTATTTCCGAGTTCGGAAGCACATCTCCGTTGGGAGGAAGTACTTGATATAACCCTAATCTCCAATTCCACCAATTATAGGGTCGACAGCTGGAGAGTATCCAATCTAAAATCGTTCGCAGACCACAAATGGATACTCTTCAATGTGAATTTCAGTGCCGACCCCTCCATCCCCTTCAGAAATCCTAAACGTACTGACTGGAAAAAATTCAGCAGGATCATTAACTCCAAACTCAATAACCTACCCCATCCAGACATGGAATCGGTAGAACAACTGGACACGAAAGTTAGGACCTTAGAAAAGGCCATGGTCACGGCCTTCAAAGTTTCGTGCCCAGTTAAGCACAGCAAAAAAACCTTTCCACCGTGGTGGAATGAGGATCTCTCCGTTTTAAGGAAAATGACAAGAGACCTCTTCAACATCTGCCACAGACACAAATACTGGAAACCCTACAAAGACTGCCTTAAACTCTACAAAAAGGCCATTAGCAAAGCCAAAGCTCAGGCGTGGTCAGAGTACTGCCAGTCTATCGAAACACTAAAGGATGCTGCCAGGCTGAGCAAAATCATATCCAAACAGCACCAGAATCCATCCTACATTAGACGTAACGACGGTGTTTGGGCAGATTCCACAGAAAAATCCCTGGAACTTCTCTTGAACACCCACTTCCCCGGATGTAAAGACTACGGGACTACTACGCAGGTCCCTCATCATACGCAGCACACACCACGGGACGATGCTAATTTGATCATCAACCCCGATAATATATATGTACAAGTCACCGGGACTTGACGGGATATTACCTATAATGCTACAAAAGAATTTGGGCAAGGTTATACCCTGACTAACGGTGATTTATCGAAGTTCGCTGAAACTCAATTACATCCCCCTAGCCTGGAGAAGAGTTCGATGTATCTTCATCCCGAAGGTTGGCAAGCGCGGTCATGAATCCGCAAAGGATTTCAGACCTATCAGCCTCACATCCTTCGTCCTGAAACCCTCAAACGCATCTTAGACAGGCACATCCGCGACTCCCTAGGAAACACAAAGTTTTGGAAGTCCCAACACGCCTACATTAAAGGCAAGTCCACTGAGACTGCCCTGCATGAAGTCGTGCAGACAATCGAAAAATTCATCCACCATAAACAATTTACCTTAGCTACCTTCATAGATATAGAATGTGCTTTCAACAACGTTCACACTGAATCGATCCAAGAAGCCCTCACCACGGCAGGGGTAGAGGGACTTGTTAGCAGGTGGATCATATCCATGCTCAGAACTAGGATCATTCAGGCCCAGATGGGCAACACCACTATAGTTAAGACCGTAGATAGAGGCACACCCCAAGGTGGGGTAATATCGCCTCTACTATGGCTCTTGGTTATCGATAAAGTTTTGAAAGAATTCGAGAGAATCGGAATAAAGGCGGTTGCTTATGCTGACGACGTGGTCATCCTAGTATCGGGAATGTTTCCCTCGGTAATTAGCGAAATCTCAGAGAGAGCTCTGACTAAGCTAAGCGCCTGGGTCTCAGGATGCGGCCTAAGCGTCAATCCGAGTAAAACAGAACTGATGCTGTTTACCACCAAATATAAGATACCGTCCTTTAATCTCCCTCGACTCAACAATCAGTCACTCTCCTTGTCTTCCGAGGCTAGATACCTAGGAATTATCCTAGACTCCAAGCTCAGTTGGAAGATGAACATTGAACATCGGGTACGGAAAGCATGTGTCGCTTTCTATGCCTGTAGCAGAACCTTCGGCAAAAGCTGGGGACTCCGACCCAAAATGGTGCTGTGGATGTACACGGCTGTCATCCGCCCCATCCTCACCTACGGAGCGCTCGTATGGTGGCCTGCCTGCTGCGACTTCCAGACTCGGCCAGCGTGTTCCAAGCGGAAATACTAGCGATTAAGGACGCTTGCAAGTTACTCACGCGCTATCATATTACCAAGAGAGATGTCAATATATATATTGATAGCCAATCAGCTATCAAAGCCCTCGACTCTCACTCCATAAAATCAAAATTAGTTGCACAGTGTAAGGATGAAATCAGCTGCGCAGGAGACTATTTCAACATTACTCTCATTTGGGTTCCTGGCCACAGCAAAATAGAGGGAAACGAAAAGGCTGACGCTCTAGCAAGGCACGGCTCTTCCCTCGACTGTTCTTTGGCGGAGGCAGTACTCCCCCCCATCAGACTGGTCAAGGCAAACCTTCTACAACACTTTCTCTCGAGGGCGAACTCCAGATGATGCAGTCTCAGCAACTGCGTCATATCAAGGAAAACATGGCCCTCCTATAACAGGAAAAGACCCCGACAAGAGATTACCAGAATTGTAGCCATCTGTACTGGCCACTGGCCTGTAGGTACCCAAGCTGCTAAGTTAGGCATCCCATTCAACACCTACTGCCGAAGTTGCAAGAACCCACTGGAAAAGGAAACTCTCTCCCATTTCCTGTGTGAATGTCCGGCTCTAGCTAGAACCAGACAGCGCCTACTCGGCAAAATCTCCTTCGACGACCTATCAGAATTCAGGGAAATAGGATTCTGCAATATCATCAAATTCCTTAATTCCACAGGATGGATATGAAACTCTAATAATAGCACACTAGGTCACTGAGTGGTGGCATCAAAACGGCGCATAAGCGCTAATTGGGCCTGGCATCTTGATATCAGGCGGCCACTCCTACCTACCTACCTACCTACGACTGTAAATGATTTTGTGAAGGAAAATACAGTTCCTGGCGTTGATGTACTGTTGAAGACTGCACCCAAGCAAGTACTTGGCATAAGCATACATATGCGCACATCTACGAATGCCGTGAATATTTGTAGCGCATTGCATCATTAAATGCTTCCTGCAGCTTTTGCCTGGAGAGCGAGTCAGGATGACAATCTACTAATTACAAGTTTTGTGGGTATCTAGCGGAGTGTAATAAGCACTGGTCCGCAACTTGCGAAGGCATTCATAAATGCGACCAACTACCATATTAATGTGATCATACCCAGATAGATCTTCGATTTAGATCATTTAGATCTAGAAAAGGTAAGGCTAGATACAATTGAACGTCATCAGCGTACATGTGTACTGAAGAATGCCTGCACATGGATGGTAGATCGTTGATGAACATACAGAAAAGAATCGCACCTAAAATTGAACATTCGCTTTTACCCATTACGACCTTATGTTGCCTCCCGGAGAGAAAACTTCTTATTCATTTAACCGAACTATCTCTAAAGCCAAAGTTGTTCTGTAGCTTCTAGCACAGGATATCGTGATTTACTTTGTCGAATGCCTTCGAGAAATCCAGCAGACCCAAAACGAGATGTAGTTTTTATCAAAGAATGTTCTTATTTCTTCAAGAACATTAACCATGGCTGTAGAACAGCTGTGATTTGCTCTGAATCCTGATTGCTAGTTATAAAGTAGATCATTAACGGACAAGTGTTTTGTAATCTGATGCGCTATTATTTTCTCGAAGACTTTGGATAAGCAGGGCATGATAATGATTGGTCTAAAGTCGGACATAGGCGCCGGGTTGGTTTAATTCTAGCAATTTTCCACGACTGCGGAAAAGTCGATGTAATTATACACCAATTGATTATATGCGTAAGACGGGAGGCTATTTTTGGTAAAATGAGTTTGATTTAATACCATTTACATAACGGATAATTTCGTTTTCTGAAGCTACTATGAACTTATCTAGTCTTGAACTTGCATAATATATTATTAAAATCGAAGTCCGTTTAACGATTCCCACATTTTTTTCCCACAAATCCGTTTTGCTTCATACAAACATGGACCTTCCGGTAAGAACTCATGATGGACCAAGTCACTGTTGTTGATGAAATCAGTAAGTAATACTTTCACATTTTACCGTTCTTGGCGTGCTTTTTCACTTTGCTGACACACGTTTCATCTGAAAAAAAATTCATGGCAAAAAGCCATCTGATTTGCCGATATCATCAGCAACTTCCCTGATAGAGATTCGACCATTCTCCGTAACAGTTTTTTCACTGCTTATATGTTTTCATAAGTTGGTAACGTGCTGTCAAGGGCATTAGCATCATATTGGCCTCCTATGGAGGGCCTCTACCATGAACATGTTTTGTTTTTCTGCTCAGAGTAGACTCGACAAATGCAACAGTCAACATTTGGTGTAGATACTTGGAAAGACTTAATTTTACTTTCATTTTTTTTTCAACAAAAGTTAGGAAGCTCTTCTCGTCACCATCATAATAAAAAAAAAATTGAAAATTGAATGCGCCTGGCCTGTAAAATTCAAGAAGTCACCTTATTTTTAAGCAAACCTCGAATTTACTCGCCCAGCTCAACGGGGTACATTATGAGCTATCACAAGAGTTCGCTACTGATACTTTCGAGTCGATCATTGAAGGAAAAATAGCTACATAACTAGGAAAACACGACAATGTGTCTCAAGTGCACATGTTAACGACTTAACACCTACTTAGACAGTGAAATGGAACGTTTTGCCTAATTCGCCATATTCACCCCTTCCGATCACCACCCGATAGATGACGCATGGTCTGGCTTCTAAAAAAATTCCGTTCCCCTAAAAAGATTTTCGAAATCACTGCAGAAATTTTCCAAAAATATGGGCAAAATCTGTAGCTAACATTGGGATGGCTTTGAAGATTTTAAAATGAAATGGACTCCCATTTATACACTTGACAAATAAATTATATGTTGCAGTTTGGTTCTGCATAGTACCCTCGTAGATTTTGAACTACAACATCTCAACATACAATACATCGACGAATTGTTATGATATAAATAATAGATCTGGCCATAATTTTTTAGGTGACCTAACCACTATAAAGAAAATTTCCCTCACGTGAAACATCCAAACTGGAAGATCAGAAAATTCTTAGTATTTGTCCTCTGCCACCAACCTCATTTAAAGGCCTTTCGTATTCAGCACATTTACGTGTCTTTTCTGAATTTCAGCACACAGATTTCGATTCACTTTAGGATAATGTATGGATCGAACTCCCAGCAATACTTGAAGTATATTAATTTTCACTTTATTTTGCATGCATAGGAGGCAGGCAAATTAGAAGTTGCACATTTTTGCCTTCCATTATCGCTCCTGTGCCATCACACCCTTTGTTTGTGGCCTTTAGGTGTACCTGAAAGTCACTGAGATCACATCAAAAACCAAATCATACTGGCTGGTAATTTATAGGTATTACTGTTGAATCTATTTATTCAATCATTAGGTAACTAAGGGTACCTAAGGCTTATGATCCCAAACGTGACAGAGATCAAACAATGCTCTGCCAAAGCGTATTGCACGCTGTGCCATTCAAAGTCTTTTCATTGCTCTATAAATCATTTCGGCTATCAACAAATACTAAAAGGCTCCAACTATCCAGGCTATACTAGATAGCTTGCAGTTCTTTTCTTTAAAGACCCAAAATTAAGATTGAAATATTCTCCCAACCATGCACGTTCCTCCTGTGCCGCATTGTATACGTACATTGTTATATCTCACCCGTGTCATCCCTAAACTCGTCCTTAAAACGATTTATTACATTTGGCTTTTGATTTATATGCCGTTAAATCTATCCGATGCCAAAAGAAAAAAAAAATGTAAACAATCTAAGGAATAACGAGTCGGAAAGAAATTCAATTTCACAAGACACCCGGTAGGTTATAGGAATACCTTAGTACATTCGTATTTTCTACTCGGTATCTCTGTATACAAAAAGGCGGCAAATAGATAAAGTGAGTGGCTATCCCGAGGCGTTGTACCTTTCCCGACTAAGAAAAACGAAAAGTATTATAGATAATGTACCCAGAATGAATACAAGAACTCGACGACAGGATAAAAGGCACTACGCCCCACCAATCCTTCCATCGTGCCCCCCCGTGTCACTCCACAACTTCCTGCTACTTGCCACCATCTCCGTGCCGTTTTGTATTTATGGCACTTTTGTTTGCTACGAAGACGAGGAGCAAGCTTGATTGTGAAAAAGCTGTGTGTGCCAAAAGTTGTTTTCTACTGTTGAACAAGAAGGATTACGTCCTTTGCCATTCTACCCAATCACCTTCCCCACTTAAATTCACACTCCAACTCGTCCTGTTGGAAAAAGTTAGTAAATTATTTTAAATTTATTCTATTTTCTTGAAAACGCAGCGTTATTTACTGCACCGTGGCGGACAGGCGGACTGCAAGCAGCCGGAACAATGCTTTCCGTACATTGCTTGGACTTTGCCCATAGGTTCGGGGCCAAAAATCCATCTGTAAACAGAGCTAAACCAAGGGGTTTCTGAAAAATTGCAAAGACAGCAGGAGGGTTCCTAGAGTCGGACGAAGAGTATGGAAGAAAAAGAACAAAAAGAAGACGCATGACCCTGTATGGGGTCGAAAATAATTTCACGTGCACCGCTTGGCTGTCAGTTTTTAAACTCCTTCGTGAATTGTTAATTTATCGTCCTCCGACGCGGAGTCTTCCATCTCCTTTAAGACATATGAGCATATAGTACACTTTGTTCCAGAGGCAAAATTCGATTCACGAGCCCAATTAATCCCTTCGCTACCCCCCGAATAACGAGTTTTGTAACAGAGACTTGCTCATGCCCTTAGGGGTATAGCATGTCGCGCGACTAATTAGTACTATGTTTAGATTTGGGTTCGGTGGTTGCATTTCTGATTTCTAAATCAACAAAGAGGCCTTTGAATGAAAGGATAACGTCCCGATGGAGGAAGCGGAGGTGTTTGGGATTAAAGTAATTAATTGTCGTATGGTTCATTGAAAACACAAATTAACGATTGACTGAGTCAATTTAACGAGATGAACGCCAGCGGCGACAGCTTGTTTGTTGTCATTATTTTGTGTCGGTATTAGGCTTCAGGGGTTACCCTTCCGGGCAGGAAAGTGTTAGCAGCTCATTGACTTCCGAGAGTGACGAAATTTAAATTGAAGGTTACGATTGGATTCGGTTGGATACTACTTTGTTGGCTTAAACGTCATAGGACCGTGAAGAAGGCAATGAATCGATGATGTTGCCTTAGGGACGGAAAGGGGCATGGTGGATGAAACGGCAATACCAACCCACAGCTGTGTGCTTAGGTCAAACGTAGCTATTGGATATCTTTGGAACGAGGCCGGGGGTAATGGTGTCGTTGATGTCGAATTGAAGTGTTTTTTTTCCTCTTTACCATTGAAATCGAATTACTTAAGCTTTCAACTTTCAAGGCTGATTGTCACTTGGAAATTCCGATAAAATGGATCGAAAGTTTCCTTTAGATACGGCTGCCTAGAATGATCAATAGTCATTATAATTGGTGAAAAAACAAATTAATTTTCCAAGTGGCTTTCAGGGGGGCAGCCCCTGATAAGTAGATAAATTAGGAATTATTGGATTCAACACTAATATAAATAAATATTTATAGCATGGGTTCCGCATGCGTTAAAAGGAAAATGAGCAACTCCACATTCATAAAATCTGTGTGGAGAGCAGGGAATGCAGAAGACGGATTGGGAACTCACGTCTCCAGATTCAGTCAGTCTTTCGTATCATGCGAGACTACGACATGGTTAAGGCGGTAGTACGTTTTCAAGAAAAAAGCAGCGAATTTCGGGTCAATGTTGGCAATCACAATTCGTAGAAACTACTGGGTCCTTCACCAATCGTTCTTTTGCCTAAATTCTTCACTGCTTGAACAGACCATTAAAAGCAAGCGAACAGTACTTAGTGGATTCGGCAACAGAATTATACCTGAATTATACTCATCCCCTTTGTATCGACCGAGAGTGGAGAATGAGATTTAAGATATGTATCACGATAAATACTCGTACATCTACTTCGGCTAGTCTAAGAGCTAAAGGATAATTGAACAGATTTACTGAATTCAATATTTTCCGAGGACAGTCATAGGGAGGCATCGCTTATGATGCCGTTTACTTCGTAACTATTTTTTTTTTTTTCGCTAATGGCATTTATGTTAGGGACATCTGGCGGAGTATAACAATTCGATCGCCACTGAATGTCAAAGAGTATACCGATACGTAGACTACAAAATTGAGACATCGATCTAGAACAGTTTAGAAAGGTGAAATAAGGTGTCAACGATGGTACTTTTGGCTCTAATTGCAATGTTTTCTAATGTCGACAAAGCTATGATATAGCATATTTAACAGCGTTAAAATAAGTCACTAGGCTGATATCACAGGTATAACGATCAAATATTAACATACAATCAAGCAGTACTCAAACCTCTGAGCTCACTAAGTATGAACTTATAATATTTTTATGGTATTGCCAAATATAGAGCGAAATGCTTAATATGCACCAGGTTTTGCAAAACTTCAACCTTCATATTTTCTGGGAATTTTGAGAACCCACATCTCCCTAATTATTCACATTTTTTGAGGGCTTGCCGGGCTGGATTAAAACAAGCAGACGCCTTGTCACCACTTCTTTTTGATTTGGTGTTTGAATCACATCCATTCTACCTGACGATCTCGACCCACTGAAAGATAGTGAGAAAATAGTGAGAAAACAAAAGAAATGAAAAATTAGTAAATGAAAAGAAAACCAAATATATGGTCATTAACCAGCTTGGATTGATCGAAACGCTTTGAAAAAGTGCAAGAGTAAAGATATTTGGGTACAGTACTGACTGCTACAAACGACATTAAAATCTAAATAAATTAAAGGCTGTATATGGGTAACTTTGCGCCAACTAATAATACGGTGATAAGTAGCACAAGATTGCCTCACAAAAAAGTCCACTCATTAATATGGCTATCTTCAGATGGTCGAACCACCAACCAAATCGACCATGTGCTGATTGACGCAAAGCACGCGTCGCGATTGACACAAATCCAATGGGTGCTTGTGTGTACTTCCAACAGATGCCTAGCGGGCACGACCAAGAGAGAGTGATAGGGTCAGAAGAAAACCCACTGTACCCAGCTTAGAAGAGATCAGTTATACATAAGCTAAAATCTAACAAAGCTGCTGACCCAGATGGTCTTCAGGCCGAGATCATTAAAACTGATGTTTATGTTCTGATAGGAATCATTCACCAGATTATCTGTCAAATTTGGGAAGATAAAAGCATGCCCGGCGACTGGCATATCAGCTCTTCTTCTTCTTCTTTTCATTTTTCCGGCGTTGTTATGGTCCGAAGTGTAGAACCATAACCTTCCCACTTAACTGCATTCCTACTGGTCCGCTTGTGGGGTACGCCGGTTTGACCTCAGAAAGTAGCGGCAGGCTTCCCGGTTTGGGATTACTTCATCGCTGAGGCCAATCAAATGCTGGTGTTTTTGCATTTGTTTGCACCAATTGTTTTTCGGCCTGCCTTTTTTTTTTTTTTTGTGACACGGGCACGCTCCAGATTTTTTTTGTTTGATCTTACTCTTACAACACCGGTGATCTCCAGTTGTTACAACCCACTGATTTGTATGTACACTTGTGGGGCAGTTTAATCGTGGTATATGTGTCCCTAGGCTCACTGTGGTGTTTTCTAAATTGCCTAGATGTGGTTTTTGTTTACCTTTGTTTTAGTCGCCTTTTACGACAAGCGAGAGGTATCGCTGCAGGGATATTCTTAACCCGTCCCTGCACGGACGATGGCATATCAGCTCTATCTGCTAATAATAAAAAAAGGCGATTCTATGTCTTGCGCCAACTACCGATGCATAACCCTGCTTAATGTCAAAAAGAAGATCCTATCCAGTATACGATGTGAACGTTTTAAGCCGTTTTGCACCATACTAATAGGCGCGTACCAGTGTGGATTCCGGCGTGTCGCACTATAGACCAGATCATCACATCATGCCAGATCCTGGAAAAAACCAACGAATTCCAAGTCGATATTCACGAAGTAGACAATGCCCGATTTCGGAATTCTGGAAAAATTGATTCGGATGTGTCGCGCCACACTGAAAGATCCGCGGTGTAATATTGTTATAATATTACATTGTTATCGTTATAATATTGGACCCCTTACCCCCGAACCTTTCCAAGCATTCGCCGAATTTCGTGTGATTTCTTCAATATAGTCTTTGAACGGATACTAAGGCTGGCAGATGTCAACAGGGAAGGGACTATCTTCTTCAAGAGCGTCAAACTGCTGGGATATGCGGACGAAATTGACATTGCAAGCTCCCAGCGCGCCGTAGAGGCATTCATGGCAATTGAAGAAAAGGCAGGTCTCGTTGGTTTAAAAGTAAATGAGAATAAAACACAATATACAGGATGTCCCACGAGCAGTATGCCAAAAGCTAGAGCGTGTAGGTCTGGTCGAGATAAGAAACAAATCGTACGGGAGGGGCGGTCTATTCCCTCCCGTTTAGCCGGGAAGGGCAATTTTCTAAAAAAATTGACTTAATTTGGAAAAAAAAATATTTAAAATCAATAGTTACATCCACAATGCCGTGATATACTTTTTTGTAAAGCCAGAAACCTCTTCTTTCATCTTCTGTTTTAAGGAATAGTTTTTGAGAAATTAATTTTTAAACTCAAAATTTTGAAAAAAAAATTTAAAAAAAAAAATTCGAACTATTTTTTTTCAAAATTGTATGTAATTAAGTACTATTTTTTTCAAAAATTCAATTCTCTTATTAGTTTTTAGTTAAAAACAGAAAACCGGATGCAAAAATGTCTTGTAGTTTTTGAGAAATTAAAAAAAAGCCCGAACCATTTTTTTCTAAGAAAAACCTTTTTTTTTGGTTTTACATACAATTTTGAAAAAAAATAGTTCGAAATTATTTTTTTTTCATTTTTTTTTTTAAATTTTGAGTTTGAAAATTAATTTCTCAAAAGCTATTCATTAAAACAGCTTCGTTTAAAAACAAGATAAAAGAAGAGGTTTTTGGCTTTACAAAAAAGTATATCACGGCATTGTGGATGTAGCTGTTGATTTTTAATATTTTTTTTCCAAATTAGGTCAATTTTTTAGAAAATTGCCCCTCCCAGCTAAACGGGGGGGAATAGACCGCCCCTCCCGTACTTTCTTTCTTGTCTTGTCCAGACCTACACGCTCTAGCTTTTTGGCACACTGCTCGTGGGACACCCTGTATACTGCCGACTAATAACCGCTTCGTCGAATACCGTCTTAGGCAGAACATTACCGTTAGCAGATATGATTTTGAGGTAGTTAAGGAGTTTGTTTACCTCGGAGCAAATATTAACTCCACAAATGATAACTTTGTGGAGATCAGACGCGCAATCACCCTGGGAAACCGGTGCTTCTTCGGTTTCTACAGAACACTGATCTTGCCAGTTATGCTTTACGGAGCCGAATGTTGGATGATAAGCAAAAAAGCCGAGATGATTCTTTGCTCCTTTGAAAGAAAAATTCTCCGTCGGATATATGATCATGTCTGCGAGGAAGGCGAATGGAGGAGAAAACACAACCGCGAGCTCTACGATCTGTATAATGACGTGGATGTAGTCTGGAAAGCAAAAACCCGTCGACTACATTGGCTCGGACACGTCCAGCGTATGGACGAACGCGCTTCAGCAGACAGGGCCTTCGAATCCAAGCCACTTCGAGACGGCAAGGAAGACAGAATCTTCGTTCAGAGACCAAATGACCGCGAATATCAGAAAACTTGGACTCTTCAATTGGAAGCAGCGCGTCCGGGATCGATATGAGTGGAAATAAGCTCTCGTTCAGGCTCAGACCCTCCGTGGGTAGCTGCCTGATAAATAAGTAAGCTTATGAATAAAGCGTGCTTCTTCGCTGTAATAATGCCAGTGCACTTTTCGGATCTGAAACTTGGTCTGAAGGAAGAAAATAGATTTCGGGTCATTGAAAACAACATCTTAAGCATAATCTATGGTGAAAAACAGGCGAATGGAGAAAGCAACACAATCAAGATCTCGAGGAAATCTATTCTGCCCCAAGCATTGTCAGTGTAATTAAGTCGTGAAGCCTAAGATGGTCAGCACGAGAGAACGAATGGACAGTGGGCGAACAATGAGTGGAAAACCTGTAGGAAAAATACTGCCAGGAAGGCCACGCCGTAGAGGACAATATCAGGATGGATGTAGAAAAGATGGAACAAAACAACAAACATAGATGGAACACACCCATGACAGGGAGACTTTTAGAAAGCTTGTCAACAAGACTCTAAATTTTTGATGACCAAAGGGCCGGCAATGGCAATAATATCCAATAATAATAATAAGTATTTCCAAATCCAAGCTCGATACATTTTTCATGCATACAGCTCCCAATGTCTTTACTTCTGTATCGTTCGTAACAAGTTTCGAACGTGTATTGCCATCTACTCCAACTTGTAATAATCACCGTAAGTCTCAGCAAGAATTTCGTGTGCTGTAACTACAAATTATTTTTGTACAACATAGTGAAATAAAATTCCCAGAAATCCAAGACTAAGGGAACTATTAAATATTACGTACGAAAGCTTAAGAGAAGTTTTTACAAAAACCAAGATTTATGTATGTATGTATCCTCGACTTTAAGATGAGATCATTGCTTAATACAGAATATTTTTATAAAAAAAAAAGTTTAGTTTTAGGCCGCGTCTCGTTGAAAATACATATCTTCTGCACCTATATTTTTGATTTGTGGCCAAAAGACGTGTATATTGAGCTACTGCGATGAGAATTGATACTGACAGTTTTACTTTCCTAATTTTCGATGAAGCATGGACTAAGGAGACCACAAGCCCAATTAGTACAAGATACAATGACCTTTTGTAAATGCAATATATTTCTAAGAGTTTCGTGTGGATTTTTAGTTCCCCGTATGCCATATTTTTTTCTTGTTAACGTGTCCACCAGGTAAAAAATGAACCTCCTCTCTGAAGAAAAAGTTGTGTGAAAATTTGCTATCCAAACGTCGATGTTCAAGCACTCAACTGGCGCATATGTATGGTATATATTACACATTCAGTGATCAGCTGGCTTCAATTCTTGAATGAGTTGAACTATAAAAAGTGATTTTTTTGCTGTGTATCGGTCCAGTATTCTCCGTTTCACAGCTTACGACATGTGTCACCTCCTCCACTTCCCCACCTTGGTATAATCGCAGGCTCCGTTCTTTGAGAAACAAACGAAACAAGCTCTGGACAACTTTCCTTCGTACTCAATCCCCAAATGACTTCTCTAACTATTTCGGCACTTACCTTCATTTCATAGAGCTTTATAACTCTCTTAATCAGCATTACTTAGTCGAGTTGCAAACCAACCTTGTAAATGATCCTTCGTTCAGTTTGTTAGCTACAAAAGAAAATCTGATGGCTACCCAAACTCTCTCTCCTTCAATGATGAAACTTCCAATGATCCTCATAACATCGCCAACCTATTTGCCACCTTTTTCAATCACCTTTGCACCCGATCCTACTTATTTCAACTATTTACCAACCTTCTCCTATTGACCCGATATCATCGATAAAAGATTAAAGCAACTTAATGATGAATTCATCACCCGGCGGCCTCTCTGATAGATATAAAAAAAAAAATGTTCCTCCCCCTTTCTTTACCTCTCTCAAAAATCGTCAGCCTATCCCTTTCTCAAGGTGAATTTCCCCGGATATGGAAAATCTCTTTTATAACATCTACACACAAAAAAGGTCCGAAGAACGTTCTTAACAACTATCGTCCCATTGCCAAACTGTCACATATACCCAAAATCTTCGAAAGTATTTTGTATGAAAATTTAAGTTTTCAATACAAGGCTTTAATGTCCCCCAGACAACACGGCTTCCTCAAAGGTACGTCTACAACCACAAACCTTATTGAATTCGTATCCTTCAACCTTTCAGGCTTAGAAAATAACAAGGAAGTCGATGCTATCTCAACTGACTTCAGTAAGGCCTTTGATAAATTTTCACACAGATTAATACTCTTCATATTATCTTCTCTTGGCTTTGAACCAATCTTTAAAAGTGGATATCCTCTTACCTGGAATATCGCTACTACAACGTTCGTTTTAGATTTGCTCTCTCTAGCCCTTTCCTTGCTTCCTCCGGTGTCCCCCAAGGCAGTCATTTAGGTCCACTTCTCTTTATCCTTACCATTAACGATATTGAAATGGTTATCAAACATTCCCACATCTCTCTATACGCCGACGACGCTAAGATGTTCAAGATCATTTCCTCCGAACATGACTCTTCCCTTATTCAATCGCACCTCAATAGTTTTTTCCAAAAACTGCCTGGACCTTAATATTTGCAAGTGTCAATCTATTACTCTTTCCCGCAAACGTAACAAACCTTCTCTCCGCCTCTACTTTCTCCATAATCAACCTCTTTCTACCATTCAGGTGATCCGCGATCTTGGCGTATTATGCGATCGGGAACTCAATTTCCTTACACATATCAGCGATATAGTTCTTAAGGCCAATTCTGCACTCGGTTTCGTGAAACGATGGTCTAAAGAGTTTTCCGATCCCTACGTCACATAACCTTTGTTCGCCCTATACTCGAATACGCCTCTCAAGTGTGGCCTCCTTACCATAATACACACATTTCCAGAATCGAGAGTATCCAACGTCGTTTTCTCCGTTTTGTCCTTCGTGGTTTACCCTGGGACAATCCTCTGCACCTACCTCCCTAAGAAGACTTCCTTAAATTTATTAATTTGAGCTCGCTGGAAGAACGAAGAAGGATATCCGACATCCTTTTCATCCATCGGCTCCTCTCAGGTACCATTAATTGCACAACCCCATACAACTCAACATCAGGCATGCTAGATTAGCATTAGCATTTCATCTCAGTAAAACTTCCACCTGAATTTTGTTTTCAAAATTCCTACTCTGTGAGAAACGTGACTAGGGTGACCAAATTTCGCATCAATTTCACGCCATTGGACATCAAGTTATCTACTCGTATGCATAGAGTATGTACGGAGTTGCTACCATGTCTGTGATTTGTCGCCGTTCGTAGCAATTGCGATTGTATCACTCAACTACATGGAAGATTTTAGGCAAGAATTTTGGTCGAAAACCCTACACAGTACAGCTCTTGCAAGAAGTGAAGCCGAATGATCTGCCAGTGTCGAATATTCGATGAGCACCTGAATCTATGTGAACAGGTGAATTGGCCGGCTAGATATAGCGATTGTTATAAGGATTCATCAAATCACTCTTGTGTGCCGATAAACCGGCATTAATTGCAGCCTTGGAAGATAGCATACATGTTATCAGCAAGATATCAACCAATATGCTCTAAAAGTGATTCAGAATTAAATTTTCGGTGTTTACCACTTAAAGCATAACAAGATAAATAAATAAAATAATTATACCAAAATAAATAGCAAACATGGTTTATCAACTCATATAAAAATTGTATACTTTTTTGTAATTTTCCTTTCCATTTTTTTGACAATTAAAAACCAAAAGGTTAAAAAATCGCATAAAAGTGTAGATATGTACAAATCCAAATGCCAAATACGGTAAAATGACCCAATGCTATGCTCGGCATGAATTCTATAGATTTTTATTTAATCCAAAATGTTCACTCACGGTAGCCATATTTTCTGGGGAGCGTGCATTACGATCAAGGCCTTGAGACTTCTGTAACTAAGCGGGTCTCTTCGATTTTTTTCACAGTTTCGCCCAGGGACTATTATGTCGACCATGAAATACGACGTCACTGAAATATCTGCCAGAATTGTTATGGTAAATGTATTCAGAAGGCCTGGTTTCGATGGCTTAGCCAGGTGATTTAAGATCGTGGTGAAAGAAGAATCCTGAAGGACAGCCGAGCTCAGTGGCCTGTGCACGATTTCATGTCACCGTTTCGCAAAATAATTCACAAATTTCTTGTGCAGTATGTGTGATACGTAGCGCCGTCATATTGACGAAGACACATGTTGTCAACCTCCATATCATTCAGTTAAGGCTACAAAAAATTGTCTATCATTGATTTGTAGTATTTGCCGCATGGAAATGCCAGTTTCGTTTTGGAAAAAGTATAAGCCGATAATCCGTCTGGACTCAAATCCATTGTAAAGAGTGACTTTTCGCGATGCATTTGGTGCGAGACTTCGATTTTCTTTCCGCGAAATTCGTGCCAATTTATAACTACTCAAGAGCTCTGTCAGAGTACGAACGTACTACGTTGTCTATGGTTGTTTCTAGATATGGGAATTGACCTAGATCCTGGCGTAAAACTAATCAAGTTTAAGTTGCAAAAAGTCGAAACTCTTGTGAGCGTGGAGACTGGCTCACAGCTGATGATTCGCACAAGCTGTTTAATGTAATAACTCACCAACGTGTTTGTCATATACTAGTGAGTGTCTGCAAAGAAATTAGTTACAAGATCTTTTGTAAGTTTTTTTATCCAAGTAGAGTATAACAGCGACAATAAGACACAATAGTATTTAAAGGACTAGTCTCCAATGTTTTGTTCTTCATGGTTACATAAATATAGTTTCGGCGATTGACCTAAATCGATTTTTAATTGAAACCAACTGTCCCCCCACGTACATAACACCGCCTTTCACATGCCACGTCGTAAACAGCTCCTGCACGGTAATTAAAAATTAATTAACTTGTTTTCGAAATTCCTGTTTATATTTACTCAATAAAATCGAAAACCCTTGAACTTACAGCTCAATTATATTAAATAAAAAAAAAATGCAATGTCCCTTCAAATGAATACATATTTCAGAACACACTCGATTATTATTTCCTTCAAGTTCATTGAGTCGCGGAGTCAAATTGTAAACAGCATTTCAGTGATTTCAATTAAAATCCGAAGCTATAACGTTTTTGATTTAATTGATCTGCTCCATATCGAATGGCAAGCCGGTATTTCGCATTTTTTCGTTTGGTCACGTTTTATGAGTTAAACAACAAGTACAAGTTATCATACGGCGATAAGTTTGATGTACGCGGTGACAGGTTTATTGTGTGAAACGAATAATAAATAAATCGCGAAGCGACAAAAACGCGGGGAAAAATGCAATTTGTATTCGCATTTGTTTAACGAAGTATAAAGAGTTGTTAATGAAAGGCACTATTCCGCAGTTCAGCTTAAAAATAAACGCAATCGTGCATGTGTCGTCAAATACTGGTGGACAGCCTAGCCTTTATGGCCGATGATTGATTGATGAGTAATTGATTATTGAGTACTCAGTGAAGGCAGCTAACTGCAATGAATCTGGAAAAAAATCATTGATTGGTGATTTGGTTTTGGATGAGTAATCACTTTCTTGGCAATCTGTAGCTATGGATTTGATGATCGTTTTAGTATTGACATAACGAGCATATCGTAGAGAATTTAATCGTAATCAACTTTTCGGACTGAATTGAGATGTTCATTTGTTAATCTACTATTTTAGCCAGAGACTCCGAATTATGTTATTTTCATATTTCTTTATTTATTTCAAGTGACGTTCTAACTTTTTTCTTACAATAGTAATAAAAATAGAATTGAATGCCACATCGATGGGCTTCTAGGGTATCTACCAGGCTTAGGAAAAAATGATAATATAATATATTTTTACATAAAAAACAGAGGTCTCATTTTAATTTATTTATCGCCCTCCTGAACAAGCAATTCCTAATTGCAACTTTGAAGGAATAAGTCCATAATACATATTGGTTAGAAGCTTACACACAACAAGTAACATAAGTAACGCAAGTAATAAAATTGTCTGAGTGCGGAGTGGAAATACTTTCTCAAAGTATCAACGTGATTAAAAAATTTCATTCCATAGTCTACTTAAGGCCCAAAATATCTAAACTCACCCACACTCTCAATCGAAAAACCTTTAACCCTGCAGTATTGACTAGAACACAAGATGGCAAGGAACAGATTAAATGAACATCTGTAATTCGACAATTTATATTGCTGACAATTCAATCCCCGGAAATACACATTTGCCTCTGATTTTATGAGGGAGATAAGTTAAAATAAATTATTTTATTTTTAGAAAATTATTTTTTTTTTATTTTTATGCCGAACATAAGCTAGATTCGGCAAACCAGTGTTTAAATAAACTTAAACCAAATTTGATGTTGAGAAGTAAATCCAACGGGCTGTTAAGACATAAGAAAAACCTACATCGTCTACAAAAGCTGTAGGTGAGCCCTTAAAATCAACATTAAATAATGGAATGATGTGTACTAAAAATAGAATATCTATCCGCTTCATCCAAATTTAATTTCTATGATCTACGTTCAAGATAGGACTTAAGCCACTTAAGCATGAAGGCACGCACGCCAGTTTTTCCAGTTTTTTGATAAAGTGATATAGCTTTGGTGATATCAATGATTAAACTACCTGTAATTATTTTCTCATCAAGGTTAGCTAATTGGAAGTAGATGGGCTCATAGTCCCGAATTTCAGTAACAGACCCTTTAGAACAATTTGTTTCTATTGATCTATTTTTATTTAGTATGCTATTGAATAATTTCCATTCCTTTCTCAGATTTCTCTTCTCTTATATTTCCTTTTAAGAATTATATTGTCAGGATATCTCTTGCACTTTTTGATAAAATCATATTTTGTTATTTTTTTGGATATCCAAGATTCAAGTCTCTTCCGTGCAGGGACGGGTTAAGAATATCCCTGCAGCAATACCTCTCGCTTGTCGTAAAAGGCGACTAAAACAAAGGTAAACAAAAATCACATCTAGGCAATTTAGAAAACACCAAAGTGAGCCTAGGGACACATATACCATCATTAAACTGCCCCACAAGTGTACATGCAAATCAGTGGGTTGGCACGACTGGAGATCACCGGTGTTGTAAGAGTAAGATCAAACAAAAAAATCTGGAGCATGCCCGTGCCACAAAAAAAAAAAAAAAAACAAGGCAGGCCGAAAAACAATTGGTGCAAACAAATGCAAAAACACCAGCATTTGATTGGCCTCAGCGATGAAGTAATCCCAAACCGGGAAGCCTGCCGCTACTTTCTGAGGTCAAACCGGCGGACCCCACAAGCGGACCAGTAGGAATGTAGTTAAGTGGGAAGGTTATGGTCCTACACTTCTGACCATAACGACGCCGGAAAAAAAGGAAAATAAGATCCAAGATTCAAGTCTCTTTTATCGACTTTTTTGTAGCTAAAAAGAAGGAACAATTCCAAATGAGCTTGTTAAGTGAAACTGTGAAGATATAAGACGCAGCTGATAAATCGTTTCAAGAGTAAACATATTCCCAAAACGCATAAGCCAAGCTGTTGTTAAGCTTTATAAAATCTATTCTTATTTTATTTTATTGTGATATTAACGAAAACGTCATAGAGTGAATTAAAGGATCCCCATAAGGGGAATCCAAAAAAAATCGCGAACGGGGAAGCAGGGCTTCCCCCCAACTGTTCGACTTACTACTCGCAAAGGAAACAACGGATTAATTCAATGTTAATTTATTTCAATAATGTAGCTCTCGTTAGCTGCCGCCAAAAGACTGCCACTTAGATGTTGTTCGCCCATCGTTGTCGCCTCGCTTCAACCTCGTCCCCATGCTGACGCAGGTGTTTCCGTCGCATCGCAGTAGTTCCCATGCTCATGTTCGGTGCATATCCCGCCTCATATTCGGACATATTGCCCGAGCGCTGTTGTCTGGTCGGAAGCGCTTGCATGTTGCGTCAGCATATCCACCGATACATTGGCTGATGAATTCACGGTCAGGGTCGGGTATCCGCAGCGATCCGCATCGCCAACGACAATGGCGATGTGTTAACTCCTCTCCTTTCAAAAATCTGCGTCCCGCAGATCAGTGGCGTCAGCTAGTACATCCTTCTTAATGCGAAATCACGGCCGGTGTGCCCTGAGGCAACCTCAATGTCGGGAGACTCAGTTTTCCGCTAACTTTACGCATCACAAAGAAGGCGAATGCTATTAGAAGTGTCAGGATGATGACGTCCGATATGGTTGCGACCCTCATCCGATTGGTTAGGCTACCGAGACGTTTGATATTCTCGAGGCTAAGTGTGTGGACGAATGCGAGGTCCACTTCGTAACCTTTGGTGGTAATATTCACCATAGCTGGTGGTAAGGCTTGAAGAGTAGTGTACGTAAAACTTGTGAATGTCCTGTTCTTTATCTGGATCGTCTCATTGTTCAGCTGGATGACAAAGGTTCCCTTCAAGGACTGGGTGATGTTTCCCGCAGTTAGTTGGCCATTGAGGTTTGTCGCGAAGATGGTGTTCCCTTTGATAAGCTCGATGACCTCGTGAGTGTTAGCCCGGTATGTACACGCTGCGTGGCCTCCCTTTAGTAGTCTGGCTATGCAGTGATCCTCCGGGATTTTTACCAATGACTCGTCTTTACAAACAGTGGAGTTATTTATTGAGAGACAGTCCTTTATTACACCATAGGTCTCCTGTTGGTTGATGAGAACCCTATCGTAGTCGACGTTAACTTGTCTACCATTTGTTATCGAATGGTTTCGTCAGGAGCAGGTTGTATTCTTCCTTCTTTATCTTTGGCATCGAAATGACATACAAAAGCGTCGAACCATTAGTGTAGATTGACGGCGTTCCAAACTCAGCTGCTTCGATTTCATTCTCGTAAGGCAGGGTCTCCAGTTCGTTCACCAACATGTTGATCTCATCATGGTTCAGCAGGTTCGTATTCACGATACCGCTCTTTGCTAGTTGACAGGCTCGAACTATTTCGTCGACTTTTTCCTTCGTTAACAGGATCTCGTCCAAGATATCTTGCTTAAATCTTTGGACATCAGCAACAGCTCTTTCGCCATTGGAACTGGCGATGACCCAATTAATCTTTTTCGCCATATCCTCGATCACCTCGAAGACCTTTTCATTTACCTTGTATTGGTGGTTGTTGTTTTCGACGATATGTTGCTGGCTTTCAAGAACGCTGTCCCAGTCTGCAGCATCCGGATTCCCGGCAACCCACTTCCACGCAGACCCTATCCAGTTGATAGACCTCACTTTTCGTTGTGGACTTCTCTTCAGCAGTCTGATACGATCCGTGATTTCGGCAAGGAGGATGTTAAGTGACCACTTGTTCCCCCGATCCGTGATGTACTTTTCGATGGAGTTCGTGACCTCTGCTATCCGTTGCTCGAGTTGGTTGAGTCTGATGACATGGACGAGGTTCAGGTTTCCGTTCATTATTGATGCTCTGCCTTCCTTGATGGGGACGAGGGGCCCGGTGTACTGGAATACTTGAAGTCCGTGGGTTGTTGCTATGGCAAGCAGGCAAGTAAGACTGAAAATGTGAACTTGGCGGCTTGTGGCGGCGTAAGGATTACATAAAGTTTGAAATTACATCATTAAATAAGTACATTAATACAATGGTTCAATATATGTAGGTATAGTTAACATAATGATGGATTACAAGAGATATAAGAATTCGGGGTGCTTGACTTAACTCATCGTGCAATGATATATAAATTTGTGTGTGCGCCTTTTCTTAATGTACTACGATAGCTTTTGTTTTCATGTTTTTAATTTAATTTTAATTTCATTGTTACAGGTATTATGAGTTCGTTGGGTATGTGCGACTTATGTATGTGCAAGTTCGTGTCATGTGCATGGCCTACGCTTATTATTTCATATATTCTTGATGTGTCTTTTGTGGACCTTCCTTCCTGCGGATGGAACTTCGTTATATTTTGCTACTATTTCGTTACGGAAAAGAGATTTATGCTTGATTTTTATGCCCTTGCGAGCCGTATAAATAACGTCCCCTTTTTTATATTTTTTCGGTTTGGATTTAGTTTTATTTTGTCTGACCCTATCCGCTTTTTGCCTACGTTTGATTTCGTGTCTCAAATCATTGTTCACTTTTTCGCGGAAGCCTACCAGTTTTTGATAGTTTATACATTCGGATCTATTGAAGAATACATCAGATGGTTTTTTTCTCGTGACAGAATGGACAGTCTTGTTATATCTGTCGACTGCTATGTTTAGTAATTCCTTCAGGTGCAACCCCTTATACTCCATTTTAAGACACCGATAGATTTCAATCACGGTTGAATGAAATCTTTCCACCTGTCCGTTAACTTCGCTACGGTGCACTGGCGTTAGGAAGAGTTTAATGCCCAACGCCTGTACGTAGTTCTGTATGATTGGGCTGACGAAACTTCTCTCGTTATCTGTTACCAAGATTTTTGGGGCCGCGAAGTAGTGCAACATTTTTGTGATTTTATCCCTCAAGTGAAGGGCCGACCGATTTTTTATGCGGAATATTTTGGCAAATTTCGAGAACTTATCTAAGCATGTAAGGAACTTCTCATTCTGTATCTCCATTATGTCCATGTGCAGTATCTCGCATGGATACGATGGTACAGGCGTAGGTTGCAGCTCCGGTTTGCAAGGATGCCGTCATACTTGTTGAGCTTGCAAATTTCGCATGAGCTAGTATATTTCTTTATCAAGCTGTTCATGCTGGGGAAATAATATTTCTCTAGCAGTTGTTCTTTATTCTCTCTAGGATTCCTATGGGCTCTTCGATGCTCATCCATGATGAGCTGGCATTTCCTGTCCTCGTTCCTTACGTCCTCGACCACCTTTTGTGTAACTCGCAGCTTATATTTGGTGAGGTATTTGAGGTAGGTACACATCCTGTAGCATTTGCAAATGAGATTCCGGAATCTTAATCCCATTAACTACGTTTGGTCTTAATCTTGCAACAAGAATGTTCGTTAACTTTGTCTCATCTGGGTTCGACACAGCTACGTAGTGTCGAGCATACCCAGGATGAGGTTCCTCGTATATATCGGTACCCTTGCCAATCCTAATTATAATTTGGTTTCGGAACACATTGATTGGCGCTTCCACATGATGGATCAGGTCTGTGCTATCTTGGTCGGCACTATGGGCTGTCTAAGTTGATGAACCCGCTTCGCAAGCGGTTTCCGTGGAGCAAGCATTCAAACCATCGCTGGCGATTTCGGTCGCAGAGGTATCGTCACCCACATTTACACTTCGTGCTGGTTCGGCGCGTTCCGAATCGGACAAGTGATTTAGTTGTATTTTCAGTCGGGACAGATCGTCTGCAACATGGTTTGGCTTACCGGGTTTATACACAAGCTCGCAATTGTACTCTTCTATACGAGACTTCCAACGTTTAAGTTTTGTAGTATAAATCCGGATCTTCCTTGCTCCGTAGAGGTATGACCGCAAGTTGTCCAGAGCCCACACTATCGCCAGCATTTATTTTTCATTAGTCGCGTAATTCTCCTCGGTTTTGTTGAGGGATCGCGATGTGTATGCTATGGGTCTATCTTTCCCGGGGTCTCCCTGTGATAACACCGCGCCTATAGCGTAGTTGGAAGCGTCGGTTGTCAAGTTGAAAGGTTTTTCGAAATAGGGGAACGCTAGAACTTTAGATGACAGCAGAAGTTCCTTCCAGTCGTTGAATGCTTGCAGCGCTTCCTCGTCAAGCGTGACCGGAACTCGCTTAGACTCGTTTGCTTTGATTTGTGCGCTAGTGCCCCTGGTCAGGTTGGTAAGCGGTTTGGCAACTTTAGCATAATCGCGGATGAATTTGCGATAGTAAGACGTTAATCCCAAAAAACTCTTTAACTCCTTTAGCGTCTCAGGTGGTTGAATTTGACGGATAGCCGTCACCTTTTTCGGATCCGCTTTAATTCCTTCGGGTGTAACGACGTACCCCAGGAATTCGACTTCAGTTTTCATAAAATGGGTCTTCTGTAAGTTAACCTTAAGATTAACTTCCAAGAGTCGAGAGAAAACGGTCTCGATGTTCGTGAGATGGTCTTTCTCGTCCTTTCCAAAAACTATAACGTCGTCGATGTATACATAGCAGATCTTACCTATATATTCTTTCAAGACATCGTCGATCATCCGCTGGAATATAGCTGGGGCGTTCTTCAAACCGAACGGGAGTCTGAGGAATTCGTATTTCCCGTTCATGGTTGAAAACGCTGTTTTTGGTATGTCGGACGGTTTCATTGGTATTTGGTGGAAGCCAGATGTGAGGTCTAAGGTCGTGAAGTACTTTGCTTTGCCCAAACTAGCGAGGGTGGAATTGATATCGGGTATCGGGTAGGTATCTGAGACCGTTACGGCATTTAACCGCTTATAGTCTATGACCATGTGGTATTGCTTCTCGCCCGTTTGTTTGGGCTTTTTTGGGACCACCCAGATGGGTGAGTTATACGGGCTTTTCGAGGGGCGAATGATTCCCTCCTTTAACAGATTTCCAATTTCTTTCTCGACTTCCTCCCGCATACAGGCGGATAGCTCTCGGTTTATATTGGCTCGTCCGTATTCGTTTTTATCTCGGCTTTCACGGACGTTCCGATAAGTTCGCTATTGTTAATTGGGCCAAATATAGGTTCGAATTTCTGAATCAACGCACTAAGCCGTGGCCCTACATGCTCTGGGAGACTTTCGTCTAAAGTGATATTTATTTCTTTTGATATTGTTTCTTTTAGAGGAATTTGGATGTTAGGTGAAAGGGTCAGTATATTTCTTTTTCTATTAATAACGGCCTCTAGTCGTTTGAGGGTATCATCGCCAATAATACCGTCAAAAGAGGAGAGGCCTGGCAGAACGTAAAAAGTAAGGATTGAGTCGTTTCCGGCTCCTTTGAAAAATTTACCCCGCATGTATTTGTTGATCTGAATCTGGCCCGCGGCGGAGTGTACCGTAAACGGTTTGGGGATCGATGCGCAGTTGTCAGCTAACGAAGGACTTATAAAATGTTTGTTGGCTCCAGTGTCCACCAGGAAACTGAGCCTTTTACCATCTTTTGTCACGTATTCTAAGTATGGAACGCTGGAGAGGCGTCCGTCATAAAATTTATTTCCTCGTCGACGAGCTCCTGTCCTGGCTCTTCGTGTTCACCGTTCGGACATTCCTCGTAGATTTGAGTGTTGTACAAGCGTTGTTGTGTGTTAGGGTAGTTGTCGGATTTTGCTCGCCTTTTAAAAGGGTTAATCCCGTGCGGACGATTCATATAGTTTACCTGTCTCGACTGCACGGACCTGTCGATATCCATTTTCTCATGTGGTTTCGGCGCAAAGGGTCTCGGCGGCGGACCAGCCTCATGCGGGGTCGTAGAACGGGGCTGTTGCCTTGGACCGTTCGAGAAATGCGGTGGAAACCTTCTCGGCGGCAAGGCGGGTCTCTGATCGTTCCTGAATATCTGATTCACAGGAGCTGTTATTGTATTTGGAGCAGTCGCGTAGTGAATCGAATGGCTACGATAGTTCAGGTTTTGAATTTCGAGGCATGCCGAATAGGCTTCAGAAAGCGCTTTGGGTTTTTGGATGACAAGCATCCTTGACAAGCCGTTGAGGCCTCGGATGAACACATCAAGAGCACGATTCCTATAAGTCTCCACCAATGCGTTCACAGTCTCCTCACTTTCTGTTTTAATTTTGTTTATCATTAACGACAATTGGTGGTTAACTGCGGCATAAAATTCCTCCAGCTTCAAAGTACGTTGACAGAGCTGGTTAAGTTGGTGCTCCAGAGTTCTCATGTCTCTCTTATCTGCGTAGTGCAGGGAGAGACACTGTTTAATGGATGGCCAATCGTTGTCAAAAATGTTATACGAAACCAGGGCCGCATCAGCAGGACCGCGGACCTTTTGCCGAATATGTTGGGGGATTGCCCTGTAGATGGGCTTTGATTTGACGATTTCAAAATCCTTCAAAATACCTTCAACTATGTGCACCCATGATACATATTGTGTAGGGTTGCCGTCAAAGACATGTAGTTCCTTGACACAGTCGGGCAGCCGAGAGGTGTCCCTTAGATCTTGCTCACATTGCGGTGGGCGCGGCTCTATGACCTCATCCGCGGGCGCCGACTCAAGTGTGTGTCTACCTTCTAGCGACACAATTCGGTTCTCAAGGCCTTTCAGTTGAGCCAATATAGCGTTCACCGCCCCAGTTAAATCGGTGACAGATTTCGCTATAGCGTCCATACTTATTACTTATGCACAAATAGTAAAAAGCTAAATAGTAAAAATTGCTTAATATTTACCCCAGTTATATTTGGTAATTGTTGAAATTACGCAAGCTCATGCAGCACACACTTTTTATACACACTATGAAATTTGTTGCACATGCATACACCAACTTAAACTATGATTTTTACTTTCTTGATTTAGCAAACTAGATTTTGCTTTTCTTTTTTACTTTTACTGATAACTAACTTTTACTTTTTACTTTTTCGCTAGCTTTTGCTCTTTATTTTTATATTTTTTTTTCAAACACCCGCTCGTACTCTTCTTTTCACTTTTTTCTTATCGTACAACTAATAAGCTTTTTTGACTTTTCTGTTCGATCTTATATACTAGGTTTTTATTTCAATCGGTCTCACACACTAGACCAGAATTCTCTTATCTTTTTATACTTTTTTGCTAATCTCGCGCACACACAAATTTTTATTTTACTTTCCTTCAATTTAATTAATTATTTCGGTTGAAATTTCACAATTTACAGTTCTACACATAATTCTCTTATTCTCCTTTTCTCTCTTATCTTTTACACTTCAAGGTTTCCTTACTTTGTAAGGTTCTTTTTAGCATTTCTGGTCCTCTTTTATATTTTTGTTCTTTAGTCACTGGTTTTAAATCAGCCAAATATCCTATTAAAAAAAATACGAGAAGAAGGACTATATTAGTTTCGCGTGATCGGTCGCGGAGAAATGCGAATCCGTATCGCGGGGAATTTCGATTATGGGAGCCGCTCCTTTGGAAGCTCCGTGTTCTCCGTTTTAGTCGCCAACTTTTATTCTAGAAGGCGACCTACTAAGGCACGGGTTACTTCACACGCATCCTTTTAGCCTTCTGCGATTATCCCTGTGTTCTCATGGGTACCGGGAAATTTATCTGTCGCATTGGAATAATGGCTGTGTTCCCATGGGTACAGCCATTTTCGTTCGATAGAATGAACCAGTGCGGTGTCCTTATTTAGGGACAACAGATGAATCGCCAGGAGAAAAGGATCGCGTTTAAGGAGCGGTCCCTGCTCGGGCGCCAGTTAAAGGATCCCCGTAAGGGGAATCCAAAAAAAATAGCGAACGGGGAAGCAGGGCTTCCCCCCAACTGTTCGACTTACTACTCGCAAAAGAAACAACGGATTAATTCCATCGTTGTCGCCTCGCTTCAACCTCGTCCCCATGCTGACGCAGGTATTTCCGTCGCATCGCAGTAGTTCCCATGCTCATGTTCGGTGCATATCTCGGCTCATATTCGGACATATTGCCCGAGCACTGTTGTCTGGTCGGAAGCGCGTGCATGTTGCGTAAGCATATGAATTGGCTGATGCAATTCACGGTCAGGGTCGGGTATCCGCAGGTCATTGTCGTTGGCGATGTGTTAACTAGTGATATACTACATGTTTTCGGAGACTTTGTAATCCCAACACTTTTGAAACGACCATTGATATGATCTTGACACCTACACCTAAGACTTAGCGGGCTTCTTGATAAAATTTGTTAGACTATTTGAAGCTAGTAGTACAAAGTAATTTAAGACAATTTGAATTATATACGTATACTCGTACGTATAATCGAATCTTCCTAAACTCGCAGTAAGGTTTGGCGCGTGTTTTTCTCCCCAAACACGTAACCTGTTTAAGACAGAATTATAGCATTGGCAATATAGTGGGACTAGTCTCGGTTTTTAGATAAAGTACCATGTTTTCTGAGAAAAGGTTTTGCCTTTCAATTGGTTCCGGAATCCAAAGGAACACCAATTGCAAGAGACTAACATTCACGTTAATACGTGGCAGCATATAATTTCAAAATCATATCCGTAATAAAGCTAATTCACAACCTTTTTCGACTTAAAATTCACTAGCAATCAAACAGATTGCTCCGTTGTTTTTATCTAGTTCCATTGACAGTGTGATACTAGCCACTTAAGGTTTGAATTCAAACTTAGCTTTAAATAGACTAATAGGTACAATAGGTACATTAGACTCCTTTGGCTGTAAAACACTTGCTTACGAAGATGGTGGTTTCCTCATTTAACAAAAATCTTCGCCGAATGCAACACATTTAGCTAAATTTCAGCACGCTTCTGGTCTAACATAAGCAAACGCGTTACCGAACCCGTTTTCTCATGCCTAAATCTTGATTCAATATGTGAAAAAACAAGTTTTTAGACATATTCATAGCCTCTGCTTTGATTCGGCGATTGTGTGTCATTATTTGGTGAACTTGAAATTTTTAAAGGACCGAAACGTTAATTATCTCCCAAGATGGTAAGGCCACGTTTAATTTTAAAAAATTTACCTTTCCTGAGTACCTTTCGAAAGACGCGCAAACCTATTGTTTTAGTTAGTTTTTGTCATCTAGTTTTCATGGCGAGTTCGACAACTTTTCAAATGATACGCATGTGGGCGACGTGATCATGATATTATAATAATTGAAGTTTATGATGAGTGATATCACAAAACTTTGGCTAAAATGTACCCTAAAGGTCTCAGCTTAAGTGTACGTCTCAGAAAACTAGAACTGATGGTGATTACCACCAAAACCAAGATAAAGTCATTTAATCTTACACGGCTAAACAACATGAAGCACAACTGGAAGCCTTCGATATAAAACAAGGTCAAAAAGCTATGATGATTTCGTACAACTGCCTCAAAACCATCGACAAAAAGTGGAGAATCAAGCACACAGACCATACCATCATTACCTATGATCGTTAGCGTCAAAAGACTTCGACAATTGACATGAATCAGTTGCATGGCGTTCATGACATTATGTCCCATCAAAGCTTTAAGCACGCTGCTGCACATACTCCCTAGGGCCTCAAATACGTCAAATATAGAGTTCTTCAAAAACGACATATGTAATTATCTTGTAGTTGAGTAAAACACAAAATACACGATATATATAGACATAAGCTAAGTCTAACTCTGGTGTTTGATTTTATTCATATGACCACCACGAGCACGTTTGCAGTGATTGATTCTTCGGATCCGGCAAAATGTCTTCCGGACCGAGCAAAGGTCATAAAAGCCGTTGGAAACTTAACTAAACTTGTATCACGGCAATTTGAAATTGAGCTTTATCGTGAAAATGATTTTTCGGTTAAATTAACAATTTTCTCCAAACTTTTGAGAAGCAGATCGGAGAAGTTTCGGCGCTTCAAATAGTCAAGAAGCTTCAGTTTTCGAGTTAGTTAAAGGTATTAAGACCTAGATCTTTATGCAAGATTAGCCACAAAGTGCACTCATTTTGAATTTTGAACGGAACTCTATTACAATATTATGTAAACTCGCATTTAATACCATTAACATGCTCAGACAATTTATTACGATTGATTAGAGTCCCAGTCACCGAATCAAAATTTGGATATAAAATTTCCGAGTATTGCTCGTTCTTGAACTTCACCACAATAAAAATGCAGCCTCAACTGACGTTTTGACATTGCCGGATTATAAAAAAAGTGTAAGGGTGCTTAAATATTAAAATATAAAACTGTTATGTCAGAATTGAGAAACCCTATACATACCCTATAGACTACACTACACCATTCATTGACTTTAGTAATATGATGGCATGTTACTCTACATTCGGCGATAAAGTCCGTACCCTTACGAAATAATACCGACTCTACACAGATGGCTTCCAGATTGGGCACAGCATGCAATCGAGAAATCGAGAGGCTTGAGAACTTATTGTATTGTATTAACTGACACACAACTTATCTCGATAGAATATTAATGCTTAACTACATTGATATTGCGAGGCATCTAAGTTTTTAAAGGCACAAAATAGGAAGATGGTAGTCAGAGCAGACCAGTCGCGCCCAAGGGCTGCTAAGGCCAACGATGTGAATCAGAAGTATTTTTATTATCAGCAGAACAAAGGGTCCTGAAAGTTTTAAAATAATGCCTATCGCAATCAAACCCTAAAGCCGTCAAACATAGACATAAATTTAAAATGAGTTTCATGTCGACCCTACGTTTACCACATAAACTTCCTTTGGGAGTATGCCAGAATCATGTTATGAATAGTATTATTGCCCGCAAAATCTAAAACATATTTCTGTAAACATTTTCTGCGGTCACACGCTTTTTTTTGTATTAAATACAGAAACTTGATGAAAGAGCCAACGCGCCACTTCCAACATCGAGAGTGACTACCCCTTCTACACACGTGAAGTTTGTGCACCTGTCACGCTTCACAACAAAGTTAAAACGCGTTTGTCGTTAATTGAAAGTACCCCACCGTAACGGTTGCCTCAAATCTACCATATTTTCCAACGCAACTGTGTAAGGCACTTAAGACTCGACTACATTGTAGCGCATTGTCGTCGTGCACTCCTAACACTCATGGCACTTGTAACCTCGTAACACATTTCAGCATATCCACTCAAGCGCGTTCTGCAACTATTTATATATATTAACTTCATATTTTCCATACTTCACTCTGTAGTGCCCTCGGCTTATGACATTCGAAGGGCTCTTTGAAACATCATCTTTCGATTAAGATACCTCGTCAGTTTATTTGTTCAAATTGCTTCGCTAACAAACCCAGAACCATTCGCATAACACGCTGTAAACAAATACCTTTTCCTGTTGCTTCCCATCCCATCTGATAGAAGCGGGTGGAGGTCCTTGAAGTGCCTCACCCAACGAGTGCATTCGATTGAAATCTTGATAAAACGAAAGAATACTCCCTTTCACTCAGTGTTGTTCATTGTTGCATATTGTTCGAATTTGTTCTCTGACTTGCGCCAAGCCCAACTAAGCTCAGCCGTTTGTCTTGAGGAAAATGAGAAATGATAACAGACTTGGAGCACACTGTTCTAGGATATAACGAAATCCCACAAACAATAGCAATCTACCGAATGACGAAGATGGGGTATAGAAATAGTGCGGTAGTGTTCCAAGACCGGGATGCAAAGGACTTGGCATGAACGGGCGGTGAGAGACGTGAGATGTTTACGAAAGTGTTATATATACAATATATTGCAGATAGAGGCTGAATGGTTCTTGGATGTTGATGTGGTTTGGCTCATTGTACAATGTATGGTGCTTGAGAAGTTTGAATGATGCCATATTGTTGTGTCGACTTAGACAAAGTGCCTTTCAGTTCCGCTAAGAAGTTTATTTCACGCACGAGTCGATTTTTGAAATCAATTTATCGGTCGGTGGATATCAATAGTTCGTCAGATTTGTATGAAGCTGAACAGATATCGTACAATACAATACAGAGATGGTACGAGTGTATTGGAGTGGCAAAAGCCAATAAGCAAAGCGTAGACTGGAAGGAAGCAATCCCCAATTGTGGATGGCAGTCCAATCGTCTGGTTTGTTTTTGAATTACATGTTATTTCGGCGTTGGGCATTGGCCATACTGATTCGATCGAAATATTTGGCAGGCATTTAGTGTCAAGAGCCGCGTGCGAAATGAATCGGTTTACCCTTGAACAATGACGGGAAATACTTATACCTTTATTTTTTTTTTTAATAATTAGGGCAGGTAAAAGGTCATGCAATTACCTTTGTTAAGACGCAGCACTAGCCGAGTGAAGGAGGAGAGGTACCGATGCACATTCATTTTAGGTTCAGCAAAAACTAATCTCTAAATTTAACTGTGCATCCAAAAGTAAGTTTAGACATTGCGTTGATGTTTAAACGAGTCAAACCAATTCGCATTTTAAATGTCTCCTATAAGTTGCATCGCCGGCTTTAAGTTCGATCTAGTATTTTCAACGACGTCTTGGGAATACCAAACCAGATATGAGGGCTGTACTCAAACTCAGGCCTAATAAACTGAAACCAAATCAGAACAGGTGAAATATTTGTTGCATTGTTTAAGGACACCTTAACATTTCGCAGCGTTTTTCGCATCCTTTAATATGTGGTCATTCCAAATAAATGTTTTTTTTTAACGTACATACCAAAGATGGAAAGTTTTTCGTATTCAATGATGCTAACACCATTCATATTGTAGGTACTGGATAACTTGGGACTCATATCCCAAAATATATTTTATACTCCACTTAATTAAACTGTTGAGATGGGATTGTGTTTAACATAGGTTGCCGCTCTCTGGCCGATGAGTAGATACGTGGATTGTGGAACAAATAGGTATGAAATGCAGAGGGTCCCGTCATCTGCGAAGGAGTGGATTGGAGATGGGACAAGAAATCATTAATAAAAATGAGAAAGAATAGATCCTTATGTTAGGTATGGTTAGGTGGCTTCCCTGTGTAAAAGCGGTAGAGTGCACTTAGACCAAGATCGGTCCATTGTGCTACCCCTCGAATCGGCTTGGTCACCCTTGGTATCATTTTGAGTGCTGAATAAAATATATTGTCATTTTATATTGTTGATCTCCGTTCTTCCGTAGAAATCGTCTTCTTGAGGAGACTAGGGCCCATATTGCATAAAAGATGGGATGGAGATTCTTCTTCTTCCTCATCATGACACCTACTCAGTAGTCGTTATATGGCAGTCCTAATCTTGCGGCATGTTTTCCTAAAGCGCAATGTCTTGCTACTTATAATCTGCCTGCTTATTTTTGGCAGGCTTGTAGTATTGGGTTGACACCACCTGCTTGTTGCAGTGTTTGTTTGGAGATTTTATATTTTTGCGTTTCCATTGGTGGGTGGATTTCCTTTTTATCAATCGAGTACTCCAGTCTGATGCCTACTTTGGCTAGTTAAATGGTTATTTAATAAAGTATCTCGAAGTCAAGGATCGGGATTAAGTAATCCGTGACTTCACTTAGACTATTGCTTTGACATAGAATTCCAGCGTGCCTATTTCGGAGAACTTCCACCGAGCTGATTCCTTAAGTCACAGTGCCGATTTCTTCGCGTTTTCCTTGCCATAAAGATCCAAGGGGAGTAGGTGAAGTGTCGTTTTGAGGGCTACAGTGGGGGTGCAGGTTATAGCGATACATGCTATCCTTTGAACCCTACTTAGAAGTTTGGCATTGTTAGATCTGCACAGTGAAGGCCACCAGACCAACCAGCCGTACATTTAAATAGGTCTAACAAGGCGATGTGTGATATGGGGTTTTCAGACCTTATCTACCAAGGTCGTTTTGCAGGTGTATCATGTAGCGCTGTTGTTGCTTTGAGCTTCCTGTCGAGTATCACGCCAAGGTATTTAACTAGCTCCTTTTTGGAAGGACTTATTCCAAGCCCGCAGCTCTCTGCCCAATTGGCCAGTTTGCCTAGGCCTGTTGCTATCCAATCCCTGATTCTTGGGAGATGTTTCCCGACTAGGGTAATATCGCCTATTGACTTGTTGTGTAATATCATCTTACCTTGCACCCGCTGTCCTCCAGGGTTAGGAGTATTTCGTTTACAACTAGTACCCACAATTGCGGCGATAGTACTCCTCCTTGTGGTGTGCCACGTTTTACTGTCAGTTTTATGCGGTAGCAACCGAATTTTGAATGAATCAACCTGTTTGAAAGCATTTGTTTGATAAAAAGTATTATATTACCATTAACCTCTAGTTTGCTTAATGCATTGGTGATGGCTAGTGGTTTTATGGTGTTGAAAGCTGCTACAATATCAGGAAGGCAATCTTGGCTAATTCCTTGTTGGAAAGTGATTTTTCAACGGTGTCAACTATCGTGTGTAGAGCTAGGTCTACTGGTTTCCCCTTAAAATAAGCATGTTGCGATTTCGAAAGCATAGGTACTTGTTTGTAGGTTTTCGCGAATGTACAGGTCCACAGGTTTCTCTAGCGTCTTAAGAAGAAAGGAAGAGGGACTGAAAGGTCTGTAGTCTTTAGCAATTGTGTGAGATGTTTTTCCTACTTTTGGTATAAATGTAACATTTACTTTTTTTTATTTATTTATTTATTATTATATACATTAGGTGACATCCTGTATTTAATTACAAGTAATAAATAGTGTCGAATGCCACTTTACAAAGATAAAATATCCCTTCGGGATAGTGGTATGTAGCTCCAGTTTAGGTTGGATGAAAATACGAGTAGTACCAAAAGCCACGGCTCGAGAATGCCATAAGCACGTGTATCTTTACCGGGTAGTTGCCATCGGGAGCTGCAGATTTGTATGGATGGTAGCTATTTACTGGCCCTTGGAGTTTCCTTTTGCTTACTACAAGAGGTCTAGTGACAATATGGTAGTCACCGTTGCGGTGCCATCTGGTTTGTTAATTAGGACAAATATAGAGGGAGCCTTTGAACACCAGCACATATTTTGTGAATATCAGACTTGAAACCATCAAAACCGACATGAATTGAATGACCTAAAATGTAATTTCTAATCCATAGAAGGAGAGATTAACGGATATCATAAGCACACATGTTCTTCAAGAGAGCGTAAGGTCAAACTCTATTAATTGCTTTATGAATATCAAGCGCAACAACTGACTTTTACCGAGGTTGTGCGAATATTTATTCCACTTTTTGGTGACATATGCCATCACCAGTGCACCTGTTGCTACGGAAACCACATTTCTGGTCATTAAGGAGTTTCCGCTATTCAAGATATTTCATAAGCTGATGGTTTTACAGGGTTTCCACGATTTACTTAGAGCAATGGGCTGGTGGGTGCAGATTAGTGAAGATTTTCCCTTTTTAGACAGGTTGAACACATGCTGCTTTTCGTTTTTGCAACAGATATGACGCCACTGCAAATGACTGTGGGAACTGAAAACGAGGCAGAATTTACATGTCGAACCAGCGCATTACAGTAATTTCTGACTCCTTTGTACTTATTCTGGTTTCCTTCAGAAGGGTTGCCTCAAGTCCGGCAAATCTACTTTTTTAATCTTATAGTCTGTTTGCAGCTTTGAGGCGAATCGCGTATTTGCTTTCGGTTTAAGGCTCTTCACTCTATGGAGAATGAAGGATCTCATGCTCAGCAAAATAATATTTGAGATCACATCAGCAGCGGTATCCACGTCACTATCGAGAAAACACAGCGACCATTTATAATTCCCATATTGCCATAGCGTTCCCTTAGGAATCTTTTCTCTAACTGAATGTAGTGACCACGATAAATTAATTGGTTCGACACAATGGCCTGACAAGCCAAGAGGTGTCAAAAGATGATTTGTCAGGATGAGAGGTAAGGTACAAGTCTAAGGTAACAGAATGATTTCTAATGTCAGGCATTCGCTTAGGGTCATTTACTACGGGAATGGATTATTTACCTCAAGGAAGATTTCAACACACCTTCTGTCTGGTGTCGTCTGACCTAAATGTGGAAGGCAGTTAGAATTGTTTACATTGAAATCGTCATCAATAGCGTGCCCTCTTATACTAACTTAGAAATTATCTCAAAATTAGCTTTTTTTGCTGCAGAAATAGTGCGGCTGATTTCCACAAGTTTAGGGCGAAAGCTCGTCAGATTGGTATTCTATTATATAACTGAAGTTATACTCGTATTCGTCCAGTGTGCTCAGTCGAGAATGCTTGCCTACATTATAAGACTCATTGCAAAAATATTAGAGTCAGTTGGCTAAGGAGAATTTTGTCTAAAGATCTGTGTTTAATCGCTCATAAGGTCCAATTTACTGAGCCATTGAAGCAATATATCTACCCGCTTCGCTATTGATTCTTTGCTTCGCCTATCGGGGGATTTTCTATTTGGCGATTTTATTAGTAAAGAAAACTGACGTGTAGAGACATTCAACAAGAGAACATTTCAGAAGAGACATTCATTTAAACTTATATATTAAAGCTAGTAATGAACTACAATATATACAATATCATTGCCTTCGCATTAATGCAGGCTTTACCTTTAACATATCTCAAAAAGGAAAAGGCATATCGGCCAATTGAAGTTTCTTGAAATCACACACCCAAGAAGTTCGTCCCGCAATAGAGTCATTGTTGCACCAGCAATGTAGTATAAAGAGCCTTCCTGATGGAGATAGACATCATTCTCGCCACTAGCATCAATTTCAGGCAAAGAGCCAGTCAACATCGTTCAGCAATCTATTCACTAAAACGAAAATAAAACTACAACAAGTCTACACATCACTTACCTGTTCGAACTTTTCAAATTCATCGTTTAAGTCAATCCGATTGTGCGAGAAAGTGTATGATGAACACCGGGAATAATACGAGTTTCCCTAAATCTTCTCTAAGTCTCTAAGTCTTCGTTATGCAATTGTATAAAAATCCTTATTTAATAACCTCCTACCTTGTACTTATTGAAGGTCGACGCAGTAATACTTTATTACTAACAGTTCAACAATGACGCCTCTTGTTGGATGACGTTTAACCCAGTTTTCAACAATACGCTAAAGCAAGCTGGGTGTACTTCTAGTACTTATCTATAAAATATCGAATTACAACATAGCGATTCAAAATATGGATTAAATAAAATCGAAATCCATCTAGCTGCACACTTTGCCTCTCTGGAGCGAGTTGTCTATGTCTTGTTCCCGAAAAAGAAATCGGGATAATGGCCTATCGTCTAAAAATCGTATTAAGTGAAAATCGTTCTTCACTTTTAATTACCATCAATACTAATTACCATAGGAGGCAAGAGCCTCTCCAAAGTTCGAAATTACTTTCCGGATTTGAGACGTTCTGCATTTAACCACTCTTCCTTCTTTCTCGGAAAGTTGCAATGTTGATAGACGAATACTGAGTTCGAAGTACGTATAAAGCCCGAGGCTCAGTTCTTTTGTTGCCCTTAGAAGAAGGAGAATTCAAATTCTTTTGGTAACCTGTGATCACTCTTCTAGATATCTCCCCAATATTCTACTGACTTTTACGATGACGCTATTAAACTCCCTAAACTCAACTCAAACGACATCCCCTTTGGTGAACGGTCCCCGGTTGTTGCGAGGGTCAGTTGCGAGTGTCCTGTTTGCGATGTTTTTTTCACTGCGAGTATCGTCCAAATATTTTAGGGAATGGAAAGAACGTTATTTCCTCTTAATCTTCTCCCTTTCCTCTGCTTGCCAATTAGTGCCACTCTATCGTAATTTTATCGCAGAAGGCATTGAAGTTTAGGATATCCCGATGTTATCTTTGCAGTCAGTTACTTGACAGTGAGTGATGGTTGTTCCTCTAAATCAACTTCGGCAAGCATTGGATCAGAACTCTAATGGGAATCACATAGAGCTATCAGGATTTCTCAAGAATTCCCAGAACAGCAATATCACACCCATACACTAGGCATTTTAACATTTGCCACCTCGAATCGTAGATGAAATCATACTATGATTTATTAGTTATAGTACCAGGAAAATGATACTGAAGTCCGGCGGACCACACTCTAACGATATTTCTACACACGTGTTATATGGAACATTGCCTCGAACAACGAATCGAAGCCTGTAGGCGAACCACTTCGAAAGTTTGAGTGATTTGGCGCCGTATTCAAGGACAAAAGACTCTGCTCTCTGATTATTCGGCAATACAATATGAGACGTCAGCACACTCTAATTTGTAGTCCATTTCTTACTTGCCTCGTATGTGCCTTTGTCGAAGAGTTGGACTGAGTGAATTTAATGTGTACTGTTACCATTGTTTTAAACCAAAGATTAAGAGCGTCTTAACCATTAAATTGAATAAGAAAAGTAGTGAAAGAGATATGACAGAAACCTTTATTGTGAATTGAAGTACACGTAATACCAATATATTTAAAAAAATAACATCTTCAAAATCGTCCTTATGGCTTTGAACATATATATAGGAGTCCATCCGGGAACCCAAATTTTATATGACCTTGTTGCGAAAGTCCATATTGGTCTCCGGGTGGTTAATTGTTACTGATTCGTTTGCCAACGACTTAACGCAGTCCCAGGGACAATAGTCTAAGGAAGTAAAATCGCACTATCTTAGCGGTCATTGCCACCAGTAACCACATCTTCTGGAAAAAAAAACAGTTTAAGAACTTTTGTTGCAATAATTTATGGCAATGTTGGAATTTGACGTCATCCATTTGAGGCCACAAAAAGACACCAAAGGTCGATACTGTTGACTATGTATCTTCTGACCATTCTTGTTTCGAAAAATGTATGGGCCAATGCCACTACCTGCCCAGAATCCACACCAAACAGTACATTTCTTCGGGTGCAATGGACGCTCTTGATCTTCTTCTTTCCTTTTTCCGGCGTTGTTATGGTCAGAAGTGTAGGACCATAACCTTCCCACTTAACTGCATTCCTACTGGTCCGCTTGTGGGGTCCGCCGGTTTGACCTTAGAAAGTAGCGGCAGGCTTCCCGGTTTGGGATTACTTCATCGCTGAGGCCAATCAAATGCTGGTGTTTTTGCATTTGTTTGCACCAATTGTTTTTCGGCCTGCCTTTTTTTTTTTTTTTTTTTTGTGACACGGGCATGCTCCAGATTTTTTTGTTTGATCTTACTTTTACAACACCGGTGATCTCCAGTCGTGTCAACCCACTGATTTGCATGTACACTTGTGGGGCAGTTTAATTGTGGTATATGTATGTGTCCCTAGGCTCACTTTGGTGTTTTCTAAATTGCCTAGATGTGATTTTTGTTTACCTTTGTTTTAGTCGCCTTTTACGACAAGCGAGAGGTATCGCTGCAGGGATATTCTTAACCCGTCCCTGCACGGAAATGGACGCTCTTGATACTGTTGTAAATTGCTCTCACCGCACATACGGAAATTATGCTGGTTCTCGAAGCCATACAAACAAAACTGTGCTCTGATACTAAGTTTTTTTTTTAAATATCATTTTTTGTTAGCCTTTGTTGTTCATTTACTCTAATGATTATTGTTACTCATAAGGCGAAAGATATAGTCTTAAGTTTTTCTGCTTGGAGTGTCCGTATAGGGCCAGTAAGGTATTTTATGTTTGGTATTTCCGTAAGTATTTCGTATCTCACGAAATGCCGAATGGAACACGAATTTGTAAAATAAATCGAAACAAATTTGTAGCATTTTTGACAGGTCAAAAAACGATTGATTTGGCATAGATCAAACAGAATTATTAAAAATTACCCATACCTTGAACACGCTCAAGCCAAAGTCGGCTCTGTCGGAATTTATACTTAGTAAAGTACAGAGTCATTAAATTTGTTATTCCGAAAGTAAATGTAATTAAAACTTCATGATTCAGATTTTCGAGATCAAGTTTTTATCTCAGTGTATTGCCTGAACCCTGCCATTACGAATGAATTATAATATGATTCAAATATCCCAAATATCCTTCAAGGAAGTTCTTGCAGGACTTGATATTGATAGAGTTATTTTTAATGACCTTGTCATTGTCTTTTCTATGACATATCGAGCAATCACTCAGTTATAACTTGACGAATATTCGTTTCAAGATGTTGCGGGTTGTACACATACGAGTAAACTCAATATTCTGTATACTCCCTCAAAAAGAAATCAACTTGCCGCAGACAGTGACTTTTTGTGAATGCAACGGTTATTTGACAGTTTCATGGATTTCCACTTTTCCATAAGGGACAGTTTTTGTTTTGGTATCGTATCCACCTACTGTAGTCAATTGGTTTCAGTTCCTAACTGAATTGAAGCTTAAAAGAGTGTAGGTGCTCGCCTTGAAATCGATTGATTTGGATTCTCTTTCATTACGGCAGTCACATTTTCTGCATGGCGTGCATTTCGATAATTTCAATTTCAATTTTCAATTTTCGTGGGGGCAACCACCCCCATTTATTAAGCTTAATTCAAGCACATGAACTTAATCTACCTTAACCTAACTTAAACTAGCTTAGTTGTTAAGGGGAAGGGAGAGGGAGGCATGAAGAAGAAGGGTTTTTAAGCATGGAGTGCTAAGGTTGAGGTCGAAGAAGGGATTCGAGTTGACTCTTCCGAGCATTCGTAAGATGGGTTCGTTGGAGCCATAAGCGGTACGGGTGGTGGGTACATAGAAGAGACGGGGGTTTCGTACATTGCGAGGGTTAGTGTTGAGAGAGACAGAGTTATAGAGGGTAGCGCAGTCAATGGAGCCTGAGAGGAGTCGATGGATGAAGAGGATGTCAGATACAGTTCTTCTTTCCTCTAAGGTGTTCATGTTAATTAGTTTAAGGCGGTCGTGATAAGGTGGTAAGAGCAAAGGATTGTTCCAGGGGAGACCTCGCAGAGCAAAGCGTAAGAACCGGCGTTGGATGCTCTCGATTCTAGAAATGTGGATTTGCTGGTAAGGAGACCACACTTGAGAGGCGTATTCAAGGAGGGGCCGGACGAAGGTTGTGTAGAGAGATCGGGTGACGTAAGGGTTAGAAAATTCTTTAGACCATCGCTTCACGAACCCGAGTGCTGAATTAGCTTTAAGGATTATCTCGTCTATATGTGCGCGAAAATTTAGCTGTTGGTCACATAATATACCAAGATCGCGGATAATTTGAACGGTGGAGATGGGCTGATTATTGAGGTAGTAGAGACGGGGACGGGGTTTAATACGTTTACGTGAGAAAGTGATTGATTGGCATTTGCTAATGTTAAGCTCCAAGCAATTTTTGGAACACCACATGGAAAAACTATTGAGATCGGATTGAATAAGGGAAGAGTCGTGATTGGAGGAAATAGACTTGTAGAATTTGGTGTCGTCGGCATATAGTGAGATGTGGGAATTTTTAATCACTATATCAATATCGTTAATGGTAAGGACAAAAAGAAGTGGACCTAGGTGGCTCCCTTGGGGGACGCCGGAGGAAGCTAAGAAAGGATTGGAAAAGGCAGATCTGAAACGAACACTATAATACCGATTTTCCAAGTAGGAAGATATCCACTTCAATAAAATGGGTTCGAAGCCAAGAGAAGACAATTTGAAGAGTATTAGATTGTGGGAGATTTTATCAAAAGCCTTACTGAAATCGGTTGAAACCATGTCGACATCTTTTCCATTCTCTAAAGCCGAGAGGGTAAAAGACACAAATTCAATAAGGTTTGTGGTTGTAGAACGGCCCTTAAGGAATCCGTGTTGTCTGGGGGAGATTAAAGATTTGCAGCGAAAGCTTAAGATTTCGTACAAAATGCTCTCGAAGATTTTGGGTATATGTGACAGTTTGGCAATGGGACGATAATTGTTAATAACATTCTTCGGACCTTTCTTGTGTATAGGGATTATAAATGAGGTTTTCCATAACTGGGGGAATTCACCTAAAGCTAGGGATAAACTGAAGATCTTTGAGAGAGGGAGAGAGAGGGTTGATGAGCATTTTTTCAGGAATATGGCAGGGAGACCGTCTGGTCCAGGAGTGAATTCATCATTAAGTTGATTTAGTTTGGTTTCGATGACATCGGGATCAACTGTATGAGGAAGAAAGGGCCCAAAGGAAAATTTCGGTAAATAGTCGAAGTAAGCGGGGTCTGGATGGAAGGAGTCGTCGGCGAATGATTGTTTAAAATAGGCGGCAAATAAGTTGGCGATAGTGTTAGGGTCATTAGAGGTTTGATCATTCAAGGAGAGAGAGGTAGGGTAACCATCAGATTTTCTTTTGTAGTTAACAAATTTAAAGAAGGACTTAGGATCACTTATAAGATTGGCTTGCGTTTCAGCTAAATAGCGTTGATAGAGGAAGTTGTGAAGGGCGGTAAAGTTAAGATAGCTGCCCATGTAGTTAGAAAAGTCTATAGGGGATTGGGTACGAAGGAAGATTGTCCACTGTTTATTTCTTTTGTTTCTTAGGGTGCGAAGTCTACGATTATACCAGGGTGGGGAGGTGGACAAAATTTTGCGTTGGGAAATTGGTACGTAAAGAGAGATAGAGTTAAATATTTCCCTGTAAAATTTGGATATTGCATCATTTATAGTTAGATTATCAAAATTGAAAGGGGCTTTTTTAAGGTATTCATTGATTTGGTGGAAATTTGCTTTGTGAAAATCGTGAGAAGGCAAAGCTGTGGAAGGGGTGTTCTGTAAAGGAGAATCGTGAAAAAAGGAAAGAAGGAGGGGGGGATGGAAGTTATCGATTGTTGAAAGAGAGAGGGGACAGAGTGAGACAGAGGAGTTGAAGGGATCAGTTGTAAATATGAGGTCTAGTTGTCTACCCATGTAGTTTAAGATGCCACTAACTTGACTAAGGTTTGAATCCGCAAGGCGATCCAAGAAGAGGCATTCTTTGGCAGTAGTGGGATTGGTGGCAATGAAATGCGATTCATCGTCTGATTGAGCCCATTTAAGATGAGGAAGGTTGAAGTCTCCGAAGAGAAGGATTTCATCCTGGGGGTCTCTTAAATCAATTATTTGGTCAATTGTGTTAATAGCCAGTTGATAGGATTCAATGGGCTGTGAGGGCAAGATGTAGAAACATATGATGTAGAGTGTCTTTTGGGGTAAGACAATTTTGATTGAAACATAGTCGAGATGGGGGGAGGACGATATTGCAATGAGGGAAGAGTCAAGGGAGTCAAGGACGGCTAGTAGGACTCCTCGACAAGGGCAACCCTCGGTGGCCTGACTGAGTTCGTCATCGCGATAGATGTTGAAATTTGTTGAAAACAGTTCGGAGCTACTTATGCTGGGGATCAGGTTCGTTTCGGTCAGAGCAAAGATTTCGAAGGGTAGAGCGTGCGACTGTTGAAAGACAGTTTGGGTTTTTGAGCGAAGACCTCTTACATTCTGATAGTAGAAGGTAAGAGGAAGATTTTGACTAAGTGGGGGTATTGATGGGAGAGGGATGGATTTAGGGACGAAAATACTTGTCATGATCAGCTCTACTACGTTGCAGGTGGGATATTCGTTTTGAGTGAATGTATTGGCGGAAAGTTTCAAGATCTTTTGATACTTTTTGGGGCGAAATATTGAAGAATTCGTGATATTTGATATATAGGTTCTTGAGGCTAGCGAAGTGAGTAGGAAGGCCTTCCTGTTGGATGGAGACCATAACGCTTGTGTTTGTCTTGAATAGGTCTTAAGGCTTCTGTAATAGAGCCAGTATCTTCGAACTTTTTCGCAGTTTTGTCTATAGTACGTTCAGATGGACGATTATGTCGATCATAATCTGCTCGTGATGCACAAAACGTACTTACAGAACACCATACGTGAGTGGTTCGATAAGTACTTAGCCTCACCGCCAAATGGCGCCAGTATCGCAAGCGCAACTTACTATCGTGTAGTACATTCTAGTAGACGGCTATTGTCGATTCAGCCGGATCGGACCCGTAGTTTTGTTTTGACCGCGTGTGGAAACGGGAGTGTCCGCGGATTTTAGAAAAATGGACAAAGAGCAATATCGGTCGGTGATTCGATTCTTGTTTTTGGAAGGGAAATCGGGCAGCGAAATCAAAGAGCGTTTGGATGCTGTATACGGTGACTCTTCTCCTTCGATGGCTACCATCAAAAATTGGTTTAACGAGTTTCAACGTGGTCGCACGTTGGTTTTTGATGAGCCACGTTCAGGTGCCCCGAAAACGGCTACCACGGAGGATAACGTGACAAAAATCCACGATCTCGTCGAATTGGGCTACGAACTGCTGCCCCATCCACCGTATTCTCCAGATTTGGCCCCGTGCGACTTCTTTTTGTTTCCAAACTTGATAAAGTCACTCGCCGGGCAGAAATTTCAGTCGAATGAGGAGGTCATCGCCGCCACGGAGGCCTACTTTGCAAATCTCGAGAAAACGTAATTTTCAGACGGGTTAAAGAAGTTGGAGCATCGCTGGGTCAAGTGTATCGAGCTAAAAGGAGACTACATATATTGAAAAATAAATCGCCATTTCTCCAAAATTTTTGTTTTTCTTTTGTAGGCTAAGTACTTATCGGACCACCCTCGTATGTTTCTTTAATTATGATGCAGACTAATTTGCGTCTAGTAATCGATATATGTATTGTCACCTCAAGACTTGTCAGACCACCGTGTCGTTTTAGGAGGTGTTCTTCCACACTGGCAAAGCCATAGCGTAAACTTTTTCCATCTTTTCTACTCTTCCAGTGTCTGTCCGAGTAGATGGAAAACAGTATTTGTTCTGCACGTCCCTAAAACGGGTGAATCTTCGGTTTCCATCTCCTACCGACCCATAGCATTAACGTCCCTTCTTTCTAAGGTCATGGAAACCCTGATCGTCAGCTTATGAAATATCTGGAATCACGCAAACTTCCGCAGCAATAGGTCCACTGGTGATTTGATGGCATATCTCATCGAAGAGTGGAACCAATCTATGGATCATTTCGGCGAAATCAAAATATTGACAGAGTTTGGCATCTGGCTCTTTTGTCAAAATTGCGTGCTTATGGTATCGATGAGTCTCTTCTACTATGGATTAGAAACTATCTTTCGGCCGGTTCAATTCAAATTGTTTTGGACGGTTTCAAGTCTGATATTCACCAAATAAACCCTGGAGTTCCCAGGGCTCTGTTCTGCCAACGACGCTTTTTTTCATTTTTATAAATGATATCTTAACTTCTATTTCTAATCCAATACATTTCTTCGTAGAACTGGAACAGCAGCGTATGTTAAGCACATTAAGCTCTGACCTTGACAGCAAAATTAAATGGGGTACAAACAATAGGATATAATTTAATGCTTCCAAAACACAATGCTGTCTACTGTCACTCAAGCGAACGACCAATAATCAGCCATTGTCCTTGAATAGCGCTTGTGCCGAAGAAACCGAAAGAATTTCCATCCTTGGTATGTTTGTTAATAAAACTCTTAATTGGAATTGGAGGTCACCAGGAACGCTGCGAAATGTCTAGGTTTTCTCAAACGATGCAAGAAATATTTCACCCCCTCTGATCTGGCTTCAATTAACAAGGCCTACATCCGCCCCATGCTTGAGTACAACGCTCATATCTGGTCTGGTGCTCCTAAGATCTCTCTGCATCTGCTAGATAGAATACAAAAGCGAGCAATAAAACTCGTAGGAGACAACAATATAGCGAAGTCGATCGACTTACTCGAACATCGACGCAATGTCTCCTCTCTCTCTCTGTTTTATCGTTATTTTAACAAACAATGTTCAAGTGAGCGAAAATAAAAAGATCTATGTACTTACATGGTGTTTAATAATTTTTTTACGGTTGAGGGTGTGTCTGCGGTCCTAGTTGTCTATTAGTTGTCATTATTCGCAGTATAAAGGTTCGAGATTAAAATTAAAAATTACAGTCTTGGAACTAGGAAACTAGATCTTATACTCGACAGTATTAGCTTGCAAAATCAACGAGACTTAAGACAAGTAAAAATTAAACACTGTATCAGATATTGGTCGCTGGTTCATTCTGATTTTGGTCAGATTGATATGTGATGTCATTCTGTAATTCTGTTCAAATTCTCAATATACTTTTATATACTTGTAATTGTATATGACTATATGTATATTAAATCGAAAACTATCGCGATGATTTCAGTTGTTTGGAAATGGAAATGCATCCTTGCATACCCGGGAATGTCTGGGATTTTCACCAAATTCTCTGAAGAAATAATAAGCTTTGGCTTAAGTGACAGAAGCACACCTCGTTTACTTCTTACTCTCACTCGGCACTGCGGTAAGAAAATATGCAATTGCTTTTTGGATGTCGATGTTGTATTTTATCGAAAATCTATCTTCCAAGACGAAGTTGGCATCGATTTTATTTGCATTTGTATAAAGACGTGCAAACAGCGTCTGTTTGCTATTCGCTTTGGCTTTTTCACCTTCATCCTGTGTAATAGCCTCGTTGCGTTTACTTATTTGCTATCTTTAAAAGCATTTCACATATTTTCGGCAAGAATATTTGGTTTTCGCCTCTATACAAACAATAGAGGTAATTGATTCTTAACGTTCTTCTTGGTCGAGACATTGCCAACGGCCTTGTGATAAAACCCCTCTTATAACTTTACTAGGGTACCTGGGTACCAAATTCAATTGGAAATTCACCCGATTAAGATGAACAGGATCGAGCTAGCAAATCATGAATGTGTATTTCTATAATCCTAAAACGGTGAGCCCGATGACAACCTACGGTACAATTGCTTAGACCCAGTGGCAATAACCAAATCATAAAATCTATTTTTCATTGTGTTTTCCTCTTAGAATTTCCTAACTTCATAGAATCCTTAAAACATAAATTTATGGTACAACATAAATTAAGAAAAGTGTGGTATCAGAACTAAATGGCTAACTGAACCTACAATTACGAGCACGTCGTTAGAACCACCAAAGATGATCATCTTGCTCTCTTACTATAGCATGTAATATTTTCAACTTTAGTGAGGTCATAATTTTTGCTTTATAAAATTCAAACGGTTTCTATGACTGTAAATAACAAGTACAGTAATTAAAAAAAGTGGTGAACACTGTAAGTTGAATAAGTAAAAATGAGCAAAATTAGTATGTACACTGAGCTGTAGACAGGATTGTAGGATCTTGGCTGCCATTTGAGGTCATTACAACGTCTATTAATGCGGCATCTGAACTTTTTATATAAACACCTAACGTTTCACGTGACGTGTGACATACTGTCACGTGTTAGTCATCAATGCATACGATGTCGGGCCAAAAAAATCGATCATCACTCTGACTGTAGACTGTTACTGACTGATCGATCCCCCACATGACCAGAACGCAGATACGTAGTGGTGTCTCGGGTTTTTTTTTTTTTTTTTTTATAGGGTTCGTGCAGGTTCAAGAGTGTACGCTCTTATTTGTGTAGACGATGTTCGTTCACTTCTCTCCGGGGGTGGTTGTCCTAAATACAATATGAGATATTTGACTGAATATGTCGCGTTGGTTGAAGTTCACAGAAACTGTTTTGTTTCCATGCCATTAAGGTGTTATATTGGAAATACACACACAGTATGAATTTTGAAGTGATCTTATGCTGCGAGTGTTATGCCTTCGTCAGCATTTTTTTATCATCTGTCGTTCACAACTCACAACAGCCTCGATGCGTTAAGTGCGCAAAGAACCACAAGAACGAGGAATGCGACCTTGGGAAAGACAAGGTGGCGGACAGAGAGCAGCTCGTGTGTGTCTTGTGTCGGAACCGAGGACACCCTGCAAACTATCGGGGATGTCCTAAGTTCCAGGACATCAAGAAAGAAAACCTGGCCCGTAAGCAGAAGGTCGAGGAGAAGCGTTCCTCGGGTCACTTCCACACACCAACCGTCACATCCCAGCTGACCTACGCCCAAATGGCGGCAGGTTCGGGAAAGACGGTACAAAAGCCCATGGCTGTTCCTAAATTCCCGATGCCTGTCTCTGGCATCGGAGGCGGAGGTGGATGTCTGTTCGATCTTGCTCGCAATCCAAGGGCAGATTGGGCAGCTCCAAAAACAGATCCTTGAGACGGCGATCCGAGTAGATAGTATCTGCTCGCTTCTGGCGGGCCTAGCGCATCTAAGGTCGTGATGGGTACGCTGGTAGAGAGCCCCTTGAAGATCCTGTCGGTGAATGTAAATTCCCTGATAAGGATTGAGCGACGAGCTGTACTTTTTAACTTGTTACAGGACGAAAGCCCCGATGTACTCTTGGTTAGCGAAACAAAGCTAAACCAGAAGCACAAAATCCGGCACAGTTCTTATAGAATAATTAGAAGGGACCGACCCAACGCTACTCAAGGCGGGGGAGTTGCGATCTTTATTAAAAATAATTTTAAACATAAGGTCATATATGTATAGCGGTGAAGTGCGGGGGTTCCAGGTGCTAGAGGCCTGTATTGTGTGCATTCCTCTCCGAAATGGAAAGAGAATGTACATTGTATCAGCCTATGCACCTGAAGCACCTCAACCCAACGTTTTCATCGCAGAGCTCGAGACACTTTTTCGATCTCTGCGCTTAAACTCGGTAGAAAACTTCTACATTCTGGCTGGCGATTTAAATGCCAAACATAGTGATTGGGGAAATAACATTCCTAACACTAGGGGGAGCCTACTAAGTCATTGGTGCGTTCTTCATAACATTGAATATAGAGTCAAGTTGCTCGCAACGGATAGTCCGTCGTATCCTAGGAGCGGCTCCTATCTGGATCTCATGCTAATAGACTCTCGACTGAGACTGGCAGACACAAACGAAAGGTCTATTAATTGTCTACGGACCATTGTATACGACAGTGACCATTGCGGACTACGGATACTATTCATGCCGCGTCGAAACTCGTGTCGGATGTCCAATGGAATAAATGCAAGAGCCAATGCACGGGTGCCTGTCTGATTGACTTGGAAAAAGCTTTTGACACCGTATGGCTAGAAGGTCTTTATTACAAACTCAGTTGGCTGTTGACATGTTAACAGGTAGAAAGTTCGTAGTGAAAATTGCCAACGTGACTTCTACCCCAACATTTCATATTAAAAACGGACTGCAACAGGGTACGGTGAACTCGCCGATCCTTTTCAGTATTTATTTCAGTGATTTGATAGCTTCTCTTCACCATTCAATAGCGTATGCAGACGATCTAATCGCGTACAGATCAGGTCCAACGATCGACGTCATTGTCACCCTCTTGCAGCGTGACTTCGAAAAAATTCAGCAGTATTGTGATGACTGGAAGTTGAAGATCAACTGCCAGAAATCAGAAACTATTTTGTTCAGAACGCCTTTGTCTAGGGCCTCCCGAGACACTAGAAAAAATTGGCGCGGGTTCTCAATTCTTGGACAGGACGGGCGCTCACTGGCGAAACAAAGTGTAGTCAGATACCTTGGGATTTGGCTAGACCAGTATCTATATTTTGACAAACATGTAGATGCTGCTCTGGCAAGGGCCCGAGGCGCTTTTGCTCTGACAAGATGGCTGTTTCATTGCAGCCAACTTGATCCCAGGATGAAGGTAATCTGCTACATGGCCTTAATCAGGCCCATGATTGCCTATGGATGCCCCGTCTGGTTCAATGTGAGAGCCAGCTTAATGGAAAGGATTCGGGTGTTTGAGAGGCAATGTCTCAGGACTTGTCTCGGGTTAGATAGGACACCCGAATCTGATTACACGAAATTTTACCGGAACGAGGTCCTATACAATAGGGCCAGGATTGTACGGGTGGATAACTTTCTAATCAAACTGATTCGAAGCCACGTTGCAAGAGCAATGACTTCGGTCAATAGCCTAATCTCCGGGGCTTACTACCCCAATGATTTATATCACGAGAGAGTGCGCCTTAACGGCTTTGTCCCGCCAGAAGCATTCCTCTATTTAGATAGATGTGGGCTGATTCAGGATAGATTGGCGGTGCTGCTAATCTTCCATGTGGGTCGCAATTCCGTGGAACGGCGATTCCTCTACGGACCCGATGTCGCGCTCAGTGAGCCCGAGCGCCTCAGGTTCTGTAGATCGCTCTCACGCCGGGATCGAGGAGACGTAGTCCGCCAACATCAACGCTTTTGGTGGCTGGGGGGAGCTGCGTCAGTGGACACTTCAATGGCTTCAGTCTCTTCAAGGCAGGGCTTGCCTAACACCAATAGCAGGCTTACATAGGCTAGGGTAGAGAAGGGTAGGTTAGGGTAGGATAAAACAAAAAAAAATAAAAACCAAAAAAAAAGTATAAACATTTAAAAATTAAAAAAAAAAAAAAAAAAAAAAAATTATATATACAGGGTGTCCCACGAGCAGTGTGCCAAAAAGCTAGAGCGTGTAGGTCTGGTCAAGACAAGAAAAAAATCGTATGAGAGGGGGGGCCCCATTGAGCCGGGAGGGGCAATTTTCTAAAAAAATTGACTTAATTTGGAAAAAAAAATATTAAAAATCAACAGTTACATCCACAATGCCGTGATATACTTTTTTGTAAAGCCAGAAACCTCTTCTTTCATCTTGTTTCTAAACGAAGCTGTTTTAGGGAATAGTTTTTGAGAAATTAATTTTCAAACTCAAAATTTTGAAAAAAAAATGAAAAAAAAAATTTCGAACTATTTTTTTTCAAAATTGTATGTAATTAAGTACTAATTTTTTGTCCAAAATTCAATTCTCTTATTAGTTTTTAGTTAAAAACAGAAAACCGGATGCAAAAATGTTTTGTAGTTTTCGAGAAATTAAAAAAAAACCCGAACCATTTTTTTCTAAGAAAAACCTTTTTTTGGTTTTAACGCGGCTGGACTTGTAGGCAAATTAATGTATGAAACATTGACATCTTTTTGATTATTTTTTAAATTGGGAGTTTTATTATAAAAAAAATTCAATATGATCCCCATTTTTTAGAAGGCAAAGATTATATCTCCTTCTAATGTCTGCACATATGTAAGTCCATGCTTGACAAATTTTCCTGCAAATTGACTCCAGCGACTTCAATACGTTCTCTCAGTTGTTCCAAAGATACTATTTCCACTTCGTAAACATAATTCTTCATGAATCCCCACACATAAAAATCTAGAGGAGTTAAATCTGGTGATCTAGGTGGCCATTCCGTGGGGCCCTTTCTTCCAATCCAACGGTCACTAAAATGATCATCCAGCCCGTTTCTAACCCGTAAGCTGTAGTGTGCTGGTGCTCCATCTTGCTGGTAGATTAAATTATCTAGTATGGCCAAAGGAACGTTGTCCATCAAATCGGGCAAAAGGTCTCGTAGGAACTGCAAGTATGATTCTCCATTAATAACGGCATTCAAAAATCGGGGCCCGATTACAGTTTGTCCAACAATACCAAGCCAAACATTACAGCTAAAGCGGTGTTGTGATTTATTTTGTTTTTTGTTGTGTAGATTGGTGCTACTCCAATGATGCAAATTGTGGAAGTTAGTAACCCCATCTCTGGTAAATTGTGCTTCATCCGTCCAGAATATCCTTCCAAAATTGTTTCGTTCAGTTTCATTTCGAAGCAGTAATGATCGACAAAATTCTGCTCTCAAAAACTTGTCGTTTGAGGTGAGTTCCTGAACTGTCCTAAAATGGTACGGGTGTAAGTTTTCGGTATGAAGCACTCTCCGTACTCTAGATTTGGGCACTCCAAGCAAAATAGCTATCCTCCTTGTACTAAGGGAGGGATTACGTCAGACCAAATCCAAAAATTGCGGTTTTATTGTCTTAAAGTCCTAGCCGGTTGAACCCATTGGCGGCGGGCGGACCCAGACGAAATTGGCAGGTCAGTTTTCAGGCGTTATCAATGAAAAAAAAGGATTAATCCAGGGTTATTTCAATACTGTGTCAGTTTATTGAATCCTCATAAAACTACAATTTTTTTAAAAATAATAAAAAAGATGTCAATGTTTCATACATTAATTTGCCTACAAGTCCAGCCGCGTTAAAACCAAAAAAAGGTTTTTCTTAGAAAAAAATGGTTCGGGTTTTTTTTTAATTTCTCGAAAACTACAAAACATTTTTGCATCCGGTTTCCTGTTTTTAACTAAAAACTAATAAGAGAATTGAATTTTGGACAAAAAATTAGTACTTAATTACATACAATTTTGAAAAAAAATAGTTCGAAATTTTTTTTTTCATTTTTTTTTCAAAATTTTGAGTTTGAAAATTAATTTCTCAAAAACTATTCCTTAAAACAGCTTCGTTTAGAAACAAGATGAAAGAAGAGGTTTCTGGCTTTACAAAAGAGTATATCACGGCATTGTGGATGTAACTGTTGATTTTTAATAATTTTTTTTTCCAAATTAAGTCATTTTTTTAGAAAATTGCCCCTCCCGGCTAAACGGGGCGGAATAGACCCCCCCCATACGATTTTTTTCTTGTCTTGACCAGACCTACACGCTCTAGCTTTTTGGCACACTGCTCGTGGGACACCCTGTATATGAATATATATATAAAATATGTACATATTAGTTAAGTTAGAATAAGATATTTTTAGTTAGGTTTAATTATGTTTAAGTCTTATATAAATATATATAAAATGATCATATGCTAAGTTTTTGAAAAACAAAATTTTCTTAGCTTAAGTTAATTATAAATTATAATAATGTTAATTGTAAGTTATTTATATAGTAGTCGAAAGGCATAGGTTAAAATTATACAGTTTGTTTTAGAGTGTCCGCCTAGGGCCAGTAAGATTCTTAAATTTGTAAGGATAGTTAAGCTAGTTTTAAGCATTTTTGTCTAGGATAAGATAGATCTAAGAAACTATAAATAAAAATGAATTTACAACAAAAAAAAAAAACTGATGTTGTTGCACAGTTTTTCCGTAAAGGAATTGTTCTTGACTATGGACAGACTTGAACTACAAACCTTCCACTCAGCAGCTGGTGATGATTACCATAGCGCCATGACCACCCCCTAGTAGCTAATTGGCTAATTGTAGCAACTTTATTTATTAAAATATCGAGAGAAATAAAAATGTACCGCCTTATAACGGTCTGCATCAACACTGTTCCTTGAGGCGTTAACGGCAACTGTTCTAACATCCAACCTGCGACTACCACTGTGCGCGTTCCGTTACGGTCGTGGCCTATCTGTTGCATTTAGGGATCGCATTCACCGCCGCACTCTTATTAAATTTGCAATTATTATAAATATGAGAAAAACCTTTTCATCAGCCTTGCCTAAACGGCTGTTCTAATTTTAAAAATGCATCGTGGACCCCAGCAGATATCAGGCTAAAATTAAATCGTAGTGTTATCGGGTATACATAACTGAATAGGAACGACACTTAACAATTTGGCTTGACAATTTCCTTTTCATTTTCTTTACCAAACAATGTTTCTTTATATTGGTTCAGGCTTTTAAATTTGTTTTTTAGGACCGTCCTTCCCGTCCACTGCGTTGGGGCCTTTCGGCATGATCGCTTCGGGTCTCCAGGTTATCGCCCTTAGACCGTATGTCCATCATTTTTGAACCATACATCAATCCCGACCGACGATCCCTTAATGTATTTTAACCAAACAGGTAAATGGTTCACCTATTTGTCAGGGAATCACCTGCAAGTTTCTTTCGCTTTAGGAGGCCACCAAGAAAAATGTCATAAAAAAAACTACAGAAAGGAAGGGGTTGAGAGGTTCAGGTTTTACGCGTTTTTTCATATGACACTCGCACTCTCCTGAACCTCAACAACGAAGTGGGCCATTTTCGGTCGAAGTTTATCATAAGCGACAAAACTTATTTCATTTTAAGAGTGAACTTGAACATTTGCACGCGGAGAATCCATGTATCATTCACAAAATGACACCAAATCCATTCAAAAACACGGAATGAAGTTCTATATATGGCGGAGGTGTCATCGGGTCTAAAGTTTCCAGGTAAGCCGTGGAAAACACGATTACTGAGACTGGTAAGCGATACGTATCATGATCAACCAGTTTTTATTGCCGCAAACTGATGAATTGCGACTGGAGGACATGTGAGTCCAACAGAATGATGCAACCACATGACATGTGTGTGCATTTCCAATATAGCACCTGAATGACATGGAAACAAAAAAGTTACTGTAATTAGAACCAACGCGACAAATTCAGTTGAATTTCTCAAAAAATCCTATCTAGGACAACCACCACCGGAGAGTGGTGAACGAACATCTTCGACACAAACCATCTGCACCCTGTCCACATTATGTGACAAACACCATAAGAGCGGTCGGCTAATGTCTCGTTTTGGCGAATTGCACAAGCCGGTAAGATCGCTCAATTTGACCGCTTAATAATGGTTTCTTTGAAGTTTTTTTCAAGTTACGAGTCTATAAGAAGAAGCTCCTAAAGAGAATATACTATGACATTTATCGCCCGAGGTTTTCGCCGAAACGATTGAAAATGAAAGTAAGGAGTTCATATGAGTTTCAACAATAGCGGCGGACGTTTGACTAGTATAATCCTGTAAAAGGAATGGGAAAACATCCTACGGGTCCGTATAAACATTTAAAAACGAACTATGAAAAGTTTTCGTTTCATTTTAAGACACAGCAAAACAAATGACAAATGACGATTTTCAACTTATAGTGTTGTTAATATAGGAAACTCTAATTGGATCACCCACCACATTTCCATGAAGGAGTATGTCTTAAGCTTATTCTCAAAAACATCTCATTAATTCGTTTGTAAATCAATCCTAATGTCGAACAAATAACTCAGCTTGGCTGACACTTACTTCATTTAATTTCCTTCGACATACAAAGATCAAACAACTAACCCACTTAGACTCACAATATCGCATCAGATGAATCTAGAACAAGTGCTGTATCTTCGTACGCCCGCATTATTCTCGTTTTATTTAACTGATTGTAAATCGCTCCCCTTGTAATTCTCCCTGCATCTTCAAACAAAAAACCGTACGTTTCATCTCGTTAAGATTTGTATCCATATTACGTGTACCTGAACGTGTTCTTCTACATTCCCACTACTACTCATGCAAACAACACTCACGTTTGTTCCCCTTGAAGCCGAATGCACTTTCCTCCCTACGTCCGTTGGTGAAACTAGACTTCTTAGCGCGTTTCAGCTCCATTGTGAGGTGTACAATAAAAATCGAAAAACAAAACCTAACAGACACTCGTACACTCCAGAAATAAGAATCTCTATTCGTAGCAAACGTGCCATATTGCACATTGCACACTGCAACATACCGCACCGCAGCACCACCCACTCCTAACATTGTTCGGTGTCTATTAAATTATGTCCTGTTCTGTTTTCATTGCAAACATCTACTGCTCCCTGCTCCCTCTGCTCCCTACATCACCGAAACCTGCTCCGACTGACGACTTCTCTAAACGTTTCCAAATTCACCGGAACAGTGCTACTGCATCCACAGCAAAGGTAAATCAATAAAATCTACATAACCGCTGTGTGACACAGATTTTTCCCAGCTCCTCCTCCAGCTTGTCGGATTCCGAGCGGTGCAACGTAGAGCACCAGACTCTAAGCTTAGAATGCTTTTTACCCTCAGCGTTGTCGACATTAACGTTTCTGACGTTGACAAGCAACGTTCATATTGCGGCAGAGGAAACCTAGAGGTAAAGAGCCCCTGAATAGATGATGACGGTGATGATGTCGGGCTAGAAGCGAGACAACCATGCACATGATATACGCGAGTAGCATTTATCCTTATGTGCCGCATGCACTTTAATACAAATACATACAATTATTCACACAGCAGGGTCGGTGTGGTTCCTAGCCACGCACCCGCTACCTCGCCCACAGAATAAATGAACGCCATGCATGCGAAAGGTGACAGTTATAAATATTTTTCTTGCCAAACTCAACTCACGCCACTTGTCCAATCACTGACATGAGCTGTGCCGAGAAACCAAACCGAGATAAGTGTCTAGGCGCAGAGAAGCTCGCAAAAGCCGAAAATTGTTTCACCCGTTCACAACGAAACTCGCGATGAACAGCGTCAAGGACCAATATACCATCGAATTGAGGAGTTGACAATGTCATTGTTGCACCGCAATCGATCAGAGAATGTGCTGAGGACAAGGATGGCAGCTAAACTGCATCTGACGGTAATGATGGCTATGATAACAACGATGATGACGAGGACAAACATCAACTGAATTGGCACAGGGCACGAATCCACTCAACCCAGTCATCATTATCACAAATGCCATCGAATCGATGAAATCGGAATTCGTAGCAGGTTGGACGCATTTTCAACACTGAATCGAGACGAATACCTCGCATCTCATCTCCGGCTATTCTGTCTTTCCCTTCAATCAGGTTCTTTGGGAAAATCCCAGGAAAAACAAAAATTGAAATGCAAAGAACCGCCCGAAAGCGAATTTCAGGCAACGGTGTGTCAATATAGTATGCCTCCGTGCCTTTCTGCCGCACAGGGACCATCTGTCCTCGATTGTATTCCATCTATGATTATTTGACGCTAGAACTGAACATTACTTACATATGCACAGAGGCAGAGGCACAGAAGTACTCGGTAACTTAAAGCAACGCTTCGCAGTTAGACAGAGTTAGACAACGTTACCATGACATGGGAGAGTGCTCAGGTGCTAAGCATCGTCCTCATAGTTATCATCATCACCATCATCTTGGATGTCCCTGTGTGTAGATGAGAAAAGCATTATGTTAATGTAGCGTTATGACATTCCATCAAAACATCAAAAAACATCAAAATGCCAAGGGTGCTTAGGCAACTGTCTACTGTGATGGAAGGAGGTATGCAATTATGTCGTGGGCCGCCTCGAGTATCCTACGAGACTCGTCACAATTTAGGAGTATTCAAAGGTAAACAAATGCACGAGAAGGAGCTCATGTATGTAAACATACATCAGTGTAGTATGCATGGGCTGGAGAACCAGGACATGCTTCTCTTTATAATATGTGTTTCCTTGCAAGCCGCAGCTAAAGCGATGGATAGGTATTCCGAACAGCAGCGAACTCGAGAGGATAGAACATTCCGAGAAATTCCATTCAAATTTATTTATGGCTTTGCTCTTACACTTATGAGCCAAATTAAATTTTGAAAATCTTTTCATTAAGAGTGTGGATCTTTGTGTGCGGGCGTTTTCAATTGTGTCGAATCTAGATACAGTTCTTAGAACGCAAGGTATGTATTCATTTGGCAGATTTGATTTGATTCTGCTAAGAGTTGCCCTGGAAGTTCACTCCACGACATATTTGGGATAAGGTAAATTAAGTTATGCTCGGATCTAGAGTGGAAGGAGTTATTGACTTGTGCTTTGATAAAGACTTGTGTGGTGTTGGCTTTCGAGGACTACGAGCTTGAAATGTGCTTAACTGAGGCTTTTCTGAGTATTATACCGCCATGTGTCCCAAAAAAATTGAGGGGGATTTCTGGCATTTTACTGGGACGAGGTCTAGTGCTTGTAATCTGCGGATAATCTAGTTAGGCCACTGAAGGCAGAAAGGTAGTTTTATAGAAGCCGCTATCAATGGTGGCGTTGATATAAGCACCAGAAATTATCCTCAACACGTGTTATAACCTCCGAGCCTAGCGCTTTGATATAAATAAGGTAAGCTTCTTGAAATTGCGGCCTTTATAAATGGAGTATGGGAACGTCGGCTCACCCCGCCTCTCTTGGCATAATAATAACGTGCTTTAAATTGTGCAATTGGGTCGACGGTCGACTGAGCGCTGAGTGCGCTGAGCCTCGATTGCTGTCGTTGGTGCTCATCTTAACTCCGATTTAAAATGGTCGGGTGACGAATTCACTCGACCTAGATGGAAATAGGTTGAGGTTTGGGGGCCTGTAATGACTACTACAGTTCTGTCAACATCGAAACGACGTCTGTTTAAAAGCTCTTGTGTTTATCCTTTCCAAAAGATAAAATATGGAGCAGGATTTGCCAGATATCCAAAACCTGGTTGATTTAGCCCATTTAGGTTGGCTGCGGTTAGGAAGTGTTGGAAAATGTTTGATTTGATGCTATACCTGAAACCCAAAGGAAAATGTTCCTGATCCTACTGCTAGCCCGATAGATTTCCTTTTAGTATTTTTCAGCCTTACGGATGTGATTTTCTATTTTTCAGCCTTACGGATGTGATTGCTAATGGTAGAACTTTATTGACGGTTTGGCTGTGACTGCAGACAGTTTTGATTCGAGTTTGTAAAGGTTGTTCCGATTGTTTCGCACACCTTCTTAATGACCAGTAAAAAACCAATACTTTTGTTTGAAAAATAACTCCTGTTTCTATGAGCCACGCTCCGGTCATCAAACAGGATCAAGGGCTGATAATCTGAAATCAATTGCGAGGCCTCCTATTCCTATTTAGATGTGCCGGATTACTGAAATCAGTAGTGGGAGCAGTGTACATTCTCATCTGCTTCATGCCAATGACGCGGGTAAGAGTAGCAAAGCCTTAGTTTCTCCGTTGGGGAAAAGCACGCAATGCCCATACACAGCCTTTAATTTATTTCGATGTTTATGTGATTTTCAAACCGATGAGATCATCTTATTGTAATCCGCATTAAGGGAAGTTTCTATAACATAAGCCTAATATATGCACATGCCCCCGCGATGAGGCTGAAGAGTCTATCTCACCTCTTGGTCAGATCGTACTCAGAGATTTCAACGTCAAAATCTGTAAGGAAAACATCTTTAACAACGAGATCGCGAAGCACCGCCAACCAAATAGATCATTTGTTGATTGCCTTGTGACGCGTTAAACATCCTGGATGTACGAACATTCAAGGGCGCAAACGTCGACTTTGGCAATGTCAAAAGCCTATTGTGCAATGTCAAAAAGCCGTAATCACCAACAAAAAGGAGGTTAGTCATTGGGCGACTGCACGCACCAGAAATAGCCAAAGACTACAAAAAGTGTCTAGGCGAAAGACTCTCCCATATGGCTCAAGCCCACACAAGCGGTAACAACATGAGATTGCCGCACTGCCATCTAAGAAGTAGTTGAAACCACCCTAGGCTACCGACCACCCCCTATCAGAAACCCTAGGTACGATGGCGAATGTGCAGAAAGCAAGAAAGCAACGAATGAATATCAGAAAGCGCTGCAAAGAAAACAAGAGCTGCGCGGAAGATCAAGAAGAAGGGAGGAATATAAGCTGCTATGAAAAAAATAAAAGACCCTTCACAGCCTCCCAGCTCAAGGATGTCGAAGAAGCCTGGGATAGGCAGAAAGTTAGAGACTTCTAAAGAAAAGCCAGTGCCCTTGCATCCGGCTTTAGAACGGACATCCAGGCTCTTTGAAATTGCGAAGGTAATCTTGTCACCGACCCGCAGGAAATAGGAAATGTGTTTAAGCAGCCCTTCCAACAGCTGTTTAGCGGGCATCACCAAGAAAGGGTGATAGGGTCAGAAGAATACCCTGCGCCAGTCGAAGAACTAATCCCCCACCAATCTTAGAAGAAGTGATGGCCCAGATGGTCTTCAGGTTGGGCTTTTCAAAATTGGCGGTGATGTTGGAAATCGAAAGCCTGCCCGACGACTGGCATACCAGCTCTCTCTGCCTCATATTTAAAAAAGGTGATTTTATGTCTTGCGTGAACTGTCGAGGCATAACCCTGTCACCTACAAGATCTTATCCAGTAAACTATGAGAACGTCTTAAGCCGTTTTGCACAACACTAATAGGCACGTACCATTGTGAATTCCGGCCTGGCAAATCGAATATAGACCAGATCTTCACATTACGCAAAATTCTGGAAAAAAACCAACGATTTGCAAGGTGTTACTTACCATCGGCACATACCTCATACGGTAGCAGTCATCGTCAAAAGCTCTACAGGACGATTTCAAAAGCGGAAAATTGATTCGGAAAATTGTCGCGATACACTGGTTAATTATTTCAAGACTGACGATGCACTGTGTGCAGTTGCGACCCCATACCGCCAAACCTTTCCAAACATGCACCGGTTTTCGGCAAAGTGGCGCCCTGTCATGTGATTTCTTCAATTTAGTCCTTGAAAGGATAGCGTCCAACTGCTATGATACGTGGAGGACATTGACATTATTACAAGCTCCCAGCGTGCCGTAGTAGAGACATTTACGGCAAATGAAGTAAAGGCAGGTTTAAAAGTAAATCAGGATAACACAAAATAAATGCCAAAATTATACCACGTTCCAGCAAAGAGGGTCTTCGAATCCCAGCCACCTGTTTCGAGAAACTAAGGGAGACCGAACCTGGTCGGTGTGGTCGTGGTGGAATGGTAATCATCCCCGGACCTTGAGCCGAAGAACAGTGGCTTAAGTCTGTCTATAGTCAAGAACAATTCCTATACGGAAAAACTGTGCAACAACATCAGTTGTGAATGAGAGATGATCAAAAAATGCTGACGAAGGCATAACATTTGCAGTATAAAATCACTTCAAAATTCATACTCTGTGTGTGCATTTCCAATATAACACCTTAATGACATGGAAACAAAAAAGTTACTGTGAACTACAACCAACGCGACAAATTCAGTAAAGTCTTTCAAAAAATCATATCCAGGACAACCACCCCTGGAGAGTAGTGAACGAACATCTTCGACATAAACCATCTGCACCCCTCCCAGGTTGTGTGATAAAAACCATAAGAGCGTACACTCTTGAACCTGCACGAACTCTATAAAAAAAATATATGAAGGATCATGAGAAAAAATCACAACAATTATCATTAAAAAAAGGCTCTCCATACAAACCTTAAAGACAAAACGGTATCACTCCCCGTATTAGGGAAATTATTAATAATAAAACAGTCGCGCATGACTTGTAGCTGTTTGATAAGTAAAAGAAGACTTCGGCTCAATAGCTGTGCATTACTACGAGAACTAAATGTTAAAACCACTTAATGTTGGAAGTTTCTTAATAAACCAAATACACAGCTATGTCTAGCTTAGACATCTCTGCAAGCTCGAAATAGACTAATACAAATCCCTATGCACTGAAAGAATTCGCATACTTTTCCGTAGATTGGTTCCCACTGTAAGCACAATAGTTTTTCGTGAATGTATCCCAAACGAAGACATTCTCGGATTGTCCGTATCTAATAGCTAATTCCTTTCGCATAATTTAAATCCGAGAAAGAAAAGGTCGTCCTCCAATTCAACACCACATAATTGACTTGTTTATCCGCCTATCCGTTCACATCTCCGCATGCGATTCAATACTTAGTTTGCTGGGTGTTCCACTTTATTTTTTCTTTACCGACGACATTCATTTGGGCTATCCAGCTGTTATCCTGTTATACACACGAATAACGTTGTTATGTGTGGCCCATTAACTCTCAGTTAAGTGGCCTCGAGAATAAATATGATTGTTTGAATGTCCATTGTTCATTGTCCATGGTTTGTCCTCGTTTTTGGCGCACTTTTGTATTCTCAAATGAATAGGAAATGTTCACATGACAGCTGCAGTATAGCAACCCTGACCTTCACTCAATTATGAAGATAAAGTTTGTTCGATACGGGCATTTGGGACTTGATGTGCTTAATGAAGTGGACGATGGTTGTTTGCTAATTAGGGTGAATGTCATCAAAAAATCTGTAGCTGACCTTCAAGTCAGCAGAATTAAAAACAGAAATAGCAAATATGTAACTTCATGAATAAATCTTGCTCGTTTTTCCCAAGGAGCTTTCAATTCGTCAAATTGCGGAACGCTTTAGCAAAAAATTATCAAACCCCCTTTATTCCCACCCCATTATAGTCCTATGAATTATAAATACAGAACTGTAGGAACCGTGTCAACAATAAAAAAAAATTAGTCGTGAGGCTGGCTTTTGCCGACCTCCCTTCGCAACTCATGGGATTCAAAATTAATAAAAAAAAAAAGTCCAAAACAAACAGAAGTAGCTGAATATTGCTTAGCCTGCAATTTGAAGACCCTTTCGGGGTCGACAAATAGCGACCGGCATTGCAAAGTGTGCTTCGGCTAAGATTCAATGATATGTAGTTCCATCAAGGGGGTGCAACGTGTCAGACTGCTCAAACAATTAATCAATTGAAGGGAAAATTCGCTAATTTTAGTTTAATATCTCAATTTTTCTGTTTTTTTTTTTTTTAAATACAAAACTGAAAAACCTTTTACTGGGAAAACTCCACAGGCAGAAAGTACTTTTGCCACTAAAGCTAAAACTTGTAGGGCAATAGAACAAATAATTTGAAAGCGAAACAGGTTTTCCTTCACCCTGGAATCAAGTTGGCTGCTATGAAACACTCATCTTGCCAGACCAACATCCACATGCTTTCAAAATATAGATACTGCTCTAGCCAAATCACAAGGTTGTGACTAAAATTTAGTTCACCAATGAGCGCCCATCCGGCATTTACGAGGGTGGTCCGAATAGTACTTAGCCTACAAAAGAAAAACAAAAATTTTGGAGAAATGGCGAATTATTTTGCAATATAGTCTCCTTTTAGCTCGATACACTTGACCCAGCGATGCTCCAACTTCTGTAACCCGTCTGAAAATACGTTTTTCTGCAAAGTAGGCCTCCGTGGCGGCGATGACCTCCTCATTCGACTGAAATTTCTGCCCGGGGCCATTTTTTCTTCAATTCGGCGTCGAATCTAATAATTTGGCACAGTACAGCCCTGTGACCGTTTTGCCCTTCTCCAGGTAGTCGATGTGGATCACACCTTGTGAATCCCAGAAAACGGTGGCCAACAACTTTTCGGCCGATGGGACAGTCTTCGCCTTCTTCGGAGCACGTTCACCGGGTGAACTCCACTGTTTCGACTGTTCCTTGGTCTCTGGTGTGTACCAGTGGATCCATGTTTCGTCGACTGTCACGAAACGACGCAGAAATTCCTTCGGATTGCGCTTAAACAGTGTTCTCACGGTTGCGCTTGTTGTCCGGAGTGAGCAAACGCGGCATGTATCGCGCCGACAGCTTTCTCATGCCCAAAATTTCATGCAGGATGTGACCCACGCGATCTTTTGAAATGCCTACTGTCTCAGCTATCTCGCGCACATGCCAATACGAGATTGTGGATTTTTGTCACGGTATCCTCCGTAGTAGCCGTTTTCGTGGCACCTGGACGTGGCTCATCAAAAACCGACGTGCGACCATGTTGAAACTCGTTAAACCAATTTTTGATGGTCGCCATCGAAGGAGAAGAATCACCGTACACAGCATCCAAACCCTCTTTGATTTCGCTGCGCGATTTCCCTTCCAAAAACAAGAATCGAATCACCGACCGATATTGCTCTTTTTCCATTTTTCTAAAATCCGCGGACACTCCCGCTTCCACACGCGGTCAAAACAAAACTACGAGTCCGATCCGGCTGAAATCTCAACAGTAGCCGTTTACTCGAATGTACTACACTACTACTCTAATGTACATACTAGTACTCGAATGTACTAGTAAGTTGCTCTTGCGATACTGTCGCCATCTGTCGGTGAGGCTAAGTACTTATAGGACCACCCTCGTATACAGGGCTCCATGGACTATCTTCTCGAAGACCTTGCTGATACTCGAAAAGAGACTTATTGACTGGAGATTTGCGGGTGCCTTTACCCCTCTTGGGGATCGGTTGCGCCACCGCTGTCTGAATAATACGCATTATGTTGAACAGGATACATTTCGTCAGTTACTGATGACAGGTGCCTGAGCACCACATTGGATATGCCATCGGTTCCTATGGATATTTTTCTCTTTAATGACTCAAAGAGCAATAGGAGATCTTCCGTCTAAATTAACAGGGTAATAACTCCCTCACTGGCGATGGGACGCTGACTGTTCTTAGCAAGCGTTTGTTGCCTCACGTTTTCGGAAGCTTCAGCTCCCTTCTCAAGGCATTTTATTCGCTCGAGTAAGTTGGGAATACAAAGTTGCGCAATAACAGCACTTTGTCCTGGCGTACATTAGTCCGTTCCACAAATTCACGAGCTGTCATAAGTCGACAAGGTTTTCAGATGCTTCGCAAGTTTGAAAGGAATTTATATAAGGCTCAATATTTCATTTCTCTATCGCATTTTTGTTTTAAGATTCATTACCATCCCAAGAAAAGTTAATCCTTTTAAAGCCGTAGCTGTTGTATACTAATAAAAGCACTTGTTGCCCGTAGTTAGAAATATAAACCGTTAATAAGAAAAATAAAAGAAAGGAAAGAATGACAAAGCAATCGCGTGCTTCCACGATCGTATTAAAACTCACATGTAGGTAAATCAGTTGGTATGTAGTAGATTCTCACTTATTAAATGTTGGCTTCTCGTTCCCAATAATAATCTGTAGTGTTTCATGAACTTTTCTGTCAAATTGTTGAGTCTCTGAAATACCTCAAGTTAAGGATTTTTTTTCTCTTGCATCCTACAAGGGTCAATCCAAATCGTACGACCTAGCCGAACAATTCACCGGCCCAAAACGATAAACAAAGTGCTCACCGAGCTCATTTCTCGTTGGTGTGTAGTGCTATCTTGCTGGATCTACATATCGACCTGGCTCAGCTCAAACATTTTGGGCAGAAAATAATTCGAGATCATTGAACGAAAACGGTCATCATTGAAAATATATGGACCGTTGGTCGCGCCGGATCAGAAGCACCACCAAACAGCGGGTAGATTCATTTAATTTCATTTTAATTTTCGTGGGGGCAAACACCCCCATTTATTGAGCTTAATTCAAGCTGACTTAATCTAACTTAATCTTACTTAATCTAGGAAGAACGGGAGTGGGATTAAAAAGACAGATTTTGAGGCATGGAGTGCTGAGGTTGAAGTAAGGATCCGAATTAACACTTCCCAGCATACGAGAAATGGGTTCATTTGAGCAATAGGAGGTACGGAAGGTGGACAGATAGAAGGAACAGGGATTTCGTACATTAGTTAGCGTTAATAGAGACAGAGTTGTAGGGTGTCACGCAGTGAATGGTACCTGAAAGAAGTCAATGGATGAAAAGAATGTCAGATTTAATTCTTCTTTCCCCCAACTTGTTTATGTTGATTAGTTTAAGACGGCCTTGATAGGGTGGTAAAAGCTAAGGATTATTCCAGGGGAGACCTCGAAGAGCAAAACGTAGGAAGCGGCGTTGGATGCTCTCGATTCTAGAAATCTGGGTTTGTTGGTAAGGAGACCACACTTGAGAGGCGTATAGAAGAAGGGGACAAAGGTTATGTAGAGAGATAAGGTAACGTAAGGTTTGGAGAATTTTTTAGACCATCGCTTCACGAAACCGAGTGGAGAATTAGATTTAAGGACTATCTCATCGATGTGTACGCGAAATTTAAGCTCCTGGTCACATAATATGCCAAGATCGCGATTGGCCTGAACGCTGGGTATGGGTTAATTATTGAGGAAGTAGAGACGAGGAGGATGTTGGATTCGTTTACGTGAAAAAATGATTGATTGGCATTTGAAAATGTTAGGCTCCAAGCCCAGATGAAGAAACTATTGAGATCTGATTTGAATAGGGAAAGATTCATGACTGGAGGAAATGGTCTGGAAGAACTTGGTATCGTCGGCATATAATGAAATGTGATAATGTTGAATCACATTTTAAATATAGTTTATGGTAAGAACACCTCCAGCCTTTTTAAAACCTACTCACCGAAAATTCGTCACTGTGGCAGGTCATTTGGCTACTTTGGAAGATTCTAGATCAAGATCTTTGCGTAAGATCTTCGACAAATAGACAAATCACGATCTTCATTAACAACAGCGGACACAGCAGCAATATTTTATCTGCGTGAAATTGGTGCCAAACTTGCTCACTATGGTTGTCGATTATGATGACAGTAAAATGATCGAAGTGCGCGAAAAATATTTTCCACTAACCACGAATTTTGATAATAAAATTCAATATGTTTTTAGTGTGGTTCTACTTTGACACATGTCACGAATTACGCGTAGGCTGTCAAAAATAGAACGCTAATAAAATAGACGTCGGAATGTATACCCCTCTGCTGCCTGCATCCACGACAGATCCGCTGTTGTATGCTTGTTGTATTGTATAATCGTTTATAGAGGAGTCTAGTAAAGACATCCCTGAGCTCATTCCGGCCAGGTTATTGATGCCATTTCCCGGAATCCCATAGAGACCTGGAAAGCAAATAGAAAATAAAATAAGTTCATGGGTGCGGTTGGTCTACCCAGACTACCAACTTTTCACCTCGTATCGCATAAGACCCTATCAGTGAGAGTTTTCAATTTTTTCGTTATGAGATTTCGCGCAGGCAGCTGCCCAGATTTGGAGTCATCTGTGAAGAAACGAAAATGTTTCTCTGCCGTAATACAAGACATGGTTTTTAGCGTACATCCCACAATAAAAATATTGAGAGGCCCTTTCTTTCCGGTAAGCCATGTCTCTCCAGAGATTCATTCAGACAAACCTTATGACCAAGTCCTTAGCAGGCCGCTGGAAGGGTTGTTTATGTCCATTGTCCCCCGTACCCCGTTAGGAATACATGTTGAATAATCTGCACTCCGGATTGTGCATTTATAAGCGCACCCATTTCAACGATTTCGACCAATTCAAGTTGAGGTATGCCAAGCGTCAAAGGAATAAGCTGCTGACGATCGCCTTCAACACGTTAAAGAAGAAGACGAAAAGATATTGAGAGGGGCGAAATTCAGACTAGCACCTGATAAGCTGGGAAAAATTCCCATGTAGCGAAAACCGGCCGTTCATTGTAAATTGTTTTTCAATTGGCGCGGGTAGATTTTGACGGCCTTACTATGGTAAGTTACACCATTAAATAACATGTGCAAATAATATAACTTTATTATAAAAATGAGGGTTCGTCAGTGCAAACGTTAAACACGTTACGCCCATTTCAAGGCAGCCGTGGTGGCCCTTCAAGTCTACTCTTCAACGTTTGGTGGCCAAATTTGAGGCGACCGGTTCGGTATTCAATCAGAAAACATTCATACGCTAAAGGAACGCAAGATCGGCCGAGAACATCGCCGCGGTCCGTGAAAGTGTAAAGCAGAACCCGAGACAGTCGATTCCTCACCATGCACAAAAGATCGCCTTTTAGCAGACTTCAACTTGGCGAATTTTGTGTCAGGGCTTCGGCCTACACGTGTACCAGATCCAACTAACCCAGGAGCTCAAAGTTCATGACAATAGACAACACCGTTTGTTCGTTGACTATGTTTTGGAACGTTTGTAAGAGGATCCCAATTTCGGCCGAAAAATCATCTTCAGCGACGTCGCGCATTTTCGTATGAATGTCTGTGTTAACAAGCCAAATTGCCGAATATGAGAAGACAGCAACTCATATGAGATTCACCAGTGCATCCTCACAAGTTACCGTTTGGTGAGAATTTTGCGCCGACGGCGCCATTGGTCAGTACTTCTTCGTAAACGATGTTGGTGAGGCTGCCACCGTCAATGGCGAGCGCTGCAGAACGTTGACAACCAATTTCGTATGGCCCAAATTGAATCATATGGATCTAAACGGCATATGGTTCCAGCAGAATAGCGCTATGTGCCATACAGCGGTCGCCACGATTGACAGTCTGCATGAACGGTTTGAGAATAAGGTTATTTCTCGCAGAGATGTCGTCAATTGGCCACCAAGGTCGTGACCCCGCTAGGCATTTTCTTATGGGATTTCCTGAAGTCGCAGGTCTATGGGAAGAAACCACAATTGACCGATGATTGACCCTTAACATGAGCATAGCACTGACCATCGCTACAATTCAGCCAGATCTATGCGGAAGAGCCACTGAAAACTGGACCACACGCATCCGTGCCACCGTAGGAATGAGACATATGTACGAGTACATGGGCCTTTCACTTAAAAAAAGAATTTTGTTAATGCCTCCCACACCGCCTGTTTTATTCCCTTTACTTGGTGTGATACTCATTGCGGAGTAGATCGAGGGTACCTGTCTAGTTAAGGTGCCTTATGTCTTCCCAAAAGTGCCTCCAGATTGCGAGAAGCCGACAAAGCTTTATTCGTTTTTGGGTCAATGTGTTTTAGTCACAGTAGCTTATTATCTAGGATAACGGTAAGATATTCAATATTTTCGAAGACATACCAGCTCAGTCAAGCCCTTTATTTTCCTCCTTCCAATAGCCCACTTCTCGTGCACAATCATCGATTACATTTATCGTTGCCTGAGCTAAATGTCAGCAGTTGGTAACATAAACTAGCTGGAAAGCGAAAACAATATCCGTGATGGCATAGACTCGGGAGATATTTGGGGAACTGAGAATCGAATCGACCAACACAACCCTGTAGGCCTCTGTTTCCGTGAGACAAGACATACTTGCCGAAGCTCGTGTCTGCAACCGAAGCCTAATACCAATACATTGGCAGCATTCCTTATGCTGACAAAAGTTGTATTATAAACTCAAAATAAACGAAATGCGCGTTTCTTAGATTTACGGGTAGTCTCGCAGGACTTACCTCGCTGACAGACTGCTAGTGGAAATTCTTTGCATGAGGGCTCCATTGGTATCAATACCTGGCGCTTGAATTTCGATTTTTTTTGGCTGGTTCTCGTCGGCGCAACTGAAGTCTTAGATGGTGAGCCGATAGTGATTTCGAAGACTAAGAATGTTTGCCTTCGGCATGTCACTTTTTTTTTTAATGCACCAAAGATTCCCGTTCTGAAGGCAAGCGATTTCCGGCTTTTTACTAGGCGGATAGGCATACCAGTTCAAAGGCGCTCGGAAACTGCCTCCCACCTGATTTCGCGTCTTAAAATAGATAATAAAGTCTGTCACACGAACGTAATAAGAACTCAGGGCACACATCCGTTTGAAATCCTATTAAAGCAATTTTTATTCCATTTGGGCCCCATATAGCTATGGTAGCTGCTTGAGGAATTTCATAATTTGATCGGGGATATGACCCTTTTGTACCTGTCCAACATTCCTTCTAAACAGTCAAAAGGGATAGAATGAAATGGAAACCAAATTACTATATACCCATATCCGTGTCATTAACATACATCTAACTGGTTCAACCCATTTATACGCCCAGCATTCTTCGACCCCTTGTTCAGCATTCCGTGACAAATGCCATTCCTTCCGGGGAAAGGCATCCAACATCCCACTCCTCACTGCACACAACTGGTGCAACTCAAGAACAATTCCATCTATTTGTCGAACCTTAAAGCATTTTTTCTCTGCACGAGCACAACATCCACTGTTCGTCCCCGATGATGTTCCTGGAATGGTACCGGACAATGGTGCGGCAGTGGTCATTCTGGATTTTTTATTATTATCTTGGTTTTTTTTTTCTTTTTTAAGCAGCGGTGGTAGGAAGCCGTTTTGAGATGGCGTACGAGATAAATTTAACAAAGTCGGACAGGCAAGGTCAGAAGATCGACTTCAATTTCCTGCATGTCCTCAATAATGAATGGATTTTCAATATCTACTGTCATCTCCGCCTTCTTAAACCGGCATAAGGATATCCTCGGATTTACTTGTACATAGTGTGCACGTGCATGTGTGTGTGTGAGATATGGTCAGCGGAACTGACCATTGAGCAGTGGGTTTATATGGATGAAACCACCGTGCGAAGAAGGATGAAGTTGGATGAGTTGAGGCTTTGAAATGAATAATCTTCCATCTGACGGTAGTGGTGATGATGGTGGTTTTTCCCTTAAACCGGACGCGCATAGACAAACACATTTAAAGTTGAAAATGTCGGGACCTTTCAATGGGATTCTTTTTTATTCTCCATTGTCATCCGTTTCGTTTCCTGTTTCCTTAATACATTTTTTTACTCTGTTGAAGGGACAGGAAAATCCCAGCTTACTCCAATGGAATTTAATTGAAATCGAAAAATTGACGGCGATAGCAACCCGCCGCATTTCGAAATCAGCCTTCGTGGTTTTCCTTATCCAGGGGTACATACACACATACATACAAGTTTGTGTATGAAGCTTCCTTTTAAGGACGCTAATAACCAGCGTATTCACTATGCTGTCTCGAGCGTTAATTGTGTCTGCACCTTGAATGGCACTCTCTTGTTTCTGCCACGGGCCAGGATTTAATGAGTCGAGTTCGAGGACACAGCTTGAACCGGTGGGTTGTGTCATGTCATGTTTTTTCTACTGCACAGGGTTATGGTTGATCAACGTGTGTGTACACATCCAGTTTGGGGCGTGTTGGAATACGTGTCAAAGGACATGTTCACATGTCATTCACTGGCTAAGCATTTTTATTCAGCCCTCGTCGAAACGGGTAAACAACATATTTAGTTACATTACGGAGGCGTTGACGGCACATACGGCAAATGGAATAGACTGGAATGGTATCCGCATAACGATTTATTGATGGAGACAGACCGTTAACTAAAAGCTGGTGGGCATCCGTAGACCTTATTTGGAAATGCTTGGGGGGATTTTACGGTTCTTGTCGTTATTTTTTTTTCTGATTTTTGCATGTGTGTCCTTTTGTTGAGACCTAGATGGAATGGGTCATGGCAGTGCTTGTGTCTCCATATTGCTCTGTCATTGCACTGAGCCGGGCCGTAGCGAGGCAAGTAGCATTTCAATTGGCCTGTGAATGGACGAAATGATTGATGGATGGTACACAGGGCAAAGACTCGTATGAGTTTTGTTGAAATTTCTGCCATGACATGTGTAAGGATTCTTTTGGGAAGATTGAAATTTAAATATTCAATGCATGGAGCCATGTACGAACGTCAGGATGTTGAGTGTTTTGCCTGACGTTTGTGAGACAATAAAACAGCCCGGAGGCAATCTGTGAAGGATTCTCCAAGGCAAATGTGCGTCTGACAGTATGCAGAGTGCGTTTAAAAGAAGAGAAAGTCCTTTTTTTGTTTCGGTCCACTGCCTCTATATGGTGTGAATATCTGTAGTTAAAAAATTTCATTTTTTCGTACATTATCGAGCCTTTGTGAGAAGGGATCATGCGTGCCCGGAGGAAATAAATTTGCAAATGAAAAGTCAATTTGCATTTTCCTACAATTCTTTCATCTTCTGGCCTACTTTTACGGCGAGGACTTTTGTCGGACGACTTCTTACCTCTCGTAGTATGATACAAATGTGAAATAAATCATCCATTGATAAGTCCTTAAGACACGAATGGAACCATAAATCATTTTTCTGCCGTAGGACATATTTTAAGGAAGTAGCAAGGATATAAATTAATACAGTCAGTAAATCACAGAGTGGCGATATTTCTCTTTTCTGGGTTAATTGATTTTTGGGTCAGTCTTTCTGCGTGCCTTCGTTCGCTTTTGAGCGCGAGGATATGTGGGTAAATAAATTAAATATGATTCGTGACGATTAATAACCATTTATTTCCCAGTTTGGTAGATGGACGTTTGAATCTCATTTGGTAAAAGAAATTTTATGATTTGACATGATTAGAAATTCGAAATATTTTAAAGATTTATTACTGTACGTTCTCACTGATCAGTTGGTTGTAAAAAAGGGAACTTTCGGTTCGTGTACAAGTTTAGTCGAGGTTAGTTAGTACCTATATCGGACTCTTGATTTTGCTTGCTCTATGTAAAGTCAGTTTTGACAAACAAGCCATCACTCAGATGAATACACTCTCCGTTTTGAGGAACATCCAAAAAAAACTTTGACCGATGTTTTGTACCGCATTTGAGAATAGGAGTTGGTAGATAGCTGCTTGTTAGCGTTTGTGTTTTTCAATAGGGTCCTTCAAAAGCCAGCCGAGATGTCAGTGGTGAGTAATTCCAATGGTGAATACTACTAACACACTTACACTTTTAGCCATGAACAGTTAAACCCTATATTGTCGCACTAAAGCTATTAAAAATATACATCCCGTAAAGTTATTTTTTAGTGTAAATAAATAAGTCAATATTTCAAGAGTTTGAAGGAGAATCCGAGAACGACGGACTTGGTACGGCTTAGGGAGGAGCTTGAGAAATTCACTGAAGCCCTACCTAAACTCAGAATGAAGTAATTGGTGGAGGTTGCCGTTCATAGCGTGAGTGGCGCCATCAGCAATTGCTGAGCTCCAAAGTCTTCGCAGGGAAGGCAAAAGTCTCCTGAATAGATCGCTCAAGTCGAATTATGAAGATGACCGTAATAAGTATCGATCGAAACAGAAGGAATATAAGAAGCTTAGTCGTAAATCGAAGAATGATTCTTATAATACCTTCTGCGAAGAGATAAAATCCCTGAGCGGGATCAGCAAGTTGGATGTGCTCAGAAAATCTTTACTGAGTCTAAAGCGGAAACCCTTAGTTTACTGAGACTGTCATCGGCTCTTCGCACAATAACTGAGAACAGCTCGGCTGCTATATTGCACTTTTATGCAGCAAAAAGGTATAAAAAGTATAAGACAGCTGCTTTCTACTTGCGCACGGTGAAAGTGGTCTCTATTCCCAAAATGAAATGAAAAAAAAGAAGAGTACTCACTCGCTCAGTCTAACATCCTTCTTGCCGAAAAGCATGGAGAGACTAATAAAGTTACAACTTGCCCTTCGGGTGCATCCTCTTACGGAGATGCAACATCAGCGCTGGAAATCCTGCGAGACTGCGCTTTGAAACCTAGTTGAGAGAAATAAATATGCACGCGAAAGGAAAAAGTGCTGGGCATTTTCGTCGACACTGAAGAAGCTTTTGATAACGCAACTTCCGAGCGAAGGTGTAATGTTGCTGGACGGCATGGCGTAGATGGAAAACTGGTTTTGTAGATCAAAGCAATGCTTGTGCGCAGGGTATTGATTGCTGATGCAGGCCCCGAACAATGTGTCAAATCTGGCGTAAAGGCCCGCAAGATGGCGTCCTGTCTCAGCTGTTATGGTGCATACATGTCGACTCTCTTCTCGATGCTAGCAATGCTCTGGAATCGATGCCCATGCCTAAGTGTATAGTGTTATCGTTATCTCTGTCGGCTCATGTTTAGCGACTGTTTGTCTCAAAATACAAGCGACGCTAAATGTAATCGAGAACTGGTGCACGAGTAATGGGCTGTCGTTTAATCCTCTTAAGACTTATGTCGTTCTCTTCACGTGAAGGACTGTCTTCGCATTTTTTCAGATGACTCCAGCTCTGGACGGAGGGACCCGTGTTCTTTGAACACGAAAACGTCCAACTGCACTTTTCGTTAGAAAAATAGGCGCCTGTCTTTCAATCAGATATACATATGTATATGCAATCCTAATGGCCAAGCACTATGTTGTGAACCATAAGTGGAAGAGAAAATGCATATGCGTATGCAGTGACAGCCAAACTTCACTCTAGGCTGGTCTCCAGCCCTCTAACCAGCTCAAACAGAGAATAGAGTCGGAAGACTAAATTCGCTTAGGTTTTTATGGGCCCAGGTCCCTCTGAGTTCTCAGGAAACGGGATCTCTGATGAACTCGCCAGAAGGGGTTCAGAGAAGAGTTTCTCAGGACTTGAACCCGCTTTAGGCCTACCTGCTTACAAAAAAAAATACTTATAGAGCGTTTGATAACATTGTTGCCGTTGCACATAGTGCTACTGAAGAGGTTTTACTTTTCTTAAGCATTCTTTGACTGTTTGGTGTAGTTTAAATAGAGATTTACACTTGATTCATAACAAAATTCAATAAACACAGGTATGGAAGCCAACAGATGAAGCTCATTCCGCATTCGATAAGTTTATCCAATGGGACAAGAATTTCCTCGAATAATTCCAGAAAAACTATAACATCCACAAAAACTCACTGTTTAATGGATTTTTGGTATCATTAGTCTTTTTCGAAGCAGTAAATTAAAGAGCTGCTACTATCCATGGAGAGCGAACGATTTTTCGTTGTGTAAATTTAAAGAAGTAGAAAAATGATTTTTGCTTTCAACTGGCTCAAGCTACGAGGCACATACGTACACATATTGCACTTTAAGTTTTCCGGTTAATTAATTTCACCAAGTGATGATATAAAGTAGCCACCTCTATTAGATCACGCGGTTTAACCACTAAATTACTTTCTTAGGGGTTTATTGAAAAATAAAGACTTTTTGGATAAGCTGACCACAAAAATGTATCTTAATACCCGCTTTGAATCAGTATTTTTAACTGTCTGAAGCAATAAGTTTCTGTCCAAATATTTTAAATATAAATTGTGATTATCTTGCTGCATGGTCTTTCAGTGTTCTATTTTTGGCAACTTACTCGAGACTTATTTCGTGTGTCGAGCATACTGCCTTAGTATTGCCATTTTATTATAAATAGACTTTTACCCAAACAATGCTTGCAATTTTTTAAATGTTGCTATCAAAATTCGGACGCTATGAAAAATGTTTTTCGCACATTTCGACCATTCAAGCTGTAGTAGCCACGTTTCTCACCAATTTCATCCGATCAAGCCTCCTATCCGTATTTGTGTACAGAAAAATATACATATTTCTGGTGTATCCGCCAGTATTAATGAAGACTGTGATTTGTCTATTCGTCCCCGTTGACGGCAATGAGGCTTTGTAACTCGAGTACAGAGAAAATTTTACGCAAAATTTTACCCACAGCGTCGAATTATCGATGAGTTGGCCTTAGAAAAGCTGGAGGAAGATTCGGCTTTTTATCGAAAAATTATCTTTAGTGACGAAGTTTATTTCTGGTTTGTTAATAAACAAAACTGCCGTACTTGATCCGACCTCAGGCAAAATGCAAGACCAGTCAATTCACCCTGAAAAAATGGTACATTTAAGCCAGAAACCACCAATGAGACGTCCCACTCAAAATGGCCGCCGAAGTTTGCCTACAAGCTCGTGCGAGCACGTGGGTACCTCAAGTGCTGTCAAAATTTTGTAAACAATCACGCACATTGTTATAATTCCAAGAGTGTGTGTGGGGAGTACACTGCGGTACAATGAAATGAACTCACACGTATTCACGATTAGAGTTTGTTTGTAACGGGTTTTGTCGCTATGCACCTGAACCTCTGTCAAAATCTCGTCAAAATTTCAGGGTGTCACGGGGGAAGACGTACGAAAGACGCACGTCTCATTCTGGTTTCTGATTTAAGCTTTCGTTTAATGATTTCGAACATTTTGTGACCAAAATACCTGAACTGAACTTACAGGTATATACAGCATGGACCGTTGGACCAACTGAAAAATTAGTTCGGTGAGCAATTTATCTCTATTTTTGGACTAGTGACTTGGCCGGCTAGATTGTACGGTTTGACACCTTTAGACTACTTTTTATGAAGATACGTCAAATCACTATATCGATTAGCCAGCGTCAATTGCAACTTTGGAAGGCAATACCACACGTTTGTTAGCAAGCTTCTTACTCACCCAAAATTAGATTCTCCGTTTGGACCACCCAAAATGTGGTCATCGTAACGTTTATACGAAATAATAATTTTTAAAAAGTAAATGGTTTGATCTAGCAATAAAAACTTCTTACACATTTGCAATTTCCCTGCATTTTTGTTGACAATTAAAAACTAAGCGCTTAAAACATATTAGTTGATGCATATAAGTTTCCGTGCAGGGACGGGTTAAGAATATCCCTGCAGCGATACCTCTCGCTTGTCGTAAAAGGCGACTAAAACAAAGGTAAACAAAAATCACATCTAGGCAATTTAGAAAACACCAAGGTGAGCCTAGGGACACATATACCACCATTAAACTGCCATACAAGTGTGCATGCAAATCAGTGGGTTGACACGACTGGAGATCACCGGTGTTGTAAAAGTAAGATCAAACAAAAAAATCTGGAGCATGCCCGTGTCACAAAAAAAAAAAAAAAAAAGGCAGGCCGAAAAACAATTGGTGCAAACAACAAATGCAAATACACCAGCATTTGATTGGCCTCAGCGATGAAGTAATCCCAAATCGGGAAGCCTGCCGCTACTTTCTGAGGTCAAACCGGCGGACCCCACAAGCGGACCAGTAGGAATGCAGTTAAGTGGGAAGGTTATGGTCCTACATTTCTGACCATAACAACGCCGGAAAAAGGAAAAGAAGAAGAAGAAGAAGAAGTTGATGCATATAAGTTGATATTGGTGAGGATGATTCCAACCTCTAAGTCCAAATGCATTCAGGCCAAACTGTTGTACTGCCTTAGAGTATCAATACCAAAAGGCATCAGATGAGAAGTTTCTTTTAAATATAATAAAAATAATAGTTCCTGTGCTTAGAATACCAAAAAGTTCAAATATTCCTTCCATATCCTAATCAGCAGTAAAGAGACTGTCTTCTTTTGCTGGTATACTCGTATTATCGACTCGTAAAAAACAAAACTTCATTGATACTAATTTGGATATGTCAAGGCTGTCATTAAATGCTATGCAATCTAAAATTTGTAGCAATCTAAAATTTTATTTTTTTTATACATATGTACATATGTTACCAGAAAAACTTTTTTGTTTTTAATATTATGAATAAATATCTTTTGCATTTCAGCTAGGCGCAACTTGATGATTCTCCGCTATCGAGATGTTGGCCTAACCGCGAATTTGGACAGCCAGGTACTTTTATTTAAATTAAATTCTATAATATAACGTAAATTCATTTGATATTTTTAAAAAAGTAGAAAACAAAAAAAATAAACCAAGTAAACGGAAAGAAAGAATCCAACAATTGACAGGCAGACAATTGTTTTCGAACGTCGGTCACGCATATCTAGCTTGTATGAAAGTGCATGTTTGGTAGGAGAAAGAAATTAAGCTTTCTGAACAGGCTGGTAAGTCTTTCGGAACCCTTGAAAATCGGCTGATATATGATATTCAAACAACATGTTTGAATCTCAATGCAGTAGAAAATTGACTTGCAATAGACGGAGATGTGCTAGCATCCAATGAGCGTCGATAAATCGAGCAATGTTACTGAGTCACACTAAGTTCCCTTCTGGATCTACAGTCGACTTTGTATTATGTAGGTGTGCAACTAAGTTCTCGCTGTTTATCAAGAGATTGCTCCAGTAGAAAGTGCTGGTCGATTGTGACGTATTCAAAACGTCATGAACCAAACTTAGACATATGGTAAACAAACCGCTTTGACACAAATGTCTGATTTCGTGCCAAATAATAGTCATTTGCGGGAAATATTGCTTTTCTTTTTTCATTCGAACAAAACGGCGGCAAAAACCTTCGACGACGCTGAATTGGAGGCATTGCTCGATGAGGATCCATGCCAAACGCAAAAAGAGCTTGCTTCAGTATTAGGAGTTACCCGCCAAGCTATTTCCAAGCGATTGCATGCGTTGGGAATGATTCAAAAGCAAGTAACTTGGGTTCCTTATGATTTGAAGCCAAGAGACGTTGGACGTCGTTTTTTCGCCTGTGAACAACTGCTCAAGCGGCAAAAAAGGAAGGGTGATGAAAAATGGATTCATTACAGCAACCCAAAAAAATCATGGGGACAGCCCGGTCATGCTCCTATGTCGTCGGCTCGGCCGAATATTCACGCTGTGAAGGTTATGCTGTGTGTATTGTGTGTATTGTATTTGGTAGTATCAAGGCGGTGTTATTTATTATGAGCTGTTGAAACCAAACGAAGCCACTGGGGAACGGTATCGATCTCAATTGATGCGATTGAGTCCAGCACTGCGCGAAAAGCGGCCACAATACGAGCAGAGGCACGAAAGAGTGATTCTACAGCATGACAACGCTCGGCCTTACGTTGCCAAACCCGTTAAAACCTACTTAGAAACGCTCAAATGGGAAGTCCTACCATACCCGCCATATTCCCTAAATATTGCGCCGTCCGATTATCACTCGTTCCGTTCGATGGCACATGGTTTGGCTGATCAGCAGTTCCATTCATATGAAGACATCTCAAAATGGCTTGATTCGTGGATATCCTCAAAAGACTAACACTTCTACCGTGACGGTATGCGAGCTCTGCCAGAAGGATGGGAAAAAAGTTATCGCTAGCGATGGGCAATACTTTGTATGATTTGTAACCGTTTTTTTTCCACAATAAAAATGCAATTTCATTAAAAAACAGCGAGAAGTTAGTTGCGCTCCCAATAGAAAATTTCCAAACCATGGAGTAAAATTGGTGGCAAAAGAATCTTGGCGAGATCCGACTTCATCCTGATGGGTATATGACAGAGGACAGTTAAAAGTTAGCTTTATAATATAGGGTCGGAGTATTACAGGCCTAAGTTGCAATAGACCCTAAAAAATGTTCACAAAATATTACTTTTCACTCATATCACACGGCATGTAGTGTTAAGGCATCTCTGCCTAACCCGCCAAGCTGCGCGGAATGGCGTTGGATACTCAATCTCAATACCCCATTTAGGCTGGTAAAATCTGAATCGATGTTCTGGATGTTATCAAGTTATTCAGGTGACGCGTTGTCATGTGATCTTTTTAACATTATGTTTGAAAAGAATTAACTCGCTGACCAATGCGAGATGCATGATGTATACATTAATTAAACTTTCGGTATCGGTTAAAGTCAGAGTGGAATTGAGCAATACTAAATGCTATCATAAAAACAGAACGTAAAATACCAACGTTTTGACCACCTTTTAGAGCTATAGCTTTGAAGCAAAGCCTTGGCTCACTAGTGACATGCGGCAAAAACACCAGCAATGAGATGAGAAGCACTCGAATCCTTGATTATGCCGACCACAAAACTCGGCGCTTACTGAAAGTGTGGAAGGGAGCACTTCGACCGCTAAATTTTGTGAATAATTTCGAACACCGGTTGTACTGACCACGAGTGGAGGAGAAGATACAAACTAGATAGACTGTGCCAGGCGAGGGATGGTTTAATAGAGGATCACCACATCTAAGGTGGTGTGCACAGGTGGAAAAGGACATCAACCAACTGGGCGTGTGGCTCTCAACCTCTAATAGTAAGTTGGTCAGCACATTTGTTATAATTGCACAGTAGGCGAATAGTTTTCGTAATGATTCGACCGCCGCGCCGCAACAAGGTGCGCAAATGTTGTACATCGGTCGTCTCAACTTAATTTATTTCCTGGTTTCATTCTCAAATAGTCCGTCCATCATTCTCTAACAGCTCAGCTGAGCTATTACACTTTTGAGTCATCTCGACTATAAATTTCATCTTCGAGTCAGTGGAAAGACTTGATGAACTCGCTCATAGGTATATTCAAAATATAAGGTGACTTTTGAACTAAATATTACATTTGATTTTCTTTTATTGTGCTGGTACATATGTCCCCTAATTTATGTTGATATTGTCAGCCTAAAGAATGTTTCCACTACCTCGAGCACAAAAAAATCAGATTTCTGTCTTAAGACGGTCTTACCCGCCAGATGGCTTAGATTCTTTTTTCTTTGTGAGGAGAAAAAAAGTTCATCCAAGTCTAACCAATACGAAGACTACAGCATTACAGTCTTGTTTTTGATAAATATTTCCAAAGTCGCAATGAAGTGAGAGAAGGTGCATTATCGTGGTGTAAAAGCCATGAACGGTTTCGCCAAAAATTAGGAAATTTTTTGAAGTTATTTCACGCAAACGGCATTGTATTTGCAAGTAGTATTCCTGGCACTGTGTTTCGGAAGTTGGTGGTTAGCTTCTGATAGTGATGACAAGGGTTTGCACAGCAACCAAATGATATTTTGTTATGAACAAAAACTTCTAAATTATACCTTTCAAATGAAAGCTTTTCGAAAGTCGCTTTTAGCAGCCACAATAAACAGTAGATACCTCTTATCTAGATAGAAAGAAGCTCCGGCTCTGATTCTCCACGGGTCGTAGTGCCAATTATTACAATAATTCGTTCCTTCCTAATTTGGACAATCAGCCTTATAGCCAGAAATCTTAGTGCATAACGCTAACATGTCGCACTTGTCGAACGTCTTTTAGTTCACAAATGCACTGGGTCCTGAGTTTAGAAGCGAAGGATCCATCCGACAATTTTTCTGACCGATGGTGATTTGGCGATGTTTTATCGTCATTTCGTTCATCTCTTTTATCGATTTTTGATGTACGGGGTGGTCAGACTACTCGTTGATTTCACGATCTTCTTCAAAATTCCAGACCTACTTACGGCAGACGCACTAGAAGCAATAAACCTATAACCTTTTTGAGACTTTTATGCCCCTATGAAGCATTTGTTTGTTACACAATTTCCAATAAACAGACAAGTTTAAGGTCTGTATATCCCTTAACTTGCATCAGCTGAAATATAGATTTTGATGCTGTAAAGTTTTAAATGGCTTTCCAGGTAAACAACGCCCTACTGGGGCCTACAAGGCCGCACTGATATCCCAGTATATACTAGAAAATGTTTGAAAGTAGATCTTTAAAAAATAAGCCAAACAGTTATGGTTTGCCCGAAATCTATAACTCTCGAGAATGAATGAGTTCACTCCTCTTTTTTTCTTCAGAAGTGCAGCGAATGTATGTCATAGACTAACACTGTTTTCTTAACCAACTGTATTCCAATCAATCAAATTAAACTTGTTTATCCTCAAAAGCTTCTAGATAATCTGCATAAGCAATAATAGAAAATTAAGAGAAATCCAATAAACCCAGAAATACAGTCTTCATCACCGATAACAAGCATTACGTTTAACATAGCCCCGAAATGTTTAAGCAAACCAAATCCCCGTTTAACCTACATACATGGCTTAATACTGAATTCAAGATGATATTAAGAGCCTCTTCATTCTCAAAAAAGGGAACGATAAAAGAAACATCATACCGCAAAAGGATTTTATCTCTACTTACAGCCAGAATACCGCCATAAATATATTTTTGTATTAAAATTAAATCAATTTTTCCCTGTCTCTCCTTCCATCGAAACCGTACGGTAACAACCATAAGAGCCAGGAATATCCGGAACGAAGAAAGTACAAAGAAAAAAACTTAATAAGAGAGCAAAAGCCCATTAAAATATTTTTCCATTTTCTTACCAGGACCCAGTAGGCAAAATTAACCAACCATAGAATATGCTCCTTTGTTCTATTAAGGATATGAATTCGCAGGGGACAAAGAACAAAAAAAAAAGGAAACAAGATGCAAAAAAAAGGTTAAGGCTTGTTCTCTTCGTCGTTGACAAATTAAGGATAACTTAGTAGAGGTGCTCGGTGGACTGGTATCGAAAGATGGGGACAGCAGTCATTGACCGCTACGTTAGCTTCAAGGACAACTGAAAAAAAGATTCAAATATTGCCCAATTATCTACCAATTTGCTGACATCCGACCAAGGCAATGATAAAAGTAAAAAAAAAAAAAGAAATTATGGCAGAAAGATGTAAAGAGGATGGAACCGCTTTAAGAAAGAGGACATGGAAAGGACTAAAGACAAATCAGCTTGCGGTTAACTTGTCAGTCTACCTAATGTGGCATGAAAAACAAGACCAGAAACGATGAAGAGTAGGGAAGAAGAAAAACGTTCGAGCGGATGGATCAGGACCCTGGAAGGGGCCACACTACACGCGGCTGTTATGAGATAACATAAATTGCGATTACTTTACAAGCAGATCCCGTCGCATTCTTCTACCCACATCCATCTATTCGCTCGACTTGCTTGCTAAAATATCAATTCCAGCGGTTCGCAGGAACATTAATTTGGAATATGTAGAGAAATTGGAAGCCTTTAGGGGAATAGATGGATTTATGGGTTTCCTGGAAAAAAAAATAATACGTTGAACTGTATACGATCTATATATGGTATACTCGTATGCATGAAGGGAACAGCATAGGATAGGTTTAAGTTGTTCAGATAAATCATGATGGTAGCCAACCTGAGAGGCAGCGAGTGTGTTTTCCGGGAAGTAAATACCCGAAACCTAGAGCGTCTTTGAACAAAGTTGTCAAATTGTAACTATCTTTAATTGAATGTTCAAATGTATTATGAATGGCGGAGAATACTGTGGGCCCGCATGTCTTGAATTACAATGTTTGAATTGAATTTAAATTTTCACATGAGAACCCGTTTTCATCAAGCTCGAAAAGCGCTTAAAAGATCCAGGTAGTAATGCAGGTCTACATATCCATTAACTCGGTTAGGGATTATTGCCCATCTGCTTCGCATTTACCATCCTAGAGACGTTTGAGATATATTGTAGTAGTTGACACCTGATTCCATGGGTCGGCGTAATCCTATTGATCATTTACATACATATGTAGGTATTATATAAATGAAATAGGATTATGTGGTGTCGAGATATGAAGAAGTTCGATTTAAATCATTGTAGTTGGTCGGTTGATATCATTTGAAAGGGGAGAATTCAAATGTCATATTTCAAATTCAGTTTAAGAAAAAAACCCCACTAAAAGCACACAGAAGCCAATTTGTAAGGCCACTTGTTCCTATTCAAACGATTGTGATATAGTGCTTGTATCAGGTCAAGATTTCTTCAAATAAATCAACAACAGTGCCTGGTTGTCCTGTTAATCTATGCTACAATATATGCAAATTCTAGCCAACTTCGAACTGAGCTTTTTGATAATTCATAGCAATTATGCACCAGTCCCACATAGAGGTACTATTTCAAATAATATACCATATACATATGTATGTTCAAAAAGTGACCGGAATTATGTACTTTTGCCAGTTGCATTAATAAGATACTAGCCGTTTCGTGTACTAACAGTCGTCAAAAAGGTTACATTTTTTTTGGTCCAATGGGTGAAATTATTCAGAGAATTCATATTAAATTTCGCCATAAGAAAAGTTCCACAAATGTTAAGTTAGTCTGTTATGAGTAATATAAGGGTTTCAGATATTTATGAACGCCTTGAACAAATCAAGGAGGCACAACACCGATAAGCGTCAAGTACTTTTACCATTGTTTTTTTAATTGACCCGTACACAAGAGGTTTTGACTACCCTTAAATGTCAAGACACTGCACGGGCCGAAGGTATAGAGGGAGAAAGAGAAAGGAGGTGCCGGTGCACATTGGTTTTAAATGTTTGTGAATTTTATTGAGTAGGAAAAGTTGTATTATATCCTATTCAGCAGGTGCAGAGAGGTCTTGGGAGCACCAGACCAAATATGAGCGTTGCATTCAAGCTTTGGGCGGATGTAGGCCTTGCAAATGGACGCCAGATCAGAGGCGTTGAAATATTTCTTGCGTCGTTTGAGGACACCTAGACATTTCGCAGTATTCTTGGTGACCTCGAATATGTGGTCATTCCAACTAAAAGTTATAATAATAAACATACCAAGGATGGAAAGTTTTTCGGTTTCATCGGCACAACCTTCGTTCAAGGATAATCGCTGATTATTGATGGTTAGCTTAAGTGATGGTAGATTGTGTTATTGAGTTGTATTGTGGTATTATGTTTTGAAAGCATTTAATTTCATTCTATTTCTTACTCATATACCCCATTTAATTATGCTATCAAGGTCGGAATTTAATGTGCTTAACATACTCTGCAGTTCCAGTTCTACGGCCGAAGAGCAGGGGCGTGAGTCCTGGAACGAATATGAAAAGCTAAGAGGGTTTTCATCAGCGAAGAAGTATACTGGATTAGACGCAGCAATTAATAGACCATTTATACAAATGAGCAAGAGAGTCGGTGACAGTCCGACAACAGAGCCCTGGGGAACACCAGCGTTTATTTAGTGAACATCAGGCTTGAAACCATCCCAAAACAACTTGAATTGAACGGGCCGAAAGGTAATTTCCAATCCATAGAAGAATGGACTCATCGATACCATAAGCACGCATTTTCGACAAAAGAGCCTCTGTCAAATGATTTTGAAATATCGAGCACCATAATCTTGCTTTCGCCGAAATGGTGCAAAGATTGGTTGCACTCTTCGATGAGATATGCCATCAAATCAACAGTGGACCTATTGCTGCGGAAAACGGAACTGCCGCTCATTAAGAAGTTTCTGCGATTCAAGATATTTCATAAGCTGACGATTTATCAGCGTTTCCATGACCTTAGAAAGAAGGGGCGTTAGTGCAATGGGTCGGTAGGAGGTAAAAGACGAAGATTCGCTCTTTTTAGGGATGGGCTGGACAAATGCTGTTTTCCATCTACTCGGACAGAGACCAGAAGATTAGGAAAGATGAAAAAAACCTCTTCAAAAGTATTGGGGAAATACCATCAGGGCCAGCGGATTTGTGCACGTTGAAATCCGTAGGTACTCTTGCAACTATACGAGTGCGAAAGTGAATTAGTCCCATGGAAGGTTCTACGCTCTCAAGTACAGGCACAGACAAAGTGCAACCTGGAAGCGTTGAGATGCTGCAAAATGTGCGACTAGCAGATTGGTTTTCTCTGAAGAGCCGAGGGGATTGAGGACGAGGCAGAATTCTTTATGATTTCCACAAATGAGCAAACGTTTTTCCTGCCTTTTAGCACTTTTCGCTCAACTTTTGGTCATAGGAGAATTTGACATGTCGAATCGATTCATTACAGTCATTTTTCACCCTTTTAAACTTATTCCGGTTTTGTAAGTTCGGAGACTCAGCTCTCTTAATCTGATAGCCTCATTAAAGCTCGAGTCATACTATGCATTTGCATCGCATCATAGTGGAAAAGATATGATTAGCTCTGAAGCTAGGTTGACTTTACGACGTAAATCATTTTTGAATACAAAGATATGGGTCTTGGGATTCTTTACGCAGAATGCGATTCGGGAAAAATGTTGATGGAATTCACATTTTGGCCAGCAAATAATCATTACGAGTATTGGGATCGAGTGCACAGTCTTGGAAATTTTCAACGGATTCGACTATGCTTTCAGCAACTAATTGTCTTACAGCGTTGTCATACTCATAAAGTTTATTCGGATTCTTTGATAACCTCCGAACGAGGCACATTTGGGGTTCTTTCCAGGGTAATCTTGCCATATCTTATGAACCATCCTTTTCTATGCACTTGTCTGTTAGGTTTTCCATCAACTTCATCCGCTGCTTTTATCCCGAACAACTCGTGAGACCTAAAATGTGTATTAATCTGTTCAAGAGCTGCAACACTCAATATACAGCTGGAACGAAGAGAATTATTAGTGTTCAAAAAGGATTCTCAGTACTAGATTTGTGTATTCCTTGAACAGCCCAACCGAATAACGTTTAAACGGCTCTCAGGTTGCTGGTCGACGCCGATTTCCCGTGGCCACTAAAAGTCTGCACCGATCAATAAACCTAAACCATCTTCAAATTTTACCTGCATTAAGAATCCATATCTGTTTTATCTCCTAAGTCTGTGAAGTCTTCTCTTTTTCATCAAGATCGCCCGAGTTTCTCTCCCCTAGCCGACTGCGATCATCCTGAAGGTATTCAAGCGCCCTTTTACTGATTTTTGTTACCTGATCTCTGTACGCATGTTTAGCAGGTGTCTCCATACTTCACACCCCACAAGCTGCACGATTTATTATTTTTTGCACCAACGGCTCGAAAGAAAGAACACGCCTTATAATTATTTTAGAGTCTATTTCCAGTGAACTTCTTTTAACAAAAGTGAGATTAAACAAAATCACAAAATGGAATTAAGTAAGCGAGGCGAATATATGCCATAGAAATAAGACAGAAAGACAAATAGATATATTAATATACGTTTGAATTTTCAACACACAGCTTTGTCTCTCTTTTTTGCAAATACATACCAATATAACGCAAATTAGACCAAGCTTGTATTGAAGGAAGTTGCCGGTTCAGCTTTAAGACGCGATAATTTCGTCTGGCTAATAGTTCGTTGTCTTTCCTGGCAGTATATTAACCAATAAAAATCATGATCGGAAATTCATCAAGAGTTAATTGGTCATAAAGGGGGCATATTAGAGAAATTTGCCACAATCAGAAGGTCCAACAGACTCGAGGTATCCTTTGGCCAGTATAATCCATTTCAGGAATTGTATTAATCAATGGACTAATACTTGAGTCAATTACGAGTGTACAATATACTCCGATAATGCACCAAACAATGCTGCAGGAGGGAGATTCTTGATTGGGTTATACACACATGATAAGCTCTTAATTATTTAGGTCAAATTTGGAGGAAATATCGGCTTTTATCAACTGAGTAATCCAATAAGCTGTAAACATTCTTTCTTCTGTAAACCGATGGAAACATTTTTCGAATTTCATATCAAAGTTATATTTAAAAATAATAAACTTCTATACCATCTAATCGGACACATAGAGGCCAGCTTAAATTCATTCCATTCCCCGCACTTATGTATATTCAATAGTACTCGATCAAGAAGGCCTTACAAGGCGACCACACCATCGGGATCAATTATCATCGCACCTCATGCAAGATGAAGTTAAATATCTAGTTATTAAACTTGGTCATTAACCTATCTGTAACTAAAATATAAATAGCAAACTAACAGAAGTAACCAATTCATAATAGTCTTGTCGGCACCTGAACATTGTAGGCTGTCATCTTCATCATAATATACCACTGCCTGTACCTTTAGAATATGGTAAAAAAGATCTGGGAGACAACTATAATCACCAAACTTCGACGTTCTCAAGACTTACTTAAATGGCGCTACAGTTCAGGGTGAACCAGATCCTTAACCAACAAGCCTCTCCAGCTGTCACGATCTTTGGCCAGCTGCTTCCAGTGCCGCACACCCAATTGGTTGGTCCCTTTCCACCTGTGTGCGCCACTTTAAATGCGTCGCCCCTCGGGATTGGAGTCGAAGATATTCAGGTCGGAGCGGTGGCTTCCATTCGCCCTACATGGCCCAGCCATTTTGTTTACATTGGATCCGCCGACGACTGACTAGGGCAATGTTGCTGTCTAGTCCGTACAGTTTTTAGTTAAATCTTCACCTCCAATCAACGCTTATACAAACCAAAGATTGCACGCAGCATTTCCTTTTCGAAATATCCTAGAGCCTTTTTATCCACATAATGTCCAAGCCTCTGCGCCATAGAAAAAACGCGGGATGATTAAGATTTTGTCGAGGGTTACCTTCGTTTTTCGAGAGAGGGCTTGCCCCATGAGCCCAAAGAAGCAGCGATTGGCAAGAGCTATTCTGCATTTGATCCCAGTACTGATGTTGTCGCTGCTTGTCACTATCGAGTCAAGGTAGACTACTTCAAAATTTTAGCTACCAAAGGTGACATTCTGACCAAGACATCGGTGTTGCGCATCTTTTTTTGAGGACAGCATATATTTGGTCTTGTTTCCATTTACCCTAAGATCAACTTGAGCTGCCTCTGCTTCAATGCTCACAAACGCTTCACTGATGTCGCTTAGTCCGTTCAATAACGTCAATGTCATTTGGGTTAGCAAGCAATTGTGCAGATTTGAAGTAGATCGTGCCTTTAGTATTGGCCGCCGTATCTCTCACTATCTTTTCAAGTGTGATGTTAAGTGCCCTGTCTAAGTCCTTTTCTTACATCGAAGGGCTCAGTTAGTAATTTATCGACGTCAATGGAGCAACGAGAATTATCCTTTGTCATCCTACACAGTTTAACGAGTTTGCCAGGAATGTTAAAACATGACATGATCCTGTATAGCTCGTCTCTTCAGACGCTATCATGTGCGGTTTTAATGTTTAAAAAAAGATGTTTAGGAGACTTATGCTCCAGTAATTGGCGCAGTTATTGGGATCTTGTTAGATCTTGAGATTCCAATCATCGGGCGTGCTTTCTTCCGACTATACCCTGCAGATGAATTGGTACATATTGGTAACCAATTCATCACCAGCTGCTTTAAATAGTTCAGCGGAGAGTCCGCCTGCTCCAGCAGCTTTATAAGACTTACTCGTAAGTTTCGATATCGCTATCTTAACCTCATCTAGGTCGAGCAGATGAAGTTTTCTTTCGTCATCGTCCACTGTGAATAGTTCGTTCTGCCTGAAGGCAGCATTTTGACTATCATCGGCGTTATATAGTCTGCAGAAATAATTTTTTCGTATTTTCAGCTTTATAGCCTTGGCATGTTCGATCTACTTTTTGGCAAAACTTTCAAACGTCGCACCTTCAATGGCATATTTCCATTTCCTCGACCTCGTGCTTCTCGTGCTCTGTCCCTTTCTGTTTCGTTCTCAAAAGCGCATGCTGCTCATTCTTTTCTGTTGTCCGTCAATGGAGTGTAGCCATGTATGCATTCTGTTTCTCTACCTTGGCCTGTCTGCACACGCCATTAAATCAGGTGTTTCTCGTAGATGGTGGCTTGAAACCAAGCACGTCTGAGGCGGCCTATTTGATGGGGTTCTGTCAACGTCTCCATTGTTGTTCTATGATCTGTGTAGATTGCAACGGGTCTCGAGAGAGCCTGTGGGAGATTTGATCGGCAAAGGTCTTGGAGCTCTCTTGCGACTACACTTTTCTGAAATTTAATTTTGGTGTTTTTATTCGACCCCGTCGATTCCAGGGTCACGCATCCGTAGTTTGCAATAAGGTAATGATCCGAGTCAATGTTCGCTCCTCGGAAGGCTCGAACATACAGTTTTATTGATGAAAAGATTTGGGAATCACGTGCTTGCTTCTACGAGACTATGTCCCGCCATAAAGTCCACTAATCTGAGTTCGTTTTCTGACGTAGTGTTGTGTAGACTCTATTTTCCTAGGACTCGTTCAAAGATTTCCTCCTTACCCTGTTTCGCATTGAAATCTTCGATTTGGTGTCATACCTGGGACATTCGGCATAAGTTCTATCTAGGAGGTTGTAGAAGTCATTTTTGAGTCCGTCGTCTTTCTCTGGGGGCGTGAGCGCATATTATGCTTATATTGCCGACATTGGCCTTGAAGCAGATAGTTATAAGGCTTTCACTTATAACTATCTTTATACTTAAGTCTGCTTCGAATAACAAATCCACATCCGAATAAGCGTGGTTTGTTTTTTCTATAGCAATTTCTGTAATATTGCAAATGTCACAGCTTTTCACCCGCTTTTTACCCGGTCCACTCATCTTACTTCTTGGAGTGTAATAATGTCTGCTTTATATCAATCTAGTGATTTAGCCAGTTGTACGGTTGCACTTTGCTTGTTAAGAGGCCTAACGATCCGGGTGCAGATCCGGAACTCGTTTCCTTTGAGACGTTTGCGAGGGTCGTCAACATGTAATCCGTTCCTATCCGAGACTATTGGCTTTTATTTATCCCAAGAACAAGAGGCGGGCTATGCCGCTTCTTACCAGCCTGAGCTTCAAATATGTTGTGGCCCAAATAAGGTGTTCACCAGGTAGTTCTTCTCTCTTGCACCGTGGGTGCTGCCATTGACACCATCTTAGGAATTCAACCGCCGCTATCCCGAAGAGATCTACCCGACCTAAAGTTGAGGTATGTAGGAGTATAAGGCACGCAGAAGCCACCACGTGGAGGGGGGAGTAGTAGTTAGTAGATAGAGGCTGATTTAATAATAAAATCAACATACCTTCCCAAACCGTTTAACCTGGAAAAGTGAAGATTTCTTGACAAAAACAGATAGAATCAGGCACTGACGCATCCTAAGTCTAACCTAAAAGTATTTTAAGGCACTGTGACTGTTCCGTCATGTCTTCTAAGCAGAGTAAGCGCCATCTACACACGTACCAACATAACAAACTTAAACTTATCCTAGGCAGATATAGGCAAAAAGTTTTAAGTTCGCCGCATGTCTAAATTTGTGAGTTGACATTCTTCTGCCATTCTCTTACATTCCATCAATTACATTCTACTACAAAAGTTTTGTTATTTGTAATAGAGTACGCTACATTTTTTTCTTTCTCTTTACTTCATTTTTTTTTTCTCCTACATTCTCGTCTGCTCAATTGTACGGCATCACCCAGCGTGTTAATAAAAATCAACATTTATCTAAGTAATCTTGCGTTTAATAGAAAATCTATAAAGAATTTACATTTTCTGGTCCTTCGAGCCGGATCTTGGTGTCAATTTGAGTATTATAAAATAAGTTTTAATCACATTATCAACATCTCTAAAAGCATGGCCAAGGCTGCGCAATTACAACATCTATTTGAACAACAGGAAGAACTCTTTGAGGTTATATCAAATTCAGTTTCAAAACTCAAAATCAGTACCTCAATTACGACTCCACGTATACAATCGCGTTTGTCTGCTTTGACCGAGAATTGGAACAATTTCAAACAGAATCACATTGTCTTGGGTTCCATTAAAGCATCGCTTAAAACCGACGTCAAAGCTGAATACGAAGAAGAACCTTATTTTAAGAAAAAGCTGTACTCCGAATGCGAGGAAAAGTATCTCGATGCTGTAGAAGAAATGACCATTTTGCTTGAGGAAATTAAGTCTAAAAACACAGTCAATGGATCGACCCTAGCCGAAACATCATCAGTAGTTCAACAAACATCATTTACAGCTAACACTCGCCTTCCACAGCTAGATCTTTCGCACATTTAGTGGCGACTATGCCGAATGGATACCTTTCAAAGACTCATTTACATCAACCATTGGGGCACATCCATCTCTTACATGTGTAGAAAAACTACAGTATCTTAAGGGATGCCTAAGGGGAAAAGCTGCACAACGCCTAATGAACTTGCCACTTACTGCAGCCAATTTTAAGATCGGCTGGGATGATCTAGTAGATTACTATGATAATAAGAGAATACTGATTGATGCATCTTTAGAAAATCTATTCGCAACAAAATCAGTCACTCGGGAGTCCGCAAATGACCTCGAAACCCTTCTGAACAATGTCAACCAATCGCTTGGAGCCCTTGAAGGATTGGGTGTTAAATTCGAACAATGGAATGAAGTGCTCGTCTATGTAGTTTCACGAAAGCTTGATCCCTCATCCAAAAAGGAATGGGAGAAAACGCTTGGAGCAACAAAAGAACCAGCTACATGGAAAGCACTCAAAGATTTCATTCAGACACACATCCGTTCTCTTCAAGCTTTCGAAAGAAGTGTTCCTCAACACCAAGAACAAAGGAAATCGAATCTGAATTCTTCTACAAAGCATCCATCTTACAAGGCAAAGTCACATCATATTTCAACAAATAAGCCCAATTATTCATGCTCAATCTGTCAAGAAACTCATTACATCTCCTCTTGTCCAACGTACCAACAAAAAAGTATCGATTAACGCTATCAACTCCTTAAGGAACTAAAACTATGTTTCAACTGCTTGGGCAACCATCAAATCAGCTCATGCTTTTCTAAGAAAAGATGTAATATCTGCACTGGACGTCATCACACATCTATCCACCAATGCACTGAGAGAAATACCACCTTCCAATCAGAATCACATCCAACACGAGCATCCATCAACTTTGCCTCAACAAACGTCACTAATATTCATCCTAATAAGCAAGGAACCATACTTCCGACTGCCTTAGTTAAAATTTCGTCCTATACCGGTGACCAACATGAAGTAAGAGCCTTTCTAGATCAAGGGTCAGAAGTAAATCTCATTTCGGAAAACTTATGTCAACTACTCCAACTCAAAAGATCTCATTCACCTCTGTCTATTGTCGGCATAGGAGCTGAACCTTCATCTATTCAGCAGTCAACAGGGAAAGTATCTTTGAAATTATTTTCTTGTGTGAATGAGTTTACTTGCAGCCTCGAAGCCTACGTATTGAAGAAGCTTACGAATTGTCTTCCATCAACAACCATCGTAACAAAAAATTGGTCTCATCTACAAGATCTCGAACTAGCTGATCCAAAATACTATCAATCAAGGCGTATAGATCTCATACTCGGGGTAGAGATCTACAGCAAAATACTTCAAAGTGATGTTAGAAAAGGTTCCATTGAATCACCAATAGCTCAGCAAACGAATTTGGGATGGGTTATCTCCGGCGCAAAACTTCCCACATGCTCACCATTTAAAGAAACGCAGTCTTTTCACTGTCACGTTGAAGACGACTTGAATAACTTAGTCAAACAGTTTTGGATGCAAGAAGAAGTTTTTCAAATGCCTAGTGCTACCTTAACCCCAGAAGAGGCCTATTGTGAAGAATTTTTCAAAAACACATACACTCGAAATCCAGACGGAAGGTATGTAGTTAGACTTCCATTTAAAACCCATCCTTCCCGACTTGGAGATTCAAGATCACAAGCTCTTAAATTGCTATATCGACTGCAAAGCAAATTTCTTCAAAATCCATCTTTCTACGCCGACTACTCACATTTTATTAAAGAATATGAAGAGATGGGCCATATGTGCCGAAGACTTACACCACCAACATGTCGAGAGCAAGCATTTTATCTACCCCATCATGGAGTCATACGAGAATCGAGCTCCACTACTAAATTACGAGTGGTATTCAATGGTTCACTTAAAACTAGTCAAGGCATTTCATTAAACGACTGCCTGCACGAAGGCCCTAAGCTTCATATTGATCTCCCAGACGTCTTGACGCGATGGCGTAAACATCAATACGCGTTTTGTTCCGATGTGGTAAAAATGTTCAGACAAATTTGTGTTCACCCAGACGACTGGGATTATCAACGCATTTTATGGTTTGAAGATTCAAATCTTAAAGAATTTTGCCTTACCACCGTAACATATGGAACTAGCCCAGCTCCATATCTCGCAAACAAAGTTCTTCGTCAGCTTGCAGAAGATGAAGGCAACCTGTATCCAGATGCTAAAGAAATCATTGAGCAAAGCACATACGTTGATGACATCTACGGCGGAGCAGAATCGATCTTAAAGTGTAAGCAAAAAATTAAACAACTAATCAATCTTTTTAATGCAGGTGGTTTCCCGCTTCAAAAATGGGCTTCTAATAACGAAGAAGTTTTAGAAGACATATCGTGCGAACATCGAGCTGTATACTCATCTTCATTATCTATTAAGGATGGCCCTGTTCATCGCATACTTGGTCTTAATTGGCAACCTCAGCAAGACAAATTTATTTTTATTGCTGACAAAACAACTCAACCTACCCGATACACAAAGAGAGAAGTTTTATCTCAAATTGCCAGACTCTATGATCCGCTTGGCTGGATATCGCCAGTGATAGTTCGAGGTAAAATTTTTATGCAAGAACTCTGGGAAGCAAGATTTGGATGGGATGAACAGCTTCCCGCTTCATTTGAATCGAGATTCAAGACCTATGTCAATCAACTACAGGACTTATCTTTGATAAATGTATCTAGGTGGATTGGATTATCACCATCATCTCAGTCCATAGAATTGCATGGCTTTGCGGATGCTTCTCAAGCAGCTCTAGGTGCTGTCGTCTACTTACGAGTAGTCTCTGAACTGAAGCGTGTCCAAGTTACTATGATATCCTCCAAATCGAAAGTCGCTCCTATTAAGAGGACAGACAGAACAACGACAAGACCAAGAGCAATTCGAGTTACAATTCCCAGACTAGAGTTAGCAGCAGCATTACTTCTGACAAGACTCGTTGCACATGTACAGAAAGTATTATCCATTGATTCTCTGCCCATTCATCTTTGGACGGATTCCAGCACCGCAGTTTATTGGATTCGAGGACAACCAAATAGATGGAAAGACTTTGTTAGGAATCGTGTTAGCCAAATTCAAACCATTCTACCTACAGCACAATGGCATCATCTTTCAGGAGAAGATAACCCAGCAGCTTTAGCTTCAAGGGGTTCGTCACCAAAACAAATTGCTGAAAATTCACTTTGGTGGCATGGGCCTCAATGGCTACAGCTTCATCACAAACAGTGGCCTCAACTTATTCCACAGCCGAACGAAGATATAAGTGTTGAAGAACGCCGTTCAACAGTGGCGGGAACATTAAAAGTCTCTAATCATAACTGGGATCTCCTTCAAAAATATTCATCATTAATCAGACTTCTACGGATTACAGCTTGGTGTAGGCGTATCCTAGCATTCCGGAAAAATCTTAAATCTAAATTACCATCCAATAATATCACACTTGAAACCGAGGAGTTAGAAGCAGCAAAATTATACTGGATCAAGAGCATACAGCGTCAACAGTTTTCATCTGAAATTAATAATCTCAATAATTTGAAACCCATTTGTCGGAATAGCCCATTATTTCGCCTAACACCATTTCTCGATGCTGAGGGTATTCTGCGAATTGGCGGGCGGCTTCGAAACGCACAAATTGATCCGGACATGAAACATCCAATTATATTGCCAAAAGAATCATATTTTACTTACTTAATCCTTGATCACACACATAAAATAACACTTCATGGTGGAGTTCAATTGATGTTAGCTACAATAAGAAGAAACTACTGGATCATTGGAGGCCGTAATCCCGTACGCTCATTTGTTCATCGCTGTGTTATCTGTACTCGACATCGGGGATCCACTGCGAAACAATTAATGGGCCAACTTCCTACAAATCGAACATTACCATCACGACCCTTTCTTCATTCAGGAGTGGACTACGCCGGACCTTATTCTCTAAAAACCTGGAGGGGAAGAGGAGCAAAACTTTACAAAGGATATATAGTTCTATTCATTTGCTTTGCTTCATCTGCAGTACACTTGGAACTCTCTACGGATTACACTACTGAGGGTTTCCTTGCTGCATACAAAAGATTCACTGGCCGACGAGGAATATGCTCATCACTAACAAGTGACTGCGGTACAAATTTTATTTGTGCTGACACTAAACTTCGTAAGTTATTTTCTTCCTCTTCTAATAATATCCAACACTTAATAGATTTGCTAGCTAACGACGGGACGAAGTGGAAGTTCAATCCTCCCGGTTCACCGCATTTTGGAGGAAAGTGGGAGGCAGCTGTCAAATCAGCTAAATTTCATATTAAACGTGTTGTAGGTGATACGATTCTCACTTACGAAGAATTCTCCACTTTCCTTGTTCAAGTTGAGGCGGTTTTAAATTCACGACCTATTTGTCCTTTGTCAGATGACCACAGTGATTTAGAAGCACTTACACCAGGACATTTTATCACTGGAGAAGCAATCAACACAGTTCCCGAACCATCTGTAACACATTTGCCACTATCTAAACTATCTCGCTATCAGCTGTTGAGACAGATGTTGGAGAAATTCTGGCAGAGATGGACAGTCGAATATCTCCAGCGAATGCAAAACATCATGAAGTGGCATCATCCATCGCAGAACATCAAAGAAGGATCTCTTGTGCTTATTATCGACGAGCGGTATCCCCCCAGTAAGTGGCCCCTGGCTCGAGTGATTGATACACATCCGGGTTCAGATGGACTAGTCAGGGTCGTCACAGTTCGGACACAATCGCGGACATTTAAGCGTCCAATTGTTAAATTATGCTTACTGCCCATCGAGATCACAAAAACATCGAATTGAAAGAAAATATATATATATCAACCAATTTCAACGATCAAACTAATCGTCGAGGCGGGCGGAATGTCTAAATTTGTGAGTTGACATTCTTCTGCCATTCTCTTACATTCCATCAATTACATTCTACTACAAAAGTTTTGTTATTTGTAATAGAGTACGCTACATTTTTTTCTTTCTCTTTACTTCATATTTTTTTTTTCTCCTACATTCTCGTCTGCTCAATTGTACGGCATCACCCAGCGTGTTAATAAAAATCAACATTTATCTAAGTAATCTTGCGTTTAATAGAAAATCTATAAAGAATTTACACCGCATCTGAGCGGAAGGTCTCATAACAATCCTTTTTATTGTTTAATATAGATTTTAACAAGATGCTATTTAAGGACAACACCTTTGAACGAATCCCAGGAAAAAAAAAAGAAAACATACTAGTGGACTTTTCGACGGGACGTATACTCTCAGTATTTTCCACACGATTCCCACATCTTAACAACTATAAAGGGACATGCCGGTTGAATGATTTGCATGTTTTCCAAGGCTATCCAGGAATCGATCCAATTTTCCGAAAAATCGGAAGTGCTGCTCAGCCAAACTATGAATCACTGATTGGAACAGCGGGTAGTCGGTGACAGATTGAATAGGACGCCCAATTTGAGTATTTCCAGAGGGGTTTAAACTACCTGAGCAACATATGGCCTAGCGTTATCGTGCTACAAATTCGCTTTAACATGTCCTTGTATTGTGACCATTTTTCGGTTAATGCACATCTTAAATGTATTAATTTTGTTGGGTAATGAGCTCCAGTGATGGTATTATCCAATTGCAACAATTGAAGATATACCATCCCGCATGGACCAGCCAAGTACACAGCATACGCTTCGATCCACGGATGACGGTCTGCTTAGTTTAGTTCGCATGGCCGGAACAAACCCACGATTCTCTCGCCTTGGATTATCAAAATCCACTCTTCGTCATGTGATGCAACAAACACTTTTTCCCGCTAGAACAGTAGTTCGTTCATGCAAAAACTTCGTTCAACGTCTTTTGGCTTCAATCCCATGGCACTACATTTTCTTGCTTCTGAACCACTCCCAAGCTATTCGAACGATGGAAAAGACGACATCGGGCCATGATACCCAACTTCTGACATATAGTGCCATGATAACTTTCAATTTCAACAATATACTTGATTTTGAAAAATTATGATTTTAAATACGCTTCGTGATCTTACTGAATCTCCGGTGGGCTTATTTGATGGTTAGAATGTATGTTAACAAACCACGAATTCTGGGAGACTTGGGAAACTATATTAGACTTGTAATTGACGATATTCGGCCCGAAACAAAATCAAAACGAAAAGTGATAGAAAATGCCAAAAAACGGCTCGTTATGGCATTCGTTATTGAAAATATGATTAGAATAACTTTTTTCTGTTTAGAATAAACGAAAATTCAATTTGAGGACAATAAGGACTTAAGGCTAAGTCGTAGGCCCACCCGTTGTGTAAAGGCGGCAATCGGCTTTATGGCTGAGTCTTAGAACAATTAGTGCTGAAGCGCCATTTTGATACCACATCACCTTGCTTGATATAATTCGGAAGCCGAACCTCATACCTTCGGTTATAGAAGCCAAAATTGGTTCAAATATTTTATTATTTTTGCTAGTTAAATCCTTTGTTGTTCATTGACTTACCACTCAGTGTTTTAAAATGTTCTCCCTCGATGAAGAGGTAAGGTTGAATAGTACACGTCTACTTTAATTTTTCAATCGATTGATGTGAAATTCCACCAAGCAGCAGTTCCCAGTAATAATAACTTCATGAAACCGAACGATGACATAACTGCAGATCCCACCCATTGGCGGTAATATTATGCGGATTATTTTAATTCAGCTTCTGCTCATATTCACTATTATTATTATTTATGTGAAACCCTCGTCTTACCTCCGGTCCACGTTCACTGCCCACGCAAAAAGCATAAAAGAGCTGACTGACGTACATAAATAGTTCGATATAAATAAATAACTCACCGTAATGTTCACTTATTGAAAGTCCTGTCAGGCGATGTATTATAACCCGCCGGCCAAGAATATAAATAAAAGGACATAATATAAAAAGAGGACATCAATAAAAAAAATGAGCACAAAGACAAAAGAAGACAACAACTATAACGGGAAAGGAAAATATTTATTAATTCAAATAAAGCTCCCTCAGCAGCAACAAGTTAGATCCCTAGCCTTCCCCATCCACATCCGTTCCGGTCGGTCCATCCACAACCCATACACGCGCATAACTAATTCAATTTATATTCATTGACGGGAGAGTCATATAAATAACATCAAATGTGGAAAACATTCCTGAACTCTGTACGTCACCCATGCATAGACACAAGTATGGCTTCGCAGTATGCCAAAAAAAAACAGACGAGATCCGAAACACGGTTAGCTGGCAAACGCCAAGAGCAATAGCGACACCAAAGGGGGTAGGATGGCCAATATAAATTTTGTGACAGACTATCATTTCATCTGCAGGCGAGCCACTCGTATGAGGACAAGAGCTATGGACAAACCTAATTAATTTTAACTCTCTCTGCGTGTCGTAATTTTGGGACTTGGCAAATAGATTTGCTGACCGTCCCCGCAGGCCGTCGAAGCCTTTGAGTTGTGTGGCGCAGAGGAGCATGGATGGTTGGGTATCAATATGAAGATTTTTTATGCGTTGTTTTGGATGGGGTTTGATAAAGTTTTGTTTCGAGATTTATGAGGAAGGCAGTAATAAAGTCAAGCAGAAAGTTTTCCATTAAATATGCAAAGGGACTTTGGGAGTTTATTTGATTTTTTCTCTAAACGAATGGGGTGAGTTTGGATGTTGTTTGGGTGTAATTGGAAGCGAAATTGAGAGTTCAGGATTTTTTTTTTATCGATGGCAACCAAATTCTATAATATTTCATCCGCAAGCTTTTGACGTAACCATTCTGTTTTGAGTTGATTATTAGTTACATTTGTTTCCTTTATACCATAGAAAATGTTTCTTCATAAACTTCAGCTTTGTTTTTGATATGTTTAATTTGCAAGTCAGAGAATATGAATATTTGGGGTTCAAAACTAATTACAACAGGTCACAGTCCACAGGTAAGGTACTAGATTCTATTTCATTGAAGATGACGCCTTCACTATTTAACTAAGCGTATACCGAGACGAATAAAGCTAATTGAAAGATAACTCCCACCTGATATTGCTAGCCGTTGCCGGGTTTGGCCAATGAAGGTTTTTTTTTACTATCGATTGCTATCTGAAAGCAACCAAATATCCTACAATATGGCAGATCTTGGAAAAAATTCTTTATACTTCATGTCGACTTGAACCGTGCAGGGTGTTATGAAATGAATTAAAATTACAGTCAAACATAATGAATTAATGTGAATGTAAACATTTTTTTTGACACCACTGTAATTGTTCCTTAATACCAGATTATGTAAAGTTATGTACATATATGTAAATCCATGGAATACTCGTGCGATCAGCATAGCTTATGTATTAACCAGCGACAACTGCTCGGATCGCGGATCGTATGATCCCAACGGTATCATCGCGCGAGAAAAGAATTATGTACATATGTATCTTACATACCATTCGAGCGATGCTTTTTACCATTTGAACTTCACTTGTCGTTTAGCAGCCACCGAGCACATTTGTCGTGATCGTAAAATAAATTAAATTGTTATCGAAGTTTGCATTACAATTTAATAATTCAAGATCACAGGGACAGGTTAAGAATATCCCTGCAGCGATACCTCTCGCTTGTCGTAAAAGGCGACTAAAACAAAGGTAAACAAAAATCACATCTAGGCAATTTAGAAAACACCAAGGTGCGCCTAGGAACACATATACCACTATTAAACTGCCCCACAAGTGTACATGCAAATCAGTGGGTTGACACGACTGGAGATCACCGGTGTTGTAAGAGTAAGATCAAACCAAAAAATCTGGAGCATGCCCGTGTCGCAAAAAAAAAAAAAGCAGACCGAAAAACAATTGGTGCAAACAAACGCAAAAACACCAGCATTTGATTGGCCTCAGCGATGAAGTAATCCCAAACCGGGAAGCCTGCCGCTACTTTCTGAGGTCAAACCGGCGGACCCCACAAGCGGACCAGTAGGAATGCAGTTAAGTGGGAAGGTTATGATCCTACACTTCTGACCATAACAACGCCGGAAAAAGGAAAAGAAGAAGAAGATGTCGACTTGACCGGACGATTCTTCCTATCATCATCTGTGGCTCGATAGCTTGATAGGCTTCCACTGTTCCAGCAAAATACTAATTAGACTTCTGCACATGCTTCAATGGGGCTTTACATCAAAGTTGAGGCATAATAACAAAAGCGGTCTTATTAACCAATTGAGCTCTACACTTCCTGCTTGCGAATCTAAAGTCGATTCCCCTTGACTACACTACTGCCACTATTGCCTTGGAGAGTGCGCCACAGTGTCGCTTTTCATGCCGTGAGGAACGGAAAGCTAGGGTGGTATTCCAATCTCGGAATACGATCTTCTGATCTAGACTGATGGCTCCAAGATGGAACACGAGCCAGGGTCGGGGGTCTAATCGAAGCAAATGAATATATTGAATTCCTGTCACTGTGATCACTCGAGCATCCTTCGAGGTATATTACTGACTGTTAGAGGTCACTCCATATAACCTGCCACAACAACATGATTACTGACTTCTTAATATTGAATATTAATATTCATGTGATTTCTAAATTGAGCTAAGTCAATAAAAAAATGCTGAAACTTTTTCAATTGGCGCGGGTCGATTTTGCCTGTGATTTTGTTGTTTCGTTGACATCTGTTAAATCTATTGTTTATTATTTCTCCAAACCACTATGCCAGACCACCTTGGCAAGCTATACGATTGAACAACATTTCCAAATGATAAAGCTTTATTATCGAAATGATTGTTCATTGTGCCCATATTACGGTAGATGTGATGTTCCTTCACAGTCGGCTCTTCAATGATTGGTGACTAAATTTGAGGCAACCGGTTCGGCAATTAATAAGCCAACATTCGTACGTCAAAGGAACCCGAAATCAGCCGAGAGCATCGCTGTGGTCCGTGAAAGTGTACAACAGCACCCAAGGCAGTCGTTTCCTCCACAGGAACTCGGCCTTTCGCAAACTTGAACTTGAATTTGACGAATTTTGCGTCGGGACTTGGGCCTTCACCCATTGGTCACAGGGCTACACATCATTGCATTGGTCAGAACTTTTTCGAAAACAACGTTAGTGAGGCGGTCACCGTCAATGGCGAGCACTACAGAACGATGATAACCAATTTCTTATGGCCCAAATTAAACCATATAGACTACGACAACGCCCAACGGACACCAAGATTGATGTTCTGCATGAACTATTTGAGGGTTATCTCTCGCAGAGGTGACATGAATTGGCCACCAAGGTCATGTGATTTTACCCCGCTAGACTTTTTCTTGTGGGGTTTCCTGAAGTTTAGGCGAATAAATCACAATTGACCGATGCCCTTAAGGTGAACATAACACAGGCCATCGCTCAAATTCAGCCGGATCTATGTGAAAGAGTCGTTGAAAATTGGACCATCGGATCCTTGCCATAGCAAGAAGCCGAGGCGGGCATTTGAACGACGTTATATTTCATACAAGAATTTTACATACAGCTTGCTTTATTCCATTTCAACATATACCCGATATTATTGAAAAACCTTTTAGCAAAAACAATTCAAACACTTTTGGAAAATATTTTAAGAAAACACAAAAAAAAACGCCAGGTCAAGTTGCTGTGAGAGCCGGCTGCTAATCATGGTTGCTTGGTGCCCAGCTTTGGGAGTTCACTAAGAGGATATAAACCAGTGAATCACTCCATTTGAGTACACATTGGCGAATACATCCACACAGTTTTATTTTCTTGAGTTTTATACAGACGGTAGATGTGAATAAGGTAAAGAAGTAATTCTGTGTACTTATAATTCTTGACGTAAAAACCTCAGAAACCTGCTAGTTTAAGTGTTTGGACAGATTGATGAGAACTTATTCAGTAGCCATTTTTTCTAAAGTTTGTAAAAGATATGTGAACAAGAGTTGACATTATGTCATCCTCCTCGCAAAATGCAGCATGTCTCACTGATGTCAAGCTCGCAGAGATGCATAACAAAAGTGAAATGGTCCGTAATGACATCCGCAAGTTTGGCGAGTCTTGTCTTCTGACCCTCTTTAAAAAGGTATTGAGTTCAAGCACTTATAGTACTAGATAGAGGGTTGAACACAGTTTTGAGTTCAGCTTGGCTTCACAGCATAGTACATGGCCATTACGATTGCGTAAATCTCTGATTGAAAGAGCGGCGCATATTTTGCTAACGAGAAGTGCAGTCGAATTTTTTCGCGCGCACAGAAAACTGCACCCAGTCCTGGAGCCAACTGTGAAAATGCGAAGACAGTTCATTCCAAGTTCAGTGTCTGGCCAAAGTCAGTTCTTACGCCATGGAAATGTGACTGAAATTACAGCGCAGTTGGATGGCAGGTGTCATTGCGTCGAAAGGCATCTCATGGATATGAGATGTGTCGTAGGATATTTCTCGCGTAAGTACACTGTCACTTCAATGCGAGTTGAGATGAGACATGGCTTTCAGTGTGCACCCTCTGATATATATGTCAAGGAGTGGAAGATTCATCATAGCATCTAGAGCAGCTCCAGGTGTGCTGGGGAAAGTCCCCGTGCAGCTGAGACGGACCGCTTTTTGGAGTATTATATTATAGCAAATCGTACTAATCCCAATACTAATGCCATAGAGAACACCACTACCTCAGGAGTGTACCAATGTACGAGTATACCTTTTTTCTGGCCTGTTTTGCCAATGAGTAAAATAATTCAGGAACTAGCATGAATGATTATGGGAATATTCAGTTTCAATGTAAAAAACCAACAAAAATTGTTGGAGCTAATTAAGCTTATGGTTGTCTTGTCTTCGGAGATCCTCAGGAATGTTAAGTATTTTTCAGGGAATTTATAAGGTGAATGATACTACGAATGAACGGGCTAATACTCCATTCATATCAACGGAAGAACTCTAGGTGATTCCAGAAGAGGGGTAAGGACACATCACCAGATTTAACTCCTCTAGATTTTTATGTGTGGGGATTCATGAAGAATTATGTTTACGAAGTGGAAATAGTATCTTCGGAACGACTGAATGAACGGATTGAAGTCGCTGGAGTCAAATTGCTTGACTTATGTGCAGCCATTAGAAGGAGATATAATCTTTGCCTTCTAAAAAATGCGGATCATATTGAAAATTGATTATAATAAAACTCCAAATATATTAAAAATAACAAAAAAGAGGTCAATGTTTCATACATTAATTTGCCTACAAGTCCAGCCGCGTTAAAACCAAAAAAAAGGTTTTTCTTAGAAAAAAATGGTTCGGGTTTTTTTTTAATTTCTCAAAAACTACAAAACATTTTTGCATCCGGTTTTCTGTTTTTAACTAAAAACTAATAAGAGAATTGAATTTTTGAAAAAAAATTAGTACTTAATTACATATAATTTTGAAAAAAAATAGTTCGAAATTTTTTTTTTTCATTTTTTTTCCAAAATTTTGAGTTTGAAAATTAATTTCTCAAAAACTATTCCTTAAAACAGCTTCGTTTAGAAACAAGATGAAAGAAGAGGTTTCTGGCTTTACAAAAAAGTATATCACGGCATTGTGGATGTAACTGTTGATTTTTAATAATTTTTTTTCCAAATTAAGTAAATTTTTTAGAAAATTGCCCCTCCCGGCTAAACGGGGGGGAATAGACCCCCCCCACCCTCCCATACGATTTTTTTCTTGTCTTGACCAGACCTACACACTCTAGCTTTTTGGCACACTGCTCGTGGGACACCCTGTATATCTTCTTCTCTAATACATATATAAAATTCTCGTGTCACAATGTTAGTTACCATACTCCTCCGAAACGGCTTGACCGATTTTTATGAAATTATATATGCATATTCAGTAGGTCTGAGAATCGGCTACTATCTATTTTTGATACCCCTAGGTGATAAGGTTTCCCCACCCGTAACATTTTTTTTTAAATTTTTTGGACAAAATTTTATTTTTTATTTTTTTATACTGTGGCATTAAAAAATACATAAAACCCTAAATTTTCACTCTCTTATCACCAACCCCTATTTTTTAATAGACATTTTAGTAATTTAATAATTTTTCATCCCACTCGATAACTGATCAATTATCACTTGGTAAGTTATCCCCGCCATGCGTCTACCGGTGGCACTTCTCACCCAGTAAACAGCACGGAGTAGGGATGAAACCGAAGACGTTCTCCTGTTTCTCTCACACTCTCCACAGTTTTCGGCCATTATTTTGCATCAAGCGTAGTAGTAACGTTTACAATTATCATTTTACTATCTCAGTGTAACTCTCATATTAACTATATTCTCAAGTAAATTTATTATTAATTTGCTGGACTATAATTATTTATTCCTATTTTATCAATAATTAATAAAATTATTAATTTTGAGCGTAGTTCACACGATTAGTTAATTAAGTGATTTACATAACCTTAATAGTATACGGCTATTGTGTTGTAAGTATAAATTATTCTTATACATTTATTATAAAATCCATAATTTTTTTTTTATTTATATCGAAAATATTGTTGGAAATGGTGAAAAAAAAATTCGGTGAAAGTTAGATTTTTATTACAATTGGGCAATTTTTGTTTTGTGCTTACTTATAAGAGCTCTAACTTCCACAGAATTATTTTTTCACTTATAAGAGCTCTAACTTCTACACATTTTTTTTCCACCATTTCTAACAATATATTTTCGATATAATTTAGAAAAATTAATTTTTTTTCTCAGTCTAATATATGTATATGTATGTACATACATATGTGTATACAATCAAAGATTAAACACATTATTACTATAATGTTTTTCATCATTAAGTAATTCAATAAGTTTTATTTATGTGTGCTTTGTATAGTGAACAATGCCAACAAAACGCAAAGGGGCTAATTTGAGCCGTAATACAAGTAGATCTAGAAGCATGCGAAATAGAAGAGCCCAAAGAACCGAAGAACAAATCCAGCAACAAAATACTGATGCGCGTGTGAGCATGGCGCAATTGCGTCAAGAACGATCAGAAGATACACGAGCTGAACGCAATGAAGTAATAAGATTAGAACAACGACAATCACGCCGTTTCACAGTCAATAGACGCAGAACAAATGACCAACAACGCCAACAGGTAAATCGAGCATTTACATCTCATTCATTCCTGCGTCTAGCATTCCAGTATGAGCCCGATATGAAATATTATGCTCATTCAAAAGTGGTAATTGGAGTTATGGACAAGGAATGCCCACATTGTCATGCTCTCAAATTCAAAAATGAGCCTGCCGGAATGTGTTGCGCGTCAGGAGAAGTGCAACTACCTGAAATTGAAACACCGTCTGAACCATTGAACGGTTTACTTATCGGCACGGATCCAGATTTTAACGTGTTCCTGAAGTCTTTTCGAACATTCATGCTTTCAAATGACATCGTTCGGAGCAACAGAAATAGTTCGAAATACTAATGCAAATGGTCAACAATACAATTCTACATTCAAATGTGGCCTCTGAACGTTTATCATAAAATGGGCTCATTGCTGCCAATGCCAAACGAACCACATACATTTTTACAGATCTACTTTTTGGGCCTTGATTCATTTTTGCCAGACGCATCGTCGGCGAGCTGGACGCTCTAATGAATGAGTTGTTGAAAATATTCAAATCACACATGCACAAATTACAAAGCGATAATCACGCTATTGTCATTAATCCTGATAAAATACCAGCTGCAAAGCACATTCGTAGATTCAATGCACCTGTTGTTGACGACGTTGCTGGAATCATGGTTGGCGATCGTACAGATGCAGTAAATATGCGCGTTCAAATGCTTCAAGATCCATCCGCTGAAACATTCTCAAAACTACTCTTAGATATCGGCGATGGAAAAGTCACTATAGATGAAACTGGATGCGTAAAATTACCGACCGATTTCTGCACAATCATTGATTCGCAAGATGCTCTCATTGAACAAATATTTCCCGATGTACACACACATTACATAAATCATGAGTGGCTTGCAGAAAGAGCAATTTTAGCGGCAAAAAATGTGGACGTTGACGATTTAAATCTGAAGATACAACAGTTGTTGCCAGGGAACTTGGTATCATACAAATCTATTGATACAGTTTGCGATGCCAGCGAAGCTGTAAATTTTCCAACAGAGTTTTTGAACTCACTGGATTTGCCAGGCATGCCACCGCATAATTTACAATTGAAGGTTGGATCTCCGATTATTTTGCTTCATAATTTGAACCCGCCACGGCTGTGCAACGGTACGCGATTAGTCATTCAAAAATTAATTAAAAACGTTATCGAAGCCAGCATTTTAAATGGCAAGTTCCGAGGTGAAAATATATTAATACCACGAATCCTTATTGACTCAGATGTGCCAATTCAATTGAAACGTACATATTTAGTTTCCGATTAGATTGGCATTTGCAATGACTATCAATAAGTCCCAAGGCCAAACGATGTCTGTTTGTGGCTTAGATTTGAGCACACAATGTTTTTCACACGGACAATTATATGTGGCACGCTCTCGAGTGGGTAAACCATCCAGTTTGTTTGTGTTAGCTAAAGATGGGCTAACAAAAAATATTGTTCACGCTATAGCATTAAGAGATTGATATTGTTTGTTAGTGTTGCTGTCTTAATTAATTAATGATATATATAATTTTAAGGAATAAATTATAATAAATTAGAAAAAATTAATGTTTGGTGTTTTGTTATTTTTATATTCCCTCATCGTTCACAGCGCTCCATGCCTCTTTCACTCCTATACCACATCCTTACACACTTACAATAAGTTAGTTATTTTTTTCCTACACTAGAAATTCCCTAGAAATAATTCATATGGCAAAACAACGTTTGCCGGGTCAACTAGTAATATATATAAATATATAAATGTATATAAATATATTTCAAAAATTTATCTTATGCTAAGTTTTTTGTAAAAAAAATTTTTCTTAGCTTAAGTTAATTATAATAATATTAATTGTAAGTTATTTATATAGTAGTCGATAGGCATACATATGTAAAAATTATTCAGTTTGTTTTAGAGTGTCCGCCTAGGGCCAGTAAGATTCCTAAATTTGTAAGGATAGTTAAGCTAGTTTTAAGCATTTCTGTCTACCATAAGATAGATCTAAGAAACTATAAATAAGAATGAATTACAAAAAAATATCAAAAAAATAAACTCTAGGTGATTTTCGAGTTTCTAAAATAATTGGCCGGAATCAACAGTGATTTCAGAGATATACAGGGTAGTCGTCCTGTCCACCAATACACTGAATAATGTATGAATAATGCATGTTGTCCAGTGCACCGAAGACAACGATGTTGTTACCAATTCCCAACAGAAGTCAAAACACCTGAGTGGAATTAATCCAACTGTAAGCAGAAATTACAACGAAATTAATTAGCACTTACAACAGATGGACGTCGTCATAAAACGAACTAAGACCAGCGATTATACCGACAAATACAGAACACAAACAATCGACGCGCTTCACAGGGAAAAAAAAAGAGTTCTCTCCAGGCTATGTAGACAGTTTACAGATCCACACGACCCCAGTTAAGGACATTTAAATCGATGATCAAAAATATCCAACAGTTATATATAACAGTTATAAAATAACAGAAAAAATGTGAGCTTGCACTGGAATAAAGTGCACTTGCAATAAAGTTCGGTCTACTAAATCCAAATCCTAGCATGCTCCCACCAATACATAAAATATTCAGAAGAAAATATCATAACGATATTCCTTATCTCCGACTCCCCTGAACGGCAGACAATACAGCAACACTAGTGAACGTGGACATAATTCTAAAGAGTGTCAACATTAGCGACGGCTTTGTTGTGGTTGAACCGATCGCACTTTCAGTGCAGAAATATTGAGTTGACGATCTGAGAATAAAGATTTCACCGTATACAATGATGAAAACCTTGCGAATTGTATTGTCGCCAACGACAATAGCGGCCGGTTTGATTGTGGGAAGGGGTGAACTCTTGTATATCCTGGACTCTCTTAAATATAAAAAGTCGATGAGAACGGATTGTATCTCAAACGTTGTTTTAAGATACCTCCCAATTAAAGCAAAACTCGTATATACTCTCATCATGCTTGACCCTATTCCTAAACGGGATAGAGATATAACGAACCTTGCTTATCTTCGATCAATTAGTTTGCTTCAGAATGCCAGCAAGTTTTTTTTTTTTAAAAATAGTAGTAAGCAGAGCTCTGATTAAATGGGTTGAAGAAAAGAAAATAATACCGGACAACCAGTTGTGTTTTAAGGCGAGGCATGATATTGTTTACTCTACGTCAAAACTGATTTCCGAATAAAGGAAGAAAGTAAGATGCGGGTGCTTGTCTAGTTGACTTTAAAAAGGCTTTCGACATCGTATGGTTAGAAGATCTGTTCTATATGCTTATTAGGCTAGACTCGCCTAATCATCATCTATACATGATTTACGAAATGACTACGGGAAAGAAGGTTGTTGTTAAATGTGGCAACGTTATTTCGAGCAGGAACTTTGACAGTAAAAAAAGGTCAGCACGGGCAACATGGACAAATATTATATGTGAGAAACGCAGCTAGATAACTTGGTTTCTGGCTGGACCAGATGACTTAATTCAATATTCAATAGTCATGTAGACGCTTGCCTTACTGCAGCTTGGAAGACCATCGATATGACAGGGAGCCTGTTTCATAACAGTTAACTTGACTTGGTGTGGTTTAATGTAGCGCCATTTTATATGTAAAAGTTTCTTGTATTCGAGAGGCAGTGCCTTAGGGTCTGGCTTAGAATGTACAGAACGACTGATTCCTAATTCATTAAGTCAAGGGTGTCCAGCGGTAAACTTCAACTTTAAATTTCGAATGTTCAAACATCAGCGGAGTATTCGATTTTCGTTCGATGAACATTTTTCTATTAATCGCAATGAGTCATTGGTCGGGAGCACACCGTGCATTCGCGTTTGAGCAATATTTTAAAACGGGTGTATCATAGGTTCATGCGCGTCGAAATCCCAACGAGCACCCAACTTATCTGGTCGTGGGTTCGAAGGCTTAGACAAGAAGGGACATTGGTGAACAGAACTCCTCCGGGACCATCAACGTTCGCAGGGATGCTGAAGCATGTCGATCAAATTCGACACAAAATTATGCGAAATTCGCATAAATCCATAAGAAAAATTAAGGCCTCTACGCGAATTAAAAACTGTGCACGTTATTGCCTCTTATTTTTCCAACCAAAGATACACTCATTGCTGAGTTTTTCATGTCGCAACTGCAGCTGTTCCCCGGGCACAACGCATAGCGCTATTTCAGCAAGACGGTGCCACACAACACACGAATAGGATCTCGATTGTGAAGCTGAGGGCTATTTTCCAAAACCAATTGAAAAGCCTTAAAAATCAAATCTTGTGTGATTCCTCCATGATAGCTGCCCGAGGCCGCAAAGTTAGCAAGTACAAGAAATTTGAAAATTGTACGTAATTTCACATTAATGCTTATGGTGGATCCCGTTTCTCGGCTTCAGAGCTACTTTCTTGACAGTATTTTGAGTTAAGCAGTTGGCGCGACTTCAGTTCTAGCCTTAAAAGTCAAATGTTGTGTGGTTCCTCCATGGTAATATAGCTGCCCGAGACCGCAAGCTTAGCAAGTACAAGAAATTTGAAAATTGTACGTAATTTCACGGTAGTGCTTATGGTCGATCCCGTTTCTCGGCTTCAGAGCTACTTTCTTGACTGTATTTTGAGTTAAGCAGTTGGCGCGACTTCAGGTCTAGCCTATAAAGTCAAATCTTGTATGGTTCCTCCATGGTAACATAGCTGCCCGAGGCCGCAAAGTTAGCAAGTACAAGAAATTTGAAAATTGTACGTAATTTCACGGTAGTGCTTATGGTCGATCCCGTTTCTCGGCTTCAGAGCTACTTTCTTGACTGTATTTTGAGTTAATCAGTTGGCGCGACTTCGGTTCTAGCCTATAAAGTCAAATCTTGTGTGGATCCTCCATGGTAATATAGCTGCCCGAGGCCGCAAGCTTAGCAAGTACAAGAAATTTGAAAATTGTACGTAATTTCACATTAGTGCTTATGGTCGATCCTGTTTCTCGGCTTCAGAGCTACTTTCTTGACTGTATTTTGAGTTAAGCAGTTGGCGCGACTTCAGTTCTAGCCTATGAAGTTAAATCTTGTGCGGTTCCTCCATGCTAACATATCTGCCCGAGGTCGCAAAGTTAGCAAATACAAGAAATTTGAAAATTGTACGTAATTTCAGATTAGTGCTTATGGTCGATCGCGTTTCTCGGCTTCAGAGCTACTTTCTTGACTGTATTTTGAGTTAAGCAGTTGGCGCGACTTCAGTTCTAGCCTATAAAGTTAAATCTTGTGTGGTTCCTCCATGGTAACATAGCTGCCCGAGGCCGCAAAGTTAGCAAGTACAAGAAATTTGAAAATTGTACGCAATTTCACATTAGTGCTTATGGCCGATCCCGTTTCTCGGCTTCAGAGCTACTTTCTTGACTGTATTTTGAGTTAAGCAGTTGGCGCGACTTCAGTTCTAGCCTTAAAAGTCAAATCTTGTGTGATTCCTCCATGTTAACATAGCTGCCCGAGGCCGCAAAGTTAGCAAGTACAAGAAATTTGAAAATTGTACGTAATTTCACGGTAGTGCTTATGGTCGATCCCGTTTCTCGGCTTCAGAGCTACTTTCTTGACTGCATTTTGAGTTAATCAGTTGGCGCGACTTCGGTTCTAGCCTATAAAGTCAAATCTTGTGTGGTTCCTCCATGGTAACATAGCTGCCCGAGGCCGCAAAGTTAGCAAGTACAAGAAATTTGAAAATTGTACGTAATTTCACATTAGTGCTTATGGTCGATCCCGTTTCTCGGCTTCAGAGCTACTTTCTTGACTGTATTTTGAGTTAAGCAGTTGGCGCGACTTCAGTTCTAGCCTATAAAGTCAAATCTTGTGTGGTTCCTCCATGGTAACATAGCTGCCCGAGGTCGCAAAGTTAGCAAGTACAAGAAATTTGAAAATTGTACGTAATTTCACATTAGTGCTTATGGTCGATCGCGTTTCTCGGCTTCAGAGCTACTTTCTTGACTGTATTTTGAGTTAAGCAGTTGGCGCGACTTCAGTTCTAGCCTACAAAGTTAAATCTTGTGTGGTTCCTCCATGGTAACATAGCTGCTCGAGGCCGCAAAGTTAGCAAGTACAAGAAATTTAAAAATTGTACGTAATTTCACATTAGTGCTTATGGTCGATCCTGTTTTTCGGCTTCAGAGCTACTTTCTTGACTGTATTTTGAGTTAAGCAGTTGGGGCGGCTTCAGTTCTAGCCTATAAAGTTAAATCTTGTGTGGTTCCTCCATGGTAACATAGCTGCCCGAGGTCGCAAAGTTAGCAAGTACAAGAAATTTGAAAATTGTACGTAATTTCACATTAGTGCTTATGGTCGATCGCGTTTCTCGGCTTCAGAGCTACTTTCTTGACTGTATTTTGAGTTAAGCAGTTGGAGCGACTTCAGTTCTAGCCTATAAAGTTAAATCTTGTGTGGTTCCTCCATGGTAACATAGCTGCTCGAGGCCGCAAAGTTAGCAAGTACAAGAAATTTGAAAATTGTACGTAATTTCACATTAGTGCTTATGGTCGACCCTGTTTCTCGGCTTCAGAGCTACTTTCTTGACTGTATTTTGAGTTAAGCAGTTGGCGCGACTTCAGTTCTAGCCTATAAAGTTAAATCTTGTACGGTTCCTCCATGGTAACATAGCTGCCCGAGGTCGCAAAGTTAGCAAGTACAAGAAATTTGAAAATTGTACGTAATTTCACATTCGTGCTTATGGTCGATCGCGTTTCTCGGCTTCAGAACTACTTTCTTGACTGTATTTTGAGTTAAGCAGTTGGCGCGACTTCAGTTCTAGCCTATAAAGTTAAATCTTGTGTGGTTCCTCTATGGTAACATAGCTGCCCGAGGCCGCAAAGTTAGCAAGTACATGAAATTTGAAAATTGTACTTAATTTCACATTAGTGCTTATGGTCGACCCTGTTTCTCGGCTTCAGAGCTACTTTCTTGACTGTATTTTGAGTTAAGCAGTTGGCGCGACTTCAGTTCTAGCCTATAAAGTCAAATCTTGTGTGGTTCCTCCATGGTAACATAGCTGCCCGAGGTCGCAAAGTTAGCAAGTACAAGAAATTTGAAAATTGTACGTAATTTCACATTAGTGCTTATGGTCGATCGCATTTCTCGGCTTCAGAGCTACTTTCTTGACTGTATTTTGAGTTAAGCAGTTGGCGCGACTTCAGTTCTAGCCTATAAAGTTAAATCTTGTGTGGTTCCTCCATGGTAACATAGCTGCCCGAGGCCGCAAAGTTAGCAAGTACATGAAATTTGAAAATTGTACATAATTTCACATTAGTGCTTATGGTCGACCCTGTTTCTCGGCTTCAGAGCTACTTTCTTGACTGTATTTTGAGTTAAGCAGTTGGAGCGACTTCAGTTCTAGCCTATAAAGTTAAATCTTGTGTGGTTCCTCCATGGTAACATAGCTGCCCGAGGCCGCAAAGTTAGCAAGTACATGAAATTTGAAAATTGTACTTAATTTCACATTAGTGCTTATGGTCGATCGCGTTTCTCGGCTTCAGAGCTACTTTCTTGACTGTATTTTGAGTTAAGCAGTTGGCGCGACTTCAGTTCTAGCCTATAAAGTTAAATCTTGTGTGGTTCCTCCATGGTAACATAGCTGCTCGAGGCCGCAAAGTTAGCAAGTACAAGAAATTTGAAAATTGTACGTAATTTCACATTAGTGCTTATGGTCGACCCTGTTTCTCGGCTTCAGAGCTACTTTCTTGACTGTATTTTGAGTTAAGCAGTTGGCGCGACTTCAGTTCTAGCCTATAAAGTCAAATCTTGTGTGGTTCCTCCATGGTAACATAGCTGCCCGAGGCCGCAAAGTTAGCAAGTACATGAAATTTGAAAATTGTACTTAATTTCACATTAGTGCTTATGGTCGACCCTGTTTCTCGGCTTCAGAGCTACTTTCTTGACTGTATTTTGAGTTAAGCAGTTGGCGCGACTTCAGTTCTAGCCTATAAAGTCAAATCTTGTGAGGTTCCTCTTTGGTAACATAGCTGCTCGAGGCCGCAAAGTTAGCAAGTACAAGAAATTTAAAAATTGTACGTAATTTCACATTAGTGCTTATGGTCGATCCTGTTTCTCGGCTTTAGAGCTACTTTCTTGACTGTATTTTGAGTTAAGCAGTTGGCGCGACTTCAGTTGTAGCCTATAAAGTCAAATCTTGTGTGGTTCCTCCATGGTAACATAGCTGCCCGAGGTCGCAAAGTTAGCAAGTACAAGAAATTTGAAAATTGTACGTAATTTCACATTAGTGCTTATGGTCGATCCTGTTTCTCGGCTTCAGAGCTACTTTCTTGACTGTATTTTGAGTTAAGCAGTTGGCGCGACTTCAGTTCTAGCCTATAAAGTTAAATCTTGTACGGTTCCTCCATGGTAACATAGCTGCCTGAGGTCGCAAAGTTAGCAAGTACAAGAAATTTGAAAATTGTACGTAATTTCACATTCGTGCTTATGGTCGATCGCGTTTCTCGGCTTCAGAGCTACTTTCTTGACTGTATTTTGAGTTAAGCAGTTGGCGCGACTTCAGTTCTAGCCTATAAAGTCAAATCTTGTGAGGTTCCTCTTTGGTAACATAGCTGCTCGAGGCCGCAAAGTTAGCAAGTACAAGAAATTTAAAAATTGTACGTAATTTCACATTAGTGCTTATGGTCGATCCTGTTTCTCGGCTTTAGAGCTACTTTCTTGACTGTATTTTGAGTTAAGCAGTTGGCGCGACTTCAGTTGTAGCCTATAAAGTCAAATCTTGTGTGGTTCCTCCATGGTAACATAGCTGCCCGAGGTCGCAAAGTTAGCAAGTACAAGAAATTTGAAAATTGTACGTAATTTCACATTCGTGCTTATGGTCGATCGCGTTTCTCGGCTTCAGAGCTACTTTCTTGACTGTATTTTGAGTTAAGCAGTTGGCGCGACTTCAGTTCTAGCCTATAAAGTTAAATCTTGTGTGGTTCCTCCATGGTAACATAGCTGCCCGAGGCCGCAAAGTTAGCAAGTACATGAAATTTGAAAATTGTACATAATTTCACATTAGTGCTTATGGTCGACCCTGTTTCTCGGCTTCAGAGCTACTTTCTTGACTGTATTTTGAGTTAAGCAGTTGGCGCGACTTCAGTTCTAGCCTATAAAGTCAAATCTTGTGAGGTTCCTCTTTGGTAACATAGCTGCTCGAGGCCGCAAAGTTAGCAAGTACAAGAAATTTAAAAATTGTACGTAATTTCACATTAGTGCTTATGGTCGATCCTGTTTCTCGGCTTTAGAGCTACTTTCTTGACTGTATTTTGAGTTAAGCAGTTGGCGCGACTTCAGTTGTAGCCTATAAAGTCAAATCTTGTGTGGTTCCTCCATGGTAACATAGCTGCCCGAGGTCGCAAAGTTAGCAAGTACAAGAAATTTGAAAATTGTACGTAATTTCACATTAGTGCTTATGGTCGATCCTGTTTCTCGGCTTCAGAGCTACTTTCTTGACTGTATTTTGAGTTAAGCAGTTGGCGCGACTTCAGTTCTAGCCTATAAAGTTAAATCTTGTGTGGTTCCTCCATGGTAACATAGCTGCCCGAGGTCGCAAAGTTAGCAAGTACAAGAAATTTGAAAATTGTACGTAATTTCACATTAGTGCTTATGGTCGATCGCGTTTCTCGGCTTCAGAGCTACTTTCTTGACTGTATTTTGAGTTGAGCAGTTGGAGCGACTTCAGTTCTAGCCTATAAAGTTAAATCTTGTGTGGTTCCTCCATGGTAACATAGCTGCTCGAGGCCGCAAAGTTAGCAAGTACAAGAAATTTGAAAATTGTACGTAATTTCACATTAGTGCTTATGGTCGACCCTGTTTCTCGGCTTCAGAGCTACTTTCTTGACTGTATTTTGAGTTAAGCAGTTGGCGCGACTTCAGTTCTAGCCTATAAAGTTAAATCTTGTACGGTTCCTCCATGGTAACATAGCTGCCTGAGGTCGCAAAGTTAGCAAGTACAAGAAATTTGAAAATTGTACGTAATTTCACATTCGTGCTTATGGTCGATCGCGTTTCTCGGCTTCAGAGCTACTTTCTTGACTGTATTTTGAGTTAAGCAGTTGGCGCGACTTCAGTTTTAGCCTATAAAGTTAAATCTTGTGTGGTTCCTCCATGGTAACATAGCTGCCCGAGGCCGCAAAGTTAGCAAGTACATGAAATTGGAAAATTGTACGTAATTTCACATTAGTGCTTATGGTCGATCTCGTTTCTCGGCTTCAGAGCTACTTTCTTGACTGTATTTTGAGTTAAGCAGTTGGCGCGACTTCAGTTCTAGCCTATAAAGTTAAATCTTGTGTGGTTCCTCCATGGTAACATAGCTGCTCGAGGCCGCAAAGTTAGCAAGTACAAGAAATTTGAAAATTGTACGTAATTTCACATTAGTGCTTATGGTCGACCCTGTTTCTCGGCTTCAGAGCTACTTTCTTGACTGTATTTTGAGTTAAGCAGTTGGCGCGACTTCAGTTCTAGCCTATAAAGTTAAATCTTGTACGGTTCCTCCATGGTAACATAGCTGCCTGAGGTCGCAAAGTTAGCAAGTACAAGAAATTTGAAAATTGTACGTAATTTCACATTCGTGCTTATGGTCGATCGCGTTTCTCGGCTTCAGAGCTACTTTCTTGACTGTATTTTGAGTTAAGCGGTTGGCGCGACTTCAGTTCTAGCCTATAAAGTCAAATCTTGTGAGGTTCCTCTATGGTAACATAGCTGCCCGAGGCCGCAAAGTTAGCAAGTACAAGAAATTTGAAAATTGTACGTAATTTCACATTAGTGCTTATGGTCGATCTCGTTTCTCGGCTTCAGAGCTACTTTCTTGACTGTATTTTGAGTTAAGCAGTTGGAGCGACTTCAGTTCTAGCCTATAAAGTTAAATCTTGTGTGGTTCCTCCATGGTAACATAGCTGCTCGAGGCCGCAAAGTTTGCAAGTACAAGAAATTTAAAGATTGTACGTAATTTCACATTAGTGCTTATGGTCGACCCTGTTTCTCGGCTTCAGAGCTACTTTCTTGACTGTATTTTGAGTTAAGCAGTTGGCGCGACTTCAGTTCTAGCCTATAAATTTAAATCTTGTGTGGTTCCTCAATGGTAACATAGCTGCCCGAGGTCGCAAAGTTAGCAAGTACAAGAAATTTGAAAATTGTACGTAATTTCACATTAGTGCTTATGGTCGATCTCGTTTCTCGGCTTCAGAGCTACTTTCTTGACTGTATTTTGAGTTAAGCAGTTGGCGCGACTTCAGTTCTAGCCTATAAAGTTAATTCTTGTGTGGTTCCTCCATGGTAACATAGCTGCCCGAGGCCGCAAAGTTAGCAAGTACATGAAATTGGAAAATTGTACTTAATTTCACATTAGTGCTTATGGTCGACCCTGTTTCTCGGCTTCAGAGCTACTTTCTTGACTGTATTTTGAGTTAAGCAGTTGGCGCGACTTCAGTTCTAGCCTATAAAGTCAAATCTTGTGAGGTTCCTCTATGGTAACATAGCTGCCCGAGGCCGCAAAGTTAGCAAGTACAAGAAATTTGAAAATTGTACGTAATTTCACATTAGTGCTTATGGTCGATCTCGTTTCTCGGCTTCAGAGCTACTTTCTTGACTGTATTTTGAGTTAAGCAGTTGGAGCGACTTCAGTTCTAGCCTATAAAGTTAAATCTTGTGTAGTTCCTCCATGGTAACATAGCTGCTCGAGGCCGCAAAGTTTGCAAGTACAAGAAATTTAAAGATTGTACGTAATTTCACATTAGTGCTTATGGTCGACCCTGTTTCTCGGCTTCAGAGCTACTTTCTTGACTGTATTTTGAGTTAAGCAGTTGGCGCGACTTCAGGTCTAGCCTATTAAGTCAAATCTTGTATGGTTCCTCCATGGTAACATAGCTGCCCGAGGCCGCAAAGTTAGCAAGTACAAGAAATTTGAAAATTGTACGTAATTTCACATTAGTGCTTATGGCCGATCCCGTTTCTCGGCTTCAGAGCTACTTTCTTGACTGTATTTTGAGTTAAGCAGTTGGCGCGACTTCAGTTCTAGCCTCAAAAGTCAAATCTTGTGTGATTCCTCCATGTTAACATAGCTGCCCGAGGCCGTAAAGTTAGCAAGTACAAGAAATTTGAAAATTGTACGTAATTTCACGGTAGTGCTTATGGTCGATCCCGTTTCTCGGCTTCAGAGCTACTTTCTTGACTGCATTTTGAGTTAATCAGTTGGCGCGACTTCGGTTCTAGCCTATAAAGTCAAATCTTGTGTGGTTCCTCCATGGTAATATAGCTGCCCGAGGCCGCAAGCTTAGCAAGTACAAGAAATTTGAAAATTGTACGTAATTTCACATTAGTGCTTATGGTCGATCCCGTTTCTCGGCTTCAGAGCTACTTTCTTGACTGTATTTTGAGTTAAGCAGTTGGAGCGACTTCAGTTCTAGCCTATAAAGTTAAATCTTGTGTGGTTCTTCCATGGTAACATAGCTGCTCGAGGCCGCAAAGTTTGCAAGTACAAGAAATTTAAAAATTGTACGTAATTTCACATTAGTGCTTATGGTCGACCCTGTTTCTCGGCTTCAGAGCTACTTTCTTGACTGTATTTTGAGTTAAGCAGTTGGCGCGACTTCAGTTCTAGCCTATAAAGTCAAATCTTGTGTGGTTCCTCCATGGTAACATAGCTGCTCGAGGCCGCAAAGTTTGCAAATACAAGAAATTTAAAAATTGTACGTAATTTCACATTAGTGCTTATGGTCGATCCCGTTTCTCGGCTTCAGAGCTACTTTCTTGACAGTATTTTGAGTTAAGCAGTTGGCGCGACTTCAGTTCTAGCCTACAAAGTTAAATCTTGTGTGGTTCCTCCATGGTAATATAGCTGCCCGAGGCCGCAAAGTTAGCAAGTACAAGAAATTTGAAAATTGTACGTAATTTCACATTAGTGCTTATGGCCGATCCCGTTTCTCGGTTTCAGAGCTACTTTCTTGACTGTATTTTGAGTTAAGCAGTTGGCGCGACTTCAGTTCTAGCCTTAAAAGTCAAATCTTGTGTGATTCCTCCATGTTAACATAGCTGCCCGAGGCCGCAAAGTTAGCAAGTACAAGAAATTTGAAAATTGTACGTAATTTCACGGTAGTGCTTATGGTCGATCCCGTTTCTCGGCTTCAGAGCTACTTTCTTGACTGCATTTTGAGTTAATCAGTTGGCGCGACTTCGGTTCTAGCCTATAAAGTCAAATCTTGTGTGGTTCCTCCATGGTAATATAGCTGCCCGAGGCCGCAAGCTTAGCAAGTACAAGAAATTTGAAAATTGTACGTAATTTCACATTAGTGCTTATGGTCGATCCCGTTTCTCGGCTTCAGAGTTACTTTCTTGACTGTATTTTGAATTAAGCAGTTGGCGCGACTTCAGTTTTAGCCTATAAAGTAAAATCTTGTGTGGTTCCTCCATGGTAACATAGCTGTCCGAGGCCGCAAAGTTAGAAAGCACAAGAAATTTGAAAATTGTACGTAATTTCACATTAGTGCTTATGGTCGATCCCGTTTCTCGCCTTCAGAGCTACTTTCTTGACTGTATTTTGAGTTAAGCAGTTGGCGCGACTTCAGGTCTAGCCTATAAAGTCAAATCTTGTATGGTTCCTCCATGGTAACATAGCTGCCCGAGGCCGCAAAGTTAGCAAGTACAAGAAATTTGAAAATTGTACGTAATTTCACATTAGTGCTTATGGCCGATCCCGTTTCTCGTCTTCAGAGCTACTTTCTTGACTGTATTTTGAGTTAAGCAGTTGGCGCGACTTCAGTTCTAGCCTTAAAAGTCAAATCTTGTGTGATTCCTCCATGTTAACATAGCTGCCCGAGGCCGCAAAGTTAGCAAGTACAAGAAATTTGAAAATTGTACGTAATTTCACGGTAGTGCTTATGGTCGATCCCGTTTCTCGGCTTCAGAGCTACTTTCTTGACTGCATTTTGAGTTAATTAGTTGGCGCGACTTCGGTTCTAGCCTATAAAGTCAAATCTTGTGTGGTTCCTCCATGGTAATATAGCTGCCCGAGGCCGCAAGCTTAGCAAGTACAAGAAATTTGAAAATTGTACGTAATTTCACATTAGTGCTTATGGTCGATCCCGTTTCTCGCCTTCAGAGCTACTTTCTTGACTGTATTTTGAGTTAAGCAGTTGGCGCGACTTCAGGTCTAGCCTATAAAGTCAAATCTTGTATGGTTCCTCCATGGTAACATAGCTGCCCGAGGCCGCAAAGTTAGCAAGTACAAGAAATTTGAAAATTGTACGTAATTTCACATTAGTGCTTATGGTCGATCGCGTTTCTCGGCTTCAGAGCTACTTTCTTGACTGTATTTTGAGTTAAGCAGTTGGCGCGACTTCAGTTCTAGCCTATAAAGTTAAATCTTGTGTGGTTCCTCCATGGTAACATAGCTGCTCGAGGCCGCAAAGTTAGCAAGTACAAGAAATTTGAAAATTGTACGTAATTTCACATTAGTGCTTATGGTCGACCCTGTTTCTCGGCTTCAGAGCTACTTTCTTGACTGTATTTTGAGTTAAGCAGTTGGCGCGACTTCAGTTCTAGCCTTAAAAGACAAATCTTGTGTGATTCCTCCATGGTAACATAGCTGCCCGAGGCCGCAAAGTTAGCAAGTACAAGAAATTTGAAAATTGTACGTAATTTCACATTAGTGCTTATGGTCGATCCCGTTTCTCGGCTTCAGAACTACTTTCTTGACTGTATTTTGAGTTAATCAGTTGCCGCGACTTCAGTTCTAGCCTATAAAGTGAAATCTTGTGTGGTTCCTTCATGGTAACATAGCTGCCCGAGGCCGCAAAGTTAGCAAGTACAAGAAATTTGAAAATTGTACGTAATTTCACGGTAATGCTTAAGGCCGATGCCGTTTCTCGGCTTCAGAGCTACTTTCTTGACTGTATTTTGAGTTAAGCAGTTGGCGCGACTTCAGTTCTAGCCTCAAAAGTCAAATCTTGTGTGGTTCCTCCATGGTAACGTAGCTGCCCGAGGTCGCAAAGTTAGCAAGTACAAGAAATTTGAAAATTGTACGTAATTTCACATTAGTGCTTATGGTCGATCCCGTTTCTCGGCTTCAGAGCTACTTTCTTGACTGTATTTTGAGTTGAGCAGTTGGCGCGACTTCAGTTCTAGCCTATAAAGTTAAATCTTGTGTGGTTCCTCCATGGTAACATAGCTGCCCGAGGTCGCAAAGTTAGCAAGTACAAGAAATTTGAAAATTGTACGTAATTTCACATTAGTGCTTATGGTCGATCGCGTTTCTCGGCTTCAGAGCTACTTTCTTGACTGTATTTTGAGTTGAGCAGTTGGAGCGACTTCAGTTCTAGCCTATAAAGTTAAATCTTGTGTGGTTCCTCCATGGTAACATAGCTGCTCGAGGCCGCAAAGTTAGCAAGTACAAGAAATTTGAAAATTGTACGTAATTTCACATTAGTGCTTATGGTCGACCCTGTTTCTCGGCTTCAGAGCTACTTTCTTGACTGTATTTTGAGTTAAGCAGTTGGCGCGACTTCAGTTCTAGCCTATAAAGTTAAATCTTGTACGGTTCCTCCATGGTAACATAGCTGCCTGAGGTCGCAAAGTTAGCAAGTACAAGAAATTTGAAAATTGTACGTAATTTCACATTCGTGCTTATGGTCGATCGCGTTTCTCGGCTTCAGAGCTACTTTCTTGACTGTATTTTGAGTTAAGCAGTTGGCGCGACTTCAGTTTTAGCCTATAAAGTTAAATCTTGTGTGGTTCCTCCATGGTAACATAGCTGCCCGAGGCCGCAAAGTTAGCAAGTACATGAAATTGGAAAATTGTACGTAATTTCACATTAGTGCTTATGGTCGATCTCGTTTCTCGGCTTCAGAGCTACTTTCTTGACTGTATTTTGAGTTAAGCAGTTGGAGCGACTTCAGTTCTAGCCTATAAAAATAAATCTTGTACGGTTCCTCCATGGTAACATAGCTGCCTGAGGTCGCAAAGTTAGCAAGTACAAGAAATTTGAAAATTGTACGTAATTTCACATTCGTGCTTATGGTCGATCGCGTTTCTCGGCTTCAGAGCTACTTTCTTGACTGTATTTTGAGTTAAGCAGTTGGCGCGACTTCAGTTCTAGCCTATAAAGTTAAATCTTGTGTGGTTCCTCCATGGTAACATAGCTGCTCGAGGCCGCAAAGTTAGCAAGTACAAGAAATTTAAAAATTGTACGTAATTTCACATTAGTGCTTATGGTCGATCGCGTTTCTCGGCTTCAGAGCTACTTTCTTGACTGTATTTTGAGTTAAGCAGTTGGCGCGACTTCAGTTCTAGCCTATAAAGTTAAATCTTGTGTGGTTCCTCCATGGTAACATAGCTGCTCGAGGCCGCAAAGTTAGCAAGTACAAGAAATTTGAAAATTGTACGTAATTTCACATTAGTGCTTATGGTCGACCCTGTTTCTCGGCTTCAGAGCTACTTTCTTGACTGTATTTTGAGTTAAGCAGTTGGCGCGACTTCAGTTCTAGCCTATAAAGTTAAATCTTGTACGGTTCCTCCATGGTAACATAGCTGCCTGAGGTCGCAAAGTTAGCAAGTACAAGAAATTTGAAAATTGTACGTAATTTCACATTCGTGCTTATGGTCGATCGCGTTTCTCGGCTTCAGAGCTACTTTCTTGACTGTATTTTGAGTTAAGCGGTTGGCGCGACTTCAGTTCTAGCCTATAAAGTCAAATCTTGTGAGGTTCCTCTATGGTAACATAGCTGCCCGAGGCCGCAAAGTTAGCAAGTACAAGAAATTTGAAAATTGTACGTAATTTCACATTAGTGCTTATGGTCGATCTCGTTTCTCGGCTTCAGAGCTACTTTCTTGACTGTATTTTGAGTTAAGCAGTTGGAGCGACTTCAGTTCTAGCCTATAAAGTTAAATCTTGTGTGGTTCCTCCATGGTAACATAGCTGCTCGAGGCCGCAAAGTTTGCAAGTACAAGAAATTTAAAGATTGTACGTAATTTCACATTAGTGCTTATGGTCGACCCTGTTTCTCGGCTTCAGAGCTACTTTCTTGACTGTATTTTGAGTTAAGCAGTTGGCGCGACTTCAGTTCTAGCCTATAAAGTTAAATCTTGTACGGTTCCTCCATGGTAACATAGCTGCCCGAGGTCGCAAAGTTAGCAAGTACAAGAAATTTGAAAATTGTACGTAATTTCACATTCGTGCTTATGGTCGATCGCGTTTCTCGGCTTCAGAGCTACTTTCTTGACTGTATTTTGAGTTAAGCAGTTGGCGCGACTTCAGTTCTAGCCTATAAAGTTAAATCTTGTGTGGTTCCTCCATGGTAACATAGCTGCCCGAGGCCGCAAAGTTAGCAAGTACATGAAATTTGAAAATTGTACTTAATTTCACATTAGTGCTTATGGTCGGCCCTGTTTCTCGGCTTCAGAGCTACTTTCTTGACTGTATTTTGAGTTAAGCAGTTGGCGCGACTTCAGTTCTAGCCTATAAAGTCAAATCTTGTGAGGTTCCTCTTTGGTAACATAGCTGCTCGAGGCCGCAAAGTTAGCAAGTACAAGAAATTTAAAAATTGTACGTAATTTCACATTAGTGCTTATGGTCGATCCTGTTTCTCGGCTTTAGAGCTACTTTCTTGACTGTATTTTGAGTTAAGCAGTTGGCGCGACTTCAGTTCTAGCCTATAAAGTTAAATCTTGTGTGGTTCCTCCATGGTAACATAGCTGCTCGAGGCCGCAAAGTTAGCAAGTACAAGAAATTTAAAAATTGTACGTAATTTCACATTAGTGCTTATGGTCGAACCTGTTTCTCGGCTTCAGAGCTACTTTCTTGACTGTATTTTGAGTTAAGCAGTTGGCGCGACTTCAGTTCTAGCCTATAAAGTTAAATCTTGTGTGGTTCCTCCATGGTAACATAGCTGCCCGAGGTCGCAAAGTTAGCAAGTACAAGAAATTTGAAAATTGTACGTAATTTCACATTAGTGCTTATGGTCGATCGCGTTTCTCGGCTTCAGAGCTACTTTCTTGACTGTATTTTGAGTTAAGCAGTTGGAGCGACTTCAGTTCTAGCCTATAAAGTTAAATCTTGTGTGGTTCCTCCATGGTAACATAGCTGCTCGAGGCCGCAAAGTTAGCAAGTACAAGAAATTTGAAAATTGTACGTAATTTCACATTAGTGCTTATGGTCGACCCTGTTTCTCGGCTTCAGAGCTACTTTCTTGACTGTATTTTGAGTTAAGCAGTTGGCGCGACTTCAGTTCTAGCCTATAAAGTTAAATCTTGTACGGTTCCTCCATGGTAACATAGCTGCCTGAGGTCGCAAAGTTAGCAAGTACAAGAAATTTGAAAATTGTACGTAATTTCACATTCGTGCTTATGGTCGATCGCGTTTCTCGGCTTCAGAGCTACTTTCTTGACTGTATTTTGAGTTAAGCAGTTGGCGCGACTTCAGTTCTAGCCTATAAAGTTAAATCTTGTGTTGTTCCTCCATGGTAACATAGCTGCCCGAGGCCGCAAAGTTAGCAAGTACATGAAATTGGAAAATTGTACTTAATTTCACATTAGTGCTTATGGTCGACCCTGTTTCTCGGCTTCAGAGCTACTTTCTTGACTGTATTTTGAGTTAAGCAGTTGGCGCGACTTCAGTTCTAGCCTATAAAGTCAAATCTTGTGAGGTTCTTCTATGGTAACATAGCTGCTCGAGGCCGCAAAGTTAGCAAGTAAAAGAAATTTAAAAATTGTACGTAATTTCACATTAGTGCTTATGGTCGATCCTGTTTCTCGGCTTTAGAGCTACTTTCTTGACTGTATTTTAAGTTAAGCTGTTGGCGCGACTTCAGTTGTAGTCTATAAAGTCAAATCTTGTGTGGTTCCTCCATGGTAACATAGCTGCCCGAGGTCGCAAAGTTAGCAAGTACAAGAAATTTGAAAATTGTACGTAATTTCACATTAGTGCTTATGGTCGATCGCGTTTCTCGGCTTCAGAGCTACTTTCTTGACTGTATTTTGAGTTAAGCAGTTGGCGCGACTTCAGTTCTAGCCTATAAAGTTAAATCTTGTGTGGTTCCTCCATGGTAACATAGCTGCTCGAGGCCGCAAAGTTAGCAAGTACAAGAAATTTAAAAATTGTACGTAATTTCACATTAGTGCTTATGGTCGATCCTGTTTCTCGGCTTCAGAGCTACTTTCTTGACTGTATTTTGAGTTAAGCAGTTCGCGCGACTTCAGTTCTAGCCTATAAAGTTAAATCTTGTGTGGTTCCTCCATGGTAACATAGCTGCCCGAGGCCGCAAAGTTAGCAAGTACATGAAATTTGAAAATTGTACTTAATTTCACATTAGTGCTTATGGTCGGCCCTGTTTCTCGGCTTCAGAGCTACTTTCTTGACTGTATTTTGAGTTAAGCAGTTGGCGCGACTTCAGTTCTAGCCTATAAAGTCAAATCTTGTGAGGTTCCTCTTTGGTAACATAGCTGCTCGAGGCCGCAAAGTTAGCAAGTACAAGAAATTTAAAAATTGTACGTAATTTCACATTAGTGCTTATGGTCGATCCTGTTTCTCGGCTTTAGAGCTACTTTCTTGACTGTATTTTGAGTTAAGCAGTTGGCGCGACTTCAGTTCTAGCCTATAAAGTTAAATCTTGTGTGGTTCCTCCATGGTAACATAGCTGCTCGAGGCCGCAAAGTTAGCAAGTACAAGAAATTTAAAAATTGTACGTAATTTCACATTAGTGCTTATGGTCGAACCTGTTTCTCGGCTTCAGAGCTACTTTCTTGACTGTATTTTGAGTTAAGCAGTTGGCGCGACTTCAGTTCTAGCCTATAAAGTTAAATCTTGTGTGGTTCCTCCATGGTAACATAGCTGCCCGAGGTCGCAAAGTTAGCAAGTACAAGAAATTTGAAAATTGTACGTAATTTCACATTAGTGCTTATGGTCGATCGCGTTTCTCGGCTTCAGAGCTACTTTCTTGACTGTATTTTGAGTTAAGCAGTTGGAGCGACTTCAGTTCTAGCCTATAAAGTTAAATCTTGTGTGGTTCCTCCATGGTAACATAGCTGCTCGAGGCCGCAAAGTTAGCAAGTACAAGAAATTTGAAAATTGTACGTAATTTCACATTAGTGCTTATGGTCGACCCTGTTTCTCGGCTTCAGAGCTACTTTCTTGACTGTATTTTGAGTTAAGCAGTTGGCGCGACTTCAGTTCTAGCCTATAAAGTTAAATCTTGTACGGTTCCTCCATGGTAACATAGCTGCCTGAGGTCGCAAAGTTAGCAAGTACAAGAAATTTGAAAATTGTACGTAATTTCACATTCGTGCTTATGGTCGATCGCGTTTCTCGGCTTCAGAGCTACTTTCTTGACTGTATTTTGAGTTAAGCAGTTGGCGCGACTTCAGTTCTAGCCTATAAAGTTAAATCTTGTGTGGTTCCTCCATGGTAACATAGCTGCCCGAGGCCGCAAAGTTAGCAAGTACATGAAATTGGAAAATTGTACTTAATTTCACATTAGTGCTTATGGTCGACCCTGTTTCTCGGCTTCAGAGCTACTTTCTTGACTGTATTTTGAGTTAAGCAGTTGGCGCGACTTCAGTTCTAGCCTATAAAGTCAAATCTTGTGAGGTTCCTCTATGGTAACATAGCTGCTCGAGGCCGCAAAGTTAGCAAGTAAAAGAAATTTAAAAATTGTACGTAATTTCACATTAGTGCTTATGGTCGATCCTGTTTCTCGGCTTTAGAGCTACTTTCTTGACTGTATTTTAAGTTAAGCTGTTGGCGCGACTTCAGTTGTAGTCTATAAAGTCAAATCTTGTGTGGTTCCTCCATGGTAACATAGCTGCCCGAGGTCGCAAAGTTAGCAAGTACAAGAAATTTGAAAATTGTACGTAATTTCACATTAGTGCTTATGGTCGATCGCGTTTCTCGGCTTCAGAGCTACTTTCTTGACTGTATTTTGAGTTAAGCAGTTGGCGCGACTTCAGTTCTAGCCTATAAAGTTAAATCTTGTGTGGTTCCTCCATGGTAACATAGCTGCTCGAGGCCGCAAAGTTAGCAAGTACAAGAAATTTAAAAATTGTACGTAATTTCACATTAGTGCTTATGGTCGATCCTGTTTCTCGGCTTCAGAGCTACTTTCTTGACTGTATTTTGAGTTAAGCAGTTCGCGCGACTTCAGTTCTAGCCTATAATGTTAAATCTTGTGTGGTTCCTCCATGGTAACATAGCTGCCCGAGGTCGCAAAGTTAGCAAGAACAAGAAATTTGAAAATTGTACGTAATTTCACATTAGTGCTTATGGTCGATCTCGTTTCTCGGCTTCAGAGCTACTTTCTTGACTGTATTTTGAGTTAAGCAGTTGGAGCGACTTCAGTTCTAGCCTATAAAGTTAAATCTTGTGTGGTTCTTCCATGGTAACATAGCTGCTCGAGGCCGCAAAGTTTGCAAGTACAAGAAATTTAAAAATTGTACGTAATTTCACATTAGTGCTTATGGTCGACCCTGTTTCTCGGCTTCAGAGCTACTTTCTTGACTGTATTTTGAGTTAAGCAGTTGGCGCGACTTCAGTTCTAGCCTATAAAGTTAAATCTTGTGTGGTTCCTCCATGGTAACATAGCTGCTCGAGGCCGCAAAGTTTGCAAATACAAGATATTTAAAAATTGTACGTAATTTCACATTAGTGCTTATGGTCGATCCCGTTTCTCGGCTTCAGAGCTACTTTCTTGACTGTATTTTGAGTTAAGCAGTTGGCGCGACTTCAGTTCTAGCCTATTGTTGATTATATCAACAAAATACAAATTTATTTTTGTATTGATTATTTTTTCGCTTACTCGTAGTTTGTTATTTTTGCTGTTGTTTGCCTTCGTCGATGACACCAACACACTTATTGCTACAATGCTTAGGTAAACGTTTTTCGGTTAGCAATATTTGTTATTTTGTTGTGCTGAGGCGGGCATTTTTTTGGTATAAAATAAAAGAATAAAATGTTCGTGGCATCAGTCCATTCAATTCAAAAAACCAAGCAGTTTGAATTTTTTACATGGTTAAAAGTGGTACTAGATCAATATATTCAAACAGTGGAAATATTTAGAAGATAGCTCGTACTCCATTACGCAGTAAACATGAGCGACATCGAAGAAATCGCACTAAATCAGACGAGAATCACGGAAGAAGTTCATCGATTGTGGACAAACTTCAAAAAGGATGGAGAATCACGGTACTCTGTGGAGTATTTCAAGACACGGCTCGAGAAACTGGAGCAGCACTGGATTGACTTCCAATTAAACAATGGGTACCTAGAAGACTTAAGGAAGACGAACCCGCATCATGAATACTTTGCCAAAAAGTATTTTAGCCAGTTCGAATCAAGGTATTTTGACATTAAAGGTGCCTTGAAGTCAAAACTGGCTCAGTGGTCAACGAACAGGCGAGCCGATATTCCAGAATTACCAGCCAGTTCAAATCCAGCTACAGTAGTTCAGCCACCAAGGAGCACATCATCAGATAGAACGGAAGATTCAATTGGAAAGACGAAGTCCTCAATTCAGTGCACTAAGTTCAACCTCGCCAAAGGGAGATTTTTACGCCTAATTGACGGTCTGGATTTCAGCCAGAATTCCGTCTATCTCAAGTTCAAGCTGAGTCAATTACATGAATGCTGGACAACGGTACAAACAGTTAATGAGGAAATTATAGTGTCAATGGAGAAAGCCGATTACGACGAGGAATTTCTTGAGTTGGAACAAATGTATCAAGATACATATATTCATATTAAGGAGACAGAACAGACACAGTACCAGAGGGAAGCTGTAGTAACACAGCCTGAGAGGCATCGGGAAATTAAACTTCCACCTATAACAATACCAACATTCAGTGGAAAGTATGAGGACTGGACACAATTTTGGGAACTGTTCGATCGTTTAATACACCAAAACAGAACCTTAAGCAATGTCGAACGAATGCAGTATTTGAAGGGTAATCTAACCGGAGAAGCAGCAAGGATTGTCAACCATCTATCACCTACTGCAAGCAATTATGCAACAGCAATAGAATTGCTAACCAAACGATTTCAAAATCCTGCAGCGTTGGTCAACAATTTTATTCAAAAACTGCTTACTTTGAAACCAGTTCGAAATGAAAATGCTCTGGATCTAAAGACTATGATGGATACATCAAGGGAAATCCTGTACGGAATCAGCAACTTGGGAGTGGATGTCAGTTCCTGGGATCCATTGGTGATACAAATCCTATATCCAAAACTAGACAATGAATCAAGAAGGCTGTACCAACAATCAAAAGGAACATCAACAGAAATTCCAAAGTTAAATACATTTTTTGACTTTATTGAGGGCAGATTCAGGGGATTGGAGGGCAGTCGCGAATTCAGCAGAGAACACCAATCGCAAACGGTAAAACCCAACTCTACAAAAAGCCACTTGACTACAGATACGCAGCCAAAATGCGCTGTTTGTGGCGAGAATCGTCAGGTATTCAACTGTAAGAGATTTTTAAGTATGAAACCAAAAAACCCGACGGGAAGTAATCCAGAAGTCAAGGCTGTGTTTCAACTGTTTGCGGGATGGACATGCCGCTAAAGAATGTTTGTCAAAGAAGGGTTGCAAGATATACGCACAACAGCATAATTCTCTTCTTCATCTCCCTCAAAGTGAAAAGGCAGCCGTCTTAGTAACAAGCAATGGATCAGGTGAAGAATCACCATCGACAACGCGAATCGTCGCTGCATGTCAAGCTAACAGGTCGGTACTACTAGCCACAGCCATGGTAAATGTGTGTGTTGGACGACAAGTGAAACTGATACGAGCTCTTATTGATCAAGGATCTCAATCATGCTTCGTGACAGAAAAGTTAGCGCATCAGTTAAGGGCACCGTTGGATAAGTATGAGTCAAGGATAAATGGAATCAATGGTCAGGCCACACAAGTTATCGCAGCATGCCGCCTTACCATTCAATCAATTCATGATGAAGGAGTCAACATGGAGGTGAACGCTCTGGTAATGCCTGTTATCACATCAAGATTGCCATTACAACAATTTTCACCCAACGATTGACCACATATTCAAGGCTTGAAGTTGGCGGATCCATGGTACGGACAACCAAAGGATATCGAATTGCTGATAGGATCAGACATTTTACCACATTTCCTGACCCATGGATTGATCAAAGGTCCACCTAATACTCCAATGGCACAAAATACAAGGTTTGGCTGGATATTGTCTGGACCGGTAGTGACCAACTTAACATCAAAACCGCAAGCACAAACCAAAGTCCTTACTTCATGTATCAGTGTGTGCAGCGAAGATGAAGGATTAAAGAAATTTTGGGAGCTAGAAGAAATACCCGTCGCAAGGGTCAGGTCTGCAGAAGATGAGAAATGCGAAATTCACTACCTATTGACACACAAAAGGGATAAAACAGGACGATATATCGTCAAGTTACCACTGCTAAAGGATGGCACAGTCTTAGGTGATTCACGCAAAATGGCGTTAAAGCGATTCTTTTTGTTGGAGCAGAGATTCGCAAGAAATGAGAAGCTTCGGCATGACTATTGCAATTTCATGCAGGAATTTTTTTCTGAAGACATAAAGAGCCTTATTGCAAATAAGGCAATCAAATCGAACAGCAAGATATCATCACTGAATCCGTTCATCGACGCCAGTGGGATATTGCGAGTGGGAGGTCGGTTGAAACATGCTCACTTATCAGTTGATCAGAAGCACCCTATGATTCTGTCATCATCACACCCGCTGACAAAATTAATCATAAACAAGACCCATATCGATACACTTCACGGTGGAGTGAAACTAACTTTGAACCACATTCGGAGAAAATTTTGGATAATCCGAGGAACAAACACTGTCAAGGCAACAATAAATCAATGCATGAAGTGTTGTCGATTCAAGGCTAAGGAATCAAATCAACTTATGGGACAACTTCCGGAGGCTCGAGTAAGGTTTTCACGGCCATTTACACATTGTGGGATAGATTACGCTGGGCCAATCAACATACGATGCTCACAAACTCGAGGTGTTAAATCGCACAAAGCCTACATAGCGCTGTTTGTCTGCATGGCAACAAAGGCAGTGCATATCGAACTCACTTCAGATTTAACTACGGATGGGTTTATGGCAGCATTGCGACGTATGATCAGCAGAAGAGGATCTATACACCATCTATACAGCGATAATGGAACAAATTTTATTGGGGCAAAAAATATTATTGACGCACTACAATCCACGCTAGCCGAAAATGCGATCGAGTGGCATCTCATTCCACCGGGAGCTCCACATTTTGGTGGACTCTGGGAAGCAGGAGTTAAATCAGTTAAATACCACCTGAATCGCATCATAGGAGAGCAAAAATTAACATACGAAGAGATGAATACCATTCTGGTGCAAATAGAAGGATGCTTGAACTCAAGATCACTCTGTCCACTAACAGATAACATTGAACATGCGTTAACACCGGGTCACTTCATTATTGGATCACCACTGATAGCACCACAGCATGAAGTCATTCTGGACATGGCAGAGAGTAGTTTAAAAAGGTGGAAGTTGATTCAAAAACTTAAACAAGATGTTTGCAAACGTTGGTACGAGGAATACATAAACAAGATGCAACAGCGATACAAGTGGAAGCAACCCGCAAGGAATTTGAAGCCTGGGCAAATGGTGCTGTTGAAAAATGAGCTTCTGACACCAACGAAATGGCCTCTAGGCAGAATAATTGAAGTGCACAGCGGAATTGATGGGCTTGTCAGATTAGTAACAGTAAAAACAGAGAAGGGAACATTCAAGCGGCCAATAGCCAAGGTGTGTTTACTGCCAAACGAAGAAAATAACATGAAGTCTGATAGTAACATATTACATTCCTCAAATCATTCATCCAGCAGGCCCAAGAGGAAGCTGAGGGATAAAACCCAAACATCAAGCTTCTCTACTGCTCTTGTAATTCTGTCGTTATTCGCGTCCGTCATGCCGGGGTTTACAAATTATACAATAACACATCCAGAGACTGGATTATTTGTGGAACAAATTGGAACAGCCAAAATTCAACGAGGAGAGCTACGTACAAGCGTTCGATTTCCAATCACAGACATCTTACGGGATCAAGTTAATATGAACAAGACGAGAGATCAAATGGCTGAGTTGTGCAACAAGGCAAAATCATTAACAAAGGAGAGTCAATGCGATGAATTGATTCATCACATGGAAGAAGAATGGAAGAACGTACTTTAAATTTTTAACACATTTGCGAAGGCAAAAACGAGGACTACTAGAAACCATTCTCACCTCAATATACGGAGTAAATGATGAAGTATACCATGACATCGAGGACCTAGATAACAACCAGAAGGCCCTGATAAAAAGTAGCAAAACAAACAGTAAAATCATGTTGTCTACAATATCCAGTGTGAACGAGACGGAAGCTAGAATCAACAGTAAAATCAACAGCTTTACAAAAAAGCTGAATGCCGGTCTAGAGGAGATTAACAAGATGGAATCTTGGTACAGCATTGTTGACGAGAATAAAATAAATATACATGTGATGAACGCATATCTAATTGCACTTAGCTACATGCGAGAAATCGAAACGAAATACAATAAGTTGCTAAATGCATATCTTAAACGTAGTCATTTGTTCGAGTTCTTATCACACAAGAGCATGGAGGAAATCATTAAGAAGTGCGCGGAGAGACTTGGCCCAGAGATGGAGTTATTACCAGATCCAATGGACAAACTAGAGATGTCCTCGACTTCAACAGAGATTTTAATAACTGGATACTTCATGATCAGTGATTCCTATGAATATGACCTGATTAAACCTAACACTGTTCCTGAAAGGATCGGGGAGCAGATATTTCGAGAAGTAGAATTACAGCAGTCGTTGCTTGGAGTCAACTATAATCTACAGAGGTATTTCAAAATACCACTGGAAGATATAAGCAAGGCATCAACTCTCAATGAAACAACATACATCCTCGGGCCATCAATATTTCACAGTATTGAGCAGAGTGAGGATTGTATTGTCCAGCAACTGTATAAGAAACTAGCTTTCAAGCAATGTTCATCTAGGACGCTAAGAATAACACACACTGTATGGAAAGAATTGTGGACACGCAATACCTGGATGTTCATTACACCCGAAGCAACTACTGTTTTTGTAAACTGTGGACCTACTCGAGAAGAAGTGTTTGTTAATAACACGGGAATTATTTCCATCACTCCGGACTGCGTCATCCAATCCAAATTCATACGATTGGAAGCGAAATTAATCAAGGAAAGGAGAATAATGATGCACTTTAGCAAATCAATTACTACTATAAACACATCCGTATCACCTCAAATTCCGGTTCATTTTACAAATGAGACCGTCATCCCAATTAACAAATATATGGCTGAAATTTCCAATTTCAATTATCAAGAAGCAGTCGAGGCACTCAACCGACTACACGACCACAACTGGAAGACCATCAAAGAGCATCGGTATTGGACAATTGGGCTTTGTTCAATGTTTGCAGCGGCCACTGTTATCATTTGCCTATTGGCTGTGGTCCTTAAGCAGGGCAAGTGTCCAGCTCAAAACTCTACCAACATCGAACTGGAAGATCAAAACCACATTCGGAGTAGTAATTTTGAAATCAATTGGGCAACAACGTCGGAGGAGGGAAAATGTTGATTACATGAACAAAATACAAATTTATTTTTGTATTGATTATTTTTTTGCTTACTCGTAGTTTGTTATTTTTGCTGTTGTTTGCCTTCGTCGATGACACCAACACACTTATTGCTACAATGCTTAGGTAAACGTTTTTCGGTTAGCAATATTTATTATTTTGTTGTGCTGAGGCGGGCATTTTTTTGGTATAAAATAAAAGAATAAAATGTTCGCGGCATCAGTCCATTCAATTCAAAAAACCTATCAGCTTGAATTTTTTACACCTATAAAGTCAAATCTTGTGTGGTTCCTCCATGGCAACATAGCTGCCCGAGGCCGCTAAGTTAGCAAGTACAAGAAATTTGAAAATTGTACGTAATTGCACAGTAGTGCTTATGGTCGATCCCGTTTCTCAGCTTCAGAGCTACTTTCTTGACTGTATTTTGAGTTAAGCAGTTGGCGCGACTTCAGTTCTAGCCTTAAAAGTCAAATCTTGTGTGATTCCTCCATGTTAACATAGCTGCCCGAGGCCGCAAAGTTAGCAAGTACAAGAAATTTGAAAATTGTACGTAATTTCACATTAGTGCTTATGGTCGATCCCGTTTCTCGGCTTCAGAGCTACTTTCTTGACTGCATTTTGAGTTAATCAGTTGGCGCGACTTCGGTTCTAGCCTATAAAGTCAAATCTTGTGTGGTTCCTCCATAGCAACATAGCTGCCCGAGGCCGCAAAGTTAGCAAGTACAAGAAATTTGAAAATTGTATGTAATTTCACATTAGTGCTTATGGTCGATCCCGTTTCTCGGCTTCCGAGCTACTTTCTTGACTGTATTTTGAGTTAAGCAGTTGGCGCGGCTTCAGGTCTAGCCTATAAAGTCAAATCTTGTGTGGTTCCTCCATGGTAACATAGCTGCCCGAGGCCGCAAAGTTAGCAAGTACAAGAAATTTGAAAATTGTACGTAATTTCACATTAGTGCTTATGGTCGATCCCGTTTCTCGGCTTCAGAGCTACTTTCTTGACTGTATTTTGAGTTAAGCAGTTGGCGCGACTTCAGGTCTAGCCTATAAAGTCAAATCTTGTGTGGTTCCTCCATGGTAACATAGCTGCCCGAGGCCGCAAAGTTAGCAAGTACAAGAAATTTGAAAATTGTACGTAATTTCACATTAGTGCTTATGGTCGATCCCGTTTCTCGGCTTCAGAGCTACTTTCTTGACTGTATTTTGAGTTAAGCAGTTGGCGCGACTTCAGGTCTAGCCTATAAAGTCAAATCTTGTGTGGTTCCTCCATGGTAACATAGCTGCCCGAGGCCGCAAAGTTAGCAAGTACAAGAAATTTGAAAATTGTACGTAATTTCACATTAGTGCTTATGGCCGATCCCGTTTCTCGGCTTCAGAGCTACTTTCTTGACTGTATTTTGAGTTACGCAGTTGGCGCGACTTCAGTTCTAGCCTTAAAAGTCAAATCTTGTGTGATTCCTCCATGTTAACATAGCTGCCCGAGGCCGCAAAGTTAGCAAGTACAAGAAATTTGAAAATTGTACGTAATTTCACGGTAGTGCTTATGGCCGATACCGTTTCTCGGCTTCAGAGCTACTTTCTTGACTGTATTTTGAGTTAAGCAGTTGGCGCAACTTCAGTTCTAGCCTTAAAAGTCAAATCTTGTGTGATTCCTCCATGGTAACATAGCTGCCCGAGGCCGCAAAGTTAGCAAGTACAAGAAATTTGAAAATTGTACGTAATTTCACATTAGTGCTTATGGTCGATCCCGCTTCGCTCCTTCAGAGCTACTTTCTTGACTGTATTTTGAGTTAAACAGTTTGCGCGACTTCAGTTCTAGCCTTAAAAGTCAAATCTTGTGTGATTCCTAGATGGTAACATAGCTGCCCGAGGCCGCAAAGTTAGCAAGTACAAGAAATTTGAAAATTGTACGTAATTTCACATTAGTGCTTATGGTCGATCCCGTTTCTCGGCTTCAGAGCTACTTTCTTGACTGTATTTTGAGCTAAACAGTTGGCGCGACTTCAGTTCTAGCCTTAAAAATCAAATCTTGTGTGATTCCTCCATGGTAACATAGCTGCCCGAGGTCGCAAAGTTAGCAAGTACAAGAAATTTGAAAATTGTACGTAATTTCACATTAGTGGTTATGGTCGATCCCGTTTCTCGGCTTCAGAGCTACTTTCTTGACTGTATATTGAGTTAAACAGTTGGCGCGACTTCAGTTCTAGCCTATAAAATCAAATCTTGTGTGATTCCTCCATGGTAACATAGCTGCCCGAGGTCGCAAAGTTAGCAAGTACAAGAAATTTGAAAATTGTACGTAATTTCACGGTAATGCTTAAGGCCGATGCCGTTTCTCGGCTTCAGAGCTACTTTCTTGACTGTATTTTGAGTTAAGCAGTTGGCGCGACTTCAGTTCTAGCCTCAAAAGTCAAATCTTGTGTGGTTCCTCCATGGTAACGTAGCTGCCCGAGGTCGCAAAGTTAGCAAGTACAAGAAATTTGAAAATTGTACGTAATTTCACATTAGTGCTTATGGTCGATCCCGTTTCTCGGCTTCAGAGCTACTCTCTTGACTATATTTTGAGTTAAGCAGTTGGCGCGACTTCAGTTCTAGCCTCTAAAGTCAAATCTTGTGTGGTTCCTCCATGGTAACATAGCTGCCCGAGGCGGCAAAGTTAGCAAGTACAAGAAATTTGAAAATTGTACGTAATTTCACATTAGTGCTTATGGTCGATCCCGTTTCTCGGCTTCAGAGCTACTTTCTTGACTGTATTTTGAGTTAAGCGGTTGGCGCGACTTCAGTTCTAGCCTTAAAAGTCAAATCTTGTGTGATTCCTCCATGGTAACATAGCTGCCCGAGGTCGCAAAGTTAGCAAGTACAAGAAATTTGAAAATTGTACGTAATTTCACATTAGTGGTTATGGTCGATCCCGTTTCTCGGCTTCAGAGCTACTTTCTTGACTGTATTTTGAGTTAAACAGTTGGCGCGACTTCAGTTCTAGCCTATAAAATCAAATCTTGTGTGATTCCTCCATGGTAACATAGCTGCCCGAGGTCGCAAAGTTAGCAAGTACAAGAAATTTGAAAATTGTACGTAATTTCACGGTAATGCTTAAGGCCGATGCCGTTTCTCGGCTTCAGAGCTACTTTCTTGACTGTATTTTGAGTTAAGCAGTTGGCGTGACTTCAGTTCTAGCCTCAAAAGTCAAATCTTGTGTGGTTCCTCCATGGTAACGTAGCTGCCCGAGGTCGCAAAGTTAGCAAGTACAAGAAATTTGAAAATTGTACGTAATTTCACATTAGTGCTTATGTTCGATCCTGTTTCTCGGCTTCAGAGCTACTCTCTTGACTATATTTTGAGTTAAGCAGTTGGCGCGACTTCAGTTCTAGCCTATAAAGTCAAATCTTGTGTGGTTCCTCCATGGTAACATAGCTGCCCGAGGCGACAAAGTTAGCAAGTACAAGAAATTTGAAAATTGTACGTAATTTCACATTAGTGCTTATGGTCGATCCCGTTTCTCGGCTTCAGAGCTACTTTCTTGACTGTATTTTGAGTTAAGCAGTTGGCGCGACTTCAGTTCTAGCCTTAAAAGACAAATCTTGTGTGATTCCTCCATGGTAACATAGCTGCCCGAGGCCGCAAAGTTAGCAAGTACAAGAAATTTGAAAATTGTACGTAATTTCACATTAGTGCTTATGGTCGATCCCGTTTCTCGGCTTCAGAACTACTTTCTTGACTGTATTTTGAGTTAATCAGTTGCCGCGACTTCAGTTCTAGCCTATAAAGTGAAATCTTGTGTGGTTCCTTCATGGTAACATAGCTGCCCGAGGCCGCAAAGTTAGCAAGTACAAGAAATTTGAAAATTGTACGTAATTTCACGGTAATGCTTAAGGCCGATGCCGTTTCTCGGCTTCAGAGCTACTTTCTTGACTGTATTTTGAGTTAAGCAGTTGGCGCGACTTCAGTTCTAGCCTCAAAAGTCAAATCTTGTGTGGTTCCTCCATGGTAACGTAGCTGCCCGAGGTCGCAAAGTTAGCAAGTACAAGAAATTTGAAAATTGTACGTAATTTCACATTAGTGCTTATGGTCGATCCCGTTTCTCGGCTTCAGAGCTACTTTCTTGACTGTATTTTGAGTTAATCAGTTGCCGCGACTTCAGTTCTAGCCTATAAAGTGAAATCTTGTGTGATTCCTCCATGGTAACATAGCTGCCCGAGGTCGCAAAGTTAGCAAGTACAAGAAATTTGAAAATTGTACGTAATTTCACGGTAATGCTTAAGGCCGATGCCGTTTCTCGGCTTCAGAGCTACTTTCTTGACTGTATTTTGAGTTAAGCAGTTGGCGCGACTTCAGTTCTAGCCTCAAAAGTCAAATCTTGTGTGGTTCCTCCATGGTAACGTAGCTGCCCGAGGTCGCAAAGTTAGCAAGTACAAGAAATTTGAAAATTGTACGTAATTTCACATTAGTGCTTATGGTCGATCCCGTTTCTCGGCTTCAGAGCTACTTTCTTGACTGTATTTTGAGTTAATCAGTTGCCGCGACTTCAGTTCTAGCCTATAAAATCAAATCTTGTGTGATTCCTCCATGGTAACATAGCTGCCCGAGGTCGCAAAGTTAGCAAGTACAAGAAATTTGAAAATTGTACGTAATTTCACATTAGTGCTTATGGTCGATTTCGTTTCTCGGCTTCAGAGCTACTTTCTTGACTGTATTTTGAGTTAAGCAGTTGGCGCGACTTCAGTTCTAGCCTTAAAAGTCAAATCTTGTGTGATTCCTCCATGGTAACATAGCTGCCCGAGGCCGCAAAGTTAGCAAGTACAAGAAATTTGAAAATTGTACGTAATTTCACATTAGTGCTTATGGTCGATCCCGTTTCTCGGCTTCAGAGCTACTTTCTTGACTGTATTTTGAGCTAAACAGTTGGCGCGACTTCAGTTCTAGCCTATAAAGTCAAATGTTGTGTGGTTCCTCCATGGTAACATAGCTGCCCGAGGTCGCAAAGTTAGCAAGTACAAGAAATTTGAAAATTGTACGTAATTTCACATTAGTGCTTATGGTCGATCCCGTTTCTCGGCTTCAGAGCTACTTTCTTGACTGTATTTTGAGTTAAGCAGTTGGCGCGACTTCAGTTCTAGCCTTAAAAGTCAAATCTTGTGTGATTCCTCCATGGTAACATAGCTGCCCGAGGCCGCAAAGTTAGCAAGTACAAGAAATTTGAAAATTGTACGTAATTTCACATTAGTGCTTATGGTCGATCCCGTTTCTCGGCTTCAGAGCTACTTTCTTGACTGTATTTTGAGTTAATCAGTTGCCGCGACTTCAGTTCTAGCCTATAAAGTGAAATCTTGTGTGATTCCTCCATGGTAACATAGCTGCCCGAGGTCGCAAAGTTAGCAAGTACAAGAAATTTGAAAATTGTACGTAATTTCACGGTAATGCTTAAGGCCGATGCCGTTTCTCGGCTTCAGAGCTACTTTCTTGACTGTATTTTGAGTTAAGCAGTTGGCGCGACTTCAGTTCTAGCCTCAAAAGTCAAATCTTGTGTGGTTCCTCCATGGTAACGTAGCTGCCCGAGGTCGCAAAGTTAGCAAGTACAAGAAATTTGAAAATTGTACGTAATTTCACATTAGTGCTTATGGTCGATCCCGTTTCTCGGCTTCAGAGCTACTTTCTTGACTGTATTTTGAGTTAATCAGTTGCCGCGACTTCAGTTCTAGCCTATAAAATCAAATCTTGTGTGATTCCTCCATGGTAACATAGCTGCCCGAGGTCGCAAAGTTAGCAAGTACAAGAAATTTGAAAATTGTACGTAATTTCACGGTAATGCTTAAGGCCGATGCCGTTTCTCGGCTTCAGAGCTACTTTCTTGACTGTATTTTGAGTTAAGCAGTTGGCGCGACTTCAGTTCTAGCCTCAAAAGTCAAATCTTGTGTGGTTCCTTCATGGTAACGTAGCTGCCCGAGGTCGCAAAGTTAGCAAGTACAAGAAATTTGAAAATTGTACGTAATTTCACATTAGTGCTTATGGTCGATCCCGTTTCTCGGCTTCAGAGCTACTCTCTTGACTATATTTTGAGTTAAGCAGTTGGCGCGACTTCAGTTCTAGCCTCTAAAGTCAAATCTTGTGTGGTTCCTCCATGGTAACATAGCTGCCCGAGGCGGCAAATTTAGCAAGTACAAGAAATTTGAAAATTGTACGTAATTTCACATTAGTGCTTATGGTCGATCCCGTTTCTCGGCTTTAGAGCTACTTTCTTGACTGTATTTTGAGTTAAGCAGTTGGCGCGACTTCAGTTCTAGCCTATAAAATCAAATCTTGTGTGGTTCCTCCATGGTAACATAGCTGCCCGAGGTCGCAAAGTTAGCAAGTACAAGAAATTTGAAAATTGTACGTAATTTCACGGTAATGCTTAAGGCCGATGCCGTTTCTCGGCTTCAGAGCTACTTTCTTGACTGTATTTTGAGTTAAGCAGTTGGCGTGACTTCAGTTCTAGCCTCAAAAGTCAAATCTTGTGTGGTTCCTCCATGGTAGCGTAGCTGCCCGAGGTCGCAAAGTTAGGAAGTACAAGAAATTTGAAAATTGTACGTAATTTCACATTAGTGCTTATGGTCGATCCTGTTTCTCGGCTTCAGAGCTACTCTCTTGACTATATTTTGAGTTAAGCAGTTGGCGCGACTTCAGTTCTAGCCTATAAAGTCAAATCTTGTGTGGTTCCTCCATGGTAACATAGCTGCCCGAGGCGACAAAGTTAGCAAGTACAAGAAATTTGAAAATTGTACGTAATTTCACATTAGTGCTTATGGTCGATCCCGTTTCTCGGCTTCAGAGCTACTTTCTTGACTGTATTTTGAGTTAAGCAGTTGGCGCGACTTCAGTTCGAGCCTTAAAAGTCAAATCTTGTGTGATTCCTCCATGGTAACATAGCTGCCCGAGGCCGCAAAGTTAGCAAGTACAAGAAATTTGAAAATTGTACGTAATTTCACATTAGTGCTTATGGTCGATCCCGTTTCTCGGCTTCAGAGCTACTTTCTTGACTGTATTTTGAGTTAATCAGTTGCCGCGACTTCAGTTCTAGCCTATAAAGTGAAATCTTGTGTGGTTCCTTCATGGTAACATAGCTGCCCGAGGCCGCAAAGTTAGCAAGTACAAGAAATTTGAAAATTGTACGTAATTTCACATTAGTGCTTATGGTCGATCCCGTTTCTCGGCTTCAGAGCTACTTTCTTGACTGTATTTTGAGCTAAACAGTTGGCGCGACTTCAGTTCTAGCCTATAAAGTCAAATGTTGTGTGGTTCCTCCATGGTAACATAGCTGCCCGAGGTCGCAAAGTTAGCAAGTACAAGAAATTTGAAAATGGTACGTAATTTCACATTAGTGCTTATGGTCGATCCCGTTTCTCGGCTTCAGAGCTACTTTCTTGACTGTATTTTGAGTTAAGCAGTTGGCGCGACTTCAGTTCTAGCCTTAAAAGTCAAATCTTGTATGATTCCTTCATGGTAACATAGATGCCCGAGGTCGCAAAGTATTATGATTAGGCCTGGTAAAGGTCTTCGCTATTCCACACACCTTGGATTCGACCTAATAAATAGAAAAAAAAAAAAAAATACGTGGAAGTTCCTATCAGTTCCGGTTGTGGCGATGAAGCACTAATTGGCCTCGTGGTCTGACATATAGCAGCCATGCTTCTCAGCCGAGAACTCTGGGTTCAAATCTTGGTAAGAGCGCGAATGTTCCTCCTCTGTTTTCATTGTTTTATTTTGTGGTGGTTTTCTATTAGCGTCACCAAGGGAATTTTCTCCTATGTTCTCTTTCCATGTGTTCCACCTGGCCGGAAAGTGGTCCGATCCCGGAACAAACGGGGTGAGTGGACCGGAAGGCTTCGTAAACGAAAAGGAAAGGGAGAGCCGGGAACTCGAGGATTCTTTTGGTGAATGTCGAAGCGGGAGGTTGTGCGCAGCATTGTTCCTGGTGCGACTTTTTTTTTTTTTCTATTTATTAGGTCGAATCCAAGGTGTGTGGAATAGCGAAGACCTTTACCAGGCCTAATCATAATATTCCCCCCTTTCTTTCTAACGGTCTTCGCTAAGCCAATAACCCCGACTTACTCCAAGTCAGTCCGATCCCTAAACGCCTTCAGGTCTTTGGCATGCCATACCCCGGCCAGCTTCCCATTTAAATCCTCTAGCTCGAAAGTCCATGGGGACAGTCTTTTCCTCTCCCTAAACGGCCCTACATATCTAGGTGCTAGTTTGGCAGTGAAATATCGCGCCGCATTTGAGAGAACAAAATTCTTTCGCAAGACCAGATCATTCGGGTAAAACTGGGCATCCCTCCTCCTCAAGTCGTAGTGTCGTTTAGCAGCCTCGTTCGACGCGCAGATACGACTTCGGATGTCCTTCATCACTTGCGATAGTGCGTTAGACCGGTCAGAAGGGTTGCCAGATCTGTTCACGTTGATGCCGTCTGGATCTATCGAGCTTTCGTCCCCTTGGAGACTCATCTCTCGTCCGAACAGGGCAAAGTAGGGGGTTGCTTTCAACACCTCATGGATTGAATAGCGAATGGCGCACGCTACCTTTGGTAGGAGTACATCCCAGGTTCGGTGGTTGCTGGCAATGTACGCCCTCAACTTGGTCTTGAGCGTTTGATGGTATCGCTCAGCTGGATTGGCTTGTGGATGGTAAAAAGCCGTATAATTAAGGGTCCCCTTGTATGTCTCGGCCAATTTCGTCAACTCCTTGCTTCTGAACTGGACGCCGTTGTCACATACTATCCAGCGCGGGACACCGAAAACTAAGAACACCTGTTCCTCTAAAATGGTAGTAACTGTTTTTGCCGTAGCAGAACGTACCAAAAAAAACAAAGGGAATTTTGTAAAGTAGCCTACCACGGTCAGTATGTATGTGTATCCCTTAGTTGATCTCGGCAAGGGACCCACAAAGTCAATACACAGCATTTCCCAGGGCTGACTCACTTGGGATCGAGAGACCTGTAGCCCTGCCGGCTTTTGCAGATTCGGCTTTACCGTCTGACAGGTACGGCAGGAGCGCACATACTTGGCCACACACGATCTTAACTTCGGCCAATAATAATGTCGGGCGACCTTATCCAGCGTCTTCTGAATACCCCCATGCGCGCTTAGAATGTCGTCGTGGCAACGACGTAAAATCTCCAACCGACCTTCCCTAGGAACTACTTGCCTCCACTGCTCCCCCTCGGTGGTCAGCTGTGGATAACGAGGAGCCATATGCCGATAAAGAACCTCGTCGACGATCTTCCAATCAGGAAACCTTCCCGGAGTTTTCAAGACCTCGTTTTTCATGTCAATATACCAAGGATCCTGGGCATCCACTGTGAAAACCTGTTGACCCTCTGGTATCCTGGAGAGAGCATCGGGGACCAGGTGTTCCTTCCCCTTCCGGTGAACTATGGTGAAATTGAACTGTTGGAGTCGTACTGCCCACCGGGCCAACCTGCCCTGCGGCTCCTTCAAGTTGTTCAACCACACCAGGGAGTGGTGATCCGTCACCACAGTGAAAATACTTCCCTCCAAGTACGGCCTTAGTTTTTCGACGGCCCATAGTACTGCCAAGCATTCGCGCTCAGTTGTCGAGTAGTTCCTCTCCGTCCGGGAAAGTGTCCGACTGAGGTAACTAACTACCTTCTCTTCTCCTTCCAGCTCCTGTGTGAGTACCGCGCCTATTCCTACTCTGGACGCATCAGCATGAACCGTAAACGGGAAGTTGAAATCTGGGCATGTTAAAATGGGTGCCCGTACCAGTTTTTCCTTCAATGTTCGAAAGGTCGACTCACACTCCTCGCTCCACAGAAATTTCTTTTTCTTTTTAAGGAGCTCGGTAATCGGGGCAATAAGGAAGGAGAAATTCTCCACGAACCGACGATACCAGGAGACGAGTCCTATAAAACGTCGAACCCCCGACACCGTAGTTGGCCGCGGATACTCTACCATGGTTCGTACTTTGTCCGGGTCCACCAGTAAGCCCTTCCCGTTGATGATGTACCCCAGGTACTTCAGTTCGGGTTTACAGAACTCGCATTTTTCTCTGCTCAGGACAAGGCCGGCCTTCTCAATGCGGTCGAGTACTTCCTGCAGAATGGTTAGATGGTGTTCAAAACTATCGGACACAATGATGACATCATCGAGGTACACAAAAACGTTCGGTTCGAGGTCGGCTCCAATGACTGTATCAATGAACCGCTGCCAGGTCGCTGGAGCGTTATGCAGCCCAAAAGGCATGCGGCGGAATTGATACAGTCCTTTCCCGGGAATCGTGAACGCTGTGTACTTCTTTGATGCCTCCGCCAATGGTATCTGCCAATACGCCGACTTGATGTCAAGCGTCGACAAGCACTTGGCATTCCGAAGCTTGTCTAGAGTCGCGGAGACGTATGGAATAGGGTAAGCATCTAAATTTGCCGTCTTTTTTCTTGATAGGGAGAATCGGGGAGGACCAGGGACTTGAGGATGGTTCAATAACCCCCGCCTTCAGCATGTCGTCAACTTCCTCATTTATCTGTTTTTGGACCACAGGAGACACAGGATAGTAGCGTTGCTTAATAGGGACCGCTGTCGTTCGTATAACGTGCTCAGCCAGCGAAGTACAGCCTATGCCCTCTCCCATCCTTGAAAACGCCGCCTCCACTAGCCTCCACTAGAGATTCCGCAAATCTCCTCTGAGAAATGCCATTCTATTTTCTTTAAGTCTGGGATTATAGAGAAGCGCTCCCAGAAATCTGTACCCAAGATCAAGGAATGGGACAGCTTCGGAACCACCAATAACTCCATCACCCGCACGACACCTTCCACCTCAATTGGAACGTTCGCCACCCCCATAACCTCCACGGCACTACCATTTGCCACCGTGACCTGCTCGATACCTGACTTAACCAAGGAACAACGGAAAGAGCTCAATGCTGCCCACCCTAGCCCGCCAAGAATTGAACGCGTTGCTCCGGAATCCAACAAGCCTACTAGTCTAACCCCATATATGCCAACCTGTATATACGGTCGCCTATCCGCCTCCTTATCTACCAGAACAAAATCCAGCGATGACCTCCCTTTACGACTCCTCCGTGGTCGGAGAGAGCGCCTAAAGCGACGCGGTGGCGGGGATGTTTTCTCCTTACAGCTCAGTGACCCGCCTGTCCTTGAGCTGCTGATCCGTTTCCCGAAATCCCTGGTGGGGAGCATTGTGGACATTGCTTTCTGGTTACGCCCACTCTATTGCACCCATAGCACCGCACAGGTTGGGGGCAACGCGCTGCGACGTGTCCCGTTTGCCGGCATCGAAAACATGATATGGGTTGCGGACTGGGTTGGAGTGACAGAGCCTCCATTTGCCCCGAACTCGGTTCCCCGGCCCCCACGTAGGCTAAGTCTGGCTCCAGAGCAATTTGACCCCGTCTTGGAGGAGGTGGAACGAAGCTTTCCACCAAATACCGAGTAGCTTCCATCTTCCTGCCTATTTCAACCAGTTGATCAATGGAGTTAAGCTCAACCAGGGTCAATTGGGATTGGTAGAACGGACAAACATTCCTTCTGATCCATTTCAGCTTTTCCAAATCGGAACACGGCTCGCTGAGCCGCGAGAATAGCCCTAGCATCATGCTCACAAACATTCCCATGGTCTCCGTCCTTCCCTGAGTCCTCTTGCGAATTTCCTCCCATAAACGATCATCATACCCTGGTGGCAAAAACTCGGCCCTAAGCCTGGACACAAGCTCAACCCAGCTCGAAATTCGCGGCTTATTCGCCCTGAACCATATGGCTGCCCTACACTCGAATAAATCGTAAGCCCCCTCATACACTTCCTCGACGGAGAAACCCCTCGCCTGGCGCACATCTTCCACCTTTTCCAGGAAGCAATTCAGTGATTGGCACTGGTCCCCGCTAAAACGTAAACCCCATTTCATAATCGGTACTCGCTTTACCGATATGGGAGATGAATGTGCCCGCGGCTGCGGGGCCTGCAATGGAACCGTGCTCAGATCAACTCCCATCGGCGGATTCTGTACCTCTCTCCGAACGGGCTTGTCTTCTTCCTCCTCTTCCTCCTCGGTTGTCTCTCTCTCAACTTTCAAATCAAGTTGCACCAGCAGACTGACAACCTTTTGCCTAGCGTCACCTACGAAGGCCCTCTCATCTGGAGTGGTCACATCGGTCCTACCTAATCTTCTCAGAATCCATTCGCATTTGGCGACTATCTTTTTCAAGTCCCCTGAGTGCTCCTGTCCGCAAAACGCCTCAACTAACTTACTAATCTCTCCGAGCTTATCTGAAACAGCGTCAAAATCTTCCTGCGTGCTGAAAGGATATTCCTCCAAGACAAAGCTAGTATCCCGTTTGAGAGCCGAGCGCAACAGCTTCCTCATCTCCTCCACATTGTTACCACTCAACCCCCGAACAGCGAGTTCATAGGCAAGCTCTTCAGCGCTAAGTCTATTAATTTCCATCGTCCGACTGGTAAATGCTCGTTAATCTCGACTGTATCCTACCTGTTTTCCCCCCTGTTAACCACTACGTTAATCCCCTTACTATTTGTTTAACTAATATTCGAATCCCCCCCACCCGAAAATAGTAGATCTACATTGTTCGCGCACATACAAAAATATATGTAATTAAACGGATTTGTAACGTTTGGCGTTTTCCTTTTTAGTATAATCAGGCCCCACGTTGGGCGCCAAAATGTTACCGTTCAACCCGCCACCCTCCGCGCTATCGTCCGCAAGGCTGCCCAACCAACACTGCGAGAGAGGTCGTGAATTTAGATGGTGAAAGGGCGCCACGCGATTTGGCCTTATGGACGATTTACTCTAATACCGAGAATCGCGACGAGGTACTAGAGCCCGCTTTGGACCCACTCCTGATTCCCAGGACCGTTCAGAGAAAATATCGAATACCAAAACGAATATAATAAACCCGTCTTTTTCTTTGTTCTTTTTTTTTAATGCTAAAATTCGTATGATACCTTAACTACCCTAGCTACTCTTAACCTACCTCAAACTAACTTAACTCTACAAAGATAATAAGGATAAGTAACAAAAAGTAATAATACAGACAAGAACCAAAAAAAAGAAGGAAGAAAAAGACGGGTTTATTATATTCGTTTTGGTATTCGATATTGGGAATCAGGAGTGGGTCCAAAGCGGGCTCTAGTACCTCGTCGCGATTCTCGGTATTAGAGTAAATCGTCCATAAGGCCAAATCGCGTGGCGCCCTTTCACCATCTAAATTCACGACCTCTCTCGCGGGTTGAACGGTAACAAAAGTTATCAAGTACAAGAAATTTGAAAATTGTACGTAATTGCACAGTAGTGCTTATGGTCGATCCCGTTTCTCAGCTTCAGAGCTACTTTCTTGACTGTATTTTGAGTTAAGCAGTTGGCGCGACTTCAGTGCTAGCCTATAAAGTCAAATCTTGTGTGGTTCCTCCATGGTAACATAGCTGCCCGAGGTCGCAAAGTTAGCAAGTACAAGAAATTTGAAAATTGTACGTAATTTCACATTAGTGCTTATGGTCGATCCCGTTTCTCGGCTTCAGAGCTACTTTCTTGACTGTATTTTGAGTTAATCAGTTGGCGCGACTTCAGTTCTAGCCTATAAAGTCAAATGTTGTGTGGTTCCTCCATGGTAACATAGCTGCCGAGGTCGCAAAATTAGCAAGTACAAGAAATTTGAAAATTGTACGTAATTTCATTAGTGCTTATGGTCGATCCCGTTTCTCGGCTTCAGAGCTACTTTCTTGACTGTATTTTGAGTGAAGCAGTTGGCGCGACTTCAGTTCTAGCCTATAAAGTCAAATCTTGTGAGGTTCCTCTATGGTAACATAGCTGCCCGAGGCCGCAAATTAGCAAGTACAAGAAATTTGAAAATTGTACGTAATTTCACATTAGTGCTTATGGTCGATCCCGTTTCTCAGCTTCAGAGCTACTTTCTTGACTGTATTTTGAGCTGAACAGTAGGGGCGACTTCAGTGCTAGCCTATAAAGTCAAATCTTGTGTGGTTCCTCCATGGTAACATAGCTGCCCGAGGTAGCAAAGTTAGCAAGTACAAGAAATTTGAAAATTGTACGTAATTTCATTAGTGCTTATGGTCGATCCCGTTTCTCGGCTTCAGAGCTACTTTCTTGACTGTATTTTGAGTTAAGCAGTTGGCGCGACTTCAGTTCTAGCCTATAAAGTCAAATCTTGTGAGGTTGCTCTATGGTAACATAGCTGCCCGAGGTCGCAAAGTTAGCAAGTACAAGAAATTTGAAAATTGTACGTAATTTCACATTAGTGCTTAGGGTCGATCCCGTTTCTCGGCTTCAGAGCTACTTTCTTGACTGTATTTTGAGTGAAGCAGTTGGCGCGACTTCAGTTCTAGCCTATAAAGTCAAATCTTGTGTGGTTCCTCCATAGTAACATATCTGCCCGAGGCCGCAAAGTTAGCAAGTACAAGAAATTTGAAAATTGTACGTAATTTCACATTAGTGCTTATGGTCGATCGCGTTTCTCGGCTTCAGAGCTACTGTCTTGACTGTATTTTGAGTTAAGCAGTTGGCGCGATTTCAGTTCTAGCCTATAAAGTCAAATCGTGTGTGGTTCCTCCATAGTAACATAGCTGCCCGAGGCCGCAAAATTAGCAAGTACAAGAAATTTGAAAATTGTACGTAATTTCACATTAGTGCTTATGGTCGATCCCGTTTCTCGGCTTCAGAGCTACTTTCTTGACTGTATTTTGAGTTAGTCAGTTGGCGCGACTTCAGTTCTAGCCTATAAAATCAAATGTTGTGTGGTTCCTCCATGGTAACATAGCTGCCCGAGGCCGCAAAGTTAGCAAGTACAAGAAATTTGAAAATTGTACGTAATTTCACATTAGTGCTTATGGTCGATCCTGTTTCTCAGCTTCAGAGCTACTTTCTTGACTGTATTTTGAGTTAATCAGTTGGCGCGACTTCAGTTCTAGCCTATAAAGTCAAATGTTGTGTGGTTCCTCCATGGTAACATATCTGCCCGAGGCCGCAAAGTTAGCAAGTACAAGAAATTTAAAAATTGTACGTAATTGCACAGTAGTGCTTATGGTCGATAACGTTTCTCAGCTTCAGAGCTACTTTCTTGACTGTATTTTGAGTTAAGCAGTTGGTACGACTTCAGTTGTAGCTTATAAAGTCAAATCTTGTGTGGTTCCTCCATGGTAACATAGCTGCCCGAGGCCGCAAAGTTAGCAAGTACAAGAAATTTGAAAATTGTACGTGATTGCACAGTAGTGCTTATGGTCGATCTCGTTTCTCAGCTTCAGAGCTACTTTCTTGACTGTATCTTGAGTTAAGCAGTTGGCGCGACTTCAGTTCTAGCCTATAAAGTCAAATGTTGTGTGGTTCCTCCATGGTAACATAGCTGCCCGAGGCCGCAAAATTAGCAAGTACAAGAAATTTGAAAATTGTACGTAATTGCACAGTAGTGCTTATGGTCGATCCCGTTTCTCGGCTTCAGAGCTACTTTTTTGACTGTATTTTGAGTTAGGCAGTTGGCGCGACTTCAGTTCTAGCCTTAAAAGTCAAATCTTGTGTGATTCCTCCATGGTAACATAGCTGCCCGAGGTCGCAAAGTTAGCAAGTACAAGAAATTTGAAAATTGTACGTAATTTCACATTAGTGCTTATGGTCGATCCCGTTTCTCGGCTTCAGAGCTGCTTTCTTGACTGTATTTTACGTTAATCAGTTGGCGCGACTTCAGTTCTCGCCTATAAAGTCAAATGTTGTGTGGTTCCTCAATGGTAACATAGCTGCCCGAGGCCGCAAATTTAGCAAGTACAAGAAATTTAAAAATTGTACGTAATTTCACATTAGTGTTTATGGTCGATCCCGTTTCTCGGCTTCAGAGCTACTTTCTTGACTGTATTTTGAGTTAAGCAGTTGGCGCGACTTCAGTTCTAGCCTATAAGGTCAAATCTTGTGTGGTTCCTCCATGGTAACATAGCTGCCCGAGGCCGCAAAGTTAGCAAGTACAAGAAATTTGAAAATTAGACGTAATTGCACAGTAGTGCTTATGGTCGATCCCGTTTCTCAGCTTCAGAGCTACTTTCTTGACTGTATTTTGAGTTAAGCAGTTGGCGCGACTTCAGTTCTAGCCTATAAAGTCAAATGTTGTGTGGTTCCTCCATGGTAACATAGCTGCCCGAGGCCGCAAAGTTAGCAAGTACAAGAAATTTGAAAATTAGACGTAATTTCCCATTAGTGCTTATGGTCGATCCCGTTTCTCGGCTTCAGAGCTACTTTCTTGACTGTATATTGAGTTAATCAGTTGGCGCGACTTCATTCTAGCCTTAAAAGTCAAATCTTGTGTGATTCCTCCATGGTAACATAGCTGCCCGAGGTCGCAAAATTTGCAAGTACAAGAAATTTGAGAATTGTACGTAATTTCACATTAGTGCTTATGGTCGATCCCGTTTCTCGGCTTCAGAGCTACTTTCTTGACTGTATTTTGAGTTAATCAGTTCGCGCGACTTCAGTTCTCGCCTATAAAGTCAAATGTTGTGTGGTTCCTCCATGGTAACATAGCTGTCCGAGGTCGCAAAGTTAGCAAGTACAAGAAATTTGAAAATTGTACGTAATTGCACAGTAGTGCTTATGGTCGATCCCGTTTCTCAGCTTCAGAGCTACTTTCTTGACTGTATTTTGAGTTAAGCAGTTGGCGCGACTTCAGTTCTAGCCTATAAGGTCAAATCTTGTGTGGTTCCTCCATGGTAACATAGCTGCCCGAGGCCGCAAAGTTAGCAAGTACAAGAAATTTGAAAATTGTACGTAATTTCACATTAGTGCTTATGGTCGATCCCGTTTCTCGGCTTCAGAGCTACTTTCTTAACTGTATTTTGAGTCAGGCAGTTGGCGCGACTTCAGTTCTAGCCTTAAAAGTCAAATCTTGTGTGATTCCTCCATGGTAACATAGCTGCCCGAGGTCGCAAAGTTAGCAAGTACAAGAAATTTGAAAATTGTACGTAATTTCACGGTAGTGCTTATGGTCGATCCCGTTTCTCGGCTTCAGAGCTACTTTCTTGACTGTATTTAAAGTTAAGCAGTTGGCGCGTCGTCAGTTCTAGCCTATAAAGTCAAATCTTGTGTGGTTCCTAAATGGTAACATAGCTGCCCGAGGCCGCAAAGTTAGTAAGTACAAGAAATTTGAAAATTAGACGTAATTTCCCATTAGTGCTTATGGTCGATCCCGTTTCTCGGCTTCAGAGCTACTTTCTTAACTGTATTTTGAGTCAGGCAGTTGGCGCGACTTCAGTTCTAGCCTTAAAAGTCAAATCTTGTGTGATTCCTCCATGGTAACATAGCTGCCCGAGGCCGCAAATTTAGCAAGTACAAGAAATTTAAAAATTGTACGTAATTTCACATTAGTGTTTATGGTCGATCCCGTTTCTCGGCTTCAGAGCTACTTTCTTGACTGTATTTAAAGTTAAGCAGTTGGCGCGTCGTCAGTTGTAGCTTATAAAGTCAAATCTTGTGTGGTTCCTCCATGGTAACATAGCTGCCCGAGGCCGCAAAGTTAGCAAGTACAAGAAATTTGAAAATTGTACGTAATTGCACAGTAGTGCTTATGGTCGATCCCGTTTCTCAGCTTCAGAGCTACTTTCTTGACTGTATTTTGAGTTAAGCAGTTGGCGCGACTTCAGTTCTAGCCTATAAGGTCAAATCTTGTGTGGTTCCTCCATGGTAACATAGCTGCCCGAGGCCGCAAAGTTAGCAAGTACAAGAAATTTGAAAATTGTACGTAATTGCACAGTAGTGCTTATGGTCGATCCCGTTTCTCGGCTTCAGAGCTACTTTCTTAACTGTATTTTGAGTCAGGCAGTTGGCGCGACTTCAGTTCTAGCCTTAAAAGTCAAATCTTGTGTGATTCCTCCATGGTAACATAGCTGCCCGAGGCCGCAAATTTAGCAAGTACAAGAAATTTAAAAATTGTACGTAATTTCACATTAGTGTTTATGGTCGATCCCGTTTCTCGGCTTCAGAGCTACTTTCTTGACTGTATTTTGAGTTAATCAGTTCGCGCGACTTCAGTTCTCGCCTATAAAGTCAAATGTTGTGTGGTTCCTCCATGGTAACATAGCTGTCCGAGGTCGCAAAGTTAGCAAGTACAAGAAATTTGAAAATTGTACGTAATTGCACAGTAGTGCTTATGGTCGATCCCGTTTCTCAGCTTCAGAGCTACTTTCTTGACTGTATTTTGAGTTAAGCAGTTGGCGCGACTTCAGTTCTAGCCTATAAGGTCAAATCTTGTGTGGTTCCTCCATGGTAACATAGCTGCCCGAGGCCGCAAAGTTAGCAAGTACAAGAAATTTGAAAATTGTACGTAATTTCACATTAGTGCTTATGGTCGATCCCGTTTCTCGGCTTCAGAGCTACTTTCTTAACTGTATTTTGAGTCAGGCAGTTGGCGCGACTTCAGTTCTAGCCTTAAAAGTCAAATCTTGTGTGATTCCTCCATGGTAACATAGCTGCCCGAGGCCGCAAATTTAGCAAGTACAAGAAATTTAAAAATTGTACGTAATTTCACATTAGTGTTTATGGTCGATCCCGTTTCTCGGCTTCAGAGCTACTTTCTTGACTGTATTTAAAGTTAAGCAGTTGGCGCGTCGTCAGTTGTAGCTTATAAAGTCAAATCTTGTGTGGTTCCTCCATGGTAACATAGCTGCCCGAGGCCGCAAAGTTAGCAAGTACAAGAAATTTGAAAATTGTACGTGATTGCACAGTAGTGCTTATGGTCGATCTCGTTTCTCAGCTTCAGAGCTACTTTCTTGACTGTATCTTGAGTTAAGCAGTTGGCGCGACTTCAGTTCTAGCCTTAAAAGTCAAATCTTGTGTGATTCCTCCATGGTAACATAGCTGCCCGAGGTCGCAAAGTTAGCAAGTACAAGAAATTTGAAAATTGTACGTAATTTCACGGTAGTGCTTATGGTCGATCCCGTTTCTCGGCTTCAGAGCTACTTTCTTGACTGTATTTTGAGTTAATCAGTTGGCGAGACTTCAGTTCTCGCCTATAAAGTCAAATGTTGTGTGGTTCCTCAATGGTAACATAGCTGCCCGAGGCCGCAAATTTAGCAAGTACAAGAAATTTAAAAATTGTACGTAATTTCACATTAGTGTTTATGGTCGATCCCGTTTCTCGGCTTCAGAGCTACTTTCTTGACTGTATTTTGAGTTAATCAGTTGGCGCGACTTCAGTTCTCGCCTATGAAGTCAAATGTTGTGTGGTTCCTCCATGGTAACATAGCTGCCCGAGGTCGCAAAGTTAGCAAGTACAAGAAATTTGAAAATTGTACGTAATTGCAGAGTAGTGCTTATGGTCGATCGCGTTTCTCGGCTTCAGAGCTACTGTCTTGACTGTATTTTGAGTTAAGCAGTTGGCGCGACTTCAGTTCTAGCCTATAAAGTCAAATCTTGTGTGGTTCCTCCATAGTAACATAGCTGCCCGAGGCCGCAAAGTTAGCAAGTACAAGAAATTTGTAAATTGTACGTAATTTCACATTAGTGCTTATGGTCGATCCTGTTTCTCAGCTTCAGAGCTACTTTCTTGACTGTATTTTGAGTTAATCAGTTGGCGCGACTTCAGTTCTAGCCTATAAAGTCAAATGTTGTGTGGTTCCTCCATGGTAACATATCTGCCCGAGGCCGCAAAGTTAGCAAGTACAAGAAATTTGAAAATTGTACGTAATTGCAGAGTAGTGCTTATGGTCGATCGCGTTTCTCGGCTTCAGAGCTACTGTCTTGACTGTATTTTGAGTTAAGCAGTTGGCGCGACTTCAGTTCTAGCCTATAAAGTCAAATCTTGTGTGGTTCCTCCATAGTAACATAGCTGCCCGAGGCCGCAAAGTTATCAAGTACAAGAAATTTGAAAATTGTACGTAATTGCACAGTAGTGCTTATGGTCGATCCCGTTTCTCAGCTTCAGAGCTACTTTCTTGACTGTATTTTGAGTTAAGCAGTTGGTACGACTTTAGTTGTAGATTATAAAGTCAAATCTTGTGTGGTTCCTCCATGGTAACATAGCTGCCCGAGGCCGCAAAATTAGCAAGTACAAGAAATTTGAAAATTGTACGTGATTGCACAGTAGTGCTTATGGTCGATCTCGTTTCTCAGCTTCAGAGCTACTTTCTTGACTGTATTTTGAGTTAAGCAGTTGGCGCGACTTCAGTTCTAGCCTATAAAGTTAAATGTTGTGTGGTTCCTCCATGGTAACATAGCTGCCCGAGGTCGCAAAGTTAGCAAGTACAAGAAATTTGAAAATTGTACGTAATTTCACATTAGTGCTTATGGTCGATCCCGTTTCTGGGCTTCAGAGCTATTTTCTTGACTGTATTTTGAGTTAATCAGTTGGCGCGACTTCAGTTCTCGCCTATAAAGTCGAATGTTGTGTGGTTCCTCAATGGTAACATAGCTGCCCGAGGCCGCAAATTTAGCAAGTACAAGAAATTTGAAAATTGTACGTGATTGCACAGTAGTGCTTATGGTCGATCTCGTTTCTCAGCTTCAGAGCTACTTTCTTGACTGTATTTTGAGTTAAGCAGTTGGCGCGACTTCAGTTCTAGTCTATAAAGTCAAATGTTGTGTGGTTCCTCCATGGTAACATAGCTGCCCGAGGCCGCAAAATTAGCAAGTACAAGAAATTTGAAAATTGTACGTAATTGCACAGTAGTGCTTATGGTCGATCCCGTTTCTCGGCTTCAGAGCTACTTTTTTGACTGTATTTTGAGTTAGGCCGTTGGCGCGACTTCAGTTCTAGCCTATAAAGTCAAATATTGTGTGGTTCCTCCATGGTAACATAGCTGCCCGAGGCCGCAAAGTTAGCAAGTACAAGAAATTTTAAAATTAGACGTAATTGCACAGTAGTGCTTATGGTCGATCCCGTTTCTCAGCTTCAGAGCTACTTTCTTGACTGTATTTTGAGTTAAGCAGTTGGCGCGACTTCAGTTCTAGCCTATAAAGTCAAATCTTGTGTGGTTACTCCATGGTAACATAGCTGCCCGAGGCCGCAAATTTAGCAAGTACAAGAAATTTGAAAATTAGACGTAATTTCCCATTAGTGCTTATGGTCGATCCCGTTTCTCGGCTTCAGAGCTACTTTCTTGACTGTATATTGAGTTAATCAGTTGGCGCGACTTCATTCTAGCCTTAAAAGTCAAATCTTGTGTGATTCCTCCATGGTAACATAGCTGCCCGAGGTCGCAAAATTTGCAAGTACAAGAAATTTGAGAATTGTACGTAATTTCACATTAGTGCTTATGGTCGATCCCGTTTCTCGGCTTCAGAGCTACTTTCTTGACTATATTTTGAGTTAATCAGTTCGCGCGACTTCAGTTCTCGCCTATAAAGTCAAATGTTGTGTGGTTCCTCCATGGTAACATAGCTGCCCGAGGTCGCAAAGTTAGCAAGTACAAGAAATTTGAAAATTGTACGTAATTGCACAGTAGTGCTTATGGTCGATCCCGTTTCTCAGCTTCAGAGCTACTTTCTTGACTGTATTTTGAGTTAATCAGTTGGCGCGACTTCAGTTCTAGCCTATAAAGTCAAATCTTGTGTGGTTCCTCCATGGTAACATAGCTGCCCGAGGCCGCAAAGTTAGCAAGTACAAGAAATTTGAAATTTAGACGTAATTTCCCATTAGTGCTTATGGTCGATCCCGTTTCTCGGCTTCAGAGCTACTTTCTTGACTGTATTTTGAGTTAAGCAGTTGGCACGACTTCAGTTCTAGCCTATAAAGTCAAATGTTGTGTGGTTCCTCCATGGTAACATAGCTGCCCGAGGCCGCAAAGTTAGCAAGTACAAGAAATTTGAAAATTAGACGTAATTTCCCATTAGTGCTTATGGTCGATCCCGTTTCTCGGCTTCAGAGCTACTTTCTTGACTGTATATTGAGTTAATCAGTTGGCGCGACTTCATTCTAGCCTTAAAAGTCAAATCTTGTGTGATTCCTCCATGGTAACATAGCTGCCCGAGGTCGCAAAATTTGCAAGTACAAGAAATTTGAGAATTGTACGTAATTTCACATTAGTGCTTATGGTCGATCCCGTTTCTCGGCTTCAGAGCTACTTTTTTGACTGTATTTTGAGTTAGGCCGTTGGCGCGACTTCAGTTCTAGCCTATAAAGTCAAATATTGTGTGGTTCCTCCATGGTAACATAGCTGCCCGAGGCCGCAAAGTTAGCAAGTACAAGAAATTTGAAAATTGTACGTAATTGCACAGTAGTGCTTATGGTCGATCCCGTTTCTCGGCTTCAGAGCTACTTTTTTGACTGTATTTTGAGTTAGGCCGTTGGCGCGACTTCAGTTCTAGCCTATAAAGTCAAATATTGTGTGGTTCCTCCATGGTAACATAGCTGCCCGAGGCCGCAAAGTTAGCAAGTACAAGAAATTTGAAAATTAGACGTAATTTCCCATTAGTGCTTATGGTCGATCCCGTTTCTCGGCTTCAGAGCTACTTTCTTGACTGTATTTTGAGTTAAGCAGTTGGCACGACTTCAGTTCTAGCCTATAAAGTCAAATGTTGTGTGGTTCCTCCATGGTAACATAGCTGCCCGAGGCCGCAAAGTTAGCAAGTACAAGAAATTTGAAAATTGTACGTAATTGCACAGTAGTGCTTATGGTCGATCCCGTTTCTCAGCTTCAGACTGTATTTTGAGTTAAGCAGTTGGCGCGACTTCAGTTCTAGCCTATAAAGTCAAATCTTGTGTGGTTACTCCATGGTAACATAGCTGCCCGAGGCCGCAAAGTTAGCAAGTACAAGAAATTTGAAAATTAGACGTAATTTCCCATTAGTGCTTATGGTCGATCCCGTTTCTCGGCTTCAGAGCTACTTTCTTGACTGTATATTGAGTTAATCAGTTGGCGCGACTTCATTCTAGCCTTAAAAGTCAAATCTTGTGTGATTCCTCCATGGTAACATAGCTGCCCGAGGTCGCAAAATTTGCAAGTACAAGAAATTTGAGAATTGTACGTAATTTCACATTAGTGCTTATGGTCGATCCCGTTTCTCGGCTTCAGAGCTACTTTCTTGACTGTATTTTGAGTTAATCAGTTCGCGCGACTTCAGTTCTCGCCTATAAAGTCAAATGTTGTGTGGTTCCTCCATGGTAACATAGCTGCCCGAGGCCGCAAAATTAGCAAGTACAAGAAATTTGAAAATTAGACGTAATTTCCCATTAGTGCTTATGGTCGATCCCGTTTCTCGGCTTCAGAGCTACTTTCTTGACTGTATTTTGAGTTAAGCAGTTGGCACGACTTCAGTTCTAGCCTATAAAGTCAAATGTTGTGTGGTTCCTCCATGGTAACATAGTTGCCCGAGGCCGCAAAGTTAGCAAGTACAAGAAATTTGAAAATTAGACGTAATTTCCCATTAGTGCTTATGGTCGATCCCGTTTCTCGGCTTCAGAGCTACTTTCTTGACTGTATATTGAGTTAATCAGTTGGCGCGACTTCATTCTAGCCTTAAAAGTCAAATCTTGTGTGATTCCTCCATGGTAACATAGCTGCCCGAGGTCGCAAAATTTGCAAGTACAAGAAATTTGAGAATTGTACGTAATTTCCCATTAGTGCTTATGGTCTATCCCGTTTCTCGGCTTCAGAGCTACTTTCTTGACTGTATTTTGAGTCAGGCAGTTGGCGCGACTTCAGTTCTAGCCTTAAAAGTCAAATCTTGTGTGATTCCTCCATGGTAACATAGCTGCCCGAGGTCGCAAAGTTAGCAAGTACAAGAAATTTGAAAATTGTACGTAATTTCACGGTAGTGCTTATGGTCGATCCCGTTTCTCGGCTTCAGAGCTACTTTCTTGACTGTATTTTGAGTTAATCAGTTGGCGCGACTTCATTCTAGCCTTAAAAGTCAAATGTTGTGTGATTCCTATATGGTAACATAGCTGCCCGAGGCCGCAAAGTTAGCAAGTACAAGAAATTTGAAAATTAGACGTAATTTCCCATTAGTGCTTATGGTCGATCCCGTTTCTCGGCTTCAGAGCTACTTTCTTGACTGTATTTTGAGTTAAGCAGTTGGCACGTCTTCAGTTCTAGATTATAAAGTCAAATGTTGTGTGGTTCCTCCATGGTAACATAGCTGCCCGAGGCCGCAAAGTTAGCAAGTACAAGAAATTTGAAAATTGTACGTAATTTCCCATTAGTGCTTATGGTCGATCCCGTTTCTCGGCTTCAGAGCTACTTTCTTGACTGTATTTTGAGTTAAGCAGTTGGCCCGACTTCAGTTCTAGCCTATAAAGTCAAATCTTGTGTGGTTACTCCATGGTAACATAGCTGCCCGAGGCCGCAAAGTTAGCAAGTACAAGAAATTTGAAAATTAGACGTAATTTCCCATTAGTGCTTATGGTCGATCCCGTTTCTCGGCTTCAGAGCTACTTTCTTGACTGTATATTGAGTTAATCAGTTGGCGCGACTTCATTCTAGCCTTAAAAGTCAAATCTTGTGTGATTCCTCCATGGTAACATAGCTGCCCGAGGTCGCAAAATTTGCAAGTACAAGAAATTTGAGAATTGTACGTAATTTCCTATTAGTGCTTATGGTCGATCCCGTTTCTCGGCTTCAGAGCTACTTTCTTGACTGTATTTTGAGTCAGGCAGTTGGCGCGACTTCAGTTCTAGCCTTAAAAGTCAAATATTGTGTGATTCCTCCATGGTAACATAGCTGCCCGAGGTCGCAAAGTTAGCAAGTACAAGAAATTTGAAAATTGTACGTAATTTCACGGTAGTGCTTATGGTCGATCCCGTTTCTCGGCTTCAGAGCTACTTTCTTGACTGTATTTTGAGTTAATCAGTTGGCGCGACTTCAGTTCTCGCCTATAAAGTCAAATGTTGTGTGGTTCCTCAATGGTAACATAGCTGCCCGAGGCCGCAAATTTAGCAAGTACAAGAAATTTAAAAATTGTACGTAATTTCACAATAGTGTTTATGGTCGATCCCGTTTCTCGGCTTCAGAGCTACTTTCTTGACTGTATTTTGAGTTAATCAGTTGGCGCGACTTCATTCTAGCCTTAAAAGTCAAATCTTGTGTGATTCCTCCATGGTAACATAGCTGCCCAAGTCCGCAAAATTAGCAAGTACAAGAAATTTGAAAATTGTACGTAATTTCACATTAGTGCTTATGATCGATCCCGTTTCTCGGCTTCAGAGCTACTTTCTTGACTGTATTTTGAGTTAATCAGTTGGCGCGACTTCAGTTCTAGCCTATAAAGTCAAATCTTGTGTGATTCCTCCATGGTAACATAGCTGCCCGAGGCCGCAAAGTTAGCAAGTACAAGAAATTTGAAAATTAGAGGTAATTTCACATTAGAGCTTATGGTCGATCCCGTTTCTCGGCTTCAGAGCTACTTTCTTGACTGTATTTTGAGTTAAGCAGTTGGCGCCACTTCAGTTCTAGCCTATAAAGTCAAATCTTGTGTGGTTCCCCCATGGTAACATAGCTGCCCGAGGTCGCAAAATTAGCAAGTACAAGAAATTTGAAAATTGTACGTTTGCACGGTAGTGCTTATGGTCGATCCCGTTTCTCGGCTTCAGAGCTACTTTCTTGACTGTATTTTGAGTTAATCAGTTGGCGTGACTTCAGTTCTAACCTATAAAATCAAATGTTGTGTGGTTCCTCCATGGTAACATAGCTGCCCGAGGCCGCAAGTTTAGCAAGTACAAGAAATTTGAAAATTGTACGTAATTTCACATTAGTGCTTATGGTCGATCCCGTTTCTCGGCTTCAGAGCTACTTTCTTGACTGTATTTTGAGTTAATCAGTTGGCGCGACTTCAGTTCTAGCCTATAAAGTCAAATCTTGTGTGGTTCCTCCATGGTAACATAGCTGCCCGAGGCCGCAAAGTTAGCAAGTACAAGAAATTTGAAAATTAGACGTAATTTCCCATTAGTGCTTATGGTCGATCCCGTTTCTCGGCTTCAGAGCTACTTTCGTGACTGTATTTTGAGTTAAGCAGTTAGCACGACTTCAGTTCTAGCCTATAAAGTCAAATGTTGTGTGGTTCCTCCATGGTAACATAGCTGCCCGAGGCCGCAAAGTTAGCAAGTACAAGAAATTTGAAAATTGTACGTAATTTCACATTAGTGCTTATGGTCGATCCCGTTTCTCGGCTTCAGAGCTACTTTCTTGACTGTATTTTAAACTAAGCAGTTGGCGCGACTTCAGTTCTAGCCTATAAAGTCAAATCTTGTGTGGTTCCTCCATGGTAACATAGCTGCCCGAGGCCGCAAAGTTAGTAAGTACAAGAAATTTGAAAATTAGACGTAATTTCCCATTAGTGCTTATGGTCGATCCCGTTTCAAGGCTTCAGAGCTACTTTCTTGACTGTATTTTGAGCCAGGCAGTTGGCGCGACTTCAGTTCTAGCCTTAAAAGTCAAATCTTGTGTGGTTCCTCCATAGTAACATAGCTGCCCGAGGCCGCAAAGTTAGCAAGTACAAGAAATTTGAAAATTGTACGTAATTGCACAGTAGTGCTTATGGTCGATCCCGTTTCTCAGCTTCAGAGCTACTTTCTTGACTGTATTTTGAGTTAAGCAGTTGACGCGACTTCAGTTCTAGCCTATAAAGTCAAATCTTGTGTGGTTCCTCCATGGTAACATAGCTGCCCGAGGCCGCAAAGTTAGTAAGTACAAGAAATTTGAAAATTAGACGTAATTTCCCATTAGTGCTTATGGTCGATCCCGTTTCTCGGCTTCAGAGCTACTTTCTTGACTGTATTTTGAGTCAGGCAGTTGGCGCGACTTCAGTTCTAGCCTTAAAAGTCAAATCTTGTGTGGTTCCTCCATAGTAACATAGCTGCCCGAGGCCGCAAAGTTAGCAAGTACAAGAAATTTGAAAATTGTACGTAATTGCACAGTAGTGCTTATGGTCGATCCCGTTTCTCAGCTTCAGAGCTACTTTCTTGACTGTATTTTGAGTTAATCAGTTGGCGCGACTTCAGTTCTAGCCTATAAAGTCAAATCTTGTGTGATTCCTCCATGGTAACATAGCTGCCCGAGGCCGCAAAGTTAGCAAGTACAAGAAATTTGAAAATTAGAGGTAATTTCACATTAGAGCTTATGGTCGATCCCGTTTCTCGGCTTCAGAGCTACTTTCTTGACTGTATTTTGAGTTAAGCAGTTGGCGCCACTTCAGTTCTAGCCTATAAAGTCAAATCTTGTGTGGTTCCCCCATGGTAACATAGCTGCCCGAGGTCGCAAAATTAGCAAGTACAAGAAATTTGAAAATTGTACGTTTGCACGGTAGTGCTTATGGTCGATCCCGTTTCTCGGCTTCAGAGCTACTTTCTTGACTGTATTTTGAGTTAATCAGTTGGCGTGACTTCAGTTCTAACCTATAAAATCAAATGTTGTGTGGTTCCTCCATGGTAACATAGCTGCCCGAGGCCGCAAGGTTAGCAAGTACAAGAAATTTGAAAATTGTACGTAATTTCACATTAGTGCTTATGGTCGATCCCGTTTCTCGGTTTCAGAGCTAATTTCTTGACTGTATTTTGAGTTAAGCAGTTGGCGCGACTTCGGTTCTAGCCTATAAAGTCAAATGTTGTGTGGTTCCTCAATGGTAACATAGCTGCCCGAGGCCGCAAATTTAGCAAGTACAAGAAATTTAAAAATTGTACGTAATTTCACAATAGTGTTTATGGTCGATCCCGTTTCTCGGCTTCAGAGCTACTTTCTTGACTGTATTTTGAGTTAATCAGTTGGCGCGACTTCATTCTAGCCTTAAAAGTCAAATCTTGTGTGATTCCTCCATGGTAACATAGCTGCCCAAGTCCGCAAAGTTAGCAAGTACAAGAAATTTGAAAATTGTACGTAATTTCACATTAGTGCTTATGATCGATCCCGTTTCTCGGCTTCAGAGCTACTTTCTTGACTGTATTTTGAGTTAATCAGTTGGCGCGACTTCAGTTCTAGCCTATAAAGTCAAATCTTGTGTGATTCCTCCATGGTAACATAGCTGCCCGAGGTCGCAAAGTTAGCAAGTACAAGAAATTTGAAAATTGTACGTAGTTTCACGGTAGTGCTTATGATCGATCCCGTTTCTCGGCTTCAGAGCTACTTTCTTGACTGTATTTTGAGTTAAGCAGTTGACGCGACTTCAGTTCTAGCCTATAAAGTCAAATGTTGTGTGGTTCCTCCATAGTAACATAGCTGCCCGAGGCCGCAAAGTTAGCAAGTACAAGAAATTTGAAAATTGTACGTAATTGCACAGTAGTGCTTATGGTCGATCCCGTTTCTCAGCTTCAGAGCTACTTTCTTGACTGTATTTTGAGTTAAGCAGTTGACGCGACTTCAGTTCTAGCCTATAAAGTCAAATCTTGTGTGGTTCCTCCATGGTAACATAGCTGCCCGAGGCCGCAAAATTAGCAAGTACAAGAAATTTGAAAATTGTACGTAATTTCACATTAGTGCTTATGGTCGATCCCGTTTCTCGGCTTCAGAGCTACTTTCTTGACTGTATTTTGAGTTAAGCAGTTGGCGCGACTTCAGTTCTATCCTTTAAAGTAAAATCTTGTGTGATACCTCCATGGTAACATAGCTGCCCGAGGTCGCAAAGTTAGCAAGTACAAGAAATTTGAAAATTGTACGTAATTTCACAGTAGTGCTTATGGTCGATCCCATTTCTCGGCTTCAGAGCTACTTTCTTGACTGTATTTTGAGTTAATCAGTTGGCTCGACTTCAGTTCTCGCCTATAAAGTCAAATGTTGTGTGGTTCCTCAATGGTAACATAGCTGCCCGAGGCCGCAAATTTAGCAAGTACAAGAAATTTAAAAATTGTACGTAATTGCACAGTATTGCTTATGGTCGATCCCGTTTCTCAGCTTCAGAGCTACTTTCTTGACTTCAGTTCTAGCCTTAAAAGTCAAATCTTGTGTGATTCCTCCATGGTAACATAGCTGCCCGAGGCCGCAAAGTTAGCAAGTACAAGAAATTTGAAAATTGTCCGTAATTTGACATTAGTGCTTATGATCGATCCCGTTTCTCGGCTTCAGAGCTAATTTCTTGACTGTATTTTGAGTTAATCAGTTGGCGCGACTTCAGTTCTAGCCTATAAAGTCAAATCTTGTGTGATTCCTCCATGGTAACATAGCTGCCCGAGGCCGCAAAGTTAGCAAGTACAAGAAATTTGAAAATTAGAGGTAATTTCACATTAGAGCTTATGGTCGATCCCGTTTCTCGGCTTCAGAGCTACTTTCTTGACTGTATTTTGAGCCAGGCAGTTGGCGCGACTTCAGTTCTAGCCTTAAAAGTCAAATCTTGTGTGGTTCCTCCATAGTAACATAGCTGCCCGAGGCCGCAAAGTTAGCAAGTACAAGAAATTTGAAAATTGTACGTAATTGCACAGTAGTGCTTATGGTCGATCCCGTTTCTCAGCTTCAGAGCTACTTTCTTGACTGTATTTTGAGTTAAGCAGTTGACGCGACTTCAGTTCTAGCCTATAAAGTCAAATCTTGTGTGGTTCCTCCATGGTAACATAGCTGCCCGAGGCCGCAAAGTTAGTAAGTACAAGAAATTTGAAAATTAGACGTAATTTCCCATTAGTGCTTATGGTCGATCCCGTTTCTCGGCTTCAGAGCTACTTTCTTGACTGTATTTTGAGTCAGGCAGTTGGCGCGACTTCAGTTCTAGCCTTAAAAGTCAAATCTTGTGTGGTTCCTCCATAGTAACATAGCTGCCCGAGGCCGCAAGTCAATATCTTTGGCGTCCTTACACCCATCGATGCAGCGATACCACCATCTTTTAGAGCATCTGATAAGCTATTAAATACAGTACAGAGTTTTTGTAGGTCTCTCAAAAATAAGGCAAAAATAGGTCAAGAACTTAGAAAAAGACGTCTTTTAGAGTTGAAAACTACTATATAAAACATAAAATGTCAATATCTTTGGCGTCCTTACACCCATCGATGCAGCGATACCACCATCTTTTAGAGCATCTGATAAGCTATTAAATGCAGTAGAAAGTTTTTGTAGGTCTCTCAAAAATAAGGCAAAAATAGGTCAAGAACTTAGAAAAAGACGTCTTTTAGAGTTGAAAACTACTATATAAAACATAAAATGTCAATATCTTTGGCGTCCTTACACCTATCGATGCAGCGATACCACCCTCTTTTAGAGCATCCGATAAGCTATAAAATGCGATACAGAGTTTTTGTAAGTCTCTCAAAAATAAGGCAAAAATAGGTCAAGAACTTAGAAAAAGACGTCTTTTAGAGTTGAAAACTACTATATAAAACATAAAATGTCAATATCTTTGGCGTCCTTACACCCATCGATGCAGCGATACCACCATCTTTTAGAGCATCTGATAAGCTATTAAATGCAGTAGAAAGTTTTTGTAGGTCTCTCAAAAATAAGGCAAAAATAGGTCAAGAACTTAGAAAAAGACGTCTTTTAGAGTTGAAAACTACCATATAAAACATAAAATGTCAATATCTTTGGCGTCCTTACACCTATCGGTGCAGCGATACCACCGTCTTTTAGAGCATCCGATAAGCTATTAAATGCAGTACAGAGTTTTTGTAGGTCTCTCAAAAATAAGGCAAAAATAGGTCAAGAACTTAGAAAAAGACGTCTTTTAGAGTTGAAAACTACTATACAAAACATAAAATGTCAATATCTTTGGCGTCCTTACACCCATCGATGCAGCGATACCACCATCTTTTAGAGCATCTGATAAGCTATTAAATGCAGTAGAAAGTTTTTGTAGGTCTCTCAAAAATAAGGCAAAAATAGGTCAAGAACTTAGAAAAAGACGTCTTTTAGAGTTGAAAACTACTATATAAAACATAAAATGTCAATATCTTTGGCGTCCTTACACCTATCGATACAGCGATGCCACCGTCTTTTAGAGCATCCGATACAGAGTTTTTGTAGGTCTCTCAAAAATAAGGCAAAAATATTTCAAGAACAGAAAAAGACGTCTTTTAGAGTTGAAAACTACTATATAAAACATAAAATGTCAATATCTTTGGCGTCCTTACACCTATCGATGCAGCGATACCACCGTCTTTTAGAGCATCCGATAAGCTATAAAATGCGATATAGAGTTTTTGTAGGTCTCTCAAAAATAAGGCAAAAATAGGTCAAGAACTTAGAAAAAGACGTCTTTTAGAGTTGAAAACTACTATATAAAACATAAAATGTCAATATCTTTGGCGTCCTTACACCTATCGATGCAGCGATACCACCGTCTTTTAGAGCATCCGATGAGCTATAAAATGCGATACAGAGTTTTTGTAAGTCTCTCAAAAATAAGGCAAGAACTTAGAAAAAGACGTCTTTTAGAGTTGAAAACTACTACATAAAACATAAAATGTCAATATCTTTGGCGTCCTTACACCTATCGATACAGCGATGCCACCGTCAAGGCAAAAACAGGCAAGAACTTAGAAAAAGACGTCTTTTAGAGTTGAAAACTACTACATAAAATATAAAATGTCAATATCTTTGGCGTCCTTACACCTATCGGTGCAGCGATACCACCGTCTTTTAGAGCATCCGATAAGCTATTAAATGCAGTACAGAGTTTTTGTAGGTCTCTCAAAAATAAGGCAAAAATAGGTCAAGAACTTAGAAAAAGACGTCTTTTAGAGTTGAAAACTACTACATAAAACATAAAATGTCAATATCTTTGGCGTCCTTACACCTATCGATACAGCGATGCCACCGTCAAAGCAAAAACAGGCAAGAACTTAGAAAAAGACGTCTTTTAGAGTTGAAAACTACTACATAAAATATAAAATGTCAATATCTTTGGCGTCCTTACACCCATCGATGCAGCGATACCACCATCTTTTAGAGCATCTGATAAGCTATTAAATACAGTACAGAGTTTTTGTAGGTCTCTCAAAAATAAGGCAAAAATAGGTCAAGAACTTAGAAAAAGACGTCTTTTAGAGTTGAAAACTACTATATAAAACATAAAATGTCAATATCTTTGGCGTCCTTACACCGATCGATGCAGCGATACCACCATCTTTTAGAGCATCTGATAAGCTATTAAATGCAGTACAGAGTTTTTGTCGGTCTCTCAAAAATAAGGCAAAAATAGGTCAAGAACTTAGAAAAAGACGTCTTTTAGAGTTGAAAACTACTATATAAAACATAAAATGTCAATATCTTTGGCGTCCTTACACCCATCGATGCAGCGATACCACCATCTTTTAGAGCATCCGATAAGCTATTAAATGCAGTACAGAGTTTTTGTAAGTCTCTCAAAAATAAGGCAAAAACAGGCAAGAACTTAGAAAAAGACGTCTTTTAGAGTTGAAAACTACTCCATAAAACATAAAATGTCAATATTTTTGGTGTCCTTACACCTATCGATGCAGCGATACCACCGTCTTTTAGAGCATCCGATAAGCTATAAAATGCGATACAGAGTTTTTGTAAGTCTCTCAAAAATAAGGCAAAAATAGGTCAAGAACTTAGAAAAAGACGTCTTTTAGAGTTGAAAACTACTATATAAAACATAAAATGTCAATATCTTTGGCGTCCTTACACCCATCGATGCAGCGATACCACCATCTTTTAGAGCATCTGATAAGCTATTAAATACAGTACAGAGTTTTTGTAGGTCTCTCAAAAATAAGGCAAAAATAGGTCAAGAACTTAGAAAAAGACGTCTTTTAGAGTTGAAAACTACTATATAAAACATAAAATGTCAATATCTTTGGCGTCCTTACACCCATCGATGCAGCGATACCACCATCTTTTAGAGCATCTGATAAGCTATTAAATGCAGTACAGAGTTTTTGTAGGCCTCTCAAAAATAAGGCAAAAATAGGTCAAGAACTTAGAAAAAGACGTCTTTTAGAGTTGAAAACTACTATATAAAACATAAAATGTCAATATCTTTGGCGTCCTTACACCTATCGATGCAGCGATACCACCGTCTTTTAGAGCATCCGATAAGCTATTAAATGCAGTACAGAGTTTTTGTCGGTCTCTCAAAAATAAGGCAAAAATAGGTCAAGAACTTAGAAAAAGACGTCTTTTAGAGTTGAAAACTACTATATAAAACATAATATGTCAATATCTTTGGCGTCCTTACACCCATCGATGCAGCGATACCACCATCTTTTAGAGCATCCGATAAGCTATTAAATGCAGTACAGAGTTTTTGTAAGTCTCTCAAAAATAAGGCAAAAACAGGCAAGAACTTAGAAAAAGACGTCTTTTAGAGTTGAAAACTACTCCATAAAACATAAAATGTCAATATTTTTGGCGTCCTTACACCTATCGATGCAGCGATACCACCGTCTTTTAGAGCATCCGATAAGCTATAAAATGCGATACAGAGTTTTTGTAAGTCTCTCAAAAATAAGGCAAAAATAGGTCAAGAACTTAGAAAAAGACGTCTTTTAGAGTTGAAAACTACTATATAAAATATAAAATGTCAATATCTTTGGCGTCCTTACACCCATCGATGCAGCGATACCACCATCTTTTAGAGCATCTGATAAGCTATTAAATGCAGTACAGAGTTTTTGTAGGTCTCTCAAAAATAAGGCAAAAATAGGTCAAGAACTTAGAAAAAGACGTCTTTTAGAGTTGAAAACTACTATATAAAACATAAAATGTCAATATCTTTGGCGTCCTTACACCCATCGATGCAGCGATACCACCATCTTTTAGAGCATCCGATAAGCTATTAAATGCAGTGCAGAGTTTTTGTAAGTCTCTCAAAAATAAGGCAAAAACAGGCAAGAACTTAGAAAAAGACGTCTTTTAGAGTTGAAAACTACTCCATAAAACATAAAATGTCAATATTTTTGGCGTCCTTACACCTATCGATGCAGCGATACCACCGTCTTTTAGAGCATCCGATAAGCTATAAAATGCGATACAGAGTTTTTTGTAAGTCTCTCAAAAATAAGGCAAAAATAGGTCAAGAACTTAGAAAAAGACGTCTTTTAGAGTTGAAAACTACTATATAAAACATAAAATGTCAATATCTTTGGCGTCCTTACACCCATCGATGCAGCGATACCACCATCTTTTAGAGCATCTGATAAGCTATTAAATGCAGTACAGAGTTTTTGTAGGTCTCTCAAAAATAAGGCAAAAATAGGTCAAGAACTTAGAAAAAAAACTACTATATAAAACATAAAATGTCAATATCTTTGGCGTCCTTACACCTATCGATGCAGCGATACCACCGTCTTTTAGAGCATCCGATAAGCTATAAAATGCGATACAGAGTTTTTGTAAGTCTCTCAAAAATAAGGCAAAAACAGGCAAGAACTTAGAAAAAGACGTCTTTTAGAGTTGAAAACTACTACATAAAATATAAAATGTCAATATCTTTGGCGTCCTTACACCTATCGGTGCAGCGATACCACCGTCTTTTAGAGCATCCGATAAGCTATTAAATGCAGTGCAGAGTTTTTGTAAGTCTCTCAAAAATAAGGCAAAAACAGGCAAGAACTTAGAAAAAGACGTCTTTTAGAGTTGAAAACTACTCCATAAAACATAAAATGTCAATATTTTTGGCGTCCTTACACCTATCGATGCAGCGATACCACCGTCTTTTAGAGCATCCGATAAGCTATAAAATGCGATACAGAGTTTTTGTAAGTCTCTCAAAAATAAGGCAAAAATAGGTCAAGAACTTAGAAAAAGACGTCTTTTAGAGTTGAAAACTACTATATAAAACATAAAATGTCAATATCTTTGGCGTCCTTACACCTATCGATGCAGCGATACCACCGTCTTTTAGAGCATCCGATGAGCTATAAAATGCGATACAGAGTTTTTTGTAGGTCTCTCAAAAATAAGGCAAGAACTTAGAAAAAGACGTCTTTTAGAGTTGAAAACTACTACATAAAACATAAAATGTCAATATCTTTGGCGTCCTTACACCTATCGATACAGCGATGCCACCGTCTTTTAGAGCATCCGATAAGCTATAAAATGCGATACAGAGTTTTTTGTAGGTCTCTCAAAAATAAGGCAAAAATAGGTCAAGAACTTAGAAAAAGGACGTCTTTTAGAGTTGAAAACTACTATATAAAACATAAAATGTCAATATCTTTGGCGTCCTTACACCTATCGATGCAGCGATACCACCGTCTTTTAGAGCATCCGATGAGCTATAAAATGCGATACAGAGTTTTTGTAAGTCTCTCAAAAATAAGGCAAAAACAGGCAAGAACTTAGAAAAAGACGTCTTTTAGAGTTGAAAACTACTACATAAAATATAAAATGTCAATATCTTTGGCGGTCCTTACACCTATCGGTGCAGCGATACCACCGTCTTTTAGAGCATCCGATAAGCTATTAAATGCAGTACAGAGTTTTTGTAGGTCTCTCAAAAATAAGCAAAAATAGGTCAAGAACTTAGAAAAAGACGTCTTTTAGAGTTGAAAACTACTACATAAAACATAAAATGTCAATATCTTTGGCGTCCTTACACCTATCGATACAGCGATGCCACCGTCAAAGCAAAAAACAGGCAAGAACTTAGAAAAAGACGTCTTTTAGAGTTGAAAACTACTACATAAAATATAAAATGTCAATATCTTTGGCGTCCTTACACCTATCGGTGCAGCGATACCACCGTCTTTTAGAGCATCCGATAAGCTATTAAATGCAGTACAGAGTTTTTGTAGGTCTCTTCAAAAATAAGGCAAAAATAGGTCAAGAACTTAGAAAAAAGACGTCTTTTAGAGTTGAAAACTACTATACAAAACATAAAATGTCAATATCTTTGGCGTCCTTACACCCATCGATGCAGCGATACCACCATCTTTTAGAGCATCTGATAAGCTATTAAATGCAGTACAGAGTTTTTTGTAGGTCTCTCAAAAATAAGGCAAAAATAGGTCAAGAACCTTAGAAAAAGACGTCTTTTAGAGTTGAAAACTACTATATAAAACATAAAATGTCAATATCTTTGGCGTCCTTACACCTATCGATACAGCGATGCCACCGTCTTTTAGAGCATCCGATACAGAGTTTTTGTAGGTCTCTCAAAAATAAGGCAAAAATATTTCAAGAACAGAAAAAGACGTCTTTTAGAGTTGAAAACTACTATATAAAACATAAAATGTCAATATCTTTGGTGTCCTTACACCTATCGATGCAGCGATACCACCGTCTTTTAGAGCATCTGATAAGCTATTAAATGCAGTACAGAGTTTTTGTAGGTCTCTCAAAAATAAGGCAAAAATAGGTCAAGAACTTAGAAAAAACGGTCTTTTTAGAGTTGAAAACTACTATATAAAACATAAAATGTCAATATCTTTGGCGTCCTTACACCTATCGATGCAGCGATACCACCGTCTTTTAGAGCATCCGATGAGCTATAAAATGCGATACAGAGTTTTTGTAGGTCTCTCAAAAATAAGGCAAGAACTTAGAAAAAGACGTCTTTTAGAGTTGAAAACTACTACATAAAACGTAAAATGTCAATATCTTTGGCGTCCTTACACCTATCGATACAGCGATGCCACCGTCTTTTAGAGCATCCGATAAGCTATAAAATGCGATACAGAGTTTTTGTAGGTCTCTCAAAAATAAGGCAAAAATAGGTCAAGAACTTAGAAAAAGACGTCTTTTAGAGTTGAAAACTACTATATAAAACATAAAATGTCAATATCTTTGGCGTCCTTACACCTATCGATGCAGCGATACCACCGTCTTTTAGAGCATCCGATGAGCTCGATGAGCTATAAAATGCGATACAGAGTTTTTGTAAGTCTCTCAAAAATAAGGCAAAAACAGGCAAGAACTTAGAAAAAGACGTCTTTTAGAGTTGAAAACTACTACATAAAATATAAAATGTCAATATCTTTGGCGTCCTTACACCTATCGGTGCAGCGATACCACCGTCTTTTAGAGCATCCGATAAGCTATTAAATGCAGTACAGAGTTTTTGTAGGTCTCTCAAAAATAAGGCAAAAATAGGTCAAGAACTTAGAAAAAGACGTCTTTTAGAGTTGAAAACTACTATATAAAACATAAAATGTCAATATCTTTGGCGTCCTTACACCTATCGATGCAGCGATACCACCGTCTTTTAGAGCATCCGATGAGCTATAAAATGCGATACAGAGTTTTTGTAAGTCTCTCAAAAATAAGGCAAGAACTTAGAAAAAGACGTCTTTTAGAGTTGAAAACTACTACATAAAACATAAAATGTCAATATCTTTGGCGTCCTTACACCTATCGATACAGCGATGCCACCGTCAAGGCAAAAACAGGCAAGAACTTAGAAAAGGACGTCTTTTAGAGTTGAAAACTACTACATAAAATATAAAATGTCAATATCTTTGGCGTCCTTACACCTATCGGTGCAGCGATACCACCGTCTTTTAGAGCATCCGATAAGCTATTAAATGCAGTACAGAGTTTTTGTAGGTCTCTCAAAAATAAGGCAAAAATAGGTCAAGAACTTAGAAAAAGACGTCTTTTAGAGTTGAAAACTACTACATAAAACATAAAATGTCAATATCTTTGGCGTCCTTACACCTATCGATACAGCGATGCCACCGTCAAAGCAAAAACAGGCAAGAACTTAGAAAAAGACGTCTTTTAGAGTTGAAAACTACTACATAAAATATAAAATGTCAATATCTTTGGCGTCCTTACACCTATCGGTGCAGCGATACCACCGTCTTTTAGAGCATCCGATAAGCTATTAAATGCAGTACAGAGTTTTTGTAGGTCTCTCAAAAATAAGGCAAAAATAGGTCAAGAACTTAGAAAAAGACGTCTTTTAGAGTTGAAAACTACTATACAAAACATAAAATGTCAATATCTTTGGCGTCCTTACACCCATCGATGCAGCGATACCACCATCTTTTAGAGCATCTGATAAGCTATTAAATGCAGTACAGAGTTTTTGTAGGTCTCTCAAAAATAAGGCAAAAATAGGTCAAGAACTTAGAAAAAGACGTCTTTTAGAGTTGAAAACTACTATATAAAACATAAAATGTCAATATCTTTGGCGTCCTTACACCTATCGATACAGCGATGCCAACGTCTTTTAGAGCATCCGATACAGAGTTTTTGTAGGTCTCTCAAAAATAAGGCAAAAATATTTCAAGAACAGAAAAAGACGTCTTTTAGAGTTGAAAACTACTATATAAAACATAAAATGTCAATATCTTTGGCGTCCTTATACCTATCGATGCAGCGATACCACCGTCTTTTAGAGCATCCGATAAGCTATAAAATGCGATATAGAGTTTTTGTAGGTCTCTCAAAAATAAGGCAAAAATAGGTCAAGAACTTAGAAAAAGACGTCTTTTAGAGTTGAAAACTACTATATAAAACATAAAATGTCAATATCTTTGGCGTCCTTACACCTATCGATGCAGCGATACCACCGTCTTTTAGAGCATCCGATGAGCTATAAAATGCGATACAGAGTTTTTGTAAGTCTCTCAAAAATAAGGCAAGAACTTAGAAAAAGACGTCTTTTAGAGTTGAAAACTACTACATAAAACATAAAATGTCAATATCTTTGGCGTCCTTACACCTATCGATACAGCGATGCCACCGTCAAGGCAAAAACAGGCAAGAACTTAGAAAAAGACGTCTTTTAGAGTTGAAAACTACTACATAAAATATAAAATGTCAATATCTTTGGCGTCCTTACACCTATCGGTGCAGCGATACCACCGTCTTTTAGAGCATCCGATAAGCTATTAAATGCAGTACAGAGTTTTTGTAGGTCTCTCAAAAATAAGGCAAAAATAGGTCAAGAACTTAGAAAAAGACGTCTTTTAGAGTTGAAAACTACTATACAAAACATAAAATGTCAATATCTTTGGCGTCCTTACACCCATCGATGCAGCGATACCACCATCTTTTAGAGCATCCGATAAGCTATTAAATGCAGTACAGAGTTTTTGTCGGTCTCTCAAAAATAAGGCAAAAATAGGTCAAGAACTTAGAAAAAGACGTCTTTTAGAGTTGAAAACTACTATATAAAACATAAAATGTCAATATCTTTGGCGTCCTTACACCCATCGATGCAGCGATACCACCATCTTTTAGAGCATCCGATAAGCTATTAAATGCAGTACAGAGTTTTTGTAAGTCTCTCAAAAATAAGGCAAAAACAGGCAAGAACTTAGAAAAAGACGTCTTTTAGAGTTGAAAACTACTCCATAAAACATAAAATGTCAATATTTTTGGCGTCCTTACACCTATCGATGCAGCGATACCACCGTCTTTTAGAGCATCCGATAAGCTATAAAATGCGATACAGAGTTTTTGTAAGTCTCTCAAAAATAAGGCAAAAATAGGTCAAGAACTTAGAAAAAGACGTCTTTTAGAGTTGAAAACTACTATATAAAACATAAAATGTCAATATCTTTGGCGTCCTTACACCCATCGATGCAGCGATACCACCATCTTTTAGAGCATCTGATAAGCTATTAAATACAGTACAGAGTTTTTGTAGGTCTCTCAAAAATAAGGCAAAAATAGGTCAAGAACTTAGAAAAAGACGTCTTTTAGAGTTGAAAACTACTATATAAAACATAAAATGTCAATATCTTTGGCGTCCTTACACCCATCGATGCAGCGATACCACCATCTTTTAGAGCATCTGATAAGCTATTAAATGCAGTACAGAGTTTTTGTAGGCCTCTCAAAAATAAGGCAAAAATAGGTCAAGAACTTAGAAAAAGACGTCTTTTAGAGTTGAAAACTACTATATAAAACATAAAATGTCAATATCTTTGGCGTCCTTACACCTATCGATGCAGCGATACCACCGTCTTTTAGAGCATCCGATAAGCTATTAAATGCAGTACAGAGTTTTTGTCGGTCTCTCAAAAATAAGGCAAAAATAGGTCAAGAACTTAGAAAAAGACGTCTTTTAGAGTTGAAAACTACTATATAAAACATAATATGTCAATATCTTTGGCGTCCTTACACCCATCGATGCAGCGATACCACCATCTTTTAGAGCATCCGATAAGCTATTAAATGCAGTACAGAGTTTTTGTAAGTCTCTCAAAAATAAGGCAAAAACAGGCAAGAACTTAGAAAAAGACGTCTTTTAGAGTTGAAAACTACTCCATAAAACATAAAATGTCAATATTTTTGGCGTCCTTACACCTATCGATGCAGCGATACCACCGTCTTTTAGAGCATCCGATAAGCTATAAAATGCGATACAGAGTTTTTGTAAGTCTCTCAAAAATAAGGCAAAAATAGGTCAAGAACTTAGAAAAAGACGTCTTTTAGAGTTGAAAACTACTATATAAAATATAAAATGTCAATATCTTTGGCGTCCTTACACCCATCGATGCAGCGATACCACCATCTTTTAGAGCATCTGATAAGCTATTAAATGCGATACAGAGTTTTTGTAAGTCTCTCAAAAATAAGGCAAAAACAGGCAAGAACTTAGAAAAAGACGTCTTTTAGAGTTGAAAACTACTACATAAAATATAAAATGTCAATATCTTTGGCGTCCTTACACCTATCGGTGCAGCGATACCACCGTCTTTTAGAGCATCCGATAAGCTATTAAATGCAGTACAGAGTTTTTGTAGGTCTCTCAAAAATAAGGCAAAAATAGGTCAAGAACTTAGAAAAAGACGTCTTTTAGAGTTGAAAACTACTATATAAAACATAAAATGTCAATATCTTTGGCGTCCTTACACCTATCGGTGCAGCGATACCACCGTCTTTTAGAGCATCCGATAAGCTATTAAATGCAGTACAGAGTTTTTGTAGGTCTCTCAAAAATAAGGCAAAAATAGGTCAAGAACTTAGAAAAAGACGTCTTTTAGAGTTGAAAACTGCTATATAAAACATAAAATGTCAATATCTTTGGCGTCCTTACACCTATCGATGCAGCAATACCACCGTCTTTTAGAGCATCCGATAAGCTATAAAATGCGATACAGAGTTTTTGTAAGTCTCTCAAAAATAAGGCAAAAACAGGCAAGAACTTAGAAAAAGACGTCTTTTAGAGTTGAAAACTACTATATAAAACATAAAATGTCAATATCTTTGGCGTCCTTACACCTATCGATGCAGCAATACCACCGTCTTTTAGAGCATCCGATAAGCTATAAAATGCGATACAGAGTTTTTGTAAGTCTCTCAAAAATAAAGCAAAAACAGGCAAGAACTTAGAAAAAGACGTCTTTTAGAGTTGAAAACTACTATATAAAACATAAAATGTCAATATCTTTGGCGTCCTTACACCCATCGATGCAGCGATACCACCATCTTTTAGAGCATCCGATAAGCTATTAAATGCAGTACAGAGTTTTTGTAAGTCTCTCAAAAATAAGGCAAAAACAGGCAAGAACTTAGAAAAAGACGTCTTTTAGAGTTGAAAACTACTCCATAAAACATAAAATGTCAATATCTTTGGCGTCCTTACACCCATCGATGCAGCGATACCACCGTCTTTTAGAGCATCCGATAAGCTATAAAATGCGATACAGAGTTTTTGTAGGTCTCTCAAAAATAAGGCAAGAACTTAGAAAAAGACGTCTTTTAGAGTTGAAAACTACTACATAAAACATAAAATGTCAATATCTTTGGCGTCCTTACACCTATCGATACAGCGATGCCACCGTCTTTTAGAGCATCCGATAAGCTATAAAATGCGATACAGAGTTTTTGTAGGTCTCTCAAAAATAAGGCAAAAATAGATCAAGAACAGAAAAAGACGTCTTTTAGAGTTGAAAACTACTATATAAAACATAAAATGTCAATATCTTTGGCGTCCTTACACCTATCGATGCAGCGATACCACCGTCTTTTAGAGCATCCGATAAGCTATAAAATGCGATATAGAGTTTTTGTAGGTCTCTCAAAAATAAGGCAAAAATAGGTCAAGAACTTAGAAAAAGACGTCTTTTAGAGTTGAAAACTACTATATAAAACATAATATGTCAATATCTTTGGCGTCCTTACACCCATCGATGCAGCGATACCACCATCTTTTAGAGCATCCGATAAGCTATTAAATGCAGTACAGAGTTTTTGTAAGTCTTTCAAAAATAAGGCAGAAACAGGTCAAGAACTTAGAAAAAGACGTCTTTTAGAGTTGAAAACTACTATATAAAACATAAAATGTCAATATCTTTGGCGTCCTCACACCCATCGATGCAGCGATACCACCATCTTTTAGAGCATCTGATAAGCTATTAAATGCAGTACAGAGTTTTTGTAGGTCTCTCAAAAATAAGGCAAAAATAGGTCAAGAACTTAGAAAAAGACGTCTTTTAGAGTTGAAAACTACTATATAAAACATAAAATGTCAATATCTTTGGCGTCCTTACACCCATCGATGCAGCGATACCACCATCTTTTAGAGCATCTGATAAGCTATTAAATGCAGTACAGAGTTTTTGTAGGTCTCTCAAAAATAAGGCAAAAATAGGTCAAGAACTTAGAAAAAGACGTCTTTTAGAGTTGAAAACTACTATATAAAATATAAAATGTCAATATCTTTGGCGTCCTTACACCCATCGATGCAGCGATACCACCATCTTTTAGAGCATCCGATAAGCTATTAAATGCAGTACAGAGTTTTTGTAAGTCTCTCAAAAATAAGGCAAAAACAGGCAAGAACTTAGAAAAAGACGTCTTTTAGAGTTGAAAACTACTCCATAAAACATAAAATGTCAATATTTTTGGCGTCCTTACACCTATCGATGCAGCGATACCACCGTCTTTTAGAGCATCCGATAAGCTATAAAATGCGATACAGAGTTTTTGTAAGTCTCTCAAAAATAAGGCAAAAATAGGTCAAGAACTTACAAAAAGACGTCTTTTAGAGTTGAAAACTACTATATAAAACATAAAATGTCAATATCTTTGGCGTCCTTACACCCATCGATGCAGCGATACCACCATCTTTTAGAGCATCTGATAAGCTATTAAATGCAGTACAGAGTTTTTGTAGGTCTCTCAAAAATAAGGCAAAAATAGGTCAAGAACTTAGAAAAAGACGTCTTTTAGAGTTGAAAACTACTATATAAAATATAAAATGTCAATATCTTTGGCGTCCTTACACCTATCGATGCAGCGATACCACCGTCTTTTAGAGCATCCGATAAGCTATAAAATGCGATACAGAGTTTTTGTAAGTCTCTCAAAAATAAGGCAAAAACAGGCAAGAACTTAGAAAAAGACGTCTTTTAGAGTTGAAAACTACTATATAAAACATAAAATGTCAATATCTTTGGCGTCCTTACACCCATCGATGCAGCGATACCACCATCTTTTAGAGCATCCGATAAGCTATTAAATGCAGTACAGAGTTTTTGTAAGTCTCTCAAAAATAAGGCAAAAACAGGCAAGAACTTAGAAAAAGACGTCTTTTAGAGTTGAAAACTACTCCATAAAACATAAAATGTCAATATTTTTGGCGTCCTTACACCTATCGATGCAGCGATACCACCGTCTTTTAGAGCATCCGATAAGCTATAAAATGCGATACAGAGTTTTTGTAAGTCTCTCAAAAATAAGGCAAAAATAGGTCAAGAACTTAGAAAAAGACGTCTTTTAGAGTTGAAAACTACTATATAAAACATAAAATGTCAATATCTTTGGCGTCCTTACACCCATCGATGCAGCGATACCACCATCTTTTAGAGCATCTGATAAGCTATTAAATGCAGTACAGAGTTTTTGTAGGTCTCTCAAAAATAAGGCAAAAATAGGTCAAGAACTTAGAAAAAGACGTCTTTTAGAGTTGAAAACTACTATATAAAACATAAAATGTCAATATCTTTGGCGTCCTTACAGCTATCGATGCAGCGATACCACCGTCTTTTAGAGCATCCGATAAGCTATAAAATGCGATACAGAGTTTTTGTAAGTCTCTCAAAAATAAGGCAAAAACAGGCAAGAACTTAGAAAAAGACGTCTTTTAGAGTTGAAAACTACTATATAAAACATAAAATGTCAATATCTTTGGCGTCCTTACACCTATCGATGCAGCGATACCACCGTCTTTTAGAGCATCCGATAAGCTATAAAATGCGATACAGAGTTTTTGTAAGTCTCTCAAAAATAAGGCAAAAACAGGCAAGGACTTAGAAAAAGACGTCTTTTAGAGTTGAAAACTACTATATAAAACATAAAATGTCAATATCTTTGGCGTCCTTACACCCATCGATGCAGCGATACCACCATCTTTTAGAGCATCTGATAAGCTGTTAAATGCAGTACAGAGTTTTTGTAGGTCTCTCGAAAATAAGGCAAAAATAGGTCAAGAACAGAAAAAGACGTCTTTTAGAGTTGAAAACTACTATATAAAACATAAAATGTCAATATCTTTGGCGTCCTTACACCTATCGATGCAGCGATACCACCGTCTTTTAGAGCCTCCGATAAGCTATAAAATGCGATACAGAGTTTTTGTAGGTCTCTCAAAAATAAGGCAAGAACTTAGAAAAAGACGTCTTTTAGAGTTGAAAACTACTACATAAAATATAAAATGTCAATATCTTTGGCGTCCTTACACCTATCGATACAGCGATGCCACCGTCTTTTAGAGCATCCGATAAGCTATAAAATGCGATACAGAGTTTTTGTAGGTCTCTCAAAAATAAGGCAAGAACTTAGAAAAAGACGTCTTTTAGAGTTGAAAACTACTACATAAAACATAAAATGTCAATATCTTTGGCGTCCTTACACCTATCGATACAGCGATGCCACCGTCTTTTAGAGCATCCGATAAGCTATAAAATGCGATACAGAGTTTTTGTAGGTCTCTCAAAAATAAGGCAAAAATAGGTCAAGAACAGAAAAAGACGTCTTTTAGAGTTGAAAACTACTATATAAAACATAAAATGTCAATATCTTTGGCGTCCTTACACCTATCGATGCAGCGATACCACCGTCTTTTAGAGCCTCCGATAAGCTATAAAATGCGATACAGAGTTTTTGTAGGTCTCTCAAAAATAAGGCAAGAACTTAGAAAAAGACGTCTTTTAGAGTTGAAAACTACTACATAAAATATAAAATGTCAATATCTTTGGCGTCCTTACACCTATCGATACAGCGATGCCACCGTCTTTTAGAGCATCCGATAAGCTATAAAATGCGATACAGAGTTTTTGTAGGTCTCTCAAAAATAAGGCAAGAACTTAGAAAAAGACGTCTTTTAGAGTTGAAAACTACTACATAAAACATAAAATGTCAATATCTTTGGCGTCCTTACACCTATCGATACAGCGATGCCACCGTCTTTTAGAGCATCCGATAAGCTATAAAATGCGATACAGAGTTTTTGTAGGTCTCTCAAAAATAAGGCAAGAACTTAGAAAAAGACGTCTTTTAGAGTTGAAAACTACTACATAAAACATAAAATGTCAATATTTTTGGCGTCCTTACACCTATCGATGCAGCGATACCACCGTCTTTTAGAGCATCCGATAAGCTATAAAATGCGATACAGAGTTTTTGTAAGTCTCTCAAAAATAAGGCAAAAATAGGTCAAGAACTTACAAAAAGACGTCTTTTAGAGTTGAAAACTACTATATAAAACATAAAATGTCAATATCTTTGGCGTCCTTACACCCATCGATGCAGCGATACCACCGTCTTTTAGAGCATCTGATAAGCTATTAAATGCAGTACAGAGTTTTTGTAGGTCTCTCAAAAATAAGGCAAAAATAGGTCAAGAACTTAGAAAAAGACGTCTTTTAGAGTTGAAAACTACTATATAAAATATAAAATGTCAATATCTTTGGCGTCCTTACACCTATCGATGCAGCGATACCACCGTCTTTTAGAGCATCCGATAAGCTATAAAATGCGATACAGAGTTTTTGTAAGTCTCTCAAAAATAAGGCAAAAACAGGCAAGAACTTAGAAAAAGACGTCTTTTAGAGTTGAAAACTACTATATAAAACATAAAATGTCAATATCTTTGGCGTCCTTACACCCATCGATGCAGCGATACCACCATCTTTTAGAGCATCCGATAAGCTATTAAATGCAGTACAGAGTTTTTGTAAGTCTCTCAAAAATAAGGCAAAAACAGGCAAGAACTTAGAAAAAGACGTCTTTTAGAGTTGAAAACTACTCCATAAAACATAAAATGTCAATATTTTTGGCGTCCTTACACCTATCGATGCAGCGATACCACCGTCTTTTAGAGCATCCGATAAGCTATAAAATGCGATACAGAGTTTTTGTAAGTCTCTCAAAAATAAGGCAAAAATAGGTCAAGAACTTAGAAAAAGACGTCTTTTAGAGTTGAAAACTACTATATAAAACATAAAATGTCAATATCTTTGGCGTCCTTACACCCATCGATGCAGCGATACCACCATCTTTTAGAGCATCTGATAAGCTATTAAATGCAGTACAGAGTTTTTGTAGGTCTCTCAAAAATAAGGCAAAAATAGGTCAAGAACTTAGAAAAAGACGTCTTTTAGAGTTGAAAACTACTATATAAAACATAAAATGTCAATATCTTTGGCGTCCTTACACCTATCGATGCAGCGATACCACCGTCTTTTAGAGCATCCGATAAGCTATAAAATGCGATACAGAGTTTTTGTAAGTCTCTCAAAAATAAGGCAAAAACAGGCAAGAACTTAGAAAAAGACGTCTTTTAGAGTTGAAAACTACTATATAAAACATAAAATGTCAATATCTTTGGCGTCCTTACACCTATCGATGCAGCGATACCACCGTCTTTTAGAGCATCCGATAAGCTATAAAATGCGATACAGAGTTTTTGTAAGTCTCTCAAAAATAAGGCAAAAACAGGCAAGAACTTAGAAAAAGACGTCTTTTAGAGTTGAAAACTACTATATAAAACATAAAATGTCAATATCTTTGGCGTCCTTACACCCATCGATGCAGCGATACCACCATCTTTTAGAGCATCTGATAAGCTGTTAAATGCAGTACAGAGTTTTTGTAGGTCTCTCAAAAATAAGGCAAAAATAGGTCAAGAACAGAAAAAGACGTCTTTTAGAGTTGAAAACTACTATATAAAACATAAAATGTCAATATCTTTGGCGTCCTTACACCTATCGATGCAGCGATACCACCGTCTTTTAGAGCCTCCGATAAGCTATAAAATGCGATACAGAGTTTTTGTAGGTCTCTCAAAAATAAGGCAAGAACTTAGAAAAAGACGTCTTTTAGAGTTGAAAACTACTACATAAAATATAAAATGTCAATATCTTTGGCGTCCTTACACCTATCGATACAGCGATGCCACCGTCTTTTAGAGCATCCGATAAGCTATAAAATGCGATACAGAGTTTTTGTAGGTCTCTCAAAAATAAGGCAAGAACTTAGAAAAAGACGTCTTTTAGAGTTGAAAACTACTACATAAAACATAAAATGTCAATATCTTTGGCGTCCTTACACCTATCGATACAGCGATGCCACCGTCTTTTAGAGCATCCGATAAGCTATAAAATGCGATACAGAGTTTTTGTAGGTCTCTCAAAAATAAGGCAAAAATAGGTCAAGAACAGAAAAAGACGTCTTTTAGAGTTGAAAACTACTATATAAAACATAAAATGTCAATATCTTTGGCGTCCTTACACCTATCGATGCAGCGATACCACCGTCTTTTAGAGCCTCCGATAAGCTATAAAATGCGATACAGAGTTTTTGTAGGTCTCTCAAAAATAAGGCAAGAACTTAGAAAAAGACGTCTTTTAGAGTTGAAAACTACTACATAAAATATAAAATGTCAATATCTTTGGCGTCCTTACACCTATCGATACAGCGATGCCACCGTCTTTTAGAGCATCCGATAAGCTATAAAATGCGATACAGAGTTTTTGTAGGTCTCTCAAAAATAAGGCAAGAACTTAGAAAAAGACGTCTTTTAGAGTTGAAAACTACTACATAAAACATAAAATGTCAATATCTTTGGCGTCCTTACACCTATCGATACAGCGATGCCACCGTCTTTTAGAGCATCCGATAAGCTATAAAATGCGATACAGAGTTTTTGTAGGTCTCTCAAAAATAAGGCAAGAACTTAGAAAAAGACGTCTTTTAGAGTTGAAAACTACTACATAAAACATAAAATGTCAATATCTTTGGCGTCCTTACACCTATCGATACAGCGATGCCACCGTCTTTTAGAGCATCCGATAAGCTATAAAATGCGATACAGAGTTTTTGTAGGTCTCTCAAAAATAAGGCAAAAATAGGTCAAGAACTTAGAAAAAGACGTCTTTTAGACTTGAAAACTACTATATAAAACATAAAATGTCAATATCTTTGGCGTCCTTACACCTATCGATGCAGCGATACCACCGTCTTTTAGAGCATCCGATGAGCTATAAAATGCGATACAGAGTTTTTGTAAGTCTCTCAAAAATAAGGCAAAAACAGGCAAGAACTTAGAAAAAGACGTCTTTTAGAGTTGAAAACTACTACATAAAATATAAAATGTCAATATCTTTGGCGTCCTTACACCTATCGGTGCAGCGATACCACCGTCTTTTAGAGCATCCGATAAGCTATTAAATGCAGTACAGAGTTTTTGTAGGTCTCTCAAAAATAAGGCAAAAATAGGTCAAGAACTTAGAAAAAGACGTCTTTTAGAGTTGAAAACTACTATATAAAACATAAAATGTCAATATCTTTGGCGTCCTTACACCCATCGATGCAGCGATACCACCATCTTTTAGAGCATCTGATAAGCTATTAAATGCAGTACAGAGTTTTTGTAGGTCTCTCAAAAATAAGGCAAAAATAGGTCAAGAACAGAAAAAGACGTCTTTTAGAGTTGAAAACTACTATATAAAACATAAAATGTCAATATCTTTGGCGTCCTTACACCTATCGATGCAGCGATACCACCGTCTTTTAGAGCCTCCGATAAGCTATAAAATGCGATACAGAGTTTTTGTAGGTCTCTCAAAAATAAGGCAAGAACTTAGAAAAAGACGTCTTTTAGAGTTGAAAACTACTACATAAAATATAAAATGTCAATATCTTTGGCGTCCTTACACCTATCGATACAGCGATGCCACCGTCTTTTAGAGCATCCGATAAGCTATAAAATGCGATACAGAGTTTTTGTAGGTCTCTCAAAAATAAGGCAAGAACTTAGAAAAAGACGTCTTTTAGAGTTGAAAACTACTACATAAAACATAAAATGTCAATATCTTTGGCGTCCTTACACCTATCGATACAGCGATGCCACCGTCTTTTAGAGCATCCGATAAGCTATAAAATGCGATACAGAGTTTTTGTAGGTCTCTCAAAAATAAGGCAAAAATAGGTCAAGAACAGAAAAAGACGTCTTTTAGAGTTGAAAACTACTATATAAAACATAAAATGTCAATATCTTTGGCGTCCTTACACCTATCGATGCAGCGATACCACCGTCTTTTAGAGCCTCCGATAAGCTATAAAATGCGATACAGAGTTTTTGTAGGTCTCTCAAAAATAAGGCAAGAACTTAGAAAAAGACGTCTTTTAGAGTTGAAAACTACTACATAAAATATAAAATGTCAATATCTTTGGCGTCCTTACACCTATCGATACAGCGATGCCACCGTCTTTTAGAGCATCCGATAAGCTATAAAATGCGATACAGAGTTTTTGTAGGTCTCTCAAAAATAAGGCAAGAACTTAGAAAAAGACGTCTTTTAGAGTTGAAAACTACTACATAAAACATAAAATGTCAATATCTTTGGCGTCCTTACACCTATCGATACAGCGATGCCACCGTCTTTTAGAGCATCCGATAAGCTATAAAATGCGATACAGAGTTTTTGTAGGTCTCTCAAAAATAAGGCAAGAACTTAGAAAAAGACGTCTTTTAGAGTTGAAAACTACTACAAAAAACATAAAATGTCAATATCTTTGGCGTCCTTACACCTATCGATACAGCGATGCCACCGTCTTTTAGAGCATCCGATAAGCTATTAAATGCAGTACAGAGTTTTTGTAGGTCTCTCAAAAATAAGGCAAAAATAGGTCAAGAACTTAGAAAAAGACGTCTTTTAGAGTTGAAAACTACTATATAAAACATAAAATGTCAATATCTTTGGCGTCCTTACACCCATCGATGCAGCGATACCACCATCTTTTAGAGCATCTGATAAGCTATTAAATGCAGTACAGAGTTTTTGTAGGTCTCTCAAAAATAAGGCTAAAATAGGTCAAGAACTTAGAAAAAGACGTCTTTTAGAGTTGAAAACTACTATATAAAACATAAAATGTCAATATCTTTGGCGTCCTTACACCGATCGATGCAGCGATACCACCATCTTTTAGAGCATCTGATAAGCTATTAAATGCAGTACAGAGTTTTTGTAGGTCTCTCAAAAATAAGGCAAAAATAGGTCAAGAACTTAGAAAAAGACGTCTTTTAGAGTTGAAAACTACTATATAAAACATAAAATGTCAATATCTTTGGCGTCCTTACACCTATCGATGCAGCGATACCACCGTCTTTTAGAGCATCCGATGAGCTATAAAATGCGATACAGAGTTTTTGTAAGTCTCTCAAAAATAAGGCAAAAACAGGCAAGAACTTAGAAAAAGACGTCTTTTAGAGTTGAAAACTACTACATAAAATATAAAATGTCAATATCTTTGGCGTCCTTACACCTATCGGTGCAGCGATACCACCGTCTTTTAGAGCATCCGATAAGCTATTAAATGCAGTACAGAGTTTTTGTAGGTCTCTCAAAAATAAGGCAAAAATAGGTCAAGAACTTAGAAAAAGACGTCTTTTAGAGTTGAAAACTACTATATAAAACATAAAATGTCAATATCTTTGGCGTCCTTACACCCATCGATGCAGCGATACCACCATCTTTTAGAGCATCTGATAAGCTATTAAATGCAGTACAGAGTTTTTGTAGGTCTCTCAAAAATAAGGCTAAAATAGGTCAAGAACTTAGAAAAAGACGTCTTTTAGAGTTGAAAACTACTATATAAAACATAAAATGTCAATATCTTTGGCGTCCTTACACCGATCGATGCAGCGATACCACCATCTTTTAGAGCATCTGATAAGCTATTAAATGCAGTACAGAGTTTTTGTCGGTCTCTCAAAAATAAGGCAAAAATAGGTCAAGAACTTAGAAAAAGACGTCTTTTAGAGTTGAAAACTACTATATAAAACATAATATGTCAATATCTTTGGCGTCCTTACACCCATCGATGCAGCGATACCACCATCTTTTAGAGCATCTGATAAGCTATTAAATGCAGTACAGAGTTTTTGTAAGTCTCTCAAAAATAAGGCAAAAACAGGCAAGAACTTAGAAAAAGACTTCTTTTAGAGTTGAAAACTACTCCATAAAACATAAAATGTCAATATTTTTGGCGTCCTTACACCTATCGATGCAGCGATACCACCGTCTTTTAGAGCATCCGATAAGCTATAAAATGCAATACAGAGTTTTTGTAAGTCTCTCAAAAATAAGGCAAAAATAGGTCAAGAACTTAGAAAAAGACGTCTTTTAGAGTTGAAAACTACTATATAAAACATAAAATGTCAATATCTTTGGCGTCCTTACACCCATCGATGCAGCGATACCACCATCTTTTAGAGCATCCGATAAGCTATTAAATGCAGTACAGAGTTTTTGTAAGTCTCTCAAAAATAAGGCAAAAACAGGCAAGAACTTAGAAAAAGACGTCTTTTAGAGTTGAAAACTACTCCATAAAATATAAAATGTCAATATTTTTGGCGTCCTTACACCTATCGATGCAGCGATACCACTGTCTTTTAGAGCATCCGATAAGCTATAAAATGCGATACAGAGTTTTTGTAAGTCTCTCAAAAATAAGGCAAAAACAGGCAAGAACTTAGAAAAAGACGCCTTTTAGAGTTGAAAACTACTATATAAAACATAAAATGTCAATATCTTTGGCGTCCTTACACCCATCGATGCAGCGATACCACCATCTTTTAGAGCATCCGATAAGCTATTAAATGCAGTACAGAGTTTTTGTAAGTCTCTCAAAAATAAGGCAAAAACAGGCAAGAACTTAGAAAAAGACGTCTTTTAGAGTTGAAAACTACTCCATAAAACATAAAATGTCAATATTTTTGGCGTTCTTACACCTATCGATGCAGCGATACCACCGTCTTTTAGAGCATCCGATAAGCTATAAAATGCGATACAGAGTTTTTGTAAGTCTCTCAAAAATAAGGCAAAAACAGGCAAGGACTTAGAAAAAGACGTCTTTTAGAGTTGAAAACTACTATATAAAACATAAAATGTCAATATCTTTGGCGTCCTTACACCTATCGATGCAGCGATACCACCGTCTTTTAGAGCATCCGATAAGCTATAAAATGCGATACAGAGTTTTTGTAAGTCTCTCAAAAATAAGGCAAAAACAGGCAAGAACTTAGAAAAAGACGTCTTTTAGAGTTGAAAACTACTATATAAAACATAAAATGTCAATATCTTTGGCGTCCTTACACCTATCGATGCAGCGATACCACCGTCTTTTAGAGCATCCGATAAGCTATAAAATGCGATACAGAGTTTTTGTAAGTCTCTCAAAAATAAGGCAAAAACAGGCAAGGACTTAGAAAAAGACGTCTTTTAGAGTTGAAAACTACTATATAAAACATAAAATGTCAATATCTTTGGCGTCCTTACACCTATCGATGCAGCGATACCACCATCTTTTAGAGCATCTGATAAGCTGTTAAATGCAGTACAGAGTTTTTGTAGGTCTCTCAAAAATAAGGCAAGAACTTAGAAAAAGACGTCTTTTAGAGTTGAAAACTACTACATAAAATATAAAATGTCAATATCTTTGGCGTCCTTACACCTATCGATACAGCGATACCACCATCTTTTAGAGCATCTGATAAGCTATTAAATGCAGTACAGAGTTTTTGTAGGTCTCTCAAAAATAAGGCAAAAATAGGTCAAGAACAGAAAAAGACGTCTTTTAGAGTTGAAAACTACTATATAAAACATAAAATGTCAATATCTTTGGCGTCCTTACACCTATCGATGCAGCGATACCACCGTCTTTTAGAGCCTCCGATAAGCTATAAAATGCGATACAGAGTTTTTGTAGGTCTCTCAAAAATAAGGCAAGAACTTAGAAAAAGACGTCTTTTAGAGTTGAAAACTACTACATAAAACATAAAATGTCAATATCTTTGGCGTCCTTACACCTATCGATACAGCGATGCCACCGTCTTTTAGAGCATCCGATAAGCTATAAAATGCGATACAGAGTTTTTGTAGGTCTCTCAAAAATAAGGCAAGAACTTAGAAAAAGGCGTCTTTTAGAGTTGAAAACTACTACATAAAATATAAAATGTCAATATCTTTGGCGTCCTTACACCTATCGATGCAGCGATACCACCGTCTTTTAGAGCATCCGATAAGCTATAAAATGCGATACAGAGTTTTTGTAGGTCTCTCAAAAATAAGGCAAAAATAGGTCAAGAACAGAAAAAGACGTCTTTTAGAGTTGAAAACTACTATATAAAACATAAAATGTCAATATCTTTGGCGTCCTTACACCTATCGATGCAGCGATACCACCGTCTTTTAGAGCCTCCGATAAGCTATAAAATGCGATACAGAGTTTTTGTAGGTCTCTCAAAAATAAGGCAAGAACTTAGAAAAAGACGTCTTTTAGAGTTGAAAACTACTACATAAAATATAAAATGTCAATATCTTTGGCGTCCTTACACCTATCGATACAGCGATGCCACCGTCTTTTAGAGCATCCGATAAGCTATAAAATGCGATACAGAGTTTTTGTAGGTCTCTCAAAAATAAGGCAAGAACTTAGAAAAAGACGTCTTTTAGAGTTGAAAACTACTACATAAAACATAAAATGTCAATATTTTTGGCGTCCTTACACCTATCGATGCAGCGATACCACCGTCTTTTAGAGCATCCGATAAGCTATAAAATGCGATACAGAGTTTTTGTAAGTCTCTCAAAAATAAGGCAAAAACAGGCAAGAACTTAGAAAAAGACGTCTTTTAGAGTTGAAAACTACTATATAAAACATAAAATGTCAATATCTTTGGCGTCCTTACACCTATCGATGCAGCGATACCACCGTCTTTTAGAGCATCCGATAAGCTATAAAATGCGATACAGAGTTTTTGTAAGTCTCTCAAAAATAAGGCAAAAACAGGCAAGAACTTAGAAAAAGACGTCTTTTAGAGTTGAAAACTACTATATAAAACATAAAATGTCAATATCTTTGGCGTCCTTACACCTATCGATGCAGCGATACCACCGTCTTTTAGAGCATCCGATAAGCTATAAAATGCGATACAGAGTTTTTGTAAGTCTCTCAAAAATAAGGCAAAAACAGGCAAGGACTTAGAAAAAGACGTCTTTTAGAGTTGAAAACTACTATATAAAACATAAAATGTCAATATCTTTGGCGTCCTTACACCCATCGATGCAGCGATACCACCATCTTTTAGAGCATCTGATAAGCTGTTAAATGCAGTACAGAGTTTTTGTAGGTCTCTCAAAAATAAGGCAAAAATAGGTCAAGAACAGAAAAAGACGTCTTTTAGAGTTGAAAACTACTATATAAAACATAAAATGTCAATATCTTTGGCGTCCTTACACCTATCGATGCAGCGATACCACCGTCTTTTAGAGCCTCCGATAAGCTATAAAATGCGATACAGAGTTTTTGTAGGTCTCTCAAAAATAAGGCAAGAACTTAGAAAAAGACGTCTTTTAGAGTTGAAAACTACTACATAAAATATAAAATGTCAATATCTTTGGCGTCCTTACACCTATCGATACAGCGATGCCACCGTCTTTTAGAGCATCCGATAAGCTATAAAATGCGATACAGAGTTTTTGTAGGTCTCTCAAAAATAAGGCAAGAACTTAGAAAAAGACGTCTTTTAGAGTTGAAAACTACTACATAAAACATAAAATGTCAATATCTTTGGCGTCCTTACACCTATCGATACAGCGATGCCACCGTCTTTTAGAGCATCCGATAAGCTATAAAATGCGATACAGAGTTTTTGTAGGTCTCTCAAAAATAAGGCAAGAACTTAGAAAAAGACGTCTTTTAGAGTTGAAAACTACTACATAAAACATAAAATGTCAATATTTTTGGCGTCCTTACACCTATCGATGCAGCGATACCACCGTCTTTTAGAGCATCCGATAAGCTATAAAATGCGATACAGAGTTTTTGTAAGTCTCTCAAAAATAAGGCAAAAATAGGTCAAGAACTTACAAAAAGACGTCTTTTAGAGTTGAAAACTACTATATAAAACATAAAATGTCAATATCTTTGGCGTCCTTACACCCATCGATGCAGCGATACCACCATCTTTTAGAGCATCTGATAAGCTATTAAATGCAGTACAGAGTTTTTGTAGGTCTCTCAAAAATAAGGCAAAAATAGGTCAAGAACTTAGAAAAAGACGTCTTTTAGAGTTGAAAACTACTATATAAAATATAAAATGTCAATATCTTTGGCGTCCTTACACCTATCGATGCAGCGATACCACCGTCTTTTAGAGCATCCGATAAGCTATAAAATGCGATACAGAGTTTTTGTAAGTCTCTCAAAAATAAGGCAAAAACAGGCAAGAACTTAGAAAAAGACGTCTTTTAGAGTTGAAAACTACTATATAAAACATAAAATGTCAATATCTTTGGCGTCCTTACACCCATCGATGCAGCGATACCACCATCTTTTAGAGCATCCGATAAGCTATAAAATGCGATACAGAGTTTTTGTAAGTCTCTCAAAAATAAGGCAAAAATAGGTCAAGAACTTACAAAAAGACGTCTTTTAGAGTTGAAAACTACTATATAAAATATAAAATGTCAATATCTTTGGCGTCCTTACACCTATCGATGCAGCGATACCACCGTCTTTTAGAGCATCCGATAAGCTATAAAATGCGATACAGAGTTTTTGTAAGTCTCTCAAAAATAAGGCAAAAACAGGCAAGAACTTAGAAAAAGACGTCTTTTAGAGTTGAAAACTACTCCATAAAACATAAAATGTCAATATTTTTGGCGTCCTTACACCTATCGATGCAGCGATACCACCGTCTTTTAGAGCATCCGATAAGCTATAAAATACGATACAGAGTTTTTGTAAGTCTCTCAAAAATAAGGCAAAAATAGGTCAAGAACTTAGAAAAAGACGTCTTTTAGAGTTGAAAACTACTATATAAAACATAAAATGTCAATATCTTTGGCGTCCTTACACCCATCGATGCAGCGATACCACCATCTTTTAGAGCATCTGATAAGCTATTAAATGCAGTACAGAGTTTTTGTAGGTCTCTCAAAAATAAGGCAAAAATAGGTCAAGAACTTAGAAAAAGACGTCTTTTAGAGTTGAAAACTACTATATAAAACATAAAATGTCAATATCTTTGGCGTCCTTACACCTATCGATGCAGCGATACCACCGTCTTTTAGAGCATCCGATAAGCTATAAAATGCGATACAGAGTTTTTGTAAGTCTCTCAAAAATAAGGCAAAAACAGGCAAGAACTTAGAAAAAGACGTCTTTTAGAGTTGAAAACTACTATATAAAACATAAAATGTCAATATCTTTGGCGTCCTTACACCTATCGATGCAGCGATACCACCGTCTTTTAGAGCATCCGATAAGCTATAAAATGCGATACAGAGTTTTTGTAAGTCTCTCAAAAATAAGGCAAAAACAGGCAAGAACTTAGAAAAAGACGTCTTTTAGAGTTGAAAACTACTATATAAAACATAAAATGTCAATATCTTTGGCGTCCTTACACCCATCGATGCAGCGATACCACCATCTTTTAGAGCATCTGATAAGCTGTTAAATGCAGTACAGAGTTTTTGTAGGTCTCTCAAAAATAAGGCAAAAATAGGTCAAGAACAGAAAAAGACGTCTTTTAGAGTTGAAAACTACTATATAAAACATAAAATGTCAATATCTTTGGCGTCCTTACACCTATCGATGCAGCGATACCACCGTCTTTTAGAGCCTCCGATAAGCTATAAAATGCGATACAGAGTTTTTGTAGGTCTCTCAAAAATAAGGCAAGAACTTAGAAAAAGACGTCTTTTAGAGTTGAAAACTACTACATAAAACATAAAATGTCAATATCTTTGGCGTCCTTACACCTATCGATACAGCGATGCCACCGTCTTTTAGAGCATCCGGTAAGCTATAAAATGCGATACAGAGTTTTTGTAGGTCTCTCAAAAATAAGGCAAAAATAGGTCAAGAACAGAAAAAGACGTCTTTTAGAGTTGAAAACTACTATATAAAACATAAAATGTCAATATCTTTGGCGTCCTTACACCCATCGATGCAGCGATACCACCATCTTTTAGAGCATCTGATAAGCTATTAAATGCAGTACAGAGTTTTTGTAGGTCTCTCAAAAATAAGGCAAAAATAGGTCAAGAACTTAGAAAAAGACGTCTTTTAGAGTTGAAAACTACTATATAAAACATAAAATGTCAATATCTTTGGCGTCCTTACACCTATCGATGCAGCGATACCACTGTCTTTTAGAGCATCCGATAAGCTATAAAATGCGATACAGAGTTTTTGTAAGTCTCTCAAAAATAAGGCAAAAACAGGCAAGAACTTAGAAAAAGACGTCTTTTAGAGTTGAAAACTACTACATAAAATATAAAATGTCAATATCTTTGGCGTCCTTACACCTATCGATACAGCGATGCCACCGTCTTTTAGAGCATCCGATAAGCTATAAAATGCGATACAGAGTTTTTGTAGGTCTCTCAAAAATAAGGCAAGAACTTAGAAAAAGACGTCTTTTAGAGTTGAAAACTACTACATAAAACATAAAATGTCAATATCTTTGGCGTCCTTACACCTATCGATACAGCGATGCCACCGTCTTTTAGAGCATCCGATAAGCTATAAAATGCGATACAGAGTTTTTGTAGGTCTCTCAAAAATAAGGCAAGAACTTAGAAAAAGACGTCTTTTAGAGTTGAAAACTACTACATAAAACATAAAATGTCAATATCTTTGGCGTCCTTACACCTATCGATACAGCGATGCCACCGTCTTTTAGAGCATCCGATAGGCTATAAAATGCGATACAGAGTTTTTGTAGGTCTCTCAAAAATAAGGCAAAAATAGGTCAAGAACTTAGAAAAAGACGTCTTTTAGAGTTGAAAACGACTATATAAAACATAAAATGTCAATATCTTTGGCGTCCTTACACCTATCGATGCAGCGATACCACCGTCTTTTAGAGCATCCGATGAGCTATAAAATGCGATACAGAGTTTTTGTAAGTCTCTCAAAAATAAGGCAAAAACAGGCAAGAACTTAGAAAAAGACGTCTTTTAGAGTTGAAAACTACTACATAAAATATAAAATGTCAATATCTTTGGCGTCCTTACACCTATCGGTGCAGCGATACCACCGTCTTTTAGAGCATCCGATAAGCTATTAAATGCAGTACAGAGTTTTTGTAGGTCTCTCAAAAATAAGGCAAAAATAGGTCAAGAACAGAAAAAGACGTCTTTTAGAGTTGAAAACTACTATATAAAACATAAAATGTCAATATCTTTGGCGTCCTTACACCTATCGATGCAGCGATACCACCGTCTTTTAGAGCCTCCGATAAGCTATAAAATGCGATACAGAGTTTTTGTAGGTCTCTCAAAAATAAGGCAAGAACTTAGAAAAAGACGTCTTTTAGAGTTGAAAACTACTACATAAAATATAAAATGTCAATATCTTTGGCGTCCTTACACCTATCGATACAGCGATGCCACCGTCTTTAGAGCATCCGATAAGCTATAAAATGCGATACAGAGTTTTTGTAGGTCTCTCAAAAATAAGGCAAGAACTTAGAAAAAGACGTCTTTTAGAGTTGAAAACTACTACATAAAACATAAAATGTCAATATCTTTGGCGTCCTTACACCTATCGATACAGCGATGCCACCGTCTTTTAGAGCATCCGATAAGCTATAAAATGCGATACAGAGTTTTTGTAGGTCTCTCAAAAATAAGGCAAAAATAGGTCAAGAACAGAAAAAGACGTCTTTTAGAGTTGAAAACTACTATATAAAACATAAAATGTCAATATCTTTGGCGTCCTTACACCTATCGATGCAGCGATACCACCGTCTTTTAGAGCCTCCGATAAGCTATAAAATGCGATACAGAGTTTTTGTAGGTCTCTCAAAAATAAGGCAAGAACTTAGAAAAAGACGTCTTTTAGAGTTGAAAACTACTACATAAAATATAAAATGTCAATATCTTTGGCGTCCTACACCTATCGATACAGCGATGCCACCGTCTTTTAGAGCATCCGATAAGCTATAAAATGCGATACAGAGTTTTTGTAGGTCTCTCAAAAATAAGGCAAGAACTTAGAAAAAGACGTCTTTTAGAGTTGAAAACTACTACATAAAACATAAATGTCAATATCTTTGGCGTCCTTACACCTATCGATACAGCGATGCCACCGTCTTTAGAGCATCCGATAAGCTATAAAATGCGATACAGAGTTTTTGTAGGTCTCTCAAAAATAAGGCAAGAACTTAGAAAAAGACGTCTTTTAGAGTTGAAAACTACTACATAAAACATAAAATGTCAATATCTTTGGCGTCCTTACACCTATCGATACAGCGATGCCACCGTCTTTTAGAGCATCCGATAAGCTATAAAATGCGATACAGAGTTTTTGTAGGTCTCTCAAAAATAAGGCAAAAATAGGTCAAGAACTTAGAAAAAGACGTCTTTTAGAGTTGAAACTACTATATAAAACATAAAATGTCAATATCTTTGGCGTCCTTACACCTATCGATGCAGCGATACCACCGTCTTTTAGAGCATCCGATGAGTTATAAAATGCGATACAGAGTTTTTGTAAGTCTCTCAAAAATAAGGCAAAAACAGGCAAGAACTTAGAAAAAGACGTCTTTTAGAGTTGAAAACTACTACATAAAATATAAAATGTCAATATCTTTGGCGTCCTTACACCTATCGGTGCAGCGATACCACCGTCTTTTAGAGCATCCGATAAGCTATTAAATGCAGTACAGAGTTTTTGTAGGTCTCTCAAAAATAAGGCAAAAATAGGTCAAGAACTTAGAAAAGACGTCTTTTAGAGTTGAAAACTACTATATAAAACATAAAATGTCAATATCTTTGGCGTCCTTACACCCATCGATGCAGCGATACCACCATCTTTTAGAGCATCTGATAAGCTATTAAATGCAGTACAGAGTTTTTGTAGGTCTCTCAAAAATAAGGCTAAAATAGGTCAAGAACTTAGAAAAAGACGTCTTTTAGAGTGAAAACTACTATATAAAACATAAAATGTCAATATCTTTGGCGTCCTTACACCGATCGATGCAGCGATACCACCATCTTTTAGAGCATCTGATAAGCTATTAAATGCAGTACAGAGTTTTTGTCGGTCTCTCAAAAATAAGGCAAAAATAGGTCAAGAACTTAGAAAAAGACGTCTTTTAGAGTTGAAAACTACTATATAAAACATAATATGTCAATATCTTTGGCGTCCTTACACCCATCGATGCAGCGATACCACCATCTTTTAGAGCATCTGATAAGTTATTAAATGCAGTACAGAGTTTTTGTAAGTCTCTCAAAAATAAGGCAAAAAACAGGCAAGAACTTAGAAAAAGACGTCTTTTAGAGTTGAAAACTACTCCATAAAACATAAAATGTCAATATTTTTGGCGTCCTTACACCTATCGATGCAGCGATACCACCGTCTTTTAGAGCATCCGATAAGCTATAAAATGCGATACAGAGTTTTTGTAAGTCTCTCAAAAATAAGGCAAAAATAGGTCAAGAACTTAGAAAAAGACGTCTTTTAGAGTTGAAAACTACTATATAAAACATAAAATGTCAATATCTTTGGCGTCCTTACACCCATCGATGCAGCGATACCACCATCTTTTAGAGCATCCGATAAGCTATTAAATGCAGTACAGAGTTTTTGTAAGTCTCTCAAAAATAAGGCAAAAACAGGCAAGAACTTAGAAAAAGACGTCTTTTAGAGTTGAAAACTACTCCATAAAACATAAAATGTCAATATTTTTGGCGTCCCTACACCTATCGATGCAGCGATACACCGTCTTTTAGAGCATCCGATAAGCTATAAAATGCGATACAGAGTTTTTGTAAGTCTCTCAAAAATAAGGCAAAATAGGTCAAGAACTTAGAAAAAGACGTCTTTTAGAGTTGAAAACTACTATATAAAAACATAAAATGTCAATATCTTTGGCGTCCTTACACCCATCGATGCAGCGATACCACCATCTTTTAGAGCATCTGATAAGCTATTAAATACAGTACAGAGTTTTTGTAGGTCTCTCAAAATAAGGCAAAAATAGGTCAAGAACTTAGAAAAAGACGTCTTTTAGAGTTGAAAACTACTATATAAAACATAAAATGTCAATATCTTTGGCGTCCTTACACCCATCGATGCAGCGATACCACCATCTTTTAGAGCATCTGATAAGCTATTAAATGCAGTACAGAGTTTTTGTAGGTCTCTCAAAAATAAGGCAAAAATAGGTCAAGAACTTAGAAAAAGACGTCTTTTAGAGTTGAAAACTACTATATAAAACATAAAATGTCAATATCTTTGGCGTCCTTACACCTATCGATGCAGCGATACCACCGTCTTTTAGAGCATCCGATAAGCTATTAAATGCAGTACAGAGTTTTTGTCGGTCTCTCAAAAATAAGGCAAAAATAGGTCAAGAACTTAGAAAAAGACGTCTTTTAGAGTTGAAAACTACTATATAAAACATAATATGTCAATATCTTTGGCGTCCTTACACCCATCGATGCAGCGATACCACCATCTTTTAGAGCATCCGATAAGCTATTAAATGCAGTACAGAGTTTTTGTAAGTCTCTCAAAAATAAGGCAAAAACAGGCAAGAACTTAGAAAAAGACGTCTTTTAGAGTTGAAAACTACTCCATAAAACATAAAATGTCAATATTTTTGGCGTCCTTACACCTATCGATGCAGCGATACCACCGTCTTTTAGAGCATCCGATAAGCTATAAAATGCGATACAGAGTTTTTGTAAGTCTCTCAAAAATAAGGCAAAAATAGGTCAAGAACTTAGAAAAAGACGTCTTTTAGAGTTGAAAACTACTATATAAAATATAAAATGTCAATATCTTTGGCGTCCTTACACCCATCGATGCAGCGATACCACCATCTTTTAGAGCATCTGATAAGCTATTAAATGCAGTACAGAGTTTTTGTAGGTCTCTCAAAAATAAGGCAAAAATAGGTCAAGAACTTAGAAAAAGACGTCTTTTAGAGTTGAAAACTACTATATAAAACATAAAATGTCAATATCTTTGGCGTCCTTACACCCATCGATGCAGCGATACCACCATCTTTTAGAGCATCCGATAAGCTATTAAATGCAGTGCAGAGTTTTTGTAAGTCTCTCAAAAATAAGGCAAAAACAGGCAAGAACTTAGAAAAAGACGTCTTTTAGAGTTGAAAACTACTCCATAAAACATAAAATGTCAATATTTTTGGCGTCCTTACACCTATCGATGCAGCGATACCACCGACTTTTAGAGCATCCGATAAGCTATAAAATGCGATACAGAGTTTTTGTAAGTCTCTCAAAAATAAGGCAAAAATAGGTCAAGAACTTAGAAAAAGACGTCTTTTAGAGTTGAAAACTACTATATAAAACATAAAATGTCAATATCTTTGGCGTCCTTACACCATCGATGCAGCGATACCACCATCTTTTAGAGCATCTGATAAGCTATTAAATACAGTACAGAGTTTTTGTAGGTCTCTCAAAAATAAGGCAAAAATAGGTCAAGAACTTAGAAAAAGACGTCTTTTAGAGTTGAAACTACTATATAAAACATAAAATGTCAATATCTTTGGCGTCCTTACACCTATCGATGCAGCGATACCACCGTCTTTTAGAGCATCCGATAAGGTATAAAATGCGATACAGAGTTTTTGTAAGTCTCTCAAAAATAAGGCAAAAACAGGCAAGAACTTAGAAAAAGACGTCTTTTAGAGTTGAAAACTACTACATAAAATATAAAATGTCAATATCTTTGGCGTCCTTACACCTATCGGTGCAGCGATACCACCGTCTTTTAGAGCATCCGATAAGCTATTAAATGCAGTACAGAGTTTTTGTAGGTCTCTCAAAAATAAGGCAAAAATAGGTCAAGAACTTAGAAAAAGACGTCTTTTAGAGTTGAAAACTACTATAAAAACATAAAAATGTCAATATCTTTGGCGTCCTTACACCTATCGATGCAGCGATACCACCGTCTTTTAGAGCATCCGATAAGCTATAAAATGCGATACAGAGTTTTTGTAAGTCTCTCAAAATAAGGCAAAAACAGGCAAGAACTTAGAAAAAGACGTCTTTTAGAGTTGAAAACTACTACATAAAATATAAAATGTCAATATCTTTGGCGTCCTTACACCTATCGGTGCAGCGATACCACCGTCTTTTAGAGCATCCGATAAGCTATTAAATGCAGTACAGAGTTTTTGTAGGTCTCTCAAAAATAAGGCAAAAATAGTCAAGAACTTAGAAAAAGACGTCTTTTAGAGTTGAAAACTACTATATAAAACATAAAATGTCAATATCTTTGGCGTCCTTACACCCATCGATGCAGCGATACCACCATCTTTTAGAGCATCTGATAAGCTATTAAATGCAGTACAGAGTTTTTGTAGGTCTCTCAAAAATAAGGCAAAAATAGGTCAAGAACTTAGAAAAAGACGTCTTTTAGAGTTGAAAACTACTATATAAAACATAAAATGTCAATATCTTTGGCGTCCTTACACCGATCGATGCAGCGATACCACCATCTTTTAGAGCATCTGATAAGCTATTAAATGCAGTACAGAGTTTTTGTAAGTCTCTCAAAAATAAGGCAAAAACAGGCAAGAACTTAGAAAAAGACGTCTTTTAGAGTTGAAAACTACTACATAAAATATAAAATGTCAATATCTTTGGCGTCCTTACACCTATCGGTGCAGCGATACCACCGTCTTTTAGAGCATCCGATAAGCTATTCAATGCAGTACAGAGTTTTTGTAGGTCTCTCAAAAATAAGGCAAAAATAGGTCAAGAACTTAGAAAAAGACGTCTTTTAGAGTTGAAAACTACTATATAAAACATAAAATGTCAATATCTTTGGCGTCCTTACACCCATCGATGCAGCGATACCACCATCTTTTAGAGCATCTGATAAGCTATTAAATGCAGTACAGAGTTTTTGTAGGTCTCTCAAAA